>CM077673.1:435202069-440002069 GCA_039707655.1 Elymus sibiricus
AATTCCATTAGTCCAAGTCTGCAGCGGTAATAGGAGATAAGCAATTGGTGGTCGTAGGCTCACTCACCTCTAGCTCTTTTTCTTTGCGATGACCCCGTCCTTGTTGAACATCCGTCCTCTAGCAAAAAATCTATCTTCTCATGTATGTAGCAGCAGTGGCATTCGACTTTGAAGTACCGGGAAAGGCAGATAAGTTTAGCCTCAATAGAAATCTCTTTATAGCCTGAAGTTGGCTTACTTAATTCCTTTGAGCTTCCCCTTAGTTAGTTTTCCGGTAAGCTAATACGGGCGCAGGTCTAGTTAACGTTCAAGCAGAATCCCCATCAGACTCTCGTTTGTTGGTTGGGATGGGATCTTAGGAGAGAAAGGAAAGCCCTGAAACAAAGTGAGCCTACGGGAGGGTGTCAAAATGCCTCCAAGCCTGTGAAGCAAGTTCTAAAGAGAGTTTGAAAGCCCACTGCGGAAAGGGTTTTGACCAGCTAGTCAGATTGCCCCATTACGGGTGTGTTACGCCAGAAAGTTCCTCAATCCTGTGCCTGTTCCCGAGCGAGTCAGTCCCATTTCGATGACGAACGACACGATGTGTGCCTCCATAGAGCTTCCCATTTGACATTTCTCCATCGCGAGAGATTCTCTCCAGCCACAGGTTCCCCAGTGGTACGTCCGGGGTCGGTTCAATCAGTGCGCTATCAGTCCAGTACCATTAGCTCTCCAAGGGTAGCAATCCATTCTTTCCGGGCAAGCCAGTTCAGTTCCTTTCTGGTAGCAAGAGATTCCATATCAGATTAAGTAAAGGGATTACCTAGCTAGCGCATATCGAAGAGTTGGAGACTTCCTGCCACTATAGAAAAAGCCGTTGATGGATCAATTTCTGTAGGTGGGTCTCAACTCGGATCGAGACATTCGGATTTGCCGATGAAGAGTACTGCCTTGGAGGGGTAGGGGTTGTAGGGGAAGAACCAACCTTTTGTAGGTAGCAAAACATCTCACTCAGTAACTAAATTAGAGTTCGATCTTTTACGTTTGTGTTGTCTTTTTGCATTTTTGTTTCGATCCGACATCAGATCTGAGTTATTGTTCACTGACTATATCTTAGACCATTGCGATCTATTTCTTTCACTTGGTTTTTCTTCCTTCCCTTCGGTACTCCTTAACTCGGAGATACTCCTTCGGTACTACTTGGCTACTACTTGAACAGATGGGTTTAGTCCCTTCCTTCGGGCAACGTTTTCTCCGGGTACCACCGGCTTACCACCGGGTTGAAAGAAATCCCTTACTATTAGGACATAGTGTTCGGTATGACTTAAGGCTACTGGATTGACTTTCTTTAATGTTGCATCTGCTTTCAACTATTTCATAGCCTCCCGTCCCGAGCAAACGTCGAGAGCAGGGTGTTGAGCCAAAAAGTCAAATCCATAGAGTTGGGGACTAAAGAGACTCTTTTTTTACAGCCAACCATGAAGAGAAGAGAGTCTCAGAGTAGATTCGGTAATGTTGAGTCGATCTAGTATGGAAAATTCCTCACTGTGCGCTCGCCTTTTGCCTGCTTCTGCTTCATCTGCAGATCGGATTCCTTCCCCAGAGTTCTTACTTATAGGCTTTATAGCCAAGCAGTCCAATAGAATAGCTGCTTCTTCTAAAGCGGATTAGAGTGCGACGACCAAAGCTATGGAGCGGCCTCTACCGCTTTCCCTACTGTTCTGGTTGAACTAGGGCTTTGGCTGAGCGACCACCTTCTTCCAGTATTCTTAGCTTACTGTCTGCTTCCTGCCTGATCGGTGCTGACTGACTGTTCTTGCTTGTCTTGGGCCTGCTCTAGTTTTGGTGCTGCTAACTAAGGGTCGAATTTCGTGACTTGATGAAGAGGAAGCCGAGTATCTTTGGTCTTGAAGAGTCAGGCCAATCCAACCGCTTGCTCCTGCCCAACTCAGTCTCAGTCGTACCATAATGCGCCTGGACTCAACACTTTTCTTGCTCCAAGACCACCCTCTAGCCCTCATGTAAAATAGATGACAGAATTGTAAACAATCATAGAATGATTTAAGCTGAGGAACCAAAGAAGAGCTATCTTTGTGAAGGTAGGCTATTCTCTTCATCCTGCTCATGGCTAGATCGATCGGTTTCGGGTCAAATAGGAAGAACGTAAATCTTCCACCTCTGGAAAGCGCCTACACCTAATGGCTTAAGCCGCTGTTCCCATTTCCTCGCTGACCCATCATGCGAAAGGTACGCCGTTAGAGTGAGTGCGCCCGCGCTCCGCTCCCCCCACCTCAGCTGGCTGATGGCAAAGAGGTGGGGCTTTGCCATCCGCTGGCTGATGGCAAAGAGGTGGGGCTTTGCCATCCGCTGGCTGATGGCAAAGAGGTGGGGCTATCTCCTCCCCTCTCTCCCCTCTCTCTCCCCTCTCTCTCTCTCCCCCCACCTCACCCACCCACCACCGCACCCGCCGCCCCAGCCCCGCGTTCCCGCGGCCGCCCAGCACCGCCACCAGCCCGCCCCTCCCCGCCACCGCAGCCCGCCCCTACACCCGCCCCTCCACTGAGCCAGGCCGCGGCACCCCAGCACCGCCGCCAGGCCACCCCTCCCCGCCACCGCCAGCCCGCCCCTCCCCGCCACCGCGCCCGCCCCAGCCCCGCGTTCCCGCCGCCGCCCAGCACCGCCGCCAGCCCGCCCCTCGCCGTCACCGCAGCCCGCCCCTTCCCCGCCCCTCCCCGCCACCGCAGCCCGCCCCTGCGCCCGCCCCTCCACCGAGCCAGGCCACGGCGCCCCAGCACCGCCGCCAGCCCCTCCACCGAGCCAGGCCGCGGCGCCCCAGCCCCGGCTCCTCCTCGCGCCGCCGACCGCCAGATTCGGAGCTTCTCCGCCTCGCGCCCCCAAGCTTGACATCGAGCCCCCTTCTCCGCCGGCCCTCGGTCTACTGCTCCTCTGGTTCTCTCCCGGTCTCCCCCTCAAGCCAGTGCCTCGAGCTCACTTGTCCTCTTTTGTGCTTGTGCTCTGCTGCTGCTTGTGGTGCTCTGTTGTGTTGTTGCTTGTTGGCTTGCTGCTATGTGATGTGCTGTTGGCCTGTTGGCTGCGGCTATGTGTTGCTACTGCTACTTGTGTTGTTGGTGGGGCACTGGTGCTACTGCTAGTCTGCTACTTGTGCTGGATGTGCTAATGCTAGTCTGCTGCTCGTGTGCCGCTGTTAGTTACTTCAGTTGCTCGTTGGCTTCTGCTAGTGCTAGACCGCTAGTAGTTCTGTAGTGTAGTTGCTGCTCCTCTATTGTGTCATACTAGAGCTGAAAAAGCGCGGCGTCACGCCGCGCCCGTAGCAGAGCCTGTTTGAATTTTTGGTGCTCATTTGGTTACAGAAACGGAATGTCGAGTGGAGCGAAGAGGTTGATTGAGTGACAATTATTGTTTGGCGAATAGTTTCAAAAACACAACTGAACAAATAATTTTTTGAAACAAAAGAATTATATAATACTAATGAGAATCATATAATACTAATGATTGCAGCCAAGGGAAGTATTGTTACATGATCACAGTTGTAGGCATTGCGACATATAATCTTAGCTTTGAGTTTCCACTTTATAAGATATTTGGAATGACAAAGCAACATCAATAATTAAAACACAAATTGTGTTGTATCTGCGATCTAGAAAAATAGTTATTTGCCATGCAATCTTCTCTTTATCATGATATGAGGAAGTAGCATCATTGATGACCTCCATCTCATAGAGCAGCAATATTTACAGTTTGTTCCACTGAAGAAAATGAGCATAGGAGATTTGGAAGGAACTTACATCACACATTTGTAGTGCCGTATGTGCAAATTTTTTAATGGGCGAGTCCTATAAATTTCCAAAAAAGAATAGATGAAATACTCCTGTCATTTATTACAAGAAAATTTGGATTTTTAACCTAGCTTTTTCTGTTCAGTGCTGGTTTGGCTTGCCTTAGCTTTTATATTTGAACAATCAGGTTCACAAATAGATACCAACCTAGACACGAGCTGGATAAACCCTATCTGATTTTGTTTTCTCCACTTGAGATTTGCAGGGGAGGTTGCATTGCCCGGAGGAAAGGCAGAGGAGGGTGATGTTGATGATGCAGCAATAGCATTAAGGGAGGCAAAGGAGGAGATTGGGCTTGATCCAGCCTTGGTCACTGTCGTTTCCTCGCTTGAGCACTTCTTGCCCAAGGTAAGATGTCTATGAGTTCTCGCTTATACCCCTACTGAAAAAAATCACATTGTACAGCAGGACAGACTATTTAAGTGCACACTAAAAGGCATGTTAGTTTTTTTTTCTTCTTAGACTTCGAAAAAACACATGCATGCAGCCAAGATTTAGGATATGCTTATAGATGTTTTGCAGATCATGTAGCAGGCTTTTCTTTACAGTTAACTTTTGCCGGATAGAATTTATCTTTGTCCTTTTGACACCACGACACCCAGACCCGACACCCCCGACACCCCGACCCCCGACACCTCTTCGGCCTCCTGTTGACCGAAAAGGTGCTTTTCGGCCTTCCAGAGGCCGACGGGGTCATATATTTGTGAATTATGAGTTAGGTCATATATTTTCCGATTTTGTTATGAAAAACATCATATATATTTGTGTTGATCGGGTAGATTTAAATGTGCAGTTGTTTCGTCGCTGCGAGGGTCTGGTGTTCGATGACCTCCCCGTGCGTTCGACGAGCTCCGCCCCTGCATTCGTGGGCGAGCACAAATGACATCTCCTCCTCCCCCCTTCATTTCTCTGTTCCGGTCTTTGTGCCGATGAAACATGCTAGCTGTAGGTAGATTGAATCATCAGTATGCGTGACCACTATGCGTCTCCCGTTCGAAAGGGTTACATCTATAAATATGCATGCATTTGCATATTTATAACCGTGATTCTTTTGAATTGTCCAACGTTATCCATGGACAGCCCGAGTATGTGTAGATTGGGTTCGTCTTCCCATATGCTCTGCTCCGGATCCGATGCAGAATTTCGTCAGTGCCTCCCTGTTGTTCTCCGGGTACACATCCTCTCTGCTTATTGCCGAGACGTGTATCAGGAGAACAGCGGGGAGGTGCTGCCGAAATTTTGCGTCGGATCTGGGGCAGAGCATGGGAAAACGAACCCAATCTACACATACTCGGGTGGGATTAGGACCTATCTTTACCTACTAGCGTCTAGGTTGCATGGACGTAATAAAACTGATAAACTCTATTAACTGATGAATATGGTTTGCTGAATTATGTATATATTTCTTGTGTGTCCAGTAGCTAGGCAAGATGAGTGATCGTGTGTGGATGTACACCGGTCACACTAGTCAGAAAGACATGACCCATGAATGGATAACAAAAACCAAGGGGTTTGTGAGAGCCGCATTTGCAAATGGACAGAAAACAACCTGGTGCCCCTGTGTCGAGTGCGACAACTATCATAAGAAGTCAGAGTTTGAAATGATCAAACACGGTGGCCGACATTGTGATCCAGACGTTTTGGGTAATTTCTCCTTTGCCGTCTACGTTGTGTTTTCTTCTTTGATTGGCAACCCTAGTGATTGTACTAATCCATGTTTTCTTGTTTGATTGCAGACCTTCTACAGGTGTGCTGAGGGACAGGAGGAGGCCGCGGCTCGGGTTATCGACGCCGAGTGCAGGCGCCTACTTCAAAACTTTCGGCACGAGGCTCGGACGCAGGCTGTTCGAGACTACTACGCCTCGACTGGTATTAGGAGGTGCAAGACGAAGTGCCGCACAAAGTATCTGAGTAAGGAGAAGTACATGAAGGTAATTACCTATTCTTAAGGCCTTGTACTTAGTTTCCTTGATTTGATTCGTAGGCGTAGCGCTCAAATTTCTCTTGCTTAACTTAGGTGCCCCCGAGATGGTGTGCGGATAGGCAGGATTGTTGGGAGGCGTTGGTGGATGAGTGGTGCTCTCCCCAATGGCTATCCACCCACAACATTGCAAAGGAGAAGCGTGGCAAAATGAGAGATGTGCCACACCATCTAGGCAGCGTCAACCTATATCAGTACGGGGAAAACTGGGTATGTGGTTTGCTTCCTGATTCATGCAAATTCATTCTTCATGCTAGCTTGAGCCCTTAACTAATACTCTGTTCCTCTCTTTTAGGCGCGACACAACAAGGCTCCAGTGCCAGAGCTGTTCGACCTCTATTCCATGGCCAATACTGCCTCGTACAAGAAGGCCAAGGCATTCTCTGAGTCTGACCTCGATGATCCAGAGAAATTCACCAACCGCACCTCCCACAACAAGCTTGTACAGAGACGAGGGGAAGGCGAGGAAAGGGCCGGACTTTAACCCGAGCCAGCCTATTGATCCAGAGCTGGTGATGATATCTGGTGGCGGGAGGCACCATGGCTCGTTAGCCATTGGGGATGGACTGATACGTTGTACTAGCACTCTCCCGCGGATCAAGAAGTGCCAGACCAGCTCCGATCCTGAGATAAGGCCTCGTGCACGGCCAATGGAGCTCGAATTGAAGGTTAGTTATACGGACTCAGATACCTTTCCTCCATTACATTGTGTGTGCGGCCATCGATGATTACAATGCTAACGAGTGGTGTTGCAGGCTGCTATTGAGGCAGAGAGAGAAAAGACCCAGGATGCTATTGAGGCAGAGAGAGCAAAGACCCAGGCGCTTCTAGAGGAGAGGGACCGGCAGGCGGCGGAGAGGGAGAGGGAGGCGGAGGAGAGGACGGCTAGGCTAATGGAGGAGGAGAGGAACCGGAACGACGCGGGTCAACGGGCCCTATACGAGCTCATCGTGGTAAGTTTCTTCTGCATATTAGCCAAATCATGCACGTAATGTTCCTTTCATTACTAACTAATATGACTGACTCGAGAAAACCAAATGTGCAGACCATGTTCCAGAACAATGGCACGACCCCTCCGCCGATGCCAGTCATTGCTCCGGCGGGCACGGTGAGTTTCATTTGAATGGTCATTAGTTACTAGTCTTCACATTTGAGTTGCATCATGCTAACGATACATTGCAAATGATCTTTGGTGCAGCATAACTCCCGACAAGCATCGACCAATCCTTCTCCGTCTGCCACTGGCGTGACCGGTCCTACACCTACACCTCCGTGATGACGGTAAGTTTTCCCAAGTGTTTTGCTTAACAAATGCATACTTAGCTTAAGAAATGACCTATTTATCTCCAAAATGCCGTATACTTAGCTTAGTTTCCTCGAAAATGACATTATAACCTTACTTAGCTCCAAAATGACCAATTTTACCACGGATAGCTCTCAAATGACCTATACTTAGCTCAGCTTAAGAAATGACCTATTTAGCTCTAAAATGACCTGTACTTAGCATTATTTCCTCCAAAATGACATAATAACCTTAATTAGCTCCAAAATGACCAATTTTACCATGGATAGCTCTCAAATGACCTATACTTAGCTTAGCTTAAGAAATGACCTATCTAGCTCCAAAAGGACCTATTTAACCTAGGATAGCTCTAAAATGACCTATACTTAGCATTTATTCCTCCAAAATGACTTAATATGCTTAGCTAGCTCAAAAATGACATAATAACCTTAATTAGCTCCAAAATGACCTATTTAACCTAGGATAGCTCTAAAATGACCTATACTTAACATTTATTCCTCCAAAATGAATTTATATGCTTAGCTAGCTCAAAAATGACATAACAACCTTAATTAGCTCAAAAATGACCTATTTAACCTAGGATAGCTCTAAAATGACCTATACTTAGCATTTATTCCTCCAAAAATGAATTTATATGCTTACCGAGCTCAAAAATGACATAACAACCTTAATTAGCTCAAAAATGACCTATTTAACCTAGTATAGCTCTAAAATGACCTATACTTAGCATTTATTCCTCCAAAATGACTTAATATGCTTAGCTAGCTCAAAAATGACATAATAACCTTAATTAGCTCCAAAATGGCCTATTTAACCTAGGATAGCTCTAAAATGACCTATACTTAGCATTTATTCGTCCAAAATGAATTTATGTGCTTAGCTAGCTAAAAAATGGACCTATTTAACCTAGGATAGCTCCAAAATGACCTGTTTAACCTATGATAACTCTAAAATGTCATGTACTTAGCATCTTTTCCTCCAAAATGACTTAATATGCTTAGCTAGCTCAAAAATGACATAATAAGCTTAATTAGCTCCAAATGACCTATTTAACCTAGGATAGCTCTAAAATGACCTATACTTAGCATTTTTTCCTCCAAAATGACTTAATATGCTTAGCTTGCTCAAAAATGACCTATTTAACCTAGGATAGCTCTAAAATGACCTATACTTAGCATCGTTTCCTCCAAAATGACTTAATATGCTTAGCTAGCTCTAAAATGACATAATATGCTTAAGAAATGACATATTTTAGCTCCTAAATGACTTCATATGCTTAGCTAGCTCCAAAATGACATAATAACCTTACTTAGCTCCAAAATGACCTTACTTAGCATTTTTTACACCAAAATGACCTAGTATGCTTAGCTAGCTCAAAAATGACATAATAACCATACTTAGCTCCAAAACTTGCTACCTATGGATGAAACTGTGTAATATTGATGAAACTATGTATATGTATGGATGAAACTTGCTACTATTGGTAACATGTGTTGGATATGTGTTCATGGATATGTGTTGGATATATATGTGTTCATGACTATTGGTAATATGTGTTGAATATGCTATATTGGTCATATATATATATATATATATATATATATATATATATATATATATATATATATATATCTGTGTTTGATTTTCTATCAAAATGAATTGATATAAGAAAAAACAAAATTAAATGGGGCAATATAGTCACTTTGCCATCTGCTGGCTGATGGTAAAGAGCTTTGCCATCTGCTGGCAGATGGCAAAGAGGCCATGTGGCAGCTACCTGTTCAACCTGGGAAGCACTCGGCTGGCCTATTTGGTCTCTTTGCCGTCTGACGGCAGATGGCAAAGGCTGCAGGCTCCTTGCCATTTGCTGGCAGACGGCAAAGAGCCTGCAGCCTTTGCCATCTGCTGGCAGACGGCAAAGCACGCCGTTAGCCTCCTAACGGGGCTAACCCCGTCCCTCTGCCTTACAGAGGCTTTGCCATCTGCCAGCTGACGGCAAAGGCTTTACCGTAGCTTATTCAGCCGGCTCTTTGCCATCTGCTGGCAGATGGCAAAGCCCTTTGCCGTCCGCCGGCCATGCCTTTGCCATCTACCATGGCAGATGGCAAAGTGCATGATTCCTGTAGTGCTCCACATATTTGAGCCCGAAGAAACCACAATCACACCTTGAGTTGGCAAAAAGAAAAATGACAATCCTGTTTAGAGTGGAAACAACAAATTGTTGAAAAGGAACACATGATTGAAGCAAAAAAAGAAGAAAACTCACAGGTTATTTTGCTTTGGGTAGTCCTCTAGGTCAACCCGTGGAAAGGATGCAACATTGATCTTGAATTCATCACACTCTTGTGTGAGAGTAGCAAAGTTTGTGATCTAACACCCAAAAAAACACAAAAGTTTGACATTGAAACATGTAAAGATGCCAGCAGGGGATTTATGTAGACGAAGCGAGGAAAAACACAAATACTAAAAGAGATAGTGAGAGCTGACCAGGTTGTTGGACTGCCTCTGCAAGGGAGATGGTTTCCCTTTCGCATGCAGTGAGTCGAATACATTCCACTGCTTGTGAAGCAAATTTGCGCAAACGACTATCCAATGACGCTCGTGAACAAGTGTGAAAAAGAGCTGAAAAATGCAAAAGAAGGCAAAGGGACTCAACACATAAAACAAAAATGTTACAGGCGACACATTTGTCGGTTACATATTTGAAAGTATTTGTGATATGAAACAAAAAAGGCTCGCAGGAACTTACGAGGTCGGATTTTTGAACCTTGTACTTAGTGACAGCCCTTTCAAGCTCAGGCGTGAGAATGCTTGGTTGGAAGGTTGATGGATCTTGCTTGAGTAGAAACTGCTTGAAGATACCAACAAAAATGATTAGTCGTGTTGCATCAAAAAGTTGAAAAAAGGATGAAAGCATTGCTTGTTTCTACAAAAAACTTACCGCCGCGTGGACTGAGAACGTGTATTTCTTGACAGCCCTAGTGGTTGCTGCACGAGATGCGACGTTGTTGTTCTCGATACATAGCGACAAAACCTCATCATTCATATCCCCACGCGGCTTGAAGCATATGAGGAATTTCTTGTATCCAATGAAAAATCCACCTATCTTGATGAAAGGAGTCCTGCTACCATAGTTGCAAGTGAATGAATCATTGGTTTGAAGCAAAAATAAATAAATAGATATGGCTTAGGTAGCTCACGGTTGTTCATTCGGGATTGTCTTCCTCAATGGTTTTCCATGCTTAACATACTTCTCATACATAGCCGCAACTTGATCTTCTTCTTCATTGAGCTTCTGCTTCTTTGCCTTGGTGTTTTTGACGGCTGGAATTTTAGCCATCCTCTTCTTCCTAGTGTTCTTGTCGTGTGTGCTAGGGCCACTGCTCACATCAACAATTTGCTCATCCGTAGCAACCGTTGTAGGAGCTGCAAACAAAAAGAAACAGTAAGGTTAGGAGGGGTTGTACAAAAATTTGTTGCAATCACACAAATGCAAAAAAAATGACATGGAGAAAAAAAAGAAATGATGAATGAGGAAGGAAGCATACTTGGGCTGTCATCGTCGTCTGATACAGGAACCACAGGGATGTGTTGGAAATATGCCCTAGAGGCAATAATAAAATGGTTATTATTATATTTCCTTGTTCATGATAATCGTTTATTATCCATGCTATAATTGTATTGATTGGAAACTCAAATACATGTGTGGGTACATAGACAACACTGTGTCCCTAGTATGCCTCTAATAGACTAGCTCGTTGATCAAAGATGGTCAAGGTTTCCTAGCCATAGACATGAGATGTCATTTGATAACGGCATCACATCATTAGGAGAATGATGTGATGGACAAGACCCAAACTATAAACGTAGCATATGATCGTGTCAGTTTATTGCTATTGTTTTCTGCATGTCAAGTATCTGTTCCTATGACCATGAGATCATGCAACTTACTAACACCGGAGGAATACCTTGTGTGTATCAAACGTCGCAACGTAACTGGGTGACTATAAAGATGCTCTACAGGTATCTCCGAGGGTGTCTGTTGGGTTGGCATGGATCAAGACTGGGATTTGTTACTCCGTGTGACGGAGAGGTATCTCAGGGCCCACTCGGTAATACAACATCACTATAAGCCTTGCAAGCAATGTGACTAAGGTGTTAGCCACGAGATCTTGTATTACGGAATGAGTAAAGAGACTTGCCGGTAACGAGATTGAACTAGGTATAGGGATACTGACGATCGAATCTCGGGCAAGTAACATACCGAAGAACAAAGGGAACAGCATACGGGATTAACTGAATCCTTGACATAGAGGTTCGACCGATATAGATCTTCGTAGAATATGTAGGAACCAATATGGGCATCCAGGTCCCGCTATTGGTTATTGAACATAGAGGTGTCTCGGTCATGTCTACATAGTTCTCGAACCCGCAGGGTCTACACACTTAACGTTTGGTGACGATTAGTATAGTTGAGTTATTGTGTTGGTGACCGAAGTTTGTTCGGAGTCTCGGATAAGATCCCGGACATGACGAGGATCTCCGGAAGAGTCCGAAGGTAAAGATTGATATATGTGATAATAGTGTTTTGATCTCCGGAAGGGTTCCGGAATTCACCAGAAGGGGTTCCGGATGTTTACCGAAGTGTTTGGGTGCAGCAACACTTTATATGGGCCAAGGGGGTAAAGCCCACGAGGTATTGGAAAGTGCAAAAGGAAGTTTTGCTACTGCCTTAAGCGGTACTACCGCTGGTAAGGCAGTACTACCGCGTAAGCGGTACTACCGCTTGTGTGAAGCGGTACTACCGCTCAAGCGGTACTACCGCTTGTGTGGAGCGGTACTACCGCTGGGATCCGAGTTGGACTCTTTCCTTGCGGGCCAAACCGACCTTGTTCGGGCAAAACCGACCTTGTGGAGGTTTTCTCTCCAAGTTTAGACCCCAGGGCTCAACATATAAATAGAGGGGCAGGGCTAGCACACGGGACACATCAGGATTTCCCAAGCCGTGTGCCGGCAACCCTAGCCCTCTAGTTCCTCCCGTCATAATCTCCGTAGTGCTTGGCGAAGCCCTGCAGAGATTGTTCCTCACCACCATCACCACGCCGTCGTGCTGCCGGAACTCATCTACTACTTCACCATCGCTCGCTGGATCGAGGAGGTGAAGGCGTCATCAAGCCATACGTGTGTTCAACGCGGAGGTGCCGTCTGTTCGGCACTAGTTCATGATCGGATCGAGGGACGACTTGCGATTTGGATCGCGGAGACGTTCGACTACATCAACCGCGTTTCTTAATGCTTCCACTTAGCGATCTACAAGGGTATGTAGATTCACTCTCCCTCTCGTAGATGCTCATCACCATGGATAGATCTTGCGTGTGCGTAGGAAATTTTTTGTTTCCCATGCGACGTTCCCCAACAGGATGTTGGAATAGATGGGGCTGCTCTTCTTGTTTGTAGGCTCATCCATGCCATGCATCAACCCATATGTAGGAGATATGCCCTAGAGGCAATAATAAATATTATTGATTATCTCCCTGTTCATAATTAGGTTTATGTTCCATGCTATAACTGCTATGGTTCTCGAGTCTACAATAACCACGAGGCTCGGAGGAAGACTCATATGCACTTGTGGAATAATAAACAGTAAAATGTATTCCTAGTCAAGCCTCTATGACTGGCTCAAGTATTGCATGATGATCCTATTTTCCTGATCATGGGCATGGCTATGCCGGCAATTTTGAGGGCACAATTGTTGGTAGAACACTTGTGTTGAATCGACCCGATTGATGTTATGCTATGAGATACATTCGTCATAAGTTAATGGTAAATAACACAGAGAAGTTAACGTTTGCATAATTCCTTAGACCATGAGAGTGTGGAGTTTCTTCATGCTTGCTTCATGAACTTTGGGGTTTGTTAAACGTCATCCGTAAATGGGTGGCTATTACGGCGGCTTACGGGTTCATGGAAAGGTATGTCAAGTAACTTGATAGCTCAAGATTGGGATTTGCTCCTCCGACGATGGAGAGATATCTCTGGGCCCTCTCGGTGTTACGGTATCCATCATCGTCTGGCCAGACACTTTGTGATTTGATCACGGGGATGCCGAAACACGGGAACGAGAAAAGAGAACAATACCGGCAACGAGGTAACTGGCATAGTGGACAAGTTGTTGATTCGTGGGGATGCCAACATGTCTCACCTCGGGTAATTGTAACATATCGCGATGCAACAGGAATAGCACACGGCAACTGGAGGTTCGCTCGAATATTCATTCGTGTGGGTATAGGGGTCAATATGGGTGTCCACGGCTCCGATGTTGATCATTGATCGGAAGGGGTTCCGGGTCATGTCTATGCTTCACCGAACCTATAGGGTCACACGCTTAAGGGTCATCTATCTGCTGAATACTAGACAGGGAGTCTGAGAGAAAAACACCGAAAAAGTTTCGGACACCGGAAAAGTTTCGGACAGCGGAAAAGTTCCGCAGAGAGGTCACCGGATGAGTTCCGGTGAAACTGAAAAGTTGTTTCAGGGGATACCAAAAAGTCAAATTGGTTTTGGCACATGCCTGATAATTCTTGGAGGATGCCAGAATCGTTCTGGAAACTTTTTGGAATTTTCCGGGATGAAAACCGGAAATGTTCCGGAGCTGCCGAAACCGCTTCAGATGCTTTTCGCAGATGAAAATCACTAAACCGGAATTGTTCCGGCTCGCGTTGAAAATTATTTTGGTGGGTACTAGAATTGTTCTAAGCCCACATGAATATTTTCAGTTCGATCAGACGCTGAAAAATGTCGTCGTGAATAGTGAAAGCACTTTTTGGATATTTTTGGAAAAGTGCCTTTTGGGATATTTTCCCAAAATGTTTCTAGAAGGCTTGGAGGCTAAGAAACCCCCTTGGGGGGCCCCCCAAGAGATGGTGGCCGGCCACAATGGGGCTCCTCCATGGAGCCCCCACTTGTTCCTTGGTTTCACCTTAAGGTCCTTGGGAAGGACTCCTTTCCATGTGGGTTTTGGGTTTTCTTGTAAAACCACCCTACCCCTTGGGTTTCCTATAAATAGGAGCTGAGTGGGCTGCCATCTCACACACTCTTGCTCTCATACACAAAGCCATGCATGATCTGGCATTCTTCTCTCCCTCCCAGCGAAATAGTTTCGTAGAGCCGAAAGGCTGTCTGGGTTCCGGCAGGAACTAGTTCTGGACGGCGAAGCCCTGCCGGATAGATGACACCGTATGTGTGCAACTCTGTAGAGAGATCGTAGTTTCGGTCTTAGTTCGAGAGTGCCTCCCGAAGGGCTGTCCGTGTGACCGTCCGAGTTTTGGAGGTCCTCCCGAAGGGCTGTCCGAGTGACAGTCCGAGTTTCGGAGGTCCTCCCGAAGGGCTGTCCGCGACACCGTCCGGGGGACTGTGCGACCGCCTCCCGGAGGGCTGTCCGCGGGGCAGATGAGGGTATACATCCTCGCGGTTGGGAGGTTGTAAAATCCTAGCTGCGGGGATCTGCACCGCCGTTCGTCATCGACTCTACTTCCGCTGCGCTACGAGTCGGTAACGAACATGATCAAACCTTGTATGCAGTCTCCATAGTGGTCCTGGCCTGGTGCGTAGGTCGGAAAATTTTTGTTTTCTGCTGCGTTTCCCTACACCATAGTCTTCGGAGCCCTTTGGGAACAGCTCGAATGATGGCTCATCGTCCCAAATGCCGGCTGTTGCACTCTTGGGTGCATCACAGAAGAGTGGGGGGCTCCGAGGTGAGACGTTGCCTTCCATCTCGAAACTCACCCTTTGTTGCTCACGAGTTTCAGCGACCTCAATTGCAACTTCTTGGTTCTTTTTCAGCTCCCCATTGGCTTGATCCTTGTTCATGATAGGTGTTGCAGCTTCAACTTCAGCTTGACCATCAATGCCGCCGTTTGCAGCTTGAGCATCACTCTCTTTCTGGCGACCTTCATCCATGCTATGAGTTGCAAAGGAAATGCTGGGCTCATCGGTAGCTATGATGGCGTCTCCTACATCACGAAGTAGAGCGGCCATCCGGTTGCACTGCAATCCCTTTAAACCCTGTCCAAACTTTCCTACTACATCATCAACCTCCGCTGCAAAAATCCCCTTGTGCTTGTCATATATCATTTGGAACTGATCTGGTACCTACACAAAGGCATGTGTTGAACAATTTAGTCATCTTGTGCGTAGCTTGGAATTATCATGTATGTAGCTTTTGATAAGTATGGATGTAACAAAAACATAATGTGGTTGTAGCACATTAGAGGTATGGATGAAGCAAAAAACAAGTAGGTCTGCAGCTGTATCACTATATATGTATTAAAACACCATGTGGTTGTAGCAAATTACTGATATGGATGAAGCAAAAAATAGGTAGGTATGCAACCTGAACCCACTATGTATCAAAACAGAAATGTGGTTGTAGCACATCAGAGTAATGGATGTAGCAAAAAATGTATGCACTTGCAACTGGGTACAAAATTAATGCAGGGGCAAACTAAAAAAAAGATATGAAAAATGAAAGGACAAGATGAAGATAAAAAAAAGTACCCTTAGATCTTGCATGGTAGGGAATGTTTGTTGCAGCCAATCGTTGAGCGACGATGATAGGTTTGGTTCAACCTCAACATTTGCTTGAGCCTCGTTTGATTGAGAGTCATTTGCTTGATTTTCAGCACCTTGAACTTGGCTCCCTTGGCCACTAGCTACATCAGCACCAACTCCCTGCGCATTGGCTGCTTCAGCACCAACTTCCTATCCCACAAGTTGTGCGGCATACGGTGTGTTGCACAAATTCCGGATCTTGAAACAAAAAAGGAAAACAAAAAAACATGAGGCAGAATAAGAAGGTTGCCATAAGCTGAAAACAAAGCAAAGATTGCTACATGCAAATTCAGTAAGCAAACAACAGGGATGTAGCAAAATTACTTGGGTATGTTTCCCGTAGAAAGGCTGGACAAGAGTAAGCTTGTTCTTGTTGACCTTATCCAACCAATCGAAATCCTTTTGACAAACAAAATGTATCCTCGGCATGGAATAATCAATGACATGCTCGTTTGGGAGGCCGGCCGGAATATCAACATGATCCATATATATGATCTGCATAGAATGAAAAACAACATTAGCCAACAAAAACATGAGATGCGAGCTATATACATAATTCAGCAAAGAAAAAGATGGAGGTGTCTCGTCATGGAAACATTGCATACCGCTAACATGGGAAGGCATGAGCGAATCTGGAACTCTACTAAATTTTCCGTTGTTGCTTGCATCCTCTTCTTCTCTTGAAAGACTGCGACCTCCTCCATTGCTCGTGTCAACAAGTGCTCATCGCAAGCGAGGTCATGCACCGAAGACATGTCTTCAAGGGAAGATAGATACTGATGTCTACTACATAACTTGTTCTTGTAGACTCGTGTTGGGCCTCCAAGCGCAGAGGTTTGTAGGACAGTAGCAATTTTCCCTCAAGTGGATGACCTAAGGTTTATCAATCCGTGGGAGGCGTAGGTTGAAGATGGTATCTCTCAAACAACCCTGCAACCAAATACAAGAAATCTCGTTTGTCCCCAACACACCAATACAATGGTAAATTGTATAGGTGCACTAGTTCGGCGAAGAGATGATGATAAAAGTGTAGTATGGATAGTAGATATAGGTTTTTGTAATCTGAAAATATAAAAAAGCAAGGTAACGAAAAGTAAACGGGCATAAAAACGGTATTGCAATGCTTAGAAACAAGGCCTAGGGTTCATACTTTCACTAGTGCCATCTCCCAACATTGTTGACATAGTTGAATCATATGTAAATCCCTCACGTGCGACAAAGAGTTCACTCCAAAGTCACAAATAGCGGAGAACAAACGAAGAAATTGTTGTAGGGTGCGAAACCACCTCAAAGTTATCCTTCCCGATCAATCTTATGAGCCATCCCCATTAATTGTCACGAACAGCCCTAGAGTTCGTACTAGAATAACACCTTAAGATACACATCAACCAAAACCCTAATGTCACCTAGGCACTCCAATGTCACCACGAGTACCCACGGGTTTGATTATACGATATGCATCACACAATCTCAGATTCATCTATTCAAACCAACACAAAGAACTTCAAAGAGTGCCCCAAAGTTTCTACCGAAAAGTCAAGACGAAAACGTGTGCCAACCCTTATGTATAAATCCCCAAGGTCACGAAACCCGCAAGTTGATCACCAAAACATACATCAAGTGACTCAATTGAATATCCCATTGTCACCACAGATATCCATATGCAAGACATACATCAAGTGTTCTCAAATCCTTAAAGACTCAATCCGATAAGAAAACTTCAAAGGGAAAACTCAATTCATCACAAGAAGATAGAGAGGAGAAAACTCCATATGATTCATCTATATCAACAAAGCTCGCAATACATCAAGATCGTGCCATCTCAAGAACACGAGAGAGAGGGATCAAACACATAGCTACTAGTACATACCCCTAGCCTCAAGGGTGAACTACTCCCTCCTCATCATGGAGACCGTCGGGATGATGAAGATGGCTTCTGGTGATGCCTTCCCCCCTCCGGTAGGGTGCCGAAAAAAGGCTGTAGATGAGATCGTGGAGGTACAGAGGCTTGCGGCGGCGTAAAAACTCATCTAGGTTAACTTTCGGGGGGTTCTGAATATATATGATTTTTCAGCATTGGAATCACGCGAAGAGGTGCCACAGGGGGCCCACGAGGCACCAGGGCGCGCCTGGGGGGGGGGGGCAGGCGTGCCCAGGTGGCTCGTGGGGCCCCTGTGGCTCTTCTGGCCCTCTCCCGAAGCTTCTAGTGTTTATCTTGTCCAATAAAAAATCTCCAAAAAGTTTTGTTGCATTTGGACTTCGTTTGATATTGACATTCTGTAAAACAAAAACAGGCAGAAAAACAGCAACTGGCACTAGGCACTAGGTTAATAGGTTAGTCCTAAAAATGATATATAATTGTTGTAAATGATATACAAAACATCCAAGATTGATAATATAACAGCATGGAACAATAAAAAATTATAGATACGTTGGAGACGTATCAGATACTCAAGGTTAACCATATTGCCAGTGCCTGGGCACACAACTGTTGCCAACACAATGAGTGCCCATGTCCTATTTATCATAACCTCGTCCTCATCGCTGCAATCTTTAAGCAACTTGATAACATGGGCAATTGGCGCCCTGTTCCCCTCCTTGTATATGTTGCGAAGGACATGTTCATCACTCTTTTTGAGAAGCTTCACAGGTCTATCACCGGATGGCACATTGAAGATCCTTTTCACCATGAGCTTGCTGAAGTAGATGGACTTGTTCTTGTATTGGAACTCACGGAGTATGTGATTCGTGTGCATCACGACAAACTCGATTAGCTCATGAGGCACCTTGAAAGGCTGGATGTCCAGCAAGTCTCCGAATGGTCCCTTCCTTATAATTCTCTGCTTCTCTGGTGATAACAGCTTCCCAAGATCACCCAGCCGTTTTGAGTTAAACCTCAACTTGAAACCACATAGATTGTCTTTCTTCTTATTCTTCTTCTTAACCTTCTTACTCCCCTCATTCTCACCAGAGGTGCCTGCAACAACTGGAAAAAAAAACTCAATCAAAACCTATGCTGCATCAAAACAGTAGCTAGAAACATATACACGCACACATTAAAAAAAATCTGAAAACCTATGAAACATACAAGCACACACAAGTATGTATAGAATAACATTGCTTCTCTGAAATTAGCATGTATAATAACATAAATCAACAAGATCCATGAAACAAAAATACATCAGTTGAAATGTGGTTAATTTAAATTTCCAGATTGGGAATAGGCACTGAAATCGAGTGGATAACACCAGAAAAGCTAACGGGTTCCAACACATTTTAGTCAGGAGCAAAAACAGACAAACTATGAAAGCGACAAACAAAACTAAAGCCAACGAGCACAAATTACAGATAATTCAACCTTGGATGCTCCTCAGAACCACCACCAGATGCTTCAAATTCAACCAACCAGGTGCTGCGTTTAAAAACTGAGGAATCTGATAACCAGGTGCTATTTTTTTCCTTGCTAAATAGTCACAAACCCCAGAGGATGGACTGCAGCATTGAAGAACCCAGCACAGGTTTTTTATTGCAAAAGCCATAGGATATGCATCAACAGCAATATGACTGAAAAATAACCATCTATCTATCTCATTCATCAAAAATAAACAGCAAGCAATCTCTCTATTGTGCTTCTTCCTCCCTCTCAGCAAACACAGAAAATATCCATGGCATTTTTGCTACAACTGACGACAAGGAAAGATGCAACCAGCAGGGAAAAAAGTTACAACTGTCAAATAGAAAAGTTACGGTGGTCAACGCATAGATCTGGAGGGCACCATGGCGTTTGAGACCACGGGTCGCGGCAAGCTGTGGCAAATCACAACCTGTCAGAGGGTAGCGCCAAACTGAACCCACATCAGACCATGGAGGAACAAAAATCCTCCAAAATCCCTATCCACCAGCCACCCCTCCCTTTGAACAAAATCAGGCCCCGGGAACACCGACGACCCACCCGCGGCGACCACCTAGCCCAGCGCCACTGCGGAGACCACTCAGCACCACCGCGGCGACTTATCAGCACCCTAACCCTAACGCGATTTGGGGGGAGAGATCAACAAAGGGGAGAGGACGTGGGAAGAGTTACCTTCCGGGGGGGGCATAGGTCGCCGGAGAATCGAGATCCGCCCTGAGACGCCGCCGCCGCTCCTGATCTCCTGGCGCCAGCAACCCCGTCACCGTTCGGCCGCCGAACGCCGTCGCCCCTGCTTCCTCTCTCTCCCCGCTCTGAAATGTTGCAACACGATTGTAGCAAAAAAAACTGCGCAAAGGGGGAAACCCCGTGGGTTCGGTAAGGTGGGGTGCACGCGTTGCTAACCGTTCGATCTAACTTGATCCAATGAGCCGCGCGCGTCTGGCGGAACGTTCGGCCGGCAGTCTGGCTCCAAACGTTTTCCTTTTGAAAAGTTGTTCCTGATTTTAAGGGATAAGCACACGTATATTGTTACAAGTCTTCCGTCGTACTAATTAGCCTATACTTCTACGCATATTTCATGTTCCAGAAATTTTGGATCAGCAAAGGTAACCTGATTTTCTTGCCATCCCATCCTTGGGTACATGCCGGGCGGCTGCAGCGGTGGCGGACTGGCGGGGACACGGCGAAAGCGATGAGAGGCGGCAGCAGCATCTGGTCTGGCATCAACTACGAACGACAATAGCTGAAGAAAATATAGAAGGTCTCATCGGCTACTCATGTGGTTAGTGCATCCTCGTGCAACATGGCCGCCGGCGGCGGCGGCGGCTACGACCGGCTACGATCTACGACGAAAACAAGATGGCTTCATGCGGTTACCCCTGCGGACTTGCCTGACCGGAGACGACGACATTTGACGTTCATCATCCCATCCTTTATTTTCTTTGAGGGGTTTCACCATCTCATCGTTGAGGTATACTCTCACGCATGCATTACTTTTGTGCATGTAGTTCCTCGTACTAACTTATCTTCCATTGTCCATTAAAATATTGTATCTCCCACTGACTATGGCGTATGGCAGGGTAACCTATCCACACCACAGTGACCAAGATCCATGGACGCCTGGGCCGTGCTAGCTGGTCTGTGGTCAGCATACCTATCGGTGCCAGCACCTCGTACCCACGATCACAACCTATCGTGCACCGACATCGCCGACGGCCGTGATTTTTACGACGTCCGGAACACAGCTTGCATACCTAAGATGGATTGAAGATTAAGATGTCTTTTTTTTTTAACACACTACAGACGCAAGCGCTCATACATACGCGCATACACTCACCCCTATGAACGCACACACGCACACCCTACCCCTATGAGCACCTCCGAGAGACTGAGCCAGCATATCATCTTGATATTTACGAAGTCACCGTAGGCGCCTCGTCGTCAACGGGAACGTCTCCTCCCACTGAAAACGCATCGCCGGAAATCCTGAAATAAATTCAGGAATAATGCGAGCACCAGGACTTGAACCCTGATGGGCTAGGGATACCACTGTCCCTCTAACCATCCAACCACAGGTTGGTTCGCGATTAAGATGTCTACCTAGCTAACATATTGCCTTGTTAATTGTATAGCTGCTAGTATTATTTTAGGGAATTTTAAAGCTGCTAGATGACAAGCAGTATGACTTGAACACCAATGAGTAGTTAATTCTATAGAATTGAAGTATATATGCTCCTTGGAAGAGTATATACTCTTGGTGTATATTTGATTTTTTTTCTATTGAGATTTTGCACCATACTTCTATTCGAATACTCCCTTCACGGCCACGTACTGTGCCAGATTTTGGCATAATCTTTACATAATGATATCGAACAATAGATACTTATCATAACAAAAATGATATATACTCTTTTGTGGACAAATGTAGTATATATGCACTCCCAACCAAATAGTATGTACCACCTCAACGTCTCAGCAAAACGTAGCATATACTCACTTATAAAAAGAAATGAGTATATACCCCCTCAGCAATGTGTAGTTTATACTCACTCAGAAAAAAGTTGTGTACCTTCTTAGATAAAAGAGTGTATACATTCCTCATAAAAAAATACAATTTCTATCCTCTTAGGAAAATGCAGTATATACTCACCCAACAAAAAAATGATATTTGATCTCTCATCAAAGTACAGTATATTTATCGCAAAAGATAATAATCCAAAGTGCAGTATATAACTCATCACAAAAAGTTTGCGCTCACGAAAATATGGTATATACCCTTTAATAAGTATTACATATTTGTGATAATTCGTCTCATCAAAAGTAGTATATACATGTCATACTTATTTGTGCTTATTCGTTTCATCAAAAGAATGGTATATACCACACGGTTGTAAGCAACAGTATATACTCCAAATTTTAATACAACAGCATACACTTCAAACTGGTACCATGTGTACTACTTCCAATGGTTCACGGATGAAAAACAAATGACGTGCTCTATTCCAAGCAGTTAATACAAGTTTGAAGGACGCATGGTTGTTCCTAATTTCTAGGGTGTAGCTGACGCATGCAAAAAAGGTTGTTAGATTTTTTGACAAATCTACACGTCCGGCTGAGTAGTTGTTATTACTAAGGGTGGGACGTGGGAGTATAAAAGACGATTCCTACGACCGGGTGTAGTTACTCCCACTTTTGTTTTCTAAGTTCTATGTAGTATCTATCATATCGGAGTATATGTACGCGTAGTATGTAGTATATATATAAATATGTTTAGGTAGTATATATATACTACTTTTTAGGTAGTATGTGCCATATTTTGAGCATACTCCTTTTTACGTACAAGTATGTACGTATTTCATAATTATAATAAAAACTATAGGTCCACTTGCAATTTTTTCATAAAACTCACCATGGAGTAACTTAGATATAGTATATGAACATACTAAAAATGATAAAGTAGTATATATACTATCACATGGTAGTATATGAGACATGGGTGTAACTACACCCGGTAGTATGATGTATTTTTTCTATATATATATATATATATATATATATATATATATATATATATATACACACACACACACTAGCAAAAAAGCCCGTGCGTTGCAGCGGGAGAAAAAAATAGCACACTCCCCTTGCCCTATAATTATGAGTCAACACCCAATAGATCCACATCCTTCCTTTTTTGTTTGGACCAGGGAAAATTAACTTTTCATTGCCATGGCAAATTTATCTTTATTTCCATGGCAATTTTTAGTTAACATACATGGCAAATTTACTTATTGTCGCTCATGGCAAATTTACTTCTATGGGGTATGGCAAATTTACTTTTATTTTGCCACAGCAAAAATACTTTGCATCCATGGCAAATTTTGCCTTTCCCACTGTTGATGGGAATTTTTGCCTCAATAGACTATGGTACATTCACTTTTACAAAACATGGCAACTACTACTAAACAATAAATGCTAGACTCTGTTTGTGCTTTATATAATGGCAAATTTTAATTCACTGTTTTTTGTTTCTTCATGTATATAGTAAAATCAGCATACAAATTTTTAATCCACATTTCTTGCCATCGTGTACAGATGCAAATTACCATGAACTTTTTCTTTTGTGCCATTGCATAAAACATGATCTTTTTTTACCATGGCAAAATTTGCTTATAAAGACGATGGCAATTTTTGGTTTGAACCATTTGGGTTTTTTAGTAGTACCTTGTTTTTCATTTTCTATCTATCATGACAAAAAAAAAATCAGAGCGTGGCAAAATCTGAGCTTTATTAGTCACAACCAAAACTAAGCTTTTTCAGTCACAATAAAAATTGGGCCAAACTGGGCTTTATTTTTTTCTTTTGTTTAGCTACTTGGCTTTTTTTCTCTTTTTTTTTACAGGGAAAAGGCATGCTCTTCTCAAAAAAAAAAATACAGGGAAAAGGCATGTGGGGCGATGGGGAGGGTGTTCGGAGGGGAAGAGTAGCCAACTTTTCGTTCGGTCTTTAAGGTCCCCAGATCAGACGTCAAGTTCGATCATATGGGGGTCCTTAATATCTATGATATGTACAGGCATTGCTATGTTAAGATCAAACTCAAAAATTAATTTTGTGAAGAAAATCAAACTGAATAAATGTGTAACACTAACATACGTACCCGGCGGCCCCCGTTCGCACCATACCGTTCCCGGACAAGCCGCTCCCGGCCGCCGACGCCTGCATGGACCGTGCTGGTCGCGTACGCTGCCGCGCTTTGGCTCCGTAGACTGCCCGTGCTCTCTCGCGCCATCAGTTTTGGCCTCGTGGCCTAATGCCGCTGCTCACTACGTACGTTGCCGGCTGTCGCTGGTGTGCCGAGCCCCAGCGCCGCCCGCTGACTTCCGTCCCGTGTGCACTGCCAAGAGCCTCACGCCTACCCCCGCATGAGTTTCGCACCCGCTCCTAGCCGTGACCACCTTGTTCCGTGGGCAACCGCGAGCCCGAGCCGCCGTCGTGTCAGATGCGCGGCTCATCATCCCCACAAATCCTGCTTTATACTCCCTCTGTTTTTATTTACTCCGCATATTACCTTTGATCAAAGTCAAACTCTTTATAAACTTTGAGAAAGTTTATAGACAAAAATATTAACATATACAATAACAAATCAATTCAATTATATTCATTATTGAATATACTTTCACATCATATAGATTTTTTATTGTAAATGTTCATATTTTTTTTCTATAAACTTGGTCAAACTTTATGAAGTTTGATTTCAGTCAAATCTAATATGCAGAGTAAACTTTATGAAGTTAGCCTCTTTCATCGGGCCTTTCTTCACGATTTTTTATTTCTTAGTTCTCAGGGCGGCTTTGCTGATATTCCAGACAACTTGTGAACGTATTTAAATTGGTGAAATTAAGTCTAAAGAATCGAGGTGGGACTATTAGATATGAAGCCCGATTTTTAGCAAAACTGAACGCTAGCTTAGGTTTTTTTTTTATCGTAATAACTTTATTCCTCAGATAATAGCAAGGTCATTTACATAGTTGTGAAGAATAAAGTCAGGGACGAAAGTCTCCCAAACTTCAGAAGTACTATTGCTAAAACAATGCTTTGCTAATCCATCCGCTAGCATATTTGCCTCTCTGCTACAAAACTCATAGCTAATACTCACAAACTCCATTGCCAAGAGGGAGCACTCTGCCACCACAGGAACGTCCACTCCCATGTATGCATCCGGGTCAGATATAGCTTCCAAAGCGTTCATACAATCCGACTCAATGATGAGATTTGTGCATCCCAGATTCGCTGCCAGGTATAGTCCAGAACGGATGGCCATTAGCTCAGCTGATCCCGCGCTTAAGACATGAGGTAATGCTAGTGTTGCCGCCCCCGAAATTTGCCCTGATCGTCACGGGCGACAACTCCACAAGCTCCACTGAGGTTCTCCTCATGAAATGATGCATCAACATTCACTTTTATAACTCCCCTACATGGCTTCTTCCACACTTTGATCATTCTTGCGGATGGCTGGTTTGGTGTATTTGCATGAACAAAATTGGTAGTAAGTACCCGAATTGAGATGGCTGATTGCTCTGGAGTTGGGACAGTCTCCCCCTTCGCAACTTGCCTCCTTTGCCACCATATAAACCACATGGCCACCAGGATGAGCTTGGCAGTGGGAATATCATGTGTTATCGTATACGGGCGGATCAAAATGTCCAAAGTGATAGACCCGGACCGGTCCTGCACAACTGCTCTGTCAATCTCCTCAGTTAACCCTAGTGATGACCACACTTGCGTTGCCCTAACACATGTGAACAGACAATGTTGAATGTCTTCCAAACCAACTTTGCATATCGGGCATTGCGGGATCAAGGGTATGTGTCTGCCCGCGAGAACACCGTAGCATGGTAGTACTCCCTTAAGTACTTTCCAACCAAAATGCTTGATCTTTCCCGGTAAACGAAGATGCCATAGCTCCTTCCAAACCCCGCTAAGTTGAGCACTCCCTGGGCTGTTCGAATTTGCATAGTGGCGACTGAAGTGGTGGTCAAATTCTAAGTGATACGCCGAGCGTACTAAGAAGGTTCCAGTCTTTGTATAGTGCCATGCCACAAAATCTTCTAGTGCTTCAACATGTAGTGGAATTTGTAATATTCTGCAAACATCAACTGGTGAGAACACGCTCTGAATTAGTGCCTCATCCCACTGACCCGTATGAGGGTCAATTATCTCTTGTACTTTTGACAACATGATTCCACCTCTAGGGGTGACAATCTTCCTTGTTGGACTTGATGGGATCCATGGATCATCCCAAATGTTAATCTGTGAGCCAGTGCCCACTCGCCAAATACATCCCCTCTTGAAAGTTTGTATCCCAGCAACCAAACTTTGCCATGTAAACGAGGAGCCTTTCTTTGGGCCAGCTCTCAGAACATTACCATCAGGATAGTATTTTGCACTTAGAACACGTGCACACAAAGAGTTAGGATTCTGGATCAGTCGCCAACACTGCTTTGCTAACATAGCAAGGTTAAAGCTATGAAGGTCTATAAATCCCATACCTCCCTTCTTCTTCGGTACACACATCTTCCACCATGCAAACCAATGCATTTTCCTTTTCTCCTCTCCATCACCCCACCAGAAGCTCGATATTTCATCAGTGATTGATTTGCATATCCCTTTTGGTAGCTTAAAAACAGACATAGCATATGATGGAATTGCCTGAGCTACTGCCTTTAAAAGGATTTCTTTACCTTGAACTGATAGAAATTTTTCCTTCCACCCCTTCAGTCTCTGACATACTCTATCAACAAGATGTTGAAAACAGTCACTACGATCAACACCGACAATAGTTGGTAGCCCCAAATACTTGTCAGACAAAGCTTATGTTAGTATATTCAACATTCCACATACATTCTCCCTTTCATTTACTCTGGTATTAGGACTGAAGAAGATGCTGGATTTGGGTGTACTTACACGCTGCCTGAACTCTCACAATATGTATCTAGGACCCTCTTCAACATACTTGCATTCTGTACCGTAGCTCTCATGAGGATCAAAGAGTCATCTGCAAACAAAAGGTGAGATATCGAGGGGGCATTCCTTGACACCTTTATTCCTTCAATACCACCAACTTCTTCTTCATGGGCCAACATGCTTGATAATCCTTCAGAACAGAGCAAAAAGAGATAAGGAGATAGGGGGTCACCCTGTCTTAGGCCCCTAGTTGGTGTAAATCCGTCTGTCTCTATATCATTAAATCTGATCTGATATTTGACAGAGGAGACGCATTCCATGATAAGCTCAATCCATTGTGCATGAAACCCCATCCTCATCATCATCTGCCTCATGAATTCCCATTCTACTCTGTCTTATGCTTTCAGCATGTCCAGCTTAACCGCACAAATACCATTTGAGCCATGTGTTCGCTTCTTTATGGAATGAAAGCATTCATAAGCGATTAACACATTATCAGTAATTAACCTACCTGGTACAAAAGCACTTTGTGTAGGGGAAATCACCTCGGGTAGGATTTTTTTCAATCTATTAGCCAGCATCTTTGAAATTATCTTGTAGACCACATTGCATAGACTGATGGGCCTAAATTGTGTAATAACCTCTGGACTGTCCACCTTCGGTATTAACACCACATTAGTGGCATTCCACCCATCTGGGATCTTCCTGTTGTTTATCGCTTCAAGCACTTCGTTTGTAAGCTCCTCTCCAATGATATGCCAAAAAAGTTTTAAAAATATAGCATGAAGACCATCAGGGTCGGGGGCCTTCATATCACCTATTTGAAATAGGGCTTTCTTTACTTCTTCCCGTGTATACGGAGCAGTTAGAAGATCATTCATTGGTGGTTGTTCCCTTCCCTATGGAGTGGTTAAAATTTGATTGGCTGAGATTTGGTTAAGTGAGGCGGGCCCACCAGTTAAAATCAGGGGGGGCAATTAGAGTAGAGCATGCAGTCCAGTCCGTGAAAGCCCGTTGATTTCGTCTGTGCATGTAGTATTATCGTTGTTAGTATGTATATATACGAAAATGCTCTTTGGAGCTAGGACTCCATGGAGCCCGAGTTTGACTTGATCAAAATTCAAATTTTCACGTTTCAAAAATTTTGAAAAAAAATATACACATACTTAGAGACATAAAGCATATGTGTGTAAATTTTCAGGACGAAACACCTTAAAATGAGTGCTACACAAAAAGAATAAATCTGAGGCTTTTTAGTAGAGGCACTATTCATCCTCAAAGTCCATGAATTTGTCTTTTTTGCACAGATCGCATTTTAGGGTATTTCATCCTTAAATTTTACATACATACACATAATATCCTTGTTTACTTGTATGATTTTTTTCAGATTTTTTTGAAACTGAAAAGTGCGAATTTTGAATTTTTCAAAAAATCCGGCCGAGCTCCAAAACGCCCTACTCGTATATATATGTATACTAGTAGAGTGCCCGTGCGTTGCCACGGGCTCTTGAAATAGTTTTCAAGAGTTACATGTTAAATTTCACACGTACAAACAATATAACACAAACACAATTATTGAATAATTGAAGTCCATTTTTGCAATGTAAATTGATAACAAAAAGAAAGATTAACGACATGTCCATGTAACAAACTGAGCGATGTTCGACCTTAACATCTATTACAAAACTATCAATATCTAGATGATGCGCTTAAGAAATTCTTTCACAATATCAGGAAAGTTGCCTTTAGCTTCATTCCCACGATGTTTTAGCAAGTATAATAAAAATTGTTTTCTCAACTCATATCCATCCTGCACAAACAATATATGTAGTTAGTATGAAAATTTCACGCCGAACGTCTTAAAACACGTAACGGACAATACTCACCGCGCAAACCGGCTTTGACACGCTCGGTCCTGGCCTACTAGAGAAAATGGACGGTCTGGTCTGCTAAAATCGGCCTGGAAAATTGTCGGTCCGATCCGGTCTGGTCTTCAACCGGTCCGACCAAGAGGACTGAGAAAAAATGTCACTGCCGCCGCCGTTCGTTCTCAGCGCGCCGACCGGCAGCCCCCGGGTAAACCACCATGTCCCCAAGCTTCCCCTCTCCTTCTTTTCTCTCCTCCCCATGCACCATAGCCTCTCGCCGCCGCTGTCATGCGTGCACCGCTGACGATCTCGAGTTCTCGACCTGGCGCTGGCAGCGTTCTAGCTGCGGGTTTCGCTGCCATGGCAGCGACCGTTTCAGCACAGCACACATGCAGGCCATCAACTGGGGAAAACGGTCGATCGGGTGTGAACTTCGGATCGTGGGAGAATCGCTCGGCCGTGATTTCCGCGCCCAACAAATCAGGTAAGTATTTTTTTGGAAGGCGTGAGATTTAATAGCCTCCGTCTATAATCACGCACCATGATCCTCCGCTGCCGTTTTCTTTGTTGAAGCACCGTAACAACCTTTCCTAATCGTCTGCGTCTTTATCGCAAGTAAAGGATTAGTGAGGTCAGCTCAGGAGTTAGTTGGGTTACTGGCCGCACCTGCCTGTGTATATCTTGTATAAATGTATACCTCTTTTTTTTTGACGGGTTGTATAAATGTATACCTCTATAACTGAATATGACTGCCTTCAGTCGTGTTGGTGTGTTGTTCACTTTCTGCATTTTTATTCAGTCCAACAGGAAATAGGAAGTACAAGAGAAACATGGCTTGATTCGAAAATCACGGCACCATTTGACAATAAACTGAACGTCATGGTTTTTTTTTCATGGTACGGTTGATCCGCTAATTATGGCAAGGCCCGAACACAAAAAAAACATGGGCTCATGAAAACAACTGCTACGGAAGGTTCATGGCTAACAGCCGCGCACTTGCCCCGGCACATCACCGACCTCATCGCTGGCGCTCCCGCATGTCCACCACCTCGCCACAGCACCTGCACACGCAGCCCACCTCGCCGCTGCCCCTGCACGTTGACGCCGGTGGTTGTTGGCCGGTCCAAATGGTGGCTCGATGAGGGACCGAACCAACCCGGACCGTGTCACCTTGGCAGCGTCGCCGAGTTCCAGGGTGGTCACCCGGGGACCGATGGTGAAGACGGCGGGCAGGACGAAGGGCAGCTTCTCGGAGCTCTACCAATACCCATGCCTTCTTCACCAGCGTCAAGTCCTCGATGCCCCAGCCGGTGATGGCCAGGTACTACGACGCGTACGCGGCGATGAAGCTTGCCGTTGACCGTTTCGCCGGCTGTACTATTAGGTTTTCTCTCCTTCTTACCTACATAGGACATAGGCGTGTTGATCGATCAAGAGGAGGGGTGGCGCATGGGCGAAGAGGCTATGGTGAAGAGGAGGGGCGGCGCATGGGCGAAGAGGCAGGCGGTGCTCGTGGCCAAAAATGTGGGTCGTTCGAGTAGCGGGAGGTAGGAGGGGATCGCCGGGAGGCGGCGAGATCGGTGGGCAGCGGCGGCGGCGGCGGCGGCGTCGTCCAGGTAGGGAAGTCGAGGTAGGGCGCTGTGTTTTTTTAGGGGAATTGCTTGTGAAAATAACGTGCGACGACGACGTAGCGAGCGGATTCCCTTAAAAAAAGACGTTGCGAGCGAATTCCCTCAAAACTGGCAGGAATGGATACGATTGATGATGGTGATAAATAGTGGTGAATGTTGGCCTAATTTACTATCATCATGCATGGAAACGAATCATCAAGAAAAAGAATACTTCCTATTACTACGCTCATAGGAAGCTTCCTATCCTAATCTCTGCTACCAAACAGTTCCCGCCCAAACAAGGAAGGAAAGTTATGGACGTGATGCGGAAGGAAGCAAATGTTATGAAGATTAATTAATTTAGATTTGATTTTTAGAGATTGATTGTGATTGATTCTTTTACATAAAGACATTACTAAATAACTTGCGTCAGCAAGGAAAGTTCTGATCCGTTCAGTTTTTTTCGTTGTGTGAGAGGGTGACGCGAAACTAAACCGGTGGGGTGGGGGGAGGGGACGAAAAAAAAACCTGTCGAAATAAACCGGTTGAAAGGTGGGGGTACGATCCTACCAACTGAGACATTAGGAGTAGAGATATATATAGGACAACGATAGCTTCTGAACGTTCGGACGTTAGGAACAGATCCGAACGATGATTCCTGCCTTCTTTAATCGCTAATCTCGCTTGCTAATCCCACTCTAGCTCTACTTCTGCACTACTTTATTGAAGAAAAATGCGGTGGAGCAGAGTTTGCATGCATAAACATGCATGCATGCATATAAGACAGGAATGATGATGTCAGCAAATATTCTTCCTATTTTAAAACTTGAAAATGTTTTGTAGCTCAAATCGTCGCTCCGCTTCAAAATACGTTTTCACGTAAAAAAATTCTCGCGTCGAGATCTTCGAAACTAGATCCCATGTTGGTATGTTTTGATGAATTTTTTTTTCAGGTCAAAAGTTACCATGCCTGTAGTACTAACTTATCATGGTGTTTACACTGAAGTTACCGGGGGTGTTTCAACTACTCCCTTTTATTTCGCCTGGGGCGAAAAGTTACTATGATGTTTGTAAGTAAATTATCATGTCTGCAATACCGTCTACCATCAGTGACGTGCCTCGGCCGTGGGGTGAGGTCCACATGCCGACATGGCATGACTCGCTTATAAACGGAACTTTGCGGGTCGTGCCAGTCCAGGCCCGTTTAGGCGTGTGCCGGGTTGTGCCGTACCCAGGTCGGCCTGTTAGCCACCTATAATCAGGCATGTGGTGCGTAAAATAACATGCTATTTACGCAAAAATTATCAACTCCCCCCCCCCCGGCACCCTCGTCGCCAAAGTTACCAGGACCGGGGTACATAAGTTATCAGGTCTACGATGTGTGAGTTACCATGCTATTCACACAAAAGTTACCGAGGGGATATTTCATCAACCCCCCTTCCCCCCCCCCCCCCCGCACCCTCATCGCCAAAGTTACCAGGACCGGGGTACATAAGTTATCAGGTCTACGATATGTGAGTTACCATGCTATTCACACAAAAGTTACCGAAGGGATATTTCATCAACTTCCCCCTCTCCCCGGCACCCTCGTCGCCAAAGTTATCAGGACCGGGGTGCATAAGTTATCAGGTCTGCGATGTGTGAGTTACCATGATATTCACAAAAAAGTTCATCAACTCCCCCCCCCCCCGCACCCTCGTCGCCAAAGTTACCAGGACCGGGGTGCATAAGTTATCAGGTCTGTGATGTGTGAGTTATCATGCTATTCACAAAAAAGTTCATCAACTCCACCCCCCCCCCCCCCGCACCCTCGCCGCCAAAGTTACCAGGACCGGGGTGCATAAGTTATCAGGTCTGCGATGTGTGAGTTACCATGCTATTCACAAAAAACTTCATCAACCCCCCCCCCCCCCCGCACCCTCGTCGCCAAAGTTACCAGGACCGGGGTACATAAGTTATCAGGTCTGCGATGTGTGAGTTACCATGCTATTCACAAAAAAGTTCATCAACTCCCCCCCCCCCCCCCCGGCGCACCCTCGTCGCCAAAATTACCGGGGCGTGTTTTCAAGAACTTTTTTCTGGGCCAAAGTAACCACATGTGTTGTATGTGAGTTACCAAGTATACGATGCGTATACTATCATGCCATTTCCACAAAAGTTAACAGGGGTATGACACTAGTAGGAAAACCCCCATTTGTCCCGGTTCGTAAGGGCCTTTTGTCCCGGTTCCGGAACCGGGACTAAAGGGTCGGGACTAAAGCCCAAAACCTTTAGTCCCGGTTGGCTTACGAACCGGGACTAAAGGCCCCCCACGTGGCTGGTGCTGGGAGCCCAGGCAGGAGGACCTTTAGTCCCGGTTGGTAACACCAACCGGGACCAAAAGGCAGGACCTTTAGTCCCGGTTGGCAACACCAACCGGGACCAAAAAGGCACTGGGGTTTTTGTTTTTGTTTTTTTTCAAATGGGGGGGGGGGGGTTGGAGGGTTAATTTAGGGTTTCATATTGTGTTAGCTAGCTAATAGAGAGAAGTGTCCCGATCATCATCATCATAGTCATCTAACCAACCATACTTAATTGTTCTTAGAACTACTCGTTATCATAATAACAAGTCATACTCGATCATCATCATCATAGTCATCTAACCAACCATACTTAATTGTTCTTAGAACTACTCGTTATCATAATAACAAGTCATACTCGATCATCATCACCATAGTCATCTAACCAACCATACTTAATTGTTCTTAGCACATGATCATGAGTATTAGCTAGGACCTAACTACCCGGCCTCTCTTAGGTAAAATAGCATAAAACAAGATAGGCCCTGACTCTCCATTATGGAGAATGGAGATTATCCTGTCTCCAATTCTTGAACGTCGCACAATGTTGCTTCCAAGTAGCTCCCTACGATCGACCATACATTTTTTCCAATCTTTGATTGTCATGTCTTCATCGGTTTTAGAAATCCGGTATGGACAACAGTGATGCATATGATGACCTGGTGGCAGTAAGCTCATAACATCAAGGTGACCTTTCGGAAACATCAGATGAGGCACACAATCATTCGGGATTTTCTGTTGAAAAACATAGTAATAACTTCGTAGTTAGCAATGTAGTTTAGTTTTAAAAATAATTTATGCAAAAGATGCACGGATGTCGTAATAGTAAAAAATCTTACCATGCGATCTCCATGGATGTTACCGTAGTTCAACACGAGCACTAGTGGCACGTATTGACCATAATGTGTAGGACTTTGATAATAGGTATTGTAATTCTGAAGATCATTAATAAATGCGATAAGATGATTTTTCTCCTGACAAGTTAATTCTGCGCCATCGGTGTAGTAGGTTCTGTCTACCATCTTCCGTACATTTTTTGAAGAATGAAAATAAGCTGTCAATGGAAATAAGCTGTCAACTATTTTGAAATAAACAATATAAATTACATAATAAATATGTTTAACAAACTCACAAGGAGGCAGAATCGGAATCATAATAAATATGGTTGAGAAACTCACATAATGGTAGAACTGGAGGCGTCTGCACATCGACCCAGATGTCGATATTACCTTCAATTTCATCTTCCGGACGAATATCAAAGGTGATAAGCATATTAGGCTCAAATGCATAAGCCTTGCATAGTGCTTGCCAACTTTTGCATTAAAATAAGAGTAGGTGTCTGCATTGTACAATTTTACGGCAAAATTATAACCATGCTCGGTCCTCAAGTGAACTCTCTTTACCTCCATACTTTTTTTAGTATTGAAACCAATCTTATCCAAGACATAAATTCTTGCATGGCAGGGGATACGCTAGTAGAATAGTAAAAAATTAAAATTATAAGTTCAAGCAAAAGAAGCAGAAGTCATGCTTAATTACGAAAAAAGACTTGTCGTTGTGACTTACTGTATCCACTTCGAAGGTCTCATCCAGCACGATGCTGAAGCGCCTACCATCAACTAGGTGAGTCGTGTCGCACAGACCGCGCTCGTCTTCGCAGTATTCGCACATACCGAATTCCCTTTCGCTATCGTCGTCAGACATTTCCTATGTTCTTTGTTGAAACATTTAAAATCGATCGAAGGCAACTACCAGGAAACTGATCAACACACAGATCACTATTACTCAAAATATGCAACGGGTTGACTTTAGGTCTGTCGAGTCTTTGCTTCCTAAACTCTCATCTCACGTATATGGTGGGCACTCCCTCTGATATTGCGACCGTCGGTGATAGTGGCTCCTCCATTCGTCCCCGAGTGCATTACACCAAAATGTCTAGCACACGGGAACGAAGGAGAAGCGACCCCCACGACAACAGTCGGGATTCTTTCTCTCTCATATATATATATATATATGGTGGACACTCTCCCTCACTGAAAGACACACAAGGAGCCGAAACAGACCTGAAGTCAACCCGTTCCATATATCGAGCAATGACATAGAAAAAATTCCCTATGTTTTGCCGGAATGACTGGCAAATCACAAGCACTCGATATTAACTAATACATCATCCCGAACAATCCAGTTAATGCATCATCAAATATTAACTAATACATCTCGAATATTATCATATAAGATCACTAATACAGATCGAATATCCTAGAATCCAAAGTGGAGGACGGTGAACTAGGTTCACTAGCGGTCTCTGAGTCGCCGGCGGTGGACACCCAAAGATAAGGAACCATCACGGGATCATAACTCGGGTGAGATCCCTGAAGAATCTGCCAGGTATTGTCGAACCGGGCGTCCAACGCCGCCATGTAGCGACGGACGTGCTCGTCCTCCTCCCTGACATGGCGACGTACCACCTCCACGGGGGGCCGCTCCCTCCGCACCGAAAGTGGCCCGCGTGACCGCCACCACAGAAGCTCCGGGTCAACGACGAGACCTGGATTCCTCACCAACCTCCGAGCCCGGGAAGGTAGCACCTCCCAGTGCCAGCCCGGCGGAGCCCAGTCCCGGACATGGCGCCTATCAAGCAGGCTCTCGCGGACCACTCGACGACGAGGATGCGGGCCGGGCATCGTCGACGTCGAGACAAATTCCTATGAGAACGTTTTCTTATCGTTTAATCACTAATTTTTCATAAAACCAAATTTTTTTCTGTAATCTAACATACACATACTATTTTTTTCCTAAGACTCCTAATAATTAAATAAAACATAAAACAACTAAAACATAAACATTCATCATATAAAAAAATCAACATATATTTAAAAAAATCCACAGAGCAGGGGTGGCGGCGGCTCACAGCGGGGGCGGCGACGCGGAGGCGACGGGGCGACGACGGGGACGGGGCGGCGACGGAGAGGCGACGGGGACGGGGCGGCGACGGGGGCGGCGGGGGAGGGCCGGCGAAGGGGGCAGCGGGGGCGGAGACGGGGGCGGGGCGGTGACGGGGCGGCGACGGGACGGCGACGGGGCGGCAACGGGGACGGCGGGCTCAGGGCGGCGACGAGGACGGCGGCGACGGGGCAGCGATGGGCTCGGGGCGGCGACGGGGCTCGTGGCGGCAACGGGGCGGCGACGGGGCGGCGGGCTCGGGGCAATGGCATATGAAATCTGAAATTTTCCAAGTGTTTACTTGTATAGAAGAAGCATTGGTCCCGGTTCGGTTTTCCAAATTTGTGAGTGTTTTCCAAGTGTTTTCCAAATTTGAATAGGAACCAACCGGGACCAATGCCCACCTTTAGTCCCGGTTGGTGCCACCAACCGGGACCAAAGGTCTCTTTTCAGCAGCCCAAAGGGCGGGAAGCAGAGACCTTTGGTCCCGGTTGGTGGCACCAACCGGGACCAAAGGGGGGCATTGGTCCCGGTTGGTGGCATCAACCGGGACCAAAGGGTGATTCTGCCCGGGGCCAAATTTTTAGTCCCACCTCGCTAGACGAGAGAGCTTGAGAGTGGTTTATAAACGCTGCTACGCATACCCTCTCGAGCTCCTCTCTACTGCAGGCCTTCGGGCCTAATCTGTCACTGCATGTGGGCCTATTGGGCCTTCTGCAGGCCTGAATCCTGGCCCAACAAGCTGGTTCGGTTTCAAGTCGTATTCAGGCCGTGGCGGCCCAATAGGTGGCATTTTTAAAAAAAAATCCCAGCTTTTTGTTTTGTTTTTTGCTTTATTTATTTTATTTTGTTCCTACTAACTGTTTTTTGGTTCATTCTTTTTGCTTTTAGGTCACAAAAATTATAAACTTTCTGTTAGTGCTTTAGTTTTCAAATTTGAATAGTTTAAATTAGAATTTTTTGAAATTTGTGTGAATCACTAGTTTGTGAATAACTTTACTAAAAAAGAGATTTTTGAGTGATCCTTTTTCCTGCTATTTAATATTACTGTGTTTTATCATTACATTCAATTTGGTAAGTTTTAGGTTATTTTAAATGTCTGTTTTAATCAAAAACAGATTTGGTTATTTTAGTTTGCTATTAAAGTTTCTAACAAAAAAATTCTTTATGAAAATTCTTTTTGCTATTAATGTTTTGAACAAAAAATTCTTTGATAATTTTAGTTGCATAAATTTTATATAATTTTAGTTTCAAAAATACTAGAGGTTTATAAAAGCTTTTTAGTTGATTCCTTTTCCTATTAGAGTTTTATAAAAGCTTTTTAGTTGATTCTTTTTGCTATTGAAGAATATTATAGTTTTGTTTTAGTTGATCATAACAGAATATTTTAATTGATTATTTTTAGTTCATTCTTTTTGCTATTAGAGTTTCATAAAAGTTTTCTAGTTCATTCTTTTTGCTATTAGTTCATTCTTTGAGCTAAATGACCCTGAAATTAAAAAACACTACAAATGAACTCTGAAAAGGTTGAAAGTTGGCATGGTATCATCATTTCACCCAAATAGCATGTGCTAAAAAGTTGAGAGGGTTACGGCAAAAACTAGATGCACTTCGTGTACAAAACGGACAATCTTTTTCGAAGTATAAGGGTTTCGGACGAAAACTCATCTGTTACAAAGGTATTTCATTTTATTGAACTTATTTGAACTCCAGACTTTTTGTGTGTTCGAAATGAACCATTCAAATCCACATCATCAATTTTCAACCCTTTCTGACTTCATTTGGTATTTTTCATGCATTTACTGATTTTTTTGAGCTAAATGACCATGAAATTGAAAATCACTACAAATGAACTCTGAAAAGGTTGAAAGTTGGCATGGTATCATCATTTCACCCAAATAGCATGTGCTAAAAAGTTGAGAGGGTTACGGCAAAAACTATATGCACTTCGTGTACAAAACGGACAATCTCTTTCGAAGTATCAGAGTTTCATACGAAAACTCATCTGTTACAAAAGGCATTTCATTTCTTCACATGTAACTGCAGTGATATTCTAGATCAAAGGCATCATCATACTAGTTGTGGAGAGAAAGTCCTCACTTTTTCTTCGCTTGTGTCCTTTGCTTATTGCGCCGTAACCATGGATAATCTTCATCGTTTAACAGGGTGCTTGGGTCAGCCTTGACTTTGAAGGGAGGAATTTCATGAAACTTTTCATAATCTTCAGACATGTCTGTCTTGCCCTCCAATCCCACGACGTCTCTTTTTCCTGAAAGAACTATGTGGCGCTTTGGCTCATCGTATGATGTATTCGCTTCCTTATCTATTCTTTTTCTCGGTTTGGTAGACATGTCCTTCACATAGAAAACCTGCGCCACATCATTGGCTAGGACGAATGGTTCATCTGTGTACCCAAGATTGTTCAGATCCACTGTTGTCATTCCGTACTGTGGATCTTCCTGTACCCCGCCTCTTGACAGATTGACCCATTTGCACTGAAACAAAGGGACCTTCAAATCATGTCCATAGTCAAGTGCCCATATGTCCACTATGTAACCATAATATGTGTCCTTTCCCCTCTTGGTTGCTGCATCAAAGCGGACACCACTGTTTTGGTTGGTGCTCTTTTGATCCTGGGCGATCGTGTAAAATGTATTCCCATTTATCTCGTACCCTTTGTAAGTCATTACAGTCGAAGATGGTCCCCTGGCCAACGAGTACAGCTCATCAGAAACAGTGTTGTCACGCATGAGACGTGTTTGCAACCAACTACCGAAAGTTCTGATGTGTTCACATGTAATCCAGTCGTCACACTGCTCCGGGTGTTTGGAGCGCAGAATATTCTTGTATTCATCAACATACGGGGTCACCAAGGTAGAATTCTGTAGAACTGTGTAGTGTGCTTGAGACCAAGAATGGCCGTCCCTACATATTATTGAGTTCTCTCCTAGCGTGCCTTTTCCAGTCAGTCTCCCCTCATACCGCGATTGAGGGAGACCAATCTTCTTAAGGTCAGGAATGAAGTCAACACAAAACCCAATGACATCCTCTGTTTGATGGCCCATGGAGATGCTTGCTTCTGGCCTAGCGCGGTTACGAACATATTTCTTTAAGACTCCCATGAACCTCTCAAAGGGGAACATATTGTGTAGAAATACACGGCCCAGAACGACAATCTCGTCGACTAGATGAACTAGGATGTGCGTCATGATATTGAAGAAGGACGGTGGGAACACCAGCTCGAAACTAACAACACATTGCACCAAATCACTCCTTAACCTTGGCAGGATTTCTGGATCGATCACCTTCTGAGATATTGCATTGAGGAATGCACATAGCTTCACAATGGCTAATCGAACGTTTTCCGGTAGAAGCCCCTTCAATGCAACCGGAAACAGTTGCGTCATAATCACGTGGCAGTCATGAGAGTTTAGGTTCTGGAACTTTTTATCTGCCATATTTATTATTCCCTTTATATTCGACGAGAAGCCAGACGGGACCTTCATACTGAGCAGGCATTCAAAGAAGATTTCCTTCTCTTCTTTGGTAAGAGCGTAGTTGGCAGGACCTTCATACTGCTTTGGATGCATGCCGTCTTTTTCATGCACACGTTGCTGTTCCTCCCGTGCCTCCGGTGTATCTTTTGTCTTCCCATACACTACCAAGAAGCCTAGCAGGTTCACGCAAAGATTCTTCGTCACGTGCATCACGTCGATTGCAGAGCGGACCTCTAGGTCTTTCCAATAGGGTAGGTCCCAAAATATAGATTTCTTCTTCCACATGGGTGCGCGTCCCGCATCGTCAGTCGGAACAGATAGTCCGCCAGGACCCTTTCCAAATATTACTTGTAAATCATTGACCATATCAAGTATGTGATCACCAGTACGGAGGGCGGGCTTCTTCCGGTGATCTGCCTCGCCTTTGAAATACTTTCCTTTCTTTCGACATTGATGGTTGGTCGGAAGAAATCGACGATGCCCCAGGTACACATTCTTCTTGCATTTGTCCAAATATATACTGTCGGTGTCATCTAAACAGTGTGTGCATGCGTGGTATCCCTTGTTTGTCTGTCCTGAAAGGTTACTGAGAGCAGGCCAATCGTTGATGGTTACAAACAGCAACGCATGTAGGTCAAATTCCTCCTGTTCGTTCTCATCCCACACACGTACACCTCTTCCATTCCATAGCTATAAAAGTTCATCAACTAATGGCCTTAGGTACACATCAATGTCATTGCCGGGTTGCTTAGGGCCTTGGATGAGCACTGGCATCATAATGAACTTCCGCTTCATGCAGAACCAAGGAGGAAGGTTATACATACATAGAGTCACAGGCCATGTGCTATGCTTGCTGCTCTGCTCCCCAAAAGGATTAACGCCATCTGCACTTAAACCAAACCATACGTTCCTCGGGTCACCTGTAAAGTCGCTCCACTTTCTCTCGATCTTTCTCCACTGCGACCCGTCAGCGGGTGCTCTCAACTTCCCGTCTTTCTTACGGTCTTTTTTGTGCCATTGCATCAACTCGGCATGCTTTTTGTTTCTGAACAGACGTTTCAACCGTGGTATTATAGGAGCATACCACATCACCTTGGCAGGAACCCTCTTCCCGGTGCACTGGCCCTCAACATCACCAGGGTCATCTCTTCTGATCTTATACTGCAAGGCACCGCATACTGAGCATGCGTTCAAATCCTCGTACGCACCGCGGTAGAGGATGCAGTCATTAGGGCATGCATGTATCTTCTGCACCTCCAATCCTAGAGGGCATAGAACCTTCTTTGCTTCGTACGTACTGCCGGGCAATTCGTTATCCTTTGGAAGCTTCTTTTTCATTATTTTCAGTAGCGAACTAAATCCCTTGTCAGATACACCATTGTCTTCCTTCCATTGCAGCAATTCCAGTGTGGTACCAAGCTTTCTGTTGTCATCTTCGCAATTTGGGTACAACCCTTTTTTGTGATCCTCTAACATGCGATCGAACTTTAACTTCTCCCTTTCACTTTCGCATTCTCTCTGTGCATCAACAATGACCCGGCGAAGATCATCATCGGGCACATCGTCTGGTTCCTCTTGATCTTCAGCTTCCCCCATTGCAGCATCACCGTATTCAGGGGGCGGGTAGTTGTCGTCATCCTCTTCTTCTTCGTTGTCTTCCATCATAACCCCTCTTTCTCCGTGCTTGGTCCAAACATTATAGTGTGGCATAAATCCCTTCTCAAGCAGGTGGAAGTGAAGGGTTTTAGAGTTGGAGAAAGCCTTCGTATTCTCACGGGCGATCGACGGCGGTGAGGACGGGGACGGGACAGGACGGACCGCCAAACCTAAACAAATCTTGAGAAAAATGGAGATTGGACAAGGAGCTTCGAGAGGAGAAAGCTTAAGTGTGGCTCGGGCATTTCATCGAACACCTCATGTGCATAGGAGGTGAACTAGAGCACCACATAGCTCTCCCCTCGCCGGCCAGAAAAACAGAGCAATGTGGAGTGCTCTGCTGGCTCGCGGGGGGTATATATAGGCATCTCATTGGTCCCGGTTCGTGGCTGGAACCGGGACTAAATGACCCCCTTTGGTCCCGGTTCCAGCCACGAACCGGGACCAATGGTTGTGGGCCAGGAGCGAGGCACACTGGTCCCGGTTCGTGTCTGGAACCGGGGCCAAAGGGTCCAGACGAACCGGGACCAATGCCCCACGAGGCCCGGCCGGCCCCCTGGCCTCACGAACCAGGACCGTTGCCCCCATTGGTCCCGGTTCGTGACTGAACCGGGACTAATGGGCTGGCCCGGCCTGGACCAATGCCCTGTTATGTACTAGTGTGATTTCAACACCTATTTTTTTCGGGTCAAATTTATCGCGGTGTTTATGTGTAAGTTACCACGCGCGCAGTGTGTATGTCACCATGCTATTTAGACAAAAAATAACTGCGGTATATTTTCAACAACTTTTTCCGGGTCAAAAAGTTATCATGGTGTTTGTGCACGAGTTATCAACTCTGCGATGAGTAAAAATATCATGTTATTTACATAGAAGTTTCCGGAGGTATGTTTTCAACAATTTTTTTCCCGGGTCAAAGGTTGTCGCGGTGTTTGTGAGTGAGTTATCAGCTCTATGGTGCTTGTTTTACCATGATATTTACACAAAAACTACCGGCTGTATGTTTCAACAAAAAAAATCGGCACAACCCCCTCTCTTATATTTTGGAACAGATGGGGTACAACTGAAGCAGCGACCAATTTGGCTATCCTCGGTCAATAAGAAATAAATGAAACAAAAAATATGAAAAATAACGTGCTCGTGCTCGATCATGTAGATTGCTAGCTGAACCAAAAACAGCTATGCTTGCCCACGTAGGATGTAGCCAAGAGGCTAGGTATCAACGGTGTTCAGACTAAAAAAAGCTAGGCATCAACGGTAAGAGATTCGAATGCATTAACTTGCTTTATTTCCTGGAGTATGTTCTTGTTGAGAGGTCAAATAGCAGTGTGTTCATATATTTGGACAAAAGAGTCACACAGATGAGTTGGTTAACAAGGCGACGCCTCATCCCATCAGCCAGGTATCGAATCCCACTGGGCACATTATTTATATATATATATATATATATATATATATCGATTAATGTAACTTCTGAACGTTCGGTATCTAGGAACAGATCCGAACGTCGCTGTCGCCTGCTGATTTTTACGAACGAGTAAAAAATAATGTGCCCAGTGGGATTCGATACCTGGCTGATGGGATGAGGCGTCGCCTTGTTAACCAACTCATCTGTGTGACTCTTTTGTCCAAATATATATATATATATATATATATATATATATATATATGCCTTTAATGTGAGAAAAAGATCAAAAGAACCACTCAAAAAAAATGAGAAAAGAAAAGAAAAGAAGCACACCTGTATTTGGGTTGGGTTGGGGAGAAGTATCCCGTGGATCTCGCCAGCCCCCATTCCATTCCCCTTCCTTGCAGTCCTCTCTGCTCTCACCTAGTCGCCTCCCTGTCTTCAATCCTCCCCATCCCTCTCACCCAACCAACCCTAGCGAGCAGATCGCCGCCGGCGACGATGGATCAGGGCTGGGCGAACTGGTTCGGCGCCGGCGTCACCTCCGCCTTCTTCGCCTCGCTCGAGCGCTGCTCCTGCATCAACCTCTCCACCGATGACGATGACGACGAGGACGCCGAGGAGGCCAACGACCGCCCCCTCATGCTCGCCGCCGTCGCCGCCCCCTCCGACTAGCCCCAGCATGACGCCGCCCCCGCCGTCGCTGTCGGGAAGGAGGAGGAGCAGCATGCGCGTGCACTGTGGGAACAAATGCGCAAGGTGTGGAAGCTACCTGATTATGACATGCTAGTTGATACTGGCAAGGACTGGCTTTTAAACATGCTTGCTAATTGTGGGGAAGATATGAGGGATCGGATAATAATGTTGATTTGAAGGATCTGGTTTTTGAGATCAGATTTAGCGCATGGGAAGGAGGTGTCGTCTCCCCAGGTGTCATCTGATTATCTTCAAAGTTACATACAATCTCTTGACCTGTCCAAGAAGTATAACACAGAGGAAATCATCAAAGGGAAAATGCCATTGGTGGAGGAAAGGCCGGTCATGCATGAAAGGGTGGCTACTGATTCGCTACCATGGCCGAGCCCACCAACGAACAGGGTCGCTTTATCCGTTGATGGGGCCTTCTCCACGGTGGATGAATCGGCGTGTCGGCTGGTATGATCTTGAGGAGACATGATGGGAGTGTGATCTTTGCGGCCTACTTTAATTGTAACGATGCACTAGAGGCGGAGTTACACGCGCTAATGGAAGGAATGGCTCTGGCAATCCAACACACTAACTTGCCGGTCATCGTTCAATCTGATTCTTCGGAGGCACTTTCGGCTTTGACTGGAGACAACCTATCTCGGTCGGCATATGGTCATTTAGTTGCTGAGATCAAGCATCTTAAGGTACAGAAGGAGTTTATTCCATTGAAGATAAACCGTGAGCAAAATAGGGTAGCAGATCGGTTGGCTTTTTATAGTCGTGCCGTTGCCTCTCGGTTGTAAACCTTTTTTTTTAGGGGGCCTCTCGGTTGTAACCTATTCATTTGGAATAAAACTCTTTTACCCTCGCACAGAGAGAGAAGGCCCAGCCCAAAATGACCCAGCCCAAAAAGGCCCAGCCCCCGCAAACAAAACCACGCCCCCGACCCTGAGGACTCGCGTGACCTAGCCGCCCCCGCCCCCGCCGCCACCCCACCCCACCCCACGCCGGCACCGCGGTCCGCCGCCGGTCCGCCATCGTCTCCATCTCGGCCGACGTGTTGGACCGCTGGTGAGTGCTGACTCCGCCGACGCTGGTCCTCATCCTCCCCGACGACCGACGCGACGCGACTCGACGACGACGCCCCCCGGACGCGGCTCCACTTCCCCACCGGCCGAGACGGCGTCCTCCTCCTCGCCCGCTGCACCGCCGTCCGCCGACGCCGGCCACCAACGGCCCGACGCCAGCCACCCGACAGCCATCACCAAGCAATGTAAAGCACGCCTCTCCCTCCCTCCCTCCCTCCCTTCCTTCCTCCTCCTACCGAAATGCCACCCTGCTGTGAGTATTTGTGGCTTGCGCTGTGATAAATTACACGTGTTGATCTGTGGCGGTGTGATCAGTGATGCGTGAGCAGTGATGAATTGGATGTGCTGATGCTGTTGTAATTTTAGTTGGTGACAGTGACAAATTTGAGCTGCTCTTGTACTCCCTCGGTAAAGAAATATAAGAGCGTTTAGATCACTAAAGTAGTGATCTAAGCGCTCTTATATTTGTTTACAGAGAGAGTACAACACAACTGTCTGCTGCTACTGCTATATCCTATATTGATGAAAAATTTGAGTTGTGTACTGCTGCTGCTGTTGTAGTACTTTGTGATGGCAAATTTGAGTGATTTCAGTGAACTGTGTGATGCTGCTGTAATACTTTTGGTTTGCTATATTTGTGACTTTTGACAGTGTATTTGTGCAATGACAAATTGAGTGATTTAAGTGACAGTGGCATCTCCATATATGGATTATAGATGTATGAGCTCCTGTAGCATTTGTAGAAGGGTCACGCCATTTTTTACATAGTAGTATAGCACGCTATTTTTTACCGTTCTTGGTGCATGGCCGAATAGTTGCATAAAATGGCTAGCTAACTGGAAAAACATGTCTGTTTGCAGCTGCTAATGGTTTTAGCCAGCTAATTTTGAGTCGCTGAAAACGGCATAGCCAAACAGGTTGTCTGTATGTATTATCAATACTACAAAATACTCTGTTATGTCAAAACCATGTGGTATTTCATACCTGCAGCCTGAATTGCTCTAGTTTTCTTTATACTTAGGTTTTTGGGACACTTTGCTATCAAACACAGCGTAATTAATACCATGTTTTCTTTGGTTGGTACAGCGAAAATGGTGCAACTTGAAAAAGAAGAGGACCCCTTGGTCCACGACGAATCCATGCTGGATGATGACGATACCGATGAGGACTATGTGGAGTCAGAGGATGACGATTCAGAGGAAGAATTGCAGGCTGAACCTTCAAAGAAGGCCGTGTACAACAAGGAGGGGCTCCTTGAGAAGCTCGAGGACATCGCCTGGCCAGAGAATGTGGACTGGATGCACAAGCTCACCGTCGATCATGACCAGGGGGAGAAGGTCGATGTGAACGACGATCTTACCCGTGAGCTCGCTTTCTACACCCAGGCTCTGGATGGCACGAGGCGGGCCTTTGAGAAGTTGCAGTCTAGGAAGGTCCGGTTCCTCAGGCCGACAGATTACTACGCCGAGATGGTCAAGACTGACTCTCACATGCACAAGATCAAAGGGAAGCTCTTGTTTGAGAAGAAGAAGATTGAGGAGGCTGAGGAGAGGAAGAAGGCGCGAGAGTCGAAGAAGAGATCCAAGGAGGTGCAGGCAGAGAAGCTCAAGGAGAGGGCCAAGGAGAAGAAGGAGAGCATTGAGTCAGTCAAGAAGTGGAGGAAGCAGAGGCAGCAGGGGGGATTTTCCAAGGGAAAGGAGGACGGGCCAAACCTCAACTTTGAAGTTGAAGAAGGTCTCAAGCAACACAAGAAGCAGAGGCCTGGCGTTTCTCCTGGTGATAGGTCTGGTGGTCTTGCTAAGCGAGGTAAACAAGGAAAAAACCATAGGTCAAAGGATTCCAAGTTTGGGCATGGCGGTCGCAAAGGGATGAAGAAGCAAAACACTGCTGAGACGACGAACGACTTAAGAGGATTTAACAACCACAAGGGCGAGTCGGGAAACAAGAAGAGGAGGATGTTTTGATACGGTGTCGTAGGAGTCTGTCCCTGCTTCCTTGTGACGCTATTATATTCTTGTCTTTTATGTTATTCCGCTGCAGTACTCTATCACTAGATGCAAAAGTTAGCTTGAAGTACGGAATTTGGGGAGGCAGCTCAAACACAAGACCTTTTATCTTTAGCTGTGCTATATTCTCCATAAGATGTGGTGCCGTTTGCATTTAACCTGTGATTGCCCGTTGTGTCGTGGAATGCAGTTAAATCTTGCTATATATGCAATTATGTTAAACAGTGCATTACAGTTTACAGCTGCTGTGTGTGCCTTGCTGTTGTTTACTTAGTTCTGGAGTGTTTTATTGTATCAGTGTGCAAGCTAAAGTGACACTTGGTAATGTGACTACTAGTACAGTCAAGTCTTGGTTTCTTAAGTTATGTTGTCCTATATATATATATATATATATATATATATATATATATATATATATATATATATATATTGCATTAGCTACAGACCTCAGTGCATTCACGGGTCAAGTCTTGGTTTGCTTTTTACATAGCCCCAATCAGACTAAACAGATTTGGTTATGATGCATTGTTCTTTCTTATTGCTACGCATGGCCTGCCAGATGCAGTTAGTTGGGGTCATTTTCTTTTCTTGCTGATTTTGATGGTTGGAACAAGTATTGTATTAGCTACAGTAGCAATATGTGCTACACTTGTTGCGATGAATGCATATGCCTAAATTCTCCAAGTTAAGTTGCAGCTTTGCTGGTTATGTCTGTCGATGTTATCTTTCTTATGCAATTGACACATTCATTCACTGGAAATATCGGCATTGTAGCTTACAGTGCCTGTCTTTTTTTGTCTATATATATTGTGGTAATCGTCGTCTTGGTTGCTGGTACTTGTCCGTGGAGGGGAGGGGATATGATCAAGCGGCCTGATAAAGCCTAACAACAGATACTGTTTTATGCTGAAAATATTGTAAAATAACAAAAATAAAGTAGAAAGATGGATGTTGGGCCAGAGGACACAGGATTGTTATCCCCACCATGCAATCAAGATCGATGTGGTTGTTACTTGGTATCAGGTTCTGAATAGAACCCTGCTGAACCCCTGTTAAGATTATTTGAGTTCATGCCATCCTCCACAATGAACCAATTTCCATGAGGTACTGCTGGAAGAGGTGGTGTATGATCTCTTGAGTCTCGGCCATGTTGTAACATGATAAGCCTTCTCATTGTGTGAGGATCTATCTCAGACTCGGCAACTTTGCCCTCTTCTCTAGCTGGAGAAGCTTGCAGTGGATCTGAGAGACCTGCTTGAACGACTGGTCGGCTGAAAGGAGGTGGTAGAAGCTGATTGTTTTACTCAAAGGTGACTGATGATGGAACAAAATTTTGACTAGGGGCTACTGGCGTCAGAGAGTTCGCTATTGTTGGATTCAAAGCACTGCCAGTGCCAAATGCTTTCTAGAAATGGGAGAGATTGAAAGCACTGGCATAAGTAGAAATGAAGTGAAGATGAACTGCAGAGGCCCTTATGCTATGTGGTGCTACAATATATATATATATGTAGATGTCAGGGAAGCTAAAAATTTGGATTGCGTCTCCTAATGGGTAGTATATCCAACTGACACTCATGAACAGACGATTTCTTATCCCTCCGTTCACAAATATAAGATGATCTAGCTTTTTTCTGAATCGGATGTATATAGACATCTTTTATTGTGTCTGTTCACTCATTTCAGTCCGTATGTAGTCCATATCGAAATATCCAAAACATCTTATATTTGTGAACATAGGGAGTAGATAAGAAAACTTGTTAGAAACATCAACACAGTTTCTTTATTGTTAGAAACATCTTATATCGCCCCGCTTTATATATAAAGCAACAACTTCTTTATTGCTAAACACTGATTCCACCATGCATAGCATGTATCCTTAAAAAATCACATTTATAAAATTTTGACACGTTTAATTTGCCGAGTGATCTCATGTCGGAAACATCATAATCCACACTAGCACAGCCAGTGAACCTCTGTTCCCGTTAACCTATGCAGCCGGACGATTCACTTTGCTATGTCAGTCGCCAGTGCACAGTGCAAGGACAATCAAAATCAATCAGTAGCCATCAGCTAGTAGAATATATTCTGTTCCCCAGTGTATCGTAACTGTTGTCGCTCACCCGCCCAAAAAAAAAAAAAAACCTGTTGTCGCTTCGGTGAACTGCTGATTCCAGTTTGAGCCTGTGCATATGGTTTATGAGGAAAATATCTTGCCTGTAGTGGTAACTAGGAAGAACTTTATGACTGGAGGACAACATAACTTAAGCAGTGACACCACACATGTGGACATGTGGGTATATGGTTTCCAGTTTGAGCCTGTGCATATGCTTCATCACTTGTTACTTCCAGGTGGTCCATTGCGACCAAGTTGGAAAATTGGTTATGCAGTGACACGACACCACACATGTGGGCATGTGGCTATACATCTCTGAATTTGGCTCCTCACAATTTTCGGGAGCTTAGCAAGTCAGAACAAGCTCCCAAATCAGAGTACGGTGGCAAAGGAAGGCCGTAAATTTGTTCGCGAACTACTAGCAAACAGCGGCTACAAACAAATAAGAAAGATATCGTTTAGACTTCAGAATCAGTAGAAGCTCTCCCAAGCAAAATTTTACCAAGCCAGAAGGCTTCAAGATACAAGCATCTCTTCACATGATAAGATCTTCTTAAGAAACATTATTCCAGATGGATACAAACTTGTGCCAACCCGGAAAACAACATCAACAAGGCTGCAAGCTTTGGCATAGGTTAGTACCCACCCGCAAAGCTCGTCACAGCTTCTTTATTGCTAAATAAACACTGACTCCACCAAAGCATCTAAGGTTGAAAATGGTCTTGCCATTCGAATTATTCTAAATAAATTACCGAATCTTCTATCTAGAGCAGCACGGAGCAGGAGGTGTGGTGACAAAAGGAAAAACTGTGTTGGTTGCTAATCACGAGATGAGATACGAGCAAGGCATCAGCTTGTTTTAGCGAGGCTTTAGTACAAGAGTATGCATGTAGCCATTATCGATCGGTGTTACCCCTCAACTCCTGCCTGGCCGAGCCAAAGAATGTCTGCACCATGCATGGACTCATCGGTCATCTCATCGTCCAAGAACAACCAGCTCTTTACCACGCTGATGTAGTGCCCACTTCCGACGTGGACTAGCACAGCGAAAAGGGAATACTCCAAGTCTGAATTGTCGACCGTGTTCATGAGTTTAAGCTCCAATGGGAAAACAACTCGGTATGTCAGCTTTTTGTAGCTGCTCGATGTACATGTACTTGAAGCGCTTGAGATGGATTACCAGGATGTTTGGCTGTTTCTTTATCTTCATTCTTTTCTGTGCTTCTTGTAAACTGAAATTAATGACAACTTCAATCAAGATCCAAGATAAATAGAGATAATCCAAACACACAAAAAATGGACAGGCAATGCAACAATTTTGATACATCGAATATCAGATCAAATTATGATAGGCGAAATGAAAATGAATGCCTGTGACATACACAATTTTTGCCAAATAACTAAACTTGGAAGTTTGATATGCTAGTGCATAGTCAATGAATGAACTTAAAGCACATAAGTCAAGCAAGTAGGCAGAGGTAATAAGTAACAACATTTCCACAAGCTCTGATGCTACTCTACTGAATCATGATGTGGACCAGGAGGAAATGGAGATACCGGATATCACATGAGGAAACAACAGGCAATCAAAAGAAATGGAATAACATACCTGCAGCATTTGTCACAGAAGAACTTATCCTCGGCGTTCAAAGTTTCTGTCGAGCTGAAGTTTTTAAGACAGCTGGTGATTGAACTACTCTGTTCTATATCCAGGCTCAAGTCAGGAAATGTTTCATCTCTATCAGTGACGGTTTCACATCTCTGACATTTTGTTTGATTAGTCAATATTCCCTAAAGAAATAAAATACTATGAGGCACATCTCCCAGACCGCAATAAGAGCAGGAGTCATACACAAAAAGGATATAGACAGAAATGGATGAAAACCCACCTGGAAGCATTTGTGGACCCATGTAGTATCCGGCTCTTTATGACTATCATTGGGCCGACCATTGATAGGGCCATTAGAATTCTTATTCGAAGATGAATTTTGAGAAGGTTCTTTATTGGCTTTACATTCTTTCTCGAGAATGCCAACTAGCTCATTCAACAAAAAATTCAGAAATTCATGAGCATCCTGTAAAGCAGAACAGTATAGCAGTCATGGTCAATTAGGGTGATTAAGACGACAGAAGACACTAGTAAATGTGTCATCATCACGTAATGTATTACCTGATGCATATAGCTGCGGAAAAGCTCATTCTGTTTCTTCAGTCGTTGTATAAAATGCTTCAGAGCAATAACACCAGTTTTCTTCTTCTGATTGCTGATCTGTGTGCACAGAGGAACAGGACAATTATACTTTGCAATGTGCCATTCATTCCTGCTTCAGTGTAATCCAGCATAGCCACTTTTATCAAATCATACAACTGAAACTAGTAAAAGGCCTCCAGATAAAAGACACTACCCAATGAACATTGATGTTCAGACTAAAAGATAAACGAGGAAAGCAATTGACTAGCACCTATGTATCGTCTCACTACAGAGTTAAACACAAACAAACCCTAAAACCATAGAGATCAACCAAGACAATAGAAATGCTATCCTGTGAATCTTCTCCATTTAACATGCATTATAGTTATAATCACTTCCAGGTTTATCAATTAATTACGAAGACTTCCGGGCTTGCTCCACAGTCCAAATTCTTGAATTTGACACTAGCACCACTCCAGGTGGTTTACTAGATACTGCCAAATGCTGACTTTTTCAAGAAACATACGCATTACACTATAAGCCTCTGATGAGGAACCCCTCAATAAAGTGCCAGTTCAGATTTTATGCTTACTCTACATGTGATTTGTATATGAGGCAGCAAATGGGAATGAAGGACAGAATAAACAATTTTCCACAATAGATAGCTACAATGGTACCTGAGAGAAAAGGTCAGCTAAGCAGGTTAACATGTTCTCTTCGCCATCACTCGCGCTTTTATTGTTTGCATAGTACTGACTCCAGTAATTGCTCGGGGAAAGGAACACAGAAGTAAAGTGCCTGCGATAGAACCACAAAACAATTTAGCCAATCCCATGAGGAGTACAGATATAAATCGAGAGAACATATTATCCTCTCCCTTCTAACAAAGTTTCTGATAAGAACATTAGTCGATTATACAGGGCAAAACTCACACATCACTATGCGGAATCCATGAATGCCCTCAATCCCCCATTGTCAAAATTTAACATTAAAAATGCAACCTCTCTGTTCATAGTTGGAACACACATCGAAAGCATAACACCGTAATTGAAACGGTAACAGCATCTCATCATCCATGAGGCCAACCCCAAGAGTGAGTTTCTCCATGCAAGGGGGCTGACTAGACTCTGAACCTCACTCGCTCCCCTCACCCCACCCCGCACACAAATCTACGCCGGCATCGCATTCAACGCCCCGCGATCCCACGGAAAATCGCACCCCTCCATCCCGACACGGGGAACGCATTGAACAGGACGAATCAACCCCCCGCGTGCACCGGGCGGAGGAAACGAGGCGCGCGCAACGATCTTGGTTTTGGGGGTGCCATACCTGCAGGACGCTGTTGCAGTAGCAGGTGTTGCCCAAGTTAGTATCGCTCGCCCTCGGGGAACTGCTCGCCCAGCGCCTTCTCCAGCCTCGAGCTCGCCGCGCCCATCACCGCCCAACTCCCATTTGCCCGCCGGCGCTGCACGGCGACGGATCGTCTCGTCCCGTCGCGGGGGGGGGGGGGGGGGGGGGGGGGGCGATGCCGACTTGGGGATCGATGGGCGGAGGTTGGGGAAAATGAGATGAATGGTTTGGAGCAGGGGGAAAATGAGATGAATGGTTTGGACGAAACGGGCGAAATAAAAAAAGGTGTGTGTGTGTGTGTACCGCTGCGGTGGTAGTAGCGGAAGGAAGGAGTCGTCAAATCGGCGCGGCCGCCTGCGCTGGTGGAGGTGTGGACGTTGCCGGCCGGGCCGGTGTGATATCTGACCCTTTTGCGATTTTGCGAAAGTTTAGCCAGATCTGATCCTGATTTGAAACTTTTTGGAGATCTGACCCTTTTTTTACCGTCAGGGTCGATGGCGATAGGGTAACGCACACCCTACCGTAAAAAATTTCTAAGTATTAAATACAGTGTGTGTACTCACCTACCGCCGGGCGCATCGGTGGTAGGGGTACACAGGCTATCACCAGCCTGTTTGACGGTAGGGCAGCACTGCGCTGACGTGGATAAGTTGCCTACCTCCAGGAGCATTGGCGGTAGGCTATTATACCCTACCGCCATCGACCCTGGCGGTAGCAAAAGGGTCAGATCCCGAAATACTTTCGAATGGGGGTCAGATCCGGCTAAACTTTAGCAAAAGGGTCAAAACACGAAAATCGTTCTCGTCACGGAAGCAGGTGCTCGTGTCTATCTTAATTCGACGGCCTAGATGGAGCCAGTAGTGTAGGATCGGCCACCGTTGGCAGAGAATCCGACAGGCTCCCCCCTTGGCCCTTGCGCTCCAGAATGGACCGACCACCACAACGTACTTATTTGCTTTTTTCTAAAAATAAAAAGAGAAAACTACTAGTACGTACTTTTATGGAGTACATTTTTTTTTCTATCTGAAAAGGCTTGATTTATGTAGTTGTTGAAAAGATTCAACAATTAAACTGGACTAACAAATATGCCAGTGCATTGCAATAGGAGAAAAACAATCAGATTATGCCAGGATGAGATGAGGACTTTTAAAATGTCATTTCATAAACTATGTCTGAATCATGTCATGATGAGATAAGGGACTTTTAAAAAGTCATTTCAAAAACTGAAAATGTGATGGTCTCATAATGACTTGATTTCCTAAGGCGCCACAACGAAATATTTTTTGGCTAAGAAACTGCATTGATCGACCCTGCCTGAAGTAGATTGAATATTTCGTTATTTATGGTCTCACCTTGACCTAGCGTCGTGATGTTTTTCATGACCAGTAAAACTATAGTACCAGAATAAACATAGCTATGTATGGAGGCAAATTAGACATTTTGTCATTTTCATATAGCTTACAAAAACTAACCCATAGGAAGTTGTATTAAATTTTTTTAGGCTCAGCGTGGTATAGAACACAGAAACCTTTTTTTTTAACCTGACGCGCGATGGACTAAATAAAATTATAAAACGACCTCTACAGATCCCGAAGAAAACCTCAATGTAAGCAACGGTTCATTTTGTTCGTTATTTATGGATCTGTTTGAATTTTTGTGGACATTTTTTTTTCAAATTCCAGAATATGTTTTGAATGCATGATCATTTTTATAAAATTATTAACATTTTTTATTACGTAAACATTTTTTCAAAATCATGAATTATTTATAATATGCGAACACCTTTTTAAAATCACGAACATTTCATGATGTCCTGACCATTTTTTGAACTCATGGACATTCTATAATTTTTCAAAAAAAACTCGCAACTTTTTGAAATTCCCGAATTAATTTAAAGAAGAAAAAATAAAAACAGAAATGAGAAAACAAAAAGCGAAAAAAGAGGGCGTCACGACCCGCACATGGGTCGGCCCATGAACAGGTGCGGGGAGTAGGAGGCGCGCAAAGAAAAAGAAAGAAAAATGGTGGATCCTGGGATCAAACCCAGGTGGCCAGGTCACCAGTGTGGAAGACTGAGGGCTTTGCCATTGCGGTGCTTTTGTGTTTGTGATGTATTAGGGTATCACGGTATAAGAACCAAACCTGACGGCGACTTAAAAAACATATCGTTTTCTTCACTTATGAGTGACATAGTGGGTAATTTATGAGAACTTCGAGGTAATTTTAGTGACAGACGGGCAGAAGCACTAACGGCTTTATTAGTAGGTATAAATTGTATCGATATTAATTGTCTTCTACCTATGTTACACGTTGCAACCTTTAACGTACCTATGTGGATCATTGAATAACGTTTGCCAATAAAATCCCGATTGAAGTATGGCGGCGGTCTGATCACGGATCACCGGTGTGATGTCTTCCATACCGGTTGGTATGACAAGCCCGTAGGATGATATTCATCACGTGTTCAGTAATGCACCTTCTTACCATTCCATCAGGTCCATGCCGATAAAGATATGGATCGTCTCAAGTAATACTTAAGTCGCTGAAAAACATCTTTTTTTGGTTTGCGCGTCATTCCGGCCACACGTATGTTCTTACAAGAAAGTTAGCATATTCTTTAAAGCATGGGACTTCTTTTTTATTAACAGCAAGACTTTCGCCCATGAAAGAATCATTAGTGGAATAGGGTCATCTGGAATGCCTTCCATTCTCGATAGGTGATTTGCAACATGGTTATCTTCCCCTTTCCTATCGGTGATATGTAAATCAAATTCTTGGAGTAATATGACCCAACGAATTACGCAAGGCTTCGCAGTTTTCTTAGTAAGAAAAATACTTTGGATCTTGATGATCCGTATGAACTATTACTTTAGAATCAATAATACTGCCTCTGTTTCTAAATATAAGGTTAGTTTTTCAAAAAGTCAAACGTTTTTCTGTATTTGACCAACTTTACAGACCAATATATAAAGATTTGCAATAATAAATAAATAAAATATAAAAATATATTTCATGGTGAATCTAGTGATAATTATTTGGTATTCTCGACATTTCTATTTTTGTCTACAAACTTGGTCAAAGTTAGAGAAGTTTGACTTTTAGAAAAAATAATACAGCTTACATTACGGAACGAAGAGAGTATATGATCTAAACTTATCGAAAACAATAAAAAGGTGTGTACCGCTGCGGTGGTAGTAGCGGAAGGAAGGAGTCGTCAAATCGGCACAGCTGCCTGCGCTGGTGGAGGTGGACGTTGCCGGCCGGGCTGGTGTGATATCTGCGACCGACCCATGTCGTCACGGAAGCAGGTGCTCGTGTCTATCTTGATTCGACGGCCTGGATCGAGCCAGGAGCGTAGGATCGGCCACTGTTTTTTTTTTTTTTTTGAGAAACAAGAGTAAAAAAAAAATTACTCAAGGAGGGGAATACATTCCGAATGCATCAAGGTATGAAGGCTATCAGGCACTCTAGCAATCATGAGCATGTCTCCCTTCTGTCTAGCCGTCGCTGCCAATTCATGAGCCAGTTTGTTTGCAGCTCCTCCCAGCGAAGGAAATTTTGTGAGAAGCGAAGCCCGACAGCGCCACTTTGATTTCATGGATGATCCGAAAATGCAGTGAACGAGACTGTCCTGGAGCATTTAACACATCAATCATAGCTTTACAATCCATTTCCAGCTCCACTGTTGACAGAGAACGCGACAGGCTCCCTTGCACTCCATAACGGACCGACCGCCACACCGTAAAAAATTCATACGTGACGTTTTGTCAGCCTTTTAAGACTATATAGTAGCACAAATGCCCGTGCGTTGCAACGGAGAAAAATAGCAGTTCTTATGAACCACGGTCACCAGCTAAATTAGTTTGTTCGTTTCTCTGCACTAGTAGGAAAGGGCCCATTTGTCCCGGTTCGTAAGGGCCTTTAGTCCCGGTTCTGGAACCGGGACTAAAGGGTCGGGACTAAAGCCCAATACCTTTAGTCCCGGTTCGCTTACGAACCGGGACAGATGGTGCTCCACGTGGCCGCTGCGGCGAGCCCAGGCAGGAGGGCCTTTAGTCCCGGTTGGTAATACCAACCGGGACCAATAAGCATCCACGCGTCAGCAGCTCAGGAGCTAGGATTTTTTTTTTGAAAGGGGGGGGGTTGGGGGTTTTGGAGGGTTAATTTGGGGGTTTCATATATTGTGTTAGCTAGCTAATAGCTATCTAGAGAGAAGTGACCTCTCTTATCTCCGTGCTTGGTCGACGCTACGTACTATACGTATAGAGAGAACTCGACACGCTAGGTAGTAAGCAAATGAAGGAACCAGTAAGTACATAAGATCGTCATGAACATATACAGAGAGGAGTGATCGACCTCTCTTTCTCCGGAGAGATTGGTCGAACAACAAGTTTCATAATAACAAGTCATACTAGATCATCATCACCATAGTCATCTAACCAACCATACTTAATTGTTCTTAGCACATGATCATGAGTATTAGCTAGGACCTAACTACCCGGCCTCTCTTAGGTAAAATAGCATAAAACAAGATAGGCCCTGACTCTCCATTATGGAGAATGGAGATTATCCTGTCTCCAATTCTTGCACGTCGCACAATGTTGCTTCCAAGTAGCTCCCTACGATCGACCATACATTTTTTCCAATCTTTGATTGTCATGTCTTCATCGGTTTTAGAAATCCGGTATGGACAACAGTGATGCATATGATGACCTGGTGGCAGTAAGCTCATAACATCAAGGTGACCTTTCGGAAACATCAGATGAGGCACACAATCATTCGGGATTTTCTGTTGAAAAACATAGTAATAACTTCGTAGTTAGCAATGTAGTTTAGTTTTAAAAATAATTTATGCAAAAGATGCACGGATGTCGTAATAGTAAAAAATCTTACCATGTGATCTCCATGGATGTTACCGTAGTTCAACACGTGCACTAGTGGCACGTATTGACCATAATGTGTAGGAGTTTGATAATAGGTATTGTAATTCTGAAGATCATTAATAAATGCGATAAGATGATTTTTCTCCTGACAAGTTAATTCTGCGCCATCGGTGTAGTAGGTTCTGTCTACCATCTTCCGTACATTTTTTGAAGAATGAAAATAAGCTGTCAATGGAAATAAGCTGTCAACTATTTTGAAATAAACAATATAAATTACATAATAAATATGTTTAACAAACTCACAAGGAGGCAGAATCGGAATCATAATAAATATGGTTGAGAAACTCACATAATGGTAGAACTGGAGGTGTCTGCACATCGACCCAGATGTCGATATTACCTTCAATTTCATCTTCCGGACGAATATCAATGGTGATAAGCATATTAGGCTCAAATGCATAAGCCTTGCATAGTGCTTGCCAACTTTTGCATTCAAAAAAGGAGTAGGTGTCTGCATTGTACAATTTTACGGCAAAAGTATAACCATGCTCGGTCCTCAAGTGAACTATCTTTACCTCCATACTTTCTTTAGTATTGAAACCAATCTTATCCAAGACATATCTTCTTGCATGACAGGGGATACGCTAGTAGAATAGTAAAAAATTAAAATTATAAGTTGAAGCAAAAGAAGCAGAAGTCATGCTTAATTACGAAAAAAGACTTGTCGTTGTGACTTACTATATCCACTTCGAAGGTTTCATCCAGCACGATGCTGAAGCGCCTACCATCAACTAGGTGAGTCGTGTCGCACAGACCGCGCTCGTCTTCGCAGTATTCGCACATACCGAATTCCCTTTCGCTATCGTCGTCAGACATTTCCTATGTTCATAGTTGAAACATTTAAAATCGATCGAAGGCAACTACCAGGAAACTGATCAACACACATATCACTATTACTCAAAATATGCAACGGGTTGACTTTAGGTCTGTCGAGTCTTTGCTTCCTAAACTCTCATCTCACGTATATGGTGGGCACTCCCTCTGATATTGCGACCGTCGGTGATGGTGGCTCCTCCATTCGTCCCCGAGTGCATTACACCAAAATGTCTAGCACACGGGAACGAAGGAGAAGCGACCCCCACGACAACAGTCGGGATTCTTCCTCTCTCATATATCGACCGTCGGTGATGGTCGCTACTCCTTCTTTCCCTAGTGCATTACAAATATCTAGCACAAGGAAAAGAAGGAGAAGCGACCCCCACGACAACAGTCGGGATTCTTCCTCTCTCATATATATATATATGGTGGACACTCTCCCTCACTGAAAGACACACAAGGAGCCGAAACAGACCTGAAGTCAACCCGTTCCATATATCGAGCAATGACATAGAAAAAATTCCCTATGTTTTGCCGCAATGACTGGCAAAACACAAGCACTCGATATTAACTAATACATCATCCCGAACAATCCAGTTAATGCATCATCAAATATTAACTAATACATCTCGAATATTATCATATAAGATCACTAATACAGATCGAATATCCTAGAATCCAAAGTGGAGGACGGTGAACTAGGTTCACTAGCGGTCTCTGAGTCGCCGGCGGTGGACACCCAAAGATAAGGAACCATCACGGGATCATAACTCGGGTGAGATCCCTGAAGAATCTGCCAGGTATTGTCGAACCGGGCGTCCAACGCCGCCATGTAGCGACGGACGTGCTCGTCCTCCTCCCTGACACGGCGACGTACCACCTCCGCGGGGGCCCTCTCCCTCCGCACCGAAAGTGGCCCGCGTGACCGCCACCACAGAAGCTCCGGGTCGACGACGAGACCTGGATTCCTCACCAACCTCCGAGCCCGGGAAGGTAGCACCTCCCAGTGCCAGCCCGGCGGAGCCCAGTCCCGGACATGGCGCCTATCAAGCAGGCTCTCGCGGACCACTCGACGACGAGGATGAGGGTCGGGCATCGTCGACGTCGAGACAAATTCCTATGAGAACGTTTTCTTATCGTTAAATCACTAATTTTTCATAAAACCAATTTTTTTTCTGTAATCTAACATACACATACTAATTTTTTCCTAAGACTCCTAATAATTTTAACTTAGAGTTACATGCATCCATATAGTTACATCCATCCATTCATCCATCCATACATACACATACATATATACATGGACATATACACACATATACATGAACATATACACATATACATGAAAAAAACATATACATGAACGACGGCGCCACGTCAGCGCCACGTCAGCGTCGCCGGAGTTAAGCCGGCGAGGCCCTTCCCGACGGCGGACGACGGGCGACGGGGCGCGACAAGCAGAGCTACGGCTCGCAGAGCGCGGCGGGCGACGGGCGACGAGGCGCGGGCGGCGGGCGGCGGGCGACGGCTCGCAGAGCGCGGCGGACGGCGGACGACGGGCGGCGGGCGACGGCGTCGGGGCGCGGGGGGGGGGGGGAGGAGAGGAGGGGAACGGCGCGGCGGGCGACGGCGTCGGGGCGCGGGGGGGGGGAGGATGAGAGGAGGGGAACGGTGATGCGGCTCACAGTGGGTGCGGGGACGGCGTCGGGGGCAGCTCGGCGACGGCGACGACGGCGAGGTGGAGCAGCCTGACGGCGTCGGGGCAGGGCTCGGCGGCGACGGCAACGAGGAGCAGGGCGTCGGGTGGAGAAGAACACGATTTGGAGAAACTGCTAAGTGCGTGGCTTATATACACACACCTTTAGTCCCGGTTGGTGGAACCAACCGGGACCAATGCCTCCCTTTCGTCCCGGTTGGTGCCACCAACCGGGACCAAAGGTCTCTTTTCGTCAGCCCAAAGGGCGGGAAACAGGGACCTTTGGTCCCGGTTGGTGCCACAAACCGGGACCAAAGGTCTCTTTTCGTCAGCCCAAAGGGCGGGAAACAGGGACCATTGGTCCCGGTTGGTGGCACCAACCGGGACCAAAGGTGGGCATTGGTCCCGGTTGGTGCCACCAACCGGGACCAACGGGTGGTGCTGCCCGGGGCCAAATGTTTAGTCCCACCTCGCTAGTTGAGAGGGCTCGAGAGTGGTTTATAAGCGCTGATGTGCACAACCTCTCGAGCTCCTCTCAACAGCAGGCTTACGGGCCTAATTGCACACACCTGCCTGTGGTTGGGTTTCTGGTCGTCTTCAGGCCATTGTGGCCTAGTAGGCGGAATTTTTTTTAATTTTTTTCTACTTTTTTGTTTTCTTTTTTGCTTTATTTATTTTCTTTTGTTTCTACTTACAGTTTTTCAGTGATTCTTTTTGCTTTTAGGTCACAAAAATTATAAACTTTCTGTTAGTGCCATTAGTTTCCAAATTTGAATAGTTTAAATTTGAATTCTTTTAAATTGGTGTGAATAACTAGTTTGTGAATAACATTACTAAAAAAATAGATTTTTGAGTGATTCTTTTTCCTGCTATTTAATGTTACTGTGTTTTATCATTATATTCAATTTGGTAAGTTTTAGGTTATTTTAAATGTCTGTTTTAATCAAAAACAGATTGGGTTATTTTAGTTTGCTATTAAAGTTTCTAACAAAAAAATTCTTTATGAAAATTCTTTTTGCGATTAATGTTTTGAACAAAAAATACTTTGATAATTTTAGTTGCATATTTTTTATATAATTATAATTTCAACCCTTTCTGACTTCATTTAGTATTTTTCATGCATTTAATGATTTTTTTGAGCTAAATGACCCAGAAATTGAAAAGCACTACAAATGAACTCTGAAAAGGTTGAAAGTTGGCATGGTATCAACCTTTCACCCACATAGCATGCGCTAAAAAGGTGAGTGGGTTACGGCAAAAACTGGATGCAATTCGTGTACAAAACGGACAGTCCCTTTCGAAGTATCGGGGTTTCGGACGGAAACACATCGGTTACAAAAGGCATTTCATTTTCTTGAACTTATTTGAACTCCAGGCTTTTCGTGTGTTCAAAATGCACCATTCGAAGCCACATCATCAATTTTCAACCCTTTCTGACTTCATTTGGTATTTTTCATGCATTTAATGATTTTTTTGAGCTAAATGACCCTGAAATTGAAAAGCACTACAAATGAACTCTGAAAAGGTTGAAAGTTGGCATGGTATCAACCTTTCACCCACATAGCATGTGCTAAAAAGTTGAGTGGGTTACGGCAAAAACTGGATGCACTTCGTGTACAAAACGGACAGTCCCTTTCGAAGTATCGGGGTTTCGGACGGAAACTCATCGGTTACAAAAGGCATTTCATTTTCTTGAACTTATTTGAACTCCAGGCTTTTCGTTTGTTCAAAATGCACCATTCGAAGCCACATCATCAATTTTCAACCCTTTCTGACTTCATTTGGTATTTTTCATGCATTTAATGATTTTTTTGAGCTAAATGACCCTGAAATTGAAAAGCACTACAAATGAACTCTGCAAAGGTTGAAAGTTGGCATGGTATCAACCTTTCACCCACATAGCATGTGCTAAAAAGTTGAGTGGGTTACGGCAAAAACTGGATGCACTTCGTGTACAAAACGGACAGTCCCTTTCGAAGTATCGGGGTTTCGGACGGAAACTAATCGGTTACAAAAGGCATTTCATTTTCTTGAACTTATTTGAACTCCAGGCTTTTCGTGTGTTCAAAATGCACCATTCGAAGCCACATCATCAATTTTCAACCCTTTCTGACTTCATTTGGTATTTTTCATGCATTTAATGATTTTTTTTGAGCTAAATGACCCTGAAATTGAAAAGCACTACAAATGAACTATGAAAAGGTTGAAAGTTGGCATGGTATCAACCTTTCACCCACATAGCATGTGCTAAAAAGTTGAGTGGGTTACGGCAAAAACTGGATGCACTTCGTGTACAAAACGGACAGTCCCTTTCGAAGTATCGGGGTTTCGGACGGAAACTCATCGGTTACAAAAGGCATTTCATTTTCTTGAACTTATTTGAACTCCAGGCTTTTCGTGTGTTCAAAATGCACCATTCGAAGCCACATCATCAATTTTCAACCCTTTCTGACTTCATTTGGTATTTTTCATGCATTTAATGATTTTTTTGAGCTAAATGACCCAGAAATTGAAAAGCACTACAAATGAACTCTGAAAAGGTTGAAAGTTGGCATGGTATCAACCTTTCACCCACATAGCATGTGCTAAAAAGTTGAGTGGGTTACGGCAAAAACTGGATGCACTTCGTGTACAAAACGGACAGTCCCTTTCGAAGTATCGGGGTTTCGGACGGAAACTCATCGGTTATAAAAGGCATTTCATTTTCTTGAACTTATTTGAACTCCAGGCTTTTCGTGTGTTCAAAATGCACCATTCGAAGCCACATCATCAATTTTCAACCCTTTCTGACTTCATTTGGTATTTTTCATGCATTTAATGATTTTTTTGAGCTAAATGACCCTGAAATTGAAAAGCACTACAAATGAACTATGAAAAGGTTGAAAGTTGGCATGGTATCAACCTTTCACCCACATAGCATGTGCTAAAAAGTTGAGTGGGTTACGGCAAAAACTGGATGCACTTCGTGTACAAAACGGACAGTCCCTTTCGAAGTATCGGGGTTTCGGACGGAAACTCATCGGTTACAAAAGGCATTTCATTTTCTTGAACTTATTTGAACTCCAGGCTTTTCGTGTGTTCAAAATGCACCATTCGAAGCCACATCATCAATTTTCAACCCTTTCTGACTTCATTTGGTATTTTTCATGCATTTAATGATTTTTTTGAGCTAAATGACCCAGAAATTGAAAAGCACTACAAATGAACTCTGAAAAGGTTGAAAGTTGGCATGGTATCAACCTTTCACCCACATAGCATGTGCTAAAAAGTTGAGTGGGTTACGGCAAAAACTGGATGCACTTCGTGTACAAAACGGACAGTTCCTTTCGAAGTATCGGGGTTTCGGACGGAAACTCATCGGTTACAAAAGGCATTTCATTTTCTTGAACTTATTTGAACTCCAGGCTTTTCGTGTGTTCAAAATGCACCATTCGAAGCCACATCATCAATTTTCAACCCTTTCTGACTTCATTTGGTATTTTTCATGCATTTAATGATTTTTTTGAGCTAAATGACCCTGAAATTGAAAAGCACTACAAATGAACTATGAAAAGGTTGAAAGTTGGCATGGTATCAACATTTCACCCACATAGCATGTGCTAAAAAGTTGAGTGGGTTACGGCAAAAATTGGATGCACTTCGTGTACAAAACGGACAGTCCCTTTCGAAGTATCGGGGTTTCGGACGGAAACTCATCGGTTACAAAAGGCATTTCATTTTCTTGAACTTATTTGAACTCCAGGCTTTTCGTGTGTTCAAAATGCACCATTCGAAGCCACATCATCAATTTTCAACCCTTTCTGACTTCATTTGGTATTTTTCATGCATTTAATGATTTTTTTGAGCTAAATGACCCTGAAATTGAAAAGCACTACAAATGAACTCTGAAAAGGTTGAAAGTTGGCATGGTATCAACCTTTCACCCACATAGCATGTGCTAAAAAGTTGAGTGGGTTACGGCAAAAACTGGATGCACTTCGTGTACAAAACGGACAGTCCCTTTCGAAGTATCGGGGTTTCGGACGGAAACTCATCGGTTACAAAAGGCATTTCATTTTCTTGAACTTATTTGAACTCCAGGCTTTTCGTGTGTTCAAAATGCACCATTCGAAGCCACATCATCAATTTTCAACCCTTTCTGACTTCATTTGGTATTTTTCATGCATTTAATGATTTTTTTGAACTAAATGACCCTGAAATTGAAAAGCACTACAAATGAACTCTGAAAAGGTTGAAAGTTGGCATGGTATCAACCTTTCACCCACATAGCATGTGCTAAAAAGTTGAGTGGGTTACGGCAAAAACTGGATGCACTTCGTGTACAAAACGGACAGTCCCTTTCGAAGTATCGGGGTTTCGGACGGAAACTCATCGGTTACAAAAGGCATTTCATTTTCTTGAACTTATTTGAACTCCAGGCTTTTCGTGTGTTCAAAATGCACCATTCGAAGCCACATCATCAATTTTCAACCCTTTCTGACTTCATTTGGTATTTTTCATGCATTTAATGATTTTTTTGAGCTAAATGACCCAGAAATTGAAAAGCACTACAAATGAACTCTAAAAAGGTTGAAAGTTGGCATGGTATCAACCTTTCACCCACATAGCATGTGCTAAAAAGTTGAGTGGGTTACGGCAAAAACTGGATGCACTTCGTGTACAAAACGGACAGTCCCTTTCGAAGTATCGGGGTTTCGGACGGAAACTCATCGGTTACAAAAGGCATTTCATTTTCTTGAACTTATTTGAACTCCAGGCTTTTCGTGTGTTCAAAATACACCATTCGAAGCCACATCATCAATTTTCAACCCTTTCTGACTTCATTTGGTATTTTTCATGCATTTAATGATTTTTTTGAGCTAAATGACCCTGAAATTGAAAAGCACTACAAATGAACTATGAAAAGGTTGAAAGTTGGCATGGTATCAACATTTCACCCACATAGCATGTGCTAAAAAGTTGAGTGGGTTACGGCAAAAACTGGATGCACTTCGTGTACAAAACGGACAGTCCCTTTCGAAGTATCGGGGTTTCGGACGGAAACTCATCGGTTACAAAAGGCATTTCATTTTCTTGAACTTATTTGAACTCCAGGCTTTTCGTGTGTTCAAAATGCACCATTCGAAGCCACATCATCAATTTTCAACCCTTTCTGACTTCATTTGGTATTTTTCATGCATTTAATGATTTTTTTGAGCTAAATGACCCTGAAATTGAAAAGCACTACAAATGAACTCTGAAAAGGTTGAAAGTTGGCATGGTATCAACCTTTCACCCACATAGCAAGTGCTAAAAAGTTGAGTGGGTTACGGCAAAAACTGGATGCACTTCGTGTACAAAACGGACAGTCCCTTTCGAAGTATCGGGGTTTCGGACGGAAACTCATCGGTTACAAAAGGCATTTCATTTTCTTGAACTTATTTGAACTCCAGGCTTTTCGTGTGTTCAAAATGCACCATTCGAAACCACATCATCAATTTTCAACCCTTTCTGACTTCATTTGGTATTTTTCATGCATTTAATGATTTTTTTGAGCTAAATGACCCAGAAATTGAAAAGCACTACAAATGAACTCTGAAAAGGTTGAAAGTTGGCATGGTATCAACCTTTCACCCACATAGCATGTGCTAAAAAGTTGAGTGGGTTACGGCAAAAACTGGATGCACTTCGTGTACAAAACGGACAGTCCCTTTCGAAGTATCGGGGTTTCGGACGGAAACTCATCGGTTACAAAAGGCATTTCATTTTCTTGAACTTATTTGAACTCCAGGCTTTTCGTGTGTTCAAAATGCACCATTCGAAGCCACATCATCAATTTTCAACCCTTTCTGACTTCATTTGGTATTTTTCATGCATTTAATGATTTTTTTGAGCTAAATGACCCTGAAATTGAAAAGCACTACAAATGAACTCTGAAAGGGTTGAAAGTTGGCATGGTATCAACCTTTCACCCACATAGCATGTGCTAAAAAGTTGAGTGGGTTACGGCAAAAACTGGATGCACTTCGTGTACAAAACGGACAGTCCCTTTCGAAGTATCGGGGTTTCGGACGGAAACTCATCGGTTACAAAAGGCATTTCATTTTCTTGAACTTATTTGAACTCCAGGCTTTTCGTGTGTTCAAAATGCACCATTCGAAGCCACATCATCAATTTTCAACCCTTTCTGACTTCATTTGGTATTTTTCATGCATTTAATGATTTTTTTGAGCTAAATGACCCTGAAATTGAAAAGCACTACAAATGAACTCTGAAAGGGTTGAAAGTTGGCATGGTATCAACCTTTCACCCACATAGCATGTGCTAAAAAGTTGAGTGGGTTACGGCAAAAACTGGATGCACTTCGTGTACAAAACGGACAGTCCCTTTCGAAGTATCGGGGTTTCGGACGGAAACTCATCGGTTACAAAAGGCATTTCATTTTCTTGAACTTATTTCAACTCCAGGCTTTTCGTGTGTTCAAAATGCACCATTCGAAGCCACATCATCAATTTTCAACCCTTTCTGACTTCATTTGGTATTTTTCATGCACTTAATGATTTTTTTGAGCTAAATGACCCTGAAATTGAAAAGCACTACAAATGAACTCTGAAAAGGTTGAAAGTTGGCATGGTATCAACCTTTCACCCACATAGCATGTGCTAAAAAGTTGAGTGGGTTACGGCAAAAACTGGATGCACTTCGTGTACAAAACGGACAGTCCCTTTCGAAGTATCGGGGTTTCGGACGGAAACTCATCGGTTACAAAAGGCATTTCATTTTCTTGAACTTATTTGAACTCCAGGCTTTTCGTGTGTTCAAAATGCACCATTCGAAGCCACATCATCAATTTTCAACCCTTTCTGACTTCATTTGGTATTTTTCATGCATTTAATGATTTTTTTGAGCTAAATGACCCTGAAATTGAAAAGCACTACAAATGAACTATGAAAAGGTTGAAAGTTGGCATGGTATCAACCTTTCACCCACATAGCATGTGCTAAAAAGTTGAGTGGGTTACGGCAAAAACTGGATGCACTTCGTGTACAAAACGGACAGTCCCTTTCGAAGTATCGGGGTTTCGGACGGAAACTCATCGGTTACAAAAGGCATTTCATTTTCTTGAACTTATTTGAACTCCAGGCTTTTCGTGTGTTCAAAATGCACCATTCGAAGCCACATCATCAATTTTCAACCCTTTCTGACTTCATTTGGTATTTTTCATGCATTTAATGATTTTTTTGAGCTAAATGACCCTGAAATTGAAAAGCACTACAAATGAACTCTGAAAGGGTTGAAAGTTGGCATGGTATCAACCTTTCACCCACATAGCATGTGCTAAAAAGTTGAGTGGGTTAAGGCAAAAACTGGATGCACTTCGTGTACAAAACGGACAGTCCCTTTCGAAGTATCGGGGTTTCGGACGGAAACTCATCGGTTACAAAAGGCATTTCATTTTCTTGAACTTATTTGAACTCCAGGCTTTTCGTGTGTTCTTAATGCACCATTCGAAGCCACATCATCAATTTTCAACCCATTCTGACTTCATTTGGTATTTTTCATGCATTTAATGATTTTTTTTGAGCTAAATGACCCAGAAATTGAAAAGCACTACAAATGAACTCTGAAAAGGTTGAAAGTTGGCATGGTATCAACCTTTCACCCACATAGCATGTGCTAAAAAGTTGAGTGGGTTATGGCAAAAACTGGATGCACTTCGTGTACAAAACGGACAGTCCCTTTCGAAGTATCGGGGTTTCGGACGGAAACTCATCGGTTACAAAAGGCATTTCATTTTCTTGAACTTATTTCAACTCCAGGATTTTCGTGTGTTCAAAATGCACCATTCGAAGCCACATCATCAATTTTCAACCCTTTCTGACTTCATTTGGTATTTTTCATGCATTTAATGATTTTTTTGAGCTAAATGACCCAGAAATTGAAAAGCACTACAAATGAACTCTGAAAGGGTTGAAAGTTGGCATGGTATCAACCTTTCACCCACATAGCATGTGCTAAAAAGTTGAGTGGGTTACGGCAAAAACTGGATGCACTTCGTGTACAAAACGGACAGTCCCTTTCGAAGTATCGGGGTTTCGGACGGAAACTCATCGGTTACAAAAGGCATTTCATTTTCTTGAACTTATTTCAACTCCAGGCTTTTCGTGTGTTCAAAATGCACCATTCGAAGCCACATCATCAATTTTCAACCCTTTCTGACTTCATTTGGTATTTTTCATGCATTTAATGATTTTTTTGAGCTAAATGACCCAGAAATTGAAAAGCACTACAAATGAACTCTGAAAAGGTTGAAAGTTGGCATGGTATCAACCTTTCACCCACATAGCATGTGCTAAAAAGTTGAGTGGGTTACGGCAAAAACTGGATGCACTTCGTGTACAAAACGGACAGTCCCTTTCGAAGTATCGGGGTTTCGGACGGAAACTCATCGGTTACAAAAGGCATTTCATTTTCTTGAACTTATTTGAACTCCAGGCTTTTCGTGTGTTCAAAATGCACCATTCGAAGCCACATCATCAATTTTCAACCCTTTCTGACTTCATTTGGTATTTTTCATGCATTTAATGATTTTTTTGAGCTAAATGACCCTGAAATTGAAAAGCACTACAAATCAACTCTGAAAGGGTTGAAAGTTGGCATCGTATCAACCTTTCACCCACATAGCATGTGCTAAAAAGTTGAGTGGGTTACGGCAAAAACTGGATGCACTTCGTGTACAAAACGGACAGTCCCTTTCGAAGTATCGGGGTATCGGACGGAAACTCATCGGTTACAAAAGGCATTTCATTTTCTTGAACTTATTTCAACTCCAGGCTTTTCGTGTGTTCAAAATGCACCATTCGAAACCACATCATCAATTTTCAACCCTTTCTGACTTCATTTGGTATTTTTCATGCATTTAATGATTTTTTTGAGCTAAATGACCCAGAAATTGAAAAGCACTACAAATGAACTCTGAAAAGGTTGAAAGTTGGCATGGTATCAACCTTTCACCCACATAGCATGTGCTAAAAAGTTGAGTGGGTTACGGCAAAAACTGGATGCACTTCGTGTACAAAACGGACAGTCCCTTTCGAAGTATCGGGGTTTCGGACGGAAACTCATCGGTTACAAAAGGCATTTCATTTTCTTGAACTTATTTGAACTCCAGGCTTTTCGTGTGTTCAAAATGCACCATTCGAAGCCACATCATCAATTTTCAACCCTTTCTGACTTCATTTGGTATTTTTCATGCATTTAATGATTTTTTTGAGCTAAATGACCCTGAAATTGAAAAGCACTACAAATGAACTCTGAAAGGGTTGAAAGTTGGCATGGTATCAACCTTTCACCCACATAGCATGTGCTAAAAAGTTGAGTGGGTTACGGCAAAAACTGGATGCACTTCGTGTACAAAACGGACAGTCCCTTTCGAAGTATCGGGGTTTCGGACGGAAACTCATCGGTTACAAAAGGCATTTCATTTTCTTGAACTTATTTCAACTCCAGGCTTTTAGTGTGTTCAAAATGCACCATTCGAAGCCACATGATCAATTTTCAACCCTTTCTGACTTCATTTGGTATTTTTCATGCACTTAATGATTTTTTTGAGCTAAATGACCCTGAAATTGAAAAGCACTACAAATGAACTCTGAAAAGGTTGAAAGTTGGCATGGTATCAACCTTTCACCCACATAGCATGTGCTAAAAAGTTGAGTGGGTTACGGCAAAAACTGGATGCACTTCGTGTACAAAACGGACAGTCCCTTTCGAAGTATCGGGGTTTCGGACGGAAACTCATCGGTTACAAAAGGCATTTCATTTTCTTGAACTTATTTGAACTCCAGGCTTTTCGTGTGTTCAAAATGCACCATTCGAAGCCACATCATCAATTTTCAACCCTTTCTGACTTCATTTGGTATTTTTCATGCATTTAATGATTTTTTTGAGCTAAATGACCCTGAAATTGAAAAGCACTACAAATGAACTATGAAAAGGTTGAAAGTTGGCATGGTATCAACCTTTCACCCACATAGCATGTGCTAAAAAGTTGAGTGGGTTACGACAAAAACTGGATGCACTTCGTGTACAAAACGGACAGTCCCTTTCGAAGTATCGGTGTTTCGGACGGAAACTCATCGGTTACAAAAGGCATTTCATTTTCTTGAACTTATTTGAACTCCAGGCTTTTCGTGTGTTCAAAATGCACCATTCGAAGCCACATCATCAATTTTCAACCCTTTCTGACTTCATTTGGTATTTTTCATGCATTTAATGATTTTTTTGAGCTAAATGACCTTGAAATTGAAAAGCACTACAAATGAACTCTGAAAGGGTTGAAAGTTGGCATGGTATCAACCTTTCACCCACATAGCATGTGCTAAAAAGTTGAGTGGGTTAAGGCAAAAACTGGATGCACTTCGTGTACAAAACGGACAGTCCCTTTCGAAGTATCGGGGTTTCGGACGGAAACTCATCGGTTACAAAAGGCATTTCATTTTCTTGAACTTATTTGAACTCCAGGCTTTTCGTGTGTTCTTAATGCACCATTCGAAGCCACATCATCAATTTTCAACCCATTCTGACTTCATTTGGTATTTTTCATGCATTTAATGATTTTTTTTGAGCTAAATGACCCAGAAATTGAAAAGCACTACAAATGAACTCTGAAAAGGTTGAAAGTTGGCATGGTATCAACCTTTCACCCACATAGCATGTGCTAAAAAGTTGAGTGGGTTATGGCAAAAACTGGATGCACTTCGTGTACAAAACGGACAGTCCCTTTCGAAGTATCGGGGTTTCGGACGGAAACTCATCGGTTACAAAAGGCATTTCATTTTCTTGAACTTATTTCAACTCCAGGATTTTCGTGTGTTCAAAATGCACCATTCGAAGCCACATCATCAATTTTCAACCCTTTCTGACTTCATTTGGTATTTTTCATGCATTTAATGATTTTTTTGAGCTAAATGACCCAGAAATTGAAAAGCACTACAAATGAACTCTGAAAGGGTTGAAAGTTGGCATGGTATCAACCTTTCACCCACATAGCATGTGCTAAAAAGTTGAGTGGGTTACGGCAAAAACTGGATGCACTTCGTGTACAAAACGGACAGTCCCTTTCGAAGTATCGGGGTTTCGGACGGAAACTCATCGGTTACAAAAGGCATTTCATTTTCTTGAACTTATTTCAACTCCAGGCTTTTCGTGTGTTCAAAATGCACCATTCGAAGCCACATCATCAATTTTCAACCCTTTCTGACTTCATTTGGTATTTTTCATGCATTTAATGATTTTTTTGAGCTAAATGACCCAGAAATTGAAAAGCACTACAAATGAACTCTGAAAAGGTTGAAAGTTGGCATGGTATCAACCTTTCACCCACATAGCATGTGCTAAAAAGTTGAGTGGGTTACGGCAAAAACTGGATGCACTTCGTGTACAAAACGGACAGTCCCTTTCGAAGTATCGGGGTTTCGGACGGAAACTCATCGGTTACAAAAGGCATTTCATTTTTTTGAACTTATTTCAACTCCAGGCTTTTCGTGTGTTCAAAATGCACCATTCGAAGCCACATCATCAGTTTTCAACCCTTTCTGACTTCATTTGGTATTTTTCCTGCATTTAATGATTTTTTTGAGCTAAATGACCCTGAAATTGAAAACCACTACAAATGAACTCTGAAAGGGTTGAAAGTTGGCATGGTATCAACCTTTCACCCACATAGCATGTGCTAAAAAGTTGAGTGGGTTACGGCAAAAACTGGATGCACTTCGTGTACAAAACGGACAGTCCCTTTCGAAGTATCGGGGTATCGGACGGAAACTCATCGGTTACAAAAGGCATTTCATTTTCTTGAACTTATTTCAACTCCAGGCTTTTCGTGTGTTCAAAATGCACCATTCGAAGCCACATCATCAATTTTCAACCCTTTCTGACTTCATTTGGTATTTTTCATGCATTTAATGATTTTTTTGAGCTAAATGACCCTGAAATTGAAAAGCACTACAAATGAACTCTGAAAAGGTTGAAAGTTGGCATGGTATCAACCTTTCACCCACATAGCATGTGCTAAAAAGTTGAGTGGGTTACGGCAAAAACTGGATGCACTTCGTGTACAAAACGGACAGTCCCTTTCGAAGTATCGGGGTTTCGGACGGAAACTCATCGGTTACAAAAGGCATTTCATTTTCTTGAACTTATTTGAACTCCAGGCTTTTCGTGTGTTCTTAATGCACCATTCGAAGCCACATCATCAATTTTCAACCCTTTCTGACTTCATTTGGTATTTTTCATGCATTTAATGATTTTTTTTGAGCTAAATGACCCTGAAATTGAAAAGCACTACAAATGAACTCTGAAAAGGTTGAAAGTTGGCATGGTATCAACCTTTCACCCACATAGCATGTGCTAAAAAGTTGAGTGGGTTACGGCAAAAACTGGATGCACTTCGTGTACAAAACGGACAGTCCCTTTCGAAGTATCGGGGTTTCGGACGGAAACTCATCGGTTACAAAAGGCATTTCATTTTTTTGAACTTATTTAACTCCAGGCTTTTCGTGTGTTCAAAATGCACCATTCGAAGCCACATCATCAATTTTCAACCCTTTCTGACTTCATTTGGTATTTTTCATGCATTTAATGATTTTTTTGAGCTAAATGACCCTGAAATTGAAAAGCACTACAAATGAACTCTGAAAGGGTTGAAAGTTGGCATGGTATCAACCTTTCACCCACATAGCATGTGCTAAAAAGTTGAGTGGGTTACGGCAAAAACTGGATGCACTTCGTGTACAAAACGGACAGTCCCTTTCGAAGTATCGGGGTTTCGGACGGAAACTCATCGGTTACAAAAGGCATTTCATTTTCTTGAACTTATTTGAACTCCAGGCTTTTCGTGTGTTCAAAATGCACCATTCGAAGCCACATCATCAATTTTCAACCCTTTCTGACTTCATTTGGTATTTTTCATGCATTTAATGATTTTTTTGAGCTAAATGACCCTGAAATTGAAAAGCACTACAAATGAACTCTGAAAAGGTTGAAAGTTGGCATGGTATCAACCTTTCACCCACATAGCATGTGCTAAAAAGTTGAGTGGGTTACGGCAAAAACTGGATGCACTTCGTGTACAAAACGGACAGTCCCTTTCGAAGTATCGGGGTTTCGGACGGAAACTCATCGGTTACAAAAGGCATTTCATTTTCTTGAACTTATTTGAACTCCAGGCTTTTCGTGTGTTCAAAATGCACCATTCGACGCCACATCATCAATTTTCAACCCTTTCTGACTTCATTTGGTATTTTTCATGCATTTAATGATTTTTTTGAGCTAAATGACCTTGAAATTGAAAAGCACTACAAATGAACTCTGAAAGGGTTGAAAGTTGGCATGGTATCAACCTTTCACCCACATAGCATGTGCTAAAAAGTTGAGTGGGTTAAGGCAAAAACTGGATGCACTTCGTGTACAAAACGGACAGTCCCTTTCGAAGTATCGGGGTTTCGGACGGAAACTCATCGGTTACAAAAGGCATTTCATTTTCTTGAACTTATTTGAACTCCAGGCTTTTTGTGTGTTCTTAATGCACCATTCGAAGCCACATCATCAATTTTCAACCCTTTCTGACTTCATTTGGTATTTTTCATGCATTTAATGATTTTTCTGAGCTAAATGACCCTGAAATTGAAAAGCACTACAAATGAACTCTGAAAAGGTTGAAAGTTGGCATGGTATCAACCTTTCACCCACATAGCATGTGCTAAAAAGTTGAGTGGGTTACGGCAAAAACTGGATGCACTTCGTGTACAAAACGGACAGTCCCTTTCGAAGTATCGGGGTTTCGGACGGAAACTCATCGGTTACAAAAGGCATTTCATTTTTTTGAACTTATTTCAACTCCAGGCTTTTCGTGTGTTCAAAATGCACCATTCGAAGCCACATCATCAGTTTTCAACCCTTTCTGACTTCATTTGGTATTTTTCATGCATTTAATGATTTTTTTGAGCTAAATGACCCTGAAATTGAAAAGCACTACAAATGAACTCTGAAAGGGTTGAAAGTTGGCATGGTATCAACCTTTCACCCACATAGCATGTGCTAAAAAGTTGAGTGGGTTACGGCAAAAACTGGATGCACTTCGTGTACAAAACGGACAGTCCCTTTCGAAGTATCGGGGTATCGGACGGAAACTCATCGGTTACAAAAGGCATTTCATTTTCTTGAACTTATTTCAACTCCAGGCTTTTTGTGTGTTCAAAATGCACCATTCGAAGCCACATCATCAATTTTCAACCCTTTCTGACTTCATTTGGTATTTTTCATGCATTTAATGATTTTTTTGAGCTAAATGACCTTGAAATTGAAAAGCACTACAAATGAACTTTGAAAGGGTTGAAAGTTGGCATGGTATCAACCTTTCACCCACATAGCATGTGCTAAAAAGTTGAGTGGGTTACGGCAAAAACTGGATGCACTTCGTGTACAAAACGGACAGTCCCTTTCGAAGTATCGGGGTTTCGGACGGAAACTCATCGGTTACAAAAGGCATTTCATTTTCTTGAACTTATTTGAACTCCAGGCTTTTCGTGTGTTCAAAATGCACCATTCGACGCCACATCATCAATTTTCAACCCTTTCTGACTTCATTTGGTATTTTTCATGCATTTAATGATTTTTTTGAGCTAAATGACCTTGAAATTGAAAAGCACTACAAATGAACTCTGAAAGGGTTGAAAGTTGGCATGGTATCAACCTTTCACCCACATAGCATGTGCTAAAAAGTTGAGTGGGTTAAGGCAAAAACTGGATGCACTTCGTGTACAAAACGGACAGTCCCTTTCGAAGTATCGGGGTTTCGGACGGAAACTCATCGGTTACAAAAGGCATTTCATTTTCTTGAACTTATTTGAACTCCAGGCTTTTTGTGTGTTCTTAATGCACCATTCGAAGCCACATCATCAATTTTCAACCCTTTCTGACTTCATTTGGTATTTTTCATGCATTTAATGATTTTTTTGAGCTAAATGACCCTGAAATTGAAAAGCACTACAAATGAACTCTGAAAAGGTTGAAAGTTGGCATGGTATCAACCTTTCACCCACATAGCATGTGCTAAAAAGTTGAGTGGGTTACGGCAAAAACTGGATGCACTTCGTGTACAAAACGGACAGTCCCTTTCGAAGTATCGGGGTTTCGGACGGAAACTCATCGGTTACAAAAGGCATTTCATTTTTTTGAACTTATTTCAACTCCAGGCTTTTCGTGTGTTCAAAATGCACCATTCGAAGCCACATCATCAGTTTTCAACCCTTTCTGACTTCATTTGGTATTTTTCATGCATTTAATGATTTTTTTGAGCTAAATGACCCTGAAATTGAAAAGCACTACAAATGAACTCTGAAAGGGTTGAAAGTTGGCATGGTATCAACCTTTCACCCACATAGCATGTGCTAAAAAGTTGAGTGGGTTACGGCAAAAACTGGATGCACTTCGTGTACAAAACGGACAGTCCCTTTCGAAGTATCGGGGTATCGGACGGAAACTCATCGGTTACAAAAGGCATTTCATTTTCTTGAACTTATTTCAACTCCAGGCTTTTCGTGTGTTCAAAATGCACCATTCGAAGCCACATCATCAATTTTCAACCCTTTCTGACTTCATTTGGTATTTTTCATGCATTTAATGATTTTTTTGAGCTAAATGACCTTGAAATTGAAAAGCACTACAAATGAACTTTGAAAGGGTTGAAAGTTGGCATGGTATCAACCTTTCACCCACATAGCATGTGCTAAAAAGTTGAGTGGGTTAAGGCAAAAACTGGATGCACTTCGTGTACAAAACGGACTGTCCCTTTCGAAGTATCGGGGTTTCGGACGGAAACTCATCGGTTACAAAAGGCATTTCATTTTCTTGAACTTATTTGAACTCCAGGCTTTTCGTGTGTTCTTAATGCACCATTCGAAGCCACATCATCAATTTTCAACCCTTTCTGACTTCATTTGGTATTTTTCATGCATTTAATGATTTTTTTTGAGCTAAATGACCCTGAAATTGAAAAGCACTACAAATGAACTCTGAAAAGGTTGAAAGTTGGCATGGTATCAACCTTTCACCCACATAGCATGTGCTAAAAAGTTGAGTGGGTTACGGCAAAAACTGGATGCACTTCGTGTACAAAACGGACAGTCCCTTTCGAAGTATCGGGGTTTCGGACGGAAACTCATCGGTTACAAAAGGCATTTCATTTTTTTGAACTTATTTAACTCCAGGCTTTTCGTGTGTTCAAAATGCACCATTCGAAGCCACATCATCAATTTTCAACCCTTTCTGACTTCATTTGGTATTTTTCATGCATTTAATGATTTTTTTTGAGCTAAATGACCCTGAAATTGAAAAGCACTACAAATGAACTCTGAAAGGGTTGAAAGTTGGCATGGTATCAACCTTTCACCCACATAGCATGTGCTAAAAAGTTGAGTGGGTTACGGCAAAAACTGGATGCACTTCGTGTACAAAACGGACAGTCCCTTTCGAAGTATCGGGGTTTCGGACGGAAACTCATCGGTTACAAAAGGCATTTCATTTTCTTGAACTTATTTGAACTCCAGGCTTTTCGTGTGTTCAAAATGCACCATTCGACGCCACATCATCAATTTTCAACCCTTTCTGACTTCATTTGGTATTTTTCATGCATTTAATGATTTTTTTGAGCTAAATGACCTTGAAATTGAAAAGCACTACAAATGAACTCTGAAAGGGTTGAAAGTTGGCATGGTATCAACCTTTCACCCACATAGCATGTGCTAAAAAGTTGAGTGGGTTAAGGCAAAAACTGGATGCACTTCGTGTACAAAACGGACAGTCCCTTTCGAAGTATCGGGGTTTCGGACGGAAACTCATCGGTTACAAAAGGCATTTCATTTTCTTGAACTTATTTGAACTCCTGGCTTTTTGTGTGTTCAAAATGCACCATTCGAAGCCACATCATCAATTTTCAACCCTTTCTGACTTCATTTGGTATTTTTCATGCATTTAATGATTTTTTTGAGCTAAATGACCCTGAAATTGAAAAGCACTACAAATGAACTCTGAAAAGGTTGAAAGTTGGCATGGTATCAACCTTTCACCCACATAGCATGTGCTAAAAAGTTGAGTGGGTTACGGCAAAAACTGGATGCACTTCGTGTACAAAACGGACAGTCCCTTTCGAAGTATCGGGGTTTCGGACGGAAACTCATCGGTTACAAAAGGCATTTCATTTTCTTGAACTTATTTGAACTCCAGGCTTTTCGTGTGTTCAAAATGCACCATTCGAAGCCACATCATCAATTTTCAACCCTTTCTGACTTCATTTGGTATTTTTCATGCATTTAATGATTTTTTTGAGCTAAATGACCCTGAAATTGAAAAGCACTACAAATGAACTCTGAAAGGGTTGAAAGTTGGCATGGTATCAACCTTTCACCCACATAGCATGTGCTAAAAAGTTGAGTGGGTTACGGCAAAAACTGGATGCACTTCGTGTACAAAACGGACAGTCCCTTTCGAAGTATCGGGGTTTCGGACGGAAACTCATCGGTTACAAAAGGCATTTCATTTTCTTGAACTTATTTCAACTCCATACTTTTAGTGTGTTCAAAATGCACCATTCGAAGCCACATGATCAATTTTCAACCCTTTCTGACTTCATTTGGTATTTTTCATGCACTTAATGATTTTTTTGAGCTAAATGACCCTGAAATTGAAAAGCACTACAAATGAACTCTGAAAAGGTTGAAAGTTGGCATGGTATCAACCTTTCACCCACATAGCATGTGCTAAAAAGTTGAGTGGGTTACGGCAAAAACTGGATGCACTTCGTGTACAAAACGGACAGTCCCTTTCGAAGTATCGGGGTTTCGGACGGAAACTCATCGGTTACAAAAGGCATTTCATTTTTTTGAACTTATTTGAACTCCAGGCTTTTGGTGTGTTCAAAATGCACCATTCGAAGCCACATCATCAATTTTCAACCCTTTCTGACTTCATTTGGTATTTTTCATGCATTTAATGATTTTTTGAGCTAAATGACCCTGAAATTGAAAAGCACTACAAATGAACTCTGAAAGGGTTGAAAGTTGGCATGGTATCAACCTTTCACCCACATAGCATGTGCTAAAAAGTTGAGTGGGTTACGGCAAAAACTGGATGCACTTCGTGTACAAAACGGACAGTCCCTTTCGAAGTATCGGGGTTTCGGACGGAAACTCATCGGTTACAAAAGGCATTTCATTTTCTTGAACTTATTTCAACTCCATACTTTTTGTGTGTTCAAAATGCACCATTCAAAGCCACATCATCAATTTTCAACCCTTTCTGACTTCATTTTGGTATTTTTCATGCACTTACTGATTTTTTTTGAGCTAAATGACCCTGAAATTGAAAAGCACTACAAATGAACTCTGAAAAGGTTGAAAGTTGGCATGGTGTGCGTGCTTGCCAACAATGACAACCCACTTTTTTGTTGCATTTTGTTCTCAGCCACAATCGGAATTTAAGAAAAAACTGAATTGAAAAGCACTACAAATATATAATAGCTAGAGAGATATGTAATATATATATAATAGTTCGGATATCCACTACAGAAAGTACTCGTCCAAGCGAACACTACTAGCTAGTCTGAATCAGAAGAATATTCCAATGGTGGTGGTGGTGCGAGGTGACGCTGCCCATAGTTCACGGTTCGAATCTTGCGGTACAACTCATATGCAACGTATGCATCTTTTGCTGCATACTCAATGTTGATAGGCTGAAGTGGGGTCCTCTCCCACTCTTTGTGCTGTGCCCGGGGGAATTTGTCTTCATATCTCCGTAATAGTCGTCGATCAAGGCGACTGCCATAGAAGCCATCGAAGTCCTCTCATACCGAAGCCTGAATATGTCTTGGATATCAATAAGGCAGCCAGCTGGTATCTCAATACCGAAGCTGCGCCTCATCTTCAGCTTGTCATTACTTACATCAACGCTAGCAAAATGTATGCCGCTGCGTAGGAAGTCCATGAGTGCTGGGCAGTGCTTGTCACTACTGCAACATCAACAAATTAAAATGGAACAAATGTTAAATACTGCTGCAACAAGTATATTTCGGCAGAATTATAATATGCAACTATATAAAGGAAAATTATTTCGCTGCAACAAAAGAGGAAGACGCAGAGTTTTTGCTCCCCGGGCTCATTTGAGCCCGGTGAACAGTAATAGGATTCAAAATAGAACATATATATTGCTATATCCTATATATATGCAATTTTCATATCCTATGAATTGATGAAGAAACCCTAAATTAACTATATGACATATATGTTCTCCCACGTTTTGCAACAAGGAAAATTGTTTCACTACAAACTTAAAAGAAATATTGATCTTTCCCATAGGATTCAAAATGGAACATATTTCTATCCTATGCAATTTTCATAATAATCTATAAATTATTAATTGATCAAAGAAAACCCTCAAAACTCACCTTGCCCATTGGAAGATCATGACATGTTTCTTGAAACATAGCTGGATGACGGCAACATCTTCTTGCTTGGCCGTGTACTCGAGATCAAGCCCTATGAACTTGTCTTTCTCATCCGCCACTTGAAGCCATTTCTGCAAAAGGGAAAGAAAATGCGGCACCATGGCGCTGTCGTTCGTGTAGACGACATCGAGATTGGTACTGCCATGTGCGAGCACCTCCCCGTAGCGAGTGATTGGATTCATGGTAGAAGATATGGGGGAAGAAGAGAGGAAAAGATGAGAAATGGGCGAAGTTACTGTAGCCCTCGCCGAGGAACAGTTGCTTTATCCTCCTGTTTCTCGGAGCGCGAAACGTCGTGGGATGCGAGACGTTCGAACCTTTAGTCCCGGTTTGAACCACCAACCGGGACTAAAGGGGCGCGCACCAGGCGAACGGTTACACATTTGGTCCCGGTTCCTTCCACGAACCGGGACCAATGGTTGTGGGCCAGGAGCGAGGCACATTGGTCCCGGTTCGTGTCTGGAACCGGGACCAAAGGTTCCAGACGAACCGGGACCAATGCCCCACGTGGCCCGCCCGGCCGTCTGGCCTCACGAACCGGGACTGTTGCACCCATTAGTCCCGGTTCGTGACTGAACCGGGACTAATGGGCTGGCCCGGCCTGGACCAATGCCCTGTTATGTACTAGTGCTGGTGAACGGATCCATAGCTCACCCTCCGTTTGTTAGTGCCTTGGTTTGTTGATTATCGCAAGTCACACGTATATAAGTTGGTGTGGTTTGATGTAAAAGAGCGATGTGGGACTATTAATAAACGTGCACGACCGAAGAAGATTAAAATTACGACGATTCGTTCCTCCCTTTCTTAGGAGGACGTAAGATGGTGGGTAACTTCCTTCAATTTTTGGGACAATCCTATATGTGGGATGGGCAAAAAAATAATATAATTTTCTATGTCTAATGAATAAATGGATCGAGCTTGGCTCCAATTCTAGTAAAATAAAGAGCAATGCGCTTAACTTTCTAATTGAAATCATTCCCCGATCTAATTAGATGTTAAAAATAGATTTGTGCCGGATGCTGGGAAAGGTTGGGTTATCCTATGAGTGGACCTTATATTATTTTTAGAAATCCTAATTATACTTGATTATGGATTGAATAACAGATGTTATGAATTGAGTGCCGGTGTGATGCGACGGAAAAAAATACCTTACACTCGGCACCCCATTTTGAAAATAGTGTGAACATGGCACCCCATTTTAAAAATAGTGGCACAACGGCCATGCTTCACTGTAGAGCAAATGTTAGTTATGATAAATCATGATTTAATCTCTCTAGACAAATAGTCATTTTTCATAATTTTTTCTAATACATGCAGATGAATCCGTTCCACTTGACGATCAGCCAGATGGGTTCGATCTATAGTAAAATTATAGTAAACTTGGGCCACATATTTTTGAACGAAAAATTAATTTGTGCTGCATCATCTAGTCTCGTTCTTATATAGGCCGAGCTCCACCTCCAAATGCTCGCTAGGCGATGTGGTACTAAAGCTTGATGGGCTACTAATATTTTTTGCTGCTGTCTGGCTGTGGAGGCCCAACATTCCAGGCGGAACAGAAAAGAATTGCTATCATGTGGCCCATGCAACATACACACACATAAAATTAGTTTAGTAGCACATCGGCTAGTTCTAAACATAAGACACAAGCAGATTTATAAATACGTGCAAACGAAAATTTGGGACTGACGAAAAAACCGGAGAAGTGCACCGTCCTTTAATATTTGACTAGCACATATGGGAGAAAAATTACTAAAAAGTCAGTTGGTTATGTCATTAGAACATATTACATTTGTTTTGTTATTTGTCCATACCACATCTTGTGTATGGTTAAATACTATACCACTTCATCTCTACCATCTGCATGACCAAACATAAAGACTTTCAGTCAAATGAAATAGGCATGACCAAACATAAACATATTCAAATAAATAAGTGGCGAGTTATAAACAGATCCTATATATGTAATTCGTAAAAATTCCCGATCTACTAAAAATATAAGAAAAGAGTAATCTTTCAGAATAGAACCCATTTAAAACAGAGCGGTTTCAACTAAAAAAGCGATTTATGCCCTTTTACCTTCATGCTTCAGAAACAATAAATTGCAAAAAAATCTCCTCCCATTCAGCTCGCAAAGTTCAGCCAGCAGAGGGTTCCGACCATGTCATTCTCATTTGGGCTAATTTGAATAAACATCGAAGTTTTTGAGCTCCACCTGCAGTGCCTTGTGCATTCTAGTCTGTTACACTTTGATAAACCTTATATTGGATATCTTCTTTCCAAAATTAGAAATTTTCAAATAAAAGAATTCCAGTTGAAAAACAAAAATTTAATAGGGCATCGGTTAATTCTAAGCCGGACTCAAAAATATGCATGTTCTCTAAACACAAAGAGATAATGAGAATTGCACAGGAGATGTAGAATATATACCTGAATAGGGGCAATAAGTAGCTGATCAATACGTTAATTTTTTTATAATGAACCAATGCACGTAATAGGAGGTTAATTTAGTGCCTATCATTGTGAAAAAAGTCTCCTGTGAGTTCATTATATAAGAAAAGATGCCGGCATGGGCCCCTGCCTACAAACTGGAATTGGACACCAACTAACTGTAATATAATAGTGTACTAATTATTTTTCATTCAGTTGAGGCACTTGGTATGTATGTTTTGGCTCTAATAAGCATCACCGGAGCCTTTGTGAAGTTGGAATTTCGGAAGTACTCATGTGCAGGTAGCCTATGCTCGAAATTAGAGCAAATTGACTTCCAATGCACAGGAAATTTCTCTTGGCGGCTCAACTGAGGACTGAGAACTATTTTTGTCTACCAGTCTGACTTCTCCATTCACCCCTCCACAATGCTGCACTCTTGTTTATGCAACTTGCTAGTGACAAAGATGGCCAAATCAACGGCGCAGATCCATAGAAAAGTTGTTGCTCGGTTCGTTCCCTTCATCAATCATGGTATTGGTAGAAAAAGGACATATAGTCCCGGTTGGGAACCCCCGGGACTATGGAATCGGCTAATTTTTTTTAAATAATACATTTTTTTTATTAATTTTCATAAATATTACGCTAGATGAAATTTTTTCAAAAATAATACACCGTCGGCCCGCAGCAGGCCGATCGGCCCACCGCAAGCAGGCAGGAGGCCTGGCCAGTCCACGGGAGGGGCTGTCGGCGGGTGCGGGCCCCTGTCGGCCCGCTGCCGGCCGATCGGCTCGCTGCGAGCCGACAGGGTCCGGTCCCCCAGCGCCAGCGCCCGGCTCCTTCGTCCTCTCTCTCCTTCTTTCTCCTCCTTCCTCCTCCTTCTTTCTCCCCAGCCACAGGCACAGCTCCTTTTTTTCCCGCCCTGCTCTCCCACCATTTACTTTCCCGCCCTGCTCTCCCGCCATTTGCATATATGTCTCCAACTCTGATAGAAGCTAGTGCGATAGTAACACATACATCAAGCATGTCTCATACATAGATAACGACTCATACATAGATAACCATATCACTGCTAGGGACGACGACGAATCTGGGTCTTTCTCCTCGGACGAGGACCAAAAGACATAAATAGTTCATGACCACGATGGTCCACGATAGTTCAAACGACATAAACATCACATATAACTCGGTTTCTTGTAGCAATGCAAGTCAACAACCCTTTTCCATTCCCATTCTTTGAGCATTTCATGAATTGTATCATCATCAGTTATTTCAATGAATTTTCTTTCCCCAGGGCCATCTGAGTGCAAGCTGCTGACGTAGTACACAAAATCGTCTTCCTTCAACCCTTGCTTCAACATGAATTTAGTCTTTAACCAATCAAAAGTGATGTCCACTTCACTAACTTGCACAACACTTGGAGGAAAGCCTTGGACATGAACAATAGGGCTAAGCACCCACTGAGTACCCTTAGCCATCTGCAACACACAAATCCCACTCAAATCCCAATGAGCACATAACTTACCCCTTGAGCATAACCACTACGACAAAGAAAACTAGGGTTTGCAAAAAACTATGATACATTAAACGAACCAAATAATGGGGGGTGGATTTGATTTACCTTCTCGTTTGGAAATGCCTTCGATCCAACGGTGAAACGAGACTACACTAGACTGCTTACCCACGTTACTGCCGAGGGTGTTTTATAGGTTGAGAGCACAAAGAAAGGCGGGAGGGAGACACTGCCGGGAAGTAAAGAGCGAGAAAATATGGGACTGTAGTGATTGGCATACTGTAGTGATTGGCATACTGCACTGCTGCGCTGCGCGGCGCCAGCCTCCGATTCCCGCGCGCGAGGCGACAGCTCCCTGTGGCAGACGACGCTCACGCCAATGCAAAGATGCTGCTGCTGCTGCTGCGTGATTCCCGCCTAAATTTTCGTCCATCTGTTCCCTCGCTGCTGTTGATTGCCTGCTACTGCTGCTAATTGGTACTACTGCTGCACTGATTAAAACACTGCTCGCCTCGCCAGGGCTGTCTGCTTTGTATGATTCCTGCTGTCGGCGGTGCGGTGCCGTGCTGTTGCTACCGACAACACAGTGCTCGTCATCTTTATATACGAGATGCCGTTGCCTGCTCTCTCACGCTCTTCTCTTTGCTTCTGCCCACACTGCTTGCTCTTTCTCACTCTCTTCTCTATCGTCCAGCCGTACTTCAAAACACCAACGCGCTAGTCATTATGAGTTTGCCTTGCTCGGATCAAAGCATTAGGCCTACGAAAATGAAGAGTGCGAGTTTGCCTCGGGGGGTGGAAGTACTTCGTTGTTGGTGTGGCGATCTCTGTAAGGTGAAGGAGGTGACGGATTTTTCAGATTGGTTGGGCATGAAGTTTTTCATGTGCGCCAATTATGAGGAAGATCCACCCGTTGCTACTTCACCGTACATCCGCCGTCTCCGCGCTAGCTATCTCGAGTGCCATAGGGATGTAGAGCGCGCTAATAGTGGTGACATGGTTTTCTGTGAACATCACCTTGCCGAAAAGCCACATTAAGTAGGCCTCCAGGCTCCGAGTGACCTGTTCCGCACTCAACGGCGCTGGTAACTTCTGGATCTGCATTAAGCAAAGACAAATATTTAGTAAGCCACAGGTATTTTCTGTAGAACCATTTGCATGATAACTTGAAGATAATAGGTAGGGGAACTAACCTGGAATTTGAGCAACCAATCATACTTAGGTCCGTGATGCTCCCATTCCGGATCCGGAGCATCCGGAAAAACACCATGAAAACGTTGTGTAAGACCAAGCTCCCAACCAGCCGGTGCGTCCAACGGTCCTATGGCATGACCGGCCAACGGTAGTCCCAGCAAAAGTGACACATCCTCTAGAGTAGGAGCCATCTCTCCCCACCGGAAGTGAAACGTGTGGGTCTCTGGCCTCCAACGGTCCACTAAGCAGCTCAACAAGGAGGAGTCGATGGCGAGGCGTTTGCAGCCCGGGATAGACTCAACCAGACGCGCGAAAGGTAAAAGGCCGGCCCATTTCAACCTTCATGACAGAACATTTCAGTTAGTGTCTCCCATTAATATTCATGTCAGTGTGCAAATTAATAAAGCACGTACCGCTGAACCCATCCTGGGTGTATCATCCAGTTCTCCAGAGGAGTGCGAGTGACCAGAGGCTTGAGCTTTCGCTCAGACCATATCGCACCACGATGACCCTTATCAATTTCCCCATTCAGCAACCACATTCCCGCCATTCCTGCACATACCAATTTCAAACATAGTTGCCACACTTAATATAAATATAGAACATAGTGCCACACTTAATACAAATTCAGAACATAGTTGCCACACTTAATACAAATATAAAACATAGTGCCACACTTAATACAAATTTATAACATAGTACTGCTAGCTTAGCTTCTTCCTCTCCCTCTTACTCCTCTACCTCCTCTACCTCCCCTTCGTCCCCGGTTGCCTCGTCCACGACCAGTACCACTGGCAGTGACGAAAGTGGGACAATTAGTGTCCCTATGGCCAAATTCATTGCATAGAATGCATTGCATAGTTGGACCTCCTGCTTCAGATTCATCCATATCATTCCGGATGCGCTGACACTGCCGTCTGCCTCTACTTGTACGCATATGCTCTGGGTTTGGAATGTAACGCCTTTCAGCGGGGTTGACGTTGTTGAAGTTACCCATTGATCGAAAACCCATCAGCTCACCTGTCCAGGTATTGAGGACAGACTCTTTCAGATAAAATGGAGACACAAACGATATTGCGTCCATTCCAAGTTGCCCGCAAGCAGCAAGTACATGTGAGCAAGGTAGGTGAAACAATTTTGGTTTGTTGCATGTGCACTCACACGTTGGCCAGGCTTCATTTCCAATTTTCACCTCATGCGTCCTCAACTCATTTGCACATCCGAATTTGTTGTTGACTAAGCGGACCTCAAACCTTCTCTCTTGATTACCGATGGCGACTACAGTGTGTGACCTAGCTTTTTGCATCTTGTTGTCCATGTACTTCATCACTCTTTCACAGTAACGTGTATTTGGGTTGTTCAACATATGCTGCTCTGCTTTTTGACGTCTATCTCTGAAATACTTCACGGTGCCATAGAAAATACCCTCAACGATGGCTGTAAGTGGCAATGCCCGGTTTCCTCTGAGGACAAAGTTGTATGTTTCCGCGAGGTTGGTTGTCATGACACCGTACCTTGCTCCATGTGTGTCATGTAGCAAAGACCACCTCTCCAGAGGCTCATGCTCTATCCACTGCTGGAAGGTTTTAATCGACCTTCCAAGCCTTCTCCTAGTACCAGGTGGGTCAAAGCCTGGCAGGTCACATAGCCCAACAGGCTCCTCCTCCACGGCCGCTGATCCTGTTGCCAACTGTGCAGCTACTGCTTCAACATGTGCCCTCACCGCTGCATCTCTTGCAGCTTTCCTGTCCCTAACATGTCTCTGCGTGCACACATTAAGTCTGTCACGTATCAAATTGTACTTCCATAACTGGTTCTGCTTGCAGAGTTTTTTGAACAGATTCATTAGGTTCTTATTTCTGAACTGCGAGAAGAAATTAGCCCCCAGATGGCGCATGCACCAACGGCTCTGCAAGTCTTGCCATGGAGTTTGTTCCTCAGGGCCTGGGTTTGTTAGTGTCCTTATCGCACTGAGTATACCTGCATGCCTGTCATGAAGGATGCACACATTGGGCTTCTCCTTCACAACTGATATTTTCAACTGCCTGAAGAACCATGTCCAACTTGGAATGTTCTCACTCTCCACAAAAGCAAATGCGAGTGGGACAACTTGATTTTGGCCGTCTTGACCTATGGCTGTTAGGATCTGACCCTTGTACTTGCCAGTGAGAAAAGTACCATCTACACATATCACCGGTCGGCAATGCCTGAAAGCTTCGATGCATACACCGAAAGAGAAGAAGAGACGATGCAACACCCTCACAGATGGGAACTCTGGCATGAAGAGGTCTTGGATATCGATATAGGTGCCTGGATTCCGCTGCTGCAGTGTGTGGAGGAGTTGGACAACAGAGTCATATGCATCAAAATAAGAACCAAATCTCCTCTCAAGCGCCGCATGCTTAGCCCTCCAAGCCTTGCCATAAGAAATTATGTACTTGAACCTGGCGAAAACTTTTCTCTGGATTGCCTTCACTTCCATAGCTTTGCCCTCCACTATCTCATCGTAAAACAACCGAGCAATAAGCGTCGATGAAAGGTTGGCATGATCTTGAGGGATGCAGGGAATAAGACAAGTGTGATTAACTAAGTCACTGATCACCCAACTTGTGCCATACTTAGGGAGATAGCCGTGCACCCTGGCGGGACAATCTGCGTTCTTGCATACCATTGTCAGGTATTTCTGACTTGACACCTGAGCTGTGAAAACCCTTTGCGTGGACATTGCCCAATTTATTATTGCATCCTTCAGAGCTTGCTTGTTGGGATACATAGCACCCGTCGCAATATTGTTCTGGTGATATTGCCAGGCAGAATCATGTCCATCGTTCACCATCATTGCAGATGAGAAGTCATGATTCCATGATGCAGGATTCGGGACCTCCTCTGCATTTTCTTCTTCATCCGACTCGTCAGAATCATCGGCATGACCCATATCAACATCGGTGTCTTCTTCTTCCATCTGGTCCTGCATGTGCCCATCTACCTCGTCAGCGTCCACCTCGCCACTGTAATCACCATCGGCATTTCCTCCTTCTACCTGACTACTCTGCCCTGGTTCGTAACCATCATCTCCAGCATTTGACATAGATAACTGCCTCCCTCCACTGCTCTGCCCAGGATCGTAGCCACCCTCGCCTTCATGTGCAGTCACCTCCTTCACGACGGGAAGCACTAAGGCAATAGGATTGCATCCCCTGCGTTCGCAACCTTGTAACCACCGCACCCACTCGGAGTCTCGCTCTATTGGCCTCAAATAAAAGTAAATTATTGAACTTGACCGTGTCCACAATGCATGAACACCGACGGTGTGTGTTTCTGTATCAAGCCCTAAACTTCCTGTAATCCATTCTTTCAACTGACTGACAGACCATGTTTGAGGTGCACTCATTGGCACCTCTATGTGAGTAAATTCACTCAGATCAGCTCCCATGTTAGTTGTTTGGACAGTACCAGGACCGTAGTAAAATTTGAACTTCACTACATCAGACATCTCGGCTCACCTATTTTTTTTCAACAATGACAGACAAGTATTATGCAACAACTTTAAATATCCGCACTACTAATTATTTGACATGTGTATATATTACGGAATATTCATGGAGCAACTAAAAAAATTCACACACCTACAAATATATTACAAATAATTGCCGGAGCAACTCCAACTACTGACACACCTAAATATTTGACATCCACATATAGTACGGAATATTACCGGAGCAACTTCAAATATTGACACAACTAAATAGTTGACATCTAAATATATTTACGGATACTACCGGAGCAAATAGCTACCGGAGCAAATCGCACACCTAATTTATTTCACATCGAAACATATTACCGAATACTACCGGAGCAACTACGAAAAATAAAATGTGTGCTGAAATATACCCTTGAAGCGTGCGAGCGAACGACGAACGACGAACGGAGCCGGAAACTCCAACAAACTGCCGGAGATTCACCTCCACCACACTGCCCCAGCTTCAGCACCACCACCTCCACCTCCACCGCTGCCACAACCTCCTCCAATGTGCTAAAAAAACCTTCAAGAAAAATGCTCACCACGACCACCACGAGCTACCCCATCAGTAGATCGAGGTCTTCCTTGGCTCCCCTAACTACGTAGAACCCATTCACGGTGCTCAATCTCTAAAAAACCGCCTCATTTTGGTGTATTAATTGGAGGCATTTCTTGTAAGAAAGAGGAGAAAAAAAGAGCTGTGCCTGTGGCTGGGGAGAAAGAAGGACGAGGAAGGAGGAGGAAGGAGGAGAAAGAAGGAGAGAGAGGACGAAGGAGCCGGGCGCTGGCGCTGGGGGACCGGACCCTGTCGGCTCGCAGCGAGCCGATCGGCCGGCAGCGGGCCGACAGGGGCCCGCACCCGCCGACAGCCCCTCCCGTGGACTGGCCAGGCCTCCTGCCTGCTTGCGGTGGGCCGATCGGCCTGCTGCGGGCCGATCGGCCTGCTGCGGGCCGACGGTGTATTATTTTTGAAAAATTTTCATCTAGCGTAATTTTTATGAAAATTAATAAAAAAAATGTATTATTTAAAAAAAATTAGCATGGAATCGCGACTAAAGGTATAACCCTTTAGTTCCGGTTGTGTCTCAACCGGGACTAAATGTCATCCGGGCTAAAAATAATAATGCCTCCCGCGCGCAACTTACCACCCCACCTACACAGCACATGTGACTTAGGATGGGATGCTTTCCTTTTGAACTAGTCTATGGAGGACCTTTAGTCCGGGTTGGTGTTATCAACCGAGACTAAAGGATCCTTTAGTCCGGGTTGGTAATACCAACCGGGACTAAAGGTCCTCTGACGGCCATGAAATTTGGAACCGGGACTAATGCTCATATTAGTCCCGGTTCCAACTCTAGCCGAGACTAATGTACTGAACCAAAGGTCCTTTTTCTACTAGTGTTGAACATAAGCTACTGATTATATCTCTACTTCCCGCGCCGCTAAAATAATCCGCAAAAGTGAATGGAGGGTTGCAGCAAAAGAAGCAACTTAGGACGTATCACCAAACAAAAGAAATCAATCGGAACCCAGAAATATCTCCACAAATCGCAGGGGAGAACATGAAGAAAGAAAGGAGAGAAGGGCCAAACCTCTGAACCCATGACGCCACCACTCCAACTCCCCTCGCCACGCCCTATCAAACAGTGGCGTCGAGCTTGCAATCCTCTTATTCTTATTCTTTTTACCATCGCATTCTAATCTGAATCCACAATGCCATCCTCTTCAATCTCCTTCAATGCCTGTGTGCTGCTACCTGTCTTCTTACCATGTGATGTCAACATCTGCAGAGGTTATACTATATAAGTCTCTCTCTCTCTCTCTCTCTCTCTCTCTCTCTCTCTCTCTCTCTCTCTCTCTCTCTCTCTCTCTCTCTCTTTATTTTCTTGTGTGTGGAATTTACTGGTAATATAACTTTGCAATTGGCATATGTATACAACTAAGGCTGTCAGGTAAATCATACGTATTAAGTCGATGTCCCACTACTGTTCTTCGCCCAGTCAAGGAAAAACAACAAACTGAAGCACGATGATGTATTTTGGGTGTAGACCTTCGGATTAGTGAATCAATCGCATGGAGGGCAAGCAGTGCCAGATCAAAAAAGGCGGTTTGAGCAGTCTCCGTCAAGTGTACTGGCATCAGCGTGCATGTCTCTCCTCCTTAAATTAAGCTGGTTGCATGTTTTGCTTAGTAGACTCGATCTGAGCAGGACCAACATATAGGAAGATTCCAATTTCCTAAATTCCTTAAATTAAGCTGGTTGCATGTTTTGCTTAGTAGACTCGATCTGAGCAGGACCAACATATAGGAAGATTCCAATTTCCTTCCTTATTTCTTCTCTATCACCTCGTGTCCTTCTTAAATTAGGATTCTGTCCATTCCAATTTCCTGAGACGGCTTGCTGATACCCAGAAAGCTCAAAGATGTATATAAATTGGGTAGATTGGATGTTAGAGAGCGAGGTGGGACTATTTAGTACCTGAATCAATCATTGTTTGTACAAACAGTATGGTCTAGCTCAGTTGGCGTTGCGTTATGTGCTGGGTTGTAGGTCATGAGTTCGAGTCCGCTTGTTAGCTTTTTTTTTCTTAAACAATATAGATGGGCTGGATTCATTCGGCCCTAGCGTTCGCGTGTTCGCTGGTTTTAGCTGGGCTGGATTGGGCCATAGCGAACGGGTGGGTTGGCCTGGGACGAACGAAAACAACCTGTGTGACATATTCAACGACGGACGAACGAAACGGACGTACGAAAATTATATTAAGGACTAACGACGGATGAAAATTAGGAAGGAAGAAGCGTTAGTCCTTTTATTATTATTATTATTATTACTAGCACAAATGCCCGTGCGTTGCAACGGGTAAAAATACTGCGACCTATGAGTTAAAATTGGCCAGGTCGAACCTTAGGTAGCCGTGTGCTAGTGTTCAAAATCTTCCACGGGAAGCTTGAATGTCAATCAACGTCGATGCTCACACATCCACATGTGTCCGACTCTAGGGCTGCCTTGTTAAGAGGAAACCCTTAGACATGTATATTTTTTAACTATAATATTTAAGAAGTTGTTTGGTTAGTAAGTATTTAGAGAACCAGTTAAGTATGTACGTGTTTCAGGTCCTAATAAACTAAAACTATGATTGGATACTCTTAACTAATTTCTGGATAAGTATTACTTGCTGTTTCTAATACTCAAAATCTGTGTTTTTAGAAAAACGGGTACCACTCATTTTTGTGAAAATGTGTTCTAATAATTCTTGCTTTAACGAACTAACAACCTGATACGACGACGTGTACGTGGGAGCGCCAAGTATGACCTAACCTGGAGTGGATCAACGTCCGTTTTTGCCTTGATGGCTTCATATTTATCCAAAGATCAAACAAGACCCAAACATGGTTTTTTATATATCTATTCTTACCGGAAAAGTTAGTAAAATTATTCTCCTAAAAATCATGCTAAAACTCGTTTTGTACAAACAGATAACTAATCATCGCTATCCAAACAACCACTTAAGTAAAAGAAGCACAATCCACAATATCACATTCTCTAGGAAAAAACTAATTATGCATAAGAACACAAACTTTCTGCACAATAGCACAATCACCAAAAAATAAATAGCCGTTTCTTTTATGTATACACACAAAAAATAGTCAAGTGAAAAAAATATCAGGCAATGCACATTGTTATTTTTGGATTTTTTTAATAAACAAATGATTATGATGGCACATCCGATATATGCACATAAGATAATTGTATGCAGCTAACCGTGTCCGAGTATGTGGCCTTCCCGCATGATCAGGCGTCGTCGTGTCCAAGAAGCACGGCTTCCGGTCCTCGTCGTGTCCTTCTCAGCTCAGTATTTGTTTGTTTCCTGAGACTGTTGGTTGATGTTACAGAGAACTTAAAGACGTATATAAACAGATGGGATTTGGTTGAATAGGGCGAGGTGGGACTATTGAGGAAATAATATGCCCGTATCATCATATAACAAATTCAATGAAGTTGACTATTTTCTGAAGCGTGGTTGCCAGCCCATAAGGCCCAACAACACAGCGAATTGGTCCATTCAAGTATATTTTAACCAATATAACGGACCAAGCACTACGTATAAACACATGATGAAGTTAGCTTAGTTGGCAACATCTACCATCACCTGGACGCGAGGACGCCAGTTCGACTCCAAGTTCCTACCAATTAATTTTTCTTTTTCTTGGGCATACTGTGGCTAGAAAAATATATGTGTCGGCTTTGTTGGAATAGTACCACCACGTAGGAATCGGTCAAAGAGACCATGTACGCGAGAAGTGAAAAAAAAAGATGACGGTAGCCACTTTATTATTATTAGGGAAAGATTATTATTATTATTATTATTATTATTATTATTATTATTATTATTATAATATTATATTATTATTATTATTATTATTATTATATATAGGTATATATATATATATATATATATATAGGGTCGCGCTATTCGTCACCCTGGGTGAGGAATAGTTATTCTTCACCCCCTTTTATTTTCACATCAATGCACCGTAATTTTACATTCCGTAAATTTTAATCTTATTTCATACGTAAAAGGAGACCGTAAGAAAATATATAGTCACCGTAAAAATTATTTTATGTCACGTAAAATTACAAACATAAAAACATAGTGTAAAATACACATAAAATACGATTTTTCTGGTCTTATGACCTATATTTTTGTTTTCTGATGTTAAATTTTACGTAATGAATCAATATAAATGTAACTATTTGCATTTTAAATGAAATTTATTTATAAAACAATCGTAAAATTACCTCGGGTGAAGAATAATTTATTCTGCACCCTGGGTGATGAATAGACTTTCTATATATATTGCAACGGGAGAAAAATATATACCACTTCTGGAACAAATATGTGCTTGTTTATCAATCATTCAAAATAAAAAATGATCGTACTAATGAACTTAGAACAAATGATCAAGTATATTGTCGGTTTTTTTTCCTCTGCTCCCTTAGAGCCCTTTATAGATTCTTGTTGGAATGTTAATACAACATCAGAAACACATTAATTTTGGACAGTATAAAATTAATTTTGCAATTCAAAACATTTGGGTTAGTGACCAACCTACTATCGATTGCCTCGGTGATGTTCCAGTCGAGAGCCACCAACTCGCCACAAATCCAGGTCATCTGATCGCACACCTTGCCATTCCGCCACATGCGGTCACCAATATCTAGTGAAAACACATTAATTGATATTCAACCAAAATGAACATCAATATTTTACCTACATGCACATTTATGCTTGCATGCATGTTCGGTGACTGAAGATGTCAGTATTACACAGCGATATGAAATACAACCAAAAAGAATTCATGTTAGCATTAATTTTGGTACATAAGTCAGCATGAAACATGAGAATTAATATTACACCCATATGCAGTGAAGTTGTCACCATTTATTCCGCTAAAAAGATGTATTGTGTTGGATCGAAGATCCAACTCGGTTATAGGACATTTTTTTCATGTCATTTTGAGCGAATAACAAATTGAAACTGCACATGAAAAAAATAAATCAAATCAAGAAAAGCATGCAAGCTTTTTTATGATAAAAAAGGTGCAAGATAGGGGTACCTTGCACCACTCGCAGCTGTATATGCGAAAATTATTCAGATGATCTGGAAGATAAAACTGAAGCAATTACAAAAGAAAAATCATGTGCAGATGGTTTAAGAACAGACGGACCTCGCAATAATAATACACTGGAGATATTAGATCGATCTAGCTAGCCGCTGGCTAGCTGTTACAATAAGACGACGTAGAAGCTCTTGATGGACAGTATGCTGACAAGAGAACCATGCACCTGCACATAATAGCTACCACTCCGTCCCATAACGCGCTTTCCTCCGGCTGCGCCTTCTCGTCCACGGACGCAGGTGCATCCATCGGGCAGATAAATTCCTTGGTTTCCAAGGATACCATAACAGCGTCCACACCTCACCCTCCGTTTCTTAGTACTTGAGGCGGCTCCTTGATTGTTCCTTGATTTTCCGGACAACTCACAGACGTATATAAAGCGGTAGGATTTGTTGTAAAGGAGCGGTGTGGGACTATTCAATTGTTAAACGAATCATTTATACCAACACAAACAAAAGCTAGGTTAGCTGGCTGTAGTCTTTTTTTTTTTTTTTGAAGAAAGCTGGCTGTAGTCTTATCGAGGGGAACGAAGGACATGAGTTCGATGTCCAACCCAAGCAATTATTTTTCGGTGATCCTTGAAAGCCCAGTACCAGTACGAACCGTTTTTGTCTTTTATCAGGAGGATTGCGGGTTTGCTCTACGGATGGACTGTGGGTTGAAATTAGTACCACCTCGGATAGTAAAGTAAAATAACAAAAATTATGGGAGCGAGGTGGACGGACGAAAAACGAACGAAATTACGGTGGTAAGAAGCAATAGCCCTATTATTATTACTAGCAAACATGCCCGTGCGTTGCAACGGGAGAAAACATTCCTCACACGTCCTTGCCCACCGAGCATGGCTAAAGACCTCATCCGCATGCCCCTAACATAATAACATGACAAGTACCTCATCTTCAGGTCCACATCCACCATTTTAATATAACACCAGACCCATGTTTTCGCTGGCCCTCTTTGTCGTCCTCGTCGCCGGTGGTCGCAGTTCCAGTTATCACTAACTAAGGTTGGCCATGTCTAATAGCTGAATCGTTGAGCCTCCTTCATGTCCGGCGAGATCAAGAGCATTGAACAAAGATTTTTCTATCATTCGGCTAATATAATAAGGGAAACCAGTGCACATAATACACGTTTGTATTGTCATGTAAATTGAGTAATTTTGTGTCAGATAGACCATGAAATCTTAGTTGGACTCCTTATGCATTTTGATGGGTGTCGGTCGAGTGAGGCTAGTTGTATGTGAAGACACGATGGAGAAAAATATTCCTTCCGTATTCCAAGTTTAATAAATCGAACTAAAATAATGCATCTGTGAGCATATTTTAAAATTCACCTAGTTTTATTAATATGCATAGATTAAAAAAATGTTAACTATAGTACCTCTTGGTTTTTAAATTTTGTTCATGTTTTGAAAAAAAGTTTGCCTTTTAAAATTCAAAGTTCAAACTATATTTGTGTTTTTTTGAATGTTCGCAAAAAAAATCACGACAGTATGTCCTAGTATTAAAAAAATGTCCATGTTTAAAAAATTACTCAGATTAAAAAAAAGGAAATACTGTTCTTTAAAAAAGTGGCCGAGTTTAAATATGTTATTCACAACTTTCTAAATTTTCGTGTTCGAAAATATATTAACTTTTTCCAAAAAAAAACAATTTTTCTTTTGCCTCGGTATCTAGCGCGAACTTTAACATAATTTAATGTCTCGCGCTGTCATTTAAACACCAGGTGTTGTTTAGTCTAGTGGTTAGCACTCTGACGCGAGCTATTAGTACGTTAATGGACCGGGATTTTATTGACGCGAGCTGTTTGTACGTTAATGGACCGGCCCATCGCGGCTTTGTGCGTCTCACGTTCTTTGGCATATAGGATATTTTCCTCTTATTTTTCAAACAACACATTAGATAGGCGGACTGGTTAGTGCGAGTGGATTCCTAGTCCGTGAGCTGGGTTCGAGTCCCACCTGATGCAATTTAATTTTTTGACGTACGAAAAAAGGAGGGGACGACGTACGAAACCATTGATTGGACCAAAAAAGTGGAGAAACGATCCTTCCTTTAATATTAGGTATAGATTATTATTATTATTATTATTATTATTATTATTATATTATTATTATTAATTATTAATAATTATTAATATTAATTATTAATATTAATTAATTAAATTATTATTATTATTATTATTATTATAATATTACTAGCACAAATGCCCGTGCGTTGCAACGGGAGAAAAACAATCTGTTTATGCAGATGAGATAAAAATAAAAAATGGTTTGAATAAAATGCTAGGATTAGATAAGGACTTTAAAATATCATTTTATAAACTATGTCTGAATGATATCATGATGAGATAAGAGACTTTTAAAAGGTCATTTTAAAAATGAAAAATGTGATGGTCTCGTAACGATTTCGTAAGGAACCACAACGACATATTTTTTGGCTGAGCAAACTGCATTGATGGATCATGCCTGAGCTAGACTGATGAATGATGTGTCTCGCCTTGACCTAATGTAGCGGTGTTTTCGGTGACCAGTGACACCAGAATAAATATAGTTGTGTATGGAGGCAAAATAAACATTTAGTCATTATTATATAGCTTACAAAAACGAACATATAGAAAGTTGTGTCAAATTTTTGCGGCTCAGTGTTCTACAGAACACGGAAACTTTTTTCTTACCCGACGCGGGAGGGACTAAATAAAATCGTAAAACGATCTCTACAAATCTCCTAATAAAATCTCTACGTAAGCGACAGTTTGTTTTGTTCGTTATTTACGGATCCGTTTTGATTTTTGTGAACATTTTCGAAAAATTGATGGACATTTTTTTCAAATTACCGAATATTTTTTGAATACATGATCTTTTTTCCAAAATCATAAACATTTTATTTCACTAACATGTTTCTGAAATCATGGATTTTTTTATAATATGCGAGCAGTTTTCTGAAATCGGTAATATTTTACCATATCTCGATATATATTTTAAAAACTCGCAACTTTTGAAAATTTGGATTTGTTTTGCAAATCCTGTATTAATTTAAAGAAGGAAAACATATACAGAAATGATAAAGGAAAAAAAAAAAGGGGGCGTCACGACCTGGGAGAGAAAAGGGAAGAGAAAACTGAGCCGACCTGGGGATCGAACCGCGGTCTCACGGGCGGACCACCAGGGGCTTAGCCAGTGGGCTACTCATGTGCTAGTGAAATACTAGTGTATCACCATATAAGAACCAAGTCTGGCGGCGTTTTAAATAAACGAACCGTTTTCTTCACTTATAGGTGGCAGTGGGTAATTTAGGCCAACTTTCGGGGCAATTTTATGACGTACGACCAGAAGTTATCCCTGCTTTATTATTAGGTAGAAATTACTAGCACAAATGCCCGTGCGTTGCAACGGGAGACATAATTGAAGTGTACTTAAATTTAGTTAGAATTATATGGGAAAACACAATGATAGTTCATGCGAAATTTAATGCTCACCAAAATCCGTAGACCAACGCAATAACAATTTATATGCTGATTCCAAATGGACTTAAAATTTGTTTATATAGAGCTATAATTCATCATCATATTCTAATTTAAAATAGAACTGGTTATCTTTGATCCCAGCTTGAAATATATTACATGATGGTTGTAGAGGTGGTGTCGGCATGTGCTGGGTGCCTGGTGAGCACCAGTTGTCATCGATCCGTGCCGTTATCACACAATATTAACAAAACAAAAAATAATAAAGTGGAAATGCTGGCATTTTACACAAACAATTCTACAAAACAAAAATTGTAGGTAGCAAGCTCTAGAGGTCCTAAAAACATGTGTTTCAATTATGAAAGGATGATACACATGTCATAAACTTTGAAGGAGAAGACGTACCGACTTATCTCTATAAATAAAATTAATATTAATAAAAAGCATAAATAATGAGATCACACGGTTGATTGACATATTAATATTATTTATGGAAGAAGATAATGGATATACCTGGGGCTCATTGACTTTAGTTGACTCGGTAGCATGAGATTTGCTTTTATTATTGGGCTTGTTGATATTTTTTTGTTTGTTTGTTTTCAGGTAGCTTACCACATGTACCATGTGGTTGGGCTTGTTGATATTGATAGGCCAAATTGTTGTTTGCGCCGATACAACCGGTGGTTATCGTTGCAATTGTAGAAACAAAAAATTGTACATTTCTAGAGACCCATTGTTGTCGCTATTTCTTCTTTTCGTCACAATTGCCGATGGCAGTCTCTCTTGCCCACCTATTCATGACAAACGTGATTAATCCCACAACTATGAGTTTGATCATCATACTGTATCACACAGCTTCGCGAGTCTCTCTTGCCCAAAAACTTATAATTTTGTGGACTTGTGATATTTCAAACCGGCAAGCGTAAATTTTTTAAAGAAATAAAATCATTAATATTTTAGCCGTACAAATACAACATTCAAAAAGGATGTCGATATTTTAGCCGTGCTCATATTTTCGTTCCTTCACAAATAACGTTGTGTGCACCCTCAACCGTGTAAATATTCAAGCGACAATCAAATCCTTCCTTTTTAGCCTCACACAATCCTTATTAAGGATTCCACCCGTTTAAATCCTTCCTTATTAAATATTCAGCCCACAATCAAATCATTCCTTTTAATTATTAGCCTCACATAATTCCTTCCTTCCTTTTTTCCTTGCCTTATATCAAGGATCCCATCCATTTAAATATTGTGCCGAGCCCACCACAATCCTCCACTACTGATCAGAGGGGCCTTGCCGGTGGTGAGGGTGGCGACATGTCATTCCACCACCACCACTACATGACCAACCCGTTCTGAGACGCATCGACCATCGACCGGGACTGATAGTCTGGTGCCGCTCATGGGAGACGACGGCGGTTCGGTGGCTCAGCCTAGTCATCAATGCAGTCAGTGTCGCTCTACCAGTACGATCGTCCAGGCGGCATGGCAGATGCTGCATCCCCATTGATAAGCCCGAACCCCAGTCGTCAATGGCGGTGAGCAGGAACTCGCCGGGCAACTTTTACGTACAGAACTCCAGGTTTTTTTTTTTTTTTTTTTTTTTGAGGGGACAGAACTCCAGGTTTCTTAAGGTGGCGTGTTAGGTACTAGACGAGGTGGTCAGTTTGCGCGACGCTATCAAGAAGGGGAGACGGGAAGGACGACACATCGGACGACGGTGCGTGCATCAAAGTCGACGGTCTCAACGGCGAGGAGCATGAAGGCGCCGCCGAGCTGCCGACGGAGAGGCGGAACCTCCAGAGCAAGGTGACGGCGTTAATGGCTACGCTGGACCAGGTCGACCATAGCCGTAGGTACTGGCACTACCACCAGGAGATGCAGATGGTTGTGTCATCGTTTGGTGGCCGGCACCGGCGCGGCGAGGCCGTACACGGCGCTGGCCGTGCAGACCATCTCCCGGCACTTCCGGTCGCTGTCGGACGCCATCGGCGCGCGCAGGTGCAGTCCGTGCGGCGGAGCCTCTGCGAGTCACGATATCTCCGGCGGTGAGGGAGCTATCCGGCATTGATCAAGAGATGTGTTTGTAGTTAATTTATGCAAAATGATTTTAAATTATATGCCAGTTTGATGAATTTGGAATTGAGCCTGTGAATTGCATGTGAAAATCATTTTGGTTTTACTTATGTAGAATTTCCCAATGCAAATGGCTTGAGACTGCAGTGTCAAACCAAACACGGTTATGTAACCTGATACCTTTACTGCCACGAACAATTTTTTTTTGCAAATGGTCCGTTGCTCCACTGATCCCACCGTAATCTCATTACATTTCTGTTATCAGTCCGTGAACCAAACACGTCCTGCATGTTTTAATTCTTTGGGGACTATATTTAGCAGGTCGACCGAAAAGACTTGGAATATTTATTTAGACAAGTTAGGATTTTGTGTTTAGTGGTTTCGGATTTTGTGTTTAGTCGTTTCACTCGAGTACTTTTACTTTTTATCACTCAATATAATCTTATTTTATTGATGCTTTGCCATCTGATCTACTAATTTCATTGTAAGACTACAAGACACAAATACATATTTTGTGAAATATCGATGTAGTTTTGCGACTACACTTCCATGAGGCAGAAATAAGAGTAAGCAGCTACGCAAGCGCACAATGATAAAAGAAACCTGAATTTAATCACTGTTACAACTTATCCAGTACAAGTTCAGAGTTTGAAGGCATCTGTCAAGTTAGAAGTACAGTTCAGGCGGGATAGGCCGAGCTATAAGTCTAGTAGTACAGAATTATAAGAGGCCATAAATCCAGGACGCAACTCCACAAGCACTTCTTCGACAATAAACAAACTTGGATCTTCTCATCTTCTGCTATTGCTTTCATCTGCACATGAAAGGAACCATTACATTACATAGTTGCCAAGCTGCCAATTTGAATGGTTAGGCATGGTCTCCTCTCATTATCAAGGGAAAAATAATAAATTAACAAAGGAAAAGAAATGGGCACTGATCAATGCATGCAGAGGAAAACAAGTAATGGTGGTGAACATTCAAAACATTCCAGCAATCCTCTTGAACCAATTGAGTTTACATTAAAAAGATCTAACAGACATGGTAAAACCGATACTAAAGATAAGATCCTAAGAAGCCAACAAGTCACCTAGATGAATCAATTTCCTACTGAGACAGAGTATAGAGCAACCAAGAAAGGCACATCACCTCTCAGGTCATCTAATCATCCCAGATGTAATACATACCTCATTAAACGTAACCAAGGCTTTAACAATCAATCTGCTCAACCAATAATGCTGAAATACACAAAATAAAAATGGTGGGTGGCAATCGATCTGCTCAACCAATCATGCTTTAGCATCAAGAAACCAGTATGAACTCCATGTGTTCTTTCGCCTAACCAGGCTTTAGGGTCATCTGTACCTCCAAATATTGGGCAGCACATCAATGGATCTTAACACGGAGTTGAAGCCAGACCAAGAACTGATGTTAAGCCAGCATGTACATTTTATGGATACTTCTTGCAGAAATTAGCATGTGTTCAGTCATATCAGCTTTTTTCAAACAATAACTAACGAATCTAATGTCAGTTTGAGTATTGCTGTCACGCAATGTGAAGCCTAAGTAGTTGAAAATATAAACCAAACCGTAAAAAACTCAACCATCAGTGGCACGACCTATAAAAGTCGAACTGAGCAAGATCATTAGAATGATCAGCGGGCTGAAATCAGCTGAGTGGTGGCAGCTGCTCGGAGAAACAACAGACCAAATATTCAGACTTGTTTTTAGCACAAATACTACATATTGAGAAGCTACATGAAACCACAGTGAAAAATAATATGTAAATGGATGGTTCCACACCTTCCATGCTGGCATGCTTAATCGATTCTACACAAGATCAACAAGAAACCAGCCAAACCACAGTACATATGAACAAATGGTTGCGCACCATACATTCAAACAGAAGCACTGGCAAGCTTACTTGATCACAACTATTGTGCATGAAAAATTATTGGCTATTTTGTATATATACAAGAATCAACAAGAAACCAAGCTAAATCATAGTGCACATGAACAGATGGTTGCACACTAACACTGCTTGATCATATCTACGGTTCATGGCAAATAATCAAATTTACCCCTTGAGATGGGCAACTTATATGGGCAATGTGGTGGTGAATTAGAAACGCATGGTCCACTTGAATTGTTTTCAATAGTTTGAATTCACATTTAATCAAAGTATCTCAGCAGTGATATGCCATTACTCTGTCCATTTTCAGCACCAACTGCAGCTACAATAACATACATGCAAAAACAAATTCGCTTCCCTGAGCAACACCACCAAATTTGAACCTAAGAATCTGGCAACATAAACAAATTACTACTAGTGGCACACTAGAAGTAATTTAATGGTTGCTGACATGGGCTGATAGTTTGGCAGAAACAAGGAGAGTTTTGACTTAACCCACGCACTCGGACATCTACGAGTACAAGTTAACAAGTTTTATCAGCATGTTACCTATATGGAATTATTGTAAACATCAAGTTTTTTGTCTAGCAATAATTATATTGACTACTATTTCTCATGGGAAGAGATCAACTTGTTATTAGTTAAAATCTAGCAACTAAATAGCAATCATCACCTGTTGAAAACATAAGGGTGCTTTCTCCAAAAGTCTGGCCCCATGTCTACGTGGGCCACCGCCACATCCCACCGCTCTCTTGTAACATCTCCATTGGCTTCCACCTCTGCAAATTCTCCCACCTGCACCCATTTGCACTGTAAGTTGTTAACAGAGAAACTGGACATACCGTGAGAATCATCCTCTACTCAAATGCAAACACAAATAAATAAATAAAGACTTCTGCTCAACAGCAGTATCCAGGCATCTCTCAGATGCAGTTCTTTGTAGACGACATGGAATTGTTACAAACTACGGATAATGAGCGAATGCGAGAGTATATTTTTCAGTTATAGTTACTGTAAAGTTACTTTGATCGTTTCGTGAATTTTAAATCTTTCTTCTTAAGTATCTAAACTGTCACTTTCTTAAGATAATGGCAGCACAAACAACATTATTGTTGAAAATAATTCTTGGATGATGGACAAAAAACCTTTTGACGGTAAGCACATGAACCCTTTCGAAACATAGCCGGCTCATTGTTGTAGTTCATTTGAAATCGTTGAAAAAGTAACTCGTTCTTGTCCTTTGGTAATGTGTCCTTCAGAGAATACTAAAGAGTTAGAGATTGCACATAACTAAAGAATTAATAAGAATAATGAAAAATTATTTTAAATCCTAAATGATGAAAGAAGACCTTCAGTATCTCCTTAGCTTTGTTTTCACCTTCTCCAGATTTCACTAACATCCAAAAGCATGTATTGTATTGATTTCTGTTGTGACCTGCAAATTAGCATGTACAACGAGTCAGCTCATTTTCTTATGATTTGTTCTAACTATGAGAAGAGACAAACCCTTGGAGCAGGACATCTTCAAAAAAAATGAAGATACATTGAATGGCAAGTATTCAACACAGCATATAGGTTATATTGACACCAAAATTAATGCATTCATACTGCCGCAGATGAACACATGAATTCAGATATAACATACTGTACTACCATCAACAAATTCATAAATATTTCCGATTAGTTAAAGATATGGCCTTTTAGGAGGATTACTCACATTCTGATTGCCTCCGGAACAAATAATCACAAACGGTTGTTGGTTTTGGGCAACAGAGAACTTCTGCTTTGTAGTGTGGTGGCTGCACTAAGGGTATACTGGGGAAATATTCTTCCCACTTCATAATGTAAAAGGAAGTGAAACATGATGAACATGAAGAAATGATTGAGCTGCAAAAGAAGTTGCATATTTTATCAAAGGCTTGACCGGATGAAATGCATGTACTATAGGAATTCATAAATCTAGTAACTACCTCTCCTCTCTATTGTACAATTCAGTGTTCTCCTGGAACACAAAGCTGCAACAATAACAAATAATTAAAAATGATCATTTGCAACAAATGTTCAGGTTTGCCATCCAACAACATAAGAAATCCTGTCTAAACTGAAGTGTGCCACATTTAAGCTTCGCTGACCAGTTCACTTACAACTTCAACATGATCCCTTATATTGTCAATATATTCAATTTAAATTACTATTATTGATGAGAAGAGGCAAAATTGTGCTATGCGGAAACACATATTTTTGTTTTATCTGTCTTTTTTGCAGTCTTCTCCATGCAAACACAGCTATTCGGAAAGGGTACATCATACCTGTACTCGTTGTTAAAACCATAGCCAAAGATAATATCAGGAAATTGCTCCATCATCAGTGAAGCAGAAGCGTTCATCAATCTTAAAGCGGTCTCATCATTTGGCTTGTCAAATGAATGGATCAGTGAGAATCTGGGGGAAAAAAATCTCCATGTTGATAAGACAATATAATTATCTAAATGGTATTCCCGCATGTGTTTAAATAAATAGGAAATTAGGAGTCCTCACTGATCAAATTGGCAGGCGCTAATACGAACAATGGTCCAATTGGAACATGGAGACCTAGGGATGTTAACAAACTTCTTCACATACTCGTATCCATATTTTTCTTTCCCCCAAAGATACTGGCAGTCTGATGCTGTATATATACAAAGTTGATAAGAGTTGGACCGAAAGCATACCTAAAACTAGAATGATTCAACTGACCTTTTCCAAGAATGTATTGATGTTTTTCCCAAAACTCGGGACCTATGATATCAAAATTTGACACTATAGTTGCCTGACGGGTTCTTTTTATGGGATTCCCATAGTCGTCTGTTTTCACCTTCGTGACCTGTAATATGTATAACTTTTTTAGTATTCAAAGTGCACCTAACTGGGTTAGTAGAATTGAAACTAAATGTTGAAAAGAATATGTCCAAAAAATAACATTAGTCAACAATCAGGCCCACATAACCTTTGATCAATATAACCTAAGAAAATGGCAGCTAAGAAGTTTCAAATATACATATAAAGTATAGCAAGAACTTTTACATATACCGTCTGGTATCAAGAAAATAAGTCAGAAATGATACAAATATCTCTAAACACAAAATATGACTAAAAATAAACATGGTCACTGGTATACATCATGCAAACAATAATTTTGCAAGAAAAATAATTAAAAATACCTCACTGAGAGTAAGCAAGAACATTAATAATGATGAACATATGAATGCTTGATAGCATTACCTTATCTCGATAAACACTGGATCCTTTCCGAAACATAGCCGGTTCATCATTATAGTTGATATGAAACTGTTGCAAAAGCAACTTGTTCTTATCCTTAGAAGATGTTCCCTAAAAGAAAAATAGACGGTTCACAAAAAAAAAGGAAAAATGATTCATAAAAATGCTACAAATGACAAGTATAGCCCTAGATAATTAAGATGACCTTCAATGCTTGATATGCCTCATTTTCGGTTTTTCCGGACTGTATCAACATCCAGAAGCATGTATTGTACTGATTATTTATATGACCTGAGAAATATACAAAAAAAATCAAATATGTTAATCTTCAACCATTAAATCAAATAGAAAACTAAGTGGCCAAGCAACCGGTCAAAGAAATCTCATTGAAGCAACACATAGATACACTATATTTATTATATTTAGTTAATGTTGTTGAAGCTGTATATTTTAAATAAAGGGTAATAACATACACAACATAATTCTACTGTCAAGAACACCAACACACATAAGTGCACAATATAATTATCTTATTATTTATACAACAAAAAAATCGATTTTAGTTCAGGAAGCTTACAATCCACTTGTCTCCATGCCAAATAATCACGAACAGTCTTCATATTTGGATAGCATACAACTCGCGCATCAAAGTATGGAGGTTCCTTCAAATCATTATTAGGAAAGAAATCTTTCCACTTCATCATGTATACAGATGTGAAGTAAGAAACACATGTAGAGAGAATTTTGCTGCATATATTGGTAGAGAAGTCAATAACATGATGAGATCTTATAACTGAATTGTTAAAATATATTTAGGTATGGCAGTATTTTAGAATACCAAGTGAATAAATGAACAAATCAAATGACGTACCTTTCTCGCCTTATATATAATTCTGTTTCTTCTCTAAAGACAAAACTGCAAAACAAACAAAAATACAAGAAGCGGAGATTATTATGGAAATAATGAACAAAATGTTCAAAAAAAAAAGGAAAAAATGGAGCTCGTGCAATTCAAAACTGAGTCTCCACAACAGCATTTGCATATACCTTTTTATGACAAATCTACAAACAATTTTATAATTTAACTTTGATAAGAAGATATTATACCTGTACTCATCGCTAACACCATAAGCAAACACTATGTCATTGTATTTCTTGAGCATAGAAGTGGCACAGGCGTTCATCAATCCTAAAGCGCTCTCGTCATTTGGTTTCTCAAAGGCATGCAACTCCGAGAATCTACAAAAATAAAACTGAAATTAGTGGATACCGAAAAGAACAACAAATATAAACTATAGCTAAATACCAGTGTGTTGCAACGGGACAACACATGTAACTTTGTAGATATGGGCTAAATCGCATAACCACAAAAGAATAAGGATTTTCAATGTCCGTCTCCACTGCGGTTCCCTACAAGGAGTAACTACCGTGGTCGACGCCGGCTAGGAAGCTCATGTGCCCCTGTGGTGAGGCACTAACCAACGAAAAATATGGAGGATGTAGAGCGGTAGAGTGCTCCTCCACGATGCGAGAGGCCATGTTTGCATGTTTCCCATATTTGAAGCAACAGTTATCCCCATATTTGAATAATAAAATTTTCTTTCCATGTTTTCGACATGTTAATCCTTACAAAAAGACAATGGTACAGACGAGCTGAGATGGCCAGATGGTTGATGCAATTGCTTAACCACTAGTAACCATGTCAGTGTATAGATAGGAAGTGAGCAGAATAAAACTAGATCAATCAGTTAACGGTTATTAATTATCCCATATTAGAGAAAGCAACAATCACTCAATATGCGTGTGGAAAACCGAAAAAACACGGATATACATTATTTATGTATTATCCGTTTAAGAGAAATAGATGAAATATACCGGTGGAAGTGGCAACCATCGATGCGGAGGACGATCCAGTTGGAGGCCGGGAGCTGACGATTGAACTCGAACTCCCTCTTCACATACTCATACTTGCTATTGGCCATCCGCAGACACCACAACTCCACAAGCACCACAAGACACCTGTTCTTGGAGCTACAGATACAGAGAATCATAGCAAATGATCGGTTTAGATATTAGCACTCTAAAAAGCACGGACACGGGGACGGAAAGACGGGGATACGCATACGGGGATACGGCATTTTCCAAAAACAGCCATTCGGGGATACGGTGAGTATATATAAATAAAATGAAAATATGGCATGTAATATACAGTTAAGACAGAAATCCAAAGAGAAAAATATTAGAATAGAGAGTGGAATCTTGTCACAAGTTGCTACATCTTTCCTTGTTATCTGAAGAAGGTGAGGCCTCATTCTTGAATAGGTGCCTGGGTAAACTTTGTGACAGAAATTGCAACGGAACCTTGTGTTTCCTCCACGGCTACCCGAGGCAGCAGCAGCAGTACCATTAGCAGCGGCTGTAGGTAGAAGCTTCTCCACATAAGCCCACAAAGGAAACCTGGGATCTACAGCACCACTACTACAATCTACAGGCATTCAAAGAGCAGCAGCTAGCAAGAACCAAGAAGCCAAGCACAGCATCCAGCCACCCAGTAGCTTAATGGAAGAAATCAAATAAGGGGCAGGAGAGGCTGCTGGGTTGGAGGATTGGGGAGGGTTACCTGCTGTCGGGAGGAGAGGCTGCTGCCTCCTGGTGTGGAGGTAGTGGTCGCCGGTCGAATCCAGGCGGCGGCGGCGGCGGCGGCTTCGTTCCAGGAGCAGGAGGTGGGAAACCCTATTTTGTGGCGTCGACTGGTCCAGGAGGCTTCCCAGCTCACGCTTTTGTGGCGCCCGTGGATGCGGCCTGCAAAAAAATGGGTGGGCCGAGGTGTAGTTGGGCCACCCGAGTCCCAGCCGTGTCCTCCTTTCTTTTTCTTTTTTTTTAATTCATATTCCAGGGAATACGGTGGGATACGCGTGTCGGCCGTGTCCCGCCGGATCAGCACGGCGATTCGGCAAGTTTGGCCGTGTCCGTGCTTCTTAGTTAGCACTTAGTGAAAATCTGCATTAGATGTTTACCATTAGGATTGTCAGATTTGTAAACATGCTAACTGCCTCAGTAACATTCCAAAGATGGGATTATGAGAAATATTTTTGTTTCCATTGTAAAAAGAGCAGCAGGGTCGACCATAACCATATTTCCCTTTCCTGAATGGTGCACCCCCCTTCCCGCAAAAAAAGAAAAAGAAAAAAAGAATGGTGCACCCCTGTCAGCGTCAGGAATTGCACTCGTAACTCACAAGTAAAACGAGAGAAGACGCAGACATGCTGGTACTCCCTCGGTCCTAAAATACTTGACTTCCATTTGTCTAAATATAGATGTATTTAGACGGAGGGAGTATTTGAGTTGAGAGACTAAGATCAGTAACAAACTGCGTCCAAATTATTAATAGTAAACACGGAAAAAACAGCGTGTTGACACTACTTATCAACAATAAGACGTTGCAATTTGACATGTAGACGTACTGTACTAGCACCATAGGTTTGTCGAGTGTGTTAACTGAAGCTGCAGTAACTTAGTAAAAATCCAGACCTGTTACTGATCTGTGGTCTAGCCGGGGCAGTGGAGGCCCGCGGACGGTCTAGAGCACTTCGAATCCGGAGCCAATGTCCGTGGGCCGTGGCGGTTACGAACCGAGGGTCTTCGATCGATCGATTCAGACATAGAGGGAACAGGCAAGAGGGGGGCAGGAACCCTAGCTTTCTGGGAACAGGTCGAGGCGCGCCAAGTGGCGACGGGGCTGGTCGGAGCGGAGCGAGTGGCGGCGTGCCTGGATAGGGCGAAGAAACCCTAGAAAGCTTGCTCGGGTGCGGGACTTGAAAAGGACCTCTTTTTTTATTATGCTGAACGGGTGCGGGCCGGAAGACAAGTCGGGTGCGGGAACTTGGGCCGTGCGTGGCCGATGGGCCCACTTCGGTGCTTCACCCTCTCAATGCCTGACCATGGGCAGCCCGGCATGGCCGGGCTGGGCTTGCACATCGGGCTGGGCTCAGGTCGGAATTTCGGGCCCGACAGTCGGGTCGGGCCGAGCTCGGGCTTGCAGAAAATGTGTTTTTGGCTGTGGCCGGGTCAGTCTTTTTCGGGCTCGTGCCTAATTATTGTGGCCCGACAGTCGGGCCGGACTCGGTCCTGAAGTTTCAGGGTCGGACTTTTTTAGGCCCGACCCAAGTTTTGGCCAGGTATAACTCTATCCTACGTTAGGCCAAGTCAATCCCACATTTAACGTTAAGTGGGTCTTATAGCATCTCTAACAGATCTCTTAAAAGGGTAACCTTAAAACATGTATAAGGTGCCCCCGTAAACTCATTTTTAAGGGGAAAATGAGACTGGCAGGACAAATATTGTAAACTCGAACAGTAAAAAAATATATTCCATTTTATGTGATCTGCTCCGGCCGAAGCCACGACATACCTTGAAACTAATAATTTTTGACCTATGACAATCTAGCAACGCTAAACATTCCTATCACACACTAGTTAATACAATATACGACAATCTAGAACCACCGCGGAGTTGGCAACGGTACTGTCGGTGTTTCGTAACCGGCTAAGTAAATTCTATGTAGGTAGAGCTTGTAACCACGATCGGGTGGGTTAACAGCCTCAAGCACACAAGAATGTATACATGTTCGGGCCCGGGATCGTCTCCGCTAAAGACCCTACACCTGTTGGTGTCAATTGTATTCCGGCATGTGAGGCGCTCAAGGTACGAGATGATGCGGGCTGGTGGTTCAGCCGGCTGGGTATATGGTGGATTCTCCGGTGGAGAAGGTGTGTGGGACTGAGATCCAGTGACTTCACTTGGTGAAGGCACGCTGCAACTTTAGCCATCTAATCTCCATCCAAAACACATCCAACGGTCTACATGAGACACAGGCAAAAACTCCAGGACTTAGCAGTTTTGCAGCCTAGCAGCAAACAACAGTACAGACCACTAGTACAAAACAGGGCTTTGGTCCAGGCGAGATCAGAGCATTAGTCCCGGTTCTGTTACGAACCGGCACTAATGGGTGCATTAGTCCCGGTTCGAGCGGCGCAGGCATCAGTCCCGGTTCGAACGGGACCTTTAGTCCCGGTTGGAGAGACCAACCGGGACTAAAGGGTTTGTGATCGGATTCGAACGGTGCCAGCCCCTTTAGTCCCGGTTGGTATCTCCAACCGGGACTAAAGGCCCCCCCATCAAAGCAGCAACACCTAAGCGGTAGCACCGCTGGTGTACCACGGTACTACCGCTTCGTGCGGTACTTCCGCTATGGACTGCCGCTGCTACTGCCGCTTGGGAATTATCTTCTATGCATCTTTCTGTTGCCTAAAATTCGATAGTTTCTGTTTTAATTTGCTTATATCTTTTAGGATATTTGATGTTTTTGAGTGATTCTTTTTGCATTGGATTCAAAAGTTTTGTCTAGTTTCTGTTTGTGCCATTAGTTTTCAAATTTGAATGGCTTAAATTTGAATTTATTCAAATTTGCTTCAAACCCTAGATTGTGAATAACTTGAGTTTACAAATAGTTTTTAATTTAATTATTTTTGCTCCTAATCACGTTTTAGATTCTTGTCACAGTAAGATTTATTTGGTTATTTTTAGAATAATTTAAATTAGTATTTTAATTAAAGCAATATTGTTTTGCTTATATAGTTGTTTTAGTCATTTAATTGTTGTTTTTTATTATTTTTAGTTAGTTCTTTCTGTAGATTTTAACATGTTGTAGTATGGTGCATATTGAACACACAAAAAGTCTGGATTTGAAATAAGTTTAAAAAAATGAAATGCCTTTGTAACAGATAGCTTTTCGTCCGAAACCCTGACACTTCGAAAGAGATTGTTCATTTTGTACACGAAGTACATCCAGTTTTTGCCGTAACCCTCTCAACTTTTTAGCACATGCTATGTGGGTGAAATGATGATACCATGCCAAGTTTCAACCTTTTGAGAGTTCATTTGTAGTGCTTTTTAATTTCAGGGTCATTTAGCTCAAAAAAAATCATTAAATGCATGAAAAATAGTAAATGAAGTTAGAAAGGGTAGAAATTTGAGAATGTGGCTTTGAATGGTGCATATTGAATGCACAAAAAGTCTGGAGTTGAAATAAGTTTAAAAAAATGAAATGCCTTTGTAACATATGGCTTTTCGTCCGAAACCCTGACACTTCGAAAGAGATTGTTCATTTTGTACACGAAGTGCATCCAGTTTTTGCCGTAACCCTCTCAAATTTTTAGCACATGCTATGTGGGTGAAATGATGATACCATGCCAAGTTTCAACCTTTTGAGAGTTCATTTGTAGTGCTTTTCAATTTCAGGGCCATTTAGCTCAAAAAATCAGTAAATGCATGAAAAATAGTAAATGAAGTTAGAAAGGGTAGAAATTTGAGAATGTGGCTTTGAATGGTGCATATTGAATGCACAAAAAGTCTGGAGTTGAAATAAGTTTAAAAAAATGAAATGCCTTTGTAACATATGGCTTTTCGTCCGAAACCCTGACACTTCGAAAGAGATTGTTCATTTTGTACACGAAGTGCATCCAGTTTTTGCCGTAACCCTCTCAAATTTTTAGCACATGCTATGTGGGTGAAATGATGATACCATGCCAAGTTTCAACCTTTTGAGAGTTCATTTGTAGTGCTTTTCAATTTCAGGGCCATTTAGCTCAAAAAATCAGTAAATGCATGAAAAATAGCAAATGAAGTCAGAAAGGGTTGAAAATTGATGGCGTGGCTTCAAATGGTGCATACTGAACACACAAAAAGTCTGCAGTTGAAATAAGTTTAAAAATGAAATGCCTTTGTAACAGATGGGTTTTCGTCCGAAACCTTGACACTTCGAAAGAGATTGTTCATTTTGTACACGAAGTGCATCCAGTTTTTGCCGTAACCCTCTCAACTTTTTAGCACATGCTATGTGGGTGAAATGATGATACCATGCCAACTTTCAACCTTTTCAGAGTTCATTTGTAGTGCTTTTCAATTTCAGGGTCATTTAGCTCAAAAAAATCAGTAAATGCATGAAAAATAGCAAATGAAGTCAGAAAGGGTTGGAAATTGATGGCGTGGCTTCGAATGGTGCATACTGAACACACAAAAAGTCTGGAGTTGAAATAAGTTTAAAAAAATGAAATGCCTTTGTAACAGATGGGTTTTCGTCCGAAACCCTGACACTTCGAAAGAGATTGTTCATTTTGTACACGAAGTGCATCCAGTTTTTGCCGTAACCCTCTCAACTTTTTAGCACATGCTATGTGGGTGAAATGATAATACCATGCCAACTTTCAACCTTTTCAGAGTTCATTTGTAGTGCTTTTCAATTTCAGGGTCATTTAGCTCAAAAAAATCAGTAAATGCATGAAAAATAGCAAATGAAGTCAGAAAGGGTTGAAAATTGATGGCGTGGCTTCGAATGGTGCATACTAAACACACAAAAAGTCTGGAGTTGAAATAAGTTTAAAAAAATAGTAGAATCTTACATGAAACTTTCTTGAATCATGTTTCAAACATTGACAAAACAATTACGGTGTCGTTGGATTTAGGACCACTAAAATTATTGTTTGAATCCTTGGCAAAACAATCTTGATCTAAGAGGAATTTTACATGAAACGTTCTTAAAACAATTATGATTACTTGATGATACTTTTATTTAGGTTTTGTATTTAGTATGACTCTAAAGATGTTTGAATCTATGACAAAATAATCTTGAACTTAGTTGAATTGTAGATGAAACTTGCTTGAATCATGTTTCATACTTTAGTGAAACAATTACATAATTGTTATATTCAGTACGACTCTTAATATGTATGAATCTGCGATGAAACATTCTTGTATTTTTTTTTTTGAATCTTAGATGAAACTTGCTTGAATCTTGTGTAAAACTTTGACTAAACAATTACATAGTTATTGTGTTTAGGAAGACTCTAAATATGTTTGGATCTATGATGAAACATTCTCGAACTTCGTTGAATCTTCGATGAAACTTGCTTGAATCAAGTTTCAAACCATGACGAAACAATTACAATATTGTTTGAATCTAAGTTTTGGTCGCGATTTGTGAGGTTCAAGCAAGAACCTTATATGATTCAAAGTTTGATCATCTAGATCCACACATGTTTTAAAGTTGTTACATCTAGACAACTAAGAGAAATCCTAATAACTTAGATGGATCCTCTATGAAACACTTTTGAACTTTAAGTGTGGAGAAACAACTGTTGTATCAAACTTTGAATCAACGGCCATAACTTTTGCATACGACGTCGGAAAAAAAAGTTTAATATATAAAAAAAAACTAGAGAAAAATTGGGACTCGATTTCACCAGGGTTTACCCGGTGAAGTTTTCTCAGATTCTCAAAATTCCAAAAGAAAAAAAGTTATTTCAAATAAAAAAAATAAAAATTTTAAAAAATTAATTTTATTTAAAAATAAGATGTCATATTTGGATTCCTCACATTTTTCTGATAATAATGGATATATTATTTGTTGAATTTCGATTTACAGATTTAAAGATATTAATTATGTCATATTAAATGAATAAATGGCAAAAAAATAAATAAAATAATATTATTACTTATTTTATTTTCATTGAAATTCAATATTATTAGTACTTATTTTGTTTATTTTAATAATTGTTTAGAATTCAAAAAATTAAATCATGTGACACCAAGACCTAAGGGTTAACAGGATTGATAGCTTAAGATTGTTAGGAAAACAACAAGTGCAGACTTGGAAACTAGGGGAGATAGAACCTGAAAGTTAAGCGTGCTGGGGCTGGAGTAGTGAGAGGATGGGTGACCGGCCGGGAAGTTAGACGATTTGGAATGAGTGCTGATTAGAGACTAGAGATTAAATTCTGAAGCGGTGAGGAGGGGTGATTAGAGATTAAATTGTCAAATAATTCAAAATTGTGAAAATCAGGAAAAAATTAAAAACAAATCAAAAAAATTTGAATTTTTTTTTGAACCGTAGCACTCTCAGCGGCAGTAGGGCGCGGTAGTACCGCTTGTAAACGGTAGTACCGCTTGTGCGTTCTAGTTTCTGTTTTAAATTGCTTTAGTCCCGGTTGGTGTTACCAACCGGGACTAAAGGTGGAGCCTTTAGTCCCGGTTCGTAACACCAACCGGGACTAAAGGTCCTTCCCCCCGCCCCAGGCAGCGCCACGTGGAGGGCCTTTGGTCCCGGTTCGTAAGCAAACCGGGACTAAAGGTTTTGGGCTTTAGTCCCGACCCTTTAGTCCCGGTTCCAGAACCGGGACTAAAGGCCCTTTTTCTACTAGTGGACTAGCAGCAAACAACAATACTGTGCACTTGGATTCAGTTTGATTTGAACAGATTGTAACCCCAAAAATTGAACAGATTATACAGTACCATATTATGCAATCAAAGTTGAACAATTCAATTGCATTTGACATCGAATCCAGTAGCATTTGACATTAAAAGGCTGTAGCACATAACATCCGAATGCTATAGCAAGAAATGCCAATATTGAGTAATCATTCAAGTACACAAAAGCAGGCCATTTCACTTGTACACTTAGGCCAAAAAAGACTATGGTTAACCCCCAAAATACTGTAGTTAACCCTGTCCAAAATGCTACCTAACAACTTTGAAGATACTCTCAGATCAAATCATCATAAAGATATCATCATCAACTCGTGAAGTTGTCAAGAGCTCGGTAAAGCTGTCGATTGCATCGTATTCTTGACGCTTCTCACTTTCTCCTATGGGACTCCCTCCTTTGTTTGTGCCATCATTCTCCACTTGCACTTGAGGCTGCACCCTATCTTTTTTCTTTTGTTGTTGTTGCTGCCAATGTAAATGAAAAATCATTTTGTTAGTTTAGGAATGAATAACAACAGATAGTACATACATACTGCAGCTCACCTTTACTTTTTTATTGTTGCCGCTGATTTAGGTTGCTTTCCCCCCTTGCGTAACTTCTCAAACCAAGTTAGCTTTCTCCTTAAATTTTTAGATGAAACCTCCTTTTTCTTCAGTTTTGCAGAACTAAGCAAGTCATTGGCTTGCTGCACATTCGGATCAACATTTTCTTGGTCATTGGAACATCCATTCATAGCACTAGTAGCTGATGCATTGAGTTTATCCTCTAGTTGTGGCCAAAGATGATCAAGTGCATTTTCTAGCAACAAACGACATTCGGGAGAGTTGGCTATTTTATATGCCATATCGTGAAATTTATGAGACGTATCTTTGTACCAAAGTTGAGCTTCCAATTTTGGATTTTCTACCACTTTCCTTCCTTGCCTATCTTGTATATTTCCATTGCGTGCTTCTCTAGTCCATCTCTTTAGGACATAATGTGTTGGCAATGTCTTTACATTCATCAAATCAAGAACTTTCAAACTATGTCCACACAATATTCCCGCCCTATTGAACATTTGACAACTACATGAAGCTGTTTGGTTCAAAGGATCACCAATCACTATGCGCTCCTCCTCCTCCTCATAAGTCAAATCACCATGCAACCTCCCAATAGCAACAGCGAATTTGTTATTTTCATCCAACACCCTAGTGCAAGCAGCCATGGATCTTTCATATTCACTTTGGAAAGCTTCGAAAATAGTGGGAGTGTACACTTTGCTTGCTTGCACCAACATCGGAGTGCACATTTTGATTCTTGGCAACTTTTTTCTTGCCTCATATTCAGATTCCAATTCCTTTCTTCTTTTTACTTCAACCGTTCTCTCAAAATGCATCAAGAATCGGACAATATGGAAATCAGATTTCAAATGGTTCTTCAATGCATTGTTGAAACTCTCACTTAGTTGTGTACTTCTCACTCCCAAACTGAAGACATCTCTCATATAACATTCAGCCCATTTTTCTTTCACCTTGTAGATACTATCTAACCAAGTTTGCTTATGGACTTTATGTCTCATGTTGTCAAATGCTTCTTGAAATGCTACCTTGTCCTCATAGCCATACATACAAGCACTAAAATCAGAGAGAATATGAGATTCCTCTTCCACCTCCCCTTCATCTTCCTCTTCCACATCCCCTACATCTTTGTCTTCACCCTTGACTAGAGATAAATGTTTGACAGCATTCATCATAATGTGAAAGGTGCACAGCCCGTGATATGATTCCGTGAATACTTTCTCTATAGCTTTTCCCATTGCTGCATCTTGATCCGTATAAATAGTTCTAGGTTGCCTTCCATTATGTGCAGCTTGAAAAGTCTCAAATAGCCATATAAATGAGTCCTTTGTTTCATCAAACAGCAAGGCAGCACCAAAAATAGTGGTTTCTCTGAACTGATTGAGCCCAAGAAAAACACCAAATGGCCTATACTCTTTGTTTGTGCCAAAAGTAGTGTCAAATGTGACAACATCACCAAAATGTGCATAGTCAAGGATCATTTTAGCATCAGCCCAGAATATGTTGGTTATATCCTCCTCACAATCCAACTGTAGTGCATATTGGAATGATGGATTGTCAGCAGTTTTGTCATGAAAATATTTCAACATACTTCCAGCTTGTCCAAAAGCCAACTCCCTCTGTCGCTTGGTTCGCAAATGATTTTTTTGGTCACGACAAGTATATCCAAGGTTAATCGGTGCACCAACTTGACGAGAAGCAAACTCATGTGCAGCTTGTGGCATAATGCCGGCATCATCAGCGGTTTCAATTTCAAAAGCTTGTCGTTCTGAAATCTTTCTTTGGGATATCATCAAGTGGCGGGTTTGTGGCAATTGAAGCAAGTGGTTGTGTTCAAGCACAACCTCAGTTACTTCATAATTTCCGGCCTCTCAATCCAATTGAAAAGACATACGAGCTTGGCAATCAGTTCTTGTTTCAGCTCTAAAACGCTTTGGTGGACGATCAGTTTGCCCTTTTCTTCGATGACCCTCATTGGAACAAACAAATCTGCATGAACCAACCTGACCATCAAGTTTACTTTTGTTTGCGTATCTCTTTCTCACATCAAAGCCGGTGTGACCACCATATGCATCCCAAAATGCCCAAGCCTCATCAACACTTCTGAACCTCATACCAACTTGAGGTATTCCCTTACCAATTTCTGCCATCCCACAACACTGAAAATTATGAGGGACAACAGAGTTCTCAATTTTCAGAGCAGAGCACTCATGCTGATTTCAGTTACTCACACCTGAAAAAAGTTCAGTTGGTGACAATATTAGTGTTCTAAAGAGTTCAATTAGTATGCTGGAGATGTAGTTTTACTTACATATCACTAAAATAAATCAGTTTAGTAAAATAAATCAGTTTTGGTTCAGTTACTTGTATTTTTTTGAGACGATGCATATCTGGTAGAATATGTTACCTCCATCACAAAAAGCTTGTCTTAGAGAGGGAGTATGTCCCTAAGCATCAAATTGTTGCCTCCTTTTGACCTTTCCCAAACTGAAGGGAAGTCTTGGCTTTATATACATACTACTGTTTGTGCAATGTAGTTCTTTTGGTCTCCTTCTGTCTAGACTGAATTCCCTGGTGGAGGCCCGGGACGAAATTATCCTTCGTATATCCTTAATCAATTTATTTTTAAGTGTATCCTCTCAAATGTGGTGGTAATACAGTTTCCATAGGCTTGCAACTAAGTTGATGGTCCTAACCTGTTAAATTTCTTTTCCTGGTTCAGGGAGTGCCCTATAGATCACAAAGAGGCAATATCCAGCATCTGTTTTGCTGCTCCTAGGTGTTCAGATTTGCCTGAACTGATGCAAGTCCAAATGATGTTTATGACTAAATATGAGAAAGAATTTGTTGTTGCAGCTGCAGAGCTTATGCCAGATTGTGGAGAACCTGGACGTGTACATGTAGGGGAACGCAGCAGAAAACAAAAATATTCGACCTACGCACAAGCCCAGGACCACTATGGAGACTGCATACAAGGTTTGATCTGTTTCGTTACCGACTCGTAGCGCAGCGGAAGTAGAGTCGATGACGATCGGCGGTGCAGATCCCCGCAGCTAGGATTTTACAACCTCCCAACCGTGAGGATGTACTCCCTCGTCAGCTCACCGGACGGATCTCCGGGCAGCCCTTCGGGAGGCCTCGGGACAGTCCCTCGGATAGTCCCACTGGACGGATCCTCGGACAGCCCTTCGGGTGGCCTCTGGACAGTCCTTCGGATAGTCCCACCGGATGGATCCTCGGACAGCCCTCCGGGAGGCCTCTGGACAGTCCTTCGGATAGTCCCACCGGACGGATCCTCGGACAGCCCTTCGTGAGGACCCCCAAAACTCGGACGATCACTCGGACAGCCCTTCGGGAGGCACTCTCGAACTAAGACTGAAACTACGATCTCTCTACAGAGTTGCACACATACGATGTCATCTATCCGGCAGGGCTTCGCCGTCCAGAACTAGTTCCCACCGGAACCCAGACAGCCTTTCGGCTCTACGAAACTATTTCGATGGGAGGGAGAGAGAAGCCAGATAACATCAGATGGCATGTGTATGTGAGAAAGAGTGAGTCTTTAGGCAGCCCCCTCCACCCCTATTTATAGGCCAAGCCCAAGGATAGCTTCTCCAAGAAGCTAAGGGGAAAAATACCAAAAGGCCCTCAAGGTAGCTTCTCCAAGAAGACACCCAAAAATCACTTTCACTATTCACGACGACATTTTTCAGCGTCCGTTCGAACTGAAAATATTTATGTGGGCTTAGAACATTTCCAGTACTCACTAAAATAATTTTCAACGCGATCCGAAACAATTCCGGTTTAGTGATTTTCATCTGCGAAAAGCATCTGAAGCGGTTCCGGCAGCTCCGGAACATTTCCGGTTTTCATCCCGAAAAATTCCAGAAAGTTTCCAGAATGATTCTGGCACCCTCCAAGAATTATCAGGCATGTGCCGAAACCAATTTGACTTTATGGTGTACTCCGAAACAACTTTTCGGTTTAGTGATTTTCATCTGTGAAAAGCAACTAAAGCGGTTCCGGCAGTCCGGAACATTTCCGGTTTTTGTCTCTGAAAAATCTCAGAAGTTACCGGAACAATTCTGGTACCTTCCAATAATTTCCAGGCATGTGCCGAAACCAATTTGACCTAATGTTACACTCCGAAACAACTTTTCGGTTTTACCGAAAATCTTCCGGTGTTCTCTCTCTCCGGAACTCTTCCGTTGTCTCCGAAACTTTTTCGGTGAATTTCTCTCAGACTCCCTGTCTAGTATTCAACAGATAGATGACCCTTAAGCGTGTGACCCTATAGGTTCGGTGAAGTATAGACATGACCCAGAACTCTTTCCGATCAATGATCAACATCGGAGCCGTGGACACCCATATTGACCCCTATACCCACACGAATGAATATTCGAGTGAACCTCCAGTTGCCGTGTGCTATTCCTGTTGCTTCGCGATATGTTACAAATACCCGAGGTGAGATTTATTGCATCCCCGTGGATCATCAACTTGTCCACTATGCAAGTTACCTCGTTACCGGTTTTGTTCTCTTTTCTCGTTTCTGTGTTCCGGCATCCCTGTGATCAAATCACACTTGTGTCTGGCCAGACGATGATGGATACCGTAACACCGAGAGGGCCCGAGAATATCTCTCCATCGTCGGAGGAGCAAATCCCAATCTTGAGCTATCAAGTTACTTAACATACTTTTCCATGAACCCGTAAGCCGTCGTAATAGCCACCCATTTACGGATGACGTTTTACAAACCCCAAAGTTCATGAAGCAAGCATGAAGAAACTCGACACTCTCATGGTCTAAGGAATTATGCAAACATTAACTTCTCTGTGTTATTAACCATTAACTTATGACGAATGAATCTCATAGCATAACATTAATCGGGTCGATTCAACACAAGTGTTCTACTAACATTGTGCCCACAAAGTTGCCGGCATAGTCATGCCCATGATCAGGAAAACAGAACCATCATGCAACACTTGAGCTAGTCTTAGAGGCCAGACTAGGAATACATTTTACTGTTTATTATTCCACACGTGCATATGAGTCTTCCTTCAAGCCTCGTGGTTATTGTAGACTCGAGAACCATAGTAGTTATAGCATGGAACATAAACATAATTATGATCATGGAGATAAATAATAACATTTGTTATTGCCTCTAGGGCATATCTCCTACAGACTCCCACTTGCACTAGAGTCAATAATCTAGTCAATGCTAATGCACATTACACCTGTGGCACACCGGTGTAAAAATGCTTCGCATGTGGTATAGCCTGATGTCCAACGGATCTGACAACTTCAGTTCCGTGTGTATCTTTGCATGTCCTTGCGTTTTCACACTTTCACAAAATTCATATTTTGTGTGGACTTGGCTTCGTATATATGTGAATCACTGGTCAAACCTTGATTCCTCAGACTGAGCTATGGAGCAACTATCTTCAATAGTGTTCCATTGACCAAAGCCATCTTGGAATCATACTAAGTTCATGAACGAACTGTATGATTCAACACCTTCTATGTCGCTTCGAAAGCGGCAACATACTTAGCCTTAGTTATAGAATTCGCCACTGTAACCTGTTTTAGAAACGATTTCCAAACACCGTGCCACCATATTGTGTATCACACAAAACCCTTAACTTAAATCGAAAATCGCATGGAGCATTGATGAAGACTGTATCGATGTAATCACTTACAACAAGCACTTCATAATCTCTGTTTGCGAGAAAACATGTCATCAGTGCTATTTTAGTACTTAGTGACATTTTTCACTGTTGTCCCATGATCAGTACTTTGATCACTTTGGTATCTATACTCGCAACAGTTTTGGAGTATTGTACATATCTGGTTGTTTTACATACCATGGAATACATGATTAATCCAAACACGAAAGTGTGTGGAATCTCCATCATGTATTTTGCTCATCAGTGTTTTGAGACACCGAGTTTTGCAAAAACCCTTTCCATGTGACTTCGGCAAGAATCACTCCTTGGCGTTTTAATGCTAAAATGTTTTAGCATCTTGTCAACATGTATTCTTGGCTTTAGCCTATTAGGCAATTCTATCTCGCAGATAAATATGCCTAATATCAAGGCTATTTAGCCCAAGCACTTCATTGAAAAACTATTTTTAATGAAGACCTAATTCGTGTCAAGAAATTTATTTTCAATTAACAATGTGTCAAGTACACAAGGTTTTTAGAAATATTATTATGCTCCCACTTACTTTCTTGAATCACAAGCATCTTCGATACCCATTTGATGAAGTCAAACCCCTTTGACCATTCCATCAAAAACGAAGATTCCAACTCCACTTTGCTCTCTTCTGTCCATCGCTGGAACTCTGAAGTTTGCATACTTACTAGCATCCTCTGGATCAACAAATTACTTTGGACTGTATCACATACAAGTCCTAGGTTTCATTTCCATCAGATGGAAATCCCTTTGTCATCCATGTTTCATATCTCATGATTGAAATATGCACTAATTGCTAGTTCAACCCGATCCGACTTCAAGCATCGCTACGGTGAGACAATCTCATCGTAGTCAACTCCTTGAACTTGTTATTGCAACAAGTCAAGCTTTATGGATAAAATATTTTATCCACATCAGTTTACAGTTCCATAAATATTCGTTTAGACTCTAAGTCTTCCGAAAGGTGTAACAAGATTTTAATCTTGAAACACTTATATGGAAACTATCTCAGATTGTATTGGCATTTAGCCAATTCCGGAGTCAGGGCCCATCAACGCTTCCTTGTGTATCATAGGTATACTGTTGTCTAACAACAATATCTCGCTTGCGCACCTGAGAGGTTTGCACGAGTTTTCCTACGTGGTTCAGCTGCAAGTTCGACCGAAGTCCATACATTTTATTGTAGAGACTTCCGTATCAGTCGCAGTAGGAAACTCTGGAATTACTTCCAAGGTTCCTTTCCTTTGATCTGATGACGAAGATACTGCTTATCTTGTCGAGTTGCACTGTTCTCCCACTCACCTTTTTGCAAGAACCATTCTCTTTAAAAGCATACCGTTTTTGTGGCAAACCTTTTGCCTCGGTATAGTGGTGGAGGAATTCCCAATTACTTGGGATAACCTACAAAGTAGCTCTTGTCTGATTTGGAATAGGTTTGTAACCTTTTACACAAGCCCCATATTCCAAATGTTAAGGAAAGACCAAGCATGGTTGGGCGTATCATACCATGGCGTCATTTCAACAGACCTGATGGCGCTCTTTTCAGTGTAAAAGCCGCAATCACTAAAGCATTACTTTAAAAGGGATAATGGCAAATTGATTTATGTCATCTTTGATCTTACCATGTCAAAAATGGTTTGATTACATCTTCACAGACATACCACACACAGTGGTGTTCCGGGAGGTGTAAGTTATGAAACTCCTTTCACAACTCATCAGACATTCGCTAAACTTGTAACTCAGATATTCCTTTCTGCAATCTAGTTTGCAGAAACATAATCTTTCTTGTTACAATAATTCCTACTTCATGTTGAAAACCTTTCGAGTGATTTCAAAAGATTCAGACTTACGTCTCATCAAGTAGATGTCCATATATCTACTTGAGTCATTTCTGAAGATAGATAAAATCCACTGCTAGCAACAACATTTATCGGACTACATACATCAAAATGTATGATCACCAATAAGTTCGTTGCTCGTTCCTTATGGCATGTGAACGATATTTCAGTCACTTCACTTTTCAGAGGAAAGTTGCAAGTGTCATATGATTCAAAATCAAACGACTTCAAAATCCATCATAATGGAATTTTCCATGCGGGTTTCTCCAATGTGACCAAATGCAGTGCCACACATGTATGGTATTCTCTTAGTCTTGCGACATTTAGCGTCAGTGTTATGGATGTATCATATTACTATCAATATTCATAACATACGTTCCATCGATGATGGAAGTATGGCCCTTATGTTATTCATAATCCTAAACAACAATTGTTCTTTTATGAACAACACCCTTGCAACAAACATTATGCAAATGGGCTAGAGTGTATAAAACTCTAAAATGATTTATGAAAGTAAATACAGAGGTAAAGTATTATTATCAATATTCATAACATACATCTCATTCATAATGAAAGTATGGCCCTTATGTTATTCATAACACCGAACATCAAAAGTTCTCTTATGAACAACCTTCTTGCAAGATACCTTATGCAATGGGCTAGAGTGTGTAAAACTCTATAATGAATTATGAAAATAAATACATAGGTAATACACCGATGGAAGGTATAATAACTTTTACTAAGTTCCCAACATGTATTTAAACCTCATTTCTTGCTAGTCTCTCAGGCCATAGTAGTTTTTGCATCGAGTCGCAACAGAATGCAATCGAGCGGGTATCTTTGTGATCAACTCACAATACCCAAGAATTAGTGACTAACAATTTAATCACAATTCTCAAAAACTATTTCTTTTGACCAGCCTTCCATACATCAATAACTTGTATGACTTTCATACATGAGCTGGATATTCCAGTCTTCACTCTATTTGCCTTTATACTTCTAACAGTTTAACTTTCAGTATTTCTTCTACTCTCAGAAGAAGCATCCAACTTAAGAGTGGCGTTAGCCCCGGACTTCCTAGGTGTGTAAATCATACTAACACCCTTTGGACATTTCCTTTAAGTTGTTGTTTTATTCACCTTCATCATATGACAGGCGTTCTACTGGATCCCTCTGTTATTAGTCGAGTGCATAGTAAACACTTTTACTAACAGTTTGCAAAACAAACATTGCTTTGGATATCCCATATCTTCTAGCCTTTGTTTGTGTCTGAAAATGATTTTCAGTTCCATGAATATTACATAGCTATCCCAAACTTTTGAAGTCCGGGTTTCATGGAAGCAAACATATTGCACTTGACCGTAACGGAATTCTAGCTTTTGGATCGAAGGACGAAAGTCACATTATCCATAGCATTAGTGGGAGAATACTAAAAGCATGCGATAGGACAAAATCCTTCTCAGCACTCTTGAGGACAATCCTCACATTACGTTACCAACCGTAAAGTTTTAACCAGATATTTAACAGCTATTCAATTTTAACAGGGAAGGTGGAAACGCGAGCCATTATTCTACAACTATTATGCAAATTTTACTTTAGACAAAGTTCATAATTAATTGCACTAAGAATTAAAGAATTAATTCTAAAGTGCGCTCCCACTCAAATCAATATCTCTCATAATTGATTGTGAGTGATTTAAGATCCGCATTTCAATTCGACGCCATTGACGGGTTCATCACTGATGACGCGAATTGCAATCGGTAGGCCAACTTGCCGATCACATCTCTATGCAATTCTTGTTCATCTTTCGATGCGTGTGTTCCGAGCTCAGGACTGTCCTGCCTAAACGTCAAGACAACCAAGTGATCTCGCTGCGAGGTCTGACCTCACCCGCCTCACACTTCCCTAATCGTTTGTACTCATGTGTACATGGCGTACTCCGAGAAGTTAGGTGCCGTGACGGTGCTACACTTGGGAGAACACTAACTACTTGATATTTTTGTGAGAGATCACCCTAATAAAAGCGACTACCGCGCAATCAAGAAGGGTGCATCAAAGGGATGAACATCTCAGGCAATTCATAATAGCATGATATGGTATAGCCCTTTCTGACGGAGAAGTCTTGTATTTCTTCGTCTTCGGCATTCGCGTCGGTGTTCACCTTCGTGAAGTTTGCCACCACCTTGTTGATGCACCAGATAATATTGCTATCTATATAGCTAATAAAATAAGTGCATTACTTAAGGTTGACACGCAGGTCATTAAAGTGACAATTATATGGCTCCAGCCATCATGCCGAATCATGACACGCAGATCATGTTAATTTACATCATATAGTCATCTCATACATAATCAAATTAATATGAGCACTGCTATACCACATCATATGCACATGCAAACCATCCTGCAAAACCAAGTTAGACGCCTCTAATCGGTTTATGCAAAATTTCATTTTACGTGGCTTCTAAGGTTTCGAAACAAACCGTAGCTACCAACGTTTTATCATCAAGTATGATAATTCAAGTCGCTAGATTAACATTCCAGGGTGTATGAAACACGAGATAATAAAATCTCGAGCCCCATACTAAAGTTCGTCATACGCGTGACCCCCGTGCAGATCATATCTGCATTGCCCTTTCGTCTGCGAAATTTCATCTTTCTTTTTAACTACAGTGGAATTCAAAGAACTGTTAGCACTTCGTTGATCAATCAGGATCGTGGATTGCCAGAACTTTGAAACTCCACCATACCATTATCAAGATCAGAAATATGCAAATTCCAGGGAAGCACCAAGAACATCGGGTAACAGATTTCATCTGCTACCCGCACAAATAATTTTCAGCAATAGAACTCATCTACTACCTAATTATATTGTGCAACACCCATACATCTTATGTATTCTAGATCGCAACCTGCATCTACGGATAGCACGGCTCTTGATGCCACTGTAGGGGAACGCAGCAGAAAACAAAAATATTCGACCTACGCACAAGCCCAGGACCACTATGGAGACTGCATACAAGGTTTGATCATTTTCGTTACCGACTCGTAGCGCAGCGGAAGTAGAGTCGATGACGATCGGCGGTGCAGATCCCCGCAGCTAGGATTTTACAACCTCCCAACCGCGAGGATGTACTCCCTCGTCAGCTCACCGGACGGATCTCCGGGCAGCCCTTCGGGAGGCCTCGGGACAGTCCCTCGGATAGTCCCACTGGACGGATCCTCGGACAGCCCTTTGGGTGGCCTCTGGACAGTCCTTCGGATAGTCCCACCAGACGGATCCTCGGACAGCCCTCCGGGAGGCCTCTGGACAGTCCTTCGGATAGTCCCACCGGACGGATCCTCGGACAGCCCTTCGAGAGGACCCCCAAAACTCGGACGATCACTCAGACAGCCCTTCGGGAGGCACTCTCGAACTAAGACTGAAACTACGATCTCTCTACAGAGTTGCACACATACGGTGTCATCTATCCGGCAGGGCTTCGCCGTCCAGAACTAGTTCCCACCGGAACCCAGACAGCCTTTCGGCTCTACGAAACTATTTCGCTGGGAGGGAGAGAGAAGCCAGATAACATCAGATGGCATGTGTATGTGAGAAAGAGTGAGTCTTTAGGCAGCCCCCTCCACCCCTATTTATAGGCCAAGCCCAAGGGTAGCTTCTCCAAGAAGCTAAGGGGAAAAATACCAAAAGGCCCTCAAGGTAGCTTCTCCAAGAAGACACCCAAAAATCACTTTCACTATTCACGACGACATTTTTCAGCGTCCGTTCGAACTGAAAATATTTATGTGGGCTTAGAACATTTCTAGTACTCACTAAAATAATTTTCAACGCGATCCGAAACAATTCCGGTTTAGTGATTTTCATCTGCGAAAAGCATCTGAAGCGGTTCCGGCAGCTCCGGAACATTTCCGGTTTTCATCCCGGAAAATTCCAGAAAGTTTCCAGAATGATTCTGGCACCCTCCAAGAATTATCAGGCATGTGCCAAAACCAATTTGACTTTATGGTGTACTCCGAAACAACTTTTCAGTTTAGTGATTTTCATCTGTGAAAAGCAACTAAAGCGGTTCCGACAGTCCGGAACATTTCCGGTTTTTGTCTCTGAAAAATCTCAGAAGTTACCGGAACAATTCTGGTACCTTCCAATAATTTCCAGGCATGTGCCGAAACCAATTTGACTTAATGGTACACTCCGAAACAACTTTTCGGTTTTACCGAAACTCTTCCGGTGTTCTCTCTCTCCGGAACTCTTCCGTTGTCTCCAAAACTTTTTCGGTGAATTTCTCTCAGACTCCCTGTCTAGTATTCAACAGATAGATGACCCTTAAGCGTGTGACCCTATAGGTTCGGTGAAGTATAGACATGACCCAGAACTCTTTCCGATCAATGATCAACATCGGAGCCGTGGACACCCATATTGACCCCTATACCCACACGAATGAATATTCGAGTGAACCTCCAGTTGCCGTGTGCTATTCCTGTTGCTTCGCGATATGTTACAAATACCCGAGGTGAGATTTATTGCATCCCCGTGGATCAACAACTTGTCCACTATGCAAGTTACCTCGTTACCGGTTTTGTTCTCTTTTCTCGTTTCTGTGTTCCGGCATCCCTATGATCAAATCACACTTGTGTCTGGCCAGACGATGATGGATACCGTAACACCGAGAGGGCCCGAGAATATCTCTCCATCGTCGGAGGAGCAAATCCCAATCTTGAGCTATCAAGTTACTTAACATACTTTTCCATGAACCCGTAAGCCGCCGTAATAGCCACCCATTTACGGATGACGTTTAAGAAACCCCAAAGTTCATGAAGCAAGCATGAAGAAACTCGACACTCTCATGGTCTAAGGAATTATGCAAACATTAACTTCTCTGTGTTATTAACCATTAACTTATGACGAATGAATCTCATAGCATAACATTAATCGGGGCGATTCAACACAAGTGTTCTACTAACATTGTGCCCACAATGTTGCCGGCATAGTCATGCCCATGATCAAGAAAACAGAACCATCATGCAACACTTGAGCTAGTCTTAGAGGCCAGACTAGGAATACATTTTACTGTTTATTATTCCACACGTGCATATGAGTCTTCCTTCAAGCCTCGTGGTTATTGTAGACTCGAGAACCATAGCAATTATAGCATGGAACATAAACATAATTATGATCATGGAGATAAATAATAACATTTGTTATTGCCTCTAGGGCATATCTCCAACAGTACATGCACTGAACCTGTACGCCCGGCCAATCGGCCATACGGAACCTCATGATCTACATACATATACTGAACCAAACAGCAGGGACATGTAAAATTACCTCGCGAGCGTGACGCTGAGGCGATTTCTCTCCTTCAATGGCGCATCGATGGACTCCTCCATGGCGGAACGATCTTGCAGTGGTGGCGTGTCCCTCCTCCTCTCCTCCGGCGGCGGCCGCCCCTCCTCTCCTCCAGTGACAGCGCGACCTGACCCTCCTCCTCTCCTCCAGCGACGGTGCGGCCAGCTCCCCGTACTCCGCCGCGGCGTGGAGTGGATCCCTTTCTCCCCGATGCGGCGGCGTGGCCCGCTTCCTCTCCGACAGGTCGGCGCCGCGGGAGAGTTCCGGACGTGGCGTGCAAGCCCGCGAATCCCCAATTTCATGCCCGCCCTTGCCCAAACTGCTAAATCCTGAAGTTTTTGCCTGTGTCTCATATAGACCATTGGATGCGTTTTGGATGGAGATTAGAAGGCTAAAGGTGCAGCGTGCCTTCACCAAGTGAAGTCACTGGATCTCAGTCCAGGTGTGTGGTGTGTGTTTTTGTGGGTGTGTGTGTGTGAATGAATCGGATCCTCTACTCCCACTACTTACTCATCATATATCTCTGATGCTTCTTTCAGACTACACAACGTAAAATGAAAAATATTCAAAAATAGAAACAAATTGCCACACAATATTTTTGCTAGAGGAGAAAAATGACATGTCAATTTCTTCCTCGAGTGAATAGGCGGGATGCACGATGCCGTACCGCCGGAGGCGTGGCGGGCGCGGCGCCATACCAGATGGGACGTGTGATGATGTACTAGGCGAGAGCCGTGGGAGCGTAGTTCCGGGCGGCGGGAGGTGTGGCAGTCCCCAACCCGGCGGGGGCAGTGGCGGAAGGGCCCGACTCAACGGTGGGAGGCCTGGACCCGGCGGGGGGAGTGGCGGAAGGCCCCAACTCGGCGGCCAGAGGCGCGAACCGGCGAGGGGGTGCTGGGAGGCCCCAACCAGCCGGCGGGAGAGGCAGCAGTCCCCGACCAAGCGGCGGGAGGCGGAGAAGGCCCCGACCGGGCGGAACCTTTGGGCGACAGGATTACGAACCCCATGGGACGACCCGGCGGCACGGGGAGGATGGACGATGCGAGGGCTAGGAGATCGACAGCGACATCATAGGCGGCGGCGCGGGAGGGAAAGAGGGCGCGTTGAAATGTCCCTCCCGCCAAACATTTCGTGGATCTAAAAGAAACCTACAAATCAGAGGTCAAAACCTTGTATATAAAGATTTTTGTCCCCCGTTGTCGTGGGGTCTCCATGGCATATCCCATGCTTTAGGGGCTAGGGTTTCGTAAAGGAAAATGAGCGTTGGTGGACTACTCGGCTTGACAGGACTCGGGGCACGATTTACCCAGGTTCAGGGCCCTTACTAGAAGGTAACACCGCTACTCCTGCCTGTCTGTTTTATTCGGCGAGTTGATCTCGGTTACAAGAGCTGCAGCGCAGAGATTGGATCTGGCGTAGGTGAGTCTGGCGTATGTTCTCTAGGGTTTGCTATGACCCCCTCCCAGCCTTTATATAGGAGGCTGGGTCTCAGGAGTTTGTACATGAGTAGGACTCGACTAAGAGTCGGTAACTTAGCCTAGTCTTGCCTTGCAGGGTACTCCTTTCCGAGTTAGTCTTCTATCCGCACCCGCAGTGGGCTTAAGCTTCATTGTCCTGATGGGCCGCCTAAAGGACACACAGATGGGCTGCACCCGATACACAAATCGTGGGGGTCCATCTAGCATCCCCACGTCAGTAGCCCCCGAGTGCCTGGTTGAGTCGAAGACTCGATCAGGGACTCATCCTGAACAGTTATTCGAGTCCGTCTTGAGTACCTGAAAAGAGAGGTATGCCAACTCGGAAGTTCATTGAGTCAAGACTGAGCTGGCAGCGAGCAGCTATATCAGAGTCGAGGGAAATGACTGAGTAGGCTTGGCGCACTCGACAGTTCGAGGCCAATTAATCTCACTCGAGAGAAAACACCACTAGCCTTCTCAAGTTTCGAGTGCTCGGGCTCGAGCCTGGAAATACCTGGGGTAGCTCGACTCGTGCCGCAGAGGCCTTACCGAGTCAAACTCCAGTTTTCAGTAAATTTTACCCAACGCGTCCGTTAGGATTTACATCATGCCGCAGGCACGGAAAAAACTAGGTAGCGCAGCAGTGGTGCGACTCCCAGGCCGGCGGACTCGATCCGCGGGTCTTACCTTCACGTTATGAACATGGCATCCAGACTTATCACGCGGCTGACGCGATCCAAGAACAGAGGTGTTTGGCACATGGCTACCCGAGTCCCGGGTATAGGCCACCGAGGAATGTTTCGACTCGTGGGGCTTTCCCTCAGCGTCGGACTCGAAGGGTAGTGAACAAGAGGAGTCAAAAAAGTTGTGAGTATCAACTGACTCGAGAGATATTTTTCCTTACCTGCGTCATCGATGACGTCATAGCGCACCATGCCACCACACCTTGTCAGGTGATGGGACGCGACGGAGGTCCCTATCTGTCAGAGGTGACGGAGGCGTGTGGTCAGTTGACTGAACTTGACCGTTCAGTATGCGAGAATCGAGGGGTCCGGAGTAATGGCCTCCTCAATTTTTGCACGTAGTGGAGAAGGTGGTGGCGCGCCGGTTCGCCTCCGCACGCCACGTGTATGCTTTGGATGGCAGCGTGGACTACCAGTGAAGATCTGACGGCTCAAAATTGTCGAGTCCGTGTATAAGTAACAGTTCACCGTGGATGGTAAAAGCCTTCTCTTGCTCCTCGCGCCCGCATCCTCTCTCTCCCAGCGCACCATGCCATTACTCTGCCCCCAAGCTTCCCGCTCCTCCAACCATGGTGAAGGGAAAGAAGCCCGGGCGTAAGTGATACGTCTCCAACGTATCTATAATTTCTGATGTTCCATGTTGATATTATGCCAATTGCTACATGTTTTCTATACACTTTATAGCATTTTAAGCATTTTATGGGACTAACCTATTAACAAGATGCCACAGTGCCAGTTCCTGTTTTCTGTTGTTTTTCATTTCAGAAAAGTTGTTCTGGAAATATTCTCGGAATTGGACGAAACAAAAGCCGAAGTCCCTATTTTTCCATCAAGTACACGGAGTCCGGAGGGGAGTCCAAGTGGGCCAAAGGGGTGGCCACACCCTAGGGCGGCGCGGGTCCCCCCTTGGCCGCGCCACCACTAGGTGTGGGCCCCCTGGAAGCCCACCGACATCGCCCTTTCGCCTATATATTGCCCCCGACGCGAAAACCCTAAATGACCAAGCCTCCATCCACGAAAAGTTCCGCAGCCACCGCCGTCGTCAACCCTAGTTCGGGGGACAGAAATCTCTGTTCCGGCACCCTGCCGGGACGGGGAATTGCCCCCGGAGCCATCTCCATCGACTCCACCGCCATCTTCATCGCCGTTGCTGACTCCCATGATGAGGAGGGAGTAGTTCTCCCCCGAGGCTGAGGGCTCTACCGGTAGCTATGTGGTTTATCTCTCTCTCCCATGGTGTGATCTTTATGTGATCATGAGCTTTGTAATCTAGTTGAATAAGTAGATGTTACTCTTCATCTATTATGCTACTCAAGTGGTTTTATTAATGTGAACTCCGGAGACACCTTTGTCCCACGGTGTGAAGGTGATAGTGTGTGCACCGTGTGTGGCTCTTAGGCTAAAGTTTATAGAAATACTTATCATGAGTTATTATTTGAGTTGGATGTCTCTATGAAATTGTGGCGTTTGTTTAGTACTAATTTGGGGCGCTCATAGTGACAGCGTGGGGTGCCCTAGAGAGGGAATACAAACTTGAGGAGTGCTGTTACAGCCCTACGCAGTGGATTGGTGTTCGTTATCCAACCGGAGAGTAGTTCAGTGTAGCATAGTGAAGAGAAGATATTTATGTATTCAATTATGATATCATTGTTGAGAGTGTCCACTAGTGAAAGTATGATCCCTAGGCCTTGTTTCTAAGCATTGAAACACCGTTTACAACCAGTTCTGCTACATGTTTGCTTGCTGCCATTTTTATTTCAGATTGCAATTACCACTTATAATCATCCATATTACTTGTATTTCACTATCTCTTCGCCGAACTAGTGCACCTATACACCTGACAAGTGTATTGGGTGTGTTGGGGACACAAGAGACTTCTTGTATCTTAATTGCAGGGTTGCTTGAGAGGGATATCTTTGACCTCTACCTCCCTGAGTTCGATAAACCTTGGGTGATCCACTTAAGGGAAACTTGCTACTGTTCTACAAACCTCTGCACTTGGAGGCCCAACACTTTCTACAAGAATAGAAGCGTGCGTAGACATCAAGCTCTTTTCTGGCGCCGTTGCCGGGGAGGTAAGGTAAAAGGTACTCACATCCTCTGGCTACTAAACTATTTTATAGTTCTGTTGCTGGTGTGTGAGTGCTCGAAGTTATTTCCTTTAGATCTTGCAATTTTGTCTTTTTGTTTCTTATTTTTATTTTCACTAGTTAGGCTTAATGGAATACAACAAAAATATTAGAGAGCTTTATAATATTTATCTTGAGTTAGGACATGAAGTGTTTGAAGAGAAAATTAAAAAACCTATGGAACTTTATTTGCATGCTAGTAGCAATGTTATTAGTATGAATTCTTTGAACACCATTATTGCTAATGCTATGGAAAAGTCTAAGCTTGGGGAAGCTAGTTTTTATGAAAATGATCTTTTTAGTCCCCCAAGCACGGAGGAGAAAATTTACTTTGATGATACTATGCCTCCAATATATGATGATTACAATGATGAATATGATATTTTCAGTCCACCTACTATTGAGGAGAAAATTAATTATGATTACAATATGCCTCCTATATTTGATGATTATGGTGATGAGAATAATAATGATAGCTATTTTGTTGAATTTGCTCCCACTACTATTAATGAGAATGACTATGCTTATGTGGAGAGTATTAATTCTTTTATGCATGTGGCTCATGATAAGAATGTTTTATGTGATAGTTATATTGTTAATTTTATTCATGATGCTACTGAAAGTTATTATGAGAGAGGGAAACATAGTTTTATGCATCTCAACAATATTAAGTTTCCCCTCTTTATGTTGAAAATTTTGAAGTTGCACTTGTTTTGCTTTCTTATGCTTGTTGCTTTGTGCTTTCATGACTTGTTTCTTTACAAGATTCTTTTTCATAGGAAGTGGGTTAGACTTAAATTTGTTTTATATTTTCTTCTTGATGCTCTCTTTTGCTTCAATTCATATTTCTTACGTGAGCATTTTTTAAAATCACTATGCCTATCTTAATGGCTATCACTAGTACAAAACATGGCTTTTGTCCCGGTTCCAGAGGGCCTTTAGTCCCGGTTCTGGAACCGGGACTAAAGGGTCGGGACTAAAGCCCAAAACCTTTAGTCCCGGTTTGCTTACGAACCGGGACCAAAGGCCCTCCACGTGGCGCTGCCTGGGGCGGGGGAGGGAGGACCTTTAGTCCCGGTTGGTGTTACCAACCGGGATTAAAAAATTTTGTCAAATTTTTTTTTCAATTTTTTTTTTCAATTTTTTTTGATTTGTTTTTAATTTTTTTTCTTCTGATTTTCACAATTTTGAATTATTTGACAATTTAATCTGTAATCACCCCTCCTCACTGCTTCAGAATTTAATCTCTAGTCTCTAATCAGCACTCATTCCAAATCGTCTAACTTCCCGGCCGGTCACCCATCCTCATTCCAAATCGTCTAACTTTCCGGCCGGTCACCCATCCTCTCACTACTCCAGCCCCAGCATGCTTAACTTTCAGGTTCTATCTCCCCTAATTTCCAAGTCTGCACTTGTTGTTTTCCTGACAATCTTAAGCTATCAATCCTGTTAACCCTTAGGTCTTGATGTCACATGATTTAATTTTTTGAATTCTAAACAATTATTAAAATAAACAAAATAAGTACTAATAATATTGAATTTCACTGAAAATAAAATAAGTAATAATATTATTTTATTTATTTTTTTGCCATTTATTCATTTAATATGACATAATTAATATCTTTAAATCTGTAAATCGAAATTCGACAAATAATATATCCATTATTATCAGAAAAATGTGAGGAATCCAAATATGACATCTTATTTTTAAATAAAATTAATTTTTTTATTTTTTTTATTTTTTTTATTTGAAATAACTTTTTCCTTTTGGAATTTTGAGAATCTGAGAAAACTTCACCGGGTAAACCCGGGTGAAATCGACAACGACGCTCACCCCTCATGTCCGACGTCCGACGTCCCCCCTCATGTCATGTCCGACGTCCCCCTCATGTCATGTCCGACGTCCCCCCGCCTCGACAAAAGCATTTTTTTTAATTTTTTCTACTTTTTTGTTTTCTTTTTTGCTTTATTTATTTTCTTTTGTCCCGGTTGGTGGCTCCAACCGGGACCAATGGGCGGTACTACCGCTTATTTTTTTGTAATTTTTTTCTACTTTTTTGTTTGTTTTTTGCTTTATTTATTTTCTTTTGTTTCTACTTACTGTTTTTCAGTGATTCTTTTTGCTATTTAATATTACTGTGTTTTATCATTATATTCAATTTGGTAAGTTTTAGGTTATTTTAAATTTCTGTTTTAATCAAAAACAAATTTGGTTATTTAGTTCATTCTTTTTGCTATTAGAGTTTCATAAAAGTTTTCTAGTTCATTCTTTTTGCTATTAGTTCATTCTTTGAGCTAAATGACCCTGAAATTGAAAGCCATCATCAGAATAGTTGTGAAGAGATATTCTAGAGAGAAAGTCTTCACTTTAGCCCCCTTTCGTCCCGGTTCGAGCCACCAACCGGGACCAACGGAGCATCGGAATCCCACCAATCAGGAAGAAGCACACGGATCGTGTGTTTCTTTCAAGCGCTTGTGAGTCGTTGGATCAGGTGTGTGTTTCTTTTGAGGGCTTGTGAGCTGTTGGATCAACACTATCACGACCACTTTGTGAGCCACACGACCCTATATATAGACCACCTCTAGGACATGTTCGACACTCAGTGTGTACTCATATTGTAGTTCATTTGGTATATACAAATCATTCGGATTCCCTGCATGCATCCGACGGTGCATTTGATATGCGGGCACTCATGAGCCACCGTCGGGCTGCATGCAGGGGAAACCGTGTGTTTTGGGAAAAGTGTTACAAAGACATTTCATTTTTCCAACTCCATTTCACACATAGAAAGAAACAAAATACAAATAGAAAGGATGCTGCTCAATTGGCGGTGAAGCCGGTCACATCCCAGAGTGGGATCTTGGGGTATAAAACTATTTCTTCGTGTGTTTCCCTTGCTTATTGCGCCGTAACCATGGATAATCTTCATCATTTAACAGGATGCTTGGGTCAGTCTTCACTCCGAAGGGAGAAATTTCAACTCCAGACTTTTTTTTGCATTCAATATGCACCATTCAAAGCCACATCCTCAAATTTCAACCCTTTCTAACTTCATTTGCTATTTTTCATGCATTTACTGATTTTTTTGAGCTAAATGACCCTGAAATTGAAAAGCACTACAAATGAACTCTGAACAGGTTGAAAGTTGCCATGGTATCATCATTTCACCCACATAGCATGTGCTAAAAAGTTGAGAGGGTTACGGAAAAAACTGGATGCACTTCGTGTACAAAATGGACAGTCTCTTTAGAAGTATCATGGTTTCGGACGAAAACTCATCTGTTACAAAGTGTCGGTGTACTAAAGTATGGGTTTTTCTTAGTACCCCTTACTTGTGCACGGGCAGTTGTAGCTGTACCGCGGCAGGTCTTGCCGGGGAATAGCTGGAAATAATCATAAGACGAAGACAACGCTTGCTGGCAAGGAGCGAGCCGGCAAGCCAGGAATCCGGCAAACCTTGCCGGGGAAGGCGTTCGAGACAACAGCCCAGAAGATCGAAGACCAAAGATAAAGGGGGTTGCGGAGGCCCCGGCAAGCCCTTGCCGGCAAGGCCTCGCACCCGGCAAGACCCGGGCCCGGCAAGTCCCGGGCCCGGCAAAGATACAGCCCCGGCAAGCCCCTGCACAGTGCAGCGATATCGCTCCAGCGCAGCGGCCGGCTTTGTCGTTTAGGGTTTGTCCTCCAGATGACGTGGCGCGATGCTGGCCACGGGCTGCTTAAGCGGTGTGATGGGACAACCCCTTTTCCCATCCCCCGTAAAGCTTTTCCAAGCCCAAGACGCTAAGGACACGGTGACGGACACCTCGACGGCCACCTCACGGTGCATTAAATGGGTTTGTCCTAAACCGTCAGGGTTAGGTATGATAGCACTGTTACAACACTGTAGCTGCTTTCCACCTCATTCCTTCCCTCGTACACCACATGTGGTAACCCCTTGAGAGTATAAAAGGAGGCCCATGGCGTACTGAAGGGGGATTCCAGACTCTAGACTCTCGGCCCATTCTGCATGAGCTGCGTTTGAATACTGTAGCGCGCCCAGATTTGGCCAAGAACACAGATAATACATCCAAGCAGGAGTAGGGTATTACGCATCTTTGCGGCCCGAACCTGGGTAAATCCTCGCGTGTTGTTCATCAGCTCTGCTCTTTGTGCAATCCTCTCCCCTTACCGAACCGTAAAGGGATCCTTGGTCCCATAGGTGTTCGTTTCCCAGGACACAAAGGGATTTCATTTTTTAACTTATTTGAACTCCAGACTTTTTTTGCATTCAATGTGCACCATTCAAAGCCACATCCTCAAATTTCAACCCTTTCTGACTTCATTTGCTATTTTTCATGCATTTACTGATTTTTTGAGCTAAATGACCCTGAAATTGAAAAGCACTACAAATGAACTCTGAACAAGTTGAAAGTTGGCATGGTATCATCATTTCACCCACATAGAATGTGCAAAAAAGTTGAGAGGGTTACGGCAAAAACTGGATGCACTTCGTGTACAAAATAGACAGTCTCTTTCGAAGTATCAGGGTTTCAGACGAAAACTCATCTGTTACAAAGGGATTTCATTTTTTTAACTTATTTGAACTCCAGACTTTTTGTGTGTTCAAAATGCACCATTCAAAGCCACATCATCAATTTTCAACTCTTTCTGACTTCATTTCCTATTTTTCATGCATTTACTGATTTTTTGAGCTAAATGACCCTGAAATTGAAAAGCACTACAAATGAACTCTGAACAGGTTGAAAGTTGGCATGGTATCATCATTTTTACACCCACATAGCATGTGCTAAAAAGTTGAGAGGGTTACGGCAAAAACTGGATGCACTTCGTGTACAAAATGGATAGTCTCTTTCGAAGTATCAGGGTTTCGGACGAAAACTCATCTTTTACAAAGAGATTTCATTTTTTTAACTTATTTGAACTCCAGACTTTTTGTGTGTTCAAAATGCACCATTCAAAGCCAAATCATCAATTTTTAACCCTTTCTGACTTCATTTCCTATTTTTCATGCATTTACTGATTTTTTTGAGCTAAATGACCCTGAAATTGAAAAGCACTACAAATGAACTCTGAACAGGTTGAAAGTTGGCATGGTATCATCATTTCACCCACATAGCATGTGATAAAAAATTGAGAGGGTTACGGCAAAAACTGGATGCACTTCGTGTACAAAATGGACAGTCTCTTTCGAAGTATCAGGGTTTTGGACGAAAACTCATCTGTTACAAAGGGATTTCATTTTTTTTAACTTATTTGAACTCCAGACTTTTTGTGTGTTCAATATGCACCATTCAAAGCCACATCATCAATTTTCAACCCTTTCTGACTTCATTTCCTATTTTTCATGCATTTACTGATTTTTTTTGAGCTAAATGATCCTGAAATTGAAAAGCACTACAAATGAACTCTGAACCGGTTGAAAGTTGGCATGGTATCATCATTTCACCCACATAGCATGTGCTAAAAAGTTGAGAGGGTTACGACAAAAACTGGATGCACTTCGTGTACAAAATGGACAGTCTCTTTCGAAGTATCAGGGTTTCGGACGAAAACTCATCTGTTACAAAGGGATTTCATTTTTTTTAACTTATTTGAACCCCAGACTTTTTGTGTGTTCAATATGCACCATTCAAAGCCACATCCTCAAATTTCATGCATTTAAACAGGGACATAATAGAAATAATAGTTCAGATATCCATTACAGAAAGTACTACATAATTGAAGATACCAATCCTACTCTTCCGGATTGCAAACACTACTCGTCCGGATCAGGAGACCCCCAAGCACTATATAATAGAGATAAAAGTGTTCGCCATTGCAAATACTACTCGTCGTCCGGATCAGAATACCCCAAAGCAGGAGACCCATGGGGCACTCGTGGTGGTACTAGCGGTACGAGGTGATGCTGCCCATAATTGAAGATTCGAATCCTGCGGTACAACTCGTATGCAACGTACCCATCTATTGCTGCATACTCAATGTTGATACAGTCAAGTGGGGTCTTCTCCCAATGTTTGTGCCCTGACTTGGGGAATTTTTTCTTCATACCAGCGTAGTGCTCGTCGATCAGGGCGGCTGCCATATCAGCCATTGAAGTCTTGTCATGCTCAAGCCTGAACCTGTCCTGAAGATCAATGTGGCATTCAGCTGGTATCTCAATACCCCAGGTGCGCCTCATCTTGATCTTGTCATTCGTTATATCAACGCTAGCAAAATATATGCCGCTGCGAAGGAACTCCATAAGTTTTGGACAGTGCTTGTTACTACTGCAACAAGAAAATGGAACAAATGTGTTAAATACTGCTGCAACAAGTATATTTTAAAACAAGTATAATAATTAAGAATCATAACAAGTATATTTCGGCACAAGTATAATAAGAATCATAACAAGTATAATAAGAATCATAACAAGTATAATTTAGAACAAGTATAATAAGAATCATAACAAGTATAATTTAGAACAAGTATAATAATTAAGAATCATAACAAGTATAATTCGGCACAAGTATAATAAGAATCATAACAAGTATAATAAGAATCATAGCAACTTTCCTATTCCTATGCATTTCCTATCCTATGAATCAAAAGAAGCCCCTAAACTAAGACATGTTCTCCCACGATGGCCAATATGCAACTACAAGGAAAATTCTTATGCAATTTTCCTATCCTATTCCTATCCTCCTATTCCTATTCCTATGCAATTTTGCTAATCCTCCTATTCCTATGCAATTTTCTATTCCTATGCAATTTTCCTATGAATCAAAGAAAAGCCCCAATTTTCCTATGAATCAAAGAAAAGCCCCAATTTTCCTATGCATTTTTCCTATGAATCAAGGAAACTATGACATATTCTCGACATTCCCAATCCTCCTATTCCTATGCAATTTTCCTATTCTATGAATCAAAGAAAAGCCCCAATTAAAACCATGACAAGTTTCGTATTACCTTGCCCACTGGAAGACCATGACATGTTTCTTGAAACAAAGTTGGACGACGGCAACATTGCGACCATCGTCCGTGTACTCGAGATCGAGGCCCATGAACTTGTGTTCCTCCTCTTGAAGCCATTCCTCGAACATGGAAAGAAAACCCTCCACTTTGGCGGTGTCGTTCGTGTAGACGACATGGAGATTGGTCGTGCCATGTGCGAGCACGTTCCCGTAGCGAGTTCTTGGATTCATGGTGGAGGATGAGAAAGAAGAGAGGAGAGGAAGACGAACAGAAATGGAAGCCGGCCACGTTTACTGTAGCGTCGCGTTACTGTAGCGTCGCGCGGAACAACTTCCAAGGCGTGGGATTTGAACGGTTGGGACCTTTAGTCCCGGTTTGAGACACGAACCGGGACTAAAAGGGCTCGCGCCAGGCGAACGGTTGCCACCACCCCTTTAGTCCCGGTTTGTGGCTGGAACCGGGACTAAAGGACCCCCTTTGGTCCCGGTTCCAGCCACAAACCGGGACCAATGGTTGTGGGCCAGGTGCGAGGCGCATTGGTCCCGGTTCGTGTCTGGAACCGGGACCAAAGGGGTCAGACGAACCGGGACCGATGGCCCACGAGCCCCGGCCGGCGCCCTGGCCTCACGAACCGGGACCAATGCCCCATAGGTCCCGGTTCGTGAGTGAACCGGGATTAATGGGCTTTTCTGGAGTGGACCGAAGCCCTGTTTTGTACTAGTGTATAAAGAAAGAGCTTTTGGGAGACAACCCATTATATTTTTTGCTTTCAGTTTATTTTTGTTTCTTTGAGTCTTGGAAGTTGTTATCTCTGTAGCAACCTCTCCTTATCCTTTTTATTTCGTTTTTGTGCCAAGAGTAGCATCTACTAGAGAGGAAGTAAGATTTGGGGAAGTTGCTGTCCTGAAACAGATTCTGTGCTGCCACCAAAAAAATTAATTCTCTCAGCCAGAACATCGAATTAATCTGAAATTTTTTACACGCATGCCCCACGTTATTACCCAACTTTCGTTAGTTTTGCACGTTTTGATTTGAGCAACAGAAGATTTTCGAAAAAATCGATCTTTACCTGCTGTTCTGTTTTGACAGATTTCTGCCAATATTTGCATTTGCCTCTTAATCTTTTTCTTTTGTTGTTCTTTTGAGGGGAAGAGCTTTAAAAGAAGTTGTGACAGTAGCTAATGTTTTAATGGGTGTTAGACTTGTGTTGAAACTGAACCAAAGTGGATTTATTATTTTGATTGCACTAACGTTGCTAATAAAGATTGTGTGAAGTTTTGTATGGAGTGAGTTTTCAAGTGTAGGGAGAGAAGAATGATATGATGAGATGAAGGATGGACAAAAGCTCAAGCTTGGGGATGCCCATGTCACCCCAAGATATATCCAAGAAGTACAAGCGTCAAAGCTTGGGGATGCCCAAGGCATCCCCTTCTTTATCAACAAAAATATCAGGTCATCTTTCAAGACACTATATTTTTATTGCTTCATATATTATGTGTTATTCTTGGAGCGTCAGTTATTTTTGTTTTCGGTTTGTTTTGTTTTCTTTGCTGTAGTATATGGTTGGATCCTAGCATATTTGTTTGGGAGAGAGACACGCTCCGTTTTCATTGTCTAGAACACTCTAGTTTTCACTCTTATTGTTCTGTGAGTGTTCACTTTTTGCTAGTACTGCGTTTAGCTCTTGTTTTCCACTCATATTTTGTTCAGAGCTTGTTAGTTTGCTTCAGTTATATATGTTTATCTCTCTGGTCTTTAATGAATATTATCTATGAGAGTTGTTTCAAACAAGTTGATTGGTGTTTGGTTGGAAACAGAAAATGCTACATGTGGTAGTTGGTATAGTGGAAAAAACTTGCATATTCTTGTAGATCACTGTCTTGGATAATTTGATACTTGGCAATTGTTTTGAGCTTTCAAGTAGTTCATGTTTAAGCTCTTGTATCATGTAGTTAAAACCTAATAGTGGAGAACTACCGTAGAGCTAGTTGAAATTTGGTTTGCATGTTTGGTATCTCTAAGGTCTAGATATTTTCTGGTAAAAGGTGTTTGAGTAACAAGGAGGACAGCGTAGAGTTTTATAATGCTTGCAATTTGTCTTCATGTAAGTCTTGCTGTAGCAGTTGATATCTTGTGTTTGCTTCAAACAACCTTGCTAGCCTAAATCCTGTACTGAGTATGAGCTCTACTCGTGCATCCAAAACCTTGAGCCAAAATCCATGCCATTTGTGTCCACCATACCTACCTCTCATGTGGTATTTCCTGCCATTCCAAGTAAATATTTCGTGTGCTACCTTTAAACCTTCAAAATTATTAAACCTGTTTTGTGCTCTGTTTTAGCTCATGAGGAAGTATTGGATGCTTTATTATCTCTTTCATGTTTATTTGGCTTCACACCTTTACTAGCATGCATAATGTGCTAGTCCCTAATATTGCAAAAAGAGCAGGCAAGCGGGTGCCCAGCCCCTAAAAGATAAATTACAACTTATAACCAAATAAATCTCCTAACACTATGGGCTTGAGAAATCATGAACTTAGCTTGTTCAAACAAAGGAGAAGAGGAACTTTATTGTTCTCTCTATGGGAGCCGCTCTTGAAGCCAATAAACATGGAAGGATGATAAATCTCTCTAGTCCCTAACATGCAGGAAGGCTTCTCCAGGTTAACCCGCAAGTCGACTACCTGGAGATGAAGTTCTCCCAGTCTGTCCAAGGCTGGAGGAGTCGCTGGTTCTACGTCAAGGACGAGGCGAGTGCTGACGGAGAGCCACTGGTCAAGATGGGCGTGCCGGTGATTCCTCGGAAATCTTGGAGGAACGAGCTAACCGCGGAGGAGAAAAGGCAAACCGACGACCTGATGGATCAAATTGCTACCCTTCGTGGGAAAGAGCTAACCGGCATCCATCTTGCGGCCACCTTCCTCAAGCGTCGCATCCAGCCTCTTCAGGCCCGAGTCCACAGCATGTGGGCTTACTCGGGTGCCTCAGACCCCACTCGAGTTCGAAACGAAGAACTTTCGACTAATGAACTCGAGGATAATGTCCGGGCGATCACAAAGATCAGGGCGGACGACCCTTGCGAAGCCACCCCTCCAATTGCTCCCTTCGGGGCGGGTAACGCGCCAACGAAGGTAAACTTTTCTTGTCTCTGACTTGTCTCTGATTTCTTCGTCCCTCTTAGAGTAACATTATTTGCAACTCGCCATTTCTTGCTTCTTCATCTCCAGAACCAGGGACTCGCTCCCAGTGAGCCGCCTGCTCCTGGTAGCGTGCAGTTGGCCGAGGGCTTAGAGCCATATGTCGAGTCGGACACAGAACTCGACCCTTCTGTGGAGATGCAGGAGGACAGTGATGATGATGAGACAGCCACCGCCAACACTTCAACACTGCCTCACAAACGCACCCGTAGTGAGGATCTTGACACGGAGGCCACTTCAAAGGATTCCGCCGCTCCGGAGCAGTCTACCTCCCAGCTGTTGGATAATCCCATCAACGCGACTCCTTTGGCCTTCAAGCCTCCCAACTACGGAGGTGGCGCCAGTATCCCACTCGTGAAACCGCATGTCGCCAAGAAGCCTAAGCGCTTCTTTGGCCTTCGCACGACGCCAATCGACATCCCCGATGACGAGTAAGTTTCTTCCACTTCAATAGTTGCTTTTTATGTCTCCCGACTGACTCATAGAGCCTCCTTTTCAGTGAGCCCGCAGAGAAGGCCAAGACTTCACCATTCAAGGAGGGGAAGTCGACAACCATCCCAGAGACTGAGTCGACTCCAGTTGAAGAGGCGAATCTTCTCACGGGAAAGGCCACGGACTCGGGGAGGGCAGCGGACTCGCCGGTCATCCAGACTGACGCGGGACAACCTTCAGCAGCTGCTCCTGAGGTTACCCAAGCAGTCCACGCGTCTACCTCGGGGAACTCGCCAAATATCCCGAACCATGTAAGTTTCTTCGACTAGACTTCTTCGACTGGACTTCTTTGACTGGGCTTCTTCGACTGAACTTCTTTGACTGGGCTTCTCCGACTGAACTTCTTCTTCTGTTTATCGGGTGCGCGACCAGCGCTCCCGATGGGAGTAGCCCCCGAGTCTATGTTCGGCTGCATGCAGTCGGGCATAGACTCAAATCTGCATCCTCTAACTTGGTGATTTTCCTTGTTTAGCCTTTCATCCAGAGCCTCGCCAACTTGGGTCGCCAGTTTATCAATACGGAGACAGAGCGAGACCAGCTGCGCTCCCAACTGAGCACAGCCAAAGGTATTCCCCTTTCGCACAACATGTTTGCCCTTGCTTCGTCATTTTTTCATCTTCTGAATCTGCTCACCCTCCGAATCTCGCAGAATCTCTATCTCAGGCTACCTATGACAAGGATGCTGCCTTGACTCGAGTTCGCGAACTGGAGAAAGAGGTTGACAACTTGAAGAGGGAGTCTCAAGCAGCCTTCGATAAGGTTGCCGAGTCCACCCAGCGTGAGAAAGATGCACTCGAGCGGGAGGAGGCCTTGGCAGCTCGACTCCAGTCGGTGATTGAATCATTGTCTGGTAAGTTAGCAGTTTTTCCCTTTCATGAGCTCATCTGACTTGGCCACTGCTTAAAACTTTCAATTTTCTTCAACAGGGGCTCTCGACACTTCTCCAGATCTCGCGGATCGGCTTCGCGTCGATGCTCTAACTGACTCCGTCGTGCTGGCCGAGCAGCAGAGCTCAAGAGCTAAGGGGACACTGGAGAAAGCCAAGACTGTGCTAGCCTCGTTCCATCGGGACATGTTCCCTGAAGAAGTGCTCCCGACAACAATCGGCGCCTTGATCGGCACGTTTCTGGGCACCACAGCTCTGGCGGACTTCAGTCGGGAGCAGACGGCCTCCGGAGCCGAGACAGCCATTACACTCGCTATGGCGAGTGGGATCATTGGCGACTACGTCACAACTTTCTCCGGCCACCCGAAGGACTCCCGCGGCAAAGAGGTAGATCTCGCGCCGTTTGCTCAGCGAGCTGCTGTCTTAGCTAAGCAGTTGCTGGCCATGCTTGAGGCCCAAGCACGAGCCGACGACGAGGCCCAGGGGAACCCTAAGGAGGATTAGGGCCTTTTAGTTTAGGCCGTAGTTGCTGTCTCCGAGTCATAGACTCCTTCGTTTTTATCCTTAGGCTTTTGTAATGAACTCGCTCTGTTTTGAGCCTTTGATCCTTTGAATGAAAAAGTTTAACCTTCTGCTGCTGTACTTGTGTTACTTTTCTGAGTTAGATTAGATCCTCCCGATGGGAGTAGCCCCCGAGTACAAGGCAGAACTCGAAGAGACTGCCGAGTACTCAAGTTGAACTACTCGAGTCGTAATTTTGCCTTATTTTTGTTATACAGGCTAAGACTTCTGGGTGTTCCGCGTCTGCTTCTGGCGCTGGTGCCCAACTTCAAAAAACGCCATCGACTCAACTTCCTGCTACTCCTGCTGCGCGGCGTCCTTATGCCCAAACTGATGCTGACTCGACAAATTTCCTTGGCGCTCAGCTGAAAGACAGAGATCAGCAGCTGAAAAGTTTGCAGGCTAAGGTGGACGTGGCGCAGTCGAAGCATAAGCGAGCCACTGAGCGTGAAGAGTTTCTCATGTCAACAAAGACCTTGCATGTAAGTGTACAGACCAGCCCCCGAGTATTTTGCCTGACTTTGTCATGATAATTGTTATTCACTCGAGTCTTGTCCTTCTGCAGGTATTCGACTTAACCCCGCGGACGAGCGTCGACGCGTTGAGAACCGACTGAGGACACTTGCCAATATGAATAATGCTGGGTCCGATGCTTCCACCTTTTGGTCTGACAGGGGTAGGGCCTTCGTATTGGCGACTCTACATTATCGAGTCCTGCAAGTCTGCTCTCGCCAATGTTTACCAAGCTATGTTTCCGCTCAACCGACAGCCTGACGGTCTATTCAGCTTGCTGAAGAAATTCTGCGACTTCCTCCGGACCAAGGTGTTGGTGCGCCGCCAGCTTGTTGGGGGTGCCAAAGTTGCACTGGCGGTGGCCAAGGTACACTACCCGGATGTCGACTTAGGTAGAATAGGCCAAGGTCCCCCACCCGCCGCTGATGGTGGGGCAGTCGACTTGAGGCCTTATTACTCCGCTGCCGCTGATCCAGCCGTGAAGCTCATGCATCTTGCAGAGGAGGAGACTGACTCGCTACTTGCCCAAGGTTGGGAACCCGGCCGGGTTTTAAGGGTAGTTAGTCTATGCTCCTCGTTGTATTGTCTGCTTTGTAAATGACTTGTACATTTGTAGCTTGTGTGCGTCTGCCTTGTAATGATAGCGTTTCATTGTACCCCGCAAGCTTGCATCCCTTTCGTTAACCTGATTTTGCGAGTACAAAAACAACTACTCAGGTGCTTGCATGCTAAGGTACGACTTGCGGCCAATGTCTGATTCCGTGGCCGCAAGGTGGCGGTTCTCAACGTTGTTCGCTTGTGACGCAGCCCCCGAGTGTCTTGGTACGGCTTCAGTAGATTGTCGAGTTCGGTAACTCAGGTTTTTCGACTGTGTTGCTGCGCAGCCCCCGAGTATTCGAGTGCGACTGTGGCTAGGTGTCAACCTAATTTGTCGAGTGCGACTGTTTTGCTGCACAGCCCCCGAGTATTTTGAGTGCGACTGCGGCTAGGAGTCAACCCAATTTTTCAGTTGAAAACTTATTTGCGGCACAGCCCCCGAGTGTTTCGAGTGCGACTGCAGGTAGGAGTCAACCCAAATTTTCAGTTGAAAACTTATTTGCGGCACAACCCCCGAGTGTTTCGAGTGCGACTGTGGCTAGGAGTCACCCTACTTTGTCGAGTGCGACTGTTTTGCTGCACAGCCCCTGAGTATCTCGAGTGCGACTGCGGCTAGGAGTCACCCTAATTTTTCAGTTGAAAACTTATTTGCGGCACAACCCCCGAGTGTTTCGAGTGCGACTGCGGCTAGGAGTCAACCCAATTTTTCAGTTGAAAACTTATTTGCGGCACAGCCCCCGAGTGTTTCGAGTGCGACTGCGGCTAGGAGTCACCCTACTTTGTCGAGTGCGACTGTTTTGCTGCACAGCCCCCGAGTATCTCGAGTGCGACTGCGGCTAGGTGACAACCCAATTTTCAGTTATGAATGTTTCGCGGCGCAGCCCTCGAGTATTCGAGTGCGGCTGCGGCGATAGATCAGCTGTAGTTTGGGAAGCGACTAAGTCACAGCACAGCCCCCGAGTGGTCGAGTGCGGCTGCGGTGAGTTAGTCGAGCTCCATGTAGAGTACTGAACTGTAACATGTCATAGAGAAAATGCTCGCAGTGGAGGGTGATGTTTTATTCGAATGTGTTACACTGATGGCTAAGTAGCCTTATTGAAATATCAGAAATATCAGAAATGAAAACTAAGCGTAAAAACGACGTAGCTGAGAGACGTTCCAGGGGTTGCTGTAGACTGCGCCGGTCTTCCTGTCCTTGAGCTTGTAGGCGCCGTTCCCGAGAACCTCTGCGATGATGTAGGGTCCCTCCCAGGGGGGCGATAGCTTGTCATGGCTTGTCTGCTTTAGTCGTAAGACCAAGTCCCCAACGGCGAAAATTCTGCTGCGTACTCGACGACTATGGTAGTTCCGCAGCCCTTGCTGGTACACCGCTGACCGTGCGAGTGCGATGTCCCTAGCTTCGTCGAGTACATCAACAGCGTCTTCAAGCGCGGCGTTTGAGTTGGCCTCCGAGTAGACAGCGACTCGTGGTGCATTATGGCGAACTTCGGCGGGTAAGACAGCCTCTGCACCGTAGACCATGAAGAACGGCGTGTAGTCGGTTGATCTATTGGGTGTTGTTCTCAGGCTCCACAATACTGATGGTAGCTCCTCAACCCATGCTCTGGCTGCACGATGAAGTGGTGTCATTAATCGCTTCTTGAGGCCGCTGGTGACCAAGCCATTGGACCGTTCCACCTGGCCATTGGTTTGCGGGTGCGCCACAAATGCATAGCTGACTTTGATCCCTTGCTCTTTGCAGCAATCCTGGAACTCCTCTGCTGTGAAGTTGGTGCCATTGTCCGTGATGATACTGTGTGGGACTCCAAACCTGCACACGATGGACTCGATGAATTTGACTGCGGAAGTCGCGTCCTGAGTCGTGACAGGCATGGCCTCGATCCATTTGGTGAATTTGTCGACTGCCACCAGGAGTTTCGTGTGCCCACCGTGCGAGGAACGCTTGAGTGGCCCCACCATGTCAAGTCCCCACTGCGCAAAAGGCCACGCTAGGGGTATAGTGTTGAGCTCAGTTGCCAGGACGTTTGGCCTAGTCGCGAACATCTGGCATGCCTCGCAGTGGAGGACGATATTTTTGGCGTCGTGCTCGGCTGTTGGCCAGTAGAATCCGGCTCTGAATGCCTTGCGGACCAACATTCGGCTGCCCACATGATGTCCGCAAGTACCTTGATGAATGTCGAGTAGGATAGCCTTCCCTTCGTCGGGTGTGACGCACCTCTGAAGCACGTCATATATGTTGCGCTTGTAGAGTTGCCCGTTGATGATTGTAAACGCCCTTAAGCAGCGCATCACCCGACGTGCCTCTGTCTCGTCGCTGGGGAGCTCTTTTCGTAGCATGTAGTCGAGTAGGGACTGCATCAACTCGCCAAAAAAAAAAAAAAAAAAAGAATAGGGACTGCATCCACGTAGGCTCAACCTGCAGCACCTGTTCTGCTTCTGCTCCTGGTGATTCTGCTCCTGACGCAGATGGCTTGTCGACTAATGTCGTAGTTTCAGTATCCGTGACCGCAGCTGCAGGTTTTGACTTCTCCGTGGCAGTGAGTTTGGATTTGATCGAGCGCTCATCGATCTCCTCGTAGAAAACGTCGGGTGGTATGGGAGCGCAAGTGGACCCGATGGTTGCTAGTGCATCTGCTTCTGCGTTATTGCCTCTCCCGATGTGCTGTAGCTCGCACCCGTCTCGAGTGTATTGTAGAGTTCCCGATATGCGGCCATGTTTTTGGCTGGGGCGTCGCACTCCTTCATGGTTTGCTGTACCACGAGGTTCGAGTCGCCATAGATGACGAGTCGAGTGGCGCCGCAAGCCTTTGCCATCCGCATCCCATGTATTAGGGCTTCGTATTCAGCTTCGTTGTTTGACGCGTTCAGGAAGTTCATCCGAAGCACGTACAACATCTTGTCTGCTCTTGGCGAGGTTAGCACAATCCCGGCTCCTGCTCCTTCTTTGCGCTTGGACCCATCGAAGTACATTGTCCAGGAACTCGACATATCTAGCTTCTTTGGTGCTTGCAACTCGAGCCATTCAGCGTGGAAGTCGGGGAGTACTTGCGACTTGATCGCTTTCCTCATCTCGTATGTGATGTCTCGAGGGCCTAGTTCGATTCCCCACTTGGCGACTCGCCCTGTTGCGTTGTAGTTGTTCAGTATCTCTAAGAGCGGGGCTTTGGAAACAACCGTTATTGGATGCTCCTCGAAGTAATGTCGCAACTTGCGAGCAGTCATGTACACTCCATATGCGAGCTTCTGGTAGTGAGGGTACCGTTGCTTCGACACAGACAGTACCTCGCTGAGGTAGTAGACTGGCCGCTGTACTCCATGGACTGCGCCTTCTTCGGGTCGCTCCACAACTAACACTGTGCTCACCACCTGCCTGGTTGCTGCAATGTACAATGCATTGGCTCCTTCTCCTGGGGAGCGACGAGGACAGGGGGAGTTGACAATGTGCGCTTGAGTGCCTGGAACGCTTCCCGGGCTTCTGGAGTCCACTCGAATTTATCTGATTTTTTGAGCAGCTGGTAGAAGGGGAGGGCTTTTTCTGCGAGCCTGGCGATAAATCGGCTGAGTGCCGCGACTCGCCCAGCCAGTTGCTGTACTCCCTTCACATTTGTTGGCTCCTTCATTGTCAGGATGGCTTGTATCTTTGTCGGGTTCGCCTCAATGCCTCTAGCGGACATGAGGTACCCGAGTAGTTCTCCCTGGGGCACGCCAAAGGCGCACTTCTTCGGGTGCAGCTTGATGCGGTACTTGTCGAGTGCGGCAAAAGTCTCGTGGAGATCGGCGATGAGGGTGGCCTCTTTCCTTGTCTTGACGACTATGTCATCCACGTAGACTTGTATGTTTCTGCCTATTTGCTTTTCCAGGCAAGCTTGCATCATTCGCTGGTATGTGGCACCCGCGTTTTTCAACCCAAAGGGCATAGTTGTGTAGCAGTACACCCCATAAGGTGTGATGAAGGCCGTCTTTTCCTCGTCCTCCTCTCTCATGCGAATCTGGTTGTAGCCTGAGTAGGCGTCGAGGAAGGAGAGTCTCTCGCAGCCGGCTGTCGAGTCGATAATCTGGTCGATACGCGGTAGCGGGATATAGTCCTTGGGGCAATGCTTGTTCAACGAAGTGTAGTCTATGCACATGCGTAGCAGATCCGTGTTTTTCTTCGCGACAAGCACCGGGTTTGCCAGCCAAGTTGCTATCTTGATCTCGCGGATGAACTTCGCGGCTAAGAGCCTGTTGATTTCCTCGTCAATGGCCTTGCGCTTTGGTTCTGAGTAGCGTCGTATGGATTGCTGTATTGGTCTTGAGTCCTTGTTAACTTCAAGTGCGTGCTCGGCGAATTCCCTGGGTACTCCTGGCATGTCCGCTGGGGCCCATGCAAAGATTTCCCAGTGCTCACGGAGGAATTCGACGAGCGTGCTTACCTATGCGATAGGCAACATGGTGGAGACGAGCGCGGTCTTGGCTGGGTCAGTCGGGTGCACTTGATACGCCTTAGTGTCCTTCTTCAGGTCGAACTCCATCTCGGGTGCGGTTTTTTCTGTTAAGGGGAGTATCGAGTGATCTGTTGTAGCTGCAATTTCTGCGAGCTCCTACTGCATCCCGAAAGATTGAGAGATCTTGCTGAACTCGACATCACAACTGTCGGAGCGTTTGTAGCTTCCACGAACAGTGATGATTCCTTTGGGTCCTAGCATCTTGAGCATCAGGTACGCGTAGTGGGGGACGGCCATGAACCGGGCGAAGGCGGACCTGCCCAGTATGGCGTGGTACCGCGAGGGCCAGTCAACTACCTCGAAGTCGAGTTTTTCCTTCCTGAAGTGAGCTGGTGTGCCGAAGACAACCTTGAGTACTATCATGCCCAAGGGTCGGACTGCTTTTCCAGGTACGATCCCGTGGAATGAGTTTTCCGACTGAGCTAGGTTTTTGATGGATATGTTCATCTTCTCGAGTGTCTCGGCGAATATGATGTTGATTCCGCTTCCTCCGTCCATGAACACCTTACTCATGTCGAAACCCCCGATTTGGGCATCAAGCACGAGCGCGGCGCGACCTGGGTAGGGTACTCGGGGTGGATGATCAGCTCTTGAGAACGTAATGCTCGCCTCTGACCAATGGAGGTACTCGGGTGTAGCGGGAGGGGCGGTCTCAGCCAAGTTTACTTGTCGAGTGACCAGCTTCTGGCTTCTTTTGGACGGAATTCCCTTCTGTATCATGTATACCTTGCCTCGCGGCTGAGGGTAACTGTCTTCCTCGTCTGTGTGATGAACTCGTGGTTGATGATGGATAGCTGCGGACTGATGCGGTCCTGGTGCCGGCAACGCAGGTGGAGCTGGCGGAGGTGGTGGCAGCGCGGGTGGAGGGGGTGCGCCAACTGCTGTGGTTCCAGGTATGACCGAGTAACCCGCTTGCTGCGCCTCCTGCTGCTTCTTCCATGCGATTTCTGCGAGTAGCTGGAACCTACGGCAGTCCTTCAGCTTGTGGTTCGACTTCCGGTTACCATTGTCATCAATGTACATGTGTGTTGGGCAAGGTGCGTCGAGTTGCTGTTCGGCTGACATCGGCGGCAGTCCGTCGGGACGAGGTTTGCGTGGCTGCTACTCGCGTCCTTGCCTGCGGTAGTCATTGCCGCGGTTCTCGGTAAACCCTGCTGCGACCATCTCTGTATTCTCGGCCTCGTCGAAGGCGCGAGCCTTGCGCTTCCTTCGGCGCCCGAAGTCGCGGTTGTACCTTCTGCCGCCTTCGTTCGGGTACTGGACGTCCATGTCGTCATCTTCTGGCGAGTGCGGGTGCGTGCTGAGTACTGACTCTTCGCCATCTGCCCAGCTGTTGGCGATTTCCATGAGGTGACTCACCGTCTTTACCCTTGCGCGTCCTACCTGTTCCTTCAGGTCCACTCGACGTAGTCCTTCCTTGAAACTCCCGACTGCGGCTTCATCGAAGATGTCCTCCGCGTTGTTCTTCATGACGGTCCACCGCTGGATGTACCCGTGGATGTTCTCGTCTGCTCGCTGTCGACATGCCTTCCGCTGCCCTACTGTCACGGGGCGCCTGTAGGTGGACTTGAAGTTCTGCACAAAGTCATGTTCGAAGTCCGCCCAATTACTGTACTCGTTCTTGGGTCGGTGATTTGGCCAGTTGCGTGCGGCTCCGGTGAGCTGCAACTGTATGTACTGCATGGCTATGGTCTTGTTGCCCCTCTGGAACCTTACTGCGGTGAGGTAGTCCTCCAACCAAGCTTGCGGTTCTTGAAGGCCGTCGTATTTAGTCTCAGCCGTCAGTTTGAAGTTCTTGGGCTTTCTAGCCTCTCGAATCTCGCGGGTGAAGCACAGTGACCCGCAGAGATCTTCCTCGTCGAAGTCGGGTGAGTTGTGCGCTGTGCGCTCTGCCCGAAACCTGTCGACTCGGTCTTGCGTGGCCTTGTTGATTTCCTCTTCCCGCTCGCGGCATCTGCGGTCCACCTTACTCTGCGTAATCTTGCTGCGCAAAGCCTCTGGGTCAGCATCGCGGCGCGAGGCGCGATTTGCCCGAGGCTCGGACTTGTTGACTGCGGCCGGAGTAGGTGCAGTCGCCATGCGTGGGGTCGGAGGTGTTTTGAGTGCAGCGCCAACCATGTTCAGACTGCGGATGGCTTGTTCGTGCATCTTTGCCCGCTGTTGGGGCAGCCCTCCGGCGACACACGCCGGAACCAGCCCTCCGGCGACGAACACTGGACGGAAGAGACGAAGATAAACGGTAGACCAGATAGTTTTTCCGGCGACGAACGCCGCGGCGCCAAACGCCTGTATCTTGGCTTTATTGAACTGGATACAATACTCAACACACCACCGGCCGGCGACGAACGCCGGCACCACCAGCGCCATATGCTGGCTGGGCTGTTTCTCTCGGCTCTCCCACTGCAAATGAGCTGAGTACATGTGTTTAAGTACCCAACCTACACAACACACACGCACCCACTACCCCACTATGTTGCATGCAAACGCGCCGGCCAAGCCATCTACTTGATCCGATTGACTCGGCCGCATTGACTCTACAAAGCTGTACGCGTATGTAGCTAACCAACACATCCATGCAAACTGCAAGTACGTGCATGCTACTATCTCATCCAAATCTCTTGGCTCTAACTAATCCATCCAGCCGGCCGGTGTTTGCTCCAGCCGTCCACGCGCTTGCCGCATCACACGACCTTGACGCCTCGCGCAGCACCGCGAATGCACCCATGACAAGATTATTGCCAACACCCGCGGGTCGCTGGCTGGCGGCTGCATGGACATCATGTACGTTTGAGCTTGAAGGAGGCCGCCCTGAGGCGTCTTGGGCACTATGTTACCCGACATATAGGTGTCGAGATCCGCTCCGAGGTCCCTGATTGTTTCCTTGATCGCAGCCTGGGGGATCTTGTCGACACGGGACAGTCTTTTGGACGCGGGGCGCCCCTGCTTTCGACTGGCTTCGTTGGCGACTTGCTCCGCCCTCTCCGCATCGGTTGCCTACTGGCGCTCGTCGAGTTCCTTTTGCAACTACAGCAGCCTTTTCCTGTTTTGGTTCAGGACGTAGCGGTAGGCTGTCAGCTCCTCCCATGACGAGCCTTCAGGCATGTTGCGCCCTTGCGCGACTGCTCGTTCGGCCGTTTCCATCGCTATGCTGGAGATGCGCATGACCGGTTGGGTGCGGCCGTGCTTGCCCCTCTTGCGGTTCACCGCTGACCCCAAGTCTCGGGGCTCGCGGCTTCCGTCCTGTTCAGCTCCAGCAGCTGCTGGGCTTCCTTCCTTAGGCGAGGCGGTTGCCTCTGGATCTTCGTCTTCGAGTTCCTCTAGCTCATCTGACCCGCCGTTCCTGGCGTCGGCTGGGTCGGCAGGGGCGGATGAACTCTCGCTGCCACTGGGACTCTCGGAGTCGGTCCCATCGCCGTCGCACGGAACTCGGTGAACCATCCCCACGAAGTGGTGAAGGCCGAGGTAGGCATGGGGAGTCGAGTCGAATCCAGATCCGATCTCGCTCCCAGGACCAAAGGGTGACGACGGGGTTGTCGCTCGGGTTGGTGAAGATGTCGACTCCGTCGCTTGGGGACGAGTCGAGTCTTGAAGGCGCAGGATGCCCGCATGGCCCGCGCGGAAGTTCATGTCGCCGAACGTCAGGTCGATGCTCCGACTGAGAGCGTTGAAGACCGGGCGCGATGCCGGCGAGTGCTCGGTGAAGTCGACGGACCCGAATCGAATCGAGTCCGCCCAGATCGGCGAGTCGCCGCGTACGGTTGTTGATGCCGAAGAAGTCTCGACTCCAGCGCTCCAGTTTCCCACAGACGGCGCCGAATGTCGTGGGGTCTCCACGAAATATCCCATGCTTTAGGGGCTAGGGTTTCATAAAGGAAAACGGGCGTTGGTGGACTACTCGGCTTGACAGGACTCGGGGCACGATTTACCCAGGTTCAGGGCCCTTACTAGAAGGTAACACCCCTACTGCCGCCGGTCTGTTTAATTCGGCGAGTTGATCTCGGTTACAAGAGCTGCGGCGCAGAGATTGGATCTGGCGCAGGTGAGTCTGGCGTACGTTCTCTAGGGTTTGCTATGACCCCTCCCAGCCTTTATATAGGAGGCTGGGTCTCAGGAGTTTGTACATCAGTAGGACTCGACTAAGAGTCGGTAACTTAGCCTAGTCTTGCCTTGCAGGGTACTCCTTTCTGGGTTAGTCTTCTGTCCGCACCCGCAGTGGGCTTAAGCTTCATTGTCCTGATGGGCCGCCTAAAGGACCCACAGATGGGCTGCACCCGATACACCAATCGTGGGGGTCCATCTAGCATCCCCACGTCACCCGTTTTAGGTTTCCCTTAAAAAAATTGCAGGCCGGACCGATAAAAGGGATTTGCGCGGGACAATTTTTTTCACGAAAACCATAAAATGTCGGTTATTTTAAGGTTTCGAGACTTTTAAATGATCTGCTAGAGATGCTCTTATCTTTTTATCCCTTCCCTCTTCTATCTATATATACGTGAGTACAATCTGTCTGTATAACCCTATATAGTAAGTGTCGTAGGTTTCAATTTCTGTCCGATTTTTGAGCCTCCACACGATTTTTGAGCCTCCAATTTCTGTATAACCCCATGGGCACGACGTGTGTCCTCGCGCGCTCCCCGCCGAGGCACGGTTTGGGCCTGGGTTCGCTGTCCTGGGCTTTGATTTTTCCCGGTTTTCGATCCTTCGCACGATTTTTTCTGGCGTGACGCGTGTGATGTAGCCCGACCCATTCCACTAAGCGCAGCTAATACTCCCAATGGTCCTTTGACAAGAGCCCGCGTCAAAGCTATACATGATAAGGTGAACTCACTCCTATCCCTCTATGAATTCGATGTTTCGGTGAATGGATCGCTACCTCAAGCGGATATGCTTTGCGTGCTTAGGTACACACCCCACGATGACCCCCAAGACAATGCCAAGTATGCGCACGGAGATGCTGAGGATGATCGAGAAGATAGCCAAGAAGATGGACAAGAAGAAGATAAGGCTGCAGAGAATCAGCCGGCGGTACTACCGCTAGACTGAAGCGGTACTCGCGCCAGCCCGATCTACCGGCTCCTAGGTGGCGGTACTACCGCCAGCTACTGTGTAGCTACCGCCAGTCCCAGCGAGCGGCACTACTACTAGAGGTATCGGGCGGGTACCACTGGCCCCAAAATTCCTCTCGGATGCCCTGGCGGTACCTGCCGGTAACGGACCAGTACTACCGCTCCAGACTCAAATTAAAAATAATTACCTGGATGCCACCGGTACTACCGCCACCTTCCAGGTTCCGGTACTACGCTGCACAGGCCGTACTACCGCTACCTGCGAGAAGATTCGGGTTGATGCCCTTGTAAGCTACCTGCACCTACCCCTTCGTGGATCAAACTATAAATAGGGACCCATGTACCCAGAGCTAGGGTTAGACATGATATTTGAGATTATACTTGAGCTTTGCTCTTCTACCCCCTTGACTAGGGTTTCTACTCCATAGAATTCATCTATTGGATTGTATCAAGACCCCTTAGTGGTTGCTACTCTTTCACCTCGTGATTCTAGTAGTGCCTCTCCAATCTTTCCACCTTATGGATTCTATTAGCTCGGTTTATCGACCGGGAAGGGAAAGCGGTTTCATCAGGAGTAAGTTTGACTTGATTCGTGAGACCTGAAGGCTGCCTTAGGGGTCTGTTGCTGGGTAATCGTATCGGGTAGGATTTGCTATTTATCCCCCACGTGTTCTTGTGTGTTTGCCCCGATTTGTGTAACACCCCCATTTTTGGGAGCTAGGAAACACATAGTTGTAGGAGAGCCAAAAATCAGGGCCAACAGAAACTTTTTGAAATGCTTCACTAGTGTGTGTGTTTCACTTCCCATTGCTCTGTTTGACCTTGTGTGGTTTGTTATTTGAGTTAGTTACCACCAAGTATCAACCTAGTGAACACAACCAAGTTAAATCTTACACCCTGTGATCAAGTCATGACAAGGAAACTCGTACCTCTATTCACTATCCCTTATGTTGGCCAAACTTTTTCAAACATGTTTTGCTTTTAGCAACAACCCAAAGACCTAGTTTTTTAGAAGCTAAAAGTATTTTCAAAACTACTTATGTATGAACTTTGGGGAAGTTACCATCTCCTACCTATTTTCAACCTTGATACTTTTACAAGTATTTAAACTCTTGTTTTAAAACCTCCTTTGTAAAAGACTACAAGTAGGGGATATATTACCCCTATAGTTTCTTTACTATCAAGCCTTTTGGAGAAATATCAAGTTATGAGTTCAGCATCTTTTTCAAATCACCTTGTCACAATCTTGTTTGATCACCACACTAGTAGAAAAAGGCCCGTTTGTCCCGGTTCCAGAGGCCCATTTGTCCCGGTTCTGGAATCGGGACTAAAGGGTTGGGACTAAAACCCAAAACCTTTAGTCCCGGTTTGCTTACGAACCGGGACCAAAGGCCCTCCACGTGGCCGCTGCGGGGAGCCCAGGCAGGAGGACCTTTAGTCCCGGTTGGTAACACCAACCGGGACCAAATGGCATCCACGCGTCAGCATCTGGCCGGAGCTGGGGTTTTTGTTTTTTTTGAAAGGGGGGGGGGGGTTAGGGGGTTTTGTAGGGTTAATTTAGGGGTTTCATATTGTGTTAGCTAGCTAATAGAGAGAAGTGTCCTCTCTTTCTCCGTGCTTGGTCGACGCTAGCTACTATAGAGAGAACTCGACACGCTAGCTAGTAAGCAAAGGAAGGAACCATTAAGTACATAAGATCGTCATGAACATATACAGAGAGAAGTGATCGACCTCTCTTTCTCCGAGAGATTGGTCAAACAACAAGTTTTCGTATATCTATCCGACGCTACTACATATATACAATATAACATCTTTTACAATCCCTAACATCATGTACCTAAGATCCAATCACAAATTCGCATGGCATTCTCCGTCTGTAGGTATGACGTGGTCAAGAAAGAATCCCGACAATTCCTCTTGAATTGCTCGTATGCGATCATGTGGTAGGAGTTCATCCCGCATCTGCCAGATCTAATTTAAAGAAGGGGGTCAATACATGCATATATATGAATAAAACTCAACACAATTGATGGTAATATATAAAATAAAATTGTGAATATTATTTACGTACTTCAAATTGTTTGTCAGAGAAGCCCCGCTCAGAGGTCGAGTGGCGAATGAACTCGCATACGTAGTATGCACATAAAGAAGTCCCTTCTTTCTGGTACAAGCACTTTACGAGAATAGAGTTCAATCAAACTGATAAGCAAGCATGGTAATGATATATTGATGAAAATTTGAATCAATTAGAGATGCGCGGAACTAGCTAGTACTACTTACTTTGGGGTGCGTAAATCGCAACTCTTTGTTTAGACCGGGAACCTTTCGGGTGAACTTCTTCCAAACCCTGCCAGGCAAAGAAAATGATTACTTGATATCAGGAAATTATCGAAAGTTGCATGCCGATATGGTCCCGGTATTGACTGAACTTACTTCTTGAGCATTGCAGTCATGTCCGCATAATTCTCGGGATCTTTACGTCTGGAGTCTAAGACAGTTACTAATGCCCCGTCAAGCTTAATGGATAGCAGAATAAAGTGGTAACTGTGCACGCATATATAACTCATCAATTACATTACTTAACCTCGAGTAAGCGAAACCGAGTATACAGAGAAGACAGCAACACTCACTTGAAGTTGTAAGGAAAAAGTATTTCCCTTTTGTTTTGATGTATTAGGAACGACTTTAGCAAGTTCTTCTCGGTCTCTTCGATTGAGTTTCGTACCGTCCATTCATTTACGGCATCTGGGCTAATGAACCCAACGTCGAAGATTCCTAGTTTTTTGCATTCGACGATCTTCAATCTGCATAATATAGTGAGGATAATTATATATACATGCAATGAACGAGCTGAGTTAGAGACTTAACTATAGAACTAATACTTACAGACAGTAGACAGTCATGAGTTGTTTGTCGAGGGCCAGTTGATTGTATAACTGAAATAACTCCACAAATTCAACAGGCATCACGGGAAGTCCAATGAATTCGTGCTCTGGTTTCACTACCATATACATAGTGTCTCTGCCAGACTCCCTGCAGGTTTTCATGTACCACTCATGCAAATTGTACATCATCATTGTTAGAGGAGGATGATCAGGTTTGACGAGAGGCTTCCCGTGCACGTATTCATATTCTTTTGTTACCTCAGCCATTTGAAAAATTACATCATCCCCCAAGTAATCACCAGGATTGATACCGGGCACCATCCCCGGATGATTAGCAATGATATCGCTAGACACCTTGAGCGGGGGGCACGATTGCTTCTCCTGTTCGCCGAGCTGGGGAATTGTTTTCCCACTTCTTCGTTCTCCTTGCATCACTAGAAGTACTTCCTGATCGCCGCGCTTCTTCATATGTCTTTTTAATAATCCGGACATAGTTGGAATCCGGCGGAGGCGGTGGTGGTCGCTTCAGGGCATCGATAGTGCGCTTCACTTTCACCGGATCTAGCTTCTCCTTCGGAGGTGGAGTTTTCTTTGCAAAATGGGCCCTCAGTTGGGCCTGACATATCTCCTCGTTTTCCTGCTCGGTCCTCTCATATGGTAACTTTTCCAGAGGCTTGAGAGATGGACCGTATCTATATTCCCTCCCGCCTCTGCTTGTACTGCTAGCCGCCGGAGTGGCAGCGTCTCTCTTCCGCCGTTGCTTATGAGGCGGAGAAGGAGGCGGAGTGCTCCGACGCGCCGGAGGAGCCGGAGCGGCGGCGTCTGTCTTCCGCCGTTGCCGACGAGGCTGAGGAGGAGGCGTACTGCTCTAAGGTGCCGGAGTAGGCGAAGGAGGATGCGGAGTGCCCTCACGCGTCGGAGAAGCCGGAGAAGGAGGCGGGGTGCCCTGATCACTCGCCGGAGGAGGAGGAGGAGGAGGAGGCGGAGTGCCCTGACTCGCCAGAGGAGGAGGAGGAGGCGGAGGCGTCTAGTTTGGAAGCTTGATGTACTCCTTCTGCCATAGACATGTACTCCTCAGGGCACGACCCAGCTGATTCTCCCCTTCACCTATAGAGTGGTCAAGCTCGAGCTCCTGAAATCCCTCCATTACTTCATCCACCATCACAACAGCATAGCCATGTGGAATCGGACGGCAGTGAAAAGTTCCGTTGGGTTGAGGAGGTGCAACAGAGCCGACAGCCACCAATAAAGTGAGGTTCTGGCATTTCGTCATAAGCTCGCAATGTTCAGCCTCCGTGATAGTATCCACGGGGTAGCTAGGAGACGTGAAGTCAGGCTGAACGGGCTCCGTGGAAGCGACGCTGCTTCTCCGCTGAGATGGCGGGGTAGCTTCTGGGGTAGCTTCGTGCCGCTGAGATGGTTGGCCGGCAGCTCGCTGGCTCTCAGCTTCCTCTAGCTTTTGTAGTCTTGCATTGAGCTTCTGAATTTTGCTCAGATCCACTTTCCTCTTTCTCTCCCGGCTTCTGTAACCGCCTGCGTCGGGAAACCCAACCTTCCACGGAACAGAGCCTGGTGTGCCTCGTGTTCGTCCAGGGTGCTCAGCATTCCCTAGGGCCTCAGTCAGCTCATCCTTCTCTCTGTCGGGAATGAATGTCCCTTCCTGCGCTGCGGTGATATACTCCTGAAGCTTGTTCATGGGTATTGCAAGTTGCTCGTTCGTCCAACGGCACTTCCCTGTTTCAGGGTCCAAAGTTCCCCCAACCCCGAAGAACCAAGTCCTTGAACAGTCTGGCCAGTTCAATGTCTGTGGTACGACGTTTTTAGCGATCAGGTCATTCTCAGCTTTGTCCCACAACGGCCGGGCTTTGAGGTAGCCACCTGACCCCGTGTGATGGTGATACTGCTTCTTTGCAGCATTGATCTTGTTTGTCTCTGACATTTTCTTACTCTTGTCCGATGTCTTGTAGGCCACAAATGCGGGCCAGTGATCTCTTATCTTCTCAAATCGGCCGGTGAATGAGTCTTCCCTTTGTCGACAAACTTTGATTTCAACTCATTCTTCCACCTCCTGAATAGATCTGCCATCTTCTTAAGAGCACACGCCTTGACCAGTGGCTCTATAACTGGCTTATTCGGATCCTCCTCTGGCGGTAGGGTGAAATTTGCCTTCAGCGCGGTCCAAAGATCATGTTTCTGTCTATCGGTGACATAATCACCTTCAGGGGCGCCGTTCTTAGGCTTATTCCATTGCTTGATGCTGATCGAGATGTTGTCCCTAATAATAGCTCCGCACTGAGCAGAAAATGCGTCCTTGGTCCGCTTGGGTTCAATCGGATGGCCATCGTCCGCGAGTGCTGTGATCGTGAACCTTTCATCCTTGCGCAACCTCTTCTTCGGGCCTCGTCTCGTTACCGAAGTTTGGCTCGATCCGGAGGGCTATAAAAGAAGAAAGAAGAGTTAATTAATATATGTACATACCAAAACAATTAATGCATCAATTAGATAGTCAGCACAGGCTTAATTAATATATATACCTCACCGGACTTTGCAACAGCTCCCTCCTCCGTTCGGTCACCGGAGCCGTCATCATGGTCTCCTTCTTCCTCCGGCATTCGGTCACCGGAGCCATCATGATCATGTCCTTCCTCCTCCATTGTTCGATCACCGGAGCCGTCATCCTCTCCTTCCAGACCATCGGTGTCATTGAGAAACGACAAGATATCACGTCCGCCGTGGATTATGTCCCCCAACAACTGTTCTTGTTCCAAGTCTCTTGGATCCATAGTTTCTGCAAATATTACAACATGGCAATTAATATACAAACATGAATGTCCGACGTCCGGACCGCCTCTCTCATGAATGTCCGACGTCCGGTTTGGGGTGGCCTCGACAACACTTCTAGGGTTTGGGTGGCCTCGAGAGTTTATTGGGTAGGGACGGGAGGGGGTAGGAGATCGACAACGCTCTTTCTTCTAGGGTTTGGGTGGCCTCGAGAGTTTATCGGGTAGGGCGAGAGGGCCGGGATTCTCTTAACCTTTTAGGGATTTAACAAAATGGCGCCATTCTGGATGTGCAGAAAATGGTCCATATTTTTCCTGATCTCATCTACCCTTCTATATGTCACCTTGTCTAGTGTCAAAGGATTCAAGAAAACCACGGCTTCATCATTAGCCGGAAGTAACAGGCGCATAATGGTACGAAGCTCTCCAAAATTGTTTTGGAACGGAGTCCCGGATAGGATAATTAGCTTTTTGGTACGAAGTTCAGCAAGAGCCTTCCGAATATCGCTATTTGGAAGGCCGTTGCTGAAATTCGTACCAAAAAGCGAATTATTCTATCCGGAACTCCGTTCCAAAACAACTTTGAAGAGCTTCGTAGCATCATACGCCGGTTACTTCCGGCTAATGATGAAGCCATGGATTTCTTCAATACTTTGACACACAACATGACATATAGAAGAATATATATATAGATGGGATCAGAAAAAAATTGGATCAACTTGTGCACATCCATAATGGGGGCATTCTTGATAAATCTATATTACCAGAGTTTTCTATATGAACATTTTACCTTAGTAACTTAGAAAAAAAATGTTATCGGGGAGGGGGTATATCGACAATGCTTTTTTTCTAGGGTTTGGGTGGCCTCGAGAGTTGGTCGCCCGGTATATCGAGAGGGGGTGAACATTTTACCTTAGTAACTTAGAAAAAAATGTTATCGGGGAGGGGGTATATCGACAACGCTCTTTTTTCTAGGGTTTGGGTGGCCTCGAGAGTTGGTCGCCCGGTATATCGAGAGGGGGGTGAACATTTTACCTTAGTAACTTAGAAAAAAAATGTTATCGGGGAGGGGGTATATCGACCCCCCCCCTCATGTCGCAGTTATCGGGGAGGGGGTATATCAACAACGACATACATTCCGGATCCGTTGGAAAGCTCTCGGGGAGCCGATGCCAACGTGATGATAGGGGGCCGGGGTGCTCCCGTGGCCTTATTGATAGATAGAGCCGATGCCAACGTGATGATAGAGCTGATGCCAACATTTTCATTTAACAAAAAAACTACCTTAAAAAAAGACTTGCCTCGCCGCGGGTGCTCGGTGCGACGTGGACTCGGTGGAAAAACTTTATGAAAATGCGGTGGTGACCGGGCCGGGCGGTTTTCTTTTCCTTCTTCATTTTTCCTTTGTTTTTTCTTATATGTTTGTTTTCGTTTTCACTCAACATTTTCGTACATATGAAAAAAATGAAGACTTTTTACATGAACATATACACACATAAACATGAACATATATACATATACATGAAAAAACATATACATGAACATATACATGAACATATACACATATACATGCCCGCAAAAAAAAACCCTAAACGATGACGGGGCGGCACACCATGGGAAAGGGGGGGGGCTCACTGGGGGGGGGGGCGGCGATGGCTGGAGGCCGGCGACGGGGACGAGGACGGCGGCTCGGGGAGGCGACGGGGACGGGGATGAGGACGGCGGCTCGGGGAGGCGACGGGGACGAGGACGGCGGCGACAGGGACGAGGACGGCGGCAACGGGGACGAGGACGGCGGCGACAGGGACGAGGACGGCGGCGACGGGGACGAGGACGGCGGCGACGGGGACGAGGACGGCGGCTTGGGGAGGCGACGGGGACGAGGACGGCGGCGACGGGGAGGCGACGGGGACGAGGGACGGCGGCGATGGGGACGAGGACGGCGGCTCGGGGAGGCGACGGGGCCGGCGACGAGGACGGTGGCTCGGGGAGGCGACGGGGACGAGGATGGCGGCTCGGGGAGGCGACGGGGATGAGGACAGCGGCTCGGGGCAACTGGTAGATGAAAACTGAAATTTTCCAAGGGTTTTCTTATATACAAGAAGCCTTGGTCCCGGTTGGTGGCACCAACCGGGACCAATGCCCACCTTTAGTCCCGGTTGGTGCCACCAACCGGGACCAAAGGTCTCTTTTCAGCAGCCCAAAGGGCGGGAAGCAGAGACCTTTGGTCCCGGTTGGTGCCACCAACCGGGACCAATGCAACCGGGACCAAAGGTAGGCATTGGTCCCGGTTGGTGGCACCAACCGGAACCAATGGCCTTGCACAGCGGCGTGGTGGGAGTTTAGTCCCACCTCGCTAGTGGAGAGAGTGCCGCACCTGTTTATAAGGCACGGTGCGCCTGAGCCTTCGAGCTCCTCTCTAAAGCAGGCTTACGGGCCTAACCACTTTGTATCTACCTGTGGGCCTAGTGGGCCTTCTGCGGTGGTGGTGGCCCAGTAGGCGGCATTTATTTTTATTTTTTTCCAGTATTTTTGTTTTGTTTTTTGCTTTATTTATTTTTTTAATTTTTTTCCAGTATTTTTCTTCTGTTATTTTAGTTCATTCTTTTTAACAAATAAATACTTTGATAATTTTAGTTGCATAATTTCCATTATTTTGTTTTGTTTTTTGCTTTATTTATTTTTGTTTTATTTTTTGCTTTATTTATTTCCAGTGTGTTTTATCATTATATTCTTTTTGCTATTAATGTTTTGAACAAAAAATACTTTGATAATTTTAGTTGCATAATTTTTATATAATTATAGTTTCAAAAATACTAGAGGTTTATAAAAGCTTTTTAGTTGATTCTTTTTTGAACTCCACTCCCACGATGTTTTGAAAGAAATTAAAAAGCACTTCAAATGAACTCTGAAAAGGTTGAAATTTGGCATGGTATCATCATTTCACCCACATAGCATGTGCTAAAAAGTTGAGTGGGTTACGGCAAAAACTGGATGCACTTCGTGTACAAAATGAACAATCTCTTTCGAAGTATCACGGTTTCGGACGAAAACTCATCTGTTACAAAGGGATTTCATTTTTTTGAACTTATTTGAACTCCATACTTTTTGTGTGTTCAAAATGCACCATTCAAAGCCACATCATCAATTTTCAACCCTTTCTGACTTCATTTGGTATTTTTCATGCACTTACTGATTTTTTTGAGCTAAATGACCCTGAAATTGAAAAGTACTTCAAATGAACTCTGAAAAGGTTGAAAGTTGGCATGGTATCATCATTTCACCCACATAGCATGTGCTAAAAAGTTGAGAGGGTTACGGCAAAAAATGAATGCACTTCGTGTACAAAATGAACAATCTCTTTCGAAGTATCACGGTTTCGGACGGAAACTCATCTGTTACAAAGGGATTTCATTTTTTTGAACTTATTTGAACTCCATACTTTTTGTGTGTTCAAATTGCACCATTCAAAGCCACATCATCAATTTTCAACCCTTTCTGACTTCATTTGGTATTTTTCATGCACTTACTGATTTTTTTGAGCTAAATAACCCTGAAATTGAAAAGCACTTCAAATGAACTCTGAAAAGGTTGAAAGTTGGCATGGTATCATCATTTCACCCACATAGCATGTTATAAAAAGTTGAGAGGGTTACGGCAAAAATTGGATGCACTTCGTCTACAAAACGGACAATCTCTTTCGAAGTATCAGGGTTTCGGACGAAAACTCATGTGTTACAGAAGGCATTTCATTTCTTCACATGTAACTGCAATGATATAATCGTGGAGAGAAAGTCTTCACTTTTTCTTCGCTTGTGTCCTTTGCTTATTGCGCCGTAACCATGGATAATCTTCATCGTTTAACAGGGTGCTTGGGTCAGCCTTGACTTTGAAGGGAGGAATTTCATGAAACTTTTCATAATCTTCAGACATGTCTATCTTGCCCTCCAATCCCACGATGTCTCTTTTTCCTGAAAGAACTATGTGGCACTTTGGCTCATCGTATGATGTATTCGCTTCATTATCTATTCTTTTTCTCGGTTTGGTAGACATGTCCTTCACATAGAAAACCTGCGCCATATCATTGGCTAGGACGAATGGTTCGTCTGTGTATCCAAGATTGTTCAGATCCACTGTTGTCATTCTATACTGTGGATCTTCCTGTATCCCGCCTCTTGACAGATTGACCCATTTGCACTGAAACAAAGGGACCTTGAAATCATGTCCATAGTCAAGTTCCCATATGTCCACTATGTAACCATAATATGTGTCCTTTCCCCTCTTGGTTGCTGCATCAAAGCGGACACCACTATTTTGGTTGGTGCTCTTTTGATCCTGGGCGATCGTGTAAAATGTATTCCCATTTATCTCGTACCCTTTGTAAGTCATTACAGTCGAAGATGGTCCCCTGGCCAACGAGTACAGCTCATCAGAAACAGTGTTGTCACACATGAGACGTGTTTGCAACCAACTGCCGAAAGTCCTGATGTGTTCACATGTAATCCAGTCATCACACTACTCCGGGTGTTTGGAGCGCAGAATATTCTTGTGTTCATCGACATACGGGGTCACCAAGGTAGAATTATGTAGAACTGTGTAGTGTGCTTGAGACCAAGAATGGCCGTCCCTACATATTATTGAGTCCGCTCCTAGCGTGCCTTTTCCAGTCAGTCTCCCCTCATACCGCGATTGAGCGAGACCAATCTTCTTAAGGTCAGGAATGAAGTCAACACAAAACCCAATGACATCCTCTGTTTGATGGCCCATGGAGATGCTTGCTTCTGGCCTAGCGCGGTTACGAACATATTTCTTTAAGACTCACATGAACCTCTCAAAGGGGAACATATTGTGTAGAAATACAGGGCCAAGAACGACAATCTCGTCGACTAGATGAACTAGGACGTGCGTCATGATATTGAAGAAGGACGGTGGGAACACCAGCTCGAAACTAACAAGACATTGCACCAAATCACTCCTTAACCTTGGCAAGATTTCTGGATCGATCACCTTCTGAGAGATTGCATTGAGGAATGCACATAGCTTCACAATGGCTAATCGAACGTTTTCCGGTAGAAGCCCCCTCAATGCAACCAGAAGCAGTTGCGTCATAATCATGTGGCAGTCATGAGACTTTAGGTTCTGGAACTTTTTCTCTGCCATATTTATTATTCCCTTTATATTCAGCGAGAAGCCAGACGGGACCTTCATACTGAGCAGGCATTCAAAGAAGATTTCCTTCTCTTCTTTGGTAAGAGCGTAGCTCGCAGGACCTTCATACTGCTTTGGATGCATGCCGTCTTTTTCATGCACACGTTGCTGTTCCTCCCGTGCCTTCGGTGTATCTTTTGTCTTCCCATACACTCCCAAGAAGCCTAGCAGGTTCACGCAAAGATTCTTCGTCACGTGCATCACATCGATTGCAGAGCGGACCTCTAGGTCTTTCCAATAGGGTAGGTCCCAAAATATAGATTTCTTCTTCCACATGGGTGCGCATCCCGCATCGTCAGTCGGAACAGATAGTCTGCCAGGACCCTTTCCAAATATTACTTGTAAATCATTGACCATATCAAGTATGTGATCACCAGTACGGAGGGCGGGCTTCTTCCGGCGATCTGCCTCACCTTTGAAATGCTTTCCTTTCTTTCGACATTGATGGTTGGTCGGAAGAAATCGACGATGCCCCAGGTACACATTCTTCCTGCATTTGTCCAAATATATACTGTCGGTGTCATCTAAACAGTGTGTGCATGCGTGGTATCCCTTGTTTGTCTGTCCTGAAAGGTTACTGAGAGCAGGCCAATCGTTGATGGTTACAAACAACAACGCATGTAGGTCAAATTCCTCCTGCTCATTCTCATCCCACACACGTACACCTCTTCCATTCCATAGCTGTAAAAGTTCATCAACTAATGGCCTTAGGTACACATCAATGTCATTACCGGGTTGCTTAGGGCCTTGGATGAGCACTGTCATCATAATGAACTTCCGCTTCATGCACAACCAAGGAGGAAGGTTATACATACATAGAGTCAAAGGCCATGTGCTATGCTTGCTGCTCTGCTCCCCAAAAGGATTAACGCCATCTGCACTTAAACCAAACCATACGTTCCTCGGGTCACCTGTAAAGTCGCTCCACTTTCTCTCGATCTTTCTCCACTGCGACCCGTCAGCGGGTGCTCTCAACTTCCCGTCTTTCTTACGGTCTTTTTTGTGCCATTGCATCAACTCGGCATGCTTTTTGTTTCTGAACAGATGTTTCAACCGTGGTATTATAGGAGCATACCACATCACCTTGGCAGGAACCCTCTTCCCGGTGCGCTGGCCCTCAACATCACCAGGCTCATCTCTTCTGATCTTATACCGCAATGCACCGCATACCGGACATGCGTTCAAATCCTCGTACGCACCGCGGTAGAGGATGCAGTCATTAGGGCATGCATGTATCTTCTGCACCTCCAATCCTAGAGGGCATAGAACCTTCTTTGCTTCGTACGTACTGCCGGGCAATTCATTATCCTTTGGAAGCTTCTTCTTCATTATTTTCAGTAGCGAACTAAATCCCTTGTCAGATACACCATTGTCTGCCTTCCATTGCAGCAATTCCAGTGTGGTACCGAGCTTTCTGTTGTCATCTTCGCAATTTGGGTACAACCTTTTTTTGTGATCCTCTAACATGCGATTGAACTTCAACTTCTCCCTTTCACTTTCGCATTCTCTCTGTGCATCAACAATGACCCGGCGAAGATCATCATCGGGCACATCGTCTGGTTCCTCTTGATCTTCAGCTTCTCCCATTGCAGCATCACCGTATTCAGGGGGCGGGTAGTTGTCGTCATCCTCTTCTTCTTCGTTGTCTTCCATCATAACCCCTCTTTCTCCGTGCTTGGTCCAAACATTATAGTGTGGCATAAAACCCTTCTGAAGCAGGTGGAAGTGAAGGGTTTTATAGCTGGAGAAAGCCTTCGTATTCTCACAGACAGTACATGGACAATGCATAAAACCATTCTGCTTGTTTGCCTCAGCCGCTTCGAGAAAATTATGCAGGCCCTTAATATACTCAGAGGTGCGTCGGTCACCGTACATCCATTGCCGGTTCATCTGCGTGCATATCATGAATAGAGAAGTGACCAAATTAATAGAAATTCATCAACACATTAAAGCCAAAGTACAGTAGTGACCAAAATAAATACATAGTTCTCATTATTGAACAACATATAGCTCTCTAGAGCATCTAATTAAAACATACATTGAAACTATAAAATTTAAATGCAACAACAAATGCGATCATAACTGCAACTAAGGTACCAATTGATCCAACGGCATAATGATACCAAGCCTCAGTATGAATGGCATATTTTCTAATCTTTCTAATCTTCAAGCGCATTGCATCCATCTTGATCTTGTGATCATCGACGACATCGGCAACATGCAACTCCAACTTCATCTTCTCCTCTTCAACTCTTTGTAATTTTTCGTTCAAGTAATTGTTTTCTTTTTCAACCAAATTTAACTTCTCGACAAGAATTTCTATGTCGGCTGGAATTTTCGGTTCACATACCTCCTGGATTAAAAAATCTATGTCACGTTGGTCGGCATAATTGTCATAAACACTAAATAAAACAAATAGTTATAAAAGATAATATATACCACATCCGAATCATAGACCGGACGAGGGCCGACGTGGGCGGATACCATGACCATGGCACTATATAATAACAAACAATAATAAAAGTAAGAAAATTACACAAGTATCTATCTAAATGATACAAGTAAGAACTTTTTTCTTTTAGAAAGAAGATAAGAAGAAGAGGCTAACCACGGTGGTGCCGGTGCCGAGATGGGCGCGGGCGATCGACGGCGGTGAGGACGGGGACGGGACAGGACGGACCGCCAAACCTAAACAAATCTTGAGGAAAATGGAGCTTGGACAAGGAGCTTCAAGAGGAGAAAGCTTAAGTGTGGTTCGGGCATTTCATCGAACACCTCATGTGCATAGGAGGCGAGCTAGAGCACCACAAAGCTCTCCCACGGCCGGCCAAAAAAAGTGAGCAGTGCATTGCTCTGCTCGCGGGCAGGGGGTATATATAGGCCGACCATTGGTCCCGGTTTGTGGCTGGAACCGGGACTAAAGGACCAATGGTTGTGGGCCAGGAGCGATGCCCATTAGTCCCGGTTCGTGTCTGGAACCGGGACCAAAGGGGTCAGACGAACCGGGACCAATGGCCCACGAGGCCCGGCCGGCGCCCTGGCCTCACGAACCGGGACCAATGCCCCAATGGGTCCCGGTTCATGAGTGAACCGGGATTAATGGGCTTCTCAGAGCTAGACCAAAGCCCTGTTATGTACTAGTGCCACCTCCCAAAACTCATGTTTGAACACTTTGGTAATTGGTTGAAAACTTCAATTTGCTTGAAATAACTTGCTTGGCTTATGTTATGACTTGCTAGTGTGTGGTCCTTACTTGTGCATGTTTGTAATACAAACTTGTGGAGTGTTCTGTTTGGGTTGGTTGCCTTGAAATGCATATCCTTGTTGCTTGTGTGATGTGTGTACCAAAATAAAAATAATCTTTAAATAACAAGAATTGGTATAAGAATCAAATCCAAATTCCAACTAAAACCCTATCTTCCTATCTGTTAACAAGTACTCACTTTGGAGACTTGCTAACTTGCCAAATCTTGACCCCTTGGACATTGTACTCTCTTGGATATCTTCTACTAAGTTACTACTTCTTGATCAACCTGAAAAACAAATTTTTGAAAATTCCTAGCACCTTATTTCAAAGCCATCTTGGAGGCATGTTGAAACAGTGACCTTAAATCTGTTAACATGACCAACTTAGGACCATACGCTCAAAGTCGATAGGATCTGTTTTTGGATCAATTCTTTCTTCATACCCCTGTATGCCTACTTCATATTTTTGTTGGTTTCCAAATTTTCAAAAATGTGTAGATCCATAATTCAGGTCCTGTTTGTAGGCAAGATGATAACATAAATCTGTTTCTGTTATTTTCTACCATTTTGGCCAGCTCGTAAAAGCATAAAAAATTTCAAATTGTGGTGAACCAAAGCTTCCTTTCTGGTCACAACAACTTGTACTTCACACCTGTATCTTCCACTAATTATATTTTGGCCTTTTGGTCAATTTTCTCACATGGTTTTGTTGCCTCCACATTGTGCAGTTTCTGAATTTTTCAGACTTTCGAAACTTGCTCTAATTCTTTTGAATCTCTCTCAACTCAACTCCTAAATGACCTAATCAACTTAAACACTCTACTAACCTCGCTGTCGACCTATGTAGCTGGCAGAATGGAGAGAGAGGGAGAGAGGCAATGGCATCATTGCCTAGCCGGCTAGGGCTCGCCCTAGCTCTTCACCACCTCTCCCCCTCGCCCTCTACCATCTTGCCCGCTGCTCTGACAACCTCACACATCCCCACAAGTCAGGGACAGCAGGTAGCAAGCCAACCACCCCTTCCCCATTTCTTGTCTCACCTCGGTGGGCATCCAAAACTTGGACAAGATGCAGGCCTCGTCGGTTTCCCATGCAAACGCGCCATGATGGTCTAACATTATTCCTCTCTGCACTCCTGCAAGACCGATGCAAAGGATTTATCTTATTGCTCGCCGTCTTGCTAGACCAATCGCTGATCACCCCCCTGGGCGTTCGTCTTGTTCCCGTGAATCCCGGAAGCTCCTTCTCGAACCAAGCAGATCAGGACATACTCCACCCGTCCCCTGATTGCCACGCCACGGAACGTGAGCTAGCGCGCTCGTTTTTTACTCGACCATTCCATCGAGTGCCTCGCAGGAAGGTGGGCCATCTCAGTTTTCGAGCTCGTGCACGACCTCTCTCGTGCGTGCCTCTCACCCAAAACCCCAGCACACATGCCAGAGACGTTGCTGCACTGCCCAGCCAGCCAATGGCGTGGTTTTCTCGCCCTCTCTCTTCTCGCGTGCTCCCAGCCTACCATACATCCGACCCCGGATAAGAAAGCCACCCGAACTGCGCCTGCCTTGCCACACCCTCACTCTCTCCACTCTCCCTCGCTCATAACAAAGCAGCTGCAGCCTCGCTGTTCGTCTCCCAGCCGAGGAGGCCGAGCGCGACCGTGTTCGGTTGCCGCTCATAGTCGACGCGGCCACACGGCCATTCCTGCTCCCATCTCTCTCTATTTATCTCCCACCTCGTAGCAGCATCTAAACCTCTCCGTTTTCACGTGCATGATTTGTCCAGGAGCTCGCCGGCGTGAGTTCCCATCAGTGACCAAGGCGCTGTTCGCCGCCGAAGTTCGGGGCAGTGCCAGTGAGCTCAACTCCGCCCGTATCCTTTCCCAGGCCATAGCACCTCTCCTACACTCTCTCCATAGCCTCCAGCAGCCCCCACGGTGAGAAACCTGGACCCCATCATCAAGTTCCTGCCCTCATTCTCGTTCTGCATGTCCCTAGGTAGAAGATAAACCAGCACCGTCGATCTTTAGATCTATGGCTTCATGCCCTGCTTGTAAAGCTTCTATTTCTAGCCCTTAGATCTAGATCCTAGGGTAACTTACCCCTTCGCCTCGAGCGCGCCCCGCAGCGGGCCGGCTCGTCACTGTTGGCCTGGTCTGGCTGCAGATCTGGCCCGTTAGCGTTTTTTTTTCCAGTAGATTTAATCTTTTGTTCACAGATCTGTTTCTGTCACTTTATTTTAAATCCTTTTAAAATAGTTTAATTTCAAATCTGGCCAAACCAAAAATCACAGAGGTACTTGGACTAGTTCTTAACCATCCAGAAGTGGAAAATCTCAAAAAGGTGTTTATGATTAGTTTCTAAAAATGTTCTAACAGAACTGCTCAAATTCAATCAAAAATAGTTTGGTTGAGTTTTAAGTTTCAGAAAAATGCAAACTAAAATTCTATGGATAGCATGTGATGATACCTACCTAGATTAGTTGGCCTTGCATGCAAATGAAGTATAGAACAAAAGTTCTATTCATTTTCCTAAATACACCAGAGAGCATTTAGGGATTTTTTTTGTAGAGCTTTCTATGAGGATTTTTGGAGCAAATCAAATTTCCTTGGCTTCCTATCATTGTATTGTATCATGTCCTAGCTTGGTACATTTTTTTGAATTATATAGAGTGGTAGGTGAATTGTTGTTTGTTTGTGGTGTTTTCTGTAATATAAAAATATTTGTTAATTGCCTTTAATTGAGGATCTTGTGTAATCTGTTATGCTAGCATGTTTAGAATGTTAGTCCTCTATTAATGAGTTATCCATGATCTATTGGCATGTTTGCTTAATATTTTTCTTAAGTACTTGTTAGTACTATTTAAAACATGTGGTTTTGTTAATAGGTTTTATATTAGGATAACTTGTGTGTTTTAACTTGTCTTTGTAAACAAATCTTGTTGGCATGTCCTAAGCTTGTTGTTTAGCTAATACTTCTATAATATAAGTTTCTTAGTTATAGCTTTTAGCATGTCTCTTGCTTTGCTAGCTTTGACTAGTGGTTTGTTTTACTTTGATAGTGAGACTAGTGTCTCCCTGTTTGCAAAGCATGTGTTGTTTTGTTTGCCTTCTAGATTAGAGAGTGCTTGTTGTTTTCTGTTTGGTATTGCATCCTTGTGGTCTTGGCTTGTGTAGTGAGTGTGCTTATTTTTCCTTTTTGCGGCGATAGAAAACAACGAGGAGGAAGTAGCAACTGAGGGGTTTTGCGCAGATTGTTTAGCACAAGACCAGGGACAAGCCACTGAGCAAGGCAAGCCAGCTCAAACGCTTACTCTTTTGTTTACATTCATGTCATTGTTTTACAAGCATTATTTTTTATACAAGCATATTTACTACTTTTTTCCTATGTTAGTTAAGTTATTAAGGCTAGCTTGGTATTACCAAGGCTACTAGTACAAACGTGATTTGTTCCATCCGGCAAACATCCTCTTCCCTAAACTCAAGCGACAATGTGATCCGGCCAACTACTCTCATGCTATCTCCCGTGAATCCTTGCAAGTCCTCTCCTGGCAGCTCCACCCGAGTCAAACTGAGGTGCATCGCCCTGGGGATCGACGTGAAGAGTATATCGGTCGAGCTTCCTGCATCCACCAAGATTCTCTTAACCGCTATCCCTGTCAATTCCGCCGTGATGAGAAGCGCATCATGGTGCGGGTGGCTCACCCCTTGCCCATCTTCTGGCCCGAACCTAATCTCCTCATCCATCCATGTGGCTCTCCTGGGCATGATGTACTCTCCAATATGGGTGACCTGATGAACATAAGCTCTTTGCTTTCTTAGGCTTTCATATGATGACGAGTTCCCTCCGGTGATCACATGCACCACTCTGTTTGCCCCGGCGTTTCCTTCTCTCTGCGTGGCCGGTGGCGTCGGCCCAGGCGGCGGGGGGCCAGCTGCCGGCGCGTCGGCGGTGGACGGCGCTCCGGCGGCCCTCGCCGCGACCTGGGGTTCTGTCATAACTCGGTGCGTACCCCTATCCTCCTTCTTGCCTCAACTTGGACTTGCTGCAAATCTCGGCAATCCTCCGTCATGTGCGTTGCGGAATCATGAATGAGACAGTGCTTGTTAGCCGGGTCATTCACTCCGTGGGTTAGGTGATAGAGTGACTCTCTTTTCCTTTCCTCCATCTCATCCGCCAAGCGATCCCTTAGGGCGCCTTCTCTGATTTGTTCTTTCGAGGGGGTGTTATCCGAGGCTCCACCTTGGCCGCGGATGTTACACACCTCCCGGGGCCTCGCGCCGTGGCGTTGATCTGAGGCCGGCCTGGCTCCGCCGGCCATCTGCTCTCTCTGGGCGCAGTCCTCCTCCACCCAGGCATAGGTCTCCATCATGTCATATAGCTGCTGGACGGTCTTCGGCATGCTCTTAGCAAACTCGACTGCAAGCTCATCGCTAATGATAGCTTTCTTGGCCATGTCGCAAATGCTTGTCTCTATGATGTCCTTTACCTAGCACTGTACCGCCGCAAACCTCTTTTGGAAGCTCCGTATCGGCCCCCCATCTCTTGGCGGACGGCTTATAACTCGATTGACGTGTAACTTCTATTTCGGTAGCCTTGAAAATGGTTGTGCATCATTTGGTTTAGGTGGTCCCATGATCTGACAGAGCCGGGATGTAAGTCCCAAATTCCAAGTGTGCGTGATTCCTGAGAGGGCGAGGATGAGAGCTTTCGCCATGGTATTGTCGTTTCCTCCCATCGCCATGACTGCGGCCGCGTAGATCCTTGTGAATTCTTGAGGGTTGGCATCCCCTCCGTACTTGGGCAGATCTCCAGCTCAGAACTTCTTTGGGTACGGATCATTAATTATCTTCTGAGGATTGGGGCCTCTCTCAGTTGGGCGCGACGCCCCAGGCCGCGGTTCCTGGGCAATAGCGAACTCCCTCCTGGCTCTCTCCTGGTTGTGGCGGACCTGCGAGTATAGCTGCTCGGACTGCTCGTAAATATGGTGCGGCTGATCTCTTGTTCCCTATCTGATAGCCTCCCCTAGGCTGCGGATGCGCTCGGTGTAGAACTCCCTCATATCCCTGGTGGCCTGGAGACTGCGCAACGCCTCCCGCTTGGAATCATGGAGTTGTCGAGCAAGGTCTTGATGCTCCCTTAGATCGACCTCATCGTGCGCGCGGCGTTCCTCCGGGATCCGGCCTTCCTCCTCTCGGCCTTGACGTGTGGCTGTGTGCGTATCCCCTCCTGGCGCCCTTGCAGCGGCCTCCCAGCCAGTCGCGGTGTCTTTCTCCTTGGCGGCACGCAGCTGAGCCGCTTGGCTTGACTTGGCGCGGGTAGCGTCGCTATTGAACCCACCGCCGACCCGACCCTCACGGCCAGTGTTGTTGTCAAGACTGTGAGAGAGGGTGTCGTATATACCTTGGAGGGTCCGCCTTGCGGTACTGTTGTTGTAGAGGTTCCCCAGAGTGGTCGCATTGCTGAAGGTGATGCTGGTGCTCCGACCGGCGGGGCGAGTGATGTTGTCGAGCCCCATAGTGTGGTCGTGGCCGCGAGTGTCGATGTGCCCCAGCTCCTCGCCTTCCTGGTTCCCAAGGCCTTGACCAAGGTGGTCGCGACCCTCTCTGTAACACCCCCCTGTACCTGCCACAGTGATCACCCCTGATAATGCCATGTCATCATGTTTAGCTTTGCATAAGCATCATTTGCATCAAGGCTCAATTCAAATTTGAATTCAAATTGCAATTTAAATCTCAAGTGGAAAATAAAAGTTGCTCAAACCAGTAACTAAAATGTTCATTAAATAGCACATAATTCATAACTAATCTTTTTGAGGAAAAAAACATCACCAAAATTTCAAAACTGCCCCTAGCTAATTAAAACAGTGGCTAAACAGCTATATTAAACACCAAATAATTTAATAGGATTTAAAATGAAATCATAAATTGCCCAAGTCAATTATTGGTGAATGAGAATAATGCACTGAGAATTATGGGCCAAGTCACACATTTATTAAAAGTCATTTAGTGGCCTCACAATTTGCAAAACAGTGAGAAGAAAAGGAAATAGAAAATAGAAAAAGAAAAAGGTAAAAACTTACTGCTGCGTTGGGCTTCCAGTGCACAGTGTTGGGAAGCCCAGCAAGCCACGGCCTTTCGTCCTCCTCCCGCCTCCCTTCGCGCGCTGTCGCCGGTTCCCGTCGACACGTCGTCGTCGCCGCACGCGTCGCTCATCCGTCGTCGACTCGGGGTGGATAAGGACCCCCGCGCCCCCCTGCTTGAACCCTAGCGCCCACTTTCCCCCCTCTCTCCCTCGCACGCGCTCGCTCTCTCTTCCACCCGAAGCTCGTCGCCGTCCGCCGCTCGATCCCGCGCTCCCACGCCCTCCCGAGCCTCGCCGATACGTCCTCGAGCTCCGCCGCGACGAGCCCGTCCTCCTCGACCACACGCGCGACCCCCAGAGCCCCTGCATCGACGACCCGGAGCTCCTCCTTCCTCGGATCGCCGCCGCTCGCCGTCGATGATTCCGGCTGCATCAGGCCTTCCCCGAGCCCGCTTTGAACGGCTACGCCTCCCTGTGAGCTCCCGCCTCCTTTTCCCTCCTTTCCCTCGACGAGCCGTTGCTCCTAGCGCTGGATTTCACCGGCGCCCGAACGCGCCGCCGCCTAGGCTCGTCGCCGGCGCCTCTCCGGTGACCATATGGTCCAATCGCCGCCACCACTCGAATCGCCACATTGCGTAGGACCCCATAGCGCCTTTGGTTAGCTCGAACGCGCCCCGGTTAGCTCGTTTCCATCGGCGCCCGAAGCTCGCTCCGCCGCCGGTGACGTAGCGCTCGCTACGGTCCGCCGTTGCTCGAGCCAATGCCTGGAATGGATCGCGCCGACGCCAGCTTTCGAACGCCACCGGCCGCGTGCGAAATGACCCACCATGGGGCATTTCCGAGCTCGCCGGAGCTTTCGGCCGCGCCCGACGCTCGCCGGCGACGCTCCGGCGCCGGCCACCGACGTGGCACACCTGGGGTCCACCCCTGGGTCACTGCCAGTGGGGCCCCTGGCCCCAGCTGACTGGGTTGACCCAGTCAACTGGGCTGACTGGGTTGACCAGTCACTGACATGTGGGGCCCCATGCCCCTGTGTCTATGACATATGGGCCCCCACTGTCAGGTGCTTAATTAACTAAATGGATTAATTAGAAATAATTAATTTAGTTAAATGACTCACTGACATATGGGCCCCACATGGTTAATTAGTCAGTTAATTAGCTAATTAGCCCACTGTCTATGACAGGTGGGTCCCACTGGTCAGGTTTGACCTGGTCAGCCCCACTGTTGAATGCTGACGTCAGCATTGCATCATGCTGACGTCAGCCTACACTGTTCTGGATAATTCAAATTAATTAATTAAAATAAATTCAGAAAATTAATAAAACTTTAAAAATTCATATCTTTTAAACCGTAAGTCAGATGAAAATAATTTATATATGTAAAATGATCAGAAAAATATGAAGATTCTGAATATGTGATCAAATCACCTGTTCCACACTCCTAGCTAGCCGAACATGGAACTTTTTGACTGATTTCAGTAGATGAATAGTGCACCACTTTAATAAAACAAATCCAAATAAATTCTAATTAATTCCCAAGAGTTAACTAAATCATTTAGTTAGGCAGTATAACACATCTGCATGTCATTTTAGGCATGTCATGCATAATGATTGCTTTTTGCCGTTAATTTATTGTTTCTTCCCCCTCCTCTCTCGCTAGACGCCGACACCGACGCTGTTGCTGCCGAGTTCGACTACACCCCTGACGACCAGACGTCAGACGACCCCGCCTTTGCCGCAGAGCAACCAGGCAAGCAAACCCCCTTGACGCATGCCTATATCACCCAATTCATTCTCCCTCCTGCTTGCATTAGAAATTGCTGCTACTATGTTTTATCCTATTTCTAATGCATAGCCTGTCCTTGTAACTGCTTTTGATAACTACCTATTGTCCGAGCTGCTTAGTATAGGACTGGATGGTAAACCATCTGAGGCCCCTCTCCCTTGCTGTAGTTGCTCCGCTTTAGTATATGTGCCCCGATCGAATGATCGTCGGGCTGAGAACAGCACATCACTACACACCCCCCTAAACTGCCCGACACTGCAGAGTTGGCATCGAGTGCCGAGGGTGATACCTCTTAGCTCACTTCCGATGGTGTCTCTGTAGGATAGCTACCCGGATGTGTGTTACAGAGGGTGATTCCTCTTTCACCACTTCCGATAAAGCTTCTGTCGTGCAACCCCTCAAGTGTGAACCATCGAGGGTGATTCCTCCTGGTTCTCCTTGACGAATTACATCGAGTAGGGATCCATCGAGGGTGATTCCTCGGATTCCTCCTCGGTACTTGGCCACACAGTTACTATGACTTTGTTACAAGCGGGTCCACCTCGAGAGGTACCCGCGGGTGGGACATGTAAAGTCAGGCTTGCCTGCTACGTGTCGATCAGCCGAGGCCGGACATCACCAGGAACAAGGGTGTGCGGCCGAAGTTAATCGCGTGTGTTGGTGAGCGAGTTACTAAATGAGCTTAAACGGATTTGGGTGTTTGATCTGAGTGGGTCGTCGTGCCCATTTCGCACTACCACCACGTGGGATAATGGTTTAATGGGGCCCTCTGCATCGTAGTGTCAGCCGAAGGCTCTTCAGACGTCACAACTCAGAGATGCGGGCTGATTGCCGGGATTGGGCTGGTTATGTCACTGGGTTGTCCAGTGTCGCGCCTGTTTCTCCGGCCAGTCACGTAACGTGCAGGAGTGCAAAGGGTGATGGGCCCAAGACCCCTGCGCACTTAGGATTTAGACCGGCGTGTTGACCTCTCTGCTGAGCTCTAGGTCGGGCTGCGTTGTATCGATCACCCGAGGCCGGGTATTACCCAGCAAGTGTGTCCGGCCGGAGGTAATCGAGCGTGTTGGGTAACAGTAGTGCACCCCTGCAGGGAAGTAATCTATTCAAATAGCCGTGTCCACGGTAACAGGACGCTTGGAGTTGTGCCCGGATCCATGACAACTATAAAGAGATGATACATGATAAACTGTTAATAATGCTCTCGGGATCGCTTTCTCGCAGGGTGTCGAGAAAGGATCTCAGGGTATTGCTGTTGTGTAATCAACATGTATGCTACTACTATCTACTCTCTTCTTATGCTGCAAGACTGCTTGAAGATGCTAGTCTTCGATAGGCTAGGCTTCTCCCCCTCTATTCTGGCATTCTGCAGATCAGTCCAAAGATATAGCCTCATTCCTTTGATACCAATGCATAATTAGCATAGATCTGATGTTAGTCTTGCGAGTACTTTGGATGAGTACTCACGGTTGCTTTGCTATTCTTTTTCCCCAAACCCATATGATGATACATCAGACGATGGAGCCCAGGAGCCAGACGCCACCGCAGGAGCTTACTACCAGGAGGGTCCCGATGGTACTTACTACTGGATCAAGCCAGCCGACCAGGAGTAGTTTAGGAGGTTCCCAGGCAGGAGGCCTGCGCCTTTTCGATCTGTACCCCTGTTTGTGCTAGCCTTCTTAAGGCACCTTTGTCTAACTATGTCTGTACTCAGATACCATTTGTGTGAATGACTTATGTATTTGGGCCTCCGTGCCCCTGGTTTGTAATATGTGACGACTATGTTTAATTTGAGTTTAGAGTTGTGTTGTGATATCTTCCCGTGAGTCCCTGTGCTTGATCGTGCACGTTTGCGTGTATGATTAGTGCACGATTAAGTCGGGGGCGTCACAAGTTGGTATCAGAGCCGACTGCCTGTAGGAAGCCCCACTCCAACTCCTTGGCCGCAGTTGAGTCTAGTATTTCCGAAAACTATTTTACTAACATGGTTGTGTGGCTTACGGGCCCACGTCGCCAACTGGGTGGTATTAGGATCTTTTATTCCTCTTCTATACTCTGGGACTCTGAATCCTCTTCCTTTCGGGTTAAATGAATTTTACTAACGCCGACACTAGGATCTCAATCTCGTCCACCCGGAGAGCTGGATTGTCAGTGCTTGTTCCTTATCATTGATCTGATTAGTCTGATAATCACATTTTCCTTTCCATTAACTGACCTGCTCCACAAAGGTGTTAAATTTGAATGGACAGAAAAATGTCAAGAAAGCTTTCAGATGCTTAAAGATAAGTTGACATCTGCCCCAGTGTTAGCACCCCCGGATTCTCAAAAGGACTTCGAGATTTACTGTGATGCATCTTGTCAAGGATTAGGCTGTGTCCTAATGCAAGAGCGCAGAGTAATTGCTTATGGCTCTCGTCAATTGCGTCCTCACGAGGAAAATTATCCAGTACATGATCTCGAGCTGGCTGCAGTTATTTATGCTCTGAAGCTGTGGCGACATTACCTCCTTGGTAATCGTTGCGAGATATACACGGATCATAAGAGTTTGAAGTATTTGTATACTCAGCCAGACCTGAATCTTCGTCAACAAAGATGGCTCGAGACAGTAGCCGATTATGATATGAATATCTCCTACACCCCTGGCAAGACTAATGTGATGGCCGATGCTTTGAGCCGCAAGGCTTATTGCAACAACCTCATGGTTCAGGAAGCGCAACCTATGCTATATGAAGAGCTTCGCAAATTGAACCTTCACATTGTTCCTCGGGGTTATCTCAATACCCTGGAGATTGAGCCAGACCTCGAGCACAACATCAAGACCAGACAGAATTATGACTCTGAAGTCGAGAAGATAAAGAAGTACCTCTCCAAGGGTAATCCTTCATTCTACCATGTTGGTGAGGATGGTGCTTTGTACTTCAGAGGCCGCCTAGTGGTCCCCAGGAGGCATAATCTGGACTCTCATTCGGACGTTATGAAAGAAGCTCATGACACGCCTTTGTCTATTCACCCTGGTAGTACCAAAATGTACCAAGACATTCGTCAGCGGTACTGGTGGCTCGATATGAAACGTGATATTGCCAAGTATGTTGCTGAGTGTGACGTCTGCCGTCGCATAAAAGCAGAACATCAGAGGCCTGCTGGAACCTTGCAACCACTTGAAATTCCGGAATGGAAATGGGACAAAGTACAAATGGACTTCATTACTGGATTTCCCAGATCGCAGAAAGGTAATGACGCTATCTTTGTCGTCATCGACCGTTTCTCGAAGGTTGCTCACTTTCTGCCTGTCAAGGAGACTATCACTGCTAGTCAGTTAGCGGACTTGTACGTCTCCAGAATTGTGTCACTCCACGGTGTTCCGCTGGAGATCAGTTCAGATCGTGGCAGCCTCTTTACTTCCAGATTCTGGAGCAGTTTCCAGGAAGCCATGGGAACTCATCTATCTTTTAGCACTGCTTTCCACCCTCAATCTCAGGGTCAAGTCGAAAGAGTTAATCAAGTGCTAGAAGATATGCTTCGAGCTTGTGTCATCTCATTCGGTAAGAAATGGGACGAATCTCTTCCGTATGCCGAATTCTCTTACAACAATGGCTATCAAGCTAGTCTGAAGATGGCACCGTTTGAAGTTCTTTACGGGCGTAAATGTCGAACCCCTCTGAATTGGTCAGAAACTGGGGAACGTTCACTTGTCGGACCGGACATTATTCAGCAAGCTGAAGAACAAGTCCGCATTGTCCGTGAACATCTGAAAACTGCTCAGTCCCGTCAGAAGAGTAATTATGACCGAAAGCACAAGGTAATGGTCTATCAACCTGGTGAGCAGGCTTACCTTCGTGTCACTCCGTTGAAAGGCACTCATCGATTCGGAATCAAGGGCAAGTTAGCTCCTTGCTATATTGGCCCGTTCCGCATTCTCGCTCGTCGAGGAGAAGTGGCATATCAATTGGAGTTGCCGCCAAATCTTTCTCAAGTGCACAATGTCTTCCATGTATCGCAACTCCGGCGCTGCTTCAAGGATCCTATTCGAGCTGTGGATCATGAAGTGCTTGAATTGCGAGAAGATCTGTCTTATCCAGAATACCCAATCCGCGTTCTTGATCAAACTGAACGTCGGACTCGCCAGAAGTCGATCAAGTTCCTCAAAGTTCAGTGGTCAAATCATTCCAAGGATGAAGCCACTTGGGAACGCGAGGATCGTCTTCGTGAAGAATACCCTGCTTTCTTTCAGTCCTCCTCTTAATTCTCGGGACGAGAATTCTTGTTAGAAGAGGAGAATTGTAACACCCCCCTGTACCTGCCACAGTGATCACCCCTGATAATGCCATGTCATCATGTTTAGCTTTGCATAAGCATCATTTGCATCAAGGCTCAATTAAAATTTGAATTCAAATTGCAATTTAAATCTCAAGTGGAAAATAAAAGTTGCTCAAACCAGTAACTAAAATGTTCATTAAATAGCACATAATTCATAACTAATCTTTTTGAGGAAAACAACATCACCAAAATTCCAAAACTGCCCCTAGCTAATTAAAACAGTGGCTAAACAGCTATATTAAACACTAAATAATTTAATAGGATTTAAAATAAAATCATAAATTGCCCAAGTCAATTATTGGTGAATGAGAATAATGCACTGAGAATTATGGGCCAAGTCACACATTTATTAAAAGTCATTTAGTGGCCTCACAATTTGCAAAACAGTGAGAAGAAAAGGAAATAGAAAATAGAAAAAGAAAAAGGTAAAAACTTACTGCTGCGTTGGGCTTCCAGTGCACAGTGTTGGGAAGCCCAGCCCGCCACGGCCTTTCGTCCTCCTCCCGCCTCCCTTCGCGCGCTGTCGTCGGTTCCCGTCGACACGTCGCCGTCGCCGCATGCGTCGTTCATCCGCCGTCGACTCGGGGTGGATAAGGACCCCCGCGCCCCCTGCTCGAACACTAGCGCCCACTTTCCCCCCTCTCTCCCTCGCACGCGCTCGCTCTCTCTTCCACCCGAAGCTCGTCGCCGTCCGCCGCTCGATCCCGCGCTCCCACGCCCTCCCGTGCCTCGCCGATACGTCCTCGAGCTCTGCCGCGACGAGCCCGTCCTCCTCGACCACACGCGCGACTCCCGAAGCCCCTGCATCGACGACCCGGAGCTCCTCCTTCCTCGGATCGCCGCCGCTTGCCGTGGACGATTCTGGCTGCATCAGGCCTTCCCCGAGCCCGCTTTGAACGGCTACGCCTCCCTGTGAGCTCCCGCCTCCTTTTCCCTCCTTTCCCTCGACGAGCCGTTGCTCCTAGCGCTGGATTTCACCGGCGCCCGAACGCGCCGCCACCTAGGCTCGTCGCCGGCGCCTCTCCGGTGACCATTTGGTCCCATCGCCGCCACCACTCGAATCGCCACATTGCGTAGGACCCCGTAGCGCCTTTGGTTAGCTCGAACGCGCCCCGGTTAGCTCGTTTCCATCGGCGCCCGAAGCTCGCTCCGCCGCCGATGACGTAGCGCTCTCTACGGTCCGCCGTTGCTCGAGCCGATGCCTGGAATGGATCGGCGCCGACGCCAGCTTTCGAACGCCACCGGCCGCGTGCGAAATGACCCACCGTGGGGCATTTCCGAGCTCGCCGGAGCTTTCGGCCACGCCCGACGCTCGCCGGCGACGCTCCGGCGCCGGCCACTGACGTGGCACACCTGGGGTCCACCCCTGGGTCACTGCCAGTGGGGCCCCTGGCCCCAGCTGACTGGGTTGACCCAGTCAACTGGGCTGACTGGGTTGACTAGTCACTGACATGTGGGGCCCCATGCCCCTGTGTCTATGACATATGGGCCCCCACTGTCAGGTGCTTAATTATCTGAATGGATTAATTAGAAATAATTAATTTAGTTAAATGACTCACTGACATATGGGCCCCACATGGTTAATTAGTCAGTTAATTAGCTAATTAGCCCACTGTCTATGACAGGTGGGTCCCACTGGTCAGGTTTGACCTGGTCAGCCCCACTGTTGAATGCTGACGTCAGCATTGCATCATGCTGACGTCAGCCTACACTGTTCTGGATAATTCGAATTAATTAATTAAAATAAATTTAGAAAATTAATAAAACTTTAAAAATTCATATTTTTTAAACCGTAAGTCAGATGAAAATAATTTATATATGTAAAATGATCAAAAAAATATGAAGATTCTGAATATGTGATCAAATCACCTGTTCCACACTCCTAGCTAGCCGAACATGGAACTTTTTGACTGATTTCAGTAGATGAATAATGCACCACTTTAATAAAACAAATCCAAACAAATTCTAATTAATTCCCAAGAGTTAACTAAATCATTTAGTTAGGCAGTATAACACATCTGCATGTCATTTTAGGCATGTCATGCATAATGATTGCTTTTTGCCGTGAATTTATTGTTTCTTCCCCCTCCTTCTCTCTCGCTAGACGCCGACACCGACGCTGTTGCTGCCGAGTTCGACTACACCCCCGACGACCAAACGTCAGACGACCCCGCCTTTGCCGCAGAGCAACTAGGCAAGCAAACCCCCTTGACGCATGCCTATATCACCCAATTCATTCTCCCTCCTGCTTGCATTAGAAATTGCTGCTACTATGTTTTATCCTATTTCTGATGCATAGCCTGTCCTTGTAACTGCTTTTGATAACTGCCTATTGTCCGAGCTGCTTAGTATAGGACTGGATGGTAAACCATCTGAGGCCGCTCTCCCTTGCTGTAGTTGCTCCGCTTTAGTATCTGTGCCCCGATCGAATGATCGTCGGGCTGAGAACAGCACATCACTACACACCCCCCCTAAACTGCCCGACACTGCAGAGTTGGCATCGAGTGCCGAGGGTGATACCTCTTAGCTCACTTCCGATGGTGTCTCTGTAGGATAGCTACCCGGATGTGTGTTACAGAGGGTGATTCCTCTTTCACCACTTCCGATAAAGCTTCTGTCGTGCAACCCCTCAAGTGTGAACCATCGAGGGTGATTCCTCCTGGTTCTCCTTGACGAATTACATCGAGTAGGGATCCATCGAGGGTGATTCCTCGGATTCCTCCTCGGTACTTGGCCACACACTTACTATGACCTTTGTTACAGGCGGGTCCACCTCGAGAGGTACCCGCGGGTGGGACATGTAAAGTCAGGCTTGCCTGCTACGTGTCGATCAGCCGAGGCCGGACATCACCAGGAACAAGGGTGTGCGGCCGAAGTTAATCGCGCGTGTTGGTGAGCGAGTTACTAAATGAGCTTAAACGGATTTGGGTGTTTGATCTGAGTGGGTCGTCGTGCCCATTTCGCACTACCACCACGTGGGATAATGGTTTAATGGGGCCCTCTGCATCGTAGTGTCAGCCGAAGGCTCTTCAGACATCACAGCTCAGAGATGCGGGCTGATTGCCGGGATTTGGCTGGTTACGTCACTGGGTTGTCCAGTGTCGTGCCTGTTTCTCCGGCCAGTCACGTAACGTGCAGGAGTGCAAAGGGTGATGGGCCCAAGACCCCTGCGCACTTAGGATTTAGACCGGCGTGTTGACCTCTCTGCTGAGCTCTAGGTCGGGCTGCGTTGTATCGATCACCCGAGGCTAGGTATTACCCAGCAAGTGTGTCCGGCCGGAGGTAATCGAGCATGTTGGGTAACAGTAGTGCACCCCTACAGGGAAGTAATCTATTCGAATAGCCGTGTCCACGGTAACAGGACGCTTGGAGTTGTGCCCGGATCCATGACAACTATAAAGAGATGATACATGATAAACGGTTAATAATGCTCTCGGGATCGCTTTCTCGCAGGGTGTCGAGAAAGGATCTCAGGGTATTGCTGTTGTGTAATCAACATGTATGCTACTACTATCTACTCTCTTCTTATGCTGCAAGACTGCTTGAAGATGCTAGTCTTCGATAGGCTAGGCTTCTCCCCCTCTATTCTGGCATTCTGCAGATCAGTCCAAAGATATAGCCCCATTCCTTTGATACCAATGCATAATTAGCATAGATCTGATGTCAGTCTTGCGAGTACTTTGGATGAGTACTCACGGTTGCTTTGCTATTCTTTTTCCCCAAATCCATATGATGATACATCAGACGATGGAGCCCAGGAGCCAGACGCCACCGCAGGAGCTTACTACCAGGAGGGTCCCGATGGTACTTACTACTGGATCGAGCCAGCCGACCAGGAGTAGTTTAGGAGGTTCCCAGGCAGGAGGCCTGCGCCTTTTCGATCTGTACCCTTGTTTGTGCTAGCCTTCTTAAGGCACCTTTTTCTAACTATGTCTGTACTCACATACCATTTGTGTGAATGACTTATGTATTTGGGCCTCCGTGCCCCTGGTTTGTAATATGTGACGACTATGTTTAATTTGAGTTTAGAGTTGTGTTGTGATATCTTCCCGTGAGTCCCTGTGCTTGATCGTGCACGTTTGCGTGTATGATTAGTGCACGATTAAGTCGGGGGCGTCACACTCTCCTCCTGCCGTGACCAGCTCCTCGGCGCGGTAGTCGACGCCCCCTTCTCCTCCTTCCTCGTCGGCCCTACGGCGCGCGGCGAGAGCCTCCTGCTCCCTCACGCCGCCAACCCCATGGTCTCCCTCTTGGCGTGGCTCTTGATTGTCGATGAGGGCTTGCGGCGTTCTCCTTGTCGTGCCGGGTCATTGAGGGAGCGTCCTAGTGGGCGTGTCGAGGTTCTTCCGAGGCGGCATCCTGTCGTGGATCTTGTTGTGTCAAATCCCCGGCTCGGTCCAAGAAGAAAAGCAAGAGGTCAGACTCAAGCCTTCTTTTGAGACACGGCCAATTGTTCGGTTCCCACAGGCGGCACCAACTGTCGGACACCTAAATGTCCGACAGTAAGGGGGTGTTCCGAGTTGGGTTGTGATGTCCTTCGGGTGACCTTTGTATGGGGTCGAAGCGCGCCTCTACTTCTTCACCTCTTGGACGAGAGGGATTTGCCGCGTATCTCGCCTCCTTCGCCTTGCCGCCTTACCGCCTTGCCACCTTGTCGCTTTGCCAGTCTATGTCCGAAGTAGTCGCTTAGTGGTTGCTTGTCGTGGTGGAAGTCCACGGTCGAGGTGGTCGTATGCCGCCGACGGGGGCCCGGGATGGTCGAGGTAGACCCGGGAGCCCCAAGGTGGACCTCCTAGTGGTCGAGGCGGACCGGCGTGACACTGCCCAACTCCGTCGTGACACCGCATGTCGCGTGTCGAAACGCGGACACCGGGGAAGCCGAATCGTTCCCCTACGGATTTGTTCGGAGAGGGGCGCGGGGAGATCCTGCGTCGCTTGCGGAGATGTAGTGGAGATTTGGGCAACGCACACACACGGTTTTTTACCCAGGTTCAGGCCATCCGAAGATGTAAAACCCTACGTCCTGCTTGTCTGATCTTGGATTGAAGGTGGAAAACAGGGAGTACAAGGGTTTGATCTTCGTCCCAGGGAGCAGACTTTCTCCCCGGGGTCTCTCTCTCTGGTGTTCTCCCGTGTGTGCCCTTGCTAGGAGTACAGCGATCGATGCTCTCTGTGTCGGTCTTGATGTCTCTCTCCCTGTCCTCGTTTTGGACTTGGTCATCCTCTTATATACCGAGGGGTTACCACAGGTGTCCTGGTGCATGCACGACACATGTGCTGGGCTTGCCGCCGTGGTAGATAGGTGGCAACTGACGGAGCAGGAGGTGGCGACAGCTCGCCGCCCTGCTGTCCACGCGCCGCGCCGCGCCCTGGCGCGGATGGGATAGATCGTCTAGTCTTGTCACGCCTGCCGCGCTGGTCGGGAGCGGAGGCGTGCCTGCCGCGCCTCAGATGAGGCGCGCCAAGTGTCCGCCAGGTGTCCTCCTCGCCTTCCCGGGGGAGGCAGGTGGCGCGTGCGGCCCGGGATGGGCCGCGGTCTTCCTTCGGTCTTCGCCCCCGCGGAGCCGTGCGCGGGGATTGTCCCATGCTTCGTGGTCCTCTTGTCAGTGGGGCGGAGTGGTGCCCGGCTAGCCCCGCCGGGTAGGCACTCCGGATGTTGAAGTAGCGATCCTTGACGCGTTCATGGGTGGGGGCCAGCTGTGGTGGCCTCCCAAGGCTCCTTGAGTCGTTTGCCCAACGTAGGGCTGTCGTGGTGCGGACTTCAGCACCTTGAAGATGTAGATCTTGTACGTCTCGACGCCTAGCCGGGGGTACGAATACCCGCGGCTAGGCAGGGGGTACCGTTTCCTTCCCGCCGGGAGGGGGTTGCCTGCATAGTCATCAACAGGTTAGTGCTCAAGTATGTACCTTCATGCGTCAACGCCTCCGGTGGGGGCCCACGCGTCATGTCATCGTGACACCTCAGGCTGGACGCGCCGAGCGGGCTTCGCGGCCCGCTCGTGGCCTGCGAAGGACCGGACCATACGGTCCCGGCCCGCTAAAAAAATCGGTCGGTCCGAGCTGTGGAATTGGGCCCGATATAGCATCCGGTCCGGTCCTGTTTTGGCCCGGTCCGCTCGGTCGGACCGTACGGTCCCAAGAGTGCGTACATGTATACGCTTCAAGAAAAGAAAACCTAGCGACATGTTCCTGCCGCCGCCGTCTTCCTCCATGCCACCGCCGTCCTCGGCCCCTCGCCAAGGCCTTGCCCTCTACCTCCACCTCCCTTTCTTGCCATGGACTCGCCCTCTGTACACACGCTATGACCTCCACCCCCACCTCCCGTGCGCGCTCGCCATGGCCTCCTGCCGCTGTGTGTGCTCACCATGACCTCGCCCTCGCTGCAGCCGTCGCTAGCCCGCGCGGCCACCGGCCTCCCTGACCCCGAAAACCAATAGCAGAGGAGGGAGCGCTGCACCTGCCCGTCGTCGTCGACCGTCGCCATCTCCCCCTGCCCGTCGTGGACGCTATGGAGATGAAGGAGCAGCTGCAGCAGGTGCTCACGTAAAATACAGTTTCGTCAGTTGTAGCTGTAAGCTGTTAAAATTCAGTTTCGTCAGACAATAAAGTTTTCTTCAGTTTCATCAGTTTCGTCAGACAACACAGTTTACTTCAGTTTCATCAGTTTCGTCAGTTGTAGCCGTAAACTGATCATATTGCATGACGATCTCCTTCTCTGTCCTCTGTTTGCTTCATTTGATTTGGCAGCTCGGTCCATTGTTGGTGCAATAAATCAATCCAGCTTCTTCTTTAGCTAGCTTGCATGCACTGCCTGCCTGCCTGCCTGCTAGCTTGCACGTACTCAAATGAATCGATCGAGCTGCCTGCCTGCTAGCTTGCACCGTTGCACGTACTCAAATGAATCGATCCAGCTGCCTGCATGCTAGCTTGCACGTACTCAAATGAATCGATCCAGCTGCCTGCCTGCTAGCTTGCACCGTTGCACGTACTTAAATGAATCGATCCAGCTGCCTGCATGCTAGCTTGCACGTACTCAAATGAATCGATCCAGCTGCCTGCTAGTGTGCTAGCTTGCACGTACTGCTTGAAAATGAATCGATCCAGCTGCCTGCTACTGTGCTAGCATCACGTGCTGCTTCAAATGAACAGATCCAGCTCCCGGTCCATTCGGTCCTCTCGAGCCTCACCGAGCTGGGGTGCTTCCGGTCCGGTCTTGAGAAAGCGGACCGCTCGGCACCTCGGTCCGGTTCGGTCCGGACCGGCCGCGGCCGGTCCAAAGCACGGCTCGGTCAAAGACCGGACCGGCCCGGACCGCGTCCACCCTGAGTGACACCCCCGGTTGGCTGGGTGTCGATAGTAGCCCCCGGGCATGGCCCGGCTACGCCTACTCGGTGGAGAAGGAGTCCACTGAGTCGTCGTCGGAAGAGGAGGAGGAGTACGCTTCATCTGGTTCTGGGGCCGGAATCGCCTCCTCGGTATCTGCAGCACGGAAGTCGTTCGGAGGAGGCGCGCCGCTGGATCCGGTGCCGTTGAATCCGGCTGGTGGTGGCTATGGCAGTACCAGCAGGCGAGGTCGCGCTTGTGGTGGCTCGGACGCGTGGTTTCTTGGTGAGATCGTCGGTGCCGACGGTGGAGAAGGTGAGGATTCCATCGCCCGCTTTGCTTGATGGGACATGGGGAGAGAGAGCGAGGGGATGAATGAGGTGTTGAGGAGCGTGGCAGAGTGAGGGGCGGGAGTTATTTAGGCGTCTGCCGCTCTTCTTTACGCGTGAAGAGAGTAGATGGTTTCAGTCGTGCATGCACTTTCCCAGGCCGACCTCCATGGAAACATCGAGTCATCGGTTTTTTTTTTTTTTTTTTTTTGAGGGGAGAGTCATCGGTTTTCTTTTTCTTTTTTTTTGAGAAAGAGTCATCGGTTTTCGATGGGCTTGGCTCGGTGTTATTCACGTGTCACGACCGGTCGACTCCCACAGTCAGTTAACCCACACTATTGGTTGTGTTTTATTCTTATTTCATTAAGTGCGGGTGCGTGGATTCTGCCTATACCGTTTCCATGTACCGGAGGTTTCCTAGGGAAGGAAGAGGTGGTTTAGCACTCGCAAAAAAAAAAAAAAAAAAAAAAAGAAGAAGAGGTGGTTTAGAAAAAAATGCTTTAGCCTTGTTGCAGTAAAGCGTTCGGTGGTTTCTGGCTTATGCCTATAGCGGTCCCATACGCTCGAGGCTTACTGGAGAAGGAAGAGGTAGCTTGCGAAACTGTATTTAGCCTTGCCCTGAAGTGTTCGGTGGTGGGTTATCCCAGTCAGCGGACTGTGTGCTGACCGGGAGACCGGCGCGTGGTAGTGAAGTTAGCACGGAAGGCGAGATCATATTTCCGAATGTAGTATGTGTCTTTTTCCCTGGTGACCCTAGGTTTATCGAACCGGGAAGTAGGTGCTTGATAAGGTCAGTCAACAAGCCTAAGAAAGCTTAAATTAAGTCTCGTTTTACCGGACCCAGTTGTTCTCACGAAAGCGGTTGTATTCAATGGATTAAAATAGGCCAGGGCTTAAGGTTTCACCTGCAACAGTGCATTAGTAACATTTTTTTTTTAGAAAAGGAGGTTATCCTCCGGCCTCTGCATCAAAAAGATGCATGCGGCCACTTTATTAACGAGTAAAATGTTCAACAAAGTATCCAAGTCTCAAACAAAAACACAGCTCACAACAGAGCCGAAATCCAAAAACAGGATAGCCACAACCGGCGGTGTAAAGAAGAATAGGACGACTAAACACCTATCCTATTACATGACCGCCATCCAAACCGGTTGAAGATAGCCCGTGCTACCGTCTCCCAACGGATAGACCCAGTAACCATACGCACCCTGGCCTCCATCGGAGTGAGTAGCGACCACATACGGATTAACATAGTGGCCCGGAAGACAACCTGCAAGAAATGAACATTTGTTGTTCTGTTAAAAACCAAATCATTCCTGCAATTCCAGATAGACCATAATAAAGCACATACGCCTACACGGATGTGTCTCGCTATTTCTATCTCAACTCCGTTTAGCCACGTCCCAAATAACGTGTTGATGCTAGTAGGAGGGGCAATGTTAAACGCTATATTCACAGATCGCCATAAAATTTTGGCCATTGGGCAATCAAGAAAGAGGTGTTTGATAGATTCATCCTGATCACAGAAGCTACATCTTCGAGACCCTGTCCAGTTACGTTTAGCCAAATTGTCTTTAGTGAGAATGACTTGTTTGTGTATAAACCACATGAACACTTTAATTTTTAGAGGCACTTTGACCTTCCAAATATGCACTGACCGAGGGATAGAAGCCGAGTTGATCATGTCCAAATACATGGATTTCACGGAAAACACTCCATTCTTAGTTAGTTTCCAGTGTATCTGATCTGGCTGTTGATTAAGGTGGACATCCATCCATCTTCTCACAAGATGGAGCCATGCTTCCCAACGGTTCCCCACTAAAGTCCTTCTGAATTGAATATTTAGAGGAGTTGACTGCAATATTGTTGCAACATAGGCATCTCTACGCTGTGCAATATTATAGAGGGAAGGATATTGGATAGCCAGGGGCGTCTCCCCTAGCCACGTATCCTCCCAGAATCTTGTGGAAGTACCATTACCAACAATAAACTTTGTCCTGTGGAAAAAGACTGATTTCACTTTCATCAGTCCTTTCCAAAACGGCGAATCCGTTGGTCTGACCGTCACCTGTGCTAAGGTCTTGGATTGCAGGTACTTATTGCGCAGAATCTGGGCCCATGTGGCGTCGGTCTCTACAGATAACTTGTAAAGCCATTTGCTGAGTAAGCTTCTGTTCTTCACCTCTAAACTTTCAATACCAAGACCACCTTGGTCCTTTGGCCTACAAATAATGTCCCACTTAGCAAGTCGGTATTTTCGTTTTAATTCGTCACTCTGCCAAAAGAAGCACGATCGATAGAAGTCCAGTCTTTTCCATACCCCTACTGGTACCTCGAAGAAGGAGAAGAGAAACATTGGCATACTCGTGAGCACCGAAATAATAAGAATTAACCGGCCTCCATATGACATAAGTTTACCCTTCCAGCAACTAAGTTTCTTTTCAAAACGATCTTCAATGCACTTCCAATCTTTGTTGGAAAGCTTGCGATGGTGAATCGGAATACCCAGATATGTGAAAGGCATCGATCCAATTTCACATCCAAACAGTTGTTTGTAAGCGTCTTGTTCGTCTTTAGCTCTCCCAAAGCAGAACAATTCACTTTTATGGAAGTTAATCTTTAACCCCGACAACTGCTCAAATAGGCATAACACAAGCTTCATATTTCTTGCTTTCACCAGGTCATGCTCCATGAAGATGATAGTATCATCGGCGTACTGTAGAATGGACACTCCACCCTCCACCAGGTGCGGAACTAGACCACCTACTTGGCCGCTTTCTTTAGCTCTTCCTATGAAAATTGTCAACATATCTACCACTATGTTAAACAAGATAGGAGACATCGGGTCACCTTGTCTTAGACCCTTGTGTGTCTGGAAATAGTGACCAATATCATCATTCACCTTTATTTCGACACTGCCTTTTTGCGTAAAAGAATCAACCTGCTTTCTCCAGGATTGGTCGAATCCTTTCATCCGCAAGGCCTGCTGAAGAAAAGGCCACTTAACCTTATCGTACGCTTTCTCAAAATCCACCTTAAACACCACCCCATCTAGTTTTTTCGCATGGATTTCATGGAGCGTTTCATGAAGAACTACAACCCCTTCAAGGATGTTTTTGTCCGGCATGAAAGCTGTTTGAGATGGTTGCACCACACTGTGTGCAATTTGCGTTAGCCTATTTGTCCCCACCTTGGTGAAGATTTTGAAACTTACGTTGAGCAAACATATCGATCGGAATTGCTCAATCCGTACCGCCTCTGTCTTCTTAGGTAACAAGGTAATCGTTCCAAAATTAAGGTGAAATAGCTGCAAATTCCCATCAAACAGATCCTGGAACATTGGAAGCAAATCACCTTTAATAATATGCCAACACCTTTTATAAAACTCAGCCGGAAAGCCATCCGGGCCAGGCGCTTTATTATTCTTCATTTGTGAAATCGCCTCAAACACCTCTTTCTCAGAAAACGGGGCAGATAAGATCTCATTCTCATCCGTAGCAAGTTGAGGAATATCCTCAACCCTTGACTCATCTAAAGACACAAAACTATCCTCAGGAGCCCCAAATAACTGCTTATAATAATTAGTGATGTATAATTTTAGGTTCTCCTGACCCAAGATCGTCCCCTCATCCTGCTCGAGCTGAAAAATTCTCTTCTTGCGATGTTTGCCATTCGCAATCATATGAAAGAATTGCGTGTTATTGTCTCCTTGGACAATTTTTCGCACTTTAGCTCTAAGTGCCCACTTTAATTCTTCCTCTCGCAGCAAATCTTTCAGTCTCAACTCCGCCTCCACTTTAGTCTCCAGTTCTCTGGTATCTAAAATAGATGACTCCGCCTTTAAATCTAAGGCATCTATAAGGTTAAGGAGCCTTTCCTTCTCGACCTTATAGATGCCACTCAAATGTTTGTCCCAACCACGCAAGAATTGTCTTAGATGTCTGATCTTATTCTGCCATCTTTCTACGTTCGTTCTCCCTCCTGAATCCTTTGCCCACTCTCGAGCAACCAGATCCAAGAAACCCTCTCTCTCGAACCAAGCTAATTCAAAAGAGAAGATATTTTTATTCCCCACATGAGTTGCCTCCCCAGAGTCGACAAGGAGTGGGGTATGGTCAGAGACCGCTCGCGACAACGCCTGTACGGTCACCAGTGGAAACTTCTGCTCCCATTCCACACTGGTGAGAACCCGATCCAACTTCTCATAAGTTGGGTTTGGAAGTGGGTTGGCCCATGTAAATTTTCTACCAGAAAGCTCTATCTCCCTAAGATCCAGACTTTCAATAATAGTATTAAACATAAACGACCATCTGCCGTCAAAATTATCATTGTTCTTCTCATCCCGCCTTCTTATAATATTAAAATCACCCCCAACCAGAATTGGGAGCCGTTCATCTCCGCAAATGCGGACTAAGTCTGATAGAAAATCTGGTTTTAACTCGGGTTGCGCGGCTCCATACACTGCCACCAGTGCCCATTGGAAACCGTCAACCTTCGATCTAACCCGAAATTTAACTGCAAATTCCCCCAGAACCACGTTCCGAACCTCCAAAGTCTCGCATTTAACCCCAAGTAAAATCCCACCGGATCTTCCTCTTGGGGGTAAGCAATGCCAATCAAAATCTATGCCTCCCGATAAGGTACCAAGAAACTGAGCAGTAAAATTATCTCTACCAGTTTCAGAGAGGGCTATGAAATCTAACTTGTGCTCGATTGATGCATTCGCCAGAAACCTTCGTTTAGCCAAGTCTGTCAGACCTATGCTATTCCAAAAGATTCCTCTCATTTTTCATCATGAAATTATTTTGCGGTCCGGACCCTAGCACTTCTACGCACAGCCGAGTCCGGATAAATCTTCCGGTTCCACTTGCGCTTGGTCCTGTTTTGCTCATCAACTCGGTCCATACAACCGAGCTCAGTGAGCTGACATGATCCAGGGTCAACGTGGGCCGAAACCACGTGGGATTCAACTTTCTCGTCCCTCTCGGACGTGGCGGGAGATGTCACAAGGTCCTCACAAAAGCTATCAAGGACCCTTACACCCAAAGCATCAATTTCCGAGTCATTTAAAGGTTTAACAGCCGCTAAGTTTCTAATCATCTCCATAGCTCTATCCGCCTCAAGATCAAGTAGGTCATTAACAGATTTAGCAATTTCTTTACCATTAGTACCTAGCGTGACTCCCAACTGATTTGCATTATTCATAATATCTACCTCAGAAAAATGCAAAATGGAATTGGTAGTGTTGACTGACAAACCTGTGGTGACCTCAATGTCACGAAGCTTGGCCGCCCGCATGGCGCGCCCCAGCTGCAGGTCATCAGCGCCAGGTTGATCCTGGATGCGGCTGCTCATCCGTCTACCAGTGCATTAGTAACATGGGATAAATAAGATAAGATGTAAACTGTTAGTGATAATTAATTCATATGCTATTAGATATACATAGGCAATGTGTCCATAAGTCACTATGGCTCAGAGCACTGGTTACCATAGAGTAATTCATCCAACCGCTGGCCCTATCCGTCTCGCGGGGTTGCCTTGGTATTTAAGAATGAACAGACAGAAGCATTAAGCGTTGTGACATCATTGTAATTCCTAAGAGATTCACTTTCAGCTGTTGTACTCCTCCTCCTCTCACAGAGTTTTACCATCAGCCTTCCATTCCTCTCTCATCACACCGTTACCTTGATCACTCTTCGGGGTCTTGGGTACCTCACAAGTCCTAGGAACGAGGCACAGATACAAAAGCATACACAAATAACATAATGGACTCATTAAACTAATATCCCATGAATAAGATGGTGCACATAGCTACGAGGTTAGGCCTTAGCCCTCAGCCCGAGTGGACAACTCACACATCGCGATCAGATCATCAATGAAAAACATTGTTGTAAATAGTACTTGTATTGAAAGATTGATAGTTCTTACAACGTTGTCAATCGCGATGAGATCTAGATTACAAAGTAGTATGGCTATGACTATGGAGGTGGTAACAGTGGTGGAGTGGTGATGGCGGCAGCACTTTGTGGTGGTGATGAATGATGTTGGCCTCCTTTCTGGTGGCTGTTTTCTCTCCACTTTACAGTAGCAGCGGACAAAATTAGGTTTTCGGATGCCTTCCATCGCGAATCAGCTCTAGGACTTTTGATGACTTTAGGTCGGTTTGATCAGACGGTCAAAACGGCACTTGGTACGGTGGCGGGTACGGTCGCATGCCACCATACCAGTGCTCGTTAAGTGCCCTCCGAATGGATCTTGACTTGGTTTTTCCCCATTTGCTTCTTTCCTTCCATGTAGGCCTGATCTTCAGTGATTTCCACGTCCAAAACTGCAAGTAAAAATATGACTAGGAGATTTGCAATTGATTTGCTAATTAGTAATTAGTGGCAGGTATAGAGTTAATATCTCATCATTTTCATGACAAAGATTCGGTTTAAATATGGATAAAGATGCATATGATTTACACGCATCAACATCCCCAAGCTTAAACCTTGATCGTCCCGAGCAAGTAACAAAATCATAAGGAACTCAATGTTTAAACCAAAATAATGAGAAGTTTAGTTCACTTACAATCAGCAGTCTGATGGCTCACTCTTTCTTTAGCTGGAAACTTAATACAGATAGTGTAACAACAAGATATTATAACAGTTTTGGGAAGGCAAGACAAATAAGGTAAGGCTCATATTAACTGGGATATTTAGAACTGTAACAATTATTCCACTTCTTGTAGAAAACACTTGCCTGCGAAGGAACATTTAGGAAGATCATATTCATCATAATAAGAGTGCGAGAGCATGTTTAAACAAGCATAGCTTCAGGGTAATTCATTAAAAACACCCACTGAGGTAAAGTAAAAGACTCTCTAATGCACTTTTCTTTTTCATTGACTTTCAGGAACAATTAGCTAGTAGTAATGAGACCATGCCAAAGATCGTATATGTTTCATCAATATTGTGAAGGCTAGGCTGGGCTGCAACAATAATGTCACAATTGCGATGCACTCATGACAAATATATGAGGTTTTCCTCAGGTGTTTGATTGCTCAAGAGTCAGAGGAGTGTCCAGCTTCGCTTAGGAAACACACCCATAAGAGGACTGAGAATTTTACCCATCATAACATTGTTGTTACAGATGTTTAAATCAACTCATAGCTGAAATCTGAGAGTTATCTCATAGTAGATCGTTCATAGGCCAGCGGAGTTGTCAGCCTCACATGGAGTGCGACAAAAGTGTAGAGACACGCATAAAGCAATATCTGTTATGGTGATTAACACGGCAAACTTTGGCATGAATCTCACTTACCACTAAGCATATGTTCTATCAGACAAATCTCTATCAAAGGCAATGTTTGAGTCAATTAACATTAAATACTATGGGGTTGAGTACCTCTTAAAACTAGACTCTTCAAACAATTTTCTGCAACACCCAAGCCTTCATTCAAAGACTTTTTCTCATTCTTTAAGTTTGTACAATTTAGTACTTTGGCAAGACTCGGTTTACTAAAAGCAAATAGAGTAAGAGCTGCAATACTAAGTAACCATGTGAATAAAAATCTTACTCTATTCATCAAGACTTGCTTCCCACATGCATATAATAACTTTGATGATACAACTACTTATATAAGCATTCAACTTCAAAAAGTGGGAGTCACAAGACATACCTCTTGTCAATGAAAAATTCCTCTCTTCCTTAGGACGTGTTCCTTTAAAACTCATAGTTGATCACTCTTCTGAAAAATGATTATAGTGCGGGTGGAAACATCCAGAGTGTAATGATAAAAGGAATAATATTTTTGTGATTTTCTGGAAAGGTTTTTACAATAGAAAAAATTGGCAACGAGAGCAAAGCTATCGAAAACTGAAAACTAAAAGAAAATAAAACTAAAAACAAAACAAAAACAAAACATTGGAAGCTACTCCAATGCACGTGCTTAAAACACAACCTCAAAATAAAAGCAAATAGAAAAATAAAAAGATAACTTGTCGTCACCTCTTGATGTAGAAGTGTCAACAACCTCCCCAAGCTTAAATTTTGGAAACATGGGAGATCATTTTGGCGTTGGCAAAAAACTATTGGGTGCCCAACACACAAAGCTAGAAGATGTACCATGTGGAATCAATTGACCTCATGGTATGGTAAGTAATTGTCCATTTTGCTTTGTGAACTAACCCATGATATGTGTGTGTGGTATATCTATGTGGGGTTAGGTATCTTTCCATGGGCATGCATCAAAAGGAAGATTTCATGTAGCGTATGGAGGATGACGTCGAGTGTTGGTCGTCATCAAGGTTGATATGTGCAAGTCCAAGAGGAGCATCTCGAAGAGATCATATGCTTGGTGCTTGCCACCCCATTGTTGATAATGGTCAAGTGAAGACGGTTCTAAAATATGCTTTCCCATAATGGTTTATGGGGGAGCAATTGGCAAGTCATCACCGAGCGGAGCGCAATCAAGAAAGGTGTTCCAACTTGAGGCGGTCAAGATCATCATCATCTAGCTCAAGTGGAATGCGCAAGGCAAAGGTATGGTCTTGATAGGTTTTCTATTTTACCGGTCTCATAGAGTTGTTGGGAGACCGGGATATAGGATAGATAACCGTACTATCAAGAGGAGCTCTCGAATTAGCAACTTGATCGTATCATTCGGAGAGAGCTCAAACATTTGCATACTTGGCATCATCTTTCTTGGTTCTTATTTGTCTTTTCTCCTTGTGGGGTTTTGGTGCTTGTCGTGATCTTCATGACAAGCACAGGTTTATCAAAAAGGATTTCGTAAGAAAAACTTGTTGCGTTTTTGGTGTTGGAGGTTTTACCGGTTGTTACATTATAGAGCGATCAAACCTTTCATCATTTGGTTTTATCCTCCCTTGTTGGACTATGATGTTTCTCTGCATATTCATGTAGTGCTCCTTGTGGTGATTCCAACGAGCCCAAGATCATCAAAAACGGAGTCCGTATGTAAAAGATATCGTGTTTCTCGTAAGTGTGTTTCAGGAATTCCGGCCAGCTCGGAATATTCAGGCCCATTCCGGACGGATTCCGAACTAGAGGTGAAAACCTTCATTCCGAACCATTCCAGAAGTCTGCAATATTTCGGACCAATTCCGGATTCATTCCGGACTCAACGGGAAAACTCTCGGTTAGTCATTTGGAATGGCCTAGAATGCCCCGGAATATTCTAGACCATTCCGGATCCATTCCGGACGACACGAAAAACTGTGTAACGGTCATATTTCTTGGGGACCTATTTAAGGGGTCTTCTTCCCCAAAGGTTTCCTAACTCTAGAGCTCGTATTTGACCACCATTGTTGACCTTCTTTGAGCTTGCTATCTCTTAATCCCTCCAATGATTCTTGCTCCTTCTTGAGGGAAAAGAGAGAGGAGATCTAGATCTATTATTCCACCAATCCATCTCTCCTCTTAGTGAGGGGAAGTCTTTTGATGTGGATTCATTTGTTGAGTTCTTCATTGTTCTTCCTCTCTTGTTCCTCCATAGCATTAGTTGCTTTGGTGGGATTTGAGAGTAGAGGACTTGAACACTTCTTGTGTTCTTGCCCATTGCATCGGTTGCATCGGTTTGAGTTCTCCATAGTGATACGTGGAAGTTGAAGTTGAGAAGCTTGTTACTCTTGGGTACTTGGAGTGCCTTAGAGCTTGTTCATCTTGGGTACTTGGAGTGCCATAGATGGTTGTTGTTGTCTTGGGGCTTTGGAAGCCTTCGGGACCTTGTTGCTATCTCGGAGCTTTGGTAGCTCACGGGATATTGTTGGGAGCCTCCAATTAACTTGTGGAGATTGCCCCAACCTTGTACGGGATCGGTGACCACCCTCAAAGGTCCCATAGTGGATCGTGGCACTCCGCATTGGTGGAGGCATGAGGAGAATAAGGTGAGCCATTGAGTCGCTTGGGGTCATTGTGACTCCACACCTCTCCAACGGAGACTAGCTTTCATTGGGAAGTGAACTTCGGGATAAATCATCGTCTCCACGTGTCTCGGTTATCTCTATACCTGATCTCTTTACTTATGCAATTTACTTTGTGATAGCCATCGAGCTTGAAGTTACATATCTTGCTATCACATAGTTGCTCATATTGCTTAGCATAAGTTGTTGGTGCACATAGGTGAACCTAGCTTGTTTAGGTTTTGACTTGATAAATTAAATGCTAGTTTTATTCCGCATTTGTTCAAGCCTTAACCATAATTATTTTAAACCGCCTATTCACCCCTCCCCCCTTAGGCGACATCCGTGTCCTTTCAATTGGTATCAGAGCAGGTTCTCCCTTTATAAGGTTTAACCATCTAAAGAGTAAAGATGTCGGCTAGAGGATTAATGCATAATGACACTTTTATATTCGATGGCACAAAATATGATGCTTGAAAAATTTGCATGCTTAATATTTTTAAGGACATGGGTCCAAATATAGAGTGAATTGTAGATATGGGCTTTTCTTCTCCAAAGGGCCTAAATTGGTCTTTAGAGGATGATAAAAACTTATATCTCAATGCTCAAGCTACTAATGTGTTTTTCAAATATGTGAGCATTGTAGTTCTTGAGTCAATCATGCCTTTTTGGAAAGCTCATGAGATATGGACCAAGCTTCAAGATAAATATGATGTGTCCAATAATTGTGGGAATGATTGTTCTCCCTCCACCTCTGGGCGTAATGAGTTCTCAACTTCTACTTCACCAACATGTGGCAAGCCACAACATATTGATATGGTGAGTAGTGATAAGTATTGCAATCTCGATAGAGAGCTTATTGTTGATGATCTTTCATCTCTATCTTATTGCAATGCTTCGTCTATAGACTTTAGCACATCTAGCACCCAAAATGATTTACATGCTTGTGTTGATAGTCCGTGCATATCATGTAGAAATTGCTTGACTAAATCTCATGATGATATGCTTACTACACCGTGTTGCCATAATAAAAATGCCTGTGTTTCCTCTAGATTTTGTCTTACTAATAATGTAGAGGAAACCCAACACTCTATGGAACAAGATGTGGACTTGAGTGGTGCCTCAAGTAATATTCCATCATCATCGACCATCTCTCACTTTTGCCTTATGGCTAAAGCTTCAAAGGTATCTCCCACTTTGAACTCCAATATATCTAATGATGATGATGATGATGATGATGATAATGATGATGATGATGAGGATGACGATGCTTCCTTATTGGAGAAGGGTCAAATGATTCACCATGTTCTATAATGATAAAAATGCTTGTGCTAATTTCTTAAAAATCATGAGTGCTTTTGTTAAGCGTAAGCTTACCATTGAGGATTTGGAAGCATGCATTGATGAGTGTTATAGCCGCGAGCATGAGTATGCGAAAAAGATTTCGGATCTAGAGGAAGCTCTTGAAGAACAACAAGCCACCAAGGAATCTCTTGAGGAAACCTTTTCTTTAGAGTTATCTAAAGTAAGGGAATCTCATGATAGAAATCTTGTGGTGGCTAATTGTATTAAAATTAAAAATGATGAGCTAAAAGTTGCACATGCTCAACTTAAAGCTTCATATTCAAAAGAGCTTGCCAAGTTACCTTCTAATATTGCTATTAATAATGATGCTTGTGCTACTAACTCTATTTCTTGTGAAGCATCTACATTGAAGGAGAATATTGAGCTAAGGGCTCAACTTGAGTTGCTAACTAGCAATTATGGGAAATTGGAAGAAAGTCATGAAAAGCTCTCAAGCTCTCATTATGATCTTCTAGTCTCACATGATAAGCTAAAGTTAGCTCATAAGGCTATTATTACCAATGTGACATCTTGTGAGCCTCATGTGGACAATAGCACTACTACTCAAAATGTTTTATTGACATGTGATAGTCCTAGTAATTCTTCAAAGCATGACATTGCTACATCTTGTGATGAATTACTTTCTATGCCTTGTTGCTCTAACAATGAAGCATCTACTTCCTCTAGTACTTGTGTTGTCACTAACCATGTAGAGGAAATAAACGAGCTCAAGGCCCAAAGTCACTTCTTTGAAGAAATACTTGGAAAAGCATCATGAAGGGAAGTCCACACTTGACAATATGTTGAGTGTTCAAAGATCCCCCAATGACAAGAGTGGACTTGGATTCAACTCCAATAATAAGAATAAGTCCAATGTCAAGAAGAAGCACAAGATCAACAAGAACAAGGGCCAAGAACAAGTCAATAATTCAGTCAAGATTGTTTGCTTCAAGTGCAAGGTTGAAGAGCACCATGTTAGATCTTTCCCTTTGAAGAAGAAGCCTCTTAGTGAGAAGCAACAAGGGAAGCGGCCACAAGTTCATTCTCATGTTCAAACTCGAGTTGAAGAAAGGCCACTTCCCAAGAAGAATCAAGCTAATGCTCCTCAAGTTGAGAAATCAACTAAGAAGAAAGGAGGAAGCCAATGTTGCTACTTATGCCGTGAAAAGGGTCACTTTGCTTCTTCATGCAATAATGATACCTTATCCAACCCTATCATAGTTGATGATGTTTATTCTCTTCGGAAGGATAAGGATGGCAATGTGTTTGCCAAATATGTTGGTACTCAAAGTGGTGTCAAGAAAAGAACCATTTGGGTTGCCAAGCCTATTGTGACTAACCTCTTATGACCCAACTTGGTTGGGGACCAACAAGCTAAAACTTGATCAATAGGTGTTGTTGGAGGGCATTGGAGACTTGGCTACCTCATAAAGAATTAAGGGATCTTCATCAATTATATTTCCTCAAGCCAAGTCATTTGGATTATCATGTCTCTATCTCATATCCAATGTGCCTCCTTGTGGTAACTTGCATTTAAATTATATACATTGAAAGTTGCTTGCCCCCCTACATGTGTTAGTTTTGTATCTAGCATGTGCTTGTATATGTTGTGCTTGCTACTTACTTATCTTGAGTAATCTAGTATGCGTATGTTGGTTCGCACACCATGTACTTGTGAATTTGTGTTGAGCCTTTATTGCATCCTGTTTGTATCTTAATTGGATCTTTTGAGAGATTAATGGACTATCCCATTTTGGGGGAGTGATATGCTTTTGGCACCTCACAATCCTAAAAATGTGTGTACATGAGGAATACCACCTAGTATTGATATTACAAGATTATCTAGTCACTATGTGGTATGTCATTCTCATGAGAAATTCAAATTCTAATGTTCATTGATTATCTCTAGTTGGATTTTATTTGCCTCTTGTTGAGAAAAAATGGATTATCACATTATGGGGGAGTAATAATATTTGTGTATATTACAAACCTAGAAAATGTGAACATGTGAGGTAATGCCACTTAGAATTGATATTGTAAATTATCTTGTTCCTATGTGGCATGTTTGCTCAAACCAGCTCCTAATTTGCTTAAATTAGTTTTGTCTTTCATCTTTTGGTATCTTGTTTTTGAGAGATTTTCTTGGTGCGGGTTTCCTAAAATGTGCACTAGTATGTATTATTTGGGAAACCGATTGCTTCAAGAGATATTAATCATTGCTTTGCATAATCGTTCGAATAATTGAAGCCACCAAGAATCTCTATGTAAACATGGTGATTAACTCCTATGTTTTTCGATATGCTTTTGTGTTGTGAATATGATCATGAATAACTTTGCAATATACCACCGAGAATTAACTCCATATACTCCTTGTCCTTGGACAAGTGATAATCATATTTGTAGTAGAACTTATTGATCATATTTACATTGGCTCTCAATTCTATTCGTCTTATTCTATGCCAAGAATTGTTTTGTGCTAACTCCCTTTGTCTTCTTTGCCTCTTGAGGATCTCTTTGCCTTACTCGAATCTGTTAAGTTTTTTAATTGATGTAGGGAAATCAAGGATTCCATTCTTGTGCATTTTGTATTCAAATGCAAACATCTAGATGATGCACGAGTCTTGGGAGAGCTATCTTATTTTATTTAGAACACTTTCTCTTCAATTGGATCTTCTTTCCTTTTCTTGAATATTTCTAGTGTTTGAATATGGAGAGTGATGATCCCATTTGTGTGCATTTTATATACAACTGCAACATACAAAATAATGCACAAATCATGGGGGAGCTATCCTATATTCTTTTGAACACTAGTTGTATTCAATTGATATTAGATCTTTCTCAATTGGTCTTTAAATTCCTATCTTGTGTGTTTCTGGAAGACAAACCTTTTATATTTGGTACTTTGTGCCATCATAAAAAGTGTAGAGGGTTTGGTTTATTTGTTAGAACCTCGCTCTCTTTTGGGAGTTGGTTATCTCATTCCTTGTTTCGTGGTCTATCGTTTTGAATGAGATAAGTCTTTGAGGATGTGTCATATTTTTATTTTCTATGCTCATTGGTTTTGCTTCGGTACCTTCAATTGGTATTAACTGGAGTTTGATATCTCATTCATAGATATTTGCTTCATTTGGTAACTCTTGGGAATTTGACATCTTTCATTTGATGTCTTTTGGGATTTCGATATCTTATTCTTTGATGTATCTATTAATTGGTATCCCTCAAGTGATAATTGTTTCCTTTGGTATCTTATTTTCACTTGGTATCTTTTCAAATTGGTATCTTATCAATCATTAGTTGATTTGGTTTGGTTTCAATTGGTATCACCTTTCATGTGTTGATTTGGATCTTTGATAAAATTTGGACAACCTTATGTCGTGTCACACTTTGGTGTGCATATCTTGGTTTACTTGGTGTTTTGTCCAAATTACATCGCTTTTGGTTCTTGAAAGTCTTTTCATGCATATTTACTAATATATATGTTATGGCATGTTTACTTTCCTTGATCCAATATATAGGGTAAACTCCATCAAATCCTAAATCGGCTAAGATGTGCATGAAATTCAATTTCATATCTATATGCACATATTCATGTGGAGTTTGTCCTATGTTTTGTAGTTTGTCTAACTACTTCGGACCCAATGAGTTTGGGGACCATTTTGTACTTAAATATGTTTTAGGTACATTCGAGATGCATTGGATGCTTGTCTCATTTTCAAGGAAGGTGTTATCACTGTCGTGCGGTCACCACGACAAATCCCATGTTTGAGGTACTAGGGTTTCGTGAGAGGGGAGAGATAGGCGCTGGTGAATTCATCGGTTAACAAGGAGAGGGGCACAATTTACCCAGGTTCAGGCCCCCGGAGGGTAATACCCTACTCCTGCTTGTCTGTCTGTATTGACGATGGAGTTACAAGGTGCAACAATGGTGATGCGGGGCTCCTGTGTACCTCGCCGATGTTCTCGAGTATCTTGCTGCCGAATTGCTTGAACTCGCCGGGAAAGTCGCCAAGGAGAAAAAGAAGAGACGCATCATCCCGAGGCACCTCCTCCTCGCCGTCATGACTGACGAAGAGCTCGGAAAGCTGCTATCTGGTGTCACCATTGCGCAGGGCGGTGTGGTGCCTTGCATCCACTCGGTGCTTCTTCCACAGAGGCCAGTGGGGAAGGTTGCCGGTATGCCCAAGAAGCCTGCTGAGACTCTTGATGGGGCTCGTGTTTCTGCAGCTATGGGTAGGAAGAAACCAGTGACGAGATCCGTCAAGGCTGGGCTGCTGTTCCCAGTTGGCCGTATAGGGTGCTACCTCAAGGAAGGTCGCCATGCCCAGCACGTTGGTGGCGGGGCTCCCGTGTATGTTGCCGCTGTTCTAGAGTATCTTGTCGCCGAATTGCTAGAGCTCGCCGGGAATGTCGCCAAGGAGGATAAGAAGAGGCGCATCATCCCAAGGCATCTCCTGGTCGCTGCCATGACCGATGAAGGGCTTGGAAAGCGGCTGCTTGGTGTTACTATTGCGCAGGGCGGGGTGGTACCCTGCATCCACTCGGTGCTGCTCCCCAAGAGGGCCGTGGAAAAGGTTTCCGGTTCGCCCAATAAGACTGCTGATTCCGTCGATAAGGCTTAGAATTGTATCAGTTTGTGTATCTCTCTATTTGTAGTCTGGCCAGTTGTGTCGATGTGATGTTCTGGTCCTTGTTGTCATCGCCGCGCAAGGGCGTTTACAATCATCAACGGGCAACTCTACAAACGCAGCATATATGACGTACTCCAGAGGTGTGTTACACCCGAGGAGGGAAAAAATATTCTACTCGACATTCATCAAGGCACTTGCGGACATCATGTGGGCAGTCGAATGTTGGTCCGCAAGGCATTCAGAGCCGGTTTCTATTGGCCAACAGCACAGCATGACGCCAAAAATATTGTCCTTCACTGTGAGGCGTGCCAGATGTTCGCGACTAAGCCCAACGTCCCTGCAACCGAGCTCAACACGATACCTCTAGCATGGCCCTTTGCACAATGGGGACTAGACATGGTGGGGCCACTCAAGCGTTCCTCACACGGCGGACACACAAGGCTCCTGGTAGCAGTCGACAAATTCACCAAGTGGATCGAGGCGATGCCCGTCACGACTCAGGACGCGACTTCCGCAATCAATTTCATCAAGTCCATCGTGTGCAGGTTTGGAGTCCCACATAGCATCATCACGGACAATGGCACCAACTTCACAGCAGAAGAGTTCCAGGACTACTGCAAAGAGCAAGGGATCAAAGTCAGCTACGCATCTGTGGCGCACCCGCAAACCAATGGTCAGGTGGAACGGTCCAATGGCTAAGTCACCAGCGGCCTCAAGAAGCGATTAATGACACCACTTCATCGTGCAGCCGGAGCATGGGTTGAAGAACTACCATCAGTACTATGGAGCCTAAGAACAACACCCAATAGATCAACTGACTACACGCCGTTCTTCATGGTCTACAATGCAGAGGCTGTCTTACCCGCCGAAGTTCGCCACAATGCATCGCGAGTCGCTGTCTACTCGTAGCCAACTCAAACGCCGCGCTTGAAGACGCTGTTGATGCACTCAACGAAGCTAGGGACATCGCACTCGCACGGTCAGCGGTGTACCAGCAAGGACTGCGGAACTACCATAGTCGTCAAGTGCGCAGCAGTACTTTCGCCGTTGGGGACTTGGTCTTACGACTAAAGAAGACAAGCCATGACAAGCTGTCGTCTCCCTTGGAAGGACCCTACATCGTCGCAGAGGTTCTCGGGAACGGCGCTTACAAGCTCAAGGATAGGAAGACCGGCATAGTCTACAGCAACCCCTGGAACGTCTCCCAGCTACGTCGCTTTTACGCTTAGATTTCATTTCTGTTATTTCAATAAGGCTACTTAGCCATCAGTGTAACACACTCGAATAAATATGAACATCACCCTCCACTGCGAGCATTTTTTCCTTTGTCCTGTTACAGTTCAATACCCTACCTGGAGCTCGACTAGTCGCCGCAGCCGCACTCGACCACTCGTGGGCTGTGTCGCGGCTTAGTCGCTTCACAAGCTACAGCTGACCGATCGCCGCAGTCGCACTCGAATACTCGGGGGCTGCGCCGCGAAAGTCATAACTGAAAAATTAGGGTGACCCCTAGCCGCAGTCGCACTCGAAACACTCTGGAGCTGTGCCGCAAATAAGTTATGAACTGAAAAATTAAGGGTGACTCCTAGCCGCAGTCGCACTCGAAACACTCGGGGGTTGTGCCGCAAATAAGTTATGAACTGAAAAATTAAGGGTGACTCCTAGCCGCAGTCGCACTCGAAACACTCGGGGACAGTGCCGCAAATAAGCTTTGAACTGAAAATTTAGGGTGACTCCTAGCCGCAGTCGCACTTGAAACACTCGGGGGCTGTGCCGCAAATAAGTTATGAACTGAAAAATTAGGGTGACTCCTAGCCGCAGTCGCACTCGAAACACTCGGGGGCTGCGCCACAAATAAGTTATGAACTGAAAACTTAGGTTGACACCTCGCCGCAGTTGCACTCGAGATACTTGGGGGCTGCGCAGCAAAACAGTCGAAAAATTTGAGTTACCGAACTCGACAATCTACTGAAGCCGTGCCAGGACACTCGGGGGCTGCGTCACCAGCGAGCTACATTAAGGATCGCACCCTGACGGCCACAGAATCAAGACTGCAAATCGTACCCTAACACGCAAGCACCTGAGTAGCTGTTTTGTACCCGCAAAACCAAGTTAACGGAAGGAATGCGAGTTTGCGGGAGGACTTGAAGTATAATGGAAACATTATCATTACAAGGCTGAAGCACACAGGCTACAAATGTACAAGTTATATACAAAGCTGAAGATACAACGAGGAAGATAGACCAACTACCCCTAAAACCCGGGTTCCCAACCCTGGGCAAGTAGCGAGTCAGTCTCCTCCTCTGCAAGGTGCATAAGCTTCACGGCTGGATCAGCAGCAGCAGAGTAGTAAGGCCTCAAGTCGACTGCCCCACCATCAGCGGCGGGTGGGGGACCTTGGCCTATCCTACCTAAGTCGACATCCGGGTAATGTACCTTCGCCACCGCCAGCGCAACTTTGGCACCACCAACGAGCTGGCGTCGTACCAACACCTTGGTCCGGAGGAAGTCGCAGAATTTTTTCAGCAAACTGAAAAGACCGTCAGGCTGCTTGTTGAGCGGAAACATAGCTTGATAAATGTTGGCAAGAGCAGACTTGCAGGACCCGATAACTCCGCCAACCTGGCTGGCGCGGTCTTGAAGAGTCGCCAATATGAAGGCCTTACCCCTGTCGGACCAGAAGATTGAAGCATTGGACCCGACATTGTTGGCGAGTGTCCTCAGCCGGTTTTCAACACGTCGACGCTCGTCTGCAGAGTTAAGTTGAATGCCTGCAACAGGAAAAAAGTCGAGTTTAATAACAATCATCATGACGGAGTTAATAAAAATACTTGGTGCCTGGACTGTGCGCTTACATGCAAGGTCCTTGCTGACATTCGACAGTTCTGTCATGAGAAATTCTTCACGCTCGGCAGCCCGCCTCTGCTTCGACTGAGCTATCTTTCAGCTGGGCGCGAAGGAAATTTGTCGAGTCATCAGGTCGGACACAAGGTTGTCGCGTGGCAGGGGCAGCAAGAGGTTGAGTCGACGACGTTTTTTGAAGTTGGGCATCAGTGCCAGAAGCAGACACGGAGCACCCAGAAGTGTTAGCCTGGGTAAGAAAAAATAAAGGAAAATCATGACTCGAGTAGTTCAACTTGAGTACTCGGCAGTCTCTTCGAGCTCTGCCTTGTACTCGGGGGCTACTCCCATCGGGAGGATCTAATCTAATTCAGAAAAGCAATACAAGTACAGCAGCAGAAGGTGAAAATTTTCATTCAAAAGATCAAAGGCTCAAACAGAGCGAGTTCATTACAAAGCTTAAGGATAAAAACGAAGGAGTCTAGGACTTGGAGACAGCAACTGCGGCCTAAACTAAAAGGCCCTAATTCTCCTTAGTTTCCCCCCGGGCCTCGTCGCCGGCTCGCGCCTGGGCCTCAAGCATGGCTAGCAACTGCTTAGCTAAGACAGCAGCTCGCTGAGCAAACGGCGTGAGATCTACCTCTTTGCCGCGGGAGTCCTTCGGGTGGCCAGAGAAAGCTTTGACGTAGTCGCCAGCAATTCCACTCGCCATAGCAAGCGTGAGAGCAGTCTCGGCTCCAGAGGCTGTCTGCTCCCGACTAAAGTCAGTCCGCCAGAGCTGTGGTGCCCAGATATGTGCCAAGCAAGGTGTCGATCGTTGTCGGGAGCCCTTCATCAGGGAACATGTCCCGGTGGAACGAGGCTAGCACAGTCTTGGCCTTCTCCAGAGTCACTTTAGCCCTTGAGCTCTACTCCTCGGCCAGCACGACGGAGTCAGTCAGAGCGTCGATGCGAAGCCGGTCGGCGAGATCCGGAGAAGTGTCGAGAGCCCCTGTTGAAGAAAATTGAAAGTTTTAAGCAATGGCCAAGTCAGATGAGCTCATGAAAGGGAGAAGCTGCTAACTTACCAGACAATGATTCAATCACCGACTGGAGTCGAGCTGCCAAGGCCTCCTCCCGCTCGAGTGCATCTTTCTCACGCTGGGTGGACTCGGCAACCTTATCAAGGGCGGCTTGAGACTCCCTCTTCAAGTTGTCGACCTCCTTCTCCAGTTCGCGAACTCGAGTCAAGGCAGCATCCTTGTCAGAGGTAGCCTGAGATAGAGATTCTGCGAGATTCGGAGGGTGAGCAGATTCAGAAGAAGAAGAAATTACGAAGAAAAGGCAAACATGTTGTGTAAAAGGGGAATACCTTCGGCTGTGCTCAGTTGGGAGCGCAGCTGGTCTCGCTCTATCTCAGTATTAATGAACTGGCGACCCAAGCTGGCGAGGCTCTGGATGAAAGGCTAAACAAGGGAAATCACCAAGTTAGAAGATGAAGATTTGAGTCTATGCTCGACTGCATGCGGCCGAACATAGACTCGGGGGCTACTCCCATCGGGAGCGCTGGTCGCGCACCCGATAAACAGAAGAAAACCCAGTCAAAGAAGTTCAGTCGAAGAAAAACCAGTCAGAGAAGTTCAGTCGAAGAAGTTCAGTCGAAAAAACTTACATGGTTCGGGATGTCTGGCGAATTCCCTGAGGTTGACGCGTGAACTGCCCGGGCAATCTCAAGGGCAGCTGCTGAAGGTTGTCCTGCGTCAGTCGCAATGACTGGTGAGTCCACCGTCCTCCCCGAGTCCGTGACCTTTCCCTTCAGAAGATTCGATTCTCCAGCTGGAGTTGACTCGGTCTCTGGGGTGGCTTTCGACTTCCCCTCCTTGGGTGGTGAAGTCTTGGCTTTCTCTGCGGGCTCACTGAAAAGGAGGCTCTATGGGTTAGTCGGGAGACATAAAAATCAACTGTTGAAGCAGAAGAAACTTACTCGTCGTCGGTGATGTCGATTGGTGCCATGCGAAGGCCAAAGAGGCGCTTAGGCTTCTTGGCGATAGGCGGTTTCTCGAGTGGGATACCCGCGCTACCTCCGTAGTTGGGAGGCTTGAAGGCCAGCGGAATCGCGTTGATGGGATTCTTCAGTAGTTGGGAGGTAGACTGCTCCGATGCATTGGAATCTTTTGACGTGGCCTCCGTGTCAAGATCCTCACCGCAGGTGCGTTTGTGGGGCAGTGTTGAGGTGTTGGCGGTGGCTGTCTTGTCATCGTCGCTTTCCTCCTGCATCTCCACAGAAGGATCGAGTTCGGTGTCCAACTCGACATATGGCTCTAAGCCCTCAGCCAACTGCGCGCTACCAGGAGCAGGCGGCTCACTGGGGGCGAGTCCCTGATTCTGAAGATGAAGAAGCAAGAAATGGCGAGTTGTAAATGAGGTTACTCTAAAAGGGACGAAGAAATCGGAGACAAGTCAGAGATAAAAAGTTTACCTTCGTTGGTGCATTGCTAGCCTCGAAGGGAGCAAAGGGAGCAACTGGAGGGATGGCGTCACAAGGGTCACTCGCCTTGATCTTGGTGATCGCCCTGACATTATCCTCGAGTTCGTTAGTCGAAAGTTCTTCGTTTCGAACTCGAGTAGGATCGGAGGCACCCGAGTAAGTCCACATGCTATGGACTCGGGCCTGGAGAGGCTGGATGCGACGCTTGAGGAAGGTGGCCGCAAGATGAACGCCGGTCAGCTCTTTTTCTCGGAGGGTGGCGATTTGATCCATCAGGCCGTCAGTTTGCCTTTTCTCCTCCGCGGTCAACTCATTCCTCCATGATTTCCGAGGGATCACCGGCACGCCCATCTTGACCAGTGGCTCTCCATCAGCACTCGCCTCGTCCTTGACGTAGAACCAGCGACTCCTCCAGCCTTGGACAGACTGGGAGAACTTCATCTCCAGGTACTCGACTTGCGGGTTAACCTGGAGGTTGCAGCCGCCAACTTCGTGGAGGTCGGTCTTGCTTGGCTGGGGCTTCACGACGAAGATTCGCTTCCACAGCGCCCAGTGCGGGGCGACACCCAGGAAGCACTCGCATAGCACGATGAAGCATGCGAGATGCTGGACGCTGTTGGGCGGCAAATCATGCAGCTGGATGCCGTACGCCGCTAGCACCGCGAGAACAAAGGGGTGAAGGGGAAAGGAGAGACCTCTGGAGATGTGGTCGACGAAGGCCACGCGCTCGTTCGCGTGTGGCACCGGCGTCAATTCCTTTCCTGCGCGCCGCCAAGCCTTGGCGTTCTCCGGCGGGATAAGTCCCTCCCTCTCCATGCTCTGGAACGTCTTCGCGGGGATGTTGGACTTCAGCCAGGTCGCCGTCTTCTTCTTCGGCGCGTCGGAGTCAGCGGCCGCGGCCTTGCGCCCAGGATTCTTTCCCTTCACCATGGTTGGGGGAGCAGGAAGCTCGGAGGCAGAGTAATGGCGGGATGCGCTGGGAGAGAAAGGATGCGGGAGCGAGCAAGAAGAGAAGATTTTTACCGTCCTCGGTGAACTGCTATTTATGCGCGGACTCGACAATTTTGAGCCGTCAGATCCTTACTGGTAACCCACGTTGCCATCCAAAGCCTACACGTGGCGCGCGGAGGTGAACCGGCGCGCCACCACCTCTTCCACTACGCGCGAAAATTGAGGAGGCCATTACACCGGACCCCTCGATTCTCGCGTACTGAACGGTCAAGTTCAGTCAACTGAACACACGCCTCCGTCACCTCTGACGGACAGGAGCCCCTGTCGCGTCCCATCGCCTGACAAGGTGTGGCAGCATGGTGCGTTGTGACGTCACAGATGACGCAGGTAAGGAAAAATATTTCTCGAGTCAGTTGATACTTACAACTTTTTCGACTCCTCTCATTTACTACCCTCAAGTCTGACGCTGAGGGAAAGCCCCACGAGTCGAAGCATTCCTCGGTGGCCTGTACCCGGGACTCGGGTAGTCGTGTGCAAACACCTCTGTTCCCGGACCACGTCAGCCGCGTGATAAGTCTGGATGCCACGTTCATAGCGTGAAGGTAAGACCCGCAGATCGTGTCCGCCGGCCTGGGAGTCGCACCACTGCTGCGCTACCTAGTTTTTTCCGTGCCTGCGGCATGATGAAAATCCTAACGGACGCGTTGGGTAAAAATTTACTGAAAACTGGAGTTTGACTCGGTAAGGCCTCCGCGGCACAAGTCGAGCTACCCCAGGTATTTCTAGGCTCGAGCCCGGGGACTCGAAACCTGAGAAGGCTAGTGGTGTTTTCTCCCGAGTGAGATTAATTGGCCTCGAACTATCGAGTGCGCCAAGCCTACTCAGTCATTTCCCTCGACTCTGATATAGCTGCTCGCTGCCAGCTCGGTCTTGACTCGATGAACTTCCAAGTTGTCATACCTTCCTTTTCAGGTACTCAAGACGGACTCGAACAATTGTCCAGGGTGAGTCCTTGATCGAGTCTTCGACTCAACCAGGCACTCGGGGGCTACTGACGTGGGGATACTAAATGGACCCCCACGGTTGATGTATCGGGTGCAGCCCATCTGCGGGTCCCTCAGGCGGCCCATCAGGGCAATGAAGCTTAAGCCCACCACGGGTGCAGAAAGAAGACTAACTCGGGAAGGGATCCCCTGCAAGGCAAGACTAGGTTAGGTTACCGACTCTTAGTCGAGTCCTACTCATGTACGAACTCCTGAGACCCAGCCTCCTATATAAAGGCTGGGAGGGGGTCATAGCAAACCCTAGAGACACCCGCAAAACTCACCTGCGCCAGATCCGATCTCTGCGCCGCAACTTCTGTAATCAAGAGCAACTCGCCGAATAAAACAGACAAGCAGGAGTAGGGGTGTTACCTTCTAGTAAGGGCCCTGAACCTGGGTAAATCGTGCCCCGAGTCCTGTCAAGCCGAGTAGTCCACCAACGCTCATCTTCCTTTACGAAACCCTAACCCCTAAAGCATGGGATATGCCGTGGAGACCCCACGACAGAGGGTGTGGCATTTTTAAGTTTCTCCGTCTCTCTCTCGTTGTCCGAGTTAGTCATCCTCCTCTTTAGGCGGTTAAGCCCTTAATAAAGAGATGTTGCTCTGATACCAATTGAAAGTATCGAAGAGGTTGACTAGAGGGGGGGAGGGTGAATAGGCAACTACAAATTTTACTTTACTTTTTCAATTATGGGGTTGCTCAAATATAGATTGTCTAGATTATGCAACTAAGTGAACAATCCTATGTGATGATCAAGATATAAGCTAGCAAGGATATCTAAAACAAGTAAGCTTGCAACAAGTACTAAAGGTAAGTTTAGAGATAACCAACAAAGTGACACTGAGATTTATCCCGAAGTTCACTTCCCAATAGAAGCTAGTCTCCGTTGGAGTGGTGCGGTAGCCGTCAAATGGCACACCGTATCTCCTTCGTGTCCTCCACCAATACGGAGAGGCATGAATCACTATGTTGTCCTTGAGGTCGACAACTAGAACCTTCATAAGGATGAGGCACACTCCACAACTTGGAGGGTCCTCACCAAATCCCGTGAGCCGCCAAGACTCCGAGATGCTTCAACGTTGGGGCACACTCCACAACTCAATTGGAGGCTCCCAACAACTTCTCGTGGCTACCAAAACAACAAGGATGACCAACAATCGTCTAGGGTTCCAACGAACCCAAGAGTAACAAGTTCCTCAATGGAATCAAGGGAGAATTCAAATTCCTTTTGTGGAAGGGTAGATCTAGGTCTTCTCACCCAAACCCTAGAAGGGCATGAGCTAGGAGTGGATAGGATGAGAGATCTAGGAAGTTGGAGCTTGCAACGTGCATGTGTTGAATAACAACAGGAACCGAGACGCAAAGGGCCATTGGCAGGACCAACGGTCAAGCCAAAATAGGGTGTTAGTCCCGGAGCCAGCAGTGATGAAGGATCCAATTTGCAACACTGGTAGCAGTTAGATTATGGACTGCCGGAATTGGGACCCTCCAGACTATTGGGCGAACACCAGAGGCTTCCTGCGCAGGTATTTTCGTGGTTATGATGGCTAACGAGAGCCGTCCTTCTCTGATGGCAATCATCCACAGACATTTGGAGAGAAGTGCAACATTCATACGTTTGGAGGAGAAGATCCCCAAATTATCTTGGTCCTTGGGCTTGCAGATCTCAGACCATTTTGACCGCGGGATTTTTCTGCTTATCACGACTTTAAATCTAGATCATTAATGAGATTAAGAAGTCTTTGTTTCTCCAATTTATAAATGTCACTTTCATTTTTTTTGCCCAACCCCGCAAGAACTGCCGCAAAAGTGTCTAATTTTATATTGCCCTCTTTCAATGTTCGATGCTCCTCTATTCTCTTTAGTCCATTCTGTGGCAATCAAATCTAATAATCCTCCCTTTCAGACCACGATAGTTCGAAAGATACCATGACGATATGAAATTAAAAGGAGGAAGGGGAAGGGAAGCCGAAGCAGAACTGCAATATTTCTTAATCCCTTTGTTATCGGATTAAGAATATTGGATAACAATTACTGGAAGTCAGTGAGATCGTGAAGGAGATTTGGAGGGGATCAGCAGGAAGATAAACAGTTGTTGAGGGAAGTCGAAGGGGTTGCGTTGGCGCGTCTGGATGCGATCGGCGGGGAAGATGACCTGTTGTGGACTTCTCTTTTTACAACTTATTAGTATAAGAGATGATTACCTCTGGAAGAAAAAAGTATACGAGATGATTCCCTCAAAAGAAATAACTTTTTTTAGAAGACCCTCAAAAGAAATAACTTATACGGAATGATGGACCAGGGCCGGGAAGGATATGCTTTGTGATATTGTTGGGTGGACTGTCCGGAGATGAAATCCATGGGCATAGCGTGCTAGTTGAGCCCATGTAAAAAGAAGATAAGAAGCGAAGCGGCCATGTTTGCGTTCCTGCTGGATGATGGGACTAAGCTGTGCAAAAGGTAATGATGCGGAGGCACAAGGGGTCGGAGAAATGAGGTACTTGGAGCTCCTATTTAGATAATAGAAGATTAGTCTTCTTTTCTACTAGACCACCGAGGGTAGCAAAACAAATGTGTAACCCAGAGACAGTAGGAAAGATTCTCTTATGGTGATACAAAGATAACTAGTACTTCTCCGTCTCATAATGTAATGCGTTTTTTTGATACTAGTGTGTGCCAAAAAAAAAAGGTCCTACGTCATGGACGTAGGAAGTGCTATTAATTACTTAACGATACTCATGACAGCTTTGTAGCACAACTTTTCCCAATGAAAGACAATATATAAATATAAAATGATATGTCGAGTAATACTGCCTCAACAACCCAATTGATCTAATACAATCAGGTGATAATACTAAAAGAAAAACTACCATCTAAATTGATCTACTAATACAGATCGTCACGCGTGTAGTATGGGGTCGAATTGCACCGGAAAGCCGCTCCGCACATCAGCCACCAATGTGTCCAATACGGCGCCAGGCACGGCCACGCCCTTCGCCACGACCTGGTACTCCCTCACCTTGAGGGGTGGGGTGCAGAGCCGCCGTGTCATAGGCGCGCTGGCGGCCAGTGTGACACCGCGGTACGACACCTCCACGTAGGCGCCGGGCTTGAGGCACGCGTTGTACATGGTGTTGAAGGAGGCGTCGACATGAATTGTCACATTGAACTCTACATGTAAACTGGCCCTCGTCTCCGCGTCCAGGCCAGACACGGAGTGGATCTCCACACAGTAGAACGACAAGTCCATGACGACGAATAACACAAACAAGACGGATGCTGCAGTTAAAATTAAGCAAATGATCGGCGATGCGGCCTTGCGACACCATGTTTCCTCTTCTTGACGTTGTGCTGCCAGGCTCGTGTTTCTCCATTGCTGTGCCGGCGGGACCTCCGGATCGGTGGTCGGCCGCCCTGCCGGCATGGTGTCCAGCAAGCCGATCATCGTCAGTTCTTCCCCTCGCAGCTGCCGCTTTGCGGGTGCCAACGTATTGATTGATTACCTGCAAGCAGAAGCTAGTTTTATAGGTGGATCGATCCCTGCAACTTCCGTTCTAATACGTGCTTCACTTTCCTAAAGAAAATGTCAGTTTCCATATTCCGTGGCAAAAAACTATTTAGAATAATTCTATTCCTTTTGCTTTGATTTCATTCCGGTTACATAGTTTAGATCAATCTACCATGCAACGAATTAGGTACGTACCTGCAGTCATGCACCCTGAACACACAGGTTTGGGCACGGCTGAGTTTCCTGTATTTCGGTTTGTTTGTACCGGAAGAAACGAAAAGCACACCTGAAAATTGACTAAAATCAGAGCAAAGTTTGTGAGATTTTCAAATCATTTAAATTCTTGTTTGAATTCATGTGTTCGCATCAAAGGTTATTAAATATTTTGACAAATATATAGGTATGTAAATATTTCAATATCTACCGAAATTTCTGATTTTTAGCGAATTTATTCAAAATGAGGGACAGGCTCATTAACTTAGGTCGTTGAAACCACCTCGGCGCTATTTAGCAAATCTACTGGCATGATCTATGCCCGTCGTCGGTGGGATTCTTGTGTTGTTTTGGTCCAAGGTTCAACTTGACTTGGTGGTTAGTATGCTACAATCTAGTTGTAAATTTTGATATAATTATCATGGATCTTTGTTGAGAGTATTTGTTTCAATATTTGCATTTTTGATATATTTTATTTAGTTAACCATTGCCCATTGGAAATATTACTTGCAAAAGAATAAAATTGTGGTTATTGTTTCGATGAGTCAAGTGGCTTAATTTTCATGTATAGGTGACAGGCCGAGAGTCGAGAGACGTCTGGATGGTAAACACGTTACTAACTTTAGATTGTTAAACATAAACAAATAACAAATGTGAAAGAATTGCCGATGTGTAAGTGTAGAAAATAACATATAGTTAAATAAAAAAAATCTAATACATCTGTGGTTCGTTGTTCCTAAACTCTGGAAGCATCCACCATGGCATCATCGTCTGGAGTACTCCTTGGGGAAGCAGCGGTATCTGGAGCAGCACTCCTTGACGGGTCCCCATCGGGGCACGTGTACAAGGACTCGCACCTGGCGGCGACGTCCCCGACCCGCCTAGCCCCGCACTCTGCCACTAGCTCGCCCTCGCCGGCTCGATCACCACCGGACTGCCTGAGCGTGACGCCGAACGCCTCCACCCCGCTCCGTATGTCGGCGGCGAGGCTGTCCATCATGTACCCCGGCAGGCGGACGTGGGCTCCCCTCGCGAACATGGGCTCGTCCCTCCTCTCCCCCGGCGCGACGCAGATCCGCTGCGGCATGGCGGGGCTGGCGGCGAGCGGGACGCAGCGGTAGGAAACCTCCACGTAAATGCCGGCGTCCACGCACACGCTGCGCCTGAGGCCGTCGGTGGTGAGGCGGAAGGTGAGGTTGAACTCTGGGCGGGCCAGCGAGAAGTCGGTGGGCGACGGCGGGTCGAGGCCGGTGGCGGAGTCGATGGCGATGGAGTAGAAGGTGTCGCCGGGTATTAGGAAGACAAAGATTAGGACGAAGGCGACAATGGAGATCAGCCCTGCGACGATGAGCCATACCCAACACGGACATGCGCGGGTGGCTTCCATGGTGGTGGTTGTTGATCTGCGATTCTTCCGTGCGTAATAATTGGTATATAGTTGTTGGTATCTAACTAGGGACTCGATGATCTAGAGGTTGTTTCTATTTATGTGCACGCGAGCATAGTCCGGGGTATCTACGTGCGGGTTGGTTAGTTTGTTGCAGAGTTTTGCATCCTTGTCAAAGAAAAAAAAGGTTACAAACTTCTGCAACACAATGCATGCGCAACATTGTGGAAACAATCGATGATGACATCTACTCCCTCTATTCACAAGCATAACATCTTTTAACTTTTTTTGTGTGAATCGGAAGTATTTAGACACGTTTAAGTATGTATGTTCACTCTTTCCGAAAAAAGAATTATGTTTGTTCACTCATCTCACTTCGTATATAGTTCATACTAAAAGGATTGGACGCGCTTTGCTGCATCGTCGGTGTTGTTAGGCTTCTTACAAAAACATTATTTAAAAAAAGATGTATTATTTTTTAAGTCAATTTTTTTGAAGTTTGATCAAATTTGTAGAAAAATATATTTGAATGCATAATATCAAATTGGTATGATTAAATTCATCATGAAATGAATTTCCCTTTTTTCAAATATTATGAATGTTGATACTTTTGCTCTAAACTTGATCAAAGTTAAAGAAATTTGAATTTCCAAAAAATAAAACCCGCTATATTTTAGAACGAGTGGGGGACATGATGGAATGTGTTTTTTTTTATAATGTGATGACTCTGTGGGCCTTTCATGGTGTGATTCTATGTTATCCGCTAACCAAATTATATTTATGTGGGCCAATTTCTACAACCGTGACAGCATATATTATATTGGTGCTATAATATCACACGACAATGCTTTTTTTAGATGGTGGGAGGGTGTGCGGTATTAATATGTTTTTATAGGCTGGTCACTGCTGATTGATTTGAAAAATCTTTGGCCTAGTCAAAATTGTAAACCAAATAAAAAAATTAAATAATTCAATTGATTGAAAGAGTTCAAAATTAGGGAACATAGTGAATTGAAATAATTGAATGGGAGAGCTTGATAAATTATTGGCCCGGTTAAAGCGAGTGACCCAATTGTAAATTGAATACCTCAGTTAATTCCGAGGCCTTAAAAATTAGGAAGCATAGTGTATAGTAGAAAGGAATTTCATGAGAGAGCTTTGATAAATCGTTGACCTAGTCAAAATCGAATGACCAAATTTCAATTGGAGACCTTAATTGAATGTGGACCATTTAAAACTAGGGAGCTTAGTTTTATAGAGGATTAAAATATCCAAAACATCTCATATTTGTGAACCAAGGGAGCCTCCGTAAAGAAATATAAGAGCGTTTAGGTCATTAAAGTAGTGATTTAAACACTCTTATATTTCTTTACGGAGGGAGGACTTCTTAATTAATTGATTAAGATCTGAATCCTGGTTTAGAAAAAACTAGATGCTGGCAAATGAGAGAGCCGTTTTGGCTCCTAGGTGTATATACACCTATTATGAAATATGTATAAAATTCACATTTCAAAATGTTAAAAAAAATTCAAGAAAAAATCGCCCTAGGGCCTCGTGGATCGTCGCCCTGCAACTAGAAGAACGAACAAAGAACGAGGAAGAAGAGGAACAAGGAAGAAGGTAAAAGGAAAGGAAAGATGATAGATTGATTTGTGGATTGTTTGTTGTTCAATCGGCCTTCACCTCTCATCTATTTATGAGGTGGCTGGACTTCCCGTATAAGAAAAGGACTCCAAATCCCGTCCAAATCTTTTCAAAATTAACCGAATTCGGATTTAGGTAAGGGGACATACTGGTCATACGAACTCCCGTATAAGAAGCTCTTACGTATTGTAATTATATACACGCAAAATATTAAGTCATTCTGAGGGGTGCAAGATGGCTCACTGGCATGATATACTTACCATTGAAACTGGATTCATGGTCGCCTCTCGGTGCTGAAATAGATTTCAGCTCTATCCGTAAAGCGGGCGTACTGGTCATACGAACTCCGTTTGATCTACACGACCAGTCAAAACGACCGCAAAAAAATTCGTAGACCGCAGTGACTGATTTCATCGGTTTCGACAAAATTTTGGTGGCCAAAAATGATTTGCAAAATTGAGTTTCGGATTATTTTCGTTGGCGTGTACTCTCGTAGCCTCTACCATGCACCCGTGAGCTCACCCACAGACACATATTGAGAAAATAACTTACATAACAATGCAAAAACATTCTATTTGCGCTAAACCATGTGCTACATGTCTCTCTGGATCGAAGGAGTAGGCTGTTCGGTGCACAAAACCCCAGAAAATGATGCTTTACGTGCTCTATAACCCACCCCGCTACCATGCGCAATTTTGGGCAAGGGGATGCATTTCTCTTGGACGTTAATGTGCAGAGAAGCTCTTACATATTGTAATTATATACACGCAAAATATTAGGTCATTCCGAGGGGTGCAAGATGGCTCACCGGCACGATAAACTTACCATCGAAACTGGATTCACGGTAGCCCCTCGGTGCTGAAATCAATTTCAGCTCTATCCGTAAAACAGACGTAATCTGGTCATACGAACTCCGTTTGATCTCCACGACCAGTCAAAACGACCGCAAAGAAAATTTGTAGACCGTAGTGACTGATTTCATCGGTTTTGAAAAAAAATTGGAGGCCAAAAATGATTTGCAAAATTGAGTTTCGGATTATTTTATCGTTGGCGTGTACTCTCGTAGCCTCTACCATGCACCCGTGAGCTCACCCACAGAAACATATTGGGAAAATAACTTATAGAACAATGCAAAAACATTCTATTTGCGCTAAACCATGGGCTACATGTCTCTCTGGATCGAAGGAGGAGGCTGTTCGGTGCACAAAACCCCAGAAAATGATACTTTACGTGCTCTATAACCCACCCCGCTACCATGCGCAATTTTGGGCAAGGGGATGCATTTCTCTTGGACATTAATGTGCAGAGAAGCTCTTACGTATTGTAATTATATACACGCAAAATATTAGATCATTTCGAGGGGTGCAAGATGGCTTACCAGCACGATAAACTTACCATCGAAACTGGATTCATGGTAGCCCCTCGGTGCTGAAATCAATTTCAGCTCTATCCGTAAAACGGATGTAATCTGGTCATACGAACTCCGTTTGATCTCCACGACCAGTCAAAACGACCGCAAAAAAATTCGTAGACCGCAGTGACTGATTTCATCGGTTTCGACAAAATTTTGGAGGCCAAAAATGATTTGCAAAATTCAGTTTCGGATGATTTTATCGTTGGCGTGTACTCTCGTAGCCTCTACCATGCACCCGTGAGCTCACCCACAGACACATATTGGGAAAATAACGTACAGAACAATGCAAAAACATTCTATTTGCGCTAAACCATGGGCTACATGTCTCTCTGGATCGAAGGAGGAGGCTGTTCGGTGCACAAAACCCCAAAAAATGATGCTTTACTTGCTCTATAACCCACCCCGCTACCATGCGCAATTTTGGGCAAGGGGATGCATTTCTCTTGGACGTTAATGTGGAGAGAAGCTCTTACGTATTGTAATTATATACACGCAAAATATTAAGTCATTTTGAGGGGTGCAAGATGGCTCACTGGCACGATATACTTACCATTGAAACTGGATTCACGGTCGCCCCTCGGTGCTGAAATAGATTTCAGCTCTATCCGTAAAGCGGACGTAATCTGGCCATACGAACTCCGTTTGATCTACACGACCAGTCAAAACAACCGCAAAGAAATATCGTAGACCGCAGTGACTGATTTCATCAGTTTTGACAAAATTTTGGAGGCCAAAAATGATTTGCAAAATTGAGTTTCGGATGATTTTATCGTTGGCGTGTACTCTCGTAGCCTCTAACATACACCCGTGAGCTCACCCACAGACACATATTGGGAAAATAATGTATAGAACAATTGAAAAACATTCTGTTTGTGCTAAACCATGGGCTACATGTCTCTCTGGATTGAAGGAGAAGGCTGTTCGGTGCACAAAACCCCAGAAAATGATGCTTTACGTGCTCTATAACCCACCCCGCTACCATGCGCAATTTTGGGCAAGGGGATGCATTTCTCTTGGACATTAATGTGTAGAGAAGCTCTTACGTATTGTAATTATATACACGCAAAATATTAGGTCATTCCGATGGGTGCAAGATGGCTCGCCGACACGATAAACTTACCATCGAAACTGGATTCATGGTAGCCAACAGCTCTTGCTACCAACAGCTGTATGTAGATTAACCAACAACTCTTGCACAAGCTTCAATATTAAATAGAGAGCAATTGCATTTATTACCTCTTCTCCTGTTGGATAATATACATGCAATCATTGGAGTAGTTGTATGAATCCTTGTTGGTTGATGACATGGATAATTTTACCAACAAGACTACATACAAACTATTGAAGATGCCCTCAGTCGCGTGGTAGTAGTTGGCTTTGACATTTACGCGTCATCGGTATTTGGCGAGCGGCTGTGATCGAATTCAATGAGGGAGGCGAAAATGAACCAATCAGACTCGCGATTGAAGTTGAAACGATAAAACTGAAGAGTCCACTTTCCTCTCCCGATTCATTCATTCATTCCCGCAGTCACAGCCGCCACCGCCGCCCCAACCATCTCCCTCCCACGGACCACCGTGCCCACCCGCACCCGACGCCCCATCCGCCTTCACTCACCCGACCTAACCTAGGCCCCAGATCGAGCAGCTCGAGGCGGCGGCCATGGCTCTCCCACACCCTGCTTAGCTTAGGGTGGAACTCGGCATCGAGCGACTTCGACAAAGAGCTCATGCGTCTATTCAAGATCTCACACGACGGCGTCTAGCACCTCATGCTCCTGAGCGTTCAACATAGTGAGCGCTTCCCCGGCCCCGACATGCATGTCCACGTTGTCCGTCAAGCCGAGCAGCAGAGACCCAGCTAGGCGAACAAGTCATGCCTTGGTTGATGCAAAGACCTCACCGTAATGCCTCGACTCATTGAGGTTGGGGACTCGAGGTCGAGTACGGACGAGGAGCGGACAAGAGCGAGCGGGCAAGCTCGTCATCTCTATGATCTTCTGCCAGCCAGCCATGGCCGAGGCAGTGCAAACGTGTCGGTGGCTAGCAATGGCGACCGGCCGTGGAGAGGAGGAGGGTTCACAGTGGCACAACGCATGACCTCGTCCGACGTGATCAACAACGCGGCGGGCAGGGGCATCGATGACTTGAGCCTCGCATTGGCGGCGCCAGCGGCAAACACTGCACGCCAATGCAAGTGCTTGAAAACAAATGTCCAAGAACGTAAAACTCCATTGCCATGCATCCGGCTCGTGCGTCTATTCTGCCTCATTGCTTGCTCACAACACCGACGACATCGAGTCTCACCCTTCTCCGATGGATAGAGAGAGAGAGAGAGGAATTTCTTTTTTCGCCATCAAATATTGCATTTTTACGCCATGATTTCCAACGGCGCCAACCAGAACCAGTTTGGTCCATTCCATCGCTACTCTACTGTGTCTGCGTGCATGCATGTTGCACGTACGTCGCAGCGCTGCCGGCCGCGTAACCGACACCATCCAGCTCGCGCCGGCCACGTCCACGTCCACATACATCCACGTTTGTGAGCATCAAAAGTGTCTACCGATACAACTTAATTTGATTACAACACGGACGTACATGAGCAACTTGATTCGTATTGCGCCCCATCCTCCATGAAAGAATAGCACACAGCTTGCAAATTTACATCATCTACTGGACAAGACAAGCGGCATCCGTCACCGCCGGCCAATCGCCAAGGGTGAGCATCCGATCGAGCTTCTAGCCGGCGTCGTCAGCCGTCTGCCGTGGGAACCATCACCAGCTACGCCAACGTCCACGCGTGTGACCGCCGACCGTTTTTTCTTTCAGTTGGATTGCGTCGCCTCTCTCTCTCTCTCCCCTCGTTCCGCCGGCAAGTCGAGAATGGCAAGCATAGAATGCACGCGTGCGTGCCTGCAACTCGCGGAATTTCTTTCGCCTGCCGCCGATCGTCCATCAAAGATTGCATTTTTATGTCATATTTTTCACCGGCGGGCAAAAGACGCTGACGGTTGTGCCCTCTCGCTCGGCATCGGCGAGCCCAGGTAATGTGCAATTCCTACAGTTGTTGTCCGCTCCCTCGCGGCTAAAAAAGGAAGAAGAGAAACCCTCGTCTCTTCCCCACCCGATCCGGCCCCTTTCTTCCTCTCCCTCTTCTCACGATGACAATGTGTGCGGCTCGATGAAGACGGCGATGGACCCTAACCGCGACGGGTCCTCGACGAGGCGATACAATGCAAGCTTGCTGGGGGCCAGTTCTTTTCCCCAGATTCTGGGATTCTCCCAGAATCCGACCTCCCCCCAGCTTCTCCCAGAATCTTTTAGATTCTGGGATTTTACAATCCTATCTAGTTAGACCCTAATTAGATAGGATTGTAAAATCCCATAATCTAAAAGATTCTGGGAGAAGCTGGGGGGAGGTCGGATTCTGGGAGAATCCCAGAATCTGGGGAAAAGAACTGGCCCTGGACGTTCTGAAAGCTTTTCCTGTTACAAACTTTAAATAATCCCTTTTTCAAGAGATCAAAGGTTGTACTATTACTTGAGATTTTGTGCTAATAAATAAAGCGAGTAGCAATTTATGGATGGACTCACTCACCAATCGCGTAGTAGTTGGTTTTGACATTTACACGCCATCGGGATTTGGCGAGCGGCTGTGATGGAATTCAATGGGGATCGATCCGTGGGATGGGAGGCGAAAATGAACCAATCAGACTCGCGACTGAAGTTGAAACGAAAACTGAAGAGTCCACTTTCCTCTCCCGACTCATTCATTCATTCCCGCAGTCACCGCCGCCGCCGCCGCCGCCGCCCCAACCATCTCCCTCCGACGGACCACCCACCCGCACCCGACGCCCCCTCCCCCTTCACTCACCCGACCTAACCTAGGCCCCAGATCGAGCAGCTCGAGGCGGCGGCCATGGCGCTCCCACACCCGCGATGGCCTCGGTGGATAAGCGCCACCCATAGTTCGTCGTCAAACGCTTGAAGCTTCCCGCGACGAAGCTGCTCGAGTTCGGCGCCGGGAGCGGAGAGGAACGTCCCCTCCCCTCTGTGTGGTTCCGCTCGAGGGCCGTGCGGTTCTGCGCGAGGAGAGGGCTCGGCTGCTCCGACGCCTCAAGGTCTCCTCAACTTCTCCTCTCTGCGCCGCCGCCCCGGTTTGCTCTAGTCCCTAATGCGGCCGACATCCTCACGCAGGTGCACGAGAGATCCAAGGCCTATGGTGCCGGCGTGGCGCATCGGATCTCACGAATCCCACCACCACCGCTCGCCGCCGTCCATGCTCCGGCGTCAGCAGGGCCAGCAAGACGGCGACTTCCGCTCGCTTTTTCATGTCCCGCGACCGCGACGCCTCCTCCAAGCGAGGTGAGAATGAGATGGAGCGGTGGATGGATTCCCTTGCATCAGCTTGATGATTCCCCTTTGTGTATGATGACAGTCGAAACCTGAAACTTTGTGTACGCAGTCCAGTCTTGTGCATGTTCATGGATCCATTCTTGTTAATGGAATTGTGGCAGGGGTGGGTCTGGCTGGGAGAAGATGTTAAGCAGCAAGGGAAGCAGCTGGATTTTGTCCTGAAACGCCAAGGAGAAGCCCACAAATGTAAGCACTACTGTTGCTGCTTTAAACTCCCAACGATTTTTTTGTCCTGAACCCAAATTTCCATCATCAAGTGTTCGCCCCACTTGAAACTAACAAACCAATTTGGGATCCATTGCTGTTTGGTTGCTTACCCAAACCTATGAAGCTTTGCGCTGAAGCAATTACTGCATGCAAGATGTGTATGCCCATGTCGACAGGTTCAGTAGTACCGCGGTGACAAATACACAGTTCTGTTGCATATATACACAGTCCTCTAATAGGTGCATAATAAGAATGAGTGATACAAGATAGAGCGGCTGGAGATGCTCGGTAAACTCTATGCTGGATTGCATTGAGTGCTGTGGACAAGGTTAAGGACGAGTGTGAGCGGTTGCTGAATTCTGCAGTTTCGAACGCCATTGAGTGTGTATATATGCTTCTTCTTTCCATTCTCCATGAAAAAGATAACTCACACTGCAATTGTAGTGGTTTGTTGCCATTTAACTAACAGATCCAACGTAAATTCTTAGCCTGAACATGTTCAATCCAAATATGTAGAAACAGGGTATGCTGAGATTTTAAATATAACAGATTTTGTATTAAAAATGTAGCACCGGTACTGCTCACCGCCGTCCATGCTGGAAAAACCACCAGCGTCAGCAAGACGACGACTTCCGCTTCTTCCTGTTCCGTGATGCGTCCTCCAAGCTGCTCCCAGTTCTCAATTCTCTTCTGACCTCCGTCTCACAAGAGCAAGGTGAGAATGAGATGGAGCGGTGGATGGATTCCCTTGGCATCAGCTTGGTGATTTCCCTTTTCTGTATGATAGTTGAAACCTGAAACTTTGTGTATGCAGTCCAATCTTATGCATGCTCATTGATCCTTCTTGTTAATGGAATTGTGGCAGGGGTCTGGCTGGGAGAAACTGTTAATCAGGAAGGGAAGCATCTGGATCACCACAAACGCCAAGGAGAAGCCCACAAATGTGTACGTACTACTACTGCTTTAAACTCCCAAAGATTTTGTTTTGAAGCAAAAATTTCATCGAGAGACAGCATCAAGTGTTTGTCCCACTTGAAACTACGTGCAAAAGGTTAGGGAATAACAAACAAGTGTGTGCGTGCATTGGGATCAATTGCTGGTTGCTTGCTTACCCAAACCTAAGAAGCTTTGCCCATAATAAGAACGAGTGAGGGGCGAGATAGTGCGGCTGGAGATGCTTGGTAACCTCTACGGTGGATTGCCTTGAGTGTTGTGGATAATGTTAAGCAGGAGTGTGAGCGGTTGTTGAATTCTGCAGTTTCAAACGCCATTGAGTTTGTATATATATGTGTCATCTTTCCATTCTCCATGTTTTAAGTTTCCAGTAATTTGTTCTTGAAAAATATACAATTGTAGTGGTTTGTTGGCATCTAGCTTATGGATTTTGGAATCCTTGGTAACTTGCAGATTTAATTAAAAGGAACCCACTCCCCACCGAGTCATACATGCCATGTTAATTAGCTGAAAAACCTGATGACAAGCACTGGGTAGTTAGTGTGCTGCAAAATCTGATGTTTGGGGTGATTTAGTTCACTTGTGGACATGGAATGGAGTAATTTGAATGCTACAACTCACTTTTGCTGCTACACCTTCAATGGATGTTCCCTTTCTCGCTTGTGCATTTACAGATCCCTTGTACTGTGATGTACTGCTTACCTACATAATCCATTAGATATGTTACTCCCTTCGATCCATATTACTTGTTGCTCAAATGGATGTATCTAGATGTTAGATACATCCGTTTGAGCGACAACTAATATGAATCGAAGGGAGTAGTATCCTGGACATGGCTCTGTGATTACCAACATAGCGACATAGCTTAGTTATTTGTTATTTTTTGACTTCTGTTTGTTTGTTTCTCATCCTTCTATTTTTTTTTTCTAAAATCACTCACTTGCAGATTGCAACTTCTAATAAGTTTCTGCTCCTCCACTGGCTGTAAGCCATCGAAGCTTCGCATGCGGGAGGCCGGATCGATATTGACTTCTTCAATCTCCCAGCTGGCAAAGACTTCCTACAGGTAGCACCAACTTAACTGCTTGTGTTCGTGTGATGGATGCTTTGCAAAATATCTCTCTCATGTTCATCACTAGGAGGGTTAGGGATTCAATTGAACTCTTTACTTTGTTTCTTGGCTAGATGTTGCCGTTTATGCCATTGTGTAGGCTTCTGTATCTTTCTCGAGAAGTAAAAAGATCTTGTGTCTAGTCCTCATTAACTACCTGTGTAGTTCCTCTACATGAGTAGTTGAGTACTGAGTATTTAATTACCTAGGCATTCATTATTTAGTTCGTCCTGTAGCTTTGTAAGTATAAACACCACCAGTATTTAGTTCCCAGGACCTCTTTGCTGCCATGTTGAATTTGAAGGTGACATGTTCTGCCGTTGACTGACCGACGATTGAGTTTCATCAACTAACAGTGCTACACCACCTTGATTTTCACGTGGTTTATATGTTTGTAAAAGACTTAGCAATTAGTAAAGCGATTATCTACTTATCACGCCTATGTTTTTAAGGCGACGCTTCGCTTTAAGGCGCTGGGGGGGCGCCTCGACGCCTAGGCGACGCCTAGGCGCTTAAAGCGGACGCCTAGGCGCCTAAGGCGGGCATATTTGCAAAGCGCTGGGGGGGCGCCTCGACGCCTAGGCGTCGCCTAAGCGTCGCCTTACGGACGCCTTAAAAACATAGTATCACGCTTATTTTTTAAAGATATGCTCATCTCATTTCAGTGAGCTCAGCTTCAGTCTTGAGCGAAAAATTCAGTGGTTTTGTCTCTAATTGTGCTAGTATTGATTTCTCGATTTAAATCACGGGCCTGGCTTTAGGTGGAAATATAATTCACGGGCCTATGTGGCATCTGTTTTGATCGGTTTCACAAAGTGTTTAACTTATCTGGTTCACAGAGGTTTGACATTGTAACCTTTCTTATGTTTGTGTAGTTGTTTCCCAATGTTTATCTTCATCTTGATCCAGTTTCTTACTTTTGCACGCTTCTTTTTATGTAGTTAAACACACATGACTGGTTATCAAAGACTCGTGTAGGATGGTGTCGAGCTCCAAACCACGGCAGCGGTGGCCTCTTATCTTGCTCTGTTTTGTTAGCACCTGGTCTTCTCCCTCCACTCTGTCCATCTGTGTCCCCACAACCATCGCGCTGGTATAATTTCTACTGTTTCTTTTTGTGGTTGGTCATCAGGCCATGGTCCTCCTCTTCTGTGCAGCTATAAGGAGTTGATATGCTGTTTGTCCTAAGTTTGTGTAAAGGCCAGAAGCGTTCACATTTTCTGTTCTGTTATGTTTGTTTGTTTCAGAGAAAAGGGAATTTCAGTTTCACTTGTTTTGTGACTCTCTGATGCTGGTTCTATATGCTTGCTGTCATGTTTAATTCGGTCTTGGGTCTTCTATATTTTGTCCTATCACTCTAATGATGCATGTGTCTTTGTATCTAACTATGACATAGTTCTCTTATGCTTGGTTTCAGCCTGGTATGCTGTTTCATGTCCTCTATTTGATTATTTATAATGCTATCATGGATAGGTCAGTATACATAGTAATTCGAATGCTACAACTCACTTTTGCTGCTACACTTTGAATTGGTGTTTCCTTTCTTGCTTGTGCATTTACAAATCCCTTGTGCTGTGATGTACTGCTTGTCTGCATACTCCATTAGATATGTTAGTATCCTTGACATGGCTTTGTGATTACCAATATAGTGACATAGTTGAGTTATTTGTTAATTTTTGGCTTCTGTTTGTTTGTTTCTCATTCCTCAGAAATTTTTCTGAACTCACTCACTTGCAGGATGCAATTTTTAATAAGTTTCTTCTCCGTAAGCCATCGAAGCTTCACTCACGGGAGGTCGGGTGGATGTTTACTTCATCAATCTCCCCGCTGGCAAGGGCTTCCGACAGGTAGCACCAACTTAACTGCTTGCGTACTTGTTGATGGATGCTCCGCAAAATATCTCTCTCTGATGTTCACCACTAGGAGGGTTCGGGATTCAGTTTAACTCTTTACTTTGTTTCTTGGTTTTATTTTGGTGTTTATGCCATTCTGTAGTTTCCTCGAGAAGTAAAAACAGCTTGTGTCCAATCCTCGTTGCCTACCTGTTTAGTTCCTCTACATGGATAGTTGAGTACTAGTAATAATTACCTAGGCATTTGTTATTTAGTTCATCTTGCAGTTTTGTAAGTATACACACCACCATTACTTAGTCCCCAGGACCTCTTTGTTGTCATGTTTAATTTGGAGGTGATATATTCAGCTATTAACTGGCTGACGGTTGAGTGTCAACAACTAACAGTGCTACACCACCTTGATTTTCTCGTGGTGTATATGTTTATAAAACACTTAGCAATTAGTAAACTGGTTATCTTCTCAGTGTGCTTACTTTTAAAGATATGCTTATCTCATTTTAGTGAGCTCAGCTTCAGTCTTGTGTGAAAAATTCAGTGTTTTTTTCTCTAATTGTGCTATTGTGGATTTCTCGTTTTAAATGATAGGCCAGGTTTCAGGCGGAAATATGATTCACGGGCCTATGTGGCATCTGTTTGGATCGGTTCCCCAAAGTTTTTAACTTATCTGGTTCAGAGGTGCTTCGAAATCGCAACTTTTTTTTAACTTACGTGCGTGAAGTTGTGTCCAATTGTTTATCTGCATGTTGATCCAGTTTCTTACTCTTTTGCACGCTTCTTTTTCTGCAGTTTAATACACAATACTGGTTATCAAAGCCTCACATAGGATGATGGCAAGCTCCATACCACGACGGTGTAGCCTATTCTCTGGCTCCATACACTTTGTTGATAGATATAGTTGGAGTTCTTCTTTTGAAAATGTCGAATAACCTAGTTCATTTGTACATGATTGCACAGAATATGGTTATCTTCACGATAAATGTACTCAGGTTTTTAAAGATCAAAATCTGAAGTGAATTTCTATGCTCTAGCCCCTGTATCATCATTGAACAAGCTTGACCCTTTCTGGGACCCTGAAATTGGATTAGTCTAATCCATCTGAGCAGAAGCAGTTAAAGCTTGCTGACTTATCGAAAAATTGATAGAGACCTGAAAGGCTGAAACCAAGCTCAAACGAGTGAAATTGAGTTCATGCCGTAGTTCATTTTCGTTTTTCCTTCTTTGTTTCCTATCACCTAATGACTATCCGGTTTTGGTTTCATAGAATAGAGAGTCAAAGTCAATTTCATGGTGACTGATGCTACTTTCTATGATCACTCGTTTCTTCTGTTTTTCACATGAATTTATGAGGCATACCCATGGCATATATCACCCGGTAGTGGGTCGTAACATTTCGAGCGTGTCATTACATTACATTATAATATTCATGTGTTGTGCTCCAGTCGTAATTCAATCCATGCCAACTTGCCCATTAATCGGATTATGGTACAGTAATGTATTATGCACCATTGAATGTTGCCATGCTGTATTGCTGTGCCATAAGAGACAGTCAACTACATGTTTGAATCTTTACCAAATCATTGCTCTAATTCAGGACATTGTCTTCTGTGTTAGTCACTCCATTGTGTTGAACATGATGGGAATGCAGTTGCTGCAGTTTCTAGAAGTGAGCTAACCCATATAGTTGCATATCTCATTTCTCACCTGGTATTGATTTCCTGACACAGGTGCACCGGGGAGAACATCACAACGAGTCTCACAGAGTGAGGCCTACTCCAACTGCAAAAGCCGCCCGATAGAGAGTTCCCTTCTATCCTACTTGCTCTCCTTCATGGTGTGTGTTTGCTGTCTTTCCTATTACAGAATCATTCTTGTTGTTTTGAGAGAGAGAGAGAGAGAGAGGGAGGGAGAGAGAGAGAGAGAGAGGGAGGGAGAGAGCGAGGGAGAGAGATAGATAGAGAGAGAGAGAGAGAGAGAGAGAGAGAGAGATTCAGTTGTGAGTTTCCAGTGCTAGTATGTCAAGAAAACCTCAAAACTGAATGTTTTCTTAATTCAATATGCTATGGCCTCTTGTGCCGTCGAATCGCTTTGCTTCTGAGGCCAGAGATGAGCAACCTTTATTTTTCGTCCTCAAATGTAGTGGTTCGTTCCCATCTAGCACAAAGCAATGGTTTGCTGCCTTTTTAAAGCTGTATTGAGCATGCTGTTGATGAAATACACCATCGTAGTTGCTGTCCTTCTGGGTGGTATGATGCTCCGTCATTTTTAGCCTGTTGATAGGATGCCATCTACCTGATTGTAAATAAATGATGCTTTGTGCTTTCGTAAATTTCAATTGATCTTTACGTGTGTGCGAGTGAAAACTAGTTCTTGCGATCTTGTTGAATCACATGTTCTTTCTGCTTCATAGATATGGAAGCAATTTTGATCTGAAAAATGTTGAGTAGCCTAATATCAATTCGAACAACATTTTGATTCATGCAAATCATATCATTTTCTTGTCAGAAAAAGCCCTTAGCAATTTAATGCAGTTCTCTTTGTGATAAAATTCCCATATGTTTTCAGATTCCTTGTAACAAAATTTTGTTTATCAGTCCCTTGACATCAACGAACGAGCTTGTCCAGTTAGTATCTTTCTGACTGCAAGCATGCCTTTGTATTCAACCTGCTGTCAAGTTGATCTTAGTCTAAGTAATTGTGCAACTAAACGATGCTTCAAATTTCCATACGAATGAAATCGTCCCTTTTCGGGCATGTGCTTAAAACATAGGTAACTATTCAAAGATATAGGAAGAGTTCTTCTCTTCAAAATGTCGAGTAACCAAGTATTCATTTGAACATTGTTTTACGAATAGGGTTATCTTCATGATAAATTTACTCTGATTTTTAAAGTTCAGAATCTGAAGAGAATTTCCATGCAGCAACCCCTGTATCATCATCGAGCAAGCTTGTCCCTTTGGGTGACTCTGAAATTAGACCAATTTAATCCATTTGAGCACAAGCAGTTAAAGCTTGCTGACTTATGGAACAATTGATAGAGATCTAAAACCTAGCTCAAAGGAGTGAAATTGAGTTAATGCCGTAGTTTATTTTCTTTCTTTCCTTTGTCTCCTGTCACCTAATGATCATCCGGTTTTGGTTTCATAGAATAGTAAGTCAAAGTCAATTCAATGGTGACTAATGCTAATTTCTATGATAGTCAGTTTCTTATGTTTTTCACCTGAATTTATGAGGCATACCCATGACATATATCACCTGGTAGTGGGTCGTAACATTCTGAGCGTGTCATTATGTTATAATATTCATGGATAGTGCTCCGGTCGTAATTTTCAATCCATGCTAACTTACCCATTAATTTAAATATGGTACAGTAATCTATTATGCACCATACAATGCTGTCATGCTGTATTGCTGTGCCATAAGATACGGTCATGTACATGTTTGAATCTTCATCAAAGTATTGCTCTAATTCAGGCCATTTTCTTCTGTGTTAGTCAGTCCATTGTGTTGGTCATGATGGGAATGTAATTGCTACAGTTTCTAGAAGTGCACCAACCCATATAGTTGCATATCTCATTTCTCACCGTGTATCGCTTGAGACAGAGAGAGGCAGAGGGAGAGAGCGTGAGAGATTTAGTTGTGAGTTTCTTGTGCTAGTATGCCAAGAAAATCTCAAAACTGAATTTGTTTTATTTCAGTAATATGCTATGGCCTCTTCCGCTGTCGAATCGCTTATCTTCCACGGCCAAAGATGAGCAACCTTTATTGTCCTCAAGTGTAGTGGTTCGTTCCCCATCTAGAAGAAAGCGATGGGATGCTATATATGTCTTTTCAATGCTGTATTGAGCACGTCGTTGATGAAATACACCATCGCAGTTAGTATCTTTTTGGTTGGTAGGATGCTCTGTCATATTCAAGCATGTCGTTTAGTTGATGCCATCTATCTGATTACAACTAAATGATGCTTAATGCTTTTTTATAAATTTCAATTGATCTTTGTGTGTGTGCAGGCGAAAACTAGTCCTTGCAATCTTGTTGGAATCACATATTCTTTCTGCTTCATAGATATGGATGCAAGTTTGATCTTAAAACTTTTGAGCAGCCTAATATTAATTCGAACATATTCTATTTTCCTGTAGAATACATGTGGGCTTGATTAATAATCTCAAATATTGTTATGCTGTCAATTTGTGTCTTGTCCATTAGAGAGAGACCTGACTTGGTTGTTGCATGTTCAGGGAACTTGATACGCTAAGGGATACATGTAGTTGGTTGTCAAGCTGAAGGCGCTCGACATCGAGGCCATCTAGCAGTCCTAACACGGTGTGATGATCTGGGCTCTTGTGACTGCCTCCTCCGGTACAACTACTTAGGCAAGTCCCTGCTATCTCCCTCCTCTGTTTGCTATGGAACTAGTTTTTGAGCTTTGGCTATACCGTGTTCGTTTATGGCCATCGAGTGGATGATATAATGCTTGTGGTCTGTGGTTGTGGTCAGTGGCCTATGATGCTATGTTGTTACCATGGTTAGGCTTGTGCTATGCTCTCTACTCATGAACATGACACTACAATTGGTTTTACCTGTTTCTGTAGTATGATGAAGAATTGTCTAATTGCTATTGTGCATTAGATGCTATTTGATTTTAATTGTCATTTCTACCATGGCAGCGGTGTTCTCCCTCCGTCCGGGAATAAGTGTACACCTAGCTTTTGTCTCTAAAGTCAAAGTTTTAAAATTTTGACCAACTTTATAGGAAAAAGTAGCAGCATTTATGTCCCTAAATTAGTATCACTAGATTTGTTTTTAAATGTACTTTCATAATATATCAATTTGATGTTATATACGTTACTACTTTTTCCCTATACAACTGGTCAAAATTATAAAACTTTGACTTAGAGCAAAAAATAGAAGTACACTTATTCACGGACGGAGGGGGTAGGTGAGATTTTTTAGATGATCATGGATGTTCTCTTACCGAAAACTTCCATGCGAATCCAATCGACCCTTTGTAGGCGTTAAACTCTTGGTAGCTTGCAATGCTGTGATTTGCGAGTGAGAGGGATGCTTCAGGACAGTAAATCTGTTCCGTAGTAATGCTCGAGTTTGATGACTACTATCTATTTAGTGCGCTATGTAATGTAATTTATATAAAGTAACTGGATAATGTGCCGTATTTATTGCTTATCCTCATCTGGATAATGTGACTGTCATGTGAAGCTTCCCTTTGTTTGCACAAGGAAGTAAGGCTGTAGTCCACTCAGTTGGTGCCTTTGTTTTTTCATTTTCTATTTGTAAGCACATCGTATCGTAATTAAAGATATGTTGCTAATTGCTCTATTTATGTTTCAGTAAGTTGATGGCAGGGTTGAGAATCTTGCAAGTTTGATGCTGACGAGTAAAATTATCATCTTGTTTAAAGCAAGGCACGTCCAAGGTATGCTGCAGTTAAAATAGGTTCATGTTCACCTCTTTGCACTGCTCATTTGAAAAATGCGATAAGATCTTGATCTTTTTCTTTCTATTTGTACACACTTTCTCCGTAGCTATGCTGTCAAGTGCATATCCTTAGCTATCTCCTCTATGTAGATATGTAGGAAATGATCAGCCAACTGACTGGTCTTTGTATGACTCAGTACTTGGTAGTTAATACATATCATAGGGGCCAATTTCCCCATGCTTGTTTCTCAATTGGTGATTAAAAACGATCTTATCTAAGCCTCTGTATTATAAATAATCAGTATAAAACAGTCAACTGCAAAACCACAATCCTGTTGTGCACTGATTGTGAAGTTGAGCATATCATAGATCGATTATGTGTTGAAAATCTACTCTGTTGATAACTACTAGATGAATTTGCCTGCACTATGTAAATCCCCTTGTATCCATCCAAGAAGCATATGATAGGCTTATTAGAGAATTTTGTTTCCTGTGAAGACTTGGAAGGTTTTACTTTGTCAGGGCAGAACAATTGGGGTCCATTTTCTGCTTTATGGTTGTGTGTGTAGATGCTGTTGTAAACTAGATTGCTCTTGTCCTATATGTACTTCCATTGCAACCAGCGATAGTATTGCATGGCTCTCTCTAATATGTAGACAGAGCAGGTGCATGCCTTACAATGCTTAGCACGATCAAAGTGTATTATTTCGACATGTAAATAATACATGAAGGTGTTAGTTATCACTGAACCATTGCGCATCTTGTCCTGTTAATTAATTTGCTGCTTTATTAACCTGTTACAAGTTGTGTGGACCTGACGCAGCTGTGTTTGTTGTAATACATGCAGTGATGAGCGACCATACATCATGTTTGTGGATTTGGGTTTGAAGTTTCCATGGTCCTCACCTGAATTGCAGAGTTAGCTAGATGTGGTTGTAAGATTATAGATGAACTTCTTTCTTATTTGGGAAGCTGATCAATCTATTATCTGTGTTGGTAAGCGGCCAGGAGAGGGTCTATTCTCATTAAAGCTTCAGATTTCAGGCCTTCGAGAATGAGGTGTTGATGGTTGATTGCATCGTCTCTGTGGATTTCTGGTCTAGAGAGTGTAGTGCAACTCAAGGTAGTGTGGCTTCAGGGTTCCTATGGTAACCAGCTGAAGCAACAAATTTCAGAGCATGAGAAGAAACCTGTCGTAAGGATCTGTAGGAGGCATGCACGCTCGTACTGAGAGAGATTGCTATTCGTTTGCCTTGTCTGCCAAATCAACATGCATGTGTGCGTGCGCCTCCAGCATTTATTAAATTTCTTCGAAGTTCAAAACTATGTTGTATAGTACATGCAAGGATTGTTTCATTCATAAAAAATAGAACAACTAGTTTGCTGTTTGAATAAATCAGAAATGACCAGCATTTTAGATAAATTACAACATTAATCCATCAAGGGGCATGGGCAATTTTCTTGTTCTGTTTCTGACTGAATCCGGTTCATGGTTAAACACCCATGCATTAATCTATCCAACATGTGTGCAGGGAGCTGCCGCTGAGCTCAAGTTCTACTTCAAGACCAACATCAACACCAGCAGCAGGAAGAACTTCATCAGGCCCAACAAGAACTCGAACCACACGTCGTAGGTCGATTGTTGTGAGCCTCACTAGGGGTGCACTACTGACGCCAGCCTGGAGGTGGACTTCAGGACGCTGATAACTTTGGAGCCGTCGACCTCACTATCCCGACAATATCTCCCTGCAGGTAGCACCTCATCTCCCTCTCCCTCCGCTCACTCACTCGCTGACTGAGATGACTGCTGTGAACAATGTTGTGTGTTTTCCTGTTGAGATTCATGGGGTTTCCATCTTGGAGTGTAATACTAACTATGATGCAAAGTTTTGTATTTTGAGCTAAAAATCTAGTGGTACTATATGGTCAGGAAAACAACCTTGTCTCAAGGTTCAGGTCTAGTCAGTAGTCGCAGTTGCAAAAATAGGAGAAAAGTTTGTCTGACTTGTTGCTTTCTTGATTTTTGTTTTGTTTTATTTTGGAAATGAGCACGTCTAGTCAAAACTCTCTATTATGAAGCATATTTTGATCATGTGACTATGTAAGTTGCTACATCTGTTTGATCCTAGAGATCCATTGGCTAGCTTAAACTTTGGATAAATCGAAACAATTTCATTAATCTAGATAGTTTTCAGGATAACATCTATAATGGTCCATCCAATTTTCATGCTCTGCCATGAGTGAATCTGATTCATGGTTAAACATTTTGCCTTGATTCATGGCAACAATCTATTGGCCATTTCACATTAAACCTTTGCGCTGTTTGATGACGTGCTCATTTACACATCATGGTGGAATAGGAATTTATTGGCATGCACCTCCTGTGATGTTGACAACTTACGCACCTCCTGTGATGTTAACAACTTATCATATATTGTTGATAGATAATTATGTGTATATAAAGTGAATGCTTTGTTTAAAATAATTTATCATTGTACCTTGATAGTAGCAGTAGTATTGAGTGCATCATGTTTCTTCTTTCCGAAGTCTTATCTGGACATAGAGTAGAGTGGTCATAAGAGTTGAGTTATGGAAGGTGTGGATTAGTTTGAGTGGTTGTTGGAAACACGTAAGCTTGAACTCTGAAATCTGGTGCATTTTGTTCATTTGTGATCACTAGAGGCCGTTTATTATATGTGATATGTTTGATGATGTCCATGTACTAGATGACAAGATATTGTAATAATCCACCATAGTACTGCTGCATGTTTATAATTATGAGCAGCCAAATCAGTAGCATGAAATAATTTTCTGAGGTAACGTGTATGAATTCAATTTAGTTTCGTGGGATTTCATTAACTTCTGTACTAAAGCTAGTTCTTACAAACATTACCTTTTGCAGCCGAACACTGAAATTGCTGATGGTATCGCATCGCTGTTGTATGTTGTTGCTCTCCCATGCTTGGATGTTCTTATCCAGGTACACGATCCAACTGGACGAGTAAAGAATTTTCTGCTTCATTTCATTTTCATCATTGTTCGGTCCTTTTGCTTACTAGATGATTTGTTTCATGTTAGACAATGTGGTTTGCGCCTTGGGAATTCGGCAAACTTACTGCAATGCTGGCTATTGTTGTTTTGGAATCTATATACTGTTAAGGTTTTGATTGATTGGCATGCTATTGTTATTTTCTAGCACTAGTGACAAGAACAGACCCAATATGCCTAGTTTTGGTCTCTTTTGTTTGATTCCTGTGAGCTATCTGGAATCTCATGATTAGGACTTTTAGCTTGTTTACTCGAAGAGTGGAGTATAGTCAAGTATTTTGGGTTACAATATCTTGTGTTTCCAATTATCAGATTCTTACTGAATTCATCATTAGTTTGGAGGTTTATTTTGTATTGTAGTGATGTACTTGCACATCTAATGTTGCACGAGAAGATGCACATATTCGGCATTTGCGGACAGGGAATGAGCCGGCTCACCGTGCTGGAGCCTGACACTAAGTTGGATCACACTAGGGTCAGTCACGGACTCTCACTTGCTCAGTCGGCTCTCTCCGTCAGGCTAATTTTAGTTATGCGCCATGTTGATGTTGGTAGCGCGTCCAATAATAGTATTATTCATGTTATTGCTTCCAGACCTCAATGACGTGCTCTGCCCGCTGGCCTCCAGGATCAGCCTTGACTCATAAAGAACATCCAAGGTACTATACAAACCAAACTCTGCTGGCTTCACTGGATATATTTGTACTAGTATCAGTCACAGTCAATTCATCATTGGCACAAATATGAAAGCACTCTAGAAAGTTAAACATGCTATCCAGTGTATGTTCTTGTATCAATGTGCATATGTGTGTGCTCTCTTGATTGGCTGCAGAGCCATTGGAGATTGGATAATATGCTAGCATGCATGGGTCTCCTGAGAATGAAGTGTTTTTGCTCATGTGACTATGTAAGTTGCTACATCTGTTTGATCGAAGAAATCCAATAGTTAGCTTACAATTTGAATAAACCTAAGGGATTTCATTAATCTGTATAGATTTTAAGATAGCATCTGTAAGGGTGCATCCAGTTTTCATGCTCTATCCCTGGCTGAATCTGATTCATGGTTACGCATTTTGCTTTGGTTCACGGCAACAATCTACTGTGTCAGTTCACATTGCCTCTAATTTCCTTTGCTCTGTTTGTCCTGCAATTACTCGCCATTGTGGAGCAGGAATTTATCACCCGACAAATTAAAACATGATAGGCTACATTGGTTAGTTACTTTACGGTTTCAGTTATTTGAAACTATCATATAATTTCCATCCAGCATCTCGTGGGCCAGTTTTCATGCTCTGCTTCAGAAACTATCTGGTACGATCCTTACTGTTATACATGCAAATTAATCCATTCAAAATGTGTGCAGGATACCTGCTGTAGCGTGTGTGCACCGCTGCCGAGCTCAGTCTCTACTTCAAGAACTTCAACCTCACGTCCTGGGTTGACAGCTGCGAATGTGGCTGGGGTTGCATCGCTGACGTCGGCCATGAGGCGGACCTGCATGATGCCGGCAACTTTGGAGATCAGTGCTGTTGCTGGCCTCAATTTTTCTTCCACTTTTGGCATAGGTGGTAAGCAATTTGTTCCCTATTGCGCTCTCACGCTCTGTGTCCACATCCATTGTGCCATTGTGTGTCCACTGTTATTGTTCATTCGTAGAATAAGACTTGAATCCTTGTTTCACCGCTCTGGGCATGGATGTCTGTGTTTGTTTTCTTCCAGTTGAATTAGTTGCTTACCTTTTTTTTAACATAGTTGTGTTTGCTTGGAATGCTTGCAACTTCTCTTTTTGGGTAATATTTAGTCTCACTTCTCTGTAATGTCCTAGGTGATTAGGTTTGAGTACTAAACTACTCTTACATTCTACACTTGGCATGTTTTCTAGTTGGACCTTCTAGCACCGATTTGTTGGCTTCAAAGATGCATTTTTATCCCTATGATCTAGCTGACTGGCTTATTTCGAAAGGGTAAGGATGTTGGGCAGCAAAGGGCTTAATTGTATTATAGTATTAAGAGCTAAAGGTGTGTTTTTTGCATGAATTTTTTTGATATCAGGAGCTCCTATTATCTTTCTTGCACCCCCTGATGTTAAGAACTGCTTGTGCACTTCCTTAATATTTTGGTTTTCCTCACAAAGAATGCCACCAGGTGTGAAAGATGATGCCCTAGCGGCACTGCCAACACTTTGGTTTTTGTGAGCATGCACTTATTTCTGCTAGCTTATGTGCAATGGATTGTTATCTTGTCTCCCCTCCTTTTTGGTTTCGAACAAAGCATGTTGTTGTTGGTGGTATCGCCTCCTGTTAGTATAAGTCTATTGTCTTTTTGGGATCACCCACTATAAAACATTTAGTTTGTGAAGTTGATATGGTTTCTGAATCTATGCCTTGCATTTAGCTGTGCAGGACTCGAGATATAAGGTGAAGAAAAAGAAAAAGGCTTTGGATGTTGATTGAATAGTTGAAGGCAGGGAGAAGCTCACTTGACGTATCGAAGCCACTTGAGTATGAAGTTTGGCCAACAATCAAGAGATAGACTGAGTTGAAGTGTGTCTACGTGGTGTATAGATTGAGTGAATGGACCAGGATACTCGGGAGGGAATATACATCCTGATATCACCAGCGCTCGTGCTCATATGGGCATTTTTCATATGTATTTTTCTTTTCCATTGGGCGTTGGTCGAATGTTGATGTTGTTGGCCCTTGTACAATTTGGATTTGGATTGTATTGTGTAGCACGGAGTTAGTAGTTTTGGTCAATGTGAAGAAGTAGCGAACATATTGGATTGGTTGGTTGTTGCTTCACTGAATGTCAAATGGTTATTTTTTATTTATGAAAGAAAGAATTTCAGCTCGCTCATTTTTGTAGTATATAATAACTGGTGCTAATGAGTTTTGAGACATCATTTGGCTGGCAACTTGATGGTTGTTGATGTTGTTAAAAATATGCTGTCTAATGAATGATTTTTGATATGGTTGATGCATGAGAATCATCATAATGGGTGATGAATTTCGAAAAGCAACCAACTGCTTTCGAATTTACCATTAGAAAAGAAACTGGAGGCATGCACATATGTGTACCTCTACATGGTGTTTGTATGTACATACAGGATTATTTGGCTGTCAACCATCAGCAATCAGCTGATTGTATTGTTGATGTTCTACTTGACATGGAAGTGGAGGCCTGTTTTCGTCGTATTTGTCGTGCACATCAGCTGACTTGGATCTACTCCTTACACTCCATTTAGAAGGAAGCTCAAGATGATTTGTGTTATCTTAATTACTACGTGATCTAAGTAGTAGCTAGGTTGCTGCCTTCTCTAATATATATGTATATCAATCTATTTAGTGCATGCATGATTGATCCGCTTGTTTGTTTTTTGGTGACTCCATGATTCCATTAATCAAGGGAGCACAATGGCCTCGGTGTCCACCAAGACACTTACATCGTTCGGCATATCAGCTGACCACACATGGCGGGCTACTTTGTTCAAACGCGAGGTACACACGAATTCGCCACTATACCGAAGTTCGGACTAATTAATAATAACTGGCGCATGTCTCTGTAAAGGATACTTACCGGAGCGAGATCTCTGTTCGAGCTTTGTAGTGTGCTAATGAGGTTCTTGTAGTATGATAATCAATGCAAAGGTGTGACATCCCCCAACCAGCTGTTGCACAGATCGCCTGCAAACAAGCTTCAGCTTGAACCATAGTCTGCACCTTTGTTTGGAGAGAGAGAGAAGGGAGATGATTAATATGACGTGATCCACAACAAATCTGATAAACAAACGAGTAGCGTTATTTAAGGGAGGGGCAGAGTATCAGTAGCCTTTTATTAGGAACCTTAACAAACCATCCTAAACTACCTGACGTGATTTGAGGGAGGGAGGGAGGTCATAGTAGCATTTATCAGGAAACTTAACAAACAGCCGTAATTAAATTAGCCTCCTTGGAAACCTCTCTCCCCCAAAACCAATGCATCCTTCGATCTTTAATTGCGATTGCTTCGCCTCCTCCCCCATTACTGCCTCTCCCTCCGGTTCCTATCGATCCACTGGCTCCCGCACGCCTCACGCGGATCAGCCTCCCATCCAACGTCTCTCCCCGCTCGCTCCTTTCCAGTCCCCCCGCGCCTCACGCGGATCAAGCCATATGTGATCTCCTCTCCTCTATAAATGACTGCCCGTGTGTGCTCTTGCCTCCCCTTGCTCCTCCTCTGTTGACTAAGCGCATGCCTGCACCTCCTCCTTTCTCCTATTTTTTTTTTTTTTGAAGGATCCTCCTTTCTCCTTAAGCCAACGCACATCCAGCGACTGTCTACATCACATGATGCCGGGAGATGCTCCACACCTTTTCTTGGGCGCTACAGGCATACTGGTGGCTGCTGCTAGTATACTGTCCACAATATCAAGGTTGTTGGTTTGATCTGCCTTTTCTCGATCTAACCTTATGAAGGAAATCTTATGTAGATTTGATAAGATGGTTTCTTTGTGATGCATTTTTAGTGTCTTGTGATTTTTGTTCTTCATGGTGGTACTGCCCATTCTTATTTCTCTGTCCGGACGCTCCTCACTTTTCAATCTTCCGAAGCAATTTATCTTGAATGTCGTATGAATTGAGTTGTCTCTGTTCGTAAACCAGATATGCTGGGGGATAGAGCCAATAAGTTCCATTCATTTCTTCATTCTTGTGGAGCATTGTTTTCTTGCATAAATCGAGCTTCCCTGTTGTTCAAAACATAATGCTATGTTATCCGTCGGTTGGCTCAGCACGGCTTCAAGGTAGGCTTAGTGTGGTACTTAGTTCTTCTTCTTTTCTAAGAAATTTGTGCAATCAACAACATATGTTCATGAATCTGCTCACTTTTGCTCCAAATTAAACATTATTTTGCTCTCAACCAAAGAAAGTCAGGCGAACTACTTTTTTTTAGCTTAAGTCAGGCAAACTACTGGCAGGCTAGCTAGTAGTATTTTTCATTTGCTATCGTTGGATCTCCAGTTAGTTACACTGAATTATTAGAGTAGTGCATCATATGTTTTTCACTTCATGCACAACCAAGGAGGAAAATTATACATACATAGAGTCACAGGCCATGTGCTATGCTTGCTGCTCCGATCCCCAAAAGGATTAACGCCATCTGCACTTAAACCAAACCATATGTTCCTTGGGTCATCTGTAAAGTCGCTCCACTTTCTCTCGATCTTTCTCCACTGTCACCCGTCAGCGGGTGCTCTCAACTTCCCGTCTTTCTTACGGTCTTTTATGTGCCATTGCATCAACTCGGCATGCTTTTTGTTTCTGAACAGACGTTTCAACCGTGGTATTATAGGAGCATACCACATCACCTTGGCAGGAACCCTCTTCCCGGTGCGCTGGCCCTCAACATCACCAGGGTCATCTCTTCTGATCTTATACCGCAATGCACCGCATACCGGGCATGCGTTTAAATCCTCGTACGCACCGCGGTAGAGGATGCAGTCATTAGGGCATGCATGTATCTTCTGCACCTCCAATCCTAGAGGGCATAGAACCTTCTTTGCTTCGTACGTACTGCCGGGCAATTCGTTATCCTTTGGAAGCTTCTTCTTCATTATTTTCAGTAGCGAACTAAATCCCTTGTCAGATACACCATTGTCTGCCTTCTATTGTAGCAATTCCAGTGTGGTACCGAGTTTTCTGTTGTCATCTTCGCAATTTGGGTACAACCCTTTTTTGTGATCCTCTAACATGCGATCGAACTTCAACTTCTCCCTTTCACTTTCGCATTCTCTCTGTGAAGATCATCATCGGGCACATCGTCTGGTTCCTCTTGATCTTCAGCTTCCCCCATTGCAGCATCACCGTATTCAGGGGGCGGGTAGTTGTCATCATCCTCTTCTTCTTCGTTGTCTTCCATCATAACCCCCCTTTCTTCGTGCTTGGTCCAAACATTATAGTGTGGCATAAAACCCTTATCAAGCAGGTGGAAGTGAAGGGTTTTAGAGTTGGAGAAAGCCTTCGTATTCTCACAGACAGTACATGGACAATGCATAAAACCATTCTGCTTGTTTGCCTCAGCCGCTTCGAGAAAATTATGCAGGCCCTTAATATACTCGGAGGTGCGTCGGTCACCGTACATCCATTGGCGGTTCATCTGCGTGCGTTATATAGTTTCAGTACTACCCATAATATTTCCAGTACTAAATATATGTTTTTGAACCACTCGTTGAGACATGGAGGAGGTGGCCAGAGACAGGGCAAAGCCTTCTTCTTCTAAATATGTGTTTATGGAATTTTCAGTACTAAAAATATGTTTCAGCACTAAAATTTATAGTGGGAAATAATTATGAGAATTCGAATTCTTAACAAATAAACCAAGAAAAATTGTCTATTACATAGCATCTGTACATTTTGTTTAATAAAACTGCATCGTTAACACAGAATAGAAGGAACATATAGTTTGATGAGATTATTTTACTTACAATAATTCTATAGTACTCCCTCCGTCCCAAAATAAGTGACTCAACTTTGTACTAACTTTAGTACAAAGTTGAGTCACTTATTTTGGGACGGAAGGAGTATAATATAATTTGATCGTTAGAAGTGCATGGCAGTAAAAAGGAAAGAAATTTCATCTTACTTGGTGAGCGTTGAGGTGTAATGAAGCAAATGGGTATTAGATTGCATTGTGCACCACGATGCATTTTTTAGAGAATAATCAAAGGTGTACAAAATGGCATGGTTCATGAGTAGGACAACATATACACGCCATTTTGTGACACATTTTTATAGGCTGCCAGATAACATAGAACACTTAAACCTAATGATTCATAACGGGCCATACTTGATCCTCTCTGCAAGGAGGAACCCTTTAGACTAATGAATGTCATCAAACCAGAACAATCGTATAGTGATATTGTAACAACAGAAAAGGAATATACTTAAATTTCTCAAGAGATGCTATAGGTTTGAAGGCACAATATCCCAAGTGCTTAGCCTTATAGAAGATCATTTGATTGTAATTATACATGCACATAACTCATAGTGAAAATCAGTTACTATTCCAGCACCTATCTCCAAACAAAAAACATCAGATAAATAATAATCAGAGCTCTTTGCCTCCTTCTTTTGGATGCAATGCACGTGCCTATGGATGCCGAGCAACAATTGAAAGGAAACCTTCTGTTTTGAACACCTGCAGTAGAAGAACGACAATGTCAGTCACACAATGGTACCGCTCGTGTATTAGATCGATCCCATGGCACTGTGAATACTGCAAGGAAAGAACATAATGAAGATGAAATGCACTATGCCATATGATCTGATTCTACAAATCAATTAAGAGAAAGCAATAAAAATACCAATATAATTGATGAGAGAGATGCAGGTAGTACATGGTAAATTTCATCTGTTTATTCCTTCTCATTCAAGAACAAAAAAGAACGGAAAGGAATTTTTTCACATCTAGTATTTCTAGTTAAAACCAACCACATCAGAGAGATGAGCACGACTCATCGTATCTCGGAACATGCTTGACAGCAGTGCTTGAGTTAGAGAGGATTGTAGGTAAACCGTGATAGAGAAAGACCGGACTTGTTGAGACATGGAGGAGGTGGCCAGAGACAGAACAAAGCCTTGTTCTTGTAATTATAAGGTTTCCTAGCTAGTAGTTCCTACCACACACGAACAAAGCTTCCAAGTCAAGCTACAGAAAACAATTGCGCAGATCCAAGGAGATGGAGAGGAAGGAGAGCCCCCACCTTCGGTGCAGCTGATGTTGGAGGACGCGGACAGTGGCACACCGGGAGGTGCGTGGCTTGGGACAGCGGAACCTACGGGGCCTGATTCATCGGCAACGGGGTGCAGAGATCGGTTCAACTGCGAAGATTACAGGGGCCTGCGACGCGGATGACTCACAAGGCTTGGCTGGCAGCGGCACCTCGCCATCAACGCCACCATCGCTCCTGAAGGTGAGATGTTTCAAATTGGTTTACTCGCAATGGAGATGATAACATGCCCGTAAATTAATGTTAGGAAGGGGAATAGACCGGCGGGCCAAACACCAAGACCAAGCACGGTCCAATTCAGCCATAATTAACTGCATGCATCGGTTTAGTAGGCAATAGTAATTAACGTCATCTAATTAAGTGGCGACATGCATCGCTTGGATGAAATTGGCTGCGTGCTTGCTTTGCACTACTGGTTGGTCTCACGGGCGCAGATCGAGGCTGCATGGCCCCCTGCATGGCCAATCAGAGATATAATTACGCCAAAAAATAGAGGTTTGATCGCACATGGTGTAATATCAACGGACATTACTCGCTTGCACCGGACAAACAAAGTACCTTTTTTGCTGAACTAACATGCTTGTGCGTTTCAAAAATCTGCTGATGTGGCATGAGTGCTGAGATGTCAAGCTGCATGTTGAGATGAGGTGGATAGCCTGCATGTCAAGAGAAATAGGTTAGTGGGGATGAACTATTTAGGTATTATAGATACATGCCTTGTATTAGATGAACCTAGAACGACGTGCATGCCTTATAAATTGAGACGAAGGAAGTAGTGCATGTTGGCAGTGGCACATACGTGGGTCGTCGTTATATGTCGGGACGCACCGAACTTCTGAATACAAATACAACATAAGTTGGGGTTACAGCCATGGTGTGGTTGTCCGCCTGGAGTTGGTGCGACAGCTGCCGGCGGTGGATCACTAGTACAAAACAGGGCATCGGTCCACCCCTGAGAAGCCCATTAGTCCCGGTTCACTCACGAACCGGGACCCATGGGGGCATCGGTCCCGGTTCGTGAGGCCAGGGCGCCGGCCGGGCCTCGTGGGCCATTGGTCCCGGTTCGTCTGACCCCTTTTGTCCCGGTTCCAGACACGAACCGGGACCAATGCGCCTCGCTCCTGGCCCACAACCATTGGTCCCGGTTTGTGGCTGGAACCGGGACTAAAGGTGACCCCTTTGGTCCCGGTTCCAGCCACGAACCGGGACCAATGCGCCTCGCTCCTGGCCCACAACCATTGGTCCCGGTTTGTGGCTGGAACCGGGACCAATGGTTGGCCATATATAGCCCCCGCCCGCGAGCAGAGCAATGCATTGCTCTGTTTTTTTGCCCGGCCGTGGGAGAGCTTTTGTGGTGCTCTAGCTCACCTCCTATGCACATGAGGTGTTCGATGAAATGCCCGAGCCACACTTAAGCTTTCTCCTCTCGAAGCTCCTTGTCCAAGCTCCATTTTCCTCAAGATTTGTCTAGGTTTGGCGGTCCGTCCTGTCCCGTCCCCGTCCTCACCGCCGTCGATCGCCCGCGCCCATCTCGGCGCCGGCAACACCGTGGTTAGCCTCTTGTTCTTATCTTCTTTCTAAAAGAAAAAAGTTCTTGTGTGTTTTAATTAGATGCTCTAGAGAGTTATATGTTGTTCAATAATAAGAACTATATAACGCACGCAGATGAACCGGCAATGGATGTACGGTGACCGACGCACCTCCGAGTATATTAAGGGCCTGCATAATTTTCTCGAAGCGGCTGAGGCAAACAAGCAGAATGGTTTTATGCATTGTCCATGTACTGTCTGTGAGAATACGAAGGCTTTCTCCAACTCTAAAACCCTTCACTTCCACCTGCTTGAGAAGGGTTTTATGCCACACTATAATGTTTGGACCAAGCACGGAGAAAGAGGGGTTATGATGGAAGACAACGAAGAAGAAGAGGATGATGACAACTACCCGCCCCCTGAATACGGTGATGCTGCAATGGGGGAAGCTGAAGATCAAGAGGAACCAGACGATGTGCCCGATGATGATCTTCGCCGGGTCATTATTGATGCACAGAGAGAATGCGAAAGTGAAAGGGAGAAGTTGAAGTTCGATCGCATGTTAGAGGATCACAAAAAAGGGTTGTACCCAAATTGCGAAGATGACAACAGAAAGCTCGGTACCACACTGGAATTGCTGCAATGGAAGGCAGACAATGGTGTATCTGACAAGGGATTTAGTTCGCTGCTGAAAATAATGAAGAAGAAGCTTCCAAAGGATAACGAATTGCCCGGCAGTACGTACGAAGCAAAGAAGGTTCTATGCCCTCTAGGATTGGAGGTGCAGAAGATACATGCATGCCCTAATGACTGCATCCTCTACCGCGGTGAGTACGAGGATTTGAACGCATGCCCGGTATGCAGTGCATTGCGGTATAAGATCAGACGAGATGACCCTGGTGATGTTGAGGGCGAGCGCCCCAGGAAGAGGGTTCCTGCCAAGGTGATGTGGTATGCTCCTATAATACCACGGCTGAAACGTCTGTTCAGAAACAAAGAGCATGCCAAGTTGATGCGATGGCACAAAGAAGACCGTAAGAAAAACGGGAAGTTGAGAGCACCCGCTGACGGGTCGCAGTGGAGAAAAATCGAGAGAAGGTGGGGGGACTTTGCAGGTGACGCAAGGAACGTATGGTTTGGTTTAAGTGCAGATGGCATTAATCCTTTTGGGGAGCAAAGCAGCAATCATAGCACCTGGCCCGTGACTCTATGTATCTATAACCTTCCTCCTTGGTTGTGCATGAAGCGGAAGTTCATTATGATGCCAGTGCTCATCCAAGGCCCTAAGCAACCCGGCAATGACATTGATGTGTACCTAAGGCCATTAGTTGAAGAACTTTTACAGCTGTGGAATGGAGAAGGTGTACGTGTGTGGGATGAGCACAAACAGGAGGAATTTGACCTACATGCGTTGCTGTTTGTAACCATCAACGATTGGCCTGCTCTCAGTAACCTTTCAGGACAGACAAACAAGGGATACCACGCATGCACACACTGTTTAGATGACACCGACAGTATATATTTGGACAAATGCAGGAAGAATGTGTACCTGGGACATCGTCGATTTCTTCCGACCAACCATCAATGTCGAAAGAAAGGAAAGCATTTCAAAGGTGAGGCAGATCACCGGAAGAAGCCCGCCCTCCGTACTGGTGATCACATACTTGATATGGTCAATGATTTACAAGTAATCTTTGGAAAGGGTCCTGGCGGACTATCTGTTCCGACTGACGATGCGGGACGCGCACCCATGTGGAAGAAGAAATCTATATTTTGGGACCTACCCTATTGGAAAGACCTAGAGGTCCGCTCTGCAATCGACGTGATGCACGTGACGAAGAATCTTTGCGTGAACCTGCTAGGCTTCTTGGGAATGTATGGGAAGACAAAAGATACACCGGAGGCACGGGAGGAACAGCAACGTGTGCATGAAAAAGACGGCATGCATCCAAAGCAGTATGAAGGTCCTGCCAGCTACGCTCTTACCAAAGAAGAGAAGGAAATCTTCTTTGAATGCCTGCTCAGTATGAAGGTCCCGTCTGGCTTCTCGTCGAATATAAAGGGAATAATAAATATGGCAGAGAAAAAGTTCCAGAACCTAAAGTCTCATGACTGCCACGTGATTATGACCCAACTGCTTCCGGTTGCATTGAGGGGGCTTCTACCGGAAAACGTTCGATTAGCCATTGTGAAGCTATGTGCATTCCTCAATGCAATCTCTCAGAAGGTGATCGATCCAGAAATCCTGTCAAGGTTAAGGAGTGATTTGGTGCAATGTCTTGTTAGTTTCGAGCTGGTGTTCCCACCATCTTTCTTCAATATCATGACGCACGTCCTAGTTCATCTAGTCGACGAGATTGTCGTTCTGGGCCCTGTATTTCTACACAATATGTTCCCCTTTGAGAGGTTCATGGGAGTCTTAAAGAAATATGTTCGTAACCGCGCTAGGCCAGAAGCAAGCATCTCCATGGGCCATCAAACAGAGGATGTCATTGGGTTTTGTGTTGACTTCATTCCTGACCTTAAGAAGATTGGTCTCCCTCAATCGCGGTATGAGGGGAGACTGACTGGAAAAGGCACGCTAGGAGCGGACTCAATAATATGTAGGGACGGGCATTCTTGGTCTCAAGCACACTACACAGTTCTACAGAATTCTACCTTGGTGACCCCGTATGTCGATGAACACAAGAATATTCTGCGCTCCAAACACCCGGAGCAGTGTGACGACTGGATTACATATGAACACATCAGGACTTTCGGCAGTTGGTTGCAAACACGTCTCATGGGTGACAACACTGTTTCTGATGAGCTGTACTCGTTGGCCAGGGGACCATCTTCGACTGTATTGACTTACAAAGGGTACGAGATAAATGGGAATACATTTTACACGATCGCCCAAGATCAAAAGAGCACCAACCAAAACAGCGGTGTCCGCTTTGATGCAGCAACCAAGAGGGGAAAGGACACATATTATGGTTACATAGTGGACATATGGGAACTTGACTATGGACATGATTTCAAGGTCCCTTTGTTTCAGTGTAAATGGGTCAATCTGTCAGGAGGCGGGGTACAGGTAGACCCACAGTACGGAATGACAATAGTGGATCTCAACAATCTTGGGTACACAGACGAACCATTCGTCCTAGCCAATGATGTGGCGCAGGTTTTCTATGTGAAGGACATGTCTACCAAACCGAGAAAAAGAAAAGATAAGGAAGCGAATACATCATACGATGAGCCAAAGCGCCACATAGTTCTTTCAGGAAAAAGAGACATCGTGGGATTGGAGGGCAAGACAGACATGTCTGAAGATTATGAAAAGTTTCATGAAATTCCTCCCTTCAAAGTCAAGGCTGACCCAAGCACCCTGTTAAACGATGAAGATTATCCATGGTTACGGCGCAATAAGCAAAGGACACAAGCGAAGAAAAAGTGAAGACTTTCTCTCCACAACTATATCATTGCAATTACATGTGAAGAAATTAAATGAAATCCCTTTGTAACAGATGAGTTTTCGTCCGAAACCCTGATACTTCGAAAGAGATTGTCCATTTTGTACACGAAGTGCATCCAGTTTTTGCCGTAACCCTCTCAACTTTTTAGCACATGCTATGTGGGTGAAATGATGATACCATGCCAACTTTCAACCTTTTCAGAGTTCATTTGAAGTGCTTTTCAATTTCAGGGTCATTTAGCTCAAAGAATGAAGTAATAGCAAAAAGAATGAACTAGAAAACCTTTATGAAACTCTAATAGCGAAAATAATGAACTAAAAATAATCAATTAAAAAATTCTGTTATGATCAACTAAAATAAAACTATAATATTCTTCAATACCAAAAAGAATCAACTAAAAAGCTTTTATAAAACTCTAATAGCAAAAGGAATCAACTAAAAATATTTTATAAACCTCTAGTATTTATCAAACTAAAATTATATCAAATTTATGCAACTAAAGTTATCAAAGTATTTTTTGTTCAAAACATTAATAGCAAAAAGAATCACTCAAAAACTCTAAGTATTTAGTTGTAAGTAGAAACAAAAGAAAATAAATAAAGCAAAAAAAAAGCAGAAGGAAATAAATAAAGCAAAAAAAACAAAAGCAAATAAATAAAGCAAAAAAAACAAAAGAAAATAAATAAATAAAGCAAAAAAAATAAAAGAAAATAAATAAATAAAGCAAAAAAATAAAAGAAAATAAATAAAGCAAAAAAAATGCCGGCTACTGGGCCACCACGGCCTGCATACGACTAGAAACCCACTAGTTGGGCCAGGATGCAGGCCCGCAGAAGGCCCAGTAGGCCCACGGCAGAGAGAGTTCGTTTAGGCCCGTAGGCCTGCTTTAGAGAGGAGCTCGAAACGGTGGCCGCAGCCGCGCTTATAAACCAGTGCGGGCGCTACTCAACTAGCGAGGTGGGACTAAACTTCCACGCCCCGACGCCGTGCAGCCCTTTGGTCCCGGTTCGTGGCACCAACCGGGACCAATGCCCACCTTTGGTCCCGGTTGGTGGCACCAACCGGGACCAATGCCACCCTTTGGTCCCGGTTGGTGCCACCAACCGGGACCAAAGGTCTCTGCTTCCCGCCCTTTGGGCTGACGAAAAGAGACCTTTGGTCCCGGTTGGTGGCACCAACCGGGACTAAAGGTGGGCATTGGTCCCGGTTGGTGCCACCAACCGGGACCAAAGGTCTCCCTATATAACTGGGAGTTGGGAAAATTTGCCGCCGAGCCCCCGCAGTTTCCCCCGACGACGCCGAGCACATCGACGCCGCCAGGCTGCCCGAGCTCGCCGTCGACGCCCTCTGCCCTGACGCCCTCTGCCCCGACGCGCCGTCCCGTGCCCCGACGCCGGCGCCGCTCCCCGACGCGCGCCCTGCCCCGACGCGCGCCTCTGCCTCGACGCGCCGCCCCGTGCCCCGACGCCGGCGCCGCTCCCCGACGCGCGCGCGCCCTGCCCCGACGCCGCCCCGCGCCACTGCCCTGCCCCGACGACGCCGCCCCTCCTCCCCGTTCGGTCCGGCCGGCCCCCTTTCCTCCCTGTCCTCCCTGTCCCCTGTTGATTTTGATGATTTTGATGATATATAGATGATAGATGATATATGATAGTTAGATGATGATGTTGATGATAGCTGATGATGTTGATGATAGATGATGTATGCTTTTTTTTTGTTCATATAATTTTTTTATAGCATTTTTGGTCCATGTATATATGTGTGTGTGTATGGATGGATGGATGGATGGATGTATATATATAGAAAATGATCATATGATATATGTATGCTAAAGAAAATATGATATAAAAAAATAGCGTAGCTTCCTGTTTTTTTTCCATGGATGTATGCTAAAGAAAATTATGAAAGAGTTTATGGGAGGTTTCTGTCAAAAGGTTCAATGATTTGTCAAGGCAAAAAATTGAACTAATTAAGGTATCCCATGTTTTCGTATATATGATATATGTATTTTGTTGGCAGAAAATAAGTTGGCTAAAAAGAAGTTCCTTCACGAAGGGGTTTTACTTTGCCTAAATCGGGGAGGGGCAACTTCACTAAACGTTCATGATTTTTTTTGTTCATATTAAGAAAGAGCGTAAATCGGGGAAAATGAGGGGGGGGGGAGTCCGCAAGTATCCCCTAACTCTCTCGGGAAAATGAGGGGGGAGGAGTCCGCAAGTATGTCCCCTAACTCTCTCGGGAAAATGAGGGGGGAGGAGTCCGCAAGTATCCCCTAACTCTCTCGGGAAAATGAGGGGGGAGGAGTCCGCAAGTATCCCCTAACTCTCTCGGGAAAATGAGGGGGGAGGAGTCCGCAAGTATCCCCTAACTCTCTCGGGAAAATGAGGGGGGAGGAGTCCGCAAGTATGTCCCCTAACTCTCTCGGGAAAATGAGGGGGGGGGGGATTTTTTTTATGCTCATAGAAACTCTCGAGTCCACCCAAACCGGGACTGAAAGAGCGTTGTCGAGGCCACCCCACCCACCGCATCCCCGTAGCTCACCCGAGAAGCTCGCCGCCGTCGAGGTCGTAGCGCTCGACTCCGGCCGTTTCAGCCGCTCCGACCACCGCCAATCGACGCGCCGTCGTCTTGCCGTTCGAACGAGCCCGGCCGCGCATCGAATGATGCCCTGTGGGCGATTTCCGACCGAAGCCCGAGCCGCGCCGCCGCGTTTGGCTCGCCGGAGAGCTTCGTACCATTATGCGCCTGTTACTTCCGGCTAATGATGAAGCCTTGGTTTTCTTGAATCCTTTGACACTAGACAACGTGACATATAGAAGGGTAGATGAGATCAGGAAAAATATGGACCATTTTCTGCACATTCAGAATGGCGCCATTTTGTTAAATCCCTTAAAGGTTAAGAGAATCCCTTGTTTGACATTCATGAGAGAGGCGGTCCGGACGTCGGACATTCATGAGAGAGGCGGTCCGGACGTCGGACATTCATGTTTGTATATTAATTGCCATGTTGTAATATTTGCAGAAACTATGGATCAAAGAGACTTGGAACAAGAACAGTTGTTGGGGGAGATAATCCTCGCCGGAGGTGATGCTGTCTTGTCGTTTCTCAACGACACCGATGGAACAATGGAGGAGGAAGGACATGATCATGATGGCTCCGGTGACATGATCATGATGGCTCCGGAGGTGCTGACTAGCTAATTGATGCATTAATTGTTTTGGTATGTACATATATTAACTCTTCTTTCTTCTTTTATAGCCCTCCGGATCGAGCCAAATTTCGGTAACGAGACGAGGCCCGAAGAAGAGGTTGCGCAAGGATGAAAGGTTCACGATCACAGCACTCGCGGATGATGGCCTACCGATTGAACCCAAGCGGACCAAGGACGCATTTTCTGCTCAGTGCGGAGCTATTGTTAGGGACAACATCCCGATCAGCATCAAGCAATGGAATAAGCCTAAGGACGACGCCCCTGAAGGTGATTATGTCACCGATAGACAGAAAGATGATCTTTGGACCTTGCTGAAGGCAAATTTCACCCTACCGCCAGAGGAGGATCCGAATAAGCCAGTTATAGAGCCACTGTTCAAGGCGTGTGCTCTTAAGAAGATGGCAGATCTATTCAGGAGGTGGAAGAAGGAGTTGAAATCAAAGTTTGTCGACAAAGGTGAGACTCCAGAATTCATCGGCCGATTTGAGAAGATAAGAGATCACTGGCCCGCATTTGTGGCCTACAAGACATCAGACAAGAGTAAGAAAATGTCAGAGACAAACAAGAACAACGCTGCAAAGAAGCAGTATCACCATCACACGGGGTCAGGTGGCTACCTCAAAGCCCGGCCGTTGTGGGACAAAGCTGAGAATGACCTGATTGCTAAAGGGGTCGAACCAGAGACATTGAACTGGCCAGACCGTTCAAGGACTTGGTTCTTCGGGGTTGGGGGAACTTTGGACCCTGAAACAGGGAAGTGCCGTTGGACGGACGAGCAATTTGCAATACCCATCACGAAGCTTCAGAAGTATATCACCGCAGCGCAGGAAGGGACGTTCATTCCCGACAGAGAGAAGGACGAGCTGACTGAGGCCCTAGGGAATGCTGAGCACCCTGGACGAACACGAGGCACACCAGGCTCCGTTCCGTGGAAGTTTGGGTTTCCCGACGCAGGCGGTTACAGAAGCCGGGAGAGAAAGAGGAAAGCGGAGCTGAGCGACATGCAGAAGATGAGTGCAAGACTACAAAAGCTAGAGGAAGCTGAGAGCCAGCGAGCTGCCGGCCAACTATCTCAGCGGCACGAAGCTACCCCAGAAGCTACCCCGCCATCTCAGCGGAGAAGCAGCGTGGCTTCCACGGAGCCCGTTCAGACTGACTTCACGGAGCCTATCTACCCCGTGGATACTATCACGGAGGCTCAAAATTGCGAGCTTATGACGAAATGCCATAACCTCACTTTCAAGGCGGCTCTCGGCTCTGTTGCACCTCCTCAACCCAACAGAACTTTTCACTGCCTTCCGATTCCACATGGCTATGCTGTTGTGATGGTGGATGAAGTAATGGAGGGATTTTAGGAGCTCGAGCTTTACCACTCTACAGGTGAAGGGGAGAATCAGCTGGTTCGTGCTCTGAGGAGTACATGTCTATGGCAGAAGGAGTACATCAAGCTTCCAAACTGGACGCCTCCGCCTCCTCCTCCTCCTCCGGCGAGTCAGGGCACTCCGCCTCCTCCTCCTCCTCCTCCTCCGGCGAGTGATCAGGGCACTCCGCCTCCTTCTCCGGCTCCTCCGACGCGTGAGGGCACTCCGCCTCCTCCTTCGCCTACTCCGGCGCGTCGGAGCACTCCGCCTCCTTCTCCGCCTCGTCAGCAACGACGGAAGAGAGACGCCGCCGCTCCGGCGGCTAGCAGTACAAGCAGAGGCGGGAGGCAATTCAGATACGGTCCATCTCTCAAGCCTCCGGAAAAGTTACCATATGAGAGGACCGACCAGGAAAACGAGGACATATGTCGTGCCGAAGTGAGGGACCATTTTGCAAAGAAAACTCCATCTCCGAAGGAGAAGCTAGATCCGGTGAAAGTGAAGCGCACTATCGATGCCCTGAAGCGACCACCACCGCCTCCGCCGGATTCCAACTATGTCCGCATTCTTAAAAAGACATATGAAGAAGCGCGGCGGTCGGGAAGTACTTCCAGTGATGCAAGGTTAGCAGAACGAAGAAGTGGGAAAACAATTCCCCAGCTCGGCGAACAGGAGAAGAAATCGTGCCCCCCGCTCAAGGTGTCTAGCGATATCGTCGCTAATCATCCGGGGATGGTGCCTGGTACCAATCCTGGTGATTACTTGGGGGATGATGTAATTTTTCAAACGGCTGAGGTAACAAAAGAAGAATATAAATACGTGCACGGGAAGCCTCTCGTCAAACCTGATCATCCTCCTCTAACAACGATGATGTACAAATTGCATGAGTGGTACATGAAAACCTGCAGGGAGTCTGGGAGAGACACTATGTATATGGCAGTGAAACCAGAGCACGAATTCATTGGACTTCCCGTGATGCCTATTGAATTTGTGGAGTTATTTCAGTTATACAATCAACTGGCCCTCGACAAACAACTCATGACTTCCTACTGTCTGTAAGTATTACTTCTATAGTTAAGTCTCTAGCTCAGCTCGTTCATTGCATGTATATATAATTATCCTCACTATATTATGCAGATTGAAGATCGTCGAATGCAAAAAAATAGGAATCTTCGACGTTGGGTTCATTAGCCCAGATGCCGTAAATGAATGGACGGTACGAAACAAAATCAAAGAGACCGAGGAGAACTTGCTACAGTCGTTCCTTATACATCAAAACAAAAGGGAAATACTCTTTCCTTACAACTTCAAGTGAGTATTGCTGTCTTCTCTGTATACTCAGTTTCGCTTACTCGAGGTTAAGTAATGTAATTGATGAGTTATATATGCGTGCGCAGTTTCCACTTTATTCTACTATCCATTAAGCTTGACGGGGCATTAGTAACTGTCTTAGACTCGATACGTAAAGATCCCGAGAATTATGCGGACATGACTGCAATGCTCAAGAAGTAAGTTCAGTCAATACCGGGACCATATCGGCATGCAACTTTCGTTAATTTCCTGATATCAAGTAATCATTTTCTTTGCCTGGCAGGGTTTGGAAGAAGTTCACCCGAAAGGTTCCCGGTCTAAACAAAGAGTTGCGATTTACGCACCCCAAAGTAAGTAGTACTAGCTAGTTCCGCGCATCTCTAATTGATTCAAATTTTCATCAATATATCATTACCATGCTTGCTTATCAGTTTGATTGAACTCTATTCTCGTAAAGTGCTTGTACCAGAAAGAAGGGACTGTTTTATGTGCATACTACGTATGCGAGTTCATTCGCCACTCGACCTCTGAGCGGGGCTTCTCTGACAAACAATTTGAAGTACGTAAATAATATTCACAATTTTATTTTATATATTACCATCAATTGTGTTGAGTTTTATTCATATATATGCATGTATTGACCCCCTTCTTTAAATTAGATCTGGCAGATGCGGGATGAACTCCTACCACATGATCGCATACGAGCAATTCAAGAGGAATTGGCGGGATTCTTTCTTGACCACGTCATACCTAAAGACGGGGAATACCATGCGAATTTGTGATTGGATCTTAGGTAGATGATGTTAGGGATTGTAAAAGATGTTATATTGTATATATGTAGTACCGTCGGATAGATATACGAAAACTTGTTGTTCGACCAAGCACGGAGAAAGAGATGTCACTTCTCTCTATATATGTTCAGCATGACGATCTTGTGTAATTAATGGTTTCCTTCATTTTCTTATTAGCTAGCATCGAGTTATCTCTATATGTATAGTAGCTACCGTCGACCGAGCACGGAGAAAGAGAGGACACTTCTCCCTATTAGCTAGCTAACACAATATGAAACCCCTAAATTAACCCTCCAAAACCCCCCAACCCCCCCCCCCCCTTCAAAAAAAAAAACCCCAGCTGCTGCCAGATGCTGACGCGTGGATGACCTTTGGTCCCGGTTGGTGTTACCAACCGGGACTAAAGGTCCTCCTGCCTGGGCTCCCCGCAGCGGCCACGTGGATGCCTTTTGGTCCCGGTTGGTGTTACCAACCGGGACTAAAGGTCCTCCTGCCTGGGCTTCCCGCAGCGGCCACGTGGAGCCCCTTTGGTCCCGGTTCGTAAGCGAACCGGGACTAAAGGTTTTGGGCTTTAGTCCCGACCCTTTAGTCCCGGTTCCAGAACCGGGACTAAAGGCCCTCTGGAACCGGGACTAAAGGCCCTTTTTCTACTAGTGAATGTGTCCGGGATATTGCGGCTGGAGATTGTTAGCTCGGGGCTGCGCGCTCTCGGTCATGCTGGAGATTGGAGTTGGGTTGCGTGCTCTTTCTGGGTGGATTGGTGATAGACTGTGGCACTCCGGCTACGACAACGAGTTGCTGCGGCGGTGGCGACATGATTCAACTTGGATGGTGTTGCCCCAATCCGATGGGCGGGGTTGGGGATGTACGGTGTTACGGACGAAAGTCTTACCAGTCTTCAGTCGGGTCGAGTTACTCCGTGGGTGTCATTTCCTTCTTGGAGGCGTCACCAAGATGTGTCGGCATCTTCTCCCTTAGATTGGTGATTGTTGTTGTCTCCAAGTGAAAGCATAGGATCGGTCCCAAATCAACGATGGCGGTGTTCTTGGCGTCGTTCTTCCGTTGGGAGCATCGTGTGTGAAGACATGGGGTGGAGGTCCTGTGTTGTGATCCTTCTGTGCTTGTTGCTGCCCCATGATGAGATCCAACGGCGATATGTACGCCATCTTTGGTGCATCCATGATGATGCCTTGCTCAAGACCGACCAGGTCCCGTCATCTACTCGCCATCCACTTTTAGGCAATCATGGGTGGATGGTGCGTTGATAAGGGAAATCTAGGTAGTGTGTTATCCTCGATGGCGTTTGGTGTTGGTCGAGAGGCGCCTTTGTCTTTCGGTTTAGGGCAGACACCTTGTATTGTGGTTGTAATGTGTGTGGTGACTTGTCTTCGGACGGCATCGGTGTGGAGCTTGAACTAAACTTTTTGTTTGCAACAAGCATAGTTGTCTTGTACTAATTTGTTTCTGCCTTCTATAAAAATATTGTATGTCTAGGAGTACTATTGAAGAAAAAATACAACGCAAATCCTAGCTACATGGACTCTATCAACGGAGAAAAATATGAACAGATGCACAAGCTAATTTCCTTTGGGAGACCAAGTATTTGCACGGGTTACGATTCCGGTTTTCCAAAGGAAACTCAGAAGAGAAAAGAAAAGGAAACTAGCTAGCGATACACTAAACCGACCTTTTTCTCTTCATATATAAGTATAAACAAACCTATTCTGCGGCTACGCCAAACTCAATCAAACTAATCGAGACCCCAACGAAAAGCCTGAGATGGACGACGTCGAGAGCCAGATACCCGATGGAGATCACGAGATCAATGCTGCCAGAAGGTGCCCGCTTTGGCACGTCTTGGTGCTCTCGTTGTTCCTCTCCACCGTGATCATCGCATGCATAATCGTCCCGATCGAGTACTACAGGTTGCACGTCGCTTACTTTGTCGCGGTAGATTCTATCTCCGGCGCCGACCCGAAGGCAGGCCTCTCCTTCAACATCATCCTCGGCGTCGCCTCAGGGAGCTACGGATCAGAGGCGTGCATCTACCCCGGCACGTCCATGGAGGTGTCCTATCGCGGCGTCCAGCTTGCCGCCAGCGCGGCCGAGACGCGGTCGCTCTGCGCTAGGCCGCGGAAGGCGGCGGAGCAGCACGTCCTGGCAATGGCCACCGCAGTTCCCGTGGGGAACGTGTTGGACGGTCTCACGGCGGACCTGAAGAAAGGGACGGCGGTGTTTGACGTCAGATTGCACGTCCCGGGCGGATCATATGGTGATGAGTCGCCGTATGCGTGGGTTTCAGACTGTAAGGGCATGCGGGTCGGTCAGGGCGCTGTAATGTGTGAACCTCCCGACCAACAGTTAACCGCTTTGCTTTCTTATTAGAACTGTCCATTGCATATCATACATCTTTCGCTTTCCGATCGTGGTTAGCAAACTTTCCAAGGTTTGTTGTTTTTCTTATTTATGCTGGAATATATGATGCCCTCTTATGTTATTTAGTTTAGTCATGCATGAACGATGTTATTTGTTTCTAAAAGTTATGCCTGCAATTATTGTGGATAGGTCGGAGAAGACATTATTCCTAAATTGAGAAAGCTTTGCTGCCACACTATCCCAAACCAAACACGAAGACTCTCTAACAAGAACCTAACACAAAAGTCTCGCGTTGTTGTACGCCAAGTACGGATCTGAAATCGAACTAGTCACCGTACAAGCTCACCGCCCTGGATTCATCCGACCGCCGCCGAGAACCGCCTGACGAAGACCTCCACTCAGAGCCCTCGTCACCTTCTCCAGCCACAGCAAGCTTCCATGACCTCCAGGCCTTCACCAACAAACTGCCTCTGAAACGGGCCTCCCCGTCATCGCCGCCGTCGCGAGGGCTTTGCCCAGTGACACGCCTTGGCTGCGACGATAGGGGCGCTGTGTTGTGTGAATCTCCCGACCAATAGTTGTTAGCTTGGATAGAATCTGAGGTTTTTTTTTCGGTAGAGTTAAACGTAATTTATATGGATGATCTAGTTATCAACTTTATCTCATCGATCAGTTGCCAAAAAAGTGTTAACCTCTTTGCTTTCTTAGAAGGACAATGCTACGCGTCCGTCAGCTGATCTTTTCCAAAAGATCAGCCGGCTCGCGAACTGTTAGATTTGCTACATCGTCGAGCCGGGTACGTCTTCACCACTACAGATCTGCAACACAGGTCTTGTTGCAGAATTATTTCTGCAACTTAGATCTTGTTGCAGAATTTTTTTGCAGCAACTGTTTTGTTGCAAAAAAAAATTTGCAACTGAGGTTTCATTGTAATTTTTTTTGCAACTGAGGTCTTGTTGCAAAAAAAATCTGTAATAGAAGTTTTGGTCCAAAACATAGACCCTTCGTAGACTATTGCAACACCGTATATGTTTCAGAAATATAGTCCCTGTTGCAAACCGCTATGCAGAACCACTATACGAGACGTTACTTGGACACGTGTCATCTAGAGGAGGTGGCGGACGCGGCCACTGCGATCTGTCGGATGATGGTTAGCTTTTTCCTTCTTAGAACTATCAATTACATATTCTACATCTGTTGATCATCGTTAGCAAAATTTCCATGGTCTCTTTGTTTTCTTATTTATGTTGGCAATATATGCTGCCCTCATGTTCTTCGAACATGAGATTGAACTCACCACCATCGAGACTGCTTGGCACGAGTGGTTCACTACATGAAAAAATGTACTCGCCACCATGGAGGTCCATGCGCCAACGCCATCTTCTTCGGTGGCCTAGCCAGGCTAGGCCGTCGTACAAGCACACTGCCCTAGATTCATCCGGCCGCCGCCGAGAACCGCCTGATGAAGACCTCCACTTGATCCCGCATCTCCTTCTCTAGCCACAGCAGACTTCCAAGACCTCTAGGCTTCCCCAACAAACTGCCTCTGAAACTGGACCTCGCCGGCGTTACGAGGGCTTTGCCTGGCGACACGCCCTTGCTGCGGCAAGAGGGGTTGGCATCGAGAGGCGGCTAGGGCTTCGTCATACCCTGCCCAGTGGCCTCTCTTCATAAAATGTTTTGTGCTTACACATTTGAGTGTTGGATTTAACCATTAATCGTGGTTGTTGTGTTAACTTGGTTACAGTTAGTTAACAATTATTAGTGACTGTATGTTTATCCGCTTGTCGCATGTTTGAATTCCTTGGCTAATAGAGTTAGCTGTGACAACTTATTTTTTTTCAACAAAATGTGTTCAAGTTTACCGATTCAATTAAGTACAACCGATAAAGTAAGCTGGCAAACACGAGAATAGAGACCTATGATGATAAAAACCAAAATTTGCCCAATATCAATGTTATCATGTCACTATCATAGCGCCAGATCACCAATGACAATTTTTATTTGCATCTTGATGTTTTTATATGCATTCGATGAAAATAGTTGTCAAAGGCAAACAGACTATCGAGACAAGCTTTTGTTCCGCTTTATATATAAAGCAACCCACCACATGTAGACAACAAATCCAAGTACAGGAGCAGATCTAGTAGAAGCAAGGTGGACCCAGGAATTGCACTTGTGTCTAGGGTTTTGAGACTCCGTCGTTCCGTTGCCACACATATTGTTATGACAATGCTAGAATTGTTACTATGAGCATAATTGGTTCGATGCCAAAAGTTGAAATGCCAAATGTTGGCTAGTGATTGATTGGCTACCAACTTTTCTTATCAATCTCATAAAAAGTTGTCAAATTTTAACAACTTTTGATTTTGCCAAATGTTGGCTTGCCGAATATTGGCAATGCCAAATGTTGGCATCAAACCAATTATGCCCTATTTTTTTCCTTCCTTATAATCGATAATATTACAATGGCGCTTAGTTTCTTTGATTTTACCCAGCTCTAGAGTTCAATTGCATGCTCTAAGCATAAAAATTGTGTTTGCACCGTATTTATTCATATTGTGCATGATACTTGCGAAACTCTATGGATAGATAGATGATCGACCAATCAAAGTCCAGATTAACCAACACATACGCACATAGCCCAGTCTAGGTATGTGTGCATGTGTACATTATAGCATGTTTAACAATATAACCAGTTGTTGGCTATATATTGTTGTTATGTCATCTATAGTCAATTTTAAAGCCACACGTATAGTAGTTAGCTATAATATATACTATTTTATTAATATATGACCCAGCTCTCACTATCTTAGAGTTTTTTGGATCATGTGTTGCAGCTGGTTGTTAATCGGTAGTCCACTCCTCTTCTCTCCTCTTAGAGCATCTCCAACAGGCGTTCAAAAACTGCTCCACACGCTAAAAGACTTTTTTTTTGGGCGTCGGAGACAGAAAGCAGCGCTCCAGCAGAAGCTCTAAAATAGAGCGCGCACAAAAAACGTCAGCGCCCGCGCTGCAAATTTTGAGCGCGCTGCATTATTGGGGCGCCGGATTGTGCGCGCTGGACGCTGCAAGTGGGGCCGTCGGATTGGGCGCCGTGTTGTTGTGCATCTGTTGGAGAAAAAAGTCTTAGTGCGCCGCGCTATCGCTATTTCGGCGCTGTAAAAAAAAATAGAGCATCACGCTACCGTGCGTCTGTTGAAGATGCTCTTATCTATCCTCGAACTCAATAAAAATATATTGTTTAAATCATTATAGCCGGCTTATATCACCATGTTATACTTGCTGACGTACGTACGTACTAATTAGGTACATATACAATTCCGGATTCCCAAAGGATACTAACTACCGATGCATTTTAAACTAATCCAAACTAGTTTCCTATCGGAGACGTGTGCCTATCGATCTTTTTCTCCGTATATAAGTAGGCTACGCCAAACTCATCCAAACCCCCAATGAAAACCACAAGTACAAGGAGATGGACGACGCCGAGAGCCAGACACCCCATGGAGATCGGGAGATGAAGGCCGCCAGACGCTACCCATGTTGGCTCATCATGGTGATCGCGGTGCTCTTCGGTGCATTCATCACCTTAGCCGTTTTCATGCCCTACTGTATGATCCACGCCCGTTACACAGTGGCGGCAGATTCTGTCTCCAGCACCGACCCCAAGACAGGACTCTCGTTCAACCTCACCCTCAGCGTCGCCTCCCTAAGTTACGGGTCAGAGGCGTGCATTATCCCCGACACATACATGGAGGTGACCTACCGTGGCGTCCGGATCGCGGCCAGCGCGCCCGAGACACGCTTCATCTGCGCTAAGCCATGGAAGACGAGGAAGGAGAAAGTCCTCGCGATGGCCACCACGATTCCTGCAGGGAACGTGTTGGACAGTCTTGCGGCCGACATGAAGAGAGGGGTGGCGGTGTTCGACGTCAAATTGCACCTAGCAGCAGGGTCGTATGACATGATGAACGATTGGGTGTCGGGCTGCAAGGGTATGCTGATTGGTCAAGGCGCTGTGGCGTGTGAATACCTCTTCTATAATAGTTGTCTGCTTAGCTAGAATAATATTAGTAGTTGATATAAGATTTGTTTTTACCCGTGCACTTCATTTTTTTAGGGGAACCGTATACTTAATCTGAGTAGTATATATGGATGATCTAGTTATCAACTCATCCATCACTGCATACGCGTTGCCACAAAAGTGTAAACCTCTTTGCTTTGTTTCTTGGAACTATCCGTTGCATGTCGTACATCTTTGGATCGGGCTTAGCAGAGTTTCTAAGGCATGTTTTCGATCGTGGTTAGCAGAGTTTCTAAGGCCCCTCCCAATGCTTCACCTTGTACAGGCGCTAAGACTGCCATGTAGACAAAAAATCTGATGTGACAAGCTAATTAATAGGAGAGAGATGAGTATCCTGACCCAGGAAGGCACAATGCTAAGCGTGTGAACCTAGACAAAACACTTAAATGAAAGAAGCCCACCAATGCATGAACAACTTTACTTGCAAAATCATTAAATGAAGGATGCTTAGCAACAACATGTTAAGCACCAATGCATTAGGGACTTTAGTTGCTAAAAATTTAATATGCTTAGCACCTCACGTAAGCACCTTTGCATTGGAAGAGGCCTAAGGCCCTGTTTGTTCTCTCAATCGTGGACCTTGAGAGACCCATCATGCTAACAATCATCAAAATTCTATTTTTTGTCAACCGATATTTTCATTGGTTAACTAAATAGAACAATTTATCAAATCATGAGTATTGAAGCAAATACAAGCAACAAAGACCCACTATACTTACCATGCTCACTGAAACAAGGGATGAACTGGAAAAGAAATTACATATACAGCAATGGTCAAATACCAGAAGACCTAAAATCCAAATAATAAAAAGGCCTCAAATCATTTTAACTGGACACGGTTGATCTGACGTGAGGGGAACGACAACTCGAGCATTGTATTCCTACCAACTGAATTTTGTCCAAGCATAAATGCCACGTGGTGGACCTTGTTCGGAGATCGTCGGCACCGACTCCAACACGCCTATACCCCGACACGATGACCACATGTCATCGACGTAATTGCCATCGGGTAACCTTACAGTCACTTGGAATGGCTATGCACGTGCTAGTATGACGGCTCGCGGAGACAATACGGAGGGTAAGGTTGAACGTTGGGTCTAGGGCCGGTAGCCCAGGTCTGTGGCCGGGTCCAGGCCGGAGATGGAATCGATCCAAAGTTCCCAATCGAGTGTACACTGAACTTGACTCAAATGGTTAGGTTTCTTGTGGTGCAACCAACCCATCATGATTTAATTCCTGACTTGAAATTGATGATCATATTTTTTTGGATTTATTTCAGACCTTCTGTGATGATTTTGTCAATTTCAAGATCATGATCATGTGCTGACTCGGTCTCTTAAAGGTGTTCATAAGGATAGATGTGTGTGTTTACATTTACAGGGATGAGTATACCTTTACATGTATAAGGGTTTGCGTTTGTACTGGGTGAAAATCCCAACCGAGTACTCGGGTCGTCTGGTTTGTAAGCTGCTAACCTAGTTTCCTTTGAATCCGTAGGATTGCCTAATTAATTAGTAGGCACGTCTCCGGCCGAAAAGAAATTAGTTGGCCAGTTAACATGCATCTTTTCTGATAACAACACCATCTTTTCTGATAACAACACCATCCAGCCCAAGACCGCAACCCAAACACAACCACACGGAACCATCAATCAATCGATCTAACAACAACGGCGTACGTCCATGGCTGCCACAGTCAACCGCGGCGGCGCTCCAGACTACGACAGCCCATGCTTCATCTTATGCACACTACTGGCCGTTGCCGCTGCGATTCTACTCGCCGCCGGTCTAGGCTGTTTGCTCTACTACCTGCCTGCCTCTCCATACTACTACGTCGCCATCGACTCCGCCTCGGGCCTCCTCGACGCCCCGACGCCAGACCTCACCCTGAATCCGGAGTTCAATCTCACCGTCCGCATCACCTCGGCGAGCCCCGGTGGTGGCGTGTGCATGCAGGCCGGCACGTACGTGGAGGTGTCCTACCGCTGCGTCATGCTCGCCGCTAGCACCGCCACGTACGTCGGAGACTCTGTGCACCGAGCCGGCCAAGTCAAGGGAGGTGCCCTTCGTCGCTAGGGGCATTGGCGTGCGCGTGCCAGGGTACATGATGGACAACCTCGCCGGCGATGTGCGGAACGGGGTGCATGTGTTCGACGTCACCATCAAACAGTCTGACGCCTTCTACGTCAATCGGAGGGTGAAGTCGTGCGGGGGCAGGCGGGTCGGCGGGGACGCCGCCGCTGAGTTGAATATCGAATGTGATGGGGTGTGCTAGCTTGTGCCCTGACCCGGACCAGAGAAGGATCCCTTCGCTCAACTCGCCCATGAAACACATCTCTGCTCAATAATTTGTTATGTAAATCAAGACCAAGGATGTCGTGTCCTTCAAGTTGAAATCCATTTGCTCAAGATCAGTCGTCAAGATGCGTTGCAGATTTACTAGATCGAGTTCGAGTAAACGTTGTTATACATATATTTGCAATTCTGTTTTATGATCGTCTTAGTTTTAGCTGTTTATATTGTCTTAAATTAGCTTCATATTGTGCATATTCTAGAGAAGAAGAATAAACTCGATCTGAACGTGCTGGGATAATATCGCACAAACTTGCTTTACCATAATGTACAAGTACCATCCAGCAAAGTATTATGATTGTATTTAGAATATTTTTCTTTGGCTTTTTTTTTTAGCCGCACACCGTAGAACAATTGTTCTACGGTAAGATCTTCATTAATATAAGGAGCGTGATACTATGGGGAAGGAGAAAAGAGAGAAAGCTAGCTAAGCAAAAACCTACTAAGGGTCAGAAAACCCAGCTCGGCCAACTCGAGTTTTAGGGAACATGATCATCATAAGGTTAAAAGTTTATGCTAGTAGAGACTGCCAACATCATAGATGTGCAGTGATCCAATCAGTAAGCCTGTTCAAATGCTTGGCCTTTGCTGTGAGCTGCAGGAGAACTAGATCCTCTTTAAGTCTGAACTTCCAACAGTTAACACTTGGAATCTTTTGCCTGAATATTTTTTCATTTCTTTGGGTCCAAATATTCCAGTATCCCTACATCATGATATCCATAGCAATTGGTGACGGCAATAAAGAATGGATGATCATAATGTCATCAAAACAGGAAATTCCTGGTTTTCTAGAAGGAACAATGTTGCTCCAGCAGTCTTGAGTGAATGTGCAGTCCCGGAATAGGTGTCTTCAGGATTCCTCAACATGTTCATTACAGAAAGCACAATCATAGCAATCCATAAACATATTCTTTCTTTTAAGCAGATTTCTTGTATCCACTCTATCATGCAGCAACCACCAGAAGAATATTGATGTCTTAGTTTGTTGGCAGTTTTCCCAGTCCATTTGAATAGTTTATTATCCTTGGCCCCTTGACAGATAGAAAGGTACATCTTGATGGAAGAATACCTTTGCGTTTTTCCTACCCCAATCCATGTGTAATCCCTTTGTGCTGACCAGTGAGTCATAGCAAGGCTCTGGAGCTCGATAAATTGCCCATACACAAGTTCAGAAAGAGGGTATGCAGAAGTTGAGATGGATCTTCCTCAGAAATCCAAGATTCAGCAGACAAACGATCATTTTTCACAAAAGAGTGAAGCTCTGGGAATTTGATTGTTAGAGGCTCATCTAACCAGCTGTCATACCAAAGTAAAATAGATTGACTATTTCCCATATTGCATTCATAGTGATTCTTCAAAAGAGGGATGAGCTTCAAGTGTCCTTTCCACCAACTAGAACCTTCCATTCTTTGCCCTGAAAGGTGGGAACTATAGTAGGTCTCCCAAACCAATCAACTTCACCCAAGGCAAGTCATCTTTATTGAAGAACTTGTGAAGGTTCTTCATCATAAAAGTTAAATCTGTATTCTATGCTCTTCCAATATTCATCATAAGAGGAGACACCAGATCAGCTCACAATTCAGTTGTCATGGTTGACATAACAATCTTGGGAATCAATCACCTCTATAGACGAAGGATTTATGGATGTCCGAAGGTACTACATGAAGTGCAAATTCAAGATCTCTCACAAGTATTTATTTCTCTCCCTTTTTGAGTCTCCAATCAGTGTTCATGCTTTATTAGTGCAGGAATGTAGCATAGATTATCTAGAAAATAGACAGCTTCCTCTTGATGCTCCATCATTGTGCCAAGCTTCATTTGATCCTAAACGCTTCCTTTGGTTAGTACTTCATCTACTCGTCATCATTGCCTGCAATTTTCATTATTGACTGTAGTTTTGTTAATCAACTTGACTTTAACTTGGTAAGTTCTCACGGTTTGTCCTTTCGCTTATCGGCTCAGTATGCTGATTTTCACATGTTTGATTGGACTTCAATTTGGACATGTAATTCTGCATTTCGAGGTATAATGTTGGTGTTTGTTTCTACATTTGAACATTCTTTCTAACGTATAAAATGTTTTCTATTTTTACCCTATTGAGGTAACTGTCATGTAGAAGCACAAAGGAAGAACTATCGATTAGGTAATCTCTTCTTTCAACATGGTAGAACTTGCATTTTTCCTTCTTAAAGCATTACATTAATACATTTCATAAACATTGGTGCATACAGAGCTGACATAGTATAACAAATTAGGATGGGGCTGAAAGATGCAGTGATGCAGACCCCGCCATTGAGTGAATGTTAGAAGATGCAACATTAGTAAACTCTGAGTATATACTGTTATATCCATGGTCTAGTCTTCTATCTCATATAAGGCCTAATTAAGTCTCCTTGTACTCATTACAAGTCAATTAGCGCTAATGTGATTAGTGGTGTTCCACTTGCTTGGAGGTGTGTTATCACATGCCAAGCAATTAATCTATTGCCTAAAGTCATTTTCCTTGCCTCAATATCAATCCTTATTTCTCTTTTTAATTGTTTGCTTAAGACAACTTCCTTGAGATTAGTTTCTTTTTGTCGGCTTACTTCAGTTTTGATTTGTTATATAGTTCACTGTTGGTCCCTACAGTGTAACTTATTGAATAACAAAGTTTTGTCTTTGTTCATTGGACGTAGTTCCTATAGTCAGGGAAAAACATCTACCTATAGTTGCTAACATAGTTGCAAAATTTAGGCGTATTAAGCAAAAACTTATTAGATGGAGATAAGTGCAACAATGAGATGTCCCTTGCCTCTTATGCAATGTGGCAGATTTGGAAATAAAGAAGTGGAGATTTTTTTAGGCCAGTGAGATGGAGCCGAAAGAGTTAGTTTATGAAGTTACTTAGAATGTTAACTGATAACCCACAAGTATAGGGGGTCAATTGTAGCCTTTCTCGATAAGTAAGAGTGTCGAACCCAACGAGGAGCTAAATGTAGAACAAATATTCCCTCAAGTTCTATCGACCACCGATACAACTCTATGCACGCTTAACGTTCACTTTACCTAGAACAAGTATGAAACTAGAAGTACTTTGTAGGTGTGATAGGATAGGTTTGCAAGATAATAAAGAACACGTAAATAAAATCTAGGGGATGTTTAGATAAATAAACAACTAAGTTAGTCTTAGTAGAGAGCTTTTTGTCACAAGAAAGTTATTTGTCCCTAGGCAATCGATAACTAGACCGGTAATCATTATTGCAATTTTATATGAGGGAGAGGCATAAGCTAACATACTTTCTCTACTTGGAAAATATGCACTTATGATTGGAACTCTAGCAAGCATCCGCAACTACTAAAGATCATTAAGGTACAACCCAACCATAGCATTATAAGGTATCAAGTCCTCTTTACTCCCATACGTAAACAACCTACTTACTCGGGTCTGTGCTTCCGTCACTCACGCCACCCACCATAAGCGAATCATAAACATATTGCAAACCCTACAGCAGGGATCCCTCACGCTTGCGCGACACGGAGAGCACCATAGGACAGCACCAATAATAAAACATGCAACTCAAACCAATCATGATCATCAATCAACCCATAGGACAAAACGGATCTACTCAAACATCATAGGATAGCCATACATCATTGGGAAATAATATATAGCGTTGAGCACCATGTTTAAGTAGAGATTACAGCGGGGAGAAGGGGTGTTACACCGCTGCATAGAGGGCGAGAGAGTTGGTGATGACGGCGGCGAAGTTGTTGGTGTAGATCGCCGTCACGATGATGGCCCCGGCGGCGTTCCGGTGCCACCGGGAGAGAGGGGGAGAGAGCCCCCCTCCTTCTTCTTCTTCTTCCTTGACCTAGCCCCTAGATGGGAGGAGGGTTTCCCCTCTGGTCCTTGGCCTCCATGGCAGCGGAGGGGCGAGAGCCCCTCCAAGATTGGATCTCTCTCTCTGTTTCCTTCTGTTTCTGCGTTCCTAGATTCTGGCCTTTCACCATTTCTTATATTCCCGGAGATCCGTAACTCCAATTGGGCTGAAATTTTAACACGATTTTTATCCGGATATTATATTTCTTCTGGCGAAAGAAGGGCACCAACCACCTTACGGGGTGGCCACACTCCAGCCTGGCGCGCCCTACCCCCCAGGGCGCGCCCCTATGGCTTGTGGGCCCCTCGGGCACCGCCTTTTGGTGATTCCACTTCCCAAAATTCACATATATTCCAAAAAAAATCTCCGTAAGTTTTTATCCCGTTTGGACTTCGTTTGATATGGATTTTCTGCGAAACAAAAAACATGCAACAAACAGGAATTGGCACTGGGCACTGGATCAATATGTTAGTCCCAAAAATAGTATAAAAATTTGCCAAAAGTATATGAAAGTTGTAGAATATTGGCATGAAACAATCAAAAATTATAGATACGATGGAGATGTATCAGCATCCCCAAGCTTAATTCCTGCTCGTCCTCGAGTAGGTAAATGATAAAAAAAGATAATTTTTGATGTGGAATGCTACCTAGCATAATCTTGATCATATAATCTAATCATGGCATAAATACTAAGACACGAGTGATTCAAAGCAATAGTCTATCATTTGACATTAAGACAATAATACTTCAAGCATACTAATAAAGCAATCATGTCTTCTAAAAATATCATGGCTAAAGAAAGTTATCCCTACAAAATCATATAGTCTGGCTATGCTCCATCTTCATCACACAAAGTATTAAATCATGCACAACCCCGGTTTTAGCCAAGCAATTGTTTCATACTCTAATATTCTCAAACATTTTCAACTTTCACGCAATACATGAGCGTGAGCCATGGATATAGCACTATAGGTGGAATAGAATATGGTGGTTGTGGAGAAGACAAAAAGAAGGAGATAGTCTCACATCAACTAGGCATATCAACGGGCTATGGAGATGCCCATCAATAGATATCAATGTGAGTGAGTAGGGATTGCCATGCAACGGATGCACTAGAGCTATAAGTGTATGAAAGCTCAAAAGAAACTAAGTGGGTGTGCATCCAACTTGCTTGCTCACGAAGACCTAGGGCAATTTGAGGAAGCCCATCATTGGAATATGCAAGCCAAGTTCTATAATGAAAAATTCCCACTAGTATATGAAAGTGACAACATAGGAGACTCTCTATATGAAAAACATGGTGCTACTCTGAAGCACAAGTGTGGTAAAGGATAGTAGCATTGCCCCTTCTCTCTTTTCTCTCATTTTTTTTGGTGGGCTTCTTTGGCCTCTTTTTTTTCATAAAGTCCGGAGACTCATCCCAACTTGTGAGGGAATCATAGCTTCCATCATCCTTTCCTCACATGGGACAATGCTCTAATAATGATGATCATCACACTTTTATTTACTTACAACTCAAGAATTACAACTCGATACTAGAACAAAATATGACTCTATATGAATGCCTCCGGCGGTGTACCGGGATGTGCAATGATCTAGCGTAGCAATGACATCAAAAAACGGACAAGCCATGAAAACATCATGCTAGCTATCTTACGATCATGCAAAGCAATATGACAATGATGGTGCGTGTCATAATAAACAGAACGGTGGAAGTTGCATGGCAATATATCTTGGAATGGCTATGGAAATACCATAATAGGTAGGTATGGTGGCTGTTTTGAGGAAGGATATATGGTGGGTGTAATGCACCGGCGAAAGTTGCGCGGTACTAGAGAGGCTAGCAATGGTGGAAGGATGAGAGTGCGTATAATCCATGGACTCAACATTAGTCATAAAGAACTCACATACTTATTGCAAAAATCTATTAGCTATCGAAACAAAGTATTAGACGCATGCCCCTAGGGGAGAGGTTGGTAGGAGTTAACCATCGCGCGCTCCCGACCTCCACACAAAGGATGACAATCAATAAATAAATCATGCTCCGACTTCTTCACATGACGGTTCACCATACGTGCATGCTACGGGAATCACAAACTTTAACACAAATATTTCTACCAATCCACAATTACTCACTAGCATGACTCTAGTATCACCATCTTTATATCGCAAAACTATTGCAAGGAATCAAACATATCATATTCAGTGATCTACAAGTTTTATGTAGGATTTTATGACTAACCATGTGAATGACCAACTCCTGTTAACTCTCTAACTAGATATAAGTGAAGCATGAGAGTTTAATTCTTTCTACAAAATATATGCCCACGCTCTAACAAATATAAGTGAAGCAAAAGAGCATTCTACAAATGGCAGTTTTCTATGTGTAGAGAAACAGGGAATCCAAACTTCAAATGATATAAGTGAAGCACATGAAGCATTCTACAAAGCCATACTCAAAAGATATAAGTGAGGTGCAAAGAGCCTTCTATAAATCAACCAAGGACTTTCTCATACCAGCATGGTGCATTATTAAAAGAAAAATAAAAAGCACACGACGCTCCAAGATTTACGCATATCATGTGACGAATAAAAATATAGCTCCAAGTAAAATTACCGATGGTTGTTAGAAGAAAGAGGGGATGCCTTCCGGGGCATCCCCAAGCTTAGTTTCTTGGGAGTCCTTGAATATTACCGTGGGGTGCCTCGGGCATCCCCAAGCTTAGTCTCTTTCCACTCCTTATTCCTTCATCCATCGTGATCTCACCCAAAACTTGAAAACTTCAATCACACAAAACTTAACAAAACCCTCGTGAGATCCGTTAGTATAATAAAGCAAATTACAACTTTAAGTACTGTTGCCAACCAATTCATATTTTGTTTTTGCATTGTAGCTACTGTAATATAACTTTTCCATGGCTTATACCACCGATACAATTGATAGTTTCATCAAAACGAGCAAAACAATGCATCAAAAACAGAATCTGTCAAAAACAGGACAGTCTGTAGTAATCTGAACATTCACCATACTTCTGTAACTCTAAAAATTCTGAAAAATTAGGACGTGGTCAAGAATTTGTATAAAAGTATTGTGTAAAAATTTCAGAATTTTTTCATGCTCCAGTAAAATATTAAAATTCAAGCACTGCAGCAAAAGTGTCTGTTTTTACACAGCACATATCAAACAAGCAATTTAAACACCCAAAAGGTAATTCTTGGCACATTATTTTTATAATACAATGGATTTATACAAGGGGATAATTATTTTTGTTGAAAAGTTGCTGTAATCAAGATTCACAAAGTTTCCATGGGCATGAACAAAGTTCAAGGCTAGCCCCCACTTCAACGATGCTCGTCTTTCCCACTTTCACTTCTCTTTTTGAAAAAGTTTTATGTTCCCCTCTTTATTTTTTTTTGTTTTTGAACTATTTTAAAAGCACACAACAGAATAAAATGACTCTCTAAAACTTCCGGGTTGTCTCCCTGGCAGCGCTTTCTTTAAAGCCATTAAGCTAGGCATAAAGTGCTCAAGTAATGGATCCACTCGGATCCCACGGTATATCAAAGCCAATTTTAATTAACAATGATTTGTAATTTAGTAGTGAGCACAAAGTAATATATATCATGCAATGACGAAGTCTAACTCTCTTCCTATGCATCGGCATGTCATAAAAGAACAATTCATGCACATCAAGTAAAGGACAATGCATAGTATAAATAGTTTCTTGCAATTTTATCGTATTGGAAACATAGAGAGGCGGAGATGTAGTTCCTCTCTCATAATAATTGCAAGTAGGAGCAGCAAGCACATGCATATTATATTCATCAAAATCATCATGTGTAGTAGCTAAACGCAACCCATCTATATAATCCTTAATAAGAGCAAACTTCTTCGATGTAGTGTAGTTGGAAGAATTCAAAAAGATAATAGGACTATCATGTGTGGGTGCAATAGCAACAATTTCATGCTTAATATAAGGAACTATAGCAAGTTCATCTTCATAAGCATAATTCATATTGGCATCATGGCCACAAGCATAGCAAGCATCAAGTTCATCAAAAAGGGATATTTCAAACAAATCCAAGGGATCATAGCAATCATCATAGCATTCATCATGGCATTCATCCTTCGGTAAGCACAAAGGGTAATTAAACAATGTATGAGTTGAAGAGTTACTCTCATTAGAAGGTGGGCACGGGTAGCTAATCCGCTCTTCCTCCTTTTGTTCTTCGCTCTCCTCCTCATCTTTTTCATCTAATGAGCTCACAGTTTCAGCAATTTCTTCTTCCATACATTCCTGCAAAATATTAGTCTCTTCCAAGGCAGCAGACATTCTCTCAATAAATTCAATAATATCAGCATTGCAATCATAATTCTCATAGCAATATTTAAGTATGGCAAAAATTTCAGATTCATAAGGAACATCATCATCATACTTTTCAAGCAAAGAAGCAATTTCATAAGCACCTTTAAAAACAACAAATTCTTCTATTCGTTCCACATCATAGTAATCATAAATACCTTTAGCATAAGAAGCTAAGGTTTCATTATCATTAAATTTGCATTGAAAGGGAAGGTGTCGAGCTTCTATATTAGAGCAACAAGTAAAGTCACATCTCGAGCATGCATCCCAAGCAAACCATTCCAGTATTCTAATTTGATCCCATAAATGTTTCCCTTTTTGAGATAAGCGATAATCCCTAAAGTATTCACGTTGATCCAACGTGTATCCCATTATCAAGTTGAATGGGGTTTTCTCAGGATTATCAAAGTAGTGCATAATATTTTCCACATAACGAGCATCGAGGGTTTTAGGAGGTTCCCCATCTCCATGAGTAGCAAGTACACCTAATTTTTTTGGTATTTCGTGTTCCATATCCATAACTAAAGATAGAGAACAACTTAGAACAGCAAATAAAATCTACTTAGTGATAAAGCAAACAAGCACACACGAGAATATTCACCCCACGCTATTGCTCAACGGCAACGGTGCCAGAAAAAGGTCTTGATAACCCACAAGTATAGGGGATCAATTGTAGCCTTTCTCGATAAGTAAGAGTGTCGAACCCAATGAGGAGCTAAAGGTAGAACAAATATTCCCTCAAGTTCTATCGACCACCGATACAACTCTACGCACGCTTAACGTTCGCTTTACCTAGAACAAGTATGAAACTAGAAGTACTTTGTAGGTGTGATAGGATAGGTTTGCAAGATAATAAAGAACACGTAAATAAAATCTAGGGGCTGTTTAGATAAATAAACAACTAAGTTAGTCTTAGTAGAGAGCTTTTTGTCACAAGAAAGTTATTTGTCCCTAGGCAATCGATAACTAGACCGGTAATCATTATTACAATTTTATATGAGGGAGAGGCATAAGCTAACATACTTTCTCTACTTGGATCATATGCACTTATGATTGGAACTCTAGCAAGCATCCGCAACTACTAAAGATCATTAAGGTAAAACCCAACCATAGCATTATAAGGTATCAAGTCCTCTTTACTCCCATACGTAAACAACCTACTTACTCGGGTCTGTGCTTCCGTCACTCACGCCACCCACCATAAGTGAATCATAAACATATTGCAAACCCTACAGCGGGGATCCCTCACGCTTGCGCGACACGGAGAGCACCATAGGACAGCACCAATAATAAAACATGCAACTCAAACCAATCATGATCATCAATCAACCCATAGGACAAAACTGATCTACTCAAACATCATAGGATAGCCATACATCATTGGGAAATAATATATAGCGTTGAGTACCCCATGTTTAAGTAGAGATTACAGCGGGGAGAAGGGGTGTTACACCGCTGCATAGAGGGGGAGAGAGTTGGTGATGACGGCGGCGAAGTTGTTGGTGTAGATCGCCGTCACGATGATGGCCCCGGCGGCGTTCCGGTGCCACCGGGAGAGAGGGGGAGAGAGCCCCCCTCCTTCTTCTTCTTCCTTGACCTACCCCCTAGATGGGAGGAGGGTTTCCCCTCTGGTCCTTGGCCTCCATGGCAGCGGAGGGGCGAGAGCCCCTCCGAGATTGGATATCTCTCTCTGTTTCCTTCTGTTTCTGCGTTCCCAGATTCTGGCCTTTCACCGTTTCTTATATTCCCAGAGACCGTAACTCCGATTGGGCTGAAATTTTAACACGATTTCTATCCGGATATTAGCTTTCTTGCGGCGAAAGAAGGGCACCAACCTCCTTACGGGGTGGCCACAAGCCAGCCTGGCGCGCCCTACCCCCAGGGCGCGCCCCTATGGCTTGTGGGCCCCTCGGGCACCACCTTCTGTTGATTCCACTTCCCAAAATTCACATATATTCCAAAAAAAATATCCGTAAGTTTTTATCCCGTTTAGACTTCATTTGATATGGATTTTCTGCCAAACAAAAAACATGCAACAAACAGGAACTGGCACTGGGCACTGGATCAATTTGTTAGTCCCAAAAATAGTTTAAAAAGTTGCCAAAAGTATATGAAAGTTGTATAATATTGGCATGAAACAATGAAAAATTATAGATACGACGGAGACGTATCATTAACCTCCCATTGGATGCATTTGGCACTTAGCCTTTGTTGTTGTACAGCCGAGCTGACTTCTTAACATCCTTGAAATTTCCTTTTTACCTTTTTATCTTGTTATTTTGCCTCTTGGGTAGGCTTCAACCTTATTCATGTAGGGAAAATAAGATTGCAAAAGTACATTATTAGCCTGCATGAGTTGAAGTGCATAACACATCAGATTGAATGCAATGATGGTCCTTTGTATGGAAGAAAAAGTGAACACACTAGATTGTATTTTTGGTGGTTATACCTTCAATGTGGGTCTCTGAACATATATATTTTTCCTTTATTTTATTATGTTTCAGATACTTAAGTAGGTGCTTGTAAATTCAAGATCTGTATTTTTCTTCAAAAGTTTTTGATCCATTGTTTCTAAAGGTTGTTGGAAATATGCCCTAGAGGCAATAATAAATTGGTTATTATTATATTTCCTTGTTCATGATAATCGTTCATTATCCATGCTATAATTGTATTGATTGGAAACTCAAATACATGTGTGGGTACATAGACAACACTGTGTCCCTAGTAAGCCTCTAGTTAACTAGCTCGTTGATCAAAAGATGGTGAAGGTTTCCTAGCCATGGACATGAGATGTCATTTGATAACGGGATCACATCATTAGGAGAATGATGTGATGGACAAGACCCAAACTATAAACGTAGCCTATAATCGTGTCAGTTTATTGCTATTGTTTTCTGCATGTCAAGTATCTGTTCCTATGACCATGAGATCATGCAACTCACTGACACCGGAGGAATACCTTGTGTGTATCAAACGTCGCAACGTTACTGGGTGACTATAAAGATGCTCTATAGGTATCTCCGAGGGTGTCTGTTGGGTTGGCATGGATCAAGACTGGGATTTGTTACTCCGTGTGATGGAGAGGTATCTCAGGGCCCACTCGGTAATACAACATCACAATGAGCCTTGCAAGCAATGTGACTAAAGTGTTAGCCACGAGATCTTGTATTACGGACCGAGTAAATAGACTTGCCGATAACGAGATTGAACTAGGTATAGAGATACCGACGATCGAATCTCGGGCAAGTAACATACCGAAGAACAAAGGGAACAGCATACGGGATTAACTGAATCCTTGACATAGAGGTTCGACCGATATAGATCTTCGTAGAATATGTAGGAACCAATATGGGCATCCAGGTCCCGCTATTGGTTATTGACCGTAGAGGTGTCTCGGTCATGTCTACATAGTTCTCGAACCCGCAGGGTCTACACACTTAACGTTTGGTGACGATTAGTATAGTTGAGTTATTGTGTTGGTGACCGAAGGTTGTTCGGAGTCCCGGATAAAATCCCGGACATGACGAGGATCTCCGGAAGAGTCCGGAGGTAAAGATTGATATATGTGATAATAGTGTTTTGATCTCCGGAAGGGTTCCGGAATTCACCGGAAGGGGTTCCGGATGTTTACCGAAGTGTTCGGGTGCAGCAACACTTTATATGGACCAACGGGGTAAAGCCCACGAGGTATTGGAAAGTGCAAAAGGAAGTTTTGCTGCTGCCTTAAGCGGTACTACCGCTGTTAAGGCAGTACTACCGCGTAAGCGTTACTACCGCTTGTGTGAAGCGGTACTACCGCTCAAGCGGTACTATCGCTCATGAGCGGTACTACCGCTTGTACGCGGTACTGCTGGAATCCGAGTGGGACTCTTTCCGTGCGGGCCAAACTGACCTTGTGCGGGCAAAACCGACCTTGTGGAGGCTTTCTCTCCAAGTTTAGACCCCAGGGCTCAACATATAAATAGAGGGGCAGGGCTAGCACACGGGATACATCAAGATTTCCCAAGCCGTGTGCCGGCAACCCTAACCCTCTAGTTCCTCCCGTCACAATCTCCGTAGTGCTTGGCGAAGCCCTGCAGAGATTGTTCCTCACCACCATCACCACGCCGTCGTGCTGCCGGAACTCATCCACTACTTCACCATCGCTCGCTGGATCGAGGAGGTGAAGGCGTCATCAAGCCGTACGTGTGTTGAACGCGAAGGTGCCGTCCGTTCGGCGCTAGATCGTGTTTGGATCGAGGGACGACTTGCGATTTGGATCGCGAAGACGTTCGACTACATCAACCGCGTTTCTTAACGCTTCCGCTTAGCGATCTACAAGGGTATGTAGATTCACTCTCCCTCTCGTAGATGCTCATTACCATGGATAGATCTTGCGTGTGCGTAGGAAATTTTTTGTTTCCCATGCGACATTCCCCAACAGTGGTATCAGAGCTAGGTCTATGTGTAGATGAGATCTCGAGTAGAACACAAAGGAGTTTGTGGGCGTTGATATTCAGATTGCTTCCTCCCTTGGTTTTTTCTTGTTTCAGTGGTATTGTGGGATGAAGCGGCTCGGACCAACATTACTCGTACGCTTACGAGAGACCGGTTCCATCAACTGGCATGTAACTTCGTTGCATAAAGATGGCTGGCGGGTGTCTGTCTCTCCTACTTTAGTCGGATCGGATTTGACAAAGGCGGTCCTTGAGAAGGTTGAAAAGCAATTTTTGTATCACCGTTGTGGTTTTTGCGTAGGTAAGAATTGTTCTTGCTAGATACCCGTAGCAGCCACGTAAAACTTGCAACAACAATTAGAGGACGTCTAACTTGTTTTTGCAGGGTATGTTGTGATGTGATATGGCCAATTACATGATGAGATATATGTGATGTATGAGATGATCATGTGTTGTATAGAATATCACGACTTGCATGTCGATGAGTACGGCAACTGGCAGGAGCCATAGAGTTGTCTTTAATTATTTTCGCCATTTTGCTTTACTTTATCGCTATGAGTTAGCAATAGTCGTGGAAGCAACAGTCGGCGCGACAACCTCATGGAGACACGTTGATGGAGATCAAGATGATGGAGATCATGGTGTCATGCCGGTGACGATGGAGATCATGCCGGTGCTTTGGAGATGGCGATCAAAAGCACAAGTTCATGGCCATATCATGTCACTTATGATTTGCATGTGATGTTAATCCTTTTATGCATCTTATTTTGCTTAGGACGACAGTAGCATTATAAGGTGATCCCTCACTTAAATTTCAAGATAAATTGTGTTCTCCCCGAGTGTGCACCGTTGTGAAAGTTCGTCGTTTCGAGACACCACGTGATGATCGGGTGTGATAGACTCTACGTTCGCATACAACGGGTGCAAGCCAGTGTTGCACGTGCGGAACACTCGGGTTAAACTTGACGAGCCTAGCATGTACAGACATGGCCTCGGAACACAAGAGACCGAAACGTCGAACATGAGTCATATAGTAGATATGATCAACATGAAGATGTTCACCATTGAAACCACCTCAACTCACGTGATGATCGGACTTGAGTTGGTGGATTTGGATCATGTGACACTCGAATGACCGGAGGGATATCAATTTGAGTGGGAGTTTTTTAAGTAATATGATTAACTAAACTCATTATCTTGAACAATAGTCTAAGTTGTCTTTGCTATATTTATGTTGTAGATCATGGCTCGCGCAGTAGCACCCCTGAATTTTAATGCGTTCCTAGAGAAAGCTAAGTTGAAAGATGATGGAAGTAACTTTGTGGACTGGGCCCGTAATCTAAGGATTATCCTTACGGCTTCCCAGAAGGCTTATGTCCTTGATGCACCGCTTGGTGATCCACCCGCTCCAGTTGAGTCTCTAGACGTTGTGAACGCCTGGCAGGCTCGCTCTGATGATTACTCAATAGTTCAATGTGCAATTTTGTATGGCTTAGAACCGGGACTTCAAAGACGTTTTGAACGTCATGGAGCATATGAGATGTTCCAGGAGTTGAGGTTTATCTTTCAGAAGAATGCCCGGATCGAGAGGTATGAGACCTCCGATAAGTTCTATACTTGCAAGATGGAGGAGAACGGGTCTGTTAGTGATCACATACTCAGAATGTCTGGTACTCCACCCATCTGGCTGAATTAGGGATGCCCCTTCCGCCAGAGGCTATCACTGACAGAGTTCTTCAATCATTGCCACCTAGCTACAAGAGCTTCGTGTTGAACTATAACATGCACGGGATGAACAAGTCAGTCGCCGAGCTGTTTGCGATGCTGAAAGTCGTTGAGTCTAAAATTCAGAAGGAGCATCAAGTGTTGATGGTCAATAAAACCACTAGTTTCAAGAAAAATGGCAAGGGTAAGAAGGGTAACTCCAAGAAGAGTGGCAAAGCAGTTGCTCCTCCCGTGAAGAAACCCAAGGCTGGACCCAAACCAGAAACTGTGTGCTTTCATTGCAAGGGAACAGGACACTGGAAGCGGAACTGCCCCAAGTATTTGGCTGACAAGAAGGCGGCCAACAACAAACAAGGTATATATGATATACATGTTATTGATGTGTACCTTACCAACTCTCGTTGTAGTGCCTGGGTATTTGATACCGGTGCGGTTGCTCACATTTGCAACTCTAAACAGGAACTGCGGAATAGACGGAGGCTGGCAAAGGATGAAGTGACGATGTGCGTGGGAAATGGTTCCAAGGTTGATGTGATCGCCGTCGGCACGCTCGCTCTTCAATTACCATCGGGATTAGTGATGAACCTGAATAATTGTTATTTAGTGCCTGCGTTAAGCATGAACATTATATCTGGATCTTGTTTATTGCGAGACAGTTACTCATTTAATTCAGAGAATAATGGTTGTTCTATTTATATGAGTAATATCTTTTATGGTCATGCACCCGAAGTGAGGGGTTTATTCTTATTGAATCTCGATAGTAATGATACACATGTTCATAACATTGATGCCAAAAGATGTAGAATTGATAATGATAATACCACTTTCTTGTGGCACTGCCGTTTAGGTCATATTGGCGTAAAACGCATGAGGAAGCTCCATGCTGATGGACTTTTGGAGTCACTTGATTTTGAATCACTTAACACATGCGAGCCATGCCTCATGGGCAAGATGACTAAAACGCCGTTCTCTGGAACAATGGAACGGGCAAGTGACTTGTTGGAAATCATACATACTGATGTGTGCGGTCCGATGAGTATTGAGGCGCGCGGTGGTTATCGTTACTTTCTCACCTTCACTGATGACTTAAGTAGATATGGGTATATTTACTTAATGAAACACAAGTCTGAAACGTTTGAAAAGTTCAAACAATTTCAGAGTGAAGTTGAGAATCATCGTAACAAGAAGATTAAATTCCTACGATCTGATCGAGGAGGAGAATATCTGAGTTATGAGTTTGGCAGTCACTTAAGACAATGTGGAATTGTTTCACAACTGACACCGCCTGGAACACCACAGCGTAATGGTGTGTCCGAACGTCGTAATCGAACCTTATTGGATATGGTGCGATCTATGATGTCTCTTGCCGATTTGCCACTATCGTTTTGGGGTTATGCATTAGAGACAGCTGCATTCACTTTAAATAGGGCACTATCGAAATCCGTTGAGACAACGCCATATGAACTTTGGGTTGGCAAGAAGCCAAAGCTATCGTTTCTTAAAGTTTGGGGATGTGATGCTTATGTCAAAAAGCTTCAGCCTGAAAACCTGGAACCCAAAGCGGAGAAATGCGTCTTCATAGGATACCCAAAAGAGACAGTTGGGTATACCTTCTACCTCAGATCCGAAGGCAAAGTGTTTGTCGCTAAAAACGGAACATTTCTTGAGAAAGAGTTTCTCTCGAAAGAATTGAGTGGGAGGAAGATAGAACTTGATGAGGTTGTTGAACCTTTACTTCAACCTGAGAGTAGCGCAGCGCAGAAAGATGTTTCTGTAGAGCCTACATCAGCTGAAGAGGAAGTTGATGATGATGATAAAGCTTCGGATCAAGTTGCTATCGAACCTCGTAGGTCGACAAGGATGCATACTGCTCCTGAGTGGTACGGCAACCCTGTCTTAGAGGTCATGTTGTTGGACAACGATGAACCTACGAGCTATGGAGAAGCGATGATGGGCCCGGATTCCGAGAAGTGGTTAGAGGCCATGAAATCCGAGATGGGATCCATGTATGAAAACAAAGTGTGGACTTTGGAAGTATTACCTGAAGGGCGTAAGGCCATTCAGAACAAATGGATCTTTAAGAGGAAGACGGACGCGGACGGTAATGTCACCGTCTATAAAGCTCGACTTGTGGCAAAGGGTTTTTCACAAGTTCAAGGAGTTGACTACGATGAGACCTTCTCACCCGTAGCGATGCTTAAGTCCGTCAGAATCATGTTAGCAATAGCTGCCTTTTTCGATTATGAAATTTGGCAGATGGATGTCAAAACAGCGTTCCTTAACGATTTCCTTAAGGAAGAGTTGTATATGATGCAACCAGAAGGTTTTGTCGATCCAGAGAATGCTGACAAAGTTTGCAAACTCCAGCGATCCATTTATGGACTGGTGCAAGCATCTCGGAGTTGGAATCTTCGCTTTGATGAGGTGATCAAAGCGTTCGAGTTTATACAAGTTTACGGAGAAGCTTGTATTTACAAGAAAGTGAGTGGGAGCTCTATAGCGTTTCTAATATTATATGTGGATGACATATTACTGATTGGAAACAATATAGAAATGTTGGAAAGCGTGAAGGAATATTTCAACAAGAGTTTTTCAATGAAGGACCTAGGAGAAGCTGCTTTCATATTAGGCATCAAGATCTATAGAGATAGATCAAGACGTTTAATAGGACTTTCACAAAGCACATACCTTCATAAGATTTTGAAGAAGTTCAAAATGGATCAGTCCAAGAAGGGGTTCTTGCCTGTTTTGCAAGGTGTGAAGTTGAGTAAGACTCAATGCCCAGTGACTGCAGAAGATAGAGAAAAGATGAGTGTCATCCCCTATGCTTCAGCCATAGGCTCTATCATGTATGCAATGCTGTGCACAAGACCCGATGTCAGCCTTGCCATAAGTATGGTCGGAAGGTTTCAAAGTGATCCAGGAATGGAACACTGGACGGCGGTCAAGAATATCCTGAAGTACCTGAAAAGGACTAAGGACATGTTTCTCGTTTATGGAGGTGATCAAAAACTCGTCGTAAAAGGTTACGTCGATGCAAGCTTTGACACTGATCCGGATGACTCTAAGTCGCAAACCGGATACGTATTTATTCTTAATGGGGGTGCGGTTAGCTGGTGCAGTTCCAAGCAAAGCGTGGTAGCTGATTCTACATGCGAAGCGGAGTACATCGCTGCCTCGGAGGCGGCGAAGGAAGGTGTCTGGATGATGGAGTTCATGACAGATCTTGGAGTAGTGCCTAGTGCGCTTAACCCAATGACTCTGTTTTGTGATAATACTGGTGCCATTGCTCTAGCCAAGGAACCAAGATTTCACAAGAGGACCAGACACATAAAGCGACGTTTCAATTCCATCCGCGATTACATCAAGGAGGACGACATAAATATTTGCAAAGTACACACGGATCTGAATGTTACAGATCCGATGACTAAACCTCTTCCAAGGGCTAAACATGAACAACACCAGAACTGCATGGGTGTTCGATTCATTACAATGTAAATCACATAGTGATGTGAACTAGATTATTGACTCTAGTGCAAGTGGGAGACTGTTGGAAACATGCCCTAGAGGCAATAATAAATTGGTTATTATTATATTTCCTTGTTCATGATAATCGTTTATTATCCATGCTATAATTGTATTGATTGGAAACTCAAATACATGTGTGGGTACATAGACAACACTGTGTCCCTAGTAAGCCTCTAGTTAACTAGCTCGTTGATCAAAAGATGGTGAAGATTTCCTAGCCATGGACATGAGATGTCATTTGATAACGGGATCACATCATTAGGAGAATGATGTGATGGACAAGACCCAAACTATAAACGTAGCCTATGATCGTGTCAGTTTATTGCTATTGTTTTCTGCATGTCAAGTATCTGTTCCTATGACCATGAGATCATGCAACTCACTGACACCGGAGGAATACCTTGTGTGTATCAAACGTCGCAACGTTACTGGGTGACTATAAAGATGCTCTACAGGTATCTCCGAGGGTGTCTGTTGGGTTGGCATGGATCAAGACTGGGATTTGTTACTCCGTGTGACGGAGAGGTATCTCAGGGCCCACTTGGTAATACAACATCACAATGAGCCTTGCAAGCAATGTGACTAAAGTGTTAGCCACGAGATCTTGTATTACGGACCGAGTAAAGAGACTTGCCGATAACGAGATTGAACTAGGTATAGAGATACTGACGATCGAATCTCGGGCAAGTAACATACCGAAGAACAAAGGGAACAGCATACGGGATTAACTGAATCCTTGACATAGAGGTTTGACCGATATAGATCTTCGTAGAATATGTAGGAACCAATATGGGCATCCAGGTCCCGCTATTGGTTATTGACCGTAGAGGTGTCTCGGTCATGTCTACATAGTTCTCGAACCCGCAGGGTCTACACACTTAACGTTTGGTGACGATTAGTATAGTTGAGTTATTGTGTTGGTGACCGAAGGTTGTTCGGAGTCCCAGATAAAATCCCGGACATGACGAGGATCTCCGGAAGAGTCTGGAGGTAAAGATTGATATATGTGATAATAGTGTTTTGATCTCCGGAAGGGTTCCGGAATTCACCGGAAGGGGTTCCGGATGTTTACCGAAGTGTTCGGGTGCAGCAACACTTTATATGGACCAAAGGGGTAAAGCCCACGAGGTATTGGAAAGTGCAAAAGGAAGTTTTGCTGCTGCCTTAAGCGATACTACCGCTGGTAAGGCAGTACTACCGCGTAAGCGGTACTACCGCTTGTGTGAAGCGGTACTACCGCTCAAGCGGTACTATCGCTCATGAGCGGTACTACCGCTTGTACGCGGTACTGCTGGAATCCGAGTGGGACTCTTTCCGTGCGGGCCAAACTGATCTTGTGCGGGCAAAACCGACCTTGTGGAGGCTTTCTCTCCAAGTTTAGACCCCAGGGCTCAACATATAAATAGAGGGGCAGGGCTAGCACACGGGATACATCAAGATTTCCCAAGCCGTGTGCCGGCAACCCTAACCCTCTAGTTCCTCCCGTCACAATCTCCGTAGTGCTTGGCGAAGCCCTGCAGAGATTATTCCTCACCACCATCACCACGCCGTCGTGCTGCCGGAACTCATCCACTACTTCACCATCGCTCGCTGGATCGAGGAGGTGAAGGCGTCATCAAGCCGTACGTGTGTTGAACGCGGAGGTGCCGTCCGTTCGGCGCTAGATCATGTTTGGATCGAGGGACGACTTGCGATTTGGATCGCGAAGATGTTCGACTACATCAACCGCGTTTCTTAACGCTTCCGCTTAGCGATCTACAAGGGTATGTAGATTCACTCTCTTTCTCGTAGATGCTCATCACCATGGATAGATCTTGCGTGTGCGTAGGAAATTTTTTGTTTCCCATGCGACGTTCCCCAACAAAGGTAGTGGTGAAAATGTGTTCTTCATCAGTTTCGAGGCGGTGTGATTTTTTTCTCCTCCGACAAAGCAAGGAAGTAAACAATTCCATTCTCTTAATTCTAGGTATGGTCCATAAGGTTTGACACAGACGTGAAAAATAACTCAGAGGGTTTTGTGTTGAGTGAAAGATATTATGAGTTTAATTTTTTCTAAGGATTTAAATGCTTTTATAAGTTTAAAAATACATATGCTTTGTATTGCTTTTTAAGGGTTTCATATCATGATAAGATCAAGTGTGAAGTGTTTATTGTGCAACAATGTTCTCTATATTGTAACCAAGAAGAGTGGGTGAAGAGGATGGAATAAGTGGCCACAAGCACGTTGCATAATTGCGAGATTAGGTGTGCATGTAATAGCAGGGTGAGGTGTACTGAGATGATGCTAGAGTGCCACAACATCTCAGCAACAAGAGCCAAAGGTGACTTGAGAGTTAGGCGAAGGGGGTATAATAAGTGAAATAAATCTCGTCGGAGATTGGCTGATCAAGGCAGGGGAAAGTACATAGGTCATGACAGAGTGATGCTGAGTAGGATGATGTTGGGGACGAGCAACCACTGTTGATCTAAAGGCTGACCCAAAGAGGGTCGGTGGATATACCATCAATAGTAACACATACTAACACTAACAATAGTAAGGAAAGATACAGTCACGTTTATGAAGCAATGATGCAACCGAATCATATAAAGGATGCTGAAGTAACAAGCTCCTGAGGCTCCTCGTGGGTGAAGGGGCATAATGGAAAATCAAATATGGATATAGAGCATTTGTTTTTACTTATTATTTCCTTTTATGAAGGGATTGAGTACTATATAAAATTTTGGCTCGCTGACAAAGGGGGCCCCACGTCATGTCGTGCTGATACGGATTTTATATTATTTCATTAGACTAGTTTATACTAAAAAAATTACTTTTATAATTAGTTGTTACTCCATATATATATATATGTATATATATATACATATATATATACATATATATATATGTATATATATATGTATATATATATGTATATATATATACATATATATATATATACACTTTATGATTGGTATAAGTTTTTTCATACTTAAAATTCAACCATATAATACTGACATGACTTAAGATGTAATGAATGTGTTATACAATTTTAATGGCGACGATGAAAATTTCACTTGCATTAAATTTAAAATATACTCCCTCCGTCTCATAATATAATATGTTATTACATCCAGTATACGCACATATTATATGTAATAACTTCTTCATTTCAAAAAAATGGAATAACGTGTTATATAATAGGACGGAGGGAGTATATTAATAGAGAAAACTAATTGTTTCATGTCTGAGACAACGCCCCTTATTTTCATTTTCAATTAAGTCGACAATTATAACTCAAGAGCTAAACTCTATTTCTTGATATATCCATGTCTTCGAGTCTATTTTGATTTCTAGAATGCCCCATTGATCTATTTTAAGTGCAATAGTTGATATAATTAGCAACACAATTAAACTGAACATTCAAGACCACACAAAGATACCACCGATGCGTTTGCTCATGAATCGTCTCCCTTGATAAGTTTTTCATGAACAAATATATTTTCCATGTTCATGTATTTGAAGATCATTTGGTATTGGACCACAATAACTGGGCAACAATCGCCAGGGGACGTGGTCCCATCAAACGTTTAGTTCGCTAGGGAAGCCACGTAAAAGCGAACGGAAATGTTTGGTGGGGGGAATCGGCCCTCCCAGCGAATCCCTCCATCCCTCCTCCACATAATCCTTGGCCCAAACAGAAAGCCCACCTTAAGCAACAAACAAAAAAGGCCTTTTTAGCACTACATAAAAAAATCCATGTTCAAAAACAAAAAATGCCTAATATACACAAACAAAAAAGACATCATGTCAGAAAAATGGATCATATACAATAAACAAATCCTTGAATAAAAAATAAAATTTAACCAAGAGAGTGGGGATGTTTATACACACATTTGTCCATATCTAAAAATTAAAATCTTATGCACAGAAAAAAGGTGACCCAGTGATATTTGTACCTAAAAAGGCATACAAGAAAAAATTACCATGCTATGCTAAAAAAATGTCATGTTATACCAAAAATAGAAATGCCATGTTCTTAGCAATACAAATTTGCCATGCTCTTTCTAATAAACTTACCATGCTCTACAAAAAAGAATAAAAAATGCCATGATCTATAAAAAATAAAAATGACATGCGCTTTAAAAAATGCAAGGCTCTTTATAATAGAAAATTCCATGCTCGCTAAATTAAAGGGACATAATTTTACAATAAAAACCATCATACTCTAAAACAGATGCCATGCTATTTTAAAAATAAAAATATAATTCCTATAAAAAATTCGATGCTATTTACAATAAAAATTCCATGTTCTACAAAAAAATGGCATGCTCTTTGAAAATAAAATGACAGGCCATATATAATAAAAATGCCATGTTTTGCAAAAAAAAAAATGCCATGCTCTTTGAAAATAAAATGCCATGATATTTCTAATAAATGTGATGTACTACAAAAAATGCAATCATAAAATAAAAATCCATGCTCTTAATTTAAAAATGCATTGGATTCTGCACAAAAATGCCAAGGTTTTTTCTATAATTTTCTACGTGGGGACACATGTGGATTTTGCCATGCTATACGCTTGTTTATTAAAATTAAAATTGCCATGGTTCAGGCGTCTAAATATTGCTATGATCTAATATGAAAAATGCCATCCCATAATTTAAAAAATGCTATGGTACCTAAAAAACTACCATGTTATCAATATTAAACATGCCAAGGTCCGGTTGCTAAAAAATGACATGGTGCCTATAGTAAAAATGCATATGCCAAAAAGTTCTATGAGTCAACACGAACATAATGTTCTGATGATTACATACGAAAATGTCGCGAGAAAAACAAATTGCCATGTGAGCGAATCAAAAATAGTCATACAAAAAATAATGCAATGTGAAACGTTTCCAAAGCATTCATACTATTTATGTCGTGGGAAAAACAAGAAATATATACACATTGCCACAACAATTATGGAGCTGCCATGGAAGAAACTAGTTTTTTGTCGTGGCAACAGAAAAACACACAAGGATTGAGTTTCAGACACATGGGTAGTGGAAAGTGCCATGCTACTAACTAACAAAATGCCATGCTTGTTGCACAAAATCATGTATAAACTGTCGTGGCAAAAATGCCATGTTCTAAAATTTGGCATGTCGCCTAGTAAAACTTGTCATGCAACTAATTAACAAAGCGTCGTGATATAAAAAGAATAAATTTGCCATGGTATACAAACTTGAAAATAAAACTACCATGTTTAAAAAGGTAAAAAATGCCATGGTCTAATAAGTACAATTGCCATGGTGCCTAAAAATACAAGTTGCACATGTCAAAAATAGCATGAGTCAAAACATTTTGTGATGTTGTGGTGATTATCTATAGAATTGCCATGATTGACATTTTTCCCAAGGGGGCAATTCAAAACAATCACAAAAAAATTGATATGTGAAGCAAATTCAAACAATCATACAATTTGCCATTCAAACTTTTCAACAAACATTCATACTATTAACCCATAGGGACAAAGATATGGACCGTACACTTTGCCATACAAGTGGCCATCATACTATTTTATGGAGCTGCCATGGCAACAAAAAAATAAGATTCAGAAGCATGGTTGTAGAGAAGTAGATTTTACATGGAAATATATTTTGAGTTTCCATGTCAAACATGCCACTTTACAAAAAAAATGCCATGTGACCGAAACAGAAATACTAAAAAATGCCATGATGCTATATGAAAAAATTCTAACGATTTTTCGTGCGAATTGATGACCCACAAGTAGAGGGGATCAATCGTAGTCCTTTCAATAAGTAAGAGTGTTGAACCCAACGAGGACCAGAAGGAATTGATAAGCGGTTTCAGCAAGGTTGTCTCTGCAAGTGCTGAAAAAGCATACTAACAGGTAGTTTGATAGTAAGATATTTCGTAGCCAGTAACTAGTAACCAAAGTAACATGGTGCAGCAAGGTAACCCGATCCTTATTATGCAAAGGACAGGCCAAAAGTATTTCTTATGGTGAGCAAATCGTTCTCGGGGACTCATGGGAATTTTATCTGGTCATGCCTATCATGTTTTAGTTGATTCGCGTCCACTACTTTAATAATTTGATATGGGTGGACCGGTGGAAGGGTGTTGTTCTTGCCTTAACAAACAACCCACTTATGATTACTTGCTCTCACAAGCATCCGCAACTATGAAATAAGAATTAAGATAAATCTAACCATAACATGAAACATATGGAGCTAAATATGCCCCTTACAAAATAGTACATAAACTAGGGTTTAAGTTTCTGTCACTCTCGCAACCCATCGTCTAATTTCTACTCCACAATGTCTTCCCCTAGGCCCAAATATGGTGAAGTATCATGTAGTCAACGTTCAGATGACACCACTAGAAGAAGAACAACATACATGTCATCAACATATTGAACGAATACCAACTTCACATGATAGTTTATAACAAGACTCCTCCCATGTCCTCAAGAACAAATGGAACTACTCACAAAGCATATTCATGGTCATGATCATAGGAGATAAATATATGATTAACAATCTGAACATATGATCTTCCACCAATTATCCAACTAGCATCAACTACAAGATGTCATCAACACTACTAGCAACCCACATGTACCAATCTGAGGTTTTGGGACAAAGATTGAATACAAGAGATGAACTAGGGTTTGGATATGAGAAGGTGCTACTGAAGATGTTGATGGAGATGAGTCCTCCCATGATGAAAGGAGTGTTGGTGATGATGAAGACTTCGATTTCCCCCTCCCGGAGGGAAGTTTTCTCGGCGGAATTGCTGCTCCCGAGAGCAAAAGTGCTCCTACCCAGGTTCTGCCTCGAGACGGCGATGCTTCGTCCCGAAAGTGTTTTTCTATTTTATTTTTTCTAGGTAAAATGACTTCATATAGCAGAAGACCGGCACCGGAGGGCCCCTGTGGGCTTCACAAGGGACCAGACCACGCCCCCTGCCTTGTGGACCCTTAGTTGATCTTCTTCGGCACTTCTTTCTTGCAGTATTTTTTATATATTCCGAAATAAATTTTGTGAAATTTTAGGTCAATTGGAGCTCCAGAGAATAGCTATCTCTGTTGTAGTCCTTTTAGGTCCAGAATTCCAGCTACCGGTATTTTCGCTCTTCATATTTATCTTGCAAATTAAGAGAGAAAAGGCATAAGGATTGCATGATAAAGTGTAATATTGATCAAAAATACTATAAATAACAATAAGAAAACATGATGCAAAATGGACGTATCAACTCCCCCAAGCTTAGACCTTGCTTGTCCTCAAACGAATATCGAACTTGATAATCATGGCCTCATGTTTATAGGGAGAGAAGTAGATAAAACAAAATATGGACACAACAGCATTGATGTCTACTATGCCACTTCATTCTTGTAGACTCGTGTTGGGCGTCCAAGCGCAGAGTTTTGTAGGACAGTAGCAATTTTCCCTCAAGTGGATGACCTAAGGTTTATCAATCCGTGGGAGGTGTAGGATAAAGATGGTCTCTCTCAAACAACCCTGCAATCAAATACAAGAAATCTCTTGTGTCCCCAACACACCCAATACAATGGCAAATTGTATAGGTGCACTAGTTCGGTGAAAAGATGGTGATACAAGTGCAATATGGATGATAGATATAGGTTTTTGTAATCTAAAATATAAAAACAGCAAGGTAGCAAGTGTAAAATAGCGAGCAAAATGGTGTATAAATGCTTGGAAATAAGGCCTAGGGTTCATACTTTTGCTAGTGCAATCTCCCAACAATGCTAACATAGTTGAATCGTATGATCATCCCTCAATGTGAAACAAAGAATCACTCCAAAGTTCCTATCTAGCGGAGAACAATAAGATGAAATTAATTAGTGTAGGTAGTAGAACCACCTCAAAGTTATTCTTTCCGATCAATCTATTGGGCTATTCCTATAAGTGTCACAAACAGCCCTAGACTTCCTACTGCAATAACACCAATGATACATATCAATCAACCCTAATGTCACCTAGATACTCCAATGTCACCTCAAGTATCCGGGGGTAAGTTATGCGACATGCATCAAACAATTTAAGATCTATCATATTCAATCCAACACAAAGAACTTCAAGGAGCACCCCAAGATTTCTATCGGAGAACGTGGTTTGAAAACGTGCAATCAACCCCCATGCATACATCCCCTAGGTCATCGGAATCCGCAAGTTGATGCCTCAACATATATCAAGTGAATCAATAGAATACTCCAATGTCACTACGGGTATCCCACGCAAGACGTACATCAAGTGTTCTCGAACCATAATATTCAATCCAACATAACGAGATCTCAAAGGTAAAGATTCAATTCATCACAACAAGGTAGCAAGGGAATAACATTATATGATCCGACTTTATTAACAAAGCCCGTGATACATCAAAATCGTGCCATCTCAAGAACACGAGAGAGAGAGAGAGAGAGAGAGAGAGAGATTGAACACATAGCTATTGGTACAAACCGTCAGCCCCGAGGGTGGACTACTCCCTCCTCGTCATGGCCTCCGCCGGGATGATGAAGATGGCCACCGGAGATGATCTACCCTCTCCGGCAGGGTACTAGAACGCCTCCAGATTGGTTTTTCGTCGATACAGAGAGTTGCGGCGGCGGAACGAGGAGTCTCTCTTTATTTCTAGAGTTTCTGGTATTTATGGGATTTTTCAGCGTTGGAATCACGCCAAACGGAGCTACGAGGGCCCCACAAGCCATCTAGCCGCGCCCCTAGGAGGGGGCGCATCCGATTGCGTGGTGGCCTTCTGGTCCACCCCCTCTGGCGGTTCTTCGCTCCAATATATATTGCTTATTTGGTCCATAAAAAATCACCAAAAAGTTTCGGGCGATTCCGAGAACTTTCATTTTCTACACAAAAACAACACCACGGTAATTCTACTGAAACAGCGTCATTCCGGGTTAGTTCTAAATAAATCATATAAAGTGCATCAAAACCATATAAAAGTATTGTAGCATAGATGAATATGGCATGAATACTTCATAAATTATCCATACGTTGGAGATGTATCAGCATCCCCAAGCTTAATTCCTACTCATCCTCGAGTAGGTAAATGATAAAAGAAATAACTTATGAAGTGTGAATGCTAGCTTAGTGAATAGTTTTGATCATTGATAATTTTAGTCACTTTTCTAACATCATAACCAGCAACTTTTTCTCATAAAAATCATCATGATAGAGTAGCAATCAATTCACATGTCATGGTTCAAACAATGCATTCTATTGAAACTTAACAATATATGTTCTTGGTCACCAAACAATTTCAATACATCATCAAGTCTAAGTAAGAGCTCCACATACTCAATTATCATATAGTCTTTTATGATTGCTAATACTCAAGGCATATTTTTAGAACAAACAACATCCATCAAACAAAGAGAAAGATAGGGGCTTGATGTTTCGCCTCCCAACACACTTATCATAAAGATAATTGTCAACAATAATGAATCATGGTCAAATATATTTGACTGGATATATATGTTTGGGTCTTTCCCCACAACATGGTGCTTGCCAACTAATAGATTGAGGTTGGAATAATAAGTTGACTCAACATGAAAGTAAGTAACATGAAAGTAAATAGATTGTCCCTTCATAGAGGGGAGCAGGGATTTGCATATGTGCCAAAGCTCATTGTTTAAAACAGAGATGGATAAGTAATTTTGAGTGGTGTGCCTTTCCTGTCAACGTCACAACAGAGTATTCAATATCTTCCATGCTAATCACTTTATTGGCGGTTCCCAAACAGAATTTAAATTTTTACTCCCCCTCCACCATTCAAACACATTCCATGGCTGGCCGAATCCACGGTTGCCCTCCAAACAATCAACTTTCTAGGGGGAGTTTTTGTTTATTTATTTTTGTGTTATGTAGGACTGGGAATCCTTTTTACCAGCCTCTCTCATGCAATGACAAGTGAATAAACACTCATCTTGAGAATAACTTGCTTAGCATGGAAGATAATGACCGCCCCGTCGCTCCATGAGCGGTACGAGCACACAAAACGGATGTTTATTTGAATGTTTAGAGGTGGCACATGCAAATTTACTTGGAATGGCGGTGAAATACCATATATAGGTAGGTATGGTGGACTCTCATGGAAGAAACTTGGCTCGAGGATTTGGATGCACAAGTAGTATCTCTACTTAGTACGAAGTTTTTGCTGGCAAAAGGTTCTAAACAAGCACCACATGTTGGAGGATCCATAACAATATAACTTCTATGCAAATATACCCAAACATAACCATTACGTTGTCTTCCTTGTCCAACTTCAACTATTTGATCAAGTTTGAAAATAATTGATGGGTATTCACAATCATAAAAGATTTCCAAGATAATATATGTGTATGTGAAAGTTCTCTTTCTTATACTAATCATTCATGAATTGCTCATATGACCAATACAGTGATTGTTAAACTTCAATAGATTTTACTTTCTAAACCAAATGTGAACTTGCTACTAAGAATATAGCACATTGATAATTTAAGATTTATGATATTTCATTCATTCACAATTAACTATTAGGATATAAGTGAAGCACAAGAGTAAACATCAAACTACTCTCAAAAGATATAAGTGAAGATCAATGAGTAGTCAAACAATAAAGTAGCTATGTGAGGACTCTCTATCTCAATAAAGATTTTCAGATCTGAGTATTTTATTTAAACATCGAGCAAAATAAAAATAGTACTCCAAGAATAGCACATATCATGTGGACAAATAAAAATTTAGGCTCAACATAGGCTAACCGATAATTGTTGATGAAGACAGGTGGGATGCGTAGCATCCCCAAGCTTAGATGCTTGAGACTTCTTGAAATATTTACTTGGGGTGCCTTGAGCATCCCCAAGATTGAGATTTTGTATATCGTTCAATCCTCTCATATCATGGTTTCACCTATTCTCAAAAACTTCATCCACACAAAACTCGAAAAGAACTCTTGAGATAGGTTAGTACACATAAGAATAAATCAACACTTCATGTACTGCAAAGACAAGTTGCATAATAATTTACAAACATTATCTACTGTATACTATCATTTCCACAATTTATATCTACCAATATAGGCTATGAAAACTATAGGATAAGTAGATAACAAAACTATGACAGCAATCTGTCCAAGCAGAACAGTCTGTAGAAATTTATGAAAACAGTGTACTTCTGTAACTCAAACAATTATCACAATTTAGGACGTGATAAAGAATTTATATGACAACACTGTGTAAAAATTTCAGAAACTTTCAACGTTCCAGTAAAATATGAAAATTCAAACACTACAGCAAAAGTTTCTATTTTTACACAGCACATATCAAACATGTAACTCAAGCATCCTAAGAGGCAATTCTTGGAACTTTTCATTGAAAAACAAGATTATAAATAATACCTAATAGAAAATAACAAAATATAATGATGATCCAAGCAAAGCACATATTATGTGACGAATAAAAATATAACTCTAAGTAAGATATACCGATAATGTTGAAGAAAAAAGAGGGGATGCCTTACGGGGCATCCCCAAGCTTAGGCGCTTGAATATTCCTTGGATGTTACCTTGGGGGTGCCTTGGGCATCCCCAAGCTTAGGTTATTGTCACTCCTTATTCTCCTCATATCGGTGTCTCACCCAAAACTTGAAAGCTTCAATAACACAAAACTTAACGGAACTTCGTGAGATGGGTTAGTATAATAAATAAAGATCATTCACTTAGGTACTGTCAAGACAAGATTAATAATTTTTATCACATAATACCTACTGTATTCTACCATTAACATAATTTATATCACTGAATATAAGCTATGGGAACACTAAAACAAGCAAACTATGCATGCAAAACAGAATCTGTCAAAAACAGAACAGTCTGTGAAGATCTGTAGTATACCCATACTTCCATGTCTCTAAAAATTATGAAAAATTAGTAAAACCTGAAGAATTTCTATATAAACACTGTGTAGAAATTTCAGATCATTATCACGCTCTAGTAAAAAAAATGCAAATTCCTGTACTGGAGTCAAAAGTTTTTGTTCTGGTTCAGCATCAATTCTACTCACCTTGTGAGTCATCCCAAAGGCTTTACTTGGCACTTTATTGAAATAAAAGACACAAAACATGATTACTACAGTATATTAATCATGTGAACACTCAAGAACCGAAAGTAAAAGTGTTGGGTTGTCTCCCAACAAGAGCTTTTCGTTAAAGCCTTTTAGTTAGGCATGATGATTTCAATGATCACATAGGAATAGTATTTGAAACATGTAAGAGAGCATCATGAATCTCATGACAAGCACATTTATGTCTAACCCACTTCCTATTCATAGGGATTTTGTGAGCAAACAATTTATGGGAACAAGAATCAACTAGCATAGGAAGGCAAAACAAGCATAACTTCAAAACTTTGAACACATAGAGAGGAAACTTGATATTATTGCAATTCCTACAAGCATATGTTCCTCCCTCATAATAATTTTCAGTAGCATCATGAAGGAGTTTCACAATATAACTATCACATAAAGCATTCTTTTCATGATCTACAAGCCTAGAAAATTTATTACTCTCCACATAAGCAATTTTCTTCTCATTCATAGTAGTGGGAGTATCATAGGAGACTTGAATATTATAAATTGTTTCCACATTAAATGAGTAATGTTAAGAGAAAGGGTATTCATAATTGTGACAAGTTGTATAATAATAATCATCACTACTTTTCATAACATAAGTATTATCACAATAATCATCATAAATAGGAGGCATATAATCATCATAACAAATTTGATCATTCGAAATGGGGGAACTAAAAAGATCATCTCCATTATGCATAGCATCCCCAATCTTGGGACACACATCAATTCTAGCAAATATTTTCTCAAATATGTCATTCTCATCATGTTGGGGAACGGAGCATGAATTTCAAAAAAATTCCTATGCTCACACAAGATCTATCCATGGAGATGCATCGCTACGAGAGGGGAGAGTGTGTCTACGTACCCTCGTAGACCGTTTAGCGGAAGCGTCTCACAACGCGGTTGATGTAGTCGAACAATCCTTCGAGCTCCACCGATCGAGTACCGAACATACGGCACCTCCGAGTTCTACACACGTGCAGCTCGGTGACGTTCCTCGCCTTCTTGATCCAGCAAGACGTCGAGGAAGTAGATGAGTTCCGTCAGCACGACGGCGTGGCGACGGTGACGGTGAAGTAATCTCGGCAGGGCTTCGCCTAAGCTCTCCGAAAATATGACCGAGGGTGTAAACGGTGGAGGGGGGGCGCCGCACACGGCTAACAATGAATCGTGTGTGTTCTAGGGGCGCCCCCCCTCCGTATATAAAGGAGGGAGGGGAGGAGAGGCAGCAAGGGGGCGCACCAAGTAGGAGGAATCCTACTTGGGGTCCTCCCAATTCGGCCTCCCCCCTTTCCTATTCCTATTCGGAGTAGGAAGGAAAGAGGGGAAAGGGGGGGGGAATCCTATTCCCCTTTTTTTCTTTCCTTCTTCCCCTTTCCTTCTCCAATTCGGACAGCCCATATGGGGGGGCGCACCAGCCCCTTAGTGGCTGGTGTGTTTCCCCTCTTGGCCCATAAGGCCCATATCTTTTGCCGGGGGTGCCCGGAACCCCTTCCGGTGACCCGATATCACCCGGAACACTTCCGGTGTCCGAATACCATCATCTAATATATCAATCTTTACCTCTCGACCATTTCGAGACTCCTCGTCATGTCCGTGATCTCATCCGGGACTCTGAACAACATTCGGTCACCAATCACATAACTCATATAATACTAAATCGTCATCGAACCTTAAGCGTGCGGACCCTATGGGTTCGGGAATGATGTAGACATGACCGAGACGGCTCTCCGGTCAATAACCAACAGCGGAACCTGGATGCTCATATTGGTTCCTACATATTCCACGAAGATCTTTATCGGTCGAACCTCATATGACAACATACGTTGTTCCCTTTGTCCGGCGGTATGTTACTTGCCCGAGATTCGATCGTCGGTATCCAATACCTAGTTCAATCTCATTACCGGCAAGTCTCTTTACTCGTTCTGTAATACGTCATCTTGCAACTAACTCTTTAGTCACGGTGCTTGCAAGGCTTCTGTGATGCTGTATTACCGAGAGGGCCCAGAGATACCTCTCCGATAGTCGGAGTGACAAATCCCAATCTCGATCCATGCCAACTCAACCAACACTTTCGGAGATACCTGTAGTGCACCTTTATAATCACCCAGTTACGTTGTGACGTTTGATACACCCAAAGTATTCCTACAGAGGAACGTGTATTTGACATAGTGAAAGCAATAGCAATAAACTGAACGATCATTTGCTATGCTAACGGTTGGGTCAAGTCCATCACGTCATTCTCCTAATGATGTGATCCCGTTATCAAATGACAACTCATGTCCATGGTCAGGAAATCTTGAACATCTTTTGATCAACGAGCTAGTCTAGTAGAGGCTTACTAGGGACTCAGTATTTGTCTATTATCCACACATGTATTAAGTTTCCGGTCAATACAATTCTAGCATGAATAATAAACCATTATCATGAACAGAGAAATATGATAATAAACACTTTATTAATTGCCTCTAGGGCATATTTCCAACAGTCTCCCACTTGCACTAGAGTCAATAATCTAGTTTACATCTCCATGTAATTAACATCCAATCAGTTCTAGGGCTGATCATGTTTTGCTTGTGAGAGAGGTTTTAGTCAACGGGTCTGCAATATTCAGATCCGTGTGTTCTTGGCAAATCTCTATGTCATATGTAGATGCTGCTACCACACTCTGTTTGGAGCTACTCCAAAAAAATTCCCCACTATACTTATCCGGTCTGAGACTCATAGTCTTTCGGATCAGTGTTTAAAGCTTGCATCGACGTAACCCCTTACGACGAACTCTTTATCATCTCTATTCCCGAGAAATTCTTCCTTAGTCATCTTAAGGATAATTTGACCGCTGTCCAGTGATCTACTCCTGGATCACTTTGGTACCTCTTTTGCCAGACACATGGCAAGGCACACAGCTTGGCATACTTTATAGAACCTATGGACGAGGCATAGGGGATAACCTTCATCCATTCTATTTATTTTGCCGTGGTCGAGATTTGAGTCTTACTCAACTTCACACCTTTCACCACAGTCAAGAACTCCTTCTTTGACTGATCCATTTTGAACTTCTTCAAAATCTTGTCAAGGTATATGCTTTGTGAAAGTCATATGAGGCGTCTCAATCTATCTCTATAGATTTTGATGCCTAACATGTAAACAACCTTTACCTAGATCTTCAAGTCTTACTCCACTTCACACCAGCCAAGAACTTATTTCTTTTGACTTGATCCATTTTGAACTTTTTCAAAATCTTATCAAGATGTGTGAACTTTTATCAGGTGTCTTGATCTATCTCTATAGATCTCGATGCCCAATCCGTGGATAACTCAAAAACAGGTTTTTATTGAAAAAATCCTTTCAATTAATTCTTTATGCTTTCCAGAAATTCTACATCATTTCCAATCAACAATATGTCATCCACATATACTTATTAGAAATGTTATAGAGCTCCCACTCACTTTGTTGTAAATACAAGTTTCTCCATAAACTTGCATAAACCCAAACGCTTTGATCACTTCATCAAAGCGAGTATTCCAGCTCCGAGATGCTTGCACCAGTCCATAGATGGATCGCTGGAGCTTGCATACTTTGTTAGCGCCTTAGGATCGACAAAACCTTCCGGTTGCATCATATACAATTCTTTCTTAAGGAATCCATCAAGGAATGCCGTTTTGACGTCCATTTGCCAGATTTCATAATCATAAAATGCGGCAATTGCTAACATAATTCTGACAGACTTTAGCATCGCTACGGGTGAGAAAGTCTCATCGTAGTCAACTCCTTGAACTTGGTGATAACTTTTAGCAACAAGTCGAGCTTTATAGACGGTGACATTACCATCAGCGTCCGTCTTCTTCTTAAAGATCCATTTATTTTCAATAGCTCGCCGTTCATCGGGCAAGTCTACCAAAGTCCATACTTTGTTCTCATACATGGATCCTATCTCGGATTTCATGGCTTCAAGCCATTTCTCAGAATCCGGGCTTGCCATCGCTTCTTCATAGTTCGAAGGTTCGTCGTTGTCTAGCAACATGACCTCCAAGACTGGATTTCCGTACCACTCTGGTGCGGAACGTGTCCTGGTTGACCTTCGAAGTTCAGTAACAACTTGATCCGAAGTTTCATGATCATCATCATTAACTTCTTCTCTGGTCTGTGTCGGTGTCACAAAAATTTCTTTCTGTGGCGTACTACTATCCAGAGGAGGTACAATTACCTCATCAAGTTTTTACTTTCCTCCCACTCACTTCTTTCGAGAGAAAACTCCTTCTCTAGAAAGGATCCATTCTTAGCAACGAAAGCTTTGCCTTCGGATCTGTGGTAGAAGGTGTACCCAACAGTCTCTTTTGGGTATCCTATGAAGACGCACTTATCCGCTTTGGGTTCGAGCTTATCAGGCTGAAGCCTTTTTGACATAAGCATCGCAGCCCCAAACTTTCAGAAACGACAGCTTAGGTTTCTTGCCAAACCACAGTTCATACGGTGTCGTCTCAACGGATTTAGACGGTGCCCAGTTTAAAGTGAATGCAGCTATCTCTAATGCATAACCCCAAAATGATAGTGGCAAATCGGTAAGAGACATCATAGAACGCACCATATCCAATAGAGTACGATTACGACGTTCGGACACACCATTACGCTGTGGTGTTCTAGGTGGCGTGAATTGTGAAATAGTTTCACATTGTCTTAAGTATATGCCAAACTTGTAACTCGAATATTCTCTTCTTCGATCAAATCGTAAGAACTTTATTTTCTTGTTACAATGATTCTCTACTTCACTCTGAAATTCTTTGAACTTTTCAAATGTTTCAGACTTATGCTTCATCAAGTAGACATAGCCATATCTACTCAAATCATCTGTGAACGTGAGAACATAACGATATCCACCGCGCGCCTCAACACTCATCGGACCGCATACATCGGTATGTATTATTTCCAATAAGTCTGTTGTTCGCTCCATTGTTCCGGAGAACGGAGTCTTAGTCATCTTGCCCATGAGGCATGGTTCGCATGTCTCAAATGATTCATAATCAATTGATTCCAAAAGTCCATCTGCATGGAGTTTCTTCATGCGTTTAACACCAATATGACCTAAGCGGCAGTGCCACAAATATGTGGTACTATCATTATCATTTTTGCATCTTTTGGCATCTATGTTATGAACATGTGTATTACTATTATCGAGATTCAATAAACCATTAAGTGCATGATCATCAATGATATTATCCAAATAAATAGAATAACAATTATTCTCCGAAAATGAATAACCGTTTTGCAATAAACATTATCAGATATAATGCTCATGCTCAACGCAGGCACCAAATAACAATTATTTAGGTTCATCACTAATCCTGAAGGTAGAGAGAGCGTGGCGATGGTGATCACATCAACCTTGGAGACACTTCCAATGCACATCGTCACCTCGTTCTTAGCTAGCCCTCGTTTATTCCGAAGCTCCATGTTTCAAGTTGCAAGCAACTGAACAAGTATCAAATACCCAGGTGCTCCTACGAGTACTAGTAAGGTACACATCAATAACATGTATATCAAATATCTTTGTTGACATTGCCAGTCTTATTATCTGCCAGTTACTTTGGGGAAGTTCCGCTCCCTGTGACATTTCCCTTTGCAATGGGAGCACTAAGTCTCGGGTTTGGTTCAGCCTTGGGTTTCCTCGCGTGAGCGGCAACTATTTTACCGTTCTTCTTGAAGTTCCCTTTTCTTTCCCTTGCCCTTCTTGAAACTAGTGGTCTTAATAACCATCAACACTTGATGCTCCCTTTTTGATTTCTACATCCGCAGCTTGTAGCATCGCGAATAGCTTAAGGATCTTCTATCCCTTACATGTTTATAGTTCATCACGAAGATCCAGTAGCTTAGTGATAGTGACTAGAGAACTCTATCAATCACCACTTTATTCGGAAGTCTAACTCCCACTTGATTCAAGTGTTTGAAGTACTCAGACATTCTGAGTACATGCTCACTAACGGAGCTGTTCTCCTCCATCTTGTAGCTATAGAACTTGTCGAAGGTGTCATACCTCTCGACCCGGGTGTGAGCTTGAAAAACAAATTTTCAGCTCTTGGAACATCTCATATGCTCCGTGTTGCTCAAAACATATTTGGAGCTCCGGTTCTAAGCCGTAAAGTATGGCGCACTTAACTATCGAGTAGTCATCTTTTCTTGTCTGCCAGATGTTCATAACGTCTTCAGACAAAGCCATAGGGGTTGCTCACCGAGCGGTGCATCAAAGACATAAGCCTTCTGTGCAGCAGTGAGGACAATCCTCAGAATACGGACCTAGTCCGCATAGTTGCTTCCATCAACTTTCAACTTAACTTTCTCTAGGAACGCATTAAAATATAGGGGAGCTACAGCGTGGTCTATCGATCTACAACATAAGTTTGCTAAGACACTATTGACTATGTTCATGATAATTGAAGTTCAATTAATCAAATTACTTAAGAACTCCCACTTAGATTAACATCCCTCAAGTTGTCTAAGTGTAACATGATCCACATCAAACTAATCCACGTCCGATCATCACGTGAGGTGGATCAGTTCATCAATGGTGAACATCTTTCATGTTGATCATATCTACTATATGACTCATGTTCGACCTTTCGGTCTCTTGTGTTCCGAGGCCATATCTGTATATGCTAGGCTCGTCAAGTTTAACCCCAAGTATTCTGCGTGTGTAAAACTGGCTTACACCCGTTGTATGCGAACGAAAGAATCCATCACACCCGATCATCACGTGGTGCTTAGAAGCGTCGAACCTTCGCAACGGTGCATACTAGGGGAGAACACTTATCTTGAAATTTAGTGAAGGGATCATCTTATAATGCTACCGTCGTCCTAAGCAAAATAAGATGCATAAAAGGATTAACATCACATGCAATTCAATATATATGTGACATGATATGGCCATCATCGTCTTGTGCTTTTGATCTCCATCAGCAAAGCACCGTCATGATCTCCATTGTCACCGGGTTGACACCTTGATCACCATCGTAGCGTCGTGACACCTTGATCTCCATCATAGCGTCGTGACACCTTGATCTCCATCATAGCGTCGTGACACCTTGATCTCCATCATAGCGTCGTGGTTGTCTCGCCGATTATTGCTATTACTACTACTACTACTGCTAACTCATAGCGGTAAAGTAAAGCAATTACATAGCGTTGGCATTGCATACAATAAAGAGACAACCATAAGGCTCCTGCCGGTTGCCTGATAATTTACAAAACATGATCATCTCATACAACAACTTATATCACATCATGTCTTGGCCATATCACATCACCAGCATACCCTGCAAAAACAAGTTAGACGTCCTCTACTTTGTTGTTGCAAGTTTTACGTGGCTGCTACGGGTTTGCAAGAACCGTTCTTACCTACGCAAAACCACAACGTAGTGTAGTGATTGCTTTTTGATCTTCTAAAAGAACCCTCTTCATTGCAACCGATTCAACTAAAGTGAGAGAGACAGACACCCGCCAGTCACCTTTATGCAACGAGTGCACGTAGCGGTGAAACCTGTCTCGCGTAAGCATACGCGTAATGTCGGTCCGGGCCGCTTCATCTCACAATACCGCCGAATCAAGTAACAACTAGTAACGGCAAGCAATATGTATACACCCACGCCCATAACTCGTTTGTGTTCTACTCGTGCAAATCACATCTACGCATAGACCTGGCTCGGATGCCACTGTTGGGGAACGGAGCATGAATTTCAAAAAAATTCCTACGCTCACACAAGATCTATCCATGGAGATGCATCGCTACGAGAGGGGAGAGTGTGTCTACGTACCCTCGTAGACCGTTTAGCGGAAGCGTCTCACAACGCGGTTGATGTAGTCGAACAATCCTTCGAGCTCCACCGATAGAGTACCGAACATACGGCACCTCCGAGTTCTACACACGTGCAGCTCGGTGACGTTCCTCGCCTTCTTGATCCAGCAAGACGTCGAGGAAGTAGATGAGTTCCGTCAGCACGACGGCGTGGCGACGGTGACGGTGAAGTAATCTCGGCAGGGCTTCGCCTAAGCTCTCCGAAAATATGACCGAGGGTGTAAACGGTGGAGGGGGGGCGCCGCACACGGCTAACAATGAATCGTGTGTGTTCTAGGGGCGCCCCCCCTCCGTATATAAAGGAGGGAGGGGAGGAGAGGCAGCCAAGGGGGCGCACCAAGTAGGAGGAATCCTACTTGGGGTCCTCCCAATTCGGCCTCCCCCCTTTCCTATTCCTATTCGGAGTAGGAAGGAAAGAGGGGAAAGGGGGGGAATCCTATTCCCCTTTTTTTTCTTTCCTTCTTCCCCTTTCCTTCTCCAATTCGGCCAGCCCATATGGGGGGACGCACCAGCCCCTTAGTGGCTGGTGTGTTTCCCCTCTTGGCCCATAAGGCCCATATCTTTTGCCGGGGGTGCCCGGAACCCCTTCCGGTGACCCGATATCACCCGGAACACTTCCGGTGTCCGAATACCATCATACAATATATCAATCTTTACCTCTCGACCATTTCGAGACTCCTCGTCATGTCCGTGATCTCATCCGGGACTCCGAACAACCTTCGGTCACCAATCACATAACTCATATAATACTAAATCGGCATCGAACCTTAAGCGTGCGGACCCTACGGGTTCGGGAATGATGTAGACATGACCGAGACGGCTCTCCGGTCAATAACCAACAGCGGAACCTGGATGCTCATATTGGTTCCTACATATTCCACGAAGATCTTTATCGGTCGAACCTCATATGACAACATACGTTGTTCCCTTTGTCCGGCGGTATGTTACTTGCCCGAGATTCGATCGTCGGTATCCAATACCTAGTTCAATCTCATTACCGGCAAGTATCTTTACTCGTTCTGTAATACGTCATCTTGCAACTAACTCTTTAGTCACGGTGCTTGCAAGGCTTCTGTGATGCTGTATTACCGAGAGGGCCCAGAGATACCTCTCCGATAGTCGGAGTGACAAATCCCAATCTCGATCCATGCCAACTCAACAAACACTTTCGGAGATACCTGTAGTGCACCTTTATAATCACCCAGTTACGTTGTGATGTTTGATACACCCAAAGTATTCCTACGGTATCCGGGAGTTGCATGATCTCATGGTCAGAGGAACGTGTATTTGACATAGTGAAAGCAATAGCAATAAACTGAACGATCATTTGCTATGCTAACGGTTGGGTCAAGTCCATCACATCATTCTCCTAATGATGTGATCCCGTTATCAAATGACAACTCATGTCCATGGTCAGGAAATCTTGACCATCTTTTGATCAACGAGCTAGTCTAGTAGAGGCTTACTAGGGACTCGGTATTTGTCTATTATCCACACATGTATTAAGTTTCCGGTCAATACAATTCTAGCATGAATAATAAACCATTATCATGAACAGAGAAATATGATAATAAACACTTTATTAATTGCCTCTAGGGCATATTTCCAACACATCAAGCATAGCATCCCCAAGCTTGTGGGTTTGCGAATAATTAGCATAATCATCAATAGCATGAATAGCACCAATAGTGTAACAATTATCATCATAGTTTTCAAAGTTGGTGCCAAAAAGATTTTCAATATTATAAGGCATATCATTATCTTCCCAATCATCCTCATCACAACAAGTAGTAGGCATAACAAAATAATCATCAAGTGTATCATTATCCCAACTACTTTCGTATTCATTTTCAACGATTATAGGAGCAACATTATTTGGGAGAGATACCTTTTTACCTTTACCTTTTCTTCTCTTCTTCTTCTCCTTTACCACATTTTGTGTGGGTTTAAGTAGTTTTTCTGAGCTCCTTATTGAAGAGATTGGTTTGATGGAAAGCTCTTCTTTGCAACCTGATTTATCACGAGAAACAATAGGAGGGTATTGGGAGACCTTTATCCTTTCATTAGTATTCCTTTTATATTCTATTGGTTTCTCATTATTTCTATAGTTGGCAATATAAGCATTCTCATTGCAATTCACTATGCAAAACATATAGATTTCTTATATATTAGTTTCATTATCATTTGTGGTAATGAATATATCAAACCAATCATTTTTATGTGATAATTCTTTATTCCCCAAAAATAAGCAAAGTTCATTATAGAGTTCACGGGAGATCAAATTATCACAATATTAGGAAATGGTTCGGTCATGAAAAAGCATGCATTGGAAATTAAGATGACCAACCCTATTGCAAAGTTCACAAGTAGTGGGATGAAGAGAGCATAATGTTGTGGCAAGTTCATTGATGTCTACTACGCAACCTTCTTCTTGTAGACTCGTGTTGGGCCTCCAAGCGCAGAGTTTTGTAGGACAGTAGCAAATTTCCCTCAAGTGGATGACCTAAGGTTTATCAATTCGTGGGAGGTGTAGGATGAAGATGGTCTCTCTCAAGCAACCCTGCAACCAAATAACAAAGAGTCTCTTGTGTCCCCAACACACCCAATACAATGGTAAATTGTATAGCTGCACTAGTTCGGCGAAGAGATGGTGATACAAGTGTAATATGGATGGTAGATATAGGTTTTTGTAATCTGAAAATATAAAAACAGCAAGGTAGCAAGTAACAAAAGTGAGCAAAAACGGTATTGCAATGCTTGAAAACAAGGCCTAGGGTTCATACTTTCACTAGTGCAAGTTCTCTCAACAATACTAACATAGTTGAATCATATGTAAATCCCTCACGTGCGACAAAGAGTTCACTCCAAAGTCACAAATAGCGGAGAACAAACGAAGAAATTATTGTAGGGTACGAAACCACCTCAAAGTTATCTTTTCCGATCAATCTTATGAGCTATCCCTATAAGTGTCACAAACAGCCCTAGAGTTCGTACTAAAATAACACCTTAAGATACACATCAACCAAAACCCTAATGTCACCTAGATACTCCAATGTCACCACGAGTACCCATGGGCTTGATTATACGATATGCATCACACAATTTCAGATTCATCATGTTCAATCCAACACAAAGAACTTCAAAGAGTGCCCCAAAGTTTCTACCGGAGAGTCAAGAAGAAAATGTGTGCCAACCCCTATGCATAGATTCCCAAGGTCACGGAACCCGCAAGTTGATCACCAAAACATACATCAAGTGGATCAATAGAACATCCCATTGTCACCACGGATATCCCATCGCAAGACATACATCAAGTGTTCTCAAATCCTTTAAAGACTCAATCCGATAAGAAAACTTCAAAGGGAAAACTCAATTCATCACAAGAAGATAGAGAGGGGAAAACTCCATATGATTCATCTATATTAATAATGTTCGCGGTACATCAAGATCGTGTCATCTCAAGAACACGAGAGAGAGAGATCAAACACATAGCTACTGGTACATACCCTTAGCCCCGAGGGTGAACTACTCCCTCCTCGTCATGGAGATCGCCGGGATGATGAAGATGGCCTCCGGTGATGGTTTCCCCCTCCGGCAGGGTGCCGGAACGGGCTCCCGATTGGTTTTTCGTGGCTCTGGAGGCTTGCGGCGGCGAAACTCCTGATCTAGGTTTGTTTCTGGGGGTTTCTATATTTATAGGAATTTTTGGCGTCGGAAACAAGTCAAGGTGGGCCACGAGGCGACGACAAGCCAGGAGGGGCGCCCTAGGGGGGGCGCGCCCCCCAGGCTTGTGGTGGCCTCGTGGCTCTTCTGACCCAACTCCAATGCTCCCTGGGCTTCTTCTGGTCCATAAAAAATCACCGTAGATTTTTATTCCGTTTGGACTCCGTTTGATATTCCTTTTCTGTAAAACTCAAAAACACGGAAAAAAACAGAAACTGGCACTGGGCTCTAGGTTAATAGGTTAGTCCCAAAAATAATATAAAGTTGTAGTAAAATGATTGTAAAACATCCAAGAATGATAATATAACAGCATGGAACAAGCAAAAATTATAGATACGTTGGAGACGTATCAGCATCCCCAAGCTTAATTCCTACTCGTCCTCGAGTAGGTAAATGATAAAAATAGAATTTTTGATGTGGAATGCTGCCTAACATGTTCATCACATTCTTTTCTTCTATGTATAGCATGGACATTTGGACTTGTAAATGATTCAAAGCAATAGTCTAGTTTTAACATAATGACTTCAATACTCAAGCATATCAACAAGCAACCATGTCTTTCAAAATATCAACACTAAAGAGAGTTATCCCTAGCCCATCATGCTCAATCATTGATCCATTCATGAAACACACTCAAATATTAGCTATGCCCAATGCTCAAGTACGATCATAGTGCCCCCTAGTTGGTGCTTATAAGAGAAGATGGAGACTCAAAGCAAAAATAAAAATTGCATAAAGTAAATAGATAGGCCCTTCGCAGAGGGAAGTAGGGATTTGTAGGGGTGCCAGAGCTCAAAGTTTTAAATTGAGAGAGAAAAAATATTTTGGGTGGCATGCTTTTCCTGTCAACGAAACGACAAAGTAGCTCACAATACTTTCCATGCTAGATACATTATAGGCGATTCCCAAACAGAATGGTAAAGTTTTTACTCCCCCTCCACCAATCAATCACACTCCACGGCGAGCCGAATCCACGGGTACCGTCCATACAAACAACAATCCTGGGGGAGCTTTGTTTTATTATATTTTGATTTGATTTTTGAGCATGGAACTGGGCATCCCGAATACCAGCCACTTTCTCGTGAATGATAGTGAATCAACACATATCGTGAGAATAACACACCTAGCATGGAAAAATATTGGATACTCCCCACCGTTTCATGAGCGGTACGGGCACACAAAAGAGAAAATTTATTTTGAAAATTTAGAGATGGCACATACAAATTTGCTTGGAATGGCATGGAAATACCGCATATAGGTAGGTATGGTGGACTCATAAGGCAAAACATGGTTTAAGGATTTTGGATGCACAAGTAGTATTTCTACTTAGTACAAATGGAGGCTAGCAAATAGATTGGGAAGCAACCAAACCAAGAAACGAAAATTCACATAAGTGAGCATTGGACATAACTAACACCGCATAATGCACCACAAGTAGGATGTAACTTCATTGCATAACTATTGACTTTCGTACTTGCATAGGGAATCACAAACCTTAACACCAATATTCCTACTAAAGCATAATTACTCATTAACATGACCCACATATTACTATCATCATGTTTCAAAACTATTACAAAGAATCAAGTTTAATTTGTCCCATGATCTTCATGAAATTTTTATTATATCCTCCTTGGATATCTATCATTTTGGGACTAGTTTCATATATTGCTATTGCTTTTTCGACAAGCTCAAACAAATTTAAATGAAGCACATGAGCATAAAGATTTCATCCCTCAAAAAGGTATAAGTGAAGCATGAGAGGAAATGACAAGCTACTCTCAAAAGATATAAGTGAAGATCAACGAGTAGTTAAACAATTAAGTAGCTATGTGAAGACTCTCTCTCTCTCTCAATAAATATTTTCAGATCTGAGTATTTTATTAAACAGCAAGCAAAAGAAAAATAGCACTCCAAGAATAGCACGCATCATGTGAACGAATAAAAATTTAGGCTCAACATAGGCTAACTGATAGTTGACGAAGAGAGGTGGGATGCGTAGCATCCCCAAGCTTAGATGCTTGAGAGTTCTTGAAATATTTACTTGGGTGCCTTGGGCATCCCCAAGCTTGAGCTTTTGTATCTCGTTCAATCCTCTCATATCCCGGTTTCACCTATTCTCAAAAACATCTTCCACACAAAACTTGAAAAGAACTCGTGAGATAGGTTAGTACTCATAATAACAAATCAACTCTTTATGTACTGCCAAGACAAGTTGCATAATAATTTTCAAACATTAGGTACTGTATACTATCATTTCCACAATTTATATCTACCAATATAGGCTATGGAAACTATAGGATAAGTAGATAACAAAACTATGACAGCAATCTATCCAAACAGAACAGTCTGTAGCAATTTATGAAAACAGTGTACTTCTGTAACTCAAAAAATTATGAAAATTTAGGACATGCTAAATAATTTATATGACATCACTATGTAAAAATTTCAGAAACTTTCCATGTTCCAGTAAAATATGAAAATTCAAACACTACAGCCAAAGTTTCTGTTTTTACACAGCACTCATCAAAACATGCAATGCAAGCATCCTAAAGGCAATTCTTGGAACTTTTTATTGAAAACAAGATTATAAATAACACCTAACAGAGAATAACAAAATAAAATGACGCTCCAAGCAAAACTCATATTATGTGACGAATAAAAATATAGCTCCAAGTAAGATATACCGATAGTGTTGAAGACGAAAGAGGGGATGCCTTCCGGGGCATCCCCAAGCATAGGCGCTTGCCACTCCTTATTCTCCTCATATCGGTGTCTCACAAAAAACTTGAAAACTTCAATCACACGAAACTTAACGGAACTTTGTGAGATGGGTTAGTATAATAAATAAAGATAATTCACTTAGGTACGGTCAAGACAAGATTCATAATTGTTCCCACATGATACCTACTGTATTCTATCGTTCCCATAATTTATACCACTAAATATAAGCTATGAAAACACTAAAACAAGCAAACTATGCATGCAAAACAGAATCTGTCAAAAACAGAACAGTCTATGAAGATCTGTAGTGTATCCATACTTCCCTGTCTCTCAAAATTCTGAAAAATTAGGAAAACCTGAATAATTTGCATATAAATACTGTGTAAAAATTTCAGATCATTATCACGCTCCAGTAAAAAATTAAAATTTCTGTACTGGAGTCAAAAGTTTCTGTTTTGGTTCAGCATCAATTCTACTCATCTTGTGAGTCATCCCAAAGGCTTTACTTGGCACTTTATTGAAATAAAAGGCACAAAACATGATTACTACAGTAGCTTAATCATGTGAACACACAAAAACAGAAAGAAAAAGTGTTGGGTTGTCTCCCAACAAGCGCTTTTCTTTGAAGCCTTTTAGCTAGGCATGATGATTTCAATGATGCTCACATAGGAATAATAATTATAACATGCAAAAGAGCATCATGAATCTCATGAAAAGCACATTTTAAGTCTAACCCACTTCCTATGCATAGGGATTTTGTGAGAAAACAATTTATGGGAACAAGAATCAACTAGCATAGGAAGGCAAAACAAGCATAACTTCAAAACTTTGAACACATAGAGAGGAAACTTGATATTATTGCAATATGTAGAAGCATAAGATCCTCTCTCATAATAATTTTCAGTAGCATCATGAAGGAATTTCACAATATAACCAGCACATAAAGCATTCTTTTCATGATCTACAAGCATAGAAATTTTACTACTCTCCACACAAGAAAATTTCTTCTCATGACTAATAGTGGGAGTAAACTCAACAAAATAACTATCATGTGAAGCATAATCCAATTGAAAATTAAAATCATGATGACAAGTTTCATGGTTATCATTATTCTTTATAGCATACATGTCATCACAATAATCATCATAAATAGGAGGCATGCTTTCATCATAATAAATTTGCTCATCAAAACTTTTTTTTAGAAAAGGAGGAAGACCCTCGGCCTCTGCATCTGAGCGATGCATGCAGCCATTTTATTAATTATTCACAAAAGACCTTACAAAGTAATACATCAGTAAGACTGAAGCCACCGTCTAGGCAACATATGTCGCTACTTCTTTACAGTTGATGAAGGGATGCTGATAGTCTGGGCCTAATACCAAACAGACCTCGCAGCCAAACCTAACATCTAAGACCTGAGGCCCCAACCAAGCCACCTGCCGGGTATGGGGCACCCACTGGTCCGGCGCACACTCAGAGGTCGCCGCCGCCAACTGCCACCAATCCATCTTCAGAACTGTACTAACGCATCCACCTTGCCCGGTCTAGCTGTCGTCGACGCCACCACGACGCCAGACAGCGTCGCCCTCCTGCGCGAGTCCATCATCGCACATCAGATGCCAAATCACCAGGGCGCCACGCCATCGAGATCCGTCGCCTTCAATGTGCAGGATGAATCACCGCTCCACCGAAGAAAACATCCATTGGTCCCCCGAGCCCGCGTACACCTCCAAGAATGACGCTCCCAAGGGGGAGACGACACAAGCGCGCCGCCGTCTTCTGATCTATCGATCTAGGGTTTCCCCCAGAGGTAGCAGATAGTGGTCTAGAACTTCTCCTCGGCGATGCCTTCAAGAAGGGAACGACGCCGTAGAGCGTCGCCATCGCCGGCCTTGGCATCTAACCAAGAGCAGGTTTTCACCCAGATATGTTCGGAGAACTCCATCCAGCTTCTTGTGCACGGGTCGCCGCCTTCTCTGCCGGAGACTAGATCAAAGGATCCAGCCGCCTCCTCTTACCCGTCCCAACCAGCAGCTGCTCCAAAACGATGCCCCCAGAAGGGATAGCGACCCTGAAAGAGTCGTCATCGTCCGATCCGGGAGACCCAGATCTAGGGTTTCTCCCGAAACATCTCGATCTTGGTGACACGACCTGCAACGACGATGCCTCGAGAAGGGAACGACGTCGGAAACGCCGCCATCGTCCGCCAAGGCCGCAGCCAGCGCGGTTTTCACCGGAAGCCGCATCACCCAGATGTCGCCGCTGGATGGATCCGCGAGCACTCTCGCCCCGAGGACGAACTGCGCCGACGGCAAGCCGGTAGAGGACCACCGCACCCCACACCGGCATCATCTCGCGCCCCGGCCAGCCGAAGCCAAGCCCGGACGAATCTGGCCGAGATGCCAGGATCCACGACCACCGCCCTAGGCGGGGGGCGCCCCCCCCCCCCAGGCTTGTGGTGGCCTCGTGGCTCTTCTGGCCCAACTCCAATGCTCCCTGGGCTTCTTCTGGTCCATAAAAAATCACCGTAGATTTTTATTCCGTTTGGACTCCGTTTGATATTCCTTTTCTGTAAAACTCAAAAACATGGAAAAAACAGAAACTGGCACTGGGCTCTAGGTTAATAGGTTAGTCCCAAAAATAATATAAAGTTGTAGTAAAATGATTGTAAAACATCCAAGAATGATAATATAACAGCATGGAACAAGCAAAAATTATAGATACGTTGGAGACGTATCATTCATCTATCACTTTAAGCCACCAATTAGTTTGATCTTGTTTATGCTTCTTACAAAATCTATCATCCCTATATGGCATGTCTTTACAAATTTTATTCACTTCACAAAAATTGACATGCTTATAGGAAATATTTTTATTATGACTAGTGCAATCATCATTAGCCTCATGGATATTCAGAGAATTCATACTAACAACATGGCAATCATGCTTTTCATTCAAGGAACTATCATGAATCACTTTATAAATTTCACAATTTTTAGATTCATGATTTTCAAGCAAGACCTCATAAAGCTAATCTAGTGAACTCTCACTAGCAATTGTTCCAACATAATCGGGTCTTTTGAAAAGATTAGCAAGTGGATGAGGATCCATTTATCTTTATTTTGTAGTTTTCTTTTATAAAATAAACTAGTGAAAAAAAAGAAAAAAAAAGATTTAATTGCAAGATCTAAAGATACACCTTCAAGCACTCACCTCCCCGGCAACGGCGCCAGAAAAGAGCTTGATGTCTACTACGCAACTTTATTCTTGTAGACTCGTGTTGGGCCTCCATGCACAGAGTTTTGTAGGACAGTAGCAATATTCCCTCAAGTGGATGACCTAAGGTTTATCAATCCGTGGGAGGTGTAGGATGAAGATGGTCTCTCTCAAACAACCCTGCAAAAAAATACAAGAAATCTCGTGTGTCCCCAACACACCCAATACAATGGCAAATTGTATAGGTGCACTAGTTCGGCGAAGAGATGGTGATACAAGTGCAATATGGATGATAGATATAGGTTTTTGTAATCTAAAATATAAAAACATCAAAGTAGCAAGTGTAAAACAGCGAGCAAAACGGTGTATAAATGCTTGGAAATAAGGCCTAGGGTTCATACTTTTGCTAGTGCGGTGTCCCAACAATGCTAACATAGTTGAATCATATGATCATCCCTCAACGTGCAACAAAGAATCACTCCAAAGTTACTATCTAGCGGAGAACAATAAGATAAAATTGGTGTAGGTAGTAGAACCACCTCAAAGTTATTCTTTCCGATCAATCTATTGGGCTATTCCTATAAGTGTCACAAACAGCCCTAGAGTTCCTACTAGAATAACACCAATGATACATATCAATCAACCCTAATGTCACCTAGATACTCCAATGTCACCTCAAGTATCCGTGGGTAAATTATGCGACATGCATCAAACAATTTCAGATCTATCATATTCAATCCAACACAAAGAACTTCAAGTAGCACCCCAAGATTTCTATCGGAGAACGTGGTATGAAAACGTGCAATCAACCCCTATGCATAGATCCCCTAGGTCACCGGAATCCACAGGTTGATGCCTCAACATATATCAAGTGAATCAATAGAATACCCCAATGTCACTACGGGTATCCCACGCAAGACGTACATCAAGTGTTCTCAAACCATAATATTCAATCCAACATAACGAGATCTCAAAGGTAAAGATTCAATTCATCACAACAAGGTAGCAAGGGAATAACATCATATGATCCGACTATATTAATAAAGCATGTGATACATCAAGATCGTGTCATCTCAAGAACACGAGAGAGAGAGATCTAACACATAGCTACTGGTACAAACCGTCAGCTCCGAGGGTGGACTACTCCCTCCTCGTCATGGCCTCCGCCGGATGATGAAGATGGCCACCGGAGATGATCTACCCTCTCCGACAGGGTACTGGAACACCTCCAGATTGGTTTTTCGTCGATATAGAGAGTTGCGACGGCGGAACGAGGAGTCTCTCTTTATTTTTGGGGTTTCTGGTATTTATGGGATTTTTCAGCGTTGGAATCACGCCAAACGGAGCTACAAGGGCCCCACAAGCCATCTGGCCACGCCCCTAGGAGGGGGCGCGGCCGGTTGCGTGGTAGCCTTCTGGTCCACCCCCTCCGGCAGTTCTTCGCTCCATTATTGCTTATTTGTTCCAGAAAAAATCACCAAAAAGTTTCGGGCGATTCCGAGAACTTTCATTTTCTGCACAAAAACAACACCACAGTAATTCTGCTAAAAACACCGTGAGTCCGGGTTACTTCTAAATAAATCATATAAAGTGCATCAAAACCATATAAAAGTATTGTAAACATAGATGAATATGGCATGAATACTTCATAAATTATCGATACGTTGGAGACGTATCAAGCATCATGATCATTATTATAACAGCAAATATCCATCATAAACTTCTCATAGTAAAGCAACAATTCATTCACAAGTTAAATTATAAGCAATAAACTTTCTTGAAAATTAACAAACTATGTTCTGAGTCATCAATGCAATTACAATTCATCATCTTTCCAGGAAGAGTCTAGGTAAGAGCTTCTGTTTAGAAAATTCCACATACTCATCTAGCATATAGTCTTCCATGATTTCTTACACTCAAAGCATATTTTTAGAACAAACCGTTTAAGCCAGACGCAGAGGAAGATAGGGGTTTAATAATTCACCTCTCAACTTATTTATCTCGGGGATAACGTCAACAATAATAACTCATGATCACCTAAATTTAACTGGATATAAATGCCTGGATCTTTCCCCGCCACATGATGCTTTCCAAGTAGATAATAATTGAGGTTGGAATAAGAACACAGACTATTGATCTGTCATAAAAGTAAAAACAAAAAGATAAAGACTAGACATTACAAGATAGGCCCTTCGCAAAGGGGAGCGGAGGTTGTCATGCGCTTTTTGATTTGGATGTGCAAGCTCTTAATGCAAAGGAACGTAACTTTATATATTTACCCTTATGATAGCAACCTTTATGATGCACTCTATCGCTTTTATTGCGTCACCATCACAAGTTCGTACAAAGCTTATTTTCCCTTACACTAAAAGATCATACATATTTAGAGGCAATTTTTATTGCTTTTGCACCGATGACAACTTACTTGAAGGATCTTATTCAATCCATAGGTAGATATGGTGGACTCTCGTGACAGGAAACTGGGTTTAAGGGTTCTGGTTGCACAAGTAGTATCTCTACTTAGTGCGAAGTTTTGGCTAGCAAAAGGTTATGAGCAAGCACCACATGTTAGAGGATCCATAAAAATATAACTTCTATGTGAATATAGGCAAACATAACTCACTATGTTGTCTTCCTTGTCCAACCTCAACTACTTGATCAAGTTTGAAAATAATTAATAGGGGCTCACAATCATCGAAGATGTCCAAGATAGTGTATTTATATGTGAGATATCTCTCCCTTTATTATTTTTCATGAATTTCATCAATGACCAATACTATGTTTGTCAACTTCCAATTAATTTCACAAGTTATATTTCTTATATGTTAAGTCATCACTCCCATGGAATTAGCATATGATCTTTTATTATTCTTGTTATGATTGCAACGAGAAGGTAGAATAACCAAACTCAAACTAGTCTTTATTATATAACTCTCACACACGATTACATAGATAGATAGATCACAAAACAAGAACTCGAAATTACTTCATGTTGAAAATTTATTCTTCTAAATTAAAAATTAACTAAGGATGAAAGATAGTAATCAGGATACAAGCGATGGTGATACGATACTGGGGCACCTCCCCCAAGCTTGGAACAAGCTAAGGGTGGTGCCCATACCCATGTACTCAAGTTTCCTTCTTTGGTGATGGCGGTGATGAAGTGGTGGCCTTGTCCTCCATCTTCCAGGGCATAGGCTCTCCATTGAAGAAAGAAGAACGAGTCTCTGGAATCCTGAAATCTGCAGCTATATATGCTCATCCTTTTAAACCGACATTCATACTCACAGTTTTGGTTTTGTAGGTCATAGATTTAAGCTTGAAGATCTTCAATCTGGGTGTGAAGCTTAAATATGGCTTCTCCTATCTCCATGTTGTCCAACTTATGCTCACAAATAAAATCCGTGATCATGGAGTGGTTGGCAATGAGTCCATGCTCCACCATCCCTTGACACTTGAAGATTTCTTGCTCCACCGCTTCGATCCTGGCCTTCTCGCTTCCCTCCATCGGCACCGGATCAAACCAAGATTATTTGTGTTGCATGCGGCGGGGAGGAAACAAACTTTCACCGTTTCTGGGCATGTCAACATTCAATTCATTCCGCACAGTTGTTGTGTTCGGAGAAGAGTGTCTCCGTGGCAATCCCACCAATCTTGATGGATACCCAGAGCGAGCTAGCTCGCTGGCTGTTGTGCTGGTTCACCATTGTAGCCGAGGACAAAAGGGAGGCGATGATTACGGGCTATGGCTGGCTAGGAATGAAGCAAGGGGTAAAAAAGGATATCTTCTCCGCATGAAATCAACATTCTTTCATATGCAGGAGTGGAGCAATGCCCATTAACCAAAGGTGCGATTGCTGGAGACCAAGCCTATTCAGAAGTGGTTGGCAACATAGGATGGTTGGGTGAAAGCTAACTCGGATGGGGTTGTCTCCAAATTCGGTGATAAGGCCGGTGGTGATTGAAAGAGCATGGTGCCCCCATGTTTGGTTTTGGTTATTGATGACAATCCCTATGGACTAATGGTTGCCTTGATTTACATTTAAAGGGTTTGTCCATAGGCCTTGCTTAAAGACAATTCGTTGGTTTCAAGGCTATAAGTAGAAGATTATGTGTTGACCAATGTGGTATTCAAGGATTTATCCAAAGACTAGTCATGTGAGAGTTGATCTAAGCGTAGAAGATGTATCGAGGAGGATCAAGTGATCCTATGGTATGGTAAGCATTGTCCATTACGCTTTGTGTACTAACCCATGGTCTTTCTGAGAGTTCCTCGTGGAGTTAGGTATGTTTCCATGGGCATGCATCGAAAGTAAGATCTCATCTGACCCATGGAGGATGACATCAAGTGGTGATCGTCATCAAGATTGCGGTGTGCAAGTTCAAGTAGAGCATCACGAAGAGATCATGCTTGAAGCTCGCCGTCCATTGTGATGACAATGGACTTGTGAAGATGTGCCAAAGAGTGGCCCACTCATAGTGGAGTATGGGGAAGCAATCTACTAGTCTACATCGAGCCGGCGTTATCAAAAAAGGTGGTCCAACTTGAGGAGTACAAAATCGTCATAATCTAGCTCAAGTGGACTATGCGCAAGGCAAAGGTTTGTCCTTGATAGGTTTTCTATTTTACTGGTCTCATGGTGTTAGTTGGGAGACCGGGTTATAGGATCGATAGCCGTACTATCAAGGGGCGCTCTCGAGTGAGTAGCTTGATCGTATCGTTCGTAGAGATCTCAAACCATTGCATAATTGGCATCATCTTTCTTAGTTCTTGTTTGGCTTTTGTCTACATGAGTTTTGGATCATATGGTCATCGTCATGAAAAGCTCGAGTTCATCGAAAACGAATTCCGGATGCATCATCTATTGTGTTTTCGGTGTTGGAGATTTTGCCGGTTCTTACCTGGGAAGGTTCTCTTCCTTATCATATTGGAATTTATTCTACGTTGCTAGTTCTTAATATGATGCATCGTTGTTTGGATAGTGTTTGTCGTCATCTATCCAACAAGCTTGAGTTTGCTCAATTCGGAGCTCGTATGCAAAAGTTACGGTAGTTCTGGTTTTCTTGCATCCTTCTGTTTTCTGCCGGGGCAAGTTTGTGGCTCCCAAGCGGTAGTACCGCTCACGTCAGCGGTAGTACCACTTGAAGTGGTAGTACCGCTCACGTCAGCGGTAGCACCGCTTGAAGCGGTAGTACCGCGGGCCTCACCAGTTGTACCGCTCTGGTGGCTCACTGGTTAGTACCGCGGGCACTACCGCTCTACTACTTCGTGGACTTTTTTCGCATCGGTGGTGGTAGCTGTGGGGAGGAGCGGTAGTATTGCTCCAAGCTGTAGTACCGCCCCCACTCAAGCGGTAGTACCGCTTGAGGCAGTACTACCGCCCCAACTTCCGCTCAGTTCATAGGCCCCTGCTTTCTCTGGCCCTCCAAGCGGTAGTACCGCTCCCCTTCGCCTCTACTACCGCTGGAGCCTGGAACTTCCACCTTAAGCGGTAGTACCGCTTGTATGTGTCGTTTTGGGCAGAAAACGGTTGGATTCGTCTCCACCTATAAAAGGGAGTCTTCTTCCCCGATGGAAGATAACTCTTGAGCTTGTGTTCTTCCCCCATTGTTGACCTTCTTCGAGCTTGCTATATCTCAATCCCTCCAATGATTCTTGCTCCTTTTTGAGGGAAAAGAGAGAGGAGATCTAGATCCACATTTCCACCATTCACTTTCTCCTCTGTGCGAGGGGAACCCCTTGGATATAGGTCTTGGAGTTCTTTGTGTTCTCCTTGTTCTTCCTCTCATATTTCTCCATAGCTTTTGTTGTTGTGGTGGGATTTGAGAGTGAGGGACTTGACCACTTCGTGTGTTCTTGCCATTGCGTTAGTTGCATCAGTTTGAGTTCTCCACGGTGATACGTGAAAGTGAAAAGTTGAGAAGCTTATTACTCTTGGGTGTTTGGGCACCCTAGAGCTAGTGCCTCCTGGGTGCTTGGGCGCCCTAGATGGTTGGTGGTGCCATGGAGCTCAATCATTGTGGTGTAAAGCTTAGGGCAAGCGGCGGGGTCTCCAATTAGGTTGTGGAGATCGCCCAGAGCAATTTGTATAGGTTCCGGTGACCGCCCCCAAGGGTCGCCAATTGTACGGATTCGGTGACCGCCCCCAAGGGTCGCCATTTGTATGGGTTCAGTGACCGCCCTCAAGGGTCCCTTAGTGGAATCACGACATCTAACATTGTGCGAGGGCGTGAGGAGATTAAGGTGGCCTTAGTGGCATCTTGGGGAGCATTGTGCCTCCACACCGCTCCAAACGAAGATTAGCATCCGCAAGGGTGTGAACTTCGGGATACATCGTCGTCTCCGCGTGCCTCGGTTATCTCTTACCCAAGCCCTTTACTTATGCACTTTACTTTGTGATAGCCATATTGTTTCATGTCATATATCTTGCTATCTCCTAGTTGTTTACCTTGCTTAGCATAAGTTCTTGGTGCACATAGGTGAGCCTAGTTGTTTTAGTTTTTGTGCTTGACAAATTAAATGCTAGTTTTATTCCGTATTTGTTCAAGCCTAAACCATGATTATTTTAAAGTGCCTATTCATCCCCCCCCCCCCCCCCGCCCTCTAGGCGATATCCACGTCCTTTCAGTGATGCAATCCTAAGAGACCACAATGGAGCGTTTTGGCTGTTATTTGCCATCATTTTCCAAACATTGTGGATCCTGAGGCGGCTAAGATCTTGGCCTGCAAAAGAGCAATTCAGGCGGCCGTTGAGATCAATGCGGAGAGAGTCCATGTGGAACTCGACAACATGACGGTGGTGCAAATGATAAATCAACTAAGCAAGAATTTTTCTGCTGTGGGTCCTTGGATTCAAGAGATCGAACATATGCTTGATACACGATTGGAGTTTAAAGTGTCTTGGGTTCGCCGTACTGCTGATGTTTTCACGCATAAATTAAAGAGTAGGAGTAGGCGAAGAACTTTGTAAGGTTTGGTTTGGGCTCTCCACGGATCGTGTGTTGGATGTAATTTCGGATGACATTCCGAGCTACACTAGTTAAATAAAAGCGGCAACATATTAACCCTAAAAAGGAAGAAAAAATCAAATATGGATACAGAGCATTTGTTTTTCATTTATTAGTCATTTTTATGAAGGGGTTGAGTGAGTGCTATCCACAACAACCGGGGCTCGCTGGTGGGGTGGGCCCCACGCCGTGTCGTGCTGCCGACCGGCAAAACAACGAGCAAAACGGACACGGAGCACGGTTTGGGAGCGCAAACCTGCAGCGACAACGCAGCGTGCACGGTCATGACACGAGCACCCGCCATCTTCGCTTCCATTCCCCGCCACCGCCCACACACATTCCCACCCACCGTCGCGGCGATGATGAACACATGTTGACCCATGTTCACCATGCTTGTCTCTAGTAACACATGAAGCATGGTGACGCCGCTTCTACATTAACGATGCTTCATGAAGCATTTACAGCATTGTGCTTGTCTCTAGTAACACATGAGGCGGCGTCACCATGTTTCAGTACTACCTCTTTCCGGTTTATAAGGCTTGCGCTTATCTTTAGGTTGACAAATACACCAACGTAATACAAGTTATATATCACAAAAACATATCATTAGAAACTTTAAATCGTCTACTTTGTAATGATATAGTTCTTAGACTATACAACACATCTTATGTTGATCAAATTATAGATTTAGGGGGTGTTTGGTTCTCTAGTCCTAGGACTTTTTGTAGTCCAAAAAAAGTCCCAAAAAATCCCTCAAGGAGGAGCTTCTTTGAAAAAGTCCCAAAAAGTCCCAAAAAAGTCCCTCCTGTTTGGTTTGCTAGGGACTTTTTTGGGACTAAAAAGTCCCTAGTCCCAAAAAGTCCCTGGAACCAAACAACACCTTAGGAATACGCGCAAGCCTTATAAACCGGAGTGATGTACTAACACATGTTAACCCTTGTTCATCGATGATGTACATTAAAGTCGAGGGCCGCCATGAAGTGGCCGCTCCAACTGACAGGTTTTGATGCCCATTGTGGCCCTCGGCCTTAATGTACAGTAAATGAAAAAGCTTGTGCTACTTAAATGGGTTGTCAGTGCAGCCCATTTAACACAAGTTAAGTTTACTAATGCAGAAAGTATGTAAATTGTAATCACAGCAGTACAAATAAAATTAAACTATTCATGTATTATAAATATTATACATAAAACTAAAAGAACTAACTTTAACAAAATATTTGAATAATACACATATTTTCATAATTCATAAGTATGATGTTTAAGAAAATGTTTGTATAACAAAATAACATTCATAATTAAAATTAAAAATATTTATATGAATATTCACTCGTGGATTATATTTACATTACATAAATATTATGAATATAAGCCACGGGTGAAATTATACACCAGCGACTATTGATAAATACTTAGTAAATGTTGTTATCCATAATTGTGTATAATTTAAATATAAGCTATGCATGTATAAAAATGTTTGTATTCACTAAAATTTTACATTTATTTACTTAATAAGAAGGCACGAATTTATATTTAAAAGTTTTGTATTTACTATATATTTTTGAACACTCATGGCTTGTCTTTAATAATATTTTCTAAATAATAAGTGAATATTTATAAAAATTACATGATTTTTTAATAAGTTAATTTATTACATACCTCTATATATTTATTTTTTGCGCACACGAATACTCCCTCCGTTCCTAAATATAAGTCTTTTTAGACATTTCAATAGGGGACTACATACGGAGCAAAATGAGTGAATCTACACTCTAAAATATGTCTATATACATCCGTATGTAGTTCAATAGCGGAATCTCTATAAAGACTTATATTTAGGAACGGAGGGAGTATATGTGTACCATGAGATTATTATTTATGTACCACCAATATTTATAATCCGCAACATGGCATGGGGCCTGGTTTATAGTTTTTTTTAGAATCCGCGCACACGAATATTATATACCACGAGGTAATTATTCATAACACACGAATATTCAGATCTAAGTTCTATTTTTATGCTTACAATTTACATAATTTTAACATTGTTTGTAAACAATGTGTGCAAAATGGGCCACTGGGTGCAACCCATTTAAGTAGCACAAACTTCTTCCTTGACAATACATCAAGACTGAGGGGCCACAGTTGGTGTCAAAACATGTTGGGTGGAGTGGCATCTGTTTGATAAGCAATTAAGCAGGATCCACTAGTCATGGAGACATAGCATTCAAGTAATCTTTACAATGCCACATCAACATACTTTACATCTATGAATGAGATTAGTAGTACCGTATTTGCACATTCGTGCCAAGTTTTACAACATTTATGACAAGTTCAAGCAACATCACCTCTATTCGTATCCAACAGGTACAAGTGCCCGCCTAGCTCAGGCAGGATGAAGAAGGCTGCGCTACATCCCTTCGTCTCTCCTCCAAGAAAAGGCGGCTAGGGTTTCTGCCTCCCGTCGGCGGCGCCGCCGATCTGCCACGTCTCCTGTGGCCTTAGGGCCATGGGTGCGTGGTGGATCTCGGCCCTTGCCGATGGGAGGGCTCCGTTTTTTTGTGCTTCTTCAAGTTTTGTTAGGGTTTGTGTCCGGCTCAAGAAGACGAGACGGCGGCGGCTTCTTGAAGATGGAATAAGGTCCTCCCCGTCTAGCCCCCGCCCCGGTGGTGCATCTAGCATCGTCGGAGGGCGTGTGGAGGTGTGTCTCCGGCGGATCTCACGGGATTCGGTCGGTGGTTGTCTTTGGTGGATCTGCTCGGATCCAGTTTTTGTTCGACTTTGTTCTTGTGTCTTCAGGTTGGATCCTTCCGATCTAAACCTATCTTCATCGGCGACGGTTGCTGTTCTGGTGTGTTGGTCCCATGGGGCCTTAGCACGACGACTTCCCGACTGTCTACTACAACAAGTTGTGCCCGGCTCCGGCGATGGAGGGGCGATGACGGCGGCGCGCCTTCGGCTCGCTTCAGTGCTTGTAGTCGTCGCTAGGTGGTCTACGAATATGGATGTAATTTTAATTATTTCTAGTGTTCGCTGTACTGCCATGATTGAAGATGAATAGATTGGAAGTTTCTCGCAAAAAAAAAAAAAAAAGAAAGGACACGACTGGAGGCCATGATCCTCCTCCGGAAACAAACAAGAAAAACACAAAACCAACAGGCATGCGCATCCCTGGTGCATTTTTTTTTTCTTTTTGAAAAAAATAGAGCTGTCTCTCCGATTTCATTTATCAGAAACCCTAATGTGTTTTACAGCTACTGAACAGAAAGAAAAGCAGAGCCGCACCTAGATAGGGATCCTAATGTGTTTTATCATCTCGCGCAGGCTGATCATGATCTGGAAGAGCCACAAACCGGATCCTCTGTCAAACCATGCAGCATCAGAATATGCTCAGGAAGGTGAATTAGAAAACAACGTTTGAGATGCTACCTGTATCAACTACCAAATCCAGCTAGCTAATACAACAACCAAAGAGCACAGCAGCTACTGAAACGTTTTATCCCTACTGCATCTGCCTGCATCTACAAAACGGGCCTTGTAAATTCAGCGTCCCATTCAGTGCGAGTACTCGGCGGACTCCTTGTTCCACGACAGGTACGCGGGGTCTCCGAGGGTCCTGTAGAAAATCCATCCACACATTGATTTGCTGCTTTACAATGAATGATCTCCACATGAACATACTTGCCATTTGTTTGAGAGTAACATGTCGGATGGTATTTACCGCCTTACCGGGGCTTGACGACGTGGAGGACGACGAAGCCCATGGCGAGGAGGAGGCAGATGCCGCCGACGGCCACGTAGGCGACGCCGATGAAGTTGTTCTTCCCGCCGATCCACGACGCCGTCGACAGCACCACCGCCTTGCTGCCCCCGAAGCTGTACGTGTTGTAGTTGTTCTGGATCACCACCGTGATCTCGTCGCTCGCCATGATGTCCGCCTCGATCCTCCCGTACAGCTTCCGGAACGTCGGCAGCGCCGCCGTCCGCATCCACACGATCAGGTCCTCCTGCTCGCTCAGCTGTTGGAAATGCAGCCCAGTTAAGTTCAGTACAGTAGGAAATGCTGCATCGGAGAGTGAAGTCTTTCTCATGCATACAGGTAGTTTGTCGTTGAGGTTGCCGCCGCCGATGAGCCCGCCCTTCTGAAAGTTGACGGGGAAGACGTTGCTGCCGAACTTGCTGTTCTTGTCGCTGGCCCAGGCGATGTCCTTCTTGTTCACTGTCACCGACTTCTTGTTCACGGAGAAGGCGTAGGTGTCGTTGAAGAGGCTCCAGGCGATGAGCCCGCATGGCACGATCAGGGAGCCGTCGCCGGTGGTAGCCTCCGGGTCGCAGCTCTTGATCACGGCCTTGGTGTCCTTGTAGTCCTTGTCGCGCAGCTGCTGGTCGCTCCGGCTCTTGACGTACCGCCGGTGGTTCTGGTAGTAGTTCTCCAGCTGGTAGTAGATGTGTATCGGGCCTTTCATAGGCTTGGGCACCTGAAACAAAGATGCCATATAGGTTATCATCTCCACGGCCTCTGTTCTCAAGTTTTTCTCTAGAGTAAGTACAGACACATTTCTGAATGACAAGTCTTTCTGAATCTCACCGTAATCTTTCTGGTGCATGCCTTGTCGACCTTGGAGTCCTGGATGAACCCTATCTTGTCGCTGGCGGTAACGCACTCCTCGTCATATCGATCTATCAGTTCAACAATCTGCATTTTGCAATAGTGTCAGGTTAGGGAACAGTAAAGATGTGCATTCATACTATCTTTTGCACATGAAATGCATATCATGTACTAGTACTGCAACTGCACTTGTCTGGATTTTTTTTTTACCTCCTGCGACGCCGAAAGCGATGCGAGCCCTATCGGGACGAAGATGATGCCGATGAGCGAGAAGGCGCCGATGACCTATCAATTGATGGTTTCGTGTTATAGATTCAGGTCGAAAAGGATGTAGTCCTTGATGTCACATTTGGGACCAAGAGCAATAGATGGTGGAGTAAGTAGATCGTACGATTCCAGGAGTCAGCAGTGGCTTGCATGCTGGGAGCTCTTGCTGCGTGAATTTAGAATCTGGCACAAGGGGGGAATGCATTTAGTCACAAGAGCATGCGGCCGCATTTCATAAGAAAACAGGGACAATTCGATGTTTGAGCGAGATGCTAAAAGGCCTAACAAATGTACCAAACCGAAAACAGGAGAAAAGGGGATTCAAAGAGTGCGGCACAATCATACATTTGGGCTTGTTGGCCGACCGCCGCGAGGTCTCGCTCTCCGACCCCGACACACTCATCTGCGTACATACGCACATGAGCAAATTAATTAACTGGATCGATCGATCGGACGCAATGATCAATATCAAAGAGAGAAAGATCAAATCAGTCGATTACCAGATCAATCCTGGCAGAGCGACGCTTGCGCGCAGGCAATTGTGGTCGATTCCCGCGGGGCCGCCAGAGGAGGAGGGGGGTCCGGGTTCCGATCGATCGTCGTCTCCGCGTGGTTTGGCTGGTTGCAAAGGATGGTTGGTTGGTTACCTCATACGCGCCCGGCTCAGTCAGCGTCGTGGGAGCTGGCTCGAATGGCGGAACGGAACTTGAAACCTCCCCGCGCGCTAGCCACCCGCCATGTCGCGAGCCTCGATCGTCTACGTCCGCGTACCGGGCCAGGCCGCGAGTGGCTACTGTGCGCGGATGCTATTTTTGGCTCATGCTGGCGACGACGGGGGCTTTCTCTGCATGATGCATGACAGCACCGCGACGGCGACGCTTTGAATAATAATGTTTCAACAGAGGGGGCCCACGTCATGTTCTGCTGATATGGATTTTATATTATTTGATTAAACTACTTTATATTAAAAAAATACTTTTATAATTAGTTGTTACTCCCTATATATATATACTTTATGATTGGTATAAGTTTTTTTAATAATTAAAATTCAACCATATAATACTGACATGATTTAAGATGTAATGAATCTGTTATACAATTTTAATGGCGACGATGAAAATTTCACTTGCATTAAATTTAAAATATACTCCCTCCGTCCCATAATATAAGTTGTTATTACATCCAATATACGCACATATTATATGTAATAGCTTCTTCATTTCAAAAAGATGGAATAACGTCTTATATTATAGGACATAGGGAGTATATTAAAAAAAACTAATTGTTTCATGTCAGAGACAACGCCCCTTATTTTCATTTTCAATTATGAGTCAACAATTATAACTCAGGAGCTAAACTCTATTTCTTGATATATCCATGTCTTCGAGTCTATTTTGATTTCTAGAATGCCCCATTGATCTATTTTAAGTGCAATAAATGATATAATTAGCAACATAATTAAATTGAACCTTCTAGGCCACACAAAGATAGCACCGATGCGTTTTCTCATGAATCATCGTGTTGCTCCCTTGATAAGTTTTTCATGACAAATATATTTTCCATGTTCATGTATTTGAAGATCATTTGGTATTGGACCACAATAACTGGGGAACGATCGCCAGGGGACGTGGTCCCATCGAACGTTTAGTTCGCTAGGGAACCCACGTAAAAGCGAATGAAAATGTTTGCTGGGGGGAATCGCCCTCCCAACGAATACCTCCATCCCTCCTCCACATAATCCTTGGTCCAAACAGAAAGCACACCTTAAGAAACAAACAAAAAAGGCCTTTTAGCACCACATAAAAAAATCCATGTTCAAAAACAAAAAATGCCTAATATACACAAACAAAAATGACATCATGTCAGAAAAATGGATCATATACAAATAAAAAATTCCTTGAATAAAAAATAAAATTTAACCAAGACAGTGGGGTATGTTTATACACACATTTGTCCATATCTAAAAATTAAAATCTTATGCACACAAAAAAGGATCCCCACTGATATTTGTACCTAAAAAAGGCATACAAGAAGAAATTACCAAGATATGCTAAAAAATGACATGTTATACAAAAAATAGAAATGCCATTTTCTTAGCAATACAAATTTGTCATGCTCTTTCTAATAAACTTACCATGCTCTACAAAAAATAATAAAAAATGCCATGCTCTTACTAACAAAATTGCTATGATCTACAAAAAATAAAAATGCCATGCTCTTTAAAAAATGCAAGGATCTTTATAATACAAAATTCCATGCTCGTTAAAATAAAGGGACATAATTTTACAATAAAAACGACATGCTCTAAAACAAATGCCATGCTACTGTAAAAATAAAAATATCATTCCTATAAAAAATTTCCATTCTATTTACCATAAAAATTACATGTTCTACAAAAAAGACATGCTCTTTGAAAATAAAATGCCATGCTATATATAATAAAAAATGCCATGTTCTGCAAAAAATGCCATGCTCTTTGAAAATAAAATGCCATGACATTTATAATAAATGTCATGCTCTACAAGAAAATGCAATCTTAAAATAAAAACTCCTTGCTCTTAATTTAAAAATGCAATGGATTCTGCACAAAAATGCCATGGTTTTTTCTATGTTTTTTTACATGGGGACACATGTGGATTTTACCATGCTAAATTGCCATGGTTCAGGCATGTAAATATGGCTATGGTCTAATATGAAAAATGTCATCCCATAATTTAAAAAATGCCATGGTACCTAAAAACTACCATGTTATCAATATTAAACACGCCAAGGTCTGGTTGCTAAAAAATGACATGGTGCCTATAGTAAAAATGCATATGCCAAAAAAATCCATGAGTCAACATGAACATAATGTTGTGAGGATTACATACGGAAATGTCACGAGAAAAACAAATTGCCATGTGAGCGAATCAAAAATAGTCATACAAAAAAGAATGCAATGTGAAACGTTTCCAAAGCATTCATACTATTTATGTCATGGGAAAAACAAGAAATATATACACATTGCCACAACAATTATGGAGCTGCAATGGAAGAAACTAGTTTTTTTGCTGTGGCAACAGAAGAACACACAAGGATTGAGTTTTAGACACAAAGGTAGTGGAAAGTGCCATGCTGCTAAGTAACAAAATGCCATGCTTGTTGCACAAAATCATGTATAAATTGTCGTGGAAAAAAATGCCATGTTCTGAAATTTGCCATGTCGCCTAGTAAAACTTGTCATGCCACTAATTAACAAAGCGTGATATAAAAAGAATAAATTTGCCATGGTATATAAACTTGAAAATAAAACTACCATGTTTAAAAAGGTAAAAAATGCCATGGTCTAATAAGTAAAAAATTGCCATGGTGCCTAAAAATACAAGTTGCACATGACAAATAGCATGAGTCAAAACATTTTATGATGTTGCGGTTATTATCTATAGAATTGCCATGATTGACATTTTGCCCAAGGGTGCAATTCAAAATAATCACACAAAAATTGATATGTGAAGCAAATTCAAACAATCATACAATTTTCCATTCAAACTTTTCAACAAACATTCATACTATTAACCCATAGGGACAAAGATATGCACCATACACTTTGCCATACAAGTGGCCATCATACTATTTTATGGAGCTGTCATGGCAACAAAAAATAAGATTCAGAAGCATGGTCGTAGAGAAGTAGATTTGACATGGAAATATATTTTGAGTTTCCATGTCAAACATACCACTTTACAAAAAAATGTCATGTGACCGAAACAGAAATACTAAAAAATGCCATGATGCTATATGAAAAGATTCTAACGATTTTTCATGGGAATTGATGACCCACAAGTATAGGGTATCAATCGTAATCCTTTCAATAAGTAAGAGTGTCGAACCCAACGAGGAGCAGAAGGAATTGATAAGCGGTTTCAGCAAGGTTATCTCTGCAAGTGCTGAAAAAGCGTAGTAACAGATAACTTGATAGTAAGATATTTCGTAGCCAGTAACTAGTAACCAAAGTAACAGGTGTAACAAGGTAGCCCAATCCTTATTATGCAAAGGACAGACCAAAAGTATTTCTTATGGTGAGCAAAGCGTTCTCGAGGACACATGGGAATTTTATCTAGTCATGCATATCATGTTTTAGTTGATTCACGTTCACTACTTTGATAATTTGATATATGGGTGGACTGGTGCAAGGTTGTTGTTCTTACCTTAACAAACAACCCACTTATGATTACTCCCTCTCGCAAGCATCCGCAACTACGAAAGAAGAATTAAGATAAATCTGATCATAACATGAAACATACGGCTCCAAATCAGCCCCTTACGAAATAGTACATAAACTAGGGTTTAAGTTTCTGTCACTCTGGCAACCCATCATCTACTTTCTACTCCACAATGCCTTCCCCTAGGCCCAAATATGGTGAAGTGTCGTGTAGTCAACGTTCACACGACACCACTAGAAGAAGAACAACATACATGTCATCAACATATTAAACGAATACCAACTTCACATGATAGTTTATAACAAGACTCCTCCCATGTCCTCAAGAACAAACAGAACTACTCATAAAGCATATTCATGTTCATGATCATAGGAGATAAATATATGATTAACAATCTGAACATATGATCTTCCACCAATTAAACCAACTAGTATCAACTACAAGATGTGATCAACACTACAAGCAACCCACAGGTACCAATCTGAGGTTTTGGGACAAAGATTGAATACAAGAGATGAACTAGGGTTTGGAGATGAGATGGTGCTGCTGAAGATGTTGATGGAGATGAGTCCTCACATGATGATAGGAGTGTTGGTGATAACGAAGGCTTCGATTTCCCCCTCCCGGAGGGAAGTCCTCGCCAGAATTGCTCCTCCGGAGAGCAAAAGTGCTCCTGCCCAGGTTCCGCCTTGAGACGGCGGCGCTTCCTGCCGAAAGTGTTCTTCTATTTTTTTTTTCTAGGGCAAATGACTTAATATAGCAGAAGACGGGCACCGGAGGGCCCCTATGGGCTTCACAAGGGGCCAGGGCGCACCCCCTGCCTTGTGGGCCCATAGTTGATCTTCTTCGACACTTCTTTCTTGCAGTATTTTTTATATATTCTAAAATTAATCTTCGTGACATTTCAGGTCATTTGGAGCTCCAGAGAATAGCTATCTCTATTGTAGTCCTTTTAGGTCTAGAATTCCAGCTACTGGTATTTTCCCTCTTCATGTTTATCTTGCAAATTAAGAGAGAAAAGGCATAAGGGTTGCATCATAAAGTGTAATATTGATCAAAAATATTATAAATAACAATAAGAAAACATGAAGCAAAATGGACGTATCAGCTCCCCCAAGCTTAGACCTCGTTGTCCTCAAGGGAATATCGAACTTGATAATCATGGCCTCATGTTTATAGAGAGAGAAGTCGATAAAACAAAATATGGACACAACAACATAATGATCATTATTATAACATCAAATATCCATCATAAACTTCTCATAGTAAAGCAACAATTCATTCATAGGTTAAAGTATAAGCAATAAACTTTCTTGAAAACTAACAAACTATGTTCTGAGTCATCAATGCAATTACAATTCATCATCTTTCTAGAAAGAGTCTATGTAAGAGCTTCTGTTTTAGCAAATTCCACACACTCAACTAGCATATAGTCTTTCATGATTGCTTACACTCAAATCATATTTTTAGAACAACTCGTTTAAGCCAGACACAGAGGAAGATAGGGGTTTAATAATTCACCTCTCAGCTTATATATCTAAGGCATAACGTCAACAATAATAACTCATGATCACCTATATTCAACTGGATATAAATGCCCGGATCTTTCCCCACCATATGTGTCACGCCCAAGATGCGGTCCTATCCCTATTAAGGCTTGTGGCCTCGACGGGGATAGAAGCGCATCTCATCGTTTGCAAGTACAGTAAAACATTGCAATACATGTAGGAAGAGATGAGTATATGAGTTGGATTACACTCGCCACAAGCTATCTTACAAGTTCACTCAAATTATTCATACATCATTCAGAAGGCAGGGTCCGGCTACGGACGAAATCAAACGATAAAAGAAGCAATGTAAAACTGTCTCGCTATCCCGGGATCACCACCACGAAGCTCCCTACTCGTCTGGATACGTAACATACATCCGACCACGTTCCTCGTCATACTCCCACTGGAGCTGGGTCACATCGTCTGGCACGTTCTCATCAACACCTGCACCTGTATTGTTGTAATCTGTGAGCCACAGGGACTTAGCAATCTCATAACCCGGGTACCGAAACTATGTAAGCCATTGGGTAAGGAATTGGTTAAGTGGTGAGGCAGCAGCAAGCGCTAAGCATATATTTGGTGGCTAACTTACGAGAACATGAATGTCTAAATATGGTGGCATACGAGAGACGGACGTGAACTAGCATGATCACTAAGTGATCCTGAACACCTACTAACGTCAATCATAACCCCACCGTGTTCTCTCTCGGATCATGTTCACGAGCAGAGACAGTCAGGGTTACGCACATAGTTGGTGTGTTTTATTGGAGTTTACTTCAAGTTAACTATAACCGGGTGTTAAACAAATTTCCAAGTTGCCACGTAACCGCGGGCACGGCTTTCCGAAAAGATTAAACCCTGCAGGGGTGCTCCAACTCATCAATCACAAACTAACCACATGCCGCGGGAATAACCTCGACCACGAATCTCATGATCTTCCTAGGCAATTCCACTGGAAAACTGCAACCTCGAGATAGCCCGAAGAAAACCGGAATTCCTCGCGCAAGACATTCGAGAAAGGTAAAACAAGTCCAGCAAGACCGCCCGACGTGTCAACGAACCCGATAAGAGCCGCGTATCTCGTTCTCAGGACACGGCGGATAAGCTACGCGTACGGAGGCCTGATAGAGATCTCCCGAGTTGCACAACCCCGAGCATGTTAGGAGCGCAAAAATATGGAATATAACACCGGTACTCGGAACTAGTGCGGCAAAAGCGGAACAAAACACTGAGCAAAAGGCCAAGCCTTCCACCGTTGCCAGATATATATGTGCATTAATTTAAATAGCAGTAATTAGAGTGATATAACAAAATATCCATGTTGCCACATGGAGAGCTTGCTCCTGCAACTAGCAACGCTATAAGATAAGGGTTGAGCAGCGGTAACCTAGCCAATCAAAGTTTGCTAGGTGGTGGAGGGGTTAGAGGCTTTCATGGCAATTTAGGAGACTGGCAGTTTAAGTGGTAGGTAACGGAAAACATAACGGTAAAGCGAGACAACTAGCAAGGCAAAAATAGTGTCGGGATCCGGGTATGATCATCTTGCCTGTTGGTTCTTCAGAGGGACAAAGAGCTGGGTCCTCGTAGTTGTACTCTCCGGGATCCTCGTACTCAGGCTCAACACTCGCGTCTACCCAAAGAGAACATCACCAAATAAACAAACAGCGAGGTGCAATGCACAAACAAGATGATGCATGGTCATATTAAGAAATATAGCATGGCAAGCCTATGCTAGTCATGTTTCACATGCATTTATTAAGTTGTTTAGTATTCTGGACAGAACCTCAATATACTTATTTGGACATGCATGATCATGGCAAATATGGATGCTTCATGCAAAATCGATGCAAATGCATATGTAGAACGTTACAAACGGAGTAACGTAGCTCACGGTACGCTCACGGCAAGGTACGAACGTTAACGGAGACAAAACACAACATGAGGCAATCTCTGGGCTATACCTTGGTGTTCCAAGGATGCCACTGGATAGGAAATGAAAATCTAGTAAGAATAGAGCTAAAGATCATGCAAAACAATGGAGTATAGCTCCCACAAGTCACAAAACACTCAAACACACATTCTGCCCACAAACAGCAACATGGCATCTTGTCACACACATAGCCAGAGCTACAGCAGGTTTTAAATCACAATCAAGGCATGTACAGAAACTATACAGCATGCTTAACAAATCATCCATCTACACAAACTTGAAAGGAAGCATGGATCAATAGCAATGAAGCTCACAAGATGGCATGTTGAAACAGATTTCAGGGACTTAGTGAAAATTCCAGTTTTTCTGGAATCTGAGTTAACCAGATGGCATTTTTTTTTCCGAATAGATGGCATATTGACAGCACTATTTATATATGTTAGAGGGCATTTCATGGCATGAAAATTAACAGGATGGTAGATGGAAACATCCACTACAATTCATTAGCACTGAGCATGAGCTAGAACACAACATATCACTTGGTAGCATCCTCTAAACATGGCATAAAAGTAACAACAGATTCTCAGACTTAGACAAATTAGCAAGGGCAAAACTGGACACATGTTACAGAATAGCAACTTGACAGCAGGTTTTAAATATGATGCAAGGGCTTAATGCTCAAGTTCTTAGCACAATTAGGTAGAGCATGAAGAGCTCAACAAAACATGTTAAGGCCCCAAACTCAAGGAGCACTACATTCATGGGAACCATCATCTGAACATAGCAAGAAAATAACAGCTTCTAACACTTAGCAAAATCTGAGGCATGCAACCAGTGTTATTTCCTTAGCATGATAACAGCAAGAAACCCACTTATCCACAAGCTTATCATGCCAAACAAAAATATCAGGGCCTAGTACCCACAAAACACTAGCATATTCATGTTGTCAAGTTTCACATATGTTGCATAGGTTAATTCATATGAAAAAGACAAAATGGCATGTTGGGACAAAAATGACATTTTGCAAACTTGCTCAAATGACAAAACAAATTGCACCACTGGATTCCTTGGGAAATTCTACCCCAAAATCATATATTACACTCATATGTTCATGTCAATAAATTGCCCAAAACTCAATTCGAAAATTAGCATATACTCTTATAAGTCATTTCCTCCCCTATTTGGACATGGCCAAATATGGCAAGGCCTGATCTGGCAAGTATTCCAGAAATGGAATAAAACAACTAGAGAGACAAAACAACAACAAAAATAGAAAAGGGGGGGTCCCAATGGCAGTGAGCCAGGCCCCTCCCTGAGTATGACAAGGTGGCCCCACAGGTCCACCTGTCACTCACACACACACAGCCAGGGGTACACACACACATAGAGTGCACACACACACAGCCACATACACAGGCACACGAAAATAAAAAGGGCAGGGGAGAGCCGGGACTCGAACCCACGACCTCTCGGTCGAGAGGGTCCGGCTCATCCACTGGGCTATCGACAGGCGCTTGACAGGGGAGGGGGCTCGCCTCAGATAACACAAAAGGCCCCTGCTTCCTCTGCCCGGAGACAGAGAAGCCCGCGATGGCGCCGGCGAGCCCTCCGGCGACCACCGAAACTGACAAACGGCGGCGGAGCATGCGGACTACTCGGGGAACCCATTCCCATCGTCTTCTAACGGCTACGCGTGCGGCGGCGAGGAGCTCGAGCACGAGCTCATGCTCAGCTCGAGCATGGGGCGGCAAGCAGAGGCGAAGCGGAGCGGCTGGCGCGCGGCGAGACTATGGCGAGGTCTACGGCGAGCTTGCAAGACGCCCGAGAGCGCAAGAACTACCCGCGGCTGACCCTCCCTATGCGGGGCCCGAAGCTTCTCTGACAGAGAAGTTTAGAGAGCAAGGGCACAGAGAACGCGGCGATGGCAAGCTAACGGCGAGGTCTACGGGCAACGAACGACGACAAAGAAGGCATGGAGGAGGATCGGGATATACCTCCACTACCTTGGACAAGAAGAAGAGGTCGGGGACGCAGCGAAGTGACGGCGATGAGGCGAAGAACGCCGGCGACGTTCGGATCCGAGGCGAGGAGGAAGACGGCCTTGCGGGGGAGGGGGCTCCTGGCTCGGAGACGGCGCGCACGAAGAGGAAGAAGACGCAGGGGCTCTCCGGGTACGATCCACCCGGTCGGGGAGGCCAGAGGCGAGGCAGAGCACTACCCCGAGCTCGAGCTCGAGCTCGAGCTCGAGCTCGGCCGGAGCATGGAGGACAGGGCGACGGCAAGGAGCGAAGCTACCTTACCTGGCGGCGGCGAAGCGAGGCGAGGGGAGGAATGGATTAAGGGAAGCTAGGGCACCGCGGTGGACATGCTATAAAGGGAGCCAGGGCAGCCGACGGCCGTCAAATCACTCGGAAAGGCGACGTGGAGCTACTGGATGGGTGCCGTACAGAGGAGGACGAACGTGCGGCGCTGGGAGGCCGGCTGGGCTGCGCGCTGCGCTGGCTACCGCTGCTATTGGGCCAGCGGGGAAGGAGGAGGCCCAAGAGAACACTGCTCTCTCTCCCTCTCTCACAAACAGAAACAATCAGATTTTAGTTAAAAACTCAGAGAAACAAAATGCCCATGTCTTAGAGAGAGATGTATTAAAAGAAAAGAAATACATTTTTGAGTTCACCAAAAATGCATGCTATTTAATAAAAATGAAAAAGGCATTTTTTTAGAGCAACAAATTAAATTCATGTTTTTTTAATAAAAATGCAATCTGTTTAGGGGATAGAGGGTGGATGCACTTCAAACATGGATAGGGGCTGGTTTAACACACATGTTAGATTATTTCTAGAATGACCAACATTTTTAATATGTGAAAACAGCAAGTAAAATGTTATCATGTGAAATATTTGAATGAGAGAGAAGAGGTGATGGTTTTGAAATGGGAGGGATTAGAGTAGCACTCCAAACAAAGCAACACATGCACTCACTCCACAACGCATACACAATGCAAACATGGCAAGAATTATTATGCATTTGATATGATGATCATGATGGCATGATGCATGAAATGACAATGGCAAGTAGAACTCAAACTCATGATAGCATTGCAAACATCCAATATAAGTCTCACATGACATGATACAACTCAAACACAAGCACATGGGATGACACAAGGACAAGGGACTTGGGCTGTTACAATATGATGCTTCCCAAGTAGAGAATAATTGAGGTTGGAATAAGAACACATACTATTGACTCTTGCATAAAGGTAAAAACAAAAAGATAAAGACTAAACATTACAAGATAGGCCCTTCGCAAAGGGAAGCGGAGGTTGTCATGCGCTTTTTGATTTGGATGTGCAAGCTCTTAATGCAAAGGAACGTAACTTTATATATTTCCCCTTATGATAGCAACCTTTATGATGCAGTCTATCGCTTTTATTGCGTCACCATCACAAGTTCATACAAAGCTTATTTTCCCTTACACTGAAAGATCATACATATTTAGAGGCAATTTTTATTGCTTTTGCACCAATGGCAACCTACTTTGAAGGATCTTATTCAATCCATAGGTAGATATGGTGGACTCTCGTGACAGGAAACTAGGTTTAAGGGTTTTGGATGCACAAGTAGTATCTCTACTTAGTGCGAAGTTTTTGCTAGCAAAAGGTTATGAGCAAGCACCACATGTTAGAGGATCCATAACAATATAACTTCTATATGAATATAGGCAAACATAACTCATTACGTTGTCTTCCTTGTCCAACCTCAATTACTTGATCAAGTTTTGAAATAATTAATGGGGGCTCACAATCATAGAAGAAGATGTCCAAGACAGTATATATATATATATGTGAGTTATCTCTCCCTTTATTATTTTTCATGAATTTCATCAATGACCAATACTATGTTTGTCAACTTCCAATTAATTTCACAAGTTATACTTCTTATATGTGAAGTCATCACTCCCATGGAATTATCATATGATATTTTATTATTCTTGCTATGATTGCAACGGGAAGGTAGAATAACCAAACTCACATTACTCTTGATTATATAACTCTCACACACGATTACAAAGATAGATAGATCACGAAACAAGAAATCGACACTACTTCATGTTGAAAATTTATTCTTTTAAATTAAAAAATAACTAAGGATCAAACTAAGATAGTAATCATGATAAAAGTGATGGTGATACGATACTGGGGCACCTCCCCCAAGCTTGGAACAAGCTAAGGGTAGTGCCCATACATATGTACTCAAGTTTCCTTCTTTGGTGATGGCGGTGATGAAGTGGTGGCCTTGTCCTGCATCTTCCAGGGCATAGGCTCCCCATTGAAGAAAGTAGAACGAGTCTCCGGAATCCTGAAATCTGCAGCTATGTTCATCCTTTTAAAACGAGATTCATACTCACAGTTTTGGTTTTGTAGGTCATAGATTTAAGCTCGAAGATCTTCAATCTAGGTGCGAACCTTAAAGATGGCTTCTCTTATCTCCATTATGTCCAACTTATGGTCACAAATAAAATTCGTGATCATAGAGTGGTTTGAGTCCATGCTCCATCATCCCTTGACACTTGAAGATTTCTTGCTCCACCGCTTCGATCCTGGCCTTCTCGCTTCCCTCCAACGGTGCCGGATCAAACTGAGACTTTTTGTGTTGCATGCGGCAGGGAGGAAACAACCTTTCACCGTTTTTTGGGCATGTCAACATTCAATTCAGTCCCGACAGTTGTTGTGTTCGGAGAAGGGTGTCTCAGTGGCAATCCCACCAGTCCCGATGGATACCCAAAGCGCGCTAGCTCGCTGGCTGTTGGGCTGGCTCACCGGTGTGCCCGAGGACGAAAGGGAGGCGATGATTACGGGCTATGACTGGCTAGGAATGAAGCAAGGGGTAAAAAAGGATATCTTCTTCGCATGAAATCAACATTCTTTCATATGCAGGAGTGGAGCAATGCCCATCAACCAAAGGTGCGATCGCTGGAGACCAAGCCTATTCAGAAGTGGGTGGCAACATAGGATGGTTGGGTGAAAGATGATATCTAATATGACATCCGATTTGTCAAAGGGATCGGATTGGTGACTTACCCATTCAGTGACTTTGGCACTGGACGTTCAAAAAACGGCTACTATCGGATCGGGTGAATTAGAGAATAGACATAGGTCCGTTGGCATTTCAGACTTTCTTCTCCTTTCAGGGCCTATCCGAAAGAGAATCCAGTACCTCTTGGTCCTGAATATCAGAATAGGACGAACGAACCGGCCTCCGCGGATATCTTTGAACTCGGATGGGTCTGTCTCCAAATTGGGTGATAAGGCCGGTGGCGGTGCAGTCCTAAGAGGCCAGAATGGAGTGTTTTTGGCTGTTGTTTGCCATCATTTTTCAAACATTGTGGATCATGAGGCGGCTAAGATCTTGGCGTGCAAAAGAGCAATTCAGTTGGCCGTTGATATCAATGCAGAGAGAGTCCATGTGGAACTCGACAGCATGGCGGCGGTGCAAATGATAAATCAACAAAGCAAGACTTTTTTTTGCCGTGGGTCCTTGGATTCAAGAGATCGAACAGATGCTTGATACAGATGTTTGATACACAAAGGTAGTTTAAAATGTCCTGGGTTCGTCGTACCGTTGCCGCACATAAATTAAAAAGTAGGAGTAGGCAAAGAACTTTGTAAGGTTTTGTTGGCGCTCTCCCGGCAGATCGTGTGTTGGATGCAATTCCGGATGACATTCCGAGCAAGTATACTATAGTTAAATAAAAGCGGCGATATTAACCCAAAAAAGAATTGAAAAATCAAATATGGATGCGGCCATGCGGGGCATTTGCTTTTCATTTATTAGTCATTTTTATGAAGAGATTGAGTGAGTGTTATCTACACGACCGGTGCTCGCTGACGGGTGGGACCCACGCCACCCCGTGCCGCCGACCGGCGAAACAACGAGCAAACGGACGCGGCACACGGTTTCGGAGCGTGAACCCGCGGCGACAGCGCAGCGTGCACGCCCACGACACGACCACCCGCCGTCTCTTCGCTTCCATTCCCCGCCACCACCCGCACGCACTCCGTCCCACCCAACCCACCGCCCCGGCGAGCCGCAGCCGATCGACCGGGAGCCGCCGCCGCCGCATTCCTCTCCCGCGCGCAGGCAGGGGGAGATCCGCCACCCGCCTACCCGCCGCCCCATTTCGCCCCTCCGTCCGATGGCGCCGTCGCGGCCGCTGATGCGCGGGATCCGCCCGCCGCGGGTCTTCGCCTCCGCGCGCACCGGCCGGGCCTCGCCGTACGCGCTCGCGCTCGCCGCGCTGCTCCTCGCCTCCGCCTGCCTCCTCGCCCTCATCGCCTTCGGCGTCTTCTCGCTCCCCGTCTCCTCGCCCGCGCTCCCCACCACCGCCGGCGCCGGCGCCGAGACCGAGTCCTCCGGCGGCGGCGAGGCCGCTTCCGAATCCTCCCGCCCCGCGCGCACCCGCGGCCGCCGCGACCTCAGGTGAGTGAGTGAGTGGTTCCGATGCAGTAGTCTCTCTCCAGATTTGCTTCGACCCGCTGCCAGCTGATCTGATCCGGGCGGTGGTCGTCTCTGTTTTTGTCAGCGAGGGGCTGGGCGAGCGCGGCGCGCAGTGGACGGAGGTCATCTCGTGGGAGCCCAGGGCGTTCGTCTATCACAACTTCCTGGTAACCACCACTCCTGCCGCCCACTCTGCCTCCCCTTCTGCATTCATAATCACTGCTGCCGCCATGGCTCGTTCGTTCCTGCTCCCGCATCCCGCATGCACGCTGTTCCGTGTATGATAAGACTAGATTCTTGTGGGATCCATCCCGTGTCGCCTCAACTTTTTAGGCGAATTACGTCTGTGCTTTTCGGTGCAATGCCTGCCGGCTTTCCGAGCTGCACTTTCGTCAGGAAATGATGCGGCGCTGAACTCACACCTGGTGGAAATGGGCTTGACAGGGACTGAAGGAAGCATGCCGTTTGCGCTGCATTTCTGTTTCCTTCTGTTCTTTCGGATCTTGGTTGGACCATACACTGCATGCCATTGCTTCCTGGGAAAGGAAATGTTGTAGTGTTTCGTTTTCAGGCCTTAGTTCTGCTCTCGGTGGATCTCCCTGTATGGTCGGTTATTGCCTGAATTACTATGGAAGAATGGAAATGTAGACAGTGTGAACAAGTACTCGTTGGATCCGCAAACATGATAAAATGAAGAGGGAGAGTTTGCACTTTCGTTAGGTAGTCCAATCGATGATGTATGGGTTTCTGTTTTCTTCTGTTCCTTGGAATGAAACGGTTGTGGTGACTCTTTTATTGGCTTTAGCTTGCCTTCAGTGGAGCTCTGTTTACACTGGATTCTTACCTGATCTACTCTGAAGAAATGGGGATGTACAGTGGGAACTAGTACTTGTCGAATTAGCGAATGGGGTAAATGAAGGGGGGAAGTTTGTAGTGGTGTGGTAAGCTGGTTGTTGTACGTAGTCCATCGAGTTGCCTTCTGGACAGAAGACTCGCATGCATCATCTGAATTAACATTTGTACTACACATTACTGTACTTCACTACACACTATTACTATGAACTAAGCAAATGCCTCTGGACAGAAGAATCACATGCATCATGTGTGTTAAAATTTGTACTCCTTCTGTAAAGAAATATAAGAGCGTTTAGATCACTAACAGACGGAGTACTACACATTACCGTACTTCAGTGCACAGTATTACTATGAACTAAGCAAATGCCTTATGCAAATACAACTTAACGCTTCAACAATGTATATCTTGTAAGTAAGCCTCCTTGATTGTGAGATTATGTTGGCACATTTCTTTGCTTTGTTACCTCAAGTTTCTCTTGTTTTCAGTTGTTCATATGTTGTGCATACTTATGTGTTCAGACTTCTGAGTTTAGAGTGTTTACAGTTTACTTACCATTTTTTCCTTTCCTCGTATTTGTATTCCTTGTTTTCTCTGTAAGATATTTTCGTTGCTTGTTAGTTCAGCTTGTAATTTTCTGGTGATTTTACTATGCTGGATGGATGGCTGATAGTTTATTCTTTTCATCAGTCTAAGGAAGAGTGTGAGTACTTAATTGAATTGGCGAAGCCTCGCATGGTGAAATCAACAGTGGTCGACAGTGAGACTGGTAAAAGCAAGGACAGCAGGGTTCGTACAAGTTCAGGCATGTTTCTTCAAAGAGGACGGGACAAGGTTATCCGGGCCATTGAAAGGAGGATAGCAGATTACACCTTCATACCTGCAGGTTTGTATATGTAAAGACCTTATTTCATTTCATGGTCAGGCTAAATTCTCAGTGAGATCTCTCAGTTGATAAAGTAAAATTAAGGCATACAGACAAGTGCGACCCCTAAAATGCATAGGAAATCTAATTGTTATCTGTGTCACCCTAACTCCCTCGTTCTTAGTTATGGTGCATGTAGCTTTGTTCAGTATACAAGTGGTGTGACATTTTCTCGACTTCAACAATGCAGCTCTTAGGATATGTTGCTTTTCTCCTTTGAGTATCTATTAGGTTTGTTTAATGATGTTCATTCATGCTGGCTTACAGAACATGGAGAGGGACTCCAAGTCTTGCACTATGAAGTTGGGCAGAAGTACGAACCCCACTTTGACTATTTTCTTGACGAGTTCAACACCAAGAATGGTGGCCAGAGGATGGCAACTATTCTCATGTACCTGTAAGTAAACTAGTACCCTATGTGCCAACACTTAAGTTATGTGTGATGTTAGCCAAGTTGCTAACTTGTCCAAAACATATTCGCAACTGGAACAGGTCAGATGTTGAAGAAGGGGGTGAGACTATTTTCCCCGATGCAAATGTGAACAGCAGTTCCTTACCATGGTACAACGAGCTTTCAGAGTGTGCCAGAAAAGGTCTTGCTGTCAAACCAAAGATGGGAGATGCGCTGCTTTTCTGGAGCATGAAACCAGATGCCACTCTAGACCCACTAAGTTTGCACGGTTAGTTAGTTCAGTGGCCTGCTCGCGGCCCTTGTTAGTTACTATATTTTTTTTGAAGAAAGTAGAATATTTATGAGACCTGATTTATATTGGGCCTTTCACTTCTGAAGCACTTGTTTCATTTTCCTTCGGGAAGCTACCTGCTGTTAAACTTGAAGCTCTGCCTATATGCATATATTCTTGAGCAATGTGCCGACAGATTTCCTTACATCGTGTTATTCTTGCAGGGGGCTGTCCCGTTATCAAAGGCAACAAATGGTCATCAACCAAGTGGCTGCATGTTGGCGAGTACAAAGCTTAGGCCTTCTGAACTCGTTCCAAAGGTATTTTCCGTTAGTCCATCCTCAGCACCCAGATTTCTCCATCTTCAGTTACTTCTCTCTCTCCATCATCAGCAGCAAAATGAATTTCGAATTCACACTGTTATTCTTGTACCAAGGCACGTGTGCATATAAATGATGGTTGGGATGAGGCCAGACATGATTATCTACCTTTTTTTGTGCTGCTGGTAGGCTTGAGCATCTCAAGTTGTTGCTCAAAAGTAAAACTCTTTAAGCTGATGCCAGTCTACCCCTTTGTGCTTGCAGATGACACGATTTGAGCGGCATGTGAGCTGGGCTCTTTACAGGATGGCTTTACAGTTACAGATCCACCGCCCCGTCGTGTCCATTGCTTGTGGAGGATATATACTCGTACATGACAAGGCAGGCAGTATGCAGGGGTCTCCATGTTGGAATACTGACTCGGCATTTTTCTTCTTCTCGTCTCAATTCGCAGTGCCCCCAACAACTTGTTATAGAGGAATGAATATGATATGATGTACTATGTGGTGTTGGGGGGCTGTTATAGCCCGGCTATAGATAGGGTGTGGAGCTCCATTTTTGCATGTCATTCTTGTCCTGTTTGTAGCACTAGTACCATAATACTGATGTAGCAGTGTTGATCTGAGTGATGCGTTTTGGCACTCGGCCTCCATGGAGGCCTTTTTTTTTTTTTTGAAAAATTCAAAATTCAAAATTTTCAGTTTAAAAAAATCTGGAAAATTTTTGCACAAGTAAACAAGGATGTTATGCGTATGTGTGTAAAATTTCAGGATGAAATACCTTGGAATGCGATCTGTACTAAAAAAGACAAATTCATGGCCTAGGAGGATGAATAGTATAATTTGTTAAAAAGCCCCAGATTTGTCTCTTTTGTACAACCATCATTTCAATGTAATTCGTGCTGAAAACGTACACACTTGTGCAGTACGCCTCCATGTATATATAAAAAAGAATTCAGGATTTTTTGAAATGTAAAATTTGAATTTTTCAAAAACCGGCCTCATTGGAGCTTGGCCTCCAAAAGGGATTATCGTGTTGATGTGGAGTTGTTACCGAAGAATAAGGAGGAGGATTTTGATTGTCTCGGCATTTTATACATGCATTATATATATACCAGGTCATGTGGCTCGTGTGCAGTGGCGGCGCCAGGTTTTAGAGGGTGGATATTCATTTTGGAGGAGGGTATTCATTTTGCCAAAATCATCACTGTTTTGCAAAAAAAATCGCCTGTTTTATATAAAATTTCAATGGTTTGTCAAAATCTTGGGTATTCAGCCGAATACCCAAGAATACCCTCAGCGCCGCCCCTGCTCGTGTGTGCGCTGGACCGGCATTACTGTGAGTGTAAACCCGCCTGCAAAGCTATCAAACATTCAGATATGTTGTTGCGGCTTGGAGATGGTGTAAAACATTCAGGTCGGAGTCCAGGAGGGAACAAGGAGAACATGTGTGGAATCCAGGTTTGGTCGGCTCACTGTGCTGTGAAGGGGAAATCGGCATGGGTTTAGCGTTGGGTGGATGGATGGATGGTGATGGACCGGAAGTGACGGTGGAACTGAACTGAAGTTGGGTGTTGGTGCAGGCTCGCCCACCTGGCGCCGAAATGAGACGCGGTCGCTCTCGTCTCCACCAGATGGACCATGGAGATCATCTAAAAAAATTAGATGGACCATGAAGATACTCTTTATGTAGAGAGAGAGAATTCAACTTTCGCTCGGGGGCGTGGTGTGGTGCGCCGCGTGTGCTGTGGACTGGTCTGGTGAATCCAAGGCAGGCAACGTTGCTTGCGTAGAGCTTGCGTCCGCTTTGTCTTCGTTGTTGTGGAAGGTTGCCAACAGCTATGCGCCCGACGACGACAGGTTTCTCATCCACGGTTCATCGTTTTCCTCGAGGCGTGCCTATTTGCTCATCTCCTCCGACCACGAGATCGATCTCAATGCCGTGTATATCCGAAGCTCCATGGAACCTATCAAGGGTAAGATATTCGGCTGGCTTCTCTGTCGTGACAAGTTAAGCACGATGACGAACTTACATCGCAAGACCATCTCCTTAGTTCCAGCTTGTCCTCGGCGCGGCGCGGCCTCACTCTAGAGGACGCGACACACCTCGCCATCCATTGCCACATGCCTGGTCCCTCTTGGGGCCGCAGTTCCCCTTCTCTCCGTCGACCTCGTCTGGGAGACTACAACGCCGGTCGGCCTTGGCATCAGCATTTGGCCCGCGGTCGCCCCCTGCCATCCTCTGGGGCTTCAGGAATGCTGCTCGTGCCTTTTGCAACGGGCTACATTCACCCCTAGATGCTCTTCGCAACATCGTTTCGGATTTTACGCTCTAGGCCTTCAGATATATTTATTTAAGGACACCCGTAAGTAGGTAGCCGTCGTGTCTTGGCGCATGTACCTTTCCTTTCGATGTAACCCTCGTTGTAATTTGCCCTCGGCTTTGGAGTAATATATGCAGTTGTGATTGTTCGGGAAGGAAAAGAAAAAAGGCAGGCAACGGCAGCGCCAATCGCGCGCTCACATGGAAGGAAGAGACGAAGAAGAAGATGAGGGAGAAGAAAACCGACCCAAAAAAAAAAAAAAAACGAGTGAGATGAGTTGAGTCGTCGGGGCGGGAGACAGGCGTCGGCCGGGCAGCGCGCGTGAGCCTTCCTTCCTCCCTCGCCCGCCTACCTTCCCCCGAGAGACGCACACACCGACGCGCTCCTCCCTCTCGCCAATTTTCTACTCCTCTTTCCCTCCCCTTTCCATTCCACCCGCATCTGCCGACGCAGATCTCGCCCCCGCGCCCTGCCGACCCCAACCCTAACTGAGCCCCCTTCTGCCTCCTCGCTCGGGATCTGCCGCGGCCCGCCGGCCATGGACTCCGGCGGCGGGGCCACGGCCATCCGGGTGCCGTACCGCCACATCCGAGACGCCGAGACGGAGCTCGTCAGACTCAACAGCACCAGCAGCAGCGGCGGCGACGCCGAGCGGCCCAAGGAGGAGCAGGGCAGCGGCAGCGCGCCCAAGTACCGGGTGGTGCTGGCCTGCATGGTCGCCGCCGGCGTCCAGTTCGGCTGGGCGCTGCAGCTCTCCCTCCTCACCCCATACATCCAGGTACTCCCTTAACACCCTCCCCGCCGGATCTCGCCCAAACCACTCTGCCTCGGGGCCTGTAGAGCACGCCTGCGCTGCGCATTTAGGTAGTAAATACATGACGAGCCGGCCATGTCTTGTTCCCCATTTCTGTTCCGAGTGACGCCGCCGCCGCATGCGGAAATGCCGCTGCTACTAGTCTACTACTACTACTACTACCTGTATGTATGTACTGCGACTCACCCGATAAGGCAGGTGCTGTGCACCCTAACTAAGTAGCATTCGTAACACAACAAACAGTGCGTCCTCTTCTTGCTTAACTACCTCTATCTATAGCTGGGAAACATCCGCCGTGTTTGTGTGATTTTTACTCTGAAGATGCTTCGGATGGATGGTGTGCTATGCTTGTTGCTTGATCGTGTCTATCTATGCATACAAATGCTCATAAATGTTCAATTTCTACTGCAACAACGTCATGTGCTACTGCATGTATGTAGCTCCAGCTGTGACTCTTCTTTACCTGATGAGGAAGTTGAATGAGGCTCTGTTCATGCTGCCTGATTTGCTCACAACTACTAGACAGTACTACTACATATCAGCGCGAGCCGTCTGAATTCGCTCTTTATTACGGCCACGGTTTTCAATTTACTTCCATATGTTGTCAGGCCAAGTGTGACCCCCTTAGTGAGACAGAGGATGTGGCCAATTAGGTGAAAATAGGGCGAGCTGCTTTGCTGAGAGCATTTAGCTAGGGTAATATCATATCCCGGGAAAAATCTGCCATGTTGTACTAACTGATGAAGAAATACCAGCTGTCCATCATGTTACTTATTACGGCCACAGTTTTCAGTTTACTTCCAGATGTTGTCAGGCCAAGTGTGATCCCCTTGGTGAGACAGAGGCTGCGGCCAATTAGGTGAAAACAGGTCGAGCTGCTTTGCTACGAGCATTTAGCTAGAGTAATATCATATCCCGGGAAACATCTGCCGCGTTTTTACTAACTGAAGAAATACCAGCTGGCTGGCATGTTGCTTGAGAGCGTTCTATGTGTATAAATGTTTATTTTCTACTGCAAGAAGTTCATGCGTTCTGGGCCGTTTATGTTCTTATCACTGTGTTCTACATGAAATCTTTCCTGTCCTATGTATTTTTCACTCACCTGCTGTTTATTCGTGCTCTTGTATATGCAGACTCTAGGAATAGACCATGCCATGGCGTCCTTCATTTGGCTTTGCGGGCCTATTACTGGTTTTGTGGTAAGTTTTCGCAACGACGCGGTTGCTAATTTTGTTCAGAGTTAGTAGTATAAGGTCTCATGTCTCTAAATGGTTGCTTACTCCCTGACAACAGGTTCAACCTTGCGTTGGTGTCTGGAGTGACAAGTGCCGCTCCAAGTACGGGAGGAGGCGGCCGTTCATTTTGGCTGGATGTGTGCTTATTTGTGCAGCTGTGAGTATATCATGTTTGATACTGTACAGTATTTTACCCATTCTCTCCCTGCTCTCTAATAGGCAGACTTTGTACTCGTAGGTAACTTTAGTCGGGTTTTCTGCAGACCTTGGTTACATGTTAGGAGATACCACCGAGCACTGCAGGTAACCATTCATTCTGCTGCTTTGTTGTTTTATTAACAATGCAGTGTAATGCCAAGTGTATCGTCACTAAAATGCTAATGATTGTTTATACAGTACGTACAAAGGTCTAAGATATCGAGCTGCTATTATCTTCATTCTTGGATTCTGGATGTTGGACCTAGCAAACAATACAGTGCAAGTAAGCCTGTTTGAAACTTTAACTGAGTATGATATTATGTGTTTGCATTATATCTTTTTCTTTCTAGTGCTGCTGAAAAGTTGCATTACTGTACCCCCTAACTTCCTGTTCCTATTTCGTACATCTAGGGACCTGCTCGTGCCCTTCTAGCCGATCTTTCAGGTGATTTATAGTTTCAGTTTGAATATCTTCTACTGCTGGATCCACCATTAAAATATCATCAGTTTCTGAGTGATACCTTATATATTGCAGGTCCTGATCAATGTAATTCGGCAAATGCAATATTCTGCTCATGGATGGCTGTCGGAAATGTACTTGGTTTTTCAGCTGGTGCGAGTGGGGATTGGCACAAGTATGTCATGCTTTCCGTTATTCTGTGCTTACATTAGCTTGAAGCTTATTGCTCAAGAGTAGATTCCCATTATACAGACAGAATCAAACTTATGCTAGCTGACATAAAAATTTAATTGTGCAGTTGGTAATATCTGAACCTTATACTCATGCCACTATCTAGAAATAATCCTACGAACTTATGTTAGTCAAGATGTATCTGTAGTTAGTATGCTTGCTCTCCCTGCCTTGATGATATGCTTTACTCGAGGTATGGTCCTGCAGTAGCATAGGGAACTTGTAATCCCACCATTTGTTTTCCCACTTTTCTACTGTTTTGACAAAGATAGCCGGCTGATGCTAACTTTTTGTTCATTTCTGGTTTAATCCTGAGAATTCTCTTGTCAACTGCAATTGATTTCCCTGTCAAAAGCTGAGCTTCCTACTTTTTTGTTATTTATGCAGGTGGTTTCCTTTTCTAATGACAAGAGCCTGTTGTGAAGCTTGTGGTAATTTGAAAGCAGCTTTCTTAATTGCAGTTGTAAGTTCTCAGAGATTCTGCATTTGACCTAGGTGTTCGAAGTTCTCAACATAATTGTACAAGTGCACTGCTGGCAAAAGAGTAAGCTGACTAATTATCTATCATGCAGGTATTCCTTCTGTTTTGTATGGCTGTTACCCTCTACTTTGCTGAAGAGATTCCACTGGAACCAAAGGATGCACAGCAGTTATCTGACTCTGCTCCTCTATTGAACGGTTCTAGAGATGATCATGACGCTTCGAGTGAACACACTAATGGAGGACTTTCTAACGGTCATGCTGACGCAAACCATGTCTCAGCTAACTCCAGTGCTGGGGATTTTACAGATGCAGGCTCGAACTCGAACAAGGACGATGTTGAGGCTTTCAATGATGGGCCAGGAGCAGTTTTGGTTAAAATTTTGACTAGCATGAGGCATCTGCCTCCTGGAATGTATTCCGTGCTTTTGGTTATGGCCCTAACATGGGTATGCCATACAAATGGATTACATATGTAGATGCGCATCAGCTGCTTGCTGATGGCCGGTCTCTTTTGCTGGAAACTGATGGTGTTCATCACATTTTATCTGTTTTGCAGTTGTCATGGTTTCCCTTTTTCCTTTTTGACACTGACTGGATGGGGCGTGAAGTTTATCACGGTGACCCAAAAGGAAACGCGAGTGAAAGGAAAGCTTATGATGATGGTGTCCGAGAAGGTGCATTTGGTTTGCTATTGAATTCAGTAAGAGCCTGGGATCAATTTTGTTTACTATATAATTTTTGTATGTCTAGGGTAGATGCATTTGTGTTCCTGCCATTCTTGGCAATGTATACTTCAACAAACACTGCAGCTTCGTAGGTCGTACTAGATACTACAGATACTTAGAAAACCTAGTTACATGGTTTGTGGTGGTTTAAAAACATTGCAGTTGGATGTAACTGGCAAGGTATTTTTAGTCAGTGGCAGTAATATTTGGTTCGTTCACGTAGGTCGTCCTTGGGATTGGCTCTTTCCTTATCGATCCATTATGCCGGATGATTGGTGCAAGATTGGTTTGGGCAATCAGCAACTTCATAGTGTTTGCCTGCATGTTGGCTACAACAGTACTAAGTTGGATCTCCCATGACCTGTACTCGAGCAAGCTTCAACACATTGTGGGAGCAAATAAAACAGTGAAGACTTCAGCGCTGATTCTTTTCTCTCTTCTCGGATTGCCACTCTCGGTCAGTACCAGACCCTCGACACCTTCTTTGGTGCAACTGGAAGATGTCTTACACCCTCTGCTCTTGCATATACAGATCACTTACAGCGTTCCGTTCTCTGTGACTGCTGAGCTGACTGCCGGAACAGGAGGCGGACAAGGTTTGTGTCGCCGGTGTTTGCTTCTTTACAGTACGTTTCAGTTGCTCTTCTGAACTGAGAATGTATGTGCCTATGTCCAGGTTTGGCTACTGGAGTTCTGAATCTCGCCATCGTCGCTCCTCAGGTTGACCCTTAAACCTAGAATGATCTCCTATGTCATGCATCGTTGCTGAACATGTCCTGACCTTTACGACTGTCGACCGCATTCTACTTTGCAGATAGTAGTGTCACTCGGAGCCGGCCCATGGGACAAGCTCTTAGGGGGAGGGAACGTCCCCGCCTTCGCCCTGGCCTCGGTCTTCTCCCTGGTAGCCGGAGTGCTCGCGGTGATCAAGCTGCCCAAGCTGTCGAACAACTACCAATCCGCCGGATTCCACATGGGCTGAACCCAACCCAGAAACTGGAGCCCAAAGACGGCCGTTGTGTGTAACACATCCAGATACTCAGTGCCAACACTGCTAAACCTCACCCTCATTTTGACATTCGTTTATATATGGAGATGATTCTTTTCTCCTCCCTAGATACAAGGTAATAAGATTAAAGATAGGATAGAGACTAGGATAGAGAGGTAGTTTTTAGGCCTGTGTGCATACAAGTGTCAGTCCAAAGTTGTAAAAGATGTACACTGTTTTTTTGTACTGTATATGTAGGTGAAATTTCACAGATGGCCGGATGTAACATGGATTTTGGTCTGATAATTATCTTGTTTTTTGGTCTATTTTGGGATGAAATTTGGTGACATGAAGCATTAGAGAATGAAAAATTGAACTGAATCATCACAGAATGGTTGGTCTTGTGATGATCATAATGAAAATTTGAACTGAAGCATCACAGAATGCAATTGAAGCAAAATTTGGTGACAGACTCCACAAATCCTAGATTGCAAAACTGAACTAAAAACTCATGAAGAAGTCAAATTGGTTACAGATTGTTTCATCTATTAATATATCTAGTCGCTGTGTGTTGACAATTTTGAAAGCTTGAACTGAAGCATCACACAATCAATTGAAACTGACGAAATTCGGTGACATGATCTATGTTTGTTCAACGGATGGAATCGAAGACTACTAAAACGCATGAAAAAATCAAATCGAAGACAGATTGTTTCTTTTTATCTAGTCGCTGTAGAAGCCTTTTGTGCTCTTCTTGGCCTCCTTGTTGATCTTCTTGTTCCTCCGCCTGCGCCGGTCGGCCTCCTCCACCCGCCGGACGGAGCGCTCCAGCGTGTCCACCCGCTCCGCCAGGGCCCCGATCAGCGCGCACTGCTGCGCGCTCCGCTCGCACAGCGCGGCAACCATGTCCATCAGCTTCTTCGCGTCCAGCCCTTCGGCGGCGGTGACTTCCGTCTTATCCTTCTTCTCCGGTTCTTGCTGCTGCTGCTGCTGCGCTTTGGGCGGTGCAGGGTCCTCCTCGCCAGTGGAGACGTCGCCGTCTCCCGTTGCCACCATCTCCCACTCGCCCTCCGCCTCCGAGGCCTTCTCCTCCCCTTCCGCCAGTAGTTCGGTCTCGGTCTTGCCGGCCTGGTCGACGAGGACGGGACTCGCCCCGTCGACATCCATCGCCGCCGTGTCGGTCTCGGCGGCCGGAGGATCGGCCGCTGTGCTGGCTTCAACCGGCAGCTCCGGCGCCATCCCGATCTCCGCTTCTTCCTCTGCATCCTGAACCTCCGGCTCCATCCCCCTCTCTGCTTTTTCCTCTGCATCCTGAACCTCGGGCGCGTCGGCGGTCACCACCATGGCCGGCGTGGCCTCGAGCGCGTCGACGGCGTCCTGGAGCGCGAGCACGCGCTTGGTGACCCGCCTGCGGTACTCCCGGGCGCCGCGCACGCCGTCGAGGCGGAGCAGCAGCCGCATGAGCTCCTCCCCGAGGCCGACCCGCTTCCTCGCGTCCCCGCGCAGCGCGTCCGCCTGGGCCGCCACCCTCGCGGCCACGGCCTCGGCCTCCCGCTCCACCGCGCGCACCTCCCGCACCATCCTCCTCGCCATGTGCCCGCGCGCGGCCGCCTGCACCCTCACCGCGGCCTCCTCCGCCGACGGCGCCCGCTTCTTGGGAACCGCCGCGGGCGCCGGCGGGTCGGGGTCGGGCCCGGTGACCTCGACCTCGAAACAGTCCGGCCCGGGACGCGGCGTGGTGGCCTTCCGCGCAGCCGGCTCGGTGGCGTGGACGCCAGGGAAGTAGGAGGAGGCATAGTCGTTCCGCGCGGGGGCCCTCCGGCGGGCTGGTCGACGCAGCCGCTCGGTGACCAGCGGCTCGGCGTCCTGGAAGAAGGCGTCGGCGGCGGCGGGGCGGCTGTAGTAGGGGTAGGCGTCGTATCCGCCGTAGGTGGAGGAGGCGGGGTAGTAGTAGTCGTAGGGGTCGTAGCCGAAGAAGCCGCGGCGGGACGCCATCGACGACGATCTGTGGTCGAGGTTGGATGGATGGATCGATCGCGAGGTTGGTTGGATGGTGGTGGAATCGAAGAGATCGGTTGATGCTTGACTGTTTTTTTCGCACGATTTGGTTTCTTGTTGTGACGGGAGAGGAGATGACGGAGGGTATATATGAGGCGCGGGGGGAAGGTTCGAGAAGGCCTGCGAAGGTTCTGGATGGGAGGGGAGGCCGGTTTGCTTGGGGCGGGGGAGAAGGGTGCCACAGGTGGTTTCTGGAACAGTCCCGAAGGCTGGGACGTGGGTACGCGATAGACGATGATATTATAAGTTCGTTCGACTCAGATTAACCCCAAATCATTCATATCAATCTATCTAATTATTATTGATTCTAAAAAAAACTATCTAATTATTCTTTTAAAATACTTACTACTGTCCTAAAGTTAAGAAAAAAAAATCTCCATATAGTGTCTCTTCTCTCCTCCTTCCTTTCCTCCGATATATATATATTAAAAAAAAGAGGTAAGGTCCCGCTCCACCACTTTTTCGTCCGGCCTTTCCCAAACGCCTAATCCTGAAGCCTTTACCGAACGCCTAGCGGTTGATCTCAGATTTTTTTTAGCAGAAGCGATCAATCTCTGAAAAGTGCTTCGTTGGTATATACTCTAAAAAAAGAGGTTACAACCTTTATCTCAACCATCTTATTTAAAGGCTTCCTCTTTTCCATGGCGACTTCGTTGGGTTTACTCATCTACTGTTTTATTAACCTGATTTCTGTTCATTTACTAGTAAACCATCGTGGAAAAGGGGAAGCCTTTAAATAAGTAAAGCCCGATACCCTTTATCTTTCCTGGCCAAACTAACCATAAAAATGAAGAACAAAATAGAAAGCCGGGGCTCGGGGCTCATCCGTGTGGGCAATATCGAGATGGATGTTTCAACTTTTCACAATCTTTATTGTAAATTATTTTTATTTTTTCATTGCATAATAATATATAAATGTTTTATTCCCATATGCTTATTCTCTTGTCGCAAACACAAGCATTTCTTTGGAGTCTGCCACAATTCCTGTAAGAGTGGTAGGCTCGTCGCTCAGGTGGTCAAAACCTATGCAAGGGTGGGTGAAACTCAACGCAGACGGGGCCTTTACCTCGTGTCATATGGCGGGAGCAGGCATGATCTGCGGAATTCAAACAGAGATATTATCTAATCGGCATGCATCAAACGGAAATATTACTTTTTTCGACATGTAGAGCATTGTCTTCTTGCAGGGATGCTCTAGAAGCGGAGTTGTGTGCCTGTATGGAGGGACTGTCTTCGGCAATTCAGTGGACAGATCTTCCAATTGCTATCGAGATGGATTCCCTCATGACGGTGTCTATGATCACTTGTGCTGGACATGGTCGTTCTATTTACACTTCTCTCGTAAACGAGATTAGATATCGCGAATGAAGGATAAGGCTATTGATAGTTTGACTACTTTGGGTAGAGTTGAGGGGAGAACCTTGACCTGGATTGAGGGGAGAACCTCTGCATCGAAGAAACAGTTTTTTACAGCTCAAAAAAGCTCTGATTTTTTATTTATACGTGCACACATAGAAGTGTAATATATCGTGTGAATCTTCATCAAAATCTGTATTTGTATGTGAGAGATGCAAAAATGATAAATACATACAAAAATCAGCTTTTTTTTGGTCGGATTTGTGTTTTTACTGTAGGGTATAATATAACATAATTTTGAATGAAATTTGATAGCTACTTAGAGCACATGCATATGTTGGTGTGTGAAAAAAAACTTTTAATTGTCAGTTTTTAACCTTTCAAAAAACGTGCTCAGCGGCCACAAGCTCCAAAAATCTGCTATGCTATGTACCTCTTGAAACGATTTTTTTAATATATAACGCTCCTAGGGGCCATATTTTTATTATTTTCAAGTTCATGTTAAAAAAAATTGGATATTTTTTTTACCATTTGAAAAAAATGTAAGAAAAATAATTATAACTACTATAAACTTAGAGAAAGTGTTAGTGCATTTGAAAAATGTTCAACAAGTTTTTTGGAAAATATTACACATGTATTAAAGAAATTGTAACATGTTTTTGAAAAATGTTTCTCATGCTTTCAAAAAAATTTAAAACGTGTATTTAAAAAATGTTCAACATGTTTTCAGAAAATGTTCAACACATATTTAAAAATTTGTTGTGGAAAATTACTCTTACATTTCTACAAACATGGTTGACATGTTTTGATATATTTCCAGAATTTAATATTATTACAATTTTTTTAATACATGTTGAATAGTTTACAAAATACAACTGTCATATTTTAATAATTGGATATTTTAGAAATACAATGAAGATACACAATAATTGTGCGTGCTTCTGGTCTGGTATGAAGATATATAAATTTACACAATAATTTTTAATATAGGTTGAACATTTTAAATGCACACAAAAGTTTGAAAAGACCATCTTACCTCTTCAAAGTACACAATAACGAAAAAAGAATAAGTATTTTTAAATATACAGTGTGTGCATAGTGATACTTATTGCATTTTTATATGAGAAAAATTATGTGTCAGAAGACTAAAAAGGAACTTGGAAAATAAATAGACAAAATGATGGATAACGTATAAGAAGAATTGCAGAGCAATGTGTGGACTTGGTCTACATATCTTTCTAGCTAATTCCCGTACGAAAAGCATATTTTCGCTCGCGTGGCCGGATCGTGCTGGTTGTTAATCAAGAGGTGTTAGTTCCGAAACTCCTCCATAGGTATTTTTTTTATGTTATTTCTCTCTAGCATACATAGCATTTGAGGGCTTTTCTATATGGTTTTCAAGTAAAATAAGAGGTGGGTTTCTACAAAATAGTTCCTGGCAGGGCTCACGCTGCATCCCTCAAGCTGCCAATGACATGTGGGTCATAGTCAAGCTGGCACACCACACGAGCAGGGCGTATGTCCGAATACCGTATTTGCACGGCCAGACAGGTTTAAGCATTAATTTTGTGTATTTTACAATTTTATCAGGCAGCAAATTAACCTCGCAGGAGCACCCCGGTGTCTAGCCGCCGCCATCACAGGAGCCGCTCTTTCCTGCGCCGTCTTCTGACGGCTCTCCTCCGCCGGCGACCTTTTGGTCGTCGGTGGTGAGGAGGGTCGCCAGATCCCGCGCGTATGGATCGTTTCAGGTTTAGATTTTAGAGCCCAAGAAGATTAGGGTTTTGGGTCCTTCGACATCTTGGCTTCGGCAGCGGCGACGACGATGCTGAATAAAGAAGTTTCAGATTCTTCTTCGGCCAGGCGATCGTCTTTATGGTCGATGATGGATTTGGAAACCAGTCTGTTCAAGCAGGGATGTCACGACGGCGGCGACATCCTTGTGGTGGACATGTGTCCTCGGACTCTGTCGTTGCGACATCGTTTGTTCCAGCGTTGACACGGAGCTTGGGAGGTAGTCGAGGAGCGGATGCAGATTCTGGTCTGCATCGACAACATCTGGAAAACGAAAAGTGTGTTGGGCTCGTGGTTCGTGGATGGCAGGTATGGTTTCCTCCTCCGACGTCTTAGTCATGTGGGGGTGCCAAATCTGGAGTTTGATGGCGTGTCCGGGGTGTTGCCCTGGTCCGATTCACTCAACGGTAATGGTTTTGCCTTTGGCAAGCCACCTTAAAGGTCCGCAAAGCTGTATATCAGCGATGGAGCCGCGTCGAGCTTGGGTGAGGAGGTGATCCATCATTTGTTTTCTTTTGGTGGTTGTTATGGTGGTGCCGGAGGCAGGTGACGAGCTGGTGTCAAGCTCAGAGACGTTTTGCTGTCTTTTCAGTTTTTTCATGTCGGTCTTTATGTGATTTGTACTTTAATTTTTACGATTTGAACGAGACACATATCCCCATGAAAAAAAAAGAGCACAGGTGTATTTTTAATAACTCTAGAGAAAAAAAAAACTCAAAACGCCGAAAACAGACACGGCTTGGCGTTGTTGGGCCGCTCGGGAGGCTCCCCATTTCCCCAGCCCGACCAACACTGAGCTCCCCGACTCCAGCCGCCGCGGCGGAAATCCCACGCTCTCTCACGCCGAGATGCCGCTCAAGCCGCCGCCAGCCTCGGCGCGCCGTCGGCCTCCGCCGCCACCGCCCGCACCGGCTACCCACCCCCAGGGAGCCTCCGCGCGCCGTCGGCCTCCGCCGCCACCGCCCGCACCGGCAACCCACCCCCAGGGCGCCTCCGCCCCGCGCCGAGGCACGGGAGGTCGGGCAGCCGCACCCTCGTCCGAGACGCCGCCGCCTCCGTCCTCGCGGCCGGGGAGCGCAGCCGCGGCAGAGGAGCGCCCAGGGATCGACGGGGCCATGGGCCGCCTGCTCCTACCCTCCTCCCCCGCCGCCGTGCGCCGCGCATCTTCCTCGCCAGACCTCGCCGACGGCCACAAGGCAGCGGCGACCCTCCCCCAGGCCGCTTCCGCACGGCGCCGCGCCGATGCTCGTCGGGGCCACCTCGCCGACGGCCACAAGGCAGTGGCGACCCTCCCCCAGGCCGCCTCCGCACGGCGCCGCGCCGATGCTCGTCGGGGCCACCCCGCCGCCTCCCTTGCAGCCACGCCGAGGAGGTAATGGTTCACCCCCACACCGAGGGTTCACTTGATGTATGCTCTACTATAGTTAGGATCTGAAGTTCTGAAAGAAACTGTAATGTCTATGACAGTTTCAGTCTATAGTACGTATCATCTTTCAAGGGGCTCAAGTCCATCTGTTAGCATTGCAAAAAATGTATTGTGAGAATGGGTGTTGTTGTTGCTGCTGCTGACAAAAGGTAGCCGGCGTCGTCCTGGTCGTCGCCGCTCTACCTACGCGCGCGCGAGAGGGAGTTTGGTTATAGAAAATAAGTAAAATCCAATGCAGCCCAATAAGTAAGAAAACCAAACTGAAATTGTAGTTTGAATCCAAACTAGCCCCGCCACAAACCGCCGAGGGCTTTATCATTTACGACTTTGAACCGATTGGTCCATAACATCAGGTCATCAACAATTACTTGGGTTGTAGAGTGATTAATCTGCCTGAAGATCTTGGCGTTTCTAGCATCACATATTTTTGCACAACACGGTTGGTAATATGAAGGGCGTGAGCTTGTCGTCCATTCTTGTTAGCGCGGGGGTTTCCCAGATGCACTCAAAGGGGGAGACAGAAGGTTTTATCCCAATGAACCGCCAGATGCGTGCCACAGCAGGGAACGGCAGACGAGCAGGTGGAGCTGATCTTTTGCATGGGCTATGCACATGGGGCATGTTGCATTCAGTAGTAGCGTTTTGCAATGCAGGCTCTCTCTCGTGTTGAGTTTGTCGACGTGTAGTCTTGTGGGGCCATTTGCTGCGAGAGAACTTGTAGGCTCTCCCAGTCGAGAATTTGTGTGTTGTCACTTACGGTTTGGTCCTCCTATACAGACTAATCCATTAGGAGAACTTGTGTGCCTCAAACATATGGGATCTGATGCAGAATACATAGAGAGGTTTCAACCACTACTGTGTTGTGTTGACCCCCTCTCAATGCCGAAACAGGTTCAAATTTTCACGCCCGGGTTGACTGACCTGCGACGGTTTGATGTGGAGCCTCAGAACCCCTCTGACCTACAAGTGGCCATGAGCCTAGCACATGCATATGAGCAACGAGCAACCATCACAGCCGGCCTCCGATGAGAAGTCATCCATGCCTATTGGACAGCAGCAAGGTACTTCCTGGAATGCTAAAGTTCCTGTTGGGGAAGAACACACAGTCTGTCGATTGACAAGTGCAAAGATGGCAGAAAGAAGGGGGAAATGATTGTGTTTCAACTGCGATGAAAAATTCTCAAGGGGCCATCATTGCCGACGCCTTTTCAAGCTTGAAGTAAATGATGGCGATGACAAGGAAGATCTACCATGAACTACAGCAAGGGGGGAGCTGTATCTGCAAGGGGGAATAATGTTGTGGCATTTAGGTTCCAGTTGTCTATTAAGCTTAGTCTAGAAGTTATCCAGGGTGAGGGTATGTGTGTCCTTGTAGAAGAGTCTTTGTGGGAAGAGTCCAGTTATCTCCTAGATGGACCCAGCCTAGTCTAGAATTATCCAGGGTGTGTTGAATTATTGTTCAGTGAGCAGTAACCGACCTAAATGGTCTATATAAGAATATATCCCTGTTATAAGGAGGCAAGCAATGAAATATCTAGTTCCTACCTATGTTTCTCTTCTACTCCTCTAATTCTCCTATCTTTCCCCACTACCCTTCTACTGTACCATGGCGACGACCCTCGCGTCCAGCAAGTATCCCACCCTGCAACCACCATAGCAAACGCCGGCTACAACATCAATGATGTACTGGTTCAACTGTACCATGGCCATGAGAACGTTTTCAGTGATCTTTACCATGCCTCCATGCAGTCTCACATTTTACTGTTTAGCCTGCTGTTGTTTATTTATTTTTCTTCATGCCTTCCTCTGCCCACTTTTCTCTGTAAACTGTCAAGTACCTGTCTAAATTTCATTTATGTGTTATATGACTTATGGTTTTGGATAGGTTCTGTGCAGTTAGATTTATAAATTTATTGACTTTGCAATTTGATCATCTGTGTTTAAAAAAGGGGTATCTACATCGTCCACATGAAATTGGTATTACTACTAGACTCTACTAGTAAATTGTACGTGCTTTGCACGTCATTTAAATATGTATACAAAGCATGGGAAAATACATTTAAACATATATTTCCTTTCCTATAATCATATTGGACAAGATCCAACTTGGTTCTTACCTCTCTATAATCCAGATTGTTCTAGTCTCTCTTTATTAAAGTATCAGATAGCATGTGGATAGATGCTTCTAGAACACATGAGATGGTAGAGGTGGGGGTTCAATTAGAAGGCCACGTGGCAGAATCCTATGAGTTGAAAACTTTATCCAACGGATGATAATGCTCGGATTTGCCATCTCTTGACCGTTGGATGGGCATATCCAACGACTAATATTTGAAGCTATTGGCACACTATATAGTGGTATAGATATACTCTGTGAGTGTACAAATGGACTTATTATATTGAATATATAGTTATATACTTTCTGACAACTTCACTCACTGTTGAATGGCCATTTCAGGTATAACCCCTATCTGTCGCGGCCACCGCTTCATCTACAGATTCTCCCGGACGACCTCCTCGTGGAGATCCTCATGCGCCTTCAGCCTGAGCCCATCCACCTCTTCCGCGTTTCTCAGGTCTGCAAGCACTGGCGTGACCTCATCCACGACGTCCGCTTCCTCCGCCACTTCCGCGAGTTCCACGGGGGGGGCTCCTCCCGTGCTTGGCTTCTTCACCAACCTGTCGCGGTTTCCGTTCTTCACTCCCATCGCCGACGCCTTCGCGGCCTCCACTGCTGCCAATATGTCCAATGCCGATTGGTGGGTCTTCGACTGCCGCCATGGTCGTGCCCTCTTGGAATTTGTGCGCCACAAGGAGCTGCTCGTCTGGGACCTCGTCACTGGTGACACGATCTGCCTGACATATCCTAGGTGCCTCCCCAAGCAGGCCACATACAATTGCACGGTTCTCTGCATGGATGGACACAGCGGCAGCCATTCACGCTCTGTCCTTGTGGCGCTCGTGTTCCAAGTTGATTTCATCATCTATGGCTGCGTCTACTCGTCTGAGACTGGTGTCTGGGGTGAGATCACTTCGATTCATATACCAGCTGCAGGTTCACTTATTGACGTGTTGCCGACGGCTCTTGTTGGAAACACAATCTATTGGCTGATGGACAACGATCGCATCATTGAGTTTGATTTGGATAAGCATAAATTGGCTTTAGTTGAGAAGTTGCCATGTAGCTACGAGAAGCGGGTTATCATCATGCCCACAGAGGATGGTTTTCTTGGTTTAGCCGGACTTGACGATTCAAATCTCCATTTGTGGTCAAGGGTAGTTAACAGGGTCGTATCATGGGAACGTCGCATGGTCATTGATCTGGAGGAGTTTCTTGGGCCATTGTGTTTTCTAGTGAATCTAGCTGGCTATGCTGAAGATGCTGATGTGATCTTCATTAAGGTGTATGATAGGACCTACATGATCAATCTCAAGTCCATGACGAAGATTGAGCTGAAACTTCATACTATACAGTCCATAGGGCCCGTTTTTCCTTACACAAGTTTCTACTCTCCAGGTATTGCCATTGTTTTCGATGTTGCATAGTTCACTTTATTCTTCCAAACAAACGTATGTATAGATGATTCATTGTAATCTTTTATCACATGTGATTCCTTAATTGTTCCTAATGTTGTAGCAAAAGGTCTTGGCGCCCACTGCCTCACCGCCCAGCCATCTTCTTCCTCAGCACCCTCCCTCACTACTCTCTGTCACAGAGGCCAGGCTCGCGCTCCACCTTCATGGATTCAGACGGTATGATTACAATATTAACCAATTTAGTTGTGAACCTTGTCATTTACATAGCTGTGAACCTTGTCATTTACATAGCAACAACAACAACAACAAAGCCTTTAGTCCCAAACAAGTTGGGGTAGGCTAGAGCTGAAACCCATAAGATCTCGCAACCAACTCATGGTTGTGGCACATGGATATAGCTAGCTTCCACACACCCCTATCCATGGCTAGTTTCAGCTTTCAGAGCCATCATGCCTTCTCCAGTCAACTCAGATCCCTTTCCTATCGAACCAAACTCAACTCGGTGTAATCTTTTGGCATAAGGCTGTCAAACTAGCAACTATAAACTATGCGATTCTTTTTTTGTAAGCTATGACGATGATAGCTGTTCCGGGTCATGGTCAGGTGTAGGTTTAGGAGTTGGGACATGGACCTGGTTTGGCATTTTTAGCAACATCATCAATTAGGATGCCAAATAGTTTAATCCCTAGCTAAGAAGTTGTTAACATAATCCCCGAGGGCCCCAACATTAGGATAATGAGCTTCTTTTGCATAGTTTTCTACGTGAAAACAATATGATGTTGAATCAAAACAAGCCCCTTGGAAGGAAACATTTTATTTTGTTGGCACCAAACAAGGCCTACTAATTAAGCTCCAGTAGAAATTACTAGCCTGTCTTGTTTTTTTTTTTAATGGCCTATTGGCTGATTCTTTCAGTCCTAGGGACAAATGATCTCAAAACTGAATAATACAGTTGTACGTTTTCAGATGTTCTATTGCGTTTCTTTGTAATCGTTTACAAATTCAGTTCGTTGGATTGTTTCTTGTTGCTGTTTTGAACATTTACCTGTTCTTGAGGTTACTTTATAAACTTGAAACTGTTTGTAGCTGTTTTGAACATCACTTAGTCACTTCTTCAGGTTACTTTCATAAAACTGAAATTTCTTGCCAAAGATCCTGGGGATATCTCCCTCTTTGTAGAAAATTTGCCAATTCTTTGTAACCTTACTTTTAGTAGTGACATTCTGTTTTCAATTGTTTTGGAGGGAGGCTGGGCAAAGCATTAGATTTAGGAGAATAGTTTGGGGAGGAAGTGGCAGAATTCAGGTTGAGAGCAGCACTCCAGTATGCAACCTAGCGGAGATATTCAGCAGAAAGAATATCTCCAATGTAGCTGGCGTCGTTCTGCTGAGAATATATGGTTTGTAATAATGTACTGTATGTCGTAGCAAGCTGGAAGGAAGAAGGTAACCTTAAACAGGCTCTGCGCTATCAGGTTTTCCCCACTGTGAAAACAGGCTCCAACCCACGACACTGCGCTATCAGGTTTCCCCCCCTTTTAGTAGTGACATCTGAGGAGCTCTCACCAAAAAAACAAAACAAAATCACTGCTCAAACAGTGCACAAAACTTTGAACATTGATTTTGTCTTTTTTGGTGAGAGCTCCTCTGATGTTATTTTTGGATGAAATTTGGCAGGATGCTCGAACATTTGATAAAGTTTGATTTCTCGAAGTTTCAGATTTTTTTGAGTTTGTTTGATCACGTTTTTATTTTTATTTTTTTCAAACTCGGGTGTAGTACACTCAAGAGTAAAAAATCCAGTCTCTTTTTGTTGTGTCATTTGGAAATCGCATTCGCCATACACAAGTTGCCGGAATTTTGACTTACGGCAATAGTTTCTATGTACGGTTTTGTTGTCTAACTAGGCTCGAGTCGTCAATATCACACGTTTTTACACTAGTATCTTGTATCATGCTGCTATATTTCTCCTGAACATATGTTTTACCTTTATATGCTCTTATTTAGTTCTAGAGAATGCAAGTCAAAGCATCGGCAGTCTGATCACACCTTCTTATTTTTGTGTGGTGCAGAAGGGGAGGTCAAAGGCCCGAGGCTGGCGCTAGATGTAACTTGATCGGCCGTGAAATGCGTGCGGGCGCCTCTTTGTATCTCCTGTCTTTTGAGCGAAAAAAACACTTGCAATTCATTGGTTATGTGTGTGCTACTGTAGGATATGTGTCCCAGGACCTGTGTGTTAATGTAGGGTTATGTATTGGGTTTAAACCCACGGTTGTGTATCAGGTGCACTTGTTTTCTTCTGTCACCTTTTTTGCAGGGCGTTAGTTTACATAGAAATCGGTCATACTCATACAGGGCCTTAGTGCCTGTCAGCTTATAATTGGCTACAAAATTCTAACGAATGTCGATCGGTTTTCAATCAGATGTCCCATCAAACTAGGACGGTGGATTTATTATACTATAGATGATATATAACATACATAGATATAGATAATAGGTCAGGTACATTCGTTCACCTTTACATGCTCCAAATCAAATGTCCTCCGTTTTGTTTGCACAAAAGACCTTGTGGCTGGCGGTGTTGAGAAATGGATTATTCTGATCAAAGGAATATAGTTATGTATACATAATATACAAGTTCCCACTCGTTGAGAAATGGATTATTCGATATATACATAATTCTCATTGCATCTTCTATAGAGTTAAGACCGGACGAAGGTGTTGAGAAATGGATTTGCTCTCTATTCTGATCAAAGGATGCTTGGTCCCACATGTCATACGTGCAAAAAAGCGTTCCCGCTGGTTGATGCCCCGGGGGAGTTCCTATTCGCCGCGTCGTGCGGTGGAAATTGAGATAGCGCGCTTTGGAGAAAATGTTCAAGATTTCGAAAGATGCTCTCAAAATTTATAAATTGTTCATGAATGTGAAAAAGTTCTTAGGTTTAAAAAATATTCACAAAATTTAAAAACATTCTTGAATTTCATAAAATGTTCATGAATTTGAGAAATGTTACCAAATTTCTAAATTTTCATTAATTTGCAAAAACTTCAATTTCAAAAAAATTCTAAAGTTATAAAAATATTCGAAATTTCAAAATGTCATCTATTTCGAAAAATGTGCCAGGATTTTAATAAAATTTCACGCATTTGAAAAATGTTCTCGTATTTCAAAAGATGTTCACGAATTTAAAAAATATTCATGAGTTTACAAAACGTTTGTCGAATATCAGAAAATGTCCCCGAATGTAAAATAAATGATCACGATTTAAGAAAATGTTCGTGATATGAAAAAAAGTTTATTTATTCAAAAATTGTCTGCAAATGAAAAAAAACACAATTTTCATAAAATATTCTAGAATTTGTTTTTTTTCAATGTTTTTCTTGAATTCGCGAAATGGAATAAACTGACAGAATGAAAAGAAAAATCGGAAATGAAAAAAGAAGAAGAAGAAGAAGAAGGAAAAGCCAAAAAACACAGGCGAAGGGAAAAGTCGGTCTGGAAAGGTTGAAAAACCTCCCAAGAACGGAAGAGGTAGGAGCCATGCCAGTTGGGCCGACTTAATCGTAACCAGGCTCGCGTTTTGATCGCTATTCCCGGACCTGCAAGAAAGCAGTTCGGTCTTTGTCCTCGACGAACTGGCCCAAGAAGTTCGGGCCTTGGCAGCCCAGCAGACCGACCCCGCAGCCCGCTCTGGCTAACTTTACTTGACCCCGGAGCCTTCCCGACCCCGGCCCTCCTCCTCCACCCCTCCCCATCGCCGACCGCCATGGCCGCCGACCCTAGCTCCGACCTCGCCAACGGGGCCCCGGCCCCCTCCCCCGCCCCCGATAAGAAGAAGTCGCGCGAGAGCGAGCGCCGCCGCCGCCGCCGGAAGCAGAAGAAGAGCAAGGCGCCCGCGTCCGACGCCGCCGCCTCGGACGCCGACGCTGCCGCAGATGCGGGCGAGGAGGACAAGCCCGACTCCAAGCCCCCGGTAAGTGGTCGACCCTAGGGTTTCTTCGAGTGGGGCTCGCGACGGTCTCTCTGACGCTGGGTTGGTTGTGCGGTGCCGTGTGTGTAGGTGGAGATCGAGGTGGAGTACGTGCCGGAGGAGCCCGACCTCGCCGACGGCCTCCTCGCCGACTTCAAGAGCATCCTCGACAAGTTCACCTTCAAGGAGCCCCCCGCCGCCGAGGTACCTGGAGCCCGTCGATTACCAACCAAAACCCTACCTATGAATCTCTCTGCAGTTTTAGCTCCTCTGCTGTGCAATTTGACTATTCTGACTAGTAGGGTTGGTGGTGTTGTGCTGGCAGGACGGGGAGAAGAAGGACGAGGCCGCCGACGCGGCGAAGAAGGGGTCGGGGTCCGACTCGGACGACGACGAGCAGGAGACCCAGCAGAAGAAGAAGGAAGGGGGCATCTCCAACAAGAAGAAAAAGGTTTGTTTCTCTCTCTGCGTCTGCCTGATTGTTGAATTACCTGTTTTTCGATTGTTGTGGTTTTGTAGAAGGCGATAAGCATGAATTCTGCTGTTTTGGTTTGTGTTTTGTAGCTGGAGCAAAGGATGAAGATTGCGGAGCTGAAGCAGATATGCAACAGGCCCGACGTCGTTGAAGTAAGCCACCCCCCTCCTTTTTCTTTTGTTGTGAACTAGGTGTGCTGGCAGTCTGGTGTGCCTGTAGGTATTACTTTGAACGGATGCGTTGATGCAGCATCCTATACTTCTGCACTTGCCCGTCTAGTGTTTTTGCATTGCCAAAGGTTGCCAATGCTAATGTGATCTGACCACTACCATTGATCACTAGTTTATATAACTCAAATTGCACTGCAGAATTTGTTTAAAGTCGTGTACCATTGTCGTCTGGTCATGCAGTTGCCATTGGTTGCAGGCTTTGTAGCCACACACTTTGTTTTGCCCTTGGTTCCTCACAGTGAGGATGTTTTGCGTATCATTTAAGCCTTCTGATTTATCCAAGTAAATAATACTCCCTCCGTCCCATAATGTAGGACGTTGTTTGACACTAGTGTAGTGTCAAAAAACCTCTTATATTAACGGAGGGAGTACATAATAAGTTTCAAGGCAACTCTAAAAGGTTATGTTAGGCTGGATTGCTAGAGAACTGTTCTAGCAACTTATACCATCACCTCTTATTGATATAACTAAAATTGCATTGGAGAATTTCTTTCAAGTTATGTATCATTCTGGTCTGGTCATGCAGTTTCCATTGGCTGTGCAGTTTGTAACAACACACTTTGTTAGCGAGGATGTGTTTGAAATTATGTAAGCTTCTTGTTTTATCCGAGTAAATAATCCGTAGTAAGGTTCCGGCAACTTAGGAAGTTTATCTTAGGCTGGGTTGCTAGAAAAATGTGCCAGCAACTTTCACCTTTCACAGTTCTAAGGTTAAGATGTACTCCTATTTCTCTTATTAAAGGCCATGACAGCATGCACACACGTGTACCCATGCAACTTGTATCAGTGGTGTGAACATAATTTGAGATAATGTCACTATTTTTTGTGTGTGTGCAATCTTCTTTAACTCATGGCAATAGCAGTGTAAAATTGTTTATGGATTAGCTTCAACTAATGCAATTATGCTCCTCCTGCCAGGTTTGGGATGCGACTGCATCAGACCCCAAGTTACTTGTCTATCTGAAGTCTTACAGGAACACAGTACCTGTCCCAAGGCACTGGTCTCAAAAGAGGAAATTCTTGCAGGTTTGTAATACATGTACCATGAATAATCTTGTTCTGCATAATTTCGTAACGAGTACTTCGATGCACCTCTGACAAATAAACCACACAATCAGAAAATAGTGTTGTTAGTAGTGGGGTTACAGAAGTTTTTTCCCCATGAACCTGCATCTAAATGCATGTTGTATTATAAGAAGACTCAGAAGCATCAAAATCTACATACCATTAAGGCCGCCATACAAAAAGACAAAAATCATCTAAACTTCAACAAAACAAAGAAAATCAAACACAGCAAACACTTTTTTTTTTCTCGAACATGTATCTAAATGCACATCATTTTGCATTAGAAGTAACTCAGTGTAAAATAGAGTGCCATGGTTACAAAAACCAGTACAAGCCGACCAAAAACAGACATAAAACCAGAAACAAAACAAGACCAAAAAAGCAATGCAGAGCAAGAAAGAGAACAAACACAAGGGCCAAGGGACAGACTAACATGCCAGGCCCGAATTCACTCAATACCGTGCACACTTGAGTTTTGTGATTTATCCTTGCATCATTGAAAAGTGTAAGCCCATAACTGCAACTGTTCGGGCCAGCACGGATATGCTAGTGTAACTCATTGCAAAGTGCCATGGCAGTACCATGGGTGGTTGTTATTAGAAGAGGGGAGGGAACATAAAGTTGATAAGGTTTTTCCCCTCCCTCTTATACAGATATATAATTCTTGCAGGGATGCTGCAACTTCTTGGGAGCAAGGTCTTGGTGGTACTATACTTGAGTGATTACTTGTAGTATACATGCTAAAGTATTTGATCTAGTTGTTTGTTTGATCTAGGATCTTGACCTTTGGTCCTCCTTTGTTTGTGCATACAAGCATATCAGTTGCCCAGGCCTTTGCAACTTTTTTATATCTCCAAGACATGAAATTACGCTTTGCTTCATATTATCTATATCTTGTCGACTAGATTTTACATCATCATGTTTTTTCTTTCAGGGCAAGAGAGGCATCGAAAAACAACCTTTCCAACTTCCTGACTTCATTGCTGCAACTGGAATAGAAAAAATAAGACAGGTATGTTAATATCTTGGTCCTTTGTAGCAATGCTATGGACATTGCATCTCCCTTGTCAACTTGGTAACTTCAGGAGCTGAGTTTTATTGGGACTTCAATTTTTATTCCGCAAATGGGCAAGATGGACAAATCTTAAGTAGCTTTCCAAATGCATTTTCAGGCATATATTGAGAAAGAGGATAGCAAAAAGTTGAAGCAGAAGCAGCGGGAGCGTATGCAGCCAAAAATGGGCAAGATGGATATAGATTATCAGGTCAGTTAATTCCTGTTGAGGCCAATCTTGAGTTACACATAGAAGCACATGCCATGTATATTGTCTTTTCTCCATAATGGGCAAGATGCATACAGAGCACCATTTATTTTCTCTCTGATTTTACTTAGTATTGAATAACACATGCCTGCGTTTTCTCCTTGTGCTATACTTCTCTACATGCATATCTGGTTTGCCAGGTGTTTTATTACCTGCCACTTAGGCACTAATACTGATAATGTACATGTGAAAATATCATAGCTGATAAGTACGATGTGTTTCTTCCATATGTTCAAATTTTAGACACGAGTAAACTTCTGAATGTGCAGGAAAGCAAGTCTCATCGTAATTTTGTTGTGTGCAGGTTTTACACGACGCCTTCTTCAAATATCAAACAAAACCAAAATTGACTAGTCATGGTGACCTTTACTACGAAGGGAAAGAGTTTGAGGTACTTTTTTTTGCTTCGCTCTTTTCTTAATGTCAGAAACAGAGATAATTGATAATTGTTTGGGACATCCATATGTCTGTGTTCTCAAACCTGTCTCACCGAGCATAATACATGTATGAACTCAACAGGTCAAACTTAGGGAAATGAAGCCAGGTATGCTATCCCGAGAACTTAAAGAAGCTCTTGGTATGCCAGAAGGTGCACCGCCTCCATGGCTTATAAACATGCAGGTATTGTTCTTTTTAAGAAGAAAAAAATTCCAGGCAGCTGGTCTTCTGGTTAACTGATCTCTTGTTATTGGCCAGCTATCAACTGACATCAAATAATTTTGGCAGAGATATGGTCCTCCGCCCTCTTATCCTTCACTGAAGATTCCTGGTCTGAATGCCCCAATTCCTCCTGGTGCTACTTTTGGTTACCGGCCCGGGGAATGGGGAAAGCCTCCCGTGGATGAGGTAATTTATAACAAATATGCTTTCCATGGGCTCGGCTGTAGTTAAATGTGGCTTCAGTAATGAGAATAAATTTCTTTTCTGATCTATTTATTTGTTTTGGCTAACAGCATGGACGCCCCCTCTACGGAGATGTTTTTGGCATCCTACAGCTGGATGAACCTAATTATGATGTATGTTTGATCACCTAATTTTTGTTGAAATTGAAATGCAGCTCTACCAGTTAGCTGACTGTTGTGTTGCATTGTATTCCAGGAGGAGCCTGTTGACCGCAGCAAGCATTGGGGAGACTTGGAGGAGGAAGAGGAAGAGGAGGAAGAGGAGGAGGAGGAAGAGGAAGAGGAGCTAATGGAAGATGAAGACATGGAAGCTGGCATGCAGTCTGTCGACACCATGTCAAGGTTCATTCTATAATAATTATTTGATGACTAGCTTAGGTTCTTCTCCTCTGAAGGAAGGAACTATGTTATGACGCCTCTTCTTGTTCTGTTAATAGCACTCCCACTGGCGTGGAAACACCTGATGTCATTGATCTTCGGAAGCAACAGAGGAAAGAGTCTGAAAGGTCAACAGATAAGCAGTTATACCAGGTAAGGGCTTAGCTTCAAATTTGTGCCATTTCAGGCCAAGTATTGTTATGGAGCTTTAGTTTGGCTAATTGCAGTTCATAACCAACAATTTGTTCTTTTTCATTTGAAGGTTCTTGAGCAGAAGGAGGAGAAAATCGCACCTGGAACCCTCTATGGATCAAGTCACACGTATGCAACCCTAATACACCATAATCATCCTCACAATATTTTTTCCAATGGATTTCTGTTTCAGCCATATGGAGAACTCATTTGATATCAATATTTTCTGATGGATTCCTTTTTCAATCATATGGAGAACTCATTTTCTATCTTGCTGTTTTTGCAGGTATGTGGTTGGGGCACAGGATAAAGCTGGGGTTAAAAGGGTGAGCTTTTACATTCCTTGCCCCAAGTATACAAGCATTCCCATACCGTGCATGCTCTGATGATTTATTGACACATCTTTGTGGTCCTCGTTTGCAGGTTGATCTTCTCAAGAATCAAAAGTCTGACAAAGTGGATGTCACCATACATCCCGAGGAGCTCGAAGTTATGGACGATGTTCTGGCAGCCAAGTAAGATCACTTCTCCCTCGCGTCTGCCAAGCTTTGCCTGTCAGTAGGCACGAGTTGAAACATTAACGCCTTCCCTTTAAAAATATGAAACAGGTACGAAGAAGCCCGGGAGGAGGAGAAGCTACGGAACCAGAAGGAAGATTTCAGCGACATGGTGGCGGAGGTATGTTTTTACGAGCAGTCTTGTGTATCTGTTGAGCCAGAAGCAAATACCAACTTCCATCGAGCTGAATCTTTTTTCCCTCTCTTATCTGCAGAACGCGAGCAAGCGGAAGAGGAAGCACGAGAAGGACGGGAAATCTTCCAAAAAGAAGGACTTCAAGTTCTAGACAGCGTCGTTTTGTGACCGTTACTCTTCCGTTTTCCCAGGAGTGGTGGATGTTTCCATTTCTTCCTGTAGCCTGTACTCTAAATTAAGTTGTGTATGTATACGCATGCCTCGAGCAAATGTTGAAGTGCTGGATGAGAAGACCAGACGAAAAAGGGAGTGAAGCTGTAGTCCATGCATGAGAACAAATTGTGATGTTAAATGTAACTGCTAGCATTAATCCGTTGCTGTCATGAAGAGTAATGCTAAGTTTGCTATGGTTGACATAAACGGTGAATTGCAGAGTCTGAAACATGCAGGTGAAGCTGTATCATTAAATTACTGTTTTGTACTTCCTCCGTTCCGAAATATAAGTCTTTCTAGAGATTTAACTACGGACTACATTATAGATCTATTTTAAAGTATAGATTTACTCATTTTGTTCCGTATGTAGTCTGTAGTGGAATCTGTAGGAAGATTTATATTTAGAAACGGAGGTTTGTTTCGTATGTAGTTTGTAGTGGAATCTGTAGAAAAAAACGGAGGGAGCAGTACTCATCTGAGGAGAGATATGAGTGATGGAGGTGTTGAAGTTTTAAACGCTGAAAGAAAAAAGGCTATAAATTGTTATGTGTCGAATAATATTGCTGTGCTGTAAAAAAAAGCAAGTGGTCGTGAGCCGTTTCAGATCGATTCCATTTTAGCTCAAATAGATCAACATGGAAAAATGTGAGTCGAGTTGCCCTTGCATAGTTTGGGTTGAAAAAGACTTGGTATGGGCCAAAAGCTACCTTTGTGCTAGACTAATATATACTCCCTCCGTAGTAGCAATCTAAACGCTTTTATGTTTCTTTACGGAGCGAGTATAACTGTATGGATGGATACGGGTGTGAACCATGAACATGTTCAGCATGGACAAGTCAAACTACCGCTATGTTGGCTTAGGGCATCTCCAATGCCACCCTCAAACCTCCCGTATCCGTTCGGATCGCGTTGTCCAAACAACGGAAGCCATCCAATGCGGGCCTGTATCGGCTCGCGGCGCGGTCCGGACGTACTTTCTCCCGTAAACCGGAGACAAACGTGGGGGGCTTTACGTGAGTCTGTACCGCTTCCAAGCCCGCTTCTGGCCACAGTGGACCATCAACCCCACCTCCTGCACGCGCTTTCTGTCCGAAACGGTTAGCGCTGCTCCAGAGCATCAGGGCCCGCATTCATGCCCGCTCAAAGCGGACGAGACCGCTCACTGGCGCCGGCATTGAAGCGGCGCGCTGGCCGAGAGAGCGCTGCCAGCGCCGCTTCCCGGTGCAGGCGACTGTTGCGTGTTTAAACATCATGACAGCCGCCCGTCCGTCCGTCTGTTGCCCACATTGATGGCACACGGTTGCCAAGGCATCTCCTCCTGTGCCAACCGTCCGTCCCTCTACCCCCGCCATTGCTATATAATCCGCTGCCCCGGCCATAGCCACAGTCATCCGCCTCTGATCCCACTCCGCACCACTCCCACCATGGATTCCTCCCCCGCCAAAGCTCTCTGGGACGGGCTGACACTCAAGAAGGAGATGGCCATCATTGCTGCCAGCTGGCTGGCCGGCAGGCAGCCGGAGGACGACGATGTCCCAATGGAGGACACTGCCAACAACGAGTTGGTGCCACCCTCATCCTCCTCTGCGCCACCCTCGTCGGTGCATTGCACCATGACCATCGGCGAGGCATGTGCCCATTACCAGACATGGTGCGGGAGGAGCGGTTCCGGGAGGCGCATGCCGACGCCGCCTACAAGCACCACCTCCTCAAGGAGCACCTGCAGGCGGAGGAGTAGCTCGCTGCCGGCAATGCGGTTGCGCCGGATGCGGACCTGGCGGAGGAGGAAGCGCTATTCGAGTCCTACCGCTTCGCCCGTGAGATCCGCCTCGCCCGCCGGCAGTATTCTCCCCTCTCCACAACACTTCCACTTGGCCTACTAAAAAAATGCTCTATCTTAGACAGGTTTTGTCTTACACATCCGTATAAAACTCCCACTCACATCTTCGAAACAATGCAAAGTTCTCTCTCACATCATAGGCCATCTCTCCCTGATAATCTATTAAGTGTTCGGGCTCATGTACACCTAGTGAATAGCAAAATAAATAAAAAATCTGTTTTTTGCGGTGCAAGATGCTCAAAGGTGTGATGTTCGTGCAAAATTTTGGTGTGTTTAGACATTCGAGGAGCTTGTGGCAAAAAAGACAAAATCAGGTGTGAACGATGTTGTTTTCAAAAGTTTCTCAAACACCCAAAATTTGTCTTTTTCGCCAAAAGCTCCTCGAATGTCCAAACTCCATGAAATTTTGCACGGGCATCACTCACATGAGCATCTTCACTAGTAGGAAAACCCCCATTTGTCCCGGTTCGTAAGGGCCTTTTGTCCCGGTTCCGGAACCGGGACTAAAGGGTCGGGACTAAAGCCCAAAACCTTTAGTCCCGGTTGGCTTACGAACCGGGACTAAAGGCCCTCCACGTGGCTGGTGCTGGGAGCCCAGGCAGGAGGACCTTTAGTCCCGGTTGGTAACACCAACCGGGACCAAAAGGCAGGACCTTTAGTCCCGGTTGGCAACACCAACCGGGACCAAAAGGCACTGGGGTTTTTGTTTTTGTTTTTTTTCAAATGGGGGGGGGGGGGGGGGGGGGTTTGGAGGGTTAATTTAGGGTTTCATATTGTGTTAGCTAGCTAATAGAGAGAAGTGTCCCGATCATCATCATCATAGTCATCTAACCAACCATACTTAATTGTTCTTAGAACTACTCGTTATCATAATAACAAGTCATACTCGATCATCATCATCATAGTCATCTAACCAACCATACTTAATTGTTCTTAGAACTACTCGTTATCATAATAACAAGTCATACTCGATCATCATCATCATAGTCATCTAACCAACCATACTTAATTGTTCTTAGCACATGATCATGAGTATTAGCTAGGACCTAACTACCCGGCCTCTCTTAGGTAAAATAGCATAAAACAAGATAGGCCCTGACCCTCCATTATGGAGAATGGAGATTATCCTGTCTCCAATTCTTGCACGTCGCACAATGTTGCTTCCAAGTAGCTCCCTACGATCGACCATACAATTTTTCCAATCTTTGATTGTCATGTCTTCATCGGTTTTAGAAATCCGGTATGGACAACAGTGATGCATATGATGACCTGACAGTAAGCTCATAACATCAAGGTGACCTTTCGGAAACATCAGATGAGGCACACAATCATTCGGGATTTTCTGTTAAAAAACATAGCAATAACTTCGTAGTTATCAATGTAGTTTAGTTTTAAAAATAATTTATGCAAAAGATGCACGGATGTCGTAATAGTAAAAAATCTTACCATGCGATCTCCATGGATGTTACCGTAGTTCAACACGTGCACTAGTGGCACGTATTGACCATAATGTGTAGGAGTTTGATAATAGGTATTGTAATTCTGAAGATCATTAATAAATGCGATAAGATGATTTTTCTCCTGACAAGTTAATTCTGCGCCATCGGTGTAGTAGGTTCTGTCTACCATCTTCCGTACATTTTTTGAAGAATGAAAATAAGCTGTCAATGGAAATAAGCTGTCAACTATTTTGAAATAAACAATATAAATTACATAATAAATATGTTTAACAAACTCGCAAGGAGGCAGAATCGGAATCGTAATAAATATGGTTGAGAAACTCACATAATGGTAGAACTAGAGGCGTCTGCACATCGACCCAGATGTCGATATTACCTTCAATTTCATCTTCCGGACGAATATCAAAGGTGATAAGCATATTAGGCTCAAATGCATAAGCCTTGCATAGTGCTTGCCAACTTTTGCATTCAAAATAGGAGTAGGTGTCTGCATTGTACAATTTTACGGCAAAAGTATAACCATGCTCGGTCCTCAAGTGAACTCTCTTTACCTCCATACTTTTTTTAGTATTGAAACCAATCTTATCCAAGACATAAATTCTTGCATGGCAGGGGATACGCTAGTAGAATAGTAAAAAATTAAAATTATAAGTTCAAGCAAAAGAAGCATAAGTCATGCTTAATTACGAAAAAAGACTTGTCGTTGTGACTTACTGTATAAACTTCTAAGGTCTCATCCAGCACGATGCTGAAGCGCCTACCATCAACTAGGTGAGTCGTGTCGCACAGACCGCGCTCGTCTTCGCAGTATTCGCACATACCGAATTCCCTTTCGCTATCGTCGTCAGACATTTCCTATGTTCATAGTTGAAACATTTAAAATCGATCGAAGGCAACTACCAGGAAACTGATCAACACACAGATCACTATTACTCAAAATATGCAACGGGTTGACTTTAGGTCTGTCGAGTCTTTCCTTCCTAAACTCTCATCTCACGTATATGGTGGGCACTCCCTCTGATATTGCGACCGTCGATGATGGTGGCTCCTCCATTCGTCCCCGAGTGCATTACACCAAAATGTCTAGCACATGGGAACGAAGGAGAAATGACCCCCACGACAACAGTCGGGATTCTTCCTCTCTCATATTTCGACCGTCGGTGATGGTCGCTACTCCTTTCCCGTGTGCATTACAAATATCTAGCACAAGGAAAAGAAGGAGAAGCGACCTCCACGACAACAGTCGGGATTCTTCCTCTCTCATATATATATATGGTGGACACTCTCCCTCACTGAAAGACGCACAAGGAGCCGAAACAGACCTAAAGTCAACCCGTTCCATATATCAAGCAATGACATAGAAAAAATGCCCTATGTTTTGCCGGAATATCATTGAATTCCCGTTTTGGCAAATCACAAGCACTCGATATGTCCTACATTGTAGCACAAGTCATGCTAAAATTCATGAAAAATATGAGGCATTACCTTTGCTAAAAACAGGACATATCGAGCGCTTGTAAAAATTCCTATATATGCAATGTCATTTTATTAGGAAATCTAATTAAGCATATATACTAATTAAACACTAATTATAGAAAAACAACATTATATAAAAAATAGAACATATGTGTGTGTGTGTGTTCATGCGTGTGTGTGTGCGCGGGATCGACCCCCCCCCCCCTCATGTCGAAGTTATCGGGGAGGGGGTATATCGACCCCCCTCCTCATGTCGAAGTTATCGGGGAGGGGGTATATCGACAACGACATACATTCTGGATCCGTTGGAAAGCTCTCGGGGAGCCGATGCCAACGTGATGATAGGATTTCCTTGTAAATGTTTCCTTGTAAAATTTCAGTAACCCTAAAATTTCAGTAACCCTAAGATTTTTTTCACTCAGCTTGTTTTCACTCTTGTTGTAATTTCCTTGTAAATGTTTGTTCGACAAATCACAAACAAAACTTTTATCAAATTAAAAAATTTATGATTTTTTCCCTATACAAGAAACCTAATAAGAATTCACTAAATCGATCCCTAAAAGAAAAAACAACAATTTTTGGTGCTACAACCATACACACACTACTATTTTTCGCATCAAGATATCGACAACACCACAAAAACCCCATGAAATGTGAAGGAATTATGCTAATCGTTATACATCTACGTATGAAGAAACATATGTAACTAAACATAATTAATCTTGCAACATCATTGAAAAAAGAAACATGTAACTAAACTTATAATTTCTATCTTGTATTGATCTATTGGACCAAGAAAAACTGATTAATCTTGCAACATCATTGCAAGCAACTCCTGATGATTTTTTGCAGATAAGCAAGGCAAAGACGACGACGGTGACGTTGCCGCCGCCGCTGCCGTCCACGGCGATGGTGGCGCACGCGCGCGCGGAGGGAACGCGTGCGGGGAGGAAAGGGGGTCGGCCGGACGGCTCCAGGGTGGAAGAGGAGCTCACCACAGCGCACGGAGGGAGAGGGCGGCGACGGGGACGGCGGGCTCAGGGCGGCGACGGGGCGGCGACGGGGACGACGGGCTCGGGGCGGCGACGAGGACGGCGGTGACGGGGCGGCGACGGGGCTCGGGGCGGCGACGGGCTCGGGGCGGCGACGGGGCTCGGGGTGGCGGGCTCGGGGCAATGGCATATGAAAACTGAAATTTTCCAAGTGTTTACTTATATAGAAGAAGCATTGGTCCCGGTTCGGGGAACCAACCGGGACCAATGCCCACCTTTAGTAACCTTTGGTCCCGGTTGGTGGCACCAACCGGGACCAAAGGGGGGCATTGGTCCCGGTTGGTGGCATCAACCGGGACCAAAGGGTGATTCTGCCCGGGGCCAAATTTTTAGTCCCACCTCGCTAGACGAGAGAGCTCGAGAGTGGTTTATAAGCGCTGCTGCGCATACCCTCTCGAGTTTTTTGTTTTGTTTTTTGCTTTATTTATTTTATTTTGTTCCTACTTACTGTTTTTTAGTTCATTCTTTTTTCTTTTAGGTCACAAAAATTATAAACTTTCTGTTAGTGCCTTTAGTTTTCAAATTTGAATAGTTTAAATTAGATTTTTTTGAAATTTGTGTGAATCACTAGTTTGTGAATAACTTTACTAAAAAAAGAGATTTTTGAGTGATCATTTTTCCCGCTATTTAATATTACTGTGTTTTATCATTATATTCAATTTGGTAAGTTTTAGGTTATTTTAAATGTCTGTTTTAATCAAAAAAAGATTTGGTTATTTTAGTTTGCTATTAAAGTTTCTAACAAAAAATTTCTTTATGAAAATTCTTTTTGCTATTAATGTTTTGAACAAAAAATTCTTTGATAATTTTAGTTGCATAAATTTTATATAATTTTAGTTTCAAAAATACTAGAGGTTTATAAAAGCTTTTTAGTTGATTCCTTTTGCTATTAGAGTTTTATAAAAGCTTTTTAGTTGATTCTTTTTGCTATTGAAGAATATTATAGTTTTGTTTTAGTTGATCATAACACAATATTTTAATTGATTATTTTTAGTTCATTCTTTTTGCTATTAGAGTTTCATAAAAGTTTTCTAGTTCATTCTTTTTGCTATTAGTTCATTCTTTGAGCTAAATGACCCTGAAATTAAAAAACACTACCAATGAACTCTGAAAAGGTTGAAAGTTGGCATGGTATCGTCATTTCACCCAAATAGCATGTGCTAAAAAGTTGAGAGGGTTACGGCAAAAACTAGATGCACTTCGTGTACAAAACGGACAATCTCTTTCGAAGTATGAGGGTTTCGGACGAAAACTCATCTGTTACAAAGGTATTTCATTTTTTTGAACTTATTTGAACTCCAGACTTTTTGTGTGTTCGAAATGAACCATTCAAAGCCACATCATCAATTTTCAACCCTTTCTGACTTCATTTGGTATTTTTCATGCATTTACTGATTTTTTTGAGCTAAATGACCATGAAATTGAAAATCACTACAAATGAACTCTGAAAAGGTTGAAAGTTGGCATGGTATCATGATTTCACCCAAATAGCATGTGCTAAAAAGTTGAGAGGGTTACGGCAAAAACTAGATGCACTTCGTGTACAAAACGGACAATCTCTTTCGAAGTATCAGTGTTTCATACGAAAACTCATCTGTTACAAAAGGCATTTCATTTCTTCACATGTAACTGCAGTGATATTCTAGATCAAAGGCATCATCATACTAGTTGTGGAGAGAAAGTCTTCACGTTTTCTTCGCTTGTTTCCTTTGCTTATTGCGCCGTAACCATGGATAATCTTCATCGTTTAACAGGGTGCTTGGGTCAGCCTTGACTTTGAAGGGAGGAATTTCATGAAACTTTTCATAATCTTCAGACATGTCTGTCTTGCCCTCCAATCCCACGATGTCTCTTTTTCCTGAAAGAACTATGTGGCGCTTTGGCTCATCGTATGATGTATTCGCTTCCTTATCTATTCTTTTTCTCGGTTTGGTAGACATGTCCTTCACATAGAAAACCTGCGCCACATCATTGGCTAGGACGAATGGTTCGTCTGTGTACCCAAGATTGTTCAGATCCACTGTTGTCATTCCGTACTGTGGATCTTCCTGTACCCCGCCTCTTGACAGATTGACCCATTTGCACTGAAACAAAGGGACCTTCAAATCATGTCCATAGTCAAGTTCCCATATGTCCACTATGTAACCATAATATGTGTCCTTTCCCCTCTTGGTTGCTGCATCAAAGCGGACACCACTGTTTTGGTTGGTGCTCTTTTGATCCTGGGCGATCGTGTAAAATGTATTCCCATTTATCTCGTATCCTTTGTAAGTCATTACAGTCAAAGATGGTCCCCTGGCCAACGAGTACAGCTCATCAGAAACAGTGTTGTCACGCATGAGACGTGTTTGCATCCAACTGCCGAAAGTTCTGATGTGTTCACATGTAATCCAGTCGTCACACTGCTCCGGGTGTTTGGAGCGCAGAATATTCTTGTGTTCATCAACATACGGTGTCACCAAGGTAGAATTCTGTAGAACTGTGTAGTGTGCTTGAGACCAAGAATGGCCGTCCCTACATATTATTGAGTTCGCTCCTAGCGTGCCTTTTCCAGTCAGTCTCCCCTCATACCGCGATTGAGGGAGACCAATCTTCTTAAGGTCAGGAATGAAGTCAACACAAAACCCAATGACATCCTCTGTTTGATGGCCCCTGGAGATGCTTGCTTCTGGCCTAGCGCGGTTACGAACATATTTCTTTAAGACTCCCATGAACCTCTCAAAGGGGAACATATTGTGTAGAAATACAGGGCCCAGAACGACAATCTCATCGACTAGATGAACTAGGACGTGCGTCATGATATTGAAGAAGGACGGTGGGAACACCAGCTCGAAACTAACAAGACATTGCACCAAATCACTCCTTAACCTTGGCAGGTTTTCTGGATCGATCACCTTCTGAGATATTGCATTGAGGAATGCACATAGCTTCACAATGGCTAATCGAACGTTTTCCGGTAGAAGCCCCCTCAATGCAACCGGAAGCAGTTGCGTCATAATCACGTGGCAGTCATGAGACTTTAGGTTCTGGAACTTTTTCTCTGCCATATTTATTATTCCCTTTATATTCGACGAGAAGCCAGACGGGACCTTCATACTGAGCAGGCATTCAAAGAAGATTTCCTTCTCTTCTTTGGTAAGAGCGTAGCTGGCAGGACCTTCATACTGCTTTGGATGCATGCCGTCTTTTTCATGCACACATTGCTGTTCCTCCCGTGCCTCCGGTGTATCTTTTGTCTTCCCATACACTCCCAAGAAGCCTAGCAGGTTCACGCAAAGATTCTTCGTCAAGTGCATCACGTCGATTGCAGAGCGGACCTCTAGGTCTTTCCAATAGGGTAGGTCCCAAAATATAGATTTCTTCTTCCACATGGGTGCGCGTCCCGCATCGTCAGTCGGAACAGATAGTCCGCCAGGACCCTTTCCAAATATTACTTGTAAATCATTGACCATATCAAGTATGTGATCACCAGTACGGAGGGCGGGCTTCTTCCGGTGATCTGCCTCACCTTTGAAATGCTTTCCTTTCTTTCGACATTGATGGTTGGTCGGAAGAAATTGACGATGCCCCAGGTACACATTCTTCCTGCATTTGTCCAAATATATACTATCGGTGTCATCTAAACAGTGTGTGCATGCGTGGTATCCCTTGTTTGTCTGTCCTGAAAGGTTATTGAGAGCAGGCCAATCGTTGATGGTTACAAACAGCAACGCATGTAGGTCAAATTCCTCCTGTTCGTTCTCATCCCACACACGTACACCTCTTCCATTCCATAGCTGTAAAAGTTCATCAACTAATGGCCTTAGGTACACATCAATGTCATTGCCGGGTTCCTTAGGGCCTTGGATGAGCACTGGCATCATAATGAACTTCCGCTTCATGCACAACCAAGGAGGAAGGTTATACATACATAGAGTCACAGGCCATGTGCTATGCTTGCTTCTCTGCTCCCCAAAAGGATTAATGCCATCTGCACTTAAACCAAACCATACGTTCCTCGGGTCACCTATAAAGTCGCTCCACTTTCTCTCGATCTTTCTCCACTGCGACCCGTCAGCGGGTGCTCTCAACTTCCCGTCTTTCTTACGGTCTTTTTTGTGCCATTGCATCAACTCGGCATGCTTTTTGTTTCTGAACAGACGTTTCAACCGTGGTATTATAGGAGCATACCACATCACCTTGGCAGGAACCCTCTTCCCGGTGCGCTGGCCCTCAACATCACCAGGGTCATCTCTTCTGATCTTATACCGCAAGGCACCGCATACCGAGCATGCGTTCAAATCCTCGTACGCACCGCGGTAGAGGATGCAGTCATTAGGGCATGCATGTATCTTCTGCACCTCCAATCCTAGAGGGCATAGAACCTTCTTTGCTTCGTACGTACTGCCGGGCAATTCGTTATCCTTTGGAAGCTTCTTTTTCATTATTTTCAGTAGCGAACTAAATCCCTTGTCAGATACACCATTGTCTGCCTTCCATTGCAGCAATTCCAGTGTGGTACCGAGCTTTCTGTTGTCATCTTCGCAATTTGGGTACAATCCTTTTTTGTGATCCTCTAACATGCGATCGAACTTCAACTTCTCCCTTTCACTTTCGCATTCTCTATGTGCATCAACAATGACCCGGCGAAGATCATCATCGGGCACATCGTCTGGTTCCTCTTGATCTTCAGCTTTCCCCATTGCAGCATCACCGTATTCAGGGGGCGGGTAGTTGTCGTCATCCTCTTCTTTTTCGTTGTCTTCCATCATAACCCCTCTTTCTCCGTGCTTGGTCCAAACATTATAGTGTGGCATAAAAGCCTTCTCAAGCAGGTGGAAGTGAAGGGTTTTAGAATTGGAGAAAGCCTTCGTATTCTCACAGACAGTACATGGACAATGCATAAAACCATTCTGCTTGTTTGCCTCAGCCGCTTCGAGAAAATTATGCAGGCCCTCAATATACTCGGAGGTGCGTCGGTCACCGTACATCCATTGCCGGTTCATCTGCGTGCATATCATGAATAGAGAAGTGACCAAATTAATAGAAATTCATCATCACATTAAAGCCAAAGTACAGTAGTGACCAAAATAAATACATAACGTTCATACATAGTTCTCATTATCGAACAACATATAGCTCTCTAGAGCATCTAATTAAAACATACATTGAAACTATAAAATTTCTATGTCGGTTGGAATTTCCGGTTCACATACCTCCTAGATTAAAAAATCTATGTCACGTTGGTCGGCATAATTGTCATAAACACTAAATAAAACAAATAGTTATAAAAGATAATATATACCACATCCGAATCATAGACCGGACGAGGGCCGACGTGGGCGGATACCATGACCATGGCACTATATAATAACAAACAATAATAAAAGTAAGAAAATTACACAAGTATCTATCTAAATGATACAAGTAAGAACTTTTTTCTTTTAGAAAGAAGATAAGAAGAAGAGGCTAACCACGGTGGTGCCGGCGCCGAGATGGACGCGGGCGATCGACGGCGGTGAGGACGGGGACGGGACAGGACGGACCGCCAAACCTAAACAAATTTTGAGAAAAATGGAGATTGGACAAGGAGCTTCGAGAGGAGAAAGCTTAAGTGTGGCTCGGGCATTTCATCGAACACCTCATGTGCATAGGAGGTGAGCTAGAGCACCACAAAGCTCTCCCCTCGCCGGCCAGAAAAATAGAGCAATGTGGAGTGCTCTGCTCGCTCGCGGGGGGGGGGGGGGGGGGGGGGAGAGGGTATATATAGGCATCTCATTGGTCCCGGTTCGTGGCTGGAACCGGGACTAAAGGACCCCCTTTGGTCCCGGTTCCAGCCACGAACCGGGACCAATGGTTGTGGGCCAGGAGCGAGGCACACTGGTCCCGGTTCGTGTCTGGAACCGGGACCAAAGGGTCCAGACAAACCGGGACCAATGCCCCACGAGGCCCGGCCGGCCCCCTGGCCTCACGAACCGGGACCGTTGCCCCCATTGGTCCCGGTTCGTGACTGAACCAGGACTAATGGGCTGGCCCGGCCTGGACCAATGCCCTGTTATGTACTAGTGCTTGCACCACAAAAAAATATCGGATTTTTGAATATATTTTTCTATTTAAAATGATTTTACTATTCACACCGTGCTCATCTGAGTCCGGGTGCAAAATAACCACTCTCATATCTCCCTCATATTTCTCGAACTCTCTCACTTAAACGTATGCTATGAACTCCACACCTTTATCCCTATCATTTTTCTATTTCTCTCTCCCAGGTCATTTGCACCTATATGACTAGACTCAGAACTGGATAAATATGTAGCCCAAAGAATGCACTGTTACTTTTTTGTTAATCACTATCAAACATGGTTCACATTGCGCATATCCCACAAATGGACATATTGGCGAGTCATGGAGATAAGGGGCATCCTACGTATGGCTTTGAAAAAAAAAACCCAGCTTCGATCTGAAAAGGAAAAATAAACATTCATTATGAGAGAAATCACAAACAAAAATGAAATAATAATGGCAAGAGCCCAACATTTACAAGAATACGAATATCAACTTCAGATGCGTCACTTATCGTACTTGCAACATATTTTTTTATGGATCTGCATATTCAAATTATCCAAGTAAACACATATTGTACATGAAGAGAAATTGAGTCCATCAGTCATTAACAGAACGGATTCAACTCTAAAATAAAAATTAAAACTTTTTATACTACAAACTAGAGTTTGTGTACAAATAAAAGAAAATACCGATGCACCAAAAATAGTGAATTTTGATTATGCAGTCTCAAATTAGGCTCTACCAACATTGACAATCAATCCCTTAACACATGAAAGGGATAAGTGTAAACAAGTGTGACCATGCACATGTCAGTTGTAGCCATATGGAAGCAATACCTTAAATCACTCTTCCTCATCAATGTCCATAATATAAGCCATGTACCTGCAAATATTTGGATTGGATTGCAAATTATTATGTAGTGATACGTCTCCAACGTATCTATAATTTTTGATTGTTCCATGCTATTATATTATCTCTTTTGGATGTTTTATATGCATTAATATGCTATTTTATATTATTTTTGGGACTAACCTATTAATCTAGAGCCTAGTGCCAGTTTCTGTTTTTTTCCTTGTTTTTGAGTATTGCAGATAAGGAATATTAAACGGAGTCCAAACGGAATAAAATCTTTGGAATGATTTTTCTTGGAATAGAAGAAACCCAGCAAACTTGGAGATGAAGGCAGGAGACCTGCCGTGGCGTCACAAGCCACCAGGCGCGCCCTAGGGGGGGCGCCCCCTGGCTTGTGGCCCCACGGAAGCCCTCCTAACCCTATTCTTCGGCCTATAAATTCCTAAATATTCCCTGGATACCAAAAAGAGCCACGAAAATACTTTTCCGCCGCCGGAAGCCTCTGTTCCCGTGAGATCCAATCTTGGAGCCTTTTTCGGTAATCTGCCGGAGGGGGATTCGATCACGGAGGGCATCTACATCAACTCCATTGCCCCTCCGATGATGCGTGAGTAGTTTACCACAGACCTTTGGGTCCATAGCTAGTAGCTAGATGGATTCTTCTCTCTCTTTGTTCTTCAATACCATGTTCTTCATGATCTTCATGGAGATCTATCCGATGTAATACTCTTTTGCAGTGTGTTTGTCGAGATCCGATGAATTGTGGGTTTATGATCAGCTTATCTATGAATATTATTTGAATCTTCTCTGAATTCTTATATGCATGATTTCATATCTTTGCAAGTCTCTTCGAGTTATTGGTTTGGTTTGGCCAACTAGATTGGTAATTCTTGCAATGGGAGAAGTGCTTAGTTTTGGGTTCAATCTTGCGGTGTCCTCACCTAGTGACAAAGTAGGGGTAGCGAGGCACGTATTTGTATTGTTGCCATCGAGGATAAAAAGATGGGGTTTTCATCATATTGCTTGAGTTTATCCCTCTACATCATGTCATCTTACCTAATGCGTTACTCTGTTCTTCATGAACTTAATACTCTAGATGCAGGCAGGAGTCGGTCGATGTGTGGAGTAATAGTAGTAGATGCAGAATCGTTTCGGTCTACTTGACACGGACATGATGCCTATATGCATAATCATTGCCTTGGATATCGTCATAATTATTCGCTTTTCTATCAATTGCTCGACAGTAATTTGTTCACCCACCGTATTATTTTCCTTCATGAGAGAAGCCTCTAGTGAAACCTATGGCCCCCGGGTCTATTTTCCATATTATATTTTCAGATCTATAAACCAAAAATACCAAAAATACCTCGCTGCATTATTTTTACTTTTGTTTTACTTTACGTTCTAGCAATCTTTTATATCTATCTCTATCATATATCATCCTTGCAAGTAACCGTGAAGGGATTGACAACCCCTTTATAGCATTGGGTGCAAGTGTTTGATTATTTGTGTAGGTACATCTATTGGGGACTTGCTTGTATCTCCTACTGGATTGATACCTTGGTTCTCAACAACTGAGGGAAATACTTATCTACTTTGCTGCATCACCCTTTCCTCTTCAAGGGAAAACCAACGCAAGCTCAAGAAGTAGCAAGAAGGATTTCTGGCGCCGTTGCCAGGGAGATCTACATCAAGCCTACCAAGTACCCATCACAAACTCATCTCTTGCATTTACATTATTTGCCATTTGCCTCTCGTTTTCCTCTCCCCCACTTCTAAAACGATTTTCAGAAAAAACCAAAAAGATTTGCCTTTTTATTCGCCCTTCTTCCGTTTGTCTTTCCGTTTGCTTTTCATTTGCTTGTGTGCTAGATCGTTTCGTTGCCACTATGTCTGAATCGGGGAAGGTTATCATTGAAAATCTTGAGGGTATTGCTAGTACAAATCTTGAAAATTTTGAATCTTGCTCTCTAGATTATGAAACTGAACCTCCTCCTAATTATAAAGCTAAAACTTTTCAAGTGGGAGACGGAAATATTATTGGGAAGAGTGTTATCCAAGAGTTCTTTGATTGTATGGGAGTGATGCCTATGAATAAGAGATATATTCTTCTTAGCACAAATTGTTATGCTGATGCTATTGTCATGCTCATCGAAAAACTGGAAAGAAAATTTGTGCACGTTCATCCTGCTTTGCAAAAAGTGTTTTATGAACTTCCCAATATTAATCATCCTAAAGCTAAAAAGATTGCTACTATCATCCTTATGCGTGAATTTGATTTTATCGTACAAGAAGCTAGGGAGATTTTTGATTTCTATAATAAAGACATTGAACACCCTCCAATTGAAGAAGTTCTTCATGATAAAGAAACCTTGCGTAGTCTGGAATCTAGAGACTATCAATCTTATAGTGAAAATCTTAGGAGGAGAGTTCCCTACGCGGAAGTCACTCAAACCTTGTATCTCGAGACTTATGATGAATTTGATTGGTTAACTAGGGGAATTTTTGTAGGGTGTAAGGATGATTTGTTGGAAAAGATGGCTAAGGAACCCGTTAGAAATAAGATACGTGTTTTATACAATGATATCTATGGTGATGATCTAGATTTCGGGTTTCTGAATGTCAAAATTACTAGTCAAAGTTCTTTTCATGAATTAAGTTCCCCTACTAGGAGGGAAATAAAGGAAAGGATAGATCTATTTAGGAAATCTTTTGATGGTTTGATCAAGTATGGATTGCATACCAAAGATGACAATACCTAGATCTATTGCGTTATGCCTAGCTAGGGGCGTTAAACAATAGCGCTTGTTGGGAGGCAACCCAATTTTATTTTTATGCTTTTGTTTTTGCTTCTGTTTTTGAGTGTTTTACACATTATTACCTCTGTAGTAATTGTGTTTTCTTGTTTAAATTAGTGTTTGAGCCAAGTAAGACCTTTGGGATGGTCTACGGTGTTTGTTGATTTGATTTTGCTGAAAAACAGAAACTTTTGCTCTCAGTCCAGGAATTTTGTAAATTCACTGGAACGTGCTTTTGATCTGAAATTTTTACACAAGATTGATATACAAATTTCCCTGATTTTCCTAATTGTTCAGAATTTTTGGAGTTACAGAAGTATTCGAAGTCTATAGATTGCTACAGACTGTTCTGTTTTAGACAGATTCTGTTTTCTTTGTGTTGTTTGCTTATTTTGATGTATCTATGGGTTGTATCGGGGGGTATGAACCATGGAGAAGTTAGAATACAGTAGATATTACACCAATATAAATAAATAATGAGTTCACAACCGTACCTAAAGTGGTGATTTATTTTATACTAACGGATCTCATGAGTTTTCTGTTGAGTTTTGTGTTGTGAAGTTTTCAAGTTTTGGGTAAAGATTTGATGGACTATGGAATAAGGAGTGGCAAGAGCCTAAGCTTGGGGATGCCCAAGGAACCCCAAGCCATATTCAAGGATACCAAAGAGCCTAAGCTTGGGGATGCCCCGGAAGGCATCCCCTCTTTCGTCTTCAATCCATCGGTAAATTTACTTGAGGCTATATTTTTATTCACCACATGATATGTGTTTTGCTTGGAGCGTCTTGTATGATATGAGTCTTTGCTTTTTAGTTTGCTACAATCATCCTTGCTGCACACATCTTTTGAGGGGGACACGCATTAATCGTGAATTTATTAGAATACTCTATGTGCTTCACTTATATCTTTTGAGCTAGGCAATGTTGCTCTAGTACTTCACTTATATCTTTTTAGAGCACCGTGGTGTTTTATTTTATAGAAATTATTGAACTCTCGTACCTCACTTATATTATTTTGAGAGTCTTTAAACAGCATGGTAATTGGTTTAGGTTATGAATTTAGTCCTAATATAATGGGCATCCAAGAGGATATAATAAAAACTTTCATATTAAGTGCATTGAATACTATGAGAAGTTTGATTCCTTGCATATAGTCTTGAGATATAAAGATGGTAATATGAGAGTCATGCTAGTGAGTAATTGTGAATTGGAAGAAATACTTGTGTTAAAGTTTGTGATTCCCGTAGCATGCACGTATGGTGAACCGTTATGTAACGAAGTCGGAGCATGATTTGTTTAATGATTGTCAACCTTTGTGTGAGGGTCGGGAGCGCGCGATGGTTAACTCCTACCAACCTCTCCCATAGGAGCATGCGTCTAATACTTTGCTTCGATAACTAATAGACTTTTGCAATAAGTATGTGAGTTCTTTATGACTAATGTTGAGTCCATGGATTATACGCACTCTCATCCTTCCACCTTTGCTAGCCTCTCTAGTACCGCACAACTTTCGCCGGTGCATTAAACCCACCTTCCTCAAAACAGCCACCATACCTACCTATTATGGCATTTCCATAGCCATTTCGAGATATATTGCCATGCAACTTGCACCGTTCCGTTTTTCATGACACGCACCATCACTTTCATATTGCATATAGAGTCATATTTTGTTCTAGGTATCGAGTTGTAATTTTTGAGTTATAAGTAAATAAAAGTGTGATGATTTTCATTATTAGAGCATTGTCCCGTGAGAGAAAAGGATGATGGAAGCTATGAGTTCCTCACAAGTTGGGATGAGTCTCCGGACTTTACAAATAATAAAAGAGGCCAGCGAAGCCCAAATAAAAAAAAGAGGCCAAAGATGCCCACCTAAAAAAATGAGAGAAAGAGAGAAGGGACAATTGTTACTATCTTTTTCCACACTTGTGCTTCAAAGTAGCACCATGATCTTCATGATAGAGAGTCTCCTATTTTGTCACTTCCATATAACTAGTGGAATTCATCTTTTGCACAACCACTTAGTTTTCTTTTTGAGCTTTCATACACTTATAGCTCTAGTGCATTCGTTGCATGGCAATCCCTACTCACTCACATTGATATCTATTGATGGGCATCTCCATAGCCCGTTGATACGCCTAGTTGATGTGAGACTATCTTCTCCTTTTTCCTCACAACCTCCACCATATTCTATTCCACCTATAGTGCTATATCCATGGCTCACGCTCATGTATTGCGTGAGAGTTGAAAAGGTTTGAGAACATAAAAGGTGTGAAACAATTGCTTGACTTGTCATCGGGGTTGTACATGATTTAGATACTTTGTGTGAGGAAGATGGAGCATAGCCAGACCATATGATTTTGTAGGGATAACTTTCTAAGGCCATGTTATTCGAAAGGACGCAATTGCCTTGTTAGTATACTTGAAGTATTACTGTTTTTATGTCAATATTAGACTTTTGTTTTGAATCTTATGGATCTGAATATTCATGCCACAATAAAGAATATTACATGGATAAATATGTTAGGTAGCATTCCACATCAAAAATTCTGTTTTTATCATTTGCCTACTCGAGGACGAGCAGGAATTAAGCTTGGGGATGCTTGATACGTCTCCAACGTATCTATAATTTTTGATTTTTCCATGCTATTATATTATCTGTTTTGGATGTTTTATATGCTATTTTATATTATTTTTGGGACTAACCTATTAATCTAGAGCCTAGTGCCAGTTTCTGTTTTTCCTTGTTTTTGAGTATTGCAGATAAGGAATATTAAACGGAGTCCAAACGGAATAAAATCTTTGGAATGATTTTTCTTGGACCAGAAGAAACCCAGCAAACTTGGAGATGAAGGCAGGAGACCTGCCGTAGCATCACAAGTCAACAGGGCGTGCCCTAGGGGGGGCGCCCCCCTGGCTTGTGGCCCCGCGGCAGCCCTCCTAACCCTATTCTTCGGCCTATAAATTCCCAAATATTCCCTAGATACCAAAAAGAGCCACGAAAATACTTATCCGCCGCCGGAAGCCTCTGTTCCCGTGAGATCTAATCTTGGAGCCTTTTCCGGTAATCTGCCGGAGGGGGATTCGATCACGGAGGGGCTCCCCAAGTGCATCACACCGCACCACTCCCACTGAAGATAAATCAATCTAGTTGGCCAAACCAAACCGATAGATCAGAGAGAAATACGAAGCATAACAATCATGCATAAAAGAATTCAGAGATGAATCAATTAATATTCATGAATAATCTGATCATAAACCCACGATTCATCGAATCCCAACAAACACACCGCAAAGAAGATTACATCGAATAGATCACCACGAGAATCGCGGTGAACTTTGTACTGAAGATCAAAGAGAGAGAGAGAAAGCCATATAGGTACTAGCTATGGACCCGTAGGTTTATGGTGAACTACTCACACAACATCATGGGAGCAGCAAGGTTGATGTAGAGGCCCTTCGTGATCGATCCCCCCTTCGGCAGGGCACCAGAACATGGCTCCAAATGGGCTCACGGCGGAATAGATACTTGCGGCGATGAAAAAAGTATTTCAGGTGTCTCTCTGTTGGTTTCCCAATTTTAGAGAATTTATAAAGGTGGAGTTAGGTCAAATGGAGCCACGAGGTGGTCCCAAGGAAAGTGGGCGCGCCCTACCTCCAGGGTGCGCCCTGTTGCTTGTGCTCCGCCTCGTGTTTCGGAAGTCTCTCTAGGGTTTTTGGAATATATATGTGAATTTATAGGCCAGAGATCAGGGCCAGGAGAGCGGGGAGGTGGCCCCAAGCCATCAGGGGGCGGGCACCCCCCTGGGCGCGCTCTGTTGGCTTGGGGGCAACTTGTGTGCCCTCCGGTCTTCCTCTGAACCTTCCAGGTCTTATTTTTGTCCAGAAAAAATAATCAAAAAGTTTTGTAGCATTTGAAGTTCGTTTGGTATTGGTTTCCTGAAAGGCAAAAAACAAGCAGAAAAAAATAACTGGCACTGGGCATTGGGTTAATAGATTAGTTCCCAAAAATGATATGAAACATCATATAAATGCATATAACGTATCCTAGAATGATAATATAATAGCATGGAACAGTAATAAATTATAGATACGTTGGAGACGTATCAGTGACCCTAGGTATCGAACCCACGAGAGGAAGACTCCCTTGAAGCAATCGTCTCTCGCAAGCTTTTTGCCAAAGTCTCAATCCAACTTTTCAACGGACCAGCAAGCAAATTGTGATTCAACACTTATAATAAAAAGAAGGTACGGGGATGAGGTCGTAATGCTTACAACCATGTATTGGTGTTGGGATGAAAAATGATATTAGTTTGTGCTCGGGAAGTCACCCATCAAGAGGTGCTTGCTTCATACCAGAGTGGGGGATGTGTCCAAATTACATCTTGACTAGAACGGGTCCTGCATTAAGAATCAGTTGTCCTACCGAAGGCCCTATTTGTATCGTGGGGTTGTCCGATAATTAAGGTAATATTATCAGACAAAAGCATTGGATGTTTAATGACTACATCTCATGAATCCCCAAGGTTATGATCCATGTTACCCTACCGAACCTTACTGTCATCGGTGTTCGGTGTAACACTTCACGGTCCCCTTGATGCTAGCCTCACCGGTGCTCAACCTCCATGATCCTGGGTACCTGCACGGATGAAGATCGCTGACAAGATAAGAGACACTTCACGAAACACTTTTATTTTAAATATACGAGACGTTATGTCAAAGACTTCCATTGATCCCTTCACCAAATACCTGGGGTTGCAGGGCTCATGCCTCACCCCATAACTTACCAGACTACTCACACATGGAGATCAGATCGCGAGAAGAAATCATTGAATAACACATCTTGGGATTGAATGATTGCAATACGTCTGCCTCGTGCGATGCATGATTACAAGTATGAACTAGATGAGAGAGCACTATGGTGGTGGAGATGGCTATGGTGATGAAGATGGCGGCGGCTAGGGTTTGTGGATGGAGATGATGATGATGAGGTTCTGGCTATGCTTGACGCTCTTCTGTTAACATTTCGACGGGGTCCACTTTATAAATGTTGTTCACATGGACGAACTACCTCGGTTTCCACGCCAAACGACCGCTCATGCGAGCGTGTGCGCTCGCATGGAACGTCGTCTTTGGCTCTGGTTGCCTCCTGGCGCCTCATGGTGACTAGTTTCTTCTCCAATTTCCTTCCTTTCCTTTCTCCCACGTGATTTCTTCCCTTTTTAGCCTATTTCCTGTGGAAAAATATCAAGAGAGGATTTGTGGAATCCTTTGCATTCATTAGTCATTAGTGGCAATATCAGAGTGAATATCTCTCTTTTAATGAAATATCTTGGTTTAAACATGGTTGAAATGAGTGTAAAAATATCAATCATCAATGACTTAGCGACTTGTTCTAACTGAGTATGAACCATGGATGCAAGCTTACCCAAACCTTTAACATCATTAGCAATTTTAAACATCAAGTCGCTCAAACGATCAATCATCATGGCATTTCATTTCAATTAATCTTTGACGTACATATTGAAATGTTCTTGCTTAACAATGTAATTATCAAATTCATCAATGCACTGACTAGCAGTTTTATTATAAGGTATATCACCCTCATCAAATCTACGAAGAGATTACCTCTACTACCTGTGTAGGGATATCGAGTCCATGTTCAATAGGTGGTAAATTCTTGACATCTTTAGATTTGATACACTTTCCTTTCATAGATTTCTTAGCTTCTTGCATATCTTTTGGACTAAGCAATAGAATACCTCTCTTCTTTTCAATTAGTTTCGGTACTGGTCCAAGAAGTGTCCAATCATCAGCATTCTTTAACATATTATTCAATAGTTCTTCAGCCCGTCCAATAGTCCATTCCCTGAAAATACAGCCAGCACAACTATCTTGGTAGTCCCTAGAAGCATCGGTTAGTCCATTATAAAAGATATCAAGTATTTCATTCTTCTTGAGAGGATGATCAGGCAAAGCTTTAAGTAATTAGAGAAGCCTCCCCCAAGATTTAGGGATATTCTCTTCTTTAGTTTGCACAAAGTTAAATATTTCTTGTAAAGCAGCTTGTTTCTTATGAGCAGCAAAATGTTTTTCAGAGAGGTGATAAATCATATCCTGGGGGCTATGCACACAACCAGGAGCAAGAGTATTAAACCATTTCTTAGCATCATCCTTTAATGGGAAAGGAAAAAAAGCATAAGGATATAGTAGTAGCGATTTTTTTCCTCATGAGCAAATAGGGTGGCAATATCATGTAGTGTGGTAAGGTGTGCCACAACAGTTTCAGTTTCATAACCATGAAAAGGACCAGATTCTACCAAACTAATTAACTTAGGATCAACATAGAATTTATAATCCTTATCAATAACACAAATATGAGAGGTAGCAAACTTAGGATCATATTTCATTCTCTCTATCATAGATTTTTCTTTCAGCTCACTCAACAATTTTTTAAGATCATCTCTATCGTTACAAGCAAGAAAGTCTCTAGCTATCTCCCCATCCATAACATAACCATTAGGTATCTTAGGCATTTCAATTCTAGTAGGAGAGCTAGGCATAATAGGTGAATCATAGTTTTCATCAACTTTAGCATTCTTAGTTTCTTTAGCTTTAGCAATTTAGTTATCAAGAAATTCACCTAGTGGCACAGTTTCATCAAGCAGCGTACTAGCATCATCACGAGTTTCATTTATAACAGAAGTAGCATCATCATTTACTTGTGACATATCAGAGTGAATAGCAGGTGGAGGTGTCACAAGCCTACTTAAAACAGAAGGTGAATCAAGTGCGGAGCTAGATGGCAGTTCCTTACCTGTCCTCGTCCTAGAGGGTACAATCTTAGTCTTAGCGTCTTTCATATTCTTCATAGTGAGAAATATATACCCCAAGTGAACTCAATAAACAGAGCTATGCTCCCCGACAATGGCACGAGAAAAAGGTCTTGATAACCCACAAGTATAAGGGATCATGATAGTCTTTGAGGGTAGTATTTCACCCAAATTGATTGTTTCGACACAAGGGGAGTCAAAGAATATTTATGAGCCTTAGCATCTGAGTTGTCAATTCAAGCACACCTGGAATATATTTCTGCCAGCAAAGTGTTTAGTAGAAAAGTAGCAATAGTAACAGGAACAGGAACAGGAACAGTTTCTGATGTGCGTAACGACAACAACAGTAGTAGTAACTTAGAAAAGATCAATATGCGAAAAACGTAGGAAATAGATCAACAATGGATATTTATGTTGGATGACATTCATCATGTAACAACCACAACTTAGTGTGACACAGAACTAGCTCCAACTCATCAATGTGCGTAACGACAACAACAACAGTAGTAGTAATGCATAACGACAACAACAGTAGTAGTAACAACAGTAGTAGTAACTTAGAAAAGATCAATATGCGAAAAACTTAGGCAATAGATCAACAATGGATATTTATGTTGGATGACATTCATCATGTAACAACCACAACCTAGGGTGACACAGAACTAGCTCCAATTCATCAATGTATTTCGTATATAGTCATACGTGCTTATAATAAGAACTTGCATGACATCTTTTGTCCTACCCTCCCATGGCAGCGAGGTCCAAAAGGAAACTAAGGGATATTAAGGCCACATTTTAACAGAGAATTGGAACAAAGCATTAGCACATGGTGAATACATGAACTGCATACTACGGTCATCATCAGAGATGATCCCAACTATTGTCACTTTGGGGTCTACGAATCATAACACATAATAGGTACATACAACTTGCAAGATAGGATCTAAAACACTCTCATATTAATGAAAACATAATAGGTTCAGATATGAAATCACAGCACTCGGTCCCTAGTGACAAGCATTAAGCATAACAAAGTCATAGCAACATCAATCTCATAACATAGTGGATACTAGGGATCAAGCACTAACAAATTGACTCGATTACATGACAAATCTCATCCAACTCCAACACCGTCCAGCAAGCTTACGAAGGAATTACTCACTCCCGGTGGTGAGCATCATGGTATTATTGATGGAGAAGGGTTGGTGATGACGACGTCGACGAATCCCACTCTCCGGAGCTCCAAACGGGCTCCAGATCAGCTCTCCGAGGAAGAACACGAGGTGGCGGCGGCTCCGTCTTGCAAATAGCGATGAAAGTTTCAACCTGATTTTCTCTCGCCGCGAGACGGTACTTATAGTTGGAATTAGGCCAATCGGAGGCTCGAGGGGCCCACGAGCTCACGGGGCTTGCCCTAGGGGGGGGCACCCCTGAGCTCGTGGCTCCTGGGTGGCCCCCTCCGGCAGGTCTCTTCGCCAATATTTTTTTATATATTCCAAAAATAATATCCGTAAATTTTTAGCCCAATCCGAGAACTTTTATTTCTTCACAAAAATAATACCATGGTAGTTCTACTGGAAACAACATCGATCCGGATTAGTTTCACTCAAATCATGCAAATTAGAGTTCAGAACAAGAACACAAGTGTTTGGAAAAGTAGATACGTTTGGGACGTATCAGTACATCATGTGTGCAAGTGCAGTTAGGTTCTAACATTTACTGGTTGCTTGGAGGTACATATATCAGCGGTACTGATCCACGCTTCGTCCCCTTTTGCGTATAGGGCAATGAGATATTCATGAACAAGTGTCAAGTGAGGAAACTAAGAAAGATTGTTAGGCGAAAGATACGAGTGATGGGAATTCAACTCTTTATTTACACTTTATCCAAGACAATAGTGTACTTTAGGATGGTAAGTAATTTGTTGTCTTTTTTCCCTGCCCATAACGAGTTACTCTATTAGACATGAATATCTGAAAGTTTTCTTTTTTCTGTGGTTTCCGAAGCAATTTACTCATGATTACCTTGCAAACTACATGACCGGTTTGGAGGCAACTAAGGTTAAAGTATATAATTCATACTACCATGATAATGGTCTAGAAGTCTTCCTGAAGGTGATGAAGGATGGGTGGGCGATAATCACAAGGGGTTGGACAAAAGTTGTGCACGTCTTTGGCATGGAGAAGAGCACATTATGGGCATTCCGCTTCTTCAACACCAACAACAGCCAAAATGATTTACATATCTTTCTTCATCTTTACAACCTCTAAATATTGTGGTTCATCATAGTTAATCTGATGCCTAATTCTATATTTATTGAGCATATTGTCTTGAGGTTTGATTTATGGATTGGTTGTTGAACCATTGTGAATAGGATATGTGATGGATGTGAAATATTTGAATTCTACACTTCATAATTCAAAATTCAAAAATTCCAATTCGAATAATAAATTACCAGGAAAAATAAAATTAAATAGCAGGGAACAAAATACTTTACACACGGTTAAAAACAAAATAGCGTGTGCGATGGACAAATATAGTATACACGATTCTTTGACGGGAAACATGTGCGATTCTCAAATGTAAGCCACACGTTTCCGTGTCATATGCATGTGCGATTGCCAGCAGTACCACACACGTTTCCGTACCATATGTGTGTGCGATTCATGGTAATACCACAAGCGTTTGAAACAAGTTTGCGTGTGTAATAACTGACAAAAAGAAGACGGTTTTCATATGGACCGTGTGTGTGATAGCAAAACCTATCGCACACGCTTATGAAATGGACACATGTCGATAGTGTAGACACCGCACACATTTTACAGTTTTGAACTGTGTGCGATAATGTACGTATCACAAACAGACAGGTAGAAATAAATGTTTATGATATCCACCTTCTGCACACGAGTATATATGCGTAAACATTTCAGATGTCTCGAGGATCATAGACGTACCGTCAGTCCCTAACGTGTGAGATAGTTCGTGACTTTGCATATGATTACTTTACGAAAATCGTCAGCAGCGTGTCATCCTATTGCCGACGATTTCTGGGCCGTGTGGATGGACCCCCCTATCACACACACAAGCAAAGCAACGGTTTAAAACTCTGTCACGGAAAGGGAGGAAAAATCGTTTGTATAACACGTTGAAAGGATGTGGATGTTGCCTAGAGGGGGGGGGTGGTGGTGGTGAATAGGTGCTTTAAAATAATTACGGTTTAGGCTTGAACAAATGCGGAATAAAACTAGCGTTTAATATGTCAAGCACAAAACCTAAAACAACTAGGCTCACCTATGTGCACCAACAACTTATGCTAAGCAAGATAAATAACTATGTGATAGCAAGATATATATCATGAAACAATATGGCTATCACAAAGTAAAGTGCATAAGTAAAGGGCTCGGGTAAGAAATAATTGTTGGGAGACGTAGTAGTAAATCAAAAATTTTACTACGTGTTCACCAAGATATATCTATGGAGAAACCAGCAACGAGTAAGGGGAGAGTGCATCTTCATACCTTTGAAGATCGCAAAGCGGAAGCGTTACAAGAACGCGGTTGATGGAGTCGTACTCGCAGCGATTCAGATCGCGGTCGATTCCGATCTAAGCGCCGGACAACGGCGCCTCCGCGTTCAACACACGTACAGCCCGGTGACGTCTCCTACGCCTTGATCCAGCAAGGAGGAAGGAGAGGTTGAGGGAGAGCTCCGGCAGCACGACGGCGTGGTGGCGGTGGAGCTGCGTGGTATTCTGGCAGGGCTTCGCCAAGCACTACGGAGGAGGAGGAAGGTGTAGGAGGGGGATGGCTGCGCCAGGGGTTGAGGTGTGGCCTCCCTCCCACCCCTCCACTATTTATAGGCTGAGGGGGAGAGGGGGCCGTCCCCCTAGATCCCATCTAGGGTTGGGGCGGCGGCCAAAGGGGGGAGGAGTGCCTCCCAAGTCAAGTGGAGGCCCTCCCCCTTAGGGTTTCCCCTCTCCCATGCGCATGGGCCTTAGGGGGGCTGGTGCCCCAGGCCCATTAAGGCTAGGGCGCCCCCTTACAGCCCATGCTGCTGTATTGGACGTGGTGGAACCTTTCCCGGACCTCCGGACCCCTCCGGAGTCCTCCGGAACCTTCTGGAAGCTTCCCGGTACAATACCGGAAAAACCCAAACTTTTTCCGGAACCCCAATAACAACTTCCTATATATAAATCTTTACCTCCGGACCATTCCGGAGCTCCTCGTGATGTCCGGGATCTCATCCGGGACTCCGAACAACCTTCGGTAACCACGTACACTATTTCCCTATAACCCTAGCGTCATCGAACCTTAAGTGTGTAGACCCTACGGGTTCGGGAGACACGTAGACATGACCGAGACACTTCTCCGGTCAATAACCAACAGCGGGATCTGGATACCCATGTTGGCTCCCACATGCTCCACGATGATCTCATCGGATGAACCACGATGTCGGGGATTCAATCAATCCCGTATACAATTCCCTTTGTCTACCGGTATGATACTTGCCCGAGATTCGATCGTCGGTATCCCCATACCCTGTTCAATCTCGTTACTGGCAAGTCTCTTTACTCGTTCCGTAACACATCATCCCGTGGCTAACTCCTTAGTCACATTGAGCTCATTATGACGATGTCTTACCGAGTGGGCCCAGAGATACCTCTCCGTCATACGGAGTGACAAATCCCAGTCTAAATTCATGCCAACCCAATAAATACTTTCGAAGATACCCGTAGTTTACCTTTATAGCCACCCAGTTACGTTGTGACGTTTGGCACACCCAAAGTATTCCTACGGTATCCGGGAGTTGCACAATCTCATGGTCTAAGGAAACGATACTTGACATTGGAAAAGCTTTAGCAGACGAACTACACGATCTTATGCTATGCTTAGGATTGGGTCTTGTCCATCACATCATTCTCCTAATGATGTGATCCCGTTATCAACGACATCCAATGTCCATGGTCATGAAACCGTGATCATCTATTGATCAACGAGCTAGCCAACTAGAGGCTCACTAGGGACATGTTATGGTCTATGTATTCACACATGTATTACGGTTTCCGGTTAACACAATTATAGCATGAACAATAGACAATTATCATGAACAAGGAAATACAATAATAACCATTTTATTATTGCCTCTAGGGCATATTTCCAACAGTCTCCCACTTGCACTAGAGTCAATAATCTAGTTACATTGTGATGAATCGAACACCCATAGCATTCTGGTGTTGATCATGTTTTGCTCGTGAGAGAGGTTTAGTCAACGGATCTGCGACATTCAGATCCGTATGCACTTTACAAATTTCTATATCTCCCACCTGAATGTAATCACGGATGGAGTTGAAGCGGCGCTTGATGTGTCTTGTCTTCTTGTGAAACCTGGGCTCCTTCGCAAGGGCAATAGCTCCAGTGTTGTCACAGAATAGAGTCATCGGGCCCGACGCATTGGGAATTACTCCTAGGTCGGTGATGAACTCCTTCATCCAGACTCCTTCCTTTGCTGCTTCTGAAGCAGCTATGTACTCCGCTTCACATGTAGATGCCGCCATGACGCTTTGCTTGCTGCTGCACCAGCTGACTGCCCCTCCGTTCAAAATATACACGTATCCGGTTTGTGACTTGGAGTCATCCGGATCTGTGTCGAAGCTAGCATCGACGTAACCCTTTACGACGAGCTCTTCGGCACCTCCATATACGAGAAACATGTCCTTTGTCCTTTTCAGGTACTTCAGGATATTCTTGACCGCTGTCCAGTGTTCCGCTCCGGGATCACTTTGGTACCTCCCTACCAAACTTATGGCAAGGTTCACATCAGGTCTGGTACACAGCATGGCATACATAATAGAGCCTATGGCTGAAGCATAGGGGATGACACTCATCTCTTCTCTATCCTTTGCCGTGGTCGCGCATTGAGTCGTACTCAATCTCACACCCTGTAACACAGGCAAGAACCCCTTCTTGGACTGATCCATATTGAACTTCTTCAATATCTTTTCAAGGTATGTGCTTTGTGAAAGACCTATGAGGCGTCTCGATCTATCTCTATAGATCTTAATACCTAATATGTAAGCAGCTTCTCCAAGGTCCTTCATTGAAAAACATTTATTCAAGTAGGCCTTTACACTTTCCAAAAGTTCTATATCATTTCCCACTAATAATATGTCATCCACATATAATATGAGAAATGCTACAGAGCTCCCACTCACTTTCTTGTAAATACAGGGTTCTCCATAAACCTGCATAAACCCAAACGCTTTAATCACCTCATTAAAGCGAATGTTCCAACTCCGAGATGCTTGCACCAGCCCATAGATGGAGCGCTGGAGCTTGCATACTTTGTTAGCATCTTTAGGATTGACAAAACCTTCCGGCTGCATCATATACAGTTCTTCCTTAAGGAAGCCATTAAGGAATGCCGTTTTGACATCCATTTGCCAGATCTCATAATCATAAAATGCGGCAATTGCTAACATGATTCGGACAGACTTCAGCATCGCTACGGGTGAGAAAGTCTCATCGTAGTCAACTCCTTGAACTTGTCGATAACCCTTAGCGACAAGCCGAGCCTTATAGACGGTCACATTACCATCCGCGTCAGTCTTCTTCTTAAAGATCCATTTATTTTCAATGGCTCGCTTATCATCAGGCAAGTCCACCAAAGTCCACACTTTGTTCTCATACATGGATCCTATCTCGGATTTCATGGCTTCAAGCCATTTGTTGGAATACGGGCCCGCCATTGCTTCTTCATAGTTCGAAGGTTCACTGTTGTCCAACAACATGATCTCCAGGACAGGGTTGCCGTACCACTCTGGTGCGGAACGTGTCCTAGTGGACCTTCGACGTTCAATAGTGACTTGATCTGAAGTTTCATGATCATCATCATTAACTTCCTCTCCAGCCGGTGTAGGCTCCACAGAAACAACTTCCTGTGCTGCGCTACCCTCCGGTTCGAGTGGAGGTACAATTACCTCATCAAGTTCTATTTTCCTCCCACTTACTTCTTTCGAGAGAAACTCTTTCTCGAGAAAGGATCCATTCTTGGCAACAAAGACTTTGCCTTCGGATCTGAGGTAGAAGGTATACCCAATAGTCTCTTTGGGATATCCTATGAAGACGCACTTTTCTGCTTTGGGTTCGAGCTTCTCAGGTTGAAGTTTCTTCACATAAGCATCGCATCCCCAAACTTTTAGAAACGACAGCTTAGGTTTCTTCCCAAACCATAATTCATACGGTGTCGTCTCAACGGACTTTGACGGTGCCCTATTTAAAGTGAATGCGGCAGTCTCTAATGCATATCCCCAAAATGATAGCGGTAAGTCGGTAAGAGACATCATAGATCGCACCATATCCAATAGAGTGCGATTACGACGTTCAGACACACCATTTCGCTGAGGTGTGCCAGGCGGCGTGAGTTGTGAAACAATTCCACATTTCCTTAGGTGCGTGCCAAACTCGTGACTTAAATATTCTCCGCCACGATCAGATCGTAGGCACTTTATTTTTCTGTCACGTTGATTCTCTACCTCACTCTGAAATTCCTTGAACCTTTCAAAGGTTTCAGACTTGTGTTTCATTAAGTAGACATACCCATATCTGCTCAAGTCATCAGTGAGGGTGAGAACATAACGGTAGCCACCGCGAGCCTCGACGCTCATTGGACCGCATACATCGGTATGTATTATCTCCAACAAGTCAGTCGCTCGCTCCATTGTTCCAGAGAACGGAGTCTTGGTCATCTTGCCCATGAGACATGGTTCGCACGTGTCAAATGATTCGAAATCAAGAGACTCCAAAAGTCCATCAGCATGGAGCTTCTTCATACGTTTGACACCAATATGACCAAGGTGGCAGTGCCACATGTAAGTGGGACTATCGTTATCAACCTTACACTTTTTGGTACTCACACTATGGACATGTGTAACATCACGTTCGAGATTCATCAAAAATAAACCATTGACCAGCGGGGCATGACCATAAAACATTTCTCTCATATAAATAGAACAACCATTATTCTCAGATTTAAATGAGTAGCCATCTCGCATCAAACGAGATCTAGATACAATGTTCATGCTCAAAGCTGGTACTAAATAACAATTATTAAGGTTTAAAACTAATCCCGAAGGTAGATGTAGAGGTAGCGTGCCGACGGCGATCACATCGACCTTGGAACCATTCCCGACGCGCATCGTCACCTCGTCCTTTGCCAGTCTCCGCTTATTCCGCAGCTCCTGCTTGGAGTTACAAATGTGAGCAACTGCACCGGTATCAAATACCCAGGAGCTACTACGAGCGCTGGTTAGGTACACATCAATAACAAGTATATCACATATACCTTTAACGTTGCCGGCCTTCTTATCCGCTAAGTACTTGGGGCAGTTCCTCTTCCAGTGACCGGTACCCTTGCAATAAAAGCACTCAGTCTCAGGCTTGGGTCCATTCTTGTTCTTCTTCCCGGCAACTTGCTTACCGGGCGCGGCAACAGCTTTGCCGTCCTTCTTGAAGTTCTTCTTACCCTTGCCTTTCTTGAAACTAGTGGTCTTATTCACCATCAACACTTGATGCTCCTTTTTGATCTCGACCTCCGCTGATTTCAGCATCGAGTACAACTCAGGAATGGTCTTCTCCATACCCTGCATGTTGTAGTTCATCACAAAGCTCTTGTAGCTAGGTGGAAGCGACTAGAGGATTCTATCAATGACCGAGTCATCCGGGAGATTAACTCCCAGTTGAGTCAAGCGGTTGTGTAACCCAGACATTTTGAGTATGTGCTCACTGACAGAACTATTCTCCTCCATCTTACAGCTGAAGAACTTGTCGGAGACGTCATATCTCTCGACCCGGGCATGAGCTTGGAAAACCAGTTTCAGCTCTTGGAACATCTCATATGCTCCGTGTTGCTCAAAACGCTTTTGGAGCCCCGGTTCTAAACTGTAAAGCATGCCGCACTGAACAAGGGAGTAATCATCGCAGCGTGACTGCCAAGCGTTCGTAACATCTTGGTCCGCTGGGAAAATGGGTGGGTCACCTAGCGGTGCATCAAGGACATACAATCTTTTGGAAGCTATGAGGATGATCCTCAAGCTACGGACCCAGTCCGCATAGTTGCTTCCATCATCTTTGAGCTTGGTTTTCTCTAGGAACGCGTTGAAGTTGAGGGTGACATTAGCGTTGGCCATTGGATCTACAATATAGATTGTAAAGACATTTTTTAGACTAAGTTCATGATAATTAAGTTCACATAATCAAATTATTTAATGAACTCCCACTTAGACAGACATCTCTCTAGTCATCGAAGTGATACATGATCCATGTCAACTAGCCCGTGTCCGATCATCACATGAGACGGACTAGTTATCCATGGTGAACATCTCCATGTTGATCGGATCTGCTATACGACTCATGTTCGACCTTTCAGTCTTCCGTGTTCCGAGGCCATGTCTGTACATGCTAGGCTCGTCAAGTCAACCTAAGTGTTTCGCGTGTGTAAATCTGGCTTACACCCGTTGTATGCGAACGATAGAACCTATCACACCCGATCATCACATGGTGCTTCGGAACAACGATCCTTAGCAACGGTGCACAGTTAGGGTGAACACTTCTCTTGAAATTTTATTGAGAGATCATCTTATTTACTACCGTCGTTCTAAGGAAATAAGATGTAAACATGATAAACATCACATGCAATCAATATAGTGACATGATATGGCCAATATCATCTTGCTCCTTTGATCTCCATCTTCGGGGCACCATGATCATCACTGTCACCGGCACGACACCATGATCTCCATCATCATGATCTCCATCATTGTGTCTTCATGAAGTTGTCTCGCCAACTATTACTTCTACTACTATGGCTAACGTTTAGCAATAAAGTAAAGTAATTACATGGCGTTTATGATTGACACGCAGGTCATACAATAAAATAAGACAACTCCTATGGCTCCTGCCGGTTGTCATACTCATCGACATGCAAGTCGTGAATCCTATTACAAGAACATGATCAATCTCATACATCACAATGCATCACATCACATCCTTTTGGCCATATCACATCACAAGGCATATGCTGCAAAAACTAGTTAGACGTCCTCTAATTTGTAGTTGCAAGTTTTTACGTGGCTGCTATAGGTTTCTAGCAAGAACGTTTCTTACCTACGCCAAAACCACAACGTGATATGCCAATTGCTATTTACCCTTCATAAGGACCCTTTTCATCGAATCCAATCCGACTAAGGTGGGAGAGACAGACACCCGCTAGCCACCTTATGCAACAAGTGCATGTCAGGCGGTGGAACCGGTCTCACGTAAGAGTACGTGTAAAGTTGGTCCGGGCCGCTTCATCCCACAATACCGCCGAATCAAGATAAGACTAGTAACGACAAGCAAATTAACAAGATCGACGCCCACAACAACTTGTGTTCTACTCGTGCATAGATTCTACGCATAGACCTAGATCATGATGCCACTGTTGGGAGACGTAGTAGTAAATCAAAAATTTTCCTACGTGTTCACCAAGATCTATCTATGGAGAAACCAGCAACGAGTAAGGGGAGAGTGCATCTTCATACCTTTGAAGATCGCAAAGCGGAAGCGTTACAAGAACGCGGTTGATGGAGTCGTACTCGCAGCGATTCAGATCGCGGACGATTCCGATCTAAGCGCCGAACAACGGCGCCTCCGCGTTCAACACACGTACAGCCCGGTGACGTCTCCTACGCCTTGATCCAGCAAGGAGGAAGGAGAGGTTGAGGGAGAGCTCCGGCAGCATGATGGCGTGGTGGCGGTGGAGCTGCGTGGTATTCCGGCAGGGCTTCACGAAGCACTACGGAGGAGGAGGAAGGTGTAGGAGGGGGATGGCTGCGCCAGGGGCTGAGGTGTGGCCTCCCTCCCACCCCTCCACTATTTATAGGCTGAGGGGGAGAGGGGGCCGGCCCCCTAGATCCCATCTAGGGTTGGGGCAGCGGCCAAAGGGGGGAGGAGTGCCTCCCAAGTTAAGTGGAGGCCCTCCCCCTTAGGGTTTCCCCTCTCCCATGCGCATGGGCCTTAGGGGGGCTGGTGCCCCAGGCCCATTAAGGCTAGGGCGCCCCCTTACAGCCCATGCTTCTGTATTGGACGTGGTGGAACCTTTCCCGGACCTTCGGACCCCTCCGGAGTCCTCCGGAACCTTCTGGAAGCTTCCCGGTACAATACCGGAAAAACCCAAACTTTTTCCGGAACCCCAATAACAACTTCCTATATATAAATATTTACCTCCGGGCCATTCCGGAGCTCCTCGTGATGTCCGGGATCTCATCCGGGACTCCGAACAACCTTCGGTAACCACGTACACTATTTCCCTATAACCCTAGCATCATCGAACCTTAAGTGTGTAGACCCTACGGGTTTGGGAGACACGTAGACATGACCGAGACACTTCTCCGGTCAATAACCAACAGCGGGATCTGGATACCCATGTTGGCTCCCACATGCTCCACGATGATCTCATCGGATGAACCACGATGTCGGGGATTCAATCAATCCCGTATACAATTCCCTTTGTCTACCGGTATGATACTTGCCCGAGATTCGATCGTCGGTATCCCCATACCCTGTTCAATCTCGTTACTGGCAAGTCTCTTTACTCGTTCCGTAACACATCATCCCGTGGCTAACTCCTTAGTCACATTGAGCTCATTATGACGATGTCTTACCGAGTGGGCCCAGAGATACCTCTCCGTCATACGGAGTGACAAATCCCAGTCTCAATTCGTGCCAAGCCAACAGATACTTTCGGAGATACCCGTAGTTTACCTTTATAGCCACCCAGTTACGTTGTGACGTTTGGCACACCCAAAGTATTCCTACGGTATCCGGGAGTTGCACAATCTCATGGTCTAAGGAAACGATACTTGACATTGGAAAAGCTTTAGCAGACGAACTACACGATCTTGTGCTATGCTTAGGATTGGGTCTTGTCCATCACATCATTCTCCTAATGATGCGATCCCGTTATCAATGACATCCAATGTCCATTGTCATGAAACCATGACCATCTATTGATCAACGAGCTAGCCAACTAGAGGCTCACTAGGGACATGTTATGGTCTATGTATTCACACATGTATTACGGTTTCCGGTTAACACAATTATAGCATGAACAATAGACAATTATCATGAACAAGGAAATACAATAATAACCATTTTATTATTGCCTCTAGGGCATATTTCCAACAATAACCAAGGCAGGTGGAGACGACGATGTATCCCGAAGTTCACACCCTTGCGGATGCTAATCTCCGTTTGGAGCGGTGTGGAGGCACAATGCTCCCCAAGAAGCCACTAGGGCCACCGTAATCTCCTCACGCCCTCACACAATGTAAGATGCCGTGATTCCACTAAGGGACCCTTGAGGGCCGTCACCGAACCCGTACACTTTGGCAACCCTTGGGGGCGATCACCGGTACCCGTACAAATTGCTCGGGGAAATCTCCACAACCTAACTGGAGACCCCGACGCTTGCCCAGAGCTTTACACTACAATGATTGAACTCCGAGACACCACCAACCATCTAGGGCGCCAAGCCACCCAAGAGGAACAAGCTCTAGGGTGCACAAACACCCAAGAGTAATAAGCTTCTAAAACTTCACTTCCACGTATCACCGTGGAGAACTCAAACCTATGCACCAAATGCAATGGCAAGGGAACACGGAGTCCCCAAGTCCTTCTCTCCCAAATCCCACCACAACAACTAATGTTATGGAGGAAAGTGAGAGGAAGAATGAAGAAGAACACGAAGAACTCCAAGATCTAGATCCAAGGGGTTCCCCTCACAAAGAGGAGAAAGTGACTGGTGGAAATGTGGATCTAGATCTCCTCTCTCTTTTCCCTCAAGAACTAGCAAGAATCATTGGAGGGATTGAGAGTTAGCAAGCTCGAAGAAGGTCAACAAATGGGGAAGAACACGAGCTCAAGAGTTAAGGAGCAATGAGGAAGAAGACCCCCTTTTATAGCCCCCCCCCAAATCCAACCGTTATGTGCACAGGTCGTGCACAAGCGGTACTACCGCTTGGCTGAGCGGTACTACCGCTTAGTACGGTAGTTCCAAGAAAAGTATGCAGAACGCAGAAAACTCGAGGCGGTAGTTCCGCCCGAGCGGTTCTACCGCCCTACCCAGCGGTACTTCCGCTGGGAAGTAGTAAGACTCCAGAACACAAAAACAAGCGGTAGTAGCAGCGGTACTAGGGAGCGGTAGTACCGCGCGGGCGGTACTACCGCCCTACTACCGACCACTACTACCATCCAGAAAACCAACCTTACCAGAGAGTAAATATAAGCGGAAGTAGCAGCGGTAGTACACAGCGGAAGTACCGCCCAAGCGGTACTACTGCCTGTTCAGAGAAAAACAGCTCTGGCACTAAAACTGCCATAACTTTCGCATACGAGCTCCGAATTGAGCAAACTCAAGTTTGTTGGATAGCACATGACACGCACTATCCAAACAACAAGATGTGAAACCTCTATCAATGAAGAACCAGGAAAAACTCCAACATCGAAAACATCATAGAAGATGCATATGGACTTCGTTTTCGATGAACTTGAGCTCGTCATGAAGCTGACCATAAGCTCAAGAACCCACAAAGAGAAAAGCCAACCAAGAACCAAGAAAGATGATGATGCCAAGAATGCAATGGTTTGAGCTCTCAACAAACGATACGATCAAGCTACTCACTTGAGAGCCCCCCTTGATAGTACGGCTATCGATCCTATAACCCGGTCTCCCAACTACCACCATGAGACCGGTAAAATAGAAAACCCTATCAAGGTCAAACCGTTGCCTTGCGCATAGTCCACTTGAGCTAGATGATGACGATCTTGACTTCCTCAAGATGGACCTGTAGGAGATATGCCCTAGAGGCAATAATAAATGTTATTGATTATCTCCCTGTTCATAATTAGGTTTATGTTCCATGCTATAACTGTTATGGTTCTCGAGTCTACAATAACCACGAGGCTCGGAGGAAGACTCATATGCACGTGTGGGATAATAAACGGTAAAATGTATTCCTAGTCAAGCCTCTATGACTGGCTCAAGTATTGCATGATGATCCTGTTTTCCTAATCATGGGCATGGCTATGCCGGCAATTTTGAGGGCACAATTGTTGGTAGAACACTTGTGTTGAATCGACCCGATTGATGTTATGCTATGAGATACATTCGTCATAAGTTTATGGTTAATAACACAGAGAAGTTAATGTTTGCATAATTCCTTAGACCATGAGAGTGTCGAGTTTCTTCATGCTTGCTTCATGAACTTTGGGGTTTGTTAAACGTCATCCGTAAATGGGTGGCTATTACGGCGACTTACGGGTTCATGGAAAAGTATGTCAAGGGACTTGATAGCTCAAGATTGGGATTTGCTCCTCCGACGATGGAGAGATATCTCTGGGCCCTCTCGGTGTTACGGTATCCATCATCGTCTGGCCAGACACAGGGTGATTTGATCACAGGGATGCCGGAACACGGGAACGAGAAAAGAGAACAATACCGGCAACGAGGTAACTGGCATTGTGGACAAGTGTTGATCCACGAGGATGCCGATGTTTCTCACCTCGGGTAATTGTAACATATCGCGAAGCAACAGGAATAGCTCACGGCAACTGGAGGTTCACTCGAATATTTATTCGTGTGGGTATAGGGATCGATATGGGTGTCCACGGCTCCGATGTTGATAATTGATCGGAAGGGGTTCCGGGTCATGTCTATACTTCACCGAACCTATAGGGTCACACGCTTAAGGGTCATCTATCTGCTGAATACTAGACAGGGAGTCTGAGAGAAAAACACCAAAAAAGTTTCGGACGCCGGAAAAGTTTCGGACAGCGGAAAAGTTCCGCAGAGAGAGGTCACCGGATGAGTTTCGGTGAAACTGAAAAGTTGTTTCAGAGGATACCATAAAGTCAAATTGGTTTTGGCACATGCCTGATAATTCTTGGAGGGTGCCAGAATCATTCTGGAAACTTTCTGGAATTTTCCGGGATGAAAACCGGAAATGTTCCGGAGCTGCCGAAACCGCTTCAGATGCTTTTCGCAGATGAAATCACTAAACCGGAATTGTTCCGGCTCGCGTTGAAAATTATTTTGGTGGGTACTAGAATTGTTCTAAGCCCACATGAATATTTTCAGTTCGATCAGACGATGAAAAATGTCGTCGTGAATAGTGAAAGCACTTTTTGGATATTTTTGAGAAAGGCATATTCCTTTTGAGAAAGGGATATTCCAAAGGCATATTCCTTTTGAGAAAGGGATATTCCCCTTGGGATTTCCTATAAATAGGAAGGGAGATGGCTGCCATCTTCACATCCTTGCTCTCACATACAAGTGCCATGCTCGTCTGGCTTTCTCTCTCCCTCCCACGAAATAGTTTCGTAGAGCCGAAAGGCTGTCTTGGTTCCGGTGGGAACTAGTTCTGGACGGCGAAGCCCTGCCGGATAGATGATACCGTATGTGTGCAACTCTGTAGAGAGATCGTAGTTTCGGTCTTAGTTCGAGAGTGCCTCCCGAAGGGCTGTCCGAGTGACAGTCCGAGTTTCGGAGGTCCTCCCGAAGGGCTGTCCGCGACACCGTCCGGGGGACTGTGCGACCGCCTCCCGGAGGGCTGTCCGCGGGGCAGATGAGGGTATACATCCTCGCGGTTGGGAGGTTGTAAAATCCTAGCTGCGGGGATCTGCACCGCCGATCGTCATCGACTCTACTTCCGCTGCGCTACGAGTCGGTAACGAAAGAGATCAAACGTTGTATGCAGTCTCCATAGTGATCCTGGGCTGGTGCGTAGGTCGGAAATTTTTTGTTTTCTGCTGCGTTCCCCTACAGTGGCATCAAGAGCCGTGCTATGCGTAGATGCAGGTTGCGATCTAGAATACATAGAGATGTATGGGTGTTGCACAATATAATTAGGTAGTAGATGAGATCTATTGCTGAAAATTATTTGTGCGGGTAGCAGATGAAGTCTGTTACCCGATGTTTCTTGTTGCTTCCCTGGAATTTGCATATTTCTGATCTTGATAACAGTATGGTGGAGTTTCAATGTTCTGGCAATCCGCGATCCTGATTGATCAACGAAGTGCTAACAGTTCATTGAATTCCACCGTAGTTAAAAAGAAAGATGAAATTTTGTAGACGAAAGGGCAATGCAGATGTGATCTGCACGGGGGTCACGCGTATGACGAAGTTTAGTATGGGGCTCGAGATTTTATTATCTCGTGTTTCATACACCCTGGAATGTTAATCTAGCGACTTGGATTATCATGCTTGATGATGGACGTTGGTAGCTTCGGTTTGTTTCGAAACCTTAGAAGCCACGAAAAATAAAATTTTGCATGAACCGATTAGAGGCATCTAACTTGGTTTTGCAGGATGGTTTGCATGTGCATGTGATGTGGTATAGCAGTGTTCATTATTAATTTGATTATGTATGAGATGACTATATGATGTAATATTAACATGACCTGCGTGTCATGATTCGGCATGATGTCTGGAGCCATATGATTGCACTTTAATGACCTGCGTGTCAACCTTATGTAATGCACTTATTTATTAGCTATAGAGATAGCAATATTATCTAGTGCATCGACTAGGTGGTGGAAATCTTCGCGAAGGTGAACACCAACGCGAATGCCGAAGACGAAGAAAAGAAAGACTTCTCCGTCAGAAAGGGCTATACCATATCATGCTATTATGAATTGCCTGAGATGTTTATCCCTTATGATGCACCCTTCTTGATTGCGCGGTAGTCGCTTTTATTAGGGTGATCTCTCACAAAATTATCAAGTAGATAGTGTTCTCCCAAGTGTAGCACCGTCACGGCACCTAACTTTTCGGGGTACGCCATGGATGCATGGGTGCGAACGATTAGGGATGTGTGAGGCGGGTGAGTTGAGACCTCGCAGCGAGATCACTTGGTTGTCTTGACGTTCAGGCATGAGTGTCATGAGCTCGGAACACACGCATCGAAAGATGAACAAGAGTCACATGGAGATGTGATCGGCAAGTTGGCCTACCGATTAAAATTCCCGTCATGAGATGATGATTCTATGGCGATGAATTGAAGTCTGGATCTTGTATCACTCAAAATCAATTATGAGAGATATTGATTTGAGTGGGAGCGCACTGTAGAATTAACTTGTTTAATTCTCAGTGCAATTAATTATGAACCCTGTCTAAGTGTGATTTGCATAATAGTTGTAGAATAATGGCTCGCGTTTCCACCTTCCCTGTTAAAATTGAACAGCTGTTAAATATCTGGTTAAAACTTTACGGTTGGTAACGTAATGTGAGGATTGTCCTCTAGAGTGCCGAGAAGGATTTTGTCCTATCGCATACTTTCGGTATTCTCCCGCTAATGCTATGGATCATGTGACTCTCGTCCTTCGATCCAAAAACGAGAATTCTGTTTCAGTCAAGTGCAATACGTTTGCTTCCATGAGACCCGAACTTCGAAAGTTTGGATAGTTATGTGATATTCATGGAATCTGAAAATCATTTTCAGAGACAGACAAAGGCTAAAAGATATGAGATATCCAAAGCAATGTTTGTTTGCAAACTATTAGTAAAGGAGTTTACTATGCATTAGACTGATAAAAGAGGGATCCAGAAGAACGCCTGTCATATGATGATGGTGAATAAAACAACAACTTAAAGAGAAAGGAAGTGTCCGAAGGGTGTTAGTGAAACTTTCACGCCTAGGAAATCCGGGGCTAACGCCACTCTTAAGTTGGGTGCTTCTTCTGAGAGTAGGAGAAATACTAAAAGTTAAACTGTTAGAAGTATAATGGCAAAAGGATAGAAGACTGGAATATCCAGCTCATGTATGAATGTCATACAGGTTTTTTGATGTATAGAAGGCTGGTCAAAGATATAGTTCTTGGGAATTATGGTTAAACATGTTAATCACTAATTCTTGGGTATTGTGAGTTAATCACAAAGATACCCGCTTGATTGCATTCTGTTGCAACTCGATGTAAGAACTACTATGGCCTGAGAGACTAGCCAGGAATGAGGTTTAGATACACGCAGGGAACATAGTAAATGTTACTATGCCTTCCATCGGTGTATTCCCTATGTATTTACTTTCATAATTCATTTTAGAGTTTCACACTCTAGCCCTTTGCATAAGGTATCTTGCAAGAAGGTTGTTCATAAGAGAACTTTTGATGTTCGGTGTTATGAATAACATAAGGGCCATACTTTCATTATGAATGAGATGTATGTTATGAATATTGATAATAATACATTACCTCTGGGTTTACTTTCATAATTCATGTAGAGTTTCATACACTCTAGCCCTTTGCATAAGGTATTTTGCAAGAAGGTTGTTCATAAGAGAACTTTTGATGTTCGGTGTTATGAATAACATAAGGGACATACTTTCATTATGAATGAGATGTATGTTATGAATATTGATAATAATACATTACCTCTGGGTTTGCTTTCATAATTCATTTAGAGTTTCATACACTCTAGCCCTTTGCATAAGGTATTTTGCAAGAAGGTTATTCATAAGAGAACTTTTGATGTTCGGTGTTATGAATAACATGAAGGGCCATGCTTCCATACAGGATGGGATGTATGCTATGAATATTGATGGTAATATGATACATCCATAACACTGACGCTAAATGTCGCAAGACTAAAAGAATACCACACAAGTGTGGCACTGCATTTGGTCACATTGGAGAAACCCGCATGGAAAATTCCATTATGATGGATTTTGAAGTCGTTTGATTTTGAATCATCTGACACTTGCAACTTTCCTCTGAAAGGTGAAGTGACTGAAATGCCATTCACGGTCCGTAAGGAACGAGCAAAGAACATATTGGTGATCATACATTATGATGTGTGTAGTCCAATAAATGTTGTTGCAAGTAGTGGATTTATCTATCTTCAGAAATGACTCAAGTAGATATATGGATATTTACTTGTTGAGACGTAAGTCTGGATCTTTTGAATTCATTCAGAAGGTTTTCAAAAATGAAGTAGAAGTTATTGTAACAAGAAAATTATGTTTCTACAATTCGATTGCAGAAAGGAATATTTGAGTTACAAGTTTAGCGAATGTCTGATGAGTTATGAAAGGGGTTTCATAACTTGCACCTCCCGGAACACCACTGCAAAGTGGAAAGTCTGTGAAGATGTAATCGAACCATTTATGACATGGTAAGATCAAAGATGACATAAATAGATTTGCCATTATCCCTTTTAAAAGAGTAATGCTTTAGAGACTGCGGCTTTTACACTGAAAAGAGCTCCATCGGGTCTGTTGAAATGACGTCATGGTATGGTACGCCCAACCATGTTATATCTTTTCTTAACATTTGGAATATGGGGCTTGTGTAAAAGGTTACAAACCTATTCCAAATCAGACAAGTGCTACTTTGTAAGGTTATCCCAAGTCATTGGGTATTTCCCCACCACTATACCGAGGCAAAGGTTTTTTGCCGCAAAACGGTATGCTTTTAAAGAGAATAGTTCTTACAAAAGGTGAGTGGGAGGACAGTGCAACTCGACGAGATAACCAGTATCTTCGTCATCAGGTCAAAGGAAAGGAACCTTGGAAGTGATTCCGGAGTTTCCTACTGCGACTGATACGGAAGCCTCTACATGAGATGTATGGACTTCGGTCGAACTTGCAGCTGAACCGCGTAGGAAAAACTCGTGCAAACCTCTCAGGTGCGCATACGAGATATTGTTGTTAGACAACAGTATACCTACGATACACAAGGAAGCGTTGATGGGCCCTGACTTCGGAATTGGCTAAATGCCAATACAATCCGAGATAGTTTCCATATAAGTGGTTCGAGATTAAAATCTTGATACACCTTTCGGAAGACTTAGAGTCTAACGAATATTTATGAAACTATAAACTGATGTGGATAAAATATTTTATCCATAAAGCTCGACTTGTTGAAATAACAAGTTCAAGGAGTTGACTACGATGAGGTTGTTTCACCGTAGCGATGCTTGAAGTCGGTTCGGGTTGAACTAGCAATTAATACATATTTCAATCATGAGATATGAAACATGGATGACAAAAGGATTTCCATCTGATGGAAATAAAACCTAGGACTTGTATGTGATACAGTCCATAGTAATTTGTCGATCCAGAGGATGCTAGTAAGTATGCAAACTTCAGAGTTCCAGCGATGGACAGAAGAGAGCAAAGTGGAGTTGGAATCTTCGTTTTTGATGAAATGGTCAAGGGGGTTTGACTTCATCAAATGGGTATCGAAGATGCTTGTGATTCAAGAAAGTAAGTGGGAGCATAATAATATTTCTAAAAACCTTGTGTACTTAACACATTGTTAATTGGAAATAAATTTCTTGACACGAATTAGGACTTCATTTGAAAATAGTTTTTCAATGAAGTGCTTAGGCTAAATAGCCTCAACATTAGGCATGATGATCTATGGAGATAGATTTACCTAATGGGGCTAAGCAATGAATACATATTGACAAGATGCTAAAACCTTTTAGCATTTAAAACGCCAAGGAGTGATTCTTGCCGAAGTCACATGGAAAGAGTTTTGCAAGACTCGTTGTCTCAAAACACTGATGAGCAAAATACATGATGGAGATTCCACACACTCTTGTGTTTGGATTAATCATGTATTCCATGGTATGTAAATCAACCAGATATGTCCAATACTCCAAAGTTGTTGCGAGTATAGATACCATAGTGATCAAAATACTGATCATGGGACAACAGTGAAAGATGTCATTAAGTGCTAAGAGTAGTGCTGATGACATGTTTTCTCGCAAGTAGAGATTATGAAGTGCTCGTTGTAAGTGATTACATCGATACAGTCTTCATCAATGCTCCATGCGATTTTCGATTTAAATTGAGGGTTTTGTGTGATACACAATATGGTGGCACGGTAGTTGGAAATTGTTCCAAACAAGATAGTGTGGCGAATTCTATAACAAAGGCTAAGTATGTTGATGCTTAAGAAGCGACAAAGAAGTTGTTGAATCATATAGTTCATTCATGAACTTAGTATGGTTCCAAGATGACTTTGGTCTATGGGACACTATTGCAGATAGTTGCTCCATAGCTCAGTCTGAGGAATCAGGTTTCGACCAATGATTCACACATATGCAAGGCCAAGTCCAGACAAAATATGAATTTTGTGAAAGCGTGAAAACGCAAGGATATGCAAAGTTACACACAGAGCTGAAGTCGTCAGATCCGTTGGACATCAGGCTATACCACATGCGAAGCATATTTTACACCAGTATGCCATAGGTGTAAAGTGCATTAGCATTGACTAGATTATTGACTCTAGTTCAAGTGGGAGTCTGTAGGAGATATGCCCTAGAGGCAATAATAAATGTTATTGATTATCTCCCTGTTCATAATTAGGTTTATGTTCCATGCTATAACTGCTATGGTTCTCGAGTCTACAATAACCACGAGGCTCGGAGGAAGACTCATATGCACGTGTGGGATAATAAACGGTAAAATGTATTCCTAGTCAAGCCTCTATGACTGGCTCAAGTATTGCATGATGATCCTGTTTTCCTGATCATGGGCATGGCTATGCCGGCAATTTTGAGGGCACAATTGTTGGTAGAACACTTGTGTTGAATCGACCCGATTGATGTTATGCTATGAGATACATTCGTCATAAGTTTATGGTTAATAACACAGAGAAGTTAATGTTTGCATAATTCCTTAGACCATGAGAGTGTCGAGTTTCTTCATGCTTGCTTCATGAACTTTGGGGTTTGTTAAACGTCATCCGTAAATGGGTGGCTATTACGGCGGCTTACGGGTTCATGGAAAAGTATGTCAAGGGACTTGATAGCTCAAGATTGGGATTTGCTCCTCCGACGATGGAGAGATATCTCTGGTCCCTCTCGGTGTTACAGTATCCATCATCGTCTGGCCAGACACAGGGTGATTTGATCACAGGGATGCCGGAACACGGGAACGAGAAAAGAGAACAATACCGGCAACGAGGTAACTGGCATTGTGGACAAGTGTTGATCCACGAGGATGCCGATGTTTCTCACCTCGGGTAATTGTAACATATCGCGAAGCAATAGGAATAGCTCACGGCAACTGGAGGTTCACTCGAATATTTATTCGTGTGGGTATAGGGATCGATATGGGTGTCCACGGCTCCGATGTTGATCATTGATCGGAAGGGGTTCCGGGTCATGTCTATACTTCACCGAACCTATAGGGTCACACGCTTAAGGGTCATCTATCTGCTGAATACTAGACAGGGAGTCTGAGAGAAAAACACCGAAAAAGTTTCGGACGCCGGAAAAGTTTCGGACAGCGGAAAAGTTCCGCAGAGAGGTTACCGGATGAGTTTCGGTGAAACTGAAAAGTTGTTTCAGAGGATACCATAAAGTCAAATTGGTTTTGGCACATGCCTGATAATTCTTGGAGGGTGCCAGAATCATTCTGGAAACTTTCTGGAATTTTCCGGGATGAAAACCGGAAATGTTCCGGAGCTGCCGAAACCGCTTCAGATGCTTTTCGCAGATGAAATCACTAAACCGGAATTGTTCCGGCTCGCGTTGAAAATTATTTTGGTGGGTACTAGAATTGTTCTAAGCCCACATGAATATTTTCAGTTCGATCAGACGCTGAAAAATGTCGTCGTGAATAGTGAAAGCACTTTTTGGATATTTTTGAGAAAGGCATATTCCTTTTGAGAAAGGGATATTCCAAAGGCATATTCCTTTTGAGAAAGGGATATTCCCCTTGGGATTTCCTATAAATAGGAAGGGAGATGGCTGCCATCTTCACATCCTTGCTCTCACATACAAGTGCCATGCTCGTCTGGCTTTCTCTCTCCCTCCCACGAAATAGTTTCGTAGAGCCGAAAGGCTGTCTGGGTTCCGGTGGGAACTAGTTCTGGACGGCGAAGCCCTGCCGGATAGATGATACCGTATGTGTGCAACTCTGTAGAGAGATCGTAGTTTCGGTCTTAGTTCGAGAGTGCCTCCCGAAGGGCTGTCCGAGTGACAGTCCGAGTTTCGGAGGTCCTCCCGAAGGGCTGTCCGCGACACCGTCCGGGGGACTGTGCGACCGCCTCCCGGAGGGCTGTCCGCGGGGCAGATGAGGGTATACATCCTCGCGGTTGGGAGGTTGTAAAATCCTAGCTGCGGGGATCTGCACCGCCGATCGTCATCGACTCTACTTCCGCTGCGCTACGAGTCGGTAACGAAAGAGATCAAACCTTGTATGCAGTCTCCATAGTGATCCTGGGCTGGTGCGTAGGTCGGAATTTTTTTGTTTTCTGCTGCGTTCCCCTACAGGACCACCTCTCTTGATTGCACCGGCTTGATGAAGATTAGTAGATTGCTCCCCCATACTCCACTATGGGCGAGCCACTCTTCGGCACATCTTCACAAGTCCATTGTCACCACAATGAACGGCAAGCTTCAAGCATGATCTCTCCGTGATGCTTCACTTGAACTTGCACACCGCAACCTTGATGACGATCACCACTAGATGTCATCCTCCATGGATTGTATGGATCTTCTTATTGATGCCAGCCCATGGAAACATACCTAACCCCACAAAGAACACTCACAAGGAACATGGGTTAGTGCACAAAGCGTAATGGACAATGCTTACCATACCATGGGATCACTTGATCCCTCTCGGTACATCTTGTATGCTTTGTGTGTTGATCAACTTGATTCACTCTTTGACTTAGTCTTGATCAACCTTGTATCTTATCTTCTCTCTTCATGAAGATGATGTATTGAAGGTAAGCATGAATGCTCACACAATCTTCTTCTTCAAGACATGCTTGTAATAAGCTCAACTCTCACATGACCAATCTTTGGATAAACCTTGAATACCACCTTGGTCACAATATAAACTCCTTAAAACCAACATATGTACTTCAAGAAGTGCCTATGGACAAATCCTTCGAATATAGCTCAAGGCAACCATTAGTCCATAGGGACTGCCAACAATTACCAAAACCACATATGGAGAAATATGCTCTAACACACGTAACGATATCAGTGGTGATTAACTCCACATGATTTCTAGCAACAAGACTTTTCCCATGTCCTAAAAAACAAATAGAACTATTCACAACTCATCATATTGACATGATTAGTGTGTATAAATATATGATTAACAATATAAACATAATAATCTTCCACCAATTAAATCAACAAGCATCAACTAGAAGATATAATTAACACTACTAGCATCCCTAGGTGTCAATCTAAGGTTTGATACAAAGATTGAGCACAAGAGATGAATTAGGGTTTAGAGATGAGATGGTGTTGATGGTTCCCATGATGAGAGGAGCGTTGGTGATGATAGCTTCAGTTTTCCCCTTTCGAAGGGAAGTTTCCCTTGTGGAATTGCTCCATCGGAGAGCAAAAGTACTTCGCCTCTGTTCCGCCTTGCATACTGCGGCGGAAGGTCCTGAAACTGTTCTCTTGATTATTTTTATAGGGAAAATGGGATTTTATGGCCAAAAGGTATCGGTAGATGAGCCAGTAGGGGCCCACAAGCTCAAGTGGCCCGGCAAGGGAGGTGGCCGCGCCACCTGGCTGGTGGACCCCCTCTGGCATATCTTTCCTCCATAATTCATTATATATTCAAAATAATTATCCAAAAATCCACGCTTCATTTTAAGCTTGGGAGAATTGGTATCTCTTTTGTTGTTATTTTATTTTAAGGCTTGAAGTGCGGAGAAAAAGCATTAGAATTGCACTATACTGTGAAATATCACATTGAAATAGGTAAATTACAGTAATAAATAATGATGCAAAATGGACATATCAAATTGTTTTAAGATTATTCCAAAATATTTTTAAATGTACACCTTTTTGAAATTTGTGATCATTTGTTTTACTTTGTGCACATTCTATATATCTAAACAGTTTATCCCACTATCTCTATTATCTTAACATGCAAACATGCCACCTCATCAAAGACTCACCATGACATGCATGAGGAAAAGTTTTTCATTATTAGTTGATCTCATGCATACATCCCTCCTCACCACACATGCCACCTCATCAAAGGTCCACTTAGCATGCATGATTTTTTTTCCATTACATTATGCCACTCATATTCAAACTATTTTCCGACTACACAATAATCAAATACAGTATAAAACATTTTTTAGTTATAGTTCATATATTATTAATTTAACTATTCATGTTTCATACAATCAAATCACTCGAAATGTATTGCAATCGATTCCTATAGTAACATGTGGGTATTCTCTAGTTATTTTAAATTTGGTAACATTTTTAAGTTCATTATTTCTTTCATTGACAAATAATTTTTAATTTTCCTTTATTTCTAAAATTAATGAATATTAAAAAAGCTATGAATTGTTTTGTATGTATTATTGTATATTTTTTAAATTCTCAACTTTTTTAAATTATGATTAAGTTCTAAACTCAGGATAATCTATAAATTCAAAAAATATATATATTTTGAATTGATATTCTTTTAAATACCCAAGTATTTTGATTATTTTTGAAATTGATGAACATCTGAAAATTCTTGGGTTTTTTAAAATTGTCAAAAAATGCTTAATCCATTAAACTTGTTTATGTTTGCAAACACTATTCAAATGTGTGCATATTTTTTAAATTTGTTTATGTTTCTAAAATTCGTGAATATATTTGAATTTCTTTGCTTTTTGTGAAAAGTTCGTGAACATTTTTTAAATCCATGATTTTTTATAATATGAGTACGAAGTCACTACATGCAGGAATGGAGCATGCAACGGAAGCGATACCGAACTAGGCCAGCAAACGTGGCCCAACACGCTACATGCTCAACTGCGTGTTTGCTCGTCGACTCCTCACTCACGTTAAGCGCTGAATATTGCCTTGAAAAAGTTAAGCGCTGAATATTGCTCGTCGACTCCTTGATGTGTTCTTTCGAGGGATTTTGTATGGGTTTTTATCAAGTTGAAACTTTTGTTTGGACCTATGATGACCCGGGTTGGCTTCGCTTGCTCTCTCGGTGGAGAAGACGGCGATGTGGGCCCGATTGGGCCGACTACTCAGAGGCCGATGGGCCTTTCTTTCGGGCATATGGCCGGCCAGGCCCGTTAGTCAGGGCCCGATGAGAGCGGACCCGCAGCACCGCTCCCCGTCTTGTCTTGGCCCCTTCCCTTCTCTCCCCGTCCCCTCGCCGCGCCGCCGTCATCCTCCGCTCTCCCGTCTCCGCCGCGACGCGCGCGGGGCCTGGCCGCCGTCACCTCGCTCGTCAGGTATATCTCCCTCTCGCCCCTCCTCCTCCTCGTGGGTAGCACACCGCGGTGCGGGACACTCGCTTGCTTCTGGGTCCCTGCCACTGGGTCTCGCTTGCCGTCGGCTGTGGGTTCGCTGGGCGCTGGAGTGGCCTTGGATCTCCAGCGGATTCGATTTTGGCGCCGGCGTGGCTTCAGCTTTAATTTAAGAAGAATCCTTCTCCTTCCGTATGTGTGAACCAGATTCGTTCGTTCAGGCATCCGTAGCTGGCTAGCTGCTGCTGCATCGCGGTCGGCTGACTGAGGTGAGCGGACCTCCACCTCGGGCACCGGTGAGGCATGGCTGCTGAGGCGAAGGAGGTGGACATGAAGAAGATGGAGCTTATGAAGGAGGTAGAGCTACTTCCCCTGGTGGATGTTTGTCTACCTTGTGCGCCTTGCAGTCCTTTGGATTTGTTCATTCGCCGACGGTAAAAGACTGATAATCTGCATGTGTTATTCGGTTCAGGTAAGAGCGCATCAAGTGGCGATTGGGGAGCTCAACAACCTGCCTCCATCCAGGGTAAGTACTAAGTATCCCTCCTCCTCCCGGACCCGGGTGAACTATTTTACTATAAATTTCTGGGTGAATTTGGGCGATGGTCAATTGGGCTGTTTTAGTGTGATGGCTTGATAGTTGCTAGGTAGTTACAACTGACAACTTACCACCTGTCTTACTGCACCCAGGCCGCGTACCAGAAGACCTGCAACATCTTCTTCCGCAAGGACATCAAATCGGCCGTCGCGTCCCAACAGAGTACGGTCGATGCTCATCGCTCGCTTTTCTTCTTGTTGTTGTTGTTGGAATTGGTGGTGTTGATTGTTTTCTTATTTTATGTGTGCATCATTCATGGTGATAACATGATTCTTGTCTCTCCGATTTCTTATTCAGAGCAACTTGATACTGCTAAGGCGAAGCTGCAGAAGCTGGATCAGGCATGAATGAAGGTTTGCCACACAAGTTTGAAATTGTGACTTATGCTGCTTCATTCATCCACCTCTGTGAATCGATCCTCTCTAATCAATTGTCTTAGGAGTGCTAGAGAACGTGCAACTTACATATATATATAGCTTTCTGTGTAACAGTTGTGTCGTTTCAAGCTGGTTGCTAGCTATGAGTGTGAGACGAATGAATCATTCCTGAATATGGAGACTGGATACGGGACTGTAGTGTAGTGTCATTCTGCTGTGCTTTGTCAGTTGTTCTGCTATGAAAGCTATCAGGTGAACTACTAAATTCAGGTGGAGTCTCGGCAAACTACGTCTGAGAAGAGAGGCATGAGTGCTGGGGATGAGTAAGATCTGCTGAGCTTTAGCGCAGTTTTTTTAGAAAAATCTTTTGGACTAACGAGTCGTGTGAGCCATGAAGAATGGATTGGCGAGAAGCTCATCGGAATTCTTCCCGGAGAGGCGAAATCATACCTTTGTCTCTCTGCAGTTCTATGTTCGGTTTCTTTGACAGGTTAGTCCTCATGTATGCCTGTAAGCAGCTAACAGACCTTCAGGTAGACGCTGTTTCTGTAGTATTACCATACTGAACTTTGTAGTGTTCAATTAAGCATCTCTAAATGTATAAAATCAATGTCATCATGAGACAAGCGAGGTAGCTGTAGGGGGAGGGGGGGGGGGGGGGGGGGGGGCGCAACTTCGCAAATAACTCTTGAGAAACATGCCTTGTCAGCTAAACTGTCAAGTAGATGTGCAGCTCACCACTTAAGGCATCACCTGTAACAACAAAGGAAGCATTCTTCCCAACATAAAAATGGTAACCCAACAACGTGTATAAACCTATAAGGATGCATTCTTCTGAAATGGTAGCTCAACAACATCTAACAAGTTGATGACGTTCATGAACTGCATTTGGTGAAAAGATAAGGTTGACAAGAAATGCGCCTTCGCCACCGATCATGCTGCTAAAACTCCACCTTCTGGTTGGTTCACAAATAAGCTCCAGGAAGGCATACAAGTACGCCAGATCACCATGAGCAGAAGTGATGTTCAATTACAGAGTTACTGCCCAGCAAGGTCAAAACAAGGAACAAGAAATGAGCAATTCATGTCTCCATTTCTGGATGGGTGTCGTTGGATTATCGTTTCTTCTCCATTGATGTCAATTCATGTCAATTACTCCGATGTTAAATGTTGGTGCTGTCTGTAAGAGTAAAAGTAGTAACCTTGGTAGTGGACATGAGTGGTGAACTGCAAAGCTGGTAGTGTGAGTCTGAAACGTGTGAGTGAAGCTGTATCGGCAAATTATTGTGTTTGTACTCACCTGAGAAGAGATGCATCAGGGCTGGGGAAGAATAAGATCTGATGAGCTTTAGCGGCTTAGTGCAGGATTTTTTCGGACTAACGGGTCATGTGAGCGATGAAGGACGCATCGACGAGAAGCTCCTCGGAGTTCTGCCCAGAGAGATGAAACTGTACATTTGTCTCTGTGCAAACTGGCCCGACCAACAAACTGTACATTTGTCTCTGTGCAAACTGGCCCGACCAACTTGCAGTTCTGTGTTGTGTTTCTTTGACAGGTTAGTTCTGATGTATGCCTGTATAAGCAGTGAACATGCATTCAGGTAGACGCTGTTTCAACAGTATTAACATATTGCACTTTGTAGTGTTAAATTAATAGCGTATTTAAATGTATCAAATCAAAGGCATCATGAGACAAGCGCTGCCGGGGCAACTTCGCAAGAACTCTCGAAAAACACATGCCTTACCAGCTAAACTATCAATTACAGGTGCAACTCACGGCTGAAGACATCATTACTTATAACATAATAAAGGAGACATTAATTCTTCCGAACATAAAAAATGGTAATCCAGCAACGTGTATAAGTTACAAGGAAGCATTCTTCTGAAATGGTAGCACACCAACATCTAACAAGTTGATGAGGTTCATGAACATCATTTCACAGAAAAAAAATAAGGCTGACAAGAAACGCGTTTTTGCCGCCGACCATGCTGCTGAAAAAACAATACTTGCCCCTGGATCCTCCTTTGTTGCATAGAAGGTTCATAAAACGGTCAAGCAAGCAGTGTAATGTCGACATAGCTCATCCATTGCGCCTTCAAAATGGGGTTATTTGTATTACGAGTGAGTGAGCATGCAGGCGGGTTGCTTGCCTTGCCTGAACCCTGAACATGAGCAGGAACTCGTCCCGTCGGAGGAGACACGTTCAGAATGTACGTCCTCTGGAAAGGCTATCCCGAATTTCTGACAGAGGGAGATACGAGCTCGATCAATCCTATCATATTGGCATGGTCTGATTATCAAATTCCTGTCCCAGCATCTCTGGAACTGTCTTCTGAATGCAGTCAAGGAACTGAAAATAACCATATTTTTTTTTAGTTCACAACATGTGGTGAATAATAAACAGAGACGAAAAAAGCAGGTTTACCTGTTGAAGATTTCAGATTTCTGATATGGCAGCACAATGGTAGGTAGGATTTTCCGACATGGCAGGATAAATCTCCAGTTTGCTTTCTGAAATACCAGCAACTGGACAAGAGAGGTATAATTATCGAGACATCAAAATCAAGATGGCCACATGGGTACGAGGTTCTGATTATCAACTGACCTCCCAGCGTTCATCCATCTTCACCGTGATCATAACCGCGTGAGGACGGGGTTCTGAAGTGAAACCGAACCTGTTCATATCACAAGAAAAATACGTTAAGCATTTTCCCTCCCAACCAAATATAATAACTAATGTAATAGGTCATCCAGGACAGGGATGGCCTGGGCAATCCCTCCAGTAGCATATAATTGTACGATTTTGGGTTTTTAGTCCAACAAAAAAAACTGGGCATATAAGGTAGAAGTATACCTTAGAAAGGTACTCAGCGATCAGTCCACATAGCGCCCATTAATATCGACATCTAGCTTGATTGTTGCAAGTGATCTGCATCCTTCTGATAACTCGTCGCTGCATCCGTAGATCCCCAGTTTTTCCAGCGAAGGTGGGAGGCCCTTCTTCGCAAGCCCTGAGATGCTACTACAACGAAAGATCTCCAACGTCTTGAGGGAAGGGAGGTCGTGCAGCCCTGCGGGAAGATCTACGAGATCCTCACATTCGTCAAACCAGAGCTTTTGCAGGGACTTGAGGAGCAGAAGCGCTTCCTCTTGCTCATCTGTTAGTCTCCTTGCGTCCAAATTTAAAAGCGTTAGGCTTCGGAGGCAGGTGAGGCCCTTGCAGAATGACGTGGTAAGGGGAGACAAGTCATCGATCCATAGACTTTCCAGTGCAGGGAATAACTCATAGCTATGACTTGAAATCCCCTCAGTTGGCCCAATACTCTCCAGTGCGGTAACGGAATCCAAGGCAGGGAGGTTCACCAGGGATTGCAACCGCTCTACCTCTAGTGCGACAGGGGAACAGAGTATTTCCAAATGCTTGAGGTTCACGAGGGATTCCATGCCCTCTAGTGTGACGAGCGAACTACATGCATGAATTCCCAAACGTTCCAGCGCTGTGCAGGAATGCAGCTGTAGTGATTCCAATCTTAAGTTCTCATGTAATTCCAAAGACCTGAGGGTTCCAAGCGATTGCACGCCCTGTAATGCGACAAGCGACCCACAGTACCAAATTTCCAAACGTTCCAGCGTTGTGCAGGAATGCAGCTGTAGAGATTCCAAACTTGAGTTTTCAACTAATTCCAAAGACCTGAGGGTTCCAAGCGATTGCATGCCCTGTAATGTGACGAGCTGTTCACAACGTATAATTTCCAGTTCTTCCAACGCCGTACAGAAATCCAGCTGTAGACATTCCAAACTACCGCTGTCCATTTTTAATTTTTTGAGGCACGTGAGCTTATTACCCACAAAGCAGGGCCGCAGAGCTTTTCGGGGATAATCAGACCAAACAAGTTGTTCAAGTGATTGCGGGAGGAGACATCTGCCGTTCTCTTGGCCGTCTTCCTCAACCTCCTCCTCAAGGGAGGTAAATCCAGCAAAGCCTTCCTTACTCCCGTCAAATATTAGATGAGGGCATCTAGCAATTGTTATCTTTCTGAGATTCAATGGAATGTGCACGATTCCATCTACAACTGAGATTGGCCGTGCATCAGTTACATATCCTGATGATGCTCGAACTGAGCTTCGCAATGCATCATCTAGATATACTGATGATAAAGCCTCGGAAGCCGGGAGAAGGTTTGACTGTATCTTTCCTTTCTCTTCTGTCGTTAACAGTTTGAGCTGTGGGCAGCAATATAAATCTAGTTCCTTCAGGGTAGGCGAATGTCGCAGTATCAGAGATAGCCACTTCCCTGTTATTCCACAATCTCTAATACAGAGACTTTCCATAGACGGGAGAGCAGTACCAGTTGCAGTTATCATGTCTTCATGGGTGTGCTCTCGCACATCATCTGAAGAGAAAAGTTTTTCGCAACTCACTATTCTCAAACTCCTTAAAGAGATGAGCTGACTTAAACCTTTGAATGAAATAGATGTTAATCTTCCGCACGATGATATCTCCAAGCATTTGATATACTTGAGATTATGGAATGCTAAAATTTTGCCATCGAGTGCCATCATCTCACCAGAAGGCAGACCCCAAATTCCATTTCTGCTAATTTTGAATGTTTCCATGTAAGATCCCTCCATTGTCATAATTGTTGAAACTCTGCTGATTGATAGTTCAGAAAATATGGCCGAAGGCGGAAGGGCGATTTGTACTTGCAAATGAGGACAATTACACATGATGAGTTTCTTCAAACCGGGCAACCATGCCTTATGCTCAATTTCAAAGTTATGACCTTTCTGAAACAGATCAAACACCTCAAGTACAGGGCAACTCTGGATCTCCAACACCCTTAAACTAGATTTCATATCACCCATGGAAGTACAAGAACATCTCTGTAAATCTGGCATTTCATATAGAACCAGCTCCTCCAATGATGGAACTGATACTTTTGTTACACTACGCATGTTTCTCAGCTTCAACCTTTTAAGAAATCGAAGCATTTCCAGAGATGAAAGTATTCTACTTTCTCCGCAATCCTCTAGATGAATTGTATGCAATGACATAAAGAAAGTAAGATCCAATACCGGAAGACGGAAAAGCTCGCTGAAAACATGAAGCAAAGCCTTCTGCTCAGTATGATCACCCTCAAGTTTTATATAATAAAGACGTGCATGATTTACCATGCTAAGGAAGGAATTAAAATCAGTGGATGTTGCAGACATTTGCAGCAGACGCAGATTATGTGCTGTTTCAAATACAACTTGGAATGCTTTGAAGAAAAAGGAGTCATACTTCCCAATTAACACCAATGTCCTCAACTTTCTCACTGGTGCGACTATAGTTTGCAAGAAAGATTCAAACTTCTCGCTACGAGGTATGTTCCCAGTCTGATCATCCCTCCCATATACAGAACTGGTTACTATGGATAAATGGTGTACATTTGGTAAAATTTCATTGCATTGCAAACCATCCAAAGTTGCACACTCAGTTCTTGAAACTAGCCTTGCAAAATCATGCATGAGGCCACACATAGCATAGGAAGTTTGAGTTTTATCATCAAGAGATGAACTTTCTTTTTTAACCTCCTCAAACAAGCCCAGGTTCACCAAGTCAGTCAGATAGTACCGTCCCATCTCTTCCAAACTGATACTTCGACAATCACACTTCACAAATCCTTGTGAAATCCAAAGACGAACTAGCTCCTCAGCAAGAAATTTATATTTGTAGGGGAATATAGAACAATATGAGTAGCATTGCTGCATAGGGTAGGGCAGCTCATCATAGGAAAGCTTCAAAGAGGACATGATACCACCAGTGTGTTGCAGAGATTTCCAACCTTCAGTCTTCAGAACGTAACTCCAGTGATCCACAGTAAGTTGATCACTTAATAGTGCCCCAGCAGTTTGTGCAGCTAATGGGTTTCCTTTTAACTTTTTCGCTATTTCATGTCCTAAGTCACTTAGACTTGCCTGCTCTTTGTAATTGTCATCACCAAATACACATGCTTTAAAGAATAGCCAAAAATTATCACTTTTCAAACCATCAAAGTTAATTGGTCGAGTTGTACTTGTACCTCTCTTCTTGGCAACAGATGGTTTTCTAGTTGTTAAAATTATCATATTTCCAGTTGCACTATCAGAATTGAAAGGAGCCAGCAATTTGTTCCATCGGCCATCATCCATGACTTCCCAAACATCATCTAAAATAAGTAGTACCCTCTTTGATTTAATATGACCCTTCAAGATCTCCTGAAGCTTGGGAAAGCTGCATAGGCCATCATGTGTTTCTTGGGAGACGTAATCTAACATCTCTCTTGTGAGTCTCATTTCATCAAAGTTTTTAGAAACCCAAATCCATATCTTGTGATCAAATTGACTTTCCAAAGCTGGATCATTGTATACAAGCTGAGCGAGAGTTGTCTTCCCAGCTCCTCCGATGCCTACAATAGGCAGAATAGTTACCCCGGGAGTTGATTTGTGTTCTACTATCAACTTTTTTATGGATCTCTTCTCTATAGCTCTCCCATAGACTTTCCCTTGAAGAACACTTGATGTTCTTCGGCGCGGATCTGAGACTGTAATCGGACAGTGATTTGAACTGGTGCCATCAGAGTCTGACCCAAGTATCTTGAGAAGCTTTGTGATAGCTTCTCGCCTGCCTTGCAGCTGACTAGCGGTGGCTTGTATCCTTTCAGAAAATGCATCCTTATTCCAACCGTCTCGGTTAGCTGCGGTGATGTGTGTTGGCTCCTGACCAGTTCTCAACTTTTTTCTGTTGGGTGATGTAGGAATCGTAGTAGCATCATTCATGCTGCAATAACAAATAGATCATGGATTGGCACTGAAAACCTTAATATGCTCTTAAGCAGAAGTGTATTAAAAAAGATAGGCAAAAGTGTGATCTAGATACCTTGAAGAAGGGTCACTCGATCCACGTTTCTTGGTACAACCTTTGCTATTGAGATGATTGCGCAAAACTGATGTCCCCATTTTGGTTGTGCACATAACCTCTTTTTTGCAGTGCTTACATCTTGCTCTGGAAGGCCCTCCGTTCTGTTCAAACTCTGTGATTTCAAAATGAATCCATTCCTTGGATCTTAACCTGCCATTACTGCTACTCTGTACATCATCAGCATTTTCTCTAGAATTCTCAACAGTTTGCTGCGTTCCAGGTCCATCCGTTTGGAGCAGTGTCTCTAAGGTAGAATAAAAAGTTGGAATTTCCAATTATAAAGCAATTCAGCAGATACTTGGGGTCTAAATCCATTATCAAAATACCTGGGGGTTGGAGCTCCTGCTGCAGCCTGTAGCCGTCGAGCTCGTCGACCACGTCGTCGGCGTCGTACAGCAGCTCCTTGACGGCCGTGAGAGATCGGGCCAGCGCCTTGTTCCCGGCCGACCTCCCCTGCACAGCAGAAACTACCATCTCCACTGCCTCGACCTCGGACCTGAGCTCCTCAACGTCGTTGCCGAGGCCAGCTTGGCGGATCCATGAATTCAGCTTGCCGCCGGCTGCGAGATTTGCAAGGATGGTGTCGGCAAGCCAGCCAATCGCAGGCTCCAGGGTGGGGTCTTCCACCGCCTCCATCGGCAGATCCAGGCGGAGATGGAGAGCGCAGTAGCGGGAAGCAACTCAGACTCGTTGACTGCATAAGGGCTGAGGAAGGTGGTTGGCTTGGCAGGCATTTGTCATCCATTCATTTAAAGCAGTGGTGCTCCCGTACCATTCATTCTGATCTCACGGCCGTACTAATTATCCTCTTTCCCTCTCCTTTTGGCAGCCAAAAGAAAATCCAAAACACTCCAAGCGTCTCGTCTTCTCCTCGTCCATGCTCCATTTCTGCCCCCGCCATCCAGTGGTTCTGCACGGGTCATGGACACCTGGACCTGGTGATGCAGGTGTAGCGCGTGCGGCGGGCAGAGTCACTTGCGCCATCGACAAGAGGACCTCCGTGTGGGGCACACCACTGTAGAACCCGTGGTCGTTAACGCGTACGCCATGGTCAGCTGAGTCACCCCCGGCATGAACGTGACCACCTCCGGTGCCCGCTGCCGTGTCCGGCTGTCGGCTACGCTGCTGTGCATGCCGCCGACGTCAACACGTATGCTTGTAGGGGTAGCTCACCTCCGGCGTCGACGTGTAGACTCTCTGTTGGAAATATGAGCAATTTACCATATGATTTTATTAACAGAAATGATAGATAAATCATGACTATCATAGCAGTTATAAGACAAGTCATGCAATCATACAGAGAGTATGCAAATAGCATCTGAAATGGTAAGTATAAAGGGAACATATCTAGAACAAAGACTATAACAGCAAACTCCGGCAAGAACTCAAACAAAATGAACACAAACACGTACTGAGTAGCAGCAGCAGTGGGATTGGCGTTGACGTCGTCACCGGCCATGTTGTCGAAGAGATTGCTAACGTCGGGGAAGAAGTCGTCGTCTGGGAAGTGGTCGTCGGCGTCCGTGATGAAGAAGCCAGTAGTCGCGCAGAGCGCTCCCCAAAAACCTTATCACCCTTCTCCCGTACAGGACTCAAAGTGGCGAGGTTTCGGAGGCCTACTGTCCCGACCTGCGGTGCACGCCGCAAGCCGGGATGGGGAAGTACGTAGCAGCTCAGAGATTGGAACTCGATGGCGTGAGGAAAATGATGTTCTGGTGTGTCTCTCTGAAGAGGAGCGACCTCTTTTTTATAGGCACGGGAGAAGGAGGCGAATAGGCTACGACGGAAGACGAAACGAAAGGACGGGAGACGAAGGGAACAGCCAGCAACCGAAGGGTGCAGCGTTCGTATTTACTCTCCACTACCACAAAAACGTTTCAGCTTCCGTGCAACCTTTCACATACCAGTCATGCGTGGCAAAAATTTAGACATCGGCTCGGCTCATTCTCGCAACCCGCGACGCGTTGTGACGAGGCGTGGTGTGGCGAGGCAGGCGGCGGAGGAGGAGCGTGCGTGTATCTCTCTCTTGTTCTCATGCTCATACATGTGTGGAAACAACCTCCCTTATAAGGAGGTCCAACTCCTACTAGGTGAGCAGTATGGGACTAAACTTTTGTCCCACCTCTTGCCTTGCATGAATGGGCTGAGTGGGCCTCTAGGATTTATTAGGAATTCTGAAACTGCTATTGGGCTGGCCCATATATAGATCAAATTCCAGCAATCCCCCACCAGATCCCAGAGGCACACAAAATTTGCCTTTGGTTCCAAAACACTGTTTATATACCGGTACTGCAGTGGAGACTGTCAAGTTGAACTTCCACCTAGAACTCTATGCTACACTAGTAAGCAACTTGAACAGTGGACTATGCCTTGAACTGCAAGTTTTCTGCGAATCTAGCTTCACACAAAGCCTTGACCGATACTAGGCTACCGTGGGACTTCCCCGCGGGTGGAGCTTATACGTCATACTCCGAGGCCTTTCATGAGTTTACTAGAGAGCACCCTACTCTCATAGATTGCGACGTTAACAATCAGACTCATATAGGTGTGTTCTTGAAGAGATGTTCTGCAGGACAACATCTCTGTTTAAATAAGCCACTTAGAACACATTAAGATACAAATCAACCTGCCATGCAGATTAGGAGAGTATTGCATCTTCATGGAGTGGTATTGTTAATAGTAAGGATACTCTCCTTTCTGTTGACCAACAGCTTGTCTTCCACATCTAATTCACACATCTAATTCACGGTATCTCCGATCACATAGACTAGGTTACCACTGTGAACAACTCATATTGTGGGTCTCATACCCATCTCCTTCGATGCATTATCTATCACATTACATGATAGACCCTTAGTAAAAGGATCTGCCAGATTTTTAGATGTTTGGATATAATCCAATGCAATAACTCCAGAGTTTCTCATTTTCCTAACAGACTTTAACCTTCTTGGAACATGTCTTGATGACTTCATGTTATCCTTTGAATTTCTCACTTTGGCGATCACAGTTTGATTGTCGCAGTTCATAAGAACACCCGGTACAGGTTTCTCAACAACTGGCAAGTCATTCAAGAGCCGACGAAGCCAATCTGCTTCAATCGTAGCTGTATCTAGTGCTGTGAGTTCTGCTTCCATTGTCGACCTCGTTAAGATGGTCTGCTTGCAAGACTTCCAAGAAACAGCGCCACCACCATGAGTGAATACATATCCGCTCGTGGCCTTTATCTCATCAGCATCAGAGATCCAGTTTGAGTCACTATACCCTTCAAGTACTTTTGGGTACCCAGTGTAGTGAATTCCATAACTCGTAGTGCCCTTCAGATGGCGCATAACTCTTTCTAGAGCTTTCCAATGATCATCTCCTGGTTTTGAGACAAACCGGCTCAGTTTGCTGACAGCAAAAGAGATGTTAGGTCTCGTAGCGCTGACTAAATACATAAGCGAGCCAATTATCTGAGAGTATTTCAATTGATCTCTAGCAATTCTTCGATTCTTTCGAAGCAACACGCTAGCATCATAAGGTGTTGGAGAGGGCTTGCAGTCACTATAACCAAAGCGACTCAAGATCTTTTCCACATAGTGAGATTGAAGCAATGTAATCCCACCATCATCATCTCTCAACAGCTCGATATTCAGAATAACATCAGCTACTCCTAAATCCTTCATCTCGAAACAACGAGATAGGAAATCCTTGACCTCCTTAATAACATTCAGATTTGTTCCGAAAATCAATATGTCACCAACATACAAGCAAAGGATAACTCCCTCGCCCCCACCATGGCGATAGTACACACATTTGTGAGCTTCATTTACAACAAAGCCTACAGCTGTTAAAGTTCTTTCAAACTTCTCATGCCACTGCTTAGGTGCTTGTTTAAGTCCATACAAAGACTTCAACAATTTGCACACTTTCCCTTCCTGACCGTCCACTATAAACCCATCTGGTTGTTCCATATAAATTTCCTCGTCCAACTCTCCATTTAGGAAAGCAGTCTTATCATCCATTTGATGAACGAGAAGACCATGTGAGGCAGCTAGTGAAAGTAGTACTCGAATAGTGGTCAGTCGGGCCACAGGTGAGTAAGTATCAAAGAAGTCTTCACCTTCCTTTTGAGTATAACCCTTGGCCACGAGCCGTGCCTTGTACTTCTCAATAGTACCATCAGGACTAAGCTTCTTCTTGAATACCAATTTGCACCTATAGGTTTGCACCCATAAGGACGATCAGTTATCTCCCAAGTTTCATTTGCCAAGATGGAATCCATCTCACTACGGACCGCTTCCTTCCAGTAGTCAGCATCTTCAGATGCATAAGCCTCTGAAATAGAACTAGGAGTGTCATCTATGAGATATACAAGAAAATCATCACCAAAGGACTTTGCAGTCCTCTGTCTCTTGCTCCTTTTAGAAGACTCATTATTATCCTCCACATGACCTTCAAAATGTTGCGTTGCAATGGTAGGTTCAGAAATTGCAGCTACATCTTGACTCGATGAACTAGGCAACTCCTGATTTTATGAGCTACCCATATCCTTCATGGGAAAGATATCTTCGAAGAAAGTCGCATCATTTGACTCCATGATTGTACCGACATGCATGTCAGATACCTCAGATTTTACAATCAAGAATCTATAACCAATGCTATGAAAAGCATAGCCCAGGAAAACACAATCCACAGTTTTTGGTCCAAGCTTTTGCTTCTTTGGAATTGGTATATTGACTTTTGCCAAGCAGCCCCAAGTTCGTAGGTAAGAGAGTTTTAACCCTTTCTTTTTCCATTCCTCGAATGGAGTTATCTCTTTGTTCTTCGTGGGAATTCGGTTTAGGACATGACATGCAGTCAATATCACCTCCCCCCCCATGCCTTGGAAAGACCCGATGTGTCTAACATGGCGTTAACCAAATCAGTTAGAGTACAGTTTTTTCTTTCGGCTACCCCATTTGACTGAGGCGAATAGGGAGGCGTCCTCTCATGGATTATACCATGTTCCGCACAAAAAGAATCAAATTCATTGGAAAAATACTCTCCACCATGATTGGACCTAAGCCTCTTGATTTTCCGATCAAGTTGGTTTTCCACTTCAGCTTTATAGATCTTGAAGAAATTTAAAGCCTCATCTTTTGATTTTAAAAGATACACATGGCAGTATCTAGTGGAGTCATCGATTAACGTCATAAAATATTTCTTTCCACCTTTCGTCAAAACACCATTCATTTCACAAAGATCTGAATGTATGAGTTCTAGTGGTGCAAGATTTCTTGTTTCCGCGGTTGTATGAGACTTACGTGGTTGCCTAGCTTGCACACAAATTTGACACTTAGATCCCTTGACAACGATGAAGTTGGGGATTAAGTTCAACTTGGCTAGCCGCATCATACAACCAAAATTGACATGACATAGACATGAATGCCAGACATTTGATTCACTATTGCTGCAAACTTGATTAACAACTTTATTACAAACGTCTGACAATGATAGTCTGAACAAGCCTCCTGACTCATAACCTTTACCAACAAAAGTTCCATACTTGGATATTACAAATTTATTGGACTCAAAGACAAGCTTGTAGCCATCTCTAGACAGAAGAGATCCGCTAACAAGATTTTTATTGACGGAGGGGACATAATGCACGTTCTTCAGCCGCACGATCTTCCCCGAAGTAAACTTCAGATCGACCGTGCCATCACCACGAACAGAAGCACTTGAACCGTTGCCCATCAGCATGGAAGTAGTCCCTGCGGCCCGATAAGAAGAAAACATGGAAATGTCACCGCATACGTGCACATTAGCACCCGTGTCAATCAACCAATCAGGGGAATGACATACTGAGAGAATAGTGGGAAATATAACGTACCCAACATCCTTCATCTCAGTGTCACCAATGAAAACATTGGCGATCTTGTCGCCTTTCCCATGTTGACGCTTGTCATAACGGTTAGGGCAACTAGGTGCCCAATGATCAGGATCTCCGCAGACATGACAAACACCTTTCTTCTTGTCATTCTTCTTCTTGAAGTTGGTCTGCTGCGAAGCCTTGTTCTTCCCATCAAACTTTCCCTTACCATCAAACTTGCCCTTGTTCTTGAACTTTTGGGGCTGGAAGTTTTTCTCCTGTACCAGATTGGCACTAGAACCTCCCTCCATACCTCGAGCACGTATGTCTTTTGCTCTCGCCTTTTCTTCCACATCAAGAGTACCAATGAGATCCGGAACGAAAAACTCCTGCCTCTTATGCTTCAGAGAGGTAGCAAAGTTCCTTCATGAGGGAGGAAGCTTAGTGATGATACCTCCGGCAACAAACTTCTCCGGTAACATACAATTGAAGTGCTCAAGTTCTCTAGCAAATGACTGTATCTCGTGAGCTTGCTCAACCAGGAGCGCTCATCAGTCATCCTGTAGTCATAGAATTGTTCCATGATATACAGCTCAGTGCCAGCATCCGAGACCCCAAACTTGGCCTCGAGTGCGTGATACGTCTCCAACGTATCTATCATTTTTTATTGTTCCATGCTGTTATATTATCAATCTTGGATGTTTTACAATCATTTTATAGCAAATTTATATCATTTTTTGGGACTAACCCATTGACATAGTGCCAAAGAGCCAGTTGTTGTTTTTGCTTGTTTTTTACTTCGCAGAATATCAGTACAAAACGGAGTCCAATCAAGACAAAACTTTTTGGAGAATTTTTTTGGACTAGAAGAGTGCCAGTGGGCCAAAGAAGTAACCAGGAGGGAGCCCGGGCAGCCACAACTCTATAAATTCCCAAATATTCAGAAAACCCTAGGGGAGTCGACGAAACACAATTCCATCCGCCGCAAGTTCCAGAACCACGAGGTCCAATCCAACACCATCACGGAGTGGTGCATCGTCTTCATGGGTGCCTCTCCGATGATGCATGAGTAGTCCACCATAGACCTATGGGTCCATAGGCAGTAGCTAGATGGCTTCCTCTCTCTCTTTTGATTCTCAATACAATGGTCTCTTGGAGATTTATTTGATGTAATGCCTTTTTGCGGTGTGTTTGTTGGGATCCGATGAATTTTGAGTTCATGATCAGTTTCTATCCATGAATATTATTTGAGTCTTCTTTGATCTCTTATATGCATGATTACTTATAGCCTCGTATTTCTTCTTCGAATATTTGGTTTAGTTAGGCCAACTAGATCGATTTTTCTTGCCATGGGAAAAGGTGCTTTGTGATGGGTTCGATCTTGCGGTGTCCTTTCCCAGTGACAGAAGGGACAGCAAGGCACTCATGTATCGCTGCCATTAAGGATAACAAGATGCGGTCTATTCCTACATGAATAGATCTTGTCTACATCATGTCACCTCTCTTATTGCATTACTCCATTTTTCCATGAACTTAATATGCTAGATGCATGCTGGATAGCAGTCGATGTGTGGAGTAATAGTAGTAGATGCAGAATCGTTTCGGTCTACTTATCTTGGACGTGATGCCTATATAAGGATCATTGCCTTGGATATCGTCATGATTATTTGATCTTCTATCAATTGCGCAACTGTAATTTGTTCACCCACCGTGTGCTATACTCATGAGAGAAGTCACTAGTGAAACCTACGGCCCCCGGGTCTACTTTTCCAACATATTGCTTTCCGATCTATCTTTTTGCCGCTTTTGTTTTCAGATCTATTAATCCAAAAACCCAAAAATACCTTGCTGCACTTTTTGTTTACTTCTTTTATTTTGTGTTCTTGCGAGATCTATTTGCCCAACCTATTACAACCTAATCTATCTTTTTATCGTTAAGAGCTTGACAACCTCTCTTACGCGTCGAGTTGCAAGTATTTGTTCTTGTGTGCAGGTGATGTTTACATAGTTGCTTGATCTTCCTCTAGGGATTGATACCTTGGTTTATTAACTGAGGTAAATACTTATCGTCGCTGTGCTGCAACATACCTTCCTCTTTGGAGAAATACCGACGCAGTCTCAAGCCACGTCAAAGGATTCTGGCGCCGTTGCCGGGGAGGAAGCAATCTCTTCAGCGTGCCAATCTCTGGCGCCGGGGAGACATCATCAACATCTATCAGGTTCCTAATCACAAATCTCATCTCCTTGCAATTTACATTATTTGTCATGTGGCTCTCGTTTTCCTCTCCCCCACTTCACAAATTTGCCGTTTTATTCGCCTTCTTTTTCATTTGCCTTTTTCTCGTCAGATCTCTTGTTTGCTTGCGATCTTGTTTGCGTAGTCACGATGACTCAAGAAAATACCAAATTGTATGACTTTTCCAATACCAATAATAATGATTTTATTAGCACTCCGATTGCTCCTCCCGCCACTAGTGCGGAGTCTTGTGATATTAATGCCGCTTTATTGAATCTTGTCATGAAAGATCAATTTTCCGGTACTCCTAATGAGGATGTCGCGTCCCATCTAAACACATTCGTAGAATTGTGTGATATGCAAAAGAAAAAATATGTGGACAATGATATTGTGAAGTTGAAATCATTTCCTTTCTCCTTGCAGGATCGTGCAAAAATTTGGTTTTCTTCTTTTCCTCGCAATAGTATTGATTCTTGGGATAAGTGCAAGTACGCTTTTATCACTAAGTATTTTATGCCCGCGAAAATTATTTCCCTTCGAACTCAAATCATGAATTTTAAGCAACTTGAACATGAACATGTTGCACAATCTTGGGAAAGAATGAAATTGATGCTAAGAAATTGTCCTATTCATGGTTTAAATCTTTGGATGATCATACAAAAAAATTATGCGGGATTGAATTTTGTCTCTAGAAATCTTTTAGATTCTACCGCGGGTGGTACTTTTATGGAAATTACTTTAGGTGATGCTACTAAATTGCTAGATAATATTATGGTAAGTTATTCACAATGGCATACTGAAAGAGCACCTACTAGTAAAAAAGTTAATTCGGTTGAAGAAATTAGTACTTTGAGTGAAAAAGTTGATGCTCTTATGAAGTTGGTTGCTAGTAAAAATGCTCCTATTGATCTTAATGATGTGCTTTTGTCTACTTTGATTGAGCAAAATAATGATTCTGTAGATGTGAATTTCATCTCATGAAACAATTTCAATAACAATGCTTATAGAGGTAATTTTAATCATAGGCCTTTTCCTGGAAATTTCTCTAATAATTATGGTAATTCCTATGGTAATTCTTCTTATAATAATAATAGGAACGCCTCTGATCTTGAGAGTAATTTTAAAGAATTTATCAATGCTCAAAAGTCTTTCAACACTACGATAGAAGAAAAGTTGAATAAGTTTGATGATATGTCTAGAAGCATTGATAGAATTTCCCATGATGTAGAAAATCTCAAGTTGAATGCTTTTCCACCTAAGATTAATGAATCAATTAAAGTTTTATATGTTTCTATGGATGAAAGTAAGAAAAGAACCGCTATGCTTAGAGCTAAAAGAGATTTTTTAGAAAAAGCGTTTTCTAGCGATTACTTTCATAAAAATGATGAAGATCTTAAAATGATTGGTGTTTGCTCTATTGATTCCTTGTTTAGTAATGTTAAATTTGATGATAAAGGGACTGAATAAGAGTCAACTTTAGCTAGAGGGCGTCCCAATAATTTGGAGGGTGAAAATCTTGATGAAAAAATTGATGAAACTGGGTTTGGAGAGGTCAAAACTTTAACTAGTGATGTGCCCATTATTTTGGATTACAAAGCTTTAATTATGATAGTTACTTATTGGTTGATTGTATTTATTTGCTGCAATCCATGATAAATTCACCCCATGCTTATGAACAAAATAAAGCTTTTACTAAACATATTGTTGATGCCATGATGAAATCTTTAGAAGAAAAGTTGGAATTAGAGATTTCAATTCCTAGAAAATTGCATGATGAGTGGGAAACTACCATTAAAGTCAAGAATAAAAATTATGAATGCTTTGCTTTATGTGATTTGGGTGCTAGTGTTTCCACAATTACGAAATCTCTATGTGATGTGCTTGGTCTTATCAATATTGAAGAATGTTCTCTTAATTTGCACTTGGCGGATTCTACTATTAAAAAGCCTTTGGGAAGAATTAATGATGTTCTTATTCTTGCAAATAGAAATTATGTGCCCATTGATTTTATTGTTTTTGATATTGATTGCAATCCGTCTTGTCCCATCATACTTGGTAGACCGTTTTTACACACTATAGGCGCCGTGATTGATATGAAAGAAGGCAATATTAAATTTCAATTTCCACTTAGAAAGGGTATGGAACACTTCCCTAGAACAAGAATTAGGCCACCATATTAATCAATAATGAGGGACTTCTATGGAGTAAAAACTAAAGATGACAATACTTGAATGTTTCCGTCATGCCTAGCTAGGGGCGTAAAACGATAGCGCTTGTTGGGAGGCAACCCAATGAATAAAATTTATTTTATCTTTTCCTTTATGTTTTTGAGTGTTTACACAATTATTCCTCTGTTATGATTGTGTTTTTATGTTTTATTTAGTGTTTGTGCCAAGTAGCACCTTTCGGATGATTCATAAGATGAGTAGAAACAATGCTGAATCTGAAACAGAAACTTTGACTCGAGTGCGCGAATTTTCATTTTTTACTGGAGCGTGATAATGAGCTGAAATTTTAACACAGTATTTTTATACAAATTCTTGACGTTGTCCTAATTTTTCGTTAGAGTTACAGAAGTATGGGTAGATTACAGATTACTACAGACTGTTCTGTTTGAGATAGATTCTGTTTTCGTTGCATTGTGTGCTTGTTTTGATGAATCTATGGCTTGTATTGAAGGGTATAAGTCATGGTAAAGTTAGAATACAGTAGATATAATGCAATAATAAAATATTAATGGGTTTGCAACAGTACTTAGAGTGGTAATTTGCTTCATTATACTAACGGATCTCACAAAGATTTTGTTAAGTTTTGTGTGATTGAAGTTTTCAAGTTTTGGGTGAGATCACGATGGATGAAGGAATAAGGAGTAAGAAGAGCCTAAGCTTGGGGATGCCCATGGCACCCCAAGATAGTATCCAAATAGTAACAAGAAACTAAGCTTGGGGATGCCCCGAGTGGCATCCCCTCTTTCTTCTAACAACCATCGGTATTTTACTTGGAGCTATATTTTTATTCATCACATATCATGAGTTTTGCTTGGAGCGTCTTGTATTATATGAGTCTTTGCTTGATTTTCTTTTTATCCTTGCCGGACACACCTATTTGAGAGAGCCAAAATTATGCTATGATTTGTTAGAATTGCTCTATATGCTTCACTTATTTTTTTTGAGCTATGGAATTGCTCTAGTGCTTCACTAATATCTTAATTTGAGAGTTAGTAAATTTTAAGAAATGCTCTATTGCTTCACTTATATTAATTTGAGAGTTAGTAAATTTTGGAGAAATCCTCTCATGCTTCACTTATACTATTTTGAGAGATGAAACTTTTATGCTCATGATCTTCACTTAAATCTATGTGAGCTTGTCAAAAGCAATGGCAATATATGAAACTAGCCCCAAAGTGATAAATATTCAAGAGGGATATAATAAAAACTTTCATGAAGACCATTGGACAAATTAAACTTGATTCCTTGTAATAGTTTTGAGACATGATGATAGTAATATGTGAGTTATGTTGGTGAGTAATTATGCTTAGTAAGAATATTGATGTTAAGGTTTGTGATTCCCTATGCAAGCACGAAAGTCAATAGTTGTGCAATGAAATTACATCCTACTTATGGTGCATTATTCGGTGTTAGTTATGCTTAATGCTCGTTTATGTGAATTTTCGTTCCTTGGTTGGATGCTTCTCAATCTATTTGCTAGCCTTCACTTGTACTAAGTAGAAATACTACTTGTGCATCCAAAATCCCTTAAACCCGGTTTTGCCATATGAGTCCACCATACCTACCTATATGCGGTATTTCCATGCCGTTCCAAGCAAATTTGTATGTGCCATCTCTAATTTTCAAAATGAATTTTCCTTTTTGTGTGCTCGTACCGCTCATGAAGCGGAAGGGGGTGACCGATATTTTTCCATACTAGATGTGTTATTCTCAAGATGAGTGTTTATTCACTTGTCATTGCATGAGAGTATGGCGGTAATAGGGATGCCTAGTCCCGAAATGAAAATAAATAAATTTACTTTATGTTGTCAAAAAATAAATTCCTTCAAAAGTGTTGGTATGGAAGGCAACCGTGGATTCGGCTAGCCATGGAAAGTGAAAGAATGGTGGAAAAAGGAATAAACTTTATTTTTTGTTTGGGAACCGGTTATGATATATCTAGCATGGAAAGGTATTGAAAGCTCTCGGTCGTTTTCGTTGACAGGAAAGGCATGCCACCCAAAATATTTTTCTCTATCAATTTAAACCTTGAGCTCTGGCACCTCTACAAATCCCTACTTCCCACTGTGAAGGGCCTATCTATTTACTTTATGCAATTTTTATTTTCATTCGAGTCTCCATCTTCTCTTATAAAGCACCAACTAGGGGGCACTATGATCGTACTTGAGCCTTAGGTGTAGCTAATATTTGAGTGTGTTTCATGAATGGATAAATGATTGAGCATGATGGCTAGGGATAGCTTTCTTTAGTGTTGATATTTTGAAAGACATGGTTGCTTGTTGATATCCTTAAGTATTAAAGTCTCTATGTCAAAACTAGACTATTGCTTTGAACCATCTAAAAGTCCAAATGTCCATGCTACAAAAGAAAAGAATATGTGATGAACATGTTAGGCAACATTCCAAATCAAAAATTATGTTTTTATCATTTACCTACTCGAGGACGAGTAGGAATTAAGCTTGGGGATGCTGATACGTCTCCAATGTATCTATCATTTTTGATTGTTCCATGTTGTTATATTATCAATCTTGGATGTTTTACAATCATTTTATAGCAACTTTATATCATTTTTCGGGACTAACCTATTGACATAGTGCCAAAGTGCCAGTTGCTGTTTTTGCTTGTTTTTTATTTCGTAGAAAATCAGTACCAAACGGAGTCCAATCAAGACGAAACTTTTTGGAGAAATTGTTTGGACCAGAAGAGTGCCAGTGGGCCAAAGAAGTAACTAGGAGGGAGCCTAGGCCGCCCACAACCCACCAGGGCGCGCCAGAGGCCCCAGGCGCGCCCTAATGGGTTGTGGCCCCCTCGAGGACCCCCTCCACCAACTATCAGCTCTATAAATTCCCAAATATTCAGAAAATCCTAGGGGAGTCGACGAAACACAATTCCATCCGCCGCAAGTTCCAGAACCACGAGATCCAATCTAACACCATCACGGAGGGGTGCATCGTGTTCATGGGTGCCTCTCCGATGATGCGTGAGTAGTCCACCATAGACCTACGGGTCCATAGGAAGTAGCTAGATGGCTTCCTCTCTCTCTTTTGATTCTCAATACAATGGTCTCTTGGAGATATATTTGATGTAATGTCTTTTTGCGGTGTGTTTGTTGGGATCCGATGAATTTTGAGTTCATGATCAGTATCCATGAATATTATTTGAGTCTTCTTTGATCTCTTATATGCATGATTACTTATAGCCTCGTATTTATTCTTCGAATCTTTGGTTTAGTTAGGCCAAATAGATCGATTTTTCTTGCCATGGGAAGAGGTGCTTTGTGATGGGTTCGATCTTGCGGTGTCCTTTCCCAGTGACAGAAGGGGCAGCAAGGCAGGCATGTATTGTTGCCATTAAGTGTAACAAGATGGGGTCTATTCCTACATGAATAGATCTTGTCTACATCATGTCACCGTTCTTATTGCATTAATCCATTTTTCCATGAACTTAATACACTAGATGCATGCTGGATAACGGTCGATGTGTGGAGTAATAGTAGTAGATGCAGAATCGTTTCGGTCTACTTATCTTGGACGTGAGGCCTATATAATGATCATTGCCTTGGATATCATCATGATTATTTGATATTCTATCAATTTCCCAACAGTAATTTGTTCACCCACCGTGTGCTATACTCATGAGAGAAGTCACTAGTGAAACCTACGGCCCCCGGGTCTACTTTTCCAACATATTGCTTTCCGATCTATCTTTTTGCCGCTTTTGTGTTCAGATCTATTAATCCAAAACCCGAAAATACCTTGCTGCACTTTTTGTTTACTTCTTTTATTTTGTGTTCTTGCGAGATCTATTTGCCCAACTGATAACCCACAAGTATAGGGGATCGCAACAGTTTTCGAGGGTAGAGTGTTCAACCCAAATTTATAGATTCGACACAAGGGGAGCCAAAGAATATTTGAGAGTATTAGCAGTTGAGTTGTCAATTCAACCACACCTGGAGATAAATATCTGCAGCAAAGCGATCAGTAGCACAGTAGTATGATAGTTTGATAGCAGTAGTAACAGTAACAGTAGCGGTAACAGTAGCCGTAGTGATTTTGTAGCAAATGTAAGAGTAGCAGCAACAATAGTAACTTAGCAAGAACAATAAGTGGAAAACTCGTAGGCACTGGATCGGTGTATTCGTTGGATGATATTCATCATATAACAGTCATAACCTAGGGCGACACAGAACTAGCTCTAGTTCGTCAATGTAATGTAGGCATGTATTCCGTATATAGTCATACGTGCTTATGGAAAAGAACTTCCATGACATCTTTTGTCCTACCTTCCCGTGGCAGCGGGGTCCATAAGGAAACTAAGGGATATTAAAGCCTCCTTTTAATAGAGAACCAGAACAAAGCATTAACACTTAGTGAATACATGAACTCCTCAAACTACGGTCATCACCGTGAAGTATCCCAAATATTGTCACTATGGGGTTGACGGATCATAACACGTAATAGGTGCATATGACTTGGCAAGATCGGATCAAGAACATAGATATAATGATGATAACATAAACGGTTCAGATCTAAAATCATGGCACTCGGGCCCTAGTGACAAGCATTAAGCATGGCAAAGTCATAGCAACATCAATCTAAGAACATAGTGGATACTAGGGATCAAGCCCTAACAAAACTAACTCGATTACATGATGAATCTCATCCAACTCCTCACCGACCAGCAAGCCTAGGAAGGAATTACTCACTCCCGGTGGGGAGCATCATGGAATTGGCGATGGAGAAGGGTTGATGATGACGAAGACTGAAGATTCCCCTCTCCGGAGCCCCAAACGGACTCCAGATCTGGCCTCCCGATGAAGAACAGGAGGTGGCGGCGACTCCGTATCTTGAAACGAGGTAAAACTTTTTCTCTGATTTTTTTTCCAGAGAATTGTGAATTTATAGCGTTGGAATTAGGGTTGGGGACCCACGAGGTGTCCACCCTCCACCAGGCCGTGCTAGGGGGGCCTGGCACGCCCTGGTGGAGCGTGGGCACCCTGGGCCCCCTCTCAGGTGGCTTCTGGCTCCATAATTCCTCAAATATTCCAAAATAAATCTCCAAAAAATTTCGTTCCATTCCGAGAACTTTTATTTCTACACAAAAAACAACACCATGGTAGTTCTGCTGAAAACAACGTCAGTCCGGGTTAGTTTCATTCAAATCATGCAAATTAGAGTCCAAAACAAGAGCAAAAGTGTTAGGAAAAGTAGATACGTTGGAGACGTATCACCAACCTATTACAACCTAATCTATCCTTTTACCGTTGAGAGCTTGACAACCTCTCTTACGCATTGGGTTGCAAGTATTTGTTCTTTGTGTGCAGGTGTTGTTTACATAGTTGCTTGATCTTCCTCCACGGATTGATACCTTGGTTTCTTAACTGAGGGAAACACTTACCGTCGCTGTGCTGCATCATCCCTTCCTCTTTCGGGAAATACCGACGCAGTCTCAAGCCACGTGAGTGCGTTCCACATATCTTTTCCATTGTCAATTGACGCATAAGCATCAACTATGTTCTCACCAAGAACACTCAAGAGAGCAGACTTAAACAAGGTATGAGTTTTTTGAAAAGCTTGTTCCTGTTGAGGATCAAGAATTCCTTTAGGTTTGCCAAGAGTGGCATCATAGCAGCTCATGGTTTGAAACCATAGAACCGCCCTCACATGCCACCTCTTATAGTGCACACCCTCAAACATAGGAGGTCTCATGGAAGCAGCAAAACCACTCGGGGTAAATTTCCTATAATAAGGTTTTTCGATTGTTGGAAATATGAGCAATTTACCATATGATTTTATTAACAGAAATAGTAGATAAATCATGACTATCATAGCAGTTATAAGACAAGTCATGCAATCATATAGAGAGTATGCAAATAGCATCTGAAATGGTAAGTATGAACGGAACATATCTAGAACAAAGACTAGAATGGCAAACTCTAGCCAGAACTAAAAAAAATGAACACGAACACGTACTGAGTAGCAGCAGTAGTGGGATTGGCGTTGACGTCGTCACCGGCCATGTTGTCGAAGAGGTTGTTGACGTCGGGGAAGAAGTCGTCGTCTGGGAAGTGGTCGTCGGCGTCCGTGGCGTCTGTGATGAAGAAGCCAGTAGTCGCGCAGAGCGCTCCCCAAAAACCTTATCACCCTTCTCCCATACATGACTCAAAGTGGCGGGGTTTCGGAGGCCTACTGTCCCGACCTGCGGTGCACGCCGCAAGCCGGGATGGGGAAGTATGTAGCAGCTCAGAGATTGGAACTCGATGGTGTGAGGAAGATGATGTTCTGATGTGTCTCTCTGAAGAGGAGCGACCTTTCTTTTATAGGCAGAGGAGAAGGAGGCGAATAGGCTGCGACGGAAGACGAAACGAAAGGACGGGAGATGAAGCGAACAGCCAGCAACCGAAGGGTGCAACGTTCGTATTTACTCTCCACTACCGCAAAAACGTTTCAGCTTCCGTGCAACCTTTCACATACCAGTCATGCGTGGCAAAAATTTAGACATCGGCTCGGCTCATTACCGCAACCCGCGGTGCGTCGTGACGAGGCGTGGTGTGGCGAGGCGGGCAGCGGAGGAGGAGCGCACGTGTATCTCTCTATTGTTCTCATGCTCATACATGTGTGGAAACAACCTCCCTCATAAGGAGGTCCAACTCCTACTAGGTGAGCAGTATGGGACTAAACTTTTGTCCCACCTCTTGCCTTGCATGAATGGGCTGAGTGGGCCTCTAGGATTTATTAGGAATTCTGAAACTGCTATTCGGCTGGCCCATATATAGATCAAATTCCAGCACTGTCTGCTACGCCGGCCACGCCTCCGTCGTCAGCGTTGTTTGCAGTTCTCGACTCTCGAGCGGGTTCTGCTGGGAGAAAAAAATACAGTGGTTCTCGAGTATTATCAAAAAGGCTTTTGCCCCGCTTTATATATAAAGCAACCACCAACAACATTCTAAAACAGATGCACGCCACCACAACACACACCCAAGGCAAGATACATAGGTGCTGAGCACAACAACACCACCCCTAGCACTACAAGAGCAACCGGGGTACTCAACCGTGACCAAGCCAAGGTAAAGCCGCATATGATGAACCGTGGGCTCCAAGGCGGTGCCTTCAGGAAGGTTGTGACACCGGAGCGCCGCCACCGCCCGATCAGGATCAGAGTTTCCCCTGGAGCAACACGACGGGCAATGAGAGCCGTGACGCCGCCTTCAAGAAGGGAACGAGCTTCGCCGCCACCGGTCCTTCCGAAGATAGAATAGGTTTTCACCCCAGCCAATACTCACCGCCACCGATTGCCACACCCAGCTACCACGCTGCCCACACGGCCATGGTCACCAGGCAACACCAAGCCACGGGCTCTGCCCATGAGCACCGCACTACCACCACTAAGGTCGCCGCCCTGGCATCCAGGGCCCTGACACCACCGCACCCGAAACACGCTGCTACTCCAACCAAAGAGACGGGAGAAAGGAGCCGCCTTTCGTACCCCTGGACGCCCCCCATCGCCAAGACCCAATAGGCCGGCCAAAACTGGCCTCCCACGACCCGTCCTGCCGTACCGGTCACGAGACGAGCTCGGTCCTACGACACCGGGCGCGAGACGAGCTCGGTCCTCCTGCACCGGGCGCGAGACGAGCTTGATCCCGCTATTCCGAACGCGACACGAGAGGTGGACAGCCGAGCCACCGTGTAGCAAGCACCTGACGAGAGGGTGGAGTGAGGGTCAATACAGTCTGCCCGCAGACGAGCCGACGCCGGAGGAGAAGCCGACCGTCGCTGCGGGCAGAGCTGCCGAGCCACCGTGTAGCCGCCGCGCCAATGGGAGGCCACCACCCGTGCCGGGCCTCCACGCGCCGCCGTGATACGTCTCCAACGTATCTATAATTTATGAAGTATTCATGCCATGTTTACAACAATGTTATATGGTTTTTGTATGATTTGATTAGAACTAACCCGGACTGACGTTGTTTTCAGCAGAACTACCGTGGTGTCGTTTTTTGTGTGCAGAAATAAAAGTTCTCGGAATGGGCTGAAAATTTACGGTGATTTTTTATGGACCAAAAGAGACCCGCAAAGCACAAGAGCTGGGCCAGGAAGTGGACGAGGAGGCCACAAGCCCTCTAGGCGCGCCCTACCCCCCAGGGAGGGTGCTTCGGGCTTGTGGGCCCCTCGGGCACCCCCTTGACGTGAGACCGACGCCAAAAATTCTTATAAATACCCAAACCTCCGAAAAGAACCCGAGATCGGCAGTTCCGCCGCCGCAAGCCTTTGTAGCCACGAAAAATCAATCTAGGCCCTCTCCGGCACCCTGTCGGAGGGGGCCATCATCACCGGAGGCGATGGAGGAGGAAGCCGGAGGGGGCCATCAACACTATGGAGGCCAAGGACCATAGGGAGAACCTCTCCCCATCTAGGGGGAGGCCATGGAGGAGGAAGCACAAGGGGGAGACCCTCTCCCCCTCACTCTCGGTGGTGCCGGAGTGCCGCTGGGGGAACTATCGCCGCGGTGATCGTCTTCATAAACATCACCATCTTCATCACCTTCCTCATCTCTTTTAAGCGGTCCACTCTCCCGCACCCCGCTGTAATCCCCTACTTGAACATGGTGCTTTATGCCACATATTATGATCCAATGATGTGTTGCCATCCTATGATGTTTTGAGTAGATTTCTTTTGTCTTTTGGGTTGATTGATGATCTAGATTGGTTTGAGTTGTATGTTTTATTTTGGTGCTGTCCTATGGTGCCTTCCATGCCGCGCACACGTGAAGGATTCCCGCTGTAGGGTATTGCAATACGTTCATGATTCGCTTATAGTGGGTTGCTAGAGTGACAGAAGCTTAAACCCGAGTAAGGGGGTTGTTGCGTATGGGATTAGGGATGGCAGTTTTGCCCATGGGTATGGGTACCCGCGGGTACCCTACCCGAAAACAATGGGTATGGGCAAGACTTGGAGAGGTTTTGTACCCATGGGCAATGGGTATCCATACCCGCAAAATATATGTGTAGGATATGGGTATGAAATTGCGCCCATGGGTAACCCAATGGATACCCAGAAAAAAATTAAGAAATGAAAATAACTCCTATGACATGTGGGATCATCATCTAACTCCTATGGCCCACCCTAAGTCTCGATTCCTTAAATCGGCCATAGCTCACAGGCCCATAATCACCTGCTCGCCACTCCTCATACGTTCTATGTGACTCGTTGAAAAGATGAAATCTCGACTCTTCGCTACCAGACTCCTGTCCAACTCTCGGTCCAGCGATCCCCCATTCCCATCACCACCTCCCACTGTACCGGGCTTCCACCAACCGCCGCTCATACTCCCTTGATGCCTCCAAGAGGCCACCCACCGTAGCAGCCTGTGTCAGTGCTATACTACTCGCCCATGATCACTTGAATTTTAAACTCATTTCTCTACCTTTTTTAAAATTTTAAATGCTATATATTATACCCACTGGATACCCATTGGGTATAGGATACCCGATGGGTATGGGCATGGGTGCCAATTTATGCCCATGGGTATTGAAGTGGGTGGGTATAGAAGGTTTCTGTGGGTATGGGTTTGGGCAGAAGGAGGTTATACCCACCCATACCCTACCCATTGCCATCCCTATATGGGATAAAGGGGACTTGATACTTTAATGCTATGGTTGGGTTCTACCTTAATGATCTTTAGTAGTTGCGGATGCTTGCTAGAGTTCGAATCATAAGTGCATATGATCCAAGTAGAGAAAGTATGTTAGCTTATGCCTCTCCCTCATATAAAATTGCAATAATGATTACCGATCTTGTTAACAATTGCCTAGGATAATTCCGCACACTGATCCATCATTATTCCACACTCGCTATTTATAATATATAGTAATATATTCTAACTTTATGTTAACAGCACCTATTTTAATATTTCAGTTCTCCGATATCATGCAAATCTATCCTCTTCATACCTACAACGTAGTTTTATTTCTCGTTTCTGGATGGAAGCAAACGTTTGGTGTACGTAGAGTCGTATCAGTGGCAGATAGGACTTGAGAGAATATTGATCTTACCTTTAGCTCCTTGTGGGTTCGACACTCCATACTTATCACTTCCACCTTTGGAAATTGCTACGATGATTCCTTGCACTTGGGGATTATCAGGCACTTTTCTGGCGCCGTTGCCGGGGAGCAATAGCGTGGGGTTGATATTCTCGTGTGTGCTTGTTTGCTTTCTTCACTAAGTAGATTTTGTTTTCTCTTTTGTTTTTTGTTTTCTTTAGTTGTGGGTGAAACAAACAAACAAAAATTAAAGAATGCAAAATACAATATTTTTTTTGGCCTCTTATGCCTAAAAACTTTTTCAAAAAGAGAAGTGATTGGAAGGTTATGCATTGGAGAAGTGAGGGTCGACCTTGAACACTTGTGTTCATGCTCATGGAAACAATGTAGAATTTTTCATGGAAGTTTCTCAAAAATAATTATCCCCTTGTATATATCCATTGTATTATAAAAATAATGTGCCAAGATTTGTCTTTAGGATGATTAGATTGCTTGTTTGCTATGTGCGGTGCAAAAACAGAAACTTTGGCTGTAGTGTGTGAATTTACATTTTTTACTGGAACGCCAAAAGTTTCTGAAATTTTTACACAGTACTGCTATGCAAATTTTTTATTTTTCTTAATTTTTCAGAATTTGTAGAGTTACATAAGTATGGTAAATGTTCAGATTGCTACAGACTGTCCTGTTTTTGACAGATTCTGTTTCCTATGTGCTGTTCACTTATTTTGATGAATCTATGGGTTGTATCGGGGGGTATGAACCATGGTGAAGTTGGAATACAGTAGATATAATGCTAATATGAAATTGGAATGAGTTTACAACAGTACCTAAAGGTAGTGATTTGCTTTATTATACTAACGGATGTCACGAGGGTTTTGTTAAGTTTTGTGTGGATGAAGTGTTCGAAGATCGAGGAGTTATCAATATAAGAGGAATAAGGAGAGGTAAGATTTCAAGCTTGGGGATGCCCAAGGCACCCCAAGTAAATATTTTAGGGATACTCAAGCATCTAAGCTTGGGGATGCCCCGGTTGGCATCCCATCTTTCTTCTTCAACAATTATTGGTATGTCTCGGTTTATGTTTTGTTCACATGATATGCGTCTTTTGTGTTTTTTTATTTTCCTTTATGCACCATGCTAGTATGAGATAGTCCTTCATTGATTTATAGAATGCTTCATGCGCTTCACTTAAATCTTTTGAGTATGGCTTTATAGAATGCTCCTTGTGCTTCACTTAAATCTTTTGAGTATGGCTTTATAGAATGCTTTGTGTGCTTCACTTATATATTTTGATCTTGGATATTGGTCAATCTATATTAATTGTAGAATGCTCTATGAACTTCACTTATATCTTTTAGAGTATGAATAAAATTATCATCGAAATTGGGCTTGGAAGAGTATCATTAAAATATCATGCCTAGCTAAAAAGGCATTAAAGAAATAGCGGTTGTTGGGAGACACAACCCAATATTTACCCCTACTGTTTTTGTGTGTTCTCATGATTATGATACTATAGTAATCATGTTTTATAGCTTTTTTTCTTCAATAAAGTGCCAAGTAAGACCTTTGGGATGATCTATGGTGATAGTTGACTTGATTATGTGCAAAAACAGAAACTTTTGCGCTCATTGCCAGAATTTAAAAATATCACAGAAGCGTGATTTTGATCTGAATTTTTTACACAAGGTTGACATACAAATTTCCTAGGTTGTCCTAATTTTTCAGAATTTTTGGAGTAACAGAAGTTTGGCTAGTATTCAGATCATTACAGACTGTTCTGTTTTTGACAGATTCTGCCCTTAATGCATAGTTTGTTTGTTTTATAGTTTCTGTGGCTTATATTGCTTAATATAAATTGTGGAAATTATAGAGTACAGTAGGAATTATGTGGAAAAAATTATGAATCTTGTCTTTGACAGTACCCAAGTGAATGATTTGTTTTATCACACTAACCCATCTCACAAAGTTCCGTTAAGTTTTGTGTGATTGAAGTTTTCAAGTTTTGGGTGAGATATCGATATGAGGAGAATAAGGAGTGAAAAAACCCTAAGATTGGGGATGCCCAAGGCACCCCAAGATAAAATTCAAAGAAGATACAAGCAACTAAGCTTGGGGATGCCCCGGAAGGCATCCCCTCTTTCGTCTTCAAAACTATCGGTATACCTTACTCGGAGCTATATTTTTATTCGTCACATGATATGTGTTTTGCTTGGAGCGTATTTTCACTTTACTAGCTGTTTGAATAAAATCATTGGATCTGAAATCTTGAATGAGAGAGAGTCCTCACATGGCTATTTAACTACTTGACTACGCATTGATCTTCACTTATATCTTTTTGGAGTAGTTTTGTCATTTACTCTCGTGCTTCACTTATATCCTATGAGTAAATGGTTGAATGAATTGAATATCATAAATCTGAAATTATATATGTTTTATATGCTTATCCCATGGGGAGTAATGACTTCACATATAAGAAGTATGGGTGGTAAAATTTATTGAAAGTTAGCAAACACCGCATTGGTCACTTGAACAATTCATGAAAGAATATTGAAGGAAGAGAGATTTCACATATAAATATACTATCTTGGACATCTTCTATGATTGTGAGCACCATTAATTATTTTCAAACTTGAGTAAATTAGTTGAAGTTGGACAAGGAAGACAATGTAATGAGTTATGTTTGGGTATATTTGTATAGAAGTTATATTGTTATGGATCCTTCAACATGTGGTGCTTGCTTAGGATCTTTTGCTAGCCAAAAAATTGTACTAAGTAGAGATACTACTTGTGCATCCAAAACCCTTAAACCCAGTTTCTTGCCATGAGTGTCCACCATATCTACCTATGGATTGAGTAAGATCCCTCAAGTAAGTTGTCATCGGTGCAAAAATCAATAAAAATTGCTCCTAAATATGTATGATCTTTTATTGTAAGGGAAAATAAGCGTTGTACGAACTTATGATGGTAAAGAAATAAAAGCGACGGACTGCATACTAAAGGTTGCTATCACAAAGGGCAATACAACGTGACGTTCCTTTACATTAAGGGTTTGCACATCCAAAATTAAAAAGCGCATGACAACCTTTGCTTCCTTCTGCGAAGGGCCTATCTTTTACTTTCATGTATTTACTTTTATGGAAGAGTCAATAGTATTCCTTCTTAGTTCAACCTCAATTATTCTTTAGTTGGCAAGCATCATGTGGTGGGGAAAGATCCAAGCATATATGGCCATTCAAATATATTTGATCATGAATTATTATTGTTGACAGTTATCTATATGATAAATAAGTTGGGAGGCAAAACATTAAGCCCCTATCTTTCTCTGTGTGCGACGGATGCTATTTGCTCTAAAAATATGCTTTGAGTGTTAGCAATCATGGAAGACTATCTGATAGTTGAGTATGTGGAATTTGCTAAATCAAAGCTCTTACATAGACCCTTCCTGAAAATAAGATGAATTGCAATTGTTTGGTGACTGAAAGCATAGTTTGTTAGTTTTCAAGAAACTTTATGGTCTATACTTTAATATGTGAATAGCTTGTTACTTCATCATGAGAAGTTTTATGAGATGAGATACTGTTTATGATATATAATGATGCTAGAAAAAGTGTTTGGAACTATCATTGATCAAATTTATGCACTATGCTAGCATTCACACTTCATAAATTATTTCTTTTATCATTTACCTACTCGAGGACGAGCATGAATTAAGCTTGGGGATGCTGATACGTCTCCAACGTATCTATAATTTATGAAGTATTCATGCCATGTTTACAACAATTTTATATGGTTTTTGTATGATTTGATTAGAACTAACCCGGACTGACGCTGTTTTCAGCAGAACTACCGTGGTGTCGGTTTTTTTGTGCAGAAATAAAAGTTCTCGGAATGGGCTGAAAATTTACGGTGATTTTTTATGGACCAAAAGAGACCCCCGAAGCACAAGAGCTGGGCTAGGAAGTGGACGAGGAGGCCACACGCCCTCTAGGCGTGCCCTACCCCCCAGGGAGGGTGCTTCGGGCTTGTGGGCCCCTCGGGCACCCCCTTGACGTGAGACTGACGCCAAAAATTCTTATAAATACCCAAACCTCCGAAAAGAACCCGAGATCGGAAGTTCCGCCGCCGCAAGCCTCTGTAGCCACGAAGAATCAATCTAGGCCCTCTCCGGCACCCTGCCGGAGGGGGCCATCATCACCGGAGGACATGGAGGAGGAAGCTGGAGGGGGCCATCATCACTATGGAGGCCAAGGACCAGAGGGAGAACCTCTCCCCATCTAGGGGGGAGGCCATGGAGGAGGAAGCACAAGGGGGAGACCCTCTCCCCCTCACTCTTGGTGGTGCCGAAGTGCTGCCGGGGGAACCATCGCCGCGGTGATCGTCTTCATCAACATCACCATCTTCATCACCTTCCTCATCTCTTTTAAGCGGTCCACTCTCCCGCACCCTGCTGTAATCCCCTACTTGAACATGGTGCTTTATGCCACATATTATGATCCAATGATGTGTTGCCATCCTATGATGTTTTGAGTATATTTCTTTTGTCTTTTGGGTTGATTGATGATCTAGATTGTTTTGAGTTGTATGTTTTATTTTGGTGCTGTCCTATGGTGCCTTCCGTGCCGCGCACACGTGAAGGATTCCCGCTGTAGGGTATTGCAATACGTTCATGATTCGCTTATAGTGGGTTGCTAGAGTGACAGAAGCTTAAACCCGAGTAAGGGGGTTGTTGCGTATGGGATAAAGGTTACTTGATACTTTAATGCTATGGTTGGGTTTTACCTTAATGATCTTTAGTAGTTGCGAATGCTTGCTAGAGTTCTAATCATAAGTGCATATGATCCAAGTAGAGAAAGTATGTTAGCTTATGCCTCTCCCTCATATAAAATTGCAATAATGATTACCGATCTTGTTAACAATTGCCTAGGATAATTCCGCACACCGATCCATCATTATTCCACACTCGCTATTTATAATATATAGTAATATATTCTAACTTTATGTTAACAGCACCTATTTTAATATTTTAGTTCTCCGATATCATGCAAAGCTATCCTCTTCATACCCACAACGTAGTTTTATTTCTCGTTTCTAGATGGAAGCAAATGTTCGGTGTACGTAGAGTCGTATCAGTGGCAGATAGGACTTGAGAGAATATTGATCTTACCTTTAGCTCCTTGTGGGTTCGACACTCCATACTTATCACTTCCACCTTTGGAAATTGCTACGATGATTCCTTGCACTTGGGGATTATCACGCCGCCCACGGCCGGAGCACCAGCCACGTCGGGCTGCTGCCCAACCCGCGCCGCCCACCCCGATCTCGACGTCAGATCTGGGCGAGCGCGCCGCCACCAGCCCCGTAGCCGAGCAGACACCTCCCCACGCACCCATGGGGGCCCGAGGAGACCTCCAAGAGTAGTAGGAGGAGCCATCGGCGGCCACCAGGCCAGCCGCCGACCGGATCCGCGCCCACCGGATCCAGATCGGGCCGCCCCCAACGCGACGGGCGCCACCACCTGCAGCCCACCGCCGCCAGACGCCCGCCACCACGCCGGCGCGCCCTACGCACGCGCGCCACCGCCCTCCGAACACCCCGGCCCGCGCCGTCGTCTTCGAAGGGGGAGTGAGGAATCCCTCCGCTGCCGACGCCGACCGGGCTTAGCCCGGCGGCGCGCACCGGCGGCGGTGAGGGAAGGGGGAGGAGAGGGGGGCCGACCCGATGGTGCTAGGGTTAGCCCTCCCGGTCTCTCGCGGGAGCGACACGGGAGGGACGAGGGGAGTCCGAAGGATCTGTATAAAATGATTCAGAAGTAAGCGTGGTTCTCGAGTATTACGGGAAGACAGACGCAAATACATGAGTTCTAGTGCTTTATTTTTAGACATGGAGGAGGAGAATTAGTGTGGCCGTTAGATGGAAAACGGGGTGACGGGAGCACGTATGGGAGCACATCGCGGGAGCAGGCAAGCCCCGTCCGCCGCAACGTAGCTTTTATGGGTTGCGATTTTTCTTTTTCGGGTCAGCTCTTCATTGGATTTTTTTTATTAAGACCAGTATTTGTTTTTGAACAACAAATCAATTCATAAAAATGTTTAGAATTTTCATAAAAAATCATGTATTATATAAATCTTCAACAGTTCTAAAAAATATTTTCGAATTTAAAATGTTCACAACGTTAAGAAATATTTGTGAATTATTTTTTTAATGAATCTACAAAATATGCAGTGTTTTTAGAAAAATATTCACGAGTATAGAAAATATCTTTGGATTTGAAGAAACAATAATGAACTTAAAAGAATCATGAGTTTTAAGAATGCCTTTGAATTTTTAAAACTAAAGGGAAAGCGAAAATGATAACAAAAAGGAAACTCGCCAAAACCTTGGAAAAAACGATAGACCGGAAAAATAATAGTGGCAAAGAACATAGGAAAATGAAAAAAGAACGCCCACAATGCTAACCTGTAGCGCCCCGTACCCGTAGTAAAAGAAAAATTGGTAGTAACTGATGTCCTTGCGCCTTTTCTTCTACCGAATAAACTCCGGAGTAGGAAATTTCCCAGATTAGGAGCTCAGAGCTTCTTACATGGGCCATGCTCTTAACCAACCTACTATGGCATATGAAATCTCCCATTCTATGTTGTAAAACACACGACCTTGTTCAAGAATGAATAATCTTTAAAACAAATCTAAGTTTTCTTAAAAAATACATCATATTTTTTTGAATACACGAATCTTTTCTTTAACATTAGGAATATTTTTAAAATGTATGATCACTTTTCCAATAGATACTTATTTTCTTTTTAAATTTCAATTTTTTTGAAAAAATGAATATTTTAAAATACATGTTTTTTTAAGATATGAATGTTTTTCCAAATATATGTACACTTTAACTGTTGCAATATTTATTTAGGAAAATCCGCATTGAATAGTTTTATCAAATGAAAATCTCTTTTACAAAAAACAATAAAGATGTTTTTTCGGCCAAGCCAATCCAACCCATATAGGCTTTACTCAGGAGTACATATTATATTCGAGGCAAATTGGTTTGATGCCAACATGTAAGCAGACCCTATTCCACGTGTAACATGCAGAATAGAGATCGAATGTGCATCACTCATGCCGAAGCTTTGCGCCAGTCAATTTCGACAATCCGCTTCCATACAAATATAGTTATTCTTTAGTATTTTAGGTTCACACGCTCTGTTTTCTTTTATTTGGGTCTCCGCTTGTACGGTATTCTTGGGTTTCGCTTCTTTAAATGTTCCTCTATCTTTTTCCTTGATTTTCTTCTTTTTTTTATTTCTTTCTCCTTTTCATTTTTATTTTTTTATTCGTAATTTTTTTCTGAATCTGCAGATCGTATGGAAAATTGGTAACATTTCACAAATTCATAAACATTATTTTAAATAGTGGACATTTAGCAAATTGACAAACATTATTCAAATCCATGAATATTTTTTGAGTTTGAGATTTGTAATTTCAGACATTTGTTTTGAATGAATGAACAGTTTTTGAATTCATGAACATTTTTTGAATTCACGAACTTCCACTGAGGTCTCGAATATTTTTTGAAGCTGCCAAAATTTCTTTTATGATCATTTTTCAAATTCATCAATATTCTTGAATCAGAAAATATTTTCAAATTCCTGAATATTTTTAAATTTTGCATGTATTTTTTCGGTTTTCATGAATATTTTTCAGATTTGTAAACATTTTCTGAAATGCAGTAACATTTTCTGAAATCGCAAACATGTTTTCAGTCATCGTTCTGAATTCATGAACATTTTAGAAAATTAACAAATACTTTTAAAATTCTTGAACTCATGAGTTTAATCGTTCACAGAGACCCGAAGCTGGCTTTTTCCATGGGGAGAATATCACATGGAAACCAAGATTCAAAGAAAACTTCATGGTAACCATTTTGGAAAGCTTGGATTGTTTTTGAGAAAACATGAGATGTTAAGGGGGTGATGTTTTATTGCTATGTAAAATTTCAAGTTGAAACACATTACGAGATGTGAGGTATGAAAAAGACAAATTCAGAAATGAATAGTGACCTTACTATTTAGCTATACTCAATGCTAATTTTGTTATTTTTATAGCTCACAACCCGTAATCTGTTTTAACTTCAAATTTTGCACGACAATAAAACATTACCCTTTTAATGCGGCATGCAGGGAGAATTTCACATGGAAAAGAACAATCAGTGGAAACCGATGAAGACCACATACAAAATATGTTTTGAAATTTCAAAAATCTCAAAAAATACGAGACGTTAAAAGGGTAATTTTTTATTGCTGTGCATGTGTGGACTTGAAGAAAAAAAACAATTAACTTTGAATCATTAGTTTTTAAAAAATACCTTGAATTTTTTAAACTAAAGAGAAAGAAAAAATAAAAACGAAAAACAAAACCACTAAAGCTTTGATGAAAAAAACTTTTAGGCCTGAAAAATAATATTAGGCCAAAAAATATAGGGAAAAGAAAAAATAAAGCCCACTAAGCTCACATGTAGTGCCCCTGTAGTAAAGGAAAAGAATTGGGTCGTAATTGAGGTCCTTGCGCATTTTCTTCTAATGTATGAACTCGGGAATAGCCGAATAGGAAATTTCTCTGATTAGTCGCTCAGAGCTTCTTACATGGGCCATGCTCTTAACCAACATACTCTGGCATATGAAAATATGAACTTTCTTAAAAATGCATCATATTTTCGAACACATGAATACTTATTTCTGAAAAGCATGAATATTTTTAAAATGCATGATCTCTTTTTCAATAAACAATTAATTTATTTTAAAATGATAAACATGTTTTTTTGCGAAATTTGTTTTTTCTGAATACGTGTTTTTAAGATATGAACATTTTCAAGTATATGAACACTTCAACTTTTGCAATATTAATTCAAGAAAATCTGCGTTAAATAGTTTCTTAAATGAAAATGTCTTTTACAAAAAGAATTAAGTATCCATACCATAATCGTCAACAGTGACTCAAGATACATACCATAATAAGCCTAAGTGTAGGTGGGCTAGAAACATACCAATGGGCATTCTAGACTCTCTGAGAACGACTTACTCCTTTGCTTGTCATCAATCATTCAATAGTTTCCTCCGTGATGGCGACCTTGGGCACACGAATGCATGCGAATGGAGCCATATTTGCCTCCCAAACCGACCCGAATGCATGCGAACAGGGTCAACTGTGATAGAAGTACATTTTAGAGAACAGAATGCTGCATCTTGGAATGCAAATATTTGAATTACGTTTGCTTAACCATACTGTCAGGCCGCTACCGGCCTGACAGTATGGTTAAGCAAACGTAATTCAAATATTTGCATTCCAAGATGCAGCATTCTGTTCTCTAAAATGTACTTCTATCACAATTGACCCTGTTTATCATATGATAAACGGTATTTTGGATTTTCCCCTTGTATAGAAACTATTTTTCCCACACCTCTGTTTAGCATATCATAAATAACTTAAGTCAGGAAATGAGATGTTCGGGTTGGTTCCGGGTTGGATTCATGGCTTAAGTCAATGCGCCACGTCACTGTCTTAATCTAAACTGCAAAATGGGCAATTAGAGCAGGGATTGACCACGCGGGGTTTCCTTTCGAGATCGGTTTCCACTCTTCTGTTCAGGTTCCCAAGCCAATGGGATTTGTTTCTCAGCATTTTTGGGCTTAATGCAAAAAACAATAGTAGCCAGCAAATGCACGTTCAGTTTCCTAATAGTAATTTCAGAATTATTTAAATTCCCCTTACACACGGAGTGAACTAGCAAAAAACTAGGCAACCGAGTATTCATCACTAATTCTCTACTGTACAAGACAAGGAAAAATGTTCAGTTTGAATGAAATAACAGTATAATTAGTATGTCCTTCATGAAAATGTTCTCTACGAAAGGACATTTCTCAAACTGACGAGGATTGATGACTGCAGAGCTAAGTATGCTTAGCATTCTACGGATAATTAATTATGTCGCTGTCCAGCAGATAGGCCTGCATAAAGTCTAAAAGAGAATTGTTTGCCTGCTTTTGGAAATGATTTCGATTGAGCAGCGAATAACAAAGTTGGCCAAAATGCATTGTGAATGCAAAAATATAGGAACTTGCACAGTAAATTAACCAGATTAATTACTTCATTACTCTTTAAGACATAATTGCTATTTCACATCGATCGAAAGCCACATCTGAACCAATATCATACTGATAAAATAACTAAAGCTCACCGACAATCAGTAGATCATCGTAATGAATAACCAAAGCTCATCGGACGACACCCTAATTAAGATTACACGAGGAATCACACACAGTTCCCGCTCTATACAGAATGCTGAAGCCCCCAAGCGCAGACACGAAGACAAGAGGGAGGATGGACAACCAAAGCACCGTCTTCCCCATGGCGTGCCGGTCGTCTGGCTCGCCGGACACCCAGACGCCGACCAACGCCTCCACGATCCCGAAGATCACCACCGCGATGAGCATGGCGAAGTAGAGGTAGAGAGCTCCCCTTCCGTGGTGGAGGAAGATGCCCCCGGGGGCCTTGAATAGGAGGAGGCAGAGCGCCGCCACGGCCTTGAGGACGCCGGACGAGATGAGCGCCCGCGGGAGGTTCTTCCGGTCGGAGAAAGCGCCGGAGATCAGGGTCACAATGTCGCTGAGGATGGCCATGGCGGTGGAGAAGTGTTGTGGTTTCGCTGGAGCTTTTTGGTCTTGCAGAATGGTACAAGCTTCGGCCTTCAGGCTATCTATTTATAGAGAACGGCATGAGCAGTGGCAACCCGAAGAGAAACCGAACGGGCTGCTGGCAGCGCTGTGAAAAAGAAAAGGCAGAGGATGGCATAGTCAGCAAGTCCTGGGTCCTCTGCTTCACCACGCTGGAAGCTGCCGCAGAGTTTCGTCGCCAGCTGAAGCAACCCGAAACCGAACGAACCCGATCGGCGCAGTCGCGGTCGCCCTCTGCCGTGCTGACAACCTAAGCTTACTCAGTCCTTGAACCCCCAGCGTCTCTTTAAGCAAGCCTACTTCAAATATTAGCATTCCATGATGCAACATTGGTTTGCTCACTAAAATGTACTGCAGTCACATTTTACCCTGTTTATTACACCGGTTAACAGGATTTGGAGAAACGAGAATAATTTGCCCATACCCGTGCTTAGCATTCCACAAATAGCTTATGTCAAGAAACATGTCTTAATCTAAACGGCAGAAAGGGAAATCAGAGCGGGGTTTCTTTTCCTTTCGGGCTCGGTTCGTGTTTGCCACTCTTCTGCTCGGGTTGGTCTGTGTAAGCACAAGTGAATTTTTTGATACATGCCTGTCAGCAACAGCTATTATCCAAGCTCAATACTGTCTCAAACAACGCACTGTAGATACACAAGGCAATTAATTTGCTTGTCAGCATTTTGGGCTTAATGCACAAACAAAACAGAAGCCCTCAAATGCACCTTCAGTTTATACTAATACTAGTTTTGGATTTTCTATTTTTAGTACCCCTTATATAAGGAAAAAAGTACCAAAAAACTAGGCAACTTAGTATTCACTATCCATCACTAATTCTCTACTGTGCAAAGACAAAGAAAATGTTCAGTTTAAATGGAATAACAGTGTAACATTATCATGAAAGGACATATTTCTCAAACTGAAGAGGACTGATGACTGCAGCGATAAGTATGCTTAGCATTCTACGGATAATAGTATGTGTATGTCCAGCCGATAGGCCTGCATAATATTCTTCGGGTTCGGTTCGGATTCAAGTGGTGGGGCATCACAGATGGAGGCAAGGTGCATTGACGAAAAGGACAAGCTGTGTCCACATGCCATGTGTGATAAAGCCACCAACCAAAGGTCAAGCCGTGCGTGGATTATACTTAATTAGTTATCTCTGGAATCAAGAAGCGAACCCGATTGGGTTCCATTCGGGTTCGAAACTCTGTGATAGTTTGTGAATGGTTTCATGTTTTGCTCTTATTATTCTTGAATCATGCTGATGTTTGTGGTGCCTGAATCATTCTTGTGAATCGTTTTCGTGTTTTGCTCTTATTGCCTGAAATACTTCTATCCCTCGATTGTGCAAGGAAGATGTGTGTGGATTCCCCCCCCCCCTCCACCCCTCCCTCACAAAAAAAGCTACGGCAGTAAATCCTTGCATATTTAGCAAAAGCATCTCCGATAGTGCTTTGACTTTTGTTCATTACTCCGTTGGTTGGTTGCCTCTGATTCTCAGTTGTTTGCTCTGTTTTCAGACGGCTTAATGAAAATTGAAAATAAGTGAGTCCATAGAACTGTTTTCAGACGGCTGTTTGAATCATTAAAGAAAGGGACACAATTTTGCAAAATCTCAGAGTTAATCATTTTGTATTATATTTTATTCTGAAGAATCCGAAAATATTAACTAGATTTCTCTTGTCCTTGAATCTATTGTGTAGTTCTTGATCTTCTCACTTATTATCTTGTCTGCTTTCCTTAATAAAGGGACACAAGGTCAATGCTGCAGCAACCCAATCCGATCCGAAGTTCCCAACCGAACCCAAAAACTCACAGCCAAAGGCAAGGATGAAGACACGTTTAGACAAGTATTCTTCTCCGTGACGGCGACCTTGGACATACGCACGCATGCCGATTGAGCATCTCTTGCTGAACACATCTTTGCCTCCCAAACCGATCACATAACCCGGTCCGAACCCGAATGCTCGTTGGCAGTACTTGTGTCAACAGTGGACCACGTAGTCGTAGTGCCAGCTACCCATCTTTGCCGACCTAATCCAACCCGAACTACTGCATATCAGTTTTCAGCTCCCAGGAGTTTGAGAAAGGGGCACCCATTGCAATAGTTCTACAGTCAATGATAATGACTCATTCCTTTCAGAATTGGTTTATCCTTCTTTTTTGTCCGAAATTCTTTTGTTCCAAAGGAGACTTCACATCTTCATACACTACTTGTACAATAAAATATGTGATGTTTTCAGGCTTTTGGGTTTCTCTTTAATCTCTAAAGAAATCATGCCAGCCTAGGAGAAATGGAAGTTTCACTTCCTGTAACATGTTCCTTTTTCACAAGTCGTTGGTCAACTGTTACTACAATATTTTCTCACATCATAAGTGTTTTTTTTTCTGCATTTTCGTTGTTTCTGGCACACACACAAGTATTTGTGAAGCAGCAATTTTAGTTGCAAGGACACATACAATTCTAGAGACTTGTGTGCTCACACCTCTGCTTAGCATTTCATAAATTACTTAAGTCAAGAATCAGATGTTCGGGTTGGTTTCTGCTCGGGTTCATGGGTTAAGTCATTGCGTTATGTCGCTGTCTTAATCTAAATGGCAAAATGGGCAATTAAAGCCAGGATTTGACCACGCAGGGTTCTCAATCGGGCTCGGTTCGTCTTGCCACTATTCGGGTTGGTCTGTATAAAGCACCTGTGAACTTGTTTATAGCCCCATACCTATCACAATCAGCAGCTATTGTCCAAATTTGTCGTTCAAACAAAGCTATTTATTGTGCACCATAAATACACAAGAATTTGGGCTTAATAATGCACAAACCAAAGTAGCCGTCAAATGCATGTTCATTTTCCTAATACCAATAATTTCGGATTTTCGCTTTTCAGTTCCCCTTACACACGGATTGAGGTACCAAAAGGCTGGGCAAAGACATACCGAATATCCATCACTAATTGTCTACTGTAGAATATAGAAAACTGGGTTCAGTTTGAATGAAAGAACACTATGGTGAAAGGGCATTTCTCAAATTAACGAGGAGCGATGATTGTAGGGCTAAGTATGCTTAGCATTCTCTGGATAATTAGCTTGTCCAGCTGATACGCCTGCATACTATTCTTCGGGTTCGGTTCGGATTCAAGTGGTGGGGCATCACAGATAGAGGACAAGTTGTGTCCCCATGTGATGTGTGACGAAGCCACCAACCAAAGGTCAAGCCGTGAGCGAACCCGGTCGGGTTCCGTTCGGGTTTGAGACTCTGTGATAGTTTGTGAATGATTTTCGTGTTTTGCGCTTACTGCCAGATACTTCCATCCTTGGACTGTGCAAGGTAGATGTGTGTGTGGATTCTGGAATCAGCTATGCCAGTAATTCCTTCAATATTTAGCAAAACCAATCGCATTAGTGCTTTGACCACATTACTCATTTGTTGGCTGCCTCTGATTCTCAGTTGTTTGCTCTGTTTTCAAACAGCTTAATTAAAATTGAAAATACACGAGAACTAATTGTATTCTTGACTCATGTACGTCTAGCTGTTTGAATCGTCAGGTGGCGTACAAAATAATTATTTCTTTGCAGATTGCTTAGCAATTGGTGGTAACCCAAAGTTCACATACACAACATAGTACTAATGAAATCAAATGGTAGATGTCACAAAACACCAATACTTCCCTGATCATTCCTGCACCAACTGGGCCATGTCTGGCAGGCTGGGAAACAATACATGTGACATTCATACACAGAATGTACTAGAATGACACAGCCGGCTCATCTCTACCTATCTAGTTCACCTTCCTCAGAACGACAAAGCCCCCGAATGCTGCCACGCAGATCAGAGGAAGGATGGACACGCAGAGGACCGCCTTTCCGGCGGCGTGCCGGTCATCCAGCCTCCCAGAAACCCAACCTCCGACGGACGCCTCCACGAGCCCGAAGATGACAATGACGACGAGGATGCCGTAGTAGAGGTAGTAGGCGCCCTTCCCATGGTGGAGGAACACGCCTCCTGGCGCCTGGAAGAAGACGAGGCACAGCGCCGCCGCAGCCTTGAAGATCCCGCCGGAGATGAGGGCCTTGGGAAGGTTTTTCCTGTCGGAGCACGCGGCGGCGATGGACGCCAGAATGGTGAAGATGATGTCCATGGACTCTTTTGTAGGGATGCACGTACGTGGTGTGGTGAGGCAGCACAACAGAGAGGGTGGTTCTGTCTGGGGCTTTGAGAAGTTGGAAAAGAGAATGGTGCAAGAAGGCTTGCTTGAGGGGCTATTTATACATTCACATGGCCGGTCTGAATGGACGTTGGCAGTGCTGTCAAGGCGGGGGTGACGAGCCCAGCAACATGGTCCATGCTGCAGCAACACGATCCGATCCGATCCGAAGTTCCGAACCGAACCCGAAAGCTGCTAGCCAAAGGCAAGAACGAAGACACGTTTAGAGTTCAGACAAGCAATCTCCTCCTGATGGCGACCTTGGGCATGCGAATGGAGCCATCTTTTGCTGAAGACTTCTTTTCCTCCCAAGCCGTTTACAGAACCCGGTCCGAACCCGAATGCTCCTTTACAATACTTATGTCAACGGTGGACCACATAGTCGCAGTCACCCAATCCCAAGAGTGGAGGATGCTGCAGTGCCGGCCATCTTCGACTAGCCCCACGTAATCCGAACCCGACCCGAACGTTCAATTTCAGTCTTCAGCTCCCACGAGTTTGAGAAATGGACAAGAAAAATATGTGAAGGTGTAAAGTATGAAAGTATATATACGGAGGAGTTTGAGAAATGAACAAAAGCCAGAAAACATCACATATTTGATTGTAGAAATATGTGATGTTTTCAGGTTTTTGGTTGGCTCCCCTTTTAAAATAATAAAGGGAGTTTCTAATTATCAGTCAACTGATTTCGATTTGAGTCTAGGTCAATCTTTTTACCAATGGTGTGTTGACACGTACATGCTCTTTGTTTTCAGTCGTTTTGTGAAAAAATTCGTTGGAAGATGAAGCAACCCGAACCGAATGAACCCGATTGGTGTAGTCGTCGTCGCCATCGCCGTCGCCCTCTGCCGTTATGAGAATCTAATAATAGTATACTACTTCCATTGCCCTGTCACCTGCTGCTTACTTAGTCTTTGAACCCCAACATCTCTGCAACCGCCCAGCCAGTATGGTTAAGCAAACGTAGTTCAAATATTTGCATTTCAAAATGCAACATTCTTCTCCCTAAAATGTACTTCTATCACCTTTGACCCTGTTTATCTATATGGTAAACGGTATTTTGGATTCTCCCATTCTAGAAACTAATTTTCCCACACCCCTCCTTAGCACTCCACAAATAACTCAAGTCAAGAAATGAAATGTTCGGGTCGATTTCGGGTTGGATTCATGGGTTAAGTCGATGTGCCATGTCGCTGTCTTAATCTACACGGCAAAATGGGTAATTAGAGCGACCACGCGGGGTTTCCTTTTGGGTTTGGTTCGTGTTTGCCACTCTTCTGTTCGGGCTAGTCATTATAAAGCACCACTGAAGTTGTTTCTATGCTCCTGTACATGCCTGTCAGCAGCAGCTTCAATACTATCTCAAAATAAGGCACATTAGATACACAAGCCAATGGATTTGATTCTCAGCGTTTTGGCCTTAATGTACAAACAACAGTAGCCGTCAAATGCACGTTTATTTTCCTAATAGGTTTCCATTGCAGACGGAGTGAGCTACCAAAAAACTAGGCAATGGAGTGTTCAACACTAATTTTCTATTGTTCAGTTTGAATTAAATTAACAGTATAATTAGTATGCCCTTCAGGAAAATGTTCTCTATTTCTCAAACTGACGAGGACTGATGACTCCAGCCCTAAGTATGCTTAGCATTCTATGGATAATTAATTAGTATGTCCCTGTCCAGCCAATAGGCCTGCATAATAGTCTTCGGGTTCGGTTCGGATTCAAGTGGTGGAGCATCACAGATGGAGGAAAGGTGCATTGACGAAAAGGACAAGCTGTGTCCCCATGCCATGTGTGGCAAAGCCACCAACCAGGTCTCAAGCCATGCGTCCATGATACTTAATTAATTACCTCGGGGATCTAGGAGCGAACCCGATCGGTTTCCCCTCGGGTTCTAAGTTCTGTGATAGTTTGTGAATGGTTTTCCTGTTTTCTCTTATTATTCTTGAATCATGATGATGTTTGTGATGCTAGTATCATTCTTTGTGCTATTTCTTGTGAATGGTTTTCGTGTTGTGCTCTTATTGCCTGAAATACTTCTATCATTCGATTGTGCAAGGAAGATGTGTGTGGATTATGGAACTAGCAAAACCAGTCTCAGTAGTGCTTTCGCCATTGAATCACTACTTGTTTGGTTGGTTGGTTGCCTTTGATTGTCAGTTGTTTGCTCTGTTTTCAAACAGCTCAATGAAATTGAAGATACATGAGTCCGACCCGACTTGAACCCGAGCGATGCAATCGCCTTACACCGACGAACTAAATCTGTCGTCATTCGCACGCACGCAGACAACTGACTTTATCTATCTACTATGTCGATCCGAACCGAACCCGAACAGTGTAGCATTGTGGAGCCAAAGGCAAAGGACAGAGACACTTCTGGTCAATGATGTTTCCCCTGCTTAATGACACAACAACCCAAACCGAACCCGATTGGAGCTATAAAAAATAATAAAACATACTTACTGATGGCCGCTACTTTTGCTGAAGCATCTTTCCTCTCAAATCCATCCCAGCACCCGAACTGGGACAACCCGAACGTTGGCACTTGCAAAGGATAGAAACGCGTCAATGCTGATTCCCCTGCTTAATGACGCAGCAACCTGAACCAAACCCGAATGGAGCTATAAAAAATGATAGAACATACTTACAGATGGCCGCTACTTTTGCTGAAGCATCTTTCCTCCCAAATCCATCCTAGCACCCAAACTGGTACAACTTGAACGTCGGCACTCCTTGCTAATCCGAACCCGATCCGAACGTCTGTCCTTCCCATGTGACTCTATGATCTGGACAACCACAAAGCCCTGCTATGTGCTTTCCTTCTACTGAAGACAGTTGTATTTCTGCACCATGTAGAGAAAAGATTAAATGTGCAATTATTTTTGGAATGTATCTTTGCAGCAGCAATGTTAGTTGCAAGAGCACGTAGCCATATAAATGCAAGAAAAAAGTTACAGTGTATGTACTGGAGCTCCACTATACATACCACTGAGGCGTAGACGTTCTTTTGTTCTTTTGATGTCATCGACATACAACAGCAACCGATTTCGCTGAAACAGTTAACAGTCTTTTTGGTATAGAAACGATGAATAGTTGTTGCCCTTCATCATCGTGCTCTTTTCATTGTTTTATGCTTAGATTCTGACTTATGAAAATGAATTAGTTTGTGTTTTTACAAAATAAAGTAGTTCATGTTCTAGGATATTTCAAAAAGAAACAAACTTCCAACTGCTTACATTTAGCTTCTCTTTTCTTTTCTTGAAACACGGATGGCCTGAGCATACCATACGATGATACAACTGCTTACAATTCCAACCTGATAAATGGCAGAAGAATACCTTACAAAGCAACACACCGGTATATGTGTGCAGGTAGTAACTTGTTCCTAGCAAAAACCACCCAGTTTCAGTCATAGTCTAGATTGCACCGATACGGATACATGTACCAGTATCGGGGCCCCGATACTGATACGTAAATACGTCATTTCTGAAAAGCGCCAATACGGGGATACGTTTGACTATTTTTTTAAAAATAAAAATTATGTTTTCAATTAAGCATCAAGCCATTTAGCATACATTTAGTCATTGCAGTCCATCATCTTCTATCTTCTAATCCATGATTCCAACAAAAGGAAGAACCAACAGCCAAAGGGTAGCAGCAACTTACCAAACATATAAGTTAAGTTAGAGAGAAAGGGGGGAGGAGGAAATCAGCAGCCTTCCATTAGATAGAATTCTACATGATAGTGGGGGAAAGGGGAGCGGGAGCACCGGAGAAAGGAGCCCACCACCGGCACTACTAAAGCCTGAGAGGTATCGGGGACGTATCCGGAAGAATCAGTATCGGATACGGTATCCGATAAGGATACACTAGTTGCTGGAAGTATCGGTTTCTTCTTGGTCATAGTCCTCATAAATTGTGACCTTTAGCTCGTTTGTTGCTAGGGATCTGCATTCTTTTGCCAACTCAATGCTGCAATCGTCGATTTCCAGTTCCACCAGCAAAGGTGGGAGTTCCTCCTTCAGAATCCTTAATATGCTGCTACAGCTTGTGATCTTCAATTTCTTGAGGGCAGGAAGACTGTGCAGTCCTGCAGGAAGATGCACGAGATACTCACAACCCTCAAACACTAGCTCTTGCAGGGACTTGTGGAGCAGAAGCGCGCGCTCTTGATCATCTGTTAGTGTCCTGGCCTCGCACTTCAAAAACTGAATTATTAGGTGGTGGAGACAGGTGAGCCCCTTGCAGATTGACGTGGTATGGACAGATAACTCACTAATTATAAGAGAATCCAGGGGAGGCAGTAGGTAATAGCCCTTTCCTAATATACCACGCAATCTTGAGTTTCTGCGTACATTCAATTGCCTGAGTTTCACGAGGTGAAGGCCCTCTATTGTGGTGATCCATCCGCAGTCTTCAATTCTCAATTCTTCCAGAGACGTGCAGGCATGAAGCTGTAGCAGAGTTTCTGAGTTGTGAGCTTTCTCAAACAGATCAAACACCTTAAGTGCTTCGCACTTCCGGATCTCCAGTACCCTTAAAACAGAGACCAGATCCCCCACGGAAGTGCAGGAACATCTCTCCAATTCGGGCATGTTAACTAAAACCAGTTCCTCCAATGACGGAACCAATACTTCTCTTACTCCCTGCATGTTGGTTAACTTCAGTGTTGTAAGGAATGGGAGCTTTTCCAGCGATAGAATTGCTTGCTTTTCTCCGCAATTCCCTAGACGGACCTTCTGCAAGGCAAGTAAATTAGCATTTTCCTGAACAGCAGAATCATCGTGCAAGTGAAGTTGAAGTGAGCCCCCCTGCTCAACATGGCCATCGAGTTTCAGACATCAAAGATGTATAAGATTCACAAAACTATACCGGAATGGATGGAAATCAGCAGATGTTGCAGAAATTTGCAATACACGCAAATTATATGCATTTCGGAATACTTCTTCAAAGAAGGAAGATTCATACTGCCCAATCAACACCAATGTCCTCAGTTTTGCCACTGATGTAAATATGCTCTGTATTTTTCCTTTAAGCTTCTCACTACAAGGTATGTTCCCAGTCTGATCATCCGTTACGATAGACAAATGATGTATGGTTGGCAATACTTCATTGTACTGCAGACCATCCATAGCTGCACACTCAGTTTTTGAAACTACCCTAGCCAAATCATGCATAAGACCACACATAGCATAGTAAGTTTGAGTACGGCCTGAAGGGAGTTCTTTTCTTTCAACTTGCTCAAAGAAACCCAGGTTCACCAAGTCACACAGATAGTACCGCCCTTCTTCCAGTATCATACTTGAATGGTTACACATCACAAATCCCTCTGAAATCCACATACGAACCAGCTCCTCGGCAAGAAATAGATACCCGTAGGGGAATACTGAGCAATATGAGAAGCATTGTTGTAAATTGTAGGGCAACTGATCATAGGAAAGCTTCAAAGCAGACATGATGCCACCACTGAGTTGCAGAGATTTCCAGTCTTCATCCTTCAGAATATTATTCCAATGATCAATGGTAAGATGCTCTCTTAACAGTGTCCCTGCAGTTTCTGCTGCTAATGGGTTTCCCTGTAACCTTTTTGCTATCTGCCGTCCAAGCTCACCCAGACTAACTTGCTCTTCATAGTTCTCATCACCAAATGCACATGCTTTGAACATTAGCCAGAAATCAGCAGTTTTCAAACCATCTAAGTTAATTGGTCCAGTTGTACCTCTCTTTTTTGCAACAGACGGTATTCTAGTTGTCACGAGTATCATGCTGCCCCTTGCATTGTTAGGCTTAAACGGTGCTAATAGATTGTTCCATTGGCAATCACTTATGTCATCCCAAATATCATCCAAAATAAGTAGAACCCTCTTTGATTTAACACGATCCTTCAAGACTTCCGGAAGCTTGGGAAACCTGCATTTGCCTTCATGTGCTCCCAGGGGGACAAAATCTAGCATCTCTCTTGTGACTCTGGTTTCATCAAAGCTGCTAGAGACCCAGATCCATATCCAGAGGTCAAATTGACTTTTCAAATCTTTATGATTGTATACAAGTTGAGCCAGAGTTGTCTTCCCAACTCCTGCAATGCCTACAATTGGCAGAACAGTTAGCCCAGCATCTGATTTGCGTTCTTTTATCAACTCTATGATGTAACTCTGCTCTTCAGCTCTCCCATACACTTCCCGTTGAACAAGACTTGATGTGCCCCGGCGTGGGTCTGAGGTGGTTGTACTCTGGCAGCAATCTGGACCTGCACGAGACCTTGGCCCAAGCATCTTGAGAACACGTCGCACGTTCCCTCGGACATCTCGCAACTGACCAGTTATGTTTTGTATCCTTTTCGTAATTCCGTCCTTGCTCCAAGGGCCTGTGTTGGTTGCCGTGACCCCTGTTGAATCTTTGGCCCTTCTCCTTTTTCTTCTGGATGAATTATCAGCAGTTGCATTTTGAGTGCAGTCACCGATGCTGCGAGAAAAAAAAAAGGTGTGTGGTGGGTTGGCTATTAGAATCACATTGGTCTGTTACTCAGCTGTATAAAATCAGAGTCTTATAGACAGATGTGCAAGGTATCCAGCATTTAGTTACCTTGAAGAACTTGGTCCGTCAATTTCATTGGGGTGGTGCCAATGCCATGGGCCTGCACCAGAAGAAATCATGGACACGAAATTAGTATTAGACTATTAGTATGGTGATGCTCGACCCCCCAGCAAAAATGGAAGTGGTAATTAACACAAACAGGTGGCGTGCTTAGACGGATGTACATGCAGATGCAGGCATTTACCTCCGTGGAGCCTGTAGCAGTCGAGCTCGTCGACCACGTCGGCGGCGGCGTAGAGCAGCTCCTTGACCAAAGCGAGGGATCTGGCCAGCGACCTGTTTCTGATCTCAGACCTGGCGTTGACGGCAGAGACGACCTCGTCGACTTGCTCGATCTCGTCCCTCAGCCCCTCCACCTCGCCGGAGAACCCTGCTTGGCGAATCCACCCGTCCAGCTTGCCGCCGACTAGGAGGCTTGGCAGGATGGTCTGCAGCAGCCATCGAATCGCCGCCTGCAGGGAACTGGTGTCTTGTACCGCCTCCATCCCGTCGGCAGATCCCGGTGGCGGGGTACGGCGAGGGGAGAAGCCGGGAGCGCAAGGGGGAGAGCACCAGCCCGCCTATAGGGGGTCACCGCCTATGGACCGGTGAGCGAGCGAGCCAGCGAGCTGAGGGGTTCAGAGGAGGAAGAAGAAGGTTTCATACCGATTTTTTTGTTTTTTCACCTCTACTGCATATATATTCAGAAAAATTCATCTGAGGTCACTCTAGTTCAAAATACCCAAAATATAGTCACCAAATTTGCTAAAGGGGTTCATAATACGTTTTTTTTTTTACATATTGGCTTACGTGGCGCTGGTCAAGTGGTACAACATGACACTCATCGAAACAACGCGAATACGTGGATTACTCTACGAAGCGTTTGTCCTCTCGAGACGAGGCGACTAGAACCCTAGCCGCCGCCAGGAGAGGCCAGCCTTCTGGCGCCGTCCTCTGGCGGCTCCCTGGTGAGGGGATCGCCAGATCCCACGCGTGTGGACCAGTTCTTTAGGTTTCAGGTCCCTAGTGGCTTCGGTTTTGGGTCGTCCGACGTCTTGGCTTTGGCGACGGTGGCGGCGCTAAATAAAGAAGCTCCAATTCCTCCCCCGACGAGGCGATCAGCACTATGGTTGGTGATGGATTTGGGAACTAGCCTGTCCAAGCGGGGATGTGTGGCGGCAGCGATGTCCTTGTGGCAGACTTGTGTCCTCGGGCTCCGTCGTTGTGACGGCATCTGCTCCAGCGCCGATGCGGAGCTTGGGAGGTAGTCAAGGAGCGGATGCAGATAGTGGTCTACATCGACGACGTCTGAAAAACGGATCGTGTGATGGGTTTGTGGTTGGTGGTTGGCAGGTATGATTTCCTTCTTCGGCGTCTTAGTTGTGCGGGGGTGCCAGATCTGGAGTTCGGTTGCCTGTCCAGGGTGTTGCCCCGGTCTGATTCATTCAACGGCAATGGCTTCGTCTTTGGTGAGACACCTTAGAGGTCCGCAAAGCAGCATATCAGCGATAGAGCCGCGTCGAGCTTGGATGGGGAGGTGATTCTTCATTGTTTCTTTTGGTGGCTGTTGTGGTGGTGCCAGAGACAGGTGACGGGCTTTGGTATCAAGCTCAGAGAGATTCTTTGGTATTGATTGTAATTTTCTTTCTTGGTTGATGTTCCTTTGTGCAAAGGCTAACGAGCTGCTATCTTTTCAGCTTTGTTAGGTCGATGTTTATGTGACTTATACTATGATCTTTTTATATAAATGAGACACATATTGCCATGCAAAAAAAATAACAACACGAATGCGCAGAGGCTAAAGTTTTTTTGGGCAAATTGAACATGAACTAAAGGCGTCCCATTTAATCAAACCAGGCCACTTTGCTCACCCGGACCAGAGCACCTCGCTCTCTCCTCCTCAAACCCTAGTTCCGAAATCCCCGTTGTCGCCCGCCATAGCCACTGTCGTCGCCGGCTGTCACAGCCATTGCCGCCGCCACCAACCACTAATGCCGAGTGGTCAGGGCTGCAACTGCTGCCATCCTTGGCTTGTCATTGAGTAAATTTTACAAAACCACCACTTTGAAGGCTACGTTTGCAGAAAACACTACGTTACATTTTCGTTGCAGAAAACATCGTGTCTACCGTAATCCTTTTGCAAATAACACTGATCGGCGGATTTGCCTCGACTGAGCACATTTATGACAGATGGGGCCCACCAGTCAGGCTGATGTGTCATAAATTTCTAACACCATTATGTTGAACCATTTTGCTAGACATGGGGCCCACTTGTCAGCATTTCATCATGTTCTTTTCTCTTCCCTAATCTCTCTCTCTCCCCCCGAACAAGAAGCATGCACGAGCGCCGCCACCGCCCATCGCCATGGCCCCTGAGCTCCAAGAATATCGCCGCCATTAACTAGCCCTCGCCTGGATCCGGCAAGAATCGAGCCGCCGCTCCATTCCACACCTCGGATTTGTGCTCCTCCGCTCCAATTTGAGCTTGGATCTCGCAAGAATAGGGAAGGGCGGCGGCCCCTGCCGCAACTTTCGTGCCCTGTAGCCGCCATTAGTCCGTCCTCGCTTGGATCCGACAAGAATAGAGCCACTGCTACCTTCCACACCTCGTATCTGTGGTCCCTGGTGGGGCGTGGTCGAGCGCTGGTGGCCTCTGGCACGACTACCGCGCGGCAACGACGACCTCTGCCTTGACCATGGCGGCTCGAGCCGCCGCAGCTGCAGGTGCGGCGAGCAGCAGCAGCGGGCTAATTGATGTGGGTCATAAATCAAATACATGCTCATTTTCCTTAAGCCATATTTATTGTGTTATAGGCAAGTGTCATAAATTATTACCGTTACAATGCATGTGCATATGTATTAGGAGTAGTAAAAATGAACATATCTTACAAATATTCGAGTATTTCAGGATTAAAGTGTTCATTTTACAACAACAAAAATTCATACTTTTGAAAAAAATAGGTATGTTTGAAAAAATGCTCATGTATTAAAAAATATTCATGCTTTCAAAAAAGAATCTTATGTTAGTATTGTATTTGAAAAGAACAGTCATGTGCTTTAAAAAATGTTGATGTGTTATGGAAAGAGTTTTGGTATGCGTACAACACATTGTATTCGATATATGTATGATATTGCATGTCAGCCGTTCGTGGTGATCACACGAAAGAACAAAGGAGAGAAGGGGGAAATAGGCGAGCACATATGGGGGGTGGGGGGGGGGGGGGGGGTTTATATTGTCGCAAAATGCTGCACTAGGGGTGAAACGATTTTCTCAACTTTTCTTCTTCACCACTTAACCGAAATCTTCCCTAATAATAATAAAGTGACTATTGCTTCCGTCGGGTTCACCGTCGTGATAATTTTACAGAATACCCCTTATAGTCACCTGGTCTTTTCCAGCACTACGAACAGACATGTTCGTATCCGTTACAATCTCGTCGATCAGGTGTCGTGACTTCCTTTAACTTCCTATATTAAAAATCCAAACCACATGTTCGCATGGCGACTCATGACTCGATTGAACTATGACCTCGTATGGTTGTACGTGTATTGGCCGATGGGGTCGGCGATGCCTGCGGCGGGAAGCAGTCATCCTGGACGTGGGCGACCTTCTAGAAAACGGAGCTGTCGAACTAGCTCTCGCGTGGTGAAAGTGTGAGGAGAGGCGACCGAAGACGTGGCATTGGGGAGGCTGCCGACGCCATGGCCGAGCGCGAGGAAGAGGCGGATAGCCACCATGGTGGACGAGGAGGGGCAACTGACATGGATCTCCAGCAGCCAGCCGATTCTACACCTACCGCTCCAACATCCCGCAGCCACCGGCTGCCGTCCGTATCCCGCCGCTACGCCTCCGGTGGTCGCCCTCCACTCCATTCCTCCTATCACAGAAACTGCGCCCACATGTCTCCAACTCCGGGGCGCGACCATTGCCGGGACGGCGGCGGCGGCCGCCGAATACTTGAATAGACACAACGGCGAGGGACCACTCCCTCTCCCTCATATCTTCCTGTCCTTCCTCATGTCTTGCTTCCCTCTGCCATCAAGATCAGGCTTAAGTTAGGGTCCATGGGGAAAGGTTAAGACTGGTTTCCTTGGATCGTCCCCGTAGCTTCATTCAAGGGCTCCATTCTGTCTCCTATCTGAGCTTCGGATGAATCGTTCCACACAGTGTAAGGCGTAGAAGCAACCTCAAGTTTGCGCAACCAAAGTCCAGGCCTTCAGGGACCCATGTAAAGTACGCACTCACCTTCCCCTTTCAGATACAGACGTATTTTGTTTATGTATACGTAGCAGCCCCTTCTGCTGCTTTTTGATTTGAAAAGGTCTGGGTACTGACGTGGCAACCACCATTGATAGAACATCTTTGTAGTTCAACTTTTGGTCATTCCGCTGCACAGGATTAATTGATCATGTGAGTGTTGCTGTAATGCTATGCATCACGGTGGCATAGAGCTTACTATGTTATCCTAACTAGCTGTGGGCCTCCATGATTGAAGTGTGTGATTCATGTGCAAGTGAATGTACATTAGGGATTTTTGTAGGACATGGTTTCAGTAATTACCAACCCGACATGAATCGTTGCTATGTGCCAAAAAAAAGCTGATATTACTAGCAGCATAATCTTATTTGCACACTCTCCATCCAATATTTTCCTTATTTAACTATATCTATTATAACAATATGACACTATAGTATGATATTTGCGATCATCCACTTATATAGCTCCTTCAGTTCCAACAAAACATATGTATTTTGACTATTTTTTGTTGACATCCAGCATGTAGGTGATGTCTATATGTTATAAGTAATGTATATATTTTAGATGTTCCGTAAAGACGGTCCAAGTGAAAGCACAAGTCTTTTTTATTTGAAATTAATTGATGAGGACCATATATCAAATAATCATTTGTGTTGTAGGTCAATGTTCTTGTGCTAGGGAGTGTGATGATTGTTTCTCCCGTAGCAACGCACGGGCAATTTTCCTAGTCATTTCCAAAAGCAGGAGCATAATACACTAAATAGGAGATTACATGGGCCAGATTGGGCTTGTTGAGGAGCAATGGCCCATGTTAGAAGCTATTCTTATCTGAACTTTAAAGTTTGAACCTTCGTGGTTCCTGCCATACGTCAACCTTGCTTATCCTCTGTAGTCTCAACCCGCCATCTCCCTCTGCCATATGTTTCCTTGCGCGTTGCTTCCCGCTCCTTGCGCCGGATCTGGTGATGGAGGCGGTGGAAGACCCCACCCTGGAGCCTGCGATTGGCTGGCTTGCCGACACCATCCTTGCAAATCTCGCAGCCGGCGGCAAGCTGAATTCATGGATCCGCCAAGCTGGCCTCGGCAACGACGTTGAGGAGCTCAGGTCCGAGGTCGAGGAGGTGGAGATGGTGGTTTCTGCTGTGCAGGGGAGGTCTGCCGGGAACAAGCCGCTGACCCGATCTCTCACGTCCGTCAAGGAGCTGCTATACGACGCCGACGATGTGGTCGGCGAGCTGGACTACTACAGGCTGCAGCAGGAGCTCCAACCAGGTGATTTTGGTAAGTTTTTTTTTTTTAGATTCAAGTAGCCACTGAATTGCTTGCTGATTGGCAATTCCAATTTAATTTTTCCTGCACGACGACTATGTTAAGGTCCACCTTTTGTTCTGTCTTAGTGACACTGCTCGAAACGGGTGGACATGGTGGAGCGCAGCAAGTTGAGAATTCTAGAGAAAATGTTGATGATGTACAGAGCAGCAGTAATGGCCTCAAGATGTTACGGTCCAAGGAATGGGTTCACTTTGACACCATAGAGTCTGAACAAAACGGAGGGCCTTCCAGAGCAAGATGCAAGTACTGTAAAAAAGAGATTATGTGCACAACCAAAATGGGGACATCCGAAGGAACCTACCCTCTTCCATATTGCTTATCCCCCCGCTCGCGTCGCTCTCCAGGGGAGCGGCCCGAGCGTGACCTAGCGCCGCCGCCGCCCCCCGCTGCCGGCGGGCGTCGCTGCCGGGCAAAGCTCGCGCAGCAGCCGCCGGCGGCGGGCCTCTCTCGCGCAGATGCACTTCGGGACCGGCCCTGGACGGCGCGGCGCTCACGGTGAGGCTGGACGCCGGGGCGGCGGCCCCGGGCCCTCTCTGCGGTGGTGACGGCCACGGTGGCTGCGTGGGCGGCGCCTCGGCGCGTGGAGGTGGTTGGGGAGGCTCGGCCCCTGTGGTCTTGCGGCGCGACTTCGGCGGGCTGGCGGCTGGAGCACCACCGACTTCTTCGCCGGCGACCTTCTCCAGCTGGACGGCGGCTCGTGCGTTGCGTCAGGCGGATCTGAAGCTGGAGCTCGTCTGGCAGCTTCGGGTGGATCTGGTGGTGGCAGCTCGTGGTGGCATCTTCGTGCGGCTGGATCCGGAGCTTCGGGGTGGAAGCCCGTGCTCCTTGCTTGGTGGTTCCGGTCTGGTGGTGTGCGTCGCGCCGGCTGCGGCTCTTTCGTCGGTGGCTTGACTAGGGAGGCTGCCAGATCCGATCGGGATCGGTTGGTTTCGGCTCGCTGGTTCATCTGGCCGGCGGCGAGGTTTGTGGTGGCTTCTGTGTGGTCATGGCGCGATGGCTTCGTGGAAGGTGTGCGGGCTAGCGGAGGTGTAGTGCGTGGGGTTGTGGTGTTGGGCGGTGCTCCGGGCGAAAGCTTGCCAGGCGAAGGTTTGCTGGCCGACGGTGTCGGCGTCTGTGGACGTCGTCTTACCTCCTTGGAGGCGCCGCCGAGGAGTTCTCTCCCTGCACACCCTCGGATCCAGTTCTTCGGGTGAAAGCCTAAGACCTGGTTGGGTCGGACGACGGCGTCGGCATCGTCGCTTCCCTCTTTGGGGCGTCTTCTTGAAGAGCTTTGGATCTCGTTTGCACGCTCTATGGGCTGGACGCTCGCGACATTGCGGTCGGCAGGTGCCCGTCCGGCGATGTGGATGCTTTGCGCGGCTTCTTGTGTGGCAACGATGGCGGCTTCAAGCGGAGTAGGGTTTGCAGCTGTGTTCTGGTAGTCGGTCTTATCCGGCGTGTTCGAGGGGTCGCCGTGCCTCGCTTGTCTTTTGAAGTCGGATCTGCTGAGGAGAAGCCTTGCGGTGACGATGACGCGAGACAGGTGGTCGGTTCTGGCGCTGGCTCGACGCAGGTCCAACACTTTTTCTCCTGCAATGCTTGTCGACAAAGTCGGAGCTGCCTGGTCGCCGGCGCGTGTGGTGGACTGTTTGGCATTGGCCGGCGCAGGCCTCTGCGCTTGTCTGCGGTGGAGGCTACATCGGTGGTCGTCGATGGGGGAGTCGGAGTCGCCCTCGCGGAGGTGTGATGACGATGACACCGGATTGCAACCTCGACGGAGCTCTTCTCCTTGGCGGCATGTGTGCGTTCTTGTGTGGGTTGTCAGGTCGCCCTATGTGCCTTGTTTTTGCGGGCATGTTGTGACGGTTTTCGCCCGGTTTTCCGTTAATTAACTGGGCAACTCTCTTCGACCTTTTTTAATGAATCGGGCCCTAAAGGACCGTGTTTCAAAAAAAAAATATGGGGACATCCGTTTTGCGCAATCACCTCAAGAGCAAAGGTTGTAGCCACAAACGTGGAGCAACTGACCCTTCTTCAAGGTACCTAAATTATTTTTCTGCGTCGCACAGGCACATTTTTAGAGCCTTCTTTCATACATCTGCTTAAGTGTGCATTAAGGCTCACCCAATCCATGATTTGTATCTTATCGCAGCACCGCCCACTAGTAGAAAACAGGGTACTAGTCCAGGTTCCAGAGGGCCTTTAGTCCCGGTTCCAGAACCGGGACTAAAGGCCCTCCACGTGGCAGCTTTCTGGAGCAGGGGCTGGAGAACCTTTAGTCCCGGTTGGTGTTACCGGGACTATAGGAATATTTTTGAATTTTTTTTCTGATTTTCAAATCTTTGAATTATTTGACAATTTAATCTCTAATCATCCCTCCTCACTGCTCCAGCATGGAGCACTCATTCCAAATCATCTAACGTCCCGGCCGGTCACCCATCCTCTCACTGCTCCAGCCCCAGCACGCTTAACTTCCCGGCCGGTCACCCATCCTCTCACTGCTCCAGCCCCATCACGCTTAACTATCGAGTTCTATCTCCCCTTGTTTCCAAGTCTGCACTTGTTGTTTTCTTGACAATAATAAGCTATCAATCCTATTAACCCTTAGGTCTTGATGTCACATGATTTAATTTTTTGAATTCCAAACAATTATTAAAATAAACAACAATGATTAACAAACAACAATGATTAATTTAAAAGCTCAAAAAAACTTCAGAAAAAGGCAAAAATTTCAAAACAACTCAAAAATTCTAAAAAAAAATCCAAAATAATAAAAAGTTCAAAATAAAATAAGTAATAATAATATTGAATTTCAATGAAAATAAAATAAGTAATAATAATATTTTATTCATTTTTTGTTATTTATTCATTTAATATGGCATAATTAATATCTTTAAATCTATAAATCGAAATTCGACAAATAATATATCCATTATTATTAGAAAAATGTGAGGAATCCAAATATGACATTATTTAATTAATTTCAAAAATCTAATATTCTAAAAACAAAATGCCTATTGACACTACACCACGACACTACAAAGGCTACATGCATCTGTTGGTATAGGTCAGCATCGCCGACACTTTTTTTGTCCCAAACTATACCGACACACAGTATGTCACAGTTATATAAGCTCATGACACATTATCCGTCGGCAAAGCTCTATAGGAGCACCGACGTAATTTCTGTCGGTAGATAGAGCCTTTAGCGTTTGTCTATGTGTCGCCGATTCATAGGGTCACAAAAAGTGTTGGCGTTGTTCGCCTCCCCCCCCACACCCGAAAAATATGGCGCGAAAAGAGGGCCAAGTGCGCGCCATGCGAGCAGAAAAAAAAGAAAAAGAAAATAAAAAAACCCTCGACCTCTTTGTGCCTGGACCAAATCCCGCACCCTCGACCCACTGCCGCTCGACCCACTGCGCCGCCGCCCCTACCCGTGCCGGCGCCCCGCCCCTACCCGCGTCGGCGCCCCGCCCTGCGCCGCCGCCCGAACCCACTGCTCCGCCGCCGCTCGACCCACTGCGCCGCCGCCCCTACCCGCGCCGGCGCCCCGCCCCTACCCGCGCCGGTGCCCCGCCCTGCGCCGCTGCCCGGACCCACTGCTCCGCCGCCTCCAGGCCCCACTGCGCCGCCGCCCCTACCCGCGCCGGCGCCCCGCCCCTACCCGCGCCGGTGCCCCGCCCTGCGCCGCTGCCCGGACCCACTGCTCCGCCGCCTCCAGGCCCCACTGCGCCGCCGCCCGACCCACTGCCGCTCGACCCACTGCGCCGCCGCCCCTACCTGCGCCGGCGCCCCGCCCCTACCCGCGCCGGCGCCCCGCCCTACGCCGCCGCCCGGACCCACTGCTCCGCCGCCGCCAGGCCCCACTGCGCCGCCGCCGCCGCATCGGAAGTGCCCTCTCCTTCCTCAGCTTCGTGATGCCTCAAACCTAGCGTGCTGGCCGCCGACAACGACAGCGGCTCAACTCTCGACTCCGGCGAACGGCGGTGCACCTCGGCGCTCTTCTCCCTCACGTCTTCAACCGCGGCAGACACTCAGCAATCAGGCGACGTGAGTCCGTAGCTCCTCTCATCCTCCACCTCAAATCCTTGTTCAGTTGTTCCTGCACTAGATGTGTATGTAGGTCACACATGGATGCTTGCTCATATGCCTCCTGTGATGAGCTGATTGGATATTGCATGATATTATTTCAGTTTCTTTTTTTGTTGTTCATTTTGTATTTCAAGTAGTTGCAGATTTGATTGTGTGAATACTACTTAGTGTGATCTGTTAATGCTTACTGAACTATTAGTTCATCATAGATAGATCTCTCTTGCAGCCATATGATTACGTGCATCCAGACCGGTTTTAGGAGCTCAATGTCCATGTTTTAATTATTTTTCTATTTGATATGTATGTTCATAGTAAATGCCGTTTTGCAGCAACATCGAAGTTCTGAGTCTCTACATTTCACTTAGTAGTCTGTGAATCACTTGTGAAGGTGCAGTCACCATGGACAAAAGGTGGATGGATGAGCCTAGGTACAAGACACAATTTTTAGCGGTTATAGGGTGCTTAGCAATTATTTAACTACATCTGATCTAATGCATATGCATATTTATATAACATGTAGGCACACAAAGGTGTATTTGGAAGGGGTGGAAAAATTCTTAAGCTTTGCATTTAATAATTCATCCAGAAACAAAATATTATGTCCTTGTAAGAACTGTTCAAACTCATTTTGGAATGAAGAAAGAGAGGCGCGTGAGCATCTGATATGTGAGGGGTTTCTCCGTGGCTATAAAACTTGGATTTTTCATGGAGAATCTAGTTCTTCTTTCTTGAATGTTCCCAACGCTCATGAGAATGAGGTTGAGGAGGAGTCACCCGAAGAGGATGACATTTCTGATTTGCTTCGAGACTTAGGGGGCGGTTTAGATAAGGAGGGGGACTTCGAAGATGACATAGTTTCTGAGCAGACTGATGCATATTTAGAAGCTCTTCAAAAGTTGAAAAATGATTCTGGTCAAGAGTTATATCCTGGGTGTAAGAAGTTCTCAAAACTGCGTTTCATAATTAGACTACTTCATGTCAAATTGCTTGGTGGATGGTCAGACAAAAGTTTTAACCTGCTGCTAGATCTACTTAATGATGCTTTTCCTGAAGGGTCCTCACTAGCTAAGAACTATAATGAAGCTAAGAAATTGGTGAAATGCCTAGGACTTGGATATGTTAGTATTCATGCATGTGAACATGGTTGCATCCTCTTTTGGAAAAACCATGCTAAGGCTGATGTTTGTCCAATATGCAATACTTCACGATGGAAATATGAAAAGAAGAGTCTAGATGGAAAACGTGTCCACAAGGTACCTAGGAAGGTTCTCCGTTATTTTCCAATAAAGATAAGGCTCCAGAGGTTATTTATGTGTTCTAGAACAGCAGCTCTCACCAGATGGCATGATGAAGGGCGTACGAAAGATGGTTTGATCAGGCATCCAGCTGATTCTGCTCAATGGAAGTATTTTGATGAGGTGCATGAGGACTTTGCTAAGGACAACCGCCATTTTAGGCTTGGATATGCAGCAGATGGTTTTAATCCATTTAGATCCAATAACGTTAATTATAGTGTTTGGCCTGTTATCTTGATTCCTTATAACTTCCCTCCTTGGATGTGCATGAAGCAATCAAAAAAATTTCTCACATTGTTGATTGCTGGTAAACATGCTCCTGGTAGTGATATGGATGTTTATCTAGAGCCGCTAGTTGATGATATGGTAGATATGTTTCTTCATGGTGTCAGAACATATGATGCTTCAAAAGAAGAGTTCTTTAATTTGAAGGCTGCCATATTGTGGACCATTCATGATTTCCCAGGCCTAGGGTATACAACTGGTTGTACCACCTCTGGTGAAGGAGCTTGTCCTGAATGCCATTCTGACACATGTTCTTTTAGGCTGAATAATGGCACCAAGACATGCTACATGGGTCATCGCAGGTTCTTAGATGCAGACCACCCCTTTAGGTCCAATACCCATTCTTTTGATGGCATTGTTGAGCATAGGCCAGCACCTATTCCTCTCTCTGGATCAGAAATTGTTGCTCAGACGAAAGATATGCATACGGTTTTTGGGAAGGATCCATCCGGGAAGAAGAAAACCAACCGGAAGCGCAAGGCCGATGAGCCGTTAATAGTTTGGAAAAGGAAGTCTATTTTCTTTAGGCTGCCATATTGGGAGAGCTTGTTGTTGCGTCACAACTTAGACGTCATGCACATAGAGAAAAATGTATGCGAGAACATAATCAACACATTGTTGTGCATTGATGGAAAATCTAAGGATAATCTGAACTCTCGCTTGGACCTCGAAGCTCTAAACATTAGAAGTGACCTTCATCCTATTGAACTTGAAGTAGAAGGTAAATTCTATTTACCTCCAGCACCTTATGAAATGAATGTTGCCCAACAGAAGTTATTTTGTGGATTATTTAAAGGAGCTAGGTTCCCTTACGGGTTAGCAGCTGATATCCGTGGTAATGTGCATGTCAAGGAAAGGAAAATAATCGGGCTAAAGAGCCATGACAACCACATCTTAATGCAGCATTTGCTACCACTTGCTGTGAGAAGGCTATTGCCCGAAAAAGTTAGTGCATCACTGATTCGTGTAAGCAATTTTTTCAAGCAGATTTACTCGCATGTTATTTCTGTTAGTGATATGGAAAAACTAGAGGCTGAAATAGCTGAGACCTTGAGCATTCTTGAGACTATATTCCCGCCATCCTTTTTTGATATTATGGTACACTTGATGGTGCATCTTTCAGCCCAAGCAAAAATTGCTGGTCCAGTGCATTTTCGCAACATGTTCCCTATAGAGAGGTAATTGTTACTAGCCACTTTTATAGCAGCAGAAGTATGCTTCTGCAAATAGCCATAGACATATGATGTGTTTATCTCGCTGTAGGTATTTGTGCCGGTGTAAGGGCTTTGTTCATACTAGAAGTCATCCAGAGGGATCGATTGCTGAGAGCTATTTATTTGATGAGACTCTTACCTACTGTTCTCGGAATTTACAAGGGGAAACTCGGTTTACTCGAGAAATTAGAAATGATCAAGGTTTGGGTATGGAAACCAGTAGTACGACACCTTTCTTCAACAACCTTGGTCGAGGATTAATTGGCAAGCATTCTGTGTCATTGGACAACAAGACTTGGCTTCAAGCTCATAGACATGTCTTGTTCAACTATGACCACATAGAACCTTATTTGAAGTAAGTTGTCCACTTTTTTTTGCAATTTCCAATTTATTTATGCTTGTTGCTGAAGTGCTGAATACTCTGCAGCAAGCATAAGGAATATCTTTCCTCAATTGGTCTTAAAAATAATCGACAAATTAGTCGTGTCCAGCACGAGTCCTTCCATGAGTGGTTTAAGAAGCATGTAAGTTGGTCACATGTCTCTGTTTTCTTGTGATCTATATATATGTAGTGAGTTCCATCCAATTTTAAAAATACTACATTCCATATTCACAGGTGGAAGAAATGGGTGACAAAGTGCCTGAGGAGATAAGTATTTTAGCTCAGGGGCCATCCAAAGTTGCCCAACAGTATAGTAGCTATACTAGAAATGGGTTACATTTTCATACGTAGTCCTATGATGATGGTAGGCCAGTGCAAAATTATGGTGTAGCTCTAGTTGCACAGACTACTCGTTATGAAAAAGGAAACAATGATAATATGATAATAGAAAACCAAACATTTTATGGTATCATAAAGGAAATTCTTGAGTTGAACTACCAAAATAAAGGAAAAATAGTTCTCTTCAAATGTGATTGGGTTGACAACCGCAGGAAAGACAAGTGGGTAAAAGTTGATCGCCTTGGGGTAACTTCTCTGAATTTCAAGCATTTGGTCAATACTGGTGAAAATATATCGGCTGAGCCTTTCATCTTAGCGTCACAAGCAACTCAAGTTTTCTATGTTGAAGACCCAATTGATGTTGAATGGGTTACTGTTAGCCACTACAATCCACGAGGCTCATATGCCATGCATGAAGCTGAAGATGAGGATGTAGAGACCGCTATGCCAATGGTTGATCCACATATCTATTCATGTTTTCATGATGATCTTCAAAGCATTGATTGTGCTAGAACAGACATAGATGGGAGAATTGTGTATGCTAAAAAATCTAGAAAGTAAGGGGCGCTTGCATTTTATTTTGTTGCTGCCTTGTGTTTTAATTTGCTTGCTATGTCTGTTAAGCATCTTGTTCTAACATTTGTCACTTGTAGGAAAAAAGATGGTAGGAACAAGAGGAGGAAGCGAGGTCCCTCTGCTTCCTGAAGCTACAAGGCTTGCCAATATTGCAGAAAATGAGAGGAAGGTCAAAGCTCTTATAGAACTCAAAAGGAATGAAGCATTGGGAGGAAACAAGAATCCTACTGAGAAAGCAGGTTCATCACAACAACCCAAGAAAAGGAAAAAGGTTGTGTGCTTCTCATTGCTTACATTCAATGTACTACTCATTGTTCACTAGCATTGTGTACCATCTTTCACACATATTTATGTTTTTTTCGTAGTCAAATAACTGCACAAGTGAAGTTGCAAATGGAGGACGTAACCTGCGTTCCCAGTCAAGGTTAAATCATGATGTTGAAGATCCCAATAATGAATCCATAGAACATGGCTCAGATGACATTCAAGGTATTTTAGTGCTGCTCCATCATTCTCATTTCTCCCTGCTGTCAGAACTTGTTTATTTTCTGAACACTTCAGATTTATGAGTGCTGCTCCATCCTTCTCACTCATTCCTTTTGCATTGTAAAGCAAATGCTTCAGATATGACTGTACATCAAAAGAAGAAGAGAGGAAGGGGTCCCACTAAATTAAAGAAGATATATGATAGAGACCAACCTAAGCAAAAAGTCGAACTAAATGAGCATGGTCAACCTGTTGGGACCAATGGTAAAACATTTGCTAATTTCATTGGAACATTGGTAAGGAAGGAATTGTCGGTGCTAACTAATTCTCACAACATGTCCATTGCATGGCCATCAAATAGGGTAAATATATAATTTATAAACTTTCCTGTGTCAGTTACACTATCACATGATGCTAACTAATTGTTACTTTTGTAGATCAAACCTTGCAGCAAGTCACGGTTGTCGTCATCGCAGGGTTCTGGTATTATTCCTGTCAACATCACCGTGTCATGGATCAGATATATTTTACTTTTTACTCTCTACAAAGAAGGAAGTAGGAACCTTTAAAGAACTGAATGACATGTTCTAAAGATACCCTGCCAAAAAAATTGTGCTAATTAATTAAAGATATATGAGATTTGCCAATGTCTGTCATATATGTACACACACTCTGTACCAAATAATAATTAATATGCATTGGCACTCTTCTGCTCTCTCACTGACACACACTTGACACAAAAGGCACACAAGTACGTAGGCATATATCTCACACTTAGAACTGAGAGCAAGCAGTATACCACTACCAGTACCTATAGTTCTCCAGTGCTCGTCCTCAAAAGCAAATGCAAATAACAAGTCTTGTGAGCCATGGCAAATATCAGTTTAGAGATACAATTACAAGTCTATTTAAAACATGTCAGTATATGATACATGTAGCAAATGGTGATAGAACATTGTTCGAAAAGTGGTGCGCCCAATCAAACATGTGTCTGATAGGTAGCGCCACCTTTTTATCTTATGTTGTATATATTGTACATGTTACTTTTTTGCAGAATTTGTTACTATTTTTTGTGAGAATGGAATATAAATTGTTGACACTTAGATTTCACGTCTCATATATATGTACAGGCACATTTTCTTTAATCTATTTGCTCCAGCCTCATATATATATATGTACATGCACATTCTCTTTAATCTATTTGCTCCAGCCTCATATATATTTTGTTAATCTATTTGCTCCAGTCTCATATATATGTACAGGCATTTTTTTTAATCTATTTGCTCCAGTGTCATATATATTTTGTTAATCTATTTGCTCTAGTCTCATATATATGTACAGGCACATTTTCTTTAATCTATTTGCTCCAGCCTCATATACATTTTGTTAATCTATAAGCTCCAGTCTCATATATATGTACATGCACATTTTTTTTCAATCTGGGCAGAGAAATTTGTTTTTTTTTTCAATCTAGGCAGAGAAACTTTGTTCTCCAAACGTGAAGCACTTGGTAGGATTAAAAAACTGTTTTTTAACATGTACAGTATACAACAGTATTATAGATACCCTTTTTATCATCTCTTTCGGACTGAAATATACAACATTATTATGGTCTATAAAATCGCGTCTCTTTCATCCCATGTGCTTCTCATTTTCTAAGATTGCTCAAAGATACAGGTTCTTTTGCAGGGACAAATGGCAAAAGTAGGAAGTATTGAGGTTGATCACAGATGTTCCGCTGATTGCTTTTGTCCATAACATTGAACATTGTCGACGCATTTTGTTCATATGGAAGTTGATGTCGGCTTGATCGAAGACTAGGTATCTTCCATAATATTTTGTAGTAGTCAAGTGATCAAATGATTGGTCTCTTGGGAACTTGCTCATCATATTTTGTAACGGGACATGACCTGAATGTCGACTTGGGTATTTGCTTAATGGCTGTAGCTAACTTGAGTGAAGAAAAACAATGAATCTTCTATGTATGTTGAATGAATGCTTTGGCTGTTATATTTTGATGAATGGCACAGTGCAATTGGAATCATTTATATATGTTAGAATGAATACATTGGATGTTATCTTGTGATGAATGGAATATATGAACATGAACTGAATACTATGAGACTATGATTTTAATTTCATGTTAATATATAGTGCAGTTGCATTTATGCTGAAATGTCTAACCCCCGCAGAAAGTGTGTCGGTATAAGGGCAGCATGTCACATTATCTGTTGGCATAACTAACCGGCAGATAAACCGTCGGTATAGAAATGGCCGATGCATAATGTGTCGGCGAACATAGTATCAGATAATGTGTCGGCGTAGGTATGGCGTCACACAATCCGTCGGCATAACACGGTGTCAGATCGACCGTCGGCATAGATATGTCTGTCGCTGTAGAAATGTCTGTCGGGAGAGATCTCACCAATGTTGTCATGTTATCTGTCGGAAAAGATATATCCGCCGGCAAAGACCTTTCCCGGCAGGACTATAGGCGACACCTTCTTTCTGTCGCTGTAGATCTTTGCCGACACAAAATGTGTCGCCGAAGGTAACCTATGCCGACAGATTGTTCGACGCTGCTTTGAGTGTCGTGGTGTAATGTGAATATTATAACACTTTAGTCCCGGTTAAAAATGGTTGAAATTTGAGGATATGGCTTTGAATGGTGCATATTGAATGCACAAAAAGTCTGGAGTTGAAATAAGTTTAAAAAAATAAAATGCCTTTGTAACAGATGAGTTTTCGTCCGAAACCCTCATACTTCGAAGGAGATGGTCCAGTTTGTACACGAAGTGCATCCAGTTTTTGCCGTAACCCTCTCAACTTTTTAGCACATGCTATGTGGGTGAAATGATGATACCATGCCAAGTTTCAACCTTTTCAGAGATATCTCAGCACATACATCACAATGCTTCAGAAATCTTGCTCACATCATATTTAAACAGGGACATAAATAGAAATAATAATTTAGATATCCATTACAGAAAGTACTCGTCCGAATAGAGATATATAAAAGTACTCGTCCGGATCACAGGAGACCCCCAAGCACTACATAATAATAGAGATATATAAAAGTACTCGTCCGAATAGCTAGAGATCCCCAAGCAGTACATAATAATAGCTAGAGATAGAAGTGTTCGCCGTTGCGAACACTACTCGTCCGAATCATAATATCCCCGGCCCCAAACTGGTGGTGGTGGTGGTGGTGGTGCTTGATGTACGAGGTGACGCTGCCCATAGTTCATGATTCCAATCCTGCGGTACAACTCGTATGCAACGTATGAATCTATTGCTACATACTCAATGTTGATACCGTCAAGTGGGGTCGTCTCCCACTCTTTGTGCTGATCCGAGGGGAATTTGGTCTTCATATCAGCGTACTGCTCGTCGATCATGGCGACTGTCATATGAGCCATTGAAGTCCTCCTATGCTTAAGCCTGAATATGTCTTGGAGATCAATGTGGCAGGTAGCTGGCATCTCAATACCGAAGCTGTGCCTCATCTTGAGCTTGTCATTCGTTATATCAACGCTAGCAAAACGTATGCCGCTGCAAAGGAAGTCCATGAGTACTGGACAGTGCTTGTCACTACTGCAACAACAAATTAAAATGGAACAAATGTTAAATACTGCTGCAACAAGTATATTTCGGCAGAAGTATAATAATTAAGAATCATAACAAGTATATTTCGGCACAAGTATAATATGCTACTATAAAGGAAAATTCTTTCACTACAACAAAAGAGGAATCAAAAGAAGCCCTAGATGTTGCTATCCTATGCAATTTTCATATATGAATCAAAAGAATAAATATGACATATGTTCTCCCACGATTTTGCAAATATATGCAACAAGGAAAATTCTTTCACTACAACTAAAGAGGAATTGATCTTTCCCATAGGATTCAAATGGAACATGTTGCTATCCTATGCAATTTTAATAACCTATGAATTATTGATCAAAGAAAAGCCCCAAAACTTACCTTACCCATTGGAAGACCATGACATTTCTCTTGAAACAAAGTTGGATGATGGCAACATCTTTTTGATTGGCCGTGTACTCGAGATCAAGCCCCATGAACTTGTCTTCTTCCTCCGCCTCTTCAAGCCATCCCTCGAAATCGGAAAGAAAACGCGGCACCACCATGGCGCTGTCGTTCGTGTAGACGACACTGAGTTTGGTCGTGCCATCTGCGAGCACCTTCCCGTAGCGAGTGATTGGATGATCCATGGTGGAAGATATGGGGAAGAAGAGAGGCCAGAGAGGGAGACGAACAAAGAATGGCCGCAGCTACTGTAGCAGTCGATGTACTGTAGCAGTCGATGTACTGTAGCATTCTCGTGTTTTCATCGCGCGAAGCGCCGCGGGATGCGAATGGTTTGGGCCTTTATTCCCGGTTTGAGCCACGAACCGGGACTAAAGGGGTGGCCTTTAGTCCCGGTTTGAGCCACGAACCGAGTCTAAAGGGGGGGTGGCAACCGTTCGCCTGGTTGGCCTCGTAGCAGCTCGAACCGGGACTAATGTGGTCATTAGTCCGGGTTCATAACTCGACCGGGACTACAGCCTATTCTCTGGTTGGACGAAAGGTCTGTTTTCCACTAGTGGCCGATGCTACTACAATTCCTACGCATGTTGCAACTGGTAATTCGTCCAGCAGAAAAAGGATGAGAACTGGTCAGGAGTCAACACACATCACCACAGCTAACAAAAACGGGTGGAACAAGGATGAATTTTCCAAAAGGATACAAGACATCACTAGTCAGCTGCAAGTCGAACGAGAGGCGATCACAAAGCTTCTCAAGATACTTGGGCCAGACTCAGGTGGTGCAAGTTTAAATCACTGTCGGAGTACACACTCAGATCCACGCCGAAGAACATCAAGTCTTGTTCAAGGGAAAGTGTATGGGAGAGCTGCAGAGAAGAGTACAATCAAAAAGTTGATCGAAGAACACAAATCAACTGCCGGTGTAACTGTTTTGCCTGTTGTAGGCATCGGGGGAGTTGGGAAAACAGCTCTTGCTCAGCTCATGTACAATGATCCAGCTTTGGAAAGTGAATTTGATCACAAGATATGGATTTGGGTGTCTAGCTAACAATTTTGATGAAATGAGACTTACAAGAGAGATGTTAGATTGCAGTGGCGAAGCCACGTACAAGCTGGGTAGTCAACTGACTACCCAGCTTTTTGTTCAAATCAGCATACATATGTACAAATCCTACCAAAAAATAATAAAACTACCTGTATTTGACTACACAATTTCAAATTGAATACACAAGATTGTGTCTCCCAAGAAACACATGATTGCATATGCAGCTTTCCCAAGCTTCAAGAGGTCTTGAAGGGTCATATTAAATCAAAGAGGATTCTACTTATTTTAGATGATGTCTGGGAAGGCATGGATGACGGCCGATGGAACAAATTGTTGGCTCCTTTCAATTATAATGGTGCAACTGGTAATATGATAATTGTGACAACTAGAAAACCATCTGTTGCCAAAAAAGAGGTACAACTCGACCAATTAAGTTAAGTGCTTTGGAAAATGGCGCCTTTTGGCTATTGTTTAAAGCTTGTGCATTTGGTGATGAGAATTACGACGAGCAAGCGAGTCTAAGTGACATAGGACAGAAAATAGCACAAAATTTGAAAGGAAACCCATTAGCAGCACAAACTGTTGGGTCACTATTAAGAGATCAACTTACTGTGGATCATTGGAGTAACATTTTGAAGACTGAAGATTGGAAATCCTTGCAACACACTGGTGGCATCATGTCTGCTTTGAAGCTTTCCTACGATGACCTACCATACGCTGTACAACAATGTTTCACATATTGTTCTATATTCCCCTACAACTATCAATTTACTGCTGAGAAGCTAGTTCGTCTTTGGATTTCACAAGTATTGGTGAAGCGTGATCATTCAAGCCGTAGTTTGGAGGAGATGGGAGAGTACTATCTGACTGATTTGGTGAATCTGGGCTTGTTTGAGCAGGTTAAAAGTCAAACTTACTATGCTATGTGTGGCCTGATGCATGATTTTGCACGGCTAGTTTCAAGAACTGAGTGTGGAGCTTTGGATGGTTTGCAGCACAATGAAATCTTGCCAACTGTACGCCATTTGTCTATAGTAACCAATTATGTATATCAGAGGGATGGCCAGACTGGGAACATACCTCGTAGTGAGAAGTTTGAATTTTTCGTTCAAAATATAGACGCATCAGTGAGAAAGTTGAGGACATTGGTGTTGATTGGGAAATATGACTCATTTTTCTTCAAAGCATTCCAAGACGTGTTTGAAAAATCACATAATCTGCGTCTGTTGCAAATGTCTACAACATCTACTGATTTTAAATCTTTCTTATGTAGCTTGGTAAATCCTACACGTCTTCGGTATCTAAAACTTGAGGATGATAATGCTGAGCAGCAGCCTTTGCCTCATGTTTTGAGCAAGTTTTTCCATCTTCAGGTATTGGATGTTGCTTTCTTTATGTCATTGCATACAGTTCATCTAGACGATTGAGGAGAAGGGAGAATACTTTCATCTCTGGAAATGCTTCAGTTTCTTAAAAGGTTGAAGTTGAGAAACTTGGGGAGTGTAGCAAAAGTATCGGTTCCATCATTGCAGGAGCTGGTTTTATATAAAATGTCAGATTTACAGAGATGTTCTTGTACTTCCCTGGGTGATACGAAATCTAGTTTAAGGGTGCTGGAGATCCAGAGTTGCCCTGCACTTGAGGTGTTTGATCTGTTGCAGAAATGTCATAACTACAAAATTGAGTATAAGTCAAGGTTGCCCAATCTGAGGAAACTCATTATGCGCAATTGTCCTCATCTGCAAGTACAGACCCCCCTTCCACCTTCAGCCATATTTTCTAAACTATCAAAAGAAGGACTTCGGTACCCCCCCCCTAAACGTATAAGGGCAGTATTGTCTTTACACCTTGTGTATACGTACCCGCCGCCCGTCGTATGCCCGCCCGCCCCTCGTACGTCCGCCCGCCCGTCTACGTCGGCCCACGTCCACCTGCCCATCTACGACGTGTCGGTGGTTGGTTGGAAAAAAAATGACGACACTGCATCCCCGCCGAACTAACCCAAGCCTTGTCCGTCGCTGCCCGGATGATTCAGATCGCGCCGTCGTCTCCGCCCTGCTCGCCGTGACCACCGACACCAGCACGGGTCGCGCTGTCATCTCCGCCCGAACAGACGCTCCACCACCGACGCGTCGACGCCCTTCTCGCCGTGACCATCGTCCATCGACATCAGCACGGCGGCGCCTGCAGTGATCGATGCGACGTCTCCATGTTGAAACGACGATGTGGTAGCCACCGGCGCATCGGCGTGGAACCCGGCGTCCGATGGCGTCTAACCCGTCGACGGCGGACAGTAAGTTTTTTTTTTTCATTTAACCCATGCGATTGTTGATGAACTCACTATATCCGCTATAATGTTTTGAGATCTTGGCATTGATCTAACACCTTTTTGAAGGTGTATTGGTGGAGGGAGAAAACGAATATGCCAGTGATGACTCTGTTGATGAGGATGGATCCTCGTCATTGAATGCAAACAAACCGCCCGGAGACAACTATATGAGTCAGGATGAATTGTATAGTGATAATGTAAGTGTCGTGAATGTTGATAAAAAAATATCGAATACAAACTAGTGCATTGACACTTACATGTCTTATTGAATTTATACAGGTACATGCTAATGATGACAATGAGGATTACGATATAGATTAGATGGACAATCTTATGCTGAAAGTGCGACCCAGGTACGTTTAAAAAATGTTGGACAATGATTGGCATGAAAATTGCATTACCACTTACATGTTTTACTATAAATCTGCACAGATAAATGCCGATGCTGACAGTGAGCCGAGAACTTTAGATGATGACAATGATGAGAGCGACGTCGACGCATCTAATGAAGGAAGCGTGAGCCAAGTAAGTTTTTCAAATTATTCATGGAAACTAACAACATATCAACAGACTGGCGAACATGGTTATATGTCTTATTTTGCAGGAGGGTGTTGATAGCGGGAACGATGAGAACGTCGACGATCTTGAGTTTGACCTTGACATCGGCTATGATGAATATCAGCAAGAGTCACTGGATTGGCATTGGGAAGTGATGGCCAAAACGTTCAGGTCAGAAGGGGAGGCGTACATGTTGTACAACAGGTACGCGAAAAACGTGGGTTCAGCATCAGGAGGGACTTGAAGAAATTTTCAAAAGGTCCTACGGGAATTTTGCGCTTGAGGAGGTATCTCTGTTCCAGGGCAGAAAAACGGCAGGCCAAATTCTGTACCATGGAAGGCCGGACCCGTAGACTTAGACCGGAGAGTCGATGCTTTTGTGAAGCCCATTTAACAGTGAAGCTTGATAAGAAGCGTGAACTTTGGTATGTCAGCAGTTTCTTCGATGATCACAGCCACATTCTTGCAAGACCGGATGAAGTCCCTTTCCTCCGGTCTCACAATGTGATCAAAGAATTTCAGAGAGCAGAGATGTTAGCTATTGCAGGAGCTGGGATAAGAAAGCACATTATTTTTGATAACTTCATCAGCAGGTATGGTTCATATGCTAACACAGGGTTTGGAAGGAGGAAAATGTATAATATGTGCTATAGGGAGAAGATGAAACTGCTTGTCCAGGGTGATGCTGACACTGCTATAGGAATCATGATGACTAGAAAGGACAGGGATCCGGAATTTTTCTTTGAGCACACTGTTGACACTGAAGGCAGGCTCAACAACTTGTTCTCGTGTGATTCGCAATCACGTCGGGATTATCTTGACTATGGTGACGTCACTATCTTCGACAGTACGTACAAGATGAAGAGGTATGGAATGTCGTTTATCCCTTTCGTCGGTCTCAACAATCACCGATGCACTACGGTATTTGCATGTGCCATTGTTTCAGATGAGACTGACGGTACATATGTCTGGCTCCTTGAGACTTTTTTGAAAGCTCACTGTCAGAAGAAGCCGCAGTCTGTAATTACTGATGGAGATGCAGCGATGATAAGGGCTATCAGGAAGGTGCTTCCTGACGCGTGGCATCGTCTATGTTCATGGCATATTGAAAAGAACATGCAAAAACACCTTCACCACAAGTTGTTGAAGGAATTCAGGTCACTGTTGTACTACGCCACTACACATACATTTTTTAGGAGAGATGGGCCGCGTTTGTGTGTAAATGGCAGACAGAAAACAAAAACATGGCTGCATAGGATGTACAGGAAGAAGAAGCTTTGGGCTACATCATATTTGTCTGGTGGGTTTTTTCTTGCACTAGTAGAAAACAGGGCTTTGAAACGGGCGAGATTATTGCATTAGTCCCGGTCGTGTTACGAACCGGGACTAATGGGTGCATCAGTCCCGGTTCGAGCAGCCAGGGCGCCGGCCGGGGTTCGTCAGGAACTAGTCCCGGTTCATGTGACCCCTTTAGTCCCGGTTCCAGACACGAACCGGGACTAAAGGGCCTCGCTCCTGGCCCAGTACCTTTAGTCCCGGTTCTAGCCACAAACCGGGACTAAAAATATGCCTATATATATATGCTCGGCCGTGCCCACTCACTCCTCTATTTTTTGGCCGGCCGGCGTGTGCGAGGTGTGTGCTGCTCTGCTCTCACCTCCTATGCACACGAGGTGTTTGATGAAATGCCCGAGGCACGCTTAAGCTTTCTCCTCTCCAAGCTCGACCTCCAAGCTCCATTTTCCCCAAGATTTATCTAGTTTTGACGGTCTGTCACGTCCCGTCCCCGTCCTCCCCGTCGTCGATCGCCCGCGCCGATCTCGTCGCCGGCACCACCGTGGTGAGCCTCTTGTTCTTATCTTCTTTTTAAAAGAAAAAATTATTACTTGTATGATTTACATAGATACTTGTATAAATTTCTTACTTTTATTATTGTTTGTTATTATATAGTGCCATGGTCATGGTATCCGCCCACGTCGGCCATCGTCCGGTCTATGATTCGGATGTGGTATATTATCTTTTATAACTATTTGTTTCATTTAGTGTTTATGACAATTATGCCGACCAACGTGACATAGATGTGTTTATCTAGGAGGTATGTGAACCGGAAATTCCAACCGACCCTCTTGTCGAGAGGTTAAATTTAGTTGAAAAAGAAAACGGGGATTTGAAAGAAAAATTAAAAAGAATTGAGGAGGAGAAGATGAAATTGGAGTTGCATGTTGCCGATGTCGTCGATGACCACAAGATCGAGATGGATGCAATGCGCTTGAAGATTAGAAAGATAAGAAAATATGCCATTGATAATGAGGCTTGGTATCATTATGCTGTTGGATCAGTTCTTACCTTAGTTGCGATTATGATCGCATTTGTTGTTGCATTTAAATGTTTTACATAGTTGTATGTTAGTTTCAATTTATGTTTTAATTAAATACTCTAGAGAGCTGTATGTTGTTCTATGAGAACTATGTATGAACTTTATGTTTTTATTTTTTCAGTAATAACATTTGATCACTTCTCTATTCATGATGTTCTGTAATGGTTTTTAATACATTTAATTATGATACCATGCCAACTTTCAACCATTTCAGAGTTCGTTCGCAGCGCTTTTTAATTCAGGGTCATTTTAGCTCAAAATAAATCATGAAATACATGAAAACTAGCAAATGAAGTCAGAAAATGGTTGAAAAGTGATGGTGTGGCTTTGAATGTTGCATATTGAATGCAGAAAAAGTCTTGAGTTAAAATATGTTCAAAAAATTGAAATCCCTTTGTAATAGACGTGTTTTCGTCTGAAACCCTGATACTTCGAAAGAGATTGTCCAGTTTGTACACGAAGTGCATCCAGTTTTTCCGGTAACCCTCTTAACTTTTTAGCACATGCTATGTTGGTGAAATTATGATACCATGCCAACTTTCAACCATTTCAGAGTTCGTTCGCAGCGCTTTTCAATTCAGGGTCATTTTAGCTCAAAATAAATCATGAAATGCATGAAACCTAGCAAATAAAGTCAGAAAATGGTTGAAAAGTGATGGTGTGGCTTTGAATGGTGCATATTGAATGCAGAAATAGTCTTGAGTTAAAATATGTTTAAAAAATTGAAATCCCTTTGTAATAGACGTGTTTTCGTCCGAAACCCTGATACTTCGAAAGAGATTGTCCAGTTTGTACATGAAGTGCATCCAGTTTTTCCGGTAACCCTCTCAACTTTTTAGCACATGCTATGTGGGTGAAATTATGATACCATGCCAACTTTCAACCATTTCAGAGTTCGTTCACAGCGCTTTTCAATTCAGGGTCATTTTAGCTCAAAATAAATCATGAAATACATGAAAACTAGCAAATGAAGTCAGGAAATGGTTGAAACGTGATGGTGTGGCTTTGAATGGTGCATATTGAATACAGAAAAAGTCTTGAGTTAAAATATGTTCAAAAAATTGAAATCTCTTTGTAATAGACGTGTTTTCGTTCGAAACCCTGATACTTCGAAAGAGATTGTCCAGTTTGTACATGAAGTGCATCTAGTTTTTCCGGTAACCCTCTCAACTTTTTAGCGCATGCTATGTGGGTGAAATTATGATACCATGCCAACTTTCAACCATTTCAGATTTCGTTCGCAGCGCTTTTCAATTCAGGGTCATTTTAGCTCAAAATAAATCATGAAATGCATGAAAACTAGCAAATGAAGTCAGAAAATGGTTGAAAAGTGATGGTGTGGCTTTGAATGGTGCATATTGAATGCAGAAAAAGTCTTGAGTTAAAATATGTTCAAAAAATTGAAATCCCTTTGTAATAGACGTGTTTTCGTCCGCAACCCTGATAGGCTGATACTTCGAAAGAGATTGTCCAGTTTGTACACGAAGTGCATCCAGTTTTTCCGGTAACCCTCTCAACTTTTTAACACATGCTATGTGGGTGAAATTATGATACCATGCCAACTTTCAACCATTTCAGAGTTCGTTCGCAGCGCTTTTCAATTCAGGGTCATTTTAGCTCAAAATAAATCATGAAATGCATGAAAACTAGCAAATGAAGTCAGGAAATGGTTGAAAAGTGATGGTGTGGCTTTGAATGGTGCATATTGAATGCAGAAAAAGTCTTGAGTTAAAATAAGTTTAAAAATTTGAAATCCCTTTATAATAGACGTGTTTTCGTCCGAAACCCTGATATTTCGAAATAGATTGTCCAGTTTGTACACGAAGTGCATTCAGTTTTTCCGGTAAACCTTTCAACTTTTTAGCACATGCTATGTGGGTGAAATTATGATACCATGCCAACTTTCAACCATTTCAGAGTTCGTTCGCAACGCTTTTCAATTCAGGGTCATTTTAGCTCAAAATAAATCATGAAATGCATGAAAACTAGCAAATGAAGTCAGAAAATGGTTGAAAAGTGATGGTGTGGCTTTGAATGGTGCATATTGAATGCAGAAAAAGTCTTCAGTTAAAATATGTTCAAAAAATTGAAATCCCTTTGTAATAGACGTGTTTTCGTCCGCAACCCTGATACTTCGAAAGAGATTGTCCAGTTTGTACACGAAGTGTATTCAGTTTTTCCGGTAACCGTCTCAACTTTTTAGCAAATGCTATGTGGGTGAAATTATGATACCATGCCAACTTTCAACCATTTCAAAGTTCGTTCGTAGCGCTTTTCAATTCAGGGTCATTTTAGTTCAAAATAAATCATGAAATACATGAAAACTAGCAAATGAAGTCAGAAAATGGTTGAAAAGTGATGGTGTGGCTTTGAATGGTGCATATTGAATGCAGAAATAGTCTTGAGTTAAAATATGTTCAAAAAATTGAAATCCCTTTGTAATAGACGTGTTTTCGTCTGAAACCCTGATACTTCGAAAGATATTGTCCAGTTTGTACACGAAGTGCATCCAGTTTTCCGGTAACCCTCTCAACTTTTTAGCACATGCTATGTGGGTGAAATTATGATATCATGCCAACTTTCAACCATTTCAGAGTTCGTTCGCAGCGCTTTTCAATTCAGGATCATTTTAGCTCAAAATAAATCATGAAATGCATGAAAACTAGCAAATGAAGTCAGGAAATGGTTGAAAAGTGATGATGTGGCTTTGAATGGTGCATATTGAATGTAAAAAAAGTCTTGAGTTAAAACATGTTCAAAAAATTGAAATCCCTTTGTAATTAATAGACGTGTTTTCGTCCGATCAAAGTTATTTAACTTAATATTATATAAAATTTATGCAACTAAAATTTTCAAAGTTATTTTTGTTAAAAATTTGAATAACAAAAAAATATATTCATAAAGTATTGTTTGTTAAGAACTTTTAATATGAAAAAAAATAACATAAAAAATAGCAAAAGTGAAAATAAATGCGCTTATAGAGGAAATTCAACCTAAATTCAAAGTGCTAGTACATCTATTTTTGTACTACCACTTTGAATTTAGGTTGAATTTTCTCTACAAACACATCTATTTTCATTTTGAATTTTGGATTTGAGAGGAACTTAACATGACAGAGATGGCCGGTCTTATAAACAGGTGCGAGCGCCTCTCGCTTGTCGATGTGGGACTAAATTACCCCTTTAGTCCCGGTTGGATCCACCAACCGGGACTAAAGGGCTGGGCTTCCCGCCCTTTCGGGCTGCCGAAAACTACCTTTAGTCCCGGTTGGAGCCACCAACCGGGACGAAAGGGCTGGGCTTCCCGCCCTTTCGGGCTGCCGAAAACTACCTTTAGTCCCTGTTGGGGTGTCTTTAGTCCCGGTTGGAACTACCAACCGGGACTAAAGGTTGCACTATATAAGCGGGACTTGGAAAAGTTTCCAAATCCATCTGCTTCCCCTCTCCCCCGACGGCGCCGAAAACCACCTCGACGCCGCCAGGCTGCCGGATCTCGTCGTCGCCTCCCCCGACGCCGTCCCCGTCGTCCCCTCCCCCGACGCCGTCCTCGTCGCGGTCCCCGTCGCCGCCCCCTGACGCCTTCCCCGTCGCCGCCCCCAGACGCCGTCCCCGTCGCCGCCCCCCGACGCCGCCCCCGCCGCCGCCCCCGACGCCGTCCCCGTCGCCGCCCCCGACGCCGTCCCCGTCGCCGCCCCCCGACGCCGTCCCCGTCGCCGCCCCCGACGCCGTCCCCGTTGCTGCCCCCCGACGCCGCCCCCATCGCCATCCCCATCGCCGCCCCCGACGCCGACGCCGTCCCCGTCGCCGCTCCCCGACGCCGTTGCCTCCTCCTCCTCCTAGGTGAGCCGCCGGCCACACCGTCGTTCCCCTCCTCCTCCTAGCTATCCTAAGCCACCCCCGCGGTTACCGTCGTCGCCCGCGTCCGTCGCCGGCTGAAGCAGTGGCGGTCAGCAGCGGATCCAGGGCTAGTTAGAAAATTAAGATGGCATTTTAAGTTAGTTAGGAAATATGTTAGTTATGCTTTGTTATTAAAAATGGCATTTTAAGTTAGTTATGCTTTGTTATTAAAAATGTTATTGTTGTTTTATTCTTGTTTAATAAAATGATATTTGCTATAGCCATAATTTGTTTTCGTCGACGATGCCTGGCCCGCATCCTTGTCGTCGTCGAGTCGGCGGCGACATCATGCTTGAGAGGCGCAATGTCCGGGACTGGGCTCCGCCGGGCTGGCACTGGGAGGTGCTACCTTCCCGGGCTCGGAGCTTGGTGAGGAATCCTGGTCTTGTCGTCGACCCAGAGATACTTTGGTGGCGGTCGCGTGGGCCACTTTCGGTGCAGAGGCAGCCGGCCCCCGCGGAGGTGGTACGTCGCCGTGTCAGGGAGAAGGACGAGAACGTCCGTCGCTACATGGCGGCGTTGGACGCCAGGTTCTCCAATACCTGGCAGATTCTTCAGGGATCTCACCCGAGTTATGATCCGGTGATGGTTCCTTATCTTTGGGTGTCCACCGTCAGCGACTTAGAGACCGCTAGTGAACCGAGTTCACCGTCCTCCACTTTTGATTCTAGGATATTCGATCTGTATTAGTGATCTTATATGATAATATCCGAGATGTATTAGTTAATATTTGATGATGCATTAACTGGATTAGTGATATTATATTCGAGTTCATTATAAATGTATTAGTGATATTATATTCGAGTTCATTATAATTGTATTAGTGATATTATATCGGTATAATGCGTGTGTGACTTTCGGTCTGTCGTTGCTCCTTGTGTGACTTTCATGTGTGTTCTTGATGGAGGAATCCCGACTGTTGTCATGGGGGGCGCCTCCTCTTCTTCTCTTCTTTGCGATATATTCGTCGGTATAATTCGCAAGAAGAGAAGAGGGGGGGCGTCCATCACCGACTGTCGAACTCTTACTGTGAGAGAGTGTCCACCAACATATATACACCACCATATCAGTGTGAGAGAGTGCGCACCAACACACCATGAGATATGAGAGTTATTTAAGGAAAGCCTCGACGGACCGAAAGTCACACACGCATTAGGATCCAAGCGTGCCGTAATTCTTGAATCATGAACACAGGAAATGTCGTCGTCATCAGACGACGATAGGATCCAAGCGTGTGAACTTTGCGGTGAAGATAAGGGTCTTTGCGACCGGCCTGGGCTGCGAGACGGCAGGTTCTTCACCATGAAGCTTTACGAGGACTTTGATATTTCGACGGTACGCAACGATGACAACTGTTTTTTCGTAATTAAGCATGACTTATGTTTCTTTCCTTCAACGCGTAATTTCTGTTTTATACAATTCGACTAGTTCATCCCCTGTCATGCAAGACGGTATTTCTTGGAGAGGCTCGGTTTCGAAGAGCACGAGAGTTTCGAGACGAGGACAGCCAACCTGAGGACTAAACATGGTCACACATTTCTGGTAAAAGTAATGAATGCACCTAATAACACAGAATTAGGGTGCTCAAATTGGGAAGCTCTTTACAAGGCATATGGATTTCAGGAGGATATGGAAATAACCTTCGATCTTCGTCCTGAAGATCATATTGAAGGAAACATCGACATTTGGGTGGATGTCGATATGCTTCCTGTTTTACCTCCATGTGAGTTTGTCAACCATGCATATTTGTCAAGTAATTTGCATTCTATATTTAAAAATAGTTGGTGTTCATCCATACTAAATTTGTTAATTTATAATTTACAGCTTATTTCGTTTCTTCGAATGAAACACAGAACATAATCGACACGACACACTACACTTATGGATCACATCTAACTTGGGAGGAGAAGGGTGATCTTATCAACTTTGTTATCGGTGTCCTAGTTGGTAGGGAGATCTTCCCGTATAATTTGGGAACTGGCCCAAATTATACATTGTACATGACACTAGTGCGTAGGTTGAGGGCAAATGACATTCGCCGAAATATCTTGGTAAGAGTTGCTAATTAAGTACACTATACTATTGCGTAAATGGTATTGATTACATTGCTAACTAGGCTACTATTATGTTCTTCAACAGAAACTGCCAAATGAAGTTGTGCCTCCGTTGATGCAACTCGAAGGTAATATGACAATTAAAAGCCCCTTCCAGCCCGAGTTCTCTTTTGCATACTCGACTGAGCGCAAACCACCAAGACGGCTCCAAATTGAAGCATGGGGACAAATAAAGAAGGCTCGCAAGCCACAAGTTGGAGACCGTTCGATCTCTTTGCTTCATCATGAAGACATAGGCGTTATTCTGTTTTATGTCATTTTACCTAGGAGGGACAACTAGGTCCTATATGAGAGAGAAGTTTTTCTGGTTTATTTTAACTTGCATGATCGATTAGGATGATTACTATTATGATGTTTTTCTGTTTTATGAGATTTTAACTTGGTATGATTAAGATGATGATGAGTTGTTAGATGAGTAAGATGATGATGAGTTGTATGACATATATTTGATTAAGATGGATGGATGCAAGTGATCATGTGAATTAGAGGAAAATATGAAGTTACGATTGGCCCTTTCCAAAAATGAAAACCCGCGTGAAAATACAATATAAATATAAAAGAAAATGAAAACCAAAAATGAAACACGGCCCTTTCCAAAAAAAAAAACACAGCGCCTTTTAGTCCCGGTTCGTGTTACGAACCGGGACCAAAGGTCCTCCTGCCTCGGCGCCGCCGTGCGGCCACGTGGAGCACCGTTGGTCCCGGTTCGTAAGCCAACAGGGACTAAAAGTGATCGGCATTTGTCCCGATCGTTTTGTCCCGGTTGCAGAACCGGGACTAAAGGCCCTCTGCAACCGGGACAGATGCCCTGTTTTCTACTAGTGTTGGTATGCGGAGTAATCAGAGGAACGAGAGCCTGAACTCATGCCTGCACCTTCATCTTGACTACGATATGACTATTGTTGACATGATTGTACACTACGAGAATTGTATTGTTCGCCTCCGTGAGAATGAATCGCACGACGACTACACGGCCTCACAGACTCTCCTAGTAGCAGTGACTGAGTGTAAGACCATTGAGTTGTTCGCTGCCAAAACATTCACACAGGCGAACTTTTATATCTTGCAGCAAGATTTTAAAAAGCTACATCAGCTTGAGGTCATTGATAGATTGAGAGGAGCCGACAGTCAGAGATTTGTGGTTGCGTGGAAAAATAACAGGGTTCACAGGTTTAATGTGGACTATGCACCAAGTAACTCTACAGAAACTATAAAGTGCAGTTGTCAAAGTATGACTCGCAAAGGTCTTCCTTGCAAACATATTCTTCATGTTTTGAATGCACTCAACTTACAGGCGATACCTAAGTGTTGTGTCCTGCGAAGGTTCACAAAAAAGCAAGATCTGGATTGCCCGTGAAGCGCACCAGCAATCTTTTTGCATGGGGTTGGACGGGTACTGAGGCCAGAGCTAGATTTAGTAAGTTGAGCATTGTATCTGTAGAAGCATCTCATATCTCATGTCATAATACATTCTTACTCGACAAGATGCTAGCAGCAATGGAAGAAATTATAGCGAGTAAGGACGTTGAGGTTGAGGTGAATGAAGATGCTAGTCAGCGAAGCTTTGTGAACAATGATCCATTTGAGCCTAACCGAGATCATATTCTGGTTCGTGATCTAGTGAAAGTTTCCACCAAGGGGGCACCTAAGCAGAAAAGTAGAGGTCGCGGTAAGAATGGTCCTGAGGTGACCAAAAATGGAAGACCAAAAGCATTTGATGAGAAAATCGGACGTCTATGTAGCCTATGCAAACTTGGAGGTCATAACAAGGCAACTTGCAGCCCAAATCCAGAGTATGTATTAGTACGTGTTTTGTTTTGTTTATTTTAGTTATGTTGTTTCGTTTACATTGATTCTCTATATCTATAATTTATTTTATGCAGTAACTGGGGTTGAAGATACAAGCGATGATGTTGCAAGTGTTTTACTTCATTCAATCAAATAAAGGACAAGAGTTTACTTCATCCAATAATATGAAAGATAATACATATTTTTATATTCGCGTTGACTCTTTTATATGTGTGTAATCAATATTATTGGACACCAATTTTTACGTTTCTCGTGTTATATGAGACATATATGACTTGTCATAATTTATTGTTGTTAGTGTTATATGAGACATATGATTTGTCATAATTTATTGCTGTTAGTGTATTTAAACTGTTGATAATCTACTGTATTTTTTTTTGTTATAATCTGTTGTTATTAGTGTATTTAAACCAACACCGAATTTAATGGTTTTTAAAAAAAATGCCCACCGAGAAGTTACCGCGCGGCGGCAATTGGAGCCATTTAGCGCAAGCACGGCGATGGGCCGGCCCACGGTTCAGAAACCCCGGCCCACTGTAAGAATTAGAAAGGTTCAACAGCCTCGGGGGCGCCGGTTATTTAAGCCGGCCGACACCCACTTCGTTCGGCAAGGTGGTACTAAACAACGATCGCCGGCTCCCGCCTCCTTAGCGCGTCGTTTTAATTGGGTCGGCCCACGGCGCTAAGCCCATCGCGAATTCATGCCACGTCGCCCGTGCCTCTGTTGGGCCGGCCCACAGCGCGGCCGACTGCCTCTAATGAGCTGCGCGACCGAGGGGATTCTTTAGTCCCATGTCGCCGGCCGAAGGGGGCGACGACCTGCTTATATACCCAACGGTGCTTTTTCATTTGAACTCTGAGAATAACCTGCTATATGTACACCGCCGTCTCGCCTCGTCGCCCTGTGGGGCCCTGTTGCCGCCGCCATGTATGAAATATGACGCGTCGGCGGCCTGGGCGGGCCTTTAAAAACAAAATAAGTCGTGCATCCTATTGCATTCTAACAACATTTTAAACAGCGACACGCTTACATATACGTAAAATAAGATATTTTTCTGTACATAAGAATAACTTTAAACAATATTTGACATGCCCATAAACAATGTAACGAAGTATATAATCTTTCCGAAATAAAATGAACATGTGGCATATCCATAAAAACGTAACTAAGTATATAATCTTTCGAACAAAAAACATGGTTTAGAACAATAATGTTGTCTGGAGTAAACTAAGTATATAATCGAGTCCTGTAGTAAATTCAATCACGCGCAAAACTCCTCCGGTCGGCGGTCGCATCTATTTCTTCCTCCTTGCAATGCGAATACCTTTGTTTTTCACTTCCACAAGCTTGTTTCTTTCAGAAAAAATAAGTTGTGCTATCATTAGGTACCTCGAATCATCAATTGACGTCTGCAAAACAAATCATGTTAGTACAATATGATTCATAATAAATAGTAATAACATTAGTTGTGTACCTGTGAAAATCGGCCAGTCCATTTTTCGCCATCCCAATGTTTAAAGCATCGAAGAACAAATATTTCACATGAGTTCCTGGTGCATATAATTTACAATAAATAACTATGCATCATACATACATAATGCACCGACATAATATTCAACTAGATACTGACCCATCTTGTTGTTGAGGTATGCTGTACGTTTGAATAGGCCATGTGGACACATCCGGATAATTCACAGCTCCGGTTGCATTTGCTTCTCCTATATCTGTTGCAAGTTCTTTTCTCTAAAAATATAAACAACACCACGAAAAACTTTTAGTAAATATGGTAAACAAATGATGGTTTGACAATACAAATGTGTAGTAAAACCTACCAGGTCCTCAACGAGTTTTCTAGTATCACTATCAAGTTCTCGTGCCATCAACGAGTCTAGAATCTGGAACTCTTTCTTCTCGCTATGCATGATGACCGTAACCCAATGGGTGTTTTCCTTGTTAAGAGGCACATAAGTCTGCATGACAAGGAGGATACAACCCAAATCAACACAGTATTTGTTTTACTATTGCACTTATGTGTATACCGTACAACCACTCGAACTTACCTTTGTTTTTTTGAAATACTCGTTGAGACATCTATTCACAGGTTCATTTTTATTTGACACTGCTTCGTACTCGTTACCGTTGGCTTGCTTACCAGGTCTACAATCAAACAGCCACTTCACCCTACAACGGATCATATTTTGGACCGGTAATTGGTTGTACCTTCTCCCAATATGCGTACTGCAAAACACAAAAGTTGTTTGAATAACATATATTTGACTAACATTACATAAGTAATAAGTTGAAAATAATTAATAAAATATACCTGCAAAAGGGCCAGGTTCCCATGTGGCCACTCCCTAACACGGCCGTCCTCTAGAACCTTACCAATCCCCGACAAACAGAACCGCAAAGTAAACGCATTCCAATTGAACTTACTTAGCAACTTGATATCTTTTACTAAGGCATAGTACTCCTTCGGAATATATTCATGAGAGACTGGTGCGATTACAGTTCCTAACAGAACTAGAAGCACCATCCGGACAAAGTCATCATCTGTGCTTTTATTCGTCACAATCTTAATTATTAGATCATCAATCATGATCTTACCATTTTTTGTGTTTACAAAATTAACTGGTATTTTTTTCATTGCTTTTTGTCCTTCCGTACTAAGAAAACCAAAAACATCCACTCCTTAATTTTTCAAACCAAATATAGAAAACACATCATCAGGCCCTACTGGAATAAGACCTTTACTCCCAGATGTCTCTTGGACCATGAATTTTTTACTATGTCGATTGTAGCCTTGGATCAAAAAGTGAAGCAAAAATTGACGCATCTTTACGGACGGTATTTGTAACATGCTTTGCAAATCCATTTTATAAAATGCAAATTTCTGACTTGCTGAAAGTTTGTCAACAAGGCTAACCCATTTCTCAACAGAGCATGGAATCACACCATCGATATCCATACTGCATGAAAGAATTAAGTTGTCACGTACCATGCAACTCATATGTCATGTCAATACTAATATGAAAACATAAAAAACACTTACCCACAGCACAAGGACGGCGCTGCAGCCGGCGTGGAAGACGAAGTTGACGGCAGACGGCGGTTTGTGTGGGGTGTGTGTGCGTGCACGGCGACGTATAAGCGACGGGGTTGTGGGGTGCACGACGACTTCTGGACGGCGGGGGTGGGAGGGGTTGCACGGCGACGTACGGACGGAGCGGTGCGACGGCGGACGGGGGTGGGAGGGTTTACGGCGACGTACGGACGGCGGGGGTTTCGGGCGCACGGCGATGTATGGACGGAGCGGTGCGACGGCGGATGTACGTGCGGGGTAGGGCTAGATCGTGGCGGCGGCAGCGTGAAGGGTTGTGAGAAAAAAGAAAAACAATTGCATGCACATCGGTTAGGCACGTCGCATGCGAGTACCCGACGCGCGCAAATCTCTCCTGCGATCGCATCGTGACATTCAGATCACGACGGGCCCACTAACGCCGGCGTCAGGGGTTTACCTCCTTAAATATCTGTGTTTACAAACTTCGGTCTTCGGTGTACACTATTTTTTTTTTGAACACAGTACAGACGCAAGCGCTCATATACACGCGCATACACTCATCCCTATGAACGCACACATGCACACCCTACCCCTATGAGCACCTCCGAAAGACTGAGCCGGCATATCATCTTGAAATTTACGAAGTCACCGTAGGCACCTCGTCATCGACGGGAACGTCTCCTCCCACTGAATGCGCATCGCCGGAAATCCTGAAATAATTCCAGGAATAAATGCGAGCACCTGGATTTGAACCCTGGTGGGCTGGGGATACCACAGTCCATCTAACCATCCAACCACAGGTTGGTTCGCGGTGTACACTATTTTTAGGATATGCAGGGTTAGTATGAATTTTCATCGATTCCGAACTAATGAAAGTTTTTACAGACATTGCATATTCTTTAAAAAGAGAGTACTGATGACACATGTATTGTTTTTATTTTTTCCATTCCGTGCATTTTCTATGATTTTCCATGCGAAAACACGCAAAAACAGTTGTCGGACGTGACACAACGTGCGTTCGGTCTCCGATTTCGTTTAAATTTTACGTGGGCCACTCGGATGGACATTCACACGTGCTGGCAAATGTTGGGTAGATTTCATGAATGTATGCATGTACATCATGTGCAAGCCACGGGTATCGGTACGGGCGAAAGGGGTGTTCTCATGCAATCATGTTTCTCCTCTTCATCAAACGGGCCCAAATTTTTTTCACATGCTTCAATGATCATGACAAGGTGGCACGCCAACTTTTTTTTCCATTCCGTGCATTTTCTATGATTTTTCATGCGAAAATACGCAAAAACAGTTGCCGGACTTGACGCAACGTGCGTTCAGTCTCCAATTTCGTTTAAATTTTGCGGGGGCCATTCGGATGGGCATTCACATGTGCTGGCAAAAGTTGGATACATTTCATGAATGTATGCATGTACATCATGTGCAACCCACGGGTATGGTACGGGTGGAAGGGGTGTTCTCATGCAATCATGTTTCTCCTCTTCATCAAACGGGCCCAAAAAAAATTCACATACTTCAATGATCATGACAAGGAGGCACACCAATATTTTTTAATTTTTTCCATTATGTGCATTTTCTATAATTTTTCATGCGAAAACACGTAAAAAACAGATGCCGGACGTGACGCAACGTGCGTTCGGTCTCCAATTTTGTTTAAATTTTGCGTGGGCTACTCGGATGGGCATTCACACGTGCTAGCAAAAGTTTGGTAGATTTTATGAATGTATGCATGTACATCATGTGCAACCCACGGGTACCGGTACGGACGGAAGGGGTGTTCTCATGCAATCATGTTTCTCCTCTTCATCAAACGGGCCCAAAATTGTTTCACACGCTTTAGTGATCATGACAAGGAGGCACACCATTTTTTTTATTTTTTTTATTTCGTGCATTTTCTATGATTTTCCATGCGAAAACACGCAAAAACAGTTGCGGGACGTGACGCAATGTGCGTTCGGTCTCCGATTTCGTTTAAATTTTGTGTGAGCCATTCTGATGGGCATTCACACCTACTGGTAAAAGTTGGGTAGATATCATGAATATATGCATGTACATCATGTGCAACCCACGGGTATCGGTACGGGCGGAAGGTGTGTTCTCATGCAATCATGTTTCTCCTCTTCATCAAATGGGCCCAAAAAAATTTCACACGCTTCAATGATCATGACAAGGAGGCACGTCAATTTTTTTTAATTTTTTCCATTCCATGCATTTTCTATGATTTTCCATGCGAAAACACTCAAAAAATAATGGCCGGACGTGACGCAACATGCATTCGGTCTTCGATTTTGTTTAAATTTTGTGTGGGCCACTCGGATGGACACTCACACGTGCTGGCAAAAGTTGGATAGATTTCATGAATGTATGCATGCACATCATGTGCAACCCACGGGTACCGGTACGGGCAGAAGGGGTGTTCTCATGCAATCATGTTTCTCCTCTTCATCAAATGGGCTCAATTTTTTTCACATGCTTCAATCATCATGACAAGGAGGCACGCCAATTTTTATTTTTATTTTTTCCATTCCGTGCATTTTCTATGATTTCCATACGAAAACCGCAAAAACAGTTGCCGGACATGACGCAACGTGCGTTCGGTCTCCGATTTCGTTTAAATTTTGCGTGGGCCATTCGGATAGGCATTCACATGTGATGGCAAAAGTTAGGTAGATTTCATGAATGTATGCATGTACATCATGTGCAACCCACGGGTATCGGTACGGGCGGAAGGGGTGTTCTCATGCAATCATGTTTCTCCTCTTCATCAAACTGGCCCAAATTTTTTTCACACGCTTCAATGATCATGACAAGGAAGCACGCCAATTTTTTTAAATTTTTTTCATTCCGTGCATTTTCTATGATTTTCCATGCGAAAACACGCAAAAACAGTTGCCAGACGTGACGCAACGTGCGTTCGGTCTCCGATTTCATTTAAATTTTGCGTGGGCCACTCGGATGGGCATTCACACGTGCTGGCAAAAGTTGGGTAGATTTCATGAATGTATTAATGTACATCATATGTAAATCACGGGTATCGGTACGGGCGAAAGGGGTGTTCTCATGCAATCATGTTTCTCCTCTTCATCAAACAAGCCTAAATTTTTTTCATACGCTTCAATGATCATGACAAGGAGGCGCGCCAAGTTTCAATGCTTTCTGACATTAAATGCTTTATAATATTTTTTCGATGATGAAACCCTAGAAAATAGGCCGGGCATGCCGCAACGTGCCTACAAGTCTCGAAAATCATTGGAACCTTGTATTTCCGATTATAATAGGCATGTCCATCTGTATGCAAAATTTGGTGTCATTTCATAGCTGTCAAAAATTTGATCATCTAAACCACGGCCCGTCCGGGTAGGACGGGAGGGTCCGTCTGAAAAAAGATTATTTTTCGACATCCTTCAAATTCACCTAAAATTTTACCACAGCCTTTCATCATCATGACAAGGAGGCACGTAAAGATTCAATGCATTTTGACATGAAATAATTTTTCTATTATTTTCTCGTCGATTAAACCCTATAAAATAAGCTGGGCGTGCCGCAACATGCCTATAAGTGTTGGAAATCGTTGAAACATTGTATTTACGATTATAATAGGCATGTCCACCTGTATGCAAAATTTGGTGTCATTTAAAAGCTGTCAAAAATTTGATCATCTAAACCACGGCCCGTTCGGGTAGGACGGGAGGGTCCGTCTGCGAAAAGATCATTTCGTTTTCGTTTTCTAAATTCTTGAAAATAAAATATAAATATTCTTGGACGAAGAAAACATGAACAAATATTTAATTAAATATAGTGATATTTCATTTATATTACATTTGAACACTAACATAATATTCTGCGGCGAAAACAAAGCGAAATTTAATTAAACATAGTGAAAACTAAATCCTAATGTAAAATTCGTCATCCGAGGCGGCGAGGTCGATGATGTTACCGCCGTCCGCCGCCGCACCGCTGTCGTCGTCGTCGTCCGAGCTGTTCCCAATGTTGTCCCAGTCGATGACGTCGTCGTCGTCATCATTCTCGTCAGCCGCCTGTGCCTCCTCCATCGGTGCTGGGGCCACCGGTGCCGCCGCCGCCGCCACCTCCATCGCTGCCGCTGCCTCGATAGCCGCTGCTACTTCTCGAGCATGCGTTAGTTTTCCCTTGAAGAGAAAAGGGTGATGCAACAAAGTAGATAAGTATTTCCCTTAGTTGTTGAGAACCAAGGTATCAATCCAGTAGGAGATACAAGCAAGTCCCCAATAGGTGTACCTACACAAATAATCAAACACTTGCACCCAACGCTATAAAGGGGTTGTCAATCCCTTCACGGTTACTTGCAAGGATGAGATCTGATAGAGATAGATAGATAGGATTGCTAGAAAGTAAAGTAAAACAAAAGTAAAAATAAGGCAGCGAGATATTTTTGGTATTTTTGGTTTTAGATCTGAAAGTATAATATGGAAAATAGACCCGGGGGGCATAGGTTTCACTAGAGGCTTCTCTCATGAAGGAAAATAATACGGTGGGTGAACAAATTACTGTCGAGCAATTGATAGAAAAGCGAATAATTATGAAGATATTCAAGGCAATGATTATGCATATAGGCATCACGTCCGTGTCAAGTAGACCGAAACGATTCTGCATCTACTACTATTACTCCACACATCGACCGACTCATGCCTGCATCTAGAGTATTAAAGTTCATGAAGAACAGAGTAACGCATTAAGTAAGATGACATGATGTAGAGGGATAAACTCAAGCAATATGATGAAAACCCCATCTTTTTATCCTCGATGGCAACAATACAATACGTGCCTCGCTACCCCTACTTTGTCACTGGGTGAGGACACCGCAAGATTGAACCCAAAACTAAGCACTTCTTCCATTGCAAGAATTACCAATCTAGTTGGCCAAACCAAACCAATAACTCGAAGAGACTTGCAAAGATACGAAACCATGCATATAAGAATTCAGAGAAGATTCAAATAATATTCATAGATAATCTGAACATAAACCCACAATTCATCGGATCTCGACAAACACACCGCAAAAGAGTATTACATCGGATAGATCTCCATGAAGATCATGAAGAACATGGTATTGAAGAACAAAGAGAGAGAAGAAGCCATCTAGCTACTAGCTATGGACCCGAAGGTCTGTGGTAAACTGCTCACGCATCATCGGAGGGGCAATGGAGTTGATGTAGATGCCCTCCGTGATCGAATCCCCCTCCGGCAGATTACCGAAAAAGGCTCCAAGATTGGATCTCACGGGAACAGAGGCTTCCAGCGGCGGAAAAGTTTTTTCGTGGCTCTTTTTGGTATTCAGGGAATATTTGGGAATTTATAGGCCGAAGAATAGGGTTAGGAGGGCTGCCATGGGGCCACAAGCCAGGGGGCGCCCCCCCCCCCCCTAGGGCGCGCCCCTGTGGCTTGTCGCCACACGGCGGCTCTCCTGCCTTCATCTCCAAGTCTTCTGGGTTGCTTCTGGTCCAAGAAAAATCATTCCGAATATTTTATTCCGTTTGGACTCCGTTTAATATTTCTTATCTGCAATACTCAAAAACAAGGAAAAAACAGAAACTGGCACTAGGCTCTAGATTAATAGGTTAGTCCCAAAAATAATATAAAATAGCATATTAATGCATATAAAATATCCAAAACAGATAATATAATAGCATGGAACAATAAAAAATTATAGATACGTTGAAGACGTATCAGCCGCCGCGACCTCTGCGGCCTCCCTCGCCGCCACGGCTGCCGCCGCCGCCGCCGCCGCCTGCGAGGCATGCAGAGCGACGAGCAACCCCAGAGTGTCGTCGGGGTCACTGTCCTCTCGGAGGACCACCTGCTCCGGCGGGAGGGCAACCTCCGGCGGGGCCACCGGAGGGGCCGGCAGGGCCTGTGGGGTTAACGCCCGCCGCCCGCGTCGTTGACTGCCGCCGGAGTAGAAGGCGCCCGCAGCCGCCGACGCGCGCCAGAACTGGTTGATGACGTTTGCGTAGGACTTGCCGTCCGAAAATGCGTGACGGCCGGCGATGTTGCACCGGCCGCAGGGGTGGTTACGGCGCTCCTCCGCCGTGGCGCCGGGGCCGAGCGTCGCGTAGCCGTCCTTGTCGATCTTCCACGGCTTCGCAAGCCGGCACCCCGGCGGAACCGGCAGCACGTAGCGGTGGAGCCTGCTTGTCTGTCTAATGCACTTGCTCTGTTCCCGCCTTTTCAATATGACCATTCCGAATTTTTTGCTGCTCACTGAATGAATGCATTGTCTCGCTCTCGGGAACCTCTTGTACAGCAGGTTCTAGTGGGTCAAAAGACAAAACTGGATTCCGCTGTAAGAGGTTGTAGTCTGAAACCCGTGAGTGAAACTGTATAAGTAAATTATTCTGCAGTGATGTTTTTATTTTAAGAACGGATGCAGATCTGGTTGAGCGCTTCCAATTTTTTGGGGCCGGCCGTGTTTCCCGGGGTTGATACCACAACATAACCAAATGCTTGATTTTCAGAATCATTTTCCAGATTTTTGTGTTCACGGGTGTACTGTGTGCATTAAAACAAATGCATGATTCTAACACTTTGTCCTGCAAATTTAACTCTCTGTTCATGGATGATCTATACTCGATTTTCTGGTAATTTCTTGAACATGATTGTGAGGACCTTCAAATGTTTGGAGTCCAATAGAATATTTGGGGTGTACAATACAATCACAACAGCTAGATTTCTCTAGATCCGTTTGTGCAGCAATTTTAACAGTCCGCACTGAAGGTATTAATCCTTGATTTTCTTTTCAGGAATTGTTTCAGTCCGCACTAAAGGTTCTCATTGAAAGCATAGGTAGTCCTCTCAGGGAACTATTCTTTATAACCGGGAATTCCTTCAGAAAATATTAAGCACTCTGTATTTTTGGAGTTCAGTGGTGTTTCCACGGTGTGCAACAAACAGAGGATGCATCTTTCCAGTTGTGTTTGTGGTGAATCAAGGCCAATGGAGAGTCATAGCTATGAGTTATTCCCTGCACAGGAAAGTCATAGCTATGAGTTATTCCCTGCACTGGAAAATCATAATTTCTACACCTGAATTATGGGTTCCCTTACCTCATTGGAGAGTCATAGCTATGAGTTATTCCCTGCACTGGAAAGTCTCGAGGCCAATGACTTGTCTCCCCTTAACACGTCATTCTGCAAGGGCCTCACCTGCCTCCGAAGCCTAACACTTAGTTATTTGGATGCAACGAGACTAACAGATGATCAAGAGAGAGCACTTCTGCTCCTCAGGTCCCTGCAAGAGCTCAAATTTGAGTTTTGCTGCCATCTCGTAGAACTTCCTACGGGGCTGTGCGGCCTCCCTTCCCTCAAGACGTTGAAGATCATATCTTGTAATCGCAACCTAGTGCTTTCGAATGAGAGCCTCCCACCTTCGCTGGAAGAATTGGTGGTCGACCATTGCCGTTCCGTGTTTACAGAAAAATACAGATTGCTGGCAACAAGCAAGCTAGATGTCAAAATTTCTCGCTCTCGGGAATCTCGCCGTACTGGTTCCAGTCGGCCAAAAGACAAAACTGGATTACGCTATATGAGGCTGTAGTCTGAAACCCGTCATGAATTGTATAACAGTATAAGTAAATTATTATTTTTTTGAACGGTCACCGGGGGGGAGTATAAGTAAATTATTGTGCAACGATGTTGTATTTTCAAGAACTGAAAAAGATTTTGTTGAGCGCTTCCAATTTTTCGAGGCCGGCGGTGTTGTCCAGGTGGACAGCAACAACATTTGAAAAACCTTGATCGTTTGGTATCTTGTTCTAGATTTTTCTGAACAGTGTGTGTTCGGGGTGTACAGGAAGAGAAAGTGCTGCTTGTCCTGCAAATTTAACAGTCTGTTTATGGATGATCTATAATTGATTTTCTGGAAAGTTCTTGAAAATGATTTTGAGCACCTTGAAACGTTTGGAGTCCAACGGAATGTTTGGGGTGTACAATCACAGCACATGGATTTTTCTACTAGCTCAGTTTGCACAGCAATTTTAATGGTCCGCACTGAAGGTACTACTAACCTTCAAAAAATAATCAGGAATTGTTTCCGATTTTATTAGAGTCATGTGGTGTGTACAAGTACATGTTCAACATATTTCCAACTGCTTGTTCAACATTTTTCAAATACTTGTTCAACATTTTTATATACATGACCAACATTTTTTCAAATAATTATCAACATTTTTTCAAATCTATACTACTATTAAACAAGCCAACATTTTCTTTCTTACGGACACCCCATAAAACATACACAAGGATATAACACCACCAGATCAATCCATTGGATTAAATCTAACCGTCTAGATTATACTAATCCTGACTTAAGTGTGCGCATAGCAATTACCTTGAGCGGACGATACTCTGCCTGCACAGGAGAAACTCTCCGGTGCAAAACGCACCCGGCTCCACCAGATATTCCTGGTTTGTCGGTCGCGTGGGCATTTAGCCTCTTGAAAATCGGAGCCTTCTTCTCATGCATTTAATTTGTTGCATGAAATACGGAGCGATCTGCATGCAGCTAGCTCTTGTTATATGTTCATTGGCTAACAGTTTTGGGCTGAGGATTTGATGCCATGGAAAGTGCGCGGTGCATGCAGGCTAATGATTTGGCATTAAACAAGATCATTTTGTTACAGCCTGGAGGGAGCCGATTGGCTGGTTTCATCCGCGTAATTTTAGTGCTGGATAATTAAGGAAAACGATTAAAATCAACCGGCTGAAAACAGCGGGACGTAAGCCTCCTCCAGCGATCGACACGCGTCCCTGGTTGGCCCCACCGCCTGCGGACCACCCCATCCTTATCTCCAGTGGCGCATGGGAAACCACCCATTCCATATCTCTTTTCTCCAGATCCCCTTCGTCTCCATCGCTCCTCTCTCCTGCTGCTCCTCGCCATGGACATGCTTCTCCTTTTTCTCTGCCGCTACTGTTGCTGCTGTGAGAGATACCGGCCCGCGGCGGCTTGGGGCGTCGGGCTGCAGACGGGCAGCCGTCCGCCAGTCGCTGCAAGGGGGGGACACCCCTGCTGCAAGGCGGGCTCGATGCGGCGAGCACCGCCCGGAGATGCAATGGAGCGCGGGCCGCTGCGACGATGACCGCGGAGAGTGGCCGACGGGGGTGCTGCAACTCCGGCGATGCTGCCTCGAAGCTGTTGGGGAGCACCGTCGGTGTTGCAATGGAGCAACGCGGGGTCGCCGGAAGCAGAGCCGGCGTTGCAATGAAGCCTCACCGGAGTTGCGATGGAGCTTCGCCGGACGCATCGGTGCTGCGTTGGAGCGCCGCCGGTGCTGCGTTGGAGCTTCGCCGGACGCATCGGTGCTGCGTTGGAGCTCGGCCGGGGCTGCAATGAAGCTCGCCGGACTCCGTCGGTGCTGCGTTGGAGCTCGGCCGGTGCTGCAATGGAGCTCGCCGAACGCCGTCGGTGCTGCGTTGGAGCTTCGCTGGACGCCGGCGGTGCGCCATGAGAGCCGCAATGGAGATTTTGCCCCGGTTCAGCAGCGCTACGTCGAAGCAGTCGCGCGCCTACTGCTGCCGTGGCATTGCTGTGATCGAACGGACACAAGCGCGTTGATCGGACGGCTGCCTAGCCGGATGATTTCTCTAAGAAATCATCCGGCTGATTTGTAGCATCCGCCGATAATTAATGGCCACCTAAGGTCGCGATGGATTTGTCCTCCCAACAAACATACACAGCCGAAGGAAATAATCATCTCCCCCGCTAAGCGCTCCAGGAGATCGGCCCGCGCCTCGACCACGGGATCCTCGATTCCTCTTGCGTCCTCATCACAGCCGTCGTCGACGCTGGCGGTGCAGGCGTGCAGCTCAAGGAGATCCACGACCCTTGCGTGCGGACTCCAGTCGCCCTCCTCGCCTCGCCCGCACCTCACCTCGCCATCACACACACCACCTCGCCTGACTTACATCGCCATTGCACGTGCAGCCAGCCCAACCAGATGTCCTCGCTGCCGGCCCACCTCATCTCGACGGATCAGGTCATCGCCGTCGCGAGGATCGCGGGAGCTGCCGTATGGGACGTGGACGCACACACAGCAGCTGAGGGCAAACGAGGTCCCGCGTAAGCCCGTAGCGTGGTGGAGCGAAGCCGTCTGCCACCTACTTACTGCAGGTCGGTCATCGGTGCGTCTCCTAGGGTCTTCCTACTTAATTTCAAAATGTTGTTCAATTTCTATGTCAAAAAAAAACACGAGCAGGAAGTGCATGGATTTCCCCCATCATCTCTTCCTTAGTACAATTTCTATATTAATGAAAAGACAACCATTTTCTTTCTCTTTTTTGTTCTTGCGGGACATGTCTATATTCTATGACGATCTTATATAAGGTACTACTATGCATCACTCTAGATAATTTAGGACTTCAAACTTTATTGATTCACTGCAAACGTATTTCAGTGGAAGCAAGATCAGTTGTGTCACATGCATGCTTTTCGTATTAGTGGAAATTAAAATTTTAAGGAAATCTTGAGGTGAGCTAAGATACCATGATGTTATGCTCATATTGCAATAATAGTTCTTCATAGCTATAAAATACTTCTGGATGATTCTGATATTTTACCTTTTATAAGATCAAATTGGAGTGATAGATGCACATTGTTGGAATTTCGTTTCTATGGCATGAACCTGTCAATTTGTCCATGATTTGTTATGCTCATATTGCAATAATAGTTCTTCATAGCTAGAAAATACCTGTAGCTTTTCTGGTATGAACTATTTGTAGTTCGCATCGCTTTTTCTTAATTGTGTTCGGCATGAATATATTATTGTACGTTTTTATGTGGCAATATGATTTACGCCTGTATTCATTTTTAAGATTAGATCTTAAGTCTTTTGAAACACTTGTGTTTGTTTTTCAGACGTGCGTTGCACGCGCAAGCTTACTTGTGGAGCAAAGAGATGTTTTATGCCTCTTTATTTTTTATATAAACAAAATCACTGTTGTTAGGCTGCTGGCCTTTGTTAAACTTGCTTACTTCAGAATCCTGATATCTGAATTCGAGGTGATGGTTCTCCATATTAGCACTGAAAGTTTGTGTGTCGGGCTAATTCAATGACATTTTCGATGTGTCTTTTTGGATTTGACTACATGTCATATGCAGAGCATATAATGCTTATATAATGAATTTGTACAGAACCGGTTCTTCGGATATGTGACTAAACTTGATGCCGACTGGATCTTGGTGCGATTCTTTTACCCAGGATAATAAACCTTTGTTGTTCTTGTGTTGTTGCAGGGGAATCATGTACCGGCATAATAAATTATCCCAAGTGATATTCTCATTGACATGGCACTTATAATTTTTTTTAGAGAAAAGGCATCAGCCCGACTTTATAAATGAAGCCACCAGGCAGAGTCAACAGTTAGAGAAAACAACATCGTATCATAACGCATAAAGAAAACGAAGTAGAACTGCGGTACAGGGCGCCCAGGCCCAAAAGAACGGCACGCAGGAGAGAAAGAAACAAGAGAAGCAGACCATCAAGTCTTCTAGCTTCCAGGTTGAAGCTGCAAAAGGGAGAGTTATGTTCCCATGATATTTCTTTTTCGTAGCCTCTATTACAATATGCACCCCTGCAAGAACGAAATTAATTTATGTTATTAAATACTTATTTAAAACATTTGGATGAGGATCTTATTATGCTGCCAACTTGTGCTTAGCATGGGTGAGTCTGGATTCACTAGACCTTCACATACATTAGACATACACACCACCGCGGCTTAATCTACTTACTCTTTCTCTAGGTTCCATTTTAGAGCATACACCACCGCGACCTTCCAGACGGAAAGTATGCTTCTGCTCCCGAGCTCAAATGAGCTTGGGTGAACAGTAAATTCGAAAAAAAATGAAAAACATTTCAAAAAATTCCGATTTTTTTTGTGAAAAACTTTAACAAATGTTTTAAGTGCCTGCAAAATTTCATCATGAAAACACATTTGTGGAAGTCGCAACAAAAAACACAAAATCGGTACTTCAAAATGCTTTTGAAACAAGCATTTTTGAAACATCGATTTTTTTTGCTGCGACTTCCACAAATGTGTTTTGATGATGAAATTTTGCAAGCGCTTAGAAATTTTGTCAATGTTTCTCACAAAAAAATCAGATTTTTTTGATTTTTTTAATGTTTTATGAATTTGCTGCTCGGGCTCAAAATAGCTGCGTCCCTTCCAGACTATCTCATAGATTTTATCTTGTAAAGTTGTGTATGTCATTTCATATGCTCAAGTTTGAATGAATTGCGGGAGATACAAATATTTATTCCTTGTTTTCTTACCAGGTAATGTATTGGCAGTTTTCTTTCAGGTTTACCTCTTTCTGCAAGAGGTTCAAGGTCTCACCATGTTGAAGGCAACTTCCAGTTCTTCTATTTTCATTGTCATTTCGTTAATGTATTTTTCTATCTTATAAGGACTTGAGGTGATTTGTGGGTTGTAGTGCATGGGGAGCTTCACGATTGTTGTGGTTAAATTTTATTGTTTGGTTACACAAAGTCATGGTACCAAAAGTTGTATGTATATCTTGTGATACATGGTGATGCATATTTGCGAGTTTAATTATGTGCCCCATTTATTGATGCTTTGATGGTTTCTGATTTAATGGTTTACATTGAAGGTGCATAGCATCAGGGAAGATATGATTAGGCTTAAGATATAAGGAGAAATAATGGTTATATATGAAAGTTAAATACACAAAAATTGCCACTTTCGTAAAGAATGGAGTTATGAGAAGAAATGAAATATGTATGCTCACTGTCTAACTTGGTTTCACATTTTGTTGCATATATATGTCTCGAGAGCCGATGAAGTATGTATGCTCAATGTCTACTTGGTTTCACATTTTGTTGTACATGGCTCCAAAGCTACGTATGTTCAATGTCTAACTTGGTTTCACATTTTGTTGTATATGGTTCCATAGCTACGTATGCTCAATGTTTAACTTTGGTTTCACATTTTGGTGTATAAGTTGTTGCCCATGTGTGTTGTTACTTGTCAATCCGGGGACGAAATTGACTAACATAGTGTGTAATATTTTTTAAGTCTCTATGGTTGAGAAGTCTATTCTGTGTGCATGTACGATATAAGATATGGTGCTCATATGAAAAGAACTATATCTGCCAAGCTATATTAACCTCAAATTAAGATCTGGGCTACATTATTCTTTTCTATGATCATATGTGCGTGTGCATACATCAACCTCAAATTAAGATTTGAGCTACATTATTTTTTTATGATCATACGTGCGTGCACGTGCATACTTACTAGTACTTGTTAAACATTATTCAAATACTTGTTCAACATTTTTTAAATACTTGTTCAACATGTTTATATACTAGTTCAATATTTTTAAAATACTTATTCAAATTTTTAAAATGCTTGATTAACATTTTTATATACATGATCAACATTTTTTGAAATACTTCTTCAAAACTTTTCAAATACGTATTCAACATTTTTCAAATACTTATTTAACATTTCTAAAATAATTGTTTAACATTTTAATTTTTTTAATAGAGTGTTTTTTATAATATATACATTTAGAATTTTTTAAGCATAAGCAAAAGTAAAACAAAAAAGAAAAAAGAAACAAAAAATGAAAAATGAAAAACAAAACGAAAAAAGGAGGCTGTGGTCTACCGTGCTGTTGGGCCGGCCCATCTAGGTCCCCCTTCAATGAGGGGTACCTCCCCTCTCGCTGAAGGCGAGACATAGGTTTCCCTCGCTCACATCCAGCGCCCTTATTCAAATACTTGTTCAACATTATTCAAATACTTGGTCAGGTTGTTGGCGTAGGATGGGCCCGCCCATTAGCTCCTGTCGCTACATCCTGTAGGTTAGCATAGTGTAGATCTGTGTTTAGTTTTCTTTCTTTTCATTTTCCACTACATAAAAATCCCAAAAAAGTAAAAAATAAATCCTGAATACAAAAAAGTTGCAAGAATTTAAGAAAATGTTTGCGAATTTATAAAGAAATAATGAACTAAAAAATGTTCATAGATTCAAGAAAATGTTGTTTAATCTGAAACATGTCATGAATTCAGAAAAATTTCAGGGAGAATTCAAAAATATTCATGTATTTGAGTTGACGAATTGAAAATTGTCCATGAATTATTATTTTTGAAGGAATTCAGAAAATATTCAGGACGGCGCACCCGGCCTACTCATCTCCCGCACCCCACCCCGTCGCTCCCAATCCCGTCTCTCTCTCCGCTCCCGAGAAAAAACTTCTCCGACTGTCCCCTCCTCGTCCGCCCGGCGATCACTGCCCTGGCCATCGACGGTAGGAGCCAATCCCATCGATAAACTTCCCCCTCCTACCTCTTATCTGCACCACTCTTGATCGCGTTCGTCCATAGGTGAGCTTGTCGGCGGTGCATAGGGAGAACTCCTATGCAGTACCGGTCCTTCGTCTGCGTCCCCGGGGGTGGTCGTACTACAGGCTGTCCAATGGTACGTCGGCGCCTTAGAGTGGTGTGCAGGTGCACTTCGGTTTTGGTCGCCCCGACTCGGCCATGCCGGATACGCTGGCCGCCGGGAATGCCGCTGTTGGGGACGCCGTCAGGGCGGGGTTCTCGCTGCTTTAATGAGAAGATTTACAAAATCTGGAGTTGCTTACACTTGATCTATGCATCTTTGCCCAGACTTGAATAACTGTGAGTCTGTGACCATCGCACTTGGCATCTTTTCTGATGTATTATTTGTGCTGTTAGGTCTAGCAGTTCCTGTGAAATGACTTTAGGAATGGGGTGGTTCACCGGGGTAATTAGCGGTAGCATCTCATGCTGACATGGAGTGTACGAGGTATGTATTTTCAGCTTGTTAATCAGGATGAAGTGGAATACATCATAAATATTCTTTGCATGACCGGTCAGGGACTGATGACCACGTGCACTTAATCCAGTTTATCCACGTTCAGTTCCTTAGATTGCTTACCTGTGTCCGGATTTACCATGTATTATTTGACTGGCAAAATTGAATTGTTAATCGCTTCAGAGAACAAGTGAATATGTAAGTTGTATCCCTCTTAGTTTGTTAACAATCTGTTCACTGACTCACTACTCCATCATCACATAAGACAAATAGATTAAGGTCAAGAATTTGTCATCTATACTTGGTTGTCCCTTCTTAATTATGCTGAACTTGCATTCCTTTGTCAGCATTTTAGAAATATCAATTTGCTCAGTTGATTTCTTATCCCGTTACCCCCATGTACGTATAGGTTGTGGAGGATAGTTCACTGTTCCAAAGATAGGTCACTAAGATATCTAACATTTTAATATGAGGTGGTATGGTTACACTTTACTGGCGGTGCATTTCCGGCCTTAATGTTGTTGTTACTGTATTATTTCTGAAGTTCTGATTAAGACTAATGATCTGTTCACACAAGTCTTAAGAAAGGAGTGTGAAATTTATTTGTAAGAAAAGAATCTAGAGTTATAGACTCACTGCTCGGTGGTTGATCAGTCAAGTGAAGTAATGATCTGGATGTGTTGGCAAAATTTCTTTGCAAGTGCATAGAGAAGCTTTAGAATATGTCAGCCAGTTTTGGATATTGTCTCTAACAATTCGTGAATTTTCTGTGTTCATGATTTAAAAATTCGGCATGAACATTATTAAAATAAGACATATTGAGCGCCTGAAATTTGCGGAACGGAAATGAATCAACATTCCGGCAAAACATAGGCACTAGGAGGTGTTCCCTGCAATAACATACACAGATGTCCAAATAGACCTAATTCAATATCGGTTGACTTTCAGTCTGTCGAGGCTTTCCTTAAAAGACTCTCAATATCTCAGGTGTGTTGGTGCGCACTCTCTCACACTGATATGGTCGTGTATGTTGGTGGACACTCTCTCACACTAATATTTCGACCGTCGGTGTGATGGGCACACCTCTTCTCCTCTCCTTGCACATTACACCGAGGTATATATCGCAAGAAGAGAAGAAGAGGAAGCGCCCCCCACGGCAACAGTCGGTATTCCTCCATCGAGAAACATATTAAAAGTCACACAAGGAGCTTCGACAGACTGAAAGTCAACCCTATAAGCATTATAGCTAGATACCAATTTGAAAACAAGATTTGAACATGCTACATAATTTCTACATGGAAACAAATGGCATGACATGAATGTACATGTAACACATGGCAAAACATGCTTACTGAACTAATTCAAATGACCCATAGATCAATGGAAATCATCATGACAAGTTGACAAGTATTAACAGATTTTCAGACTTAGTGATATTTGCATATAGTGGCAGAAAACAGATTCATGATGCAACCTTTGAGGCAAGTAAAATATATGCTACAGCAGTTTTTCATGGTAACAAAGAGCATGGCAAGCATGTACTAATTACCCTCAACAAAACACACTTACTGATCATGATCCAGAGATGCACAGATTTGTTGCAAACCTCAGGGCAAAATGCAAAGTATTAATACTGCCAGTTTCAGACTTAGAGAAAAATAGCATGGCACTTCAAACTAGTTCACACATAAAGCATTGACACTTCAAACTAGCTATCACATTGAGTATATGTATCTAAAAACCTAGTAAAACTACACAAAAAAAACTAGCTATCACACAACCGACGGCGGCCACGACAACGGATCGAGGCAGGAAACGGAGGGGGAAAGAGCGGTGCTCATCGAGGAGCACACGAAGGCTCGTTGAGGGACTAGTAGCAGCAGACGGCGCCAGCGGGCTCGACGGGGGCGGCGGCGATGGTGAGGAGGCTCGGCGACGATGGCGAGGAGGGCCGGCGATGAGGCCGAGCGGGCCGGCAACGAGGACGAGGCCGAGTGGGCCGGCGGCGATGGCGAGGAGGCCCGACGCGACTAGGCTGAGCGGGCTCGGAGGCGACGGCGATCTCCAGCGCAGCAGCCTGGCGGCGGCGTGCTGTGCTTCGGCGTCGGGGAGAGAATGGGAGAGATTGGGGGAAAATTCTCTAAGTGCGCGGTTAAAGACCCCAGTCTTTAGTCCCGGTTGGTGGCTCCAACCGGGACTAAAGAACCCCTTTAGTCCCGGTCCAAGCCAGCAACCGGGACTAAAGGTGAGTTTCACTAGCCGAAAGGAAGCGAAACCCAGGCCTTTAGTCCCGGTTGATGGCTCAGACCGGGACTAAAGGTGGGCCTTTAGTCCCGGTTTGAGCCACCAACAGGGACTAGAGGGTTGTTACTGGCACAGCCGAGGGGCTATGGGAGTTTAGCCCCACCTCGCCAAGCGAGAGGCGCTCGCACCGGTTTATAAGACCGCCTGCGGCTACCGTTGCAAGTTCCTCTCAAAGCAGACAACTTATCGTCTAACCTGGCCCTGTGGAGCCTACTGACAGCAGATATTCGTGCCCGTAGGCCTGCATCCTGGCCCATATATAGTTGGGTTTCTAGTCGTATGCAGGCCGTGGTGTGTGAATTCTCCTGCCTAGTAGGTGGGCATTTTTTTTATTTTTTGCATATGTTATGTCAATTTTTTGACCTTCTTCAAATCACATCCTAATTTTCATACATACTCACTTATGTGTAGTACACATGATTATCAAAGAATTTCAACAAAATATATGAAATTCTAAAAAAATGCAAAACTTTCATATTCTTTCTGTGTTAATGAAAGAGATCATGCCTATTTTTGGTTTTAATTCTAAAGTTTCCTTTTAAACAGATGCATACATATCATCAACTCTGATTTCATGTTAAGTAAACTTGGATCATGGTTATTTCTCGAGAATGGCCATCTCTTAATGCATGGTTATTTCTCGAGAATGGCCATCTGATATGTTTTTTCAAAGACTCTATGTTTTTTTTGGGTTTTTTTAGACATAGGATGGCCACACTATTAAGGGAAGTTGAGGTGATTGCATGAGAATGGGGATCATGCATAACAAACATACCAAGGCATTCCATTCTTATTGTAAAGATAATAGGTTACAACACTCCTAATTTGACTCCATGAACATTTCTTAGAAGTTGTGTGAACAATTTTTTACACTGCATAAACATTTAACACTTTAAATAAATTACGTAATAAATGTGTATATATATATATATATATATATATATATATATATATATATATATATATATATATATATATATATATATATATATATTCTGAAATATAAACAAAAATACAAAAACAAGAAACGAACTAACAAATGAAGCAACGTGCTGCTGTACCGGCCCAGTAGCTCGTTGTTTAAGGCAAGGTGATGCTCGCATTACGTCAAATGGCCTCGACCCTATTTTGTGCCTTAAGCGCCGGTTCTAGGCAAGTTTTCCAACCGACACAAACGACCCGCCGCCCTGGGACGACCCATTTACACTTTTTTCTTTCTGCAGAAACTTCAAAAAGCTGTGCCCTATTCGATTTGAACTCCAAACTCGTCGTTTAATACAAAGCGAGGTAACCAATTAGTACACCTTTCCTCCTATGTCAAACAAAAGTAGTCATTTCCCCATTTGATTTTTTTCTATTTTTTTGTTCTTTTTTATTTGCTGCTAAAAAATCATAAACTTGTCAAACTCATGGACGTTTTCTTTAATTTGCAAACTTGTTTCGAATTCGTGACCTTTTTTTTCAAATGCATGAATGTTTTTCAAATCCACAAACACTCTTCAACTTATAAAACTTGTTCTCAAACCCCGCAATGTTTTCAAATTCATGAACCTTTTTGTTAAAAATCAATGATCTTTTTTCAAAACTGTAATTTGTTTTTCAAAATGCATGCAGTGTTTTCAAATTTGTGATTTTTAAAATTATAAATATTTTTAGATTCGTCATTTATGCTTCAAAATCTTGAATGTTTTTCCAGAATTGATATTTTGTTAATTCCCTGATTTTTTTTTGTCAAACCGTGTGAAATTTTTTCAAATATGTGAACACTTTTTTCAGAATCGATGAATTTTTTTGAATCCTTGAAGTTTTTTTTAAATCTATGAATTTTCCCGAAATTATCATTGACCTTTTAAATTCCTGATATTTTCTCAAAATTCATGATTTTTTTTTACTTTGTGTCTTTTGAATCCGTGAAGTTTTTTGAAATCACAAACCTTTACCTTTTTGCGATTTTTGGATTTTCTTTTGCTTTTTTAAAGAAGGCATCGATCCTCGGTTTTTTTTCCAGTGGAAGTGATTCCTCAGCTTCGTTTGACCCTGGGACGAGCGACACTTGTTTTTTTATACGAAGCCGTGATATTAGGCCGTCCCAACAGGCAGGTGTGTGAGCATCTATTCTCCTAGCCGTAGGTTAAGGTGCCGACTAGCCCTGGCCAAACGGGCCGGGCCTGGCATGCCGGCCCACGAGCACGTCGGACGGCACGTGACGGGCCAGGCCCAGCACGCTCTAATCGGGCCATGTCAGGCACGCGGCACGCCTCGGTCCGTGCCTGGCCTGAAGGCTGGGCACGTGGGCCGACACGGCACGACCCGTTTACATTTTTGATTTAGATTATATATATATAACATAAAAAATTGTCCAATGGGCCAAAATCGACCCAAAAACAGCCTACAAGACTAACAACTTAGCGGGCTAGCGGGCCTGGCGTGTCGACGGGCCGGCCCACATACCTCCCGGACCGTGCTTGGGCTGGAGGAGCCAGCACGCGGGTCGGCACGGCATGGCCCGGCTAATAATCCTGCCATGGCGGGCCGGGCCATGTCAGGTATGATTATGACGGGCCGGGCCGAGCCGTCCAGTTTGGCCAGCTATGGCACCAACTAGGAGGTCCCGTCGTTACTCCCCCCACGTGTGATTCAAGTTGGGCTGGCCTACTTTGACGTTTTCCACTTGTTTCGTTTCCTGACCTGTTGAAGCTTCGGCGACCGTTTTGCCCGGAATGAACAATACAACAAAACTTGGGGCCCTAGCATGCTGTGTGGGCTTAACACTAGCTGTTGAGTCTATGAATAATCTAGTGATGACTTGTGATTGCAAACAAACCGTGGATGATATCAAACAAGGTCTGGGAGTTCCGCAAATCACAATCTTCAAGGAAATAGATAAAAGAAGAGGAAGTTTTGCTAGATGCGATTTCGTATTTGAAGGCCGAGCATCAAACCAGGAGGCACACAAACTTGTAATTTTTTTTTTTAAATCTGGGTCGCCACTTGTGGCTTCTACACCCGCATGCCACTCGTTGTACCCCTTTGATCTTTGGTTCGAATTAATAAATTGTGGGGATCCCTAAAAAAACCTGTTGAAGCGTTCTTTTTTGGTTTTTTGTTTTTTCCCTACTATTTTGTTCATTGCACCACTGCAATGTCTTATCTGTTTTGCTATTTTGGCTTTTGTTTTGGGGTTTTCCTATTTTTTCGATTGCGTGCCACTCCGGTGTTCTTTTCTTCAGTTTTTTTGTTGTGTATTTTGCTTCCCTTTTATTAGTTTTATTTTTGTTTAGTTCCTTCCAATTTTTTTGCCTTTATTTTTTATACACCGGGAGCAGTTTTTTAAACATGTATTTTTTAATGCATGTGAAATATTTTTATTAAACATGGCAAACATTTGAATTTTACAGTGAACATTATCTAATACATTGATTTTTTTAATATATGGTGGTCCATTTTAAATAAGTGTTGAACATTTTGAAATACATTAAACATTTTTTAATCCGTGCTGAGTATTTTCCAAGTAGACATTCATTTTTATGTACTTGTAATTTCTAGAATTTACAAAAGGCAGATAACAATAAAAAACAAAGCAAAATTTATAAAACTAAAATAACCCCTGCAAACTTTGATAGGCATATGTTGGCACGTTACAGGGTTGGCCGTTTGCACCCCGCTTCAAGCACAGCCTGTCTATTTGAGTCAAATAGGCGTCAACTAGGAGCTCTCGCTCGCTGCGAGCGAGCAAAGCTCCTGGCGGAAAACACTATTTGGCACATCTTAGTTGTAGATAGCGCCATCACGTTCACAAACCCCCCCTAAGCTACTTCCTATATGGGCCTGCCCATGTAGGTTTTTTCTCACAAGTTTTGGACAGTTTTTCTCTTGTTTTGGCAGGACAGGTTTCATTCGGGTTTTGTTTTCTCATATTCATGATTTTTTTCTTTCCGATTCATGAATCTTTTTCAAATCAATGAATGTTTTTTCAAATTCGTGAACTTCTTCATATTCATGGACTTTTTTGAATTTTCTCTTTTTTAGAATAATGGTGAATATTTTCTGTGTTGCTGAATTATTTTCGAACTCGTGAACTTTGTAAAATTGCCCTAGCGGACGAGGGAGCCATCCCGCACATGTTTTGAGAAAGTCAACGGTCAACCAGCTGGGCAATCAGTGAGCGAACCTAGCACGTACCCTAGAGCGGACGAAGGAGCCAGCCCTCGCGATTCAGTGGGCCTGAATCTCGCCGGGGAGGCGCTCCCTATGGCCCATATTCTTGTTGAGACATTTAGGCCAGGCCGTAGTGGGCCGCTAGGCAGGGCCTGATGAGAGCCGACACGCCCCCCGGTCGCCGCACCGCCGTCGTCCTCCGCCCTCCCGTCTCCGCCGCCCCGTCAGGTCTCTCTCCCTCTCCCTCTCTGGAACCTCCTGCTAGAACCCTCTCCACCCCTCCCTTCTCGTAGCCGCAGCCGGGCGGGCGCGGGGCGGGACTCGCTTGCTTCTGCTTCTGGATCGGCCGTGGGTTCGCTGGGGGGTGGATTGTGTTTGGAGCTCCAATATAGGTTCGATTTTGGCTGAGTTTGAGCTTTAATTTAAGGGTCCTTCTCATTGAGTATGAACCAGATTCGTTTCTTTCGTTTAGGCGTCGGTAGCTCCATTGCGGTCCTCTGACTGAGGCGTCCTGAAGCTGAATCGGATCTCCAATCCAGCACCGGCGAGACATGGCGGCGGCGGCGAAGGAGGTGGACATGAAGAAGATGGAGCTTATGAAGGAGGTAGGGCTACATGTCTCTCTACCTTGATGCAGTCCTTCCTCTTTCGATTTGTTCGACGGCAGTAAAAGATAGATAATCCGCATGCGTGTGTTATTCGATTCAGGTAAGAGCGCACCAAGTGGCGATTGGGGAGCTCAACAACCTGCCTCCATCCAGGGTAAGTACTAAGTATCCCTCCTCCTCCCGGACCCGGGTGAACTATTTTACTATAAATTTCTGGGTGAATTTGGGCGATGGTCAATTGGGCTGTTTTAGTGTGATGGCTTGATAGTTGCTAGGTAGTAACAACTGACAACTTACCACCTGTCTTACTGCACCCAAGCCGCGTACCAGATGACCTGCAACATCTTCTTCCGCAAGGACATCAAATCGGCTGTCGCGTCGCAACAGAGTACGGTCGATGCTCATCGCTCGCTTTTCTTGTTGTTGTTGTTGTTGTTGTTGGAATTGGTGGTGTTAATTGTTTTCTTCTTTTATTTATGTGTGCATCATTCATGGTGATAACATGATTCTTGTTTCTCCAATTTCTTACTCAGAGCAACTTGATACTGCTAAGACGAAGCTGCAGAAGCTGGATCAGGCATGAATGAAGGTTCACCACAGAAATTTGAAATTGTGACTTATGCTGCTTCATTCATCCACCTCCGTGAATCGATCCTCTCTAATCAAGTGTTTTAGGAGTGCTAGACAACGTGCAGCTTATATATAGCTTTCTGTGTAATAATGGTGTTGTTACAAGCTGGTTGCTAGCTATGAGTGTGAGACGAATGAATCATTCCTGAATATGGAGACTGGATACGGGACTGTAGTGTAGTGTCATTCTGCTGTGCTTTGTCAGTTGTTCTGCTATGAAAGCTATCAGGTGAACTACTAAATTCAGGTGGAGTCTCGGCAAACTACGTCTGAGAAGAGAGGCATGAGTGCTGGGGATGAGTAAGATCTGCTGAGCTTTAGCGCAGTTTTTTTAGAAAAATCTTTTGGACTAACGAGTCGTGTGAGCCATGAAGAATGGATTGGCGAGAAGCTCATCGGAATTCTTCCCGGAGAGGCGAAATCATACCTTTGTCTCTCTGCAGTTCTATGTTCGGTTTCTTTGACAGGTTAGTCCTCATGTATGCCTGTAAGCAGCTAACAGACCTTCAGGTAGACGCTGTTTCTGTAGTATTACCATACTGAACTTTGTAGTGTTCAATTAAGCATCTCTAAATGTATAAAATCAATGTCATCATGAGACAAGCAAGGTAGCTGTAGGGGGAGGGGGGGGGGGGGGGGGGGGGGGGGGGGGGGCGCAACTTCGCAAATAACTCTTGAGAAACATGCCTTGTCAGCTAAACTGTCAAGTAGATGTGCAGCTCACCACTTAAGGCATCACCTGTAACAACAAAGGAAGCATTCTTCCCAACATAAAAATGGTAACCCAACAACGTGTATAAACCTATAAGGATGCATTCTTCTGAAATGGTAGCTCAACAACATCTAACAAGTTGATGACGTTCATGAACTGCATTTGGTGAAAAGATAAGGTTGACAAGAAATGCGCCTTCGCCACCGATCATGCTGCTAAAACTCCACCTTCTGGTTGGTTCACAAATAAGCTCCAGGAAGGCATACAAGTACGCCAGATCACCATGAGCAGAAGTGATGTTCAATTACAGAGTTACTGCCCAGCAAGGTCAAAACAAGGAACAAGAAATGAGCAACTAGACATGAACTGAAAACATGGTACCTGAAACCACCGTCAATACCAGAAAACAAACAAATGCACTGACAATGGGCCAACAAGTTGAGACTCATCCCCGACATATGCCCCTGGATCCTCTGCTGCTGCATAGAAGGCTCGGAAAACGGTCAAGCCAGCAGTGTGTCGACAGGTTCAGAATGTACGCCCTCTGGCGAGGCTATCCTCAATTTCTGACGGAGGGAGATACGAGTTCGATCAATCCTAGCATATTGGTCTGGTCTAATTACTGAATTCCTGTCCCAACATCTCTGGATATGTCTTCTGAATGCAGTCAAGGAACTGAAAAATAACCATCATATTTTTAGTTCAGAACATGTGGCGAATACTAAACAGAGGAAAAGAAGGCAGGTTTACATGTCGAAGCTTTCAGATTTCTGATATGGCAGCAAAACAACATGAGATGAGTAATGAACAGCGAAGCGAAAAGACGGGCTTTACCTCTTGAACCCTTCAGTTTTTTTATGACGACAAAAATACTGGGCTTTTCTGGCAGCATAAATCCCCAGTTCGGTTTCTGAAATCACAACAAGTGGAGAACAATTATGGAGATCGTGAGTATGAGACACCATCACCATGACCACATGAGGATGAGGTTCTGAAGTGAAACCAAACATGTTCATAATCAGAAGAAAAATACGTTAAGCAGGCCCGGGCAATCCCTCCAATATCATATAATTGTACGACTTTGGTGTTCAGTCGAAAAATTACCGTGCATACGGTACAAGTTTACCTTAGAAAGATATTCTCAGTAATCAGTCCACATAGCGACCATCAATATTGACCTCTAGCCGGCTTGTTGCTACCAATCTACATTGTTTTGATAGCTTGTGGCTACAATCATCCTCCGAAGGTGGGAGGCCCTCATTCGGAAGCCCTGTATTTCCAAATGCTTGAGGTTCACGAGGGATCACAAGCCCTACAATGTGACGAGCGAACTAGAGTAGCAAATTTCGCCAGGGAGATGCAGGAATGCAGTTGTAGAGATTTCAATCTAGAGTTTTCCAATAATACCAAAGACATGTGAGTTCCAAGCGATTGCATGCCCTCTAAGGTGATGAGGCACTTGCATTCCATAATTTTCAAATTTTCCAATGTCATACATGAATCCAGCTGTAGATATTCCAAACTTCCGGTAGTTATAACTTCTAATGTTTTGAGGCACGTGAGATTACCCACAAAGCAGGCCCGCAGAGTTTCTCGGGGATTATACAACCAAACAAGGTGTTCAAGTGATTGCGGGAGGAGACATCTTCTGTTCCCTTGCGCATCTTCCTCCAGCTCCTCAAGGGAGGTAACCCCAGCTAAGCCTTCCCTATTCCTAAAAAATATTAGATGAGGGAATCTTAGAGCAATACTAATACTTCCTAACACCAACTCATTGGTCCCTTTCATTACAAACTTAAGAGTAAACAAGAAAATTGCAATATAAAAACAGTTAATTTATGGAATGTTTTAGTGGAAATGAAAGAAAGCTACCTAAACAAGTCTAAAGAACTTGCCTCTGACCTTGCTAAGAGAAGGATATTGGTGCACTTAGGAATAAAAATTTAGACTTGACAAATAAACTTTATAAGAATGTGTAAGTATAGTAATTACACATTTTTTTCTTTTAGTTCTTAATACTGGTTTTAACAGGCTATACTTCAATAGGAAATGTATTTCCAATCATGATAATGAGTGGTATTTTCTATTGAGCAGCATAAATGTGGAGATAGCCTCCAAAGTTATCCTGAGCTGCAGATAAAATCATCTAGGCATTTATACATATATGACTTCCAACTCATATTTTGTTAATTGTTTTGATGTTGTGTTGTAGAGTAAGCTTATGTACAGAGAACCTTGGAAGGATTTAACTTGTTCAAATTAAGAAGCTACTAATTCAAATTTAGATATTGATTTTAAACATTAATATGTGAAACATTCAATCTCAAGAAGCATGCAATCTTAGCTCAGGAAACATGTGTTGGGAAATATAGTACAAAACATAAAAAATCCACGCCTATGAATCACCCCATGATCAATATGAAGAAGCATGTATGATTGGATCTATATTAGAAGGCTTACCAACTTAACACAACATAGAGAGTTGGTAAAGCAAGTGGATGCAAGTTTTCGCGGCTGGTTATACCTCCCAGCAATGATAATTTTATTGGAAAATGTAGTAGAAAATAAAAAATTGCCCTACGATCGCGATCCCAGGAACACAATGAAGATGCATTAGAGGTTTAGATCAGATCGTTACCAACTTCGAGTTGTAGCAGAAGAAGAGTTCGCGTAGATCGTTTATGAAGTCCCTCAAACCGTTGACGAATGATCCTTCAAACCAATGACCGAAAGCACGACCCCTCTACGGATTGCACACATAATGGCTTTCCTACCAGGCAGCGCTTCGCCGTCCAGAACGAATCATCGCCGGAGAATTAGAGGGAGAAGAAGAGAACCTCACGGGGCTTCCCTATTTTGAGGATTAGAGAGAACTAGGTCTATCTCTAATCTAGAGCAACTCTAAATTAGAACTAAAACTAGAGAACTAGAGGAGGCTCCAAAAATTTGTGTGCCTTAAAGGGGCAAAATCTTCTAGTATATATAGGTGTAGGGAGAGAGGGAGGGGGTGCCACATAAGGGAGGAGGACTCCCTTCCTTGGTGCGCCGGCCTAGGGGAGGAGGACTCCCTCTCCAATTCATCCCCCTTTAGCTTGTCGTACAAGCTAGGGGGTGCCCCCAACAATTATTGAGCCCTATGGCCCAGTAACTCTTCACTACTAGGCCTTTTAGTATTTTGTTATTAAATAAATTCTAAAGTATCCTAATCAATATTAGAGCCCTTTGCTTCACGATATGTTACAAAACCCGAGGTGGGATATACTGGTATCCTCTCGGTTCATTCTCATGCTCATCATATACCGGTCTCCTCATTACCGGTTTTGTTCTCTTTCTCGTCGACGTGTTCCGGCATCCCCGTGACCTAGTCACCTGTCTCTGGCCAGACGATGATGGATGTCGTCATGCCGAGAGGGTCCTAAGAATATATCTCCATCGTTGGAGGAGCAAATCCCACTCTTAAGCTATCTTAAAAGGTTGAGGCTGCACAACATGCAGAGACTAAGAGAAGCATCAGTTCCGTTATTGGAGGAGCTTCTTTTAGACGGAATGCCAGATTTACAGAGATGTTCTTGCACTTCTGTTGGAGTTTTGATGTCTATTTTAAGGGTGCTGGAGATCCAGACTTGCCCTGCACTTGAGGTGTTTGATCTGTTTCAAAAAGGTAATAGTTATGAAAATGAGCATAAGTCCTTATCGCCCAGTCTGCGAAAAATTTGCAAGTACAGATTGCCCTTCCACTTCAGCCATATTTTCTGAACTATTAATCTACAGAGTTTCAACAAATATGACAATGGAGGTATCTTTCATGAAAACAATCAAAATTAGCGGAAATAGACTTTTGCGTGAGCCTTCTGGTGAGATGGTGTCCCTCGATTACAATTTTTGGCATTCCATAATCTTAAGGATATCAAATACTCGTCTGTTTAAAGAGTTTGAAAATAGAGTATTGCAGAGAACTTTTCTCTTCGGATGTTGTGGCAGAGCACACCCATCAAGATATGATAACTACAAATGATGCTAATGTCCCGTCTCTTGAAAGTCTCTATATTCTAGGATGTGGAATAATGGGGAAGTGACTATCTTTGTGCTGCGACATTCGCCGACCCTGAAGACACTATATTTAGATCACTACCCATAGTTGAATCAGTTAAAGATAGAAGAAGAAGGAAAAATTAAATTAAATTCTATCTCAGCTTCTGAGCCTTCATCACGTTATCTGCTTGATGCGTTGGGAAGCTCATTTCGAGCATCATCAGGATGTGTAGATGATGCATGGCCAAGCTCTGTTGTAGATGTACATCCAACATTAAGCTCGAAGTGAGTAAAAACATATAATATTTGTACTAAACTTTCACACTTGCTATAATAATTTTATAAAATCATAATCTTAACTATTTTATTTTATTTAGCAATAATTAATAATAACATTATTTGATATAAATTTCTAACATCTATCATTGAAAGATACACCACACACACCATACTAAATGCAAACCGTATCATGTAGCCATAGTTTTTTTGTTCAATTCTCTTAAAAAAATGTTGGAACCCCTTAAACATTAAAAAATAAAAAAGAATGGAATCTCATAGCGCCACCAATTATTATATGAAACTTGTGTCAAATGAGAGTGCATGTATGTGTGTTGTGGTGCATATTCTAATATTCTTGAACATCTCGAGGCAGATACATAAAACATACATTTTTAGAAATATCCCAAAAGTGGTTTCTAGTGTAATAGCTGCATACAAATAGAATATAATATATAATGTTTTCATGAGGAGATTATCACCTAATATCCGGCATGATTCTTTAACCGTGATCAAAAGTGGATTACATGTTCATGTTGGTTGAATACTATGTTGGGCAAGTTGTGTCTGAATTGAGCTTGATATTGAAATGAGACTGACTTTTAATAATAAAACTGAAAGTGCATTTAGTCCCTAATGATATTTTGGTGTTGATGATAATGTGGTTAGGGAGGATAATATCGGTTATTAAGTTTATCTCGGGGCATTGATCTCTTAATGAGTTTATAGGGAGTTGGTTGACCCCCACTTCAAAAAGAAAAAAAATCAGTGTTTCCGAATACTCAAAGGTCTTTATTGTTTTCTTTTGATTTATAGGGCAACCACACTATTAAGTGGGGTTGAGGTGATTACACAAGAATAAGGATCATGCAAAACATATATACCAAGGCATCCCATTCCCACCGCAAATATAATGGGTCAAACCCCTCCCAATATGACTGCATGAACGTTTTTTAAAGGCTGTGTCAACCATTTTTTTTACAATGCATTACTATTTTTTAAATTCATGATGAACATTTGAAAAACTTAGCCAATAAAATGTTTGGAATATTTTTTTTATTTATAATATTCTAAAATAAAATAAATAACAAATAAACAAAAATTTAAAACACAAACCAACTACCAAACAAATGAACCAATGCGCGCCTAGGATGCTTGAGGCGAGGGACGCTCACGTTGGCAAATCCTATTTGACACCCGCGGACGTCAAATGGATAGGGCGACGCCCACGTGCGAGGAAAATTAGGCCGACCCATTTTGTTGTTGTCCGCTTGTTTTGTTCACTAAGCTGCTCAAGCGTTCCTTTTTGGTTTTCCATTGTAGTCTTTTAGTTTTCGGTTTTCTATTTTGGTTTTTCTATTGTCGCTTTGGTTTTGGCTTTTTCCTACTGTTTCGTTTGCAGCGCCACTCCGGTGTTTTTTCCCATGCTCTTCCGTTGTGGAATTCACATCTCTTTTTTTCCTTCTACTTTTTTCTTTCCATTTTCTTTTTTGCTTTTTCTTTTATATTTACATTTTTCATATATGATGGATTTCTTTTGAAACAAGGTGAACAGTATTTTATACATGCCAAATATATTTTATTACATGTGACTTCTTAAATATACAATGACCATTTCCTAAATAAAAAGTGCACTTTTTGAATATACTACAAACATTTTTTCAAATAACTGTTGAACACTTTTAAATAAATTACTTTATTTCGAAAAACAATGTTCTTGATTACAATATTTGTTCATCAAGTTCAAAAAATGTTCATCTGTTTGAAAAAGCAGAAAAAAATAAAAAATAGAAAATTCGGAATTGAAATATTTGGGCCCTCCATCCCGTTTATGGGCCGGTCCATGAGGGGGAGTGGGAACGCGCTGGAACATTCGCCAGCGCCCCACGCGCGAAATAGGAACTCCCGAGCTCTCGTTCGCTGCGTGTTAACAATTGATAGCGCTCAGCCCCCCACCCCCCACACTAGTTAAACTAGTAGACTGCCCGTGCGTTGCCACGGGCTTTAAGAAAATTAAGATGCTACTCATGGAGCTAGAATAACCGAGAACTATGCATGTCTCAGTTAACACACATCTATTTTTATTGACAATCAGCTAAGACACATCATACTATCAAACACAATAATTTGTTATTGAGAATTCAAGAAAAAATATGTTATTGGAACCAACCAGTAATTGAATGGTCAGAAGGGTTGTGCTACCCATCCATGTGTGTGGTGGTGATAGTGATAATGATGTGCATACATTATTATTCAAATACAAACACATCATATAAATCTATAGTTCATATCGTTATTTTCATTCCTTGGCCGGCCGTTATTCCGTGGGGAGAACATTTGAGCCGCCGCTAGTTTATAATAATCTTTTATACAAATGCACACTTCCTAATATGCCAATGTCCCAACCTTCCAGACATGGAGACTGCCCAAATAAACTATTTTTTTTACCATTATCACTTCTTTATCTGGTACAAGATGTCATCCTTTTATAGAAATATGACATAATTTTTAAAACAAATACAATGATATTATTTTCATTATAAATAATGCATTTGTACATAAGTCATACAAGTTTGGTTGCACACTCGTGGAACACCCAATGAATTCTCTAGATTCAGTTATAGAGCAAGCATGAACCAAGATAAAACAACCATGATGTGTGCGTGAGCATCTTTTCACTATTAAAACAGGCATTTTGGGAGTGTTGATCATCACTGAAAGTAAGTTGATTGATACATTGTGGACCCTTGTGATTTTGTATGTAGATTTTTCACTTTATGGAGGGCATTTATCCAGTCTTAACATTTTCGAATGCACTTGTAGCTTGGGAAGAGAAAGCCACATTTGACCAAGTTAATTCAGTTCTAAATGTCATAATAAATAATGCTTGCCCAATATTAGCTTACATTGCATTATTCACATCAAGGCTGAACAAGAAGGCGAATTTTCCACCTCCATATTTCCAGAAGGTTTACCAACAACAAGAAATGCTTATTGTTCTCAGTGAAGTCATACACTTGAATGAAAGTAAAAGATTTATAGTTTGGAACGACGGAAAGATGCTTACATATATTGGCCGATTATAAGTAGGCAACACCTATACAAATCCTTAAACAAACATCTTCCTTCGACCATATCACAGATGGGGTACAAAACTTTGCAAATCTGACTCAAATATAGATAAGAAACAAGATCAAAATCATGGAAGGAAACTGACACTGGTTGCTAGTATATGATTACATTTTACATACCTCTTCTCTAAAGTACTCATAGACACGAAACAAAGTGTTTATGTTGAAAAATAATCTTATTTGCAAAATAAAAGTGACATGCATATATGAGAAGTGCATGAATGAACCCATATGAACCCACTTTGAAAAACTTATGTCCAAATGCCAAAAAATTCTGAGAGAAGTCGCACACATGCATCTTCACTTTCTCTCTGCACGCAGAAAGTTTCACGGAAAACTAACTTTTCTTTGACCTGTTCCAAAAAGAAAAAACAATATGTGTCGTGGAACGCTATTTAGAAGCACTGTGTCTTTTTTTGCGGAGCAAAATCTAAAATTGATTTTCTCACAAAACTTTGTGCCGCCAACACATATTGTGAAGATGTATGCATGAAGTTTTCTTTTGAATTTTTTGACATTTTAAAACGTGTTTAAAATGCATTTATTGAAAAGTGAGTTCATGCATGCAGACGTGCCCTCTCATGCATATACATGCCAAGGGAGATGCTGCATAGTGGTTAACAAGACATCTATAGAAATCCATCTAATAAAAAAACAGTATTGAAAACATGCTATTGCTGTTACTACACCAGAAGTTACCTATGTTATAGAACGTTAGCTCTTTCTGGTGCGTCATCAGTGCCATACCCTGAACTTTGAGGTAGAGGTTGGCCCTAAACAATGAACCCGTTGTCGCCACGACACCACGGCCAGGTGTGACATGACACAAGGAGCTTTCCACATGGGAGATACAGTAAAGGCACGAGTTCCAGCTTTGCTGCCAACTTCTTTCTCATGTTGTGTGCCATGAGTCCTCAGCACCCACGATGATAACAACTGTCCATAAACATAATCTAGAAAATTCATCGTCCAAGGCATTGATTGAGAAGGCTAAAGAATGTAAAGACAATAAAGTCAGTGAGAAAAGTTGAATAACCAAGGTTGGGATTAATACTAAATGCTACTAAGTTGTTCTGCACCGGCGAACATTTGAATGCATGCAATGCATGTGTCTTTTTAAAATCAAAATAGACTTTTAAATCTTCTAACTAAACATGACTTATAGGTTTAAGTATCATCACCAAATAAAAGTATTAGCATTAAGGACATTCCATTACCCAAGAGGCAAGATCAGAACAAATGAAGCTATTGGTTTTGATAACAGTCAGCCTCCTCATTCTTTTTATTTTCAGAGTTGCGCATCCTTTAATGAATGCTACTCTCTTTGAATGGAAAAAATATATGATGGCATTCTACTAAAGTTTGACCCACATACAAGGGAGCCTAATAACCCCGGGCGAAGAAAATATGTGGCAAGCAAGCTATGACCGTATTTGATTTAAAACATAAAATTGAAACTCATTTTTAACTCAATTCTAATTGCCATCACATTTTTTAGTTACTTCTCTAAGTACAAACTGATATTATTACGCATTTTTTACCGTGTTCCCTCCTTTGGAAAAGAGGTTGACGCCAAATTAGAATAAATAACCACAAATTGAAAAAAGCAAAACTTACCTTGCAATCGTATTCTTTTCTCGAAAGACCTTCTGTTTCTATGTAAGATGGAGTACCAAATATTGGTTTAGGTATGGCATGCTGCAAAGCTGGCTGAAAACCACAACACCTTAACTTGGTGAGTAAGGTAATGGAAAGATCAATTTTAGCAATCGACGAAACATAAGAGTAACTATTAGCACCCTTGAGCAACGAAAGTCGTGAATTTTCACTCGAGTTGTTGGACTCCCGTCCAGGAGGGTGTTTCCAGTTCAAGATCACGATAAGAAGTTTCCTGCATATGCAACACCAGTTCATGGGAAATTGAGTTGTGCATTTGTTTCCTTCGACAATCTTCAAAAAGTAAAGCATACCATGGACTGGAAGTAGCTAGCAGCACCAGTTCATGGGCAATTGAGTTCTGCATTGGTTTCCTTCGCTCATTTTCAAAAAGCGAAGCGTACCATGTAATGGTAGTAGCTAGTTGACCGGCCTTTAAGTAGTTGCTGAAAGAAGAACTGCTAATTTTGACGAAAGAAGCCATTACAAATAATTGGCAGTTGCGGTCATGACGCGAATATTTAAAATCTTTTATCTTCAAATGAACATGGCAAAGCTCAATGCCACATCAGAAAAAATTCAGAAACCACATAAACCAGAGTACAAGACCAGAAAGCACTGAACAAAAATTAGAACGTACTTGAAGTCACATACACCATGGTTTCCATCGATGGTGCCTACATCCCATGGCACATTCCTCTGGCCCACTACACAGAAGATTCTAGATTTGTAAAATTAAGCCACAAAAAAGGAATGTGGTTCAGGCATCACACTTATATATTTTAATTGTAGAAGGTATTACAAATCTTAAATAACTCTATCATAAGCTATTAATCAATATTTTATCTACAATAGACCTACGTTGCTTCTGGCGAACTCTCGACGTGGCTGAATGTTTTTGATTAGGTATACAATGTCATGCCCGACAATTTCCCAAAGGCTAAAGTTCTCAAAAGTGGTAAACATCATAGTTATTATGGATTTCTAGATAAAAAAGTTTGCGAGGAATGTTATGCACATATAAGGATGGTACATCAAGTCAATCTTAAGTTTCATTTATGTTCCATGAACCCATAATTCAGCTCCATGTAATAGATCTAAGTTCATATTAAGTGATGGTGCATAATAGAGGACAAAGTATGTCCAAACTTGTAGACCCTAAGGATCTGCTCACAATGATATAGTAAGCAAGTGCTTTCCTGTTCTTCTTTACCAATAATCGGCAACCACCCTGTGTATTTAGGTATAAATTGTTCCTAGAAATATTCGTACTAACTGGTTGAGTTCTAAGATATGCAAAATATACTTTCAACAGGGGTACAACATTCATAAAGATAAATTTATTGCTTCAGATCTAATACTATAGTTGTTCTCTCGCATAGTGCACGGCTGCACGCTCTAAGATTTATATTTTTTTGTTTGGTTAAATAGTGGATATAAAAATCTAAGCCACCCAACCAAATATGTGAACCGCTTCTACAAAATCCAAACAAAACTTAGCACTTCAATTAGGTAATTTCAGTCAAACAAAGCATCAATTAAATAGTGTTAGTCACAAGTGTATGAATCACTTATAACAAAGTTCTCTCACCCGTCCAGCTACATCATCACTCATATCCAAACTTCTTCACAACCTCCGTGTAGTTTCTGGTGATGTCGAGGTTGCCCTATATTGTTGGTTAGAATGCGGGCCTTCAGGTAATAAATGGACACGTTGTAGTTCTGCTTGGGATCAATCTTTGCTACGTGTCAATCCATCTAACACAAAAAAAGTCCACTCTCACATAGAAAATTGATCTAATCTCATTTACCAAATACCCTGCTCTAAACTAACTAATGTGAAAAAATGAATCTAGTAAAAGTGCAAATTAGTAGTAGTAAAAATTGTAAGAAGCCCGCGGCTCAAACTATAATATAGTTAAAAAATCAATTACTTTAACAATTATGATATATATGAATTAAACAACCACTTGATCGAAGGTTCAATAGTTGGAACACTGCTATCTTCTTTATATGGAACATCGCATCTCGTTACTTCTGATTCCACACCGTTCTCTCTCTCTCTCAAATTAATCAATGATTGCATCATAACATAGCGGAATATCTTGATCAACTCCTAACAGGATTCAGGTTAGCATTGAAATCTGCAGGAAGACCGTGGATCAGCATCTGAGAAAGGAAATAGTCGTAACAAAAATCTCTACTCCTAATCAAGATGTTGTAATCACTTGATATAAGCATGCCGATTACACAATAGTGTAAAAAACTGATTGGAACAATACGAACAGAGCTGGAAATTTCTTGTTAAGTTAGGAAATCAGAAACATTGTTCAGGACAGTAAAAAATATGCTTTATTTAACAACATGAGAGCTCAAACTAAGTTCAGGTGGCTTCTGTTCAAGAAAGAGTTCAGTAGTATGGTGATCATGAATTGTTCAGCAAAAGAAAAGGAAGTGGATGGTGATTTACCAGACAATGGGGGAGCAAGCACACAACACACACGTTCAACAGCACACCACGCACAACGGCAGGGGCAGACCACGCACACGTGCGCTGCAGTAACAGCCACACGCGCACATTAGCAAGCAAGCACGCATGCTAGTGGCTGCAAAAATATCCATGGCCGCCTGTCCTCATGCCCCTCATGTATCTCTCCGGCCATCTCCCTTCCATCTAATGTCGTCTTGCCTTCCAGTTGGCGTTCTCGTCTTACTCTGGCCCGAGACCACCTCGTCTATCCCCGATCAGCATCCTTCCTCTCGTCTCCTGTCTCCAATGCCCGCTGCCGCCTTCCTTCCTTGCAGATCGGGGCAGGGCACAGCAAGGCATTGATCCACCGCCGACCTCCAGCCAGAGGAGAGAAGAGAGGCGGGTGGATGAAGAAGATGCCGGGACGTTGGATGTATAAGCTACAAGGGGTCTCCTCTTCCTCCTTTTGATCCCCTCTGGATCGCCCATCTCAGGAGTGGCTGGGAGATACAGCATGCTGCTGGGCTCCTCCTCCTCGTCGACCTCCCACCGGCCGCCCTACACACGCTAGAAGGATGGCGCGGCGCCCCCGACCTTGAGCAATGTACAGGACGTCGATGGCGACCAGATCTGCAGGCAAGCGCCGATACGTGGGAAGGCCATGGCCATCATGGCGCTGGTTGAGATCGTGGGGAGGGGGCAAGGTGTGGGAAAGCCATGGCCGTCGTGGCGCTGGTTGAGATCGTGGGGCGGCGGCGATGCGTGGGTGCAGCGGCGTGGTGGGGGATCGTGATGTCCAGGGAGAACGGCCGGGGTAGGGTTTGCAAGCGCGCGGGCATGGGTTGGCCGGTCGGCTTTTTGGTGGGGTTTTAAGTGAAAAATCGTTGGGACGTGGGGCGGGGAAGGTAAAATCGTTCGGGCGTGCGGGAGGAGTTCCTTTCGATCGATGGGTGGGTACGACGAAAAAAACGGACGAAAAAAAACCAGGTGGAGGTGGGTTGGATGACGAAAAAAAACCGAGGCAAGAAGCTACCAAGTCCCCCTTTAGGAGTAGAGATATGGGACGATTGTTTTTTATGACATCATGAATTTTTTTTAATAATCAGTGAACGTTTTCTACATAAATGTTGAACATTTTTAATATCCGTCAAACCTTTTTAAACTATTGTTAAACATTTTAAACACATTAACCATTTTTTTAATCCACACTAAATACTTTTCAAAATTTCTTGTATTTCTGAAAAGAGGAAAAGAATTAAAAAATCCGAAGCAAAATGAATAAACCCAAAATAATGACTACACAACGCTGCTTGACTACATCAATTTGGGTTGGCACGTTACTGGGTCGGCCCCTTGCGCTTCGCTTCAAGCGTAGTCTGTCTGTTGACGACGCCAATAGTCATCAATTAGGAGCTCCCGTTCGTTATGAGCGAGACAAAGCCCCTCGCAGAAAACACTATTCGGCACGTGTTACCCTAGATAGTGCTCACACACAACCCTATACACAAGTAACTTAGTTTTTCCGCCGGTTTTAGAACGGTTTTCCCTTTGTTTTTCCAGACGAGTTTTATTCATTTTCCTTCCTCTTTCCACATATCCGCGAATATTATTTTCAAGTTCCTGATTTTTCAGAAATTCGTGAAAGATTTTAAAATTCGTGAACATTTTATATAATTCAGAATTTTTTATATTCATGACTATGTTTCAAATTAACAAAGGTTTATAAATTCATGATTTTTTTTGAATTTTTGAAAATTTTCAAATCCAGGAACATTTCTTATTTTTTCAAATTCATGAACGTTTTTTAGATTCTTGTTGTTTCAACTCATGAACTTTTAAAAATTTCACAGATATTTCGTTAAAAGTTGATGGTCAACCAAACAGCCAACCAGTAAGCGAACCTAGTACACTCCAGAAGGTGAAAGGAGCGTCAATGCAATCCAGGGCACCTGAATCGCCCACTAGTGTAGGTAGATGAAGACCCGTTAGGAATCAAAGCAAAGAGAACGAGCAAACCACCACCGGTTATGCCTGAACCCTTTTTTTGCAGTGATTTTTTATTTTTTTATTTTTATGTGTTCTTTTTTTTTCAAAATGTTAAAAATTCTTCAAAAACTTTTTAAAATGACATTTCTATTTTGCTTTTTGTTGTAATTTTTTTGAGTCCAAAAACAATTCTTGCTCTAAAAAATGTTTGGAATTTCGAAATTTTATCACAATAAAAAAGTTCGCCATTTAATGATATTTTCACAATTTTACAATGTTGAGAACCTTTTTGGAATTTGTGAACAATTTTTGAATTCATATTTTTTTCAAATACAAGGTTATTTTTTGAGTTTGTAAATTCTTTTTGAGTTAATGAACATTTTGCCTAATCGACAAGCATTTTTCCAGAGCCGTGAATTTTTTTTGAATTCACGCATTTTTTGAATCCACGAGCAGTTTTTCAATCCACAAACATTTTTCAAATCCGCAAATGTTTTTGAATCCGCAAACATGTTTCAATTCATGAAAATATTGCTCTATCCTCAAACATTTTTTCAAATCGGCGAATATGTTTTGAATTCATGAACTTTTTTCATTTTCATGAACATTTTTTGAAAAACGCAAAATAACTCAGAGTCATGATTTGTTTTTGTTCACCTATATTTTTAAAAAAAATTCGAAAAAAAATCTGTACATTTTTTTTAGTTTTTTATGTTGTAAAAAAAACAGAAGGAAGAACCCCACAAATCGAACCTAGGCAATGCTACAAGAGTTGGCGATCCAAAGTATTCGGCTGGTCCACCCGATGCCTGCGATGTGAGCTTTAGTTTAGCTTTACTTGAAATTTGGTTTAGCTTTAGTTCAAACCATGACACTTGTTTTGTATCGGAGGCAGTACTTTGTATAAGCATGTCTGTACTCTAGCAAGGTTGGTGGATGAAAAAAGGAAGTAAGTTGTCGAAAATTCGCTCCTGAGCTCGAGCTCAGATGCTCCCGCTGACCAAAAACATCAAAACAAATACTAAAAAAATTCAAAAATTTCCAATTTTTTTGTGTGTGGTAGATATTTTATCGCGTGAGGTCCGCTCCAATTTTCAGCCTATTTGAACATCTGAGGAGCTCTCGGCAAAAATGACAAATCGGGTCTGAAAAATTCGTGAACAGTAAACCTTTTTTACAGACCCCGATTTGTCTTTTTTGCCGAGAGCTCCTCAGATGTTCAAATAGGCTGAAATTTGGAGCGGACCTCACGTGATAAAATATCTACCACACAAAAAAAATTTGGAATTTTTTGAATTTTTCTAGTATTTGTTTTGATTTTTTTCGTGAGAGGGGGAGCATCTGAGCTCGGGAGCCGAAACGGCCCTCTCGTAAGTTGTAGTCTATTCATGTTGAGTACTTATGACGTGAATCCGCTGTTAAATGTTAGTGCTATCTAAGTAGAGGAGTAAAATTAACCGTGCTAGTGGTGAACTGCAGAGCTGGTAGTGTGAGTCTGAAACATGTGAGCGAGCTGTACTGGTAAATTATTGTGTTGTACTCATCTGATAAGAGAGGCAAGAGTGCTGGGGATGAGTAAGATCTGCTGGGCTTTAATTCTAAATGTGTCAGAGCAATGGCATCATGAAATAACTGCTGAAGGGGCAATGTCGCAAGAACTTTCAAAAAACATGCCTTGTCAACTAAACTGTCAAGTGCATGTGCAACTCACCACTTAAGACATCACTTAACATAAAGGAAGCATTCTTCTGAAATGGTAACAAAACAACATCTGACAAGTTGATGAGGTTAACGAACTGCATTTGCCAAAAAAATAAGGTTGGCAAGAAATGCGCCTTCGCCACTGACCATGCTGTTGAAAATCCACCTTCTGGTTGGTTAACGGATAAGCTTAAGGAAGTCATACAAGTACTGACAAGCTAGATCACCATTCACAGAATTGATGTTCAGTTACAGAGCCCAAGGTCCAAACAAGGAAAATGAAATGAACAAGTACACAAGAACTGAAAACTTAGGACAACAGACCACCTTCAATACCAGAACACAAACAAATGCACCGACAATAGGCCAACGAGTTGAGACTCCTCACTGACCCATGCCCCTGGATCCTCCTTGTTGCATAGAAGGTTCATAAAACGGTCAAGCAAGCAGTGTGTCGACATAGCTCATCCATCGCGCCTTCAAAATGGGGTTATTTGTATTACCAGTGAGCATGCAGGCGGGTTGCCTGCCTTGCCTGAACCCTGAGCATGAAACGGAGACGAGCAGGAACTCTTCCCGTCGGACGAGTCAGGTTCAGAAAGTACGTCTTCTGGCAAGGCCATCCCAAATTTCTGACGGAGTGTGGTACGAGTTCGATCAATCCTAGCATAGTGGTCTGGTCTGATTATCAAATTCCCGTCCCAACATCTCTGGATCTGTCTCCTGAATGGAGTCAAGGAACTGAAAATAACCATCTTGTTCTTAGTTCAGAACATGTGGTGAATAATAAACAGAGACGAAAAAAAGCAGGTCTACCTGTTGAAGATTTCTGATTTCTGATATGGCAGTGCAATGGTAGGTAGGCTTTTCCGACATGGCGGCATAAATCCCAACTTTGTTTTCTGAAATCCCAGCAACTGGAGCAGAGAGGTATTGATTATCGAGCAATCAAAATCAAGATGGCCCAGCGTTCTGATTATCAACTGATCTCCCAGCGTTCATCTATCTTCACCGTTATCATGACCGCGTGAGGACGAGGTTCTGAAGTGAAACCGAACCTGTTCATATCACAAGAAAAATACGTTAAGCATTTTCCCTCCCAACCAAATATAATAACTAATGTAATAGGTGATCCAGGACAGGGATGACCTGGGCAATCCCTCCAGTAGCATATAATTGTACGATTTTGGTGTTTTAGTCCAACAAAAAAAAAACTGGGCATATAAGGTAGAAGTATACCTTAGAAAAATACTCAGCGATCAGTCCACATAGCGCCCATTAATTTTGACCTCTAGCTTGCTTGTTGCAAGCGATTTGCATCCTTCTGATAACTTGCCGCTGCATTCGTAGATCTCCAGATTTTCCAGCGAAGGTGGGAGGCCCTTGTTCGGAAGCCCTGAGATGCACCTACAACGTATGATCTCCAACGTCTTGAGGGAAGGGAGGCCGCGCAGCCATGCGGGAAGATCTACGAGATCCTCACAAGCATAAAAGCAGAGCTTTTGCAGGGACATTAGGAGCAGAAGCGCTTCCTCTTGCTCATCTGTTAGCCTCGTTGCATCCAAATAACTAAGCTTTAGGCTTCGGAGGCAGGTGAAGCCCTTGCAGAATGACGTGTTAAGGAAAGACAAGCCATCGATCTCGAGACTTTCCAGTGCAGGGAATAACTCTTGGCTATGACTTGAAATCCCCTCAGTTGGGGACTCGGATATTTTCGAACGCTTGAGGTTCACGAGGGATTGCAAGCCCTTTAGTGTGACGAGCGAACCACACTCACAAATGTCCAAACGTTCCAGCGACGTGCAGGAATTCAACTGTAGAGATTCCAACATTGAGTTATTAATTAATACCAAAGACCTAAGGGTTCCAAGCGATTCCACACCCTCTAATGCGACGAGGCGTCCACAGGCCAAAATTTTCAATTCTTCCAAGGCCGTACAGGAATCCAGCTGTATACATGCCGAGCTTATGCTATTTAATTCTAACTTTTTGAGGCACGTGAGATTACCCATAAAGCAGGGCCTCAGAGTATTTCGGGAACAACCAGACCAAACAAGTTGTTCAAGTGATTGCGGGATGAGAAATCTTCCCTTCTCTTGGCCGTCTTCCTTAACCTCCTCCTCAAGGGAGGTACGTCCAGCAAAGACTTCCTTACTCCCAACAAATAGTAGACCAGGGCATGCATCGATTATAATCTTTCTGAGATTCAATGGAATGTGCACGACTCCATCTACAACTGAGATTGGCCGTGCATCAGCTACATATCCTGATGATGCTCGAACTGAGCTTCGCAGTGCATCATCCAGATATCCTGATGACGAAGCCTCGGAAGCCGGGAGAAGGTTTGGCTGTATCTTTCCTTTCTCTTCTGTCGTTAACGGTTTCAGCTGTGGGCAGCAATATAAATCTAGTTCCTTCAGGGTTGGCGAATGTTGCAATATCAGAGATAGCCACTTCCCCGTTATTCGGCAATCATTAATACATAGAGTTTCAATAGACAGGAGAGCAGCACCAGTTGCAGTTATCATGTCTTGATGGGTGTGTTCTGGCACATCATCTGAAGTGAAAAGTTCTCTGCAGCCACATATTTTCAAAGTCTTTAAAGAGATGAGCTGACTTAATCCTTTGAATGAAATAGATGTTAGGTTTTTGCACCACAATATCTTCAAGTATTTGATATCCTTAAGATTATGGAATGCCAAAATTTTGTCATCAAGTGCCATCCTCTCACCAAAAAGGTCACACGAAAGTATATTTCCTTCAATTTCGAATGTTTCCATGGAAGATCCCTGCATTGTCATAATTTTTGAAACTTTGCTGATTAATAGTTCAGAAAATGTGGCTGAAGGCGGAAGAGGGATCTGTACTTGCAGACGAGGACAGTCGCACATGATGAGTTTCTTCAAACTGGGCAACCATGGCTTATGCTCAATTTCAAAGTTATCACCTTTCTGAAACAGATCAAACACCTCAAGTGCAGGGCAACTCCGGATCTCCAGCACCCTTAAACTAGACTTCATATCCCCCACAGAAGTACAGGAACATGTCTGTAAATCTGGCATTCCATCTAAAACCAGCTCCTCCAATGGCGGAAGCAATACTTCTCTTACTCTCCACACGTTGCTCAACTTCAACCTTTTAAGAAACCGAAGCATTTCTAGAGATGGAAGTATTCTCCATTCTCCGTAATCGTCTAGATGAACCGTATGCAATGACGTAGAAAAAGCAACATCCAACACTTGAAGATGGAAAAACTTGCTCAAAACATGAGGCAAAGCCTTCTGCTCAGCATGACCATCCTCAAGTTTTAGATACCGAAGACGTGTAGGATTTACCAATCTACACATGAAGGAATTAAAATCAGCAGATGTTGCAGACATTTGCAGCAGACGCAGATTATGTGCTTTTCCAAATACATCTTGGAATGCTTTGAAGAAAAAGGAGTCATATTCCCCAATTAAGACCAATGTCCTCAACTTTCTCACTGATGTGGCTATATTTTGCAAGAAAAATTCAAACTTCTCATTACGAGGTATGTTTGTAGTTTGATCCCTCTGATACACGGAACTGGTCACTATAGACAAGTGGTGTACATTTGGAAAAAATTCATTGGATTGCAAACCATCGAAAGCTGCACACTCCGTTCTTGAAACTAGCTTTGCAAAATCATGCATCATACCACACATAGTATAGCAAATTTGACTAACAAGATCAAGATAGGATATTTTTCTTTCAACCTGCTCAAACAAGCCTAGGTTCACCAGGTCAGTCAGATAGCACCGTCCTATCTCCTCCAAACTCTTATTTGAATGAACATGCTTTACAAATCCCTGTGAAATCCAAAGGCGAACTAGCTCCTCAGCCAAAAAAATATAACCGTAGGGAAATATAGAACAATATGAGTAGCATTGCTGTACAGGGTAGGGCAACTCATCATAGGAAAGCTTCAAAACAGACATGATACCACCAGTGTGTTGTAGGGATTTCCAATCCTCAGTCTTCAGAATGTTACTCCAATGATCAACAGTAAGATGATCTCTTAATAGTGCTCCAACAGTTTGTGCTGCTAATGGGTTTCCTTTCAACTTTTGTGCTATTTTCTGTCCTAAGTCACTTAGACTTGCTTGCTCTTCGTAACTCTCATCACCAAATGCACATGCTTTAAAAAATAGCCAGAAATCATCACTTTTCAAACCATCTAAGTTAATTGGTCCAATTGTACCTCTACTTTTGGCAACTGACGGTTTTCTTGTTGTAAGAATTATCATATTGCCATTTGCACCATCATCAGACTTGAAAGGAGCCAACAATTTGTTCCACCGGCAGTCATCCATGACTTCCCAGAGATCATCTAAAATAAGTAGAACCCTCTTTGATTTAATATGACCCTTCAAAACCTCCTGAAGCTTGGTAAAACTGCATAGGCCATCATAAGTTTCTTGGGAGACGCAATCTAACATCTCTCTTGTTAGTCTCATTTCATCAAAGTCTTTAGACACCCAGATCCATATCTTGTGATCAAAATGACTTTCCACAGCTGGATCATTGTATACAAGCTGAGCGAGAGCCGTCTTTCCAACTCCTCCAATGCCTACAATAGGCAGAACAGTTACACCGGCAGTTGATTTGTGTTCTTTTATCAAAGTCCTGATGGACCCCCTCTCTTGAGCTCTCCCATACACTTTTCCTTGAACAAGACCTGATGTTCTTCGGCGTGGTTCTGAGATTGCACTCTCACAGTGATTTGAAATTACACCACCATAGTCTGACCCAAGTATGTTGAGAAGCCTTGTGATAGCCTCTCGTTTGACTTGCAGCTGACTAGTGATTTCTTGTATCCTTTCGGAAAATGCATCCTTGTTCCACCGGCCGTTTGGGTTAGCTGAGGTGATGTGTGTTGACTCCTGGCCGGTTCTCATCCTTTTTCTGCTGCCAGTTACAACAGGCATAGGAATTGTAGTAGCATCGGCGGTGATGCAGTAAGAAGGAAATAATGGATTAGCAGTGAGAACCTTAATGATACGCTCTTGTATAAAACACGGCTCCCAAAAATGTTTTGGTGCAAGGCATTAAATATATAGTTTTGGTACCTTGAAGAAGGGTCAGTTGCTCCACGTTTGTTGCGACAAGCTTTGCTCTTGAGATGATTGCGCAAAACTGATGTCCCCATTTTGGTTGGGCACATAAGCACTGTTTGACAGTGCTTACATGTTGCTTTGGCAGGCCCTCCGTTTTGTTCAAACTCTGTGATTTTAAAATGATTCCATCCCTCGAACCGTAACCTGCTATGGCCGCTACTCTGTGCATCATCAGCATTTTCACTAGATCTCTCAGCTTGATGCGTCACATGCCCGTCCGTTTCCAGCAGTGTCTCTACGAATAAGTGGGCGAGATATTTAGCAATCAGCAAGCAAATACTTGGACCAGATATTCAGCAGATACCTGGGTTTAATATTGAAATGCATCACCAAAAATTACCTGGTTGGAGCTCCTGCTGGAGCCTGTAGCAGTCCAGCTCGTCGACCACATCGTCGGCGTTGTAGAGCAGCTCCTTGACCAAAGCGAGAGATTTGGCCAGCGGCTTGTTCCTGGCCGCCCTCCCCTGCACAGCAGAGACAGCCATCTCCATCGCCTCGACCTCAGACTTGAGCTTCTCGACGTCGTTGCCAAGGCCAGCTTGCCGGATCCAGGAGTCCAGCTTGCCGCCGGCTGGGAGATTTGCAAGGATGGTATCTGCAAGCCACCCAATCCCGGCCTCCAGCGTGGTATCTTCCACCGCCTCCATCGCCAGATCCGGCGGAAGAAGCAACGCGCAGGAGATTGAGAGAAGGCGGGTTCAGAGGAAGAGAAAGTTGACTTGAGAGGCCTTCATGGCTTCATAGCATCTCCAATGGTTCCCTTTCCTTTGGCCACTTGGCCAAAAAAACGTTTTTTATCCAATGACTCGCAATGTGTTTGATGAAATTCCGAATCATTTTTTTATTCAGCGGAATGATCTATGTTTATTCCAAGCCGTTGATTTTGAAGGTGCATATCCATGAAATCTCCTATCTAGCTAGTATTCCTATCGCCAAGGCTATATCTAGCTCATTGCGAAATGTAGCCTCTGATACTGGGTGCACTCTTGTCTTGGTTAGCCAACAAATTAAACTAGTTTTGGGGTACACAAAATAAATAATACAGTATTAAACTAGTTTTGGGAAGGTTCTACGGACCGATACACAAGAGTTTTAGAACCTTTCAGTGTTTTGTGTGTGTGTTTCTTTGTAGGTTTTCTTTCGGTTTTTTTCTCTTCTTTGTTAGTACATGTCTAATTTTTTTCAATACATGTTGTATCCTTTTTTATACATGTGAAACAATTTTTGATACATGTTGACCAATTTTCAAATTCATGATGAATTTTTTTCAAATACATATTCCTAGGAGCAACTAGTTTAATTAGAGGGTACTCCTAGATACGAGATACGCACATGAAAAATCCTTCATTGTGTTTGGTGGCGTCTGGTAACGCGGCGATTATTTTTCACCTTAAGCGAGTGGACAGATTGCACTCGCTGAAGCCTTCACAGTAATAGGCCGGCCCATTTAACGCATATATGCTAGCAAAAGAGAAGAAATATAGACACAAAATAACCCCCCAGGGATCAAACCCGGGTCGCCACTCGTGATTCTAGCCACTGCCCTGAGACTGGGTTCCTTTTAGGCTAGCACATCCGAACTACTTGAGGGCAAGCACCGTTTTTTGTTCTGTTTATATTTTCGTTTTTTTGTTTGGTTTTTTAATTTCATCTCCGGTTTTCCTTTTTCTTCTCCATTTTTTTTGTTTTTGTTTTTCTTCTCCAGTTTTTTTCTATTCTCATCTTTTTGTTTTGTTTTCAATCAACATTTTTGTATGTCAAAAATATATTTTTAATAAGTGATCAGCATTTTTTATATACACGTTCAACATTGTCCAAATGCTTATTCAACATTTTTAAATGCTTGTTCAATATTTTAATAATTATCAAATATATTTTTCAAATATTATTCAACATTTTTTAAATACTCGTTCAACATTTTTAAATACTTATTCAGTATTTTTAATTTGTTTTATATTTTTAACACTTATAAACATTTTTTAAATACTCGTTTAACAATTTTTTATACTTATTCCACATCTATCAAATACTTGTTCAAATCTATAGTACTTATTCAAAATTTTCGAATAGTTGTTCAATATTTTTTAAATTTTTGTTCAATAATGTTTTATACTTTTCGACATTTTTAAAATATGTTTTTGAAGAGAATTTTTTGTAATATATATATATATATATAATATTTTAAATTATAAACAAAAGCAAAAAAGAAAGAAAAAATAAGAACAGAAAACGAAAAAACAAATCGTGACCCCTTACGCGGCTTGGCTGGCCCGTCTTGGCCTCCCCCTGACACCATGCTTCCCCTAGTGCTCGCTTAAAGCGGGACATAGGGGCACCCCTCTGGTAAGCCCATTAGAGAATGTATTTCCTAGGAGTGCAGGTAGTGCTCCAGCGCTGCCATGTGTCACATGACAGGTGCTCTTTCACAAGAATGTTTTTTTCTTCTTATTTTTATTTTTTTCACATTTTCTATTTTCTATTTTTCTTGTTTTTCGGTTTTTTATATAACTATAGCCATGTGGTGAAATGACAAAAAAACGTTCATCCGAACATAGCAACGTGAAATCTAGTTTCAAAAATACAGCTGAATCAGTCCGGCCCATATGATCTATTCATCCGAAAAGTTGGCAAAAATACAGCTGAATCAGTACTCTCCATCATAAAAGGAACCACGGCAAACATGTGACACGTGTGGTAAGCAATCCAAACAATTCAAAAAAGAAAAAGAACCGCGGCAACTATATGCAGATTTCATTGACAGGATTTTTTTTTTGTTTGCGAGTATTGACAGGAAAATTAACCAGATTGATTACCTCCTTTGTCTGAGACATAATTAACTTCACATCCATCAATCTGAAGCAATATCATAGTAATCATAAGATCATAACATCTAATGAATAACCAAAGCTCATGGACACAGCAGATTACATCAGAATGAATAACCAAAGCTCACAGACAAACAAAAATACAGATTCACACGCATAGTTCACGCTCTACAGAATGTGGAAGCCATAAGCACAAGTGAATTTTTTGAAGCTACAGTGCATGCCTGTCAGCAGCAGCAGCTATTATCCAAACTCAATGAATTTTCTTGTCAGCATTTTGGGCTTAATGCAAAAACAAACCAGTATCCCTCCAATGCACCTTCAGTTTTCTAATGCTAATTTTGGATTTTCATTTTTCTTTTCATACGGAAAGAGGTACCAAAAAACTACGCAACCAAGTATTTCATCACTAATTCTCTACTGTGCGAAGACAAAGAAAATGTCCAGTTTGAATGGTGTATAACATTATCACGAAAGGTCATATTTCTCAAACTGAAGAGGACAGATGACTGCAGCGCTAAGTATGCTTAGCATTCTACGGATAATAGTATGTATATGTCCAGCCGATAGGCCTGCATAATATTCTTCGGGTTCGGTTCGGATTCAAGTGGTGGGGCATCACAGATGGAGGCAAGGTGCATTGACGAAAAGGACAAGCTGTGTCCACATGCCATGTGTGATAAAGCCACCAACCAAAGGTTAAGCCGTGCGTGGATTATACTTAATTAGTTATCTCTGGAATCAAGAAGCGAACCCGATTGGGTTCCATTTGGATTCAAAACTCTGTGATAGTTTGTGAATGGTTTTCATGTTTTGCTCTTATTATTCTTGAATTATGCTGATGTTTGTGGTGCCTGAATCATTCTTGTGAATCGGTATCGTGTTTTCCTCTTATTGCCTGAAATACTTCTATCCCTCGATTGTGCAAGGAAGATGTGTGTGGATTCCTCCCCTCCACCCCTCCCCTGCAAAAAAAAAAGGTACGGCAGTAAATCCTTGCATATTTAGCAAAAGCATCTTCGAGAGTGCTTTGACTTTTGATCATTACTCCGTTGGTTGGTTTCCTCTGATTCTCAGTTGTTTGCTCTGTTTTCAGACGGCTTAATAAAAATTGAAAATAAGCGAGTCCATAGAACTGATTATATTCTTACTCATGTATGTCTAGCTGTTTGAATCATTAAAGGAAGGGACACAATTTTGCAAAATCTCAGAGTAAATCATTTTGTATTATATTTTATTCTGAAGAATCCAAAAATATTAACTAGATTTCTCTTGTCCTTGAATGTATTGTGTAGTTCTTGATCTTCTCACTTATTGTCTTGTCCGCTTTCCTTAATAAAGGGACAAAAAGTCAATGCTGCAGAAACCCGATTCGATCCGAAGTTCCCAACCGAACCCAAAAACTCACAGCCAAAGGCAAGGATGAAAACACATTTAGACAAGTATTCTTCTCCATGACGGCGACCTTGGACACGCGCACGCATGCCAATTAAGCATCTCTTGCTGAACACATCTTTGCCTCCCAAACCGATCACAGAACCCGATCCGAACCCGAATGCTCGTTGGCAGTACTTGTGTCAACAGTGGCCCACGTAGTCGTAGTCACCCAATCCCAAGGAGGAGGAACCTGCAGTGCCAGCCACCCATCTTCGCCGACCTAATCCAACCCGAACTACTGCATATCAGTTTTCAGCTCCCAGGAGTTTGAGAAAGGGGCACCCATTGCAATAGTTCTACAGTCAATGATAATGACGCATTCCTTTCAGAATTGGTTACTCCTTTTTTTTGTCCGAAATTCTTTTGTTTCAAAGGAGACTTCACATCTTCATACACTACTTCTACCATAAAATATGTGATGTTTTCAGGCTTTGGGGTTGCTCTTTAATCTCTAAAGAAATCATGCCAGCCTAGGAGAAATGGAAGTTTCACTTCCAGTTACATGTTCCTTTTTCACAAGTCGTTGGTCAACTGTTACTACAATATTTTCTCACATCATAAGTGTTTTTTTTTCTGCATTTTCGTTGTTTCTGGCACACACACGAGTATTTGTGAAGCAGCAATTTGAGTTGCAAGGACACATCACAGAGTAACTCATTTTGGAGGTTGACTGTGACGCTGGAAGGTGCCACAGAATTTCGTTGGCAGCTGAAGAAAGAGTAGTTCAAAATATAAGTTTTCCAAAATGCAACATTGGTTTGTTCTCTGCTATCACATAATGCACTTTTTGTGTTGCACATCACATTACTTGACCCGGCCTGATTATCAAACAAGATTTAAAATTTTACCATTCTAGAGACTTGTGTGCTCACACCTCTGCTTAGCATTTCATAAATAACTTAAGTCAAGAAACGAGATGTCCAGGTTGGTTTCTGCTCGGGTTCATGGGTAAAGTCATTGCGTTATGTCGCTGTCTTAATCTAAAAGGCAAAATGGGCAATTAAAGCCAGGATTTGACCACGCAGGGTTCTCATTCGGGTTCGGTTCGTCTTGCCACTATTCGGGTTGCTCAGTATAAAGCACCTGTGAACTTGTTTATAGCCCCATACCTATCACAATCAGCAGCTATTGTCCAAATTTGTACGTCAAACAAAGCCATTTATTGTGCACCATAGATACACAAGAATTGGGTTTGCTTCTCAGCATATTTGGGCTTAATAATGCACAAACCAAAGTAGCCGTCAAATGCATGTTCATTTTCCTAATACCAATAATTTCGGATTTCCGCTTTTCAGTTCCCCTTACACACGGATTGAGGTACCAAAAGGCTGGGCAAAGACATACCGAATATCCATCACTAATTGTGTACTGTAGAAGATAGAAAAATGGGTTCAGTTTGAATGAAAGAACACTACGGTGAAAGGGCATTTCTCAAATTGACGAGGAACGATGATTTTAGGGCTAAGTATGATTAGCATTCTATGGATAATTAGCTTGTCCAGTTGATACGCCTGCATACTATTCTTCGGGTTCAGTTCGGATTCAAGTGGTGGGGCATCACAGATAGAGGACAAGCTGTGTCCCCATGTGATGTGTGACGAAGCCACCAACCGAAGGTCAAGCCGTGAGCGAACCCGGTCGGGTTCCGTTCGGGTTTGAGACTCTGTGATAGTTTGTGAATGATTTTCGTGTTTTGCGCTTACTGCCAGATACTTCCATCCTTGGATTGTGCAAGGTAGATGTGTGTGTGGATTCTGGAATCAGCTATGCCAGTAATTCGTTCAATATTTAGCAAAACCAATCGCATTAGTGCTTTGACCACATTACTCATTTGTTGGCTGCCTCTGATTCTCAGTTGTTTGCTCTGTTTTCAAACAGCTTAATTAAAATTGAAAATACACGAGAACTAATTGTATTCTTGACTTATGTACGTCTAGCTGTTTGAATCCTCAGGTGGCGTACAAAATAATTCTTTCTTTGCAGATTGCTTAGCAATTGGTGGTAACCCAAAGTTCACATACACAACATAGTACTAATGAAATCAAATGGTAGATGTCACAAAACACCAATACTTCCCTGATCATTCCTGCACCAACTGGGCCATGTCTGGCAGGCTGGGAAACAATACATGTGACATTCATACACAGAATGTACTAGAATGACACAGCCGGCTCATCTCTACCTATCTAGTTCACCTTCCTCAGAACGACGAAGCCCCCGAATGCTGCCACGCAGATCAGAGGAAGGATGGACACGCAGAGGACCGCCTTTCCGGCGGCGTGCCGGTCATCCAGCCTCCCAGAAACCCAACCTCCGACGGACGCCTCCACGAGCCCGAAGATGACAATGACGACGAGGATGCCGTAGTAGAGGTAGTAGGCGCCCTTCCCGTGGTGGAGGAACACGCCTCCTGGCGCCTGGAAGAAGACGAGGCACAGCGCCGCCGCAGCCTTGAAGATCCCGCCGGAGATGAGGGCCTTGGGAAGGTTTTTCCTGTCGGAGCACGCGGTGGCGATGGACGCCAGAATGGTGAAGATAATGTCCATGGACTCTTTTGTAGGGATGCACGTACGTGGTGTGGTGAGGCAGCACAACAGAGAGGGTGGTTCTGTCTGGGGCTTTGAGAAGTTGGAGAAGAGAATGGTGCAAGAAGGCTTGCTTGAGGGGCTATTTATACATTCACATGGCCGGTCTGAATGGACGTTGGCAGTGCTGTCAAGGCGGGGGTGACGAGCCCAGCAACATGGTCCATGCTGCAGCAACACGATCCGATCCGATCCAAAGTTCCGAACCGAGCCAGAAAGCTGCTAGCCAAAGGCAAGAACGAAGACACGTTTAGAGTTCAGACAAGCAATCTCCTCCTGATGGCGACCTTGGGCATGAGAATGGAGCCATCTTTTGCTGAAGACTTCTTTTCCTCCCAAGCCGTTTACAGAACCCGGTCCGAACCCGAATGCTCCTTTACAATACTTATGTCAACGGTGGACCACATAGTCGCAGTCACCCAATCCCAAGAGAGGAGGATGCTGCAGTGCCGGCCATCTTCGACTAGCCCCACGTAATCCGAACCCGACCCGAACGTTCAATTTCAGTCTTCAGCTCCCACGAGTTTGAGAAATGGACAAGAAAAATATGTGAAGGTGTAAAGTATGAAAGTATATATACGGAGGAGTTTGAGAAATGAACAAAAGCCAGAAAACATCACATATTTGATTGTAGAAATATGTGATGTTTTCAGGTTTTTGGTTGGCTCCCCTTTTAAAATAATAAAGGGAGTTTCTAATTATCAGTCAACTGATTTCGATTTGAGTCTAGGTCAATCTTTTTACCAATGGTGTGTTGACACGTACATGCTCTTTGTTTTCAGTCGTTTTGTGAAAAAATTCGTTGGAAGATGAAGCAACCCGAACCGAATGAACCCAATTGGTGTAGTCGTCGTCGCCATCGCCGTCGCCCTCTGCCGTTATGAGAATCTAATAATAGTATACTACTTCCATTGCCCTGTCACCTGCTGCTTACTTAGTCTTTGAACCCCAACATCTCTGCAACCGCCCAGCCAGTATGGTTAAGCAAACGTAGTTCAAATATTTGCATTTCAAAATGCAACATTCTTCTCCCTAAAATGTACTTCTATCACCTTTGACCCTGTTTATCTATATGGTAAACGGTATTTTGGATTCTCCCATTCTAGAAACTAATTTTCCCACACCCCTCCTTAGCACTCCACAAATAACTCAAGTCAAGAAATGAAATGTTCGGGTCGATTTCGGGTTGGATTCATGGGTTAAGTCGATGTGCCATGTCGCTGTCTTAATCTACACGGCAAAATGGGTAATTAGAGCAGGGATTGACCACGCGGGGTTTCCTTTCGGGTTTGGTTCGTGTTTGCCACTCTTCTGTTCGGGCTAGTCATTATAAAGCACCACTGAAGTTGTTTCTATGCTCCTGTACATGCCTGTCAGCAGCAGCTTCAATACTATCTCAAAATAAGGCACATTAGATACACACGCCAATGGATTTGATTCTCAGCATTTTGGCCTTAATGTACAAACAACAGTAGCCGTCAAATGCACGTTTATTTTCCTAATAGGTTTCCATTGCAGACGGAGTGAGCTACCAAAAAACTAGGCAATGGAGTGTTCAACACTAATTTTCTATTGTTCAGTTTGAATTAAATTAACAGTATAATTAGTATGCCCTTCAGGAAAATGTTCTCTATTTCTCAAACTGACGAGGACTGATGACTCCAGCCCTAAGTATGCTTAGCATTCTATGGATAATTAATTAGTATGTCCCTGTCCAGCCAATAGGCCTGCATAATAGTCTTCGGGTTCGGTTCGGATTCAAGTGGTGGAGCATCACAGATGGAGGAAAGGTGCATTGACGAAAAGGACAAGCTGTGTCCCCATGCCATGTGTGACAGCCACCAACCAGGTCTCAAGCCATGCGTCCATGATACTTAACTAATTACCTCTTGGGTTCCCCTTGGGTTATAAGTTCTGTGATGGTTTGTGAATGGTTTTCCTGTTTTCTCTTATTATTCTTGAATCATGATGATGTTTGTGATGCCAGTATCATTCTTTGTGCTATTTCTTGTGAATGGTTTTCGTGTTGTGCTCTTATTGCCTGAAATACTTCTATCATTCGATTGTGCAAGGAAGATGTGTGTGGATTATGGAACTAGCAAAACCAGTCTCAGTAGTGCTTTCGCCATTGAATCACTACTTGTTTGGTTGGTTGGTTGCCTTTGATTGTCAGTTGTTTGCTCTGTTTTCAAACAGCTCAAAGAAATTGAAGATACATGAGTCCGACCCGAATTGAACCCGAGCGATGCAATCGCCTTACACCGACGAACTAAATCTGTCGTCATTCACACGCACGCAGACAACTGACTTTATCTATCTACTATGTCGATCCGAACCGAACCCGAACAGTGTAGCATTGTGGAGCCAAAGGCAAAGGACAGAGACACTGCTGGTCAATGATGTTTCCCCTGCTTAATGACACAACAACCCAAACCGAACCCGATTGGAGCTATAAAAAATAATAAAACATACTTACTGATGGCCGCTACTTTTGCTGAAGCATCTTTCCTCTCAAATCCATCCCAGCACCCGAACTGGGACAACCCGAACGTTGGCACTTGCAAAAGATAGAAACGCGTCAATGCTGATTCCCCTGCTTAATGACGCAGCAACCTGAACCAAACCCGAATGGAGCTATAAAAAATGATAGAACATACTTACAGATGGCCGCTACTTTTGCTGAAGCATCTTTCCTCCCAAATCCATCCTAGCACCCAAACTGGTACAACTTGAACGTCGGCACTCCTTGCTAATCCGAACCCGATCCGAACGTCTGTCCTTCCCATGTGACTCTATGATCTGGACAACCACAAAGCCCTGCTATGTGCTTTCCTTCTACTGAAGACAGTTGTATTTCTGCACCATGTAGAGAAAAGATTAAATGTGCAATTATTTTTGGAATGTATCTTTGCAGCAGCAATGTTAGTTGCAAGAGCACGTAGCCATATAAATGCAAGAAAAAAGTTACAGTGTATGTACTGGAGCTCCACTATACATACCACTGAGGCGTAGACGTTCTTTTGTTCTTTTGATGTCATCGACATACAACAGCAACCGATTTCGCTGAAACAGTTAACAGTCTTTTTGGTATAGAAACGATGAATAGTTGTTGCCCTTCATCATCGTGCTCTTTTCATTGTTTTATGCTTAGATTCTGACTTATGAAAATGAATTAGTTTGTGTTTTTACAAAATAAAGTAGTTCATGTTCTAGGATATTTCAAAAAGAAACAAACTTCCAACTGCTTACATTTAGCTTCTCTTTTCTTTTCTTGAAACACGGATGGCCTGAGCATACCATACGATGATACAACTGCTTACAATTCCAACCTGATAAATGGCAGAAGAATACCTTACAAAGCAACACACCGGTATATGTGTGCAGGTAGTAACTTGTTCCTAGCAAAAACCACCCAGTTTCAGTCATAGTCTAGATTGCACCGATACGGATACATGTACCAGTATCGGGGCCCCGATACTGATACGTAAATACGTCATTTCTGAAAAGCGCCAATACGGGGATACGTTTGACTATTTTTTTAAAAATAAAAATTATGTTTTCAATTAAGCATCAAGCCATTTAGCATACATTTAGTCATTGCAGTCCATCATCTTCTATCTTCTAATCCATGATTCCAACAAAAGGAAGAACCAACAGCCAAAGGGTAGCAGCAACTTACCAAACATATAAGTTAAGTTAGAGAGAAAGGGGGGAGGAGGAAATCAGCAGCCTTCCATTAGATAGAATTCTACATGATAGTGGGGGAAAGGGGAGCGGGAGCACCGGAGAAAGGAGCCCACCACCGGCACTACTAAAGCCTGAGAGGTATCGGGGACGTATCCGGAAGAATCAGTATCGGATACGGTATCCGATAAGGATACACTAGTTGCTGGAAGTATCGGTTTCTTCTTGGTCATAGTCCTCATAAATTGTGACCTTTAGCTCGTTTGTTGCTAGGGATCTGCATTCTTTTGCCAACTCAATGCTGCAATCGTCGATTTCCAGTTCCACCAGCAAAGGTGGGAGTTCCTCCTTCAGAATCCTTAATATGCTGCTACAGCTTGTGATCTTCAATTTCTTGAGGGCAGGAAGACTGTGCAGTCCTGCAGGAAGATGCACGAGATACTCACAACCCTCAAACACTAGCTCTTGCAGGGACTTGTGGAGCAGAAGCGCGCGCTCTTGATCATCTGTTAGTGTCCTGGCCTCGCACTTCAAAAACTGAATTATTAGGTGGTGGAGACAGGTGAGCCCCTTGCAGATTGACGTGGTATGGACAGATAACTCACTAATTATAAGAGAATCCAGGGGAGGCAGTAGGTAATAGCCCTTTCCTAATATACCACGCAATCTTGAGTTTCTGCGTACATTCAATTGCCTGAGTTTCACGAGGTGAAGGCCCTCTATTGTGGTGATCCATCCGCAGTCTTCAATTCTCAATTCTTCCAGAGACGTGCAGGCATGAAGCTGTAGCAGAGTTTCTGAGTTGTGAGCTTTCTCAAACAGATCAAACACCTTAAGTGCTTCGCACTTCCGGATCTCCAGTACCCTTAAAACAGAGACCAGATCCCCCACGGAAGTGCAGGAACATCTCTCCAATTCGGGCATGTTAACTAAAACCAGTTCCTCCAATGACGGAACCAATACTTCTCTTACTCCCTGCATGTTGGTTAACTTCAGTGTTGTAAGGAATGGGAGCTTTTCCAGCGATAGAATTGCTTGCTTTTCTCCGCAATTCCCTAGACGGACCTTCTGCAAGGCAAGTAAATTAGCATTTTCCTGAACAGCAGAATCATCGTGCAAGTGAAGTTGAAGTGAGCCCCCCTGCTCAACATGGCCATCGAGTTTCAGACATCGAAGATGTATAAGATTCACAAAACTATACCGGAATGAACGGAAATCAGCGGATGTTGCAGAAATTTGCAATATGCGCAAATTATATGCATTTTGGAATACTTCTTCAAAGAAGGAAGATTCATACTGCCCAATCAACACCAATGTCCTCAGTTTTGCCACTGATGTAAATATGCTCCATGATTTTCCTTTAAACTTCTCACTACAAGGTATGCTCCCAGTCTGATCATCCGTTACGATAGACAAATGATGTATGGTTGGCAATATTTCACTGTACTGCAGACCATCCATAGCTGCACACTCAGTTTTTGAAACTACCCTAGCCAAATCATGCATAAGACCACACATAGCATAGTAGGTTTGAGTACGGCCTGAAGGGAGTTCTTTTCTTTCAACTTGCTCAAAGAAACCCAGGTTCACCAAGTCACACAGATAGTACCGTGCTTCTTCCAGTATCATACTTGAATGGTTACACATCACAAATCCCTGTGAAATCCACATACGTACCAGCTCCTCGGCAAGAAATAGATACCCGTAGGGGAATACTGAGCAATATGAGAAGCATTGTTGTAAATTGTAGGGCAACTGATCATAGGAAAGCTTCAAAGCAGACATGATGCCACCACTGAGTTGCAGAGATTTCCAGTCTTCGTCCTTCAGAATATTATTCCAATGATCAATGGTAAGATGCTCTCTTAACAGTGTCCCTGCAGTTTCTGCTGCTAATGGGTTTCCCTGTAACCTTTTTGCTATCTGCCGTCCAAGCTCACCCAGACTAACTTGCTCTTCATAGTTCTCATCACCAAATGCACATGCTTTGAACATTAGCCAGAAATCAGCATTTTTCAAACCATCTAAGTTAATCGGTCCAGTTGTACCTCTCTTTTTGGCAACAGATGGTATTCTAGTTGTCACGAGTATCATACTGCCCTTTGCATTGTTAGGCTTAAATGGTGATAATAGATTGTTCCATTGGCAATCACTTATGTCATCCCAAATATCATCCAAAATAAGTAGAACCCTCTTTGATTTAACACGATCCTTCAAGACTTCCGGAAGCTTGGGAAACCTGCATTTGCCTTCATGTGCTCCCAGGGGGACAAAATCTAGCATCTCTCTTGTGACTCTGGTTTCATCAAAGCTGCTAGAGACCCAGATCCATATCCAGAGGTCAAATTGACTTTTCAAATCTTTATGATTGTATACAAGTTGAGCCAGAGTTGTCTTCCCAACTCCTGCAATGCCTACAATTGGCAGAACAGTTAGCCCAGCATCTGATTTGCGTTCTTTTATCAACTCTATGATGTAACTCTGCTCTTCAGCTCTCCCATACACTTCCCGTTGAACAAGACTTGATGTGCCCCGGCGTGGGTCTGAGGTGGTTGTACTCTGGCAGCAATCTGGACCTGCACGAGACCTTGGCCCAAGCATCTTGAGAACACGTCGCACGTTCCCTCGGACATCTCGCAACTGACCAGTTATGTTTTGTATCCTTTTCGTAATTCCGTCCTTGCTCCAAGGGCCTGTGTTGGTTGCCGTGACCCCTGTTGAATCTTTGGCCCTTCTCCTTTTTCTTCTGGATGAATTATCAGCAGTTGCATTTTGAGTGCAGTCACCGATGCTGCGAGAAAAAAAAAAGGTGTGTGGTGGGTTGGCTATTAGAATCACATTGGTCTGTTACTCAGCTGTATAAAATCAGAGTCTTATAGACAGATGTGCAAGGTATCCAGCATTTAGTTACCTTGAAGAACTTGGTCCGTCAATTTCATTGGGGTGGTGCCAATGCCATGGGCCTGCACCAGAAGAAATCATGGACACGAAATTAGTATTAGACTATTAGTATGGTGATGCTCGACCCCCCAGCAAAAATGGAAGTGGTAATTAACACAAACAGGTGGCGTGCTTAGACGGATGTACATGCAGATGCAGGCATTTACCTCCGTGGAGCCTGTAGCAGTCGAGCTCGTCGACCACGTCGGCGGCGGCGTAGAGCAGCTCCTTGACCAAAGCGAGGGATCTGGCCAGCGACCTGTTTCTGATCTCAGACCTGGCGTTGACGGCAGAGACGACCTCGTCGACTTGCTCGATCTCGTCCCTCAGCCCCTCCACCTCGCCGGAGAACCCTGCTTGGCGAATCCACCCGTCCAGCTTGCCGCCGACTAGGAGGCTTGGCAGGATGGTCTGCAGCAGCCATCGAATCGCCGCCTGCAGGGAACTGGTGTCTTGTACCGCCTCCATCCCGTCGGCAGATCCCGGTGGCGGGGTACGGCGAGGGGAGAAGCCGGGAGCGCAAGGGGGAGAGCACCAGCCCGCCTATAGGGGGTCACCGCCTATGGACCGGTGAGCGAGCGAGCCAGCGAGCTGAGGGGTTCAGAGGAGGAAGAAGAAGGTTTCATACCGATTTTTTTGTTTTTTCACCTCTACTGCATATATATTCAGAAAAATTCATCTGAGGTCACTCTAGTTCAAAATACCCAAAATATAGTCACCAAATTTGCTAAAGGGGTTCATAATACGTTTTTTTTTTTACATATTGGCTTACGTGGCGCTGGTCAAGTGGTACAACATGACACTCATCGAAACAACGCGAATACGTGGATTACTCTACGAAGCGTTTGTCCTCTCGAGACGAGGCGACTAGAACCCTAGCCGCCGCCAGGAGAGGCCAGCCTTCTGGCGCCGTCCTCTGGCGGCTCCCTGGTGAGGGGATCGCCAGATCCCACGCGTGTGGACCAGTTCTTTAGGTTTCAGGTCCCTAGTGGCTTCGGTTTTGGGTCGTCCGACGTCTTGGCTTTGGCGACGGTGGCGGCGCTAAATAAAGAAGCTCCAATTCCTCCCCCGACGAGGCGATCAGCACTATGGTTGGTGATGGATTTGGGAACTAGCCTGTCCAAGCGGGGATGTGTGGCGGCAGCGATGTCCTTGTGGCAGACTTGTGTCCTCGGGCTCCGTCGTTGTGACGGCATCTGCTCCAGCGCCGATGCGGAGCTTGGGAGGTAGTCAAGGAGCGGATGCAGATAGTGGTCTACATCGACGACGTCTGAAAAACGGATCGTGTGATGGGTTTGTGGTTGGTGGTTGGCAGGTATGATTTCCTTCTTCGGCGTCTTAGTTGTGCGGGGGTGCCAGATCTGGAGTTCGGTTGCCTGTCCAGGGTGTTGCCCCGGTCTGATTCATTCAACGGCAATGGCTTCGTCTTTGGTGAGACACCTTAGAGGTCCGCAAAGCAGCATATCAGCGATAGAGCCGCGTCGAGCTTGGATGGGGAGGTGATTCTTCATTGTTTCTTTTGGTGGCTGTTGTGGTGGTGCCAGAGACAGGTGACGGGCTTTGGTATCAAGCTCAGAGAGATTCTTTGGTATTGATTGTAATTTTCTTTCTTGGTTGATGTTCCTTTGTGCAAAGGCTAACGAGCTGCTATCTTTTCAGCTTTGTTAGGTCGATGTTTATGTGACTTATACTATTATCTTTTTATATAAATGAGACACATATTGCCATGCAAAAAAAAAACAACACGAATGCGCAGAGGCTAAAGTTTTTTTGGGCAAATTCGACATGAACTAAAGGCGTCCCATTTAATCAAACCAGGCCACTTTGCTCACCCGGACCAGAGCACCTCGCTCTCTCCTCCCCAAACCCTAGTTCCGAAATCCCCGTTGTCGCCCGCCATAGCCACTGTCGTCGCCGGCTGTCACAGCCATTGCCGCCGCCACCAGCCACTAATGCCGAGTGGTCAGGGCTGCAACTGCTGCCATTCTTGGCTTGTCATTGAGTAAATTTTACAAAACCACCACTTTGAAGGCTATGTTTGCAGAAAACACTACGTTACATTTTCGTTGCAGAAAACATCGTGTCTACCATAATCCTTTTGCAAATAACACTGATCGGCGGATTTGCCTCGACTGAGCACATTTATGACAGATGGGGCCCACCAGTCAGGCTTATGTGTCATAAATTTCTAACACCATTATGTTGAACCATTTTGCTAGACATGGGGCCCACTTGTCAGCATTTCATCCTGTTCTTTTCTCTTCCCTAATCTCTCTCTCTCCCCCGAACAAGAAGCATGCACGAGCGCCGCCATCGCCCATCGCCATGGCCCCTGAGCTCCAAGAATATCGCCGCCGTTAACTAGCCCTCGCCTGGATCCGGCAAGAATCGAGCCGCCGCTCCATTCCACACCTCGGATTTGTGCTCCTCCGCTCCAATTCGAGCTTGGATCTCGCAAGAATAGGGACGGGCGGCGGCCCCTGCCGCAACTTTCGTGCCCCGTAGCCGCCATTAGTCCGTCCTCGCTTGGATCCGACAAGAACAGAGCCACTGCTACCTTCCACACCTCGTATCTGTGGTCCCTGGTGGGGCGTGGTCGAGCGCTGGTGGCCTCTGGCACGACTACCGCGCGGCAACGACGACCTCTGCCTTGGCCATGGCGGCTCGAGCCGCCGCAGCTGCAGGTGGGGCGAGCAGCAGCAGCGGGCTAATTGATGTGGGTCATAAATCAAATACATGTTCATTTTCCTTAAGCCATATTTATTGTGTTATAGGCAAGTGTCATAAATTATTACCGTTACAATGCATGTGCATATGTATTAGGAGTAGTAAAAATGAACATATCTTAAAAATATTCGAGTATTTCAGGATTAAAGTGTTCATTTTACAACAACAAAAAATCATACTTTTGAAAAAAATAGGTATGTTTGAAAAAATGCTCATGTATTAAAAAATATTCATGCTTTCAAAAAAGAATCTTATGTTAGTATTGTATTTGAAAAGAACAGTCATGTGCTTTAAAAAATGTTGATGTGTTATGGAAAGAGTTTTGGTATGCGTACAACACATTGTATTCGATATAGGTATGTATTTTAGGTCAGCCGTTCGTGGTGATCACACGAAAGAACAAGGAGAGAAGGGGGAAATAGGCTAGCCCATGTCGGGGTGAAATGATTTTCTCAACTTTTCTTCTTCACCACTTAACCAAAATCATTTCCAAAAGCAGAGGACCACTTTTATAATGTTTTTGAGGTTAAAAGCAGAGGAGCATAATTAATACACTAGATAGGAGATTACATGGGCCAGAGTGGGCTTGCTGAGGAGAAATGGCCCATGTTAGAAGCTATCCTTATCTGAAAACTTTAAAGTTTGAACCTTCCTGGTTCCTGCCATACGTCCAACCTTGCTTATCCTCTGAACTCTGAACCCGCCATCTCTGCCATACGTTTCCTTGCGTGTTGTTGTTGCTTCCCACTCCTTGCGCCGGATCTGATGATGGACGCCATCGAAGACCCCACCCTGGAGCCTTCGATTGGATGGCTTTCCGACACCATCCTTGCAAATCTCGCGGCCGGCGGCAAGCTGGATTCATGGATTCGCCAGGCGGGCATCGGCAACGACGTCGAGAAGCTCAGGTCCGAGGTCGAGGCGGTGGAGATGGTGGTTTCTGCTGTGCAGGGGAGGGCGGCCGGGAACAAGCCGCTGACCCGATCTCTCACGGCCGTCAAGGAGCTTCTCTACGACGCCGATGATGTGGTCGACGAGCTGGACTGTTACAGGCTCCAGCAGCAGGAGCTCCAACCTGGTAATTTTGTTATCTGCTGGATTGCTTGCTAATTGGCAGTTCTTTTTTTCTTTTTATTTACGTACGTCAGGCACGATTATGCTGAATATCTGGTCCACTTTTTCTTCTGCCTTCTTAGAGACACTGCTCGAAACGGGTGGACATGGAACGCTGCAAACTGATGAGAATTCCAGAGTAAATGCTGATGATGTACAGAGTAGCAGTAATGGCAGGTTACGGTCCAAGGAATGGGTTCACTTTGACATCATAGAGTCTGACGAGAAGGGACGGCCTGCCAAAGCAAGATGTAAGCGCTGTCAAATGGTGCTTATGTGCGATACCTTCGCGCAATCATCTCAAGAGCAAAGGTTGTAGCCAGAAACGTGGAGCAAGTGACACTTCTTCAGGTACCTAGATTATTTTTCTGCATCGCACCGGCACACCTTTGCGAGTCTTTTTTAATACACGTCTGCTTAATTAAGAGCATATTAAGGTTCTCACTGCTATCCATGATCTATTTCTCATTGCAGCACTGCTGATGCTACTACGATTCCTACGCATGTTGCAGCTGGTAATTTGTCTAGCAGAAAAAGGATACAAGACATCACTAGTCAGCTGCGAGGCAAACAAGAGGCTATCACAAGGCTTCTCAAGATACGTGGTTCAGAATCTGGTGGTGCAAGTTTAAATCACTTTCAGAGTAGAATCTCAGATCCACAGCGAAGAACATCAAGCCTTGTTCAAGGAGAAGTGTACGGGAGAGCTGCAGAGAACAGATCCATCAAAGCGTTGATAAAAGAACACAAATCAACTGTTGGTGTAACTGTTCTGCCTATTGTAGGCATCAGAGGAGTCGGGAAGACAGCTCTCGCTCAGCTCGTGTACAATGATCCAGCTTTGGAAAGTCGATTTGATTACAAAATATGGATTTGGGTGTCTGACAGCTTTGATGAAATGAGACTCACAAGGGAGATGTTAGATTATGTCTCCCAAGGAACACATGATGGCCTGTGCAGCTTTCCCAAGCTTCATGAGGTCTTGAAGGGTCGTATAAAATCAAAGAGGGTTCTACTTATTTTAGATGATATCTGGGAAGAAATGGATGACTGCCAATGGAACAGATTGTTGGCTCCTTTCAAGTCTGATGGTGCAAATGGTCATATGATAATTGTGACAACTAGAAAACCGTCTGTTGCAAAGAGGAGAGGAACAATTAGACCAATTAAGTTAGGTGCTTTGGAGAAGGACAGTTTCTGGCTATTGTTTAAAGTGTGTGCATTTGGTGATAAGAATTACGAAGAGCAGGCAAGTCTAAGTGACTTAGGAGAGAAAATAGAAGAAAAGTTAAAAGGAAACCCATTAGCAGCACAAACTGCTGGGGCGCTATTAAGAGATCATCTTACTGTGTATCATTGGAGTTGTTAGCCAAGTCCTTAGCCACGATAGCTTGGGCGTGTTAGCCAGGCTGGCCCGGCCTTGGAAGACTTGGTGTACAAGTATAGGTAGTTAGGGAGATAGTTTATCTTGTCATATCTGTAACAACCGATTGTAATCTCCTCCTCTCTCGGTCAGATAGGAACCGAAGGAGAGGCTCCCTGTACTCCATACCTGCTATCAATATAAACCATGCGGGTCCCCATGTTGAGGGGATTGAGACGCTTCCATCATCACAACTTACATGGTATACAAAGCTAGCTCTTCCATCACATCTAGCTCCACCGAAAACACTAGCCCATCATGTCGTCTTCCACCTCCACCATCTCGTCCGGCCTCAACAATAACACCTCCGAGCCCTTAACCCACACAAACTACATCCTATGGCGCGCCCAAACCAGATCACAGATCATGGGCGCCGGCCTATATGGCTACCTAGACAAAACCATCGAAGAGCCCACCAAAACAATCACCACCAAAACAACAGATGGCAAGGATCAGGTTGTTGTGAACCCTGCCTATGCCCCCTGGATGATCCAAGACCAACAAATAGTTGCTTATCTTCTCCGAAACCTATCAAAAGAAGTCCTTGTTCAAGTTGCATCCTTGGAGAAGTCGCATGCGATATGGGATGCGCTGGAGACTATGTTCTCTGCCGTGTCCCTATCCCGTGCGAACAATCTACGCGCTGCCCTCACCAACGCCCAGAAAGGATCGCAGTCGGCCTTTGCATACTTTGGCCACATGCGGTCCCTTGCCGATGAACTCGCGGCGGCTAGGAAGCCGATCGGCGAGAGCGAGCTCATCTCCTACATCATCGCCGGCCTCTACATGGAGTATCAACCAATCATCTCTGCCTTGGACGTCCGCACTGAGCCAATCACCGTTGATGCCCTCTTGTCTCTGGTTGCAAACTTCGATCAGAGGGTTGAGATGTTCCATGGTAATGGTGCTAGTGCCTTTAAATCATCAGCAAATATCGCTTCTTGTGGCAAGCAGGGAGGCGGAAGAGGAGGCTATCGCAATCAGAAGGGCAACGGCGGTGGACCTCGCGGCGGCAACAACGCCGGCTATGGTGGCGGCGGCTATGGCAGTGGCGGCTATGGTGGTGGCGGCCCTGGAAGCGGTAGCGGCGGCTACAACACTTCCGGTGGTGGCGGCCACACTAGTGGTCCCAGAGGCTATGGTGGCCCTGGAGGCTATCATCAAAACACCAATGGTGGTGGTGGCGGTGGCTACTACCACCAAGGCAACTCCAACAACCAGCGGCGCCCCCCCCCCTACAACAACAACAGGGGGCGCAATTTTCAGGGCTACGATGGCTACGAGGGCAAGTGCCAGATCTGTAAGAAGACGAACCACATCGCCAAAGACTTTGATTGGCGCTATGCCGATGGCAACTCCCAAAAGAAAAAAAATCGCAGCTGCAGCCGATACATCATACGGTGTCGATACCAATTGGTATATGGACACCGGTGCCACAAATCATATCACTGGAGAATTGGAGAAGCTAACGATGCATGAGAAGTATAGAGGCAATGACCAAGTCTACACCGCAGCCAATGGTCCAGGTATGGAGATCAGTCATATCGGTCAATCAATTATCAAAACCCCACACAAAAACCTCAAAATCAATGAAATCTTACATGTTCCCAATGCCTCCAAAACATCATTATCTGTTCATCGTATTGCTCTTGATAATAATGTTTTTCTAGAATTTCACCCCTTCTTCTTTTTGATCAAGGATCAGGCCACGAGGAAAATTCTTCATAGAGAGGTGTTTGTGTGGAAGGACTTTATGCTTTGCTCCCCCAGTATTATCAAAACAATAAACAAGTGTATGGTGCCATCAAGCTCTCTGCTGAAAGGTGGCACAATCGCTTAGGCCATCCATCTTTTGCTACAGTTCATCAAATTCTTAGTAGAAATAAATTCCTCGTTGTTGGTGAGAGAAATTTAGAAACTATTTGTGATTCATGCCAAAGAGCAAAAATTCATCAATTACCATATCCTGTATCCACTAGTGTGTCAACCAAACCCTTGCAACTTATTTTTCCTGATGTTTGGGGACCTGCCCCTACCTCTGTTGGTAGACACACTTACTATGTGAGCTTCATTGATGACTTTAGCAAGTATACATGGATATATCTTCTTAAGAAATGTTCTGATGTGTTTCAAGTTTTTCATAACTTTCAAGCACTTGTTGAACGTCAGTTTGATAGCAAAATCCTTGCCATGCAATCTGATTGGGGTGGCGAATACGAAAGATTAAATTCTTTTTTTCAAAAGATTGGCATCTCTCATCATGTCTCATGCCCCCATGCACACCAACAAAATGGTTCTGCCGAACGCAAGCATAGACATATAGTTGAAGTAGGCCTAGCTCTCCTCGCTTCCGCATCCATGCCACTAAAATTTTGGGATGAAGCTTTTCTCACTGCGGTCCATCTCATTAATATGTGGCCCAGTCGCACCATCTCCAACGAAACACCCACTGAGCGCCTTCTCCATGTCACACCTGACTACACTACCCTTCGAGTTTTTGGTTGTGCATGCTGGCCTAACCTTCGTCCTTACAATACTCGTAAGCTCATGTTTCGTTCCAAACAATGTGTCTTTCTTGGCTACAGTGCTCAACACAAGGGTGTCAAGTGTCTTGATGTTGCCACGGGTCGTGTTTACATCTCACGTGATGTGGTTTTTGATGAAACCCAATTCCCTTTTGAAAAACTTCATCCTAATGCCGGTGCTCTCCTTAGAAAAGAAATTTTGCTTCTTCCCAATCATCTCTCTGGTGTTGATCGTGTGGGGTCCAATGATACTTGTGATGACTTACTTTTGACTGACTCTCCTAATCCTTCCTCTGAGATTGATGCTGCAGGAAGAAACAACGCTGAAATTGGTGGTGGCAACAGTTATTTTTTTGCAGAAAACCCTGTTGCAAATGGGACAAATGATGCCGTAGGCGATCAGCCACAATCTTCATCGGGATCGCCTCACCTGACTACCTCAGACCCGACCGGATCTCCGTCAGGATCAGTACCTCGTCAGGTGGTCCGTGCTGGCCCACCTGCACCCTCTCCGCACCAACCAGACGTGTCCACGCGACGGTCCTCTGACGCGCCCCCGTGTGTGGATCCCGTCCACCAACCAGGGGTCGGGGGGCTACCGCTTGGGCGCTACCCGCCAACGCCATGCGTCTATGATACGTCCATTTTGCATCATGCTTTTATATTGATATTTATTGCATTATGGGCTGTTATTACACATTATGGTACAATACTTATGCCTTTTCTCTCTTATTTTACAAGATTTACATGAAGAGGGAGAATGCCAGCAGCTAGAATTCTGGACTGGAAAAGGAGCAAATATGAGAGACCTATTCTGCACAACTCCAAAAGTCCTGAAAAGTTACGGAGAATTATTTTGGAATATATAAAAAATATTGGGCGAAAGAAATACCAGAGGGGACCCACCAGGAGGCCACAAGCCTGGGGAGCGCGCCCTACCCCCCAAGGCGCGCCCCTGTGGCTTGTGGGCGCCCTGGCAGGCCTCCGGTACCCATCTTCTGCTATATGGAGGGTTTTGACCTGGCAAAAATCATAAGAGAGCTTTCGGGACGAAGCGCCGCCGTCTCGAGGCTAAACCTGGGCAGAACCAATCTAGGGCTCTAGCGGAGCTGTTCTGCCGAGGAAACTTCCCTCCCGGAGGGCGAAATCGAAGCCATCGTCATCACCAATAATCCTCTCATCGAGAGGGGGTCAATCTTGTCGTGGTTTCGTCACGGCAGATGCCATGGGTAGGCTTATCGAGGGGGGCCGAAGGACGCCGACGGGCTCCGGGAGCGGGGTTAGGCACAAGCGGTGGCAGACACACGATGTACCCAGGTTCAGGGCCCTCCGTGGGAGGTAATACCCCTAGTCCTGCTTGGTCTAGTTGAGACAATGGTGAGGTTACAAGGGCGCTCCTGGAGCTGTATGGACGGACGAGGAAGGAGGAGCTAGCTTGCCCCTACTGCCTCTCTACGTCTGTGTGAAGAGTCGACTGGGTAAAAACTGTGAACCCCCTGCATGGGGGAAGCCCGGGGGGCTTTATAGGCCAACCCCCTGGGTTACAATATGAATAAGAGGTCTTGGGGGGCCCCAGCCGGCAGCCTCTCTAGCCGGCTGTGGGGGCCGCCGGCTGTGGGCTCTTGTCGCCGGTAGGGCCCGCCGGCTGTCGAGTCCGTCAGGGGCCGGCGGGGCCCGCTTGGTGGATCCCCGTGCCGGTCATGTCGCGGCATGGGCGGCCCGTCTAGGCGTCGTCTTGTGGCTACCGGCCGAGGTCAGCGATACGGCCGGCTACACTGTAGCCATGCCGGGGTAGGTAATGGAGTGGTTTTGGGGGCGTGCCGACACTGTTGGAAGCCCTGTTGCGGTCGGCCGACGTCAGCAGCCACTGTGGCCACGTCGGGGCGGATGAAGGGGGTCTCGTCTGGTCGCCGTGCTGATGCGCAGAGAGACGGGACGGGCGTTGGTCCGCCCGTAGGTCGGCGGGAGAGGTCTCGTCTTGTCACCGTACTGATGCGCAGAGAGACGGGACGGGCGTTGGTCCGCCCGTAGGTCGGTGGAGGAGCCGGCGTGGAGGCAGCCGGCCGTTAGTCCGATGGCCGGCACCTCGTCCCGCCGGCCCTGAGGGAGCTGCCAGCGGACGTACCGGCTCCCCGCCAGCCGGCCCCAAGGGAGCCGCCAGCCGGCCTCGAGGGAGCCGCCAGCCGGCCTCGAGTGAGCCGCCAGCCGGTCCTGAGGCAGCCGGAGGGCCGCCAGCCGGCCGCGGCCCAGCCGGACGCGGGCCAGCCGGCGGTATTGATTTTCTTTGAAAAGGGGGAGAGAACCCCCCAACTTTGGCCTACCCGGGGGTAATAACCCCGTCAGTAGTCCCCGAAGCCGGCGGCTTCTTCCAGGCGGTGCCTATCTCTTGCGCGGAGCCGAGCGGCCGGGCGAGGCGGTGGCCGCCCCCGACGCCTCGGGTTCCGCCGTGCCGCCCCGGGTCCCGCGCCAGCCCGCGGCGCGCCACGCGGAGCGCAATGAAGCCATGGGGCCCGCGCGCGTGGGCAGACGGGACGTCGCTCTGGGCCTAGCCCGCTAGGCCGCGGGCGTAGCCCAGTAGGCCTCGGGCCGCAGGCCGAGATCTTCTGCGCCCGGAACGCAGCGGCCGCGGTCCGAGGCGCCCACGATCTCGCGGAAATCCCGGAGGAGTGGGCGCAATTAATCCCCACCTCCCCCGGGCGTCGCCTCCTCCCATTTAAGCGGGAAGGGCGAGGGGCGGAGGCAGTTGCGCTCCTCTCACTCCCTTCGTCTTCTTTCTTCCTGTCTTCTGTGCTCGCCTCGCGCTCGCCCCGCATCAAAGTTCCGCCCGTTCGCCGATCTGCACCGCCCCGCCGCAGCGATGGCCGAAGGCCTGCATGGCAGCTGGGGAGGCTCCGTCGTTACGGAGGAGGCCATCGAGAGGCTCCGCCGCGGCCGCATGCTGCCGCCGGAGGAGCGCGTGGTCGCCCGTGCACCAGGCGATGAGGTGGTGCCCAGGCCGCAGGTGGGAGAGCACGTCGTCTTCGCCTGCCACTTCCTGCGCGGCTTCGGCTTGCCGGTGAGCCTCTTCTTCCGTCTGCTGATGGACACCTTTGACCTCCAACCGCATCACCTCGGCCCCAACGCCATCCTCTACATTGCGAGCTTCGTGACCCTGTGCGAGGGTTACCTGGGGATGCTCCCCTTCGTGGAGCTCTTCAGGAAGCTCTTCTATCTCAAGGCCCTAAAGAACAGGGACGAAACGCCGTATGCCTGTGGGGGCGCGGTGGTGTGTTGCCGCGGCCCGCATTTTCCCCGCATCGACCTCATCGACTCCGTCAAGGGATGGAACAAAACGTTCTTCTACGTGAGGAACGCCGACCCGCGGCGGGATTACATCTGGCTGCCGGCGTTCGTCAACGCCCCATCCACCGGAGTGAACTGGTCGGGGGTCGGCCCATCCAACGCCGTGCTTGGAGAGCTGGGTCGGCTCCAGACGATGATACGCGGAGAGGGGCTCGTTGCCTCCGACTTGGTGGCCGCCTTCATCGCGTGCCGGGTGCTGCCCCTCCAGTTGAGGCCGCACCGGATCTGCGACATGTCCGGCCGGCGGGACCCCTGCCGGCTGTCCACCATCGAGCTGACGACGGAGCAGGTGGCGAAGAGGGTGAACGCCATCATGACCTTTAGGCTGGTGCCGGGGACTTGGTCTCCGGGCAAGGAACCGTACAGCCGGCTCAACACGGCACCCCTGGTACGCCCTGTCGAGGTGAATTCTTCTTTTTTCCCTTTTGGATCTTTCCAGCCGGCGCCCGGTCTCACCCGCCGTGCTGACCGCAGCTTCTCGTTCGACAGAACACGCCGGACGGCCCGCACCCCCAGATCTTCGAGGCCGAGCGCGCCGAATCCGACCCCGAGGACCTCGAGCCGGGAGCCGGACCCGAAGAGGGGGTCGCTTCCTCGGGAGAAGCCGAGGCGGGGGGGGCGACCCGGGAGCCGGCGGGGGGCGACCCGGGAGCCGGCGGGTCCCGACCGGCTTGTGAGTACCCCTCCGGCCCCACGATCAAAGATTGGAGTGATGATGATGATGATGATGATGACGACGTCCGGATCCTGGACGCACCTCCCCCCGCAGTTCAGAGGAGCCCGCGCGGGCGGAGCGAGGAGCGGCCATCGGGCAACCGGGCGGCCGGGTAATCCCGTCAGGGGATGAGACCGGCTCAGGAGGAGCCGGCGGCCCAACCACCGCCTCGCAAACGGGTGAAGGCGGTCGCGGTGAAGCCGCCGGCGCGGGCCAAGAGGGTCCTTCCCGTCGTCACCGGGTAAGTACATTGGTTCTTCGGGATGTTTCTTTCAATTAGTTTCATGCCGGCAGGCGGCTGAATGTTCGCCCGCGCCAGGGACCCCATCGAGCTCCACGACGTGGAATTGACAGCCGGCCCGCCGGAGCCGGCTAGCCGGCTGGCCCTGGAGCATGCTGCCACGCAGCGTGAGGAGAAGAGGAGGCTCGCGGAGCTGCGAGCCTCAAAGTCGGGAGCCCAGGGCAGGACCTCACGCTCCGGGGCTTCGAGCGGCGGGAGGAGGAGGCGGTCCGCGGACCCCGCGTTGGCGTCGGACTCGGCGGCGGAGTCGGCTCGTATGCCGCGACCCCCGCTGAGCGAGCCGCGAAGGCCTGCCGGGGAGGTCGTGACCATGGCCGGCACGGACGAAGCCCAGCCGGGAGGCGGAACCCCCGAGCCGGCACCGGAGGAGCCCCGGCAGGCGGAGCCGGTGGTGCCGGCCACTAGCGAACCGGCCGTGGCCGTCGTGCCGGAGGCCCCGGTCGCTCCGGAGGCCCTGGTCGCGCCGGAGGCGGCACCGGAGCCGACGCCGGAGGTGCCGGCCACGGAGACGGGGACGCCGGCCGCCGTGGCCGTCCCGTCGAGCCGGACGGGAGAGGGGGCAACGGCGCCGGTCGTGGGGCAGTCAGGAACGGATTCCCGAGCCCTTGTGGTCAGCAACCGCCACCCGGCGGCCGGCGATGTGGCGGATGCCGAAGCGAGCGGCGGGGGGAGCCAGTCCGCGAGGACCATGCTGGACGTGATCAAGGACTGGGAGGCGCTGCTCCAGGTCCCAGCCATCCTGCCCCCGTCGGTTGGCGGCCCGGTCCCGGCCCTCGACGAGCTAGGCAGCGTCTTGGCGCGGTGCCGGGAGGAGCTGGCCAAGTTTGCCGAGGCGGCCGACGGCGCCCTTCAACGCGCAGAGGTGAGCCTGTTTGGACTTCGTCGAAATTCCAGTGGGGGCGCGCGAGCGCACCCACTGGGTGTAGCCCCCGAGATGCGGGCCGGCTGACCGGCCGCGGGGCAGCCGGGCCGGATCTTCCTTTGCATTTTCTTGACTGGTTTCTTGTAGCAGGCGGGGAACTCCAGGCGGCGGGAGCTCTTTGATGAGGCGGTCGCCATTCACAACCGCGGCAAGCGCGGTTATTACCGGCTGGAGCAGGAGCTGAAGAAGGCGCAAGGTACGCTTGTTCCAGTGGGGACGCGCGAGCGCACCCACTGGGTGTAGCCCCCGAGAGCCGGGCCGGTTGCTCGGCAGCCGGCGCGGGTCTTGTTTGCGTTGCTGATCGTGTTTGTTTGCCTCTGCAGCGGACCTGGCCGCCCTGGCCTCCATCCGGGAGAAGAGGGACGAGGTGGCCTCCGAGCGGGACCGGCTGGCGCAGAAGGTCCAGGAGATCACCTCGGAGCGAGACCGGGTGGCCGGCTTGCTGGTGGACGGGAAGGCGGCCCAGGAGCGTCTGAAGGAGGAGCTGCAGCGGGAGGTGACGGCCAAGGAAAGCGCCGTCAAGCAGGCGGCTGATGCCGCCCAAGAGAGAGCCGCCCTCGAGGTCAAGGTGACCCGGCTCGAGAAGGCGCTAGAGGCGCGCATCGCCTCCCTTTCCCAGGCGGAGGACGCGCTGGAGAAGGAGAGGAGCGCGGCCCTGCAGTTCGCCCGCGAGATGGACGAGGCCTTCGAGAGTGAGTCTTGTTTGAGTTCTTTTTTCCTTTGCCGATTTCTCTCGACTTGCGTTCGTCTTGTTCATTGAGTCTTCTCCCCCCTCCCAGACCGGTTCCCGGAGACCCAGGGCTATGCTGAGCGAGCCGTGGCGGGCCACCGGGAGGATCTGCTGCGGCGCGTTCGAGGGCGCGAGGAGGAGGCAGGCTGGGACGTGGATGAGCTTGTCGTGGCCATGGAGAACCGGCTGATCTTCCTTCAGCGCAGCGTGGAGCGGCTGAAGGCAGCCGGCAGGGAGGTGATTGCCGCTCTGTGGCCAGACTGCGAGGCCCCGGAGAGCCGGGTGCTGCTGTGGCTGGAGCACGCCAAGGCCCGGCTCGAGGTCTGGAAGACGTCGGCGGCTCGAGCCGGTGCGCAGATGGCGCTCCGGTTCGTCACGTCGTGGTATACCGGTGTCAACTTGGACCGGTTGACCACGCTGCGTGCCGTGCCGGAGGCGGAGCGGGTGGCCCGCGAAGATGCCCTTGTCCGCCGAGCCAACGAGTTTGCCTCGTATGTTGACCCGGACGTGCTTCTGCCGGCACTTGGCGAGGACGGCGAGCCGGTCGCGGAGGACTCCTTCGGCAACCCCCAAGGCCCGGAGGACGATAGGGTCGCCGAAGAGAGCACCGCCTCCAGCACCGACGGTGGAACCGGCGCCACAGAGACCACGGAGGCGGACCCGAAGGCCGCGGCTTCTTCTGGGCGGATCGTCGAGCCGGCTGGCGACGCGCCGGTGGCCTGAGCCGGCCCATATTTATCTGTTTCTACCTTCTGCAACATTTTGGGACACTTTTCCACCCACTGGGGGTGTGTTATTGTAATGAACCTTCGGTTGTAATGAACCTTTGGCCTGTGGCCGTTTATCGCTTTAACTTATGCTATTGAAAAAATTTGTGCGTGCCGGCTCTTCTTTCGCCTTTTGTCTTTTGACTTGTGTTGCGCGCCGGGATTCCTTCCGGCTTCCGCCCCGCCTGCCAGCCAGCCGGGAGCCGGTCTGGGACAGGGACGAGGCTTCACCCTTGGGAAAACTAGCGGGCTCTTAGAGTCAACTGGCTAGGGCTAGGTTGAGCCGGCAGTGGCCGGCTGCTAGAAATAGCATAGTCCGGCTGCAACTCGTTGGCTGACTTTTGTGTGAGAAGTCCCTTCGTGCCTCGCGGTCCCGTCAGCCGGACAGCCGTGAGCCGGTCTGTAGCTGGTTGGGGGGAGGTAGCGAAGGGTTGCTTGCTCACGTTATTTGTCCGCCTCGGTGGGGAGCCGGCGAGCCCCCGGGTCTGGGAGCCGGACCCGGGTGGCGCGTTTTTAAATAATGAGGAACCTTGGGAAGGATTGAAAAAAAGGGCGTGCCCCAAGTGCTGGCTTGGGGCCCCCGTTACATTCATAAAACCCAAAAGGGAAGGATACATACATACACTGGCCTTTTAGCAGTAAAATGGACGGAGGAGCGCCGTGTTCCATGGGCGCTCCGTCTCTTCGCCGGAGGCGTCTCTCTTGCGCTTCTGCGGCTTCTGGGCGTCTATTAGATAGTACGCGTTGTTGTGCAGCGCCTTGCTGACGATGAACGGGCCCTCCCATGGGGAGGACAGCTTATGCTGGCCGGCAGTTCGCTGGATCCGTCTGAGCACCAAGTCCCCTTCGCGGAAGGAGAGTGGCCGGATCCGCTTGCTGTGGTAGTGCCGGAGCTTCTGCTGGTAGATGGCCGTCCGGCTCAGCGCCAGCTCGTGGGCCTCCTCGAGGAGGTCGACGCCGTCTTCTCTTGCTTCCTTCGCGTCTTTCTCCGTGTACAGGGTAACCCGAGGCGAATCAAACTCGATGTCGGTGGGGATGATTGCCTCGGACCCATATACGAGAAAGAACGGGGTGTAGCCGGTTGACCGGTTGGGCGTGGTCCTGAGGCTCCAGAGGCAGCCGGCAGCTCTTCGATCCAGCAGCCGGCCGACCTGGTCAGTGGCGTCACGAGCCGGGGCTTGATGCCGGACAGGAGCAGGCCGTTGGCCCTCTCGACCTGTCCATTTGACTGTGGATGGGCGACAGACGCCAAATCGAGCCGGATGCCCTGCTTGGAGCAGAAACGCGCTAGCGCGCCCTTGGCGAAGTTTGTGCCATTGTCGGTGATGACGCTGTGGGGGACGCCATAGCGGACCGTGATGTCCTCGACGAACCGGACGGCCGTGGGGCCGTCCAGCTTCTTGATGGGCCGGGCCTCGATCCACTTGGTGAATTTGTCGACGGCGACCAGTAGATGTGTCATGCCGCCTCGAGCGGTCTTGAAGGGTCCCACCATGTCCAACCCCTAGACCGCAAAGGGCCACGAGAGGGGGATGGTTTGAAGGGCTGAAGCCGGTAGGTGACTCTGCGTGCTGAAGCGCTGGCAGCCTTCGCACTTGTCGACCAGTTTCTTGGCCACCTCCAGAGCGGTCGGCCAGTAGAAACCGTGACGGAACGCCTTGGCCACCAGGGACCTGGAGGCGGTGTGATGCCCGCACTCGCCCTGGTGGATGTCGAGTAGGATTTATTGTCCTTTCTCCGGCTCGACGCAGCGTTGGAAGACGCCGGTGGTGCTGCGATGAACCAGCTCGTGGTTGATGATGCCATATGCCGGGGCTCGGCGTTGGATTTGCCTTGCCGTGGCCTCATCGGAGGGAAGCTCGCCTCGGAGGAGGAACGCCAGGATAGGCTGGGCCCATGAGGGAGCCGAGACGGGAGCCGGCTCGGGCTCGTGCGGGGCGTTGGTGCCGGCAGCAGCCCCCGGGAGACCAGCCCCTGGGTCCGGCTCGCCAGCCCCCGGGACCGGCTCGCCAGCCCCCGGGAGGCCAGCCCCCGGGACCGGCTCGCCAGCCCCCGGGAGTGAAGCGGTGGGAGGAACGTCGACCACCATTATGACGGCCACGGGCTCAGAGCTAGCTGTTGCGGAGGCGTCCGGCTCGACAGCCGGACCAGGAGGCGCCGGATGGGCAGCCGGCGGTGGCGGAGCCGGCAAAGTCACCGTGGCCGGCGGGGCTGGTTGGACAGCCGGATCCGCCGAGGGGCCAGCTGCACTAGCCGGCACGAAGATGGACTCCGATTCGGGAGAAGGCTTGATTGAAGGTTTTAACAGCCGCTCGAGGGAGACACCGGCTGGGATGGCCTGCCGGGTGGAGCCGATCTTTGCCAGCGTATCGGCCGCCTCGTTGTCCGCGCGGGGGACGTGGTGGAACTCGCAGCCCTCGAAGGAGCCGGTTAGCTGTTGGACGAGGAAGCGGTAGGTGGCCATGTTGGCATCCCTGGCGTCCCATTCGCCAGAGACATGTTGTACCATGAGGTCGGAGTCGCCAAAGCATATGATGCGTCGGATGCCGATGTTTTTGGCGAGCCGGAGGCCGTGGACGAGGGCCTCGTACTCGGCCATGTTGTTGGAGGCGGCGAAGTGGATCTGGAGGGCGTACCGGAGCTGATCCCCCTGGGAGACGACAAGACGATGCCGGCTCCGAGGCCGGCTCGCATCTTCGAGCCGTCGAAGTGCATGCGCCAGTGCGTGGAGTCGGGCGGAGGCGGCACGAACTGGGTTTCGGCCCAGTCGACAAGGAAGTCGGCCATTGCCTGGGATTTGATGGCAGTGCGCGGCTCGTACCGTATCTCGTAGTCGGCAAGGGCGATGGTCCATTTGGCGATCCGGCCGGTGGCGTCCCGGCCGGCCATGATTTCGCCCAACGGCATTGTGCTCACGACGGTGATGACATGCTCCTGAAAGTACTGCTTGACCTTCTGGGCGGCGAAGTATATGCCGTAGCACATCTTCTGGTAGTGGGGGTAGTTTTGCTTGGAGGCGGAGAGGACCTCGCTAAGGTAGTAGACAGGATGCTGAGCCGGCAGCGCTTTGCCCTCCTCCGGCCGTTCCACCACCAGAACGATGCTGACGACGCGCGTGGTTGCGGCGATGTAGGCAAGCAAGGGCTCCTTCTCAGTCGGCGCGGCCAAGATGGGCGCGCTGGTGAGAGCCCGCTTGAGGCCGTGGAACGCCTCGTCCGCCTCGTCGGACCAGTCGAACAAGGCCGGCCTCTTCGAGGGGTCCCGGCCCGGCTCGACCAGAGCCGTCTTGCGTAGGAGCCCGTAGAGGGGCAGGGCCTTCTCGCCCAGCCGGCTGATGAACCGGCTGAGGGAGGCGAGGCAGCCGGTGAACTTCTAGACGTCGCGGAGCCGGACTGGCTTGGGCATGCGCTCGATCGCGCTGATCTTCTCGGGGTTAGCTTCGATGCCGCGAGCGGACACGAAGAAACCCAAGAGTTGACCGGCTGGGACGCCGAAGACACACTTCTCTGGGTTGAGCTTGATCTTGTATTCGCGCAAGTTGGCGAATGTCTCCCGGAGATCGTCGAGGAGGCTGGAATGCTTCTTGGATTTGACGACGATGTCGTCAACGTAGACGTGGACGTTCCTGCCTATCTGAGGCAGGAGACACTTCTGCATGCAGCGCTGGAAGGTAGCGCCTGCATTCTTCAGGCCGAAGGACATGGTGATGTAGCAGTAGGCCCCGAAGGGGGTGATGAAGGAGGTCTTGAGCCGGTCGGCCGGGTCCAGCTTGATCTGGTGGTAGCCGGAGTATGCGTCCAGGAAGGACAGCAGGTCGCAGCCGGCTGTGGAGTCGATGACTTGGTCGATCCGCGGCAGGGCGAACGGGTCTTTGGGGGCACGCCTTGTTCAGGCTTGTGTAGTCGATACACATGCGCCAAGTCTTGTTCTTCTTCAGCACCAGGACTGGGTTGGTCAGCCAGTCCGGGTGGAATACTTCCATGATGAAGCCGGCTGCGAGTAGCCGGGCGATTTCTTCTCCTATGGTACGCCGCTTCTCCTTGGAGAAACGGCGCAGGGGTTGCTTGACCGGCTTCGCATCCGGTCGCACGTGAAGTTTGTGCTCGGCGAACTTCCTCGGAACACCCGGCATGTCTTTGGGAGACCATGCAAAGATGTCCTGATTCTCACGGAGGAAGTCGACGAGCTCGCTTTCCTATTTGCTATCGAGGCGGGAACCGATGGTCACGCACTGGGTGGGGTTAGCCGGATCAAGTGGCACCTGCCTGGTGTCCTTGGACGGCTGGAACGAGCCTTCGCCGGCCGACTGGGACGGAGGAGCCGGCACGGCCGGCTGGGCAGAGGCGAAGGCCACCAGCCGGTGGAGCTGCCGCTTCTCCTCCGCTATCTCCAGGGCCTCGGCCAGCCGGCTGCCATCTTGCGCGCACGCGATGGACATGTGGTATTTGCCGGCGATGGTGATGATGCCCTTGAGACCCGGCATCTTGAGCTTGAGGTAGGCGTAGTGGGGGACCGCCATGAACTTGACGAGGGCCGGCCGGCCCAGCAGTGCGTGGTAGGGACTGTCGAGGTCCACTACCTCGAACCAAACTGGCTCGCGGCGGAAGTGGTCGTGGCCGCCGAAGAGGACGTCGAGCTTGATCTTGCCGCCGGCTGGATTGTAGGTCCTCCACCTTGAGCCCCAATTTGAGCATTGTGTCAAGGTAGAGGATGTTAATGCTGCTGCCCCCATCGATCAACACCCGCGAGAAGCGGCACGTGCGCCTATCGGAGGCGATGGTGGGATCGAGGACGAGGGCATAGCTGCCGGGGTTTGGCATCACGGCCGGGTTATCGGCCCGGCTCCACGTGACCGGCTTCTCGGACCAGTGCATGAACTGGGGAATCGCGGGCATGGTGGCATTCACCTCACGGTGGAGCCGGCGCTGGGCGTGCTTGTCCGTCTCTTCACTGGTGAAGACGACGTAGCAGCCGTCTTGGTCGGGGAACCGGTCGAGCAACCGGCCGTCGTTCTGAGCCGGAGCCGGGACCGGAGCCGGAGCCGGCGCGCGGGCAGGCGGCACGGGAGGAGCCGGGAGGCCGTCCCCCGGGCCAATCGCTGTGAGAAGCTGCACTGCCGGAGCGTGTGCGTGGCTGGCTTGGCACCGGAATGGTTCTTGCAGGGGAGGTCGAGCATTTGCTCGAATGTGAGCTTAGGCTGCCAGGCAGTCTTGCCGGTGCGCTGCCGCTGGCTGGAAGCCTGGGCGGCTGGCTGCTCTTCCTCGAGTGAGGCAACCTGCCGGCTCCCGAAGCGGGAGTCGGGCTGGTCGTTCTTGCGTTTGTTGTTCTGCTGCCAGTTGTCGGCGGCCGCCCGCGGCGTGGCGGGGGGCGGGGCCGTTTTGGCTGGTGCCTTAGCCTTCATCCTCAATCGGCCGTGGCGTATTTGTCCGTTTTGGACATTAGGTCCGCCAGGGAGGTTGGCTCGGAGCACAAGAGCTTGTGCTTGAGGGGGGTGCCATCGCAGCAGCCTTCGATGAAGTACTGGATGGCCTACATCTCGTGCACTCCCTCGCAGGAGTTGCGGAGCTCGGTCCAGCGTGTGAGATAGTCGCGGAGGGGTTCCTCCGGCCCCTGGACGCACATGGCCAGCTCGCGGGGCCGGCCCGGCCGCTTGTAGGTGCCGGTGAAGTTGCGGACGAACGCCTCTTCGAAGTCCGTCCAGGTGTTGATACTGCAGGCCGCCAGGCTGTTTAGCCAGGTGCGGGCCGAGCCGATCAGCATGAGGGGGGCGTAGCGGACGGCTACGCGCTTGTTCCCCCTGGCGATGCCGACGGCGGTGGTGTAGTCGATTAGCCAGTCCTCCGGCTTGGCAGCCCCGGTGTACTTCGGGGTGTCGCGGGGAAGCGTGAAGCCGGGCGGAAATGACTCGTTGCGGATCCGAGGGCCGAAGCAGGCCGGGCCGATCGGGCCCTCCTCCTCGAGGAGAGCCGACTGAGCCAGCCGGTCGAGGCGGAGCCAGGCGTCGTTGTCGCTGTGGGGGACGCGGGGTCCGAGCCGGGCCGCCAGCTCGGGACGGACGGCCGGTGGGATGGACCGCGCGGGGTCCTGCCGCGGGGGCGGAGTGTGCCCGCGGCTACGTCAGCTACCACCAGCCGGAGCCTCGTCCCAGCGGTGGCTGCCAGCCGGATGGTCGCTGCGCCGGCTGTTTACAGCCGGCTGCTCGTTTCCGCGCAGCTGGGTGTGCCGAGCTTTGCTTCCCTCGTTCCGCCGGCCGGAAGGATGAGGGGTACTGGAGTGCTGAGCCGGCTGATGGTTGGTGGGCCCAGCGCCCTCACCCTTGGGCCGGGGAAGTTTGGAAACGGCCCCACCAGGGGTGAGGATGACCTGCTGGGCGTTGGCGGTGTCGATGAGGTCCTTGATGTGCCGCTCGCGTGCGGTACGCTCCTCGCCCTCCAAGGTTGCCAAATCCTCGTAGGCAACCTTGGCGGCGCGCAGGTTGGCCGCGGGGGTGTCGTAGACGGGAAGGCGGCCGCCGAGGATCTCCGCGACCACGCGGCCGCGTTCCCGCACAGCCCCACGCCGACTTGGCTCGGGGCCAGCCGGGGTGAGACCATACGCAGAGTTGTATTCCCGCTGCGTGGCTTCCATCCGGCGCCGCTCGGCAGCGAGGGTGCTGGCGTCGTCGAACTGCAGGCGGCGGGCCGCCTCCAGCTCGGCTCTGGCGGCGGCCGGGTCCGCCGTCGTAGTGATGGGAGCGCTCAGACCCTGGAGGGTAGCGGCGAGCGGGTTGGAGGTACCGGCGCGGGCGGCAGCCGCGTCGGCCTCGGCCGCCCGCACACGGCCCGAAGTGGTGGAGGAGGCGGTGACCATCACTCCCACGTGAGCGCGGGAGCCGATGGCCTCACCCGTGGCGAGCGCGCCCACGGACGAGGGAGGGTCGGTGCAGTCGAGCACCCAGCTGGGGTACTCGTCAGCCGCCGGCTCGCCGGCGAGGCTCAGCTTGCTGAACCGCCCCGTGAGCGCGGCGACGTCGAGCGCGAGGTCGCGGCCGAGGCACTCGTCGGAGATGCCAGCCGTGTCGCCCGCAGGGCCTGCCGGAGCAAGCCCCACGAGCAAGCGGTTCCGCCCGGACGCGGGGCGGCCGGGGGAGGTGGTGAAGGGCCCCGCCCGGACCGTGACTCCGGCCGGCGCCGCGGACGGCCCCACGGTGGGCGCCAACTGTCGTGGTTTCGTCACGGCAGATGCCATGGGTAGGCTTATCGAGGGGGGCCGAAGGACGCCGACGGGCTCCGGGAGCGGGGTTAGGCACAAGCGGTGGCAGACACACGATGTACCCAGGTTCAGGGCCCTCCGTGGGAGGTAATACCCCTAGTCCTGCTTGGTCTAGTTGAGACAATGGTGAGGTGACAAGGGCGCTCCTGGAGCTGTATGGACGGACGAGGAAGGAGGAGCTAGCTTGCCCCTACTGCCTCTCTACGTCTGTGTGAAGAGTTGACTGGGTAAAAACTGTGAACCCCCTGCATGGGGGAAGCCCGGGGGGCTTTATAGGCCAACCCCCCGGATTACAATATGAATAAGAGGTCTTGGGGGGCCCCAGCCGGCAGCCTCTCTAGTCGGCTGTGGGGGCCGCCGGCTGTGGGGTCTTGTCGCCGGTAGGGCCCGCCGGCTGTCGAGTCCGTCAGGGGCCGGCGGGGCCCGCTTGGTGGATCCCCGTGCCGGTCATGTCGCGGCACGGGCGGCCCGTCTGGGCGTCGTCTTGTGGCTACCGGCCGATGTCAGCGGTACGGCCGGCTGCACTGTAGCCACGCCGGGGTAGGTAATGGAGTGGTTTAGGGGGCGTGCTGGCACTGTTGGAAGCCCTGTTGCGGTCGGCCGACGTCAGCAGCCACTGTGGCCACGTCGGGGCGGATGAAGGGGGTCTCGTCTGGTCGCCGTGCTGATGCGCAGAGAGACGGGACGGGCGTTGGTCCGCCCGTAGGTCGGCGGGAGAGGTCTCGTCTTGTCACCGTACTGATGCGCAGAGAGACGGGACAGGCGTTGGTCCGCCCGTAGGTCGGTGGAGGAGCCGGCGTGGAGGCAGCCGGCCGTTAGTCCGACGGCCGGCACCTCGTCCCGCCGGCCCTGAGGGAGCTGCCAGCGGACGTGCCGGCTCCCCGCCAGCCGGCCCCAAGGGAGCCGCCAGCCGGCCTCGAGGGAGCCGCCAGCCGGTCCTGAGGCAGCCGGAGGGCCGCCAGCCGGCTGTCGTGGGAACAAGCCTGACAGTAGAAGGTAGGGGTACGAATGGAGAGGGCAGAGTCCTAGCTACGGCGAGGTTGTACACACAGATGTATGAGTTCAGGCCCCTCTCGTGGAGGTAACAGCCCTACGTCTCAGTGCTCCGGAGAGCTCTCTACTCTGTCGAGTGAAATATGTGTGTTGTGTTACAAAAGGTTGCGAACCCTTCTACCAGCGGGGAGGGGTGGCTTATATAGAGTGCGCTGCCCCTCATAACGTCTGGCATTAAGGGGTTTAATTGTAGGTAATAAAGGGGAACGTTACTGGTAACGTATACAGTAAATGCTAGTTAAGGCGAGCGTAACGCCGGACCGTTGGCATCCTTGAGGAGTCTCCTGGTCTTCTGGTGTCGAGTGATTGGTGACCCCTCCGAGTGGGAGCTGGCTGCCGAGTGTAGGGGGGGTCTCCCGAGTGAACATCCGTCGAGTGACTTATATGCCTTTGGCCAGTTCAGTCGGAATCTTCTTGCCATCTTATTGGTCTTCAATGAGGTGTCCTTAGGTGGGGCATGTAGGACAGGCCTATTACCCTACCCTAGGTATGTATCCTCGTCATTAGCCCCCGAATGGATCAGGGTTCGAGTGGAGAAGGGGCAGTGCAGGTTCTGCCGAACTCATCGTACCGAATAAGCTTCGAGATTTTGCTGATGCCAGTGACGACTGGACCTTCTAGCATCCGCCTTGATCTATTCAGCCCATCAGTTCTTCCGAGTGAATTTGGATGTAGGTTTTGCTTGAATTTCCTTCGAGTAGAGCAGGTCTTTCGATTGAATATGTGCGGAGTTACCGAGTGCTGACGGGGCGTCCCACTGAATGGCGATGCGCGGAGCTGCCGAGTGCAGAAGGGGCGTCCGACTGAATGGCGATGCGCGGAGCTGCCAAGTGTCGAAGGAGCGTCCGACTGAATGGCGATGCGCGGAGCTGCCGAGTGTCGAAGGAGCGTCCAGTTGAGTGACGGCGCGCGGAGCCGCCGAGTGACGATGGAGCGTCCGACTGAATGGCGATGCGTGGAGCTGCCGAGTGTAGAAGGAGCGTCCAATTGAATGGCGATGCGCGGAGCTGCCGAGTGTAGAAGGAGCGTCCGACTGAATGGCGATGCGCGGAGCTGCCGAGTGTCGAAGGAGCGTCCGACTGAATGGCGATGCGCGGAGCTGCCGAGTGTCGAAGGAGCGTCCGACTGAATGGCGATGCGCGGAGCTGCCGAGTGTCGAAGGAGCGTCCGACTGAGTGGCGATGAAGACGCGTCCAGTAGTACGACGGCGCGCGGGGCGGTCGAGTGATGATGGAGCGTCCGACGGAGTGGCGATGAAGACGCGTCCAGTAGTACGACGGTGCGCGGGGCGGTCGAGTGACGATGGAGCGTCCGACTGAGTGGCGATGAAGACGCGTCCAGTAGTATGACGGCACGCGGGGCGGTCGAGTGACGATGGAGCGTCCGACCGAATGGCGATGCGGGGAGCTGCCGAGTGTCGAAGGAGCGTCCGACTGAATGGCGATGCGCGGAGCTGCCGAGTGTCGAAGGAGCGTCCGACTGAATGGCGAGGCGCGGAGCTGCCGAGAGCAGAAGGGGCGTCCGACTGAATGGCGATGCGCGGAGCTGCCAAGTGTCGAAGGAGCGTCCGACTGAATGGCGATGCGCGGAGCTGCCGAGTGTCGAAGGAGCGTCCAGTTGAGTGACGGCGCGCGGAGCCGCCGAGTGACGATGGAGCGTCCGACTGAATGGCGATGCGTGGAGCTGCCGAGTGTAGAAGGAGCGTCCAACTGAATGGCGATGCGCGGAGCTGCCGAGTGTAGAAGGAGCGTCCGACTGAATGGCGATGCGCGGAGCTGCCGAGTGTCGAAGGAGCGTCCGACTGAATGGCGATGCGCGGAGCTGCCGAGTGTCGAAGGAGCGTCCGACTGAATGGCGATGCGCGGAGCTGCCGAGTGTCGAAGGAGCGTCCGACTGAGTGGCGATGAAGACGCGTCCAGTAGTACGACGGCGCGCGGGGCGGTCGAGTGATGATGGAGCGTCCGACGGAGTGGCGATGAAGACGCGTCCAGTAGTACGACGGTGCGCGGGGCGGTCGAGTGATGATGGAGCGTCCGACTGAGTGGCGATGAAGACGCGTCCAGTAGTATGACGGCACGCGGGGCGGTCGAGTGACGATGGAGCGTCCGACCGAATGGCGATGCGGGGAGCTGCCGAGTGTCGAAGGAGCGTCCGACTGAATGGCGATGCGCGGAGCTGCCGAGTGTCGAAGGAGCGTCCGACTGAATGGCGAGGCGCGGAGCTGCCGAGTGACGATGGGGCGTCCAGTTGAGTGACGGCGCGCGGAGTCATCGGCAGGGGTCTTAGATTTGTTTTGATTGTAGGTCCAGTGGGGGCACGCTGAGTGCACCCACTGGGTGTAGTCCCCGAGACCGCCGTCGAGTGCTTGCATCGGCGGGGGTCTGATAGAGACAATGTTTGCATGTTTGCTTTTCAATCCTTTACGTTTGTTTGGTTTCCGAGGGAGATGGATGCTCATTACTCAGAAGAAGTTTGAACCTAGGCGAATCTTAAACGGGGTCCGACTCGCGGCTAAGTCTCCGAGTGAGAGGTGCTCGCTACTCGGAGTAGGTTTTTACTTGGGCGAAGCGGATTCGCGGCCAAGCCCCCGAGTGGAGGGATGCTCGTCACTCGGAGGAGGTTTTTACTTGGGCGAAGCGGATTCGCGGCCAAGCCCCCGAGTGGAGGGACGCTCGTCACTCGGAGGAGGTTTTTACTTGGGCGAAGCGGATTCGCGGCCAAGCCCCCGAGTGGAAGGATGCTCGTCACTCGGAGGAGGTTTTTTACTTGGGCGAAGCGGATTCGCGGCCAAGCCCCCGAGTGGAAGGATGCTCGTCACTCGGAGTAGGTTTTTACTTGGGCGAAGCGGATTCGCGGCCAAGCCCCCGAGTGGAGGGACGCCCGTCACTCGGAGGAGGTTTTTTACTTGGGCGAAGCGGATTCGCGGCCAAGCCCTCGAGTGGAGGGACGCTCGTCACTCGGAGTAGGTTTTTTACTTGGGCGAAGCGGATTCGCGGCCAAGCCCCCGAGTGGAGGGAGGCTCGTCACTCGGAGGAGGTTTTTACTTGGGCGAAGCGGATTCGCGGCCAAGCCCCCGAGTGGAGGGACGCCCGTCACTCGGAGGAGGTTTTTTACTTGGGCGAAGCGGATTCGCGGCCAAGCCCCCGAGTGGAAGGATGCTCGTCACTCGGAGGAGGTTTTTTACTTGGGCGAAGCGGATTCGCGGCCAAGCCCCCGAGTGGAAGGATGCTCGTCACTCGGAGGAGGTTTTTACTTGGGCGAAGCGGATTCGCGGCCAAGCCCCCGAGTGGAGGGACGCTCGTCACTCGGAGGAGGTTTTTACTTGGGCGAAGCGAATTCGCGGCCAAGCCCCCGAGTGGAGGGATGCTCGTCACTCGGAGGAGGTTTTTACTTGGGCGAAGCGGATTCGCGGCCAAGCCCCCGAGTGGAGGGATGCTCGTCACTCGGAGGAGGTTTTTACTTGGGCGAAGCGGATTCGCGGCCAAGCCCCCGAGTGGAAGGATGCTCGTCACTCGGAGGAGGTTTTTACTTGGGCGAAGCGGATTCGCGGCCAAGCCCCCGAGTGGAGGGACGCTCGTCACTCGGAGGAGGTTTTTACTTGGGCGAAGCGGATTCGCGGCCAAGCCCCCGAGTGGAGGGATGCTCGTCACTCGGAGGAGGTTTTTACTTGGGCGAAGTGGATTCGCGGCCAAGCCCCCGAGTGGAGGGATGCTCGTCACTCGGAGGAGGTTTTTACTTGGGCGAAGCGGATTCGCGGCCAAGCCCCCGAGTGGAAGGATGCTCGTCACTCGGAGGAGGTTTTTTACTTGGGCGAAGCGGATTCGCGGCCAAGCCCCCGAGTGGAAGGATGCTCGTCACTCGGAGGAGGTTTTTTACTTGGGCGAAGCGGATTCGCGGCCAAGCCCCCGAGTGGAAGGATGCTCGTCACTCGGAGGAGGTTTTTTACTTGGGCGAAGCGGATTCGCGGCCAAGCCCCCGAGTGGAAGGATGCTCGTCACTCGGAGGAGGTTTTTACTCGGGCGAAGCGGATTCGCGGCCAAGCCCCCGAGTGGAAGGATGCTCGTCACTCGGAGGAGGTTTTTACTCGGGCGAAGCGGATTCGCGGCCAAGCCCCCGAGTGGAGGGATGCTCGTCACTCGGAGGAGGTTTTTACTTGGGCGAAGCGGATTCGCGGCCAAGCCCCCGAGTGGAAGGATGCTCGTCACTCGGAGGAGGTTTTTACTCGGGCGAAGCGGATTCGCGGCCAAGCCCCCGAGTGGAGGGATGCTCGTCACTCGGAGGAGGTTTTTACTTGGGCGAAGCGGATTCGCGGCCAAGCCCCCGAGTGGAAGGATGCTCGTCACTCGGAGGAGGTTTTTACTTGGGCGAAGCGGATTCGCGGCCAAGCCCCCGAGTGGAGGGATGCTCGTCACTCGGAGGAGGTTTTTACTTGGGCGAAGCGGATTCGCGGCCAAGCCCCCGAGTGGAAGGATGCTCGTCACTCGGAGGAGGTTTTTTACTTGGGCGAAGCGGATTCGCGGCCAAGCCCCCGAGTGGAAGGATGCTCGTCACTCGGAGGAGGTTTTTTACTTGGGCGAAGCGGATTCGCGGCCAAGCCCCCGAGTGGAAGGATGCCCGTCACTCGGAGGAGGTTTTTTACTTGGGCGAAGCGGATTCGCGGCCAAGCCCCCGAGTGGAAGGATGCTCGTCACTCGGAGGAGGTTTTTTACTTGGGCGAAGCGGATTCGCGGCCAAGCCCCCGAGTGGAAGGATGCTCGTCACTCGGAGGAGGTTTTTACTTGGGCGAAGCGGATTCGCGGCCAAGCCCCCGAGTGGAGGGATGCTCGTCACTCGGAGGAGGTTTTTACTTGGGCGAAGCGGATTCGCGGCCAAGCCCCCGAGTGGAAGGATGCTCGTCACTCGGAGGAGGTTTTTACTCGGGCGAAGCGGATTCGCGGCCAAGCCCCCGAGTGGAGGGATGCTCGTCACTCGGAGGAGGTTTTTACTTGGGCGAAGCGGATTCGCGGCCAAGCCCCCGAGTGGAAGGATGCTCGTCACTCGGAGGAGGTTTTTACTCGGGCGAAGCGGATTCGCGGCCAAGCCCCCGAGTGGAGGGATGCTCGTCACTCGGAGGAGGTTTTTACTTGGGCGAAGCGGATTCGCGGCCAAGCCCCCGAGTGGAAGGATGCTCGTCACTCGGAGGAGGTTTTTACTTGGGCGAAGCGGATTCGCGGCCAAGCCCCCGAGTGGAGGGATGCTCGTCACTCGGAGGAGGTTTTTACTTGGGCGAAGCGGATTCGCGGCCAAGCCCCCGAGTGGAAGGATGCTCGTCACTCGGAGGAGGTTTTTTACTTGGGCGAAGCGGATTCGCGGCCAAGCCCCCGAGTGGAAGGATGCTCGTCACTCGGAGGAGGTTTTTACTCGGGCGAAGCGGATTCGCGGCCAAGCCCCCGAGTGGAGGGATGCTCGTCACTCGGAGGAGGTTTTTACTTGGGCGAAGCGGATTCGCGGCCAAGCCCCCAAGTGGAAGGATGCTCGTCACTCGGAGGAGGTTTTTACTCGGGCGAAGCGGATTCGCGGCCAAGCCCCCGAGTGGAGGGATGCTCGTCACTCGGAGGAGGTTTTTACTTGGGCGAAGCGGATTCGCGGCCAAGCCCCCGAGTGGAAGGATGCTCGTCACTCGGAGGAGGTTTTTACTCGGGCGAAGCGGATTCGCGGCCAAGCCCCCGAGTGGAGGGATGCTCGTCACTCGGAGGAGGTTTTTACTTGGGCGAAGCGGATTCGCGGCCAAGCCCCCGAGTGGAAGGATGCTCGTCACTCGGAGGAGGTTTTTACTTGGGCGAAGCGGATTCGCGGCCAAGCCCCCGAGTGGAGGGATGCTCGTCACTCGGAGGAGGTTTTTACTTGGGCGAAGCGGATTCGCGGCCAAGCCCCCGAGTGGAAGGATGCTCGTCACTCGGAGGAGGTTTTTTACTTGGGCGAAGCGGATTCGCGGCCAAGCCCCCGAGTGGAAGGATGCTCGTCACTCGGAGGAGGTTTTTTACTTGGGCGAAGCGGATTCGCGGCCAAGCCCCCAAGTGGAAGGATGCTCGTCACTCGGAGGAGGTTTTTACTCGGGCGAAGCGGATTCGCGGCCAAGCCCCCGAGTGGAGGGATGCTCGTCACTCGGAGGAGGTTTTTACTTGGGCGAAGCGGATTCGCGGCCAAGCCCCCGAGTGGAAGGATGCTCGTCACTCGGAGGAGGTTTTTACTTGGGCGAAGCGGATTCGCGGCCAAGCCCCCGAGTGGAGGGATGCTCGTCACTCGGAGGAGGTTTTTACTTGGGCGAAGCGGATTCGCGGCCAAGCCCCCGAGTGGAAGGATGCTCGTCACTCGGAGGAGGTTTTTTACTTGGGCGAAGCGGATTCGCGGCCAAGCCCCCGAGTGGAAGGATGCTCGTCACTCGGAGGAGGTTTTTTACTTGGGCGAAGCGGATTCGCGGCCAAGCCCCCGAGTGGAAGGATGCCCGTCACTCGGAGGAGGTTTTTTACTTGGGCGAAGCGGATTCGCGGCCAAGCCCCCGAGTGGAAGGATGCTCGTCACTCGGAGGAGGTTTTTTACTTGGGCGAAGCGGATTCGCGGCCAAGCCCCCGAGTGGAAGGATGCTCGTCACTCGGAGGAGGTTTTTACTTGGGCGAAGCGGATTCGCGGCCAAGCCCCCGAGTGGAGGGATGCTCGTCACTCGGAGGAGGTTTTTACTTGGGCGAAGCGGATTCGCGGCCAAGCCCCCGAGTGGAAGGATGCTCGTCACTCGGAGGAGGTTTTTACTCGGGCGAAGCGGATTCGCGGCCAAGCCCCCGAGTGGAGGGATGCTCGTCACTCGGAGGAGGTTTTTACTTGGGCGAAGCGGATTCGCGGCCAAGCCCCCGAGTGGAAGGATGCTCGTCACTCGGAGGAGGTTTTTACTCGGGCGAAGCGGATTCGCGGCCAAGCCCCCGAGTGGAGGGATGCTCGTCACTCGGAGGAGGTTTTTACTTGGGCGAAGCGGATTCGCGGCCAAGCCCCCGAGTGGAAGGATGCTCGTCACTCGGAGGAGGTTTTTACTTGGGCGAAGCGGATTCGCGGCCAAGCCCCCGAGTGGAGGGATGCTCGTCACTCGGAGGAGGTTTTTACTTGGGCGAAGCGGATTCGCGGCCAAGCCCCCGAGTGGAAGGATGCTCGTCACTCGGAGGAGGTTTTTTACTTGGGCGAAGCGGATTCGCGGCCAAGCCCCCGAGTGGAAGGATGCTCGTCACTCGGAGGAGGTTTTTACTCGGGCGAAGCGGATTCGCGGCCAAGCCCCCGAGTGGAGGGATGCTCGTCACTCGGAGGAGGTTTTTACTTGGGCGAAGCGGATTCGCGGCCAAGCCCCCAAGTGGAAGGATGCTCGTCACTCGGAGGAGGTTTTTACTCGGGCGAAGCGGATTCGCGGCCAAGCCCCCGAGTGGAGGGATGCTCGTCACTCGGAGGAGGTTTTTACTTGGGCGAAGCGGATTCGCGGCCAAGCCCCCGAGTGGAAGGATGCTCGTCACTCGGAGGAGGTTTTTACTCGGGCGAAGCGGATTCGCGGCCAAGCCCCCGAGTGGAGGGATGCTCGTCACTCGGAGGAGGTTTTTACTTGGGCGAAGCGGATTCGCGGCCAAGCCCCCGAGTGGAAGGATGCTCGTCACTCGGAGGAGGTTTTTACTTGGGCGAAGCGGATTCGCGGCCAAGCCCCCGAGTGGAGGGATGCTCGTCACTCGGAGGAGGTTTTTACTTGGGCGAAGCGGATTCGCGGCCAAGCCCCCGAGTGGAAGGATGCTCGTCACTCGGAGGAGGTTTTTTACTTGGGCGAAGCGGATTCGCGGCCAAGCCCCCGAGTGGAAGGATGCTCGTCACTCGGAGGAGGTTTTTTACTTGGGCGAAGCGGATTCGCGGCCAAGCCCCCGAGTGGAAGGATGCTCGTCACTCGGAGGAGGTTTTTTACTTGGGCGAAGCGGATTCGCGGCCAAGCCCCCGAGTGCAAGGATGCTCGTCACTCGGAGGAGGTTTTTACTCGGGCGAAGCGGATTCGCGGCCAAGCCCCCGAGTGGAGGGATGCTCGTCACTCGGAGGAGGTTTTTACTTGGGCGAAGCGGATTCGCGGCCAAGCCCCCGAGTGGAAGGATGCTCGTCACTCGGAGGAGGTTTTTACTCGGGCGAAGCGGATTCGCGGCCAAGCCCCCGAGTGGAGGGATGCTCGTCACTCGGAGGAGGTTTTTACTTGGGCGAAGCGGATTCGCGGCCAAGCCCCCGAGTGGAAGGATGCTCGTCACTCGGAGGAGGTTTTTACTCGGGCGAAGCGGATTCGCGGCCAAGCCCCCGAGTGGAGGGATGCTCGTCACTCGGAGGAGGTTTTTACTTGGGCGAAGCGGATTCGCGGCCAAGCCCCCGAGTGGAAGGATGCTCGTCACTCGGAGGAGGTTTTTACTTGGGCGAAGCGGATTCGCGGCCAAGCCCCCGAGTGGAGGGATGCTCGTCACTCGGAGGAGGTTTTTACTTGGGCGAAGCGGATTCGCGGCCAAGCCCCCGAGTGGAAGGATGCTCGTCACTCGGAGGAGGTTTTTACTCGGGCGAAGCGGATTCGCGGCCAAGCCCCCGAGTGGAGGGATGCTCGTCACTCGGAGGAGGTTTTTACTTGGGCGAAGCGGATTCGCGGCCAAGCCCCCGAGTGGAGGGATGCTCGTCACTCGGAGGAGGTTTTTACTTGGGCGAAGCGGATTCGCGGCCAAGCCCCCGAGTGGAAGGATGCTCGTCACTCGGAGGAGGTTTTTACTTGGGCGAAGCGGACTCGCGGCCAAGCCCCCGAGTGGAGGGATGCTCGTCACTCGGAGGAGGTTTTTTACTTGGGCGAAGCGGATTCGCGGCCAAGCCCCCGAGTGGAGGGATGCTCGTCACTCGGAGGAGGTTTTTACTTGGGCGAAGCGGATTCGCGGCCAAGCCCCCGAGTGGAGGGATGCACGTCACTCGGAGGGGGTCTTTTACTTGGGCGAAGCGGATTCGCGGCCAAGCCCCCGAGTGGAGGGATGCTCGTCACTCGGAGGAGGTTTTTTACTTGGGCGAAGCGGATTCGCGGCCAAGCCCCCGAGTGGAGGGATGCTCGTCACTCGGAGGAGGTTTTTACTTGGGCGAAGCGGATTCGCGGCCAAGCCCCCGAGTGGAGGGATGCACGTCACTCGGAGGGGGTCTTTTACTTGGGCGAAGCGGATTCGCGGCCAAGCCCCCGAGTGGAGGGATGCTCGTCACTCGGAGGAGGTTTTTACTTGGGCGAAGCGGATTCGCGGCCAAGCCCCCGAGTGGAGGGATGCACGTCACTCGGAGGGGGTCTTTTACTTGGGCGAAGCGGATTCGCGGCCAAGCCCCCGAGTGGAGGGATGCTCGTCACTCGGAGGAGGTTTTTTACTTGGGCGAAGCGGATTCGCGGCCAAGCCCCCGAGTGGAGGGATGCTCGTCACTCGGAGGAGGTTTTTACTTGGGCGAAGCGGATTCGCGGCCAAGCCCCCGAGTGGAGGGATGCTCGTCACTCGGAGGAGGTTTTTACTCGGGCGAAGCGGATTCGCGGCCAAGCCCCCGAGTGGAGGGATGCTCGTCACTCGGAGGAGGTTTTTACTTGGGCGAAGCGGATTCGCGGCCAAGCCCCCGAGTGGAGGGATGCTCGTCACTCGGAGGAGGTTTTTACTTGGGCGAAGCGGATTCGCGGCCAAGCCCCCGAGTGGAAGGATGCTCGTCACTCGGAGGAGGTTTTTACTTGGGCGAAGCGGATTCGCGGCCAAGCCCCCGAGTGGAGGGATGCTCGTCACTCGGAGGAGGTTTTTTACTTGGGCGAAGCGGATTCGCGGCCAAGCCCCCGAGTGGAGGGATGCTCGTCACTCAGAGGAGGTTTTTACTTGGGCGAAGCGGATTCGCGGCGAAGCCCCCGAGTGGAGGGATGCACGTCACTCGGAGGGGGTCTTTTACTTGGGCGAAGCGGATTCGCGGCCAAGCCCCCGAGTGGAGGGATGCTCGTCACTCGGAGGAGGTTTTTTACTTGGGCGAAGCGGATTCGCGGCCAAGCCCCCGAGTGGAGGGATGCTCGTCACTCGGAGGAGGTTTTTACTTGGGCGAAGCGGATTCGCGGCCAAGCCCCCGAGTGGAGGGATGCACGTCACTCGGAGGGGGTCTTTTACTTGGGCGAAGCGGATTCGCGGCCAAGCCCCCGAGTGGAGGGATGCTCGTCACTCGGAGGAGGTTTTTACTTGGGCGAAGCGGATTCGCGGCCAAGGCCCCGAGTGGAGGGATGCACGTCACTCGGAGGGGGTCTTTTACTTGGGCGAAGCGGATTCGCGGCCAAGCCCCCGAGTGGAGGGATGCTCGTCACTCGGAGGAGGTTTTTTACTTGGGCGAAGCGGATTCGCGGCCAAGCCCCCGAGTGGAGGGATGCTCGTCACTCGGAGGAGGTTTTTACTTGGGCGAAGCGGATTCGCGGCCAAGCCCCCGAGTGGAGGGATGCACGTCACTCGGAGGGGGTCTTTTACTTGGGCGAAGCGGATTCGCGGCCAAGCCCCCGAGTGGAGGGATGCTCGTCACTCGGAGGGGGTCTTCATGTATTCGGATTGGATCTTCGTGGGCTCGGCACGGTAAATAACTGTAATCTTGAGTTGAGTCAATCTGATGGATCTTCATGCACTTGGCACGGTATGTAACTTCGGTCTTGAAACTGCCGACTGGAGAGAAAAGTTGGACACTGCGAGGAAAAACTTGGTGGCACTCGTATGTCTCCCGGAGGAGATAGACTAGTGGTCCGAGGTGGACGTGCCATGAAAACCCGAGTGGCAAGGCTAGCGCGTGGACTGACTCTCCGGAGAGAGGCCACTCATTATCCCGGGGGAACACCAGCACAGGCCATCTCCAAGTCCAAGTGTATCCGTAGAGGAGCGTCATTTTCACCCTTTTGCAGTCCTGAAGATGACTCTAGGTAATGATTTGGGCGGCTGAGTCGAGCTTGTCGTCGAAGAGGAGTCGACCCAATGACGGCGCACAGAGCAGCCGAGTCGAGTGATCTTGTAACCTGTGTATGAAAAATAGCACAGGCCAACATAAAAATCTCTCGGAGTAATTTGAATTTGCTGAAATGATTTGTATAAATAACACCCATATACACCCACTGGGTGCGCCAGGTGTTTGCTGGTCCAGAACCAGCGAAAGAATAAAAGAATGAAGGATCTGACTGAACTTGCTTGAGTACAGACCCAAATGAAGCGGAAGTGTAGTGGAGTAATGAAAATAAGCAACCGAGCGCAGAGGTACACTCGGTGGCGTGGCCTCCGAGCGAACGTCATGTGCGACTTACTTAACACTCGGTAATGCAATAACTATTTAATTGGATGCAGTCTGTGAAGAATGACTTAGCTGTCTGACGACGCGCGGGGCTGCCGAGGGACGATGGAGCGTCCGACTGAACGGCGATGCGCGGAGCTGCCGAGTGAAGGCGACGCGTCCCGTAGAGTGAAGGCGCGTGGAGCTGCCGAGCGACAATGGAGCGTCCGACTGAATGGCGATGCGCAGAGCTGCCGAGTGTCGAAGGAGCGTCCGACTGAGTGGCGATGCGCGGAGCTGCCGAGTGTCGAAGGAGCGTCCAGTTGAGTGACGGCGCGCGGAGCTGCCGAGAGACGATGGAGCGTCCGACTGAATGGCGATGCGCGGAGCTGCCGAGTGATGACGACGCGTCCAGTGGAGTGACGAAGAGGTGTCTCGCCGAGTGGCGATGGAGCATCCGACTGAATGACGATGCGCGGAGCTGCCGAGTGAAGGAGACGCGTCCCGTAGAGTGAAGGCGCGCGGAGCTGCCGAGAGACGAGGGAGCGTCCGACTGAATGGCGATGCGCGGAGCTGCCGAGTGATGACGACGCGTCCAGTGGAGTGACGAAGAGGTGTCTCGCCGAGTGGCGATGGAGCATCCGACTGAATGACGATGCGCGGAGCTGTCGAGTGTCGAAGACGTGTCTCGCCGAGTGGCGATGGAGCATCCGACTGAATGACGATGCTTGGAGCTGTCGAGTGTCGAAGACGTGTCTCGCCGAGGGCGATGGAACGTCCGACTGAATGACGATGCGCGGAGCTGTCGAGTGTCGAAGACGTGTCTCGCCGAGTGGCGATGGAGCATCCGACTGAATGACGATGCGCGGAGCTGTCGAGTGTCGAAGACGTGTCTCGCCGAGTGGCGATGGAGCATCCGACTGACTGACGATGCGCGGAGCTGTCGAGTGTCGAAGACGTGTCTCGCCCAGTGGGTGTAGTCCCCGAGTTGCACTATAGGCTCCGACGGCGGATTGTCTCATGCCCAACGTGACGACGAGGTCTATGTCGCTGACACGACGAAGAGGACTCCACGGAGGGGTCGGCCAGATGTGTCCGAAGTCAACAGAGCGACGTGGTCGATGCTGCACGGCGTTAGGATCGGTGTGGTGACCGAGTCCGAGTAGTAATGAAGTTGGTGCACCGATCCGCCGAGTGATCGCGTAACCGAGTGTCGATGCGCGGAGCTGCCGAGTGATGTAGACGCGATCAACTGAGTGGCGGCGCGCGGGGCGGCCAGGTGACGAAGGAACATCCAGTCGAGTGACGAAGAGGTGTCTCGCCGAGTGGCGATGGAGCATCCGACTGAATGACGATGCGCGGAGCTGCCGAGTGAAGGAGACGCGTCCCGTAGAGTGAAGGCGCGCGGAGCTGCCGAGAGACGAGGGAGCGTCCGACTGAATGGCGATGCGCGGAGCTGCCGAGTGATGACGACGCGTCCAGTGGAGTGACGAAGAGGTGTCTCGCCGAGTGGCGATGGAGCATCCGACTGAATGACGATGCGCGGAGCTGTCGAGTGTCGAAGACGTGTCTCGCCGAGTGGCGATGGAGCATCCGACTGAATGACGATGCGCGGAGCTGTCGAGTGTCGAAGACGTGTCTCGCCGAGGGCGATGGAACGTCCGACTGAATGACGATGCGCGGAGCTGTCGAGTGTCGAAGACGTGTCTCGCCGAGTGGCGATGGAGCATCCGACTGAATGACGATGCGCGGAGCTGTCGAGTGTCGAAGACGTGTCTCGCCGAGGGCGATGGAACGTCCGACTGAATGACGATGCGCGGAGCTGTCGAGTGTCGAAGACGTGTCTCGCCGAGTGGCGATGGAGCATCCGACTGAATGACGATGCGCGGAGCTGTCGAGTGTCGAAGACGTGTCTCGCCGAGTGGCGATGGAGCATCCGACTGACTGACGATGCGCGGAGCTGTCGAGTGTCGAAGACGTGTCTCGCCGAGTGGCGATGGAGCATCCGACTGAATGACGATGCGCGGAGCTGTCGAGTGTCGAAGACGTGTCTCGCCGATGGCGACGCACGGGGCGTCCGAGTGATGAGGACGTGTCCGTCCGATGGCGACGCGCGGGGCGTCCGAGTGATCATGACTTGTCGAAGTGGCGGATCTGACTGCACTCGTTGAAGTGAAGGATCCGACTGGCGATGAAGTACTAGACCACTCAGGAAAGTGTGATTCCGAATGAGCTGCAGCCTCCGAGTGCTGCGTAGCCCCCGAGTTGCACTATAGGCTCCGACGGCGGATTGTCTCATGCCCAACGTGACGACGAGGTCTATGTCGCTGACACGACGAAGAGGACTCCACGGAGGGGTCGGCCAGATGTGTCCGAAGTCAACAGAGCGACGTGGTCGATGCTGCACGGCGTTAGGATCGGTGTGGTGACCGAGTCCGAGTAGTAATGAAGTTGGTGCACCGATCCGCCGAGTGATCGCGTAACCGAGTGGCGATGCGCGGAGCTGCCGAGTGATGTAGACGCGATCAACTGAGTGGCGGCGCGCGGGGCGGCCAGGTGACGAAGGAACGTCCAGTCGAGTGACGATGCGCGGAGCTGTCGAGTGATGACGACGCGTTCCGCCGAGTGTCCGGTCGTTTAGTTGTCCGTATGTAAAAAACTTATCTTGACGAAGCGGAGCCAGCGGAGTGGCGACGCGCGGGGCGTCCGAGTGGCGATGGAGCGTCCGACCGAGTGGCGATGCTCGGAGCTGCCAGTAGTCGAAGGAGCATCCAGTCGAGTGACGGCGCGCGGGGCGGCCGAGTGTCGATGGAGCGTCCGACCGAGTGGCGATGCGCGGTGCTGCCAGTTGTCGAAGGAGCATCCAGTCGAGTGGCGGCGCGCGGGGCGTCCGAGTGTCGATGGAGCGTCCGACCGAGTGGCGATGCGCGGAGCTGCCAGTTGTCGAAGGAGCGTCCAATCGAGCGACGGCGCGCGGGGCGGCCGAGGACCTGATGAAGGGCTTAATGAGGGAGGGAGTTTATGAGGCATTGACTCGTTTGATCCCGAACGGCTATCAGTTGCAGGTTGTGGCCGTTTTGTAGGTTGTCGCTGCAGCGAGCGTCCGCTGCCGAGGCCGTCATTCGCGGCTGACGCCGGAGGAAGGAGCGATGCGCGGCTGTGCTGCGGCAGGCTTGCGCCTCCACCACGGAGGTCGAGGACACGAGGCGGAGTCGACAGCCGTGCGTGGGTGCTCAATCGACAAGGTTGAAGACGATGATGAAGCGAACGACGCCGGCGGACGCGCGTGACGACGGCGAGGCGGATGGTGCCGGCGGCCATGCGAGGAGGCGCAACGACGACGTCACCGACGAGGTGCAACTAGTTGTGCAGAGGTCGGAGACGACGATGACGTGGACGGCGCCGGTGGCCGCGTACGCACTAGGCTGTACTGAGGTTGGAGACGAAAGGATGACAGCGCCGGTGGCCATGTGTAGGAGCTTGCCGACGGCGTCATACAACAGCTGTCCTTTTCTCTTCTCCTCAGCTTCATGACCAACCATGTATTTGTATGTCTGATCCGACAGGAATAAAAGACAAACTCATGGTTAAATAATTGATTGTAAAAAGACTAGATGGAATCGATACTTCCCTGATCCTCTCGTTTGTATAATGGCATGATGGCCAGTAAGTTTCTCCGGCGATGGTCATTGATCCGTTGAAGGTTGTCGTCGACCGGAGGGAACATCTGACGCTGTCGAGTGCACTCTGAAGAGAATCCGCCATGAAAACTTCCTCTGCCAGATCGCAGCTTTCACGAGGATATGTACGGGGTCGACGGCTGTCGGAGAAGAATGCTGCACGAACTCGCGCTGAAGTGGATGAGGAGAGCCTCAACGTCGAGTGGGGCTTTCTGGAGCCATGCGGAGTCGTCGGCGTTGAAGACGAACGCACCGAGACGGATCTCCCGGCCCAGGGACAAATCGCCGCCGGAAAACATGGTGAAGATGAAAAACGCAACCTCGACGAAAGTCGCTTAGACGCCTGCCCCACGGTGGGCGCCAACTGTCGTGGGAACAAGCCTGACAGTAGAAGGTAGGGGTACGAATGGAGAGGGCAGAGTCCTAGCTACGGCGAGGTTGTACACACAGATGTATGAGTTCAGGCCCCTCTCGTGGAGGTAACAGCCCTACGTCTCAGTGCTCCGGAGAGCTCTCTACTCTGTCGAGTGAAATATGTGTGTTGTGTTACAAAAGGTTGCGAACCCTTCTACCAGCGGGGAGGGGTGGCTTATATAGAGTGCGCTGCCCCTCATAACGTCTGGCATTAAGGGGTTTAATTGTAGGTAATAAAGGGGAACATTACTGGTAACGTATACAGTAAATGCTAGTTAAGGCGAGCGTAACGCCGGACCGTTGGCATCCTTGAGGAGTCTCCTGGTCTTCTGGTGTCGAGTGATTGGTGACCCCTCCGAGTGGGAGCTGTCTGACGAGTGTAGGGGGGGTCTCCCGAGTGAACATCCGTCGAGTGACTTATATGCCTTTGGCCAGTTCAGTCGGAATATTCTTGCCATCTTATTGGTCTTCAATGAGGTGTCCTTAGGTGGGGCATGTAGGACAGGCCTATTACCCTACCCTAGGTATGTATCCTCGTCACCGGCCGCGGCCCAGCCGGACGCGGGCCAGCCGGCGGTATTGATTTTCTTCGAAAAGGGGGAGAGAACCCCCCAGCTTTGGCCTACCCGGGGGTAATAACCCCGTCAAATCTCCATCAACATCTTCAGCAGCACCATCTCCTCTTCAAACCCTAGTTCATCTCTTGTATCCGATCTTTGTCTCAAAACCTCAGATTGGTACCTGTGGGTTGCTAGTAGTGTTGATTACTCCTTGTAGTTGATGCTAGTTGGTTTACTTGGTGGAAGATCATATGTTCAGATCCTTAATGATAATTAATACTCCTCTTATTATGAACATGAACATGCTTTGTGAGTAGTTACGTTTGTTCCTGAGGACATGGAATAAGTCTTGTTATAAGTAATCATGTGAATTTGGTATTCGTTCGATATTTTGATGAGATGTATGTTGTCTCTCCTCTAGTGGTGTTATGTGACGTCGACTACATGACACTTCACCATTATTTGGGCCTAGAGGAAGGCATTGGGAAGTAATAAGTAGATGATGGGTTGCTAGAGTGACAGAAGCTTAAACCCTAGTTTATGCGTTGCTTCGTAAGGGGCTGATTTGGATCCATATGTTTCATGCTATGGTTAGATTTATCTTAATTCTTCTTTCGTAGTTGCGGATGCTTGCGAGAGAGGTTAATCATAAGTGGGAAGCTTGTCCAAGTAAGGGCAGCACCCAAGCACCGGTCCACCCACATATCAAATTATCAAAGTAACGAACGTGAATCATATGAGCATGATGAAAACTAGCTTGACAGATATTCCCATGTGTCCTCGGGAGCGCTTTGCTTTATATAAGAGTTGTCCAGACTTGTCCTTTGCTACAAGAAGGATTGGGCCACCTTGCTGCACCTTTGCTACATTTATTACTTGCTATCTGTTACGAATTATCTTATCACAAAACTATATGTTACCGACAATTTCAGTGCTTGCAGAGAATACCTTACTGAAAACTGCTTGTCATTTCCTTTTGCTCCTCGTTGGGTTTGACACTCTTACTTATCGAAAGGACTATGATAGATCCCCTATACTTGTGGGTCATCAAGACTCTTTTTTGGCGCCGTTGCCGTGGAGTGAAGCGCCTTTGGTGAGTGGAATTTGGTAAAGAAAAATTTATATAGTGTTCTGAAATTTACTGTCACTTGTTACTATGGAAAATAATCCTTTGAGGGGCTTGTTCGGGGTATCTTCACCTCGACCGGAAGCACAAAGAGTTTCTCCTCAACCTACTGAACCTACTGAAGATATTTATTATGAAATTCCTTCGGGTATGATAGAGAAACTGCTAGCTAATCCTTATGCAGGAGATGGAACACTACATCCTGATTTGCACCTGATCCATGTGGATGAAGTTTGTGGATTATCTAAGCTTGCAGGTTTGCCCGAGGATGATGTCAAGAAGACGGTCTTTCCTTTATCTTTGAAGGAGAAGGCATTGACATGGTATAGCCTGATATTGGATCATGGAACTACAACCGATTGAAATTGGAATTTCATCAGAAGTTTTATCCTATGCATCTGGTTCATCGTGATCGGAATTATATTTATAATTTTTGGCCTCGTGAAGGAGAAAGTATCGCTCAAGCTTGGGGGAGGCTTAAGTCAATGTTATATTCATGCCCCAATCATGAGCTCTCAAGAGAAATTATTATTCAGAATTTTTATGCTCGGCTTTCTCTTAATGATCGATCCATGCTCGATACTTCTTGTACTGGTTCCTTTATGAAGAAGGATATTGAATTCAAATGGGATTTATTGGAAAGAATTAAACGCAACTCTGAAGATTGGGAACTTGACGAAGGTAAGGAGTCAGGTATAAACCTTAAGTTTGATTGTGTTAAATCCTTTATAGACACCGATGCCTTTCGTGAATTTAGCACTAAATATGGGCTTGACTCTGAGATAGTAGCTTCTTTCTGTGAATCTTTTGCTGCTCATGTTGATCTCCCTAAGGAGAAGTGGTTTAAATATCATCCTCCCATTGAAGTGAAAGTAGTTGAACCTATTAAAGTTGAAGAAACTATTACTTATAATGTTGATCCTGTTATTCCTGCTGCTTATATTGAGAAACCACCTTTCCCTGTTAGAATAAAGGAACATGCTAAAGCTTCAACTGTGGTTCGTAAGAGCTATGTTAGAACACCTACACCCCCTGAACAAATTAAAGTTGAACCTAGTGTTGCTATGGTTAAAGATCTCTTGGTTGATAATATTGAAGGGCATGTTATTCAGTTCTGTGATGAAGCTGCTAGAATTGCTAGACCTGATACTAAAGATAAACATAGACCAGTTGTTGGCATGCCTGTTGTTTCTGTTAAAATAGGAGATCATTGTTATGATAGCTTATGTGATGTGGGTGCTAGTGTGAGTGCAATTCCCTTTACCTTATATCAAGAAATTATGAATGATATTGCACCAGCTGAGTTAGAGGAAATTGATGTTACCATTAAGCTTGCTAATAGAGATACTATAGCACCAGTTGGGATTGTTAGAGATGTTGAAGTCTTGTGTGGGAAAATAAAATATCCTACTGATTTTCTTGTTCTTGGTTCCCCACAAGATGATTTTTGTCCCATTATATTTGGTAGACCTTTCTTGAATACTGTTAATGCTAAGATAGATTGTGAGAAAGAAACTGTTACTGTAAGTTTTGGGGATGTGTCTCATGAGTTCAATTTCTCTAAATTTCGTAGACAACCCCATGATAAAGAACTGACTAGTAAGGATGAAATTGTTGGTCTTGCTTCAATTGCTGTGCCTCCTAATGATCCCATAGAACAATATTTGCTAGACCATGAAAACGATATGCATATGAATGAAAGGAATGAAATAGATAAGATTTTCTTTGATCAGCATCCTATTTTGAAACACAACTTGCCTGTTGAAATACTTGGGGATCCTCCTCCACCCAAGGGTGATCCCGTGTTTGAGCTTAAACAATTACCGGATACTCTGAAATACGCTTATCTTGATGAAAAGAAGATATATCCTGTTATTATTAGTGCTAACCTTTCAGAGCATGAAGAAAAGAGATTATTGAAAACTCTGAGGAAGCACCGTGCTGCTATTGGATATACTCTTGATGATCTTAAGGGCATTAGTCCCACTCTATGTCAGCATAAAATTAATATGGAGCCTGACTCTAAACCAGTTGTTGATCACCTACGATGGTTAAATCCTAAAATGAAAGAAGTGGTAAGAAATGAAATATTAAAGCTTCTGGAGGCAGGTATAATTTATCCTATTTCTGATAGTAGATGGGTTAGTCCCGTCCACTGTGTTCCTAAGAAGGGAGGTATTACCGTTGTTCCCAATGATAAAAATGAATTGACCCCGCAAAGAATTGTTACAGGATATAGAATGGTAATTGATTTTAGGAAATTAAATAAAGCTACTAGGAAAGATCATTATCCTCTACCTTTTATTGATCAAATGCCAGAAAGACTATCCAAACACTCACACTTTTGCTTTCTAGATGGTTTTTCTGGTTTCTCTCAAATACCTGTGTCAAAAGAGGACCAAGAGAAAACCACTTTTACTTGCCCTTTCGGTACCTTTTCTTATAGACGTATTTCTTTTGGTTTATGCAATGCACCTGCTACCTTTCAAAGATGTATGACTGCTATATTCTCTGACTTTTGTGAAAAGATTGTTGAGGTTTTCATGGATGATTTCTCCGTTTACGGAACTTCTTTTGATGATTGCTTGAGCAACCTTGATCGAGTTTTGCAGAGATGTGAAGAAACTAATCTTGTCTTGAATTGGGAGAAGTGCCACTTTATGGTTAATGAGGGTATTGTCTTGGGACACAAAATCTCCGAAAGAGGTATTGAAGTTGATAAAGCTAAAGTTGATGCTATTGAAAAAATGCCGTGTCCTACAGATATAAGAGGTATAAGAAGTTTCCTTGGTCATGCTGGTTTATATAGGAGGTTTATTAAAGACTTCTCTAAGATTTCTAGGCCTCTCACTAATCTTTTGCAAAAAGATGTTCCATTCGTTTGTGATGATGATTGTGTAGAAGCATTTGAAATTCTTAAGAAAGCCTTGATCACTGCACCTGTTGTTCAACCACCTGATTGGAACCTACCCTTTGAAATTATGTGTGATGCTAGTGATTATGCCATTGGTGCTGTTCTAGGACAAAGAGTTGATAAGAAGTTGAATGTTATCCATTATGCTAGTAAAACTCTAGACAGTGCTCAGAGAAACTATGCTACCACTGAAAATGAATTTTTAGCAGTTGTGTTTGCTTGTGATAAGTTTAGACCTTATATTGTTGATTCCAAAGTAACTGTTCACACTGATCATGCTGCTATTAAATATCTTATGGAAAAGAAAGATGCTAAACCTAGACTTATTAGATGGGTTCTTTTGCTACAATAATTTGATTTGCATATTATTGATAGAAAGGGAGTTGAGAACCCCGTAGCAGATAACTTGTCTAGGTTAGAAAATGTTCTTGATGACCCACTACCTATTGATGATAGCTTTCCTGATGAACAATTAGCTGTCATAAATGCTTCACGTAATGCTCCATGGTATGCTGATTATGCTAATTACATTGTTGCTAAATTTATACCACCTAGTTTCACATACCAACCAAAGAAAAAGTTCTTCTATGACTTAAGACATTACTTTTGGGATGATCCACACCTTTATAAAGAAGGAGTTGATGGTGTTATTAGACGTTGTGTACCTGAGCATGAACAGGAACAGATCCTACACAAGTGTCACTCCGAGGCCTACGGAGGACACCATGCTGGAGATAGAACTGCACACAAGGTATTACAATCTGGTTTTTATTGGCCTACTCTCTTCAAGGATGCTCGTAAGTTTGTCTTGTCTTGTGATAAATGTCAAAGAATTGGTAATATTAGTAGACATCAGGAAATGCCTATGAATTACTCACTTGTTATTGAACCATTTGATGTCTGGGGTTTTGATTATATGGGACCTTTTCCAAAGTCCAACGGGTATACTCATATTCTAGTTGTTGTTGATTATGTTACTAAATGGGTGGAAGCTATTCCAACCAGTAGTGCTGATCATAACACTTCTATTAAAATGCTGAAAGAAGTTATTTTCCCTAGATTTGGAGTCCCTAGATATTTAATGACTGATGGTGGTTCACACTTTATTCATGGTGCTTTTCGTAAATTGCTTGCTAAGTATGATGTTAATCATACACTATTGGAATTCAGCAATTTGCCGTCTGCCAGCTCTTTGCCGTCTGTTGGCAGATGGCAAAGAGAGCCTTTGCCGTCAGCTGAGCAGGAACGGACGGCAAAGAACAGGCTGACGGCAAAGAAACCATTTGCCATCTGCCAGGGCTTTGCCGTCAGCCAGCTGACGGCAAAGAGCCGGAAGGCACACGACAAAGAACCCACCTGGGCCCCACTGGCCCCATGGGGGTGGTGGGCCGTATGCTCGATCTTTGTCGTCTGCCTAGGGACTCTTTGCCGTCCGCCAGTAGACGACAAAGCTGACGGCTAGTAATGGCTATAGCCCAACCCCCACCCCATCCCCTCTCACTCTCTTTCTTTGTCTCTCTCTCGCCCCGATTCCCCACCGCCGCCCCTCTCGCCTCGCCGCCGGCCGCCCCCGCACCCGCCGCCGGCCGCCCCAGCACCCGCTATCGGCAACCCCGCCGCTGGCCGCACCCGCCCCCGCCCCCGCACCCGCTGCCGGCCGCCCCGGACCTGCTGCCGGCCGCCAGCACCCGCCCCCGGCCGCCCCAGCACCCGCCCCCAGCAGCCCCGTCGCCGGCCGCCCCCGCACCCGCCCCCGGCCGCCTCCGCACCCGCTACCGGCCGCCCCGTAGCCGGTCACCCCGCCGGCAGAAGCCCCGTCGCCGGCCGCCTCACTGCCAGACGCCCCCGCACCTGCCACCGGCCGCCCCGCCGCCGGCCGCGCCGACGCCAGAAGCCCCCGCCCCCGCCACCGGCCGCTACGCCGCCCCGGCCGCCCCCGGCCCCGCCGTCTCCGGTGAGTGCCGGGCCACCCCCCTCACATTTTTTCCTGTTTTTTAGTTAGTTTTTTTCTGTTAAATTAGATAGTTAGTTTATTAGGTAGGAAAAACATAGATAGAAAAGAAAAAACTTAGAAGAAAAGTAGAAAGGAAAAAAACTAGAAGAAAAAAAAGAAGAAGAGAGGAGGAGAAGGAGAAGAGGAAAAAGGAAAAGAAGAAGAAAAAGAGGAGAAGAGGAGAAGAAGAAGAGGAAAAGGGAGGAGAAGAAGAATAAGAAGAAGAAGAAGAAGAAGAGAAGAAGAAGAAGAAAAAGGGGAGAAGAGGAGAAGAAGAAGAGGAAAAGGGAGGAGAAGAAGAATAAGAAGAAGAAGAAGAAGAAGAGAAGAAGAAGAAGAAAAAGGGGAGAAGAGGAGAAGAGGAGGAGAAGAAGAGGAAAAAGGAGGAGAAGAAGAAGAATAAGAAGAATAAGCTGACCAGTATGCGTCTGACCCCCACACTCTGCGCAACTGTTAATGCGCCGCCCCCGACGCCACTGAGCCCCGACCCCCGACCCCTGACACCTCTTCGGCCTCCCGTTGACCGAAAAGGTGCTCTTCGTCCTTCCAGAGGGCGACGGGGTCATAGTTTTGTAAATCATGTGTTAGGTCATATATTTTCCGATTTTGTTATGGAAAACATCATATTTGTGTTGATCGGGTGGATTTCAATGTGCAGTTGTTTCGTCGCTGCGAGGGTCTGTTGTTCGACGACCTCCCAGTGCATTGGACGAGCTCCGCCCCTGCGTTCGTGGGTGAGCACAAATGACTTCTCCTCCTCCCCCCTTAATTTGCTCTGTTCCGGTCTTCGTGCCGATGAAACTTGCTAGGTATAGGTGTCTTCAATCATCAGTATGCGTGACCAGTATGCGTCTCCCGTTCGAAAGGACAACATCTATAAATATGCATGTCTTTGCATATTTATAACCGCCGTCCTTTCGAATTGTCGAACGTTATCCATGGACAGCCCGAGTATGTGTAGATTGGGTTCGTTTTCCCGTATGTTCTGCTTCGGATCCTATGCAGAATTTCGTCAGTGCCTCCCTGTTGTTCTCCGGGTACACATCCTCTCTGCTTATTGCCGAGACATGTATCAGGAGAATAGCGGGGAGGTGCTGTCGAAATTCTGCGTTGGATCCGGAGCAGTGCATGGGAATACGAACTCAATCTACACAAACTCGGGTGGGATTAGGACCTATCTTAACCTATTAGCGTGTAGGTTGCATGGACGTAATAAAACTGACAAACTTGATTAACTGATGAATATATATATATTTCTTGTGTGTCCAGTAGCTAGGCAAGATGACTGATCGTGCGTGGATGTACACCGGTCACACCAGTCAGAAAGACATGACCAAAGAATGGTTAATAAATACCAAGGGGTTTGTGAGAGCCGCATTTGCAAATGGCCAGGAAAAAACATGGTGTCCCTGTCCCCGGTGCGACAACTATAAAAGGCAGACAGAGGGTGAAATGGTTAAACACCTGCAGAAGTGGGGTTTTAGGCCTAATTATACGGTGTGGACTTTTCATGGTGAGTCTGCCCAACGTGCCAGAGCTGAGGTGGTTCGTCATAGCACCGACGAGCATGGTACCGGGATCGAAGACATGGTGCAAGACTTTGATGATGCTCGGGATTCGGATGATGAGATGGAGGAATCTGCAAAGGCATTCTATGAAATGTTGGAGTCTTCAAAACGTCCTCTCCACGAGCAAACTGAGCTTTGTCAGCTGGATGCCATCGCGCAAGTAATGGCTCTGAAGGCTCAATTCAACCTGGGCAGAGAATGCTACGACGCGATGATGACAATATTTGGACGCTTTCTACCCAAAGGCCATGTACTGCCTGCAAACCTGTACCAGTCGGACAAAATTCTCCGTGTACTTAAGATGCCCTATGAGAAGATAGATGCCTGTGAGAGCGAATGTGCCTTATTTAGGCTTGAGTATGCGGACTTGAACTATTGTCCCATTTGCAAGTCTTCCAGGTATGTTGTCGTAGACAACGGTATGGGTGAGAAGATGCAGACAAAAATTCCTGTTAACGTTCTTCGCTATATGCCAATCGTACCAAGACTTCAACGTCTTTTCATGGTCGAAGAGACGGCCAGACAGATGACATGGCATAAATTGGGCAAAAGAACCGAACTAGATGCAGATGAGAATCAGATGTTGGTACACACTTCAGACGCTTTTGCGTGGTAGCACTTCGATGCATTACATAACGATAAAGCGGCAGATCCAAGGCATCCTCGAGTCGCCATCAGCACGGATGGGTTCAATGTGTTTGGTATGACGGCAACCCAATATAGTTGTTGGCCTGCATTTGTCATTCCACTCAATCTCCCCCCCGGAGAGATTATGAAAAGAAAGAACATTTTCCTGACGTTGATAATTCCAGGGCCCAACTATCCGGGGAAGAATATGAATGTGTACATGCAGCCGCTTAAGGATGAATTGCAACAAGCTTGGGATAATGGGATCAAGACATACGACGCCGCTACCAAAAAAACCTTCAAAATGCATGTGTGGAACATGTACTCGATGCATAACTTGCCGGCGTATGCCCTATTCGTTGGCTGGTGTGTGCATGGAAGGTTCCCGTGCCCCACATGAAAGGCAGCTCTTCAGTTCCGTTGGCTGCAGGCAGGTCGCAAGTATTCTTGCTTCGACATGCATAGACAGTTCCTGGATCCTCGCCATAAGTTCAGAAAAGACAAGAAGAATTTCATCAAAGGTAGAGTTGTCAAAAACTCTGCACCACCCGCGTTGACAGGCCAACAGCTCCTGGATCAGTTAAACGCTCTCGAGCCGGATCCAAAACGTCCTGGGTATTTCAAAGGGTATAATACGGAACACGCATGGACTCACAAGTCATGCTTATGGGATCTGCCTTAGTTCAAAGACCTCCTTTGCCCACACAACATCGACGTGATGCACACTGAAAAGAATATCGCCGAGGCCATTTTTGGTACATTGTTCGGCATAGAGGGGAAGTCAAAGGATAATCCTAAGGCTAGAATCGATCAGGAGGCTCTATGTGACAGACCGTTACAAAACATGCGACAAGGGAAAGGAAAGCAGAACTGGACTAAGCCAAAGGCATGGTTGTATCTTGGAAGGCCGGCTATGAGGAAAATGATCTTGTGAGTGAAAATGCAGTTGATGTTCCCCGATGGTTATGCAGCGAATCTAAAGAGGGGAGCCAGTCTTGACAAACTGAAGATATTTGGTCTCAAGAGTCATGATTGGCACATATGGCTTGAGCGGGTAATGCCGGTGATGCTGCGTGGCTTTATCCCTGAGGATGAATGTCTAGTACTGGCAGAGCTGAGCTATTTCTTCCGTTCTCTTTGTGCGAAAGAACTATCGCCTGGCGTGCTAGATGAAATGGAAGAGTTGGCGTCAGAGTTGATATGCAAGTTAGAGAAGATCTTTCCACCGGGCTTCTTTAATCCAATGCAGCATTTGATTTTGCATCTCACGACCGAGGCAAGATTGGGGGGGCCCGTGCAAAATCGTTGGTGCTTCGCAACTGAGAGGATGCAGAAGACGCTTCGAGCAAAATGTAAAAATAAACGTAGAATTGAAGCATCGATGGCCGAGGCATTCATTACTGAGGAGGCGGCAAACTTCGTGACAGCACACTACGAAGCCAAAAATCGTCATTTGCATAATCCGAAGCCTCGGTACAATGATGGCGACCCAAAAAAAAGTCTATCCAACCTCAGCCTATTCAAAGGGAAGCTCACACCAGCCGGTGCTTCTAAAGCAGAAGCGTTGGATGTCGATGAATGGCGGACCATTTCGTTGTATATCTTCAACAACCGAACAGAAGTGCGGCCGTACATGGAGTAAGTTGTTGGTACATTATTGTTTCGCAACTTGTAATTCCTTAGAACTGCTCTTATTCCCGGATATTTGATAGAGTCGATACGTCGCCAAATTCTCGGATGGAGTGGTCATCCAAAAGGATTCCGTCGAAGAGTATGAGCTCCTGGCGAAGCATGGAGGCGGCTATCCCGGTTTCATCTCTTGGTTCAAACAAACGGTAATTACCATTAATGGACCATTTCATTTCTTCGTCTTATTTGCGTCTAATGCAACAATCCTTTCGTATTAAACTTGTAGGCTAATTCAGAGTCTATGGACGCAGAACTGAGACAAGTCGCTAATGGTTTTGACTATAAGGTCCGTTCATTTGACAGATACGACATCAACGGGTATCGCTTTCGTACCTTTGGCAAAGACCTATCTATGCACGACCTGAAGACTACAAATTGTTGTGTCTCTGCTATCGGCGAAGGAGGTACAGAGTACTATGGAAGAGTTGAAGCAATTTATGCACTTCTATTCTATGGTGAAAACCCACCGAACGTCGTAGTCTTCAAATGTCATTGGTTCCAGCCGAAGGAGACTAGAAGGACTCATGAACATATAGGGCTAGTCGAAATCAAACAAAGCACCTATTTAGATGTGCCCGATGTCTATATTACGGCTCAACAGGCAACCCAAGTTTTCTATCTACCGTGGGCCTGCCAAACTGATCCCAATCTGAAAGGTTGGGATGTCATTTATGAAGTGCCGCCACATTTTAGACCACCTCCCCTCAATGAAGAGGATTATGAACCTCACATTAACGAAGACACATATGAAGGAGAATTCTTCCAAGAAACACGTATTTCCAAAAAACGTTTCAAGAATCGCTCTACTTCACCTCGGAACATTGAAGTAGACAGCGACAATGAATCCGACTTAACCCCTGAGCCGGAACAGGAAGAGCCGGAACAAGAAGAGGTTACTGATGCGGATGACCTGTCAATGCTTAACCGATTACATGAAGGAGGCCTTCCACACGTTGTTCCTGATAGTGATGATGATCATGCATTTATTGATGATAGTGATGATGATGATGCATTTATTGATCCCGGAGAATATATAGACGATCAAGATTATTATTAATTCATGTCAGGTAATCAACTTTTAGTTCATGTTAGGTATATGATGATACACTTAAATTATATACATTTTATTATTCATGTCGGTATTCAATTTTATGTTGTACTAATTTCGTTTACTACTTGTCATGGCAGTTGTTGAAAGATGGTGGGAAAGGGTCGAGAGAACTCCGCGGCTCCTTCGTCGGAGGGTGGTGGGATGGGTACTTCCATTCCTGCCGACTCTCTTGGGAGAGCGTTGCTCTCTACTCTGCATACACCGGTGGCCGCTTCTTCGTCGACCCCCGTGAGAGGAGGTCGGGGGAAGAAGAGAGGTAGTAGAGGTGGGAGAGGAGGGAGAGGAGGCCGCGGCAAAGGTAGGGTGGCTGCTACGCCTTCCTCGCCGCCACCCCCAGCTGATTCACCCGAGCACAGGACTGCTAGGGTGGACCCGTCTGAGGACGAGGCTACGCGGACTCCGGTCCACGAGCCTCGGGTCGACGAGCCTTCGACCTACACGACTCCTGTCCCAGAGGCTTCGTCCCACGAGACTCCGGAGCAGAGTAGGGATGAGGGCACGTCCCGGTAGACCCCATGGGATACCTAGCCGGAGGAGCCTAGTGGCCATGTTGATGGTGGCGGGGATCTTTTTCTGATAGCGACGAGGAGCTGCCTGAGGGCGCCACCGTCTACCAGCGTGGTATGACACGGCTCCCGCCCGTGCCTGCGACCCGCGAGCTAAGGTGGTTGATTAGGCCTGATGGGGAGAGGTAAGTGCATGTACTCTTTTTTAACCTTTTGCCTTCACATTTTTTCAAATATCTAATGTGTTGGCTTTGTCATACTGCAGGGGTTGGCATCATCCCAAGGATGCCCGCAGGCCCAACAGCATCCTTGGTGTCCTTGTCAGGCAAAACTTCCCGGGGTTTGTCATGTTGCCCGGTGAGGGCCAGGTTCGAGAGTTAGGACTGACCTGGGAGCACTACTTGGCTGCACCGGCCCCGCCTGAGGAGAGGATCGACGGTGTTTTGTGCCACACGAGGGCGGAGATGGTGATCAGGCATTTTTGGGTAATTTCTCCTTTACACAATTAAAAATCAACAATAGCTAGTTATTGTACTAATAAGTGTTGTGTCGTCTGATTGCAAACCTTCTACAGGTGTCAGGAGGGATACGAGGAGGCCGCGGCAAAGGTTATCGATCAGCAATGCAAGCGCCTACTGCAAAACTTTCGGCACGAGGCTCGGGTGCAGGCTGTTCGAGAGTACTATGCCTTGCGGCGTATTAGGAAGGAGAAGTCGACGTGCCGCGGAAAGAAGATGGAGAAGGAGCATTACATGAAGGTAATTACGTATTCTTAAGGCCTTGTACTTAGTTTCCTTCATTTGATTCCTACGCGTAGCGCTCAAATATCTCTTTATTAACTTAGGTGCCCCCAAGATGGTGTGCGGATATGATGGATTGTTGGGAGGCGTTGGTGGATGAGTAGTGCTCAAAACAATGGCTATCCGTCCACAAGAATGCCAAGGACCGGCGTAACAAAATGGTTGGTGTGCCACACCATCAAGGGAGCACCAACTTAAATCAGTTTGGTCTGAACTGGGTATGTGGTTAGCTTCATGATTCATGCAATTCATTCTTGATTCTAGCTTGAGCCCTTTACTAATACTTTGTTCCTCTCTCTCTCTTTTAGGCGCATCACAATAAAACGGAGGTGCCACAGATGTACGACCTCTATGCGATGGCCCATACTGCCTCGTACAAGAAGGTCAAGGCATTCTCTGAGTCTGACCTCGATGATCCCTTGAAGTTCAGCAACATCTCCTCCCACAACAAGCTCGTGAGGTACAGAGATGAGGGGAAGGCGAGGAAAGGGGAGGACTTTAACCCGAGCCAGGAGCCTATTGATCCAGAGCTAGCGATGATAGCTAGTGGCGGGAGGCCCCATGGCTTGATTGCCATTGGATATGGCCTTATACGTTGTCCTAGCAACCTCCGGGAGATCAAGGCGCGCCAAACGAGCTCCTGTCCTGAGATAAGGCCTCGTCCACGGCCAATCGAGCTCGCCATCGAGGTTAGTTATACGGACTCAGATATCTTTCCTCATTACGTTGTGTGTGTGAACAAAGATGATTACAATGCTAACGAGGAGTTGTGTTGCAGGCTGCTATTCTGAAAGAGAGAGAGGCAACACAGGCGCTTATGGCGGCGAAGGAGAAGGAGATGGAGGAGAGGACGGCAAGGTTGTTGGAGGAGGAGAGGGCACGGTCCGATGCGTCTTACCGGGCCATCTACGAGCTCTTCGTGGTAAGATTCTTCTTCATATTTGTCAAATCTTGCATTTAATGTTTGTTTTATTAATAATGAATATCGTTGACTTGTGAAAACCAAATGTGCAGACTATGTGCGAGAAGACCGGCCAGGCCGCTCCGTCGATGCCAGTCATTACCATGGCTGCAACGGTGAGTTTCATTTCAATGCAATGATCTTTTCAGTGTCATCATGCTAACGAGACATTGCAAATCATCTTTGGTGCATCTTAACTCCGGAGTCGCATCGCACGACCCTTCTCCAGGGCAGCCTTCTCCAGGTGAAACCGGTCCGAGCAACCGCGGTGCCTCTCCTCCGTGATGACGAGGACGGTAAGCCCCAAACTTAGCTCGTTTTCTCAAAGAAAGACAAACTTAGCACTTAGACAAACTTAGCTCCTTCCAAAATATTAGTGTTAGGGGAAACGACCATCACCAACTGTCGAAATATTAGTGTTAGGTACTGTCCACCAACATACACCACCATATAAGTGTGAGTGAGTGCGCACCATACACACCATGAGGCAAACCTCGAAAGACCTATCCTTCTTCCAATTTTGCCCGAATGACACAAATAAGCAATAAGAAGAAGAAAACAAGAGGAGAAAGATAGAGAGAAGAAAACCGCTTCTTCATCTTCTGCTTCTTATTCTACTCTTCTTCATCTAACTTTCGTATTTCCCATTTTGCAGATTAGAGTCACTTCACGGAAGCTTGCATTGATGGAGTGCTTGTGATTTTGTATCGATGAACAATGTTAAACTTGCTATATATGTGAAACTTGTTACTATTGTAATATGGTGAACAATGTGACATTTGTTTTGGTATGTTTGATGGATACTTGTGCTTGTTGTTGGATGATCATCAATTGGGTTATTGTGAAATATATACATATATAGCATATTTTGCCTGTGAAAATTGTTGGATATAAGAAAAAATAGAAAAAACTGGGGCAATATTGCCACTTTGCCGACAGCCACCGTCGGCATAGCTTCTTTGCCGTCCGGCACCGATGGCAAAGGTGACACGTGGCACTCACCTGTGCACCCTGGGAGTGCCAGGCCTGCTATTTGGTACATTTGCCATCCGGGGACGGACGGCAAAGAAGCTATGCCGACAGTGGCCGTCGACAAAGTGGCATTATTTCCCCAGTTTTTTCTGCGGACGGCAAATGAGGGGTGGCAGACGGCAAAGGCTGCGGACGTCAAAGGAGAGGGTGGCAGACGGCAAAGGCTACGGACGGCAAAGGAGAGGGTGGCAGATGGCAAAGGCTGTGGACGGCAAAGGAGAGGGTGGCAGACGACAAAGGCTCCGTTAGCCACTAACGGGGCTAACTAAAGTTTACGCCGTCCAGCCGCTTTGCCGCCTGCTGCCTGACAGCAAAAACACTTTGCCGTCCGCTGTACAAAGGCAGACGGCAAAGCACTCCTTTACCGGAGTTCCCAGTGCCGGAAATTTGGCCGTCTGCTGCCGGACGGCAAAGGCTTTGCCGTCGGTGGTCCTACCCTTTGCCGTCCGCTATGGCAGACGGCAAAGTACCTGATTCCAGTAGTGATAGAATTGCATCTCCATATCATCCTCAGTCTAGTGGTCAAGTAGAATTAAGCAATAGAGAAATTAAATTGATCTTGCAAAAGACTGTTAATAGATCTAGAAAGAATTGGTCTAAGAAACTTGATGATGCATTATGGGCTTATAGAACTGCTTACAAAAACCCTATGGGTATGTCTCCGTATAAAATGGTTTATGGTAAAGCATGTCACTTACCTCTTGAACTAGAACATAAAGCTTATTGGGAAATCAAAGAGCTCAACTATGATTTCAAACTTGCTGGTGAGAAGAGGTTATTTGACATTAGCTCACTTGATGAATGGAGAACCCAGGCCTATGAGAATGCCAAGTTGTTTAAGGAAAAAGTTAAGAGATGGCATGATAATAGGATACAAAAGCGTGAATTCAATGTAGGTGACCATGTCTTGCTATACAATTCTCGTTTAAGATTTTTTGCAGGAAAACTTCTCTCTAAATGGGAAGGGCCTTACATTATCGAGGAAGTGTATCGTTCCGGTGCCATCAAGATCAACAACGCCGAAGGCACAAATCCGAAGGTGGTAAACGGGCAAAGAATCAAACATTATATCTCAGGTACTCCCATATATGTTGAAACTAATATTATCAATACCATAACTCCGGAGGAGTACATTAGGGAGACCTACCAGAATGTTTCAGACTTCGAAAAGGAATAGGTATGTGGTACGGTAAGCAAACCGACTCTAAAACTTTTCCAATAGCAGTTTTTCTCCATTTTGGAATATTTAATAAATTAGGAAAATTTAAAGTAGTCCGAAAAGTGCACGAGGAGGCGACAAGCCAGGGGGGCGCGCCCTACCCCCCTGGGCGCGCCCCTCTGGCTTGTGGCCACCCCGTGCACCCTTCGGACTCCGTTTTCTTGTGGTATACTCCTTTAGGTCGGTAAAAATCCATTATATAATCTCCCGAAGGTTTTGACCTTCGTATCACGACAATACCTCCTGTTTTCGTTTTGAGCTATTTCTGTAGCAGATTTAGATCGCCATGACGTCCCCAAGTGCTTCGAAGGACAAGTTCTTCGAGAAGGTCATCAACCCCTACCTTGCGGAGGTGCTGCGACACCCTCAAACCATTGAGATGCGTGAGGGGGTGCTGCACATCCGTGATGTTGAGGGGCCAAAGAAGACCGGAAGCGTGGAGACAAGGCTCGAAGCAATGGAGCAACAAGTTTTCAAGTGCCAAGGGATGGTGGAACATGGACTCAATGCCAATCACATGATGATCGCGGAATTTACCCATAAGCACAAACTGGACGCCAAGGACATCGAGGAGCACATCAGCAAGCTTTATGAGAAAATCAAGCATCTCCAAGCCCAGATCTATGACCTGCAAAACCAAAACTATGAGTATTGATAAGTCTCCATCGTATCTATAAATTTTGATTGTTTCATGCCAATATTCTACAACTTTCATATACTTTTGGCAACTTTTTATACTATTTTTGGGACTAACATATTGATCTAGTGCCCAGGGCCAGTTCCTGTTTGTTGCATGTTTTTTGTTTAGCAAAATATCCATACCAAACGAAGTCCAAACGCGATAAAAACTTACGGAGAATTTTTTGGAATATATGTGATTTTTGGGAAAAAGAATCAACGCGAGACGATGCCCGAGGGGCCCACAAGCCATAGGGGCGCGCCCTAGGGGGTAGGGAGCGCCCTGGACCCTTGTGGTCACCCCGTCAGGCGGTTGGTGCCCTTCTTTCGCCGCAAGAAATCTAATATCCGGATAAAAACCGTGTTAAAATTTCAGCCCAATCGGAGTTACGGATCTCCGGGAATATAAGAAACGGTGAAAGGCCAGAATCTGGGAACGCAGAAACAGAAGGAAACAGAGAGAGAGATCCCATCTCGGAGGGGCTCCCGCCCCTCCGCCGCCATGGAGGCCAAGGACCAGAGGGGAAACCCTCCTCCCATCTAGGGGGAGGTCAAGGAAGAATAAGAAGGAGGGGCGCTCTCTCCCCCTCTCTCCCGGTGGCACCGGAACGCCGCCGGGGCCATCATCGTGACGGCAATCTACACCAACAACTTCGCCGCCGTCATCACCAACTCTCTCCCCCTCTATGCAGCGGTGTAACACCCCTTCTCCCCGCTGTAATCTCTACTTAAACATGGTGCTCAACGCTATATATTATTTCCCAATGATGTATGGCTATCCTATGATGTTTGAGTAGATCCGTTTTGTCCTATGGGTTGATTGATGATCATGATTGGTTTGAGTTGCATGTTTTATTATTGGTGCTGTCCTATGGTGCTCTCCGTGTCGCGCAAGCGTGAGGGGTCCCTGCTGTAGGGTTTGCAATATGTTTATGATTCGCTTATGGTGGGTGGCGTGAGTGACAGAAGCACAGACCCGAGTAAGTAGGTTGTTTACGTATGGGAATAAAGAGGACTTGATACCTTATAATGCTATGGTTGGGTTTTACCTTAATGATCTTTAGTAGTTGCGGATGCTTGCTAGAGTTCCAATCATAAGTGCATATGATCCAAGTAGAGAAAGTATGTTAGCTTATGCCTCTCCCTCATATAAAATTGCAATAATGATTACCGGTCTAGTTATCGATTGCCTAGGGACAAATAACTTTCTTGTGACAAAAAGCTTTCTACTAAGACTAACTTAGTTGTTTCTTCATCTAAACAGACCCTAGATTTTATTTACGTGTTCTTTATTATCTTGCAAACCTATCCTATCACACCTACAAAGTACTTCTAGTTTCATACTTGTTCTAGGTAAAGCGAACATTAAGCGTGCGTAGAGTTATATCGGTGGTCAATAGAACTTGAGGGAATATTTGTTGTACCTTTAGCTCCTCGTTGGGTTCGACACTCTTACTTATCGAAAGAGGCTACAACTGATCCCCTATACTTGTGGGTTATCAAGACCTTTTTCTGGCGCCGTTGTCGGGGAACAATAGCGTGGGGTGAATATTCTCGTGTGTGCTTGTTTGCTTTATCACTAAGTAGATTTTATTTGCTGTTCTAAGTTGTTCTCTATCTTTAGTTATGGATATGGAACACGAAATACCAACAAAAATACGTGTACTTGCTACTCATGGAGATGGGGAACCTCCTAAAACCCTCGATGCTCGTTATGTGGAAAATATTATGCACTACTTTGATAATCCTGAGAAAACCCCATTCAACTTGATAATGGGATACACGTTGGATCAACGTGAATACTTTAGGGATTATCGCTTATCTCAAAAAGGGAAACACTTATGGGATCAAATTAGAATACTGGAATGGTTTGCGCATGCTCGAGATGTGACTTTACTTGTTGCTCTAATATAGAAGCTCGACACCTTCCCTTTCAATGCAAATTTAATGATAATGAAACCTTAGCTTCTTATGCTAATGGTATATTTGATTACTATGATGTGGAACAAATAGAAGAGTTTGTTGCTTTTAAGGGTGCTTATGAAATTGAAGCTTTGTTTGAAAAGTATGAAGATTATGATGATGTTGTTTACCGATCTCAAAATTTGGCTATGCTTCGTTATTGTTATGCCAATTATGAATATAATGCCCATATTGATCAATTTATTGAGAAAGTCTCTGTTATCCAAGAAGATACTAATATTTTGCAGGAATCTATGAAAGAAGAAATTGATGACACTGTGAGCTCATTGGATGAAAAAGATGAGGAGGAGAGCGAAGAACGAAAGGAGGAAGAGCGGATTAGCTACCCGTGCCCACCTTCTAATGAGAGTAACTCTTCAACTCATACATTGTTTAATTTCCCTTCGTTCTTACCGAAGGATGAATGCTATGATAATTGCTATGATCCCTTGGATTCGTTCGAAATATCCCTTTTTGATGAACTTGATGCTTGCTATGCTTGTGGCCATGATGCCAATATGAATGGTGCTTATGGAGATGAACTTGCTATAGTTCCTTATGTTAAATGTGAAATTGTTGCTATTGCACCCACACATGATAGTCCTATTATCTTTTTGAATTCTCCCAACTACACTATATCGGAGAAGTTTGCACTTATTAAGGATTATATAGATGGGTTGCCTTTTACTATTACACATGATGATTTTGATAGATATAATATGCATGTGCTTGCTGCTCCTACTTGCAATTATTATGAGAGAGGAACTACATCTCCACCTCTCTATGTTTCCAATATGATAAAATTGCAAGAAATTGCTTATGCTATGTATTGGCCTTTACTTGATGTGCATGAATTGTTCTTTTATGATATGCCAATGCATAGGAAGAGAGTTAGACTTCGTTGTTGCATGATATATGTTAATTTGTGCTCCCTACTAAATTACAAATCATTGTTAATTAGAATTGGCTTTGATATACCTTGGGATCCGGGTGGATCAATTACTTGAGCACTTTACGCCTAGCTTAATGGCTTTAAAGAAAGCGCTGCCAGGGAGACAACCCAGAAGTTTTAGAGAGTCGTTTTATTCTGTTGTGTGCTTTTATATAGTTTAAAAAACAAAAAAATAAAGAGGGGAACCTAAAACTTTTTCAAAAAGAAAAGTGAAAGTGAGAGAGACGAGCATTGTTAAAATGGGAGCATGCCTTGAACTTTGTTCATGCCCATGTAAACCTTGTGAATCTTAATTACAGAAACTTTTCAACAAAAATAATTAACCCCTTGTATAAATCCATTGTATTAGAAAAATAATGTGCCAAGATTTGCCTTTAGGATGATTAGATTGCTTGTTTGGTGTGTGCAGTGCAAAAACAGAAACTTTGGCTGTAGTGCGTGAATTTACATTTTTTACTGGAATGTCAAAAGTTTCTGAAATTTTTACACAGTACTTATATGCAAATTTTTTATTTTTTCCTAATTTTTCGGAATTTTTAGAGTTACATAAGTATAGTAAATGTTCAGATTGCTTCAGACTGTTCTGTTTAAGACAGATTCTGTTTTTGATGCATTGTTTTGCTTGTTTTGATGAAACTACCGATTGTATCGGCGGTATAAGCCATAAAGAAGTTATAATACAGTAGATACAATGCAAAAATAAAATATGAATGGGTTTGCAACAGTACTTAAAGTGGTAATTTGCTTTATTATACTAACGGATCTCACGAGGGTTTTGTTAAGTTTTGTGTGATTGAAGTTTTCAAGTTTTGGGCGAGATCACGATGGATGAAGGAATAAGGAGTGGAAAGAGACTAAGCTTGGGGATGCCCGAGGCACCCCAAGGTAATATTCAAGGACTCCCAAGAAACTAAGCTTGGGGATGCCCCGGAAGGCATCCCCTCTTTCTTCTAACAACCATCGGTAATTTTACTTGGAGCTATATTTTTATTCGTCACATGATATGCGTAAATCTTGGAGCGTCGTGTGCTTTTTATTTTTATTTTAATAATGCACCATGCTGGTATGAGAAAGTCCTTGGTTGATTTATAGAAGGATCTTTGCACCTCACTTATATCTTTTGAGTATGGCTTTGTAGAATGCTTCATGTGCTTCACTTATATCATTTGAAGTTTGGATTGCCTGTTTCTCTACACATAGAAAACCGCCATTTGTAGAATGCTCTTTTGCTTCACTTATATTTGTTAGAGCGTGGGCATATCTTTTGTAGAAAGAATTAAACTCTCATGCTTCACTTATATCTATTTAGAGAGTCAACAGGAATTGGTCATTCATATGGTTAGTCATAAAATCCTACATAAAACTTGTAGATCACTGAATATGATATGTTTGATTCCTTGCAATAGTTTTGCGATATAAAGATGGTGATACTAGAGTCATGCTAGTCAGTAATTGTGGATTGGTAGAAATACTTGTGTTAAAGTTTGTGATTCCCGTAGCATGCACGTATGGTGAACCTTTATGTGATGAAGTCGGAGCATGATTTATTTATTGATTGTCATCCTTTGTGTGGAGGTCGAGATCGCGCGATGGTTAACTCCTACCAACCCTTCCCCTAGGAGCATGCGTGTAGTACCTTGTTTCGATGACTAATTTTTTTTTGCAATAAGTATGTGAGTTCTTTATGACTAATGTTGAGTCCATGGATTATACGCACTCTCACCCTTCCACCATTGCTAGCCTCTCTAGTACCGCGCAACTTTCGCCGGTGTAGTACACCCACCATATATCCTTCCTCAAAACAGCCACCATACCTACCTATTATGACATTTCCATAGTCATTCCGAGATATATTGCCATGCAACTTCCACCGTTCCGTTTATTATGACATGCACCATCATTGTCATATTGCTTTGCATGATCGTAAGATAGCTAGCATGATGTTTTCATGGCTTGTCCGTTTTTTGATGTCATTGCTACGCTAGATCATTGCACATCCCGGTACACCGCCGGAGGCATTCATATAGAGTCATATTTTGTTCTAGTATCGAGTTGTAATTCTTGAGTTGTAAGTAAATAAAAGTGTGATGATCATCATTATTAGAGCATTGTCCCATGTGAGGAAAGGATGATGGAAGCTATGATTACCTCACAAGTTGGGATGAGTCTCCGGACTTTACAAAAAAAATAAAAGAGGCCAAAGAAGGATACCAAAAAAAATGAAAAAATGAGAGAAAAGAGAGAAGGGGCAATGCTACTATTCCTTTTTCCACACTTGTGCTTCAAAGTAGCACCATGATCTTCATGATAGAGAGTCTCCTATATTGTCACTTTCATATACTAGTGGGAATTTTTCATTATAGAACTTGGCTTGTATATTCCAATGATGGGCTTCCTCAAATTGCCCTAGGTCTTCGTGAGCAAGCAAGTTGGATCACTACTAGGAGAAAGCCTACTAGTAGCGCTTGAAAAACCTATAGCAGTAGCGCTGGGTCCAGCGCTACTGCTAACGCGCTACAGCTAAGTTGTAGCAGTAGCGCTGGTTGGTGCAGCGCTACTGCTAAGTATGGTTAGCAGTAGCGCTGCGCTGACCAGCGCTACTACTACAACTTAGCTGTAGCGCTGCAGAAAGGCAAGTGCTGCTGCTAATCCAGCGCTGCTGCTAGATGCCTTCCAGCGCTGCTGCTAGTATTCCTGCTTTCACAGATTCATACCCCTCTACGTATTTATGATGTATTTGTACAGGCTCTATACAGTAGTTTCATCAGATCACAATAAACATACACTATTCTCATCATATCATACACATACAGTAGTCTCGTCATACCATCATCATCATCATTCAACACAAATATCATCACATCTCGAAAATAGCGATACACAAGTCATGTCATGTCTCGAATAAGTGCAACTGCATGGTCATGGCACACACACAAGTTTCATCATCTCTATCTAAACCATGATGTAGAAGAGAAGAGCGATCAGCATGAGCAAGACCGCGACTATGTAGTACTTGAGGCACCGGCGGTTCCGCCCCCGCTCTTGTCGGAGCGTCCACCTCAAGTAACTACTTTCCGCTACGGCTCTGCTGTCGAACCCTCTGTGGCTAGCACCCGGGTACTTGTCCACCTGGGCCTGAGCGTCTGGCCAGTGGTCGTAGACTCCTGGAACCCTCCCAACGAACACGGCGTAGCAGTCCTTCGCCATCTCTGATCTATGTACCTGCATCTTCAGTTGATGAACTGAACGATAATATGCAACATAATGTACTTAAGAAAACAAAGAGGCATAATTAGCAAAATACAAGCAACCTATATTAAACATAAATGACGAAGTTCCTCATACCCAAACTAATTAACTAGAGCGATCTACGCTAGTTCAGGACCACGGTTTAATTACATCACATAGTTTCGCCGTGCATAAATTCAAAGTTTTGTGATAGAAAGACAGTAGTGACACATATACTGCCATCGACAATCACTCCTCCATGTCGGCGGTCCAATCTTCATAGTAAGGGAGGAAGCACCCGAGCTTCTTGAAAGGCTTCAGGTCCAGGCCCTAAGCGATTAGCAGTGCTCGGACATCATCCCGCGTGATTGGCCCATGGTAGAACATCCCTGTTGGTTCGAGGACCTGCTTCATGATCACTTGGGCAAGTTCACACTGTACGTGATAAAACTCAGCTCGGATTCGATGATCCGGTGTCTTTCCTATGCTTGTGGCCCAGTTGACAATCTCGGCATCGTTGGTAGTAGCTGACATGCGAAGGCGTTGATTACCCCTTCTGAACTCGAGCAGGTGATGCATGAGGTAGAATCCATCAGCCTTACTGGTGTGCGGTTGCTGGATGCAGCAGAAGTCGGTCTTATGGCTGAAAACCAGCCCGTTCTTCCTGTACTTTTTCACCTTGATATATCCACCAGACAGGCTGAAGGTTAACAGGGCACTATCGAGAACACTCTTTATGTGCTTGTAATCCTTTTTCTTGATGTTCTTCGATGAGTCCAAGTAGATAGCATGGGAGTATTCTGGGTACAGAACGATGAGGACGGCGCCCCCCCGCTGCGCAAATTAAGTACACCTCAAATTAGCCTCCATGCTTGCAAAGGAATGATTAACACTTACGAAAGGATATGCGCGGATGACTTACGTGGGATGATAAGGTAGGAGAATCGCTTCCTTGTCCTTATTAGCGATCATGAAGCCGCCGATGTACTTGCTCGCATAGTCATGGTGCTCTTTGCAGACTGCCAAGAAGCTCTCGTGCATATGGTACGGGTCCGCGACGCAGATATATTTTATGTTCTCGATCCTGATGAAGTAGTTGAGATACAGCGCATACATGCGGATGAACTGGAAATCCAGCTTGGTCATGTGGAACATGTCATAGATGTAGTCAAATCGCAGGATGAACTTATCCGCGGGCCATCCCTCGATGTACAACTTCCCACCCGGCACCTGAGCCACGTAAAGTGGGTAACCTGTTTTTTCCGAGATGAGAAGGCTTTTCTCTCTGGCCAGCACATCATCATGAAGTCTCCTTAGATCATTGTTCAGTATGTCCTCTAGTGCATTCTGAGGTAGGATCGGGTGGCCGGCGACATGGAAACGCTCCGCACCTATGACAGGTATTCTGTCTACCTCCCGGGGCTTCAGAGGCGGCTGGCTGCTTGAAGCAGCTCTGGCGCCTTTAGAGCCTTTCCTCTCCGGTCTCCTCCTTTGCTTCTTGGCGGGTGGCGGTAGTGAGCCCACCATACCTTCCCTAACCACCCCCCCAGTGTCGTCGGGCTAATCAGTGGATGGCCCTCGGGTTGTTGCTGGGTAGAGGCGGCATCTGGAGGCGTCTCCTGCGAGGATCGCTTGAAGAGAGACTTTTTGCATTCCGCCTTAGGACGTTCCGGCTCCGGCAAATCAGGCAGCATCAAGTCATCATATCCACGCTCATAGCCTGAGTCTTCGTCGTCCTGAGCCATCAATCCTCCATCATCATAGGCGGTATTGAAATACTTGTCTGGTTCATCATCCTCCTCCTCCATGTCATCATCAGCATTTGCTTCTTCGACAACGGGGGCGACGTCATCTGGCACTAATGGAGGCTCTCCCTCGTGTCGTCCGCTATCACCCGCCACGACAGGTGCAGGTAATTTGGTAGGTGGGGTGGTGTTCATACCTTCTTGAGAAGCTGTCGTTGGTGTGATACTGGGCGCCTCGACACGAAGAAGAGTCTTCAGCCAAGGCAAGAACCAGCTCTTGCATGCGCCAATCCGTTGAGGGGTCTCCTCGTCATCGACTGGTACCGGAGGGGCAAATCCTCGAAGCCCGCTAAGACACTGGCCACGTTAACCTTGAAGACGCCATCGAGCATCTCTCGGTTGTGGAACATGCGGTCCTTCGGCTTCACGATCATTGCCTTTCCCACGGCCACCTTCTGGTCCTTGATGTCGTACAGTAGGGTCCATGGGGTATCGTTGGCCTACGAAGACATGTCTGCGACGTCAAACATCCGAAAGACAACTGAAACGGAAGGCTATATAGACATGCTGGTGAAAAGGGTATGACGTGTAATTACCGTGAGGGCGTCGATCTCAGCCATAGACGAAGGCCCGCCGAGCATGCCAGAGATGGAGGTCGGGCTGCTATGAACAGGAGCGGGACCTTTTGCGGTTGCTTGAGCAGGTGCTGGTGGTGTGATGTTCACCGAATTGCTCCTGACATAGCTGGGAAGGGGAAAGTCCTCTGGCCCTTTCTCTAGATTGCTCTTCGACCAATCGATAATTGCCGGAATCAAGCTGGTAATAATTGCATATTGGAAGTCATTGACCCTTGCATTGACTACCCCGAGCAACTCTTCTTTGGTCTCAGCTTTGGTCTTATTGACCGCAATCGCGACCTTCTCGTCGATGGTCTGCTGGTTGAGCACCCGTCTCTTCCTTCTTTCCTCTGGCTCCTCGCGGTAGCACGTCTTCCACGAGGCGCCATCTCCGACGCTGTGCACACGTCCATAGGACGGCGATTGGTCCCCCGGGACCTTTTTCAGTATGTTCAGGGCCCGGTTGAAATGGGTGTCCCACTTGGGCCTCGCCGACGACTGTGACGACTCGTCGCTTTCGGCTGCCTTTTGGTGCTGCTCTTTCTGCAAAAGGAACGTGGATGGTTTACTAGTAATGTGACAAAACTTGTAGTCGAATTGATTGGAAGCTAATATGATATGGTGGTAATATAACAATTACCAGAAGTCTCATGAACTCCCTCGTGTTCGGGTCCGTGTAAAAGATCTTCTTGACGCGGTCCCACTTGTACCGGGCCCTGATCCAGTCACGCTCCAGCGGGTCGGTGAACTCCGCCAAGGGGTCTGGGATTCCGTGACTTTCACGTTCGGCGTCCTCCTTGGCCCATACGTGCCTCTTCCCCTCGTAACCACGGCTTCCGAGGCGGTGGGGAGGCGTGTTCCTGGCCTGGAGCACCTTCATTTTCTCTGACTTTTTCTTGGTTTCATCTTCAGCACAAGTCTCCTTGAATTTTTCAAAGTCCTCTCCGTAAGTGTCGGATTGTCAGCATGAATCTTGGACCACGGTTCATTCTTATCAATCGCTTTTTTCACCCGAACTTTCCAGGCGGACAAGTCGTTGGTGAACGTCACCATCGCCTTGCTGTTTATCTTTGTCATGCCGTCGTCGTCCCACGGTTCTTTGCTTTCTGTGCGGCCGGGGAACAGGAACCTATTGTGCAACTTCTTTGGGAGCATGTGCTCCATATGTGGTATCTTCTTCAATTTCTCGTCGTTGATATTGGTGGTTTCCCTGAGGATGCGCATCCTAGTTCATTGCCCCAGCACGAGCGCGCTTCATCCTACGCCGTTGGCTCTAATTTCTTGGGGTGCATCTCCGTGACCACAATTTGTCCGATGCCGAGCTCATTTGGTCTTCGTGACCTCTTCTGCTTCGGTGCTTTACCGGTCTCGGGGGTGATGTCGGTGCCGGTGCCAGTGCTAGTGCCGGTGTCGGCGTCGGTGTCGGGGTTGGTGCCACTGCCGCCACCATGCACCCCCATCTGGTGTTCGTCCAGGTAATCGAAATAGTGATTTGCTGCCTCGATGGGGTCTTCTTCGAGGTTAGCAGAACCCCCGGCTTCGGCGTGGCTAGACATGTTTCCTATTCAACAATTGTAAATAAAAGATATAATGAAGAGAAAAAAGGGGCCTATATTTGGTCGGAATGTTGATTCATTCCCCCCGGCAAATCCCGGGCACTCCATATGTCCTAGTTTCTAGCACGAGTGATGCCGAAAATCATGGAAATTTTCGGCATGACCTTTGCTAAAAAGTGGACATATGGAGCGCCTGAAATTTGCCGGAACGGAAATGAATCAACATTCCGGCAAAACATAGGCCACTCGGATATTCTTGAGCATTCAACCAACATTGCAAAATCATATAATATCATGCGCAGATTCAGATCAATTTTTCTTTGCATAAGCATTTTTCTCTAGTGCAGCATAACAACATTCTTCTAGCACTAAGCACATAAGTAACACAGCTTTGCAATAATACCAGGGCAGTTCAACATCTCAATACCCTTGCTGAAATTATCAGGAAGAGTATAATTTCTAATACCATGATCTGAATATGCTTCCAACTTGCTCAAATAATTTGCTACTACTATACCATCAATGCAGGCCCGAAGCAAAATCATATGGAGCAGAGAGAGAGAGAGAGAGAGAGAGAGAGAGAGAGAGAGAGAGAGAGAGGGCAGGGGAGAGGAGAGGGAGAGGCTTACGGGGCGGCGGCGAGGTAGAGGGCGGGGGAGAGGGCGGCGGGGGCGAGGTAGAGGGCAGGGGAGAGGGCGGCGGCGGCGAGGTCGAGGGCGGGCCCGCGCGGCAACGGTGAGGTCGAGGGAGGGCTCGGGCGACGGCCGGCGTCGAGGTCGACGGCGGGCAGGGGCGACGGCGGGCAGGGGCGACAGCGGGCAGGGGCGATGGCGGGCAGGGGCGACAGCGGGCAGGGGCGACGGCCGGCGGCGACAGAGTGGGGGGGGAGAGGTGGAGATCGAGGGGGGGGGGATACCAAATTTTGAGCCCGCGCGGCGGGGTTAACTTAACTTAGCAGTAGCGCTGGCTATAGCGCTGGTCCTAATCCAGCGCTACTGCTAATTCTTATTATTTTCTTTTTATTATTTTCCTTTTCTAGTTTTTAGTTTTCTTTTCTTTTTATTATTTGCCTTTCCTTTTCTGTTTACTTTTCTTTTTCTTTTGTATTGCTTTCTCCCTTTTGTTTTTGTTTTTTGTTTTTCTCCCGACGGCCTCGCACGCAGTCGACGAGAACGTCTCCCTCCCACACTGCGCGAATATCACCGGAACCATGTGGTGGTAATTGAAGGAGATACGATGTATACATCATTTGACCGATAACGGTTACTTAAGTGCGTACACAAAATAGATACATATATATAAATGATGGTTTCTCAGCTGCGTCGACGACGTTTCACATTGAGCTTCTTCCCTTTCTTGTTCGTTGCCGAATAATTGAGCCCCTCCTTGTGACTTTTCCGGAACCATGGAGTATGATCTTTCTTACATAATGTATTATTGATTCTTCTTTTCACGTATGCTTCATCGTCATCGTCATCTTCCCTCATCGGGTTGCCGTATTGGTCGTAGTCTTCCTCGTTTGCGACTCCATCCATTCCGACGATGCTCCTTTTGCCTCTCCTCACGACAACACGGCTGGGATTGGTCGGGTCAGTTATGAAGAAGCATTGTGTCACGTGCTTAGCGTGTGCCCATGGCTCAGTTTTGGCGATGACGTTAACGTTCACGGTTGCGCTCTTCACGTCGGGTATAGACATGGTAGTGAAATACTTGTTTTCTCTTACGACGTCCTTAGCCCATCTGACACGGAACATCGTCGCATCGTGCATTCCAGCATAGTCAAGCTCCCAGATCTCTTCGACCCTTCCGTAGAATCTTTCAGTTGTGCCGTTGGCGTCGGTCACGCATTCAATCGTCACCCCGGAGTTCTGGTAATCACAGTCCATGTCTTTGGCCTCCGTGTAGAATGTGTACCCGTTGATATCGTATGACTGATAGCTCGCGAGTTTGGGCGCGGGGCCATGTGCTAAGGCATGTATGAGCAATCCGTCCGAACTGCCCTCTTTCGGGGGATTTTCAAGAACTTGCTCTTTGAACCAACGCAAGAAAGTGGCGTTGTGCTCTACAGTAACTTCGTCGTCCGTCTTGAGCATCCCCTTATCACGGTACTTATTTGCGATGGTTTCTTTGTGCCGTGCCACATAATCATCTACCACATCTAGGTGTTGTAGCACTACTAAGTTAGCCCTGTCAAAGTCGTTCCGTCGATCCGAGTAGTCCACGTGCAATTCCCTCCGGCCGTTGTTGTGACCTTCTCCTCCGAGCCTCCCATCATGCTTCTTGACGGCAAACCAACAACAGGGTCTCCGACGCCTATATAATTTTCACAAAAGGAGATGCACTCATGCGTCAGATACCCCTGGACGATGCTCCCATCGGGACGGGACATGTTACGAATGAATCCTTTGATGACCCCATTCATCCTCTCGAACGGCATCATGCTGTGAAGGAATGTCGGCCCGAGGTCGATGATGTCGTCCACGATGTGGACACACAGATGCACCATGACGTCAAAGAACGCGGGCGGGAAGTACATCTCAAGCTCACTTGGTATGACAACGATTTCTTTCTGTAGCCTTCGGAGCTGCTTCACACTTATGGACTTTCGAGAGATAACGTCGAAGAAGTTGCAGAGACCAGTAAGCGTGTCACGGACGTGCTTGTCCATTATCCCTCTAATGACAACCGGGAGTATCTGTGTCATCATCACGTGACAGTCATGAGACTTCATCCCGCTGAACCTTTTCTTCTTGGGGTCTAGAAATCTGCTTATCTTCCCACAGTAACCAGAACTGACTTTGATTCCCATAACGCACTTGATGAATTGATCGATCTCCTTCACACTTAAGGTGAGGCAAGAAGGGGGGCAATAATTCTCCTCCTTCTTGTTGACTTTTCTGCCCCTTTCCCCCTCCTCCGTCTCCGTCTCCGTCTTCTCCGTCAGCTTTTTACGGTGGAGATCTGTCCTAATCTTCAAATCTTCCAAGTCTTTCCTTGCCTTCGGCCCGTCCTTGGTCTTCTCCGGCATGTTCATCAGTGTGCCAAGCAAGCTCTCGAGGACATTCTTCATGATATGCATTTGATCAAGGCAATGAGGCGTGTCGTGATTGGGCCAGTACTCCAAGTCCCAGAAACAGACCTCGTTTTCCATACCTTCAGTAGCGGCTCCGTCGCCTTTTTCATCTTTCCCGGCACGGGGCACTGTTCCCAGTTTTTCAACAGCTCGTTGATTTCGGCGCCGCTCTTCTTACATGGAGGTCCTCGATGCTCAGCCAACCCATTGAATAGATCTCCACGCTTTCTCCACGGGTCATCCTTCTCGAGCCATCTACGATGCCCCATGTACACGATTTTCCCGGACCCGCCATCTTTCGTTGACGTAAGCTGCTGAGACGTTGTATCATCCATGCACCTCGTGCATCCGCAGTATCCATGGCACACCTGGCCTGGGGTGTACCCGTAACCGAGATAGTCGTGCACCGTCGTCATCAGCGCGGCTCTCATATAGAAATACTCTCCTTTGCTGGCGTCCCATGTCCATGCCGGTGTTTTCCATAACGTGTCTAGCTCCTCTTTCAGAAGCCCCATATACAGGTTAATATTATTTCCCGGTTGTTTCGGCCCTTGAATCAGCATGCTCATGTGTATGTACTTTGTCTTCATGCACTTCCATGGGGGGAGGTTGTACATCCATACAAAGACGGGCCATTTGTTGTGGTTGGTGTTTTGGTTTCCAAACGGATTCATGCCATCGGTACTCGCACCAAGCACGATGTTCCTTGGATCTTCTGCAGCAAATCCATATACGGCATTGAATGCTCTCCAGTAGCTAGCATCTGCGAGGTGTCTCAGCTTCGGATCATCTCCATCGTCGGGCTTCTTCCTCTCCGCGTGCCAGCGCATGAGCTTTGCTTCCTTAGGATCTACGAAATACCGTTGCAGATGGGGAGTGATCGGAAAGTACCATACAACTTTCTGAGGAGCTTTCTTTCCTGCCTTCTTGTATCGAGAAGCATTGCACACTGGACAGCTGGTTTTTTCCGCGTGCTCCCCCCGATAAATGATGCAATCGTTGATGCATGCGTGGTACCTAATGTGCGGCAAATCAAAAGGGCAAACGATTTTCTTAGCCTCATCGACACTAGTAGGACACAGGTTCCCCGCAGGAAGAACTTTATTATGTAGATACTTCAAATGTTCATCGAGGCTTTTGTCTGTCCATTTGTTTTTGGCCTTCGTCTTTAGAAGTTCGAGCGTGAAACTCAAGCGGGTCACCTCGGGATCGCAACCGTCATACAATGGAGTCTTTGAGTCTACTTCAAGTTGCGCCAGCTTGGCCTCCTCTCTAGAAGCAGCTCTCTCGCTAGTCGTACTCTTGCGAAGGAGGTCTCGAACATGAGGGTCCTGCACGACTGCACTTAGTAGCGTCGAAGACTGCGGCGTGACCGCCGCCTCTTCTCCGCTATGTCCGGACTCTTCTTCGCCGTGTCCGGAATCTTCTCCGTCGCCGTCATTTAACTCTTCCCCGCCGCCATGTCCGGCGCCATCGTCTTCGTGTCGATCGGTCATCTCTTCGTCTAGCCCCATGTCGTTATTCCCTGCCATGTGGACGTCCTCATCATCATCATCTTCACTTATCCACCCAGTATAGCCATCCATGAAACCATTCATCAGCAGGTGCGCCTTCAACCTGCCACGATCAAAAGGGTCCAAAAGGACTCCTTCTTTGCATCTTGTACATGGACATCTAATCCTAGTCCGATTATTTGCATACATGTCCATCACCGCGGATTGCATGTATCGCTCCACCTTCCATCCACTCACCTTCATGACCGACTGCATGCATGGTATAACAAGCAAAAGGGTTATAAACAAAATGCATGCATGCATCAAAGTCATATAAAAATTGGGCATGACCTTGCCTAAAAATAGGACATATCGAGTTTGCTCGAAATTCACTGAAACGGAAATAAATCGACATTTCGGCAAAACATAAGCAACTCGGGGGCATGCCACTCGCACAAATCTCTCCATATCCCAAACACACATATTCCCATTGACACACATATTCCCATTCTTGAAATGAACAACTTTTTACTCACCTATCTCCCGAGAGAGACCGATCGACCGGATGAGGCCTTTCGCTACCTATAGGGATCGAAAGTGTGGATGGCTAAATAGCTAGCTAGATCTAGTTGTTGGGGAGGAGAGATGACTCTAGGTAACTAATGGAGAGGGAGAGAGATGAGCTTGCTAGATCTATATCTAATGGAATGGAGGGAGAGCCAAATAAATGAGGTAGGGGGCATTTATGGAGCTAGCTAGAGATGAGAAGGCCATTTATGGAGGAGAGTTATGGTGGAGGGGGGCATTAATGGGGAGAGAAGAGAGGTAGGAGGAAGAGAGAAGAAGGGCAACAATGGTGAGGGGAGAGGGGAAAGGAGGGGGAGAGAGGGCAAAGGGGGGGAGGAGGGGGAGGGGGTGAAAAGGTGGCACCAGCCACGCATAGCAGTAGCGCTGTTTTTCAGAAAGCGCTACTGCTATGTTACTTAGTAGTAGCGCTTTCCATAAAGAGCGCTACTATTAAGTGGGGCCCATTAGCAGTAGCGGTTCCACGAAAAAAAGCGCTACTACTAAAATCTTAGTAGTAGCGTTGTATTCTGGACAGCGCTGCTACTACCAACAGTGTCGGTGGGCTCGTCGGGTCCCGCTTAGCAGTAGCGCTCTTTTTGTTTCCAGCACTACTGCTAAGTCTTTACTTGTAGCGCTGCCAAAATCCAGCGCTACTGGTAATTACCAGCAGCGCCTGTTACTTTCCAGCGCTACTGATAGTGTCCTGCCTATAAGGTTTCTCCTAGTAGTGGATGCACACCCACTTAGTTTTCAGTTTGAGCTTTCATACACTTATAGCTCTAGTGCATCCGTTGCATGGCAATCCCTACTCACTTGCATCGATATCGATTGATGAGCATCTCCATAGCCCATTAATTTGCCTAGTTGATGTGAGACTATCTCCTTCTTTTTGTCTTCTCCACAACCTCCACCATATTCTATTCCACCTATAGTGCTATATCCATGGCTCACGCTCATGTATTGCGTGAAAGTTGAAAAAGTTTGAGAATACTAAAGTATGAAACAATTGCTTGGCTAAAACCGGGGTTGTGCATGATTTAATACTTTGTGTGATGAAGATGGAGCATAGCCAGACTATATGATTTTGTAGGGATAACTTTCTTTTAGCCATGATATTTTGAGAAGACATGATTGCTTTATTAGTATGCTTGAAGTATTATTGTCTTTATGTCAAATGATAGACTATAGCTTTGCATCACTCGTGTCTTAATATTCATGCCATGATTAGATTATATGATCACGATTATGCTAGGTAGCATTCCACATCAAAAATTATCTTTTTTATCATTTACCTGCTCGAGGATGAGCAGGAATTAAGCTTGGGGATGCTGATACGTCTCCATCGTATCTATAACTTTTTAATTGTTTCATGCCAATATTCTACAACTTTCATATACTTTTGGCAACTTTTTATACTATTTTTGGGACTACCATATTGATCCAGTGCCAGTTCCTGTTTGTTGCATGTTTTTTGTTTCGCAGAATATCCATACCAACCAAAGTCCAAACGCGATAAAAACTTACGGAGATTTTTTTGGAATATATGTGATTTTTGGGAAAAAGAATCAACGCGAGACGATGCCCGAGGGGCCCACAAGCCATAGGGGCACGCCCCAGGGGGTAGGGCATGCCCTCGACCCTTGTGGTCACCCCGTAAGGCGATTGGTGCCCTTCTTTCTTCGCAAGAAAGCTAATATCCGGATAAAAACCGTGTTAAAATTTCATCCCAATCGGAGTTACGGATCTCTGGGAATATAAGAAATGGTAAAAGGCCAGAATCTGGGAACGCAGAAACAGAAGGAAACAGAGAGAGAGATCCAATCTCGGAGGAGCTCCCGCCCCTCCGCCGCCATGGAGGCCAAGGACCAGAGGGGAAACCCTCCTCCCATCTAGGGGGAGGTCAAGGAAGAAGAAGAAGGAGGGGGGCTCTCTCCCCCTCTCTCCCGGTGGCACCGGAACGCCGCCGGGGCCATCATCGTGACGGCAATCTACACCAACAACTTCGCCGCCGTCATCACCAACTCTCTCCCCCTCTATGCAGCGGTGTAACACCCCTTCTCCCCGCTGTAATCTCTACTTAAACATGGTGCTCAACGCTATATATTATTTCCCAATTATGTATGGCTATCCTATGATTTTTGAGTAGATCCGTTTTGTCCTATGGGTTGATTGATGATCATGATTGGTTTGAGTTGCATGTTTTATTATTGGTGCTGTCCTATGGTGCTCTCCATGTCGCGCAAGCGTGAGGGATCCCTGCTGTAGGGTTTGCAATATGTTTATGATTCTCTTATGGTGGGTGGCGTGAGTGATGGAAGCACAAACCCGAGTAAGTAGGTTGTTTACGTATGGGAATAAAGAGGAGTTGATACCTTATAATGCTATGGTTGGGTTTTACCTTAATGATCTTTAGTAGTTGCGGATGCTTGGTAGAGTTCCAATCATAAGTGCATATGATCCAAGTAGAGAAAGTATGTTAGCTTATGCCTCTCCCTCATATAAAATTGCAATAATGATTACCGGTCTAGTTATCGATTGCCTAGGGACAAATAACTTTCTTGTGACAAAAAGCTCTCTACTAAGACTAACTTAGTTGTTTCTTCATCTAAACAGCCCCTAGATTTTATTTACGTGTTCTTTATTATCTTGCAAACCTATCCTATCACACCTACAAAGTACTTCTAGTTTCATACTTGTTCTAGGTAAAGCGAACGTTAAGCGTGCGTAGAGTTGTATCGGTGGTCGATAGAACTTGAGGGAATATTTGTTCTACCTTTAGCTCCTCATTGGGTTCGACACTCTTACTTATCGAAAGAGGCTACAACTAATCCCCTATACTTGTGGGTTATCAAGAAGTATGAATACAGATTTAAGAGAATGAGTTTGGCTGCAGATTTGAGGATCCCGGAGACTCGTTCATCTTTTTACGATGGTGAGCCTATGCCTTCGAAGACGGAGGACAAGCTTCCAATCTCATCAGCAACTTCAACATCACCACCTCCGAAGAAAGACAACTAAACACATGGGTATGGGCACTCCCCTTGGCTTGTGCCAAGCTTGGGGGAGGTGCCCCGGTATCGTATCACCATCACATCTTTTACTTTTATCGTTTTTCTCAGTTCGATCCTTTTGGTTATATCTTGATCTAGTGGAATAAAGTTTTTAGTGTGATCTAGTTTTGAGTTTTTCTTTATGTTCCCCCTATGTAAGAGAGTCCGAGAGTTATATAATAAAAAGTAGTTTTTGAGTTGAGGGCTTTGCTTGCTTGCTATGATCTTGAGGAAAAGAAATAGAAAGAAGTATAGAATAAAAGCAAAGAGTATATACGATGATCTTATGGGGAGTGATGACTTCACATATAAGAAGTATGTCGATTGAAATTTGTTGTGAGTTGACAAACATAGTGATTGGTCATTGCTGCAATTAAAAGGAAGTAATAAAGAAAGAGAGGTTCACATATAAATATATTATCTTGGACATCCTTTATGATTGTGAGCACTCATTAAAATATTATATGCTAAGAAGTTGATGTTGGACAAGGAAGACAACATAATGGGTTATGTTTGCTTACTTCCGAATAGAAGTTATATGGTTATAGATCCTTTAACATGTGACGCTTGCTTCCACCCCATATCGGCCAAAACTTCCGCACCAAGTAGAGATACTACTTGTTCATCCAAACACCCTTAAACAAGTTTTGCCATGAGAGTCCACCATACCTACCTATGGATTGAGTAAGATCCTTCAAGTAAGTTGTCATCGGTGCAAGCAATAAAGATTGCTCCTTAAATATGTGAGATCTATTAGTGTGAGGAAAATAAACTTTATACGAACTTGTGATATGGAAGAAATAAAAGCGACAGACTGCATAATAAAGTTCTTTATCACAAGTGGCAATATAAAGTGACGTTCTTTTGCATTTAGAGATTACGCATCCAACTATAAAAGCGCATGACAACATCTACTTCCCTCTGCGAAGGGCCTATCTGTTACTTTTACTTTCTAGTACTTACCTTTATGCAAGAGTCATGGTGATCTTCACCTCTTCCTTTATTTCGCCTTTTTCTTCTGGCAAGCGTCATGTGTTGGAGAATGATCTAGACACATATATCCACTCGGATGTGGGTGATCATGAGCTATTTCTGTTGACATTATCCTTGAGGTAAATAGTTGGGAGGCAAAACTATAAGCCCCTATCTTTCTCTGTGTCCAATTAAAGCTTTGACCTCATAGGTACCGCGTGAGTGTTAGCAATTATGAAAGACTAAAAGATGATTGAGTATGTGGAATTGCTTTACAAGCTCTTATATTGACTCTTTCCGATGTTATGATAAATTGCAATTGCTTCAATGACTGAGATCATAGGTTGTTGGTTCTCAATAGAGTTCTTGATTCATATTTTACCTTGTGAATGAATTGTTACTCTAGTATAAGAAATTATATATCAATAAGTATTGCTGTTCTAAAGATGATCATGATGCTCTCATGTCCGTATTTTATTTTATCGACACCTCTATCTCTAAACATGTGGACATATTTATCGATTTCGGTTTTCGCTTGAGGACAAGTGAGGTCTAAGCTTGGGGGAGTTGATACGTCCATTTTGCATCATGCTTTTATATTGATATTTATTGCATTATGGGCTGTTATTACACATTATGGTACAATACTTATGCCCTTTCTCTCTTATTTTACAAGATTTACATGAACAGGGAGAATGCCGGCAGCTGGAATTCTGGACTGGAAAAGGAGCAAATATGAGAGACCTATTCTACACAACTCCAAAAGTCCTGAAAAGTTACGGAGAATTATTTTGGAATATATAAAAAATATTGGGCGAAATAAATACCAGAGGGGACCCACCAGGAGGCCACAAGCCTGGGGGGCGCGCCCTACCCCCCAGGGCGCGCCCCTGTGGCTTGTGGGCCCCCTAGCAGGCCTCTGGTGCCCATCTTCTGCTATATGGAGGGTTTTGACCTGGAAAAAATCATAAGAGAGCTTTCGGGACGAAGCGCCGCCGTCTCGAGGCTGAACCTGGGCAGAACCAATCTAGGGCTCCGGCGGAGCTGTTCTGCCGGGGAAACTTCCCTCCCGGAGGGGGAAATCGAAGCCATCGTCATCACCAACGATCCTCTCATCGAGAGGGGGTCAATCTCCATCAACATCTTCACCAGCACCATCTCCTCTTCAAACCCTAGTTCATCTCTTGTATCCGATCTTTGTCTCAAAACCTCAGATTGGTACCTGTGGGTTGCTAGTAGTGTTGATTACTCCTTGTAGTTGATGCTAGTTGGTTTACTTGGTGGAAGATCATATGTTCAGATCCTTAATGATAATTAATACTCCTCTGATTATGAACATGAACATGCTTTGTGAGTAGTTACGTTTGTTCCTAAGGACATGGGATAAATCTTGTTATAAGTAATCATGTGAATTTGGTATTCGTTCTATATTTTGATGAGATGCATGTTGTCTCTCCTCTAGTGGTGTTATGTGAACGTCGACTACATGACACTTCACCATTATTTGGGCCTAGAGGAAGGCATTGGGAAGTAATAAGTAGATGATGGGTTGCTAGAGTGACAGAAGCTTAAACCCTAGTTTATGCGTTGCTTCGTAAGGGGCTGATTTGGATCCATATGTTTCATGCTATGGTTAGATTTATCTTAATTCTTCTTTCGTAGTTGCGGATGCTTGCGAGAGATGTTAATCATAAGTGGGAGGCTTGTCCAAGTAAGGGCAGCACCCAAGCACCGGTCCACCCACATATCAAATTATCAAAGTAACGAACGCGAATCATATGAGCATGATGAAAACTAGCTTGACAGAAATTCCCATGTGTCCTCGGGAGCGCTTTGCTTTATATAAGAGTTTGTCCAGGCTTGTCCTTTGCTACAAAATGGATTGGGCCACCTTGCTGCACCTTTGCTACATTTATTACTTGCTATCTGTTATTAATTATCTTATCACAAAACTATCTGTTACCGACAATTTCAGTGCTTGCAGAGAATACCTTACTGAAAACTGCTTGTCATTTCCTTCTGCTCCTCGTTGGGTTCGACACTCTTACTTATCGAAAGGACTATGATAGATCCCCTATACTTGTGGGTCATCAGTCTACAGTCGCCGGGCCTCGTGCTCCACCACCTCTGCACCAGGCGGATCTTGTGCGCCCATCGCACCATGCCTCGAGCCGACCGAGCCTGCTTCGCCATGCATCCTGGGATCTTCTGCGCCCCCTTCACCACCTTCGACCACCCAGCGTGCCACAAACGATCCGGCGGGCTCGCCCGAGGCTACCTCCTCAGGATCGGCCGTGTCGGCTGCTCCAGATCTCTCGGGATCGGATAGATCCGATGGATCCTCTGCTCTTGCTCCTGCCACGACGCTCGGATCTTCTGTCCCTGTTTCTTCACCACGGCGCACACGTCTTCAAATGGGCAAGCTTCAACTCACAAATTATAAAACTAAGTATGGTTTAATTGCTTCTGCTGCCTCTACAGGAGAACCCCGTACTGTTCAAGAGGCCCTTGATGATCTCAAGTGGAAACATGCTATGGAAGATGAGTTTCGTGCACTTCAAAAAAACCGCACTTGGCACCTTGTTCCATCCCGTCCGGGTGCAAATATCATTGATTGTAAGTGGGTTTTTCGCATCAAACGGTGTTCCGATGGTACCATTGACCGTTATAAAGCTAGGCTCGTTGCCAAAGGGTTCAAACAAAGGTATGGCATAGATTATGAGGATACCTTCAGTCCTGTTGTTAAAGCTGCAATGATTCGTCTTGTTCTCTCCATTGCTGTGTCCAGAGGATGGAGCCTCCGCCAGCTAGATGTGTAGAATGTGTTTCTTCATGGTGTTCTGGAAGAGGAAGTTTATATGAAGCAACCTCCTGGATTTGTTGATTCTCATCACCCATATCACATTTGCAGGCTTGATAAATCTCTGTATGGACTGAAACAAGCACCCCGGGCATGGTATTCTCGCTTAAGCTCTCAGTTGCAAACACTTGGTTTTGTGCCTTCCAAGTCTGATACTTCCCTGTTCATTTACAACAAATCATGTATCACTATCTTTGTGCTCATCTACGTTGATGACATTATTGTTACCAGTTCCTCCAATGAGGCACTCACTGCTCTGTTGAAAGATTTAAATTCAGATTTTGCTCTCAAAGATCTAGGTGACTTGCATTTTTTTCTTGGCATTGAAGTGAAACAAAACTCATATGGTGGTCTCCATCTCTCTCAGGAAAAATATGCCACTGATCTTTTGAGCAAGGCAGGGTTGCAGGGTTGTAAACCATCTACCACACCATTATCTAGTTCTGAGAAGCTCTCCCTTGCAGAGGGCGTACCTCTCAGTCAGGATGATGGCACAAAGTACAGAAGCTTGGTAGGGGCACTTCAGTACTTGACCTTGACCAGACCCGATATTTCTTTTGCAGTAAATAAAGTGTGCCAGTTTCTTCATGCACCTAACTCAGCTCATTGGACAGCTGCAAAATGCATTTTGAAATATGTGAAGCATACTTTAAGTCTTGGATTAACCTTCACCAAGTCATCCTCCACTCTTGTTAGTGCATTTTCTGACTCTGATTGGGCCGGTTGCTTGGATGACAGAAGGTCAACAGGTGGTTTTGCAGTGTTCTTTGGACCCAATCTCATTTCATGGTGTGCAAAGAAACAACCAACAGTTTCAAGATCAAGTACTGAAGCAGAGTACAAGGCCTTGGCAAATGCAACGGCAGAAATTATATGGGTTAAATCTTTACTTAAAGAACTTGGAATTTATCATACACAAACCCCCTATCTTTGATGTGATAATATTGGTACCACATACTTGTCTGCCAATCCTGTCTTTCATGCACGGACTAAGCACATTGAGATTGACTATCACTTTGTCAGAGAAAGAGTTGCTAGTAAAGAACTGGATATTCGCTTCATTCCCTGAAGAGATCAAGTTGCAGATGGGTTTACAAAAGCATTGTCTACAGGACCCTTTGAAGAATTTAAACGTAATCTCAACTTGAGAAGTTTAGATTAAGGGAGGATGTTAGCCAAGTCCTTAGCCAGGATAGCTTGGGCGTGTTAGCCAGGCTGGCCCGGCCTTGGAAGACTTGGTGTACAAGTATAGGTAGTTAGGGAGATAGTTTATCTTGTCATATCTGTAACAACCGATTGTAATCTCCTCCTCTCTCGGTCAGATAGGAACCGAAGGAGAGGCTCCCTGTACTCCATACCTGCTATCAATATAAACCATGCGGGTCCCCATGTTGAGGGGATTGAGACGCTTCCATCATCACAACTTACAGGAGTAACATTCTGAAGACCGGAGATTGGAAATCCTTGCAACACATTGGTGGCATCATGTCAGCTTTGAAGCTTTCCTATGATGAATTGCCCTACCCTGTACAACAATGCTTCTCATATTGTTCTATATTCCCTTACAACTATCAATTTCTTGCTGAGGAGCTAGTCCGTTTTTGACTTTCACAGGGATTTGTGAAGAGTGATCATTCAAGTAAGAGTTTGGAGGAGATGGGACGGTACTATCTGACTGACTTGGTGAACTTGGGCTTGTTTGAGCAGTTTGAAAGAAAAGGATTCTCTTTTGATAGTGAAACTCAAACTTGCTATGCTATGTGTGGCCTCATGCATGATTTTGCAAGGCTGATTTCAAGAACTGAGTGTGCAACTTTGGATGGTTTGTAATGCGATGAAATTTTGCCAAATGTACACCACTTGTTCATATTAACCAATTCTGTATATCGGAGGGATGATCAGAATGTGAACATACCTCGTAGCGAGATGTTCGAATTTTTCTTGCAAAACATAGACGTATCAGTGAGAAATTTGAGGACATTGGTGTTAATTGGGGAGTATGACTCATTTTTCTTCGAAGTATTCCAAGATGTATTTGAAAAAGCACATAATCTGCATCTACTGCAAATGTCTGCGACATCTGCTGACTTTAATTGCTTCATGTGTAGCTTGGTAAATCCTACACGTCTTCGATATCTAAAACTTCAGCATGGTTATAATGAGCAGAAGGCTTCGTTTCATGTTTTGAGCAAGTTTGTCCATCTTCAAGTGTTGGATGTTGCTTTCTCGATGTCGTTGCGTATTCTTCATCTAGAGGATTGTGGAGAATGGATAATACTTCCATCTTTGGAACTGTTTCGGTTTCTTAAAAGGTTGAAGTTGAGCAACATGCTGAGAGTAAGAGAAATATCGGTTCCATCATTGGAGGAGTTGGTTTTATATGGAATGCCAAATTTACAGAAATGCTATTGTACTTCCGTGGGGGGTATGAGGTCTAGTTTAAGGGTGCTAGAGATCCAAAGTTGCCCTGCACTTGAGGTGTTTGATCTGTTTCAGAAAGGTCATAACTACATAATTGAGCATAAGCCATGGTTGCTCAGTCTGAGAAAACTCATTATGTGCAATTGTCCTCATGCAAGTAGAGATCCCCCTTCCGCCTTCAGCCATATTTACCAAACTATTAATCAGTAGAGTTTCAACAATTATGACAATGGAGGGATCTTTCGTGGAAACATTCAAAATTAGCAGAAATAGAATTTGGGGTCTGCCTTCTGGTGAGATGATGGCACTCGATGGCAAAATTTTAGCATTCCATAATCTCAAGTATTGCAAATGCTTGGAGATATCATCGTGCGAAAGATTAACATCTATTTCATTCAAAGTTTTAAGTCATTTCATCTCTTTAAGGAGTTTGAAAATAGTGAAGTGCGTAAAACTTTTCTCTTCAGATGATGTGCCAGAGTAGGCGCATGAAGACATGATAACTGCAAACAACGATGATATCCCTTCTCTTGAAAGTCTTGGTATTGCAAGATGTGGAATAACGGGGAAGTGGCTATCTCTGATGCTACGACGTTCGCCTACCTTGAAGGAATTGGATTTACGTTACTGCCCGCAGTTGAAACAGTTGAAGATAGAAGAGGGAGGAAATATTCAATCAAAACTTATCCCAGCTATTGAGGATTCGTCGTCGGGATATGTAGATGATGCATGCATTGCATGGCCAAGCTCAGCTGTAGACGGACTCGTGCCCATTCCATTGAATCTCAGAAAGATAACAATTCGCGACTGCCCTCATGTAATATTTGACGGGAGTAGGGAAGGTTTTGCTGGATTTACTACCTCCCTTGAGGAGGAGGTAGAGGAAGATGGCCAAGAGAACGGCACATGTATCCTCCCACAATCACTTGAACATCTTGATTGGTCTGATTATCCTCGAAAAGCTTCGTGATCCTGCTTTGTGAGCAATCTCCCATGCCTAAAAAAGTTACAAGTAACCAACAGAAGTTTGGAATGTCTACAGCTGGATTCTTGTACGACATTGGAAGATTTGAAAATTGGTTGTTGTAATCAGCTCGTCGCACTAGAGGGCATGCAGTCACTTGGAACCCTCGGGTCTTTGGTATTATATGGAGACTCAAGATTGGAATCACTACAGCTGCATTCCTGCACAACGCTGGAACGCTTGAAAATTGGTGGGTGTAGTTCGCTCGTTGCACTAGAGGGCTTGCAATCCCTCGTGAACCTCAAGCATTTGGAAACACGCAAGCTCCCTGCCTTGGATTCCCTTACTACACTAGAGAGTTATTCCTTGCCAACTGAGGGGATTTCAAGTTATAGCCAAGAGCTATTCCCTGCACTGGAAAGTCTCAAGATCGATGGCTTGTCTCCCCTTACCACGTCATTCTGCAAGGGCCTCACCTGCCTCCAAAGCCTAACGCTTAGTTATTTGGGTGCAACGAGGCTAACAGATGAGCAAGAGACAACGCTTCTGCTCCTCAGGTACGTGCAACAGCTCTGCTTTTACGATTGTGTGAATCTCATAGATCTTCCTGCGGGGTTGTCTGGTCTCCCTTCCCTCAAGACATTAGCGATAAAATTTTATAAGGGCATTTCAGGGCTTCTGAAGGAGAGTCTCCCACCTTCGCTGGAAGAACTGATGATCTACCGTTGCAGCGACAAGTTATCAGAAGGATGCAAATTGCTAGCATCAGGCATACTAGAGGTCAAAATTGATTACTAAGTATCTTTCCAAGGTATAGTTCTACCATATACCTAGATATTGTTTGACTAACACCAAAATCGTATAGTTATATGCTATTGGAGGGATTGCCCAGGTCGTCCATGTCCAGGTTGCCCAGGTCGTCCACCTGTCACAGTACTTATATTTGAAGCGGGGGAAAAGCCTTAACGTATCTTTCTTGTGATATGAACAGGTTTGGTTTTGTGCGATGCGGTAAAGCGTCTTACCTCGTTGGAGGGACGCGCTGTGTGTTTATATAACAGGGGCGCACCTCCTTGAAGAGCGCATACAAGGATTGGTTGAGATTACAAGCTTGGAGATCAAGGAAAGGAGGAGATAAGATAGACTACGGTTACAAGATATAGACCCCATCGGAGCAATCTAAACACCCAGAACATAGCCTATCTACCTACGGTACATGCACACGTCATATGTGTTTAACACCCTCCCTTAATCACAGCTTCATCAAGTTGAGATTATGTTTGAAGTCCTCAAAACTGCTTGAAGGTAATGGCTTTGTGAATCCATCTGCAATTTGATCCTTGGAATGCACAAACCGAATATCAAGTTGTTTTCGAGCAACTCTTTCTCTGACAAAGTGGAAATCAATTTCAATATGTTTTGTTTTGGCATGAAAAACTGGATTAGCTGATAGGTAGGTGGCACCTAGATTATCACACCATAAACAGGGTTACTTTGTGCTTTTCACACCAAGTTCCTTCAGCATAGATTGCACCCATATTATCTCAGTTGTGGCATTAGCTAATGCCTTATATTCTTTCTCTGTACTTGACCTGGAGATAATTGCTTGTTTCCTTGCACACCATGATATTAGATTAGGTCCAAAAAAACTTCAAAACCACCTGTTGAACACCTGTCATCCAGGCATCCTGCCCAATCAGAATCTGAAAAGGCACTAACAAGTGTGGATGATGACTTGCTAAAGTTGAGACCAACATTGAGAGTATGTTTAACATATCTGACTATACGTTTTGCAACAGTCAAGCGAACTGTAGTGGGTGCATGAAGAAACTGGCAAACCTTATTAACAGCAAAGGAAATGGCAGGCCTTGTAAGTGTCAAGTATTGAAGTGCACCTACTAGATTCCTGTACTTTGTGCTGTCATCCTGACTCAAAGCTTGCCCCTATGTAAGAGATAGTTTTTCTGAGCTAGATAATGCAGTAAGAGAGGGTTTACAACCTTGGAGTCCAGCCTTTTTCACCAGATGAGTTGCATATTTTTCCTGAGAGAGATGAAGTCCATCCTTGTGTTTCTTTACTTCTATCCCTAGGAAATAATGCAAGTCTCCAAGATCTTTGAGAGCAAATTATGCACTGAGATCCTTTAACAGTCCTGTGATGGCTTCATCAGAGGAGCTTGTAACAATAATGTCATCAACATATATGAGAACAAATATGTGTGTGTTGCGTTTGTTGTAAATAAATAATGAAGTATCAGACTTGGAAGGAACAAAACCAAGTGCTTGCATTTTGTGACTGAGACGTGAGTACCATGCCCTTGGAGCTTGCTTCAAGCCATACAGTGTTGTGTCAAGTTTGCACACATAAGTGGGTGCATTTTTATCTTCAAATCCAGGAGGTTGTTTCATGTATACTCCCTCTTCCAGAACACCATGAAGAAATGCATTCTGTCCATCTAGCTGTCGAAGACTCCAGCTCCTAGAAACAACAATAGATAGAACAAGACGAATAGTGGTAGCTTTTACAACAGGACTAAAGGTATCCTCATAGCCTATACCATACCGTTGCTTAAATCCCTTTGCCACAAGTCTTGCCTTGTAACGATCAATGGTTCCATCAGATTTCCTTTTAATCCTATATATACCCACTTGCAATCAATAAGATTTTTACCTTGCTGTGGGGGAACCAAATGCCATGTGTTGTTTCTTTTTAGGGCCATATATTCTTCTTGCATAGCTTTTCTCCAATTTTCATCATCAAGTGCCTCCTGAAATTTATGGGGTTCACCTGGTTCACCTGTAGAACATACCATCCCATATTTTGTTATATGTTTGTAATTGACAGGTTGTATTACCCCTTTTTGCAGCCGGGTGCGACGTGGAGAGGATGCAGCAGGATCTGGCGCCGCAGAAGATCCCATGCCGTCTACAGGAGTAGTCTACACGGGAAATCCCGGGGCAGATTCTGGAGCGGCAGCAACGTTAGGCGGGACCACTGGATCCTCTGTGTCCACGGTCGTGGAGCCGCCGTGTGAAGTCACCGCAGAAGATCCCTCCCGACCGATCTGATCAGGAGCGCATGATGGCGCACCCTCCCTTGCGCCAGGCACGGGTGCAGCGCCTGTCGGGCGCCGCAGATCCCGCCGTTTGTAGCACACTGGTTGGACTGGGAAGCGTGCACCACCAGGAGAGGAACACATGGCCGAGCGGGGTTGGTGCGGGATGGCGGAGGAGAGTCCACCAGGCGCTGGGTGCCACGTGGCAGGCGCGGAGTCGATGGCGCCCGCACGGCCAGGGACACCTGACGCAGTCCTGGCTAGCGATGACGCGTGTGCAGGCGGTGATCCCGGGGCAGATTCTTCGGGCAGATCTGGCGCAGCTGCAGGCACCGATCCCGAGGGAGATTTGCTCCCCAGTCTGGGGCAGATGCGGTAAAGCATCTTATCTCGTTGGAGGGACGCGCTGCGCGTCTATATAACAGGGGCGCACCTCCCTGAATAGCGCATACAAGGATTGGTTGAGATTACAAGCTTGGAGATCAAGGAAAGAAGGAGATAAGATAGACTACGGTTACAAGAGATAGACCCCATCGGAGCAATCTAAACAACCAGAACATAGCCTATCTACCTACGGTACATGCACACGTCATATGTGTTTAACAGGTTTCACTTCAGAACCTCATCTTCAGGTCTGAAACCCGTGACAGAACAAACTGTATGCAAGTAAAATTACAATGCAATGATGTTTTATTTTCAAGAACTGATGCGGATTTGGTTGAGTAATTCCAATTCTCCGGGCCGGTAGCGTTGTCCAGAACTCCGGGGTGGACAGCAACGACAAATGAAAATGCTTGATGTTTGTGACCTTTTTCCAGTTTTTTCCGAGCACAGTGTATTCATGGCTGTACAACAACAGAAAATGCATGTTTCTAACACTGTCTCACCTGGAAATTTAGCACTATGCTCATGGATGACCTATGCTCGATTTTCTGGAAGGTTCTTGAAAAATCATTCTTAGCATCTTGAAATGTTGGAGCCCAACGGAATGGTTGGGGTGTACAATCACAACAGATGGATATCTCTAGCTCTGTTTGCGCAGCAATTTTAACAGTCCGCAATGGTTGGGGTGTACAATCACAACAGATGGATATCTCTAGCTCTGTTTGCGCAGCAATTTTAACAGTCCGCAATGTTTGGGGTGTACAATCACAACAGATGGATATCTCTAGCTCTGTTTGCGCAGCAATTTTAACAGTCCGCAATGTTTGGGGTGTACAATCACAACAGATGGATATCTCTAGCTCTGTTTGCGCAGCAATTTTAACAGTCCGCAATGTTTGGGGTGTACAATCACAACAGATGGATATCTCTAGCTCTGTTTGCGCAGCAATTTTAACAGTCCGCACTGAAGGTATTATCCTTGATAGTTTGTAGGAATTGATTCAGATTTTTTTAGGGTCATGTGGTGTGTACAACAGTACAAGTGCGACAACTAGCTCTGTTCTATTTGAAAGCATAAGCAGTCCACTCAGGGCACTATTCTTTATGACTGGGAATTCCTTCAGAAGAAATCAAGCAATCTGTATTTTGAAGAGTCCGGCGCTGTTTCCACGGTGCGCAACAAACAGAGGATGCATCTTTACAGCTCTGTTTGTGGTGAAGTTTTTTTTCTAAGAAAACTCGAGTAAAAGAATTACTCAAGTGGGGGAATACATTCAGACTGCACTGCATCAACTGTCGTAACCTATCAGGGACATACGCGATGATCATCTGGTCTCCTTTCTGTGACATTATTGAATAATTCGTGGATATTTCTTAAATTCGCAAACACTTCTACATATTGTAAATATTTTTTAAAATTCTTCAAATCTTTAATTTTCCACAAATATTTTCTGAATTTGTGAACAGTTTTTGAATTTGTGAAGAATTTTTCAAAATTACGAACATTTTTAAAAAAATCATGAACTTTTTACGAATTTCTGAATATTTTAAATTAATGAATATATTTTACAATTCACGAATATTTTTGGAATTCATGAACAAATATTAATAGTCATCAACATTTATTAATTCTTGTACATATTTTCAAATCCATGTTTTTTTTTCAAAATTTGCAAATATGTTTTGTCATCTTGATTTTTTAATTATGAATTATTTTTAAATTCATGATTTTTTTTTTGAATTTGCTAAAAGTTGTTTCCAATTAAAGAACATTTTTCCAGAAACACTTAATTCGTGAACAATCTTTGAATTCATTATTTTGTTTTAAAATTCCTTACTATTTTAAAAATTGCAAAACCAAATTCAAGTTTGTGAACATTTTTAGAAATTTTGTACTTTTTCCAAATTAACGAACATTTTTAATGTGATGAAATTTCTAATATGAAAATATTTGTATTCAGGATTATCTAAAATTTGTAATGAAACCGACCAAAATATTTAAAAAGCAAAGTGTATCCCCGCAAAAATAAAAGCAAAGTGTAAAATATCAGAAAAATGTGTACGGCTGGTGTGCCCTCGCTCGCTAGCGCCTTCTCCACTGGCTAGTTGAGGCCTATGTATGTGAGACGTGAGCGATGCGTGTTATCGTGCTCGCTACGAGCGATACACATTAGAGGGTGCCCTTTTTGGAGAACCCAATTGTCATCGGTCTAAGTCGCGTGCTGGTGCATCTTTGGAATTTCATTTTTTTTGCAATATTTTTTAGTTTTGTTTTTTGGCTTTTGCTTGGTTTCCCTAGGTTTTGATGGAAAATCTTTATTCTTTTTAGAAAACAATGTTTTTCCGCGAGAAGCACAAAACATCCATGCTTTCACGAGAAGTATAATCCATGCTTTCACGAGAAGCACAATTGTGCTTTGTAGAGAGGGAAAACACAATTGTGCTTTCAAAAAAGGGAAAATCATAACATGTGTTTCCGCGAGAAGCACAACTATGGTTCCCGAAATGTAAAAAACACATGCCTGCTTCCTAGAAAAAAGTGGAAAACACAAGTGTGCTTCTGGGTTCCATCTTCTTCCGGTTTCTATCTATTTTTATCAGTTTTTTGTTTTTTCGGTTTTTTTGGATTCTATTTTCCTATTTCTGGTTTGTCCTCGGAAAAAAGTTCGTTGAATTCTATTAACACGGGATATAGCTTTGAAGATGTCGCCAAGAAATCTAAAGATGAAAATTGTTCGTGATTTGGATGCATGATTCAAGAGATAGAACGTTTTGAAAACCAAATCTACGAAAAAAAACCTCATGTAAGGGAATGACCTCTGCAAGGAGAACTCTCTAATTAGCGACGCCACCCGACAATTTGTACTTTCGAGGGAAGCATGGAGTAGCTGACATGAGACTTTCATTGGCCAGAGTGGTCTGCTTGAGAGGGCTGCCCATGTGAGAGAGGGACAAATACGAAATACGACACAAGTAGCAATCTGAACGTCTCTCAAGCATAGTTTAAAAAACCGAACCGGTCATTGAACCGACGAGGCCGTTGGTTCAGATTTTTACCGGTCGGACCGCCAGTTCACCGGTTCGATGTCTGGTTTTTTATATCATAAATACTACATTTTGTGTACTAGTGTCATACTAAATAGTTGTAAAATACAATCATTTAATTAAAGTTGACAAGAAGGTTAACTAGCCAAGATGATTATTAAGCCAAAGGTGCACTTACACACCTATATCTAGCATCCTGGGTTTGAATTCCCTTTGACGCAGGTCATTTTTCTACTTTTGTGTGTGGCACTGGTTGAACCGCAGGTTTTATACCTCCGGTTCATGCAAAAACCGGCCAAAGGTGGACTTACACACCTATATCTAGCATCTTGGGTTTGAATTCCCTTTGACGCAGGTCATTTTTCTACTTTTGTGTGTGGCACTGGTTGAACCGTTGGTTTTATACCTTCGTTTCATGCAAAAACCGGCCGGTTTACATGATTTTTTTCGGTCCAATTGCAGATCGGTCTTTTTAGCTTTTTTTAGATTATCTGGGAGCTCTCCCCCCCCCCCCCCCCCCGATTCCATTGCAATATGAAACCCAACATAGTCTTATACATCAGCTCACTTAGAGGAGCAGCTCAGCGAAAAGCGGAAAAGGTAACGATAGCAAACTAAGTATAACTGGCACGCAGGCCAAGAGGGAGAGGACTCGGGGCCTAGTCAATCCTAAACTGAAAAAGAAACAACTATATCATCAAACGCACCAGCAACATTTGTCGATCTCCGAAGCTTCGGGGGGGAGGGGGGGAGGCGCTGTCATCGCTTGTGGCGACCAGCAGGTAGCAAGTACTGAAACTGGGATGTTCATCAAGCATTTGTCCCCTGAGTTCTTCTTCTTGATTGGAGAATCACGTCTGTCGCCATCGTCAGTGATCTTGAGCTTGGGGATGCCCTCATTTGAGACTTGCTTCAATGCTAGCCACTTAGGATCATCGGTGGCAGCTGAGAGTGTTTTGCCAATGCTTCCAGGAAGCTGGCCATTTTCTCCCTGCCATGTTCTGGCATCAGGACCTCCCAGGTTTTGAGTGTCTTGATGATCACTCTCCATACCTGTTCAACAGAGATCCAGGGGGTGCTATTAAAGATCATAGAATTCCTATTCTTCCACACACACCACATGACACATGAACTGACAGTGTTAAGGACAACATGTTTTTTTGTTCGAAATCCAGTATCTAGCCACTGATTCATAATCATTACCAATAGTGGTATTAAAGTAAACCCTAATGTATGACCAAAGAATCCTAGCAACAGTGCAGTAAAAAAACAGGTGAAAGACGGACTCATCTTCTGTATAGTACACATAGTCCAGAGGTTTAGTGATGTGTCTTTTTCTAAGGTTGTCTCTGGTCATCACCTTATTGTTAGAAATCTGCCATACGAAGACATGGACCCTTGGTGGGACAACAATCTTCCAAACAGCTGGGACAAACACTGGTTGCACACCTCTAAAATTTATCACATGGTACAAAGAACCGGAGGAGTATTTTCCTTTACTCTCTAATTGCCAGACCAGTGAATCAGAATCCTCAGACAATCTGATACTCCTGGCAATTTCCAGCAGTTGATACCAGTATTCCATAAGTTTATCATTGAAAATCCTTCTAAAGGAAAGTTTAAGAGTGCTACCATCCCACACTTCACTGATGCATTTGTTCTGCTCATTGCAAATCAAATACACATGCCAAAATTGACAACAAGAGGGGAGGTGCCAAACCAGGTATCTTCCCAAAACCTTACCTTATCTCCTTTTTCTACTTTCCATCTATATCCAAATTTAAGTGTTTGAATAATAGATTGGATCCCTTTCCAGAACCTGGAGGTTGGGGTGTTATGGCTTAGGGCAAATAAGTTTGGTTTGCCTTGCACATATTTGCTATCAATCATAGCCCTCCATGGCTTCCCTTCACCCTCATAGTATCTCTTGATCCAAGACCCTAGGAGGCAAAGGTTAACATCCTGGAGGTTGGGGATTCCAAGACCCCCAAACCTTTTTTCCATGCACACTAGTTTCCAATTTGCAAGGTGTAATTTCCTATGGCCCTCAAAAGCATTCCACAAACAATTAGCCATTTGGGAATTGATTAGATAAATGGCCCATTTTGGGAATTTAAAGAAAGAGAGGAGGTAAATAGGGATACTAGCTAGGCAGACTTGGATTAAAATCAGTCTGCCTTTGTAAGATAGTAGCTTCCCTCTCCACCCAGCAATCCTTTTCATAATTTTATCAACCAGGGGTTGGATATCCTCCCTCCTCATCTTATCATGATGGAGGGGGATCCCCAGGTACTTAATGGGGAAAGCCCCTTTGGTGCATTCAAGGATCTCTAAGAATTCCTCAATTTCACTATCGTCTATATTAATGGGGATTAGCTCACTCTTATTGTAATTGATTCTCATGCTAGAGACCTGTCGAAAATAGTTGAGAACTATCTTGAGGTTAGTAGCATGTAGGATGTCCTTGTCTAGGAAAAGAATTGTGTCATCAGCATACTGGAGCCAGGAAATTCCGCCAGGGCCAACCTCAGGGCAGAGTCCTTCAATTAGGTGCTGTTGAGAAGCTTTGATAAACATCCTAGTAAGGACATCCACAACTAAGTTAAAAAGTAATGGGGACATGCGGTCCCCTTGTCTAAAACCTTTACTAGTAAGGAAAAAATCACTCTCCATATTATTTACTTTTACCCCCATAGAGCCTCCATGGGTGACTTGGTGGATCCACTAAATCCACTTCACTCCAAAGCCCCTAGCTTTAAGCAGCTCATCTAAAAAATCAAGATTAACTTTGTCAAAGGCTTTTTCATAGTCTAGTTTGAGACCAGCCCCTGCCTTTCGTTAGAGTGGATGGTGTGAAGCACCTCATGTGCATTCACCACGCTTTCCAGAATATATCTACCTTTTAAAAATGCAGATTGGTAACTAGCTATGAGTCTCTGCAGGACTTTAGCTAGCCTGTTGGTAAGAACCTTAGTAAAATCTTAAAACTACAATTGAGTAGACTAATGGGCCTGAATTTCTTCATGGAAGAGGCATCAGGTTCTTTTGGGATAAGGGTTATCATAGCAAAGTTTAACCTAAATATGTCTAGATTACTGCAATGGAACTCAGAAAACATTACCATCAGGTCCCCTTTAATCAAGTCCCAGAAATGTTGGTAGAAGAAAAAAGGAATCCCATCTGGCCCTGGTGCTCCACCAGAGTAGGAGTCAAAGACAACTTTCTTGACCTCCTCCTTAGTAAAAGGAGATACTAGAATCTCATTTTCATGAGCCTTGACTTTTTCCTCTTCAGAGAAGAAGTCACTACTCAGATGAAAACCAGAATTGTCTTGTTTTTTAAAAAGCTCCTTGTAAAAATCACTGGCTATTTCTAACACCCATGCCTCATGTGTGACAGGGCCATTTGGACCATCTAGAGAATGAATAACTATTTTCCTCCTCCTCTGGTTAGCTACTGCTTGGAAATATGCAACATTTCTATCTCCTTCTTTAATGTCCCTATCCCTAGATCTCTGTTTGGCTTTAATTTCCTCCCGAAGCCAGATTTTTTGCAGTTCATCAGAGATGAACTTGAGTCTAGCAAATTCAGTGTCAGACAGAGTGACAGTTTCTGCCTTAACATCTAATTTGTCAAATTCTTTAGAGAGTACTTTTTTGTATCTCTTAAGTTGGGCCTCTTCATTAGAGCACCACCCTTTGGTTCTTTCCTAAGATCTCTAATTTTGTTCTTCCATGTATCTACATGAGAGGAGGTGTTGGAACCTCTGTTCCAAACTTTTTCCACTATGGTAGCAAAATCCTCCCTTAATAGCCACCATTTTTCCATCTTATAGCTGCTACTCCTAGGCCTTTGAGAAAGACCAGAGTCCCATAGGATGGGTGTATGATCACTGCCATGTCTAGGGAGTGCTCTACAAGTAGCTAAAGGGAACAACTTATCTAGTTTGTATTGCAAAAGACTATATCAATGGTGGACATAATTAAGTCTACTTGATTATTAGCCCACGTAAATTTCCTACTCGAAAGTTTGATTTCTAGAAGGCTCCATATTTCAATCCAAGCATTGAAATTGGCACCACTTGAGGTTTATGTTACCATTACTCTTGTCCTTGGCATACCTAACCAAGTTAAAATCACCCCCTATAAGGGTTGGCCAGGAGCTCTCTAGAAACAAGGAATGTAGGTCATAAATGAAAGCTTCTTTTCCTTCTTCATAGGGTGAACCATATACAGTAGTAATTCTGAAGGTGTTTTCTTTACCCTTCCCCTTGACAATACAACTAACAGAGAAAGCTAAGACTGACCAGGACATCACTTCAAAAACATCCAGATCCACCCCCATCAGGATGCCTCCAAAAGGTGGTGCCATTCAAAGTTCCTACTACCAACCAAAGATTTAAGGTAAGAATCAGAGAATTCTTCCTTTTTTGGTTTCCTAGAAACCAAGAACACTAGCATGAGTTATATTAATTGTATCCATAATTAAGGTTTTTCTACCAGGAGCGATAATGCCTCTGACATTCCAGAACATCACATTCATGGAAGGGGAATTGTCTTAGGGAGCTTGCCCCGCTTGTTCTTACATACTAAGTACCACAAGTTATCAGAATTGATTTCTGAGCCAGTATCATCTAAAAAGATGTTTTGAGGTGTTTTCTCACATCTATGGAAAGTTTGGGGCTCTGAGGCAAGGCCCACAGTCTTGTGAGAGCCCTTTCGGTCAGGAGTTTTACAACTATCTCTGTCAGCAGTCTCACCTATGTCAAGGGTGATATCCACCCCTATCCTAGATGCTATAGAAATGAAAGAAGGATCATTGAATTAGCGAATTTTGAGACTGGTTTAGTTTTTGTACCTTGGGGTTTTGGGATTTCTAGGGTTAAGCACCTCTTTGAGTTGTTGGGCTTTTTACATGAAGGTTCTGGTATCTCCAGCATGTATTGCACTCATCCTGGTTGCTTGCGCAGGCCCCCATTTTTCCTTGGCAGAATTCACCTGTTTTTTTTGTAATTTTGGGAATTCAGTGTCATATAGCTCCTGTGATTCCTCCTCTTCCATCTTGTCTTCCTTCTCATCTAACATCTCCTCTTGTTGATCTTCTAGGTTATCCCAGTCTTTCATTGAACCAAATTCATCATCCTCCCAATTCACCATCTCTCTCAGCAAAGCAAAGCCATCTTGGATGTCTCCATTGTCACAAAACAACTTGTCCAAAGGCCGTGATCTTATGTTTTGTAGGTCCACAGGCATCTGTGCTTTGAGCATTGAAGTTGGTGTGGGAGGTTCTACAGAATCAGAGCATTGGTGACGAGAAATTGTCTTAATAACTTTTCCAACAGAGCCATTGGAGGACCCTTTGTCTGAGGTACTTTTGGTGCTGTTGTGGGATCCATGAACATCAGAGGAAGAAGCATTCCCTTTGTCAGTATCCATTGAAACTGTGTTGGTTGATGGTGGGTTTTGAACTACCACCTCATCTTCAGCTTTTGGGGGTTCAACTTCAATAAGGATATTATATAGTTTCCCATTGACACCATACACTCTCTCTTGCGGGATCCTGCGGTGGTCCTTGCAGGAAATCTTAACTCTAACAGTCTCATAGAAGCTTTGGAAGTTGTGTTGCCAGTCCACATCTAGCAGCACTCCAAAGGTGGAGGTGATCTGGTCAATAATTGTCCAATCACACCACTGTGGATTAAGTTTCTTGAGCTTAAGCCACACTATTTGGAGATCATCTTCAGCAGTGACATTACCAAGCCAGACTTCTACTTTGACAATGGTGTTTTCTTTTGTCAGACCAAAACAGGGGTAGCCAGCCACCTGCTCAACATTAATCTCTGGAGGAAACATAACCAAAAAGGTCCATTCATCCAGGGCATTGATGGGCCATGGCCAGTTGGTCTTGTAAATGCTAGCAAACTCTTTTGACAGCTCCTGCTTGGTGACCTCCCCTGACTCCACAAACACTATACCTACATTGCTCAACATCCCTTGGTGTTGATCATTGACATAAGGGGTGTCCACATGGTAGAACCCTAGACCAGGAGCAGCACTTCCAACATATTTGGCAGAATTGTGAGGCTTTTTCCTCACAGGACAATCCTCAACTTTGTGGGTGCCGTTTTGCATATGAAACAACTTTTGGGCTTCCCACACTTATCCTTATGGTTCCCAGGATCTCCACAGTTGTAGCAGGTGACACTGGAATAGGCCATCAGGCCAAGGTTCCCAGCATTCCCTTTTTGAGCATAGTCCTGCTTCTTTTTCTGCTGGTGTTTGTTCTGAACTTTGTTTTGCTACTGATTCCCTCCTGAATCTACACCTAATTCTCCCTGGGAAGCTTGTACCTGGGGAGGTGGCCCGTACCACTGCTGCTGACCCCCTCCCCCCCACTGCTACTGGGGGAAAGGGCGCGGGAACTGACCGGGGAATGCCCAAGGGGGCGGGGGACCCTGGAACCCGTAGCCAAAGAAGGGGTGTTGTCCCATACCTTGGTTTTGCTGTTGATCTTGTTGCCAGCCTCCATAGTCGTCTCCCCTCCCACCCTTGTTTCTTCCACGACCACGACCACGATTGTTTTCCGCCATTTTCACACGGTCTCCAGTGCTGGCGGCGGCGAGGTGGGAGGGGGTGGAGGAGCAGGGAACCCTAGAATGGGCCTCCCCTTCCCCCTTTTATACCACTCCACAGCTGACTGTACCAGTCTTCCGCCGCGTCACCATAGTTTTGCTATAAAGTTGGTGATCCGGCGACCTCTTTTGCTTGCTGTGGATTTTTAATTCTAGTTAGTTTTTTCCGCTGAAGGACTCTGAAACCACCAGAGATTTCCATGACCAGCATGGCATCGCAAGTTTTGTTGGAATCCCCAGCTGTTTCCCTCACCGGTTGATGAAAACCGCTGCCAAGTCTCTGGATTCCTCCGATTGCATCCTCCAGAACGCATGCCACTTTACTCTTCTGTCTTGCCTCGGCGATTCCATTGCTGCAAGTTTCCAAGCAATCACCTCTTTCGGTGGCGTTGATGCTCTTGTTAGGATCAGGCTCTTCTCCTCCTGTGATGCCTCCACTAGGATTCGAGTGACCAGTTTCTGGATTGAATCCTAGCCTCTCCGTGGCAGCCTCATCACAGATCGCATCCTTTGCAGGTGAGCTCTGACCAGTTGTTCCTCTCTGAGACGATCCTAAGCTCGGGGATCCATGGCTGCACTCGTGATTTTGGTGGTAGCTAGAGTAACGCGGATGCATAGGTACTGTTGTGTGGATAAGGTCTTCCCAGCCACACTCTGCTGAGAAGATATCTTCTCTCCGCTGCATGACGTGGCTTGAGACTGTGTCGGTATTTTCCCAAAGAGGAAGGGATGATGCAGCACAGCGACGGTAAGTATTTCCCTCAGTTATGAAACCAAGGTTATCGAACCAGTAGGAGGATCACCACCACCCAATAAGCAGCACCTGCACACAAACAACAAATACTTGCAACCCGACACGAAAGAGAGGTTGTCAATCTCTCTACGGTAAAAAGATAGATTGGGTAGTGATAGATAGGAGAGATAGATCTCTCAAGAAATCAAAATAGAAAAGGCAAATAAAATATGCAGCAATATGTTTTTGTATTTTTGGTTTTGTAGATCTGAAAACAAAGATGCAAAAAGATAGATCGGAAAACAATATGTTGGAAAAGTAGATCCGGGGGCCGTAGGATTCACTAGTGGCTTCTCTCATGAGTATAGCGCACAGTGGGTGAACAAATTACTGTTGGACAATTGATAGAAAATCAAATAGTCATGACGATATCCAAGGCGATGATCATTATATAGGCATCACGTCCAAGATAGATAGACCGACTCCTGCCTGCATCTACCTCTATTACTCCACACATCGACCGCTATCCAGCATGCATCTAGTGTATTAAGTTCATGGAAAAACGGAGTAATGCAATAAGAAAGATGACATGATGTAGACAAGATCTATTCATGTAGGAATAGACCCCATCTTGTTATCCTTAATGGAAACGATACATGCGTGCCTTGCTGCCCCTTCTGTCACTGGGAAAGGACACCGCAAGATCGAACCCATCACAAAGCACCTCTTCCCATGGCAAGAACAATCGATCTAGTCGGCCTAACTAAACCAAAGATTCAAAGAAGAAATACGAGGCTAAAAGCAATCATGCATATAAGAGATCAAAGAAGACTCAAATAATATTCATGGATAGAAACTGATCATGAACTCAAAATTCATCGGATCCCAACAAACACACCGCAAAAGTTTACATCAAATAGATCTCCAAGAGACCATTGCATTGAGAATCATAAGAGAGAGAGGAAGCCATCTAGCTACTGCCTACGGACCCGTAGGTCTATGGTGGACTACTCACGCATCATCGGAGAGGCACCTATGAGGAAGATGAACCCCTCCGTGATGGTGTTTAGATTGGATCTCGAGGTTCTGGAACTTGCGGCGGCTGGAATTGTGTTTCGTTGACTCCCCTAGGGTTTTTGGAATATTTGGGAATTTATAGGCATCGGAGGCGGTGCGGAGGGGCCCGTGGAGGGCACAACCCATCAGGGCGCGCCGGGGGCCCCCTGGCGCGCCCTGGTGGGTTGTGTTCCCCAGAGCCCACCTTCCAGGCTCTTCTTTGGCCCACTGGGTGTCTTCTGGTCAAGAAAAAATCTCCAAAAAGTTTCGTCGCGATTGGACTCCGTTTGGTACAGATATTCTGCAAAGTAAAAAAAAGCAAAAACAGCAACTGGCACTTTGGCACTATGTCAATAGGTTAGTCCCAAAAAATGATATAAAGTTGTTATAAAATGATTGTAAAACATCCAAGAATGATAATATAACAGCATGGAACAAGCAAAATTAAAGATACATTGGAGACGTATCACTGCACAATCCGACAAATCTGCAGTTGTTACCTCACGGGATCACTAGCTCCCTTGGTGTAAGCCTCACTGCCAGTAGTCGCAGCATCCAATTGCATTCGCTGAGCAGGAATCTCTTCCCTCACTAATCCATTGCAGGGGTTGTAGACAGATACTGCCATGAATCCACCTCCTCCGGCTCAGATGGTGCTTGGGCTGGCATTTTGCCAGTGAGGCATTCCCACCTCAGCTTGCGCAGGGGAATCCCTTCCCGCACCTCCTGCTTCGCCCAATTGACAAACCTCACCGGTGGCTCCGTCGGATGCGGCATCTTCCTCTTCTCCTCCCTGGTGCCCTCGAAGTAGATGCGGCGGGCGAGATTCAGCAATTCCCGATACGCTTGGAGCTCGAATGTCTCCACCCTTCGCTCCCAATCGCGTCGAGAACCTGGATCCGACATCTTCTCTGCATTCGCCACCACCTCCCTCCATTCCTTGACGCACATGGTCCATGAGTACGCGTCGTCGCGGATCCGCATCGCCCGCTCCCTCCAACGCCTCTCCCGCGTCGTCCGTAGCAACTCCGGCGAGGTGGAGTCGACGGGGATGAGCAACTCCGGGAAGGACTGGTACACATACGGGAGAGGCATCCGTGGTGTAGTCGAACCCGGAGGCGAAGGCGAGCAGGTGGATCTGGTAGCGTGCGGCATAGTGTGTGTCAGCGACAGGGGCAGTTATGGTGGGGGCGCGACACCGACGGCCCAGGCTCCAGCGGTGGTAGGCGCCGCCGTGCTGACCCTAGCGACGATGGCGGGGGGCACAGCGGTGGTGGGGTGCAGCGGCGGCGGGGGGCGAGGTGGGTGCGGCGTGGTTGCGGGGGCTAACATATTCCCTCTCACTCATTCTGAGCTCGAAATTGAGGGCTGGATGTGGGTCTTTTTAGCTTAAAAAACCGAAATGGGCACCGGTTCCGGTTTTTTCCGGTCTGACCGCCGGTCCGGTCCGGTCCGGTTTATTAAACTATGCTCTCAAGTCTGTGTCTGAACCCTTCCTCTTCCTGTTCCTCTGATCATTCCCATGTCGTTTCATGGCTTTCCTCACTCTCACTCACGATTACAACAAAGAAAGGTGAACGGGCAGCAGCCAGTGGTGGTACTTTTTGACTTTGCACGGCACAACAAAGAAAAAGGTCACGGGCAGGGAAAAGCAGCGGCCGGGACAAATGCGAGTACTGTTCTGAACCTTTCTGCCTTTTCTCACTCCCACTCGCTCACTCACTCACTGCTGCTGCATCTAGCCATCCCCTGATAGCTGCTTCCGCGGTTCCGCCGGGATCTGGTGATGGAGGCGGTGGAAGACGCCACAACCCTCGAGGCCGCCATTGGCTGGCTTGCCGACACCATCCTTGCAAATCTCCCAGCCGGCGGCAAGCTGGATTCCTGGATCCGCCAAGCTGGCCTCGGCAACGACATCGGGAAGCCCAGGTCTGAGGTCGAGGCGGCGGAGATGGTGGTTTCTGCTGTGCAGGGGAGGGCGGCCGGGAACAAGCCGCTGGCCAAATCTCTCGCGGCCGTCAAGGAGCTGCTCTACGACGCCGACGATGTGGTCGACGAGCTCGACTACTACATGCTACAACACCAGCTCCAACCTGGTAATTTTGGTGATGCCTTAGATCCAAATATCTGTTGAATTGCTTACTATTTCAATATGGACTACATATAGATGTATATAGATATATTTTAGAGCGTACATTCACTTATTTTACTTCGTATGTAGTCCTTAGAATCTCTAAAAAGACTTATATTTAGAAACGGAGGGAGTATTTTTTAAATATTATGTTAATTTGGATTGTAATAACAACGAATTGCGTGTTAATTGGCAGTTCCAATTTTATTTTGTTCTGTCTTAGATACACTGCTCGAAACGGATGGACATGGAAACCAGCAAGTTGAGATATCTAGAGAAAATGCTGATGTACCAAGGAATGGCAGGCTACGTTCCAAGGAATGGAATAACTTTGACATCACAGAGTTTGAACAAAACGGAGGGCCTGCCAGAGCAAAATGTAAGTACTGTAAAACAGAGGTTATGTGCACAACCAAAAAGGGGACATCAGTTTTGCGCAATCATCTCAAGAGCAAAGGTTGTAGCCACAAACGTGGACCAAGTGACCCCTCTTCAAGCAGGTACCTAAATTATTTTTCTGCATCACACCGGCACACTTTTGCGAGTCTTTTTTAATACGCATCTGCTTAAGAGCATATTAATGTTCTCACCGCCAATCCATGATCTATTTCTCATTGCAGCACTGCTGATGCTACTACGATTCCTACGCATGTTGCAGCTGGTAATTCGTCTAGCAGAAAAAGGATGAGAACCGGCCAGGAGTCAACACACATCACCGCAGCTAACCCAAACGGTTGGAACAAGGAGGCATTTTCCGAAAGGATACAAGACATCACTAGTCAGCTGCAAGGCAGGCAAGAAGCTATCATAGGGCTTCTCAAGATACTTGGGCCAGACTCAGGTGGTGCAAGTTCAAATCACTGCCAGAGTACTATCTCAGATCCACGCCGAAGAACATCAAGTCTTGTTCAAGGAAAAGTGTATGGGAGAGCTGCAGAGAAGAGAAGTTGGGAACACAAATCAACTGCCGGTGTAACTGTTCTGCCTATTGTAGGCATCGGAGGAGTTGGGAAGACAGCTCTCGCTCAGCTCGTATACAATGATCCAGCTTTGGAAAGTCAATTTGATCACAAAATATGGATTTGGGTGTCTAACAACTTTGATGAAATGAGACTCACAAGAGAGATGTTAGAATGCGTCTCCCAAGAATCACATGATGGACTATGCAGCTTTTCCAATCTTCAGGAGATCTTGAAGGGTCATATTAAATCGAAGAGGTTTCTACTTGTTTTGGATGATGTCTGGGAAGACATGGATGATGGCCAATGGAACAAATTATTGGCTCTTTTCAAATCTAGTTGTGCAAATGGCAATATGATAATTCTAACAACTAGAAAACCATCTGTTGCTAAAAAGAGAGGTACAACTGGACCAATTAACTTAAATGGTTTGAAAAAAGATGATTTCTTGCTACTTTTTAAGGCATCTGCATTTGGTGATGAGAATTACGAAGAGCAAGCAAGTCTAAGTGACTTAGGACAGAAAATAGCACAAAAGTTAATTGGAAACCCATTAGCAGCACAAACTGCAGGAGCACTATTAAAAAATCATCTTACTGTGGATCATTGGAGTAACATTCTCAAGACCGAAGCTTGGAAATCCCTTAACCACGCTGGTGGCATCATGGCTTCTTTGAAGCTTTCCTACGATGAGCTGCCCTACCATGTACAACTATGCTGCTCATATTGTTCTATATTCCCCTATGGTTATGAATTTCATGCTGAGGAGCTAGTTCATCTTTGGATTTCACAGGGGTTTGTGAAGAGTGATCATCCAAGTAAGAGTTTGGAGGAGATCAGACGGTACTATCTCACTTACTTGGTGAACCTGGGCTTGTTTGAGCAGGTTAAAAGTCGAGCTTGCTATGCTATGTGTAGCCTGATGTATGATTTTGCAAGGCTGGTTTCAAGAACTGAGTGTGCAGCCTTGGATGGTTTGCAGTGCAGTGGAATTTTGCCAACTTTGTCAACTGTACACCATTTGTCTATAGTAACCAATTCTGTATATCAGAGGGATGACCAGACTGGGAACATACCTCGTAATGAGAAATTTGAATTTTTCTTGCAAAATATAGTCACATCAGTGAGAAAGTTGAGGACATTGGTCTTAATTGGGGATTATGACTCCTTTTTCTTCAAAGCATTCCAAGATGTATTTGGAAAAGCACATAATCTGCGTCTGCTGCAAATGTCTGCAACATCTGCTGATTTTAATTCCTTCCTTTGTAGCTTGGTAAATCCTACACGTCTTTGGTATCTAAAACTTCATGATGTTCATATTCAGCAGAGGTCTTTACCCAGCTTGGGAAATTTTAGACATGTTCAATATCTAATACTTTATGATGTTCATAGTAAGCAGAAGGCTTTGCCTCACGTTTTGAGCAAGTTTTTCCATCTTCAAGTATTGGATGTTGCTTTTTTCATGTCATTGTTTCTAGACTATTGCGGAAAACGGAGAATACTTCCATCTCTGGAAATGCTTCGGTTTCTCAAAAGGTTGAAGTTGAGCAACATGTGGAGAGTAAGCGAAGTATCCCTTCCGTCATTGGAGGAGCTGGTTTTAGATGGAATGCCAGATTTACAGAGATGTCTCTGTACTTCTGTGAGGGATATGAAGTCTACTTTAAGGGTGCTGGAGATTCGGAGATGCCCTGCACTTGAGGTGTTTGATCTGTTTTAGAAAGGTGATAACTATGAAATTGAGCATAAGCAATGGTTGCCCAGTCTGAGGAAACTCATCATGTGCGACTGTCCTCTTTTGCAAGTACAGATCCCTCTTCCGCCTTCAACCACAGTTTCTGAACTATTAATCAGCAGTGTTTCAACAACTGTAACAATGGAGGGATCTTCCATGGGAACATTCATAATTAACGGAAATAGAATTTGCCGTTTGCCTTCTGGTGAGACGATGGCACTTGATGACAAAATTTTGGCATTCCATAATCTTAAGGATATCAAATACTTGGAGATATCGTTTTGTGGAAACCTAACATCTATTTCATTCAAAGGATTAAGTCAGCTCATCTCTTTAAAGAGTTTGAAAATAATGGGCTGCAGAGAACTTTTCTCTTCAGATGATGTGCTAGAGCAGACCCATGAAGACATGATAACTGCAAATGATGTTGCTCTCCCGTCTCTTGAAAGTCTTGATATTACAGGATGTGGAATAACGGGGAAGTGGCTTTCTCTGATGCTGCTACATTCGCCAACCCTAAAGGAGTTGGGTTTATTTGCCTGCCCGCAGCTGAACCTTCTCCCAGCTTTCGAGGCTTCATCATCAAGTTATCTATATGATGCGTCATCAGGATATGCGGATGACACACGGCCAAGCTCAGCTGTAGACGAGCTCGTGCACATTTCGTTGAATCTCAGAAAGATAACAATTGCTGGATGCCCTCATCTAATATTTTACGGGAGTAGGGAAGGCTTTGCTGGATTTACTACTTCCATTGAGGAGGAGGTAGAGGAAGAGTGCCAAGAGAACGGCAGATGTCTCCTCCCGCAATCACTTGAACATCTTGATTGGTCTGATTATCCCCGAAAAGCTCTGCGGCCCTGCTTTGTGGGTAATCTCACCGGTCTTAGAAAGTTAGAAGTAACCAGAGGAAGTTTGGAATATCTGCAGCTGAATTCTTGTACGGCCTTGGAAGAATTGGAAATTGGATGTTGTGGACAGCTCGTCGCATTACAGGGCATGGAATCGCTTGGAACCCTCGGGTCTTTGATATTGTTAGACAACTCAAGATTGGAATCACTACAGCTGCATTCCTGCACAGCGCTGGAACGTTTGGAAATTCGGTGTTGTAGTTCGCTCGTCGCACTAGAGGGCTTGCGATCCCAGGTGAACCTCAAGCATTTGAAAATACTCGTCTCCCCTGCCTTGGGTTCCCTTACGGCACTGGAGAGTATTACGGCACTGGAGGGGATTTCAAGTCATAGCTATGAATTATTCCCTGCACTGGAAAGTCTCATGATCGATGGCTTGTCTCCCCTTAACACGTTGGCTTGCCTCCGAAGCCTAACACTTGGTTATTTAGGTGCAACGAGGCTAACAGATGCGCAAGAGAGAACGCTTCTGCTCCTCAAGTCCCTGCAGGAACTCTGCTTTGACGAATGTGTGGATCTCGTACATCTTCCTGGGGGGTTGTCTGGTCTCCCTTCCCTCAAGACGTTGAAGATAAAATATTGTAAGTGCATCTCAGGGCTTCCCAATGCGGGCCTCCCACCTTTGCTTGAAGAACTGGTAATTGATGGTTGCAGTGCCGAGTTATCAAAACAATGCATATTGCTAGCAACAAGCAAGCTAGAGGTCAAAATCGATAAGCGATATGTGGACTGATTACAGAGTATCTTTCTAAGGTATACTTCTACCATATGCCAAATCATTTTTCGAGTAACCACCAAAATCGTACGCTATATGCTATTGGAGGGATTGACCAGTCCTGGGTCACCTGTTACAGTACTTACATTTGAAGTGGGGGGAAATGATTAGCGTATTTTTCTTGTGATATGAACAGGTGTGGTTTCACTTCAGGGCCTCATCCTCAACCTCATGTGGTCATGATACTGGTGTCTTACACTCATAACCTCAATATTTGTTCTCCGCTTGTTGGGATTTCCAACTATACACATCTAAAAATTTGCCTCCCCACCCAACCTAGGAATAAGAAAGCATTCATCGCCCACTTGTCTGTTCTCTGTTGAATGCGCCTGTTCTGCTCCAGCCTTTTTCATATCACCATTCTGAATATCTCGCTGCTTGCCGAATGAATCCATCGTCTCGCTCTCGGGAACCTCCTGTACAGGTTCCAGTGGGCCAAAAGACAAAACTGGATTACGCTATATGAGGCTGTAGTCTGAAACCCGTGATGAAACTGTAATACTGTATAAGTAGATAATTGTGCAACGATGTTGTATTTTTAAGGACTGAAGAAGATTTGGTTGAGCGCTTCCAATTTTTCGAGGCCGGCGGTGTTGTCCGGGTGGACAGCAACAACATTTGAAAATCCTCTATCTTTTGGGATCTTATTCCAGATTTTTCTGAGCAGGGTGTGTTCGGGGTGTGCAGCAACTGAAAGTGCTCTTTGTCCTGCAAATTTAACAGTCTGTCTATGCATGATCTATACTTGATTTTCTGGAAAGTTCTTGAAAATGATTTTGAGCACCTTGAAATGTTTGGAGTCCAACGGAATGTTTGGGGTGTACAATCACAACACATGGATTTTTATACTAGCTCAGTTTGTACAACAATTTTTTAGTAGTCCACACAGAAGGTACTACTAACCTTCAATTTTTTAGTTTCCGATTTTATTAGAGTCATGTGGTGTGTGCAAGTACATGTTCAACGTTTTTCCAAGTGCTTGTTCAACATTTTTTAAATACTTGTTCAACATTTTTATATACATGACCAACATTTTTTCAAATAATTATCAACATTTTTTTCAAATACTTGTTCAATTTCTTAAAAACTTTATTCAACATTTTTCAAACACTTGTTCAAAATTATTCAAATAATTGTTCAACATTTTTTGTATACATGATCAACGTTTTTTCAAATACTTGTTAAACATTATTCAAATACTTGTTCAATATTTTTAAAATACTTGTTCAACATTTTATATACACATTCAATATTTTTCAAATAATTGTTAAATATTTTTAAAATACATGTTCAATTTTTTTGAAATGCTTGATTAACATTTATATATACATGATCAACATTTTTTGAAATACTTCTTCAACACTTTTCAAATACGTATTCAACATTTTTCAAATACTTGTTTAACATTTCTCAAATAATTGTTCAACATTTTACAAATGTTTTAATAGAGTGTTGTTTATAATATATACATTCAGAATATTTAAAGTATAAGCAAATGTAAAACAAAAAACAAAAACGAAACAAAAAATGTAAAACAAAATGAAAAAAGGAGGCTGTGGCCTACCGTGCTGTTGGGCCGGCCTATCCAGGTCCCCACTTTGAGGAGGGGTACCTCCCCTCCCGCTGAAGGCGAAACATAGGTAGCCCTCGCTCACGTCCCGTGCCCTTATTCAAACTAGTAAGCTTGCACGTGCAACGCACGTCTCATTTGACATAAAATAATTATGAAAATAGTTGTCTAATATTTACATAGTTTTTTATCCATATATTTTCTATTTATTACCAATAATAATGTCCTTCACGCGGAGGCAAAACTAAATGACATGGACAAATTATATAGGTGCAAATAAGATGAAACCTCAACCCAATTAGATGTAACATATGGTGCTACTACCTAGTTAGATGTAACATGTGGTGCTAATACCCAGTGATCACTTATTAGGTTTTTTTCGTAGCTATGTTAGAAGTCCCCTTAATTTTTCACCTAGCTTGATTAACGTATTCATAGAGAATTTGTATTATAATTCTCGAAGAAGAGACGAATATCCAAATCGAAACTTCAGAGCCAACTTAGAGTGGACAGACATCCAAGTCCCCACTTTGCATTTCCAAAGTAAGTCCAAATGAAAGAACTATTAAGAAACATAACACATGATGTCTACCCAAAAATAAATAAACTGTTAAGAAACATAACACATGATGTCTACCCAAAAAGGAAATGACTAAATATCATTAAAAAAATCTGGTAGTATGGTAATATTTGATACGCCACAATGCTTCTTTAGTTCTCAATTATTATCATAAAGAAACATCAATAAAAAGACATCAAATTAAAATGGTGTTTATAATAGACTCGTGGGATCATCGCCTTTAGCAGTTCATGCTCTTAGTTTCCCTCACCTTTTCCCCCCTTCTTTGCTTCCCAGGCCTTCCTCTCCCCCTCCTGAGACACTCCTCAATTTCCTGAAAATGGGGAATCTTTTTTTAGCCGAACTCGCAAAGCTTTTATTCAACCGTCAGGAGGTTTAAAAGGACGAAAACAAGATCTACAGGCTGTCCTAACCAAGCATGGCTGCATGTACCCAACGTTAAAGCATGCTTTGCAAGTTTCTAAGCCTCTGCATTAGAGGTTTTAAATTCTTGAGTAATCAGAAAAAAGTCTAGATCTGTCTATTATTTCATGTACACCTGCACCATAAGATGCCGACATGCCCGACTTGATAGCCTCCACAACCACTTTGCAATCTGAAGCAATAGTGATTTTTTGCAAGTATTGATCATCCAAGAGAGCTAGCACTTCACGAATCGCCAAAGTCTCCAATACCTCAGGGTTGTAGATATAAAACCTATAGAGACTTCACTCCATATGGGATAAGGAATATCAATCAAATATTTAGTACTACCATGTAATTCTACTACCACAAAAAAAAAAAATATATATATATATATATATATATATATATATATATTCTTTTTGTAAAAAAATCTTACTCTTCATATCATAGTCACAGGTAAGGTTTTGAGATCATTTTTGTAGTTAGGAACTTACGCTTCAAATATTTGTGTGGTTGGTAAGCAAAAGGTTGCACGTTGCAGTGTCCTCATTCTCTCGGGACAACCAAAATGCTTCAACGTTGTACCCTGATCCACCTTCCGGTAATGCAACTAAACGAGGAAAAACAAGAGATGTTAGCTAATAACAGCTTCATATCTAGAAAAATCTGTCCATTTTCGCATGGTTTAAGTACCTACATTTAGGCAACTACAATACGCACGCCTGAACACAGCCGAATAATTAGGAAGTTGCAACCTAGAATCACGTACTCTTCTCACTTACTCCACTCATACCTATACTCCATAGAGACTGGGAAATACCAGCTACAACATCAATGGAACAGAACCATGCTATAGCTGCATCATTAGTTCCGTTGGATTCCATTCAGCCATGTGCTTCCTGAACCGGTGGAACCTGCACTGCATCGTGCCCAAAGAAAAGGGGGTAAAAGTTCAAATACATGCTTGTACTCAATTCAAAGAGGGGATAAAAAATGCATCTGATCCATCGGTCCATCCGGAAAGGAGAGAGAGTACCATACCACTGGCGACTCGGGGATTAGGTGGAAGGCGCCTCGAATAGTAATGTCCAATAAGATGATGGGGGTTTAGGGTCTATGGTGCATCTCCGGCGGCGGTGGTTCATGTGCCCGTGGCGGTGGAAGGTGTCTCGCGCTTCTCCGGCGACGACGGGCGTGACAGGGTGCCAGCGGGAGCAGCAGAGACATGCCGTGAAGGCTGTGGATGTAAGAATAGCGCTGCACCGTGGGAGCAGCAGAGGCGCGGCGGCGACAGGGCGGGCTCATAGTCGTCGGCGGACTTGCCGCCCTTCTTGGCCAGAGCGTTGTCCTGCGGCAGGAAGTCTCGTCGTCAATGGACTCCTCACTGCAACAATAAAACTCATTTTTTTCAGCAATTTCTACAAATAAAGTTTAGAAGAAAAAACACAAACAAACCATCACCTATGTTTGGCATTGCTACGAACAAGTGCAGAGCAACCTCATCCAAAAAAACATGTGATTTTTCTTCACAGTCGACCACATGAACCAGCGCAATTTATTTCAGTCATTACCCATCGGCCGCAGGCCCCCTGGATGAGAGCGCCATGCGTGCTACGCACAACCGCAGTGCTGGTCTCCACTGACCAATGAATCATGTAGTCACTGAAGCTGGCAAACAAGCCAAAGTAGATAAATCAACTCTTCAAGGATACAACAGTTTAAGTGTTATTTATAGAATATTTTGAACTAAATAGTTTTCCAATAGACAAGGACTTATCAACAACTACTATAGTTTCTTCAAGTATTCACGTCCTTAACATGTCATCCAAGAGAGTGCATTACAGATAACAAAATATTAAAAATATTATCAGTTGTATATCGACACTAATAATATTAACAAAGCATTTTGTTAGTACCAGAAATTCCTTCTAATCAATATATTGGTCCATTGCAGGGGGTATAGGGGTTAGAATATCGAGTTGTGAAGATAATGACATTGTGTATTGGGCGATTCAACCTCTTATATTTACCTAGATCACTCAACTTTGTCAGAAAAAAAATCCTCAATAAAACCTGAAACAAAAGGAAAAATAATGAACAAAATCAAAACCAATACTGTCTCATATTTCTCATATGGAACAAAATCAAAATCTCACCCATAGATGCATCACGAACCTGAGCCTCTAAATCTTTTGTTTTGTGCTGTAAGGACAAATAGCATAAGCCAATGAGGTTAGTCTACTTGAGCCACCTCTTATCATGGAAGGAGACAGAGATAAGATAAGTTGCAGATTTTTTTTACCATAGCGGCATAAGTCAAATAGGCAATTATTTACCATTCGACATGCATTGATAGCCATCTTTAAAAGGACGCATTTTAGTTAAGTAAAATGAAAAAATCTAATATTGTATGATTATAACAAAATCAAATAAGTATGGTGAATAATGTACCAATATACAATAATAGGCCAAGATGAGTAACCAGTGTCTCTGTCAATCTCACACCCTCAGATAGCAGTACAACAACGAAACAAGTCAATGCCCTGGAATAGCAATCCAGAACTCAAGATGAGAATTTGTATCTTTCCTGAAACACTAGTAGAAAACGGGCCTTTAGTCCCGGTTCGTAAGGGCCTTTAGTCCCGGTTCTGCAACCGGCACTAAAGGGTGGGGACTAAAGCCCCCCCCCCCCCCCCCCTTTAGTCCCGGTTCAACACGGACCGGGACTAAAGGCCCTCCACGTGGCTGCGCTCGAGCGCTGGGGCTGGAGGACCTTTAGTCCCGGTTGGTGTTACCAACCGGGACTAAAGGTGGAGCCTTTAGTCCCGGTTGGTAACACCAACCTGGACTAAAGGAATTTTTTTCGATTTTTTTTTTGAATTTTTTTTTAAAAAAAATAAATTAATTTTTTTTGATTTGTTTTTAAGTTTTTTTTTCTGATTTTCAAATCTTTGAATTATTTGACAATTTAATCTCTAATCACCCTTCCTCACTGCTCCAGCGCGGAACACTCATTCCAAATCGTCTAACTTCCCGGCCGGTCACCCATCCTCTCACTGCTCTAGCCCCAACACGCTTACCTTTCAGGTTCTAGCGCCCCTAGTTTCCAAGTCTGCACTTATTGTTTTCATGAAAATAGTAAGCTATCAATCCTATTAACCCTTAGGTCTTGATATCACATGATTTAATTTTTTGAATTCCAAACAATTATTAAAATAAACAAAATAAGTAATAATAATATTGAATTTCAATGAAAATAAAATAAGTAATAATATTATTTTATTCATTTTTTGCCATTTATTCATTTAATATGGCATAATTAAAATCTTTAAATATGTAAATCGAAATTCAACAAATAATATATCCATTATTATCAAAAAAATGTGAGAAATCTAAATATGACATCATTTATTTTTTTAAAAAAATTTAAAATTCGAAAACACTTAAATTTGATGATAACTTTTTTTTCCTTTCGGAATTTGAGGATTCTAAAAATTGCAAAACGGCCGGAGGCGGTTGAAATCGAAACCGACTTCTCGTGCTGAACATTTTGATATATTATAAGTTTTTTTTCGACATCGTATGCAAAAGTTATAGCCGTTTTACTTTTTCATAACATTTTTTTGCAAAACATGTCGAAATTTATGTTTTTTAATTTTATGGAACAAAATCAAAATCTCACCCATAGATGCATCACGAACCTGAGCCTCTAAATCTTTTGTTTTGTGCTGTAAGGACAAATAGCATAAGCCAATGAGGTTAGTCTACTTGAGCCACCTCTTATCATGGAAGGAGACAGAGATAAGATAAGTTGCAGATTTTTTTTACCATAGCGGCATAAGTCAAATAGGCAATTATTTACCATTCGACATGCATTGATAGCCATCTTTAAAAGGACGCATTTTAGTTAAGTAAAATGAAAAAATCTAATATTGTATGATTATAACAAAATCAAATAAGTATGGTGAATAATGTACCAATATACAATAATAGGCCAAGATGAGTAACCAGTGTCTCTGTCAATCTCACACCCTCAGATAGCAGTACAACAACGAAACAAGTCAATGCCCTGGAATAGCAATCCAGAACTCAAGATGAGAATTTGTATCTTTCCTGAAACACTAGTAGAAAACGGGCCTTTAGTCCCGGTTCGTAAGGGCCTTTAGTCCCGGTTCTGCAACCGGCACTAAAGGGTGGGGACTAAAGCCCCCCCCCCCCTTTAGTCCCGGTTCAACACGGACCGGGACTAAAGGCCCTCCACGTGGCTGCGCTCGAGCGCTGGGGCTGGAGGACCTTTAGTCCCGGCCACCTTTAGTTCCGGTTGGTAACACCAACCTGGACTAAAGGAATTTTTTCGATTTTTTTTTGAATTTTTTTAAAAAAAAAATAAATTAATTTTTTTTGATTTGTTTTTAAGTTTTTTTTTCTGAATTTCAAATCTTTGAATTATTTGACAATTTAATCTCTAATCACCCTTTCTCACTGCTCTAGCGCGGAACACTCATTCCATATCGTCTAACTTCCCGGCCGGTCACCCATCCTCTCACTGCTCTAGCCCCAGCACGCTTACCTTTCAGGTTCTAGCGCCCCTAGTTTCCAAGTCTACACTTATTGTTTTCATGAAAATAGTAAGCTATCAATCCTATTAACCCTTAGGTCTTGATATCACATGATTTAATTTTTTGAATTCCAAACAATTATTAAAATAAACAAAATAAGTAATAATAATATTGAATTTCAATGAAAATAAAATAAGTAATAATATTATTTTATTCATTTTTTGCCATTTATTCATTTAATATGGCATAATTAATATCTTTAAATATGTAAATCGAAATTCAACAAATAATATATCCATTATTATCAGAAAAATGTGAGAAATCGAAATATGACATCATTTATTTTTTTTAAAAAATTTAAAATTCGAAAACACTTAAATTTGATGATAACTTTTTTTTCCTTTCGGAATTTGAGGATTCTAAAAATTGCAAAACGGCCGGAGGCGGTTGAAATCGAAACCGACTTCTCGTGCTGAACATTTTGATATATTATAAGTTTTTTTTCGACATCGTATGCAAAAGTTATAGCCGTTTTACTTTTTCATAACACTTTTTTGCAAAACATGTCGAAATTTATGTTTTTTAATTTTCCTAACTAGTAGATGTAGTAACATAACTACATCTCGAAGGATTTTAATTTTTGAAGTTTTTATCATTTTCTTTTGTTTTTTTCAAAACTGAAATGGCGATATGGGGGGGGGGGGGGGGGTAGAGTTTGAAAATTTCAGAACCCCTTTAGTCCGGGTTGGTGTCCATCCAATCCTACCGTCGACTACATCTGCTAGCACTGTCCCAGCCAGAGTCACAACTAAGGTTAACCAAGCCAGAGTCAAACCTTTCTAACTTCATTTGCTATTTTTCATGCATTTAATGATTTTTTTGAGCTAAATGACCCTGAAATTGAAAAGCACCACAAATGAACAATGAAAAGGTTGAAACTTGGCATGGTATCATCATTTCACCCACATAGCATGTGCTAAAAAGTTGAGAGGGTTACAGCAAAAACTGGATGCAATTCGTGTGCAAACTAGACCATCTCCTTCGAAGTATCAAGGTTTCGGACGAAAACTCATCTGTTACAAAGGCATTTCATTTTTTTTAAACTTATTTCAACTCCAGACTTTTTGTGCATTCGATATGCACCATACTACAACATGTTAAAATCTACAGAAAGAATTAACTAAAAATAATAGAAAACAACAATTAAATGACTAAAACAACTATATAAGCAAAACAGTACTGTTTTAATTAAAATCCTAATTTAAATTATTCTAAAAATAACCAAATAAATCTTATTGTGACAATAATCTAACATGTGACTAGGAGTAAAAAGAATTAAATTAAAAACTATTTTTAAACTCAAGTTATTCACAATCTAGGGTTTGAAGCAAATTTGAACAAATTCATATTTAAACCATTCAAATTTGAAAACTAGTGGCACAAACAGAAACTAGACAAAATTTTGAATCTAATGAAAAAAGAATCACTCAAAAACATCAAATATCCTAAAAGATATAAGCAATTTAAAACAGAAACTTTCAGAACCCCTTTAGTCCGGGTTGGTGTCTCCAACCGGGACTAAAGGCCCTTTAGTCCCGGTTGGTGTCTCCAACCGGGACTAAAGGTCTAATCTTTAGTCCCGGTTGGAGACACTAACCGGGACTAAATGTGACGCAACCTTTAGTCCCGGTTGGTATCTCCAACCGGGACTATAGGTCCTGTTTGAACCGGGACTAAAGGTGGTTGTGCCCGTGCTGCCGCCCTAGCCATTGGAACCGGGACTAATGCTCACATTAGTACCGGCTCCAAACGCGGCCGGGACTAAATCTTCGAACGAAAGGTCCTTTTTCTACTAGTGAAAAAGTTTCACAGATCATATTAGATCAAATTATTGTCTTGTTCTAAATTTAAAATTTACAAATCCATGGACTTTTAACCTTATCATCGCAAGCAAGCAATGTCACTCCCTGAAAGCCCAGACTATTTTAAAATTATTGTGTTGTTCTAAATAATAAAACATGTTCAGAAAACTGAACAGGGGCATCCCAGCTCAATATTCTCATGTGAAAGCTGCTGCTGTGTGAACCATGTTCTACAGCCATATCATGTAGTCTTGGTCAACTATATGAGCTTGATGCAAGGTCGAGTGGAGTCAAACAAAATATGAATAGTAGGATTAAAGTAACGGGAGGATTCATATACGTGCAGTAGGCAGCAATAGCAATATTGAAAGTATGAAAAGCATAAGAACTTTAGAGCATAAAATGTGTCCACTCATTGGAAAATAAATTCATACATGACATCAAGGACATATAAGGCTGAGGACAAATTCTAGAAAGTCCAGTACTTACAAATGGTAGTGTCATCCATGTCTTACTTAGAAGGAGCAAAGAATTCCTGTTTTGCTATATAATAAGCCTGCATTTATGTTGTTCGACGTAACACACAATAAATGGATTGTATTCCGCATGGCATAACGAATTTGTAAATAAAAATAAAGCAAACAGAATTGCACATGTATATATGATCATAGATTAAAATCGCGGGCAAAAAGACAGCGATCGCAGAGCTATCTCCGTATATAATCCTTCCCGCGATTTGTTTTGTTGCCAAAATCGCTGGAGATCGCGCCGCAATAGCCGGAGATTTTCAGTGGATTGTTTCGTCGTTAACTATCGCGGGAGATTTTCATGGCGTGATTCCCTCTTGCCCGCGATTTTAATCTATATGTATGATGCAACTAAGCAATGTGACATCTTACATAACTTCATATTTAGTGCATCTTTCTAGTTGGCAAAATATATAGCACCTAAAATGCCAGTTACCAATTAAGTTATAGTCTCAGGTGACAGAGGATAATGTAATATGAAAAAGGAGGCCACAATTGGACTTAATTTGGAATAGAACAACAACATTAAAACAAAGGATTTCCTAGGTTTATCTTCGTCCTGGCATTACCTCGAACAACATTAACATGGTAATGACACCTCTTCCTGCTAAGCTTTATTTACAATTTGACGTGGCTGATGACGCGAGAGACTGCATTATGAATCTTTTCTTCCACTTATCTGCTGCATCAATCTCAACAGAAATCATATTCATATATCTGTATTCAGTAGGTGAATGAATAAAAGATATGAAGAAGATTACATTGTAATTCATGGTTCATATGGTCACTTAGAAAACATTAGCACGTATCAAATTCGTATACATCATTGGCTTGGATTTGGCGGCGTGCTTCACTTACCTGGCTAAGCCACACCGGACAGGATACCATATCTTCTTCTGAACGGACGAACACACACGTTCAGGCCTTAGATCTCAATCCTTGGCTGCTCAACGGTTATGCACTATTTTTGGGAGACATGTGGGAGCGGGGCTGGCTGCGGCCGCCACCACCGAGATGAGCAGCGTCGGTCCAACCCCAACGAGGCCCGACTGCGGGAGCGAGCGGCGGCGGCTGACGCGGGGGGGGGGGGGGGGGGGGGGGGGGGGGGGGGGGGGGGCGGCTGCGCGAGGCGGGAGCGGGGGCGGGCTGAGCGGCGGCTGCTGCGCGAGGCGGGGGCGAGGCGCCGAGCGGGCGGGGCGAGTTCGCCAGCGTGGAGCCGTTCCCGAACGTGGTGGACGTGGGGTGGGTTTCGTCAAGATTAGCGTGGTTGGTTTCTTTTTTTTTTTTGAGGGAGCGTGGTTGGTTTCGTTAGCGATTTCGTTAACAACGCACTTAGACCGTTGATTACGCAATTAAACGCTTCAGATTTTAAGTTGGATTAGCCCTCTCTTCCTTTTATAGGGGTAGTAGAGTAGTAGATACTTGTTCAACATTATTCAAATACCTGCTCAGGTCGTTGGTGTAGGATGGCCCGGCACATTAGCTCCTATCGCTACATCCTGTCTAGTGTAGATCTGTGTTTAGTTTTCTTTATTCTCATTTTCCACTACATAAAAATACCCAAAAAGTAAAATAAAAAATAAAAAATTGCCAATACAATTTTTTTTGAAAGAATTTAAGAAAATGTTTGCAAATTTTAAATAAATAATGAACTAAAAAATGCTCATGGTTTCAAGAAAATGTTAGTTAATCTGAAACATGTCATGAATTCAGAAAGTTCACAGAGTATTAAAAAATTATTCATGTATTTGAGTTGATGAATTGAAAATTGTCCAGGAATTCAACTTTTTTAAGGAATTCAGAAAATATTCAGGAATTTAAAAAATGATCAAGAATTCTAAAATTATTCGTAAATTTAAAAAATTGTTTTGGAATTAAATAATGTTCATGTAGAAATAAAAAAAAGAACAAATTTTAAAAATGTTCATATATTCTAAAAATATTCATGAATTCAAATTAGTGCGCTTTAATGTCTGCAAATTCAACATAGTGTGCTATGAGAAAGAAAATAAATGCTACGTATGCATGCCACAACGCCAATAGCAATTGTGTTGATATCACCCGCGGCTAGGAATGTGACGATGCAGCTCGGCTATCGTTGCCGGTGGCCTCAAGATTTTGATGGAAATCCATACATACCAGATGGCCGCATAGGTAAAGGAACTACAACATCTAGTGCACATTTCCATCTAACTGCCTATATATTCATGCTTTGTCCTTGATGGTTTTGGTAATATTCTTCGAGCAATAATCTTGCACATATAGATGCACACAACTATTTTTATTTTAAAAATGTTTCCAGTAGCTAAATAGTCTTACTAAAAGGTAAAATAAAGAAGACCAAGCTCAAAAAGTTGTCATGTCAGACACTTTTTTGCGGATCCCTAGTACAGACTGTATGGTGAAGATATCGAGCTCAGCTGGGCTCGGGCACCAAAACACCTCACTCGATTACATGATGACTCAGTCAAACAAAATTTGTCTCTCGTGGTCTGGGGGTCGTAGAGGCGCGGTAGATTTTGGTCCTTGCCGGTGAGGAGGTCTGTTTTTATGTGTTTCTTGTAAGTTTTGGTAGATTTAATATATACTCGAGATTAGAGTAACACTTCCGGAAAAAAAACTCAGGTTTCATCGAAAGCTATGCCAGCACGCAGGTAGATTTAATATGAATAATCCACCACATGACACATGTTGTAAGCAATCCAATCACTTCAGATTTTTTAAAATATAAATCCCCTCCTCCCATGAGGCGCAGGTGTATGTAAAGAAAAAGAGTTAATTACATGTACAATATACAAACTTACACCATTTTGTCCCTGCATAATTTTGTACTGCTAAACACGGGGACGTAGCTGCCTCATAGGCATTGGGGTCAGTTGACCCCAATGAAATTTGAAAATCCTTCACTAGTTTAGTACTAGTCACTAACATTTATAGAAGAATAAGTCCACTGCCACATATTCCCTCCGTTCCTAAATATAAGTCTTTTTAGACATTTCAATAGGGGACTGCATACGGAGCAAAATGAGTGAACCTACACTCTAAAATATATCTATATGCATTCATATGTAGTTTTCTATTGGAATGTCTAAAAAGACTTATATTTAGATACGGAGGGAGTACATGACACCATCAAACTTTTTTTCTAGCTTAGTCCCTCATGTTCTGAATCTGTTCGACAACGAACGTGCTATGTTTCTTCATGCTAGTTCTGAATGTTGAATACTGATGAAGTTTTGTCCAGCCCTCTCCTTACACGAAAAAGGGTTTCCCCCCGCTTTATATTATAAAGCAACCAACACCGATTACAACGAGAGCTGATACAAACACACACCACACACCCAAGGCAAGCACTCTCTTTTGGGCCTGCACTCACTCACTAGGGGTACAAGTCTCAGCACAAACCGCGTAAAATCGCAACGGTGGTACGTGAAGCGCACGCTCGCATGCCTTTCAGTTTCGGGTGGACGTACCTGTGGAAAATCTGTAGAATTTGTGACTAGACTCGTCAGTTGGCACGTACTCTGGTGGCCCGGGATTAATTTTATGGTTCTCAGTAGTTCCCTGCACTGCACGGCCACAAGCATAAACTTATCCTTCTCCTTGGCCACAAAACCAGACGTACCTTGACCGTATAAAATTTTGCAAGGCTAGCGTTCCCAAGCGGCTACCATCATATATCAGCTGGCCAAAAGCTGCGCTCGGCATGCAGCGACAAGGCGACGACCGCGCGCGCGGGTCATGCACGTCGCAAGTACTGGTGGTAATAAACTTCCCGCAAAAAAATACAATAATTCAAAAAATACTGGTGGTAAATGATGATCGATGCATACAGAGGCAGTATACATACACTCTCAATACTACTCCCTCCGTTTCTAAATCTAAGTCTTTTTAAAGATTTCAATATTGGACTACATACAGATGTATGTAGACATATTTTAAAGTGTAGGTTCACTTATTTTGCATCGTATGTAGTCCTCTATTAGAATGTCTACAAAGACTTATATTTAGAAATGGAGGGAGTATCTGTCTATATATCTATCTAATATTATTGATGCTACCGCCACCATAACACGAAACCAACCACCAACACCTAGAACAAACTTGCCGACCGCTGGAGCCACAATGATCGCCGTGTGCTTTTTGTTGGCGTGATTCGCGGCAGCTCTGCGGCCAACGGCGGCCGCCGAGGCTGGAAGGGGTGGGATCTTGCATATCCCTTCCGCCGCCGAGCTGCGTCAGGCTCGCTGCCCTTCCAGGTGCGGTGGTGTTGCCATTTACTATCCGTTTGGGATAGGGCCTGGCTGCTTCCGGCAAGGCTTCGAGCTCACCTGCTACAGCACCGCTGGTCATAAGAGGCTCTTTCTGGCCAACAGTACCACTGAGGTCTATGGCCTGGAGCCCGGATCTCCTAGATTCCGAAGCCCTCCTATCCACTTCAACGTCACCATGAAACCAGGTATGAACGACACCTATAACATGTCATGGGAGGCCCCTGTTAAAGGTGTTATGGCCTCTGGAGGAACTAGATTGTTCGTTGTTGGTTGCGGTGTGCGTGTCTACTTGTTCGGCCATGGTACCAACAATCCCATTGGTTATTGCGTCAGTATTTGCCTAGATGACAAAGAAGCAATGGAGGAGGCAAATGCAAAAAACCAGTACGATAACGATGTTGGGTTGGGATCCTGTTCCATCCGTTTGCAGCAGGACGTGCGAGCCTTTGGGTTCATAGTTGGCCGCCTCAATGGTGGCTTCTCAGCACTATCGAGTCAAGGTCAAGGGCTCTCTAATAGTATCAAAGTTTTCTTGGCGTATTATTACGAATTTCATACGGTTGACATCTATTCAAGTAAGATAGGCGAACGGAATGTTGGCGGGGCATCTTTTACCATGGCCATCACGGATCAACCAAGCTGTGAAAGTGCTCAGAAGAAAAAGTCAAGCTATGCTTGTAGCGCTGACAGCGTTTGCCGGGATCTGCCATCTGGAGGCTACAGGTGTCGGTGCCCCAGTTACGCAGATGATGAGAATCCGTACATTATGGACGGCTGTCAAGGTCAGGAATTTACTCTTTACTTAGGATTATATATATAAATATTCAACTGACATGTCATGAATATTGGATTCATATATGCACGATTGAATATATATTATGGTAATTTTTGCACCAATGTTGTAACTTTTCCTCTCCTTTTCTATGATCGTCATCATTTTTTATAGAACATACATTTTTGCTTCCTAGTTAAAATATAATTAATCCTATGTAATTAGTTTATGTACAACAAAGCAAGCACTAATTGTTTCTTGCCCAAGACTCAAAATTGCCAATCATAGAAGTTCGGAAATTAGGACACGCCTTTTCTTCAGAATCTTTTGACACATTTGGATGTACTATACTGTTATTGATTATATTTTTTACTAGTGCCACATGGGGTAACTTAATTCCCAGTTTCATATTGTCTTTACTAGTGGAGAATCTTGACAAAGGGTTAATAAGACTTATGATGTTTTTGTTACTCCCTCCATCTCGGTGCATAAGGCATACTCCTAGTTTCTTGGTCGTAAATTTTACAAGCTAAATGTGAATTATATATACTAATAAAAAAATAGAAACAATATTTGCATATGAATCCAGTGATATACTTTTAATAACATATAACATTATTTTAGGTTGATGCCGCTACCTACTTTAACGAAATTGCTATGTAGAGGGGGGGGGGGGGGGGGGGGGCAGGGTAATCTTTTTTTCAGAAAACAAACACTGCTTTAGGTAGTCAAATTAATGACCTAGCACTACGCGTAACAGAGGAAGTAGTATCCACCCAATTAATGGGATTGGTTTTCCACAAATAGTAGCTCGTTTCTTTATAATGTTTTAGCTAGCAATTAGACTTGGTAAGTTTTGGAAGAGCTTGGAGCAAGCTCTCGCGACTCCATCCTCCCGCTCGTCCGCGCTGTCACCCCGTGGCGGTCGGGCGGGCTTATTCTTCCTCGGCTCCCCTCGCCTCCTCCTGTCTTCCCCCTACTCGTCGCCGCCCGCGCAGGCCGCCGGGCGAAGCCTGGTTGGCCGGGGTGGCGGCGAGGGCTTTCTCCTCCCCGCCTGTCTCCGGCGGCGCAGGGTGCTGCGAGCCTAGCGAGGGCGCGACGCTGTGTGCAGGGAGCGGCGGCGGGGCTGCAGGTCACGATGCTGGTGGCGTGGGTGCTTGTTGGTACCGCGGTGGCTGTGTGGCGGACGCGGGGCTTCGTCCTGCGGGCGGTTCGTGCGGGGCGGTCCCAGTCCGGTTCGGCCGGATATGGCACCGGCGGCCCGTCCGGCGGTGAAAGCTGAGTCCAGCAGGGGCTCCGGGCGGCCGGTGCTGCCGTGGATCGGTGGGCAGCGTTGGTGGCGTGGCTGGGGTGGTGGAGGTGCACGTGCGTCCGGGTGTCTGGTTCAGCCTTCCCCGACTTCTGGACGACGGCGTGCGGCGCGAGCTGGCTTGTCTTGGGCCCTTCCTCGGCGGTGGTGGCGGCGACTGTACACTCCTCTCCGGCGGATGAGCGGTTGTTGGTGGCCTGTCGCCTGTCGCGCCAATAGCCATTGTGGGGCAAAGCAGGGGTGCTTCGGGGGGGGGGGGGGGGGGGGGGGGGGGAAGGTCGGTAGGAGGGATGGGGGCTCCGACGTGGTCGAGCCGTCCTTCGTAGGCACAGTGGGTGCCAGTCGTGGTCGTGTACCGCTCATCCCCCTTCCCCTTTCCCTAGCCTGGCGCTTTCTGGTCGCCGACTTGGCGATGCTTGAGGCGGGACGTTTGCTGCCGGTTCTGGTGGTGGTGGGTTGGTGTAGCTGTTCAAAGCCACCCACTTTGATGTTCTCGTGGCGGTCTAGGTGTAGGGCAGCGGCCCTGGCGGTGGGAGGTGCGTTGGTCTTGGGCGGCTCGAGTGCGGGCAAGCAGAGATGGCCGCTCGGGTGGCATGGATGCGGGTGGTTGGCGCAGCAGGGGTGTGTCGGAGGGGTCGGAGTGCCGGGATACATCACTTGCCCTATCTTTGTACTGGCCGACGGCGGCGGCATCCACAGATGTCATTTCCTCCTTGCAGACTCCGTCTTGGTGCTCTCACTCCCTTCGTGTTGCTTCGGATGAAAACTTGATCCGCGGGATCAGAGAGTGGCGGATATCCGTGGTCGTGCCCTTCTTGGAGGCATCGTTTGGAGTCCCCGCTCCGGCGTTGGCCGTCTCTCCTCTCCTCGGTGGATCGCTCATGTGGGGTAATCTCCGTCGGCTAGAAGCGGTTCTTCTTTGCTCATTCATAGTATTCTTGGTAGTCGTTGTGGTGGTTTGCCGGTGCCCGACACCTTTGTATCTTGCTTTGGGTGTGTGTGTTAAGTGCGGTGGTGGAGTGTGTTTGTATCGGTCTTCTCGGATGTATGTGGTGATAGTTTCTTTATAATATAAAGCAGGGGGTGGGGGGGGGGGGAGGAACCCTTTTTCATCGACCATTAACTCGCATAATCTTAATGTAACTTCTCCTGTGGAAGTCTTCCCTGTGTGACTTCTTCCTATGTCAATCTACTTGCAGCGCAATACAATCCCAATCATAAAGGAGGTTGCACCAAATTTTGCGGGAACACAAGTATGCACTTCCCTTTTGGGCTTGAAAAAGGTTGCTACGCTGCTGAAAAGTTTCGACTTAACTGTACATTAGAAAACATCACAATTCTTGATCGGGGTGATAATTATGAAGGCGCCGAATTAATTGTGGAGAACATTTCAGTGAATGAAGGATATCTTACTGTTAGAGAAACAAAAAATAACTCAAGGTATGGTAATGAAGAGCTTGCGGTAATAGGGTATAGTAGCGATGGGCACCGGGAAGTAGAAGACATCTCTTCAGATGGTTTTCATTTATCTGAAGAATACGGTATGAAGTTGTTGTGGTCTGTCGATAATTTGACCTGTTCGAAGGCTATGAGCAAGCAAAGAAGTGCTACGTACGCATGCCGTAGCAGCAATAGCACTTGCATTATTGTCAACCAACCAGGCTACAAGAATGTGACAATGCAGCTCGGCTATCGTTGCCAGTGCTCTCAAGGTTTTGATGGAAATCCATACATACTGAATGGATGCCAAGGTAAACACATTACAACTGCCATTACAAATTATCTCCAACTGCACGGACGATTTTCCAAGTACATGAAATGATTGACTAAAACACGTACTGCAATGATAAATCTAGCCGGATTCATGTGATGCAATCTCTCGGTCACCTTGATCCAAAGAATTTATTTCCTTTTTAGTGGATTTAGGCTAAACATGCTACTCAAATCATACAACTCATTAACATGTCTCATTTTGGTTACCCTAGCCATGAACTCATAGAACTCATTAACATGTCTCATCCAAAGAATTTATTTCCTTTTTAGTGGATTTATTTCCTTTTCAGTGCATCACATGATGTAGAGACTAGAAGAATTGTACAATATGGTACATTATGCTAAATTACCCTAGCCATGAACTAGTACTAGATTTTCACTAATTCATGAAAATGGCAACATAGGGATTGATCCTTGTTTGAGATAGCACTGAATATCACCATCATGTATACAATTAATCTTATGCAACATTTTTTGGTCTTTTCTAAAGTGCGCATACAAACTTCCAGAATATAGTGACATTTGCATACGCATAAACAAGTAAATTCACCTCATGGAAATAATATGTTTTTAACATATATGAAATCAAACATATGTGTATAATGTTAGGTTTCTACATAGTTTGGCTGTTTACAAACATGTGCTTAGAAACAATAATGGCCAATGGTGTATTTTGAAGATCAAATTGCTGCATAGAGGTAGTTTTAATGTCTCTAGGATGAATGCTAGGCCAAGGTAGCCTAGCGATGGTTCTACCATTTCTACCAAATATTTTCAGGCATCATTTGTTTCTCACATACCTACCATTTGCAGATGTCAATGAGTGTTTGTTGATGAATATTTGCAATGGCCCTTGCCTAAATTATCCTGGAGGCTATAATTCTAGTGAGTGCACCCATGGAAAAGAGTTTGATCAAAAATAACTCAAATGTGTCATGTCAACAAAGAGACACAATCTTCTTTTAGGTAAGTCATACCGAATTTACTCACCTCGGTACAAATTGCAACTTGGAAAGTGGGATTTTTTTCATAACAACTACTATTTGATGTATAGGTATCGGAATTGGAATTAGTTGTGGCCTTGATGCCATAATTCTTGTGGTAGGTGCAACAATACTTATCAACAAGTGGAGGAGAGGTATACAGAAGAGAATTCGAAGGACATACTTCAAGAAAAATCAAGGCCTACTCTTGGAACAACTAATATTAGATGAAAGTGCCACAGATAAAACAAAGATATTCTCTTTGGAGGAATTAGATAAAGCAACCAATAACTTTGATGTCAGTCGTATTCTTGGTCGTGGAGGACATGGCACAGTTTACAAAGGGATTCTATCCGATCAACGTGTAGTAGCCATAAAAAAGTCTAAGCTGGTGGAGCAAACTGAGATTGACCAGTTTATCAATGAGGTTGCCATCCTGTCACAAATCATTCATCGGAACGTGGTCAAGCTTTTTGGTTGTTGTCTCGAAACAGAAGTGCCTTTGCTAGTTTATGAGTTCATATCCAATGGTACACTATATGATCTTCTTCACATTGATGTAAGTGTTCAATGCTTACTTTTATGGGGTGATCGCATTAGGATTGCTGTAGAAGCTGCAGGTGCTCTTGCTTATCTCCACTCAGCTGCTGCGATACCAATTTTCCATAGAGATGTCAAATCTTCCAATATACTCCTAGATGGCAACTTTACTACCAAGGTTTCCGACTTTGGTGCTTCAAGGTCTTTATCACTTGATCAGACACATGTAGTGACAATTGTACAAGGAACTTTTGGTTACTTAGACCCCGAGTACTACCACACCGGGGAGCTGAGTGACAAGAGTGATGTTTATAGCTTTGGAATTATACTAGTGGAGCTTCTGATGAGAAAGAAGCCAATTTTTATTAATGAACACGGTATAAAACAAAGCTTGGCTCATTACTTTGTGGAAGGACTTCAGCAGGGATTTCTGATGGAAATCATGGATCCCCAAGTCGCAGAAGAAGCGAACCAGAATGAAATTGATTATATTGCCTCAGTTGCGGAAGCATGCTTGAAAACCAAAGGAAGAGAAAGACCTACCATGAAAGAGGTAGAAATGAAGTTGCAACTCCTAAAAACTAGAAGATTGAGGAGTCAACTCCCTCCCGTAAATGATGGAGAGATCGAGTCATTTGGGTGCCTGAATGGCGCTAGATCTCATGCACAGAGCAACAACATTATGAGTAATGTTGGCTTAACACCTACATGCATGTCCGGAAAGTATAGTCTGGAGCAAGAATTTTTGAACTCGGCCAGCTTGCCACGCTAGCGAAGCACACAGTGGGATGATTATCTGCTTACTAAGCTTCTGAGGTGCTTCTTTCTCAGTTACCCTACATGTATTTATATTGAAGAAAATATGTAATGTACGTTGTTCTTTTTAGTGGGAGTAGGCCATGTAAATTTCCGCATTGTGTTTGTAGCCTATTTTATACGTGTAATTTCAATTTGGATGGCAACTCATTGCAATTAAGCTATGGTGGTGAATAAAGGTATTTTGTAGTGTTGCCAACTGCAGTACTCATGTCTCACCGCTCATTACCAGTGACTTACGTGTGTGTGTGCACACACTTTGCCCGGATGGAGGAAGATGATGGCCTTGATGGGGTTTCCATGGTCAGAAATGAGATGCACAAGTCAGGTTGAGATCGGCTTGTGAAGGTGCATAGGAAAGACAAAGAGGGTCAAGCAGTCGCAACTCCTATCTGGCAAAACAGCCCCCGTGTTGCCCCCGCACGGGCGACACGGGAGGTCCTCCGGGTCTAGCCGCCGGAGCCCTTCTCTGATCCCTCCCTTCCCTCCGTCGCCGCCGAAGGACGCCGCTGGGATAAGCCCGGGGCAGACGGCGGTGGCGGAGGTCCTCCTCCCCTGCTCGCATGTGGGATGGTGCGGGATCTCGATGCGAGTGGTAGCGCAGCCGAGATCGGATCGCGGCGCGACGTGGCAGCCGGCCGTGATCGGATCCAGGGCGGCGGCGGCAGGCTCTGGGCACGGCCTTGGGAGGCAGCTAGGTTGTCCGGTCCGGCTTGGTAGCGGCGGCATGGAGGGGTGCCGTGGAGGATCTGGTGGATTGTAGGTTGCATGCGGGTGTGGCCTCCAGTCAGTGGCAGGCCATTGTGCCCTGCTCCATGCGGCGGCAGATCTAGTGGTCACCTCCTCCATCGAGGTGGCCGGCCTGAGGCTGGATGGTCGGATCTTGAGATCTGTCGTCTAGTCCCGGCTACGAGTCGGGAAGACATAGTTGCTGTGAAAACCGAGCCGACGGCGGACGATGACGGTGTTCTGCGCCGTTACCTTGATGAAGGCATCGTCGTGTAACTATTGTCGACCCACTCGTGCTGCTCCGGGGAAACCCTAGGATCTGGTCTTCCATATGGGACGATGGCGGCACTGCGGTGTCATTTCTCTCTAGGGAGCATCGTTTGTGGAGCAGCACTGGAAGACAGAGGCAAGAGGTGGAGCGGCTTCGTCTTGCACGGAGCTTCGGTGGTGATGTCAAGTCATGCCTGGCCGGCAGGTGCTACGCTGTGTCATGCCTGTTCGGCAGGGGCTACGCACGACAGATCTTTCAGAGGCTTCAAGCTGTGTCGGCTGGTGGCACTTCGTGGCATGGTGCTGCGGTATACCGGTAGCGACCGCGACGTGCTCAGCGGTTTGCGTGCAGGGAGGTGGCGTCAACGGATGGCCGGACTGGCAAGGATGATGCAGATCTCTCTCCTGAAGATGGGTCAGCGGTTCGATGATGATGTCGGCTTCTAAAACGTGTGCATGTGGTGTTCGCTTTAGATTTGTTGCACCGGCTGTAGGTTCCGATATGTTATGTGGATGGATTGACGACGACACTGATTTTAGATGTGGGGAGTGAGAGCACTCCACATTATCGAGTTTGTAGGTGTGAGTGGTGACTTCGGATGGCTGGATGTATGTTTTTATCAGCCCTTTGTTGAATAATTAATAAAGATGATTGTATACATCGATTAATGCACAGGCCTGGGATTATAACCTCCTTTTCCAAAAAAAGCAGTCGCAACTCCAGGAGCTGCAAAGCCAGCCATGCCGATGCTAACATGCTCCCGGCGTACTGAATGCCAGAAATGGCTCCCGACAATGGTTCAACGGCACATTGCATCTTGTTTTGGGGGGGGGGGGGGGGGGGGCTAGTGCTACAGCATCTCTAGCAGACTCCATAAAAATAGTCAAACCTTCGAATTTACGGTACAATCTGAAAAGTCCCGAATAGATCCTGTAAAAGAGCATATCACGTAAAAAAATTGCATGCTCCCTATATTTGAGCTCCCATCCTTCATATGTGAAGGATTTCAGCCGTTTTTAAAGGATCCCGTAAAGCCGGTCAATGCCGGAGCAGGGGCCTCGCGATGCCGCCCACGGCCAGCGAGCAGGCGGAGGAGCTCGCCGACGACCAGCCAGAGCATCACTGGAGCACGAGGCGGGCCGGAGCATCACCGGAGCATCATCAGTGGGCCGGAGCGTCGCCAGAGCATTGCCGGCAATGGGCCGGAGCATCGCCGGAGCATGCGGCAGGCCGGAGCATCGCCGGGAAGAAGAAGCGTAACGAGAAAAAGAAAAAAATGTTTACCGTACGGGTTTACAGCATCAGCTCCGTCGATGCCTCGCGGTACCGTAAATTCGTTTTAGGGGAGTGTGTAGACTGTTTTTTACGGGTGATACTTTATAGGATCTGCTAGAGATGCTCTTATCCAAGCCTTGACCCTCGATGAAGGGAATGAAAGGCATGTACGAGGTTCGCGATGCGTAAACCGCTTGAGGTAATTTTATTCCTTTTTTGCTGGGAGGGGCCGTAAAATCTGGTTTGGAAAAAAATCTTAGGAATTCTAGAATTTTTTGTCAGAAAGAATTGAAATGAATTTTAAATTCTTTTTTTCTATTTTTTTTATTTAAAAAGGGCGCTTTATTACTTAAAAGATTTAAGTATTACAGCCGAACTCTGCGTAACTAAGATGCACACAGTCAAACAATGTCCTCTCTCACAAACAAAAAATACAAAAGGCGAGATACAAAGAAACATGAAGAATCCTTATAACGCCTAAAGAGAAGGGGGGCCAATCCTAAGATCATGCTGCCACCCATGTTGGGTAAAAGTATCCTTCAACATAGCCTCCAATCATGTACACACCTCCGTAAGCATGTCTCGATTCACCAAGCGCTGTAGAGAGGACCATAAACGAAGAGTCCCGGTACATCTGTAGATAACCAAGCGCAATAGTCGATTTCCAGTTCCACCAGCGAAGGTGGGAGTTCCTCCGTCAGAATCCTTAATATGCTGCTACAGCTTGTGATCTTCAATTTCTTGAGGGCAGGAAGGCTGCGCAGTCCTGCAGGAAGATGCACGAGATACTCACAACCCTCAAACACTAGCCCTTGCAGGGACTTGTGGAGCAGAAGCGCGCGCTCTTGATCATCTGTTAGTGTCCTGGCCTCGCACTTCAAACACTAGCTCTTCGCACTTCCGGAGACCAGACCCCCCACGGAAGTGCAGGAACATCTCTCCAATTCGGGCATGTTAACTAAAACCAGTTCCTCCAATGACGGAACCAATACTTCTCTTACTCCCTGCATGTTGGTTAACTTCAGTGTTGCAAGGAATGGAAGCTTTTCCAGCGGTAGAATTGCTTGCTTTTCTCTGCAATTCCCTAGACGGACCTTCTGCAAGGCAAGTAAAGTAGCATTTTCCTGAACAGCAAAATCATCGTGCAAGTGAAGTTGAAGTGAAGCCCCCTGCTCAACATGGCCATCGAGTTTCAGACATCGAAGATGTATAAGATTCACAAAACTATACCGGAATGAATGGAAATCAGCAGATGTTGCAGAAATTTGCAATACACGCAAATTATATGCATTTCGGAATACTTCTTTGAAGAAGGAAGATTCATACTGCCCAATCAGCACTAATGTCCTCAGTTTTGCCACTGATGTAAATATGCTCTGTATTTTTTCTTCAAACTTCTCACTACCAGGTATGTTCCCAGTCCGACCATCCGTTAGTATAGACAAATGATGTATGGTTGGCAATACTTCATTGTACTGCAGACCATCCATAGCTGCACACTCTGTTTTTGAAACTACCCTAGCCAAATCATGCATAAGACCACACATAGCATAGTAAGTTTGAGTACGGCCTGAAGGTTCTTTTCTTTCAACTTGCTCAAAGAAACCGAGGTTCACCAAGTCACACAGATAGTACCGCCCTTCTTCCAGTATCATACTTGAATGGTTACACTTTACAAATCCCTGTGAAATCCACATACGTACCAACTCCTCGGCAAGAAATAGATACCTGTAGGGGAATACTGAGCAATATGAGAAGCATTGTTGTAAATTGTAGGGCAACTGATCATAGGAAAGCTTCAAAGCAGACATGATGCCACCACTGAGTTTCAGAGATTTCCAGTCTTCGTCCTTCAGAATATTATTCCAATGATCAATGGTGAGATGCTCTCTTAACAGTATCCCTGCAGTTTGTGCTGCTAATGGGTTTCCCTGTAACCTTTTTGCTATCTGCCGTCCAAGCTCACCCAGACTAACTTGCTCTTCATAGTTCTCATCACCAAATGCACACGCTTTGAACATTAGCCAGAAATCAGCATTTTTCAAACAGTCTAAGTTAATCGGTCCAGTTGTACCTCTCTTTTTGGCAACAGGCGGTATTCTAGTTGTCACGAGTATCATGCTGCCCTTTGCATTGTTAGGCTTAAACGGTGCTAATAGATTGTCCCATTGGCAATCACTTATGTCATCCCAAATATCATCCAAAATAAGTAGAACTATGTGGATTGGAGCCACACCAAGACCATGCTGCCTTAGATAGAGCTTTTCTGCTGCCATCACCCTTTGTAATATATCATGTAAGACTTATAGATCCATTAATAGAAATGCCGGTGTTCATGATACTTGTTCTAAACGCACATGCTAGAGTGATTTCCTGGGCTGGCATGCGCAGTGACCGTCTGGCTACAGTGGTAATCAGGCGGGGCGCCACAACGGATGGTATCAGAGCAGCCAGGCTAACTGTAGGTTACCCTAGTTAGACTTCATTGTCTTGTGTTCAGTAGAAAGCCTAGATGGATTTCAGCCATCTTTGCCAACAGGCACGGCTACTATTGATCATAAGGCAATCCCATAGGTTTTGGCTCCATCAGAGCCCAACTCTCGTGGCCCTTGCCTTCGGTGTGAAATGCTCGCACCCGGGAACGACCCGTGAGCCCTGAATCCTTAGGTAAACCAGATATCCTTACCTTGCTTGCTAACCATGGCATTTCTCTTCTTAACTCTAGTTTCCTTTGGGGAATGCTTATAAATTCCATCTCTTTCCGACAACCTTAGGATCGTTAACTAAGCCATTTTGGCTATGGTCGTGCGTCGAGTGTGATGTTCCCTAAGGAAGTAGTAGGAACTTGACACCAGTGCTACCAGGAGCATTGTGTGGTTTCGCTTCTAAATCCTTAGAGGTGCATCGAGTGCGCTAGGTTAGTTATACTAGTGAATCCTCGGCCACGTGTGAAAGGTCCGCAAAATTTGAGCTTTTTTTGCTTTTTGGTTTTTCGCGGTTCTTGGTTCTTTTGTCGGTTCCGTTTCTTCGCTCCGACTGGATCCATCCACAAGAGCTGCCTAAGAAGATCAGCATACAACTTGGATAATACCCAATAATCTCAATTCAGCAAAAGTTAAGCCAAGCCAACTGCCTGGTATTCAGAATAGCAACACTGGATCTGTCCGGAATGAAAATGGGTCAGAACCAGAATATGTGTGCGACAGACAAGGCCAGAATATACATAAGAAAGTTGGCCTCAGAACAGATCACGCCTAAGGAGCAGTCAGATGAGCTATCATGAATGAACACCAGTAAGGACAAATTATTCCATCCGCAATACAAGGATTATTCCAGTCAGTGAGGTGAACCTGGAGTCTTTTCTCAATGGACCCAAGAATCACTTATTCCCCACCGGAGACATATTTCAAGAATGTGAGTGTGCCAAGAACAACAACCGAACTCTGGTATGTTGATATAAATTTCAAAGCAAATTTTGGAGTTCATCTGGTGCAAATACAAATTTTTCTGGGCACTGTGAACAAGGTCTGCGAGGAATATGGATAAGTTCACGGTTGCCAGAATCAAGGAGCACCTAACATGCTTGGAAGCTCAGCTGAACCAAATAGAATTCTCCGCCAACTACTTATTATCGGCAATACTAGGTCTGAATACAAAGGGTATTCCACATTAATTATCAACCTGAGGTCCGCATCAGTCATGCAACCTTTACAGTAGCCATGACCAGACCAGCAGAAGGACAAGTGGTGTGCAGGAGCAACAGAAAATCTTCAGTCAAGGTATGGCCTATACTAAGTTTGGCTCCGCTATGGGTAAAATCCCGGATACTTCGAAGGAAGCCAGAAGCGGCCATAGATCCGACTGCGTGCACAGTAAAAGGCTTCTGGTATAAGGAACCCAACCTTTCATCGCAAGCTACCAGACTGCCAATCTTCCTCGGTACGCCACTTGGTGAGAAAATCTTTTGGGGTACAACACTCCCATCTCCCACAGCGTGCTACTGCGGAAAACTTCCGGCATAAGGCACCTGACCTTCCACAGCAAGACACATGAAGGAAAGCTTCTGAGGTACGTGATAACCCACAAGTATAGGGGATCAGTTGTAGCCTCTTTCGATAAGTAAGAGTGTCGAACCCAACGAGGACCTAAAGGAAGAACAAATATTCCCTCAAGTTCTATCGACCACCGATACAACTCTACGCACGCTTAACGTTCGCTTTACCTAGAACAAGTATGAAACTAGAAGTACTTTGTAGGTGTGATAGGATAGGTTTGCAAGATAATAAAGAGCACGGAAATAAAAACTAGGGGCTGCTAAGATAAAGAAACAACTAAGTTAGTTTAACGAGTGTGGAAAAGTGGTGGTAGGAGTTGCAGAATTGTCCCTAGGCAATCGATAACTAGACCGGTAATCATTATTGCAATTTTATATGAGGGAGAGGCATAAGCTAACATACTTTCTCTACTTGGATCATATGCACTTATGATTGGAACTCTAGCAAGCATCCGCAACTACTAAAGATCATTAAGGTAAAACCCAACCATAGCATTATAAGGTATCAAGTCCTCTTTACTCCCATATGCAACAACCCACCTACTCGGGTTTATGCTTCTGTCACTCAAGCAACCCACCATAGGCAAATCATGACCACATTGCAACACCCTACAGCGAGGATCCCTCATGCTTGCGTGACACGGAGAGCACCATAGGACAGCACCAATAATAAAACATGCAACTCAAACCAATCATGATCATCAATCAACCCATAGGACAACAAAAATCTACTCAGACATCATAGGATGGCAACACATCATTGGATAATAATATGAAGCATAAAGCACCATGTTCAAGTAGAGGGTACAGCGGGTTGCGGGAGAGTGGACCACTGTAGATAGATGGGGGAAGGTGATGGAGGTGTTGGTGAAGATGACAGAGTTGTTGGAGTAGATCGCCGTCTCGATGATGGCCCCGGCGGCGTTCCGGTGCCACCGGGAGAGAGGGGGAGAGAGCCCCCCTCCTTCTTATTCTTCCTTGGCCTCCCCCCTAGATGGGAGGAGGGTTTCCCCTCTGGTCCCTGGCTTCCATGGCGGCGGAGGGGTGAGAGCCCCTCCGAGATTGGATCTCTCTCTCTGTTTCCTTCTGTTTCTGCCTCTCAGATTCTGGCCTTTCACCGTTTCTTAAATTCCCGGAGATCCGTAACTCCGATTGGGCTGAAATTTTAACACGATTTTTATCCAGATATTAGCTTTCTTGCGGCGAAAGAAGGGCACCAACCACCTTACGGGGTGGACACAAGCCAGCCTGGCGCGCCCAGGGGGGTAGGGCGCGCCCCCCTGGCTTGTGGTCACCTCGGGCATCGTCTCGCGTTGATTCCACTTCCCAAAATTCACATATATTCCAAAAAAAATCTCCGTAAGTTTTTATCCCATTTGGAATTCGTTTGATATGGATTTTCTGCGAAACAAAAAACATGCAACAAACAGGAACTGGCACTGGGCACTGGATCAATATGTTAGTCCCAAAAATAGTATAAAAAGTTGCCAAAAGTATATGAAAGTTGTACAATATTGGCATGAAACAATCAAAAATTATAGATACGACAGAGACGTATCAGCATCCCCAAGCTTAATTCCTGCTCGTCCTCGAGTAGGTAAATGATAAAAAAGATAATTTTTTATGTGGAATGCTAGCTAGCATAATGTTGATCATATAATCTAATCATGGCATGAATATTAAGACACGAGTGATTCAAAGCAATAGTCCATATTGACATAAAAACAGTAATACTTCGAGCACACCAATAAGGCAATCGTGTCCTTTCGAAATAACATGGCCTTAGAAAGTTATCCCTACAAAATCATATGGTCTGGCTATGCTCCATCTTCCCCACACAAAGTATCTAAATCATGCACAACCCCGATGAACAAGTCAAGCAATTGTTTCACACTTTTATGTTCTCAAACCTTTTCAACTCTCACGCAATACATGAGCGTGAGCCATGGATATAGCACTATAGGTGGAATAGAATATGGTGGAGGTTGCAAGGAAAAAGGAGAAGATAGTCTCACATCAACTAGGCGTATCAACGGGCTATGGAGATGCCCATCGATAGATATCAATGTGAGTGAGTAGGGATTGCCATGCAACAAATGCACTTAGAGCTATAAGTGTATGAAAGCTCAAAAAGAAAACTAAGTGGTCGTGCAGGATGAAAAATTCCACTAGTTATATGAAAGTGACAAAATAGGAGACTCTCTATCATGAAGATCATGGTGCTACTTTGAAGCACAAGTGTGGAAAAAGATAGTAGCATTGTCCCTTCTCTCTTTCTCTCATTTTTTTTTCTTTTTTATTTATTTATTTTGGTGGGCATCTTTGGCCTCTTTTTTTTATTTGGGCTTCGCTGGCCTCTTTTATTTTTTGTAAAGTCCGTAGACTCATCCCAACTTATGAGGGATTCATAGTTTCCATCATCCTTTTCTCACACGGGACAAATGCTCTAATAATGAAAATCATCACACTTTTATGTACTTACAACTCGATACCTAGAACAAAATATGACTCTATATGCAATATGAAAGTGATGGTGCATGTCATGAAAAATGGAACGGTGGAAGTTGCATGGCAATATATCTCGGAATGGCTATGGAAATGCCATAATAGGTAGGTATGGTGGATGTTTTGAGGAAAATATATGGTGGCTGTTTTGAGGAAGGTGGGTTTGATGCACCGGCGCAAGTTGCGCGGTACTAGAGAGGCTAGCAAAGGTGGAAGGGTGAGAATGCGTATAATCCATGGACTCAACATTAGTCATAAAGAACTCACATACTTATTGCAAAAGTCTATTAGTTATCAAACAAAGCATTAGACGGATGCTCCTAAGGGAGAGGTTGGTAGGAGTTAACCATCGCGCGCTCCCGACCCTCACACAAAGGTTGACAATCATTAAACAAATCATGCTCCGACTTCGTTACATAACGGTTCACCATACGTGCATGCTACGGGAATCACAAACTTCAACACATGTATTTCTCCAATTCACAACTAATCACTAGCATGACTCTCATATTACCATCTTTATATCGCAAAACTATTGCAAGGAATCAAACATATCATATTTAGTGATCTACAAGTTTTATGTAGGATTTTATGACTAACCATGTGAAAGACCAACTCCTGTTAACTCTCTAAATAGATATAAGTGAAGCATGAGAGTTTAATTCTTTCTACAAAAGATATGCCCACGCTCTAACAAATATAAGTGAAGCAAAAGAGCATTCTACAAATGGCGGTTTTCTATGTGTAGAGAAACATGCAATCCAAACTTCAAATGATATAAGTGAAGCACATGAAGCATTCTATAAAGCCATACTCAAAAGATATAAGTGAAGTGCATGAAGCATTCTATAAATCGACCAAGGACTATCTCATACCAGCATGGTGCATTATTAAAAGAAAAATAAAAAGCACACGACGCTCCAAGATTTACGCATATCATGTGACGAATAAAAATATAGCTCCAAGTAAAATTACCGATGGTTGTTAGAAGAAAGAGGGGATGCCTTCCGGGGCATCCCCAAGCTTAGTTTCTTGGGAATCCTTGAATATTACCTTGGGGTGCCTCGGGCATCCCCAAGCTTAGTCTCTTTCCACTCCTTATTCCTTCATCCATCGTGATCTCAGCCAAAACTTGAAAACTTCAATCACACAAAACTTAACAAAACCCTCGTGAGATCCGTTAGTATAATAAAGCAAATTACCACTTTAAGTACTGTTGCAAACCCATTCAAATTTTGTTTCTGCATTGTAGCTACTGTAATATAACTTTTCCATGGCTTATACCACTGATGCAATCGATAGTTTCATCAAAACGAGCAAAACAATGCATCAAAAACAGAATCTGTCAAAAACAGGACAGTCTGTAGCAATCTGAACATTCACCATACTTCTATACTTCTAACAATTCTGAAAAATTAGGAAAAAATAATTTTTTTGCATAGCAGTACTGTGTAAAAATTTCAGAAACTTTTGACATTCCAGTAAAAAATGTAAATCCACGCACTACAGCCAAAGTTTCTGTTTTTGCACTGCACACACCAAACAAGCAATCTAATCATCCTAAAGGCAAATCTTGGCACATTATTTTAATAATACAATGGATTTATACAAGGGGATAATTATTTTTGTTGAAAAGTTTCTGTAATCAAGATTTGCAAAGTTTCCATGGGCATGAACAAAGTTCAAGGTGCTCCCCCACTTCAACGGTGCTCGTCCTTCTTACTTTCACTTCTCTTTTTGAAAAAGTTTTAGGTTCCCCTCTTTATTTTATTTTTAAACTATATAAAAGCACACAACAGAATAAAATGACTCTCTAAAACTTCCGGGTTGTCTCCCTGGCAGCGCTTTCTTTAAAGCCATTAAGCTAGGCATAAAGTGCTCAAGTAATGGATCCACCCGGATCCCAAGGTATATCAAAGCCAATTTTAATTAACAATGATTTGTAATTTAGTAGTGAGCACAAGGTAACATATATCATGCAACAACGAAGTCTAACTCTCTTCCTATGCATCGGCATGTCATAAAAGAACAATTCATGCACACAAAGTAAAGCCCGATACATAGCATAAGCAGTTTCTTGCAATTTTATCATATTGGAAACATAGAGAGGTGAAGATGTAGTTCCTCTCTCATAATAATAGCAAGTAGGAGCAGCAAGCACATTCATATTATATCCATCAAAATCATCATGTGTAATAGTAGAAGGCAACCCATCAATGTAATCCGTAATAAGAGCAAACTTCTCCGATATAGTGTAGTTGGGAGAATTCAAAAAGATAATAGGACTATCATGTGTGGGTGCAATAGCAACAATTTCATGTTTAACATAAGGAACTATAGCAAGTTCATCTCCATAAGCATCATTCATATTGGCATCATGGCCACAAGCATAGCAAGCATCAATTTCATCAAAAAGGGATATTTCAAACGAATCCAAGGGATCATAGCAATTATCATAGCATTCATCCTTCGGTAAGCACGAAGGGAAATTAAACAATGTGTGAGTTGAAGAGTTACTCTCATTAGAAGGTGGGCACGGGTAGTTAATCCGCTCTTCCTCCTTTTGTTCTTCGCTCTCCTCGTCATCTTTTTCATCTAATGAGCTCACAGTGTCAGGAATTTCTTCTTCCATAGATTCCTGCAAAATATTAGTCTCTTCCAAAGCAGCGGTCATTCTCTCAATAAATTCAATAATATCAGCATTGCAATCATAATTCTCATAGCAATATTTAAGTATGGCAAAAATTTCAGATTCGTAAGGAACATCATCATCATACTTTTCAAGCAAAGAAGCAATTTCATAAGCACCTTTAAAAACAACAAATTCTTCTATTCGTTCCACATCATAGTAATCATAAATACCTTTAGCATAAGAAGCTAAGGTTTCATTATCATTAAATTTGCATTGAAAGGGGAGGTGTCGAGCTTCTATATTAGAGCAACAAGTAAAGTCACATCTCGAGCATGCATCCCAAGCAAACCATCCCAGTATTGTAATTTGATCCCATAAGTGTTTCCCTTTTTGAGATAAGCGATAATCCCTAAAGTATTCATGTTGATCCAACGTGTATCCCATTATCAAGTTGAATGGGGTTTTCTCAGGATTATCAAAGTAGTGCATAATATTTTCCACATAACGAGCATCGAGGGTTTTAGGAGGTTCCCCATCTCCATGAGTAGCAAGTACACCTAATTTTTTTGGTATTTCGTGTTCCATATCCATAACTAAAGATAGAGAACAACTTAGAACAGCAAATAAAATCTACTTAGTGATAAAGCAAACAAGCACACACGAGAATATTCACCCCACGCTATTGCTCCCCGACAACGGCGCCAGAAAAAGGTCTTGATAACCCACAAGTATAGGGGATCAGTTGTAGCCTCTTTCGATAAGTAAGAGTGTCGAACCCAACGAGGAGCTAAAGGTAGAACAAATATTCCCTCAAGTTCTATCGACCACCGATACAACTCTACGCACGCTTAACGTTCGCTTTACCTAGAACAAGTATGAAACTAGAAGTACTTTGTAGGTGTGATAGGATAGGTTTGCAAGATAATAAAGAGCACGGAAATAAAAACTAGGGGCTGCTAAGATAAAGAAACAACTAAGTTAGTTTAACGAGTGTGGAAAAGTGGTGGTAGGAGTTGCGGAAGTCCCTAGGCAATCGATAACTAGACCGGTAATCATTATTGCAATTTTATATGAGGGAGAGGCATAAGCTAACATACTTTCTCTACTTGGATCATATGCACTTATGATTGGAACTATAGCAAGCATCCGCAACTACTAAAGATCATTAAGGTAAAACCCAACCATAGCATTATAAGGTATCAAGTCCTCTTTACTCCCATATGCAACAACCCACCTACTCGGGTTTATGCTTCTGTCACTCAAGCAACCCACCATAGGCAAATCATGAACACATTGCAACACCCTACAGCGAGGATCCCTCACGCTTGCGCGACACGGAGAGCACCATAGGACAGCACCAATAATAAAACATGCAACTCAAACCAATCATGATCATCAATCAACCCATAGGACAACAAAAATCTACTCAGACATCATAGGATGGCAACACATCATTGGATAATAATATGAAGCATAAAGCACCATGTTCAAGTAGAGGGTACAGCGGGTTGCGGGAGAGTGGACCACTGTAGATAGATGGGGGAAGGTGATGGAGGTGTTGGTGAAGATGACGGAGTTGTTGGAGTAGATCGCCGTCACGATGATGGCCCCGGCGGCGTTCCGGTGCCACCGGGAGAGAAGGGGAGAGAGCCCCCCTCCTTCTTATTCTTCCTTGGCCTCCCCCCTAGATGGGAGGAGGGTTTCCCCTCTGGTCCTTGGCTTCCATGGCGGCGGAGGGGCGAGAGCCCCTCCGAGATTGGATCTCTCTCTCTGTTTCCTTCTGTTTCTACCTCTCAGATTCTGGCCCTTCACCGTTTCTTAAATTCCCGGAGATCCGTAACTCCGATTGGGCTGAAATTTTAACACGATTGTTATCCGGATATTATTTTTCTTGTGGAGAAAGAAGGGAACCAACCGCCTTACGGGGTGGCCACAAGCCAGCCTGGCGCGCCCAGGGGGGTAGGGCGCGCCCCCCTGGCTTGTGGTCACCTCGGGCATCGTCTCGCGTTGATTCCACTTCCCAAAATTCACATATATTCCTAAAAAAATCTCCGTAAGTTTTTAGCCCGTTTGGAGTTCGTTTGATATGGATTTTCTGCGAAACAAAAAACATGCAACAAACAGGAACTGGCACTGGGCACTGGATCAATATGTTAGTCCCAAAAATAGTATAAAAAGTTGCCAAAAGTATATGAAAGTTGTACAATATTGGCATGAAACAATCAAAAATTATAGATACGACGGAGACGTATCAGTACATTACCCAGCCTTATACGGCACGCTACCTTAGCAGAAGCTTCGAGCATAAGGAATTCAGCCTTCTTCAATATACCCCGTGCCCACAACAATCCTGTCAGAAGCACGAATTAGCCCAGACACCCTTCTGCCTTAGAACTCAGTGGTTATAAAAGGATTTATCGTACACCTACATATGTTGTGAGCATGCAGTCCAGTGGATCCGTTCATGCGAGCCACTCGTCGGGAATGACTGTGTTCAGAGAAACATTGGCCCCATAGTCCAAAGAAGGATATGAATACAGTAACCCCCACGAGATATGCAAGAGTAAGTTGTGAGAACAAGCTCGACAAGCCGGGAAAAAATCAAGGAGCCGTGTTGACAGGTCATAACAAGTCCATCAGAGAAATCCTCAAGAACAAACAAGTTGTGGACAAACAACCTCCGTGACAGTCAACAAAATACAGCTTCACAGACGGAGTGGTATTACAAATCCTTGTCAGACTCTTGCATATACGGCCACAACAATGCAGCCAGTATGTCATACCCATCCTAAATATGGGCCATCAACCAAGATAAGAGGCTATGCTCCAAAAGATACACCGGATGCTAGCCATACTATGCTCAGCTCAGTGGTCATAGCAAGGACTACAGAAGCTAGATATAACAGAATCCTCTCCACGAGCGACAGAGTTTGAAACAAGGCATTCAGATAGAACGACTCAAAGCACATCAACATCAACAGCTCATAGACATCATGACATCATGGGAATAAGAGATTACCGTCTACGATTACTTTGTGACCATGCCTGACATTTCAGCTGGGAACATAGCAGCAATAGCTCGGTCATGTTGTTCCTTGAATTATGGATCACCTAGGGACAAAGTCAAAATGCTGAAGAAAGAAAGAAATGTCAGTATGGAACCCACAGCCAGACTGAGCGTTCTGACACGGCAAAAAGAAAGTCACCCCTAGCCATTCGAAGCCATACGAGCACGTGAGCCTGGTACCAGGAAAGGATGTCTTGCTCATGACAGTCAGAGTACGAAGCATCGCAATAAAACCCGAAGCAGTTACTTCCAGGCCATGGAAACTGAGCTGTTTGGTTGTATTACCCGCTACCCCACTGTGACGCCCCCATTCTCGTTCGTACGCTAATCATGCACACAATGCGTACGACCAAGATTAGGGACTCACTGATTGATATCACAACACAACAAAAGACACAAATATAAAGTCATACAGCTCCATATTACAAGCCAGGGGCCTCGAGGGCTCGAATACAAAGCTCGACATAAACACGAGTCAGCAGAAGCAAATATATCTGAGTACAGACATAAGTTAGACAAGTTTTGCCTTAAGAAGGCTAGCACAAACATAAGCACGGATCGAAAGAGGCGAGGCCTCCTGCCTGGGAACCTCCTAACTACTCCTGGACGTCGGAGAAGTCTACGTCGTAATAGGCTCCATCCTGGTAGTAGTGGCCTCCGTCGGGGTAGCTGTTGTCGTCCACCGGGTAAGCTGGATCCTGGGTCTCCTGGGCGCCGTCATCTGGTCGCGGCATCGTATCAAGGGGAAAAGGGGGAGCAAAGCAACGGTGAGTACTCATCCAAAGTACTCGCAAGACTTACATCAGAACTATGCTAGATATGCACCAGTATCAAAGGAATGGGGCTATATCTTTGGACTATACTGCAGAAATGCCAGAAGAGAGAAGAAGGCCTAGTCCTATCGAAGACTAGCATCTTCAACATCTTGCAGCATTAGAAGAGAGTCGACCTGTAGCTCATATATAGTCATATTGTTGTAGCAAATTTTATTAAGTAACACGCCCAGAGATACTTCCTCGACTCCCTGCGAGGAAGCAATCTCGGAGCCACAATTTATTTTAATTAGTTTATGATTATAGTTGTAGTAGGTCAAAGCACAACTCTGAGCATCCGTTACCGTGGACACGGCTAATCGATTAGTTTACTTCCCTGCAGGGGTGCACCAAATTACCCAACACGCTCGATAAGCTCCGGCCGGATACAATTTTCTGGTCATACCCGGCCTCGGCCGATCGACACGACGTAGTCCTACCTAGGCTCAACAGAGAGGCCAGCACGCCGGTCTACATCCTAATGGCTCGGGGTCTTGGGCCATCGCCCTCGCCATCCTGCACGTTACGCCCTCGGCCGGGACCAGTCCTAGCATGCCTTAATAACAAGCGCCATGCGTTCTAGACCACCCGGGCGCGAGTCGAAAAATGTGGCATCTGAAGAGCTTTCGGGAGAATGTACGGCGTCGAGCAGCCCATACTGATTACCCCGCATGGTGGTTACTGCGACAAAGACCCGTAGGCCCTCTCAGATCAAATACTCAACCCGTTAGCATTTTATTAATTTTGCGGGGCAAGCGCGAACCATAAAATGTAGTCCGTCGCCCCGCCAATAACACTCGGGTGCCTTACCGGCGCACCCCACCAAGTCTCCGGATGCCTTGCGGCGCATCCCACCAAATCTTTCTCACACGGGTACCCTTGGGGCCGACCCGTCTCAGAACTGTCGGGAACTCAGGTCCACCTCAACAGAGTGGTACCGCCTGTCCCTTCAGTCCCGTCATGTTAGTACAGAGTCAAGTCAATAGTAACTGTGTGGTTATACGCCAAGTGGATATCCGAGGAATCACCCTCGATGGATCCCACTCGAGGTATGAGTAAGGCAAGAGTCGCTATCGATAAATGGGAAGGAGGAATCACCCTCGATACCCACGATCGATTAGCTACGCTACAGAATTAACATCCGGAGTGCTAAGTGAGGTATCACCCTCGGCACTCGATGGTAGCTCTGCAGTGCCATACTAAAGGGGTGTGCGGTGATGCGTCGGTAACGGCTTGTCAGTCATGACGACTGAGTCTTCTGTCTTCAAGTCCTCGGTGTCGTCGATGAAAGCAGGGGCAACTGGGACTCAGGGGTCACTGGGGATTCACTGATCCACCTATACTAAGCAGTTGGTATGATTACAGTGATAGTAACAGTTCATCAAAATCAGGCTATGCATCAGAATAGGAGCTATCTAATACAGTAGCAAAATCTAATGCAAGCATAAGGGGGAGAGAGATGGGTGATATCGGAATGCTCAAGGGGTTTTTGCTTGCCTTGTTGCTCTGCTGCAAAAGGCTGGTCGTCAGGGGCATAGTCGATCACGGCAGCAACGTCAGTCTCGGAAGCTACCGGAGAGAAGAGGGGGAAGAAACAATAAATACAAGCACACAGATGCAACATGATGCATGACATGGCAATTCGCAGTGCTAGGGGTGATCTAATGCAGTACTACACGTCTCAGACGAAGTGGGAGAATATCTGACGATATTTCCCGGGTCTGTTGATTTATCGGGAAGACGAATCGGAGGGGAAAATTCCATGTTCATCATGCTAGGAGCATGTGATAGGTGAATGGAGGGCATATTCGGATTCGTGGGATTTTTCTGATCAACTTTCATGTATAAAGTTTTTCCATCTGAACTACAGATTATTTTATATGATTTTTCAAAGTTTTAATCAATTTCTGGAATTAATTCTATTTATTAAATCAACATTATCCAGAATAGTGAATGATGACGTCGGCATTGCGTCAGCATTGCATCAGCAGTCAACAGGGGGCTGACCAGGTCAAACCTGACCAGTGGGTCCCACATGTCATAGACTCAGTGTTATTTCAGGTTTTTAATTAAATTAAACAGGGTTAATTAGCAGTGGGGCCCATCTGTCACTGACTGATTAACCTAAACTAATTATTTTAATTAACTTAGCTAACTAGTTAGTGGCCTAATAGGGGTGGCCCACCTGTCATAGGCACAGGTGGGAGGGGTCCCACCAGTCAGTGACTGGGCAGTGCCCAGTCAGCCAGTTGACCAAGTCAACTGGTCAACTGGGGCTGGCCTGGCCCACCGGCAGTGGCACTGGGGGTGGCCCCAGCCCAGCCACGTCGGCGGCGGCCGGCGGCTCAACGCCGGCGACGCCAGAACGCGGCGGAGGGCTCGGGCCGGCCTCGGGATTTCGCTACGGTGTACGAAAAACGGCGTGGCTAGGCGCGTTCGAACGGCCACTCGACGCCGCGTCGAGTGGTGGCGGTGGCACGGACGGAACTAGCCGGAAATGGCGCCGGCGACGACGGCAGGCGGCGGTGCCTACGGGTGTGCTACGGGGACGGCGATGCAGCACGCTAGCGAGCGAACTAACGGTGCGAGGTGAGCCTACGCGGTGCGGCGAGTTCAATGGGCACATGCCCAGGGCCATTTGGTCGCCGGAGCCTCGCCGGCGACGAGCCGACGCGGAGGCGCGTTCGGGCGCTCGTCGGAGTTGACGCTAGGGGGCACGGCTAGCGTTGTGGAGGGGCGCGTTCGAACCACGGGGAGATGCTGAGTGCGTTCCCGTGCTCGGACGGCCATGACAGGGGCTATTGCAACGGCGGCGAGCTCCACGGCGGCGACGGTTTCGGACGGCGATGGCAACGGCGCTACGGCGAGCTAGAGGAGCAATGCGAGGGCGAGGAGGGTGCGGGGGAGCTCACTGGCGTTGACGAGAAGGCCCGGTGCAGTGGTGGAGCAGTGCAGACGGCGAATCGACGGCGGCGGCTTCTCGGACCCGAGGAAGAAGACGATGGCGTGAGGGCGCTCCAAGGGCTCCGGAGCTCGGGCTCGTGGTTGAGGGGGACGAGGAGGTCACGGCGGGGCTTGGGGACGCAACGGCGAGGCGCGGGAGGTCGTGTGGCCGCGCTATCCGCTGATCATGGCGACGGCGGCGCTTGGATCTGGAGGGGGGGGGGGAAGAGCGAGCGAGGTGAGGAGAGGGGAGGAGGAGCGGCGTGGGCGTCCAGAGGGAGTGGGAGGCCCCGGTCTTGTCCCCTCGCTCACCTGCCCTGGCGCCGTGGCGAGCAGCGGTGGCGCGGTCGAGCTCCGGCCATGGCGCGGGCGACACGGCGTCGGGAGCAGGTAGGGGGAGGCCCTGGTGGGCTGGGCCGCGCTGTGGCTTCGGCCCAATGGCCAGGTAAGTGGGCCTTTGCCATTTTCTTTTATTTCTTTTCTGTTTTCTTTTCTTGTTTCTGTTTTAATCTCTTTTGGCATTTTTCCTCTACCACAAAAATGTGAGACCTAGCCCAAACATTAACTTGCAATGTTCCATAGGTCCACAGTAACCTTGGGAATTATTTGAAACTATTTGCATTTTCAAATTGAATTTAGAGTGCTTTTAAAATACTTTTAGCTTCTGTTATTATTTGTGGGGTCCACTCCAGAAGCTTGGTGATGTTGTTTTCCTCAACATTATTTGTTTTAGAATATTACACAATTTTGGAACATTTTATTTTTGTTGTTTGCAGAATTATTTTTATCACCATAATTCCTAGGGCATTTTGAAATGGAATTTGAATTGGGATTTGAATCCAAACTTGATCATGCCTTGCTTAGCAAAATAGATTAGCTTAAACTTGGCCATTACTGTAGCTTAATTACAAAGATCACTGTTGCTTAAACCCAGGGTGTCACAATTCTCCCCTACTAAAAAGAATTCTTGTCCCGAGAATTAAGAAGTAGAAGGGAAGAGCCCGGGGTATTCTGCACGAAGATGATCTTCGCGTTCCCAAGTGGCTTCATCTTCAGAATGATTTACCCACTGCACTTTGAAGAACTTGGTAACCTTCTGACGAGTCCGACGTTCAGTTTCATCGAGAATGCGGACTGGTTGTTCCTTATAAGAAAGGTCTTGTTGAAGCTCCAACATATCATGATCCACTGCTCGGATAGGGTCCTTGAAGCAGCGACGAAGTTGTGACACATGGAACACATCGTGAACCTGAGAAAGGTTTGGCGGTAGTTCCAGTTGATATGCCACTTTACCACGCCTCTCGAGAACAGCGAAAGGACCAATATAACGAGGAGCCAACTTGCCCTTAATCCCAAATCGGTGTGTACCTCTCATTGGCGTGACTCGAAGATAAGCCTTTTCGCCAGGTTGATAGACCATATCTTTGTGATGATGGTCATACTGACTCTTCTGACGAGACTGAGCAGCCTTAAGATTTGCTTGAATAATGCGGACTTGATCTTCGGCAAGTTGGATAATATCCGGACCAATAAGTGTACGTTCCCCAGTTTCTGACCAATTCAGAGGAGTCCGACACTTACGTCAATATAATACTTCAAAAAGAGCCATCTTCAGACTGGCTTGATAGCTATTGTTGTAGGAGAACTCAGCATATGGGAGAGATTCCTCCCATTTCTTGCCGAAAGAAATGACACAAGCTCGAAGCATGTCTTCGAGAATCTGATTGACTCTCTCAACTTGTCCCTGGGATTGAGGGTGAAAAGCGGTGCTAAAAGACAAACGAGTGCCCATAGCTTCCTGGAAACTCGTCCAGAATCTTTAGGTGAATAAACTGCCACGGTCCGAACTGATAACCAGTGGAATACCGTGAAGTGAAACAACTCTGGACATATATAGATCTGCCAGCTGACTAGCAGTAATAGTTTCCTTGACAGCCAGAAAATGTGCAACTTTGGACAACCGGTCAATGACGACAAGAATAGCATCATTACCTTTCTGCGACCTGGGAAAACCAGTAATGAAGTCCATTTCAACTTGATCCCATTTCCATTCAAGAATCGAAATAGGTTGTAGAGTTCCAGCAGGCCTTTGATGTTCTGCTTTGATCCGACGACAAATGTCACATTCTGAAACATAGCGAGCAATGTCTTGCTTCATGTTAGACCACCAGTATCTTTGACGAATGTCTTGGTACATCTTGGTACTACCAGGATGAATAGAGAGCGGAGTGTCATGTGCTTCCTTCATGACCTCCGGAATCGCATCTCTTGATACCACTAGTCGGTTATTGTAGTACAAAGTGCCATCTTCAGTAGTGGTGAAGGGTGAGGGCTTTCCTTCTGAGAGCTCGAGTTTAATCCTCCTGATTTCATCATCACACTTCTGGTTCCACTTGATGACGTCCTCGAGATCTGGCTTAGCAATCAGGTTATTAAGAGAACCCTGGGCAACAACATGGAGGTTCATCTTGAAGAACTCCTCAGGAGGAGGAGCAAGATAACCCTGAGGGACTATATGGAGGTTCAGCTTGCGAAACTCTTCTTGAAGCAGGGGGTGAACCTTGTGAACCTGAAGGTGGTTGCAGTATGACTTACGGCTCAAGGCGTCAGCCATTACATTAGCCTTGCCAGGGGTATATGAAATACCGAAATCATAGTCTGTGAGGGATTCCATCCATCTTCGCTGGCGGAGATTCAAGTCTGGTTGAGTAAACAAGTACTTTAGACTTTGGTGGTCGGTATAGATCTCGCAACGATTACCAGCGAGGTAATGTCGCCAATTTAATAGAGCATAGACCACTGCAGCTAACTCGAGATCATGAACTGGATAGTTCTCTTCATGAGGATGTAACTGTCTTGAGGCATAAGCAATTACTCTGCGCTCTTGCATTAGGACACAGCCTAATCCTTGACGGGAAGCATCGCAATAAATGGCAAAGTCCTTTCGAGAATCTGGAGGAGCAAGCACTGGTGCTGATGTAAGCTTGTCCTTGAGAGTCTGGAAACTTTCCTGACATTTGTCTGTCCATTCAAACTTAACACCTTTGTGAAGCAAATTGGTCAGGGGCTTTGCAATCTTGGAGAAGTTTTCGACAAAGCGACGGCAATAGCTGGCAAGCCCAAGAAAACTTCTGACTTGCTTAACATTCTTTGGTGGGGTCCAGTCAAGAATAGCTTGAACTCGTTCAGGGTTGACGGCAATACCATCCTTGGAGATCACATGACCAAGGTAAGTCACTTCATTTAGCCAGAACTCACACTTAGAGAACTTTGCATATAGTTGATGTTCTCGAAGCCTTTCGAGCACAAGACGAAGATGTTCGGCATGCTCTTCTTCATTCTTGGAATATATCAGTATGTCATCCAGATATACCACGACAAACTTGTCGAGATAATCCATGAAGATGTAATTCATTAACCGAGAGAAGGTTGCGGGGGCATTAGTTAAGCCAAAAGACATGACGGTGTACTCGTATGAACCATAGCAAGTAACAAATGTTGTCTTCGGTATATCTTCTTCACGAACACGGATTTGATGGTAACCCAACCTCAAGTCAAGTTTAGAGAACACTGATGATCCAGCAAGCTGATCATACAGGTCATTGATCCGTGGAAGCGGATATTTGTTTTGAATCGTTGCTTGGTTGATGGGACGGTAATCTTGGACCAATCGATTCGTACCATCCTTCTTCTTGACAAAGAGAGAAGGTGCTCCCCAAGCTGAGGAACTAGGACGAATAAAATCCTTGCGAAGCGATTTGTCAATTTCTTCCTTAAGCTCTAGAAGTTCATGAGGAGGCATTTTATAAGGCCGCTTAGCAATAGGGGTGGTGCCTGGTTTCAAGTCGATGACGAACTCGACTGCTCTAGCAAGGGGAATGCCTGGAAGTTCTTCCGGAAAAACATCTTGGAAATCCCGGACAACTGGAATGTTTTCGATCCCCTCAAGAGGTGAAGCATTCAATGCGTTCCTGAAATGTATCTGGGTCTCGGCATTACGAACGAGACGAGCGGTATGAACCACTAACTCGTTGGAAGGGTGCAGAAGATGCACGGTCTTAGTGGCACAAACGACTGAAGCACTATGTGCTATCATCCACTCCATTCCCAAGAGTAAGTCGAAATTGGAAGACGCCAACACAATGGGCGAGACGAGGAACTCTAGTCCTTCGATCTCAACGGCGACGTTGGGACATATCATAGAAGTCTGGCAATTACCCGCGGGTGTGGATACCATTATTTGAATGTCCATGTTCTCGCTCTTAAGGTTATGCTTAGATGCAAATTCTTCCGACATGAATGAATGCGATGACCCAGTATCAAATAATACAGATGCGGGTATTGAGTTAACAAGAAGTGTACCCATCATAGTAGCAGGCTGGTCTTGAACTTGATTCAGATCAATATTGTTAGCTTGAACACGACCAGTGTTAGGCCTGGCGTTGTTGTTGCGGGGCTGGTTGGAAGGCAGTGCAAGTTGATTCTGACCCTGCCTGCAGTCTCTAGCACGGTGTCCTGGGCGACCACACTTGAAGCACAGTCCATCCTCAGGACGGGATGGTGGAGGCTGAGGTGCTCTTGGCGGTATAGCTCTTGGCTGTCTTGGCGGTGGAGGGGGCAGACGAGGCGCCACATAGGATGGCCTCGGGGCATAAGCAGGTGGACGGTAGTTGTTGGGGATCCAGATCCTTTGCTTCTGAGGACGTGGGCCCAAAGATGAACCGACGTCAATTTTGCGCTTAGTGTGATCCTTGTACCTCTGCAGACCTGTCTCAATCTGGATAGCCTTATTCACCAAGGTGGCAAAATCAAGGAAGTCGTGAGCCAGAAGAGCAAGGTGAATATCTGGGTGAAGTCCTTCACGGAATTTCTCCTGCCTGCGAGCATCAGTTGCAATGTCTTCCTCAGCATAGCGAGATAAGTCCAGAAATTCCCGCTGATAAGCATTCACAGTCTTGTTGCCCTGGACTAGGTTGCGGAATTCACGCTTCTTCTTATCCATCATTCCCTGAGGAATGTGACGAGCACGGAACGCAGCTTGGAACTCCGGCCAGGTGATGATTGTTCCAACAGGCTGAGAGCGCCTGTGGCTGTCCCACCATTGAGCAGCGGGACCCTTCAGAAAGTACGAGGCAAAGGTGACATAGCTAGCCTCTGAGGCGCCTGAAGATTCCAGCTCATAAGTGATGTCACGGAGCCAGTCATCAGCGTCAAGCGGCTGAGTTGAGCTGCGGTAGGTCGTAGGGTTGAGGCGCATGAAGTCTTGCAGAGTTATTGGGGCTGGCTGCTGATTCATATTCGGCCTTGGGAAATGGTCCATAAGCCCTTGCATAAATTGGCGATTCAGTTCAAACTGCTGCATCATACCAGCCATGTAGTCAGGTGGTGGTGGTTCAGGAGCACCACGACCACGACCAGCTGGCCTAACCATTCTGTCAAATTTAACAGTGGTGGTTTAGCATTTGGTAATTGCAAAATCAATGAATCATTCATGATGTAAATTGCACAAAGAAGGGAGTGCAATAGATACAACATAGTAGTTCAAATTTCAATATACAGATCCATACATAAGTCTATTACAAACCATAAGTTCGTTACAAAATAGACGATAGATCCGGCATGAAATTAACCTAGACAACTAGGCGGCACGCAGGCACACGGTGGAAGGATACAACAACGCATCAGCGTCGGGGACGACGAAAGTAACCGGGGAACTGCGCATGACCCCGGTTGTGAAAGCCGATGGCAGGGTCCTGCATCCCGTGCAGACTCCGATCCAGAACCTGCATACTAAGCGGGAGCGCAGGTCCACGTGCCGGAGTACGACCTCCAACCTCAGGCCACTCAAGACCTGGAGGAAACTCAGTCCGAGGCGGATAAAGGATGCACTCCGGATGTATCCTCGCACGAACTGCTGGCAACCAGTGCTCCATAGCCTGGTACAGACAAGCACGGGTGGCGTACAGCTCAAAGTTAAGAGCCCTGACAGTGCGATCCAGAGCCTCAGTGTACTGAACCAGAACCTGTGGGTCGTAACGACGACTCACGTAGGGGGCGCAGATAGCAGTGTAGGATCGGTCGTTGCGCTGCGGCGCGAAAGGGGTCAAGACCTCAGCGTCGGCCGCAGTATCAACTCCAGCAGGGACATACGGGATGTATCTGTATGCTGTCTCCTCCAAGCAGGAGTTCGCTGCACGGAGACGAACAATAGCAGCATAGGCAGCATCCTGTACTGCCATCTCAATAGTCACTCCAATGCCACGAAAAGTGTGCAGCTCAGTGATAGAGCGGTCCCGTCGATCCCAGATAACCATCTCAGCCTCATACTGTTCCTGGTTGAACTCGCGATAATCCTCGTAAACAGTGTACTCGGGGTACCAGCGATATCCCATCTTCTTCAAAAGGCCGATCGGAATGGCCGGGAACCCAGTCGTATCGTGCGCGTAGGTCAGACGAACGATCTGCCTACCGGGACGCATCTGTAACAAGAGATTCAAGATGTCAAATGACAGTGTGTGCATCATAACTTCAAAGAAGACAATTTTTGACGAAACAATTCTCCGGTGGATGTGATCACGAGAACCTAATGTTAGATTTAGTAAAATCTTTAACCCGAAGAGAAGAGAGATCAGAACCCAGAGTATAGACGAGGAATAAAAGATCCTAATACCACCCGATTGAGATGTGGGCCCGTAAGCCACAGCATCAGTGTTAGTAAAAGTTTTTCAATGTCTAGACTCAACTTCGGCCAAGGATGTGGAAAGGGGGCTACCTACAGGCATTCGGCTCTGATATCAACTTGTGACGCCCCCATTCTCGTCCGTACGCTAATCATGCACACAATGCGTACGACCAAGATTAGGGACTCACTGATTGATATCACAACACAACAAAAGACACAAATATAAAGTCATACAGCTCCATATTACAAGCCAGGGGCCTCGAGGGCTCGAATACAAAGCTCGACATAAACACGAGTCAGCGGAAGCAAATATATCTGAGTACAGACATAAGTTAGACAAGTTTTGCCTTACGAAGGCTAGCACAAACATAAGCACGGATCGAAAGAGGCGAGGCCTCCTGCCTGGGAACCTCCTAACTACTCCTGGACGTCGGAGAAGTCTACGTCGTAATAGGCTCCATCCTGGTAGTAGTGGCCTCCGTCGGGGTAGCTGTAGTCGTCCACCGGGTAAGCTGGATCCTGGGTCTCCTGGGCGCCGTCATCTGGTCGCGGCATCGTATCAAGGGGAAAAGGGGGAGCAAAGCAACGGTGAGTACTCATCCAAAGTACTCGCAAGACTTACATCAGAACTATGCTAGATATGCACCAGTATCAAAGGAATGGGGCTATATCTTTGGACTATACTGCAGAAATGCCAGAAGAGAGAAGAAGGCCTAGTCCTATCGAAGACTAGCATCTTCAACATCTTGCAGCATTAGAAGAGAGTAGACCTGTAGCTCATATATAGTCATATTGTTGTAGCAAATTTTATTAAGTAACACGCCCAGAGATCCTTCCTCGACTCCCTGCGAGGAAGCAATCTCGGAGCCACAATTTATTTTAATTAGTTTATGATTATAGTTGTAGTAGGTCAAAGCACAACTCTGAGCGTCCGTTACCGTGGACACGGCTAATCGATTAGTTTACTTCCCTGCAGGGGTGCACCAAATTACCCAACACGCTCGATAAGCTCCGGCCGGATACAATTTTCTGGTCATACCCGGCCTCGGCCGATCGACACGACGTAGTCCTACCTAGGCTCAACAGAGAGGCCAGCACGCCGGTCTACATCCTAATGGCTCGGGGTCTTGGGCCATCGCCCTCGCCATCCTGCACGTTACGCCCTCGGCCGGGACCAGTCCTAGCATGCCTTAATAACAAGCGCCATGCGTTCCAGACCACCCGGGCGCGAGTCGAAAAATGTGGCATCTGAAGAACTTTCGGGAGAATGTACGGCGTAGAGCAGCCCATACTGATTACCCCGCGTGGTGGTTACTGCGACAAAGACCCGTAGGCCCTCTCAGATCAAATACTCAACCCGTTAGCATTTTATTAATTTTGCGGGGCAAGCGTGAACCATAAAATGCAGTCCGTTGCCCCGCCAATAACACTCGGGTGCCTTACCGGCGCACCCCACCAAGTCTCCGGATGCCTTGCGGCGCATCCCACCAAATCTTTCTCACACGGGTACCCTTGGGGCCGACCCGTCTCAGAACTATCGGGAACTCAGGTCCACCTCAACAGAGTGGTACCGCCTGTCCCTTCAGTCCCGTCATGTTAGTACAGAGTCAAGTCAATAGTAACTGTGTGGTTATACGCCAAGTGGATATCCGAGGAATCACCCTCGATGGATCCCACTCGAGGTATGAGTAAGGCAAGAGTCGCTATCGATAAATGGGAAGGAGGAATCACCCTCGATACCCACGATCGATTAGCTACGCTACAGAATTAACATCCGGAGTGCTAAGTGAGGTATCACCCTCGGCACTCGATGGTAACTCTGCAGTGCCATACTAAAGGGGTGTGCGGTGATGCGTCGGTAACGGCTTGTCAGTCATGACGACTGAGTCTTCTGTCTTCAAGTCCTCGGTGTCGTCGATGAAAGCAGGGGCAACTGGGACTCAGGGGTCACTGGGGATTCACTGATCCACCTATACTAAGCAGTTGGTATGATTACAGTGATAGTAACAGTTCATCAAAATCAGGCTATGCATCAGAATAGGAGCTATCTAATACAGTAGCAAAATCTAATGCAAGCATAAGGGGGAGAGAGATGGGTGATATCGGAATGCTCAAGGGGTTTTTGCTTGCCTTCTTGCTCTGCTGCAAAAGGCTGGTCGTCAGGGGCGTAGTCGATCACGGCAGCACCGTCAGTCTCGGAAGCTACCGGAGAGAAGAGAGGGAAGAAACAATAAATACAAGCACACAGATGCAACATGATGCATGACATGGCAATTCGCAGTGCTAGGGGTGATCTAACGCAGTACTACACGTCTCAGACGAAGTGGGAGAATATCTGACGATATTTCCCGGGTCTGTTGATTTATCGGGCAGACGAATCGGAGGGGAAAGTTCCATGTTCATCATGCTAGGAGCATGTGACAGTTGAATGGAGGGCATATTCGGATTCGTGGGATTTTTCTGATCAACTTTCATGTATAAAGTTTTTCCATCTGAACTACAGATTATTTTATATGATTTTTCAAAGTTTTAATCAATTTCTGGAATTAATTCTATTTATTAAATCAACATTATCCAGAATAGTGAATGATGACGTCAGCATTGCATCAGCAGTCAACAGGGGGCTGACCAGGTCAAACCTGACCAGTGGGTCCCACATGTCATAGACTCAGTGTTATTTCAGGTTTTTAATTAAATTAAACAGGGTTAATTAGCAGTGGGGCCCATCTGTCAGTGACTGATTAACCTAAACTAATTATTTTAATTAACTTAGCTAACTAGTTAGTGGCCTGACAGGGGTGGCCCACCTGTCATAGGCACAGGTGGGAGGGGTCCCACCAGTCAGTGACTGGGCACTGCCCAGTCAGCCAGTTGACCAAGTCAACTGGTCAACTGGGGCTGGCCTGGCCCACCGGCAATGGTACTGGGGGTGGCCCCAGCCCAGCCACGTCGGCGGCGGCCGGCGGTTCAACGCCGGCGATGCCAGAACGCGGCGGAGGGCTCGGGCCGGCGTCCGGATTTCGCTACGGTGTACGAAAAAGGGCGTGGCTAGGCGCGTTCGAATGGCCACTCGACGCCGCGTCGAGTGGTGGAGGTGGCACGGCCGGACCTAGCCGGAAACGGCGCCGGCGACAACGGCAGGCGGCGGCGGCTATGGGTGTGCTACGGGGACGGCGATGCAGCACGCTAGCGAGCGAACTAACGGTGCGGGGTGAGTCTACGCGGTGCGGCGAGTTCAATGGGCACATGCCTAGGGCCATTTGGTCGCCGGAGCCTCGCCGGCGATGAGCCGAGGCGGAGGCGCGTTCGGGCGCTCGTCGGAGTCGACGCTAGGGGGCACGGCTAGCGTTGCGGAGGGGCGCGTTCGAACCACGGGGAGATGCTAAGTGCGTTCCCGTGCTCGGACGGCCATGACAGGGGCTGTTGCAACGGCGGCGAGCTCCACGGCGGCGACGGTTTCGGGCGGCGATGGTAACGGCGCTACGGCGAGCTAGAGGAGCAATGTGAGGGCGAGGAGGGTGCGGGGGAGCTCACTGGCGTTGACGAGAAGGCCCGGTACAGTGGCGGAGCAGTGCAGACGGCGAATCGACGGCGGCGGCTTCTCAGACCCGAGGAAGAAGACGACGGCGTGAGGGCGCTCCAGGGGCTCCGGAGCTCGGGCTCGTGGTTGAGGGGGACGAGGTGGTCACGGCGGGGCTCGGGGACGCAACGGCGAGGCGTGGGAGGTCGTGTGGCCGCGCTATCTGCCGATCATGGCGACGGCGGCGCTCGGATCTGGAGGGGGGGGAAGAGCGAGCGAGGTGAGGCGAGGGGAGGAGGAGCGGCGTGGGCGTCCAGAGGGAGTGGGAGGCCCCGGTCTTATCCCCTCGCTCACCTGCCCTGGTGCCGTGGCGAGCAGCGGTGGCGCGGTCGAGCTCCGGCCATGGCGCGGTCGAGCTCCGGCCATGAAGCAGGTAGGGGGAGGCCCTGGTGGGCTGGGCCGCGCTGTGGCTTCGGCCCAATGGCCAGGTAAGTGGGCCTTTGCCCTTTTCTTTTATTTCTTTTCTGTTTTCTTTTCTTGTTTCTGTTTTAATCTCTTTTGGCATTTTTCCTCTACCACAAAAATGTGAGACCTAGCCCAAACATTAACTTGCAATGTTCCATAGGTCCACAGTAACCTTGGGAATTATTTGAAACTATTTGCATTTTCAAATTGAATTTAGAGTGCTTTTAAAATACTTTTAGCTTCTGTTATTATTTGTGGGGTCCACTCCAGAAGCTTGGTGATGTTGTTTTCCTCAACATTATTTGTTTTAGAATATTCCACAATTTTGGAACATTTTACTTTTGTTGTTTGCAGAATTATTTTTATCACCATAATTCCTAGGGCATTTTGAAATGGAATTTCAATTGGGATTTGAATCCAAACTTGATCATGCCTTGCTTAGCAAAATAGATTAGCTTAAACTTGGCCATTACTGTAGCTTAATTACAAAGATCACTGTTGCTTAAACCCAGGGTGTCACACCCACCCAGCAACACCACTATCAGAATAAAAGGTACACCTGATAGGAAAGAGAAGGATTCAAGGAAGTTGTGTGCAGAGACAACATATGGTTCATCAGAAGAGGAAGTTAGAAGGTCGGTGAATCAACAAAGACAAGGCCGCTGATGGATCCAAGTCGCGCACAGGTAAGTTCCCCTTCGCCGGGAGGTAAGCCCGGAAATGTCGAGGACGAGATTTTCTTAAGGGGGGTAGGATTGTAACACCCTGGTTTTCGCTCCTGTTTTTTTCCTTCGTGGGATTTGACTCCCGCCTTTTTTTTCTCGGTGTTATTGGATTTTCTCTAGCTCTTGGGTATAAAAAGATGGCCATTTAGCCTTGCCTATCCTATCCATCCAGACATTCTCTCCAGTCCAACATTGCCACCCAAGATCTATTCTCAGGGTTTTACCGTCGAAACCCTACCTTCCGAGTTGCCGGAAGGGAAACCCTGATCCTTGCAGTTACAAAGGAACCCCAATTTTCTTTGATCTGCTGACTCTCAAACTTCTCCCAGTGATCATCCTATCCTTATAAACCCTGGATATGCAAAAATATTGCCAGGTCATTTGCAATATTTTTCAGTTATAATTAATTCCTTTTTCTGCCAGTTAAAGGAATTAAATCCAGGAAAATATCTATCCATCTCCAAAGTTTATGAAAACTTGTGGAGATATTCTTCGTGATCATATTGAGCTCCCATAAAAATATTGGACATAATTAAATAGGGGAAATTGCCTTTTCCTATTTAATGCCAATATTGCATTTTGGGCCCTTTCTAAAGGAACAACCATTTTGGTAGCCAGGAAAAATCTCAAATAATTTGTGGAGCTTCTCCTGTCCATATATTCACCATTTCCATCAAGAACCCAAGTTCCATAGTTCAAATTTTGAGCACAACATCAATTTGCAAATTCTGTCCAATTGGGCAAATTGCAAAGGAAGTGCTTTATTCCTTTATCTATTTGAGCTGAAAATTTTCATGGTGATTAACATTGCTAAATCACTCATGGAAAGCAAAAATAAGCTCAATACATCCAACCATTCATCCACATCAATTTTCTCAAGTTTCTGCCCATTTGGAAGCTCTGTGAAGGAAGTACCATTTTGGTATACCCAAATGGTATGAAACTTTTACAGTGGCTTCATATGTTCAAATAATCACTCTACACCAAAATCCAGTTCATTTCATCAAGCCATATGATTGCCTCTTCAAGATTTAGTTTCTGGACTAGATGTGGCAGTTGTGAAGGAAGTGCATTCAAACTTGGTCCAGATGCCTTCAAAATTTGCCAGCCCTTAGTCCCTCTTATCACATTTCATTTTGACAAAGATCCAGCTCCTCTCCTTCATCCATCTCTCCAAAAACAACCACAAACAGCTTGCTGTTAAATCCTGTTTGTGCAAGTTTCTCCCACCCTAGAGCTTTCTAGTTGATCCCAGCCACTCCTATCATCTATTTGAGCAGTGAGGAGAGTATTGGACAAGGTCCCACGGCCATTTAATGCCCCGGACACGTGGTGCCCGTGGTGACCATGGGGAGAGCACGCCAAAATGGCGCTCTGCGTGCTAACCGCGTCTGGTCGCGTCGGCAGGCAAGCTCCGGCGTGTCCGGGTGTGTCCTACGGCTCCCCTGCGTCCACGCCGACCCCCTCCAATAGCTTCCCCACTGCTTCTTCTTCTTCTCCATGCCACGACGAGCTCCGCCACTGTGCACCCGTGACCGCCGTCGTCGTTTTCCTCTGCCTCCTTCCTTCCCGAGCCCTGTCGAATGCACCCGAGGCCTCCCCACCCTCCTGGAGGCCTTGCCAACATCTCCCCCTCTCTCCGCGTGTCCCTGAGCGCCAGTATCCGGCTAAGAATGCCACGGCAGCCGTGGTTATCGCCTCGCCGCGGCCAGCTATATATAGGTCGTGCCCGGCCCCGTCGACCTCACTCGCGGCCTCTCCTCCACCCCAGCTCCCTTCCCAACCTCTCACTTGAGCCCGAGGGGCTCTCCTCGCCGCCCACTACCACCTCGGTCCCCGTCGGCCGCCGCCTAAATTGGCGCAACCCCGAGCTCCATTTTCCCTCATTCCACCACCAGGAGAACCCCCGAGGTCCGGCGAGCCTCCCCAGCCTTTCCCCTTGCCGCCGGAGCTGATGTGGTCCCGTCTTCTCCAACTCCGATTGCCGCCTCCTCTGCCTTCGTGGCGCGCCACCGTTCCACCCCTCCCCGGCGCTCCCTTGCGGTCTGGACGGGTTCAGCATTGTCCCCTGAGGCCGCCGGTGGCCTCGGCCGAGCCGGAGACCGCCGGAGCTGTCATAGCCATCGCCGGTGTCTCGCTTCACTCCGCCCTCTGCCTCTGCCCGCCGCCACGCCACCAGCCACTTCCGCCGCCCGTCGAGGCTCACCGGAGCGTCGCCGGCCATCGGAGCCCGACCTCCCTGCGGCGGCGGCGGGAGAAGTAGGGGAGAAAGAAGGAGGAGGCAGGAGGGAGAGAGAGGTGGGGTGGGACCCGCGCGTCGGCGAGCCAACCACCGGCCCCGCCTCGCCACGCTGGATAAGTGGTGGGGGGGTTGCAGGTGGGCGCGGCCCAGCAGCCGCAGTGCCCTGGCTGGCGCCCAGTGGCAGCAGCAGCAGCAGCGCTTTCGGCCCAGAACGGCCCAGCTGCACAGTACAGTTCCTTTTATTATTTTCTAGAAAAAAAACCAGTCAGGGACCCAATTGTAAATATTTATTTTATAGGAAGGTCCCTGCCCTTCAAACACTCATATCTTTTTAACCGAGACTCCAATTCAAGTGAAACCAACGCCCACATCTTCAGTTCGTCGAGCCCATTCCGATGGTATCATTTTCATAATGTTTACACATTCTAAAAATGACCATTTTGCCCTTTCCCTTCATTCAGCCTCTCCGAGAGGGAATCCTTTCCGGCGGATTATCCTGCGAGGCTACCGCACTTCTTCCCGGAGTATTCTTCGACCAAAGGCAAGCCGACCATCTGATATATGCCCTAAAGCATTGCTCTATGTTATTCTTGCGTGTTTAATTAATGATTGTGCCCGTGGTAGAAATAATTAAACTTCTGTTAGATTGCACTTACTGTTACATTACTTTCATTTACTTGTTATATAATAATTTATAGTAAATAATTTAAATGCCTAGTTGCTGCCCTCATAAGTTATTGTGGTGAACCACATGCTTGCTTAATGAAACTTAGTCGGTTGATCTAGAGTCACCTGTCCGGGCTTATCCGTGCAACCACATTTGCCGGTATGGGACGACCTTGACTTGGTCTGGCTCCATGCTCTTTCATCGGTACTTCCAGACAGGGAGGGTTATGCGTGCGTGTTGCCCTGATCAGGTAGACGGCGATAACCCTGTGAGCCTAGTTGTTTGTTTACGCGCGGTCCCCGTTTGGGACCGTTTAGTTTAGCCACGACGGTGGCAGGTGTCACGAGGTGATACAGGGGCCACCCAGGGATTGACTCCGGCGGAGGATGATTGCCGGTAGTACGATGGGAGAGTCACGGGTCAGGCGGGTTTCGTTGGAGCAACGCTGGTCCACCCGAATGGGATCACGAGGCCAGGTGCTCCGTGATGTGGGTAAAGTGCGCAACCTCTGCAGAGTGTAAAATCTATTCGAATAGCCGCGTCCACGGTATTGGACAGTCCGTCCAGGCCTCACTAGGTGGTCAACCGTAACAATGATAAGAATGGAAGAACTCGACATCAGATGATGTCAGGAATATGATATGTTAGCCATGGGATGACTATGATAGAGTTGGTCAGATGACCGAAGAGTTGGATTGGATCCTGAGATTGTTCGGAGTATGGATTACTTACTGGATATGCTTTACTTACTGTATTTTACTTCAGTAGTGATCCTGCTAGATAAACCTGTTATGACATGATAATTAATATTGCTCTAATAATAAATACATGCTTGAATGCCATGGATTGCTTTGCTTGATGTATATGTTAGTTTGGTTTGCTTGCGAGTACATACAAAAGTACTCAGTGGCCTTTAACGTGGCCAGGTTCACATAAGGATCCGTCGTCCGTCGACGAGGAGCCGGAGCGTTCGCGGGCTAGGAGAGTAACCCAGTCAGATCCCGGTGGATTGGAGCCACACCAAGACCATGCTGCCTTAGATAGAGCTTTTCCGCTGCCATCACCCTTTGTAATATATCATGTAAGACTTATAGATCCATTAATAGAAATGCCGGTGTTCATGATACTTGTTGTAAACGCACATGCCAGAATGATTTCCTGAGCTGGCATGCGCGGCGACCGTCTGGCTACAGTGGTAATCAGGCGGGGCCACAGTGCACTCTTATTTTAGCCGGATGAAGCATTTGACCCCGAAGACACCAACTTTTTTGGTTCGGTGTTGTTTTTAAGGGCTCCAACGGCTGGAGATGCTGTAGTTAGGCTACTCTAACCACATGGCGGCGCCCATGGCCGAGCACGAGCCCGGGCGAGGCGCAGCCATGGCCAGCTCGCGCGGAGGCGGTCATGGCCAGCTCGAATGATGGCGCAGCGGCCAGCTCGTGTGGAGCTTGAGGTGGGCACGGACATGGCGAAGCGCAGGTCGGGGGCGGCAAACGGTGGAGCTCGGGCGGCGGTGCTCAGGGCCGGTGCGGGCGACTCAATGAGAAAATGATGGCGGCGGGGTGCGGATCGGGTACGGATGGCGCTAGGGAGCTCCGGACGGGGATGGGGTGAGTCGTCCGCGGATCACGGTGGTGGTGCCGGTGGACGGGTTACAAGCAGTACAGGTGCTGATTTGGATTTTCTTATTTTTTTTCCTTTAGAGGTAAATACGCCACAAGTAGGTTAACATGTTCGGCATGTTCAAATTAGTTAGTCACAAAGTTGCAAAATACAGATCATTGGTCCAAAAACTTGTGTGTACGGTTCACGGTTCGTCGATCCGGCAAGACCATTCAGAATATTAAGTTAGGACAATCAGTGTCAAAAGTTTAGAAGATTCAGGTATATGATGAGAAAAGTTCTGAAGATTCAGTGTGCATAAAATTCAGAGAATTCATTTAGCAAAACTCAGTTCACAATCAGTATATTCAGTTAAAAAATACAGCATATTCACTTGATTATTCAGTTCTAATAATGTAAAAACTACAGAAATTCTAGTTAACAAGTTCACGGAATTCAGAGACCTAGCTCATTGAATTTGCAGGACCAATTGAGTTCACCACTACATATGAACAACAGGGTACAATCAAACACCCAATGAATGGCCAGATTTGACAACTGTCAAACACACAACACAATATTTGACACCATGTACATTTATGAATTTTTTATATTTTGTAATGTACAGTGATTATTTTTTAAAACTTCGTCAACATTATTTTAATACATTAAAAATATTTTTGTTAAACACGACGATCATTTTTTATTACATCGTAAACTTTTTTTAATAAGCAGTGAACCATTTCTAAATACATGGTGAACATTTTAATATACGTCGAACATTCTTTAAACTAGTGTTGAACATTTTACAACACATTAAACATTGTTTATATCCACACTAAATACTTTTCAAAATTTCTTGTATTTCTGAAAAGAGGAAAAGAATTAAAAAAAACGGAGCAAAATGAATAAACCCAAAATATGGGTTGGCACGTTACTGGGTCGGCCCTTTGCGCTTCGCTTCAAGCGTAGCCTGTCTATTCGACGCCAATAGTCGTCAATTAGGAGCTCTCGGTCGTTACGAGGGAGACAAAGCCCCTTGCAGAACACACTATTCGGCACTTGTTACCCTAGATACTAGTCACACACATCCCCATACGCTAGTAACTTTGTTTTTCCACCGGTTTTAGGATGGTTTTTCCAGGACGAGTTTTATTCGTTTTTCCTTCCTTTTATTCACAAATCCATGAATATTATTTTCAATTTTTCATTTTTCCTTCCTTCTATTCACAAATCCATGAATATTCTTTTCAAGTTCAAAGCGAGCTGTGAGTGAAGCAAGGGGTTGGGTGTATGAGGACCTCAATCAACGGTTAGACACGAAGGAAGGCGAAAGGGACATCTATAAGATGGCCAAGATCCGGGAGAGGAAGACGAGGGATGTTGACAAAATCAAGTGCATCAAGGACGGAGCAGATCAACTCCTGGTGAAGAACGAGGAGATTAAGCATAGATGGCGGGAGTACTTTGACAAGCTGTTCAATGGGGAGAGTGAGAGCTCTACCATTGATTTGGACGACTCCTTTGATGATATTAGCAGGCGTTTTGTGCGGCGAATCCAGGAGTCGGAGGTCAAGGAGGCTTTAAAGAGGATGAAAGGAGGCAAGGCGATGGGCCCTGATTGTATCCCCATTGAGGTGTGGAGAGGACTTGGGGACATAGCGATAGTATGGCTAACCAAACTTTTCAACCTCATTTTTCGGGCAAACAAGATGCCAGAAGAATGGAGACGGAGTATATGAGGGATGTTCAGAGTTGTACTAATTGCCGTGGAATTAAATTGATGAACCATACAATGAAGCTATGGGAGAGAGTCATTGAGCACCGCTTAAGAAGAATGACAAGCGTGACCAAAAATCAGTTTGGCTTCATGCCTGGGAGGTCGACCATGGAAGCCATCTTCTTGGTACGACAACTTATGGAGAGATATAGGGAGCAAAAGAAGGACCTGCATATGGTGTTTATTGACTTGGAAAAGGCCTATGATAAGATACCGTGGAATGTTATGTGGTGGGCCTTGGAGAAACACAAAGTCCCAACAAAGTACATTACCCTCATCAAGGACATGTACGATAATGTTGTGACAAGTGTTCGAACAAGTGATGGCGACACTGATGACTTCCCGATTAAGATAGGACTGCATCAAGGGTCAGCTTTGAGCCCTTATCTTTTTGCCTTGGTGATGGATGAGGTCACAAGGGATATACAAGGAGATATCCCATGGTGTATGCTCTTTGCGGACGATGTGGTGCTAGTCGATGAGAGTCGGACGCGGGTCAACAGGAAGTTGGAGTTATGGAGGCAAACCTTGGAATCGAAAGGTTTTAGACTTAGTAGGACTAAAACCGAGCACATGAGGTGCGCTTTCAGTACTACTAGGCACGAGGAGGAGGAGGATGTTAGCCTTGATGGGCAGGTGGTGCCGCAGAAAGACACCTTTCGATATTTGGGGTCAATGTTGTAGAAAGATGGGGATATCGATGAAGATGTTAACCATCGAATTAAAGCCGGATGGATGAAGTGGCGCCAAGCTCCTGGCATTCTCTGCAGGGGCGGACCCAGAACAAAAATGTCCCGGTGTCCAGTTGACACACACACACACGGGTGAATACAAACAATACTCGGTGATAAAATGCTTATAAAAACATAACTAAACTGTTCTATAGTAAAAATGCTTATAAAAATAAGAATTACATTTAAAATATTGGTTGATTACCTACAGAAGATCTCATATTTTTTGCAAAGAGCTTACAAAAGATCTCGATTGCCTATGCCAATAGAACTTAGAATGTGTTTTACTCATATCGTGCCCAATCAAAAAATAATCAAAACTTGTGTGTAAAAGACTAAGGGAAATTGGCAAATAACACCAATTCAATTCTCAATTGTAGTGCCCTTAAATTTGGAAACCTGACCATATAATTCTGAAAACAAGAATTAGACAAACATATGTGTACTTGAAAGAGATTGGCGAGCTTACCTAGGGCCATACGTTTTTCTTTCAAAATTAAACTATGTGCAAGCTGCCGGAGTGGGAGAGGCCGTGAGGCATGTGCGACCAGTGAAGTGGCGAACTTTTGGTATCGACTGACCGTACGTTAGTCTAAGGGAAATTGACCAGTGAAGCACCTTAGTCTTTTATTTATTTATTTATTTATTATTATCTGGCTGTGATAAGAGTCGACAGGAGGCGAGGAGACGCGCACGCACAGGCAGCAGTTGACGATTCAATTATCAAACGAATGTACAGAGGACCGATCCAATCGGATCACAGCGCTATGCATGGCCGGCCTCCATCAATCGGATGGGCTGTTGTCGCTATATGTGCCGCGCTTGGTCGCTGGCTCCTTGCCTGCCTCGCTCGAGTCCGATCCAGCCGGTGTCCAGCTCAAAAGTTTACCGGTGTCCAGCTCTAAAATGTACTGGCTCTGTAGGGTAAATATAAATTTCACCCGGTGTCCTGTGACACCGGTTGGACTAACATGAGTCCGCCCCTGATTCTCTGTGACAAGAGGGTGCCACACAAATTAAAAGGCAAGTTCTATAGGACGGCGGTTCGACCCGCAATGTTGTATGGCGCTGAGTGTTGGCCGACTAAAAGGCGACATGTGCAACAATTAGGTGTGGCGGAGATGCGCATGTTGAGATGGATGGGTGGCCACACAAGGAAGGACCGAATCCGGAATGATGATATACGAGATAGAGTTGGGGTAGCGCCAATTGAAGAGAAGCTTGTCCAACATCGTCTGAGATGATTTGGACATATTCAGCGCAGGCCCCCAGAAGCCCCAGTGCATAACGGACGGTTAAAGCATGCTGAAAATATCAAAAGAGGTCGGGGTAGACCGAACTTGACATGGGAAGGGTCCGTAAAGAGAGATCTGAAGGATTGGGGCATCACCAAAGAACTAGCCACGGACAGGGGTGCGTGAAAGCTTGCTATCCATGTGCCAGAACCATGAGTTGGTCGCGAGATCTTATGGGTTTCACCTCTAGCCTACCCCAACTTGTTTGGGACTAAAGGCTTTGTTGTTGTTGTTGTTGTTGTTGTTGTTGTTGTTGTTGTTGTTGTTGCATGAAAGCTTTGCAAATTCATGAATTTGTTTAATTCATATTTTTTCGATATTCATGACAGTTTTTCAAATTAACAAAGGTTTTATAAATTCATGATTTCCTCGAATTCGTGAACTTTTTAAAAATTCATGTACATTTCTTATTTTTAAAATTTATGAACATTTTTTAGATTCCTGTTTTTTTAACTCATGAACTTTTAAAAATTTCACATACATTTCGTTAAAAGTCGATGGTCAACCAGCCAGCCAACCAGTGAGCGAACATAGTACACTCCAGAAGGCAAAAGGAGCCAATGCAATCCAGGGCACCTGGATCGCCCACTAGTGTAGGGAGATGAAGATCCATTAGGAATCGAAGCAAAGAGAACGAGCAAACAAGTATGGCCGGTTTTAGGAAGTTTCTCAGACCGGTTATGCCTGAACCCTTTTTTTTAGCGATTTTTTCCCATTTTTTTATTTTATGTGTCTTTTTTCCGTGTTCTTTTTTTTTTAAGTTAAAAATTCATCAAAAACTGTTTGAAATGACATTTCTACTTTGCTTTTTGTAGTAAAAATTTTGAGTCCAAAAAACAATTCTCGCTCTAAAAAATGTTTGGAATTTAGAAATTTTATCACAATAAAAAATGTTCGAAATGTAATGATATTTTCACAAATTTTTAATTTTGAGAACGTTTTTTGAATTTGTGAATAATTTTTGAATTCATTAACAAAATTTTCAAATCCAAGGTTGTTTTTTGAATTTGTAAATTCTTTTCGAATTAATGAACATTTTCCCTAATCCACAAGAATTTTTTCAAATCCGTGAACAATTTTTGAATTCATGATTTTTTTGAATCGCCGAACAGTTTTTCAATCCACAAACATTTTTTAAATCCGCATTTTTTTTGAATCCACAAACATGTTTCAATTCATGAACATATTGCTCAATCCTCAAACATTTTTTCAAATCCACGAATATGTTTTGAATTCATGAACTTTTTTCATTTTCATGAACATTTTTTGGAAAACGTAAAAAAATTCAGAGTCAAGATTTTTTAGTTCACCTATATTTTTAAAAAAGTTGCGAAATTTTTTATACATTTTTTTTAGTTTTTTATGTTGTAAAAAACAGAAGGAGAAAACCCACAAATCGAACCTAGGCTACGCTACGAGAGTTAGCGATCCAAAGTATTCGGCTGGTCCACCTGATGCCTGCGATGTGAGCTTTAGTTTAGCTTTTCTTCAAATTTGGTTTAGCTTTAGTTCAAATTTGGATCACTGTCAAGTGCATGTGCAACTCAGCACTTAAGACATCACTTAACATAAAGGAAGCATTCTTCTAAAATGGTCACACAACAACATCTGACAAGTTGATGAGGTTCAAGAACTGCATTTGGCGAAAAAATAAGATTGACAAGAAATGCGCCTTCGCCACTGACCATGCTACTGAAAATCCACCATCTGGTTGGTTAACGGATAAGCGTAAGGAAGTCATACAAGTACTGACAAGCTAGATCACCATTCACGGAATTGATGTTCAGTTACAGTTACAGAGTTACTGCCCAAGGTCAAAACAAGGAAAAGGAAATGAACAAGTACACAAGAACTGAAAACTCGGGACAACAAACCGAACACAAACAAATGCACTGAAGTGATGTCTTAACTCCCAACCAAATATAATAGCTAATGCAATAGGTGATCCAGGACAGGGATGGCCTGGGCAATCCCTCCAGTAGCATATAATTGTACGATTTTGGGTTTTTAGTCCAACAAAAAAAAAATGGGCATGTATGGTAGAAGTATACCTGGGCGATCAGTCCACGTAGTGCCCACCAATTTTGACCTCTAGCTTGATTGTTTTTTCTGAATTTTCCTCTAGCTTGCTTGTTGCAAGCGACCTGCATTGTTTTGATAACTCGTCGCTGCAGTCGTTGATCTCCAGTTCTTCCAGCGAAGGTGGGAGGCCCTTCTTCGGAAGCCCTGACATGCTATTACAATGTATGATCTTCAACGTCTTGAGGGAAGGGAGGTCGTGCAGCCCTGCGGGAAGATCTACGAGATGCTTACAAAGGTCAAACCAGAGCTCTTGCAGGGACCTGAGGAGCAGAAGCGCTTCCTCTTGCTCATCTGTTAGCCTCGTTGCATCCTCCAAATAAAAAAGCTTTAGGCTTCGGAGGCAGGTGAGGCCCTTGCAGAATGACGTGTTAAGGAGAGACAAGTCATCGATCTCGAGACTTTCCAGTGCAGGGAATAACTCATAGCTATGACTTGAAATCCCCTCAGTTGGCCCAATACTCTCCTGTGCGGTAACGGAATCCAAGGCAGGGGAACCGAGTATTTCCAAATGCTTTAGGTTCACGAGGGATTGCAACCCCTCTACCTCTAGTGCGATAGGGGAACCGAGTATTTTCAAATGCTTGAGGTTCACGAGGGATTCCATGCCCTCTAGTGTGACGAGCGAACTACAGCCATGAATTCCCAAACGTTCCAGCGCTGTGCAGGAATGCAGCTGTAGAGATTCCAAACTTGAGTTTTCATATAATACCAAAGACCTGAGGGTTCCAAGCGATTGCATGCCCTGTAATGCGACGAGCTGTTCACACCATCCAATTTCCAATTCTTCCAAGGCCGTACAGGAATCCAGCAGTAGATATTCCAAATCTCCGCTGGTTACTTCTAACTTTCTGAGACAGGTGAGATTACCCACAAAGCAGGGCCGCAGAGCTCTTCGGGGATAATCATACCAAACAAGTTGTTCAAGTGATTGCGGGAGGAGACATCTTCCGTTCTCTTGGCCGTCTTCCTCAACCTCCTCCTCAAGGGAGGTAAATCCAGCAAAGCCTTCCTTACTCCCGTCAAATATTAGATGAGGGCATGCACCGATTGTTATCTGTCTGAGATACAACGGAATGTGCACAACTCCATCTACAACTGAGATTGCCCGTGCATCAGCTACATATCCTGATGATGCTCGAACTGAGCTTCGCAATGCGTCATCTAGATATCCTGATGACGAAGCCTCGGAAGCTGGGAGAAGGTTTGACTGTATCTTTCCTTTCTCTTCTGTCGTTAACAGTTTCAGCTGTGGGCAGTAATATAACTCTAGTTCCTTCAGGGTTGGCGAATGTCGCAATATCAAAGATAGCCACTTCCCCGTTATTCCGCTATCTCTAATACAGAGACTTTCAAGAAATGGGAGCGCAGCACCAGTTGCAGTTATCATGTCTTCATGGGTGTGCTCTCGCACATCATCTGAAGAGAAAAGTTTTCGACAACTCACTATTCCCAAACTCTGTAAATAGATGAGCTGACTTAATCCTTTGAATGAAATAGATGTTAGTTTTTTGCACAATGATATCTCCAAGTGTTCGATATCATTAAGATTATGGAATGCTAAAATGTTGTCGTCAAGTGCCATCATCTCAACAGAACACACACGCAAAAGTCTATTTTTGCTACCTTTGCATGTTTTCATGGAAGATTCCTCTATTGTCATAATTGTTGAAACTTCGCTGATTGATAGTTCAGAAAATATGGCCGGAGGCGGAAGGGAGATCTGTACTTGCAAATGAGGACAATCACACATGATGAGTTTCTTCAGACCGGGCAACCATGCCTTCTGCTCAATTTCATAGTTATGACCTTTCTGAAACAGATCAAACACCTCAAGTGCAGGGCAACTCTTGATCTCCAGCACCCTTAAACTAGACTTCATATCCCTCACAGAAGTACACGAACATCTTTGTAAATCTGGCATTCCATCTAAAACCAGCTCCTCCAATGGTGGAACCAATACTTCTCTTACTCTCCGCATGTTGCTCAACTTCAACCTTTTAAGAAACTGAAGCATTTCTAAAGATGGAAGTATTCTCCATTCTCCGCAATCGTCTAGATGAATCGTATGCAATGACTTAAAAAAAGCAACATCCAACACTTGAAGATGGAAAAACTTGCTCAAAACGTGAGGCAAAGCCTTCTGCTCAGTAGGAACATCATGAAGTTTTAGATACGAAAGACATGGATTTACCAATCTGGGTATAGGCCTCTGCTGAGTATGAACATCATGAAGTTTTAGATACCGAAGACGTGTAGGATTTACCAAGCTACAAAGGAAGGAATTAAAATCAGCAGATGTTGCAGACATTTGCAGCAGATGCAGATTATGTGCTTTTCCAAATACATCTTGGAATGCTTTGAAGAAAAAGGAGTCATATTCCCCAATTAAGACCAATGTCCTCAACTTTCTCACTGATGTGACTATATTTTGCAAGAAAAATTCAAACCTCTCATTACGAGGTATGTTCCCAGTCTGATCATCCCGCCGATATACAGAATTGGTCACTATGGACAAGTGGTGTACATTTGGAAAAATTTCATTGCATTGAAAACCATCCAAAGCTGCACACTCAGTTTTTGAAACTAGCCTTGCGAAATCATGCATCAGGCCACACATGGCATAGCAAGTTTGACTGCAAAAAGATAATTCTGCTGTTCCAATCTGCTCAAACAAGCCTAGGTTCACCAAGTCAGTCAGATAGCACCGTCCTCTCTCCTCCAAACTCTTATTTGAGTGAACATGCTTTACAAATCCCTGTGAAATCCAAAGGCGAACTAGCTCCTCAACCAAAAAACTATAACCGTAGGGAAATATAGAACAATATGAGTAGCATTGCTGTACAGGGTAGGGCAACTCATCATAGGAAAGCTTCAAAACAGACATGATACCACCAGTGTGTTGTAGGGATTTCCAATCCTCAGTCTTCAGAATGTTACTCCAATGATCAATAGTAAGATGATCTCTTAATAGTGCTCCAACAGTTTGTGCTGCTAATGGGTTTCCTTTCAACTTTTGTGCTATTTTCTGTCCTAAGTCACTTAGACTTGCTTGCTCTTCGTAACTCTCATCACCAAATGCACATGATTTAAACAATAGCCAGAAATGATCACTTGTCAAACCATCTAAGTTAATTGGTTCAATTGTACCTCTCTTTTTGGCAACAGACGGGTTTCTAGTTGTAAGAATTATCATATGGCCATTTGCACCATCATCAGACTTGAAAGGAGCCAACAATTTGTTCCACTGGCAGTCATCCATGACTTCCCAGAGATCATCTAAAATAAGTAGAACCCTCTTTGATTTAATATGACCCTTCAAAACTTCCTGAAGCTTGGTAAAACTGCATAGGCCATCATAAGTTTCTTGGGAGACGCAATCTAACATCTCTCTTGTGAGTCTCATTTCATCAAAGTCTTTAGACACCCAGATCCATATCTTGTGATCAAAATGACTTTCCACAGCTGAATCATTGTATACAAGCTGAGCGAGAGCCGTCTTTCCAACTCCCCCCATGCCTACAATAGGCAGAACAGTTACACCAGCAGTTGATTTGTGCCTTTTTATCAACTTTTTGATGGATCTCTTCTCTGCAGCTCTCCCATACACTTTTCCTTGAAAAAGACCTGATGTTCTTCGGCGTGGATCTGAGATTGTAGTCTGACAGTGGCTTGAACTTGCACCAACAGAGTCGGACGGAAGTATCTTGAGAAGCCTTGTGATAGCCCCGTGTTTCCCTTGCAGCTGACTAGTGATGTCTTGTATCCTTTCGGAAAATGCGTCCTTGTTCCACCGGCCGTTTGGGTTAGCTGCGATGATGTGTGTTGACTCCTGACCGGTTCTCATCCTTTTTATGCGGCCAGTTACAACAGGCATAGGAATTGTAGTAGCATCGGCGGTGCTGCAATAAGAAACAAATAATGGATTGGCAGTGAGAACCTTAATAATACGCTCTTAAGCAGATGTAGTATAAAAGAAGGCTCCCAAAAATGTTTTGGTGCAAGGCATTAAATATATAGTTTTGGTACCTTGAAGAAGGTTCAGCTGCTCCACGTTTGTGGCTACAACCTTTGCTCTTGAGATGATTGCGCAAAACTGATGTCCCCATTTTTGTGTTGCACATAATCTCTTTTTGACAGTACTTGCAGCTTGCTCTGGAAGGCCCTCCGTTTTGTTCAGACTCTATGATGTCAAAGTGAACCCATTCCTTTGACCGTAACCTGCCATTACTGATATTCTGTACATCATCAGCACTTTCACTAGATCTCTCAACTTGCTGTGTCCCGTGTCCGTCCGTTTCCAGCAGTGTCTCTACGAATAAGTGGACCAGATATTTAGCAATTAGCAAGCAAATAAGTACTCCCTCCGTAAAGTAATATAAGAAGTTTTAGAACACTAGTACACTAGATATTCAGCAGATACCTGGGTTTAAATGCATCACCAAAAATTACCTGGTTGGAGCTCCTGCTGGATCCTGTAGCAGTCCAGCTCGTCCACCACGTCGTCGGCGTCGTAGAGCAGCTCCTTGACCAAAGCGAGAGATTTGGCCAGCGGCTTGTTCCTGGCCGCCCTCCCCTGCACAGCAGAGGCGGCCATCTCCATCGCCTCGACCTCAGACTTGAGCTTCTCGACGTCGTTGCCAAGGCCAGCTTGGCGGATCCAGGAGTCCAGCTTGCCGCCGGCTGGGAGATTTGCAAGGATGGTATCTGCAAGCCACCCAATCGCGGCCTCCAGCGTGGTGTCTTCAGCCGCCTCCATCGGCGGATCCGGCGGAAGCAGCAGTGGGAGATGGCTAGGTGCGGAGTTTGATTTGGTAGCTCAGATGCAGCAGCAGTGAGCGAGACTGAGAGAAGGCAGAGAGGGGTTTAGAGGAAGAGGAAGGTTGACTTGAGAGACTTTCAGATTAGTACTTTTCTTTTGAGGCAACGTTCAGATTAGTACATGGGCCATCATCTCAACGAGCCCACTCCGCCCCATCAAATCTGCTTTCCACCACTGCAAAAAAGTTCCTCTGCTTTTATAATCTCGAAAAAAAAGTTCCTCTGCTTTTGGAAATGATTTCAATTGAGCAGTGAAAAATAAAATTTGGCCAAAATGCATTGTGAACGCAAAAATATAGGAACATGCACGGTAAATTAACCAGACTAATTACTCCATTAATCTGTAAGACATATTTTACTATTCCTATTTCCCATCGATTGCGTTTCAAAAAAATAAAATCCCATCGATCAAAAGCCACATCTGAACCAATATCATAGTAATTAATCATAAGCTGGTACTTTTTTTGTAACTAATAACCAAAGCTCATTATAACTAAGAACCAAAGCTCACTGACAAGGTAGATTAGTACTACTACATCGTAAAGACTAAATAATAACCAAAGCTCATCGAACGACACACTAATTAGGATTACACGAGGAATCACACACTCACACAACACACACAGTTCATGCTCTATACAGAATGCCGAAGCCCCCAAGCGCCAGCCACGAAAACCAAAGGGAGGATCGACACCCAAAGCACCATCTTCCCGACGGCATGCCTCTCGTCCAGCTCACCGGACACCCAAACACCGACCAGCGCCTCCATGATCCCGAAGACCACCACGGCGATGAGAACGGCAAAGTAGAGGTAGAGAGCCCCCCTGCCATGGTGGAGGAAGATGCCCCCGGGCGCCTTGAATACGACGAGGCAGAGCGCTGCCGCGGCCTCGAGGACCCCGCAGAAGATGAGCGCCCGCGGGAGGTTCTTCCGGTCGGTGCAAGCGCCGGAGATCAGGCCCACAATGTCGCTGAGGATGACCATGGTGGAGAGGTGGTTTTGCTTGAATCGAGCTTCTTTGGTCTTCCAGAATGGAGAAGTACAAGCTTCAGCCTTCAGGTTGAGGGCATGGGTATTTATAGAGAACGGCATGGACAGTGGCAACCCAGGTAACCCGATGGAGCAGAACCCGAATGGACGGCCATTGGCAACGATGTGGAGAAAAGACAAAGGATGAAAAGTGCGTCCGCGCGGTCAGCAAGTCCTGCTTCCACGCTGGAAGCTGCCGCAGAATTTCGTTGGTAGCTGGAGAACCCGAACCGAACAAACCCGATCGGTGCAGTCGCCATCGCCATCGCCCTCGCCCTCTGCCATGCTGAGAACCTAAGCTTACTTAGTCCTTGAGCCCCCAACATCTCTGTTACCGCCCGGCCAGTCTTTTTAAGAAAAGCGTAGGTCAAATATTAGCATTCCAAAATGCAACAAGGGTCTTTACTCTGTTCTCTGAAATGTACTGATATCACATTTGACCCTACCCTGTTTATCACTTTGGTAAACATGATTTGGATTTTCCAATTCTAGAGTCTAATTTGCGCACACCCCTGCTTAGCATCCCACAGATAACTTAACTCAAGAAATGAGATGTTCGGGTCGGGTTCGGGTTGGATTCAAGGGTTAGGTCAATGTGTCACATCTATGTCTTAATCTAAACGGCAAAGTGAGAAATTAGAGCAGCTGAGCAGGGGATTGACCATGCGGGGCTTCTTTTCGGGTTCGGTTTGTGTTTGCAACTCTTCTGTTCGGGTTGGACTGTATAAAGCACCAATGAAATTTTTTGATTCTACCGTACATGCCTGTCAACAGCAGCTATTATCCAAGCTCAATACTATCTCAAACAAGACACTGGATACACCAGCCAATGGATTTGCTTGTCAGCCTTTTGGGCTTAATGCACAAACAACAGTAGCCGTCAAATGCACATTCAGTTTGCTTAAAAAAACTAGGCAATCGAGTGTTTATCACTAATTGTTTATTGGACAAAAAAAAAAAATGGGTTCAGTTTAAATGAAACAACACTATGATTATATTACTATTGAAAGGACATATCTGAGTCTGATGAGGAGTGATAACTAATTGCAGCCCTAAGTATGCTCAGCCTTCTATAAATAATTAGTCTGTCCGGCCAATAGGCCTGCGTGGTATCCTTCGGGTTCGGTTCGGATTCAAGTGGTGGGGCATCGCAGATGACGGAAAGGACAAGCTGTCTCCCCATGCCATGTGTGACAAAGCCAAAGGTCAGTGCATTATACTTAATTACCTTGGGACTCTAGGAGTGAACCCGATCGAATTCCATTCAGTCGGGTTCGAAACTCTGTGATGGTTTGTGAATGGTTTTCGTGTTTTGCTCTTATTATTCTTGAATCATGATGATGTTTGTGATGTCTGAATCAGCTTTGTGCTATTTCTTGTGAACGGTTTTCATGTTTTGCTCTTATTGCCTGATATACTGATATCCTTCGATTGTGCAAGGAAGATGTGTGTGGATTATGCGAATTAGCTATGCCAGTAAATCCTTAAGTATTTTGCAAAACCAGTCTCAGTAGTGCTTTCACCATTGAATCGTTACTCGTTCGTTGGTTGCCTCTGATTCTCAGTTATTTGCTCTGTTTTCAAACAGCTTAATGAAAACTGAAATTACATGAGTCCAGAGAACTGATTGTATTTTTGACTCATGTATGTCCAGCTGTTTCAATCATTTTGGAAAAACTCAGTTAATCATAATTTATTCTATTCTATAGAATCTGAATGAATTAACGAGATTTTCTCTAGTCCTTGAATCTATTGTGTAATTCTTGATCTTCTCACTGATTGTCTGATATTCAGAGAAATGGACTTTGTCTAGCTACTTAGAATAATCTATCAAACGAGATCAGAGAAGTCCATATCTCTTTTGATCAAATGAGATCAAATGATAGATTTCACACAACACCACAGCACAGATTATTCTTGCACCAACTTTGCCAAAATAACACATGTGACATTCATATACAGGATGTATTCGGATGGCACAACCGGCTCAGCTACCTATCTAGTTCATCTTCCTCAGAACGACGAAGCCGCCAAACGCCGCCACGCAGATCAAAGGAAGGATGGACACGCAGAGGACCGCCTTCCCGGCGGCATGGCGGTCATCCAGTCTCCCGGAAACCCAGCCTCCCACGGACGCCTCCACGAGCCCGAAGACGGCAATGGTGATGAGGATGCCGTAGTAGATGTAGTAGGCGCCCTTTCCATGGTGGAGGAACACGCCTCCCGGGCCCTGGAAGAAGACGAGGCACAGCGCCGCCGCGGCCTTCAAGATCCCGCCGGAGATGAGCGCCTTGGGCAGGTTCTTCCTGTCGGAGCATGCGGCAGCAATGGAGGCCAGAATGGTGAAGATGATGTCCATGGCTGGCCTTTCTGTAGAGATGCGCGTGGCGAGGCGGCACAGCAGAGAGTGGTTCTGGTTGGGGCTTTGAGAGCTTGGAGAAGAGAATGGTGCAGCTTGAGGGGGCTCCTATTTATACACACACTTGGCCGGTATGGAATGGATGGAGACGTTGGCAGTGCTGTGAAGGAAGCGAGAGGGGTGACGAGCCCAGCAACATGGCCAATGCTGCAGCAACCCGATCCGATCCGAAGTTCCGAACCGAACCGAAAACCCGAAAGTTGACAGCCCTGTGAAGGCAAAGGCATGGGATGAAGACGTGTCTAGTCAACCATTCCCATCGATACAATCCCACAGCTCCTCCATGACTGCGACCTTGGGCACCATGCATGCATGCGAATGGAGGCAGGCATCTCTTGCTGAGCACATCTTTACCTCCCAAACCAATCATAGAACCCGGTCTGAACCCGAACTTTGGCAGTTATGTCAATGGTGGCCCGCATAGTCGTAGTCATCCAATCCCAAGGGAGGAGGAAACTGAAGTGCCGCCCATCTTCGGCCGAACCCGACCGGAATGTTCCATTTCAGTTTTCAGCTCCTATGAGTTTGAGAAATGGACAAACGTCTGAAACATCACATATTTGACTGTCGAAATATGTGATGGTTTCAGGCTTTTGGTTTACTCCCCTTTTAAAATGAAGGACGTGTCTAATTATCAGTCAACTGATTTTGATTTGAGTCTAGGTCGATTTTTTTGACAGGTATGTGCTCTTTGTTTTCCATCGGTTTTGTGGAAAATTTCCTTGGCATCTGAAGCAACCCGAACCGAATGAACCCGATTGGTGTAGTCGTCGTCGCTGTCGCCTTCGATGTTGCCCTCTGCTGTGCTAAGAACCTAATACTAGTATACAACTTCCACTGCCTTGCTACCTGCTGCCTACTTAGTCTTTGAACCCCCCCAACATCTCTGCTACCGGCCAGCCAGCATGGTTAAGCAAACGTAGTTCAAATATTTGCATTGCAAAATGCAACATACTGTTCTCTAACATGTACTTCTATCACATTTGACCCTATTTATCAATTATCATATGGTAAATGGTATTTTGGATTCTCCCATTCTAGAAACTAATTTTCTCACAACCCTGCTTAGCACTCCCAAATAACTTAAGTCAAGAAAGGAGATGTTCGGGGGCGGTTTCGGGTTGGATTCATGGGTTAAGTCAATGTGCCACGTCACTGTCTTAGTCTAAATGGCAAAACAGGCAATCAGAGCAGGGATTGACCATGCAGGGCTTCCTTTGGGATTCGGTTCGTGTTTGAGGGTTTGCCACTCGTCTGTTCGAGTTGGTCCTTATGAAGCACCAGTGAAGTTGCTTCAGCATTTTTTCGGCCTAATGCACAAACAACAGTAGCGATCGAATGCACTTTCAGTTTCCTAACAGTAATTTCGGAATTGTTTAAGTTCCCTTACACACGGTGTGAGCCACCAAAAAATCCTATGCAACCTAGTATCATCACTAAGTCACTACTGTACAAGACAAGGAAAATGTTCAGTTTGAATGAAATAATAGTATAATTAGTATGTCCTTCAGGAAAATGTTCTCTACGAAATGACATTTCTCGAAACTGATGAGGATTGATGACTGCAGCGCTAAGTATGCTTAGCACTCTATGGATAATTAATCAATACTCCAGCAGATAGGCCTGCATATATAATAGTCTTCGGGTTCGGTTCGGATTCAAGTGGTGGAGCATCACAGATGGAGGAAAGGTGCATTGACGAAAAGGACAAACTGTGGCCCATGCCATGTGTGACAAAGCCACCAACCAGGTCAAGCCATGCGTCCATGATACTTAATTAATTACCTCGGAAATCTAGGAGCGAAACTGATCGGTTTCCCCTCGGGTTCTAAGTTCTGTGATGGTTTGTGAATGGTTTTCGTGTTTTCTCTTATTATTCTTGAATCAGGATGATGTTTGTGATGCCAGTATCATTCTTTGTGCTATTTCTTGTGAATGGTTTTCGTGTTGTGCTCTTATTGCCTGAAATACTTCTATCATTCGATTGTGCAAGGAAGATGTGTGTGGATTATGGAATTAGCAAAACCAGTCTCAGTAGTGCTTTCGCCATTGAATCACTACTTGTTTGGTTGGTTGGCTGCTTTTCATTGTCAGTTGTTTGCTCTGTTTTCAAACAGCTCAATGAAAATTGAAAATACATGAGTCCGACCCGAATTGAACCCGAGCGATGCAATCGCCTTACACCGACGAACTAAATCTGTCGCCATTCGCACGCACGCAGACAACTGACTTTATTTATCCGAACCTAACCCGAACAGTGTAGCATTGTGGAGCCAAAGGCAAAGGACAGAGACACTTCTGGTCAATGATGTTTCCCCTGCTTAATGACACAGCAACCCAAACCGAACCCGATTGGAGCTATAAAAAATAATAAAACATACTTACTGATGGCCACTCCTTTTGCTGAAGCATCTTTCCTCCCAAATCCATCCCAGCACCCGAACTGGGACAACCCGAACGTTGGCACTTGCAAAAGATTAACGCGTCAATGCCGATTCCCCTGCTTAATGACGCAGCAACCTGAACCAAACCCGAATGGAGCTATAAAAAATGATAGAACATACTTACTGATGGCTGCTACTTTTGCTGAAGCATCTTTCCTCCCAAACCCATCCCAGCACCCAAACTGGTACAACTTGAACGTCGGCACTCCTTGCTAATCCGAACCCGATCCGAACGTCTGTCCTTCCCATGTGACTCTATGATCTGGACCACCACAAAGCCCTGCTATGTGATTTCCTTCTCCTACTGAAGACAGTTGTATTTCTGCACCATGTAAAGAAAAGATTAAATGTGCATTTATTTTTGGAATGTATCTTTACAGCAGCAATGTTAGTTGCAAGAACACGTAGCCATATAAATGCAAGAAAAAAGTTACAGTGTATGTACTGGAGCTCCACTATACATACCACTGAGGTGTAGACGTTTTTTTGTTCTTTTGATGTCATCGACATACAACAGCAACTGATTTCGCTGAAACAGTTAACGGTCTTTTTGGTATATAAATGATGAATAGTTGTTGCCCTTCATCATCGTGCTCTTTTCATTGTTTTATGCTTAGATTCTGACTTCTGAAAATGAATTATGTTGTGTTTTTACAAAATAAAGTAGTTCATGTTCTAGGATATTTTAAAAAGAAACAAACTTCCAACTGCTTACATTTAGCTTCTCTTTTCTTTTCTTGAAACACGGATGGCCTGAGCATACCATACAATGATACAACTGCTTACAATTCCAACCTGATAAATGGCAGAAGAATACCTTACAAAGCAACACACCGGTATATGTGTGCAGGTAGTAACTTGTTCCTAGCAAAAACCACCCAGTTTCAGTCATAGTCTAGATTGCACCGATACGGATACATGTACCAGTATCGGGGCCCCGATACTGATACGTAAATACTTCATTTCTGAAAAGCACCAATACGGGGATACGTTTGACTATTTTTTTTAAAATAAAAATTATGTTATCAATTAAGCATCAAGCCATTTAGCATACATTTAGTCATTGCAGTCCATCATCTTCTATCTTCTAATCCATGATTCCAACAAAAGGAAGAACCAACAGCCAAAGGGTAGCAGCAACTTACCAAACATAAAAGTTAAGTTAGAGAGAAAGGGGGAAGGAGGAGGAAATCAGCAGCCTTCCATTAGATAGAATTCTACATGATAGTGGGGGAAAGGGGAGCGGGAGCACCGGAGAAAGGAGCCCACCACCGACACTACTAAAGCCTGAGAGGTATCGGGGACGTATCCGGAAGAATCAGTATCGGATACGGTATCCGATAAGGATACACTAGTTGCTGGAAGTATCGGTTTCTTCTTGGTCATAGTTCTCATAAATTGTGACCTTTAGCTCGTTTGTTGCTAGCGATCTGCATTCTTTTGCCAACTCAATGCTGCAATTGTCGATTTCCAGTTCCACCAGCGAAGGTGGGAGTTCCTCCTTCAGAATCCTTAATATGCTGCTACAGTTTGTGATCTTCAATTTCTCGAGGGCAGGAAGGCTGTGCAGTCCTGCAGGAAGATGCACGAGATACTCACAACCCTGAAACACTAGCTTTTGCAGGGACCTGTGGAGCAGAAGCGCACGCTCTTGATCATCTGTTAGTCTCCTGGCCTCGCACTCCAAATTCTGAATGTGTAGGTACTGGAGACAGGTGAGCCCCTTGCAGATTGACGTGGTAAGGACAGATAACTCACTAATTATAAGAGAATCCAGTGGAGGCAGTAGGTAATAGCCCTTTCCTAATATACCACGCAATCTTGAGTTTCTGCGTACATTCAATTGCCTGAGTTTAACGAGGTGAAGGCCCTCTATTGTGGTGATCCATCCGCAGTCTTCAATTCTCAAATCTTCCAGAGACGTGCAGGCATGCAGCTGTAGCAGAGTTTCTGAGTTGTGAGCTTTCTTGAACAGATCAAACACCTTAAGTGCTTCGCACTTCCGGATCTCCAGTACCCTTAAACCAGAGACCAGATCCCCCACGGAAGTGCAGGAACATCTCTCCAATTCGGGCATGTTAACTAAAACCAGTTCCTCCAATGACGGAACCAATACTTCTCTTACTCCATGCATGTTGGTTAACTTCAGTGTTGTAAGGAATGGAAGCTTTTCCAGCGATAGAATTGCTTGCTTTTCTCCGCAATTCCCTAGACGGACCTTCTGCAAGGCAAGTAAAGTAGCATTTTCCTGAACAGCAGAATCATCGTGGAAGTGAAGTTGAAGTGAGCCCCCCTGCTCAACATGGCCATCGAATTTCAGACATCGAAGATGTATAAGATTCACAAAACTATACCGGAATGAATGGAAATCAGCAGATGTTGCAGAAATTTGCAATACACGCAAATTATATGCATTTCGGAATACTTCTTCGAAGAAGGAAGATTCATACTGCCCAATCAACACCAATGTCCTCAGTTTTGCCACTGATGTAAATATGCTCTGTATTTTTTCTTCAAACTTCTCACTACCAGGTATGTTCCCAGTCTGACCATCCGTTAGTATAGACAAATGATGTATGGTTGGCAATACTTCATTGTACTGCAGACCATCCATAGCTGCACACTCTGTTTTTGAAACTACCCTAGCCAAATCATGCATAAGACCACACATAGCATAGTAAGTTTGAGTACGGCCTGAAGTTTCTTTTCTTTCAACTTGCTCAAAGAAACCGAGGTTCACCAAGTCACACAGATAGTACCGCCCTTCTTCCAGTATCATACTTGAATGGTTACACTTTACAAATCCCTGTGAAATCCACATACGTACCAGCTCCTCGGCAAGAAATAGATACCCGTAGGGGAATACTGAGCAATATGAGAAGCATTGTTGTAAATTGTAGGGCAACTGATCATAGGAAAGCTTCAAAGCAGACAAGATGCCACCACTGAGTTGCAGAGATTTCCAGTCTTCGTCCTTCAGAATATTATTCCAATGATCAATGGTGAGATGCTCTCTTAACAGTGTCCCTGCAGTTTCTGCTGCTAATGGGTTTCCCTGTAACCTTTTTGCTATCTGCCGTCCAAGCTCACCCAGACTAACTTGCTCTTCATAGTTCTCATCACCAAATGCACATGCTTTGAACATTAGCCAGAAATCAGCATTTTTCAAACCATCTAAGTTAATCGGTCCAGCTGTACCTCTCTTGTTGGCAACAGATGGTATTCTAGTTGTCACGAGTATCACGCTGCCCTTTGCATTGTTAGGCTTAAATGGTGCTAATAGATTGTTCCATTGGCAATCACTTATGTCATCCCAAATATCATCCAAAATAAGTAGAACCCTCTTTGATTTAACACGATCCTTCAAGACTTCCGCAAGCTGGGGAAACCTGCATTTGCCTTCATGTGCTCCCAGGGGGACAAAATCTAACATCTCTCTTGTGACTCTCGTTTCATCAAAGCTGCTAGAGACCCAGATCCATATCCAGAGGTCAAATTGACTTTTCAAATCTTTATGATTGTATACAAGTTGAGCCAGAGTTGTCTTCCCAACTCCTGCAATGCCTACAATTGGCAGAACAATTAGCCCAGCATCTGATTTGCGTTCTTTTATCAACTCTATGATGTAACTCTTCTCTTCAGCTCTCCCGTACACTTCCCCTTGAACAAGACTTGATGTGCCCCGGCGCGGGTCTGAGGTGGTTGTACTCTGGCAGTGGTTCGGACCTGCACGAGACCCTGGCCCAAGCATCTTGAGAACACGGCGCACGTTCCCTCGGATATCTTGCAATTGACCAGTTATGTCTTGTATCCTTTTCGAAATTTGGTCCTTGTTCCAAGGGCCTGCGTTGGCTGCGGTGACATCTGTTGAATCCTCGCCCCTTCTCCTTTTTCTTCTGGATGAATCATCAGCAGTTGCATTTTGAGTGCAGTCACCGATGCTGCGAGAAAAAAAAAAGTGTGTGGTGGTTTGGCTATTAGAATCACATTGGTCTGTTACTCAGCTGTATAAAAACAGAGTCTTATAAACAGATGTGCAAGGTATTCAGCATTTAGTTACCTTGAAGAACTTGGTCCGTCAATTTCGTTGGGGTGGTGCCAATGCCATGGGCCTGCACCAGAAGAAATCATGGACACGAAATTAGTATTACTGTATTAGTATGGTGGTGCTCGACCCCCCAGCAAAAATGGAAGTGGTAATTAACACAAACAGGTGGCGTGCTTGCACGGATGTACATGCAGATGCAGGCATTTACCTCCGTGGAGCCTGTAGCAGTCGAGCTCGTCGACCACGTCGGCGGCGGCGTAGAGCAGCTCCTTGACGGCTGCGAGGGATCTTGACAACGACCTGTTTTGGATCGCCCTGGCGTTGACGGCAGAGACGACCCCGTCGACTTGCTCGATCTCGTCCCTCAGCCCCTCCACCTCGCCGGCGAACCCTGCTTGGCGAATCCACCCGTCCAGCTTGCCGCCGACTAGGAGGCTTGGCAGGATGGTCTGCAGCAGCCATCGAATCGCCGCCTGCAGGGAACTGGTGTCTTGTACCGCCTCCATTCCGTCGGCAGATCTGGTAGCGGCGGACGGCGAGGGGGAGAAGCCGGGAGCGGAAGGGGGAGAGCACCAGCCCGCCTATAGGGGGTCACCGCCTATGGACTGGTGAGCGAGCGAGCGACCGAGCTGAGGGGTTCAGAGGAGGAAGAAGAAGGTTTCATACAGATTTTTTTTGTTTTTTCACCTCTACTGCATATGTGGTGAAAAAATCATCTGAGGTTACTGAATTTGATCAGGAACTAACTTTGGTCACTCTAATTCAAAATACCCAAAATATGATCATCAAATTTGCTAAAGGGATTCATACTACGTTTTTTTTATGTATTGGCTTACGTGGCACTGGTCAAGTGGTACAACATGCCACTACGCGAATACGCGGATTACTCCACAAAGCGTGTTCCTCTCGCGACGAGGCGACTGAAAATCTAGCCGCCGCCAGGAGAGGCCAGCCTTTCGGTTTTGTCCTTCGGCGGCTCCCCTTCGCCGACGACCAAAAGGTCGTCAGCGGTGAGGGGGGTCGCCGGATCCCACGTGTGTGGACCAGTTATTTAGGTTTTAGGTCCCTAGTGGCTTCGGTTTTGGGTCGTTCGACCTCTTGACTATGGCGACGTCAAATAAAGAAGCTCCAATTCCTCCCCCGACGAGGCGATCATCACTATGGTCGATGCTGGATTTGGAAACTAGCCTGTCCAAGCGGGGATGTGTGGCGGCGGCGATGTCCTTGTGGCGGACTTGTGTTCTCGGGCTCCGTCGTTGCGACGACATCTGATCCAGCATAGACGCGAAGCTTGGGTGGTAGTCAACGAGCGGATGCAGATAGTGGTATGCATCGACGACATCTGGAAGACGGATCGTGTGATGGGATCGTGGTCGGTGGCTGGCAGGTATGATTTCCTTTTTCGGAGTCTTAGTCGTGCAGGGGTGCCAGATCTAGATTTCGGTTGCCTGTCCAGGGTGTCGCCCTGGCCTGATTCATTCAACGGCAATGGCTTCGTATTTGGTGAGTCACCTTGGAGGTCCGGCCGCAAAGCAGCATATCAGCGATGGGGCCGCGTCGAGCTCAGGTGAGGAGGTGATTCGTCATTTGTTTCCTTCGGTGGGTGTTGTGGTGGTGCCAGAGGCAGGTGACGGGCTTTGGTAACAAGCTCCGAGAGATTCTTCGGTATTGATTGTAATTTTCTTTCTTGGCTAATGTTCTTTTGTGCAAAGGCTAGCGAGCTGCTGTCTTTTCAGCTTTGTCAGGTCGGTGTTTACGTGACTTATACTATGATCTTTTTTATCAAAAATGAGACACGTATTGCCATGCAAAAAAATAACAACACGAATATGCAGAGGCTAAATTTTTTTTTGGCAAATTCGACACGAACTAAAGGCGTCCCATCTAATCGAACCAGGCCACTTCGCTCACCCGGATCAGAGCACCTCGCTCTCTCCTCCTCAAACCCTAGCCACTGTCGCCGCCCGCCATAGCCATCACTAGTAGAAAACAGGGCATCTGTCCCGGTTGCAGAGGGCCTTTAGTCCCGGTTCTCCAACCGGGACAAAATGATCGGGACAAATGCCGATCGCTTTTTGTCCCGGTTGGCTTACGAACCGGGACCAACGGTGCTCCACGTGGCCGCACGGTGGCGCCGAGGCAGGAGGACCTTTGGTCCCGGTTCGTAACACGAACCGAGACTAAAAGGCGCTGTGGTTTTTTTTTGGAAAGGGCCGTGTTTCATTTTTGGTTTTCATTTTCTTTTATATTTATATTGTATTTTCACGCGGGTTTTCATTTTTGGAAAGGGCCAATCGCAACATCATATTTTCCTCTAATTAACATGATCACTTGCATCCATCCATCTTAATCAAATATATGGCATATAACTCATCATCATCTTACTCATCTAACAACTCATCATCATCTTAATCATACCAAGTTAAAATCTCATAAAACAGAAAAACATCATAATAGTAATCATCCTAATCGATCATGCAAGTTAAAATAAACCAGAAAAACTTCTCTCTCATATTGGACCTAGTCGTCCCTCCTAGGTAAAATGACATAAAACAGAGTAACGCCTATGTCTCCATGATGAAGCAAAGAGATCCAACGGTCTCCAACTTGTGGCTTGCGAGCCTTTTTTATTTGTCCCCATGCTTTAATTTGGATCCGTCTTGGTGGTTTGCGCTCAGTCGAGTATGCAAAAGAGAACTCGGGCTGGAAGGGGCTTTTAATTGTCATGTTACCTTCGAGTTGCATCAACGGAGGCACAACTTCATTTGGCAGTTTCTGTTGAAGAACATAATAGTAGCCTAGTTAGCAATGTAATCAATACCATTTACGCAATAGTATAGTGTACTTAATTAGCAACTCTTACCAAGATATTTCGGCGAATGTCATCCGGCCTCAACCTATGCACTAGTGTCCTGTACAATGTATAATTTGGGCCAGTACCCAAATTATACGGGAAGATCTCCCTACCAACTAGGACACCAATAACAAAGTTGATAAGATCACCCTTCTCCTCCCAAGTTAGATGTGATCCATAAGTGTAGTGTGTCGTGTCGATTATGTTCTGTGTTTCACTCGAAGAAACGAAATAAGATGTAAATTATAAATTATCAAATTTAGTATGGATGAACACCATCTATTTTTAAATATAGAATGCAAATTACTTGACAAATATGCATGGTTGACAAACTCACATGGAGGTAAAACAGGAAGCATATCGACATCCACCCAAATGTCAATGTTTCCTTCAATATGATCTTCAGGACGCAGATCGAAGGTTATTTCCATATCCTCCTGAAATCCATATGCGTTGCAAAGAGCTTCCCAATTTGAGCACCCTAATTCTGTGTTATTAGGCGCATTCATTACTTTGACCAGAAATGTGTGACCATGTTTAGTCCTCAGGTTGGCTCTCCTCGTCTCGAAACTCTCGTGGTCCTCGAAACCGAGCCTCTCCAAGACATACCGTCTTGCATGGCAGGGGATGAACTAGTCGAATTGTATAAAACAGAAATTACGCGTTGAAGCAAAGAAACAGAAGTCATGCTTAATTACGAAAAAACACTTGTCATCGTTGCGTACCGTAGAAATATCAAAGTCCTCGTAAAACTTCATGGTGAAGAACCTGCCGTCTCGCAGCCCAGGCCGGTCGCAAAGACCCTTATCTTCACCGCAAAGTTCACATGCTTGGATCCTATCGTCGTCTGATGACGACGACATTTCCTGTGTTCATGATTCAAGAATTACGGCACGCTTGGATCCTAATGCGTGTGTGACCTTCGGTCCGTCGAGGCTTTCCTTAAATAACTCTCATATCTCATGGTGTGTTGGTGCGCACTCTCTCACACTGATATGGTGGTGTATATATGTTGGTGGACACTCTCTCACAGTAATAGTTCGACCGTCGGTGATGGACCCCCCCCCCTCTGCTCTTCTTGCGAATTATACCAACGAATATATCGCAAAGAAGAGAAGAAGAGGAGGCGCCCCCCACAACAACAGTCGGGATTCCTCCATCAAGAACACACATGAAAGTCACACAAGGAGCAACGACAGACCGAAAGTCACACACGCATTATACCGATATAATATCACTAATACAATTATAATGAACTCGAATATAATATCACTAATACATTTATAATGAACTCGAATATAATATCACTAATCCAGTTAATGCATCATCAAATATTAACTAATACATCTCGAATATTATCATATAAGATCACTAATACAGATTGAATGTCCTAGAATCCAAAGTGGAGGACGGTGAACTCGGTTCACTAGCGGTCTCTAAGTCGCTGACGGTGGACACCCAAAGATAAGGAACCGTCACCGGATCATAACTCGGGTGAGATCCCTGAAGAATCTGCCAGGTATTGGAGAACCTGGCGTCCAACGCCACCATGTAGCGACGGACGTGCTCGTCCTCCTCCCTGACACGGCGAAGTACCACCTCCGCGGGGGCCGGCTGCCTCTGCACCGAAAGTGGCCCACGCGACCGCCACCAAAGTATCTCCGGGTCGACGACAAGACCAGGATTCCTCACCAAGCTCCGAGCCCGGGAAGGTAGCACCTCCCAGTGCCAGCCCGACGGAGCCCAGTCCCGGACATTGCGCCTCTCAAGCATGATGTCGCCGCCGACTCGACGACGATGAGGATGCGGGCCAGGCATCGTCGACGAAAACAAATTGTGGCTATAGCAAATATCATTTTATTTAACAACAATAAAACAACAATAACATTTTTAATAACAAAGCCTAACTAACTTAAAATGCCATTTTTAATAACAAAGCCTAACTAACAAATTTCCTAACTAACTTAAAATGCCATCTTAATTTTCTAACTAGCCCTGGATCCGCCGCTGACCGCCACTGCTTCGGCCGGCGACGGACGCGGGCGACGACGGTAACCACGGGGGTGGCTTAGGATAGCTAGGAAGAGGAGAGGGGAACGGCGGTGTGGTCGGCGGCTCACCTAGGAGGAGGAGGAGGCGACGGCGTCGGGGGGCGGCGACGGGGACGGCGTCGGGGGCGGCGACGGGGACGGCGTCGGGGGGCGGCGACGGGGACGGCGTCGGGGGGCGGCGACGGGGACGGCGTCGGGGGGCGGCGACGGGGAAGGCGTCGGGGGGCGGCGATGGGGACGGCGTCGGGGGAGGCGACGGGGACCGCGACGGGGACGGCGTCAGGGGAGGCGACGACGGGGACGGCGTCGGGGGAGGCGACGGCGTCGGGGAGGCGACGGCGAGATCCGGCAGCCTGGCGGCGTCGAGGTGGTTTTCGACGCCGTCGGGGGAGAGGGAAAGCAGATGGATTTGGAAACTTTTCCAAGTCCCGCTTATATAGTGCAACCTTTAGTACCGGTTGGTAGTTCCAATCGGGACTAAAGACCCCCCTTTAGTCCCGGTTAGAGCCAACAACCGGGACTAATGGTAGTTTTTGGCAGCCCAAAAGGGCGGGAAGCCCAGCCCTTTCGTCCCGGTTGGTGGATCCAACCGGGACTAAAGGTAGTTTTCGGCAGCCCGAAAGGGCGGGAAGCCCAGCCCTTTAGTCCCGGTTGGTGGATCCAACCGGGACTAAAGGGGTAATTTAGTCCCACCTCGCCAAGCGAGAGGCGCTCGCACCTGTTTATAAGACCGGCCCTCTCTGCCATGTTAAGTTCCTCTCAAATCCTAAATTCAAAATGAAAATAGATGTGTTTGTATAGAAAATTCAACCTAAATTCAAAGTGGTAGTACAAAAATAGATGTACTAGCACTTTGAATTTAGGTTGAATTTCCTCTATAAGCGCATTTATTTTCACTTTTGCTATTTTTTATATTATTTTTTGCATATTAAAAGTTCTTAACAAAAAATACTTTATGAATATTTTTTTTGTTATTCAAATTTTGAACAAAAATAACTTTGATAATTTTAGTTGCATAAATTTTATATAATATTAAGTTAAATAACTTTGATCGGACGAAAACACGTCTATTACAAAGGGATTTCAATTTTTTGAACATGTTTTAACTCAAGACTTTTTCTGCATTCAATATGCACCATCCAAAGACACATCATCACTTTTCAACCATTTTCTGAATTCATTTGCTAGTTTTCATGCATTTCATGATTTATTTTGAGCTAAAATGACCCTGAATTGAAAAGCGCTGCGAACGAACTCTGAAATGGTTGAAAGTTGGCATGGTATCAAAATTTCACCCACATAGCATGTGCTAAAAAGTTGAATGGGTTACCGGAAAAACCGGATGCACTTCGTGTACAAAATGGACAATCTCTTTCGAAGTATCAGGGTTTCGGACGAAAACACGTCTATTACAAAGGGATTTCAATTTTTTAAACATATTTCAACTCAAGACTTTTTCTGCATTCAATATGCACCATTCAAAGCCACACCATCACTTTTCAACCATTTCCTGACTTCATTTGCTAGTTTTCATGCATTTCATGATTTATTTTGAGCTAAAATGACCCTGAATTGAAAAGCGCTGCGAACGAACTCTGAAATGGTTGAAAGTTGGCATGGTATCATAATTTCACCCACATAGCATGTGCTAAAAAGTTGAGATTGTTACCGGAAAAACTGGATGCACTTCGTGTACAAACTGGACAATCTCTTTCGAAGTATCAGGTTTTCGGACGAAAACACGTCTATTACAAAGGGATTTGAATTTTTTGAACATATTTTAACTCAAGACTTTTTCTGCATTCAATATGCACCATTCGAAACCACATCATCACTTTTCAACCATTTTCTGACTTCATTTGCTAGTTTTCATGCATTTCATGATTTATTTTGAGCTAAAATGAACCTGAATTGAAAAGCGCTCCGAACGAACTCTGAAATGATTGAAAGTTGGCATGATATCATAATTTCACGCACATAGCATGTGCTAAAAAGTTGAGAGGGTTACCGGAAAAACTGGATGCACTTCGTGTACAAACTGGACAATCTCTTTCGAAGTATCCGGGTTTCGAACGAAAACACGTCTATTACAAAGGGATTTCAATTTTTTGAACATATTTTAACTCAAGACTTTTTCTGCATTCAATATGCACCATTCAAAGCCACACCATCACTTTTCAACCATTTTCTGACTTCATTTGCTAGTTTCATGCATTTCATGATTTATTTTGAGCTAAAATGACCCTGAATTGAAAAGCGCTGCGAACGAACTCTGAAATGGTTGAAAGTTGGCATGGTATCATAATTTTACCCACATAGCATGTGCTAAAAAGTTGAGAGGGTTACCGGAAAAACCGGATGCACTTCGTGTACAAAATGGACAATCTCTTTCAAAGTATCAGGGTTTCGAACGAAAACACGTCTATTACAAAGGGATTTGTATTTTTTGAACATATTTCAACTCAAGACTTTTTCTGCATTCAATATGCACCATTCAAAGCCACACCATCACTTTTCAACCATTTTCCTGACTTCATTTGCTAGTTTCATGCATTTCATGATTTATTTTGAGCTAAAATGACCCTGAATTGAAAAGCGCTGCAAACGAACTCTGAAATGGTTGAAAGTTGGCATGGTATCATAATTTCAGCCACATAGCATGTGCTAAAAAGTTGAGATTGTTACCGGAAAAACTGGATGCACTTCGTGTACAAACTGGACAATCTCTTTCGAAGTATCAGGGTTTCGGACAAAAACACGTCTATTACAAAGGGATTTGAATTTTTTGAACATATTTTAACTCAAGACTTTTTCTGCATTCAATATGCACCATTTAAAACCACATCATCACTTTTCAACCATTTTCTGACTTCATTTGCTAGTTTTCATGCATTTCATGATTTATTTTGAGCTAAAATGACCCTGAATTGAAAAGCGCTCCGAACGAACTCTGAAATGATTGAAAGTTGGCATGGTATCATAATTTCACGCACATAGCATGTGCTAAAAAGTTGAGAGGGTTACCGGAAAAACTGGATGCACTTCGTGTACAAACTGGACAATCTCTTTCGAAGTATCAGGGTTTCGGACGAAAACACGTCTATTACAAAGGGATTTGAATTTTTTGAACATACACTACTGGAATCAGCTAATTTGCCGTCTGCCAGTTCTTTGCCGTCGGCTGGCGGACGGCAAAGAAGCTCTTTGCCATCCGTTTCCAGAAAACAGACGGCAAAGAACTAGTTGACGGCAAAGAAGCTCTTTGCCATCGGCCACTTCTTTGCCGTCAGCTAGCAGACGGCAAAGGAGGTTTGCCGTCAGCTAGCGGACGGCAAAGAGGGAGGTGGGCCCACTAACGAGCTGCTTACAAAAAACCCTAACGGCCCCCTCTTTGTCGTCTGCTAGCAGACGGCAACGAGCAAAAAGGCAGACGGCAAAGGCGGGGCAGACGGCAAAGAATTGAGTTAACTAACGGCAGCGCCCACCCCGCCCCTCTCTCTCTATTTCTCTCCCTCTCCTCCCCGACGACCATCGCACGCGCGCCGCCCCCACCACCCGCCGCCGCCCCACCACCCCGCCCCTCTCTCTCTCCCCGGCGCCCCCGACGCCCCACCGCCACCGCCCCCGCCGCGCCACCCGCCGCCCCCGACGCCCCACCGCCCCGTCCCCCATCCCCTTTCTCTCCACTACTCTCTTGCGCGCGCCGCCACCCCGCCCCATGCCGCCATCCCCGTCCGCCGGCGCCACCCCGTCCCCGCGCGTCGCCCTCCTCCAATGCCGCCACCCCCTGCCTCCTCCAGCCCACCGCCGCCGCCGGCCTCCTCCACCTACACCGCCGGCGTCGGCCTCCTCCACCTCCACCAACGCTGGCCTCCACCTCCCCCACTCCGGTGAGCCCCCTCCCCCTCTCTATTTTTTCATTTTTTATCTGTTTTAGTAATTTTTGTGTTCTGTTTTAGTATTAGTTAAATCTACTTTAGTTGTAGTTAGGTTAATTAGTTGTAGTTAGTTGTAGAAGATGTAAAAAATCTAGTTTAGTTGTAGTTAGTAAGATTTTAGGAATTAGGGTTACTTAGCTTATTTAGTTAGGTCTAGCATTAGTTAAAGGAGAGGAGGAGAAGAAGAAGAGGAGGAGGAGAAGAGGAGAGGAGGAGAAGAAGAAGAGGAGGAGGAGAAGAAAAAAAGAAGAAGAAGAAGAAGAAAAAAAAAGAGGAGAGGAGGAGGAGAAGAAGAAGAAGAAGAAGAAGAAGAAGAAGAAAAGGAAGAAAAGGAAGAAGAGGAAGAAGAAGAAAAGGAAAAAGAGGAAAAAAAGAAGAAGAGGAATTGCCATGACGCATCTTTTTTTAAATGCCCGTTTTCCAGGGAGTGTTGGGATGCCGTTGGAATCGCGTGGCCCAACTCGGATGAAACATTTGCATTGTTGCATCAACGCAGAACGTCTGTTCATGGAAGTTTTTATCATTGCAGCATCGGGGGTCTGGAAAGAAAGGAATAACAAATACTTCGAGGGATCCATCCATCTTTTGCGTCGCGGCGCACAAGGTTCAAAGAAGATTTTCACCTTCTCATCCACCGAGCAAAAAATAGACTAGCTCCCTTTATAAACAGCCTGGTGGAGACCCTGTAGTGGTCTCTGATGTAGTTCATATTAGTATATTTGTAGTTTTGTTTCTCTGGTTTGTCATCTAACCCCTCACTAACCCCCCTCCCCCTCTTTTATCTAGTTTGTACAAAAACTATGTAACTGCAGTTTGATCTGATTATAGAAAGTCAGTAGGGAGGCTTTTCCCTACTGTCCCTTGGCCCTAAAATAACTTTTTTATCTGTTTTAGTAATTTTTGTGTTCTGTTTTAGTATTAGTTAAATTTAGTTTAGTTGTAGTTAGGTTAATTAGTTGTAGTTAGTTGTAGAAGATGTAAAAAATGTAGTTTAGTTGTAGTTAGTAAGATTTTAGGAATTAGGGTTACTTAGCTTATTTAGTTAGGTCTAGCATTAGTTAAAGGAGAGGAGGAGAAGAAGAAGAGGAGGAGGATAAGAGGAGAGGAGGAGAAGAAGAAGAGGAGGAGGAGAAGAAAAAAAAAAGAAGAAGAAGAAGAAGAAAAAAAAGAGGAGAGGAGGAGGAGGAGGAGAAGAAGAAGAAGAAGAAGAAGAAGAAGAAGAAGAAGAAGAAGAAGAAGAAGAAGAAGAAGAAGAAGAAGAAAAGGAAGAAAAGGAAGAAGAGGAAGAAGAAGAAAAGGAAAAGGTGGGAAAAAGGAAGAAGAGGGGAAGAAGAAGAAAACGACACCCCGAAACCCCGACCCGACCCCGACACGGCACCCCGACCCCGACACGGCACCCCGACACGGCACCCCGACACCCCAACAGCCCGACCCCGACACGGCACCCCGACCCCGACCCCGACACCCCGACCCCGACACGGCACCCCGACCCCGACACGGCACCCCGACACCCCGACAGCGCGACACCCCAAAACCCCGACACCTCGACACCCCTACACCACGACACCCAGACACGACACCCCCGACACGACACCCCGACCCCGACACGACACCCCGACACCCCGACACCCCGACACCACGACACCCAGACACGACACCCCCGACACCTCTTCGCCCTCCTGTTGATGAAACTTTCCGGTCTTCGTGCCGATGAAACTTGCTAGTTATTAGGTATTCAATTTTTTTATGTTGTACTAATTTCGTTTACTCTTTGTCATTGCAGGTGTTGATAGATGGTGGGCGCGGGTCGAGAGCGCTCCGAGCCTCCTTCCTCGGCGCGTGCTGGGAGGGGTGCTATTATTCCACCCCAGCACCTCCGGAGAGCGCTGGAACACAGTATGCAGACACCGGCGGGCGCTTCTTCTTCGGCCGGGAGAGGTCGGGGGAAGACGAAGAGGGGTGCTAGAGGTGGACGTGGCGGCGGGAGAGGTAGGCAGGCTGCTGCGCCTTCCTCGCCGCCACCCCCAGCTGATTCTCCCGACCACAGGAGTGCTCCGTCTCAGGTGGACCCGTCTGACTTGGACCCGTCTCAGACTCCGGTCCACGAGCCTCGGGAGACTCCGGTCCCAGAGTCTTCGTCCCAGGAGACTCCGATCCCAGAGTCTTCGTCCCAGGAGACTCCGGTCCCAGAGTCTTCGTCCCAGGAGACTCCGGTCCTAGAGTCTTCGTCCCACGTGACTCCGGAGGCTAGTGGCCATGCTGATGGTGGCGAGGACAGCTTTTCTGAGGATAGCTATAGCGAGGGCGAGCTGGTTGAGGAGGGCAAGAAGGTCTACCAGCGTGGTGGTACAAAGCTCCCGCCCGTGCCGGCGACCCGCGATCAGAGGTGGTTGATTGTGCCTAATGGGGAGAAGTAAGTGCATTTATTCTTTTTTAACCTTTTGCCTTCATGTTTCTTCAAATTAATATCTAATGTGTTGGCCTTGTCATACTGCAGGGGTTGGAAACACGCCCCTGGTATCCGCAGGCCCAACCAGGTCCTTGGTGTGCTTCTCCGGCACCACTTCCCGGGGTGGGTCAAGTTGCCCGGTGAGGGTGAGGTTCCACAGCTAGCACTGACCTGGGAGCTATACGTGGCTGCCCCGGCCCCGCCGGAGGAGAGGGTCGACGGTGTCTTGTGCGAGACGGTGGCCGACATTGTGATCCGACGGTTTTGGGTAATTTCTCCTTTACAGAATTAAAAATCAACAACACCTAGTGATTGTACTAATCAGTGTTGTCTTGTTTGATTGCAGACCTTCTACAGGTGTCTTGAGGAACACGAGGCGGATGCGGCTATTGTTCTCGTAGCCGAGTGCAAGCGCCTATTTTAGAACTTACGGCACGAGGCTCGGGTGCAGGCTGTTCGAGACTACTACGCCTCGACTAACATTAAGAGGGCCAAGAAGAAGTGCCGCGCCAAGTTTCTGAGTAAGGAGAAGTACATGAAGGTAATTACCTATTCTTAAGGCCTTGTACTTAGTTTCCTTGATTTGATTCATAGGCGTAGCGCTGAAATTTCTCTTGTCTAACTTAGGTGCCCCCGAGATGGTGTGCGGATAGGATGGACTGTTGGGAGGCGTTGGTGGATGAGTGGTGCTCTCCCCAATGGCTAGCCGTCCACGACAAGGCCAAGGATAATCGTGCCCAAATGAAAGGTGTGCCACACCATCAAGGGAGCTCCAACCTGTTTGAGTTCGGGGATCACTGGGTATGTGGTTTGCTTCATGGTTCATGCAATTTCATTCTTCATGCTAGCTTGAGCCCTTAACTAATATTTTGTTCCTCTCTTTTAGGTGCGACACAACAAGAAGGAGGTGCCACCGCTGTTCGACCTCTATGCCAAGGCCCATACTGCCCCGTACAAGAAGGCCAAGGCATTCTCTGAGGATGACCTCGATGATCCAGAGAGCTTCAGCAACATCTCCTCCCACAACAAGCTCGTGAGGTACAGAGATGAGGGGAAGACGAGGAAAGGGGAGGACTTCAACCCGAGCCAGATTCCTTTTGATCCAGAGCTCGTGATGATATCTGGTGGCGGGAGGCCCCATGGCTCGATAGCCATTGGGGATGGACTGATACGTTGTCCTACAACTCTCCCGGAGATCAAGAAGCGCCAGACGAGCTCCGATCCTGAGATAAGGCCTCGTCCACGGCCAATGGAGCTCGCCATCGAGGCTAGGGCCCAGGAGCTTCTGGCGGAGGCAAACAGGCAGGCGTCGGAGAGGGAGAGGGACATGGAGGAGAGGACGGCTAGGCTGGTGGAGGAGGAGAGGAACCGGAACGACGCGTCTCACCGGGCCCTATACGATCTCCTCGTGGTAAGTTTCTCCTGCATATTAGCCAAATCATGCACGTAATGTTCGTTTCATCACTAACTAATATGACTGACTCGTGAAAACAAAATGTGCAGACCGTGTGCCAGAACAACGGTTAGACCCCTCCGCCGATGCCCCAGATTGGTATAGCGCCCACGGTGAGTTTCATTTGAATGGTCATTAGTTACTAGTATTCACATTTGAGTTGCATCATGCTAACGAGACATTGCAAATGATCTTTGGTGCAGCATGCCTCCCGACAAGCATCGACCGATCCTTCTGCGTCTGCTGCAAACCCGACCGGTCCTTCTCCGTCTCACACTGGCGCAAGCCCGACCGGTCCTTCACCTCCGTGATGATGGTAAGTTTTCCCAAGTGTTTTGCTTAACAAATGCATACTTAGCTTAAGAAATGACCTACTTAGCTCCAAAATGACCTATACTTAGCTTATTTTCCTCGAAAATGACATAATAACCTTACTTAGCTCCAAAATGACATATTTTACCTAGGATAGCTATAAAATGACCTATACTTAGCATTTTTTCCTCCAAAATGACTTGATATGCTGAGTTAGCTAAAAAATGGCATAACTACCTAGGATAGCTCAATAATGATCTATACTTAGCTTAGCTAGTTCATTTATGACATAATTAGCTCACTTAGGTAAAAAATGGCATAATAACCTTGGTTTAGCTCCAAAATGACCTATACTTAGCTTATTTTCCTCGAAAATGACATAATAACCTTACTTAGCTCCAAACTGACATACTTTACCTAGGATAGCTATAAATATGCTTAGTTAGCTAAAAAATGGCATAACTACCTAGGTTAGCTCAAAAATGGCATAACTACCTAGCTTAGCTCTAAAATGACCTACACTTAGCATTTTTACCTAGCTTAGCTAAAAAATGGCATTTTTACCTACCTTAGTTAGAAGAAGAAGAAGATAAAGAAGAGGAGAGGAGAAAAAGAAAGAGAAGAAAATTTCTTCTTCTTCTTCTTCTTCTTTTTCTTCTTCTTTTTCTTCTTTTTCTTCTTCTTCTTCTAGCTAGTCTTCTTCTTCTTCTTCTTCTTCTTCTAACTTTCTTCTTTCCCAATTTGCAGATTTGCTTTAGATGAGGAAGCTTGCGTTGATGGAGTCTACTCTTCTCCTTGTGCTTCCTTTTTGTTTTGATTTTGTACGATGAACAATGTGAAACTTGCTACCTATATATGTATGTATGGATGAAACCATTGTATGCTTGTTGTTGGATATGATGGCTAGCTATATATGTTGCATATGGACTTTTCATTTGGTATGTATATGTGTTGGATGATCATATCCATATGGCAGGGATATGATTTGGTATGTATATGTGTTGTTATGCTTGTTGAAAGTATTTTCAAATGTGTGTATATATATATATATATGTGTGTGTGAAATTCTTTGAAATTGAATGAATTTAAGAAAAAACAGGGGCTTTACAGGCTCTTTGCCGTCTGCTGGTAGACGGCAAAGCGCTTTGCCTTCAGCCAGTAGACGGCAAATCTGCCACGTGGCAGCTACCTGTGCAACCTGGGGTGCACTGGGCTGGCCTATTTGGAAGCTTTGCCGTCTGCTGGCAGACGGCAAAGACCTTTGCATCTTTGCCGTCTGCCAGCAGACGGCAAAGCACGCCGTTAACCCCTTAACGGACCTAAGCTGCCACGTGTGCCGTCCATGCCCTTTGCCGTCTGCTGGCAGACGGCAAAGATGCAAAGGTCTTTGCCGTCTGCCAGCAGACGGCAAAGTGGCCTTTACCGGACCTTGTTTAGCCGGATGTGGTGCCGTCTGCTGGCTGACGGCAAAGGGCTTTGCCTACCGCAATGCATGCCTTTGCCGTCTGCCATGGCAGACGGCAAAGTTGCTGATTCCAGTAGTGATATTTTAACTCAAAACTTTTTCTGCATTCAATATGCACCATTCAAAGCCACATCATCACTTTTCAACCATTTTCTGACTTCATTTGCTAGTTTTCATGCATTTCATGATTTATTTTGAGCTAAAATGACCCTGAATTGAAAAGCGCTACGAACGAACTCTGAAATGGTTGAAAGTTGGCATGGTATCATAATTTCACGCACATAGCATGTGCTAAAAAGTTGAGAGGGTTATCGGAAAAACTGGATGCACTTCGTGTACAAACTGGACAATCTCTTTCGAAGTATCAGGGTTTCGAACGAAAACACGTCTATTACAAAGGGATTTGAATTTTTTGAACATATTTTAACTCAAGACTTTTTTTGCATTCAATATGCACCATTCAAAGCCACATCATCACTTTTCAACCATTTTCTGACTTCATTTGCTAGTTTTCATGCATTTCATGATTTATTTTGAGCTAAAATGACCCTGAATTGAAAAGCACTGCGAACGAATCTGAAATGGTTGAAAGTTGGCATGGTATCATAATTAAATGTATCGAAAACCATTACAGAACATCATGAATAGAGAAGTGATCAAATGTTATTACTAAAAAAGTAAATACATAAAGTTCATACATAGCTCTCATAGAACAACATACATCTCTCTAGAGCATCTAATTAAAACATAAATTGAAACTAACATACAACTATGTAAAACATTTAAATGCAACAACAAATGTGATCATAATCGCAACTAAGGTAACAATTGATCCAACAACATAATGATACCAAGCCTCATTATCAATGGCATATTTTCTTATCTTTCTAATCTTCAAGCGCATTGCATCCATCTTGATCTTGTGGTCATCGACGACATCGGCAACATGCAACTCCAATTTCATCTTCTCCTCCTTAATTCTTTTCAATTTTTCTTCAAATCCTCGTTTTCTTTTTCAACTAAATTTAACCTCTCGACAAGAGGGTCGGTTGGAATTTCCGGTTCACATACCTCCTAGATAAACACATCTATGTCACGTTGGTCGGCATAATTGTCATAAACACTAAATAAAACAAATAGTTATAAAAGATAATATGTCCCGGTCTGGTCACGAGCCGGTACTAAAGATGGTATTAGTCCCGGTTCGTGCCGGCTCCAACGGCTAGGAGCAGGGCGACCTTTAGTACCGGCTCGTGAGCGATCTTTAGTACCGGTTCGTGTCACGAGCCGGTACTAAAGGGGGCGTGGCAGGCTGTTGGTCAGACTTGGGCCCCGCTTGCACCTTTAGTACCGGCTGGTGACACCAACCGGTACTAAAGTGCAACCTTTAGTACCGGTTGGTGTCACCAGCCGGTACTAAAGACTTCCTACATATACGCTTCGTCCGCAGCCGAGATCAAAGGGGCTCTCATTTCTCTGTTTTCTCCCCTGTTCTTCTTCTTGCTCGAAGCTCATCCTCCATTTTGCCAAGGATTTGTCAAGATTTAAAGGCACCCCATCTGTCCAAGTGTTCATATGGGTTAGCAACTTTGCTCCTTCATCTCTCATTGCTAGATTAGCTTGTGGTATGCTCAAAGATATGTGATTTGTGGGTTTTAGCTAGGTTTTGGAGGAGTGGTCATTATGTGGGAGTTTATTTGATTTATATGCAATTTGAGCTCAAATTAACTTGTTAGGTTGCATATGTGTAGGTGTGGTTTATTTGGTGCCTTCCCATCCCCGTCCTAACCACCGTCGATCGTCCGCACCGTCTCGTCGCGGCACCGGCCACCTTGGTGAGCCTCTTGTTCTTCTTAAAACCTTTTTGTTAAAAAAATTACTTGTATGATTTAGATAGCTGCGTGTACGATTTACTTACTTGTATTATTGTTAGTTATTCTATAGTGTCATGGTTATGGTATCAGCCCACGTCGGCCCTCGTCCAGTCTATGATTCAGATGTGGTATGTCGTTATCTTTTATAACTATTTCACACATCATCTAATGTCTATGACAATTAATTATGCCACCAAATTGACGTAGATGTTTTTATCTATAGGAAGTAGTTGAACCAGAAATTCCAACCGACTATGCAATTCTGCTCGAGAAATTAACACAAGCTGAAAAAGAAATTGATCATTTAAAAGAAAAATTGAAAAGAACTGAAGATGAGAAGATGGGATTGGAGTTGCATGTTGCCGATATCGTCGATGATCACAAGAACAAGATGGCTGGAATGCGCTTGAAGCTTAGAAAGATTAGAAAATATGCCATTGATAAAGAGGCTTGGTATCATTATGCCGTTGGCTCAATTGTTACTTTAGTTGCGATTATGATCGCATTTGTTGTTGCATTTACATGTTTTAGATAGTTGTATGTTGTTTTATGAGATGTATGTATGAACAAGTATCTATTATTTGCAGTAACATTTGGTCACTGCTAGCTCTACTTTTGGTTGTAATGTGATGATGAAGTTGTATTAATTTGGTCACTTCGATGTTGTGTAGTGAACATGAGCCGGCAATGGATGTACGATGACCGACTAAGTCCAGGGTTTCTTAATGGCATGCATGATTTTCTTCGTGTGGCTGAGGCAAACAAGCAGAATGGTTTCATGTGTTGTCCATGTCTTGACTGTAAGAATGATAGGAATTACTCTAACTCAAAAACCCTTCACGTCCACCTGCTTGAGAAGGGTTTCATGCCACACTATAATGTTTGGACCAAGCACGGAGAAAGAGCGGTTATAATGGAAGACAATGAAGAAGAAGAGGATGATGACAACTATCCTTTCACCGATACAACAATGGGGGAAGCTGAAGAAGAGGCATCAATGGGGGAAGCTGAAGAAGAGGCATCAGATGAGCCCGCTGATGATTTGGGTCGGGTCATTGCTGATGCAAAGAGAAACTGCGAAAGTGACAAGGAGAGGTTGAAGTTGAAACGCATGTTAGAGGATCACAAGAAATTATTGTATCCAAATTGTGAAGATGACCAGAAAAAGCTGGGTACCACGCTGGAATTGCTGCAATGGAAGGCGAAGAATGGTGTAACTGAAAAGGGATTTCAAGAATTGCTGATAATGATAAAGAAGATGCTTCCAAAGGATAACGAATTGCCTGAAAGTACGTACGAAGCAAAGAAGGTTGTCTGCCCTCTAGGATTAGAGGTGCAGAAGATACATGCATGCCCTAATGACTGCATCCTCTATCGCGGTGAGGAGTACGAGAATTTGGATGCATGCCCAGTATGCGGTGCACTGCGCTATAAGATCCCCCGCGATGACCCTGGTGATGTGGAGGGCGAACGCCACAGGAAGAGGGTTCCTGCCAAGGTGATGTGGTATGCTCCTATAATACCACGATTGAAACGTTTGTTCCAAAACAAAGAGCATGCCAAGTTGTTGCGATGGCACAAAGAAGAACGTAAGAAAGATGGGATGTTGAGAGCACCCGCTGATGGGTCGCAGTGGAGAAAAATTGAGAGGGAGTTCGAGGACTTTGCAGCTGACGCAACGAACTTACGGTTTGGTCTTAGTACAGATGGCATGAATCCTTTTGGGGAGCAGAGCTCCAGTCACAGCACCTGGCCCGTGACTCTATGTATCTACAACCTTCCTCCTTGGTTGTGCATGAAGCGGAAGTTCATTATGATGCCAGTGCTCATCCAAGGCCCTAAGCAACCCGGCAACGACATTGATGTATACCTAAGGCCACTAGTTGATGAACTTCTACAGTTGTGGAAAAAACCAGGTGTACGTGTGTGGGATGCGCACACACAGAAGGAAATTGACCTACGAGCGTTGCTGTTTGTAACCATCAATGATTGGCCTGCTCTTAGTAACCTTTCAGGACATACAAACAAGGGATACAATGCATGCACGCACTGTTTAGATGATACTGAAAGTATGTATTTGGATAAATGTAAGAAGAATGTGTACCTGGGACATCGTCGATTTCTACCGATCAAGCATATCTTAAGAAAGGCAGGCAACCATTTCAAAGGTGAGCCAGATAACCGGAAGAAGCCTGGCCTCCGTACTGGTGAATATATATTTGATATGGTCAAGGATTTACAGGTAATCTTTGGAAAGGGTCCTGGCGGACAATCTGTTCCGAATGACGCCAATGGACACGCACCCATGTGGAAGAAGAAATCTATATTTTGGGAACTTGAATATTGGAAAGCCCTAGAGGTCCGCAATGCAATCGACGTGATGCACGTGACGAAGAATCTTTGTGTGAACCTGCTAGGCTTCTTGGGCGTGTATGGAAAGGCAAAAGATACACCGGAGGCACGGGAGGACAAGCAAAGAATTAACGAAAAAGACGGCATGCCTCCAAAGCAGTATCAAGGTCCTGCCAGCTACGCTCTTACGAAAGAAGAGAAGGAAATCTTTTTTGAATGCCTGCTCAGTATCAAGGTCCCGTCCCGCTTCTCGTCGAATATAAAGGGAATAATAAATATGGCAGAGAAAAAATTTCAAAATCTAAAGTCTCATGACTGCCACGTGATTATGACGCAATTACTTCCGGTTGCACTTAGGGGGCTTCTACCGGAAAATGTTCGATTAGCCATTGTGAAGTTATGCGCATTCCTCAATGCAATTTCTTAGAAGGTAATCGATCCAGAAATCCTACCAAGGTTACAGAATGACCTGGTCCAATGTCTTGTCTGTTTCGAGTTGGTGTTCCCTCCATCCTTCTTCAATATTATGACGCACGTTCTAGTCCACCTAGTCGAAGAGATTAACATTCTGGGTCCTGTATTTCTACACAATATGTTCCCCTTCGAGAGGTTCATGGGAGTCTTAAAGAAATATGTTCATAACCGTGCTAGGCCAGAAGGAAGCATCGCCAAGGGATATGGAACAGAGGAGGTTATTGAGTTTTGTGTTGACTTTGTTCCTGACATTAAGCCGATTGGTCTTCCTGAATCGCGGCATGAGGGGAGACTGGGTGGAAAAGGCACATTAGGAAAGAAAGAATCAATAAATATGGACGGGCATTCTTTCACTCAAGCACACTACACGGTTCTACAAAACTCCACCTTGGTGACTCCATATATGGAGGAACACAAGGATATTGTACGGTCCAAGAACCCGGAGCAGTCTGACCCCTGGATTGAACGTAAACACATGGAGACTTTTGCCGGTTGGTTGCAAACAAAGCTCATCAATGACAACGATGTTCCAGATGAACTGTACAGGTTGGCCAAGACACCAAGTTCGACTGTAACGACTTTCAAAGGGTACGAGATAAATTGGAATACATTTTACACGATCGCCCAAGATAAAAAGAGCACCAACCAAAACAGTGGTGTCCGCTATGATGCAACCAACTTTTAAGACACATATTATGGTTACATAGAGGAGATATGGGAACTTGACTATGGACCTGATCTTAAGGTCCCTTTGTTTCGGTGCAAATGGGTCAAATATACTGGAGGCGGGGTACAGCTAGCAGACCCACAGTACGGAATGACAACAGTGGATCTCAACAATCTTGGATACACAGATGACTCATTCGTACTAGCCAATGATGTGGCTCAGGTTTTCTATGTGAAGGACATGTCTAGCAAACCGAGGAGAAAAAAAGATAAGCAAGCGAATACATCATACGATGAGCCAAAGCGCCACATAGTTCTTTCAGGGAAAAGAAACATTGTGGGAGTGGAGGACAAGACAGACATGTCAGAAGATTATGAAAAGTTTCATGAAATCCCTCCCTTCAGAGTGAAGACTGACCCAAGCATCCTGTTAAATGATGAAGATTCTCCATGGTTACGGCGCAATCATAAGCAAGGGACAAACACGCAGAAAAAGTCTTACACCGCGAGATCCCACTCTGGGATGTGACCGGCTTCACCGTCATCACTTTCTATATGAAGGACATGCATGCATTTTCTAGCATGGTATCTTTGTAACAGTTTGTACACGAAGTGCATCCACCAGTTTGTACACGAAGTGTAACCGTTTGTAACAGTAACCAGTTTGTACACGAAGTGTAACAGTAACCAATTCAGGGATGTGGGTGGGTGAAATTATGATGTCATGCCAAATTATGATGTCCGGAGTTAAAATAAGTTATTAAAAATGCTCACCTACACGTTGCTTAGCTTCAGGCCTTGAGAAACTGCAGATAGCTCCGTGCAGTCTACACCATTTCCTCAAGGCCTGAAGCTAACGTGCAGGTGAGCATTGCGCATTTCGCTTCATCATCTCTGCACTCAGGGCTCATAAACCGCTGCGAGTCCCTCTCGCTTGGCGAGGTGGGACTAAATTTTAGCCACTCCCAGGACCGAGGTCGTACCAATCAGGAAGAAGCACACGGATCGTGTGTTTCTTTCAAGCGCTTGTGAGCTGTTGCATCAGCACTATAACGACTAGTCCCGGTTCGTGCTAGCAACCGGGACTAAAGAGGCACACGACCCTATATATAACCCACCTCTCGGACATGTTCGACACTTAGTGTGTGTACTCATTCGGATTCAAATCATTCGGATTCCCTGCATACGGTCCGACGGTGCATTTCATATGCGGGCACTCACGAGCCACCGCCGGGCTGTATGCAGGGGAAACCGTGTGTTTTGTTGATCTATCTAGAAATCCTTTAGTTCATCGACCGAATACAAATCATTCAGATTCCCTGCATACGGTCCGACGGTGCATTTCATATGCGGGCACTCACGAGCCACCGTCGGGCTGTATGCAGGGGAAACCGTGTGTTTTGTTGATCTATCTAGAAATCCTTTAGTTCATCGACCGAATACAAATCATTCGGATTCCCTGCATACGGTCCGACGGTGCATTTCATATGCGGGCACTCACGAGCCACCGTCGGGCTGTATGTAGGGGAAACCGTGTGTTTTGTTGATCTATCTAGAAATCCTTTAGTTCATCGACCGAATACAAATCATTCGGATTCCCTGCATACGGTCCGACAGTGCATTTCATATGCGGGCACTCACGAGCCACCGTCGGGCTGTGTGCAGGGGAAAGGATGATGCTCAATTGTCCATTTTGTACACGAAGTGCATCCAGTTTTTGCCGTAACCCTCTCAACTTTTTATAACATGCTATGTGGGTGAAATGATGATACCATGCCAACTTTCAACCTTTTCAGAGTCCATTTGTAGTGCTTTTCAAATTCAGGGTCATTTAGCTCAAAATAAATCATTAAATGCATGAAAAATATCAAATGAAGTCAGAAAGGGTTGAAAATTGATGATGTGCCTTTGAATGGTGCATATTGAACACACAAAAAATATGGAGTTCAAATAAGTTATTAAAAATGAAATCCCTTTGTAATAGATGAGTTTTCGTCCGAAACCCTCATACTTCGTAAGAGATTGTCCAATTTGTACACGAACTGCATCCGGTTTTTGCCGTAACCCTCTCAACTCTTTAGAAGTTGCTATGTGGGTGAAATTATGATGTCATGCCAAGTTACAACCTTTTCAGAGTTCATTTATACTGCTTTTCAAACTCGAGATATGACATTTCAAATGCCATTTAGTCAAATTGTCTTATACAGCAGTTGAAGTTGTTCAAACATGCATGAAAATGCCATAAACAGATTCTTTATATTTTTCTGATATTTTTTCATATATTATTTATTTCCATTGGAGTCATAGATTTTTTTCTATGATTTTTTAAAGTTTAGGGGTTTTCCTGAAAATAATAATGAATATTGAATTAAAAAACCTTTAGTACCGGTGCGAGCCACGCACCGGTACTAAAGGTCCACCGCCTCGCGCATTTTTTGGGGAGGACCTTTAGTACCGGTGCGTGTGTCGCACCGGTACTAAAGGGTGCCTAGGTATAAATACTATCCCTTCGTCCCGGGCCGACCCACGCACCGGGACAAGGACAAAACGACGCCGTCAGGCTGCCGAAATCTGCCGTCGCCGCCACCCGTCGCCATCGCCGCCGCCCGTCGCGCACGAGCCCGCCGCCCCGAGCCCGCCGCCCCGACCTCGCCGCCCCGACGCCGCGCGCCGCCCCGAGCCCGCCGCCCCGACCCCGCCGCCCCGACGCCGCGCGCCGCCCCGACCTCGCCACGTCGAAGAAGAGGGGAAGAAGAAGAAAACGACACCCCGACACGAGACCCCCGACACCCCGACCCCGACCACGACACAGCACCCCTATTTAGTTAGTTAGTTAGTTAGTTAGTTAGGTTATCAGGTTAGTTTAGTTAGTTTAGTTAGTTAGGTTAGGTTAGTTTAGTTAGTTAGTTAGTTAGGTTCTTAGGTTATTAGGGTATGTGTTAATTTTGTTAATTTTGTTAGATGCTAAGTGTATTTAATTTGTTAAGTGTTATTTAATTTGTTAAATGCTAAGTGTTAATTTTGCTAAGTTTTATTTAATTTGTTTTCATAATTAAGTGTTTCTTCTCGACGTCGACGATGCCGATCCCGCATCCTCGTCGTCGAGTCGCCGGAGGAGGTCACTTGCTTGAGCCGAGGGGCCCTGTCAGGGACTGGGCTCCGCCGGGCTGGTACTGGGAGGTGCTGCCTTCCGGGCGGCGCAGCTTGGTGAGGAGCCAGCCCGTCGTCGACCCGGAGGTTCTGTGGTGGCGGCCGCATGGGCCACGGACGATTCAAAGGCTTGAGTCCCCCGCGGAGGTGGTACAGTACCATGTCAGCAAGGAGAACGAGCACGTCCGTCGCTACATGGCAGCTTTGGAGGCCAGGTCCGACAATACCTGGCAGATTCTTCAGGGATCTCACTGGAGCTATGTTCCTGTGATGGTTCCTTCTCTTTGGGTGTCCACCGCCCGCCCCGATATCCGCCGGGCGCTAGGGTTCTAGCTAGATCGATATATTAGCTACTATATATGTATTATTATGATGTATTAGCTAGATCGATGGATTAGCCGATGTATTAACAATTATCCGAGATTATGAGATGAGATCTTTTCTAAGAACTACTATATATGTATTCGATGATGCATTATTAATTAACTATCAGTTATTTTGCTTCTTGAATGCATGCTAATTTGAATACTAATTTGTTTTATCTATATTATTATGGATTAGTTATTAAGCTATGGACAATACCGGTAGAGCTCATGAAGAGGAGATCTTCGACATGATACGCTGCTCCGAAAACCCAGCGGACCTTCAGGGTGAATCACATGATGATGACGGCTCACAATATCTGAGCGATTACGGTGATGGATGTGAGGCCGAGGAAGAACAACTTATGTTCCAAAATCCGGAACAACTAACAATGTCCGGCGAGGTATATACACATATTAGCCTCTGGTGATCATTACATGTGTATTAATTGATATATATATATATATATATATATATATATATATATATATATATATATATATATATATATTAACAAATCTTTTTTCTTTTAATTATCAGCCCTCCGGATCGAGCCAATCTAGTAGAAAGGTACGAGGCGGTGCCAAAATATTGGACGGCAACGTAAAGCTCAATCTTGATGCTTTCAAACCTAATGGCGCACCGACTCACCCTGATGCCAATGCCAGGACATTTGTGCGTCAATGCGGAGTGGTTGTTAGGGATGGAGTCCCGATCACAATGCAAGAATGGATTCAACCAAACAACCCAAAACCAGGAGTGAATTATGTCGATACAAGAATTAAAGATGCCCTTTGGCGAGATCTCATGGAGCATTTCATCCTACCAGATTCTCTCTCGGAGCGCCAAAGGAACAAAGTCAAGGAGTTTGCTCTCCATAAGATGGCCGACGCGTTCCAGACTTGGAAGAAAAGATTATGGACCGAGTACAACGCTAGAGGCCAGAAGGCGCCCAAATTCATAGGAATATACGAGAAGGTAAGGAATCACTATGACGCATTTATCGAGTACAAGACATCGGAAGCTGCTATGGAGAAGTCGGCAAAGAATCAGATAAATGCGAAGAAAAAAAAGTATCACCATAAACTAGGGACAGGTGGATACAACTCAGCCATTCCTAAGTGGGATGCATTAGAGAATAAGATGCTTGCTGAAGGGATCACTCCACTAACCTTCAAGTGGCCCAAGAGGTGCAGGAATTGGTTTTTTGCGCATGGGGGAAAGTTGGACCCAGCAACAGGGAAGATTATTGCACTGGCCAGTCTGAAGCATGCATCACATGAGTTGATTGAAGCAATAAAAGCTGCCCAAGAAGGACGGTTTCACCCCGGTAGAGAGAACGACGAGCTTACACTCGCCCTCGGGAATGCCAAACACGGAGGACGAACACGAGGCATGGGCGTTGTTCCGTGGTACGAGGGGTTTGCGGGATGGAAGGACAGTTATAAAAGCCGTTCGAGAAAAAAGAAGGTGGAAGCAGACCGACTTTCAAAGTTGGAACAGAAGTACGAGCAGCAGCAGAGGCAGATACAGTTACTGACCCAGCAAAGGGAAACTCCGCAGCAGGAGGCAAGGGAACCCGTCCCATCTACACTGCCGAAAAGCAGCGTGGGTTCCACGGGGGCACCGCTGGGTCACACCCCCGTGGATGATATCACCGAGAAGACATCTTGTGAGCTAATCCAGAAAATGAAGAACATACCCGTGCGGGTCGCGATGGGCTATGCTTTACCAAATACACCTGGTGTTCTCTGGCATTGCAATCCGGTTCCAGCTGGGTATGCTCGTGTCGCGGTGGACGCAATAGAGCCAGCATATGATGACCTATTGCTTGACATCCCTGGAGGTGAGGGGGAGTCCACACTGGCAGAAGCCGGCCGTGGTCTCATTCTATGGAGTAAGGACTGCATCGTCTTTCCACAAACGGCGCTAAGGCCACCGGCTCCGCCGAGTATCGATGTCCAGCGCGAGGGATCCCAGCCAGAGGCATCGCAGCGCCAGCAGTCCTCCCCACCTCGCCAGCAGTCCTCCCCACCTCAAGAGGCATCCCACCTCACCAGCAGTCCTCCCCACCTCGCCAGCAGTCCTCCCAACCTCGGGACGGAGCACGACGCGAGTCCATATCATCGATATCGATCTCCGCCGCGTGAGCCGACTCCACCCCGGCAGCGGTCCCGCCAGCAGGGCTCCCAAAAGAGGAAGGCCACCAGCAGTCCTCTTCGGAGGAAAGCAAATAAGAAACCCGAGCCTCCGGCCAAAAGGAAGCTGCCTTACGACATGACACCAGAGGAAAACGAAATTGAATGCGACCGCCAAGTGAAAGCCTTTTTTGCAAAGAAGACCGTGACGCCAAAGGAGGTAATACCCAAGGAAGTCCAAGAGCACTTTATGGAACACTTTATTGATCGACCCCCGGCATATGTCGAGCGTATGCCGACACACTATGAGCGACAGATTCAGAAGGCAAGTGAGCAGAGAAGTCGGCCCAGCCCAAGGAAGAAGTCGGGAAGTACGGCATCAACGACAGGTGGTACTACTACCGGGAAAACAGTTCCCCAGCTCGGAGAACAATCCAAGCAATCGATCTCTCCGCTCAAGGTGAGTACCAATCCAAGCAAGCAATCGATCCAACCAGTCGACGTGCAAGGCAACCCAATCGACCTCGAAGAAGTAGAGGCTGCAGGTCTCACTCTTGGCCAAATCCTTGGCACCGAGGAATTCCGCCGGTACAGTGCAACTGAGTACGCAATGCAATATGCCAAAGGAAAACCACTTGTCACACCCGAGGAGTACAAGGAACTACCAACTGCGATGCGACGGTTGCATGATTGGTACCTGCGTGAAGTAGAGCGAGGGGAGACGGCGGTCATGGTCAAAGTAAGGAAAGAGCATTACGTCAATGCATGTGACATATGTCTTGAATTCTCAGAACTTTTCCAGTTATACCGCATGGACTCTATCGACAAAAGTCTCATCAGTTGCTATTGTCTGTAAGTGATTTATATCTTTAATAATTTAAGTCTCTAGCTAAGATATCGTTCATTGGCTTATCCTCACTATATATGTTCTTTTCTACGCTATTATGCAGATTGAAGATGTGGGAATTGAAACAAGAGGGAATCGATGACATTGGGTTCATCGACCCAAATACCGTAAATGGTCATGTGGTAAAACATTATGCCAAGGACACAGAAGATCTCTTGGAAAATTTTCTAGAGGCACTAATGAATACCAAATCTACTATAATATTTCCTTACAACATGGGGTGAGTGTTTACTCTCTTGTATACTACAAATTCTATTTTTGCTTACTAGCTCGCTGTCAAGTGTAGTTGATGAGTTATATGCATGCCTGCTTAATTATATAAACTTCTACGCAGAGACCACTATATCCTCCTAAATATTATCCTCGCGGATGGACTTGTTCAAGTGTACGACTCACTAGATACACGAGAACAATCATACGTGGACTTGTATTTTATGATAGAACGGTAATTTCAATCTTTATCGACCTCGCTTTCTTTCATTATTTCCTGATATCAAAAGTAATTATAATAACTCTTTCGTTCTTTTTCTTTGCCGCGTAGTGTTTGGAAAAAGATGATAGAAAAAAACCATCACGGTCGTCAATGGAAACCGAAGCTAAAGTGGAGAAAGATGCAGGTAATTAAGTAGTACTACTAGGTCCGTTCATCTCTTTAATTCTAGTTTCAATACCATTATCATGCTTGATTATTAATTATCTTATTGAATTCTATTCTTTTGCAAAGTGCGCGAAGCAAGATCAGGGGACAAATTTATGTGGATACTTCCTCTGCGAGAACATTCGCATCCAGACCGAAGGCCGTATACGTCGCAGAGGAGCACGTGAAAGACAACTCCAGGTTTGGCAGATGATGTCGAAGCTCTCACCCGAGCAACGCTTTGTAGCACTTCAAGAGGAATTTGCGGCATTTCTTCTTCAACATGTCATTGATGTAAACGGAGAGCACTATTACTTACCGCCGCCTCAATAATGCCAGCAAATCAGTAGTAGAAAACTGAGATTTCATCCGGAGCACTAGCTAGCTAGTCCCGGCCGGGTTTTGGGCCTTAAGTTATAAGTCCAGAATATATATGGATGTGTAATTCCATTTGTATATATACTGTGTATGAGATATTGTATATTATATTACATATATATATATGCATCAACTTGTGTAATTAATGTTTACAGTATGTAGCACCGTAAAATAAATTTGAAATGAATGGAAAACACAATAAATAGAGAGGAAAACTAAAACCTAATTAAAAGCGAAAAAAAAAACAGAACACTTAGTACCGGTTGGTATCACCAACCGGTACTAAAGGTCCTCCACCACCAGCCCACGCAGGCAGCCACGTGGTGGGCCTTTAGTACCGATCCGTGGTCCAACCGGTACTAAAGGTCTGGACCTTTAGTCCCGACCCTTTAGTACCGGCTAGGGAACCGGTACTAAAGGCCCTTCCCGACCGGGACTACTGGTCGACATTCTACTAGTGATAGTTCTCATAGAACAACATACAGCTCTCTAGAGCATCTAATTAAAACATAAATTGAAACTAACATACAACTATGTAAAACATTTAAATGCAACAACAAATGCGATCATAATCGCAACTAAGGTAACAATTGATCCAACAACATAATGATACCAAGCCTCATTATCAATGGCATATTTTCTTATCTTTCTAATCTTCAAGAGCATTGCATCCATCTTGATCTTGTGGTCATCGACGACATCGGCAACATGCAACTCCAATTTCATCTTCTTCTCCTTAATTCTTTTCAATTTTTCTTTCAAATCCTCGTTTTCTTTTTCAACTAAATTTAACCTCTCGACAAGAGGGTCGGTTGGAATTTCCGGTTCACATACCTCCTAGATAAACACATCTATGTCACGTTGGTCGGCATAATTGTCATAAACACTAAATAAAACAAATAGTTATAAAAGATAATATACCACATCCGAATCATAGACCGGACAAGGGCCGACGTGGGCGGATACCATGACCATGGCACTATATAATAACAAACAATAATAAAAGTAAGAAATTTATACAAGTATCTATGTAAATCATACAAGTAAGAATTTTTTCTTTTAAAAAGAAGATAAGAACAAGAGGCTCACCACGGTGGTGCCGGCGAAGAGATCGGCGCGGGCGATCGACGACGGTGAGGACGGGGACGGGACGTGACGGACCGTCAAACCTAGACAAATCTTGGGGAAAATGGAGCTTGGAGGTTGAGCTTGGAGAGGAGAAAGCTTAAGCGTGGCTCGGGCATTTCATCAAACACCTCGTGTGCATAGGAGGTGAGAGCAGAGCAGCACACACCTCGCACACGCCGGCCGGCCAAAAAACAGAGGAGTGAGCGGGCAGGGCCGAGCATATATATATAGGTATCTTTAGTCCCGGTTTGTGGCTAGAACCGGGACTAAAGGGACTAGGCCAGGAGCGAGGCCCTTTAGTCCCGGTTCGTGTCTGGAACCGGGACTAAAGGGGTCACACGAACTGCGACTGGTTCCTGACGAACCCCGGCCGGCGCCCTGGCTGCTCTAACCGGGACTGATGCACCCATTAGTCCCGGTTCGTAACACGACCGGGACTAATGCAATAATCTCGCCCGTTTCAAAGCCCTATTTTCTACTAGTGCATTGTCGTCACCGGTTATTGCTGTGGCCACCAGCCACTAACGCCGAGTGGTCAGGGTTGCAACTGCTGCCATTCTTGGCTAAATTGCACAAAACCACCACTTTGAAGGTCAGGTTTGTAACACTACGTTACATTTTCGTTGCAGAAAACACAGTGTCTACCGTAATCCTTTTGCAAATAACACTGATCGGCGGATTTGCCTCGACTGAGCACGTTTATGACAGATGGGGCCCGCCAGTCAGGCTGATGTGGCATAAATTTCTAGCACCGTTATGTTGAACCGTTTTGCTAGACATGGGGCCACTTGTCAGCATTTCATCATGTTCTTCTCTCCTCCCTAATTTCTCTCTCTCTCTCTCTCTCTCTCTCTCTCTCCCTGAACAAGAAGCATGCACGAGCACCGCCGCTGCCCATCGCCATGGCCCCTGAGCTCCAAGAATATCGCCGCCGTTAACCAGCCCTCGCCTGGATCCGACAAGAATCGAGCCGTCGCTCCATTCCGCACCTCGGATTCGTGCTCCTCCACCCCAATTCGAGCTCGGATCTCACAAGAACAGGGACGGGCGGCGGCCCCTGCTGCAACCTTCATGCCCCGTCGCCGCCATTAGCCCGTCCTCGCCTGGATCCGGTAAAAACAGAGCCATTGCTACCTTTCGCACCTCGTATCCGTGCTCCCTGGTAGGGCGTGGTCAAGCGCCGGTGGCCTCTGGCACGACCTCCGCGCGGCAACGACGACCTCTGCCTCGGCCATGGCGGCTCGAGCCGCAGCAGCCGCAGGTGCGGCGAGTAGCAGCAGGCGTAGCAGCGGGCACGACGAGCACCAGCAGCGGGCTAATTGATGTGGGTCATAAATCAAATACGTGTTTATTTTTCCTTAAACCATATTTATTGTGTTATAGGCAAGTGCCATAAAATATTACCATTACAACGCACGTGCATATGTATTAGGAGTAGTAAAAATAAACATATCTAAAAAATAATCGAGTATTTCAGGATTAAAGTGTTCATTTTACAACAAAAAATACATACTTAAAAAAAGGTATGTTTGAAAAAAAATGCGCATGTATTAAAAAATGGTCATGCTTTCAAAAAAAGAATCTTATGTTAGTATTGTATTTGAAAAGAACAGTCATGTGCTTTAAAAAAATGTTGATGTGTTATGAAAAGAGTTTTGGTATGCGTACAACACATTGTATTCGATATATGTATGATATTGCATTTTTTTTTGGAAAAGGAGGAACGAAGCCCCCGGCCTCTGAATCAATCGATGCATGCGATATTGCATGTCAGCCGTTCGTGGTGTTCACACGAAATAACAAAGGAGAGAAGGGGGAAATAGGGTAGCACATGTGTGTGTGTGTGTGGGGGGGGGGGGGGGGGGGGTTATATTGTCGCAAAACGCTGAACTAGGGGTGAAACGATTTTCTCAACTTTTCTTCTTCACCACTTAACCGAAATCATTTCCAAAGTTTGAACCTTCCTGGCTCCTGCCATACGTCAACCTTGCTTATCCTCTGAAGTCTCAACTCTCAACCCCGCCATCTATCTCTTCATCTCCCTGCCATACGTTTCCTTGCGCGTTGCTGCCCTCTCCTTGCGCCGGATCTGGTGATGGAGGCCATGGAAGACCCCACCCTCAAGCCTGCGATTGGGTGGCTTGCCGACACCATCCTAGCAAATCTCACAGCCGGCGGCAAGCTGAATTCATGGATCCACCAAGCTGGCCTCGGCAACGACGTTGAGGAGCTCAGGTCCGAGGTCGAGGAGGTGGAGATGGTGGTTTCTGCTGTGCTGGGGAGGGCGGCCGGGAACAAGCCGCTGACCCGATCTCTCGCTCGTATCAAGGAGCTGCTCTACGACGCCGACGATGTGGTCGACGAGCTGGACTACTGCATGCTCCAGCAGGAGCTGGAGCCAGGTAATTTTGGTAACACATTTTTTAGTTCTATTCTACAGTAGCTGGAAATTCCAATTTTAATTTTCCTGGAGCACAACGACTATGCTAAATAAATATCTCGTCCACTTCTTCTTCTGCCTCAGAGACGCTGCTCGAAGCGGATGGACATGGTGGAGAGCAGCAAGCTGAGAATTCTAGAGAAAATGTTGATGATGTACAGAGCAGCAGTAATGGCAGGTTACGGTCCAAAGAATGGGTTCACTTTGACATCATAGAGTCTGAACACAACGGAGGGCCTTCCAGAGCAAGATGCAAGTACTGTAAAAAAGAGATTATGTGCACAACCAAAATGGGGACATCCGTTTTGCGCAATCACCTCAAGAGCAAAAGTTGTAGCCACAAACGTGGAGCAACTGACCCTTCTCCAAGGTACTACCTAAATTATTTTTCTGCATCGCACGGGCACATTTTTAGAGCCTTCTTTCATACATCTGCTTAAGTGTGCATTAAGGCTCACCCAATCCATGATTTGTATCTTATCGCAGCACCGCCGATGCTACTACAATTCCTACGCATGTTGCAACCGGTAATTCGTCCAGCAGAAAAAGGATGAGAACTGGTCAGGAGTCAACAAACATCACCACAGCTAACAAAAACGGATGGAACAAGGACGAATTGTCCCAAAGGATACAAGGCATCACTAGTCAGCTGCAAGTCAAACGAGAGGCGATCACAAAGCTTCTCAAGATACTTGGGCCAGACTCAGGTGGTGCAAGTTTAAATCATTGTCAGATTACACACTCAGATCCACGCCGAAGAACATCAAGTCTTGTTCAAGGGAAAATGTATGGGAGAACTGCAGAGAAGAGTTCCATCAAAAAGTTGATCAAAGAACACAAATCAACTGCCGGTGTAACTGTTTTGCCTATTGTAGGCATCGGAGGAGTTGGGAAAACAGCTCTCGCTCAGCTCGTGTACAGTGATCCAGCTTTGGAAAGTGAATTTGATCACAAGATATGGATTTGGGTGCCTAACAATTTTGATGAAATGAGACTTACAAGAGAGATGTTAGATTGTGTCTCCCAAGAAACACATGATTGCATATGCAACTTTCCCAAGCTTCAAGAGGTCTTGAAGGGTCATATTAAATCAAAGAGGATTCTACTTATTTTAGATGATGTATGGGAAGGCATGGATGACGGCCTATGGAACAAATTGTTGGCTCCTTTCAATTCTAATGGTGCAAATGGCAATATGATAATTCTGACAACTAGAAAAATGTCTGTTGCCAAAAAGAGAGGTACAATTGGACCAATTAACTTAGATGGTTTGAAAAATGATGATTTCTGGCTATTGTTTAAAGCTTGTGCATTTGGTGATGAGAATTACGATGAGCAAGCAAGTCTAAGTGACTTAGGACATGAAATAGCAAAAAAGTTAAAAGGAAACCCATTAGCAGCACAAACTGCGGGGGCACTATTAAGAGATCATCTTACTGTGGATCATTGGAGTAACATTCTGAAGACCGAAGGTTGGAAATCTCTGCAACACACTGGTGGCATAATGTCTGCTTTGAAGCTTTCCTATGATGAGCTGCCCTACCCTGCACAACAATGCTTCTCATATTGTTCTATATTCCCCTACAACTATCGATTTGTTGCTGAGGAGCTAGTTCGTCTTTGGATTTCACAAGGATTTGTGAAGCGTGATCATTCAAGCCGCAATTTGGAGGAGATGGGACAGTACTCTCTGACTGCTTTGGTGAATCTGGGCTTGTTTGAGCAGGTTAAAAGTCAAACTTGCTATGCTATATGTGGCCTGATGCATGATTTTGCACGGCTAGTTTCAAGAACTGAGTGTGGAGCTTTGGATTGTTTGCAACACAATGAAATTTTTCCAACTGTACGCCATTTGTCTATAGTAACCAATTCTGTATATCGGAGGGATGGCCAGACTGGGAACATACCTCGTAGTGAGAAGTTTGAATTTTTCATTCAAAATATAGTCGCATTAGTGAGAAAGTTGAGGACATTGGTGTTGATTGGGAAATATGACTCCTTTTTCTTCAAAGCATTCGAAGATGTGTTTGAAAAATCACATAATCTGGGTCTGCTGCAAATGTCTGCAACATCTACTGATTTCAAATCTTTCTTATGTAGTGTGGTAAATCCTACACGTCTTCGGTATCTAAAACTTGAGGATGATAATGCTGAGCAGCAGCCTTTGCCTCATGTTTTGAGCAAGTTTTTCCATCTTCAGGTATTGGATGTTGCTTAATTTATGTCATTGCATACAGTTCATCTAGACGATTGCGGAGAAGGGAGAATACTTTCATCTCTGGAAATGCTTCAGTTTCTTAAAAGGTTGAAGTTGAGAAACATGGGGAGTGTAACAAAAGTATCGGTTCCATCATTGGAGGAGCTGGTTTTATATAAAATGTCAGATTTACAGAGATGTTCTTGTACTTCCGTGGGTGATATGAAATCTAGTTTAAGGGTGCTGGAGATCCAGAGTTGCCCTGCACTTGAGGTGTTTGACCTGTTTCAGAAAGGTCATAACTACAAAATTGAGTATAAGCCATGGTCGCCCAATCTGAGGAAACTCATTATGCGCGATTGTCCTCATCTGCAAGTACAGACCCCCCTTCCACCTTCAGCCATATTTTCTAAACTATCAATTAATGAGGTTTCACCAATTATGACAATGGAGGGATCTTCCATGGAAAAATTAGAGATTAGCGGATTTAAACTTTTGTGTAATACACTCGATGACAAAATTTTGGCATTCCATAATCTTAAGGATATCAAATATTTGGAGATATTGAATTGCGAAAGCCTAACATCCATTTCATTCAAAGGCTTAAGTCAGCTCATATCCTTAAAGAGTTTGAAAATAGAGCACTGCAGAGAACTTTTCTCTTCGGATGATTTGCTAGAGCAGACCCATGACGACATGATAAGCGGAAATGACGATGTTCTCCCGGCTCTTGAAAGTCTTGATATTGAAAGATGTGGAATAACGGGGAAGTGGCTATCTCTGATGCTGCGACATTCGCCGACCTTGAAGGAATTGTATTTATATGACTGCCCGCAGTTGAAACTGTTGAAGATAGAAGAGGAAGGAAAGGTTCAACCAAACCTTCTCCCAGCTTTCGAGGCTTCGTTATCAGGGTGTCTATATGGTGCGTCATCAGGATATGCAGATGGAGTCGTGCACATTCCATTGAATCTCAGAAAGATAAAAATTGGTGGATGCCCTCATCTAATATTTGACGGGAGTAGGGAAGGCTTTGCTGGATTTACCTCCTCCTCACAGGTAGAGAATGGAAGATGTCTCCTCCCGCAATCACTTGAACATCTTGATTGGTCTGATTATCCCCGAAAAGCTATGCGGCCCTGCTTTGTGGGTAATCTCACCTGTCTCAGAAAGTTACAAGTAAACAGCAAAAGTTTGGAATATCTACAACTGGATTCCTGTACGGCCCTGGAAGAACTGGAAATTCACGGTTGCAATCAGCTCGTCACATTAGAGGGCAAGCGATCGCTTGGAATCCTTAGGTCTTTGAAATTATCTTGTAACTCAAGATTGAAATCTCTGCAGTTGCATTCCTGCACGTCGCTGGAACGTTTGGACATTTGGTCCTGCAGTTCGCTCGTCACACTAGAGGGCTTGCAATCCCTCGTGAACCTCAAGCATTTGGAAATACGCACAGTGGAGAGTTACGATTCAGTTGAGTTATTCTTCCCTGCACTGGAAAGTCTCAAGATCGATGATTTGTCTCCCCTTAACACGTCATTCTGCAAGGGCCACACCTGCCTCCGAAGCCTAACGCTTATTTGGTTGGATGCAACGAGACTAACAGACGAGCAAGAGAGAGCACTTATGCTCCTCAGTTCCCTGCAAGAGCTCCGGTTTGAGAATTGGAGGCATCTCGTAGATCTTCCTGCGGGGCTATGCTGGCTCCCTTCCCTCAAGACGTTGGCGATCATAGGTTGTGAGGATATCTCAGGGCTTCCAAATGAGGGTCTACCACCTTCGCTGGAAGAACTGGTGATCGACGAGTGCAGCGATGAGTTATCAGAAAAATGCAGATCGTTAGCAACAAGCAAGCTAGAGGTCAATATTGATGGGGACTATGTGGACTGATTACCGAGTATTTTTCTAAGGTATGCTTCTACCATATACCCGGTTATATCTCGACTAAACACCAAAATCATACAATTATGTGCTACTGGAGGGATTGCCCAGGCCATCCATGTTTGTCACCTCTTATATTTGAAGGGGGGAAAAGAAAGAATCCGCTGCCTGCTTGTCTGTCTAATGCACTTGCTCTGTTCCCGCCTTTTCAATATGACCATTCCGAATTTTTTGCTGCTCACTGAATGAATGCATTGTCTCGCTCTCAGGAACCTAGTGGGCCAAAAAGACAAAACTGGATTCCGCTGTAAGAGGTTGTACTCTGAAACCCGTGAGTGAAACTGTATAAGTAAATTATTCTGCAGTGATGTTGTATTTTTAAGAACGGATGCAGATCTGGTTGAGCGCTTCTAATTTTTTGGGGCCGGCCGTGTTTCCCGGGGTTGATACCACAACATAGCCAAATGCTTGATTTTCGGAATCATTTTCCAGATTTTTGTGTTCACGGGTGTACTGTGTGCATTAAAAAAATGCATGATTCTAACACTTTGTCCTGCAAATTTAACTCTGTTCATGGATGATCTATACTCGATTTGTATTCCTGGTAATTTCTTGAACACGATTGTGAGGACCTTCAAATGTTTGGAGTCCAGTAGAATGTTTGGGGCGTACAATACAATAACAACAGCTGGTTTTTTCTAGATCCGTTTGTGCAGCAATTTTAGCAGTCCGCACTGAAGGTATTAATCCTTGATTTTTTTTTCTTTTCAGGAATTGTTTCAGTCCGCACTAAAGGTTCTCATTGAAAGCATAGGTAGTCCAGTCAGGGAACTATTCTTTATAACTGGGAATTCCTTCAGAAAATATCAAGCACTCTGTATTTTTGGAGTTACAGTGGTGTTTCCACGGTGTGCAACAAACAGAGGATGCATTTTTCCAGTTGTGTTTGTGGTGAATCAAGGCCAATGGAGAGTCATAGATATGAGTTATTCCCTGCACTGGAAAGTCATAGCTATGAGTTATTCCCTGGACTGGAAAATCATAATTTCTACACCTAAATTATGGGTTCCCTTACCTCATTGGAGAGTCATAGCTATGAGTTATTCCCTGCACTGGAAAGTCTCGAGGCCAATGACTTGTCTCCCCTTAACACGTCATTCTGCAAGGGCCTCACCTGCCTCCGAAGCCTAACACTTAGTTATTTTGGATCTAACGAGACTAACAGATGATCAAGAGAGAGCACTTCTGCTCCTCAGGTCCCTGCAAGAGCTCCAATTTGAGTTTTGTTGCCATCTCGTAGAATTTCCTATGGGGCTGTGCGGCCTCCCTTCCCTCAAGACGTTGAAGATCATATCTTGTAATCGCAACCTAGTGCTTTCGAATGAGGGCCTTCCACCTTCGCTGGAAGAACCGGTGGTCGACCATTGCCATTCCGAGTTTACAGAAAAATACAGATTGCTAGCAACAGGCAAGCTGGATGTCAAAATTAATAGGCGCTATGTGGACTGATTACCGAGTATCTTTCTAAGGTATACTTCTAGCATATACCCAGTCATTTTTTGACAAAGCACCAAAATAGTACAATCATATGCTATTCTAGGGGTTGCCCAGGCCACCCCTGTCGGCTGTCCAGGGTCACCTGTTAAAGTACTTGCATTTGAAGTGTGGGGAAATGCTTAATGTATTTTTCTTGTGATATGGACAGGTAAGGTTTGGTTTCACTTCAGGACATCATCCTCAACCTCATGTGGTCATGATAATGGTGTCTTATACACATAATCTCAATATTTGTTCTCCACTTGTTGGGATTTCCAATTATACGCAGCTAAAAGTTTGATCGTTTGTGAGGTTCCTCCCCACCCCACCTAGGAAATAGAAAGAATCCGTCGCCCGCTTGTCTGTCTAATGCACTAGTTCTGTTCCAGCCTTTTCCGTATCACCATTCCGAATTTCTCGCTCTCGCGAATCTCGTGTACTGGTTCCAGTCGGCCGAAAGACAAAACTGGGTTACGCTATATGAGGCCGTAGTCTGAAACCCGTGATGAACTGTATAACAGTATAAGTAAATTATTGTGCAACGATGTTGCATTTTCAAGAACTGAAGAAGATTTGGTTGAGCGCTTCCAATTTTTCGAGCCCGGCGGTGTTGTCCGGGTGGACAGCAACAACTTTTGAAAAACCTTGATCTTTTGGTATGTTGTTCCAGATTTTTCTGAACAGAGTGTGTTCGGGGTGTACAGCAAGAGAAAGTACTGTTTGTCCTGCAAATTTACCAGTCTGTTTATGGATGATCTATACTTGATTTTCAGGAAAGTTCTTGAAAATGATTTTGAGCACCTTGAAATGTTTGGAGTCCAACGGAATGTTTGGGGGTGTACAATCACAGAACATGGATTTTTCTACTAGCTCAGTTTGCACATCAATTTTAATGGTCCGCACTAAAGGTGCTACGAACCTTGAAAAAATAATCAGGAATTGTTTCCGATTTTATTAGAGTCATGTGGTGTGTACAAGTACATGTTCAACATTTTTCCAAGTACTTGTCCAACATTTTTAAAATACTTGTTCAACATTTTTATATACATGACCAACATTTTTTCAAATAATTATCAACATTTTTTTAAATACTTGGTCATTTTTTAAAAACAGTTTTTCAATTTTTTTCAAATAATCACGCATTGTAACTTCTTCCACCTAAAAGCAATTAGATTTTTTTAATTTCTTTAGTTTTTTTTTTTTGAATTTACTATTCTCCGGCTATAGATGAGCCTGGGCACCGAATTGAGTATCTGCCCTCGTGCTCGTCTTTTCCTTCTCTTTTTCTTTAATTGTGCGCAAAAGGGACAGGCTGATTACTGTAGCCACTTTAGAGACGTCCTAACGTCTTGCTGAATGTGATATATAGTGGCCACCAACAACCACTAAGGGCCTGTTCTGAACCCCTCCCAACTCCATCAACTCCACAGATTCAGCTTCTCTACACAGCTTCCCACTTCACCTGGTGATTGCAAACCGTTCGGAAGTGTTCTTAGCTTCTAGCAACGCTGAAGCCCAGCTAGGAGGTCGCTAGGCTGTTGGGCGCCACCCTGGGCCGTCTGGAGGCAGCCCAGTTCGGTCTTCGATGGGCATCTACAGGAGCAGCACCATGGCTACCAACGGCGTCGGGACGAGCACCGGCGTCAATGCCATCAGGGTGATGTCTCCTGCCTGCTGCGTTGGGTGCCATCAGGATGATGCTCGGGTGCCGCGCCGAGATGCTATTCTGGACGGGAACCAGCCGGGATGGTCTTGGAATGGACAGATCTGGAGGTTTAAGGGGGCGCCGGCCGCGGACTGGGTGGAGCCGGAGGGGTCGGCGGCCGCCGGCGGCGGCGGCGGCAGGAGGGTTAGGTCAAGTACTCGAGCGAGAGGGAGAGATGACGATGCGGGAGGGGTGGCGTACCGGTAGGGATTTTCTTCACGCGTGGCTCCAAACGTTTTCACTTGGCGGTGGTAGTGTGGTTGTAATATCGGGCAACTCCTCATTCTGGTTTTCGTGGAGCTGGGCTTTGGGAGCTTCGCGTTTTTACGTTACGAGTGGGCTGAGCTTCGTGAATCTTAGCTTCTCGGAGCTCAGGCATTCGGGCCTGCTTCACGCTCAAATTTTGTGAAGTCAGAAGCTGGAGGGGTTCAGAACAGGCCCTAAGTATCCCTAGCGCCGGTGAAGTAGAAGGGCGGCAAACCCGAAGATAAGGAGCAGGGCCGGCCCTAGGTCCATTGGGCTTGAGCAAACCAAACCATATACTTGAACGTCGAACAGCCCAGCCCTCTCCTTTGGGCATAAACCACGTAACATCGCAACAGTAGTGGTACGTGAAGGGCACGCTCGCATGCCTTTCAGTTTCAGGTGGACGTACGTGTGGAAAATCTGTAGAATCTGTGACTAGATCCGTCAGTTGGCACGTACTCCGGTGGCCCGGGATTAGTTTTATGGTTCTCAGCAGTTCCCTGCACTGCACGGCCACAAGCATAAGCTAGCTTATCCTTCTCCATGGCCACAAAACCTGACGTACCTTGACCGTATAAAATTTGCAAGGCTAGTGTTGCCAAGCGGCTACCATCATATATCAGCTGGCCTGATTCTCAAAATATATATATATATATATATATATATATATAGTAATACTATTCATCACCCAGGGTGCAGAATAAGTTCTTCTTCATCCGAGGTAATCGTACGATCATTTTACGAATAAATTACTTTTGGTATACAAATAGATTGATTCACTACGTAAAATTTTGGCATAAGAAAGCAACATTATTGGTCATAAGACCATAAAAAATACATTTTATGTGTATTTTACACTATGTTTTACGTTCGTAATTTTACGTAACATAAAATATTTTTTACGGTGATCTAATATTTTCTTACGTTCTCTTTTTATGTATGAAGTAAGAAAATTTTTACGGGACATAAAAATACGATGCATTGGTGTTAAAATAAAGAGGGGGTGAAGAATAACTATTCCTCACCCAGGGTGACAAATAGCGCGACCATATATATATCAGCTGGCATGCAGGGACAAGCCGACGACCGCGCGCGCGGGTCATGCACGTCGCAAGTACTGGTGGTAATTAACTTCCCGCAAAAAATTAAAATAATTCAAAAGATACTGGTGGTAACTGATGATCGATCCATACAGAGGCAGCACACATGCACTCTCAATAGTATCTGTCTATATATCTATCTAGCTATTATTGATCCTATCGCCACCATAACACGAAACCAACCACCAACAGCTAGAACAAACTTGCCCGCCGCCGGAGCCACGATGATCGCCGTGTCCTTTTTGTTGGCGTGCTTCGCGGCAGCTCTGTGGCCAACGGCGGCCGCCGAGGCTGGAAGGGGTGGGATCTTACATATCCCTTTTGCCGCCGAGCTGGCTCGGGCTCGCTGCCCTTCCAGATGCGGTGGTGTTGCCATTCACTACCCGTTCGGTATAGGGCCGGGCTGCTTCCGCCAAGGCTTCGAGCTCACCTGCAACAGCACCGCTAGTCATAAGAGGCTCTTCCTGGCCAACACTACCACTGAGGTACTTGAGTTGTATCCCGAAGATAATGGACTTCGAGTCCGTCCTATCCACTTCAACGTCACCATGAAACCAGGTATGGACGACACCTATAACATGTCATGGGAGGCCCCTGTAAAAGGTGTTATGGCCTCTGGAGACACCAGCTTGTTCGTTGTTGGCTGCGGTGTGGGTGTCTACTTGTTCGGCCATGGTACCAACAATCCCATCGGTACTTGCATGAGTATTTGTCTAGACGACAAATATGCCATGAAGGAGGCAAATGCAAACCACTATAGCTATGTTGGGATGGGTAGTTGTTCCATTTATTTGCAGCAGGACGTGCCAGCATTTGGGTTCACAGTTGACCGCCTCAAAGGCGTCTCAGCACTACCAGGCCAAGGTCAGGGGCTCTCTAGTACTATCAAAGTTTTCCTGGCGGAGGATTACGAGTTTCATGTTACCGACATATATTCAAGTCGGATAGACGAAAGAAACAGTCGCGCGGCATTTTTTGGAATGGCCATCACGGATCAACCAAGCTGTGAAAGTGCTCAGAAGAAAAAGTCAAGCTATGCTTGTGGCGATAACAGCGATTGCCAGGATGTGCCATCTGGAGGCTACTCCTGTCGCTGCCGCCCTGACACAAACGACATCAATCCGTACCTTATGGATGGTTGTCAACAAGGTCAGCAATTTACTCTTTAATCAGGAATATAAAAATATTGACCTGCCATGTCATGAATATTGGACTCATATATGCATCATTGAATAGTATGGTATTTTTTGCACCAAGATTGTAACTTTTCCTCTCCTTTTCTAGGCTCGTCATCATTTTCTTATAGAAATAACATTTTTGCTTCATAGTTAAAATAATTAGTTCTACGTACAACAAAGCAAGCACTAATTGTTTTTTGCCCAAGACTCAAAATTGCCAATCATAGAAGCTCGGAAATTAGGACACACCTTTTCTTCAGAATCTTTTGACACATTTGGAGGCACTACTGTTATTGATTATAATGTTTACTAGTGCCACATGGGGTAACTTAATTCCCAGTTCTCATATTGTCTCTACTAATGGAGAAATCTCGACAAGGTGTTAATAAGACTTACGGATGTGCTAATTCTCGTGAGCCCATTGTTTTTCTTCCGTTGTGTCTGCGCCGTTTATCAAGTATATGTCTGGGTGCCTTTGTCTTTTTATTTGTATGAGTGGGCAAGGTGTGCCAACACGTTTTTTGTCTGCTTCTTATCATGTATAGTAATAAAGATCAACCAAGGAGAGAAATAGAAGTGCGTTAAGGGAGCAGCAAATTTTTATTTCATATTAACATTTTTAAGTATTTTATCATGTTTCACTTTTCATTTTAAAATTGTTGTTTTGTTTTTTTACTAGATCAGCATGTGCCCTATTTTTTCTCTGCATGTTTTAGCAAGTGATAATCAGCACACACTTTTATTTTCCTCTAAGATTTCACTAGTTTCGACTTTGTTGAATCATGTGGATTTTTCTTTGCCATGGTTTTTTTAGGTGTATTTTGTATGGGCGACGGGCTGGCAGGGAAGGGGTCTTTTTCGTTGTTTGTTGGGTTCTTTTGTCTTTTTGTTGTGGTGCTTTATAATATAAAGCGGTGGTAACCCTTTTTCGTCGAAGGGGTGGCGTGGGAGGCGTTGAATAGTTCTCCTTCCCATTAGTGAGTGGCACACCCAACGAACATGTCTTATAAATGTGTCTTATTTTTTAAGATTTTTCAAATCACATGTCTTCCTGGTGACGAGTTTTTATATTTAAACTTAGACTTTTTTCTTGTTTTCCTTTTTCATAATTTTTTGAAATCTTTTTCTTTGCTAATGGCACATTTCTTGCCATTTTTTTTTCATTTTTTTATTAAAGAACTACTTTACTTTTTAAAATTTGAATATGACATCCGATTGCATAATTCCCCAATTGCAATTGCATGTCTTCAACGTGACTGTACTTCAATGGTGTTTTGTCGGAGGGAGGGAGCAGTTCAATGCCCACCACTAGGCACAACAAGTGTAAACGTCGTCCCCGATTGCAACTCTGTGCTGTTTTGTCGGGAAAGGTGGTAGTTGCATGTTTACCACTAGGCCCGCCACTACAAGTGCCGCCTCGAGTGCTACTGCATGTCTTCAAACGTGGCTGCAACTCAGTGATGTTTTGTTCGAGATAATGGAATGGTTCCATGCCTGCCACTAGGCAAGAAACCGCAAGGATTGTGTCCGACTGCAACTACCGGTAGTGCAGAAAAGCCTAGTGCTGGCGTTCTAAAAAGGGCCTTGGTCTACCCGACGTCACCAATATGGCGCCATTGTTAACAAAATGCCAATGGCGTTTGTGCCGTCACGCCATTGGTATTTCACATACTGATGGCGTGACACTGTTCCTCACGCCACCACTATTTGAAATAGCAATGGTGTTGACATTTATACACTTCAGTATTATTAACTACTAGTAGTGACATGAGCAAAACCAATCAACGCTAGTAGTGACGTGAGCAAAACCGACCAACGCCATCACTATGTATTTATGGATTTAAAAAAATAGTTATACAATTTACTCATGCATCCAAATATGTATACAGTCATCCATATATTTATACACATCAGTTATATAATTCGTACATTCATCCATATGGTGTACACACACCGCCGGAGAACGAAGGAGGGAAGATGATTTTATTTTAAGATAGTGTACACACATGCATGTACACCTACATGAACATCAACATGGCAGTGAACAGAACTACATGGTATACACACACTGCCGGAGAACGAAGGAAGGAAAAGAGCTCACCATGGCAATTTTGTAGCAGATGTCGTGCACATCCGCCGTCGGAGAGGAGCCGCCAGGGACACCGAAGCCACGCCGACGACGAAGGCGACGCTGTGCACAAAATCCTAGCTGCGCAGAGGGGTTGGGCACAAACACTAGAGGCCGTGTGTGGTGGATCTGGCAGGAGGGAAGGACACATCAAGGCAGGCGAGGTCCACGCCGAGCTGCGGGCCGGCCATAGGCATCGAGGCTCATCGGAATCGGACGGCATTGGTCGACGCAACGAGGGTTGCGGGAGAGATAGAGAGCGGAATGCGATGTGAGATAGAGAGAACAAGGGGAAGGGGAAGAGAGAGGGCTGTCCGACGGCGAGCTAGGAGAGGAATGCGGTGTGGGTAATGATTGAGGTGGCGACGGTAATATTGGGAGTTGGGGACAAAGAGGACGATCGAGAGAGAAATGAGAGTGAACGAGAGAGAAAAGAAAGATGTGCTTTGCCGGCTGGCTTGGGCCTCGTGGCAATTTCGGCCTTTTTCGGCTACAATTTTATTATTATTACTAAAAAAAGTTATAATTTTATTGGTATCGTGAACAGAAATTACATGGATTTATTATTGCTGACGTGGCACTATTCACTAACGCCACCATTAACTAGTTAAAAAATCAGAAATTAAAACAAATTGCTCTGATTACTGGTGGCGTGGCACTATTCACTCAGGCCATCATAACTTATAGTATCAATGGCGTGGCATATTTTCACACGCCACTAATAACTTGCGCTGGGCCTGACTTTTGAATTCCAATTACTGGTGGCGTGGGTTTTAGGCGGTACGCTACCAGTAACCTATTACTGATGACGTATCAAATATGCCAACGCCACCACTATTTAAAAAAAAAAGTGGTGGCGTGGATTAAAAATGAGGTGTCACTAATTAAAGTTGTGACTAGCCATTTCTCTACTAGTGTACATGTCTTCAATGCGTGCGCAACTTAGTGGTGTTTGTCGAGGGAGGGCAGTTGCATGTCTACCATTTGGCACACAACTGCGGGTGCCGCTTTTCGACTGCGACTGCATGTCTTTCAATGCTACCGAAACTTAGTGATGTTTTTTGGGGAGAGGGTAGTTGCATGCCTACAACTAGGCACACAACTGCAGGTGTCTCCCTCCAACTGCAATTGCATGTCTTCAAACACGACTGCAAATCTATGATGTTTGTCGAGTGAGGGAAGTTGTGTGTCTACCACTTGATACACAAACTGCAAGTGTTGCCCCCAACTGCAACTACATGTCTTCAAGGAGACACCATCTTAGTGGTCTTTGCTGAGATGAGGGGCAGTTGCATGTCTACTACTAGGTATGCAATTGCAAGTATCATCCTCGACTGCAACTGCGAGAGAGGGTGGTTGGATGCCTATCACTAGGCACGCAACTACAAGTTTCGCCCTTCAATTGCAACTGCATGTCTTTAATGCTACCACAACTTAGTGATGTTTTTCTGGGGAGGGTAGTTGCATATCTACCACTAGCCACGTAACTGCACGTTTCACCCCTAACTACAATTGAGTGTCTTCATTGCGACTCCAACTTTGTGGTGTTTGTGGTGTTTGTGGGGGGGGGGGGGGGGGGGGGGGGGTAGTTGCATGTCTAGCACTAGCCATGCAACTGCACACCCCCCGACTGCAACTGTATGTCTTCAATGCGGCTGCAACTCAGTGGTGTTTGTCAAGGGGTTGTGCACTTGCATGCCTACCACTAGGCATGCAACTACACGTGTCGTCTGTGACTGCAAATGCATGTCTTCGACGTGACTGAAACTTAGTGGTGTTTTCTCGAGTGAGGGGGGCTTGTATATTTACCACTGGGCATGCAACTACATGTGTCGTCTGTGACTACAACTGCATGTCTTCGATGTGACTGAAAGTTAGTGCTGTGTTTCTCAGGGCAGGGAAGCTTGTATGTTTCCACTAGGCACATTACTGCAAGTGTCTCCCCCACCCCCCCAAATGGAACTGCATGACCCCCAACGTGATTGCAACTAGGATGGTAAGGGTTTTGTCGACCAACTGTATGTCCGTCAGTAGACTTACAACTTCAAAAGTTGCACTCCGACATCAACTGAATGGTCCAACGCGACTGCAACTAGGCCTAAAGTGGGTGTTCGCCGTTACATGTCCAACAATAGATTTGTAGTTGCAAATGCATGGCCCCAACTGACTGCAACTAGGCCGGTAGGGGCTTGTAAACCAGTTGCATGTGCACCATTACTGCAATTGCATGGCCTCCAACGCGGCCGCAACTCATGCGAGAGGAGGGTTGTCAGCCAATTGTATGTTCGTAATTTTTAGGAAATTTATTTATTTATTTTGTGTTGAAAATCATACAAAATCTACAAACTGTGAACTTTAAACTCGTGGTCCTTACCAATACATTTTTTATAGTTGTCATTTTTGTTATGCATTTTTTTTGTTATGCGATGTCCAATACGATCAAGTGTGAATGGTGTTAAACACTTTTTTTGTTGAATCATCTTTTCTTTCTTTGATTTTTTTGATGCATTATGTTTCTAGGAATTTGGCAGCCTAATTACAATCACAAGGAACGCAGCCCAATCGAGGAGACATGCCAACAAAGGACAAAAGGGAAAGAAAGCCTCAAGGATGAGGAGCAAAGGATAAATCCAGTCCATACAACAAACAAACGATTGACTAGGCTTATTCCTACAACGGCCTAGCGATGGGAATAAAATTGTTCAGAGCATCATCCTATTTGGATGACGCTGACGCCAGTCGACTAAGGCATAATGAATTCTTAGTCGGCTGAGACATATCGAAGTCTCAGTCGACTGAGTCCTAGACACTCCCTAGGACTTATGTTGTTTTTGGTACTCCCTCCATCTCGATGCGTAAAGCATACTCGTAGTTATATGTAGTCACTTTAACTAGCTAAATGTCAATTCGTGAATATCAGAAAGCTGACATATAACATTGTTTTAGGTTTATGCAGCTACCTACTTTAATAAAAATGGATGTGTGAATCGCTTGATGCAGAGGCTGGGGGTAATACTCATTTTTCAAAAAAAGTTTTACGTAGTCAAATCAAGGACTTAGAACTACGTGCACGCCTTATGCACCAAGACAGAGGGAGTAGGTCTTTATGATGTTTTAGCTAGCAATTAAACTTGGTATTATTAATTTATGATTTAATAAGTTGTATCTCTAGTCTAGATAGGATGACAATTAATTTGCATAATCTTAATGTAACTTCTCATGTGGAAGTTTCCCAGTGTGACTTCTTCCTATGTCAATCTACTTGCAGCGCAATACAATCCCAATCATAAAGGAGGTTGCACCGAATTTTGCGGCAACACAAGTATGCACTTCCCTTTTGGGCTTGAAAAAGGTTGCTACGCTGCTGAAAAGTTTCGACTTAACTGTACATTAGAAAACATCACAATTCTTGATGGAGGGGGTAACAATTTTGATGAAGGGGCCAAATTAACTGTTGCCAACATTTCAGTGAATGAAGGATATCTTACTGTTAGAGAAAGAAAAAAATAGTCTCACTAGACGTATTGGAGATATAGGTTGTAGGTCTGGTTTAGGAGCATAGTCGGGGCGTGAGTTGTGGTGTGCGTGTGTGTGGTGTGTGTGACTCTGCGTCCAAACAGATGCTACAACTTGTATTCTCAGTTGAGGCTAAAAAAACTCAAGGTATGGTAATGAAGAGCTCGCAATAATAGGGTATACACGCGATGGGGTTCGAAGACTAGAATATATCTCTTCAGATGGTTTTCATTTATCGGAAGAATACGATATGAAGATGTGGTGGTCTGTTGATAACTTGACCTGTTCAGAGGCTATGAGCAAGCAAAGAAGTGCGACTTACGCATGCCGTAGCAGCAATAGCACTTGCATTACTGTCAACCAACCAGGCTACAAGAACGTGACAATGCAGCTCGGCTATCGTTGCCAGTGCTCTCAAGGTTTTGATGGAAATCCATACATAATGAATGGATGCGAAGGTAAACACACTACAACTACAGTACAAATTGTCTTCCAACTACACAGACGATTTTCCAAGTACATGAAATGATTGACTGAAACATTGCGATAATAAATCTAGCAGGATTCATGTGATGCAATTTGTCGGTCATATTCATCCAAAGAATTTATTTCCTTTTTAGTGGGCTTAGGCTAAACATGCTACTCAAGTCATACAACTCATTAATATGGTTCATTTTAGTTATGTGCATCACATGATGTAAAGACTAGAAGAATGATCATTTTATTACTTAAAACATTGTACATTATGGTACATTATGCCAAATTACCCTGGCCACGCACCAGTACCCTATTTTAGCTAATTCATGAAAATGACAACATAGGTATTGGTCCTTGTCTGAGCTAACACTGAATATCACCATCATGTATATGATTAATCTTATACACCCTATTTTGGTCTTTTAAAATGCGTGCATACAAACTTTCAGAATATACTCGCATTTGCATACACATAAACAAGTAAATTCACCTCATGGTTTACTTTTTAATTACATGACACAACTCTGTAGCATGCATGGTCTACATTTTTCTACTAGTACATGACACGAGCCTGTAGCATGCATGCATGGTGTACCTTTTTACACAACACAAGCCTGTAGCATGCGTGCATGGTCTTTTTTCTACTTGATGGAACTACTCGGCTAGGCAAGCTTACCTGCCTACCTCACATAGAAGTTTTTATCCGCTATAGTGTTCATATATGAAATAACTGGCCACTAAGTAGAATTTAAAATGACAAGCGCTGCAAAATACTGTGACAATTAATTTGCATAACAACGGGCTTATATGAGACAATTGAGTAGAATTTAAGTGAGAAACACAACAAAACACCACATCAAGTAGGTTTTAGAACAATCGAATGGCTTTTTATTAGACATCACGACAACTGGGTAGAAATAAACTGCTAAGTACAACAAAACAGCACCACAACTAGTTTTTACATTAATTGACAAGCTGTATGAGACAGTATGGGAACTAGGTAGAAGTAAAATGTCAAGCACATCAAAACATTTTGTGGCAACTAGGTTTTAGAACAATCTAATGGCTTTTTATGAGGCATCACGACAACTGGGTAGAATTAAACTGATAAGTACAGCAACACACCGCGGTAACTAGTTTTTACAATAACTGACAAGATGTATGAGACAGTATGGAAACTAGGTGGAATTAAAATGACAAACACATCAAAATATTTATGGCAACCTGGATTTAAGAAATACTGATAAGCTTTTATGAGACACCATGACAACTAAGTGGAATTAAAATGACTAGCATCAAAACATTGTGGCAACTGGATTCTAAGAAACAACAAGCTTTGTACGAACTCATATAAAAAATATGGCAATTAATTTATTTATTTCTCAGGCAAGTAAGTAGTTAATAATATGACAAGTGAGTGAAACAATGTGGCAAGTACAATTGAAAAGAAAGTTTTCAAAACATGTCGATATGGGATCTAGTTTTGATGATCTCGTCGTGACAAAATCAATGGTAAAAACAGATCATCGATCAAATTAACGGGTTTAGATGTTAAAAAAATTCAAATATTAGAGGGACTCTTGAATCGCATGCATGCATGATGGAGAGAGATGAAATTCGTGGCAGCATGAGGAGACAGAGTAGCTGCTAGTACTCCATATTAATAAAACTTTTTTTAGATGCAAGTGCATGAAGTCTGCATGCTTTTTTTGCTTTTGCAGACGTCTTCTGTGTGTGGCAATAGCCGCCGCACGGGAGCGCTAGGATGCGACGCCGCTGAACCACATGATATATGTGGTAAGCAACCTAAATTATTAAAAAAAAAGGATGCGGCGCCGCTGCCTAGTCCGACTCCTATAATGTTAGGTTTCTACATAGTTTGCTTCCTAACATGTGCTTAGAAACAATAATGGCCAATGGTGTATTTTGAAGATCGCATTGCTGTACAGAGGTAGTTTTAACATCTCTAGGATGAGTGCTAGGCCAAGGGTAGCCTAGCTATGGTTCCACCATTTTTACCAGATATTTGCAGGCACCATTTGTTGCTCACATACCTACCATTTACAGATGTTAATGAGTGCTTGATGAATATTTGCAACGGCCCTTGCCTAAATTATCCTGGAGCACTAGTAGGAAAACCCCCATTTGTCCCGGTTCGTAAGGGCCTTTAGTCCCGGTTCTGGAACCGGGACTAAAGGGTCGGGACTAAAGCCCAAAACCTTTAGTCCCGGTTCGCTTACGAACCGGGACCAAAGGGGATCCACGTGGCCGGTGCTGGGAGCCCAGGCAGGAGGACCTCGAGGCTATAGTTGCAGCGAGTGCACCCATCGAAAAGAGTTTGATCGAATAGAACTCAAATGTGTCATGTCAACAAAGAGAAGCAATCTTCTCTTAGGTAAATCATACCGAATTTACTCACAACGGTACACAACTTGCAAAGGGAGATATTTTCATAACAACTACTATTTGATGTATAGATATCACAATTGGAATTAGTTGTGGTCTTGGTGCCATAATTCTTGTGGTAGGTGCAACAGCACTGATCAACAAGTGGAAGAGAGGCATACAAAAGAGAATTCGAAGGACATACTTCAAGAAAAATCAAGGCCTACTCTTGGAACAACTAATATTAGATGAAAGTGCCACAGATAAAACAAAGATATTCTCCTTGGAGGAATTAGATAAAGCCACCAACAACTTTGATGTCAGTCATATTCTTGGCCGTGGAGGACATGGCACAGTTTACAAAGGGATTCTAACCGATCAACGTATAGTGGCCATAAAAAAGTCTAAGCTGGTGGAACAAACTGAGATTGACCAGTTTATCAACGAGGTTGCCATCCTGTCACAAATCATTCATCGGAATGTGGTCAAGCTTTTTGGTTGTTGTCTTGAAACAGAAGTGCCTTTGCTAGTTTATGAGTTCATATCCAATGGCACACTATATGATCTTCTTCACATTGATGTAAGTGTTAAATGCTTACCTTTATGGGCTGATCGCATTAGGATTGCTGTAGAAGCTGCAGGTGCTCTTGCTTATCTCCACTCAGCTGCTGCGATACCAATTTTCCATAGAGATGTAAAATCTTCCAATATACTCCTAGATGGCAACTTTACTACCAATGTTTCTGACTTTGGTGCTTCGAGGTCTTTATCACTTGATCAGACACATGTAGTGACAATTGTACAAGGAACTTTTGGTTACTTAGACCCCGAGTACTACCACACCGGGCAGCTAAGTGAGAAGAGTGATGTTTATAGCTTTGGAATTATAATGGTGGAGCTTCTGATGAGAAAGAAGCCAATTTTATTAATGAACAAGGTATAAAACAAAGCTTGGCTCATTACTTTGTGGAAGGACTTCAGCAGGGAGTTCTCATGGAAATCATAGATCCCCAAGTTGCAGAAGAAGCGAACCAGAATTAAATTGATGATATTGCCTCGGTTGCGGAAGCATGCTTGAAAACCAAAGGAAGAGAAAGACCTACCATGAAAGAGGTAGAAATGAAGTTGCAGCTCCTAAAAACTAGAAGATTAAGGAGTCAACTTCCTCCCATAAATGATGGAGAGATCGAGTCATTTGGGCGCCTAAATGGCGCTAGCTCTCATGCACAGAGCAACAACATTATGGGTAATGTTGGCTTAACACCTACATGCATCTCCGGAAAGTACAGTCTAGAGCAAGAGTTTTTGAACTCGGCCAGCTTGCCACGCTAGCGAAGTACACAGTGGGATGATCATCTGCTTACTAAGCTTCTGAGGTTTGTCAGTTACCCTACATGTATTTATATAGAAGAAAATATGTAATGTACACTGTTCCTTTTAGTGGGAGTATGCCATGTAAATTTCCGCATTGTGTTTGTAGCTTATTTCATACGTGTAATTTCAATTTGGATGGGAACTCATTGCAATTAAGCTATGGTGGTGAATAAAGGTATTGTGTAGTGTTGCCTTTTTTTTGTGGAGAATTTTGTAGTGTTGCCAACTGCAGTACTCATGTCTCAGCTCTCATTACCAGTGACTTACGTGTGTGTGCGCACACACTTTGCCTTGATGGGGTTTCCTTGGTCAGAAATGAGATGCACAAGTCAGGTTCAGATCGGCTTGTGAAGGTGCATAGGAAAGACAAAGAGGGTCGAGCAGTCGCAACTCCAGGAGCAGCAAAGTCGGCCATGCCGATGCTAGCATGCTCCTGGCGTACTGAATGCCAGGAATGGCTCTCGACAATGGCTCAACGGCACATTGCATCCTGTTGGGGAGAAGAGGAGAGGGAGACGAGTGTTACCCATGCCTCGACCCTCGATGAAGAGAATGAAAGGCGTGTAAGAGGTTCACCACGCGTATACCGCTCGAGCTGTTTTTATTCCTTTTTTTTCTAGGAGGGGGCGCAAAATCTGGTTTGCAAAAAATCTTAGGAATTCTAGATATTTTCGTTAGAAAGAATTGAAATGAATTTTAAATTCATATTTTCTCTTATAAGTATGAAACATTTAACCTATAAAATGTCCACAGTCTCAAAAGTTGCTCCGTCCGAATCCTAACAATTGCACCAGTGTGGTATGGGGCATTTCTATGTTGTAAATTGCATACACAATATATATCAGCATTTTTTTAAAGTCTAAAACTTCTTGACGGTAGCACGTTTTCTTGGGGACCAACAAAATTTCCGCATCAAAAAAGACCCTTGACCCCACTACAGCAACGGCGTTAAAACAATTGATATGGGTTATGTGTGTTCGTTAGATTGAGAAGTTCCGCTTTTTTTTTAAAGAGAAGTTCCGCTTTTGTGAAACACAATTATGGTTTTTGTAAGAGCATCTCTAGCAGACCCCGCAACTGGCCGGCCTGCAAGACACGTTTAAGTGCGCACACAAAACTTATTTACAGTACCGCGAAACCTCCAGCGGAACAAATCCTGTAAATCCGTCCCAGAAATAATTGGCGGGACGCATTTACGGGATCTATTCCGTGCCGGGGGCTCACGGTACCGGAAATAAAATCATAGGACCAATATTAACAAGTTCATCATCATATATATACATCACTACTTGATCATCATACTAGCTCATCACATCCAAAATTATGTGCAATATACGAGGTATCAAGTTTAGCCTTACAAATGCACGATCAAACATAACAAGAGATGCTCAAATGATCATCTGTCATGGATAAATTAAGGAACATTCACATTCTTGCGAAGACCGTCACCACCGTCCATAGCACCAACCATATTCACGAACTAGGTCCGGAGAAAGAACACCACCACCATCATCTTCAACCTGGATCGGAGAACGAGCACCACCACCACCATCTTCACGAACTTGTACCGGAGAACGAGCACCACCACCACCTTTTTCAACATGGACTGGAGAACGAGCACCACCACCACCATCCACTAGTACAAAACAGGGCTTCGGTCCACCCCAGAAAAGCCCATTAATCCCGGTTCACTCACGAACCGGGACCTATGAGGGCATCGGTCCCGGTTCGTGAGGCCAGGGCGCCGGCCGGGGCTCGTGCGCCATTGGTCCCGGTTCGTCTGACCCCTTTGGTCCCGGTTCCAGACATGAACCGGGACCAATGCGCCTCGCTCCTGGCCCACAACCATTGGTCCCGGTTCGTATCTGGAACCGGGACGAAAGGGACACCTTTGGTCCCGGTTCCATACACGAACCGGGAGCAATGCGCCTCGCTCCTGGCCCACAACCATTGGTGGCAACCGTTCGCCTGGCGCGAGCCCTTTTAGTCCCGGTTCGTGTCTCAAACCGGGACTAAAGGTCCCAACCGTTCAAATCCCACGCCTTGGAAGTTGTTGCGTGCGACGCTACAGTAACGCGACGCTACAGTAAACGTGGCCAGTCTCCATTTCGATCTGTTCGTCTCCCTCTCCTCTCTTCTTTCCCATCCTCCACCATGAATCCAAAAACTCGCTACGGGAACGTGCTCGCACATGGCACGACCAATCTCCATGTCGTCTACACGAACAACACCGCCAAAGTGGAGGATTTTCTTTCCATGTTCGAGGAATGGCTTCAAGAGGAGGAACACAAGTTCATGGGCCTCGATCTCGAGTACACGGCCGATGGTCGCAATGTTGCCGTCGTCCAACTTTGTTTCAAGAAACATGTCATGGTCTTCCAGTGGGCAAGGTAATACGAAACTTTTCATGGTTTTAATTGGGGCTTTTCTTTGATTCATAGGATAGGAAAATTGCATAGGAATAGGAGGATTGGGAATGTCAAGAACATGTCATAGTTTCCTTGATTCATAGGAAAAATGCATAGGAAAATTGGGGCTTTTCTTTGATTCATAGGAAAATTGCATAGGAATAGAAAATTGCATAGGAATAGGAGGATTAGGAAAATTGCATAGGAATAGGAATAGGAGGATAGGGAATAGGATAGGAAAATTGCATAAGAATTTTCCTTGTAGTTGCATATTGGCCATCGTGGGAGAACATGTCTTAGTTTAGGGGCTTCTTTTGATTCATAGGATAGGAAATGCCTAGGAATAGGAAAGTTGCTATGATTCTTATTATACTTGTTATGATTCTTATTATACTTGTGCCGAATTATACTTGTTATGATTCTTAATTATTATACTTGTTCTAAATTATACTTGTTATGATTCTTATTATACTTGTTATGATTCTTATTATACTTGTGCCGAAATATACTTGTTATGATTCTTATTATACTTGTTTTAAAATATACTTGTTGCAGCAGTATTTAACACATTTGTTCCATTTTGTTGTTGCAGTAGTAACAAGCACTGTCCAAAACTTATGGAGTTCCTTCGCAGCGGAATATATTTTGCTAGCATTGATATAACAAATGACAAGATCAAGATGAGGCGCACCTGGGGTATTGAGATACCAGCTGAATGCCACATTGATCTTCAGGGCAGGTTCAGGCTTGAGCATGACAAGACTTCAATGGCTGATATGGCAGCCGCCCTGATTGACGAGCACTACGCTGATATGAAGACAAAATTCCCCAAGTCAGGGCACAAACATTGGGAGAAGACCCCACTTGACCCTATCAACATTGAGTATGCAGCAATAGATGGGTACGTTGCATACGAGTTGTACCGCAGGATTCGAATCTTCAATTATGGGCAGCGTCACCTCGTACCGCTAGTACCACCACCAGTGCCCCATGGGTCTCCTACTTGGGGGTATTCTGATCCGGACGACGAGTAGTGTTTGCAATGGCAAACACTTTTATCTCTATTATGTAGTGCTTGGGGGTCTCCTGATCCGGACGAGTAGTGTTTGCAATCCGGAAGAGTAGGATTGGTATCTTCAATTATGCAGTACTTTCTGTAATGGATATCTGAACTATTATTTCTATTACGTCCCTGTTTAAGTACGGTTTGTGTGTAAGAATATTTAGTATGATGTGAGCAAGCTTCCTGAAGCATTGTGATGTATGTGATGAAGATTGTCCATGGTTACGGCGCAATAAGCAAGGGACACACGTGAAGAAAAAGTTTTATACCCCAAGATCCCACTCTGGGATGTGATCGGCTTCATTGTCATCACTTTCTTCTCTAGTGAGTAGCTGAGATGGTCCATTTTGTACACGAAGTGCATCCAGTTTTTGCCGTAACCCTCTCAACTTTTTAGCACATGCTATGTGGGTGAAATGATGATACCATGCCAACTTTCAACCTTTTCAGAGTTCATTTGTATTGCTTTTCAATTTCAGGGCCATTTAGCTCAAAAAAATCAGTAAATGCATGAAAAAAAGGAAATGAAGTCAGAAAGGGTTGAAAATTGATGATGTGGCTTTGAATGGTGCATTTTGAACACACAAAAAGTCTGGAGTTCAAATAAGTTCAAAAAAAATGAATCCCTTTATAACAGATGAATTTTCGTCCGAAACCCTGATACTTCGAAAGAGATTGTCCATTTTGTACACGAAGTGCATCCAGTTTTTGCCGTAACCCTCTCAACTTTTTAGCACATGCTATGCGGGTGAAATGATGATACCATGCCAACTTTCAACCTTTTCAGAGTTCATTTGTAGTGCTTTTCAATTTCAGGGTCATTTAGCTCAAAACAAATCAGTAAATGCATGGAAAAAAGGAAATAAATTCAGAAAGGGTTGAAAATAGATGATGTGGCTTTGAATGGTGCATTTTGAACACACAAAAAGGCTGGAGTTCAAATAAGTTCAAAAAAATGAAATCCCGTTGTAACAGATGAGTTTTCGTCCGAAACCCTAATACTTCGAAAGAGATTGTCCATTTTGTACACGAAGTGCATCCAGTTTTTGCCGTAACCCTCTCAACTTTTTAGCACATGCTATGCGGGTGAAATGATGATACCATGCCAAATTTCAACCTTTTCAGAGTTCATTTGTAGTGCTTTTCAATTTCAGGGTCATTTAGCTCAAAAAAATCAGCAAATGCATGGAAAAAAGGAAATGAAGTCAGAAAGGGTTGAAAATTGATGATGTGGCTTTGAATGGTGCATTTTGAACACACAAAAAGGCTGGAGTTCAAATAAGTTCAAAAAAATGAAATCCCTTTGTAAGAGATGAGTTTTCGTCCGAAACCCTGATACTTCGAAAGAGATTGTCCATTTTGTACACGAAGTGCATCCAGTTTTTGCCGTAACCCTCTCAACTTTTTAGCACATGCTATGCGGGTGAAATGATGATACCATGCCAACTTTCAACCTTTTCAGAGTTCATTTATAGTGCTTTTCAATTTCAGAGTCATTTAGCTCAAAAAAATCAGTAAATGCATGGAAAAAAGGAAATGAAGTCAGAAAGGGTTGAAAATTGATGATGTGGCTTTGAATCGTGCAATTTGAACACACAAAAAGTCTGGAGTTCAAATAAGTTCAAAAAAATGAAATGCCTTTTGTAACAGATGAGTTTTCGTATGAACTAATAGCAAAAAGAATGAACTAGAAAACTTTTATGAAACTCTAATAGCAAAAAGAATGAACTAAAAATAATCAATTAAAATATTCTGTTATGATCAACTAAAACAAAACTATAATATTCTTCAATAGCAAAAAGAATCAACTAAAAAGCTTTTATAAAACTCTAATAGCAAAAGGAATCAACTAAAAATCTTTTATAAACCTCTAGTATTTTTGAAACTAAAATTATATAAAATTTATGCAACTAAAATTATCAAAGAATTTTTTGTTCAAAACATTAATAGCAAAAAGAATTTTCATAAAGAAATTTTTTGTTAGAAACTTTAATAGCAAACTAAAATAACCAAATCTGTTTTTGATTAAAACAGACATTTAAAATAACCTAAAACTTACCAAATTGAATATAATGATAAAACACAGTAATATTAAATAGCAGGAAAAAGGATCACTCAAAAATCTCTTTTTTTAGTAAAGTTATTCACAAACTAGTGATTCACACAAATTTCAAAAAATTCTAATTTAAACTATTCAAATTTGAAAACTAAAGGCACTAACAGAAAGTTTATAATTTTTGTGACCTAAAAGCAAAAAGAATGAACCAAAAAACAGTAAGTAGGAACAAAATAAAATAAATAAAGCAAAAAACAAAACAAAAAACTGGAATTTTTTTAAAAAAAATGCCACCTATTGGGAACCAGCTTGTTGGGCCAGGATTCAGGCCCGCAGAAGACCCAATAGGCCCACAGGCAAAGACAGATTAGGCCCGATGGCCTGCAGTAGAGAGGAGCTCGAGAGGGTATGCGCAGTAGCGCTTATAAACCACTCTCGAGCTCTCTCGTCTAGCGAGGTGGGACTAAAAATTTGGCCCCGGGCAGAATCACCTTTGGTCCCGGTTGATGCCACCAACCGGGACCAATGCCCCCCTTTGGTCCCGGTTGGTGGCACCAACCGGGACTAAAGGTGGGCATTGGTCCCGGTTGGTTCCCCGAACCGGGACCAATGCTTCTTCTATATAACTAAACACTTGGAAAATTTCAGATTTCATATGCCATTGCCCCGAGCCCGCCGCCCAGTCGCCGCCCCGTCGCCGCCCCGAGCCCCGTCGCCACCCCGTCGCAGCCCCGTCGCTGCCCCATCGCCGCCCCGAGCCCATCGCCGCCCCGTCGCCGCCGTCCTCGTCGCCGCCCCGAGCCCGCCGTCCCCGTCGCCGCCCCGTCGCCGCCCCGTTGCCGCCCCGTCGCCGTCCCGTCGCCGCCCCGTCGCCGCCCCGTCGCCGCCCCGCCCCCGTCTCCGCCCCGTCGCTGCCCCATCGCCGCCCCGAGCCCATCGCCGCCCCGTCGCCGCCGTCCTCGTCGCCGCCCCGAGCCCGCCGTCCCCGTCGCCGCCCCGTCGCCGCCCCGTTGCCGCCCCGTCGCCGTCCCGTCGCCGCCCCGTCGCCGCCCCGTCGCCGCCCCGCCCCCGTCTCCGCCCCCGCCGCCCCCTTCGCCGGCCCTCCCCCGCCACCCCCGTCGCCGCCCCGTCCCCGTCGCCTCTCCGTCGCCGCCCCATCCCCGTCGTCGCCCCGTCGCCTCCGCGTCGCCGCCCCCGCTGTGAGCCGCCGCCACCCCTGCTCTGTGGATTTTTTTAAATATATGTTGATTTTTTTATATGATGAATGTTTATGTTTTAGTTGTTTTATGTTTTATTTAATTATTAGGAGTCTTAGGAAAAAATTAGTATGTGTATGTTAGATTACAGAAAAAAAAATGGTTTTATGAAAAATTAGTGATTTAACGATAAGAAAACGTTCTCATAGGAATTTGTCTCGACGTCGACGATGCCCGGCCCTCATCCTCATCGTCGAGTGGTCCGCGAGAGCCTGCTTGATAGGCGCCATGTCCGGGACTGGGCTCCGCCGGGCTGGCACTGGGAGGTGCTACCTTCCCGGGCTCGGAGGTTGGTGAGGAATCCAAGTCTCGTCGTCGACCCGGAGCTTCTGTGGTGGCGGTCACGCGGGCCACTTTCGGTGCGGAGGGAGCGGGCCCCCGCGGAGGTGGTACGTCGCCGTGTCAGGGAGGAGGACGAGCACGTCCGTCGCTACATGGCGGCGTTGGACGCCCGGTTCGACAATACCTGGCAGATTCTTCAGGGATCTCACCCGAGTTATGATCCCGTGATGGTTCCTTATCTTTGGGTGTCCACCGCCGGTGACTCAGAGACCGCTAGTGAACCTAGTTCACCGTCCTCCACTTTGGATTCTAGGATATTCGATCTGTATTAGTGATCTTATATGATAATATTCGAGATGTATTAGTTAATATTTGATGATGCATTAACTGGATTGTTCGGGATGATGTATTAGTTAATATCGAGTGCTTGTGATTTGCCAGTCATTCCGGCAAAACATAGGGAATTTTTTCTATGTCATTGCTCGATATATGGAACGGGTTGACTTCAGGTCTGTTTCGGCTCCTTGTGTGTCTTTCAGTGAGGGAGAGTGTCCACCATATATATATATATATATATATATATATATATATATATATATATATATATATATATATATATATATATATATATATATATATATATATATATATATATATATATATATGAGAGAGAGGAAGAATCCCGACTGTTGTCGTGGGGGCGCTTCTCCTTCGTTCCCGTGTGCTAGACATTTTGGTGTAATGCACTCGGGGACGAATGGAGGAGCCACCATCACCGACGGTCGCAATATCAGAGGGAGTGCCCACCATATACGTGAGATGAGAGTTTAGGAAGCAAAGACTCGACAGACCTAAAGTCAACCCGTTGCATATTTTGCGTAATAGTGATCTGTGTGTTGATCAGTTTCCTGGTAGTTGCCTTCGATCGATTTTAAATGTTTCAACTATGAACATAGGAAATGTCTGACGACGATAGCGAAAGGGAATTCGGTATGTGCGAATACTGCGAAGACGAGCGCGGTCTGTGCGACACGACTCACCTAGTTGATGGTAGGCGCTTCAGCATCGTGCTGGATGAGACCTTCGAAGTGGATACAGTAAGTCACAACGACAAGTCTTTTTTCGTAATTAAGCATGACTTCTGCTTCTTTTGCTTGAACTTATAATTTTAATTTTTTACTATTCTACTAGCGTATCCCCTGCCATGCAAGAATTTATGTCTTGGATAAGATTGGTTTCAATACTAAAAAAAATATGGAGGTAAAGAGAGTTCACTTGAGGACCGAGCATGGTTATACTTTTGCCGTAAAATTGTACAATGCAGACACCTACTCCTATTTTGAATGCAAAAGTTGGCAAGCACTATGCAAGGCTTATGCATTTGAGCCTAATATGCTTATCACCTTTGATATTCGTCCGGAAGATGAAATTGAAGGTAATATCGACATCTGGGTCGATGTGCAGACACCTCCAGTTCTACCATTATGTGAGTTTCTCAACCATATTTATTATGATTTCGATTCTGCCTCCTTGTGAGTTTGTTAAACATATTTATTATGTAATTTATATTGTTTATTTCAAAATAGTTCACAGCTTATTTCCATTGACAGCTTATTTTCATTCTTTAAAAAATGTACGGAAGATGGTAGACAGAACCTACTACACCGATGGCGCAGAATTAACTTGTCAGGAGAAAAATCATCTTATCGCATTTATTAATGATCTTCAGAATTACAATACCTATTATCAAACTCCTACACATTATGGTCAATACGTGCCACTAGTGCACGTGTTGAACTATGGTAACATCCATGGAGATCGCATGGTAAGATTTTTTACTATTACGACATCCGTGCATCTTTTGCATAAATTATTTTAAAAACTAAACTACATTGCTAACTACGAAGTTATTACTATGTTTTTCAACAGAAAATCCCGAATGATTGTGTGCCTCATTTGATGTTTCCGAAAGGTCACCTCGATGTTATGAGCTTACTGCCACCAGGTCATCATATGCATCACTGTTGTCCATACCGGATTTCTAAAACCGATGAAGACATGACAATCAAAGATTGGAAAAAATGTATGGTCGATCGTAGGGAGCTACTTGGAAGCAACGTTGTGCGACGTGCAAGAATTGGAGACAGGATAATCTCCATTCTCCATAATGGAGAGTCAGGGCCTATCTTGTTTTATGCTATTTTACCTAAGAGAGGCCGGGTAGTTAGGTCCTAGCTAATACTCATGATCATGTGCTAAGAACAATTAAGTATGGTTGGTTAGATGACTATGATGATGATGATCGAGTATGACTTGTTATTATGATAACGAGTAGTTCTAAGAACAATTAAGTATGGTTGGTTAGATGACTATGATGATGATGATCGAGTATGACTTGTTATTATGATAACGAGTAGTTCTAAGAACAATTAAGTATGGTTGGTTAGATGACTATGATGATGATGATCGGGACACTTCTCTCTATTAGCTAGCTAACACAATATGAAACCCTAAATTAACCCTCCAAACCCCCCCCCCCCCATTTGAAAAAAACAAAAACAAAAACAAAAACCCCAGTGCCTTTTGGTCCCGGTTGGTGTTACCAACCGGGACTAAAGGTCCTCCTGCCTGGGCTCCCAGCACCAGCCACGTGGAGGGCCATTAGTCCTGGTTCGTAAGCCAACCGGGACTAAAGGTTTTGGGCTTTAGTCCCGACCCTTTAGTCCCGGTTCCGGAACCGGGACAAAAGGCCCTTACGAACCGGGACAAATGGGGGTTTTCCTACTAGTGATCACCATCCACATGGTTTGCCGAAGCATCAACCCCACTTCCACCACTATGGCCGAAACCAACACCACCTCTGAACGCACCTCCACCATCAATTCGGAACCCAACTCCTCCTCAACCACCTCCAAACTCAACACCACGACCCATGGCACTAATGTCGAACCCTCCACCACCCATGCCACCAATGCCAAACCCAACACCACCACCCGTGCCGAACCCTCCACCACCCATGCCGAACCCTCCACCACCGGCCATAATGTTCTGAAGCTGCATCTTCCTTCGGCACATGATCTCCATTCTTTTGATCTCCCAAAATTCTCTTGTCATTGCATCTAAGCCCTATGGATTCATCATCATGAACCGGTCCTCCTAAGCGGTTCTCCCGTCCTTCCTTTTTTGCTCCTTTAGGGCGAGCTTGCGCTCCTCGAAGGCACACCTCTTCTCCCACTTCTCCTCCTTGTCCTTCTCTTTCTTCTAGGCATGGCCACCTTTGCATCCCAATTCTTGGATAGCATAGCCTCTTTCATCTTCGTCATCTTATCAATTTGATCCCTCAAAGTGATTGCCTCGGCTGTCCTCTTGACTCTCGCTTTCTCCTTCTTGTTTCCATTCGGTTTGCCCTTGTTTCTTCCTCCTTTTGGTGCATCATCAGTATCATCATCATCCTCATCCTCCATTTTGACACCTCTCTTTGAAGGGGGTTCCTTATCCCTCACCGTCCACTTCTTACTATCCCAGAGCCATTTGCAACAATGATGAAGATTGAATGACCGGCCATTCATGCCCGGGGTTTGCTCGTAGTACTCATTAGCGATGCGATTCTACACACACAAACATTAATACAAGTATGAGCTCACGCTCTTCATATCAACATGGCTAGGGACATGAAGATGAAGAAATACTCACATAATCATCAATAGTGATGCCATTTGGTGGTGCATTCCGCACTTGCTCCAAGCACCCATTCCAACAGCCGCAACATTTGTTGATGGTGTCCCAATGGCCTTGAAGACTTCCAAGGACCGGTCGGAAGGAAATGGCATCATTTTGTGATACTTGTCCTCGATTCTTTCCCAATAACATCCATAGCTTTGATCCTTGCCAACCACCGCGTCAAGAGAGATACTCTCCCATGCTTAAACAAAGCACACATCCTCCGACCCCGTGCACTTACCCGTCCTCCCCATCCTTGCATCATAGTTAGCATCGTCAATCACTTGCAAGTCATCATCACCGTCTTGATCCACCTCAACATGAGTCGCATCGAAATCACCAAGGGGAGCACTCAAATCCACCTCGCTCTTGACCAACATCTCGGTGCATGTGGATGGCACACTTTGGCTACAAAATTTAGTGGGCAAGCTCACACAAGTGTTCCGAACGGCAAAATCATAGATCACCGGAGCAAACCAAGGAAAAGAAACAATTTTATGCCTCCCAATCATTTCATCGAACACGTGGTAGGCGTCACTGACGGAGTCGCCGGGAATGTGGATGTCGTGGACGACCGGAGGCAGAGGAGGAGCCCGGCCTCTTGTTGTGAGCACCTTCTTCCTCGGGGCCTTTGCCTGTGCACCGGCCGAGCTGGTGGAGGGGATCTTGTTCCTCCCGTCCGCGGCCTAGATGTGTGAAATCGGAGAGGGGCCGAAGGTGGGAGGTGTCGCGCCGGCTGCGCCCACTTGGACGAGGTGGCTCCCCTGCCGCCTCGTCTTGATAGTAGCGGCGGAAGGAGTTGGGGCGGTGCCGGCATGATCGGCCATGGGAGGCGCGGACGGACGGATCGGTGACGGTGGCCTCGGTGGCCCATGATATGGGACACCGGGGGGGTTACTCCATTCGGCCGAAATTCGATGCCGCGAGGCCGGACGGCGAGGTCGGGGCGGGATTGGAGGCGGCTGCAGTGGCACGGGAGGCGGGAAGTGAACCGTCCGAAAGTTGCTTCGCGTCAAGGGTAAAGGGCAGCCGGCAAAATCCCACGGAATCCCCTTGATATGAACGGAATGCGCTCGCGGATCCGGGATCCCACGAAAATAATTCCTGGACGGTCGATTTTAGGGTATCTGTTCGGGCCGGTCAAACACCCGCGGTCGCACAAACCAACTGTTATTTTGCCGGATGGCCCAGTTTGCGGGATCTTCTAGAGATGTTCTAAACCCTAAAGCCCAATTACTATAGCTTTTTTTTTACGTTTTGGGGAAAAAGAATATGCATTTTCTTTTATCTGCGAAATCTTCCCCCTTCCCCTTATGGCCTTCCGAGCCGCCGCGAATGGTGGTGCTTCTCGTTGCCAGCCGGCCGGTAGAGTGCTCTACCTAGGCGTTGTCTCCGGAGCCCCGCCGTCCAGCATAAGCGTCCCGAGCCCCTAGCGGAGGCATGCGGCTGGAAGCAAGGAAGGGAGGGATCTGCGGCGGGGGATGTGGCTGCAACTGCTTCGACCGGCGTGCGCGCTCGCCGCACCGAGGTGCGCGTCGGCGTTTTGGATCTGCTCTTCCTCACCGGAGGCGACTCCTAGAACCTCCAAGGTTCGACCTCTCCTCCCCACCATCTTCCCCTCTGATCCACTAACCACTGCTCTGCATACAGAAATACGCTTAGTTTTTGACGGAACCTCGTCAGAGGGCTAGGAGCTCTGGCATTGCATTAAGAAGAAGAGAATTGATCCAGTTCATAAGGGAAACCGGATCGAAAACCTCACATAGTGACCTAGTTTATGAGGAAAACCAGGCCAAAAAACCGCACAAGCAATGTAGCCTCGTCGACCACCCAACCCAAGGCCACAATTGCAACAAACACACACCACCAACTCCGGAGCCGCCGCTCCGACATCCCCCGCTCGCTCGCGAGCCGCATCGTTGCACGACACAGACACCTCGTAGCCCTTGCTACACAAGACGCCCGCCCGCAGACCACAAACGTTGCGCCAGACATCCGGGGCCGCCGCCCCGACGTGCCAGCCAGACCGACCCCTCAGATCGCGTCGACCAGGCCGACGAACTCGCTACCCTCGTAGGACCAGGTCGCCACCCATACCATGCTGAGCCACGGGTCTACCCCATAGGACTGCCGCTGCATGGCCATCTGAGGCCGCCGCCTCGGCATACATCCACCGTCCGGGGCCGCCGCCCCGGCATCCACCACCCTGACCACAAGGCAACCCTGCAGCTGCCGAAAACCCGCTGCCCCATAAGTGTCAAGGTTCCAAGGCGACGCCTCCAAGAAGGTAACAACATAGGTGTCGCCGTCGCCCGCTCCGACGGAGCTTGGATTTTCACCCAGAGATCACATGACACTCATGGCGGTAGAGGTAGCTCCACAATGAGGCCTTCAGGAAGGAATGCGACGCCCGAGAGCGACGCCATCATCGGCACCGACCAAGCAAGTGCAAAGCATTCGCCAGGAGCACCTCCTTCGCCGCCGAGCCACACAAGGAAGCCCGGAGCATTTGAGCGTAGCAAACTGAGCAGGGGCATCGTTGCCGACCACCCATCCACGTCTGCCCCGAAGACCGGAGACCTATCTCCACGACCACCGGAGCACACCCACCTATGCGGCGCCGCCACGCCGCCATCCATAACTGCGGTTCACCGCCACCACCGCAGCTCCACAAGCCAAGGGAGGAGCCCCCGGCACCCGAGGGCGCCCTGCCGCTGCCACAGGAGCACATCCGAGCGCCACCACCAACGGATCTGGGAGTTGGACCCGCGGCGGTCAGCCACAGCACCACCTCCCCACCCAAACCGAGGGAGGAAGAGGAAGGTGCCTCCACCAGGTCCGGGGCCGCCGCCCCGGCTTGCCATCTCCGGCGAGGCGCCGCCGCCGACCACTACCGAACGCGGCCGTGCCGCCGAGGGCGCCAGATCCGCCGTGCACGCCATCGCACGCGCCCGCATCTTGCGCCGCCAAGCCACTGTCGCCTGCCTCCACCGCGGGCCGTCGTGGCCGAGCGCGCCGCTCCGCACCACCGCTCCGAGGCCGCCGCCCCGGCGTCCGCGCCAGCTCCAGCCCGCACCGCCCGCCAGGCACCTCCCCCGCCCGATCCAGATCGAAGACGAGGCGAGCCACACCCACGGCCAAGCTACCCCACCACCGCGCCGCCCGGCACACGGCCCACGCTCTGCCGCCGCCGAGACTGCGCCGGAGAGCCGCCGCGCCGCTGCGCCCGGCGCCAGCACCGCATCCCACCGTGGCCGCCCCGTCCCGCATCGGGGCCACCGCGCGAGGAGCCGAGAACGCCCCGCCGCCGCCGCCGCCGGCCAGGCAATTTGCCTGGCCGCACCCTGTGGCGGCGGCGAGGGAGGAGGAGCGGGGTGGAGGAGGCCTCTGGCGGCAGCGGCGTGGTCGCCCTCCCCGTCGCACGCGGGGCGACGCGGGAGGGGATGGGGTTACGCGGGGAAGTCTGATGCAGTCTTATTAAACTGCAAATTTCTTGCACTGTCTGCACTGTCTCAGGTCGTCCGCAGAAATACGCTTAGTAGTTCAGATCAACTTTTTTTTAACCCTATCATCGATGTAGAACCTAGCAGTTAGTGATGTGCCACACTGTCAATTAGACAAATACGCGACGATTACGTGCCAAATCCTTGCTGAATGGAGCCGCCGGATATGCCAAATGCCACATTGCTATTCGAGGGTCGTGGCTAGGAGCCCACATGCCTCAGCAACCCCCAATAATAGATCGATAAATGGTTAAATATTGTGTTAGCAACTTAGCATCAAAGTCGTATGCATTTCTACTAGCTTCAATCCCTGACGCAGGCTTGGTTAGGCAGCTGAATTAGGTGTGTGAGTTTGTTTTTGAGTCTATATACTACATACATGGTGGTGAGTACCGTCTATAGAAATACTCCCTTCGCAAATAAATATAAGAGCATTTAGATCATTAAAGTAGTGATCTAAACGCTCTTATAATTCTTTACAGAGTGAGTACAAATTAGCAATTCACACTTATATGAGTTGTGAGATGTCGCTGTAAAGCCTAACTAATGACAAGTTCCTTGATTAGAAAGCACTGATGATGAGTGTCACACTGTTAGAGTAATATGAGATGCGCTGGAGGCTTGTCAAGCGTTGATCAAAGAAGATTAACTTCCATTATCTGTCTAAGAAGGACCTAAGCGCCTAAAACCTGCATTCAAATCCATCTCACGTGATCATTATAAATAGTTGAACTTTGTGTTAGCATATAGGTGCATACTTTCTTTAGTATCGCAACCGGCTTTGACAGCTATTAGCATCAAAGCCATATGTATTTTAACTAAATTCACTACACCACGACACTACTTCCTCAACACACAGATTGGTTGGGAAAACAGCTTCCGCCAATAGACAATCGGTTGGGAAAAACTATTGCCGACCGACACCGTCTGTTGGGGAAAGTCCAGACGGGAAAGCCTTTTCCCAACCGACATATCTTTACCGACCGACTATTGGACAGCTATACGAAACATTACCGACCGACATTTTGTTGGCCTTTCCATGAACCTTTCCCGACCGACTTTCTGTTATGAACTTTTCCCGACCGACTATTCGACGACAATACCTTTGCCGACCAACGTTCTGTTGGCTCTTCCATGAACCTTTCCCGACCAACAATCTGATGGTACTAGTTTTACCGACCAACTATCCGTTGGCCCTACCATGAACCTTTCCCGACCAACTGTAGGATGGTGCTTCCTTTTGCTGACCAACAGTTCATAAGCATTTTACCAAAGGTATTTTGCGTCTTACCTTGTCAAAACAATAACAATCAGGTTACATATCTCGTCAATATTAATCAAGTCTTGCATGTACTCTGAAAATATTAAACCAGAACCAAACAAAAATAGCACTAATAATTCCCATAATAACCATAACTAAATAAGAGGAAACATTTGTCCGATGATTCAATTCTTGCTCTGTTACATAAGACATCAAAATGATAGCTACAAGATGCATTGTTTTTGCTCCAGTACAAAAGATATTTAGTTGACGCACACTAACAGCATCATGGTTCACTTCTTGGTCCTCTTTGTCTTTCCTACACAACCTGACAACAACCTGGAAAGACAAAAAAACATACAATTAATATACATGCAAGCTGATGAATTTCCTTTCCACTAAATACTATTGTACTAACGGTTCAACTTCACAGTAAAGAGCATCAGGCATGAAACATAGAAACCGGATTAATATACAACCAGCTAACTTTGAGGTGAATAAATTTGATTTGCAGGCATGTAAACTTGGTATCCTTACGGAAGCGTCGAACTAAGAATAACGAAAGTCAGCCAGGAGATGTGACCCAAAGTTTTGAGAAATAATTGGATGACTGAACCATTTCATGACAATCTTCACGTGATTTATATCACATGGTGAAAAGAAATGTTGTGTACTGAACAATTTTTGTTATGCTCTGAAACTGAAAATAATTCATGTCAAGGTGCAGAACAAGGAACATAAACAAATGTTGTAGCTGTGTTGCCTGCTACACTCATCTAGTTATAACTTCAGGACGCAAAGTACTAGCTGCCTTTCGACAATGATGACGAAGAAAAGATATATTCTCATGTTTTCTTCCTGGTGGCAGCAATGGATACATGGACACCGAAAACAGAATGCTATCTTCCTGGTGGCAGCAATAGCTACATGGACACTGAAAACAGAATGTATCTTCCTGGTGGCAGCAATAGATACACTGGGGATACTACAGCTTGCAAAACCATGGTATATACTTGGACCAAACAACTCAAAGTATTTTCAAAACTACAGTTTTTTTTCAAGAAAAGGCCACTAGTTTTCTTTCTTTCTTTTCTCTGGGGTGGAAAAGACCATAGTGCGCCAGACTATTACATTCAGAAATGCATCAGAGAAAAACATATGTACTTCAGTGCCACAAATTAGATTAGATTAAGTCATTACTTTCAGAGAAGCATATGTACTGTACATCCAAATCTTCATAGGTATAAGAGCCAGAACCTATGAAACCATCAGGTTACGGATAAGAGAAATAAAGATTATAAATACTAGACTGGCCTAGAAACAAGATTCAGAAATCGCAACTTTAGAAAGCAACTAGCAGTGTATTAGGCTTTGTTCTGTACTATGGAGGTGCCCTAATCCTGATAAATGTGTGTGTGTGTCGAGTGAGACTTGTAGTTAAAAAAAAGTTATTAACTGTGGATTTAGCCAAAAATAAGACGATGGGTATTTTCTGTTCAGCAAAATTGAAGGACCAGATTCATGAACAAGCAGTACAACAGGAGGTTATTCATGAATAAACTGAAGGACTAGATCTATGAACAAATAATACAATAGGAGGTTATCTAAGACAAACTGAAGCTATGTACTGGACATTATCTAAGACAAACTTTAGATGAGAAGTGGCAGTGAGCTAGGCAGACATGATAATAAGACAAGATAGACCAGCCCTGGTTTTTAGCTCAAAAATGAATACTAGCTCAGCATTCAGAAACTGGGAAGATTTCTCCTATATAATACACAAATAAGTACTAGCTCAAAAATAGTGATTGGAAAAATACCTTAGCGGCGGGACGAGGAAGATGCCACTGGTTTGTAGGGTTTTCTGGCCAACTGAGGAAATACATTTTAGGATTGACAAAGACAACAACTCTGATAAAGACAGCAACAACCGACTCTAGCTGATCTAAGAAGTTTAAGGTTGACCTGCAAAGTGGTCCTGCTCCAGAGAGTAATCCTAACTTGACAATAACTGCAATGACAGAAAACAAGGCAATATAACTACAAAGGACAAAACAGAGTAAAGATAACTAAAAGAAGGCAGTTCAAAAAAAAATACCCACAGTCAGTGAGAAGTATATGCATCTTGAACGAGGGAACATATCTCCCAATCTTAGGCCCTTTGAAATGGACAACAATAGAAATGCTAGAGATTACTGAATTGCTGAATCACGTCTCCCAGTCCTAGGCACCTTGTCAACCTCCTCTGGAGTGATATTTCCATCCTACAATGGAGAACATTCAATGCAACTAAACAAAGATTTTTTTACAGTGTCCGCGAATATCACAACTGAAAAAAGTAAGCATATTCTGCCATTTCATTCTCTACATTACAACCAAATAAAACATGAACTTATCGTTTTTATTTTGTGTGACAAATAAAGAATGCAAGCATGTGTTGAATCAGACTGTTTTCGTTTCAGAGAACCTGTAGTCTCAAATGCAGACACCCAAGCTTTCCCAGTCTCTATATTCAGTTAAATATGCACGTCTTTTTCAAGTAGAACAGAACAGCAAGGCTTGCAGATCGAATATACCAAGTCACACAGATGTGAGTATATCTTTCTATGCACTATTATCTCCCACGGAGAGGTCACTTTGCTACGTGTGTTCATATGTTCGCCCAAAGCACGAATGGAGACACTTCACATATAGCTAAAAAGTCTAGATAACAGCACCAGGATTTTAAGCTTGAAAACTAACATCTGAAGAAAATATTTGCCCAGTAAAGAAAATATTTGCATCGACAGTAAATAGATTTTAAGCTTGAAAACTAACATCTCTTCTATGCCGGGATTATCGCCCAGCAGCAGTATCTGCTTCTCAGCTGGAGGAAGTGTGGTTTCATTTATTGTTTACTACTGATCCTGGCAAGAAAAAATATTAAGATGAAGTATAAGCATTGAAAATACAGTAGTGGCTAACCTAATAAACAAAAGACAACCTAAAAATTAACTAAAATATATGAAAGTAGTTGGCAACATGATGGTTTTAAACTGAAACTGAGAGCGACATTCATTCAGAAACATTCTCTGAAGCGGGATTTTAATTATCACCAAATATTAAACAAAATGGGACACAAATAAGTAAGAGTTAACAGGATACTTCAGAAACATCAGCATTCAGGAGCAATACTGCAGTTGCACTAGCACATCAAGCAGCACAATAGTGGCTAGCCGCACACTGCACAACAGCAGCTAGTACGACACAACAACGCAAGAAGCAAGCACCACAGGAGCAGTAGCAAGCATCTGCACAGGCACACATATGGTAAGACAACAGCAGCAATGCACAAAACAGGGAAGAGGGACGAGTAGAAGAACTACCTGGTGGATGCAGCGGAGTAGATCGGCCGTCGGATAGGCAGGGGAGCCGATGGGAGAGGCGGCGAAGGGGGGGGGGGGGGGGTTGAGGTTGGTGAGCCACCGCCGCCAAGCTCTCCTCGTGTCCCGAGCCCCTTACTAACCCTATCCCAAGACCTCTCTCGCCTCTGCCAAGATCTGCTCTGTACTAAGACGGCGATGGTGGAAACTACGGTGGAGAGGGGAAAGGACGGGCCAGGAAGGGTGGCGGCAGCCTCGCTAGATACTTACGTGAGGTGGCTGGCCGGAGAGAGCACTTGCCGGCGGAGAGAAGTCGAGCGCTTGGCTGTGGCGGGATGGTGTGAGTCGGTGGTGGAGACGCAGGAGAGGGGGCAACATCCTCGCCGGCCGGAGAGAGAGTTCGAGCAGCGAGAGATCGAGGGCTTGAGCGGCGGCGGCGGAGCAGGAGGATTTAGGTTATGGGCAGATTTGGGGGTAGTCTGGTTGAAGGCAGAACAAGAAAGAATGAGGTATTTTTTCACTCAGCGGGCTGGTTTCGCGCTAAGATTTTCATCCGCGCGCGCTACCTGGTCGGCCCATTACCCACGAGCAGTCGGTCGGCATTATTTACCGACCAACCATCCGAAGGAAAGTGTAGCATTCCCGACCGATAATGTGATGTAAAAGAGTAAAGTTTTCCCAACCGACACTGTGATGCTATATGTGAGTATTGCCAACTGATAGTCCGAGACATGTTTTCCCGACCAACAGTTTGTTAGTGTACTGTACTTTCCCCAACACACGTCTGTAGGGAATATGGTGTCGTGGTGTAGTGATTTTAAGCCTTGATGTGGGTTGTTTATGTTGGAGGAAGGACGTCACATGCAGGCTTCGTTCGGGCAGTTTGATTAGCTCAGTCAGTGCAGCTAGAGTCCGTAGGAATTAAAAATAATAATTGATCCTTATGTCATTATGTGAGAGTCTGTTGAGGCAGCACTGTCTACTGTCTAGTAATGAGAGCCGGCCTGATGCAGAAATAACTAATGAGTCTGCTGTTAAAAACTAATGTGCAAGGGCTTAACTAATGAAACTGATGCAGAAATAACTAATGAGAAGCAAGTCCGCGATGTCACCTGTGATGTTGAGGATGGTCTCCAGGACTTCTTTGTCCGAGTCCATGGACAATCCTAGTGGTGCATCCCTCGTACGCTTCTCGACCGTCGCCATGTCGCCAAGCAGATGAAGGAGCTTAGGACCATGGTCGAGGACGTGAGCTAGAGGAACTTGCGCTACGGCCTCTTCAAGGGCTCTAGCTCCACTCATCCTTTTGCTACATCTTCTGCTGATGTTGCCATGTCTGGTGTGGATGAAGCAAGGCACGCCGCGAAGCAAGGTTTTTAATTTCGGAAACAAAATAATTTCGGACCCCAGTGAAATATGCGAAATTTCGGAAATTTTGCATATTTCAGATTTTGAGATTTCAAATTTAACTTAATTTTATTGAATTCTGACATAATTTCAATTTATTTTGAAATTAGTTTGAAAATGACTTGAAATTTCGAGGTTAAAAAAATTTTCAGACCCCACTGAAATATGCGAAATTTCGGAAATTTCACTGAAATTTCTTTAAATTTTTTAACCCTGCACGAAGCAACACCAGGCGAGATTGGATCTTGCCCAGTTGATCAACAACGAAGGTGACAACCAAGTTGGAGTGATCGGTGTATAGGGAACAAGTAGCAGTGTTGGGCATACCTCCATCATCTAGGAGGCCTATGCGAATCCAATCACCAAACTGAATTTTCCATGCCGAGTATGGTGAGGGTGATGAGCCCTTTTCATCCAACAGATTTTGTCCAGAGCATGGTGAAACAGTTTCATGCAGCGGTAGGGGATCGTGTTCTGCTGGAGGGGGAAACCAAGGTGGAGGATTTGGCTCAGGCCTTCGATGAATATGTCAATGAGAACAGGTGTCTGATTGTACTTATTGGCATATCTACCATTGAAGAATCGCACTAGATAAAGACTTGCTTCCCAGATAAGTCTCCACGGAGCAAGTTGAAGTTTCAAGCTTATGCGCTAGCCAAGCAAGTGTACCTGTCGCGATGGGTTTGTACTCGCGCTACTGCTATTTAACAGTAGTGTGGCCTCACCAACCCGCGCTACTTCTAAGAATCTACTTATAGCCTTTTCCCTAGTATTGTGGCCACCCCACGCTGCCAGACGGTGACCCACCTAGTCGGGCTGTTAGGGGCCCCTATGGCACCCCTCTAGCCCATCTTTGATCTCCGGTCTTCATAATGGAAATGATTCACAAAAAACCTTTGCAGTTATGAAGCTCTGAAAAATTGTGTTTTTTTTTGTTGTAAATTAGCTACAGATTTCCAGCTGTCCGGCAATCTCCCTCTTTGTGTATACCTTGTAATTTAAGAGAGAGAGAACTCACTAAAATTGCATCAAAATGTGAAATATTCACTGAAATAGAATGAGTGATACCAAGAAATAGTGATGCAAAAAGGACGTATTAGGCATCACACCTCCTAGTCCAATAAATAGCACGTGGGTTAAATGACGGAAAATTATCTAGTGCTCCCCTCCCACCTCCTTACTTCACGGGTAGCTTTGGTCATTTCTCTAGAACCCGTAGGTAATATAAAGGACCCCATGATCTCACACTCACTTGAATACACTCAATCGGAGGATCACTCTCTCGTTCCTAGGACCTTTCAGACTAGTTGGGATTAATAGGACTTCGGAAACATCCGCACTCCAGGTGCATCGTGCCCTGGGCACCACTCTCGATGACCCCTGCCATAGGACACAGGTCGCGCTCCCACGAGGCTACTGAACCTCTTTAAAATGCATCATTGGGCCACTTTGTCAAGTGTACGGCGACTTTCATTATAAGCCCGCCGTACACACCGTCGCTAATTTTTGACCACACTACTAAGTATACTTCCTAGTGAAAAGTTGATTTTCGAACGTCAATAAAAACTATCGACGAAATACAAGTTGGAAGTCATATATGTGTACATACCTAGATAATTTTAATTATATGGAGCTCATGATAACTCTTGATCAGTCTATTCCCGCATTTATGATGCTCAACTAAATTATCTAGAAAAGATCTCTCATTATCACGATTAGCAATCCATTTCTATTGAAGTATAGACTATTAAACTAGTGCCAAGAAATAAAGGAAAAGGCATGTTACTGCTATACTTGCATGTTCTCAGAAAGGTTTATTGGTCAATGCTGAATTTTTCTTCTTAAGTGCACTAGTATCCATCAATTTAACATGCTAGCAAACAACTTTTTTTGACTTGTTTAACTCGTTTCCTTAATTTTCACAAAACTATTATGTAAATTAACTATATTTCTCTTACAATTTTCATATGAGACTGAGGAGTTGCCACTGTAAGAGCACTCGAAATTCAAATACTAGGCTCGAAGTAAATTAAAACATATAACATTTGTACTAAACTCTTATACTTACATATAATCTATTTTATAACATTAAATATTTTATTTTTTATTTGGTCACAATTAATATAACATTTTTTGACATAAATTGTAGCATGTATCATCGAAAGATACACCACACACACACACACACACACCATACCAAATGTAAATTGTATCTTATAGGCACAAAGTTTTGTTTTTGTTTTCAAACAATGTCTCTTAAAATAATATGTTTGAACCCCTTAAATATTAAAGAAAGGAATCTCATAGCACCATCGATTATCATACGAAACTCACATCGAATTATAGTGAATTTATCTGTGTTATGTTGCATACTTTAATATTCTTAAATATCCCGAGACAGATACAAAACACATATATACAATTTTAGAAATATCCCAAAAGTGGTTTCTAGTGTAATAGCACAAATAAAATATAGCATATAATGTATTTATGAGGAGATTATCATGTAATAGCTAGCATCATGCTTTAATTGTTATCAAATATGGTTTACACCTTCATGCTGGTTCAATACTATGCTGGGCTTTCTATGTAAATTGAGCTTGATATAGTAATGAGATTGATTTTAATAACAAACCACATACAAAATTGAAAGTATGTTTAGTCCCTAGTGATCTATTGGGTTGATAACAGAATGGTTAGTGAGACAAATGTCAGTTATTAAGTTTATCTCATGACATTAGTCTTTCAATGTGTTTATATGGAGTTGGTTGACCCACTTCAAAAATGAAAAGGGTGTTAGCTTTTTTGAAGAATCGAATGTTTTAAATGTTTTCTTTGGTGTCATAGAAAAACTGTGTTTTATTTATAAAGCGACGCGAAAGCCTACTTCGAGGGTCATAGAAAACCGTACTATTAAAAGGAGTTGACGTGATTGCATAAGAATGGCAATCATGAAAAACATATATACAAACGCATCTCATTCTTTCCGCCAAGATAATGGGTTAAATCTCGAGTGCGAATTTTCAGAGGCCGAGCCCCTCGGGTTGGCTTATCTCGTCCGCTGAGGCTTGTCTCGTGATCCATTCCTGTCGGGAACGTGCCCCCCTGTTCGTTCGGCGGGTTTAAGGTGCTAGCGTTCTAGGTGTACACTAGCAAAAAAAAACTCGTGCGTTGCAGCGCGTACAAAATAAATCTAAGAGTTCGTGCAATATTAGAGAGTTTACATGTCGTGTTGAAACATTGAGTTATATTTCCAAATCCGTCTTATCCCGAATTAATATTTATACCTGCCTACTTCAAAGATATGATGACCTGATAGGAAGTAAATAATTTACAATACTTGGCGCTTTTTTTGTTGATGCGTTGTGTCAACAATGGGGCACCTCCCCCCCCCCCCCCCCCCCCATGCAAACGCGGCCAATTCCCTGGACATCATCAGCGGGGCCCAATGGAGACATGATTGTGCATGCAGAGTTGTGAGAGAGATGGTGCAACGGAGGGGAGTAGACACGTAGAGATGGGGCATGAGAGGATGTGGTTGTCGTAGCCAAGACTACATGCCTCCTCCCACACACACCCAGCCAACACGGCAAAACAGAACATGACCAAAATGCACCGTTCTCGAACTTTCTTTCCTCTTCAAGTGATACTTTTGCACCCGAGCTCACATGAGCTCGGCTGAACAGTAAAAATACAGAAACATTTAGAAAAATTCAAAAAAATCTGATTTTTTAACGAAAAACTGTGACAATTTTTCTAACAGCTTACAAAATTTCATCATGAAATCATGTTTTTGAAAGTCGTGACAAAAAAATCAAAATGGATACCTTGAAAATGCTACTTTCGAAAGCATTTTGAAACATTGTTTGTTTTTTGCCACGACTTCCACAAATGTGATTTCAATCTTAAATTTTCCAAACTCTTAGAACATTTGCAAAGTTTGCAATACAATAATTTAGATTATTTTGAACATTTTCAAATGGTTTCCGAGTTACTGTTCATCCCGAGCTAATTTGAGCTCGGTTGTAGAAGGGTACTTTCGACTTTCTTCTCTATCTCACCAATGGTACCGGGATATTTATAGTGGAGGAATATAGTGATGGCCAGCAAGTTCCGGTGAGGGCGGAATATCTTCTCCACTCTAAGTAATAATATCTTCATCTAATATTTCACTCACATATATTTTAATTACTATATATATATAATGATAAATTTATTTGTGATATACGGTCGGCATGCACATTAAACTGTGGCAGGACGACAAATAATAGCCAATAAATTGTTATCGGGGAGCAACATCTAGATGTTCTAGTCAATGCAGCACAACATCTAGTAGCATCAGTTCATAAAAAAAAAACAGTAGCAACAACACCGATCTGTTGTCCACACATAGCTATTCCTCCACATCACTCAGCACTGCTCCGCCTCGATCTTCCTCCTCATGTTACCTCAACACCCAGCTCTGCTCCTACTCCTCCTCAGCTCCCTCCTACCAACGCCGGGTGGTGCTCCACCCCCAGCCATGATGGCCACCCGAGCTCCAGCCGCACCAACACGAGACGATGAAGTTGTCGCCATGTGCTCCCTATACCTCAATCTGCTCATGATTTGACCTCCCTATTACTCCACAACGACAGCAGCCCGTACTCCCTTTCCCTCCTCCACAGCCAAGTAACCACTACATTCTCCTCCATCCATCCTTGACCGTGGCGTCCAGATCAGGCACGGGTGCGCACATCGACTGCTTGATCTGGTATGGATGTGTGCGGTAGTTCCTCCGTCCCCTGATCTTTCCTTGGCAAGCTCACATCTTCACCCAGTCCGCACCAGGAGATGTCGCGCTGCTTGTTGTAGCCACGGAGGTCGTCGATTGGGCAAAGGACGCCCGGTGGGAGGTGACCCGGGGCGAGGTGGAGTCAGCGAGGCGGCGTCGGTTGGGCCAAAATTGTTCTCCATAAGCAGCAATAGGGCACAGAAAATTGATTATCTCTTCCTCGTGTCTTACAATGGCGAGATTCGGGATAGATGGATCCGACACTGCAAGCACGTATCAGCCAGACCCTGATGGTGGCGAGCCGAGGTTGCCTACGGGCGCCGGTGGGGAAGACATCCCCTGTTGTCTAAAGAAGATGAGGCCGACACTAGTAGAAAACGAACCTTTCGTCCGGAGCTTTAGTCCTGGTCGGGTTTGGAATCGGAACTAATGTGACCATTAGTCCCGGTTCCAACGGACGGGGGCAGGGCCACCTCTAGTTCCGGTTCAAATGGGACTTTTAGTCCCGGTTGGTGTCACCAACCGGGACTAAAGGGTTCTGGCAGACTTGCAGCAGGGTGGGGCCCCTGCGATCCCCTTTAGTCCCGGTTGGTGAAGATATCCCTATATATAGATGCTTCTTCCAGCCCGAGCCCAAGCTCTCCTTTCTCTCCTCTCTGTTTCCTTCCCCTAGCTCAAACTCATCATCCATTTTTGCCAAGATATATGAAGATTGGAGGCACCCTATCGTTGTAAAAGGTTAGCAACTTCATCCTTTCATCTCTCATTGCTAGTTTAGCTCGTTTCATGATCTATAAGTAAAGTGATTTGTGGGTTTTAGTTTGGGAGTAATTATGTGAGAGTTTATTTGATTTATATGCAATTTGAGCTCAAATTAACTTCTTGGTTTGCATATCTGTAGGAGTGGTTTACTTAGTGCCTTCCCGTCCCCGTCCTCGTCCTCACTGTCGTCGATCGCCCGCGCCGTCCCATCGCCAGCACCACCTTGGTGAGCCTCTTGTTCTTATCCTTTTTTGTAAAAAAAACTTATTTAGATAGTTACTTGTATAATTTTCTTACTTGTATGATTGTTTGTTATATATAGTGCCATGGTTTTGATATCCGTCCCCGTCGACCCTCGTACGGTTTATGATTCGGATGTGGTATATTTTCTTTTATAACTATTTTGTGTCATTACGTGTTTATGACAATTATGCCCATCAAGTTGACATGGATATTTTTATCTAGGAGGTATGTGAACCGGAAATTGCAACCGACCCTCTTGTCGAGAAGTTAAATTTAGTTGAAAAAGGAAACGATTATTTGAAAGAAAAATTGAAAAGAATTGAAGAAGAGAAGATGAAATTGGAGTTGTATGTTGCCGATGTCGTCGATGATCACAAGATCAAGATGGATGCAATGCGCTTGAAGATTAGAAGGATTAGAAAATATGCCATTAATAAAGAGGCTTGGTATCATTATGCTGTTCGATCAATTATTGCCTTAGTTGCGATTTTGATCACATTTGTTGTTGCATTTAAATGCTTTAGCTAGATAGTTGTATGTTGTTTTATGAGAATAAGTGTGTATGAACTTTATATATAAACTTGTATTAATTTGGTCACTTCGATGTTGTGTAATGAAGATGATCCGACAATGGATGTACGATGACCGACGCTCTCCCCAGTTCATTAATGGCGTGCATAGTTTTTTTGCATGCGGCTGAGGCAAACAAGAGGAAAGGTTTTACTGCGTGCGGCTGAGACAAACAAGAGGAAAGGTTTTATGTATTGTCCATGTGGTGTCTGTAAGAATGATAGGAATTACTCTACCTCAAAAGTCCTTCACAGTCACCTGCTTCAATCCGGTTTCATGTCCGGCTATAACTGTTGGACCAAGCATGGAGAAAGAGGAGTTATAATGGAAGACAATGAAGAAGAAGAGGATGATGACAACTATCCTAGGTTCCCTGAATACGATGGTACTACAATGGGGGAAGAAGCTGAAGAAGAGGCATCGGATGAGCCCGCTGATGATCTTGGTCGGGCCATTGCTGATGCAAAGAGAAACTGCGCAAGTGAAAAGGAGAAGTTAAAGTTGCAGCGCATGTTAGAGGATCACAAAAAATTGTTGTACCCAAATTGGGAAGATGACAAGAAAAAGCTGGGTACCACACAGGAATTGCTGCAATGGAAGGCAGAGAATGGTGTATCTGACAAGGGATTTGAAAAGTTGCTGAAAATATTAAAGAAGATGCTTCCAAAGGACAACGAATTGTTCGACAGTACGTACGAAGCAAAGAAGGCTGTTTGCCCTCTAGGATTAGATGTGCAGAAGATACATGCATGCCCTAATGATTGCATGCTCTACCGCGGTGAGTACGAGAATTTGAATGCATGCCCGGTATGCGGTGCATTGCGCTCTAAGATCAGCCACGATGACCCTGGTGATGTTGAGGGTGAGCGTCCCAGGAAGGGATTCCTGCCAAGGTGATGTGGTATGCTCCTATAATACCACGGTTGAAACGTGTGTTCCAAAACAAAGAGCATGCCAAGTTGTTGCGATGGCACAAAGAAGACCGTAAGAAAGACGGGATGTTGAGAGTACCCGCTGATGGGTCGCAGTGGAGAAAAATCAAGAGAGAGTGGCCAGATTTTGTAGATGACGAAAGGAACTTATGGTTTGGTATAAGTGCAGATGGCATTAATCCTTTTGGGGAGCAGAGCGGCAATCATAGCACCTAGCATGTGACTCTATGTATCTATAACCTTCCTCCTTGGTTGTGCATGAAGCGGAAGTTCATTATGATGCCAACGCTCATCCAAGGCCCTAAGCAACCCGGCAACGACATTGATGTGTACCTAAGGCCATTAGTTGAAGACCATGCTACTTCTATGGCCTGTCCCGGGGGGACACGATGGGGACCACTTAGTATTAGCGCGTGGTTCCTGCACCCGCGCTACTACTACTCAATACCTGTAGCGCGGTCTTTTAGCCAATAGTAGCACGGCCCAGATAACACGCGTCACTATTAAGTGGTTGCCTATAGAGGTTTTCCTAGTAGTGTTTAATGTTTACATGGAAGATCCCTCCATTGACATAATTATTCAAACACTAGTGATCATTAGTTTAGAATATGTGGCTGAAGGCATAAGGGTGTTCTGTACTTGCAAACGAGGACAACCGACCATAATGAGTTTCCTTAGGCTGGGTAACCATGAATTTTGTTCAGTTTTGTAGTTACAACCATTCTGAAACATATCAGACACCTCAAGTGCAGAGCAACTCCAAATCTCCAGCACTCTTAAACTAGACTTCATCTCCCCCATAGAAGTACAATAACCTCTTTGTAAATATGGCATTCCATCTAAAACCTGCTCCTCCAATGGCAGAATCAAGATTTCTCTTACTCTCTGCATGCTTGCTAACTTCAACCATTTAAAAAATCGAAGCGTGTCCAGAGTTGGAAGTACTCTCCATTCTCCGCCATCCACAAGATGAACCATATGCAATGACTTAAAGAAAGCAACATCCAATACTTGAAGATGGAAACTCATGCTCAAAACATGAGGCAAAGCCTTCTGCTCAGTAGTACCATCCTAAATTTTTAGATACCGAAGATGTCTATGATTTGCCGAGCTACATAGAAAGGAATTATAATCATGAGATGTTGCACACATTTTCATCAAACACAAATTATGTATTTTCGAAGACATCTTGGAATGCTTTGAAGAAAAAGGAGTAATATTCCCCAATTAACACCAATGTACTAAACTTTCTCGCTGATGCGACTATATGTTGAAAAAAAAATCAATCTTCTCACTACGCACTACTAGGGAAAAGCCTAGCAGTAGCGCGGGTATTATGTATAGCAGTAGCGCGGGCACCTGCGCTACTGATACGGCGCTACAGCTAACCTGTAGCAGTAGTGCGAGTTGGACCGCGCTACTGCTATACATGCGTAGCAGCAGCGAGCTCCAAAACAGCGCGCTGCTGCTAATATCTGTAGCGCCTTGTATTAGACCGCGCTACTGGTAATGGCACGCTGCTGCTAACTTTACTCCACGCGCTACTGCTAACTTTATTAGTTTCTGACTTTTTTTTCTTTATATTTGTTTTGTATTTGAATAGGCTTTATACAAGAATCTTTAGCACATACAAATGTCATCATCATACACATACAAATGGCTGCGAGACCACGAATGTAATCATAGCATATACATACAAATAGTCTCATCAAATCATGTCATCATCATAATCATCATCCAACACAAAGTGGTCTCTCATCATCATCTCGAAAATAACGATACAAGTCTCGAATACTCGCAACTACATCGTCATCCATCTAAACAATGATATACGCGAGAAGAGCTATCACTATGAGTGAGAGCGAAACTATGTGATCACCAGTCTTTGTGATCACCAGTCGTCCGATGCCGAGTTTGTTAGGTTTTCGTATCCTCTGCTTCTTCTGCTTCTTCTTTTCGGTAGCGGCATCGGCGCCGGTACCTTCCCCGCCGGTATCTTCCCCGCCGGTACCTTCCCCGCCGGTCTCGGCGCCGCCATCGGTGCCGGCGCCGTCGGTGTCGATGTCGGCGTCAGTATCATCATCTAGGCCGACCTGCAAACCTTGACTGTGCTTAGCAGACAAAAAGTCGAGGTACTGTTGTTCACCCTCATAATCCATCTCGTCTGCATCTTGGTCAGAAGGCCCGGTTTCTTCGTTGTTCGACATGTTTCCTATGATTAAGTCTCCTCGTTTAATTCTAAGACTATAAAAAAATGAGAAATGACATAAAAAAAGATCTATGTTTGCCGGAATGCCGTTTCCCAGCAAATCCCGGCACTCGATATGCCTACTTTCTAGCACAAGTCATGCCAAAATTCACGGAAAATTTCGGCATGACCTTTGCTAAAAAGTGGACATATCGAGCGCCTGAAATTCACCGGAACGGAAATGAATCAACATTCCGGCGAAACATAGGCCACTCGGATCATTTACCCTGCACATAATCATCATTTTCCAAATATGACATGTCCAAAACATCACATGTCCAAATATGACATGTCCAAATTCCAAATATGACATGTCCAAATCACATGTCCACATATCACATGTCCACTTCAAATTTGCATATAAAAGGAAGAAAAATATAGAACTTGAAGAAAAATGCAAGAAGTCATTTTTCTTCACAATATTTGAAACTAAATTCAGCCTACCTAAATTTGAAACTAAAAAATAGCAGCAGTTGCTTTAACTAATCTGTCCACTTCAAATTCTGTTTTTTTTAATAGCAACAGTTGCTTTAACTAATCTGTCCTCGGTTTCATACTAATTCCAATTAACTAACTAGCACTATAAAATTTAAATAGCAACAATTGCTTAAACTAAAAAATGCAAGAAACCTATATAATCAATTCTGTTTTTTCTTTTAACTACACCCAAATTAACCTACTAGTTTGATAACTAGGGTTCATAACTAAATAGATAACCTAATTAACCTACTGCCCTAACTAAAACCTAAGTAAATTAACAGAAGAACCCTAGCTAGCTAGCAGAGAGAGGAGGAGCGGTGGGGGGCTTACACAGGGTGCAGGGGCGAGGAGGCAGGCCCGACGACGGCCGAGGTTGGGAGGCGAGGAAGCAGAGGAGGGAGGCGTGGCGCGCCGGGGCCGGGGTCGGGGACGAGGGCGAGGTCGCCGGGGTCGGGGGGTCGGGGGCGAGTGCCGGGGTCGGGGGCGAGCGCCGGGGTCGGGGGCGAGGGCGAGGGCAGGGCTCCGGCGCTTGAGGCAGGGGCGCGGCGAGGTCGAGGGCGAGACGGGCTCCTGCGGCGACGAGGGGGGAGAAGATAGATTGGGGATTTGGGGGAAGAAGCAGAGGCGGGAAGCAGATTTGGGGGTTAAGTCAACATAGCAGTAGCGCGTTTCCTAAAAACGCGCTATAGCTAAGTTATCTATAGCGCGTTTATACAAGAAGCGCTACTACTATCACAGGTAGCTATAACGCATTTCTCCAAACGGCGCTACTGCTATTTCGACTAGCTATAGCTCTTTTTCGGAAAAGCGCTACTGCTATAACCAGTACGTATAGCAGTTTTCCTGTTTGTTTCTTCTATTGTCTTTTCCTTTATTTTCTCTTCCTTTTCTTTTCTACTTTTTCTTTTCCTTTTTTCCAAGAGCAGGAACGAAGGGAGGGTGATACAATGTATATAACTAAGGCGATATATATTGCATCATTTGACGGTTAAGTATGTATACAAAATAGGAACATATAGATTACATTATTTGACCCATGCATAACGGTTAAGTGTGTACACAAAATAGGAACATATATATTACATCATTTGACCGATAACGGTTCCTCAGCGTCGACGTTTTCGTTTTTGAGTGAGCTTCTTTCCCTTCTTGTTCGTTGAAGAATAATTGAGCCCCTCATTGTGACTTTTCCTTTTCCATGGAGTACGATCTTTCTTAGGTAATGTAGTATTGATTCTTCTTTTGATGTATACTTCATCGTCATCGTCATCTTCCCTCATTGGGTTGCCGTACTGGTCGTAGTCTTCCTCGTTGGCGACTCCATCCATTCCAATGATGTTCCTTTTGCCTCTCCTCACGACAACACGGCTGGGATTGCACGGGTCGGTTATGAAGAAGCATTGTGTCACGTGCTTAGCATGTACCCATGGCTCGTTTTTTGCGATAGCGTTCACGGTACCGCTCTTGGCGTCGGGTATAGTCATGGTAGTGAAATACCGGTTTTCTCTTTCGACATTCTTAGCCCATCTGACACGGAACATCATCGCGTTGTGCAGTCCAGAGTAGTCAAGCTCCCAGATCTCCTCGACCCTTCCGTAAAATCTCTCAGTTGCGCCGTTGTCGCTGTCGGTCATGCATTCCATCGTCACCCCTGAGTTCTGATCATCACTGTCCATATCTTTGGCCTCCGTGTAGAACATGTATCCGTTGATATCGTATGACTGATAGGTGAGGAGGTTGGGCGAGGGGCCATGTGCTAAGGCGTATATGAGCAATCCGTCCTTAGAGCCCTCTTCCGGGGGATTAGCAATAATATGCTCTTTGAACCAATGCAGGAAAGTGGAGTTGTGCTCTCTAGTAACTTCGGCGTCCGTCCTGCATACCCCCCGGTCACGATACTTCTTTGCGATAGTTTCTTTGTGCAGTGTCGCGAAAGGATCTACCTGGTGTAGGTGTTGTAGCACTACCAAGTTTGCTCTGTCAAAGTCGTTGCGTCGATCTGAGTAGGCCACATGCAGTTCCCTATGACCGTTGGAGTGACCTTCTCCTTCGAGCCTCCCATCGTGCTTGTTAACGGGCAAACCAACACCAGGCGGCCGGTCTGCGCCATATAGAAAATTCTCGTAGAAAGAGATGCACTCTTGTGTCAGATAGCCCTGGACGATGCTTCCATCCGGACGGGACATGTTACGAACGAATCCTTTGATGATCCCATTCATCCTCTCGAACGGCATCATGTTGTGCAGGAATGACGGCCCCAGGTCTATTATGTCGTCCACAATATGGACACATAGATGCACCATGACGTCAAAGAACGCGGGCGGGAAGTACATCTCAAGCTCATTTAGTATGACAACGATCTCTTCCTGTAGCCTTCGGAGCTGCTTCACACTGATCGACTTTCGAGAGATGACGTCGAAAACATTGCAGAGACCAATAAGCGTGTCACGGACGTGCTTGTCCATTATCCCTCTAAGGGCAACATGTAGTATCTGCGTCATCATCACATGACAGTCATGGGACTTCATCCCGCTGAACCTTTTCTTCTTTGTGTCTAGATATCTGCTTATCTTGCCACAGTAACCGGAACTAACTTTGATTCCAGTAAGGCACTTGAAGAATTGATCGATCTTAGCCGGACTTAAGGTGAAGCAAGAAGGGGGGCAATAATCCTCTTCCTTTACTTTTTTGCCCTTCTTCTCCCGCGCCTCTATCTCCGTCTCTGTCTCCTCTGACTTTTTACGGGGCGGCATGTGCAGATCTGCCCTGATCTCCAAATCTTGCAAGTCTTTTCTTGCCTTCGGCCCATCCTTGGTCTTATCCGGCATGTTCATCAGTGTCGCAAGCAAGCTCGCAAGGACATTCTTACAGATATGCATTTGATCAAGGCAATGAGGCGTGTCGAGTTTGTGCCAGTACTCCAATTGCTGCAGCTTGGCCTCCTCTCTAGAAGCAGCTCTCTCAGTACTTGTCTCCTTACGAAGCAGTGCTTGAACATGAGGGTCCCGCACGATTGAACTTAGTACCGACGAATTCTGCGGCGTTGAGTCCACGTTTTCTCTGCCGCCATGTCCGGCCCCTTCTCCGCCGCCATGTCCGGCCTCTTCCCCGCCGCCATGTCCGGCCCCTACTCCGCCGCCATGTCCGGCCCCTTCTCCGCCGCCATGTCCGGCCTCTTCCCCGCCGCCATGTCCGGCCCCTTCTCCGCCGCCATTATCGATCATCTCTTCGTCTTGCCCCGTGTCGTCATTGCCTGCCCCGTCGGCGTCCTCAACATCATCATCCTCATCTTCAATTATCCACCGAGTATAGCCATCCATGAAACCAGTCATGAGCAGGTGCGCCATCACACGACCATCGTCATAGGGGTCGAGCCAAGCTCGTCCTTTGCATCTTCGACACGGACATAAAACCTCTGTCAGGTTATTTTCTTTCATGTCCTGCACCGCCGATCGCAACCACCTGTCCACCACCGTTCCACTGACCATCATGAATGCCTGAACGGTAATAATAAACAAATTGATTATAAAAATGCATGCATGCATCAAAGTCATACAAAAATTCGGCATGACCTTCCCTAAAAATAGGACATATAGAGTTTGCCCGGAATTCGCCGAAACGGAAATAAATCGACATTTCGGCAAAACATAGGCAACTCACAAGCACAATTCGGCGGCAACTCATGCCACACACACAATTTCCATCATATCGCCCGATTATGTCATATCGCACACATACACATATTTCCATTCTTGCAAAAGCATAAATTTTTAATCACCGTACCTATCTCGAGATCGAGCACGGTGATGATGATGTCGATAGGTGTCGCCACACACACCTATGGAATGATCAAAAGTGGACAAAGCTCTTCTTGATAAGGCTATAGATCTAGTTAGGGAGTTACATAGGTCACTTCACTAAATGCTAGCTAGATCTACCTAGCTAGCTAGTTTGGGAGGAGACAAGTTCAACTAGTGGAGGGGGAAGGAAAAAGAGAAAGGAGATGCATTAATGGAGGTTGGTGTAGTTAGCTAGGAGTAATAAAGAGAGAGAAAGATAGGTAGAAGAGGAGAGTAATGGGGGGGAGAAGTAGTGAGGAAGAAGCAAAGTGAGGGAGAGAGGAGGTGGGAGCTAGGGGAAACTGAGGAAGAGAGGAGGGGAGGGGAGGGGAGGAAAAAGGTGGTATGGCTGCGGCTTAGCAGTAGCGCTGGGATAAAAATGCGCTGCTGCTAATAATATAGCAGTAGCGCGCCTCTGTCACGCGCGCTACTGCTAAGAGGGGCCCGCCATGTGGCCAGTTTCAAAATTAGCAGTAGCGACATGAAAAAAAAGCGCGCTACTACTATCACATTAGCAATAGCGCGGTTATCATGGACGCGCTACTGCTAAACCTAGCGTGGCGGGAACGGTCGGTCAATTTTAGTAGCAGCGCGGTTCTACCAAGCCGCGCTACTGCTAAGTTGGTAGCAGTAGCGCCTGTCTTCAGACCGCGCTACTGCTAATTAGCAGTAGCGCTCCATCCTATCCCGCACTGCTGCTAAGATTCTGTGTATAAGGTTTTCCCTAGTAGTGACGAGGTATATTATCAGTCTGATCATCCCTCTGATATACACATATAGTTACTACAAATGGTGTAAAGTTGGCAAAATTTCATTGCATTGCAAACCATGCAAAGCTGCACATTCTGTTCTTGAAACAAGCCCTGCTGAAAGAAGGCCAGGTTCACCAAGTGAGTAAGATAGTACCATCCCATCTCCTCCAAACTCTTATTTCAATGATCATGTTTCACAAATCCCTGTGAAATCCAAACACGAACTAGCTCCTCAACAAGAAATCAATAGTTGTAGGGCAATATAGAATAATATGAGAATTATTTCCACTTAACTATTCCGCAATTTAACTATTTTCTCTTATAATGTTCCTCTCTAATCCAATGTTCGTGATGAATGGGATTGATAACTTGGCACCGTATCTACAATGACGGTCCAAACATTGGGCTCGGAGCGAGTTAAAACATATATCATTTGTACTAAACTTTCATACTTACTTTGATTTATTATATAAAATTATAAATTTAACTATTATATTTTATTTAGCCATAATTAATAATAATATTCTTTATATGAATTTCTAACATCTACCATTGAAAGATACACCACACACACACCATACTAAATGTAAATTGTATCATGTAGCCACAAAGTTTTGTTGTTTTGAAATAATATCTCTTAAAATATATGTTGGGATCCCTTAAACCCTAAAAATAAAGACGAATGAAATCGCATAGTGTCATCGATTATTATATGAAACTCATGTCAAATTATATTGTGTGTATTTGCGTTATGGTGCATATTTTTCATATTCTTAAATATCTCGAGACAAATGCATAAATCATACAATTTTACGAATATACCAAGAGTGGTTTCTAGTGTAATAGCCACAGACAAATAGAGTATACTATATAATGTTTTTATGAGGATATTATCACCTAATAGCTGGCATGATGCTTTAGCTGTGATCAAATGTGGTTACATGTTCATGTTGGTTCAATACTATGCTGGGCAAGTTGTGTCTAAATTGTGTTTGATATTGAAATGAGATTGATTTTAATAACCAACGAGATACAAAACTAGAAGTGCAATTAGTCCATAATGATATTTTGGCCTTGATGATAATGTGGTTAGTGAGCCTAGTGTCGGTTATTAAGTTTATCTCAGGACATTGGTATCTCGATGAGTTTATATGGAGTTAGTTGACCCCCACTTCAAAATAAAAATCCGGTTCTTCCGAAGACTCGAAGGTTTTATAGTTTTCTTTGGAGTCATAGGATAACCTCACTATTAAGAGGAGTTGAGGTGATTGCATAAGAATGGGGATCATGCAAAACATATATACCAAGGCATCACATTCTTACTGCAAAGATAATGGATCAAAAGTTCAAAACCCTCCTAATGTGACTGCATGAAAAATTTCTAAAAGTTGTGTGAACATTTTTTTTACATTGCATAAATATTTTTTAAATTCACTAAGAATATATTTTTAAAGTAGCTAATAAAATATATTTAGAGTATTTCAAAATATAAACAAAAATACAAAAGAAATAAAAAGAAAAAAACAAACAAAACAACTAACAATCAAATAAAGCAATGCGGTACTCGGTCGGCCAATAGCTCGTCGCTTGAGGAGAGGGGATGCTGATGGGAGCAACTATATGAGCAGCACTCCTTCGGGAGCCTCCCAAGGGTCACTCTGAGTTGCCACCACTTGGTGCGTTCTCAGACGCCGCCACGTGTCGCACCCTGGGCGGTCCCTTGAGATTTTTTTTCGCACGCGTTTTCTGCTTTTTAGACGTAATTTCCGTTTTATTTTGGCTTTTCGGTTTTCCACAGGTCTTTCTTAGCTTTTGGACGAAAAAACGCATTTTTTTCTCCACTAAAACATGTGTTTTGTTTCCTTCCTCGACAAACATGGTTTTGCTTTCGCGAGAGGCAAGGCCATGCCTCTCGGAAACGAAAAAATGTGTTTTCCTTCCTCGAGAGGTGCGGTTTTGCTTCCGTGAGATGCACGACCGTGCCTCTTGAAAACGGAAAAAAATGCATTTTTTTTCTTCCTCGAGAGGCAAGGTTTTTCTTCCGTAAGCGGCACGGATTTGCTTCCGCGGTAGGCACGGTCATGCCTCTAGGAAACAGGGAAGACACGTTTTTCCTTTCTCGAGAGGCACGTTTTTTTGCTTTCGTTTTTTTTTACTTCTGTTTGTACATCCAAATATTCTAAATAAATACATTACAAAAATCACCGTACATAAAACATTTATAAAATGTTGACCAAGCATTTAAGAAAATGTTCATTGTGCATAGAGACAATCATGAATACGAAAAATGTATAATTTTTTTAGTATGAAACAATATGAAAACTATATTAGAAAATGTATTAGAAAATACATTGTCAACATTAACATGCTTGAACTACATCTACTGTGTGTCCCCAGGCTTGGTCAACATTTTTATTGATCATGTATTAGAAAATGTTAATATTATACTTAAAAATGTTAATCACGTTTCTTTGAAACAGTTTAAAAGTGTGTATAGAAAATATATAGACTAAGTATACAAAATAATTAATCTTATATTTTAAAATGTTAAAAAATATGTATTAGAAAAATGTTGACCATGTATTAAAAAATGTTGAATTTTTATTGAAAGAATGTTAAATGTTTATTATTAAAATTTAGTAGAAATAATCAAAAAATAAAGAATGAAAACCAGAAGAAACATATAAAACCAAAAAATTGAATAAACCAAAGAAAAGTAAATAAAAAATCGAAGTGACAAATGCACGAAACATAAAAAATACCGATGAAAACCAAGAAAGAAAATAAAAAAACCAACGAAAACCAAATAAGGAAACAAATAAAAATATAGCAAAAAACAACAAAATCGGAGAAAACCGATTAAAAAGTGAAAGAAACGAAGGAAAAATAAGGAAAATGAAAAGCAAGCGAATTTGTTTTCGAAAAACCCGGGAACCAACCTACCAACCGAGCATGGCAAATGAATCAGCAAAAGGAAAGAAAACAGATAGGCGCATTCGCTTAATGCAAGATATAATGCTAGCGTCGACAGAAATCGCTCACTGGCGCTAAATCTTCTCATTCAAGGAGGTTTCGGGCCAATTTACAAAAGCTTCTTGAAGTTTCCATGTGGTTTCGGGAACGTTCCAGAATGATATTTTAACCATTTTTTCCAAAACAATTCTATATTTTTTATTTTACTTTCTGTGACATTATTTTGTAATTCGTGGATAATTTTTAAATTCGCAAACACTTCTGAATATTGTAAACATTTTAATTCTTAAACCCTTTAATTTGCCACAAATATTTTATTTGTTGTGAATAGATTTTAAATTTGCGAAGAAGTTTTCAAATTTACTATTTTTTTTGAATAATTCATAAAATTTTCGAATTCCTTAATATTTTCAAATTAATGAACATTTTTTTACAATTCCCGAATATTTCTGGAATTAATAAGCAAATATTAATATTATGAACATTTATTAAATTCTCAAACATATTTTCAAATTCATGATTTATTTTTTTAATTTGCGAACTGTTTTGTCATCATGAATATGGTTTAATTCTGAACAATGTTGAAATCATGATTTTTTTTGAAATTCATTAAAAGTTATATCGAATTAAAATCCTTCCATTTAGTAGCAGCTTAGGATGGCATAGGCTTAACGTTAATGGCAAGGTTCAAAAGAGGAAAGGCTTGCGGTGGATAACTAGGCACCCAGAGACGAGGATCGGCGTAGCAAGCGACGAAATGCTTTGGGGAGTTGAAAATAAGTGTAGAACTGGAGATTTCCAAATAGGTCAACCTTTTAAATTGCCTGATGTATGCATGAGCAGGCAAGAGACAACGTGGCGAAGTGAAACATCTTAGTAGCCTAACATCTTGTAGGAAACATTTAATTTGTGATTTTTTTTTGAATTCATGATTTTTTTTTTGAAATGCCTTAATATTTTAAAAATTGCAAACATTTATCAAGTTTGTGAACAGTTTTCAAAAATTTGTAATTTTTCCAAATTTACCAACATTTTTAACATGAAAATAATATGTATTCATGGATATCTAAAATTTGAAATTAAAGCGACCAAAATATTTTAAAAGCAAAGTGTAAAATATCAGAAAAATGTGGACGGCTGGTGTGCCCTCGCTCGCTAGCGCCTTCTCCACTTGCTAGTTGAGGCCCATATAAGTGGGACGTGAGCGACGTGTGTTGTCGTGCTCGCTACGAGCGACACACATTAGAGCCCAACAGTTGGACCGACTAATTAGAGGGCGCCTTTTCTGTGGAACCCAACTCTCACTTTTGGTGAACCGGGAGCGCGCCACGTGGTGCGCTTAGTCATCGTCCTGTGTCGCGTGCTGGTGCATCTTTGGAATTTCAGTTTTAAAAAAAAAATTGAGCTTTGTTACTTTTTTTGACTTTTGCTAGGTTTCCCTAGGTTTTGATGGAAAATCTTTATTTTTTCAGATAATAGTATTTTTCCACTAGAAGCACAAAGCATAGTTGTGCTTTCGTGAGAAGTATAATCCATGCTTTAATTCACGAGAATCACGGTTGGTGCTTTCTAGAGAGGGAAAACACAATTGTGCTTTCAAAAAAGGAAAAAAAACACAACATGTGTTTCCATGAGAAGCACCATTATGGTTCCTGAAAAGTACAAAAACACGGGCCCGCTTCCTAGAAAATATTGGAAAACACACCTGTGCTTCTGGGTTTCATCCTTTTCCGGTTTCTATCTATTTTTATCAGTTTTTTTTTTGGATTCTGTTTTCCTATTTTTGGTTTGTCCCCTGAAAAAAAGTTCGTTGAATTCTATTAACACGGGATGTAGCTTCGAAGATGTCGCCAAGAAATCTAAAGATGAAAATTGTTCGTAATTTGGATACATGATTCAAGAGATAAAACGTTTTGAAAACCAAATCTACGGAAAAAATAAACCTCAGGTAGGGGAATGACCTCTGCAAGGAGTACTCTCTAATTAGCGACGGCACCCGACAATTTGTACTTTCCCGGGAAGGAGGGAGTTGCAGACAGGAGAGTTTCATGGGCCAGAGTGGGCTCGTTGAGAGGGCGGCCCATGTGAGAGAGGGACAAATACGAAATACGACGACACGAGTAGCAATCTGAGCGTCTCTCAAGTCTGCAGTCTGAACCCTTCCTCTTCCTGTTCCTCTGATCCCATGTCGTTTCATGGCTTTCCTCATTCACGATTACAAAAAAGGTGAGCCAGTGGTGGTGCCTTTTTGACTTTGGAGGGCCGGAAAAGCAGTGGCCGGGACAAATGCGAGGCCACTGTTCTGAACCATTCCTCTTCCTCTTCCTCTGAACCCCTCTCTGCCTGTTCTCACTCTCGCTCACTCACTGCTGCTGCATCTAGCCATCCCCTCATAGTTGCTTCCGCCGGGATCTGCCCGATGGAGGCGGTGGAAGACGCCACGCTGGATCTGGAGCCTGCGATTGGGTGGCTTGCAGACACAATCCTTGCAAATCTCCCCGCCGGCGTCAAGCTGGAGTCTTGGATCCGGCAAGCTGGCCTGTGGCCTCGGCAACGACATCGGGAAGCTCAAGTCCGAGGTCGAGGCGGTGGAGATGGTGGTTTCTGCTCTGCAGGGGAGGGCGGCCGGGAACAAGCCGCTGACCAGATCTCTGGCAGCCGTCAAGGAGCTGCTCTACGACGCCGACGATGTGGTCGACGAGCTGGACGGCCACAGGCTCCAGCAGCAGGAGCTCCAACCAGGTAATTTTGGTATCTGCTGGATTGCTTGCTAATTGGCAGTTCCATTTTTCTCTTTTTATTTACGTCAGGCACGACTATGCTGAATATCTGGTCCACTTTTTCCTCTGCCTCCATTAGAGACACTGCTCGCAACGGATGGACATGGAACGCTGCAAACTGATGAGAATTCCAGAGTAAATGCTGATGATGTACAGGGTAGCAGTAATGGCAGGTTACGGTCCAAGGAATGGGTTCACTTTGACATCATAGAGTCTGACGACAAGGGACGGCCTGCCAAAGCAAGATGTAAGCGCTGTCAAATAGTGCTTATGTGCGATACCAGAAATGGGACATCAGTTTTGCGCAATCATCTCAGTAGCAAAGCTTGTCGCCAGAAACGTGGAGCAAGTCACCCTTCTTCAAGGTACCTAAAATTTAGTGCCTTTACACTAGCATATTTTTCTGCATTGCACTTGCACACTTTTGCGAGTGTTTTCTAATACACATCTGCTTACGAGTATATTAATGTTCTCACTGCTAATCCATGATCTATTTCTCATTGCAGCGCTATTGATGCTACTACGATTCCTACGCATGTTGTAGCTGGTAATTTGTCTAGCAGCAAAAGGATGAGAACCGATCAGGAATCAACACACATCACCGCAGCTAACCCAAACGGTTGAAATAAGGGTGCATTTTCTGAAAGGATACAAGACATCACTAGTCAGCTGCAAGGCAGGCGAGAGGCTATCACAGGGCTTCTCAAGATATTTGGGCCAGACTCAGGTGTTGCAAGTTCAAATCACTGTCAGATTACTATCTCAGATCCACGCCGAAGAACATCAAATCTTCTTCAAGGGAAAGTATATGGAAGAGCTGCAGAGAAGAATTCCATCAAAAAGTCGATAGAAGAACACAAATCAACTGTCGGTGTAACTGTTCTGCCTATTGTAGGCATCGGAGGAGTTGGTAAGACAGCTCTCGCTCAGCTTGTATACAATGATCCAGCTTTGGAAAGTCAATTTTACCACAAGATATGGCTCTGGGTGTCTAACAATTTTGATGAAACGAGTCTCACAAGAGAGATGCTAGAATGCGTCTCCCAAGAAACACATGAGGGCCTATGCAGCTTTCCCAAGCTTCAGGAGGTCTTGAAGGGTCATTTTAAATCAAAGCGGGTTCTACTTATTTTAGATGATGTCTGGGAAGCCATCGATGATGGCCGATGGAACAAATTGTTAGCTCCTTTCAGTTCTGATGGTGCAACTGGCAATATAATAATTCTGACAACTAGAAAACCGTCTGTTGCCAAAAAGAGAGGTACAACTAGACCAATTAACTTAGATGGTTTGAAAAATGGTGATTTCTGGCCAATGTTCAAAGCATGTGCATTTGGTGGTGAGAATTATGAAGCGCAAGCAAGTCTAAGTGACTTAGGACATGAAATAGCAAAAAAGTTAAAAGGAAACCCATTAGCAGCACAAACTGCCGGGACACTATTAAGAGATCATCTTACTGTGGATCACTGGAGTAACATTCTCAAGACCGAAGCTTGGAAATCCCTTAACCACAATGGTGGCATCATGGCTTCTTTGAAGCTTTCCTATGATGAGCTGCCCTACCATGTACAACTATGCTCATCGTACTGCTCTATATTCCTCTACGGTTATGAATTTCATGTTGATGAGCTAGTTCATCTTTGGATTTCACAGGGGCTTGTGAAGAGTGATCATTCAAGGAAGAGTTTGGAGGAGATGGGACGGTACTATCTGACTTACTTGGTGAACCCGGGCTTGTTTGAGGACGTTGAAAGAAAAAGGTTCCCTCTTTATGGTCAAACTTGAAGTAGCTATGCTATGTGTGGCCTGATGCATGATTTTGCAAGGATAGTTTCAAGAACTGAGCGTGCAGCCTTGGATGGTTTACAGTGCCGTGGAATTTCGCCAACCTTGCCAACTGTACACCACTTGTCCATAGTAACCACTTTTGTATATCAGAGGGATGATCAGACTGGGAACATACCTCGTAGTGAGAAGTTTGAATTTTTCTTGCAAAATATAGTCCCATCAGTTAGAAAGTTGAGGACATTGGTGTTAATTGGGGAGTATGACTCCTTTTTCTTCAAAGCATTCCAAGATGCATTTAAAAAAGCACACAATCTGCGTCTGTTAAGAATGTCGGCAACATCTGCTGATTTTAATTCCTTCATGTGTAGCTTGGCAAATCCTACACGCCTTCGGTATCTAAAGCTTCAGTACGGTCATGCTATTCAGAAGGCTTTGCCTCATGTTTTGACCAAGTTTTTTCATCTTCAAGTATTGGATGTTTCTTTCTTTCTATCACTGCATACGGTTCATCTAGAGGATTGTGGAGAATGGAGAATATTTCCTTCTTTGGAAATGCTTCGGAATCTTAAAAGGTTGAAGTTGGGCAACATGCAGAGAGTAAGAGAAGTATCGGTTCCGTCACTGGAGGAGCTGATTTTAGAGGGAATGCAAGATTTATAGAGTTGTTCATGTGCTTGTGTGGGGGATATGAAGTCTAGATTAAGGGTGCTGGAGATCCAGAGATGCCCTGCACTTGAGGTGTTTGATCTGTTTCAGAAAGGTCATAGCTATGAAATTGAGTATAAGCCATGGTTGCCTACTTTGAGGAAACTCATTATGTGTGATTGTCCTCTTTTGCAAGTACAGACCCCCCTTCCGCCTTCAGCCATATTTTCTAAACTATCAATTAACAAAGTTTCTACAATTTTGCCAATGGAGGGATCTTCCATGGAAACATTCACAACTAACAAAAAACATCTTTTATGTGAGGTGATTGCACTTGATGGCAAAATTTTGGCATTCCATAATCTTAAGGATATCAAATACTTGAGGATATTATCATGTGGAAACCTAACATCTATTTCGTTCAAAGGTTTAAGTCAGCTCATGTCTTTAAAGAGTTTGGAAATAATGGGCTGCGAAAAACTTTTCTGTTCAGATGATGTGCCATGGCAGAACCATGAAGACATGATAACTACAAATGATGTTGCTCTCCTATCTCTTGAAAGTCTCTATATTGAAAAATGTGGAATAATGGGGAAGTGGCTTTCTCTAATGCTGCGACATTCGCGAAGCCTGAAGGAGTTGGGTTTAATGCTATGCCCTCAGTTGAAAGAGGCGGAGGACGGAAAAAAATTAAGGTGGGGCGAAGTCTTAAGCAAAGATTTTTTTATGCAAAACCAAAAGGGTCAATACACACTAAAAATGCATGTTACTATTTTTATATAATCCTCAAACGAATAACCAAATACAATGAAAATGTAGACATATTCCGATAGTAAGATAACCTAAAACATACCAATAATGAAGCTTTCAATGGCGTCTAGAAGATCCAGGCAATGGCAATGCCCTACCCTCCTTCTGGAAATCTTCCTTTATTTTACCAAGATCAAGACTTTTGAAGATTCCTCGCTCAATGTAACACACCATCAAGTCATTAAGCCATCCATCGGTCATCTTGCTACGCAACTCAGTCTTGATTATTTTCATTGCTGAGAAGGACCTTTCAACTGTTGCCGTCGCTACCGGTAGTAGCAATGCCAACTCAATGAGGCGATAAACAACAGGAAACATGATATGCCTTTCAAGTTCAACCATCTTTTTAGCTAGGCTTGAAATATCATGACAAGCTCTAAAGTCTTCAATTCTTCTCATATGAATAATGAATAGATCAAGGTTATCTTGTATATGTTCACGTTCATAATCAGAGAAATCGCATGATAAATCTCGGTGAGTCGAGCAAGCTTTTTCAAATTGAACCTAGAAAAGGAGTCTCTTGGGTCAAGACAAGAGAAGTTCTGAAGAAGCTCTGAAGATACCTCATTAAAACGATGATCAAACTCTGTGGTGATGGAGTCTATAGCAGCATAGAAGGTGTCCACACGGAAAAAATGATCAGCCGTGACATTGTTTCATCCACCTTTTCTTGATTTTCCCCATTTTGTAAAGATGTCATCCATACTTGGTATTGGAATGTCGTTTTTGGTGCAAAAGACTTTGACATCTTCCAAGAGTGGCTCCCAACCATCATTTCTCCAGTTGATCAAACGTGTTCTCACATCCGTAACCAATGACATTGCCTGAAATGATACAATTATAATTTTAGATGCATGTATGTTTGCATGAACAAAATATATGAAACAGACTAGATGCATATAACATAATCCATCACATACCTGAACAACATTTTGATCCTTCTTTTGCAATAGAAGAGATAAATCATTTGTCATACGAAGGAGTTTTAACATCATCTTCAGGATGAACACAAAGCTAAAAGTCTCCATTTGATGAACCAAACCTCCTGCCCTACATGGAACACGCACATCATCCTCAACAATGCCCAAAACTTCTATGACTGCATCCCACATTGATTCAATGCGAGATAAGGTTGTGTAATGAGATCCCCATCTTGTGTCTCCAGGTCTGACCAAGGATGTTTCTTGATTTTTCCCTCTTCCTGTGGGCATCTCACCTCTCTCAATCTTATCCAAAAGAACTTCTTTTTGCTTGTCAAGTAATTTATCCTTCCTCTTGCAAGATGAAGTACTGAGATTGGCAATCATGGTCACATATTCAAAAAAATCCTCAACACCCTTGCAGCATCTCGAAACAGCAACAACTACCAACTGCAGTTGGTGGGCAAAGCAGTGGATATAGAAAGCATATGGGTTCTCATCTCGAATTAACTTCTGAAGTCCATTGAATTCTCCTCTCATATTAGATGCCCCATCATATCCTTGCCCTCGTAGTCTTGCAACAACTAGACCGTGTTTAGCAAAAACCTCCAACAAAGCCTTCTTCAAAGAGGCAGATGTTGTGTCTGGGACATGCTTAATAGCTAAAAATCTTTCAACGGTCTCTCCTTTTTTGCTCAAATACCTGTAGAAGTAGACAGATAATTAGTTAACCCACTCTACATATAACAATAGGAAAAAAAACACATAGACACTTAACATGTTTCAATACGTACCTGACAACCACGGCCATTTGTTCTTTCACCGATATATCACGACACTCATCAATAAGAACAGTGAAAAGACAGTCACCCATCTCTTCTTTGATTACTTTGGTGACTGCAGTTGCACAATGTTTGACAAGGTCTTTTTGAATTGTCCCGGAAGTCATTTTGGCATTTTTAGGACATAGCTCATCAAATGCAACCTTCACTTCTGGAATTCTTTCTTTGACCCAATCAAGCATCTCTAAAAAATTCCCCTTATTCAAAGAAGAAGTGGATTCATCGTGTCCACGAAATGGTTCACCTTGCAATGCTAGATAACTTACAATGCCCAAAGATGTATCCACACGAGTTTCATACTTGACTAGTGAATCTTTGCTGTAAGTTGTAACTTTACTTTTCACACTTGCCCCTTGATTTTTAAAATCGTCACATGATGTTTTTGAAATATTTTGGATGCTACATGCCCCACCAACATGCTTACGGAATGCTGAAACTGCATTTTTCCAATGATCAAAACCCAATTTGGAGAAGACATCATGACCAAATTTCTCATCCATTCGGTCATGCTTAAACAGATAACAACAGAAGCAATAAGCCTTATCTTTATATACACTATATTCCAACCAATCAAATTCCTTATACCATTGTGGCCGAAAGCATCTTTCATCTCTATTTGGAGGGAAAGTGTGACCAGTTGGTTGAGTTACACCCATCTTTATGTAAGCAAATCTAACATCATCTCTAATGTTGGGGGCAAATCTATCAAGTGGAATGCGAAGTCCTGGATCACCATTTATGTAATCTGGACTAAAAACAGTTATACCTTCCACTACATTCTCTTCCACGGAATCTGTAATCTGTTCTTCCACTTGTTCAGTTTGCACAAAATTTGCAATCTCTTCTTCTGTAGAATCCACTTGATGTTGATGAGTGCCCTGTACCGAAACATTGACACTTTCACGCGTGCTTGGATTGGAGCTACTGTCACTACCAAGTGCTTGAAAATATCTTTTCAAATCTGCAATTCACACCATTAAATTGTCACTACATTGCATTGCTTCCAAGATGACAAAGTCTTTTGTCGCTAAAGATTGCTACAGATCACAAGCTATCCAAAAATGCTACTAAATTCAGAAAAAGTACCTCCCCCCTTTGGCTTTGCTAGCCCCTTTCTCTTCCTCTCCATCTTCTGCCAGCCGTGAAGGACACAAAGTGGTCTCGTCAGCGCCCAGCTGCGCGCCTGCTCCTCTTGCAACTTATCAAATATCAATACAGGCCCCTGCGCACCTGAAGAAACAAAAGGACTATTGTAAGTAATAACAGCAGTGGTTATATTCAGTTGATGGATCTGTAAGATGCTTGAGTTCAGACTTCAGAAGTTCAGAACACTCGGGTTCAGAAGTTTAGAATAGTCACCTCGAATCAGAATTCAGAAGTGCCTCGAATCCGACGAGCGAGCGGGTCCGGCTGTAGACGGTGGACACGGTGGTGGCCGCGCCGCCGCGGTGAGCACAAAGCTGGTGGTGGACCCGCACTCACTGTCCTTGAGCGACGCCGTCGACGAGTCCAGCCTCACGGCTCACCGACGTGCCGACGTCGACGACGACCACGGCCGGTGGAAGAAGGGCGACTGGCACGGCGCCGAGCCGGTGGAACCGGCGTCCCGTCGTCCACCACTCCGCGTCTCCGCGACTCCGCCTGCTCCTGGCGACCTGGCCGCCGCCGCCGCTGCTGCGCTAGGGTTCGCTCGGTGTCTGCGTGAGTGGCTGAGTGCGTCGCTCGGTGACTCGGTCGGATTCGTGCGCGTTGGCTCTCCTGGCCTGGCTGGATCGACTGGATGCGCTCGTGCGCGCTGCGTCGCGAGCTGGCCCAAGTACTGCGTGGCTGGTGGCCCAATAAAAAATGGCCTGTCCCGCTGACTCGCTCTAATCTCTCTGTTAGGCAGCGATTAGCAAACGATGCATACATATAAATTTTTTTTTGAGTTAAATGTATATACCCCCCTGAACTCTCACATTTAGACTACATCACCCCGTGGACTCGTTTTTGGCCTACTTAATCCCCTGAACCTGCTTAAACCGGACAGTACACCCCCTGGCGCCTCGTTTGGTGGTTTGGGAAGGTGGTTTTGGGGACGTGGCAGTGGCCCCACGCCAGCGAAGCGAGGCGGCTGGATAGAAAAGGGGTGAAACAGATGAGGGGCTCCAGAACGGACTCCAGAACTAGTGCGCTAAGGATTTTCCCCCTTTCTTCTTCCCCGAGCTAGGCTAGGGTTCATCTTTTTTTCTTGCCAATCCAGCTCGAATCCATGGCGGCACGCACGCAGCACAGGAAGCTCCGGTTCGTCCGGGTCGTCGGCGTCTTCGCGGCCCTGCCGCAACAGCGTATGCGCACGACCCGCCGCTCAATTGCAGCTGCGAATTGAAGACTCCTCGATGGATTTCCTGGGACAAATGCAGGCTGGTGAGGTAAGATTTTCTGCAGTCTTGTTTTCTGTTTGGATAGACTTCCCTTCTCTATTTTCTAATTTGGAATCTCTGTTTGGTTTTTGCAAGATTGGAGGTGCTGGTGGGTGTCAGTATTACAACTGGGTCGACAAACCAAAGTCGCTATTTCTGAGGGAGATGTACTGGACATGAACTGGAGGAAGAGAGAAAAGAAATTTCTGAACAGGAGGAAGATGAACTGGAGATCATTTGTTGGTAGGGCTATGTTAGGCGAGTGAGAAGCATGAGAAAAAATAGTATTTTGTATCAAGAGTACCTTTTGTATCAGTGACAATTTGTCTGAATATTATCTTAAAAATGCAAGTGTTTGTCTGTCTGAAATGAGTCTGTATGTGCAGCAACAAACTTGCCTTTCAGTTCACATAATCAGACTGAATTTTAACTTGTCCAAAAGAGAGCCAAACATAAAGACTAGCTTCCAGTTTTCATAATCTAAAACATAAACTGAAGTTTAACTTGTCCAAAAGACAGCTACAGCCACTTGATGTTTGACATCATCTTCACATCTCAAAAAGACAAAGCTACAGCCATTTTTTCATGTCCAAAAACACAGGTTTAACATGATGTTTCACATCAACAGAAGAACCATCTCCACATTGATGTTTGACATCATCTTCACTGATCAGAATCTGTCGCCAAATAACAGCCACTGGAATCTATTATCCTTTGGAACTTGGCCTGAAGATGACCCAGGGTGAGACATTGACACTGTTGCAGTTTGCTTATTTTTCTTCCATTGTTGTCTTTGCTCTGCCCCTACTGGCTGGGAGCTTGCTCTTCCGTGTTGGGAACTTACATTAGGTGTTGGCTGGGAGCTTGCTCCTGCTTGCTTAGAAGCTTGGCTCTTGCTTCTCTTTGGGTGTTGAGTTGGCTGCATCAAAAACAAATCAATACACATAATGAAAACAACATCATGATCGTACCAACATCATGGTTGTCGTCGAAGCGACGACGAGAACGACGACGATGATGATACCATCATCGTCATCATAAATAAAGAGTTCTTTTTTGATTAATTTAGGTTGCTTACCACATATATCGCATAACTAGGACATGCAAAAGTTACATACCTCAGAGTTCCCTGCTGCTTGCTCTTTTCTTTTGCTGCTCCTTTTTGCTGCTCTCGCATAGATGGCATTATCACTTTTGTTTCCAGGGACACACTTTCTCTTTGTATGCCCCACATTGTGACAAATGGAACATCTCATCTTCACTCCTTTTCTTGATAGCTTGTTTCCAGCACTCTTTGGTTTCTCAGTTTCTTCTCTAGTTCGTTCTGTCTTTTTTCTTCCAGGTTTGTTATTCACTCTCACAGGTGGATATGGTTTAGGGTTTGGAGATACAGGCCAACTCTCCTTCCCTTCAACTAGTTCTAGCACATGATCATATATGCTATTGTAGGTGTTGATTGAATAACATGGAGCAATGAAATCCTCTAGTTTGGCCCCATATGTGTATATTGCACTAATGGCATGGCAACATGGCAGCCCAGATAGCTCCCAATATCTGCAAGAGCAAGACCAACTATTCAGGTTGACTGTAAATCTTCTGTAATCACCCTCCTGCACTTCAAATCCCTCTTTCCCATTCCATAGTACATTGCATCTTGCACTTCTCCTTATGTTCAACTGCAACTTCTTGAAGACATTTGGGCAGATTGTGCCAGTCCACTTGCTAGATTTACTCCTGTTTTCTTGGATTCTAGCCATCACCTTTTTCCTAATGATTTCATGGCTTGTTATGACAGGGTAAAATCTGGCCCTTAAGATGGAATTATTGAAAGACTCGCACATATTGTTCTCCACTGAGTCACAAAAAGATCCAATCTTGAAATGTGACCTGCTCCAATGTTCTGGACTAGTTTTCATCATGTCCCTTGCTCCTTCTTCTGTCTTTTGAGCCAACTTTGCTCTGTGGTAATTGAAACCAGTCTGGTCAGAAGCTTTTGCACAAGCCCAGAAGATCTTCTGATAAATCTTCTCCCTATGTTGCTTTCTCCAGTTAGCATAGATGTGCCTTGCACACATCCTATGTTCTGCTTGTGGACAAATCTCATTGACTGATCTGATGAGGCCTTTTTGCTGATCTGATATGAATACCCAGCCATCACCATGGTTGTTTATCTGTATATCCTTCTGAAGAAGAGCAATAAACCAGTACCAGCTGTCATAGTTCTCAACCTCAACAGTAGCCCATGCAATTGGGTACATTTGGTTGTTGGCATCTCTCCCAATAGCACACAAAATCTGCCCATGCACTGCTCCCTTCAAGAAACATCCATCTAATCCAACAACTCTCCTACACCCAGCTAGAAAACCCTTTTTGCAACCATCTAGACATACATACATTCTCTGAAACACAGGTTTGGTAGTGACCTCAGGGTCCAATGTAACTGCAACAGTGCTGCCCGGATTGCTCCTAATTAATTCCAGGTGATAGTCAAACACTCTGGAATACTCACCATTGGTTGAATCTATGATCTTTTCCATTACTAGTTTCTTTGCTCTCTTGCACTTGGATATGTGCACATCAGCTAGCAGGTCCTCAAGCACTGCTTCCTGCATCTTCTCAACCTTCCATGTTGGATTATCTCTGATTTGCCTGAAGTATTTCCTAGCAATGACAACACTGGTCACCAACTTGTTATCCCTCCTAGGCACACATGTGTGGACATTGTTGTATCTAACAACTAGCAACCAATCTGACCTGCTGCTAATTGACCCATAAATACTCCACTGGCAACCAGGCCAACTACACTTTGCACTGACTCTCGTCTTCTCATCCTTTGGAAAAATTAGATGATGAGAGTTCTTCAGTCCATATTTGACCAATGCCTTCTTGAACTCCCTGCTGTCATCGAAAGCCATACCCAGTTCAAACTGTGGGGACTCGGTGCTATCGTCATACACCTTATGATGTGTTTTCCTCCTCGTAACAGCGCTGACCTCTCCATCACTAGCCTCATCATAGGATAGATCATCATCACTCTCAAAATATGGTGTTTCATCTCCATCATCTTCATCTATCTTGCATGTTTCTGGGACAATGAAATTATCTGGCACATTGCAAGTCTTTCCTTGTTCTTCCCCAAGCATCTTCTTTCTCCTTTTCTCCTTGAATTCTTCCATAGTCAGTGATTCTTCCATTGGATTCTTTAAAAAAAAGCATCTTTCTGTTCAAATCATACAAACCCTAACTCAGACTAGGCAAATGTACAAATTTTTCAAACGTTTGAACTACAAAAGCCCTTAAAACCAACGCCATGTTGAGCTACTTCAATTTTCTCACACGATCGTCAAACCATAGCCCCAAATCGAAGCCCCACAAAACCCCCAAATAAACAGCAACCACCGGGGCCATCTCAATGCATCAGAACAGGAGATTTTTTTTACATAGGGGATGAAGCACACTGACCTGATATGCGCCGCCGGTGAGATCCTTCAGGGCATGCTGCTGCTCCTCGCCCTCGCCGCGGTGGTCGCCCAAATCGCCGCCGTGGTCGCCAGTGGAGAGGGGGCGGGAGGGAAGAAGGCGAAAAGATGGAACACCGATGGAACCGAGATGGTCTGGTCGCAACTACGTCTGAGTCCACCAGGTCCAGGCATACGTGGCGTGGGGCCACTGCCACATCCCCAAAACCACCTTCCCAAACCACCAAACAAGGCGCCAGGGGGTGTACTGCCCGGTTTAAGCAGGTTCAGGGGATTAAGTAGGCCAAAAACGAGTCCAGGGGGTGATGTGGTCTAAATGTGAGAGTTCAAGGGGTTATATACATTTAACTCAATTTTTTTTGCTCGGAATCAAGGTAGGGCGGCCGCCCTACCTTGCCCGAAGGAGGCCTCCGCCTGGTTGAAACAATTGAAGATAGAAGAGGAAGGAAAGATTCAATCAAACCTTATCTCAGCTTCTGAGGCTTCGTCGTCAGGATATCTAGATAATGCATTGACAGGCCCACTTCGAGCATCATCGGGATATATAGATGGAGTCGTCCACATTCCGCTGAATCTCAGAAAGATAATAATTGATCGATGCCCTCTTCTAATATTTGACGGGAGTAGGGAAGGCTTTGCTGAATTTACCCCTCTTGAGGAAGACGGCCAAGAGAACGGAACATATCTCCTCCCGCAATCACTTGAACATCTTGATTGGTCTCATTATCCCCGAAAAGCTCTGCGGCCCTGCTTTGTGGGTAATAAGCTCACGTGCCTCAAGAAATTAGAAATAGACAGCGGAAGTTTGGAATGTCTACAGCTGGATTTCTGTACGACGTTGGAAGAACTGGAAATTATACATTGTGAACAGCTCGTCGTATTACAGGACATGCAATCGCTTGGTACCCTCAGGTCTTTGGTATTAGTTGAGAACTCAGGATTAAAATCTCTACAACTGAATTCATACACGTCACTGGAACATTTGCACATTTGTGATTGTAGTTCGCTCGTCAAACTAGAGGGCTTGCGATCCCTTGTGAACCTCAAGGATTTAGAGATCATCTCTACCTTGGATTCCCTTACCGCATTGGAGAGTGTTGAGCCAACTGAGGGGATTTCAAGTCATAGCTATGAGTTATTCCCTGCACTGGAAAGTCTCAAGATCAATGACTTGTCCCACCTTAACACGTCATTCTGCAAGGGCCTCACCGCCTCCAAAGCCTAAAGCTTATTTGTTTGTTGGACCACCCAACGAGACTAACAGATGACCAAGAGAGAGGGCTTCTGCTCCTCAGGTCCCTGCAAAAGCTCTGCTTTGCATTTTGTTTGAATCTCGTAGATCTTCCTGCGGGGCTGTGCGGCCTCCCTTCCCTCAAGACGCTGGCGATCATGAATTGTACTCGCATCTCAGGGCTTCCGAAGGAGGGCCTCCCACACTCGCTGGAAGAATTGGTGATCTACTATTGCAACGTCAAGCTATCAGAAGGATGCAGGTCGCTAGCAACCAGCAAGCTAGAGGTCAAAATTGATGAGGACTATGTGGACTGATTACTGAGTATCTTTCTAAGGTATATACTTCTACAGTATACCCAGTTTTTTTTTTGAACGGTCACCGGGGGGTGAGGATCCCCACCTGAATATATTGCTCAAAAAGCTGCCAAAGCCAAGAGTCACCCCTTAACTTTGGTTGATCCAGTTTATAAGGGAAACCGGATCGAAAACCTAAACAAGTTGACCCCGTTTATGAGGAAAACCGGGCCGAAAAACCGCACAGGTAACAAGGTTACAGAAGATGAGAAAAATTGCCACCTAGGAGAAGACATGACCTAGCTAACAGGCAGAAAGACCAACACCACGAGAGACACAAGTAGATGTGGGGTGCTGTCGAGGGATCACAATACCAAGACTCTGCAAACAACCTAACGCACCGCACCGGCGTGCGTACCGAGCCCCACGGCACAACAGAGGATCAACCACAATCAACGAGTGCCAAACTTAACACGAACCTTGACTAGGAGATCCGCCACGGGCGGTCGAAACGATTAGCAGGTTGGGGAGGCATCATTGCGTCGTCATTGAGCAAAGGTGAACCAAGACAGCACCAAGAGCCCAAAGCTCGCCACAGCACAACGGCAACCATGGGAGGGTCTTGAGCATGCACAGCAACAGGACGGAGACCACGCGAAGGACGGCCGAAGAGAAACACATGAAGAAGAAGAACACACCACCGTCGGCCCCAAGCTGGCCGCATCACCACACCACCGTCGACCCCAAGCCAGTCGCACCACCACCACCGACATCCCCGCAGCTAGCAGAAACCCAACAAAACAACCTAGCCAACTTCTCGATGATGCCTTCAAGAAGGGGTGCGACGCACGGTTGCGCCGCCATCATCGGTTCCAGGTAGACCTGGAAGCAGAGTTTCCTCCGAAGTCGAGCATAGGGTGGCGAAATCAACATTGCAACGACGCCTCCAAGAAGGTTAGTGGCGCCCACGGGCGTCACCGTCGTCGGCTCTGAGCAGAGCATGGCTTTCGCTGAGTTGAGCATACACACACCCTATGGACAGATTATTCGAGGTAGACTGCTCACCTGCACCACCATGAAGCATTGGGCCATGACAGCCCCGACGCCACACAGGACCCGATTCGAACCACCGCAGGCCAGATCCGGTCGGATCCGACCCATCCACACCGTGCCTGCCAGATCCGAGCAGCCGAGGCTAGCACCACACCGCACCACCACCCACGCCTCCCGGCAGCACCAGCATCCGCACATCACGCAGAAGGGCGTTTGCAGCCACGGGATGCACTGGCCGCTGTGGGCACCCCACCGGAGCACCGCCACCGTCAGCAACCTCCAACGCCGGCTGACCATCAACAGCCCCATTGCCCGGCCGGACGAGCCCAGATCTGGCTCGCACGGCACCACCGCGCGGATCACACACCCCTGAGAGCCGCGCACCGTCAAGCCTCCATCAGCGGGCAGCCAACCCGCCACCCCCGCGTCCAGGCCGCGGCCGGCCGCGCGCACAGGCAGGCGCGCCGCCGAGCGGAACGGCCGCACCACAGGGGTCTGACTAAACACCAAAATCGTACAATTATGTGCTATATTGGAAGGATTGCCCAGGCCATCCTTGTTCTGGGTCACTTGTTACAGTACTTATATTTTAAGTGGGGGAAATGCTAAACATATTTTTCTTGTGATATGAACAGGTTTTCTTGTGATCTTTCATAAGGTGCCTCCCCACCCCACCGAGGGGAAAAAAAGAATCCACACCGCCCGCTTGTCTGTCTAATGCACTTGTTGTGTTCCAGCATTTTCCATGTCACCACTCTGAATTTCTCGCTGCTCGCTGAATGAATCCATGGTTGTCTCGCAAAAAAAAAAGAAGAATGAATCCATGGTTTCTCGATCCAGGGAAACTCCTGTACAGCAGGTTCCAGTGGGCCAAAAGATAAATCTGGATCCCGCAATAAGAGGCTGTAGTCTGAAACCTGTGATGAAACTGTATAAGTAACTTTGGTAGAACCTAGGGTCCTACCGGACCGGCTCCTTAGGTTGTAGGGAAAGACCGGGGCTTGACGAGGGCGAGGAGGCCGCGGCCGGCGCGTCGGCGCCGTCGCGATGGATGGCGGAGGCGGCTGAGAGAGAGAGATGCGGCTAGGTTTAGGTCCGGCTCCCAGAGGAGCCGGGCAATAGATGTATATTCTTATTGCTTGATCTGAAAAGAGTCTTACAACTTGTATTTATAACCTAAGATAACTTGTATACGAAATAACCTAGGATAACTTGCGGGCTAAGCCTGCCCGGTGGACCTTCTACGGCCATAAGTCAGGCCGGTCATAACATCTCTCCCCGCCTGCGCAAACAGCTCGTCCTCGAGCTGGAAGTCGGGGTAGTGTTGGCGGAACTCGTCACGCTGCTCCCAAGTAGCTTCCTCCTCTGGAAGTCTAGCCCACTGAATCAACACGTACCACACCCCACGACGGAGCTGTGCCTGCAACACCTTCTCCGGTCCCGGAAGAAGACGCCCGTCGAAGGTCGGAGGAAGCCCGGGAGTGGCCGCAGGTGGCTCCCCACGGAAGGGCTTGAGCAGCCCTACATGGAAGACGTCGTGGATGCGAGCACCTGCCGGAAGCTGAAGGCGGTAAGTGACCTTCCCGATGCGCTCCAAGACCGCGAAGGGCCCGGCGTAGCGAGGGCCCAGCTTGCGCCTCGCGCGTGGGTCCAGTGACTGCGTAGAGCGGTGAAGGAGACGCAGCCACACCCAATCCCCCACCGCGAACTCCGCCTCGCGATGGTGGCCGTCATAGTAGTTCTTGGCCAGCTGCTGGGCCTGAAGCAGGCGTTGACGGACCTCTGCGAGCATCTCGTCGCGGCTGCGAAGAAGATCGCCCGCCGCCTCCGTCCGAGCCGTCGCCGGGTCAACCGGCAGGATGGGCGGGGGCGGTCTGCCGTAGACCACCTCGAATGGCGTGGCGCGCAGGGCGGCATGATAGGAGGTGTTGTAGCAGTACTCCGCCCACGCGAGCCAATCCACCCACGCGCGAGGACGGTCACCTGTGACACAACGCAAATACATGGCAATCACCTTGTTGACGACCTCGGATTGGCCGTCCGTCTGAGGGTGGAAGGCCGTGCTCAGGCGGAGCTTCACACCCGCCATCCGGAAGAGATCGCGCCAGACATGCCCCGTGAACACCGGGTCCCGATCGCTGACGATCGAAGAGGGGAACCCATGGAGGCGGACGATGCCGTCGAAGAAGGCCCGGGCCACGGACGCGGCAGTGTAGGGATGACCGAGCGCGATGAAGTGAGCATACTTGGAGAAGCGGTCGACCACCGTGAGGATGACGGACTTGCCGCCCACCTTGGGAAGGCCCTCAATGAAGTCCATGGAGATATCAGCCCAGACCTGAGATGGCACCTCCAAGGGCTCTAGCAGACCAGCTGGCCGTAGTGTCTCCGTCTTGTTGCGCTGGCACGTCACACAAGACCGCACCCAGGCCCGGACCAGAGCCCGATCACCTGGGATGTAGAAGTCGGCGCGGAGACGATGGAGGGTTTTCTGCACACCCTCGTGGCCCGCCGAGTGGGCCAACAGCAGAACCTGGTGACGGAGGTCGTCATGCTCCGGCACGAAGATACGGCGCCCATGCAGGAGCAAGCCGTCCGCTAGGCACCACGGCTCCTCCAGGTCGCCCGCAGCAAGCCGCTGCTGAAGGAGCAGAGCGTCCGGCGCGGCCGCGGTGGCCCGACGGATGTCGTCGAAGAGGGCGAAAGAGGGCCCCGAGCGGATGCAGAGCGCCACCCCCTCGGAGGCGCCGGCGGCGGTGTCGTGGTCGGCGTCGCGGCGAGACAGGGCGTCGGCCACGGTGTTAAGGCGGCCCGGACGATACTCGACGGTGAAGTCGAAGCCAAAGAGCTTGCTGATCCACTGATGCTGCGGCACGGTAGACAGCCTCTGGTCCAATAAGAACTTGAGGCTGTAGTGAACCGTGCGAATCCGGAACGACCGGCCCCAAAGATAGGGCCGCCAATGGCGCACCGCCTGCACCAAGCCAATGAGCTCCCGCTCATAAGCCGCGAGCTTAAGATGGCGCGCGTCGAAGGGCCTGCTGAAGAAGGCGAGGGGTCCATCGCCCTGATGAAGGACGGCGCCGAACCCTGCACCGGAGGCGTCGCAGTCCATGACGAACGGGCGGTCGAAGTCCGGCATCTGAAGAACGGGGCCCGTCGTGAGGGCCCCCTTGAGGGCCTCGAATGCTGCTGTCGCCTCCTCATCCCAGGCAAAGGCGTCGCGACGCAGCAGGCGCGTGAGTGGGGACGCGATGAGGCCAAACTCCCGGATAAATTTCCGGTAGTACCCCGTGAGGCCCAGGAAGCCGCGAAGAGCCCGCGGTGAGTGTGGTGTCGGCCAGGCCGCGACGGCCGCCACCTTGTCGGCGTCCATAGCAACCCCCTCGGCCGAGATGACGTGGCCGAGGTAGGCGACTGAAGGCGTCCCGAACGAGCACTTCGAGCGCTTAAGATGAAGATGGTGCGCTCGAAGCTCGTTGAAGACGATGGCGACGTGCTGGAGGTGCTCCGCCCACGAGGTGCTGTAGATAAGAATATCATCAAAGAAAACGAACACAAACCGGCGCAAGTAGGGTCGGAGGACGTCGTTCATCAAAGCCTGGAAAGTCGCCGGGGCGTTGGAGAGGCCAAAAGGCATCACCAAGAACTCGAAGTGGCCATGATGAGTCCGAAACGCCGTCTTGGCGACATCATCCGGGTGCATCCGCACCTGGTGGTAGCCCGACCGGAGGTCGAGCTTGGTGAAGAAGCGCGCCCCATGTAGCTCGTCCAGGAGCTCGTCGACCACCGGAATAGGAAACTTGTCCTTGAGCGTCATGGCATTAAGGCCGCGGTAGTCGATGCAGAAGCGCCACGTGCCGTCCGACTTGCGGACGAGGAGGACCGGCGCTGAGAATGGCGACGTGGAGATCCGGATGATGCCCAAGGCGAGCATGAGCGCGCACTGCCGCTCCAAGTCGTCCTTCTGCAGCTGGGGATAGCGGTAGGGTCGCACGGCAACCGGCGCCGTGCCCGGCAGGAGATGAATGCGGTGATCATACACTCAGGCTGGCGGAAGACCCTGAGGCTCCTCGAAGAGGTCGCCGTGCTGCTGCAGAAGATGATCCAACAGTGGGTGGTCGGGCCCGGTGGCAGTCGCAGCCAGCTGAAGCGGAGGCGTCGCTGGTGAGGCGCCCCCAACGCCCTCCCACCGGACGCGGCGGCCGAGACGCCAGAAGGTCATCGTCAGTGCGTCGAAGTCCCAGAGGATGGATCCGAGAGTCCGTAAGAAGTCGACGCCGAGGATGAAGTCGAAGCAGCCCAAGTCGATGCCGGCTCACGTGATGGTGAAGTGCTCGTCGCCGATGGTGATGGGAATGTCCCGCGCAAGTCCATGGCATCGGAGACGGTCGCCGTTAGCCACGGTGACCCGAAGTTGCTCCCCGCCCGTCGGCTGAAGCGCCAAGCGGCGCATGGTCGACTCGGGCAGGAAGTTATGCGTGGAGCCCGTATCCAGGAGAGCCAGGAGGCGCTCGTCGTTAATCATCACCGGCAAGAGCATAGTCTTCTCCGCTCGTATACCCGCGAGGGCATGGAAGGAGACCACGAGAGCGGTCGCCGGTGCGACCTCCGCAGCAGCTGGGTCGGGCAAGTCGCCCAGCTCATCGGCGGGCGTGTCCGCCTCGACGTAGTCGGCCGCCTCCAAGTAGAAGAGGCGCGGGCAGACGTGGCCCGGCACGTAGGGCTCGTCGCAGTTATAGCAAAGCCCCTGGTGACGGCGCTCGAGCTGCTCGGCCGGGGAGAGGCGGCGGAAGGGCCTCGTCGGGGCCGGAGGGGTAGTCGCGGAAGGGACCGGGGGCGGGCGGCCCGGCACAACCGGAGCCTGGGGAGCCCGGGCCGGCGGTCGGCCACCCCGAACCGGTGTCGTCTGCTGCAAGGCCTGCGCGCGACGCTCTAAGGCGCGGGCGTAGTACATGGCCGTCTGGAGGTCCTGGGGTCCCCGAAGCTCCACGTCCACGCGGATGTGATCCGGCAGACCACCGACGAAGAGCTCGGCCCGCTGCTGAGCCGTCACGCCGGGCGCGTGGCACGCCAGGGCCTGGAACCGGTCGGCGAAATCCTGCACCGTGGAGGTGAAGGGGAGTCGGCCGAGCTCCGCCAGCCGGCTCCCTTGTATCGGAGGCCCGAAGCGGAGGAGGCAGAGCTCGCGGAAGCGCTCCCATGGGGGCATCCCGCCCTCGTCCTACTCGAGGGCATAATACCATGTATGTGCGGCGCCCCGGAGGTGATAGGAGGCGAGCCAGGTGCGATCCGACGCTAGCGTGCGTTGCCCCCGGAAGAACTGCTCGCACTGGTTGAGCCAGTTGAGGGGGTCCTCGGTGCCGTCGTAGGTGGCGAAATCAATCTTGGCGAACCGTGGCGGTGTCGGTGTCTGGCCGCCGTAGCCGTGAGGCTCGGCGGTGCGGAGCAGCGAGGGGGGCGGCGCCGGTTCGGAGGACTCCGGGTAGGGGCCCGCGGAGCCGGAAGGCCTGCCGAACTGCAGGGATGGAGTCGGATGTTCCGAAGCCGTGGTGTAGACCGGTGGCGGCGACGACCCGGCCGCCCAAGCTGGCAATGGCGATGGGGAGGGCGGAAACCGGACCTGGTGGATCGGCAGGCCGGTCGGCGTGGTCGACGGCGGCCCGGACGTGGGCAGCGGCGGCGCCTGCAGCTGCTGCTGGGGCGCAGTGGTAGCCGCGGTGGCAGGCGGCCACGGTGGCCAGAGAGGGCCCGCTGCTGATGGGGGCTGCAGGTGCAGCGACGGCGGGGGCGGCCCGCTGAGATCGCTGGGGGGCGGCTGCCACACCTGGAGCGGTAGCATTGGAAGCCCGCTGAACGCGGGCGCGCCCTGGGACGGCCACGGCAGCGCGGGATGGCCGTAGACGGTGGCGGGCGCGGCCGGCGGGGGGGGGGGGGGGGGGGTGCGGCCCGGCCAGGTACAGGCGGATGCCCTGGACGGCCGTCACGAGGTCCCGCAGGGTGCTGGAGACTTCCTCTGGCGAGAGAACGGCGGCTGGCGGCACCGCGGTGGAGGCCGGAGGTGGCAGAGTGGGGGAGCCGGATGTGGCGGTCGTTGGCGCGGTGGAGGTGGTCGGCAGCGGCGGCGTTGGTGGCGGGGACGACATGATCGGACCTGAGTCTCTGGATACCAAATTGGTAGAACCCAGGGTCCTACCGGACCGGCTCCTTAGGTTGTAGGGAAAGACCGAGGCTTGACGAGGGCAAGGAGGCCGCGGCCGGCGCGTCGGCGTCATCGCGATGGATAGCGGAGGCGGCTGAGAGAGAGAGATGCGGCTAGGTTTAGGTCCGGCTCCTCTGGGAGCCGGGCAATAGATGTATATTCTTATTGCTTGATCTGAAAAGAGTCTTACAACTTGTATTTATAACCTAAGATAACTTGTATACGAAATAACCTAGGATAACTTGCGGGCTAAGCCTGCCCGGTGGACCTTCTACGGCCATAAGTCAGGCCGGTCATAACAAACTTACTGGGCAGCGTTGTTGTATTTTCAAGAAGTGATGCAGATTTGGTTGAGTATTTCCAGTTTTTCAAGGCCAGCTGTGTTGTCCAGGGTGGACAGCAACAACTTATGAAAATGCATGTTCCTAACACTGTTTGTCCTTTAAATTTAACATTCTCTTCATGGATGATCTATGCTTGATTTTCTGGAAAGTTATTGAAAACGATTCTGAGCACCTTGAACGTTTGGGGTGTAGAGTAACAACCCACGGATTTTTCTAGCTCCGTTTGTGCAGCAATTTTAACAGTCCGCACTGAAGGTAGTATCCTTGATTTTTCCTTTTCAGAAATTGTTTCAGATTTGTTTAGAGTGATGCAGTGTTTACAAGTACGACAACTAGTTCTGTTGTCCTTGAGAAATCATAATCAGTCCACTCAGGGCACTATTCTTTATTACTGGGAATTCCTTCATAAAAAAAACATGCATTCTCTATTTTCCTATTCAGTAGTGTTTCCAAGGTGTGCATCAAACAGGGGATGCATCTTTCCAGCCCTGTTTATGCTGAAGTTTTAACTGTGCAGTCACTGAATGTTAGTTTCTGCTAGGATTTTGCTTGTACTCCCTCCGTCCCAAAATAAGTGTCGATGATCTAGTATAAAATTTGTACTAGTTTAGTACAAAATCTGCGTCACTTATTTTGGGACGGAGGGAGTATTATTTTGAGCAGTTTGATATATTTTTCTCAAGTTTAGCTGTGTGCTCGAGGTGTACAATGGATGCATGTTTCGAGCTCTGTTATATTCTTGTTGAGGGTTTTAGCATGCCATTCTAATTTTGGTTTTCACGGAGAGGAAGTTTTTATTTTTATTTTACAAAATAGGAAATTTTCATTTGTGAGTAAAGTGTCTGTATACCCCGTTCATGACCATGTTGTGCGTTAACAACTATGGTTTAGCCTTTTTATAGCAAAGATCAAGAAAACATGATAGTTCGGGCTTAGATTTTACAAGACCAGAATTTGCTGGTGCAATGCAGTTGACATCGCTTTTGACTAATGGGACCCACAAGTCAGGCCTACATCTCCAACGCGACATGGCCAACCCAAGCTCGACTACCACAACACCGCATCGCCTGATGTAACACATTTTGAAAAGGAAGAAAAGAGCGCCCAGCCCTGAAACTTTGGATTTTTCGCACATGACCAGCACAGCCCGGTGGAGATTTGCTAACGTACTACACCTTACTTTGTCGCTGATATGTGGGTTCTCCGTGACATACTTTGTGTCACTTGACGTACTGCACCTGACTTCTGTGTCGCTGATATGTGTGACAGTAGTCTGCAAGACATCAGAGAATCTGAACCGCCCACGACCACGTGTCAGTCCTCGGCGTAGTTTGCGAGGCTTGGCTTGACTTGTGGGTCTCACCGGTTAGAAATGTTGTCAATTGCCCTAAATCAAATGGTTTGTATAATTGTATTACGTGTGCTGATTAGATCAGGGTTCTGGTTTTGTGAAAAGATCGATTTCTCAAACTTATTTATTGTTTTTAAAAACTTAAACACTAGTTTTCAAAAGCAAAAAATTCTCAGCCCTTCTCTTCTCTCCCCCTTCTGAATACCTGGTGCTCTGCCAAACCCAAACCCTCCACCTCTTCACGACAATTCACGAGAAAATAGCTGGAAGTCATCCGGACGATAGGATATCCTTGGGGCCGATGGTAGGCTCCTTTGGGTACGGGGGGAGAATATCAGGTGATATCAGCACTTAGATGCTCCCATGATATCAATTCAAAAAAAATTCAAATTTAAATATTTCAAAAAATTCTGAAAAAATATGGATGCTCACAACACATGTGTCTACATACCTTAATAATTCAGATCCAAATCCGATATACACATTGAGAAAAAAGACAAATTCAGATGCTCCCATGATATCAATTAAAAAAAATCAAATTTAAATGTTTCAAAAAATTCTGAAAAAATATGGATGTTCACAACACATGTGTCTACATACCTTAAAAATTCAGATCCAAATCCGATATACACATTGAGAAAAAAGACAAATTCAACATGGATAGTGTCAATAAAGACAAAAACATGAATAGTGTGAAAATCTACACTATTCACATCGGATTTGTCTTTTTAGTTTCTCAATGTGTATATCGATTTTGGATCTGATTTTTTTAGGGTTTTAGACACATATGTTACAAACATCCATGATTTTATAGAATTTTTTAGAACATTTAAATTTGAATTTTTTAAATTGATATCATGGTATCGTCTAAGTGTTGGTAGCACCTGATATTTCCCCTCAGAATGGGTCTCCCTCGACCCGCCTCGCGTGCTGCTCCAGTGCTCCACCGCCGCTACCTCTTGGCCTCAGCCGTGACGCGTGGTGTACAACGCAACAGAGGATGCCTCCATCTTAGCTATGTTGGTGCTGAAATTTTAACAGCAAAGTCCGGTCATACCTGCAACTCCCAATATTCCTGGCAATATCAATATTTTGCTTTTTTACACAGAATATTAATTTCATGTTTTTTTTGCTGGGATTCAATTTTTTATTAGGGTATAGACGTATGTTCTGTTCAGTACCAAAGCCGGTGAACAGCTATTCACAGTTTCACTTAATTTTGATTTTAAGTCGTAATGTTAGGGGGGAGCTTTCCCCACCTGAATTGTATCCACTAGCACCTGTACCCTTGTGTTTGCAACAGGAGAAAATAAAATGACGTGTAAGCACAACGCCCCATAGTGTAGGATTGAATCCGAAGAACATGCTAGTTGTTCCATTCATCAAACTGTTAAACAACCCAACATAGGGACAGTGGCACCCGGTGACATTGGAAAAAATGTACACATGAATTTATACATATGAGTGAAGATAAAAAAAAAATACAAATCTCTGCCTTTCTCTTTCTCTCTCTCTCTCTCCCTCTCTTATTGGGAGAAAAAACAATTTTCTATCTGACGTCCTTGGCTCCGAGAGAAATGTGTTCCGAAGGTTATTTCTAAATTGACGAAAGGCCTCCACAATTTTCAGTAATTCTTAGCAAAAAAGACAAATTTCGGGCTGTAAGAAAGTTTACTGCTCACGTACTGTTTTGACCGATTTTGTCTTTTCTGCCATGAGCTTCTCAGATGTCCGAACAAGCTGAAATTTGGAATGAACATCACGCATTGTAACATCTTCCTCCTAAAAAAATTAGATATTTTGAATTTCTTTAGTATTTTTATTGAATTTACTATTCTCCAGGTGTAGATGAGCCTGGGCACCGAACTGAATATCCGTCCTCGTGCTCTCCTTTTCCTTCTCTTTTTCTTTAATTGTGCGCAAAAGGGCCAACCCGATTACTGTAGCCGCTTCAGAGACATCCTAACGTCTTGCTGAATGCGAGATATAATCGCCGCGAACAACCACTAAGTATCCCTGTCACCGGTGAAGTAGAAGGGCGGCAAACCCGAAGATAAGGAGCAGGGGCGGCCTTAGGTCCATTGGGCTCGAGCAAACCAAACAATCATATATGAACGTTGAACAGCCCAGCCCTCTCCTTTGGGCTTTGCACTCACTCACTAGTGGCACAAGTCTCGGCATAAACCGCGTAACGTTGCAACAGTAGTGGTACGTGAAGCGCACGCTCGCGTGCCTTTCAGTTTCGGGTGGACGTACCTGTGGAAAATCTGTAGAATTTGTGACTAGACTCGTCAATTGGCACGTCCTCTGGTGGCCCGGGATTAATTTTATGGTTCTCAGCAGTTCCCTGCACTGCACGGCCACAAGCATAAACTTATCCTTCTCCTTGGCCCCAAAACCAGACGTACCTTCCCCGCAAAAAAAAAAACCAGACGTACCTTGACCGTATAAAAATTGCAAGGCTAGTGTTGCCAAGCGGCCACATCATATATCAGCTGGCCAAGCTGCTCCCGGCATGCAGGGACAAGCCGACGACCGCGCGCGCGGGTCATGCACGTCGCAAGTACTGGTGGTAATTAACTTCCCGCAAAAAATTAAAATAATTCAAAAGATACTGGTGGTAACTGATGATCGATCCATACAGAGGCAGTATACATACACTCTCAATAGTATCTGTCTATATATATCCCGGGGATTTAATATATTATTCATGCTATCGCCACCATAACACGAAACCAACCACCAACAGCTAGAACAAACTTGCCCGCCGCCGGAGCCACGATGATCGCCGTGTGCTTTTTGTTAGCGTGCTTGGCGGCAGCTCTGCAGCCAACGGCGGCCGCCGAGGCTGGAAGGGGTGGGATCTTGCATATCCCTTCCACCGCCGAGCTGCGTCAGGCTCGCTGCCCTTCCAGGTGCGGTGGTGTTGCCATTTACTATCCGTTCGGGATAGGGCCGGGCTGCTTTCGGCAAGGCTTCGAGCTCACCTGCAACAGCACCTCTGGTCATAAGAGGCTCTTCCTGGCCAACACTACCACTGAGGTACTTGAGTTGTATCCCGAAGATAATGGACTTCGAGTCCGTCCTATCCACTTCAACGTCACCATGAAACCAGGTATGAACGACACCTATAACATGTCATGGGAGGCCCCTGTAAAAGGTGTTATGGCCTCTAACCAAACAGGCTTGTTCGTTGTTGGCTGCGGTGTGGGTGTCTACTTGTTCGGCCATGGTACCAACAATCCCATCGGTAGTTGCATGAGTATTTGCCTAGACGACAAAGAGGCAATGAAGGAGGCAAATGCAAACCACTATAGCTATGTTGGGATGGGTAGTTGTTCCATTTATTTGCAGCAGGACGTGCCAGCATTTGGGTTCACAGTTGACCGCCTCAAAGGCGTCTCAGCACTACCAGGCCAAGGTCAGGGGCTCTCTAGTACTATCAAAGTTTTCCTGGCGGAGGATTACGAGTTTCATGTTACCGACATATATTCAAGTCGGATAGACGAAAGAAACATTCCTGGGGCATTGTTTGGAATGGCCATCACGGATCAACCAAGCTGTGAAAGTGCTCAGAAGAAAAAGTCAAGCTATGCTTGTGGCGATAACAGCGATTGCGTGGATGTGCCATCTGGAGGCTACTCCTGTCGCTGCCGCCCTGACACAGATGACAACAATCCGTACCTTATTGATGGTTGTCAACAAGGTCAGCAATTTACTCTTTAATCAGGAATATAAAAATATTGAACTGCCATGCCATGAATATTGGGCTCATATGTGCATGATTGAATATTATGGTATTTTTTGCACCAAGATTGTAACTTTTCCTCTCCTTTTCTAGGCTCGTCATCATTTTCTTATAGAAATAACATTTTTGCTTCATAGTTAAAAATAATTAGTTCTACGTACAACAAAGCAAGCACTAATTGTTTCTTGCACAAGACTCAAAATTGCCAATCATAGACGTTCGAAAATTAGGACACGCCTTTTCTTCAGAATCTTTTGACACATTTGGATGCACAACTGTTATTGATTATATTGTTTACTAGTGCCACATGGGGTAACTTAATTCCCAGTTCTCATATTGTCTCTACTAATGGAGAATTCTTGACAATGTGTTAATAAGACTTACAGATGTGCTAAGTCTCAGTCGACGTGAGAACAGTTAGACCTATGGGTCTTGGTTCGTTTTTTTTTTTTTTGAGTGGACACCTTTCTCGCAGGCCCATTGTTTTTCATCCGAACTCTGCTGGGCTTTTGTGGTGTCTGGGCCGTTTATCACATATATGTCTGGGTGCCTTTGTTTTTTATTTATATCAGTGGGCAAGGTGTGCCAGCACGTTTTTTGTCTGTTCTTATCATGTATGGTAATAAAGATCAACAAAGGAGAGAAATAGAAGTACGCTAAGAGAGCAGCAAAATTTTATTTCATAGTAACATTTTGAAGTATTTTATTACGTTTCACTTTTTCATTTAAAAATTGTTGTTTTGTTTTTTTACTAGATCAGCCTGTGCCCTATTTTTTCTCTACATGTTTTAGCATGTGATAATCAGCACACACTTTTATTTTCCTCTAAGATTTCACTAGTTTGGACTCTATTAATTCATGTCGATTTTTATTTTCCATGGTTTTTTAGGTGTATTTTGTATGGGCGACGGGCTGGCAGGGAAGGGGTCTTTGTTGTTTGTTGGGTTCCTTTGTCTTTTTGTTGGGACAATTGTTAGCCCGGGGAGAAGGGATGGCATGCGAGACGTTGAATAGTTCTCCTTCCCGTTAGTGAGTGGCACGTCCAATGAACATGTCTTATAAATGTGTCTTATTTTTGTAATTGTTTTTTTTAATTGCATGTTTTCCTTGTGACGACTTTTTTTATTTAAACTTTGACTCTCTTTTTTGGTTTCCTTTTCCCTATTTTATTTGAAATATTTTTCTTTCCTAATGGCACGGTTCTTGCCATTTTTATTAAACAACTAGTTTACTTTTTAAAATTTAAATATGACATCCGATTGCATAATCCCTCGATTGAAATTGCATGTCTTCAACGTGATTGCACTTCAATGGTGTTTTGTCGGAGGGAGGGAGCAGTTGAATGTCAACCACTAGGCACAACAACTGTAAACATCGTCCCCGACTGCAACTCTATGGTGTTCTGCGGGGGAAGGTGGTAGTTGCATGTTTACCGCTAGGCCTGCCACTGCAAGTGTTGCCTCGAGTGCAACTGCAAGTCTTCAAAAGCGGCTGCAACTGAGTGGTGTTTTGTTCGAGAGAATGGAATGGTCTCATGCCTGCCACTAGGCAAGCAACCGCAAGGATTGTGTCCAACTACAACTACATGTCTTCAATGTGTGTTCAACTTAGTGGTGTTTGTCGAGGAAGGCCGTTGCATGTCTACCATTTGGCACGCAACTGCGGGTGCCGCTTTTTGACTGCAACTGCATGTCCTTCAATGCTACCGCAACTTAGTGATGTTTGTCGGGAGAGGGTAGTTGCATGCCTACAACTAGGCACACAATTGCAGGTGTCGCCCTCCAACTGCAACTGCATGTCTTCAAACACGACCGCAACTCCGTGATGTTTGTCGAGTGAGGGCAGTTGCGTATCTACCACTAGACACACAAACTGCAAGTGTTGCCCCCAAATGCAAGTACATGTCTTCAAGGAGACACCATCTTAGTGGTCTTTGCTGATGGCAGGGGCAGTTGCATGTCTACCACTAGGTATGCAATTGCAAGTATCACCCTCGACTGCAATTGCATGTCTTTAATGTGTCTGCAACTTAGTGGTGTTTGTCGAGGGAGGGCGGTTGGATGCCTACCACTAGGCACGCAACTACGAGCTTCGCCCTTCGATTGCAACTGCATGTCTTCAAAGCTACTGCAACTTAGTGATTTTTTTGGGAGGGCAGTTGCATGTCTACCACTAGACACGCAACTACACGTTTCACCCCTGACTGCAACTGTGTGTCATCAATGTGACTCCAACTTTGTGGTGTTTGTCGGCGTGGGGGGGGGGGTAGTTGCATGTCTACCACTAGGCATGCAACTGCAATTGTCACCCCCGAATGTAACTGCATGTCTTCAATGCGGCTGCAACTTAGTGTTGTTTGTCGAGGGGTTGTGCAGTTGCATGCCTACCACTAGGCATGCAACTACATGTGTCATCTGTGAGTACAAATGCATGTCTCTGATGTGACTGAAACTTAGTAGTGTTTTCTCGGGGCAGGGGAGCTTGTATATTTACCACTGGGCATGCAACTACATGTGTCGTCCTTGATTGCAACTGCGTGTCTTCGATGCGACTGAAACTTAGTGGTGTGTTCCTCAAGGCAGGGGAGCATGTATGTTTACCACTAGGCACACCACTGCAAGTGTCTCCTCCCGAATGCAACCGCATGACCCCTAACATGACTGCAACTGGGATGGTAAGGGTATTGTTGACCAGTTATATGTCCATCGGTAGACATACAACTTCAAATGTTACACCTCGACATCAACTGCATGGTCCAACGCGACTACAACTAGGCCGGTAGTCGGTGTCGACCGTTACATGTCCAACACTAGATTTGCAATTGCAAATGCATGGCCCAAAGCGGCTGCAACTAGGTTGGTAGGGGGTTGTTAACTAGTTGCATGTGCACCATTACAGTTGCAACTACAAGTGTTGCGAACGTACTGCAATTGCATGGCCTCCAACGCGGCCGCAACTCGTGCAAGAGGAGGGTTGTAGGCCAATTGTATGCTCGTAATTTTTAGGAAATTTATTTATTTATTTTGTTTTGAAAATCATAAAAAAATCCTTAAAAATGTGAACTTTAAACTCGTGGTCCATACCAATACCTTTTTTATATAGTTGTCATTTTTTGTTATGCATTTTTTTTGTTTTTGTTTTTGTTATGCGATGTCCAATACGATCAAGTGCAAATGGTGTTGAACACTTTTTTTATTGAATCAACTTTTCTTTCTTTGATTTTTTCGATGCGTTACTTTTCTAGTAATTTGGCGGCCAAATTACAAACACAAGGAACGGAGCCCACTCGAGGAGACATGAGAACAAAGAACATAAGAGAAAAGAAAGCATTGAGGATGAGGAGCAAAGGATAAATCCAGCACATACAACAAACAAACGACTGACTAGGCTTATTCCTACAACGGCCTAGAGATGGGAAGAAAATTGATCAGAGCATCATCCTATTTGTATGATGCTGACGTCAGTCGACTAAGGCATAATGAAGTCTCAGTCGACTGAGTCCTAGACACTGCCTAGGACTTATGCTATTTTTGGTACTCCCTCCATCTCGATGCATAAGGCATACTCGTAGTTCTATGTCATCAATTTAACTAGCTAAAGTTGAATTATATGCAGTAACAAAAAATATATTAGAAATTACATTTGTGTATGAATCCAGTGATATACTTTTGATGATATATAACACTGTTTTACGTTGATGCAACTAGCTACTTAAATAAAATGGATGTGTGCATCGCTTGATGCAAAGGCTGGGGGTAATCCTCATTTTACAAAAATAGGTAGTCAAATCAAGGACCTAGAACTACGCGCACGCCTTATGCAGACAGAGGGAGTAGTATCCACCCAATTAATGGGATTGGTTTTCCACAAGTAGTAGCTCGTTTCTTTATGATGTTTCAGCTAGCAATTAAACTTGGTGTTATTAATTTATGATTTAATAAGTTGTATCTCTAGTCTAGATAGGATGACCATGAATTTGCATAATCTTAATGTAACTTCTCATGTGGTAGTCTCCCAGTGTGACTTCTTCTTATGTCAATCTACTTGCAGCGCAATACAATCCCAATCATAAAGGAAGTTGCACCAAATTTTGCGGCAACACAAGTATGCACTTCCCTTTTGGGCTTGAAAAAGGTTGCTACGCTGCTGAAAGGTTTCGACTTAACTGTACATTAGAAAACATCACAGTTCTTGATGGAGGGGGTAACAATTTTGATGAAGATGCCAAATTAATTGTGGCGAACATTTCAGTGAATGAAGGATATCTTACTGTTAGAGAAAGAAAAACTAACTCAAGGTATGGTAATGAAGAGCTCGCAATAATAGGGTATACAAGTGATGGGCACCGGGAACTAGAATACATCTCTTCAGATGGTTTTCATTTATCTGAAGAATACGATATGAAGATGTGGTGGTCTGTCGATAATTTGACCTGTTCGGAGGCTATGAGCAAGCAAAGAAGTGCGACGTATGCATGTCGTAGCAGCAATAGCACTTGCATTATTGTCAACCAACCAGGCTACAAGAATGTGACAATGCAGCTCGGCTATCGTTGCCAGTGCTCTGAAGGTTTTGATGGAAATCCATACATACTGAATGGATGCAAAGGTAAGCACACAAGAACTACCAGTACAAATTTTCTTCCAACTACATAGATGATTTTCCGAGTACATGAAATGATTGACTAAAACATTGCAATGATAAATCTAGCAGGATTCATGATCCAAATAATTTATTTCCTTCTTAGTGGATTTAGGCAAAACATGCTACTCAAGTCATACAACTCATTAACATGGTTCATTTTAGTTATGTGCATCACATGATGTAGAGACTAGAAGAATGATCATTTTATTACTTACAACATTGCACATTATGCCAAATTACCCTGTCCACGCACCATTACTAGATTTTAGCTAATTCATGAAAATGACAACATAGGTATTGGTCCTTGTTTGAGCTAACACTGAATATCACCATCATGTATACGATTAATCTTATACAACATTTTATGGTCTTTTAAAATGCGTGCATACAAACTTCAAGAATATATTGGCATTTGCATACACATAAACAAGTACATTCACCTGATGGAAATAATATGATATTAACATATGTGAAATCAAACATATGTGTATTTTTTTATTTCTGGTGTTTGTTGTACTACCATGTTTGAAGATGAATAGATCGTATGTTTCCCGCAAAAAAATAATATCAAACATGTGCGTATAATGTTCGGAAAATCTATCTAGTGGTGTGCGCACGGACGTAGTGTCGTGCGCACGGACGTGGTCCGCGTGGTCCGGTGCGGCGGCATTGGACGCACGCGCTCAAGCAAAGCCGGGGTGCCGTTTTTTTTCCTAAGATGTTCAAATCAATCCCGACACAAGCCTGTAGCATGCATGCATGGTTTACTTTTTGACTACATGACACAACTCTGTAGCATGCATGGTCTACATTTTTTTTACCAGTACATGACACGAGCCTGTAGCATGCATGCATGGTGTACCTTTTTACACAACACAAGCCTGTAGCATGCGTGCATGGTCTTTTTTCTACTAGATGGAACCACTCGGCTAGGCAAGCTTACCTGCCTATCTCACATAGAAGTTTTTATCCGCCATAGTGTTCATATATGAACTAACTGGCCACTAAGTAGAATTTAAAATGACAAGCGCTGCAAAATACTGTGACAATTAATTTGCATAACAACGGGCTTATATGAGACAATTGAGTAGAATTTAACTGAGAAACACAACAAAACACCACATCAAGTAGGTTTTAGAACAATCGAATGGCTTTTTATTAGACATCACGACAACTGGGTAGAAATAAACTGCTAAGTACAACAAAACAGCACCACAACTAGTTTTTACAATAATTGACAAGCTGTATGAGACAGTATGGGAACTAGGTAGAAGTAACATGTCAAGCACATCAAAACATTTTGTGGCAACTAGGTTTTAGAACAATCTAATGGCTTTTTATGAGGCATCACGACAACTGGGTAGAATTAAACTGATAAGTACAGCAACACACCGCGGTAACTAGTTTTTACAATAACTGACAAGATGTATGAGACAGTATGGAAACTAGGTGGAATTAAAATGACAAACACATCAAAACATTTATGGCAACCTGGATTTAAGAAGTACTGATAAGCTTTTATGAGACACCATGACAACTAAGTGGAATTAAAATGACTAGCATCAAAACATTGTGGCAACTGGATTCTAAGAAACAACAAGCTTTGTACGAACTCATATAAAAAATATGGCAATTAATTTATTTTTTTCTCAGGCAAGTAAGTAGTTAATAATATGACAAGTGAGTGAAACAATGTGGCAAGTACAATTGAAAAGAAAATTTTCAAAACATGTCGATATGGGATCTAGTTTTGATGATCTCGTCGTGACAAAATCAATGGTAAAAACAGATCATCGATCAAATTAACGGATTTAGATATATAAAAAAATCAAATATTAGAGGGACTCTTGAATCGCATGCATGCATGATGGAGAGAGATGAAATTCGTGGCAGCATGAGGAGACAGAGTAGCTGCTAGTACTCCATATTAATAAAACTTTTTTTAGATGCAAGTGCATGAAATCTGCATGCTTTTTTTGCTTTTGCAGACGTCTTCTGTGTGTGGCAATAGCCGCCGCACGGGAGCGCTAGGATGCGACGCCGCTGAACCACATGATATATGTGGTAAGCAACCTAAATTATTAAAAAAAAGGATGCGGCGCCGCTGCCTAGTCCGACTCCTATAATGTTAGGTTTCTACATAGTTTGCTTCCTAACATGTGCTTAGAAACAATAATGGCCAATGGTGTATTTTGAAGATCGCATTGCTGTACAGAGGTAGTTTTAACATCTCTAGGATGAGTGCTAGGCCAAGGGTAGCCTAGCTATGGTTCCACCATTTTTACCAGATATTTGCAGGCACCATTTGTTGCTCACATACCTACCATTTACAGATGTTAATGAGTGCTTGATGAATATTTGCAACGGCCCTTGCCTAAATTATCCTGGAGGCTATAGTTGCAGCGAGTGCACCCATGGAAAAGAGTTTGATCGAATAGAACTCAAATGTGTCATGTCAACAAAGAGACGCAATCTTCTCTTAGGTAAATCATACCGAATTTACTCACAATGGTACACAACTTGCAAAAGGGAGATATTTTCATAACAACTACTATTTGATGTATAGGTATCACAATTGGAATTAGTTGTGGTCTTGGTGCCATAATTCTTGTGGTAGGTGCAACAGTACTCATCAACAAGTGGAAGAGAGGCATACAAAAGAGAATTCGAAGGACATACTTCAAGAAAAATCAAGGCCTACTCTTGGAACAACTAATATTAGATGAAAGTGCCACAGATAAAACAAAGATATTCTCCTTGGAGGAATTAGATAAAGCCACCAACAACTTTGATGTCAGTCGTATTCTTGGCCGTGGAGGACATGGCACAGTTTACAAAGGGATTCTAACCGATCAACGTATAGTGGCCATAAAAAAGTCTAAGCTGGTGGAACAAACTGAGATTGACCAGTTTATCAACGAGGTTGCCATCCTGTCACAAATCATTCATCGGAATGTGGTCAAGCTTTTTGGTTGTTGTCTCGAAACAGAAGTGCCTTTGCTAGTTTATGAGTTCATATCCAATGGCACACTATATGATCTTCTTCACATTGATGTAAGTGTTAAATGCTTACTTTTATGGGCTGATCGCATTAGGATTGCTGTAGAAGCTGCAGGTGCTCTTGCTTATCTCCACTCAGCTGCTGCGATACCAATTTTCCATAGAGATGTAAAATCTTCCAATATACTCCTAGATGGCAACTTTACTACCAAGGTTTCTGACTTTGGTGCTTCGAGGTCTTTATCACTTGATCAGACACATGTAGTGACAATTGTACAAGGAACTTTTGGTTACTTGGACCCCGAGTACTACCACACCGGGCAGCTAAGTGAGAAGAGTGATGTTTATAGCTTTGGAATTATACTGGTGGAGCTTCTGATGAGAAAGAAGCCAATTTTTATTAATGAACAAGGTATAAAACAAAGCTTGGCTCATTACTTTGTGGAAGGACTTCAGCAGGGAGTTCTCATGGAAATCATAGATCCCCAAGTTGCAGAAGAAGCGAACCAGAATGAAATTGATGATATTGCCTCGGTTGCGGAAGCATGCTTGAAAACCAAAGGAAGAGAAAGACCTACCATGAAAGAGGTAGAAATGAAGTTGCAACTCCTAAAAACTAGAAGATTAAGGAGTCAACTTCCTCTCATAAATGATGAAGAGATCGTGTCATTTGGGTGCCTAAATGGCGCTGGCTCTCATGCACCGAGCAACAACATTATCAGTAATGTTGGCTTAACACCTACATGCATCTCCGGAAAGTACAGTCTGGAGCAAGAGTTTTTGAACTCGGCCAGCTTTCCACGCTAGCGAAGCACACAGTGGGATGATCATCTGCTTTACTAAGCTTCCGAGGTGCATCTTTGTCAGTCACCCTACACGTATTTATATAGAAAAAAAGTGTAATGCATGTAGTTCCTTTTAGTGTGGGAGTATGGCATGTAAATTTCCGCATTGTGTTTGTAGCCTATTTTATATGTGTAATTTCAATTTGGATGGCAACTCATTGCGATTAAGATATGGTGGCGAATAAAGGTATTTTGTAGTGTTGCCAACTGCGGTACTCATGTCTCACCGCTCATTACCAGTGACTTACGTGTGTGTGTGTGTGTGTGTGTTCACACACTTTGCCGGGATGGAGGAAGATGATGGCCTTGATGGGTTTTCCTTGGTCAGAAATGAGATGCACAAGTCAGGTTAAGATCGGCTTGTGAAGGTGCACAGGAAAGACAAAGAGGGTCGAGCAGTCGCAACTCCAGGAGCAAGGAAGTATGGCTCGGTATATTCTTCCACCCTTATATTGTTCAAAACAAATCTAACCAAAATATGACAAAAAAAGAAGCAGAATATAGGAATGCAAATGCATGAAAGACAAAATCAACGAGGTCGTCAGGAAGCAGCTTGCTAACAATCCGAACAGACCCAGTCTGAAGGTCGACAAACAATTTTCTGAAAACAAATAGGAGAAACAGCTGGAGCATGTCATGTCGGAGAGTCTCAAGTTGGGGGCCTGTCGAAAACTCCTGATCAAGCCCGAGCATTTATGCCCTGATATTTGTGATTTTTTAAAATGATAAATATTTTTAAATTGGTCATTTATGTTTCAAAATCTTGAACGTTTTTTTTCAGAATTGATATTTTTTTAATTCCCTGATTTTTTTTGTCAAACCGTGTGAATTTTTTTCAAATATGTGAACACTTTTTTCAGAATCGATGAATTTTTTCAATCCTTGAAGTTTTTTTAAAATCTATGAATTTTCCCGAAATTATCTTTGACCTTTTAAATTCCTGATATTTTCTCAAAATTCATGAACTTTTTTACTTTATGTCTTTTGAATCCGTGAAGTTTTTTGAAATCACAAACCTTTACCTTTTTGCGATTTTTGGATTTTTTTGCTTTTTTAAAGAAGGCATCGATCCTCGGTTTTTTTTCCAGTGGAAGTGATTCCTCAGCTTCGTTTGACCCTGGGACGAGCGACACTTGTTTTTTTATACGAAGCTGTGATATTGGGCCGTCCCAATAGGCAGGTGTGTGAGCATCTATTCTCATAGCCGTAGGTTAAGGCGCCGACTAGTCCTGGACAAACGGGCCGGGCCTGGCATGCCGGCCCACGAGCACGTCGGCACGACACGTGACGGGCCAGGCCCGACACGCTCTAATCGGGCCGTGTCAGGCACGCGGCACGCCTCGGTCCGTGCCTGGTCCTGAAGGCTGGGCACGTGGACCAACACGGCACGATCCGTTTACATTTTTATTTAGATTATATATATATATATAACATAAAAAACTGTCCAATGGGCCAAAATCGACCCAAAAACAGCCTACAAGACTAACAGCTTAGCGGGCCAGCGGGCCGGCCCACATACCTCCCGGGCCGTGCTTGGGCTGGAGGAGCCAGCACGCGGGCCGGCACGGCCCAGCCCGGCTAATAACCCTGCCATGGCGGCCGAGCCATGTCAGGCATGATTATGACGGGCCAGGCCGGGCCGGCCCATTTGGCCAGCTATGGCGCCGACTAGGAGGTCCCGTTGTTACTCCCCCCATGTGTGATTCAAGTTGGGCTGGCCCACTTTGACGTTTTCCACTTGTTTCGTTTGCTGACCTGTTGAAGCTTCGGCGACCGTTTTGCCCGGAATGAACAATACAACAACACTTGGGGCCCTAGCATGCTGTGTGGGCTTAGCACTAGCTGTTGATCAGTCTATGAATAATCTAGTGATGACTTGTGATTGCAAACAAACCGTGGATGATATCAAACAAGGTCTGGGAGTTCCACATATCACAATCTTCAAGGAAATAGATAAAAGAAGAGGAAGTTTTGCTAGATGCGATTTCGTATTTGAAGGCGGAGCATCAAACCAGGAGGCACACAAACTTGTAAAAAATATTTTTTTTAATCCGGGTCGCCACTTGTGGCTTCTACACCCGCATGCTACTCGTTGTATCCCTTTGATCTTTGGTTCGAATTAATAAAGTGTGGGGATCCCTAAAGAAACTTGCTGAAGCGTTCTTTTTTGGTTTTTTGTTTTTATTTTGTTTTTCCCTACTATTTTGTTCGTTGCACCACTGCAATGTCTTATCTGTTTTCCTATTTTGGCTTTTGTTTTGGTTTTTTCCTATTGTTTCGATTGCGTGCCACTCCGGTGTTCTTTTCTTCAGCTTTTTGTTGCGTATTTTGCTTCCCTTTTATTAGTTTTATTTTTGTTTAGTTCCTTCCAGTTTTTTTGCCTTTATTTTTTATACACCGGGAGGAATTTTTTAAACATGTATTTTTTAATGCATTTGAAATATTTTTTATTGAACATGGCAAACATTTTAATTTTACAGTGAACATTATCTAATACATTGATTTTTTTAATATATGGTGATCCTTTTTAAATAAGTTCTGAACATGTTGAAATACATTGAACATTTTTTAATCCGTGCTGAATATTTTCCAAGTAGACATCATTTTTATGTACTTCTAATTTCTAGAATTTACAAAAGACAGATAACAATAAAAAAACAAAGCAAAATTTATAAAACTAAAATAACCCCTGCATAGGCATATGTTGGCACGTTACAGGGTCGGCCGTTTGCATCCCGCTTCAAGCGCAGCCTGTCTATTTGAGTCAAATAGGCATCAACAGGAGCTCTCGCTCGCTGCGAGCGAGCAAAGCTCCTGGCGGAAAACACTATTTAGGAGGCGCTCCCTATGGCCCATATTCCTATTGAGACATTTAGGCCAGGCCGTAGTGGGCCGCCTGATAGGAGCCGACACGCCCCGTCTCTTGGTCCCGTCCCTTGTTTCCCCGGTCGCCGCACCGCCGTCGTCCTCCGCCCTCCCGTCTCCGCCGCCTCCTCAGGTATCTCTCCCTCTCCCTCTCTGGAACCTCCCTCCTGCTAGGACCCTCTCCACCCCCTGCCCCTCTCCCTTCTCGTAGCCGCAGCCGGGCGGGCGCGGGGCGGGCCTCGCTTCGCTTGCTTCCGGATCGGCCGTGGGTTCGCTGGGGGTTGGATTGTGTTTGGAACTCCAATAGCTTCGATTTTGGCTGAGTTTGGGCTTTAGTTTAAGGGTCCTTCTCATTGAGTACGAACCAGATTCGTTTCTTTCGTTTAGGCGTCGGTTGCTCCATTGCGGTCGTCTGACTGAGGCGTCCTGAAGCTGAATCGGATCTCCAATCCAGCACCGGCAAGACATGGCGGCGACGGCGAAGGAGGTGGACATGAAGAAGATGGAGCTTATGAAGGAGGTAGGGCTACATGTCTCTCTACCTTGATGCAGTCCTTCTTCTTTCGATTTGTTCGACGGCAGTAAAAGATATATAAACCGCATGCGTGTGTTATTCGGTTCAGGTAAGAGCGCACCAAGTGGCGATTGGGGAGCTCAACAACCTGCCTCCATCCAGGGTAAGTACTAAGAGCAAGTCCAGCAGTTCCCCGATCCCCTCCCTCATCGTTCTTTTAGGGGAACAGAGCAAAAATTTTGGGCGATGGTCAATTGGGCTGTTTTAGTGTGATGGCTTGATAGTTGCTAAGTAGTTACAACTGACCACTTGCCACTTGTCTGATGTGCAGACCGCGTACCAGAAGACCTGCAACATCTTCTTCCGCAAGGACATCAAATCGGCCGTCGCGTCCCAACAGAGTACGGTCGATGCTCATTGCTCGCTTTTCTTACTCTTGTTGTTGTTGTTGTTGTTGGAATTGGTGGTGTTAATTGTTTTCTTCTTTTATTTATCTGTGCATCATTCATGGTGATAACATGATTCTTCTCTCTCCAATTTCTTATTCAGAGCAACTTGATACCGCTAAGGCGAAGCTGCAGAAGCTGGATCAGGCATGAATGAAGGTTCGCCACACAAATTTGAAATTGTGACTTATGCTGCTTTATTCATCCACCTCCGCGAATCGATCCTCTCTAATCAAGTGTCTTAGGAGTGCTAGAGAACGTGCAACTTATATATAGCTTTCTGTGTAATAATGGTGTTGTTACAAGCTGGTTGCTAGTTATGAGTGCGAGACGAATGAATCATTCCTGAATATGGAGATCTAGACTGGATACGGGACTGTAGTGTAGTGCCATTCTGCTGTGCTTTGTCAATTGTTTTGCTACCAAAGCTACCAGGTGAACTACTAAATTCAGGTGGAGTCTTAGCAACTACGGCCATGGGACTTATCATCCGGTTTCTAGTTCTAGGCACATGTTTGCGGTGCAGAACGGCAGGATGCCAAGTTTTAGTGCTGTTAACTAATGTTTTGTTCGTCATCCGATTGCTGTTGCGCTGCCACTGATGGATGTGATGAACCAAAGCGATGCTTCTCCTTTGAGTGTTCTGGATGGGTGTCGTTGGATTATCGTTTCTTCTCCATTGATGTCAATTCATGTCGGTCCATTCATGTCAATTACTCCGATGTTAAATGTTGGTGCTGTCTGGAAGAGTAAAAGTAGTAACCTTGGTAGTGGACATGGGTGGTGAACTGCAAATTAAGCTGGTAGTGTGAGTCTGAAACATGTGAGCGAAGCTGTATCGGCAAATTATTGTGTTGTACTCACCTGAGAAGAGAGGCATCAGGGCTGGGGAAGAAAAAGATCTGATGAACTTTAGCGGCTTAGTGCAGGATTTTTTCGGACTAACAGGTCATGTGAGCGATGAAGGACGCATCGACGACGAGAAGCTCCTCGGAGTTCTGCCCAGAGAGACAAAATCGTACATTTGTCTCTCTGCAAACTGGCCCGACCAACTTGCAGTTCTGTGTTGTGGTTCTTTGATAGGTTAGTTCTGATGTAGGCCTGTAAGCAGCTAACAGACATTCAAGTAGCCGTTGTTTCAATAGTATTAACATACTGAACTTTGTAATGTTAAATTAATAGCATCTTTAAATGTATCAAATCAAAGGCATCATGAGATAAGCCCTGCAGGGGTAACTTCGCAAGAACTCTGGAAAAAACATGCCTTGTCAGCTAAACTCACGGCTGAAGACATTATCACCTTTACATAAAGAAGCATTCTTCCAAACACAAAAATGGTAATCCAGCAAACGTGTATAAGTTACAAGAAGAAAGCATTCTTCTGAAATGGTAGCACACCAACATCTAACAAGTTGATGAGGTTCATGAACAGATTTCACAGAAAAAGATAAGGTTGACATAATTCGCCTTTGCCGCCGACCATTCCACTGAAAATAAACTTGGGACGACAAACCACCGTCAATAGCAGAATACAAACAAATGCACTGACAATAGTCCAACAAGTTGAAACTCCTCACTAACACATGCCCCTGGATCCTCCTTTCGGTCAAGCAAGCAGTGTAATGTCGACATAGCTCATCCATTCTGCCTTCAGAATGGGGTTGTTTGTATTATCTGTGAGCATGCAGCCGGGTTGCCTGCCTTGCCTGAACCCTGAACATGAAACGGAGATGAGCAGGAACTCTTCCCATCGGAGGAGACAGATTCAGGATGTAGGTCCTCTGGCAAGGCTATCCCGAATTTCTGACGGAGGGAGATACGAGCTCGATCAATCCTAGCATATGGTCAGATTATCAAATTCCTGTCCCAGAATCTCTGGATCTGTCTTCTGAATGCAGTCAAGGAACTGAAAATAACCATCTCGTTTTTAGTTCAGAATATGAGAGGGCAGGTTTACCTGTTCAAGCTTTTGGATTTCTGATATGGCAGCAAAAAAAAAAACATGAGATGAGTAATAAACAGCGAAGCGAAAAGACGGGCTTTACCTCTTGAACCCTTCAGTTTTTTTATGACGACAAAAATACTAGGCTTTACTGGCAGCATAAATCCCCAGTTCGGTTTCCAAAATCACAACAAGTGAAGAACAATTATTGAGATTGTGAGTATTAGACACCATTACAATGACCACACGAGGATGAGGTTCTGAAGTGAAACCAAACCTGTTCATATCAGAAGAAAAATACGTTAAGCAGGCCCAGGCAATCCCTCCAATATCATATAATTGTACGACTTTGGTGTTCAGTCGAAAAATAACCGTGCATACGGTAGAAGCATACCTTAGAAAGATATTCTCAGTAATCAGTCCACATAGCGACCATCAATATTGACCTCTAGCCTGCTTGTTGCTACCAATCTGCATTGTTTGATGGCTTGTGGCTGCAATCATCCACCACCAGTTCTTCCAGCGAAGGTGGGAGGCCTCATTCGGAAGCCCTGTGATCCAAGGCAGGGGATCTGAGTATTTCCAAGTGCTTGAGGTTCACGAGGGATCAAAAGCCCTACAATGCGACGAGCGAACTAGAGTACCAAATTTTGAAATGTTCCAGGGAGATGCAGGAATGCAGTTGTAGAGATTTCAATCTAGAGTTTTCCAATAATACCAAAGACATGTGAGTTCCAAGAGATTGCATGCCCTCTAAGGTGATGAGGCATTTGCATTCCCTAATTTTCGAATTTTTCCAATGTCATACATGAATCCAGCTGTAGATATTCCAAACTTCTGGTAGTTATAACTTCTAATGTTTTGAGGCACGTGAGATTACCCACAAAGCAGGACCGCAGAGTTTCTCGGGGATTATACAACCAAACAAGGTGTTCAAGTGATTGCGGGAGGAGACATCTTCTGTTCCCTTGGGCATTTTCCTCTAGTTCCTCAAGGGAGGTAACTCCAGATAAGCCTTCCCTATTCCTAAAAAAATATTAGATGAGGGAATCTTATAGAAATACTTCCTAACACCAACTCATTGGTCCCATTCATTACAAACTTAAGAATAAACAAGAAAATTGCAAGAGAAAAATAGTTAATTTATGGAATGGTTTAGTGGAAATGAAAGAAAGCTACCTAAACAAGTCTAAAGAACTTGCATCTGACCTTGCCAAGAGAAGGATATTGCTGCACTTAGGAATAAAAATTTAGCCTTTACAAATAATTTTTTTAAGAATGTGTAAGTATACCAGTTACACATTTTTTCTTTTAGTTCTTAATACTGTTTTAATTAGTGGTATTTTCTATTGAGCAACATAAATGTGGGGATGGCATCCAAAGTTATCCCGAGCTGCTGATAAAATCATCTAGGCATTTATACATATATGACTTCCAACTCGTATTTTGTTAATTGTTTTGATGTTGTGTTGTAGAGTAAGCTTATGTACAGAGAACCTTGGAAGGATTTAACTATGTCGCCCTACATGCTCGGCAGCACAATCAACTTATGTTAGTTAAGAAGTTATTAGTACATATTTAGATACTGGTTTTAAAACCTTAATATGTCAAACATTCAATCTCAAGAAGCATGAAATCTTAGCTCAGGAAACATGTGTTGGGAAATATAGTAGAAAACATAAAAAATCCGCGCCTACGAATCACCCCAGGATCACTATGAAGAAGCATCTATGATTGGATCTATATTGGACCGCTTACCAACGTAACGCAACGAAGAGGAGAGTTGGTAAAGCAAGTTGATGCAAGTTTTTGTGGCTAGGTTATACCTCCCAGCAATGAGAATTTTGTTGGAAAACATAGTAGAAAATAAAAAAATTGCCCTACCATCACGATCTCAGGAACACAATGAAGATGCATCAGAGGTTTAGATAAGATCGTTACCAACTTTGAGTTGTAGCGGAAGAAGAGTTGGTGTAGATCGTTGATGAAGTCCTTCGAACCATTGACGAATGATCTATCGAACCAAAGAGCGAAAGCACGGCCTCTCTACGGATTGCACGCGTATTGGCTTTCCGATCAGGCAGCGCTTCGCCGTCAAGAGCTAATCGTCACCAGAGAATTAGAGGGACAAGAAGAGAACATCACGGGGCTTCCCCGTTATGAGGATTAGAGGATCAACTCTAAATTAGAACTAGACCTAGAGAACTAGAGGAGGCTCCAAAAAAATTCGTGTCTTGAAGGGGCAAAATCCTCTAGTATATATAGGTGTAGGGAGAGAGGGAGGGGGTGCCACATAAGGGAGGATGACTCCCTTCCTGGTGCACCGGCCTAGGGGAGGAGGAGTCCTACTCCCTCTCGAATTCGCCCCCCTTTAGCTTGTCATACAAGCTAGGGGCCGCCCCCAACAATTATTGAGCCCTATGGCCCAGTAACTCTCCACTGCTAGGCATTTTAGTATTTTCTTTAGTCCGTTGATATTAAATAAATTTTAAAAGTATCCTAATCAATATTAAAACCTTTTGTCATCGTTTTCCTAAGAAAAGAACCTTTAATCATTTATTTAATGTCTCTCAAAACATTTTCCACATATACATCATTTCTCGGTATTCCCTGGTATTCCCTGAAACTCTTTCGGTAACCCCAAAACGCTTTTGGTTTCTCAACTGTTTCTTTTATGCCTAAAACTATTTTGAGAATATTTTCTCACATTTCACACTCCACTAATACTCAGCAGATCGAAATTCCCTTAAGTGGGTTACCCGGTAGATTCGGTAAAACATAGACATGAACAAAAGTTCCTTCCGTCCAATGATCAATAGCAGAACCGTGGTCATCTATATTAATCCGTATGATTACACGAATAATATTTAAGTGAACCTTTTATTATCATATGCTATTCCATTTGCTTCACGACATGGTACAAAATCCAAGGTGAGATATACAGGTATCCTCTTGAGTCATTTCTCATGCTCATCATATCGGTCTCCTCGTTACCGATTTTGTTCTCTTTCTCGTTGACATGTTCTGGCATCCTTGTGACCTAGTCACCTGTGTCTGGCCAGACGATGATGGATGTATTCATGCCGAGAGGGTCCTAAGAATATCTCTCCATCGTTGGAGGAGCAAATCCCACTCTTGAGCTATCTTAAAGGTTGAAATTGCACAACATGCAGAGAGTAAGAGAAGTATCGTTTCCGTCATTGAGGGGTTGGTTTTAGATGGAATGCCATATTTACATAGATGTTCTTGCACTTATGTTGGAGATCTGAGATCAATTTTTAGGGTGCTGGAGATTCAGAGTTTCCCTGCACTTGAGGTGTTTGGTCTGTTTCAAAAAGGTGATAACTATGAAAATGCGCATAAGTCCTTGTTGCGCAGTATGCTAAAAATAATTATGTGTGATTGTCCTCATTTGCAAGTACAAATTGCCCTTCCGCCTTCAGCCATATTTTCTGAACTATTAATCTGTAGAGTTTCAACAAATATGACAAGTAAGGGATCTTCCACAGAAACAATCAAAATTGGCGGAAATAAACTTTTGTGTGAGCCTTCTAGTCAAATGATGTCCTTGGATTACAAAATTTGGCATTCCATAATCTTAAGGATATCAAATACTTGGAGATGTTGAAGTGTGAAAACCTAACATCTATTTCATTGAAAGGTTTAAGTTAGCTCGTCTATTTAAAGAGTTCGAATATACAGTATTACAAAGAACTTTTATATTCAGATGTTGTGTCAGAGCACACCCATGAAGATATGATAACTGCAAATGATGCTGATATCTCGTCTGTCTCTTGAAAGATTCTATATTCTAGAATGTGGAATAGCGGGGAAGTGGCTATCTCCGGGCTGCGGCATTTGCCGACCTGGAAAGAACATTATTTAGATCATTGTCCGCAGTTGATGCGTTGTGAAGCTCAGTTCAAGCGTCATCACGATATATAGATGATGCATGGCCAAGCTCTGTTGTAGATGTACATCCAAGCATCAAGCTCGAAGTGATAAAAACATAACACATTTGTACTAAACTTTCACACTTTCTATAATTTATTTTATAAAATTATAATCTTAAATATTGTATATTTATTTATCCATAATTAATAATAACATTATTTGATAGAAATTTCTAACATCTATTAATGAAAGATACACCACACAACCATATTGAATGCAAAGTGTATCATGTAGCGTTCGAGTTTTTTTTGTTCAATTTCCCTTAAAAAATATGTTGGAACCCCTTAATCATTAAAAAAAAGAATGGAATCTCATAGCGCCACCAATTATTATATGAAACTTGTGTCAAATGAGAGTGCATGTTTGTGTGCGGTGGTGCATATTCTAATATTCTTGAATATCTCGAGGCAGATACATAACAATACAATTTTAGAAATATTCTAAAAGTGGTTTCTAGTGTAATAGCTACACACAAACAGAATATAGTATATAATGTTTTCATGAGGAGATTATCACCTAATATCCGGCATGATGCTCTAACTGTGATCAAATGTGGTTTACATGTTCTTGTTGGTTCAATACTATGTTGGGCAAGTTGTGTATGAATTGAGCTTGATATTGAAACGATATTGACTTTTATAAAAATAAAACTAAAAGTGGCTTTAGTCCTTAATGATATTTTGGTGTTGATGATAATGTGGTTAGGCAGGATAATGTCGGTTATTAAGATATCTCTGGGGATTGATCTCTTAATGGGTTTATATGGAGTTGGTTGACCCTCACTTCAGAAAAGAAAAAAAACATTTCATTTTTTCCGAAGACTCAAAGGTCTTTATTGTTTTCTTTTGAGTTATAGGGTAACCACACTATTAAGTGGAGTTGAGGTGATTACATAAGAATGGGAATCATGCAAAACATATATACCAAGGCATCCTATTCCCATCATAAAGATAATGGGTTAAACCCCTCCCACTATGACTGCATGAACATTTTTTAAAGTTGTGGCAACATTTTTTTTACAATGCATTAATATTTTTTAAATTCACGATGAACACTTGAAAAACTTAGCCAATAAAATGTTCGAAATATATATTTGTTTGTAATATTCTTAAGTAAAACAAGAAACAAATAAACAAAAAATTAAAACACAAACCAGCTACCAAACAAATGAACCAACGCGCTACTGGGCCTGAGATGCTTGAGGAGATGGAGGCTCACGTTGGCAAATCCTATTTGACACCTGCAAACGTCAAATGGATAGGGCGAGGAAAATTGGGATGACCCATTTTGTCGTTGTCCGCCTGTTTCGTTTGCTAAGCTGCTCAAGCGTTCTTTTTCGGTTTTCCATTGTAGTCTTTTTGTTTTGGTTTTTCCCCCTACTATTTCGTTCGTTGAACTGTCGTAATGTCTACTTAGGTTTTTCTATTGTCACTTTTGTTTTGGCTTTTTCCTACTGCTTGGTTTGCGGCGCCACCCTGGTGTTTTTTTCCCATGCACTCTAGTTGTGGATTTTTTATCTACTTTTTCCTTCCATTTTCTTTTTTTCTTTTATATTTACATTTATACACAATGGATTCTTTTGAAACATGACCATTATTCTAATACATGCCAAATATTTTTTATTACATGGTGAACTTCATAAATATACAATGAACAATTCCTAAATAAACGGCACACTTTTTTATGATACTACAAACATTTTTGAAATAACTGTTGAACACTTTTAAATACACTAAACACTTTTTACTTCACACCTAATAGTTTTTAAAAATACACACTCATTTTTGCACGGCTTTGCTTCCGCGAGAATCACGGCTGTGCCTCTCGAAAATAAATAAAAAAAGCACGAGAGGCACGGATTTGCTTCCACGAGAGGTACGGCCATGTCGCTCGGAAACGTGAAAAACGCGTTTTCTTTTTTTTATCTTTCACTAGAGGTACGGTCGTGCCTCTAAGAAAAAAAATGTTTTTTTTTCCTTCTGCCAGAGGCACGGCTGTGCCTCCCGGAAACGGAAAAAACGTATTTTTTTCCCTTTCACGAGAGGCACGAGTTTGCTTCCCGCGAGAGGCACGGATTTGCTTCCCGCGAGAGGCGCGGATTTTCATCCGTGACTATTCGGCACTTGTTACCCTAGATAGTGCTCACACACATCCCCAAACCGCTGGAAAAACAAAGAAAAACCATCCTAAAACTTGCTTTTCCAGCGGTTTTAGGATGGTTTTTCTTTGTTTTTCCAGGACAGGTTATATTCGTTTTTCCTTCCTTTTATCCACAAATCCACGAATATTCTTCTCAAGTTCCTGAATTTTTATAAATTCATGAAAGATTTTAAAATTCATGAACATTTTTTCTAATTCAGATTTTTTTGATATTCATGATTGTTTTTCAAATTATCAAAGTTTATAAAATCATTAATTTTTTGAATTCGTGAAATTTTCAAAATTCATGAACAATTCTTATTTTTTAAATTCATGAACATTTTTTAGATTCCTTTTTTTTAACTCGTGAACTTTTAAAAAATTCGCAGACGTTTTGTTAAAAGTCGATGGTCAACCAGCCAGCCAACCAGTGAGCGAACCAAGTACAGTCCAGAAGGCGAAGGACCGCCAACGCAATCCAGGGCACCTGAATCGCCTACAAGTGTAGGTAGATGCCGACCCTTAGGAATCAAAGCAAAGCGAATGAGCAAGCCAATACAACCAGTTTTAGGAAGTTTCTCAGACCGGTTATGCCTGAACCGTTTTCTGTAGTATTGTTTTATTTTTATTTTTTATGTGTCTTTTTCCGTGTTCTTTTTCCCTTTTTTTTTAATTAAAAAATCATCAAAAACTGTTTGAAATGACATTTTCTTTTTTGCTTTTTGTAATAAAATTTGTGATTAAAATAAACAATTCTCGCTCTAAAACATGTTTAGAATGTCACAATTTGATCACAATGTATTTTCATAATTTTAAACATTATTTACAATTTAATGATGTTTTCATAATTGTTTCAATTTTGGGAACGTTTTTTTGAATTTGTGAACAATTTTTGAATTTGTTTATTTTTTCAAAGCCTAGGTTATTTTTAGAATTTATGATTTGTTTTCGAATTAATGAATTTTCCCTAACCAACAAGCATTTTTTCAAATCCGTGAACAATTTTTGAATTCGCGAGTTTTTTGGGTCTATGAGCAGTTTTTCTAATCTGCAAAATTTTGTAAATCCACATATTGCTTTTCAATTTTTTAATAATCATCAAACATTTTTTCAAATCCGCGAAGATGTTTTGAATTCATGATTTTTTTTTCATTTTCACGAACATTTTTTGGAGACGCAAAAAAAATCGGAGTCATGATTTTTTTAATTCACTTATATTTTTAAAAATTTGTGATTTTTTTTGTACATTTTTTGTTTTGGTGTTGTAAAAAAACAGAAGGAAACATCGCACAAATCGAACCTAGGTTATGCTACAAGAGTTAGCGATCCAAAGTATTCGGCCGGTCGATTTGATGCCAGCGATGTGAGCTTTAGTTTAGCTTTATTTCAAACTAGAAGGGTTGGGCGTGCTTTACTGCGCCGTTAGGTTAATGAAAACCTAATCACTGTTTCAAAATATGACGTGTATTACTTTTTTGGAAAGTCAAACCTTTTAAGTTTGATTAAATTTATAGATAAATATATCAAAATCCATAATATCAAATTGCTATGATTAGATTCATCATTAAATGAATTTTCATATTTTTTTGTTTAATATTGTGGATGTCCATATATTTGCTCTCAACTTGATCAAAGCTGAAGAATTTGACTTTCCAAAAAACTAACACCCCTTATATTTTGGAACTAACGGAATATTTAGTTTGATGGGTGGGGAGATAGTAGAGTGTGTTTAATTTTTATTTATAATTTGGCGATTTGATGGGCATTTCGTGGTGTGATTCTGTACTATATGCTATCCAACCTTATATATGTGGAAAAATTTATACGTCGATGGCTGCATGCATGTGTGTGATTGATATAGTTTTTATAGTCCGGTTGCTGTTGATTGATTTGGAAAAATGTTGGTCCGATTAAAATCGTAAACCAAATCCATTAGGAACTGTTTAAAGAATTGAATGATAGAGCTTTGACAAAATGTTGTCTGGTCAAAATCGGTTGACCAAATTTGATTGGAGTCTTGAAAACCTCAATTGAATGTGGACTATTTAAATCTAAGAAGCATAGTGTTATAGAGGATTATAAAAGAATTAAATAAGAGACCTTTGATAAATTGTTGACCATGTCAAAATCGAATGTCCCAATGTCAATTGGAGACCTCAATTGAATGTGGGCTCTCCAATTCTAGGGAGATTAGTGTTATAGTATATTTGATTTAGCTTTAGTTCAAATTTGAAATAAAGTGACGACACTTGTTTTGTATCGGAGGTAGTACCATGTATAAGCATGTCTGTACTCTAGAAAGGTTGGTGGATGAAAAAAGGAAGGAACTTGTAGTCTATTCATGTCGAGTAGTTATGACTTGAATCCAATGTCAGATGTTAGTGCTATCTAGAAGAGTAAAAGTAACCTTGCTAGTGGTGAACTGCAAAGCTGGTAGTGTGAGTCCGAAACATGTGAGCGAGCTGTATTGGTAAATTATTGTCTTGTACTCATCTGATAAGAGAGGCAAGAGTGCTGGGGATGAGTAAGATCTGCTGGGCTTTAGCGTGGAATTTTTCGGGACTAATGAGTCGTGTGAGCGAGAAAGGACTTATCAAAGAGAAGTTCCTCGGAGTTCTTCCCAGAGAGACGAAATCACACCTTTGTCTCTCTGCAAACTGGCCTGACCAACTTGCAGTTCTATGTTGTGTTTCTTTGACAGGTTAGTTCCTACGCTGTTTCAGTAGTATTACCACACTGAACTTTCTAGTGTTAAATTAATTCTAAATGTGTCAGAGCAATGGCATCATGAAACAACTGCTGAAGGTGCAATGTCGCAAGAACTTTGAAAAAACATGCCTTGTCAGCTAAACTGTCAAGTGCATGTGCAACTCAGCACTTAAGACATCACTTAACATAAAGGAAGCATTCTTCTGAAACGGTAACACAACAACATCTGACAAATTGATGAGGTTCAAGAACTGCATTTGGCGAAAAAAAAATAAGGTTGACAAGAAATGCGCCTTCGCCACTGACCATGCTGCTGAAAATCCACCTTCTGGTTGGTTAACGGATAAGTTTAAGGAAGTCATACAAGTACTGACAAGCTAGATCACCTTTCACAGAATTGATGTTCAGTTACAGAGTTACTGCCCAAGGTCAAAACAAGGAAAACAAGGTCAAAACAAGGAAAAGGAAAAGGAAAAGGAAAAGGAAAAGGAATTGATGTTCCGAGGCTATCCCAAATTTCTGACGGAGGGAGATACGAGCTCGATCAATCCTAGCATATTGGTCTGATATGATTATCAAATTCTTGTCCCAGCATCTCTGGATCTGTCTCCTGAATGCAGTCAAGGAACTGAAAATAACCATCTTGTTTTTAGTTCAGAACATGTGGTGAATAATAAACAGAGACGAAAAAAAGCAGGTCTACCTGTTGAAGATTTCAGGTTTCTGATATGGCAGCACAATAGTAGGTAGGCTTTTCCGACATGGCAGCATAAATCCCCAGTTTATTTTCTGAAATCCCAGCAACTGGAGAAGAGAGGTACTGATTATCGAGACACCAAAATCTAGATGCCCACGTGGGTATGAGGTTCTGATTATCAACTGACCTCCCAGCGTTCGTCTATCTTCACCGTTATCATGACCGCGTGAGGACGAGGTACTGAACTGAAACCGAACCTGTTCATGTCACAAAAAAAATACGTTAGGCATTTTCCCTCCCAACCAAATATAATAACTAATGTAATGGGTGATCCAGGACAGGGACGGACTGAGCAATCCCTCCAGTAGAATATAATTGTACGATTTTGGTGTTTAGTCCAAAAAATTTGAAAAAACTGGGCATGTAAGGTAGAACTATACCTTAGAAAGGTACTCAGCGATCAGTCCACATAGCGCCCATTAATTTTGACCTCTAGCTTGCTTGTTGCAAGCGATTTGCATTGTTTTGATAACTTGCCGCTGCAGCTGTTGATCTCCAGATTTTCCAGCGAAGGTGGGAGGCCCTTGTTCGGAAGCCCTGAGATGCTATCACAACATATGATCTTCAACGTCTTGAGGGAAGGGAGGTCGTGCAGCCCTGCGGGAAGATCTACGAGATCCTCACATTCGTCAAACCAGAGCTTTTGCAGGGACTTGAGGAGCAGAAGCGCTCTCTCTTGCTCATCTGTTAGTCTCCTTGCATCCAAATTTAAAAGCTCTAGGCTTCGGAGGCAGGTGAGGCCCTTGCAGAATGACGTGGTAAGGGGAGACAAGTCATCGATCCATAGACTTTCCAGTGCAGGGAATAACTCATAGCTATGACTTGAAACCCCCTCAGTTGGCCCAATACTCTCTAGTGCGGTAACGGAATCCAAGGCAGGGAGGTTCACGAGGGGAACCGAGTATTTCCAAATGCTTGAGGTTCACGAGGGATTCCATGCCCTCTAGTGTGACGAGCGAACTACAGCCACGAATTTCCAAACGTTCCAGCGCTGTGCAGGAATGCAGCTGTAGAGATTCTAAACTGGAGTTCCAATATAATTCCAAAGACCTGAGGGTTCCAAGCGATTGCACGCCCTGTAACGCGACAAGCGACCCACAGTCCCGAATTTTCAAACGTTCCAGCGCCGTGCAGGAATGCAGCTGTAGAGATTCCAACATTGAGTTCTCATTTAATACCAAAGACCTGAGGGTTCCAAGCGATTGCATGCCCTTTAATGCGACGAGCTCATCACACGATTCCATTTCCAATTCTTCCAAGGCCGTACAGGAATCCAGCTGTAGATATTCCAAATCTCTGTTGTTGATTACTTCTAACTTTCTGAGACAGGTGAGATTACCCACAAAGCAGGGCCGCAGAGCTCTTCGGGGATAATCATACCAAACAAGTTGTTCAAGTGATTGCGGGAGGAGACATCTTCCGTTCTCTTGGCCGTCTTCCTCAACCTCCTCCTCAAGGGAGGTAAATCCAGCAAAGCCTTCCTTACTCCCGTCAAATATTAGATGAGGGCATGCACCGATTGTTATCTGTCTGAGATACAACGGAATGTGCACGACTCCATCTACAACTGAGATTGGCCGCGCATTAGCTACATATCCTGATGATGCTCGAACTGAGCTTCGCAATGCATCATCTAGATATCCTGATGACGAAGCCTCGGAAGCTGGGAGAAGGTTTGCCTGTATCTTTCCTTTCTCTTTTGTCGTTAACAGTTTCAACTGCGGGCAGTCATATAAATCTAGTTCCTTCAGGGTCGGCGAATGTCGCAGTATCAGAGATAGCCACTTCCCCGTTATTCCACAATCTCTAATAGAGAGACTTTCAAGAAATGGGAGAGCAGCACCAGTTGCGGTTATCATGTCTTCATGGGTGTGCTGACTTAATCCTTGGAATGAATTAAATGTTAGGTCTGTGCACGATGATATGTCCAAGTATTTGATATGCTTAAGATTATGGAATGCCAAAATTGTGTGATCGAGTGACATTGTCCCACTAAAAGGCACAAAGCTCTCTCCGCTAATTCTGAATGTTCCCATGGAAGATCCATCCATTGTCATAATTGCCGGAACTCTTTTGATTAATAGTTCAGAAAATGTGGCTGAAGGTGGAAGAGGGATCTGTACTTGCAAGTGAGGACAATCACACATGACAAGTCTCGATCATCATAAATTATTAAAGTATGCCGTTCGCGGTACATAAAATACTCAGCCAGGGCTGCTCCCGTACCTCAAGATGGATTGTGATACATATTTATTAATAATATATAATATAGAGGACCAGCAGTAGCCCTGTCCTCTCCTCTTTGGCAACCATGGCTTATGCTCAATTTCGAAGTTATCACCTCTCTGAAACAGATCAAACACCTCAAGTGCAGGGCAACTCTGGATTTCCAGCACCCTTAAAGTAAATTTCATATCCTTCACGGAAGTACAAGAGCATCTCTGTAAATCTGGCATTCCATCTAAAACCAACTCCTCCAATGATGGAACCGATACTTCTCTTACTCTCAGCATGTTGCTCAACTTCAACCTTTTAAGAAACCGAAGCATTTCCAGAGATGGAAGTATTATCCGTTCTCCGCGGTCCTCCAGATGAACCTTATGCAATGACATAAAAAAAGCAACATCCAACACTTCTTTTTTTGGTGAATAAGCAACATCCAACACTTGAAGATGGAAAAACTTGCTCAAAACATGAGGCAAAGCCTTCTGCTCAGTGTGACCATCTTCAAGTTTTAGATACCGAAGACGAGTAGGATTTACCAAGCTACACAGGAAGGAATTAAAATCAGCAGATGTTGCAGACATTTGTAATAGACGCGGATTATGTGTTTTTTTGAATGCATCTTGGAATGCTTTGAAGAAAAAGGAGTCATATTCCCCAATTAACACGAATGTCCTCAACTTTCTCACTGATGTGACTATATTTTTCAGGAAAAATTCAAACTTCTCATTACGAGGTATGTTCCCAGTATAATCATCCATCCGATATACAGAACTCGTGACTATAGACAAATGACGTACAGTTGGAAAAAAATCATTGCATTGAAAACCATCCAAAGCTGCACACTCAGTTCTGGAAACTAGCCTTGCGAAATCATGCATCAGGCCACACATAGCATAGCAAGTTTGACTACAAAAAGAGGATCCTTCTCTTTCAACCTTCTCAAACAATCCAAGGTTCACCAAGTCAGTCAGATAGCAACGTCCCATCTCCTCCAAACTCTTACTTGAATGATCATGCTTCACAAATCCCTGTGAAATCCAAAGACGAACTAGCTCCTGATCATGAAATTTATAACCGTAGGGGAATATAGAACAACATGAGCAACATTGCCGTATAGGGTAGGGCAGTTCATCATAGGAAGGCTTCAAAGAAGACATGATACCACCAGTGTGTTGCAGGGATTTCCAAGTTTCGTTCTTCAAAGTGTTACTCCAATGATCCACAGTAAGATGGTCTCTTAATAGTGCCCCAGCAGTTTGTGCTGCTAATGGGTTTCCTTTCAACTTTTTTGCTATTTCATGTCCTAAGTCACTTAGACTTGCTTGTTCTTCGTAATTCTCATCACCAAATGCACATGCTTTAAAAAATAGCCAGAAATCATCAGTTTCCAAACCATCTAAGTTAATTGGTCCAATTGTACCTCTCTTTTTGGCAACAGACCGTTTTCTAGTTGTAAGAATTATCATATTGCCATTTGCACCATCATCAGACTTGAAAGGAGCCAACAATTTATTCCACCGGCAGTCATCCATGACTTCCCAGACATCATCTAAAATAAGTAGAACCCTCTTTGATTTAATATGACCCCTCAAGACCTCCTGAAGCTTGGTAAAACTGCATAGGCCATCATAAGTTTCTTGGGAGACGCAATCTAACATCTCTCTTGTTAGTCTCACTTCATCAAAGTCTGACACCCAGATCCATATCTTGTGATCAAATTGACTTTCCAAAGCTGGAGCATTGTATACAAGCTGCGCAAGAGCTGTCTTCCCAACTCCCCCCATGCCTACAATAGGCAGAACAGTTACACCAGCAGTTGATTTGTGTTCTTCTATCAATGTTTTGATGGATCCCCTCTCTTGAGCTCTCCCATACACTTTTCCTTGAACAAGACCTGATGTTCTTCGGCGTGGATCTGAGATTGTAGTCTGACAGTGACTTGAACTTGAACCAACAGAGTCAGACGGAAGTATCTTGAGAAGCCTTGTGATAGCCCCGTGTTTCCCTTGTAGCTGACTAGTGATGTCTTGTATCCTTTCGGAAAATGCGTCCTTGTTCCACCCGTTTGGGTTAGCTGCGATGAAGTGTGTTGACTCCTGACCGGTTCTCATCCTTTTTCTGCTGCCAGTTACAACAGGGGTAGGAATTGTAGTAGTATCAGCGGTGCTGCAATAAGAACAGGATCATGGATTGACAGTGAGAAACTTAATATGCTCTTAAGCAGATGTAAAAAAAGAGGCTCTCAAAAATGTTTTGGTGCAAGGCATTAAATACTTTTGGTACCTTGAGGAAGGGTCAGTTGCTCTACGTTTGTTGCTACAACCTTTGCTGTTGAGATGATTGCGCAAAACTGATGTCCCTTTCTTGGTTTCACACATAAGCTCTGTTTGACAGCGCTTGCATCTTGCTCTGGAAGGCCCTCCGTTTTGTTCAAGAAACGCTGTGATTTCAAATTGATTCCATAGCTCGGACCGCAACCTGTTATTACCGCTACTCTGTACATCAGCATTTTCTCTAGAAATCTCAAGTAGCTGCGCTTCACCATGTCCATCCGTTTCGAGCAGTGTCTCTACGAATAAGTGGACCAGATATTTAGCAATTAGCAAGCAAATAAGTGCACTAGATATTCAGCAGATACCTGGGTTTAAATGCATCACCAAAATTACCAGGTTGGAGCTCCTGCTGGAGCCTGTAGCAGTCGAGCTCGTCGACCACGTCGTCGGCGTCGTAGAGCAGCTCCTTGACCAAAGTGAGAGATTTGGCCAGCGGCTTGTTCCTCGCCGCCCTCCCCTGCACAGCAGAGACAGCCATCTCCATCGCCTCGACCTCAGACTTGAGCTTCTCGACGTCGTTGCCAAGGCCAGCTTGCCGGATCCAGGAGTCCAGCTTGCCGCCGGCTGGGAGATTTGCAAGGATGGTATCGGAAAGCCACCCGATCGCGGCCTCCAGCGTGGTGTCTTCCACCGCCTCCATGAGCAGATCTCGGCGGAAGCAGAAGCAACGAAATGGGGAGGACAATGCCGGCCTGGAGGGTTGGTGGCTGTGACTACTATGACCGGCCGGCGTGCTGCGTTTTCTCTCCGTCTGGATGCTCTGCGTTGTCAGTGCGTATCGAGTCATGGCTGTAAAGCCTAAGCACAAGTGCCAAACTAATGATGTCTCTCACTGTTAAACTAAGCAGCAAAGTGGGCCCGAGCAACACCATAATGCGTGTACCATTCTTCACCGAAGTTTCTTGGTATGTACAAGAAAATGTACATAACACTAAGAAATTTGTATTAATATAAATGCACATATAGTCTATCATTGTAGCTGGTCTACTATGAATGGTTTCGGTGTTCAAGAAAAGTTATATCATGTGCACACTACTTGTTACTTAAAGAAATTTGTTTCATTTCCATATATAAAGAAAAACAAGCGTATCTTATTTCTGGAAAATAAAGTTAGTGGAATATATATTATTTTTGATAAATGATGAATTTTATTGGTTTATAATGGAGTATCAAGACGAAGAGCCCACAACGACCTCTGCATAATTAGGATGTACACATGCATCGCCAATGCGCACACACGCAGAGCTATGTGTCATTGCGAAATTCCCTGGTTGGAGATCCTGCTGTAGCCTTCAAGTACTCTTGACGCATAAGATGCTTCCGTCGGGCTTCCTTTTCAAACTTTATCTCGAGTTGTTTCGCATGATACTTGACCACGCACCAGATGCGACCCCTCACAATGCATGTCGTGGAAAAGATTCTTGGCAATATTTTCTACGACCGAATTTACGTGATTTTGCTCATCCTCGGCACAATTAAAGAAATCCTATAATCATGCATACAAGTGTAGAGGGATTAAAGAAATCCTATAATCATGCATACAAGTGCAGAGGGTGTCATGAGTACTACTCCCTCCGTTCCATAATGTAGTGCGTCATCGGTTTTCGAGCTTGAACTTTGACCATGAATTTGACCAACGAGACCGATTGCGACGGGGTAAAAACTATACCACTGAATTCGTAAATTATACGAATTCAGTGGTATAGTTTTTACCCCCGTCGCAATCGGTCTCGTTGGTCAAATTCATGGTCAAACTTAGATTTTGGGAAGCGCGGGCGCACTACATTGTGGAACGGAGGGAGTATTTTTTAAAGCTTTTGGTATTGACCTTGCGGGTGTTCCAATGGAACTTATCCAGAAATTGTTGACCACGCCCATGGCGGGCCTTATTCGTACACCCTCTTTCTTCTATCAAGGGAATCCTTTGCAAGTTTATAATGCTCCCATGACCAGGCTGTTTCTGTGGTATTGTTCGACAAAGTGACCAGGCCAGGGTAATGTAACTTACATAGAAGGCCAACGATGATGCTCGACAGGTGTGGCGGAAGGATGTCTACAACATGGTGTGAAGTTCGTGTACAATGGAAAGACAAGTCATTCTATATCTAGGTGCGAAATCAAGTAATTCATAAGAGTCGAACTAACAACATGCCTGAAGAAGGCCCACGCAACATACTTTTGCCATCATAGTGGATTAGTGGTGACAGATGGCCCACCCCCCGCTCGTCCACCTCCACCTCATGGTCCACATCAGCCGCCACTTGTGAGGAAACATCCCCAACCTGCGAATCCTGACGAACAACCATCTGTCGCTCATCCTCCCCCTCCTCCTTATCCTCGTCGTCCGCCTCCCTACCCTCTTCCTACGACGGAAGTGTACATGTTTGGCTAAAGATCTTTCTCTCAGCCACATTGTAATTGCAATAGATTGCAAGGAGGTAGAACAAAACATCAACCCAAGCTTTGGTGGAAGAAATGGAAGCATAATTCGACAGATAGTTGCGACGGCCCGATAGTTTGATTCATGTTCCTTTATCTTTGAGGGAAGAGAGCCGAATACAGAGGCTCATAGTCAAGAAATGCATTGGAGCACCCGGGTGCCACGCACCCCTATATGAAAGTAACATTAAAAAAATATCAAAACATTTCAAAAAATTCTGAAATTTTGGGATATCAAACCTGGGTGCCCGTTGTACACCCATGTCCAGTTTCGCGAGGAATGGGTGTCCGTGGTATCCGTTGGACGACACATCCAACTTTCTTTTTACTGACATTATCATGTGCATCCATTCCCCCACGAAACTGAACACGGGTGTACAAGGGGCACCCATGTTTCATATCCCAAAATTCCAGAATTGTTTGAAAATTCCTAATATGATTTTTAATGCTATATTCATATAGGGGTGTGTGACGCCCGAGAGCCATAAATCCTCTTCCATCATAGTCTCGCTAAATATGCTCTATGACTTAGTGAAGGGCGCCATCTTTGGCTTCTTCTATCTCCTGATCACCAATGTATTCCCATGCCTATTCTTACCAATTAATGAAATAGAGTGTGTTTTGTCTAAGAAAAAAAACTTCCCAAGTGGAGGTTATTTTAGAGAAAGACCCAAAGAAGAACAAAATATTTAGTCTGAAACCTTCTTCTTCCTCCTCTGAAGTCTGAACCCATCGCTCGTTCGCTCACTAGCTGAAGGTCTGAATCCCTCGGCCCTCGGTAGTAGCTGCCAAATCAACCTCGGTCCCTAGCCATATACGCGGGCCCTTCCGCCCCCGGGACATCATTAAATCCTTCGAGGGTTCTTTGTACAAAAGCTTACTATACAACACAACATCAAAACTATTAACAAAATACGAGTTGGAAGTCATATATGTATAAATGCATAGATGATTTTATCTAAAGCTCATGATAACTTTAGAGGCTATCCCTGCATTTATGGTGGCCAACAAGATCATCACATGGCAAAGACAACTCCTTATCATGATTAGAAATCCATTTTTATATCGAAGTATATTACGTTAAAGCTAATATAAAGAACTCAAGGAAAAGACGTGTAACCGCTATACTTACATGTTCTTACAAAGTTTCTTGGTCAAGGCTGAATTTTTATTCCTAATTGCAGCAATCTCTCTTTAGTAATAGTAGAAGCAATTTCTTTAATTTTTTTGAAGTCATTTTTCTTCATTTCCACTAAACCATTCCACAAAGCAATTATTTTCTCTTAAAATTTTCCTATCTATTCCTAAGTTTGTCATGAATGGGACCAATTGAAACATATAACATTTGTACTAAACTTTCATACTTATTTTTATAACATTATAAAGTTATTTTTTTATTTAGCCAGAATTGATAATACTGTCTCCGATCCATATTGTTTGACGTTGTTTTAGTACAACTTTATACTAAAGTTGTACTAAATCAGCGTTATTTAGTATGGATCGGAGGGGGTAACATTATTTGATGTAAATTGTAAGATGTATCTTTGGAAGGTACACCACACACACACCATACTCAAAGTAAACCGTATCATGTAGCCACAAAGTTTTTATTTTGTTTTCAAACAATGTCTCTTAAGAAACATGTTGGACCCCTTAAACATTACAAAATAAAAAGGGATGTTATCTCATAGCGCCATAGACTATTAAATGAAAATCACGCCAAATTATAGTGTATGTATGTGTGTTGTGGTGCATATTTTAATATTCTTAAATATCTCGAGATAGATTCATATATCATACTCCCTCCGTCCGAAAATATTTGTTGGAGAAATGGGTAAAAATGGATGTATCTATAACTAAAATACGTCTAGATACATCAATTTCTCCGACAAGTATTTCCGGACGAAGGTTGTACTATTTATAAATATCCCAAAAGTGGTTTCTAGTGTAATAGCTATACACAAATAGAATATATTATATACTGTTTTTATGTGAAGATTACCATTTAATAGCTCGCATGATGCTTTAGCTTTGGTCAAATGTGGTATGCATGTTTATGTTGGTTCAATACTATGTTGGGCAAGTTGTGTCTGAATTGAGCTTGTTATTGAAACGAGATTTATTTTAATAACAAACCACATATTAAATTGAAAGTGCATTTAGTCCTGTCGGAGAAACGACACCTATGGGATCGAGAGGATCCCTTTACGATTCGGCGGGGAGAAGGTTTGCACAAAGAGCAGATCAAGTGATCAACACGCGGGGATTTTACCCAGGTTCGGGCCGCAAAGATGCGTAAAATCCTACTCCTGCTTGGTTTGATTAGTTGTGTTCTAGCTCAAGTTCTGGGAGCGCTACAGTACTCAGCAGCTACACATGCAGAATAGGCCAGAAGCCGATCCCCCTGTAGCTACGCCTTGGGCCTCCTTTTATACCTTCGAAGGGGTCACCAACAGTAGCGAAGTACAAAGGTGGCATACAGTGCATACATGAGGTGTAAAAGTATCTACAGTGTTATCATACCTAACACTGACGGTTTAGGACAAGTACATTAAATGCTCCGTTGAGGCGTCCCTTAGCGTCTTGGGGACGGGAAAAGAAGCCGTCCCATCAGCACCGCTTAACCCCACACGTCGTCAGCGTCTGACACGCACCCAGGAAGACAACAGCTAAAAGACAAACTGGTCGTTGTACCGGGGCGGTGCGCTAGAACAGAGGTGAGGTCTTGCCGGGTGCGAGCCTTGCCGGGGTCATGCGACCATCCCGGCAAGGTCTTGCCGGGGCTCCAGCCTTCGGTCTTCCATCTGCTGATGTGTGACTTAAAAACCTTCTTGGCTTTATGAACTTGCATTCGGTTGTCTCCCGGCAGGCCTTGCCACAGGTGTAGCTACAACTGTCCGTGCACGAGTACGGGGTACTAAGGGACCCGGTTTTAGTACACCGACAGGAGCCCCCGGGCCCTGGACCATACACGGGTGTGAGGCGTTGTTGGGCCAGGCCCAAACAGTGCACGGGCACGCGTGGCAGGAGTTATCCACCGTAATAATTCCATTTACTGCGCCGCCCACGACGCCCATTGAATGCGGGACGTGGGGGACGTGCGCGGCGCGGCCGTTACAGCAGCGCGCTCGCGAAGCGTTTCAATATTATTTTTAGTAAAGAGGCGGCCTCGCGTCCTCTCCATAAGAAGGAATCTGCAGAGGCGCTGCTCATTTACCTCTTGTCTCTTTCAATCTTGGGAACCGCCGCCATCTTCCTCCTCGAGCCCAAAGCAGAGCCTTCTCTCCTCATCCGTCGCTCCCACGCCCTCAGTCTCCGCCCCCCAGAGCCACCATGCCGCCCAAAGCAAGCAGGGGCAAGGAGGTAGATGCCGCCATCTCGAAGAGCAAGATGGCGAAGATGAGGAAGGAGCACGTCGTCTTTCCGCCGGTGCTTGACGCGGGCGCTCTGAAGGAGCGGTATCAGTTCATGTGGGCGACGGAGACGACAGCGCATCCGGCCACCGCCGTCAATCCAGGTTCTTCTAGGGGCGGCCCAAACAAATACCACTTCTTTGCCGATTATTTCTACTGCGGACTCTGCCCCCCTTTCTCTGATTTCTTCAAAGACATCATGCTCACCTACGGCTTCCAACTCTTGGATTTCACGCCGAATGCCGTGACATGCATGTCCGTTTTCGCTCACCTTTGCGAAAACTTTGCCGGAGTAGTTCCTTGCACCGCCCTTTTTCGCCATTACTTCATTCCCCGCATCCAAAAAGGCGAGGCCCTTCATGGTTCCATCGCTTGGATCCCACGGCCAGGAACCAAGGAGGTCTACCCAGACGGGGCCTTCCGCGAGAAGTGGGATGAATGGCGGGCCAGATGGTGCTGGGTTCGGGAGACAGAAGAATCAGGAGTCCAACCTTTCTGCTTGCCGCGGCAGACGAAGATAGTGCACAGCAACGACTGGAGCGCCCTCGATCCTGATGACAAGAAGCTCACAGTTGCTACTACCAGGATTCACCGCCTCAGAGCTGCCGGGCTCACAGTAGAGATGATAGGCGCCGATTTCCTTTGCCGGCGCATCGCCCCTTTGCAGAACAAAGGGAGACCAGCCTGGCAATTCCGGAACGCGGCAGACATCATGAGACTGCGCCCTGGGCTGAATGGCAATCTCACATTTATGCAGCATGCAGCTCTCTGCCAGAAACTGTTCAAGGGCGACGTGGTATGCAAGCTGCCGGCAAGCATAGTCCCTCTGTGTAACAACTCTTCTCTAGGTCCAATCATCGCCATGATGCCGGCGTTTGACGCTCACAGCCTTGACGGATCTTGGATTGAGCCACCTGAAGAGCAAGTGCAACAATTCTTTGATAACCTGATGGAGAGGGCCATCCGCGAGGAAGAGGGCCTCGTCCGCGACACCACTGAGGAAGAAGTGGCATACATCGCCAGCAGGGCGGAGGAGGCAAATCTTGCCGCGGAGGCCGGCAGCGCCGGCTTCGTGGAAGAGGAAACCAGCGGAGGGGAAGCGCTACCGGATGAGAATCTTGCCGGGCAGGGCGAGACCACCGAAGAGCAGGGCGGCACATCTACCGGGGGCCCTTCTGCTGAAGACACAGCCGAGGAGGAACTGCACGAGGAGGCCCCGACTCTTAAGCCAAGGAGTAGGCGTGTCCTTCAGAGCGCCGCTTCTGGGGTCCCGGTCCGCCAAGCTTCTTCGAGTAGTACAGCCCCCGGCAAGGGGGCGGCCGGTAAGGCCACGCAGCGGCAAGGAGCTCATCAGCAACCTGCGCCTGCCACGACCAAGCGACCCAGAAGCCCCCCTCCACCTCCTCCCACAGGCATCATGGCGGAAGTCGACTTCGACCTCTCCGCCCTCAGTTCGGGAGAAGACGAAGAGGAGTAAGGATATCGCCGCATCCTTTACTTTCTGAGTTTTTGGTCTTACTCGACTCATTTATTTTGCTTTGGCCTATCTCCACAGGGATACGGAAACATTGGCACAGAGGATAGCGAAGAGGGCGAAGACTTCGACGGGCGAGGAGCCGCCGGCAAGCACCTCAGGTAGTGCACCGGAGAGGGTCACCATCAGCCCGGATCTCAGCCCACGACGCAGTCCTCGACTCAGCCCCCGGCGTGAGTCTATTACCCACTTTCCGCTGGCAAGTGCCGGGGTCTGCATCTTTACTGCTGACATCACCAGGCGTGCAGGGGGAGAGCAGCGACAAGGAGAACCATCAGAGGCCACTCCTGACGTGCCACCTCCGTCAACCACGCTGCCCAGGAATGGATCTCCGGCAAGGACTTCCTCTAGCGTGCTCTATCGCGACGAGGAAGAGCCGGCAAGCATGGGCACCGGCAGCTCTATGCCGGCAACCAATGCTGGCGCAGGTACTTGTTATTCTGTTTTCCTTTTTGTCTTCTTGAACTTCCCCCTCAATCTCATCTTGATTTGCTTTCTTGGCTTTCAGACATTCCTTCGGCGGAAGACATGGATGTTGATGCTGTCATCGAGGAAACCGCCAGGAATGCTGCCGCCGAGGCCGACAGGATTGCCGCTGAGGAGGCTGCCAAGAATGCTGCCGCCAAAACCGCCGAGGCCACCAAGAATGCTGCCGCTGAGGCCGCCAGGGCCACACAAGAGAAGGCCGCGAAAGAATCTGCTGAGAGGGCCGACAAGGAGTCCGGTGGCCGCACTGACGACATTCCTGCCGCAGGAGCGCCAGGCGCTGCGCCGGCCCCGGAGCCCCCAGCTGCCGGTGAGGCAACTGCCAACGAGCAGCCACCAACATCCGAAGGTCCTTCTTCGAGAAAATACCTCAAGGTCGGCGATAACTTGTTCGTTAGCATTCCAGGGATGACAAGCATCGGGGCACCAATCGAAGGGGAGACCTTTGAGGAAGTCGTCACCGCTGCCGGGCTCGAGATTGTTGATGAGCCTAGCGCCGGCAGCAGCAAGTCCGAGGAAGAGAAACTCCTCCAGGCCATGAACGGCAACTACCAGAAGCTCCAAGCCCTCCATCGCGCCCGGAAAGAGAAGCTAGACTCCCGGGCAGCCATTGTTGAATCAACAGAGGTGAACTTCCAGAAGCGTGTCGAGGAGACCCAAGTTTGGTATGCTGAGGCCGTTCAAGAGCTGAAGGAGAGCCAAGAGCAATTGAGCCAGAACTGGAACGAGCTCCTCATGAAGCAATCTGACATCGAGAAAGCACAGGAGGATGCCAAACAACAGGCTGCCACGGAGGAGGCACGCTTGAGGGAGCTTCGCGTTGGCCTTGAGGCTCATGATGATGACCTCACCGCTCGCGAGAAGGCACTTGCCGACAAGCTCCGCGCCAAGGACGAGGAGATTGAAAGGCTTGTCGCGCAGCGGACCCAGGATCTGGAGCTGAAGCACAAGGAGTCACTTGAGGCCCTGACTATGGATCATGCCGGCAAACTGAAGGAGTCCGTCGATGCCGCTAAAGCTGCAGAGGCCACCAAGGACGAGCTTGCCGATGGGGTGAAGAAGCTGGAGGCAGATCTTGAGGAACACGGCAAGCAGATCTCGACGCTCAAGACCGAGAGAGATAAGGCTCTCCACAGCCTGATGGAGATCCAAACCGCCATGTCCGACAAGATCAAACTACTCTCCACAGCTAATGAATCCATCGCTGATCTGAAACTGAAGCTATCCACACTGAAGGAGACTCTTGAGGCCGCGGAAGCTTGCGAGAAGGCCCTGACCAAAGATCTCCGGAACGAGCAGGAACTGGTCAAGAGCTCCGCCGTCGTCCACAACGACTATGTGCAAGGTGTGCAGATCTGGACCGAGAAGCTCGTCGACGTCGCGGAGAAGCTTGCCGCACAACTGTCTGTCATGGGCCTGCAGGGTTTCAGGTACTCTTCTGACGACAGGGTGTCCCCGAGCGTCAAGGTGACCATGTTCCTCGGCCGCCTGCTTGAAGCCCTGGAGCAGCTTCACTCTGACCGAACAGCCTATCTGGCCAGCGAGTCGCGCAAACTCTGCCAGGCCGTCCTCCGCAAGGTGCTCGTCAAGGTGGTGCACAAGAACCCCGGCATTAACCTCTCCAACGTCTTCGACCGCTTGCCGAAGGATGTAGACGTCAAGGCTCTCGAGGAACTCGTCGCGCCCATCATCGACAGGGTAAGCCAAGTCAAGAGGGTTGAAGGCGATCACCGGGATTAGCTGCCTTGCTTCTCGCCGCCATCCATGGCAAGAATAGATTATCTTATGTTAGAACCGCGGCAAGGTTGATGTAATATAATTTGCTATGTTCTGGACAAATGCTATGCTATTCCCCTTGTTTAATTTCTTTCTGTATGTATTCGCCCTACGCTTGATTGGGAACTTGCCGACGCGCACACTCTTGCCGCGAGCGCTAGGTGCGGGACTTTAGCAGCCTGCTGGCGGTGCCGCTACCGGCAAGAAACCTTGACGCTTTCAGTGCAGCCACTTGAACTGTTGAGCGGACTCGAAACAGGACAAGGGCGCAACCGATCACAACAAGGTTCCTTCGCGTGCAGGTTTTCCATACAAAAGTCGAAATCGTTCAAGGAGAATAACCTTATGAAAAATTGTTTGAAATTTCTGCAACTTAGCTTTTCGTTGCTCCAGCAAGATGTCAACCTTGAACGATCCCCTGTATCCATACCATCCTTTCCCCCCGGCAAACTTGTATGCGAGGGAGCCTTCTGTCCTTTGAGAAAAAGAAAGAAGAGAAAATAGAGATATGGAACCTTGGCGGTTCGTTAGCACTTGCCGGGAGTAAGCGTAATACAATATCTCAGACAAACATGTACATAAGTAAACATGAAAATCAACAAGATCTGTAAAGCACTTAGCTTTATTCAACTATGCACAGGGTCTGCGCCTGGCTTTGTACAAAGGATTACATGCTTCAGCGGCAAGACTTGTACAAAAGGGGTTGCCGGGAGACCCGGCAACCGCGCCTCGTGGGTAGAACTTACGAAGATGTTCGATATTCCAGGAGTTGCTCACTGGGACGCCATCTTTGGTCTCCAGGCGGACTGCGCCGGGCCTGGTGACTCGCACTACCCGATAAGGGCCTTCCCACTTCGGCGTCAACTTGTTGGAATTCTTGGCGGACTGAACGCGCCGAAGAACAAGGTCGCCTTCCTCAAGACTTCGGGCATGAACCTTGCGGCTATGATAGCGGCGCAAAGCTTGCTGGTAGCGTGCAGCTCGCGCAGCAGCCTGAAGGCGATCTTCCTCAAGGAGCAACGCGTCATCTTGCCGCACCTGCTCTTGCTCGAGCTCATCATAAGCGAGCACTCGAGGTGACCCGTATGTGAGTTTCGTGGGGAGAACTGCCTCCGCCCCATAAACTAGGGAGAAGGGTGTCTGTCCGGTAGCTCGATTCGGTGTCGTCCTGATTGACCAAAGAACTACCGGCAACTCATCAATCCAACGCCACTACAACAGGACCCTTCCTATAGCAACGCTTTTTTTCGTATCTAAAAGTCCATATATGTGTTGCTAGTCTATTTACCAACGGTTTGGTATGTGTAGCCTTATCCAGTGTTGCTAGCGCATGATGCAACGCTTATACTACCGTTGGGAAAAGGGACCGTTGCAAGAGTACAACACTTAAAACCAACTTCTACAACAGTTTTATATGTTGGTGCTTAATTTACCGGAATTCGAATCTCATTGCTTTGGCAACAAAGAATTTGCAACGCTTCAGGTGCGGGTACATATATAATGTGATTATTATTATTATTATTATTATTATTATTATTATTATTACTACTACTACTACTACTATTATATATTGTCATCAATTAAATTAATGCTGCACATAATGGTGATAATTATGTATTGGATATGCTCCACACACTAAGCAAAAAGTAAGAGAATATATTCGCGAGAGGAAGAAATCATATATTGGATAAAATTGTTGGATTACAATAGTGGATATTACAGGAGGAACATCATCCAAATGTGATGCATAATCTAAATGTTTTCTTCACAGCCCTACAACTTAACTAAAATCTAATCGAGTAACATCCTCCAACATGAACAACATCCCTACAACTGAACTAAGACCGAAAGCATCCATCATCATCATCATCAACTGGAACAGGATCATCATCATTGCAGTATACTTGCCACAACACCCATATAATCGTCCATATATCTTTTGAATCTACAAGGAAAATAACAAAATGAACTGTTAACACACAATGAATTGACATGATGCAAGTAGCGATAGAGGCAGGTAATTAGTCACGTACAAATGTTGAAGGCCATGCAATCTTTGTTATACATAACTAATTACTAGAATACATAGTAGATAGGAATACATTCATAACTTACTTAAGGTGATCATTGACCTGTTAGTATTAGTTTAGTTACAGTTTCTTTGAGGGGTTCAGGTTACGTACTTAAACTATATGGGCATCTAAGTGTATGGCAGAAATCGTTGCATAAGTATACATTTCTTCCAATGTTGAACATATCAAATGGAAGAATGATAAGCATTTTTTACCGCACATAGTGAAATCTGTTGGAGCAACACGAACCAGCACCAATTTCTGGCATCCTTACTCCCACTTCCACGTGAGATCCTGGTCCAAGCATATGAGTTAAATATAATAGATTACAAATATACTTTCAGTTTGTGCTTGTAAACATAATTTAATTATTAGTTACACACCAGCTGTGGTAAAGGGGCTAATTAAGTTATTCAACACATCATGTTTGTTAACATGGTAATTCGTGCTTGGGTAAAACTAAATTAGTCTAGACAAAATGACTGCTTATGCAGTATATATAGACAGCCAGAAGGACCTAAATATGAAAATGTGAAGAAGCGACGGAGAGACATGCTTATATTTTCTCTGAAGCTACAGACTTTTCACATAGCACTGTATATATGCACTGACCATGACTAATCACAACAATTCTTTAATTGGAGTGTGTACAATTTGCATAAGACATACAACTAACGTAATTTAAAAAGCCTTGTGCATGCATCTTTTATTGTTCAGAACATGAAAAGGGTGGAAAAACACCAATTTTGGAACAAAATTAAGAACTGCTTCGGAACCACACACCATTACTCACGATTTATAAAATCCAGTATATTCTGGAAAGTAGCTTAATTATCTTATTATGTTTTCTGTAAGTGGCTTCTCTGAAATCCAAATAATGAAACTGCAGAGGAATGATATACATGCTATTAGAAACAATTGTTTATAATATTGCTCCCATTATAATGATTGTAGGAACATTCCATATGAATGTTCCGTTTTATATTAAAACCTCATTAATCAATCTATGATGTCAACATGAACCTGTACAAATCAAGTACTCTTGTATTAGCATAACTTTTTCATCGGCAGTAGAATTGTAGTCTGACTACCAAATAAACCAAGTAAAAGTTATGCACAGCGTTACACATTATTAAGAAAGCTGGGAGGCTGCTATGCTAAGCATCACATTATCGAAGATTATGTCATGTCTCAGCATGATAGTTGCTTATCTTAATGCTGAAACTCAGAAGATAAATAAAATATACCATGAAGTTAACTGGAGTTCTGCTGGGTATACACACGAAATGACATAAAATTCTCAAAGCCTGCATATCCAAAAAAACTAATTAATTACTTTGGCTGGCATGGACTGAGATGGAAAATCAGTTGTAAATTGAGCTATTAATATCATAGTGAACGGGGTGGCCGGTGTTTCTGTTATTGACGTAGCAAATACAACCTGAAAGCAGAATTCTGTATTGCCACATGAGGCCATGAAGACCACCCCTTGTGACTCTTCTCCACTCCATACACGGCATAACGGTATCAACAACGGTGCTGATAGATACACATATAACTAACTGACTACTTCATCAGCTAATATATATCAAGAAAATTAATTGTGCTTTCACAAAGAACTGAACGCTCTAGCTAGCTATAGAGCAAAACATGAAATCTTGTGATAAAGGCTTACTCGCCAGAGTCGGGGCAGGAGTATCAACCAATGCGATCCAGAACAGAGTTGGGGTGTTTAATCATCTCCCTACTAGGCTGCCGTACAGCTGTGTGGTAGCCTCGTTGCTCCCCATCTGCTCTAAATTGTCGTCGCTGGACTTCCTATTCCGCTGCAACAACCATCATCGCATTAATGATTTAATCAGCCTAGGGAGAGATATGGTGGATTGGAAGAAGATCAGATTGAAAGTTGGATTCTTTGAATATTTGTTTCTAATAGAAAAATCAAATTGACTTCAAGCAGCAGGCACTTAAGACAAACAATGGCAAATCCTAATACCACCAGAACAACAATGGATCTTGATATACCACAAGCAAGAGAAGAGAGGAGGAGTGGACCAACTCACCTGAAGCCAGAGGAGGACAAGGAGGAGGAAGCTCCATGGCTGCTTTGTCCCGAGCAGCAACAAGGCTGGCCACTATCGATTCCTCCCTGCACGTCTACAAGAGAAGAGATGAGCATAGGTTAGAGAAAGGGGGACAGAGAGAGTAAGAAGAAAAGGGAGGGGATGCACTCACCGGACGACATGGCCACCGGCGCCGGAGCCGACGCCCCAAACCCTAGCTTGGGGGGGGGGGGGTCGCGGGGTGGGCTTTGGTGGCTGCGAGCGCCGGATCTAACTGGATGGGAAAGCGCCGCGGTGCGAGGGGACGTCGGGCTGTGCGTCGCGGTCCTGTGATTCGCTAGACGTCGCCTGAATCAGCCGCCGCAGGTGACGCAAGGAGGAGCCGCGTGAGATGGGACGCGAGAGTGATGGTGGGTGCGGGACGGGGCGGATCCGGCAGCCTCTAGAACTACGAGGTGGTTTGAGACAAGGGAGAGGGCCGGCGGCGAGGGGGAGGGCCGGCAATGATGGGATCGGAGAAAGGAAAACGAGGCGGTTGGTGGCGGCGTTTCGGGCGCGATGAGGGGAATTGGGGGTTCTTTACTTTCTTGTGCGTCTCTCTCCTTTCCTCTGTTTTTCTTTCATATGTACCATGCTAGGATCATGAGCTGCAAATATGGAACGCATATTCTACAACGTTTATATCCGTATCTATTGCGAATTTTACAATGTATAGTAAAAATGTTGTAGAATTTGTGTCTCTTAATAGGGGGTATCCTTGTAGTGCGCCTTCCGCACTTGCGCAGCTTGTCGAAAATTCTTGTCCTGAGACCTCGCAACACTTCAGCATTTTCCCTTTCCGCTTGGCCGTTGCTCCTTGGATGATCCACAGAAGCAAAGCTAATCTTGCCGCCAAGGTCTTGAACATACTGCATGAAGGTGCGGCTCGTGAACTGTGTGCCGTTGTCGGTGATGATCCTGTTGGGCACACCAAAGCGGCAAACTATTCCCTTGAAGAACTTGATGGCTGACTATGCTGTCACCTTCCTCACCGCTTCCACTTCCGGCCACTTTGTGAACTTGTCGATTGCAACGTACAAGTACTCAAAGCCCCCAGTAGCACGGGGAAAAGGGCCCAAGATGTCGAGCCCCCAGACCGAAAATGGCCAGGAGAGAGGGTTTGTCTGAAGAGCTTGAGCTGGCTGATGCAATTTCTTCGAATGAAACGGGCACGCTTCACACTTGGTTACTAGTGCAATCGCATCCTGGAGAGCAGTGGGCCAAAAGAAACCTTGCCGGAATGCCTTACCGGTGAGTGCTCTTGATCCTATGTGGGAGCCACATATGCCTCCATGTATCTCTGCCAACAACTCTAGTCCATCTTCCCGAGGAATGCACTTCAATTTCACACCGTTCGGTCTCTTTCTGTACAGGACGTTGTCCACCAACTGGTACATACTAGACCGACGGGCTACTTTCTCTGCTTCTTCCTGCTCTTCGGGGAGTTCTCCTGTTTGAAGGAAATGGACGATGTGCTGTGCCCATGCCGGCGCCTGAGGCTCGACGGCAAGGACTAAAGGCATGTCTCCTGCCGGGGAAGCATTTTTCTTGACAGCAAAGGCTTGAGGCCCTGCCGGAGCCTGCTGTCCCCCGGCAAGCTTGGCGGGAGCGTGTGCTTCCACGACAAGAGCCTGAGGGTTTGCCGGAGCCTGTCGCTCACCGGCAAGCTTGGCGTCGTTCCCGGCAACTTCCTTGCCGGCGGCTTCTGGGAGCTCTGCCGGGAAGTACTTGCCGGAACTCAACTTTCTTCTTTTCTCTTGTCCCATCGATGGTGTCACGGATGGTTGAGTCAGTCGGAGCACAAAAGTTCCTAGTTCCACAGGTAACTTAAGGGCAGCGCACTTTGACAGGCCATCAGCAATGCTATTTTTCGCACGAGGAACGTGCTCCATTTGCAGGCCGTCAAAATGTTCTTCCAACTTTCTCACTTCATCTACGTAAGCTTCCATCAACGGGCTCTAATAGTCTTTATTCACTTGCTTGACAACAAGCTGAGAACCACCCTCGACGATGAGCTTTTTGATTCCAAGGTCTGCCGCGATCCTGAGACCGGCAAGCAGTCCTTCATAATCTGCAGTATTGTTCGTTGACCTCTCCCGGGGAAAGTGCATCTGAATCATGTATTTGAGGTGCTCTCCGGTGGGTGCGACAAGTAGCACGCCAGCACCGGTGCCTTGCAGCGAGAAGGCCCCATCAAAATACATAATCCATTCTTGATTTGTTTCCTTGCCGGGGAGAGTTGACTCTGGAACTTCTTCATCTGGCGTTGGGGTCCATTCCGCAATGAACTCCGCCAAGGCTCTGCTCTGGATGGTCGAAGTACTTTCAAAGTTGAGACCAAAGCTTGACAGTTCCAAAGCCCACTCCACAATCCTGCCGGTAGCATCTGGATTCCGCAAAATCCGTTGCAACGGAAAGCGAGTGAAAACGGTGATCTCGTGTGCCTGGAAGTAATGGCGCAGCTTCCTCGAGGCCATAAGAAGGCCGAAGAGCAGCTTTTGCACACCCGAATATCTTGATCTAGCCCCCTGCAGAAGGGAACTGACAAAATAGACTGGGCGCTGCACCATCTTCTTCTTCTATATTGCTTGACTTGACTGCACAGATCCAACTTTGTCAGCGCCAGACTCTGCCGGGGAAGATCCTGGCTTGTCGCTTGGCGGTCCTACCTCTGCCGCTGCTTCTTCGTCAACTTCTCTCTCTGCCACTAATGCGACACTCACCACTTGATTCGTTGCCGCTAGGTATAGCAGCAACGGCTCTTGTGGTTTTGGCGTGACTAGTACTGGCGGAGAGGAGAGGTACCTCTTCAAATCCTGCAGCGCTGCCTCCGCTTCCGGAGTCCATTTCATCGGACCTGCCTTCTTCAAGATTTTGAAAAAGGGCAGGGCGCGCTCAGCAGATTTTGAGATGAACCTACTCAAAGCAGCAACGCAGCCGGCAAGACGACGCACATCCTTGACACGTCTTGGCGCTTCAATTTGCTCAATTGCTTTGATCTTGTCGGGATTTGCTTCGATTCCTCGCTGAGATACAAAGAACCCGAGAAGCTTGCCGGATGGTACACCAAACACACACTTCTCAGGGTTGAGCTTCAAGTTGATCTTGCGCAGATTTGCAAATGTTTCTTCTAAATCTGATATGAGTGTTGCCTTGTCCTTGGTTTTGACCACTATGTCATCCATATAAGCTTCCATATTTCTATGCAGATGGGGCTCAAAACCAATCTGTACTGCTCTTGCAAATGTAGAACCAACACTTTTCAACCCGAAAGGCATACGCAAAAAGCAATACGTACCACATGGGGTGATAAATGCGGTCTTCTCTTCGTCTTCCTTGGCCATGAAAATCTGATGATAACCTGAATAGGCATCAAGGAACGATAGCAAATCGCAGCCGGCGGTGGAGTCCACAATCTGGTCGATGCGCGGCAAGGGGAAAGGATCCTTTGGACAGGCTTTATTGATATCTGTATAGTCAATACACAGCCTCCATTTCCCATTCGCCTTGCGCACTACAATTGGATTGGCCAACCATGTTGGATGAAGTACTCCTCTCACCAAACCTGCCGCTTCTAACTTCTTGATTTCTTCGGCAATAAACTGTTGCCGCTCCAAAGCTTGCTTCCTGACCTTTTGCTTGACGGGCCGCGCGTGAGGACAAATAGCTAGGTGGTGCTCAATCACCTCCCTGGGAACACCGGAGATATCAGATGGTTGCCATGCAAACACATCGACATTCGCCCGCAGGAAGGCAACGAGCGCGCTTTCCTATTTGCTGTCAAGGGTGGAACTTATGGTGAAAGTTCCTCCCATACCATCCTCCTTGGCGGGCACCTTCTTGGTCTCTGGTGGAGCTGCCTTGGACTTCTTGCTCTTGCCGGTGGAACTCTCCGGCACATCCTCAACAGGAGCGCAGCACTCCAAGGAGGTGCGCTTGCCGGAGTGTGTGCGGGAGGTCTTGCCGGCCTTCTTCCCCCCGGGAGTTTTAGCGGCAGGAGCAAGTGCCTTGGCGGCAGATGCTGCAACTGCCTCCCGGTAGAGTTGGTCGGTGCAGATAAGCGCGTCCTTCTTGTCGGAGCTAACAGTGATAACGCTTATCGGCCCGGGCATCTTCAGTACACTGTAGGCATAATGTGATGCCGCCATGAACTTGGCTAATGCTGGACGGCCAAGGATCCCATTATATGGCAATGGAATCTTAGCAACATCAAAAACAATCTTCTCTGTCCTGAAATTCAGATCGCTACCAAATGTTACCGGAAGCGTGATCTTTCCCTTGGGCTGGCTCCTTCCTGGATTGACCCCTTGAAACGAGCCCGTTTCCTCGAGATCTCCATCAGGAATTTGCAATCTTTTGATCACCTCGGGTGAGATCAAGTTCAGACCAGCCCCACCGTCAACTAACATTTTCGTCACCTTGAGGTTGCGAATCGTTGGCGAAACCAACAATGGCAAACACCCGACCGCAGTTATGCGATCAGGGTGATCCTCAACGTCGAAAACGATAGGCGTGTTGGACCATTTCAAAGGCTTCCGGGCGCCGACAGATGGCTCAGTTGCATTAACCTCACGTGCCCACTGTTTAAGTTGGCGGTGGGAAGAATGCAACGAGGCACCTCCGTCAACGCACATGGCGTCTGTAGCTTTCTGGAACTCTTGCTCACTGGACTCGTCGTCCTCCTCAATATCATCATCACCCCCTCCCGCTTGTCGCGGCCTCGAGCGAGTCGGTCCTTCTGTTGCTTGGCCTTGCCGCGGCGACCTCCTCGGCCACCGTGCTTCTTGCCGGACCCCTCCGCACCATCCTGGGCCTTCTCCTTGTCTCGCCTTTCGTAGTCGGCTTTCTGCTTCTCGACAAGTTGCTCAACTTGCCGGCAGTCCTGGAGATCATGGCCCTTGGTGCGGTGCATCTTGCAGTACTACTTGCCGGAGCCGTCTGGCTTGTCGGCAGCCGCCAAGGCCTGGCAGGAGGCGCACCCGGCAACATCCTTGCCGGGATCGTCAACCTTGGCCTTCTTGGCGGTGCCGGGGTTGCCGGACCCCTCGACAGCAAGCACGGCCTTGCCCTTGCGCTTCCTGTTGCGCCGCCGGCCCTTCTTTGCCGGGGCGGCAGCGTCTTCATCATCAGAATCGGCCCCTGCGCTAGCGTCCTCTCCGGGGAGCCTCCTCCCTTCTTCAGCTTGAGCACACTTATCTGCCAGAGCATAAATCTCGGCAACATCCTTAACCTTGTTCATCGCCGGCTCTTCCCGCATCCTGCAGTTGCGCACGTTCTGATGGAACGCGCTGATGACGGCGGCGGGATGAACGTCCGGAATGTTGTGATGTATGCGGCTGAACCTCTGGATATACTTGCGCAAGGTTTCGCCCTCCTTCTGGGGGACGAGATACAAATCACTTTCCTGGCCAGGAGCTTGGTGGCCTCCGGTGAAGGCGCCAACAAACTCGTGGCACAAATCTGCCCAGGAAGAAATGGATCCTTCCGACAAGTGCATCAACCACGACCTGACGTTGGGCTTGAGCACCAACGGGAAGTAGTTGGCAAGTATCTTGTCGTCGCGAGCCCCGGCAGCTTGCACCGCAATGGTGTAAATGCTCAGGAACTCCGACGGACGGGTCTTGCCGTCATATTTCTCCGGGACCTCTGGCTTGAACATACGGGAGTTGGGCCACTGGACTCGCCGCAGCTCACGGGTAAACGCTAGACAACCCACCTCGTAAGGTAGATCGACAGGATACCCCGGCGCTGGCTTGTCTACAGTAGGTCCTGCATGCTTGTCGGACTGATAGCGCGCTTCCCGCCGCCGCTCGATGGTAGTTCGAGCATCTTCTTTACCTCGCTCCCGAAGAACTTGACGTTGATCGCGGCGAGTTCGCGGATCGGACGACGCCGTGGAATCGTCATCACGGGTGTCGACCCGTCTGGTCAGCGACCACTGCTGCCCCTGTGGGGGAGAATACACCGTAGCTGTACCGCCCACAGTCTTTTCACCACCGACGCGTGCCGGCTCGATGGACTGTCGCCGCGAGGGCCCCGCCTGCTACGGCCTATCTTCGTTGGCGAGGCCGACGAGGCTCTGAATGGCAGCTCTCCATTCGTCGAGCTTGTCCGCAGCAGGAGGGAAGTTCAGAAGCAGCTGTGCACGTGCCATCGCTTCTGCTCGTGTAGGCGGCGGCGACAGGTGCGAGGATCGTGAGGTGCTCTGACTCCCAACTATGTTGGAAGGAGCTACATCACGGTCTCGCGACCGTACACCGCTTCCACCAGCACGTGGGCGTGCATGCTGTTCTCGCACATCCCGAGGATGATGCTCAGGAGACTTTCCGTGGGGCCGCCCGGAACCACCAACGTCGCGGCAATGTTCATCGCACGCGCCCTGAGAAGGTCGCGGCGCGTGCGCCGGCGTGGGTGTCTTGGAAGGCGCCCTTCCGTCTCTGGAGTTTGTTGCACCGCCTGCTGGCAGCACAGCTCCATCTCTAGATCTGGCGGCGCGGATGACGCCGCTCGCCTGGCTATGATCGCCAGAACGCCGTGGAGGCTCAAGGCCTCCACCTCCTCCACCCGCGTCCACACCATCGCCCGTGCGCGTAAGCACAGGCGCGGCGGACGTGGATGGTCCAACCGCCGTGAAACCCTTCCTCTTGGGGGCCATGACGATGAAGACGATGAAGAGTCGGGCGAGCTGATCACTGGATCAGGTTTACGCAAGCCTCCTTCCCCTACCTGGCGCGCCAAAGATGTCGGAGAAACGACACCTATGGGATCGAGAGGATCCCTTTACGATTCGGCGGGGAGAAGGTTTGCACAAAGAGCAGATCAAGTGATCAACACGCGGGGATTTTACCTAGGTTCGGGCCGCAAAGATGCGTAAAACCCTACTCCTACTTGGTTTGATTAGTTGTGTTCTAGCTCAAGTTCTGGGAGCGCTACAGTACTCAGCAGCTACACATGCAGAATAGGCCAGAAGCCGATCCCCCTGTAGCTACGCCTTGGGCCTCCTTTTATACCTTCGAAGGGGTCACCAACAGTAGCGAAGTACAAAGGTGGCATACAGTGCATACATGAGGTGTAAAAATATCTACAGTGTTATCATACCTAACACTGACGGTTTAGGACAAGTACATTAAATGCTCCGTTGAGGCGTCCCTTAGCGTCTTGGGGATGGGAAAAGAAGCCGTCCCATCAGCACCGCTTAACCCCACACGTCGTCAGCGTCTGACACGCACCCAGGAAGACAACAGCTAAAAGACAAACTGGTCGTTGTACCGGGGCGGTGCGCTAGAACAGAGGTGAGGTCTTGCCGGGTGCGAGCCTTGCCGGGGTCATGCGACCATCCCGGCAAGGTCTTGCCGGGGCTCCAGCCTTCGGTCTTCCATCTGCTGATCTGTGACTTAAAAACCTTCTTGGCTTTATGAACTTGCATTCGGTTGTCTCCCGGCAGGCCTTGCCACAGGTGTAGCTACAACTGTCCGTGCACGAGTACGGGGTACTAAGGGACCCGGTTTTAGTACACCGACAAGTCCTTAATGGTATTTTGGTGTTAATGGCAATGTGGTTAGCAAGACTAATGTCTGTTACTAAGTTTATCTGAGAATATTTGTCTCTTGATGAGTTTGTATGGAGCTGGTTGAGCCCCACTCCAAAACCAGAAAAGGCGTCGGTTTTTTCGAAGACTCTATTTTGTTTTTTTTTGTTTTTTTAGACATAGGATGGCCACACTATTAAAGGAAGTTGAGGTGATTGCATGAGATTGGGGATCATGCATAACAAATATACCAAGGCATTCCATTCTTATTGTAAGGATAATAGGTTACAACACTCCTAATTTGACTCCATGAACAATTCTTAGAATTTGCGTGAACAATTTCTTACACTGCACAAACATTTAACACTTTAAATAAATTACGTAATAAATGTTCTGAAACATAAACAAAAATACAGAGAACCCAAAAGAAACGAACTAACAAATGAAGCAACACGCTGTTGTGCCGGCCCAGTAGCTCGTTGCTTAAGGCAAGGTGATGCTCGCTAGGGGTGGAAACGGATCGGATGCGGATCGGATAGTGCTCTTACCACTTCCGTTTTCATATTTTCAAAACGAATACGAATGCGAATACGGATGTTAACGGATACGAGCGACCCTTGTTTTTTAAAACGAAGCCGTGATATTGGGCCGTCCCAACAGGCAGGTATGTGAGCATCTGTTCTCCTAGCCGTCCCTTAAGGCGCCGACTAGGAGGCCCCGTCGTTACTCCCCCCACGTGTGATTCGAGTTGGGCTGGCCCACTTTGACGTTTTCCACTTGTTTCGTTTGCTAACCTATTGAAGCTTCAGCGACCGTTTTGCCCGGAATGAACAATACAACAACACTTGGGGCCCTAGCATGATGTGGGGGCTTAGCACTAGCTGTTGATCAGTCTATGAATAATCTAGTGATCGCTTGTGATTGCAGACCAACCGTGGATGATATCAAACAAGGTCTGGAAGGTCCGCATATCACAATGTTCGATGAAATAGATAAAAGGAGAGGAAGTTTTGCTAGATGCGATTTCATATTTGAAGGCCGAGCATCAAACCAGGAGGCACACAAGCTTGTAAAAAATTATATTTTATTTAATCCGGGTCGCCACTTGTGGCTTCTACACCCGCATGCCACTCGTTGTATCCCTTTGATCTTTGGTTCGAATTAATAAAGTGTGGGGATCCCTAAAAAAACCTGTTGAAGCGTTCTTTTTTGGTTTTTTATTTTTATTTTTTCCCTACTATTTCATTCGTTGCACTGCTGCAATGTCTTATATGTTTTGCTATTTTGGCTTTTGTTTTGGTTTTTTTCCTATTGTTTCGTTTGCGTGCCACTCCGATGTTCTTTTCTTCAGTTTCTTTGTTGCGTATTTTGCTTCCCTTTTATTAGTTTTATTTTTGTTTAGTTCCTTCCAGTTTTTTTGCCTTTATTTTTTTCTACACCGGGAACAATTTTTTAAACATATATTTCTTAATCCATGTGAAATATTTTCATTAAACACGGCAAACATTTTAAGTTTACACTGAACATTATGTAATACATTGATTTTTTAATATATGGTGATCCTTTTTAAATAAGTGTTGAACATTTTGTAATATATTAAACATTTTTTCATCCTTGCTGTATATTTTCCAAGTAGACATTCATTTTTATGTATTTCTAATTTCTAGAATTTACAAAAGGCAGATAGCAATAAAAAAAACAAAGCAAAATATATAAATCCAAAATAACCCCTGCATAGGCATATGTTGGCACGTTACTGGGTTGGTCGTGCGCACCCCGCTTCAAGCGCAGCCTGTCTATTTGAGGCAAATAGGCGTCAACTAGGAGCTCTCGCTCGCTGCGAGCCAGCAAAGCTCCCAGCGGAAAACACTATTTGGCACACCTTAGCTGTAGATAGCGTCATCGCGTTCGCAAACCCCCCTACGCTACTTCCTATATGGGCCTGCCCATGTATGTTTTTTCTTACCAGTTTTGGACAGTTTTTCTCTTGTTTTGGCCGGACAGGTTTTATTCGGGTTTTGTTTTCTCAAATTCATGATTTTTTTCTTTCAGATTCGTGAATCTTTTTCAAATTAATGAATGTTTTTGTAAATTCGTGAACTTCTTCATATTGATGGACTTTTTTGAATTTTTTTTAGAATAATGGTGAACATTTTTCTGTGTTCCTGAATTATTTTCGAACTCATGAACTTTGTAAAATTTCCCAAACATGTTTTTAGAAAGTTAACGGTCAACCAGCTGGCCAATCAGTGAGCGAACCTAGTACACTCGAGCGGCCGAGGGATCGCTGGGGAGGCGCTCCCTATGGCCCATATTCGTTTCGAGACATTTAGACCAGGCCGTAGTGGGCCGCCTGATGAGAGCCGACACGCCCCGTCTCTTCGTCCCGTCCCGTCCCTTCTTTCCCCGGTCGCCGCACTCGTCCCCGCACCGCCGTCGTCCTCCGCCGCGACGCCACCTTGTCAGGTCTCTCTCCCTCTCCCTCTCTGGAACCTCCTGCTAGAACCCTCTCCATCTCCCGCCCCTCTCCTTTCTCGTAGCCACAGAAGGGCGCGCGCGGGGCGGGCCTCGCTTGCTTCTGGATCGGCTGTGGGTTCGCTGGGGGGTGGAGTGGCTTTGGAACTCCACTAGGTTCGATTTTGGCGGCGGCGGCGTGGTTTCAGCTTTAATTTAAGAATCCTTCTCGTTCCGTATGTGTGAACCAGATTCGTTCGTTCAGGCATCGGTAGCTGCTGCTGCTGCATCGCGGTCGGCTGACTGAGGTGAGCGGACCTCCATCTCGGCCTCGGGCACCGGTGAGACATGGCTGCGGAGGCGAAGGAGGTGGACATGAAGAAGATGCAGCTTATGAAGGAGGTAGAGCTACTTCCCCTGATGGATGTTTCTCTACCTTGTGCGCCTTGCAGTCCTTCGGATTTGTTCATTCGCCGATGGTAGTAAAAGATAGATAATCTGCATGTGTTATTTGGTTCAGGTAAGAGCGCATCAAGTGGCGATCGGCGAGCTCAACAACCTGCCTCCATCCAGGGTAAGTATCCCTTCTCCATCTCACCATTTTTATGCATGAATTTGGTGAGTCCAGGCGATGGTCAATTGGGCTGTTTCAGTTTGATGGCTTGATGGAGCTAGGTAGTAACAACTGACGACTCACCAACTGTCTAACTGACTTGCCGCAAAAACGCGCAGGCCGCGTACCAGAAGACCTGCAACATCTTCTTCCGCAAGGACATCAAATCGGCCATGGCGTCCCAACAGAGTACGGTCGATGCTCATCGCTCGCTTTTCTTGTTGTTGTTGTTGTTGTTGTTGTTGTTGGAATTGGTGGTGTTAATTGTTTTCTTCTTTTCTGTGTGCATCATTCATGGTGATAACATGATTCTTCTCTCTCCGATTTCTTATTCAGAGCAACTTGATACTGCTAAGGCGAAGCTGCAGAAGCTGGATCAGGCATGAATGAAGTTTCACCACAGAAATTTGCAATTGTGACTTATGCTGCTTCATTCATCCACCTCCGTGAATCGATCCTCTCTAATCAAGTGCTTAGGAGTGCTACACAACGTGCAACTTATATATATAGCTTTCTGTGTAAGAACTAAGAAAGCACTACTTTAGAGTCTGAAGGTGGGTGCAGCCACTACTTTCCCTTCTATGTAATAATGGTGTTGTTACAAGCTGGTAGTTATGAGTGCGAGGCGAATGAATCATTTCTGAATATGGAGAATGGATACGGGACTCTAAAGTAGTGCCATTCTGCTGGGCTTTGTCAGTTGTTCTGCTATGAAAGCTATCAGGTGAACTACTAAGTTCAGGTGGAGTCTTGGCAACTACGGCCATGGGACTTATCATCCGGTTTCTAGGCACATGTTTGCAGTGCAGCACGGCAGGATGCCAAGTTTTAGTGCTGTTAACTAATGTTTTGTTCGTCATCCGATTGCTGTTGCGCTGCTACTCATGGATGTGATGAACCAAAGTAATGTTTCTCCTCTGAATGTTCTGGGTGGTGTCGCTGGGTTATCGTTTCTCCTTTGTTTCCTGGGAAGAGAATGTTTCCATTTCGTTTGTAGCCTGTACTCTTAACTAAGTTGTATGTACAAGCATGTCTGTACTGTAGCAAAGTTGATGGAAGGAAAAGGAAATGAAGTTGTAGTCAATTCATATCAGTTTCTAATGACGTGAATACGATGTTAAATGTTGGTGTTGTCTGTAAGAGTAAAAGTGACCTTTCTAATGGCACGAGTGACGAACTGCAAAGCTGGTAGTGTGAGTATTACACCTGTGAGTGAAGCTGTATCGATAAACTATTGTGTTGTTCCTGAATAAGAGATACGTGAGTGCTTGGGAAGAGTAGGATCTGCTGAGCTTTAGCACAGGATTTATTTTGGACTAACCAGTCGTGTGAGTGATGAAGGACGCATCGATGAGAGATATCCTATTTTAAGGAGGCCGTGATTCAAATCAGGGAAATGATCCTTTCTTCTATTGATTTCATAGAAATCCGTTTTTCTTTTCTTGTCTGTATGATTTTGATTTTCGAAAGCTCCTCGGAGTTCTGCCCAGAGAGATGAAATCATACATTTGTCTCTGCAAACTGGCCTGAGCAACTTGCATTTCTATGTTGTGTTTCTTTGACAGGTTAGTTCTGATATGTAAGCAGCTAACATACTTTCAGGCAGACGCTGTTTCAGTAGTGTTACCATGCTGAACTTTGTAGTGTCAAATTAATAGCATCTTTAAATGTATCAAAAATCAAAGGCATCATGAGACAAGCACTGGAGGGGCAACTTCGCAAGAACTCTCGAAAAAACATGTGCCTTGTCAGCTAAACTATCAACTACAGGTGCAACTCACGGCTGAAGATATCATCACTTAACATAAAGAAAGCATTCTTCCCAACATAAAAACGGTAATCCAACAACGTGTATAAGTTACAAGAAAGCATTCTTCTGAAATGGTAGCACACCAATATCTAACAAGTTGATGAGGTTCTGAACGGTCAAGCAAGCAGTGTGTCGACATAGCTCATCCATTGCGCCTTCAAAATGGGGTTATTTGTATTACCAGTGAGCATGAAACGGTGATGAGCAGGAACTCTTCCCGCCGGAGGAGACAGATTCAGAATGTAGGTCCTCTGGCAAGGCTATCACGAATTTCTGACGGAGGGAGATACGATTTCGATCAATCCTAGCATATTGGTCTGGTCAGATTATCAAATTCCTGTCCCAGCATCTCCGGATCTGTCTCCGGAATGCAGTCAAGGAACTGAAAATAACCATCTTGTTTTTAGTTCAGAACATATTGTGAATAATAAACAGAGACGAAAAAAAGCAGGTTTACCTGTTGAAGATTTCAGATTTCTTATATGGCAGCACAAACCCAGAGATGTTTTCTGAAATCCCAGCAACTGGAGCAGAGAGGTACTGATTACCGAGACATCAAAATCAAGATGGCCACATGGGTACGAGGGGTCTGATTATCAACTGACCTCCCAGCATTCATCTATCTTCCTCGTTATCATGACCGCGTGAGGACGGGGTTCTGAAGTGAAACCGAACCTGTTCACATCACAAGAAAAATACGTTAAGCATTTTCTGTCCCAACCAAATATAATAACAAATGTAATGGGTGACCCAGCACAGGGATGGCCTGGGCAATCCCTCCAGTAGCATATAATTGTACGATTTTGGATTTTTAGTCCAACAAAAAAAAAACTGGGCATGTACGGTAGAAGTATACCTTAGAAAGATACTCAGCGATCAGTCCACATAGTGCCCATTAATTTTGACCTCTAGCTTGATTGTTTTTTCTGAATTGTCCTCTAGCTTGATTGTTGCAAGCGATCTGCATTGTTTTGATAACTCGAGGCTGCACCAGGCGATCTTCAGTTTTTCCAGCGAAGGTGGAAGGCCCTTCTTCGGAAGCCCTGTGATGCTACCACACCAGCTGATCTTCAACGTCTTGAGGGAAGGGAGGTCGTGCAGCCCCGCGGGAAGATCTAGGAGATCACAATAGTCAAAGCAGAGCTTTTGCAGGGACTTGAGGAGCAGAAGCGCTCTCTCTTGTTCATCTGTTAGTCTTGGTGCATTGAACCAACCAAGCTTTAGGCTTCGGAGGCAGGTGAGGCCCTTGCAGAATGACGTGTTAAGGGGATACAAGTCATCGATCTTGAGACTTTCCAGTGCAGGGAATAACTCTTGGCTATGACTTGAAATCCCCTCAGTTGGCCCAATACTCTCCAGTGCGGTAACGGAATCCAAGGCAGGGAGGTTCACCAGGGATTGCAACCGCTCTACCTCTAGTGCGACAGGGGAACAGAATATTTCCAAATGCTTGAGGTTCACGAGGGATTCCATGCCCTCTAGTGTGACGAGCGAACTACATGCATGAATTCCCAAACGTTCCAGCGCTGTGCAGGAATGCAGCTGTAGTGATTCCAATATTGAGTTTTCAACTAATACCAAAGACCCGAGGGTTCCAAGCGATTGCATGCCCTGTAATGCGACGAGCTCATCACACGATTCCATTTCCAATTCTTCCAAGGCCGTACAGGAATCCAGCAGTAGGTATTCCAAATATCCGCTGGTTACTTGTAACTTTCTGAGACAGGTGAGATTGCCCACAAAGCAGGGCCGCAGAGCTATTCGGGGATAATCATACCAAACAAGGTGTTCAAGTGATTGCGGGAGGTAAATATTCTCTTGGCCGTCTTCCTCAACCTCCTCCTCAAGGGAGGTAAATCCAGCAAAGCCTTCCTTACTCCCGTCAAATATTATATGAGGGCATCTATCAATTGTTATCTTTCTGAGATTCAATGGAATGTGCACGACTCCATCAACAACTGAGATTGGCCGTGCATCAGCTACATATCCTGATGATGCTCGAACTGAGCTTCGCAATGCGTCATCTAGATATCCTGATGACGAAGCCTCAGAAGCCGGGAGAAGGTTTGGCTGTATCTTTCCTTTCTCTTCTGTCGTAAACAGTTTCAGTTGTGGGCAGTAATATAATTTTAGTTCCTTCAGGTTTGGCGAATGTCGCAGTATCAGAGATAGCCACTTCCCCGTTATTCCACAATCTCTAATACAGAGACTTTCAATAGACGGGAGAGCAGCACCAGTTTCAGTTATCATGTCTTCATGGGTGTGCTCTCGCACATCATCTGAAGAGAAAAGTTTTTCGCACCTCACTATTCTCAAACTCTGTAAAGAGATGAGCTGACTTAATCCTCGGAATGAAATAAATGTTAGGTATGTGCACGATGATATCGCCAAGTATTTGATATGCTTAAGATTATGGAATGCCAAAATTGTGTGATCGAGTGACATCGTCCCACTAAAAGGCACAAAGCTCTCTCCGCTAATTCCGAATGTTCCCATGGAAGATCCATCCATTGCCATAATTGATGGAACTCTTTTGATTAATAGTTCAGAAAATGTGGCTGAAGGCGGAAGAGGGATCTGTACTTGCAAGTGAGGACAATCACACATGATGAGTCTCTTCAGACTGGGCAACCATGGCTTATGCTCAATTTCGAAGTTATCACCTCTCTGAAACAGATCAAACACCTCAAGTGCAGGGCAACTCTGGATTTCCAACGCCCTTAAAGTAAGTTTCATATCCTTCACGGAAGTACAAGAGCATCTCTGTAAATCTGGCATTCCATCTAAAACCAGCTCCTCCAATGATGGAACCGATACTTCTCTTACTCTCAGCATGTTGCTCAAGTTCAACCTTTTAAGAAACTGAAGTATTTCCAGAGATGGAACTATTCTCCATTCTCTGCAATCTTCTAGATGAACCGTACGCAATGACATAAAAGAAGCAACATCCAACACTTGAAGACGGAAAAACTTGCTCAAAACGTGAGGCAAAGCCTTCTGCTTAGTATGAACATCATGAAGTTTTGGATCCCAAAGACATGTAGGATTTACCAAGCTGAGTAAAGGCCACTGCTCAGTATGAACATCATGAAGTTTTAGGTACCGAAGACGTGTAGGATTTACCAAGCTACAAAGGAAGGAATTAAAATCAGCAGGTGTTGCAGACATTTGCAGCACACGCAGATTATGTGCTTTTCCAAATACATCTTGGAATGCTTTGAAGAAAAAGGAGTCATATTCCCCAATTAAGACCAATGTCCTCAACTTTCTCACTGATGTGACTATATTTTGCAAGAAAAATTCAAACTTCTCATTACGAGGTATGTTCCCAGTTTGATCATCCGTCCGATATACAGAATTGGTCACTATAAACAAATGATGTACAGTTGGAAAAAATTCATTGCATTGAAAACCATCCAAAGCTGCACACTCAGTTCTTGAAACTAGTCTTGCAAAATCATGCATCAGGCCACACATAGTATAGTAAGTTTGACTGCCAAGAGAGGGACTTTCTATTTCAACCTGCTGAAACAAGCCAAGGTTCACCAAGTCTGCCAGATAGTACCATCCAATCTCCTCCAAACTCTTACTTGAATGATCATGCTTCACAAATCCCTGTGAAATCCAAAGACGAACTAGCTCCTCAGCCAAGAAAATATAATCGTAGGGAAATATAGAACAATATGAGTAGCATTGCTGTACAGGGTAGGGCAACTCATCATAGGAAAGCTTCAAAGCAGACATGATACTACCAGTGTGTTGTAGGGATTTCCAATCCTCGGTCTTCAGAATGTTACTCCAATGATCAACAGTAAGATGATCTCTTAATAGTGCTCCAACAGTTTGTGCTGCTAACGGGTTTCCTTTTAACTTTTGTGATATTTCTTGTCCTAAGTCAGTTAGACTTGCGTGTGCTTCATAATTCTCATCGCCAAACGTGCATGATTTAAACAATTGCCAAAAATGGTCCGTGCGCAAAGCACCTAAGTTAATTGGTCCAGTTGTACCTCTACTCTTTGCAATTGATGGTTTTCTAGTTGTCAAAATTATCATATTGCCTTTTGCACCATCAGACTTGAAAGGAGCCAACAATTTGTTCCACCGGCAGTCATCCATGACTTCCCAGACATCATCTAAAATAAGTAGAACCCTCTTTAATTTAATGTGACCCTTCAAGACCTCCTGAAGCTTGGTAAAACTGCATAAGCCATCATAAGTTTCTTGGGAGACGCAATCTAACATCTCTCTTGTTAGTCTCATTTCATCAAAGTCTTTAGACACCCAGATCCATATCTTGTGATCAAAATGACTTTCCACAGCTGAATCATTGTATACAAGCTGAGCGAGAGCCGTCTTTCCAACTCCTCCAATGCCTACAATAGGCAGAACAGTTACACCGGCAGTTGATTTGTGTTCTTTTATCAAAGTCTTGATGGATCCCCTCTCTTGAGCTCTCCCATACACTTTCCCTTGAAAAAGACCTGATGTTCTTCGGCATGGATCTGAGATTGTACTCTGACAGTGGCTTGAACTTGCACCAACAGAGTCGGACGGAAGTATCTTGAGAAGCCTTGTGATAGCCCCGTGTTTCCCTCGCAGCTGACTGGTGATTTCTTGTATCCTTTCGGAAAATGCGTCCTTGTTCCACCCGTTTGGGTTAGCTGCGATGATGTGTGTTGACTCCTGACCGGTTCTCATCCTTTTTCTGCCAGTTACAACAGGGGTAGGAATTGTAGTAGCATCGGCGGTGCTGCAGTAAGAAACAAATAATGGGTTGGCAGTGAGAACCTTAATAATACGCTCTTAAGCAGATGTAAAAAAGAAGGCTCTCAAAAATGTTTTGGTGCAAGGCATTAAATAGTTTTGGTACCTTGAAGAAGGGTCAGTTGCTCCACGTTTGTTGCTGCAAGCTTTGCTGTTGAGATGATTGCGCAAAACTGATGTCCCTTTCTTGGTTTCGCACATAAGCTCTGTTTGACAGCGCTTGCATCTTGCTCTGGAAGGCCCTCCGTTTTGTTCAAGAAACGCTGTTATTTCAAATTGATTCCATAGCTCGGACCGCAACCTGTTATTACCGCTACTCTGTACATGAGCATTTTCTCTAGAAATCTCAAGTAGCTGCGCTCCACCATTTCCATCCGTTTCGAGCAGTGTCTCTACGAATAAGTGGACCAGATATTTAGCAATTAGCAAGCAAATAAGTATACTAGATATTCAGCAGATACCTGGGTTTAAATGCATCACCAAGAATTACCTGGTTGGAGCTCCTGCTGGAGCCTGTAGCAGTCCAGCTCGTCCACCACGTCGTCGGCGTCGTAGAGCAGCTCCTTGACCAAAGCGAGGGATTTGGTCAGCGGCTTGTTACCGGCCGCCCTCCCCTGCACAGCAGAGACCACCATCTCCACAGCCTCGACCTCGGACTTGAGCTTCCCGATGTCGTTGCCCAGGCTAGCTTGGCGGATCCAGGAGTCCAGCTTGCCGCCGGCTGGGAGATTTGCAAGGATGGTATCGGAAAGCCACCCGATCGCGGCCTCCAGGGTGGTGTCTTCAGCCGCCTCCATGAGCAGATCCCGGCGGAAGCGGTAGCAACGAAATGGGGAGGACACTGCCGGCCTGGAGGGTTGGTGGCTGTGACTACTATGACCGGCCGGCGTGCTGCGTTTTCTCTCCGTCTGGATGTTCTGCAAAACAATTGTTAATCCTATCATCATGTTGTCAGTTCGTATCGAGTCATGGCTGTAAAGCCTAAGCACAAGTGCCAAACTAATGATGGCTCTCACTGTTAAACTAAGCAGCAAAGTGGGCCCGAGCAACATCATAATGCGTGTACCATTCTTCACCGAAGTTTCTTGGTATGTACAAGAAAATGTACATAACACTAAGAAATTTGTATTAATATAAATGCACATATAGTCTATCATTGTAGCTGGTCTACTATGAATGGTTTCGGTGTTCAAGAAAAGTTATATTATGTGCACACTACTTGTTAGTTAAAGACCAATTTGTTTCATTTCCATATATAAAAAAAAACAAGCGTATCTTATTTCTGGAAAAATAAAGTTAGTGGAATATATATTATTTTTGATAAATGATGAATTGTATTGGTTTATAACGGAGCATCAAGACGACACCGGCCTCTGCATAGTTAGCATGCATACATGCATCACCAATGCACGCGCGCGCACACACACAAAACACATCGGCAAGTAACAAAATCATATAAAATTAGAGCTATGTGTCATATAAAATGCATTGCGAAATTACCTGGTTGGAGATCCTGTTGTAGCCTTCAAGTACTCTTCAAGCGTAAGATGCTTTCGTCAACCTTCCCTTTTTCAAACTTTACCTTGAGTTGTTCCACGTGATACTTGACCACGTACCAGATGCGAGCCTCATAATGCATGTCATGGAAAAGATTATTGGCAATATTTTCTATGACCGATTTACTTGATTTTACTCATCCTTGGCACAAGTAAAGAAATCCTATAATCATGCATACATGTGCAGAGGGTGTCATGCAACAATTTTTAACCTTTTGGTATTGGCCTTGCGATGTTCCAATGAAACCTATCTAGAAATCATTGACCACCCGCATGTACCACATTATTCGTACACCCTCTTTCTTCTATCCGGGGAATCCTTTGCGTGTTTATACTGCTCCCATGACCAGGTTGTTTCTGTGGTATTGTTCGACAAAGTTATCAGGCCAAGGTAATGTAACTTACATAGAAGGCCAGTGATGATGCTCGACAGTGTGGCGGAAGCATGTCTACAACATGTGTGAAGCTCGTGTACAATGAAAAGCCAAGTCATTCTGTATGTGATAAAATATTCTAGGTGCGGAATCAAGTAATTCGTAAGAGTTGAGGTAACAACATTCCTAGGGAAGGCCCACGCAACATACTTTTATCCTCGTAGTGGTGACAGATGGACCCCCCCCCCCCCCCTCTGCTCGGCCACCTCCACCTCATGGTCCGCATCAGCCTCCACTTGTGAGGGAACATCCCCAACCTGCGAATACTGACGAACAACCATATGTCGCTCATCCTCCTCCTCCTTATCCTAGTGTTCCGCCTCCCTACGCTCCTCCTACGACATAAGTGCACATGTTTAGCTAAAGATCTTTCTCTCAGCCACTTGTAATAGCAACATATTGCAAGGAGGAACTCAGTCTTTGGTGGAAGAAATGGAAGCATATTTCGGAGATGGTTGCGACGGCCCGGGAGTTTGCCTCGTGTTCCTTTATCTTTGAAGGAAGAGAGTCGAATATAGAGGCTCAAGTCTCGCTAAACATGCTCTAGGACTTAGTGAAGGGCGTCATCTTTGGTTTCTCCAACCTCCTGATCTCCAATGTATTCCCATGAACATTCTTACCAATTAATAAAACGGTTTTGCTAAAATACATCTAAATTTGAGATAAATATTGCACATATAAGTCTTATATCATTGATTTTACGTGAAGATTCGTGTGTATTTTTTTTTCCTTTTTATGTTTGATTTAGTCATTTAGATGTGCAATAACTATGTCACATCTAGATGTGTTCTAGACACACCCTTAATAAAATAGAGTGTGTCTTGCCTAAGAAAATAAAAACTTCTCAAGTGGAGGTCTCCTTAGAGAAAGACCCAAAGAAGAAGAAAATATTCAGTCTGAAACCTTCTTCTTCCTTCTCTGAACCCCTCGTGGCTAAATTTCGTGTTTTGACCCTTTTGTCAACTTTAAACAGGATCTGACCCCGGTTTGACAAAATTTTGAGATCTGACCCTTTTTCTTACCGCCACAGAGCTCGGCGGTAGGGTTAGACAAGCTACCGCCAGGGTCTCTGGCGGTAGATGACTTATCCACGTCAGCAGCTAGTGACGGCCGCCGTGCCCTCCGTTGACCTTCTACCGCCACCCTGCCCGGCGGTAGCTTGTCTAACCCTACCGCCAGGGACCTTGGCGGTAGGGTCCTGGAAGTTATAAGGGCCGGGGCGCATGTTCGCCCTCCCCTTTCTTCCCCACCCCGCCGCAAGAACAGAGGAACTCTCCTCTTTCTCCCTCTCTCATCTCCTCCACTTCCCCCCCTTGGATCTCTTTCGATTCCCGACGGTTTTTGCGGATCGAGATGGCTCCAAAAAGAGAAAAATAAGCTCCTCCAGTCCCTCCAATTAAAAATAGCTTTCGATTCGACGCATTATTTGCATCAAATCAACCCTATTTTTGAACTAGGTTACATTTTTTTTTGATCCTAAGGTTTGTTGTAGTTTGATTCTAGATGTTCTATGGGGTTGCATATGAACTTGTAGTTACTTGTTGGAGAGATTGTGAGTATTTTCATGATGAACTACATGATGAACCCTAGTTCATGTATATTGATATGATGCATATCATATGAATGATCTCCTAGGTTTGTTTTGATGTGATGCATGTTTGTGATATGAATCAACCATATGCATATAGTGGATGTTGGAGAAAGATTGTATGTATTTAATTATTTTTTACGAATCGAAGAAATGAATGAATAATGTTAAAAAAATCTTATGCAAAATGAATGAATGAATCATGCTTATGAATCGTGTTTACAAATGAATGAATGAATTGTTTTTACAAATGTTTGTTGAATTGTGCTTATGCTATTTTAATTATGCTTATGCTTATGTTTATGCAATTTTATTAAGGAGGTGACCTTTTTCGGACAACATCGACACTAAGTATATCATGCTTAACCCTGAGTTCGACAAGGGTTATCGTGTCCGTTTTATTGAGCATGGAGTGGTAATTACCATTCATTCTTGAACCAAATCATTTCACGGATGCCACATGGCAGCTTGATTGAAGGAATTTACGCCCGGCCGTATATGGGCCGTTGCTCAGGGCCTGGTGAAAGCGGACACGCACCACTGTTCCCCGGCCGCCGCACACGCGCCGCGCTGCTGCTCCCCGCACCGTCGCCGTCGTCCTCCGCGACCCTGTCTCCGCCGCGACGCAAGGACTGGCCGCCGTCGCCTCTACAGGTCTCTCCCCCTCTCCCTCTCTAGAACCTTCTGCTACAACCCTCTCCATCTCCCGCCCCTCTTGTTTCTAGTGGCCGCCGCCGGGCGGGACTCGCTTGCTTCCGGATACCTGCCATTCGGTGCCGTTTGTCGTTGGCTGTGGGTCTCTGGGGGTTTGGGGTGGCTTCGGAATTTCGGTAGGTTCGATTTTGGCGGCGGCGTGGTTTGAGCTTTAATTTAAGAGGCGTTTCTTGTCCCGTATGAACCAGATTCATTTGTGGTCGCGTGACTGAGGTGTACTGAAGCTGAAGCGGACCTCCACCTTCAGCACCTCGGGAGACATGGCGGCGGCAGCGAACGAGGTGGACATGAAGAAGATGGAGCTTATGAAGGAGGTAGGGCCATCTGTCCCCTGATGGATGTTTCTCTACCTTGTGCGCCTTGCAGTTCTTTGGATTTGTTCATTCGCCGATGGTAAAAGATAGATAATCTGCATGTGTTATTCGGTTCAGGTAAGAGCGCATCAAGTGGCGATTGGGGAGCTCAACAACCTGCCTCCATCCAGGGTAAGTATCCCTCCTCCATCTCACCAATATACGCATGAATTTGGTGAGTCCAGGCGATGGTCAATTGGGCTGTTTTAGTTTGATGGCTTGATAATGCTACATAGTAGTAACAACTCATGAATTACCACCTGTCTAACTGACTTGCTGCAAAAACGCGCAGGCCGCGTACCAGAAGACCTGCAACATCTTCTTCCGCAAGGACATCAAATCGGCCGTGGCGTCCCAACAGAGTACGGTCGCTTTTCTTGTTCTTGTTGTTGTTGGAATTGGTGGTGTTAATTGTTTTCTTCTTTTCTGTGTGCATCATTCATGGTGATAACATGGTTCTTGTCTCTCCGATTTCTTATTCAGAGCAACTTGATACTGCTAAGGCGAAGCTGCAGAAGCTGGATCAGGCATGAATGAAGGTTCACCACAGAAACTTGAAATTGTGACTTATGCTGCTTCATTCATCCACCTCCGTGAATCGATCCTCTCTAATCAAGTGTCTTAGGAGTGCTAGAGAACGTGCAACTTATATATATAGCTTTCTGTGTAATAATGGTGTTGTTACAAGCTGGTTGCTAGTTATGAGTGCGAGACGAATGAATCATTCCTGAATGTGGAGACTGGATATGGGACTGTTAGTGTAGTGCCATTCTGCTGTGCTTTGTCAGTTGTTCTGCTATGAAAGCTATCAGGTGAAATATTAAGTTCAGCTGGAGTCTTGGCAACTACGGCCATGGGACTTATCATCCGGTTTCTAGGCACATGTTTGCAGTGCAGCACGGCAGGATGCCAAGTTTTAGTGCTGTTAACTAATGTTTTGTCGTCATCCGATTGCTGTTGCGCTGCAACTAATGTTTTGTCGTCATCCGATTGCTGTTGCGCTGCAATTTGTAGTCCATTCATGTCAATTATTTATGATGTGAATCTGATGTTAAATGTTGGTGCTGTCTGGAAGAGTAAAAGTAGTAAACCTTGGTAGTGGACATGAGTGGTGAACTGCAAAGCTGGTAGTGTGAGTCTGATACATGTGAGTGAAGCTGTATCATCGGCAAATTATTGTGTTGTACTCATCTGAGAGGAGAGGCATCAGGGCTGGGGAAGAATAAGATCTGATGAGCTTTCGCGGCTTAGTGCAGGATTTTTTCGGACTAACATGTCATGTGAGCGATGAAGGACGAACCGACGAGAAGCTCCTCGGAGTTCTGCCCAGAGAGACAAAATCGTACATTTGTCTCTCTGCAAACTGGCCCGACAAACTTGCAGTTCTGTGTTGTGGTTCTTTGATAGGTTAGTTCTGATGTAGGCCTGTAAGCAGCTAACAGACATTCAAGTAGCTGCTGTTTCAATAGTATTAACATACTGAACTTTGTAATGTTAAATTAATAGCATCTTTAAATGTATCAAATCAAAGGCATCATGAGATAAGCCCTGCAAGGGCAACTTCGCAAGAACTCTGGAAAAAACATGCCTTGTCAGCTAAACTCACGGCTGAAGACATTATTGTTGAGTTTAATTAACCCATGTGTTAATTATGGAGAATCTCCACTATCCCTAACCGCCATGCACAAGGGACGCGACTGTTCGCTCGTGTCTCTTCGGACTATCGTGTCTGTTGGATGCATCCCTTCGGGATCTATATATATATGTGTGTAATCCCATCATCAATAAAGACAACCATTCACTTTACATCTTGTCTCTCGCTCTATTCTAACACGTTATCAGCCCGCTCGTAGCCGAGACCGATGTGCCATGAAGAACGAGTAGAAAGTTGCTGCAAGCGGCGTCGTTGGCGCGGCACGCAGCCCTCCTTCAGGGCGGCTCGCAGCCTGGCGGCCGCGGCGTGGAAGCCTGACGCCCTGACCTCGTCGTCTCCCAGCCCCGACGGCCCATGGCCTCGTTGTCCGCAGAGGAGATGAAATAGAAGGCACGAGCATTCATCGATCCAAGGATCGAAAACATCAAACAACAAAGAAGCATCCACTTGATACAAAGGAAAGTAGTACTGCACTACGCTATTCTATAGTTTCTCTTTTCAATTGATGCACCAGAAGACATCAGACCTGGCGAGCGTCATCTGGCCTTCGGCCGTGCCGCGTCGTCCGACGCATAGCGCGCAGTGCCTGTGGTCCTCGGCCTGGTCTCCTCCGGCCTCCGCGCCGACGCGCTCCAGCGTGAGACAGGGGCGGTCCTGCCGCCTCGGCGGAGACATGGCGCAGTGTGGACCTCTACCCCATCCCTCCTCCTCCCGGCGTGGAACAAGATGGCGGTGGTCAACAGCCGCCGGCACTCGGCTAGTCCATCACGCCAGCCTGTGGCCCGGCCACCATGTCGCGCCGCGCAGCGCCGTGGCCTCCCCGCCCGAGCCAGCGCCAGGCCGTGGCTGCGCCCGCCCTCGCCCGCCAGCGTCATGGCCGGCAGCGCCAGGCCGTGGCCGCGCTCCCCGCGCTCCGCCCGGCCTCGCCGCCTCCCGTCTCCAGTACGTGGCCGCCGGGCCTCGACTGGCCACCGCCCGGCCGTTCGCCCGTGGCCGGCGAGCCCGAGAGACGGAGGCAGTTACGATTCACTCTGAATCAGTAACCGGACGGGAGAAGAAAGGGCAAATCTTATCTCATTGACCATTTTTTGCATTATGGTCCCTGTATTTGCAATAATTCGCATAACAGGATGAAACAGTGGTCCAGGCTAATTTTGCGCAATACCCTTCTATTATTGGGAGTTTGCAAATTTGTCCTGCTAACAGTACTAGTATTTACTAGTACTTGCATGTCTTAGACCCTGTTAATTACTATATTTTCTGTTGAGTTTTAAAATTTCAGAAATATGTTGTTGGGGAACGTAGTAATAATTCAAAATTTTCCTACGTGTCACCAAGATCAATCTAGGAGATGCTAGCAACGAGAGAGAGAGGGAGTGCATCTTCATACCCTTGAAGATCGCTAAGCGGAAGCGTTGCAAAGAACGCGGTTGATGGAGTCGTACTAGCGGCGATTCAAATCGCGGAAGATCCGATCCAAGCGCCGAACGGACGGCGCCTCCGCGTTCAACACACGTACAACCCGGGGACGTCTCCTCCTTCTTGATCCAGCAAGGGGGGAGGAGAAGTTGAGGGAGAGCTCCGGCAGCACGACGGCGTGGTGGCGGTGGAGCTCGTGGTTCTCCGGCAGAGCTTCGCTAAGCACTACGGAGGAGGAGGAGGTGTAGGAGGGGAGAGGGCTGCGCCAAGGGGAAGGGATACAGCTCCCATGCGCCTCCCCACTATATATAGGGGTGGGGGGGCTGGTTTCTTGCCCTCCAAGTCCATTGGGGCGTTGGCAAAGGTGGGAGGAAAGAAATCCCATCCTTTCCCTTCCCCACCGATTGTTATCCCCCCTTTTTAGGAATCTTGATCTTATCCCTTCGGGATATGATCTTATTCCTTCTAAGGGGGGATCTTGGTGCGCCTTGACCAGGGGTGTGGGGCCTTGCCCCCACTACCCACGTTCATGTGGGTCCCCCCATGCAGGTGGGCCCCACTCCGGAACCTTCTAAAACCTTCCCGGTACAATATCAAAAAATCCCGAACATTTTCCGGTGGCCAAAATAGGACTTCCCATATATAAATCTTTACCTCCGGACCATTCCGGAACTCCTCGTGAAGTCCGGGATCTCATCCGGGACTCCGAACAACTTTTGGTAAACACATACAATTCCCATTACAACTCTAGCGTCACCGAACCTTAAATGTGTAGACCCTACGGGTTCGGGAACCATGCAGACATGATCGAGACACCTCTCCGGCCAATAACCAATAGCGGGATCTGGATACCCATATTAGCTCCCACATGTTCCACGATGATCTCATCGGATGAACCACGATGTCGGGGATTCAATTAATCCCGTATACAATTCCCTTTGTCCATCGGTATGTTACTTGCCCGAGATTCGATCGTCGGTATCCCTATACCTTGTTCAATCTCGTTACCGGCAAGTCTCTTTACTCGTTCCGTAACACATGATCCCGTGACTAACTCCTTAGTCACATTGAGCTCATTATGATGATGTATTACCGAGTGGGCCCAGAGATACCTCTCCGTCACACGGAGTGACAAATCCCAGTCTCGATTCGTGCCAACCCAACAGACACTTTCGGAGATACCTGTAGTGCACCTTTATAGTCACACAGTTACGTTGTGACGTTTGATACACCCAAAGCATTCCTACGGTATCCGGGAGTTGCACAATCTCATGGTCTAAGGAAATGATACTTGACATTAGAAAAGCTCTAGCAGACGAACTACACGATCTTGTGCTATGCTTAGGATTGGGTCTTGTCCATCACATCATTCTCCTAATGATGTGATCCCGTTATCAACGACATCCAATGCCCATGGTCAGGAAACCATGACCATCTATTGATCAACGAGCTAGTCAACTAGAGGCTCACTAGGGACATGGTGTGGTCTATGTATTTACACATGTATTACGAATTCCGGTTAATACAATTATAGCATGAACAATAGACAATTATCATGAACAAGGAAATATAATAATAACCATTTTATTATTGCCTCTAGGGCATATTTCCAACAGTCTCCCACTTGCACTAGAGTCAATAATCTAGTTACATTGTGATGAATCGAACACCCATAGAGTTCTGGTGCTGATCATGTTTCGCTCGTGGAAGAGGTTTAGTCAACGGATCTGCGACATTCAGATCCGTATGTACTTTACAAATATCTATATCTCCATCCTGAATGTAACCACGAATGGAGTTGAAGCGGCGCTTGATGTGCTTGGTCTTCTTGTGAAACCTGGGCTCCTTGGCAATGGCAATAGCTCCAGTGTTGTCACAGAAGAGAGTCATCGGGCCCGACGCATTGGGAATCACTCCTTGGTCGGTGATGAACTCCTTCATCCAGACTCCTTCTTGCGCTGCTTCCGAAGCAGCTATGTACTCCGCTTCACATGTAGATGCCGCCACGATGCTTTGCTTGCAACTGCACCAGCTGACTGCCCCACCATTCAAAATATGCACGTATCCGGTTTGTGACTTGGAGTCATCCAGACCTGTGTCGAAGCTAGCATCAACGTAACCCTTTACGACGAGCTCTTCGGCACCTCCATAAACGAGAAACATATCCTTAGTCCTTTTCAGGTACTTAAGGATATTCTTGACCGCTGTCCAGTGTTCCATTCCGGGATCACTTTGGTACCTCCCTACCAAACTTATGGCAAGGTTCACATTAGGTCTGGTACACAGCATGGCATACATAATAGAGCCTATGGCTGAGGCATAGGGGATGACACTCATCTTTTCTCTATCTTCTGCCGAGGTCGGGCATTGAGCTGTGCTCAATCTCACACCTTGCAATACATGCAAGAACCCCTTCTTGGACTGATCCATATTGAACTTCTTCAATATCTTGTCAAGGTATGTGCTTTGTGAAAGACCAATGAGGCGTCTCGATCTATCTCTATAGATCTTGATGCCTAATATGTAAGCAGCTTCTCCAAGGTCCTTCATTGAAAAACACTTATTCAAGTAGGCCTTTATGCTTTCCAAAAGTTCTATATCATTTCCCATCAACAATATGTCATCCACATATAAAATGAGAAATGCTACAGAGCTCCCACTCACTTTCTTGTAAATACAGGCTTCTCCATAAGTCTGTATAAACCCAAACGCGTTGATCACCTCATCAAAGCGAATGTTCCAACTCCGAGATGCTTGCACCAGCCCATAGATGGAGCGCTGGAGCTTGCATACCTTGTCAGCATTCTTAGGATCGACAAAACCTTCCGGCTGCATCATATACAATTCTTCCTTAAGGAAACCGTTAAGGAATGCCGTTTTGACGTCCATTTGCCAGATCTCATAATCATAAAATGCGGCAACTGCTAACATGATTCGGACGGACTTCAGCATCACTACGGGTGAGAAAGTCTCATCGTAGTCAACTCCTTGAACTTGTCGATAACCCTTAGCAACAAGCCGAGCCTTATAGACGGTCACATTACCATCCGCGTCAGTCTTCTTCTTAAAGATCCATTTATTTTCTATGGCTTGCCGATCATCGGGCAAGTTCACCAAAGTCCATACTTTGTTCTCATACATGGATCCTATCTCGGATTTCATGGCTTCAAGCCATTTGTTGGAATCCGGGCCCGCCATGGCTTCTTCATAGTTCGAAGGTTCACCGTAGTCTAACAACATGATTTCCAGGACAAGGTTTCCGTACCACTCTGGTGCGGAACGTGTCCTCGTGGACCTACGAAGTTCAGTAGTAACTTGATCCAAAGTTTCATGATCATCATCATTAACTTCCTCTCTAGTCGGTGCAGGCACCACAGAAACATTTTCCTGCGATGCGCTACTCTCCGGTTCGAGAGGGGGTACAATTACCTCATCATGTTCTACTTTCCTCCCACTTACTTCTTTCGAGAGAAACTCTTTCTCTAGAAAGGATCCATTCTTGGCAACAAATATCTTGCCTTCGGATCTGAGGTAGAAGGTGTACCCAATAGTTTCCTTAGGGTATCCTATGAAGACGCACTTTCCCGATTTGGGTTCGAGCTTTTCAGGTTGAAGTTTCTTGACATAAGCATCGCATCCCCAAACTTTCAGAAACGACAGCTTAGGTTTCTTCCCAAACCATAATTCATACGGTGTCGTCTCAACGGATTTAGATGGTGCCCTATTTAAAGTGAATGCGGCAGTCTCTAATGCGTATCCCCAAAATGATAGCGGTAAATCAGTAAGAGACATCATAGATCGCACCATATCCAATAGAGTGCGATTACGACGTTCGGACACACCATTACGCTGAGGTGTGCCAGGCGGCGTGAGTTGTGAAACAATTCCACATTTCCTTAAGTGCGTGCCAAACTCGTGACTCAAATATTCTCCTCCACGATCAGATCGTAAGAACTTTATTTTCTTGTCACGTTGATTCTCTACCTCACTCTGAAATTCCTTGAAATTTTCAAAGGTCTCAGACTTGTGTTTCATTAAGTAGACATACCCATATCTGCTTAAGTCATCAGTGAGGGTGAGAACATAACGATAGCCACCGCAAGCCTCAACGCTCATTGGACCGCATACATCGGTATGTATTATTTCCAACAAGTTGGTTGCTCGCTCCATTGTTCCGGAGAACGGAGTCTTAGTCATCTTGCCCATGAGGCATGGTTCGCACGTGTTAAATGATTCATAATCAAGAGACTCCAAAAGTCCATCTGCATGGAGTTTCTTCATGCGTTTGACACCAATATGACCAAGGCGACAGTGCCACAAGTATGTGGGACTATCATTATCAACCTTACATCGTTTGGTATTCACACTATGAATATGTGTAACATCACGTTCGAGATTCAATAAAAATAAACCATTGACCAGCGGGGCATGACCATAAAACATATCTCTCATATAAATAGAACAACCATTATTCTCGGATTTAAATGAGTAGCCATCTCACATCAAACGAGATCCAGATACAATGTTCATGCTCAAAGCTGGTACTAAATAACAATTATTGAGGTTTAAAACTAATCCCGAAGGTAGATGTAGAGGTAGCGTGCCGACGGCGATCACATCGACCTTGGAACCATTCCCGACGCGCATCGTCACCTCGTCCTTCGCCAGTCTCCGCTTATTCCGCAGCTCCTGTTTTGAGTTACAGATGTGAGCAACCGCACCGGTATCAAATACCCAGGAGCTACTACGAGCGCTGGTAAGGTACACATCAATAACATGTATATCATATATACCTTTGACGTTTCCGGCCTTCTTATCCGCTAAGTACTTGGGGCAGTTCCGCTTCCAGTGACTGGTTCCCTTGCAATAAAAGCACTCAGTCTCAGGCTTGGGTCCATTCTTGGGCTTCTTCCCGGCAACTGATTTACCGGGCGCGGCAACTGCTTTGCCGTCCTTCTTGAAGTTCTTCTTACCCTTGCCTTTCTTGAAACTGGTGGTCTTATTCACCATCAACACTTGATGTTCCTTTTTGATCCCCACCTCCGCTGATTTCAGCATCGAATATAACTCAGGAATGGACTTCTCCATCCCTTGCATATTGAAGTTCATCACAAAGCTCTTGTAGCTAGGTGGAAGCGACTGGAGGATTCTGTCAATAACCGAGTCATCCGAAAGATTAACTCCCAGCTGAGACAAGCGGTTGTGCAACCTAGACATTTTGAGTATGTGCTCGCTGACAGAACTATTTTCCTCCATCTTACAACTGAAGAACTTGTCGGAGACTTCATATCTCTCGACCCGGGCATGAGCTTGGAAAACCATTCTCAGCTCTTGGAACATCTCATATGCTCCGTGTTGCTCAAAACGCTTTTGGAGCCCCGGTTCTAAGCTGTAAAGCATGCCGCACTGAACCAGGGAGTAATCATCACTACGTGACTGCCAGGCGTTCATAACGTCTTGAGTTGCTGGGAAAATGGGTGCGTCACCTAGCGGTGCATCAAGGACATATGCTTTCTTGGAAGCTATGAGGATGATCCTCAAGTTACGGACCCAGTCCGTATAGTTGCTTCCATCGTCTTTCAGCTTGGTTTTCTCTAGGAACGCGTTGAAGTTGAGGGCAACATTAGCGTGGGCCATTGGTTCTACAAGATAGATTGTAAAGACAATTTTAGACTAAGTTCATGATAATTAAGTTCATATAATCAAATTATTTAATGAACTCCCACTCAGATAGACATCCCTCTAGTCATCTAAGTGATACATGATCCATATCGACTAGGCCGTGTCCGATCATCACGTGAGACGGACTAGTCATCAATGGTGAACATCTCCATGTTGATCGCATCTACTATACGACTCATGTTCGACCTTTCGGTCTCTTGTGTTCCGAGGCCATGTCTGTACATGCTAGGCTCGTCAAGTCAACCTAAGTGTTTCGCGTGTGTAAATCTGGCTTACACCCGTTGTATGCGAACGTTAGAATCTATCACACCCGATCATCACGTGGTGCTTCGAAACAACGATCCTTCGCAACGGTGCACACTTAGGGGGAACACATTTCTTGAAATTTTAGTGAGGGATCATCTTATTTATGCTACCGTCGTTCTAAGCAAATAAGATGTAAAAACATGATAAACATCACATGCAAATCATAAAGTGACATGATATGGCCAATATCATCTTGCGCCTTTGATCTCCATCTTCGGGGCACGGCATGATCACTATCGTCACCTGCACGACACCATGATCTCCATCATCACGATCTCCATCATCGTGTCTTCATGAAGTTGCCTCGCCAACTATTACTTCTACTACTATGGCTAACGGTTAGCAATAAAGTAAAGTAATTACATGGCGTTTTTGATTGACACGCAGGTCATACAATAAATTAAGACAACTCCTATGGCTCCTGCCGGTTGTCATACCCATCGACATGCAAGTCGTGATTCCTATTACAAGAACATGATCAATCTCATACATCACATATATTTCATCACATCCTTTTGGCCATATCACATCACATAGCATACCCTGCAAAAACAAGTTAGACGTCCTCTAATTGTTGTTGCAAGTTTTACGTGTCTGCTATGGGTTTCTAGCAAGAACGTTTCTTACCTACGCAAAAGCCACAACGGTATTATGCCAATTTCTATTTACCGTTCATAAGGACCCTCTTCATCGAATCCGATCCGACTAAAGTGGGAGAGACAGACACCCGCTAGCCACCTTATGCAACAAGTGCATGTCAGGCGGTGGAACCAGTCTCACGTAAGCGTACGTGTAAAGTCGGTCCGGGCCGCTTCATCCCACAATGCCGCCGAATCAAGATAGGACTAGTAACGGCAAGCAAATTGACCAAATCATCGCCCACAACTACTTGTGTTCTACTCGTGCATAGAATCTACGCATAGACCTAGCTCATGATGCCACTGTTGGGGAACGTAGTAATAATTCAAAATTTTCCTACGTGTCACCAAGATCAATCTAGGAGATGTTAGCAATGAGAGAGAGAGGGAGTGCATCTTCATACCCTTGAAGATCGCTAAGCGGAAGCGTTGCAAAGAACGCGGTTGATGGAGTCGTACTCACGGCGATTCAAATCACGGAAGATCCGATCCAAGCGCCGAACGGACGGCGCCTCCGCGTTCAACACACGTACAGCCCGGGGACGTCTCCTCCTTCTTGATCCAGCAAGGGGGGAGGAGAAGTTGAGGGAGAGCTCCGGCAGCACGACGGCGTGGTGGCGGTGGAGCTCGTGGTTCTCCGGCAGAGCTTCGCTAAGCACTACGGAGGAGGAGGAGGTGTAGGAGGGGGGAGGGCTGCGCCAAGCGGAAGGGATACAGCTCCCATGCGCCTCCCCACTATATATAGTAGTGGAGGGGGCTGGTTTCTAGCCCTCCAAGTCCATTGGGGCGTTGGCAAAGGTGGGAGGAAAGAAATCCCATCCTTTCCCTTCCCCATCGATTGTTATCCCCCCTTTTTAGGGATCTTGATCTTATCCCTTCGGGATATGATCTTATTCCTTCTAAGGGGGGGATCTTGGTGCGCCTTGACCAGGGGTGTGGGGCCTTGCCCCCACTACCCACGTTCATGTGGGTCCCCCCATACAGGTGGGCCCCACTCCGGAACCTTCTAGAACCTTCCCGGTAAAATACCGAAAAATCCCGAACATTTTCCGGTGGCCAAAATAGGACTTCCCATATATAAATCTTTACCTCCGGACCATTCCGGAACTCCTCGTGACGTCCGGGATCTCATACGGGACTCCGAACAACTTTCGGTAACCACATACAATTCCCATTACAACTCTAGCGTCATCGAACCTTAAGTGTGTAGACCCTACGGGTTCGGGAACCATGTAGACATGACCGAGACACCTCTCCGGCCAATAACCAATAGCGGGATCTGGATACCCATATTGGCTCCCACATGTTCCACGATGATCTCATCGGATGAACCACGATGTCGGGGATTCAATTAATCCCGTATACAATTCCCTTTGTCCATCGGTATGTTACTTGCCCGAGATTCGATCGTCGGTATCCCTATACCTTGTTCAATCTCGTTACCGGCAAGTCTCTTTACTCGTTCCGTAACACATGATCCTGTGACTAACTCCTTAGTCACATTGAGCTCATTATGATGATGTATTACCGAGTGGGCCCAGAGATACCTCTCCGTCACACGGAGTGACAAATCCCAGTCTCGATTCGTGCCAACCCAACAGACACTTTCGGAGATACCTGTAGTGCACCTTTATAGTCACCCAGTTACGTTGTGACGTTTGATACACCCAAAGCATTCCTACGGTATCCGGGAGTTGCACAATCTCATGGTCTAAGGAAATGATACTTGACATTAGAAAAGCTCTAGCAGACGAACTACACGATCTTGTGCTATGCTTAGGATTGGGTCTTGTCCATCACATCATTCTCCTAATGATGTGATCCCGTTATCAACGACATCCAATGCCCATGGTCAGGAAACCATGACCATCTATTGATCAACGAGCTAGTCAACTAGAGGCTCACTAGGGACATGGTGTGGTCTATGTATTCACACATGTATTACGGTTTCCGGTTAATACAATTATAGCATGAACAATAGACAATTATCATGAACAAGGAAATATAATAATAACCATTTTATTATTGCCTCTAGGGCATATTTCCAACATATGTGTATGTTGATACTTGACATGTTCAATGTGTTTACCACATATCAAATTCTCTAGAACATGTTTTTCGCGATTGAGATTAAGTTTTCTCGCATAACAATATAGTTTTGCGATTGAGAATTATTATTTTCTCGTAAAACAATCTCTTTGCGATTGAGATCAATTTTTCTCTCGCAAAATATCAATTCACCTCGTTGAATTATCTTGCAACTTGATACAAGATCATCTCATTTTAATTTGAGGTCTATACAATTCAAGTTTTTCACTTGAACATCAAGTTTGCAACATTATTACTATTCATTACAATAGTAGTGTATTTCTGTTGAGTACGATGTATTCCGGAATGTATGTATCTCCATGTTCGCTACATGTCGAGATTAATACGTCTATTTGCAATTGAGATTTTCAATTTCTTGCAAATATGAATGCAAAATTCAAAGTGATTTCTTCGAATTGATGTTTTGGGCTCACAAGGTAGTGTGTAGATCTACTGCTTTGCAGATTATCGCCACTACTGTTAAAGCCTACATTTTGTCATTTTGACATTATAATTGCTTTACAAAGTGCTCTCCCACACATTTTACTAAGTCATGACATAACACATATGTGTGAGTATCTACTGATTTCATTAGATTATACTCCCTAGTGCTGCGAGATCTACTCCATTTTGGAGATTATCTTTAAGGTATCATACTTAGCAATTTGAGATTCACACTAATGGTTTCAAGATAACTTCTTGAAATATACCCATTGATTTTGCTAAGTTCATTACAACATCAACCATGATGGTCTTTAATTTACTGGCTGTAAATTAATTATCTCTGGTTTACCCATAGAGGTAGCATATGGCTATAGAATTTGAGGCATTCGCCCTCAATGGCCACCACTGCCCTATCTGGGCCATGGACATCATGATCGCTCTTGTGTCTCGTGGGATAATGTGTGCAATCCTGGATTCACCTCTGGTCAGGATCACACCGCTAACAGAAAAATGTTGTCTTATATATCATAAGGCATTAGATTCAGATCTCAGCATCTGGTTATTCTGTATCAGCAATTCCTGGGATACAATGAACCTCAAGGGCAAAGGTTTGAAGCTCACTTCAAACTTCAACCCGACATCACCAGTGATGACGGGACCCTATGAGCACGGAGAACGTGATGGTTGAATATACCTCAACCGACATGTTTGGAGACTATGAATAGTCTATCAGTCTCCCGAGTGGTCAATATAATTTATGTCCATTTATGATGTTGTAACAACAACATAAGTATTGTTGTCATCATATATTGTATATCACAATATTGTATCAGCACTTTGGTACAAATACATTTGTATGTATTCTATATATCTGACAGTGATTTTCATATTGAGAATATTCGTGTCTATATATAGATTTCTACGGGAGTCAATCCGATGAAAGATGATATGTGCCTTGTGGACATATGCACCACAAACTCTATACTCAGGGAAGTCAAATGTTTCCACTCTCGTTGAGAGAAAGGGGATATTTTAAAATCGCTAGACAGCGATGAGGTATTTGTTGGCTCAACTCGAGTCATATTTGCTATCCCTGTGGGTACTCGAGTAACGTTGGGATGCTTTATTGCTTCCCAGGTTTAACTCGTACCCTACTAAACTATAGAGGTGTCCGTCAAAATAGTTTCCGTAGCGAAACTTATGATGAAAACAAAGAGAAATAACTTCTCTTTACCATATGCAACGGATATGGCAAGCACATTCTCTATGTATCATTTGGATTGTACTACACATACGATACAACCCGTAGCACATGTTGCGTACGAGATAGTTTTCCAGAGTGTCTTGTACATGACAAACTTGGCATACTAGCCTTGGTCATCGAGACATTGGGTTGAAACCGGAACTATCAGCAATTCCAATAGTTTATGATTATTATGATGCTAAATTCTAACAATATTTGGATTTTGTGTGCACTACATGTGACACAGGGAAGCTAATTTTAAGGCCCGTGCACCTTAAAGTCTACGCTAAACCACTCAGACTCCTTGAATGCATCAAGTTAAGGTAAGTGGCTCTTCCCATCCATTGACTAGACTATTCAGGTGTTCCATGGTTCTAAAAGACACATCTATATGATGGTCCCAAGTGTCGTTTTTGCACACGATACCATTGGCTCATTATCCTGACATCGATTTCAAGTAAATCGAATGGACAAGTTACATAATTCTCCTTGTGTGCCTTCACTTTGGCCCTAGGATTGAATTTTTGCACTCTGTCCTATTTGTCTAGACTCAAAATGGTTTGGTAGAATCCTATCCAAAGAATTAAGCTCATTGCATGATCTTTACTTTGAAATTGCAACTTACCAACTTTACGTTGGAGTCATGCAGTTTTACACGCTCATGACAGAACTGCATAATATTATTCCCCTCTATCTTTGGTACATGGAAATCTACCAAGTATTTCCCATCCGCGGTAATTCGGTTGCATACCGATATCACCATCCCGCATACATCATTGGCCCCTCAACATATAGTTGGGATCTATGTGAGGAATAACTATATTTCCGTCAATACCTCAAGCCCCTCGCACGGGGAGTTATTCAAGGCCAGTATGCTGATTCATGAGGAATATTTCCAGGCATTAGGGGGAGATATCAAGTACCATAAAGAATGCCAGGAAATTAGTGGAATGTTCAACACATTTCTGCCTCAAATCCACGTACTCAAAGATCTGAACCATGCGTTCAGAAGATTTGCAACACATTGCATAACCTGCCAGATTCATTTACTAACTATAAAGGTGTCACGCAATCCTACAATCCTGCAAAAATATGTCGGAAAGAGTGGAGGTACCAACTAAAACCACTCAACTCCCCGTTCAAAGCAACAAGGGGAGAAGTACGACGATGGTATATCAGGATTCAGCTTCTCGCAAGCAAGGATATCAAGGCCTCTGAATCAGTAAATGCAAGTCAACTTCACGTTAACAGACACCTAATGGGTAGTATATACCCAATGGATGGGAAACCTCCACAAACTCAGGTCATAGTGCACACAATGACCGGGGCATCGGAATACCCGACTCAATCGCATTGGGAAACCGCGAGCAGTCACCATGGGTAACGATATTTCCATCAACTATATATTGATATATAGATTCCGGAGAAACATATAACTGGAAGTCTACAATCGTCGACATACATTTCTCAACTAGATTGCAAAACCTTTCACATGATTCAGGTCCAAAGACCATGGCCATGGCAAAGTGTGAACAACACTTGGACTGAACTCAAGCAAAGGGTATAATCTAGGTAGAAATAATCTTGCTCAAAAAATGGGAACAAGGTGGTGAAACAAGGAGCAAGTATTGTAGCACAAGGGGTCACGCAGATGCCCAACTATTCTCCAGAGGTGGAATCTCTTTCCGATAACTTATATCATTGGCAGTACAAAATCATCTATCTCTGCAGTTGATAGATGTAGTGATCACATATCCATGTGGATCACTAGATTCAGACACATATGATTGATTCCCGATGGAATCTCACTTCTGAATCGAAATGCAAAACGCAACATACATTGTGTAAAATCAGTAAGTCACCATACGACTTATTGTTGTTGGTACATATGGTACAACCGACGTAGTGAGATCCTTATACACAAGGATTACTCCTACAATGATGATTATCCATGTTTGTGTGTCTGCAATGACGACACATGTAATCATCTAAATGACGGAGTTTAAAATGAAGGATTTGGGTAAACCAAAATACCGCTCGTTACTACAAATTGAGCACCTTCATTCATGCATTAGGGTATACTATGTTGTCTATATCCATAATATATTGGAGAAATTCATTGTGGACAAATCTTATCCATCCATAACTCTCATGGTAGTTCATTCTCTAGACGTAGAGAAAGATCTATTTAGACCAAGAGATGATGGATATGAGATATTGGGACTCAACGTTCCATAATGCCATTGGATCCACCAAACACAATTGGTTGATACTCAAGAATATATTTCGATATCTCCAAGGCATCAAACATCTTGTCCTGGTTTTTCAGTTCCACAAAAATGTGAACACCAATATCATTGGATACATCGATCAGATCCCCACTTTGTCAGATCGTAGACAAACTTAGTGTCCCTACTAGGTGTGGTAGCCCTCTCATGAAGAGTCTTCCAAACAGACCTCATGGCTACATCCACCAACAATTATCTCAACGATAATGTTTCTTGTGTTGCCTGGATGCAAATAGGTTACATAATAAGAAATATCACTATATTGCATATCTTGTAAGTCAAATCATGCGACTGATTTGTTCATCAGGTCTCTACCAACTTCTATGTTCCAGAAATGTGTTCATGGAATTGGTATATGACGACTTCGGAATATGCAAGAATCAGGGGGTGTATCTTCCTGAATTCACTAGTAGAAAACAGGGCTTTGGTCCAGGCCTGAAATCCCATTAATCCCGGTTCACTCACGAACCGGGACCCATGGGGGCATCGGTCCCGGTTCGTGAGGCCAGGGCGCCGGCCGGGCCTCGTGGGCCATTGGTCCCGGTTCGTCTGACCCCTTTGGTCCTGGTTCCAGACACTAACCGGGACCAATGGGCCTCGCTCCTGGCCCACAACCAGTGGTCCCGGTTTGTGGCTGGAACCGGGACCAAATGGTGTCCTTTAGTCCCGGTTCCAGCCACAAACCGGGACCAATGGTTGGCCTATATATACCCCTTGCCCGCGAGCAGAGCAGTGCACTGCTCTGTTTTTTTTTGGCCGGCCGTGGGAGAGCTTTGTGGTGCTCTAGCTCACCTCCTATGCACATGAGGTGTTCGATGAAATGCCCGAGCCACACTTAAGCTTTCTCCTCTCGAAGCTCCTTGTCCAAGCTCCATTTTCCTCAAGATTTGTCTAGGTTTGGCGGTCCGTCCTGTCCCGTCCCCGTCCTCACCGCCGTCGATCGCCCGCGCCCATCTCTGCGCCGGCACCACCGTGGTTAGCCTCTTCTTCTTATCTTCTTTCTAAAAGAAAAAAGTTCTTACTTGTATGATTTAGATAGATACGTGTGAAATTTTCTTACTTTTATTATTGTTTGTTATTATATAGTGCGATGGTTTTGGTATCCGCCTCCGTCGGCCCTCGTCCTGTCTATGATTCGGATGTGGTATATATTATCTTTTATAACTATTTGTTTTATTTAGTGTTTATGACAATTATGCCGACCAACGTGACATAGATTTTTTAATCTAGGAGGTATGTGAACCGGAAATTCCAACCGACATAGAAATTCTTGTCGAGAAGTTAAATTTGGTTGAAAAAGAAAACAATTACTTGAAAGAAAAATTACAAAGAGTTGAAGAGGAGAAGATGAAATTGGAGTTGAATGTTGCCGATGTCGTCGACGATCACAAGATCAAGATGGATGCAATGCGCTTGAAGATTAGAAAGATTAGAAAATATGCCATTCATACTGAGGCTTGGTATCATTATGCCGTTGGATCAATTGGTACCTTAGTTGCGGTTATGATCGCATTTGTTGTTGCATTTTTTTTTCATTGTTTCAATGTATGTTTTAATTAGATGCTCTAGAGAGCTATATGTTGTTCAATAATGAGAACTATATAACGCACGCAGATGAACCGGCAATGGATGTACGGTGACCGACGCACCTCCGAGTATATTAAGGGCCTGCATAATTTTCACAAAGCGGCTGAGGCAAACAAGCAGAATGGTTTTATGCATTGTCCATGTACTGTCTGTGAGAATACGAAGGCTTTCTCCAACTCTAAAACCCTTCACTTCCACCTGCTTGAGAAGGGTTTTATGCCACACTATAATGTTTGGACCAAGCACGGAGAAAGAGGGGTTATGATTGAAGACAACGAAGAAGAAGAGGATGATGACAACTACCCGCCCCCTGTATACGGTGATGCTGCAATGGGGGAAGCTGAAGATCAAGAGGAACCAGACGATGTTCCCGATGATGATCTTCGCCGGGTCATTGTTGATGCACAGAGAGAATGCGAAAGTGAAAGGAAGAAGTTGAAGTTCGATCGCATGTTAGAGGATCACAAAAAAGGGTTGTACCCAAATTGCGAATATGACAACAGAAAGCTCGGTACCACACTGGAATTGCTGCAATGGAAGGCAGACAATGGTGTATCTGACAAGGGATTTAGTTCGCTACTGAAAATAATGAAGAAGAAGCTTTCAAAGGATAACGAATTGCCCGGCAGTACGTATGAAGCAAAGAAGGTTCTATGCCCTCTAGGATTGGAGGTGCAGAAGATACATGCATGCCCTAATGACTGCATCCTCTACCGCGGTGCGTACGAGGATTTGAACGCATGCCCAGTATGCGGTGCATTGCGGTATAAGATCAGAAGAGATGACCCTGGTGAGGTTGAGGGCCAGCGCACCGGGAAGAGGGTTCCTGCCAAGGTGATGTGGTATGCTCCTATAATACCACGGTTGAAACGTCTGTTCAGAAACAAAAAGCATGCCGAGTTGATGCAATGGCACATAAAAGACCGTAAGAAAGACGAGAAGTTGAGAGCACCCGTTAACGGGTCGCAGTGGAGAAAGATCGAGAGAAAGTGGAGCGACTTTACAGGTGACCCAAGGAATGTATGGTTTGGTTTAAGTGCAGATGGCGTTAATCCTTTTGGGGAGCAGAGTAGCAAGCATAGCACATGGCCTGTGACTCTATGTATGTATAACCTTCCTCCTTGGTTGTGCATGAAGCGGAAGGTCATTATGATGCCAGTGCTCATCCAAGGCCCTAAGCAACCCGGCAATGACATTGATGTGTACCTAAGGCCATTAGTTGATGAACTTTTACAACTATGGAATGGAAGAGGTGTACGTGTGTGGGATGAGAACGAACAGGAGGAATTTGACCTACATGCGTTGCTGTTTGTAACCATCAACGATTGGCCTGCTCTCAGTAACCTTTCAGGACAAACAAACAAGGGATACCACGCATGCACACACTGTTTAGATGACACCGACAGTATATATTTGGACAAATGCAGGAAGAATGTGTACCTGGGGCATCGTCGATTTCTTCCGACCAACCATCAATGTCGAAAGAAAGGAAAGCATTTCAAAGGTGAGGCAGATCACCGGAAGAAGCCCGCCCTCCGTACTGGTGATCACATACTTGATATGGTCAATGATTTACAAGTAATCTTTGGAAAGGGTCCTGGCGGACTATCTGTTCCGACTGACGATGCGGGACGCGCACCCATGTGGAAGAAGAAATCTATATTTTGGGACCTACCCTATTGGAAAGACCTAGAGGTCCGCTCTGCAATCGACGTGATGCACGTGACGAAGAATCTTTGCGTGAACCTACTAGGCTTCTTGGGAGTGTATGGGAAGACAAAAGATACACCGGAGGCACGGGAGGAACAGCAACGTGTGCATGAAAAAGACGGCATGCATCCAAAGCAGTATGAAGGTCCTGCCAGCTACGCTCTTACCAAAGAAGAGAAGGAAATCTTCTTTGAATGCCTGCTCAGTATGAAGGTCCTGTCTGGCTTCTCGTCGAATATAAAGGGAATAATAAATATGGCAGAGAAAAAGTTCCAGAACCTAAAGTCTCATGACTGCCACGTGATTATGACGCAACTGATTCCGGTTGCATTGAGGGGGCTTCTACCGGAAAACGTTCGATTAGCCATTGTGAAGCTATGTGCATTCCTCAATGCAATCTCTCAGAAGGTGATCGATCTAGAAATCCTGCCAAGGTTAAGGAGTGATTTGGTGCAATGTCTTGTTAGTTTCGAGCTGGTGTTCCCACCATCCTTCTTCAATATCATGACGCACGTCCTAGTTCATCTAGTCGACGAGATTGTCGCTCTGGGCCCTGTATTTCTACACAATATGTTCCCCTTTGAGAGGTTCATGGGAGTCTTAAAGAAATATGTTCGTAACCGCGCTAGGCCAGAAGGAAGCATCTCCATGGGCCATCAAACAGAGGATGTCATTGGGTTTTGTGTTGACTTCATTCCTGACCTTAAGAAGATTGGTCTCCCTCAATCGCGGTATGAGGGGAGACTGACTGGAAAAGGCACGCTAGGAGCGGACTCAATAATATGTAGGGACGGGCATTCTTGGTCTCAAGCACACTACACAGTTCTACAGAATTCTACCTTGGTGACCCCGTATGTCGATGAACACAAGAATATTCTGCGCTCCAAACACCCGGAGCAGTGTGACGACTGGATTACATATGAACACATCAGGACTTTCGGCAGTTGGTTGCAAAAACGTCTCATGGTTGACAACACTGTTTCTGATGAGCTATACTCGTTGGCCAGGGGACCATCTTCGACTGTATTGACTTACAAAGGGTACGAGATAAATGGGAATACATTTTACACGATCGCCCAAGATCAAAAGAGCACCAACCAAAACAGCGGTGTCCGCTTTGATGCAGCAACCAAGAGGGGAAAGGACACATATTATGGTTACATAGTGGACATATGGGAACTTGACTATGGACATGATTTCAAGGTCCCTTTGTTTCAGTGCAAATGGGTCAATCTGTCAGGAGGCGGGGTACAGGTAGACCCACAGTACGGAATGACAACAGTGGATCTGAACAATCTTGGGTACACAGACGAACCATTCGTCCTAGCCAATGATGTGGCGCAGGTTTTCTATGTGAAGGACATGTCTACCAAACCGAGAAAAAGAAAAGATAAGGAAGCGAATACATCATACGATGAGCCAAAGCGCCACATAGTTCTTTCACGAAAAAGAGACATCGTGGGATTGGAGGGCAAGACAGACATGTCTGAAGATTATGAAAAGTTTCATGAAATTCCTCCCTTCAAAGTCAAGGCTGACCCAAGCACCCTGTTAAACGATGAAGATTATCCATGGTTACGGCGCAATAAGCAAAGGACACAAGCGAAGAAAAAGTGAAGACTTTCTCTCCACAACTAGTATGATGATGCCTTTGATCTAAAATATCACTGCAGTTACATGTGAAGAAATGAAATGCCTTTTGTAACAGATGAGTTTTCGTATGAAACCCTGATACTTCGAAAGAGATTGTCCGTTTTGTACACGAAGTGCATCCAGTTTTTGCCGTAACCCTCTCAACTTTTTAGCACATGCTATGTGGGTGAAATGATGATACCATGCCAACTTTCAACCTTTTCAGAGTTCATTTGTAGTGCTTTTCAATTTCATGGTCATTTAGCTCAAAAAAATCAGTAAATGCATGAAAAATACCAGATGAAGTCAGAAAGGGTTGAAAATTGATGATGTGGCTTTGAATGGTGCATTTTGAACACACAAAAAGTCTGGAGTTCAAATAAGTTCAAAAAAATGAAATCCCTTTGTAACAGATGAGTTTTCGTCCGAAACCCTGATACTTCGAAAGAGATTGTCCATTTTATACACGAAGTGCATCTAGTTTTTGCCGTAACCCTCTCAACTTTTTAGCACATGATGCCTATTGAATTTGTGGAGTTATTTCAGTTATACAATCAACTGGCCCTCGACAAACAACTCATGACTTCCTACTGTCTGTAAGTATTACTTCTATAGTTAAGTCTCTAGCTTAGCTCGTTCATTGCATGTATATATAATTATCCTCACTATATTATGCAGATTGAAGATCGTCGAATGCAAAAAAGCAGGAATATTCGACGTTGGGTTCATTAGCCCAGATGCCGTAAATGAATGGACGGTACGAAACTCAATCAAAGAGACCGAGGAGAACTTGCTAAAGTCGTTCCTTATACATCAAAACAAAAGGGAAATACTCTTTCCTTACAACTTCAAGTGAGTGTTGCTGTCTTCTCTGTATACTCGATTTCGCTTACTCGAGGTTAAGTAATGTAATTAATGAGTTATATATGCGTGCGCAGTTTCCACTTTATTCTGCTATCCATTAAGCTTGACGGGGCATTAGTAACTGTCTTAGATTCGAGACGTAAAGATCCCGAGGATTATGCGGACATGACTGCAATGCTCAAGAAGTAAGTTCAGTCAATACCGGGACCATATCGGCATGCAACTTTCGTTAATTTCCTGATATCAAGTAATCATTTTCTTTGCCTGGCAGGGTTTGGAAGAAGTTCACCCGAAAGGTTCCCGGTCTAAACAAAGAGTTGCGATTTACGCACCCCAAAGTAAGTAGTACTAGCTAGTTCCGCGCATCTCTAATTGATTCAAATTTTCATCAATATATCATTACCATGCTTGCTTATCAGTTTGATTGAACTCTATTCTCGTAAAGTGCTTGTACCAGAAAGAAGGGACTGTTTTATGTGCATACTACGTATGCGAGTTCATTCGCCACTCGACCTCTGAGCGGGGCTTCTCTGACAAACAATTTGAAGTACGTAAATAATATTCACAATTTTATTTTATATATTACCATCAATTGTGTTGAGTTTTATTCATATATATGCATGTATTGACCCCCTTCTTTAAATTAGATCTGGCAGATGCGGGATGAACTCCTACCACATGATCGCATACGAGCAATTCAAGAGGAATTGGCGGGATTCTTTCTTGACCACGTCATACCTAAAGACGGAGAATACCATGTGGATTTGTGATTGGATCTTAGGTAGATGATGTTAGGGATTGTAAAAGATGTTATATTGTATATATGTAGTAGCGTCGGATAGATATACGAAAACTTGTTGTTCGACCAAGCACGGAGAAAGAGATGTCACTTCTCTCTATATATGTTCAGCATGACGATCTTGTGTAATTAATGGTTTCCTTCATTTTCTTATTAGCTAGCGTCGAGTTCTCTCTATATGTATAGTAGCTAGCGTCGACCAAGCACGGAGAAAGAGAGGACACTTCTCTCTATTAGCTAGCTAACACAATATGAAACCCCTAAATTAACCCTCCAAAACCCCCCAACCCCCCCCCCCCCCTTAAAAAAAACCCCAGCTCCTGCCAAATGCTGACGCGTGGATGCCATTTGGTCCCGGTTGGTGTGACCAACCGGGACTAAAGGTCCTCCTGCCTGGGCTCCCCGCAGCGGCCACGTGGAGCCCCTTCTGTCCCGGTTGGTAAGCGAACCGGGACTAAAGGTTTTGGGCTTTAGTCCCGACCCTTTAGTCCCGGTTCCAGAACCGGGGCTAATGGGCCTCTGGAACCGGGACAAATGGGCCATTTTCTACTAGTGATTGTTCCTGTTAAATGCATCATATTATACTCTTTTTCCCTTCATGAGTTTACTATATAGGTTCTCATGAAGGTTTTTAATGAGGTAATATCAACATGAGATAATATGTCATAATTTCTGTTTTCCCCACCGGGGTTTTTAGGAAAGTATATACGACATGTTTATTGTTCTCCAAACTCTATGGTTCTCACATATTGAGTTTAATGAGACAATGACTATTGTATGTTGCGGCATTTTCTCCTTATTTTTCCCACTGGGTTTTCAGGAGTTTTGGCAACATATCAAATATTATACTTCTCATATTTTTCCCACAGGGTTTTTAGAGGAGCTTTATTTAAGATGATGATGTCTACAAGGATAGCGTAGATTAGGGGGAGTGTTGAGTTTAATTAACCCATGTGTTAATTATGGAGAATCTCCACTATCCCTAACCGCCATGCACAAGGGACGCGACTGTTCGCTCGTGTCTCTTCGGACCATCGCATCTGTTGGATGTATCCCTTCGGGATCTATATATATGTGTAATCCCATCATCAATAAAGACAACCATTCACTTTACATCTTGTCTCTCGCTCTATTCTAACAATTATCACCTTTACATAAAGAAAGCATTCTTCCAAACATAAAAACGGTAATCCAGCAAACGTGTATAAGTTACAAGAAGGAAGCATTCTTCTGAAATGGTAGCACACCAACATCTAACAAGTTGATGAGGTTCATGAACAACATTTCACAGAAAAAGATAAGGTTGACATAATTCGCCTTTGCCACCGACCATGCCACTGAAAATAAACTCGGGACGATAAACCACCGTCAATACAGAATACAAACAAATGCACTGACAATAGTCCAACAAGTTGAGACTCCACACTGACACATGCCCCTAGATCCTCCTTTGTTGCATAGAAGGTTCATAAAACGGTCAAGCAAGCAGTGTATCGACATAGATCATCGGTTGCGCCTTCAAAATGGGATTATTTGTATTACGAGTGAGCATGCAGGCTGGTTGCTTGCCTTGCCTGAACCCTGAACATGAAACGGACATGAGCAGGAACTCGTCCCATCGGAGGAGACACGCTCAGAATCTACGTCCTCTGGCAAGGCTATCCCAAATTTCTGACGGAGGGAGATACGAGCTCGATCAATCCTAGCATATTGGTCTGGTCAGATTATCAAATTCCTGTCCCAGCATCTCTGGATCTGTCTTCTGAACGCAGTCAAGGAACTGAAAATAACCATCTTGTTTTTAGTTCAGAATATGAGATGGCAGGTTTACCTGTTGAAGCTTTCGGATTTCTGATATGGCAGCAAAAAAAACATGAGATGATTAATAAACAGCGAAGCGAAAAGACGGGCTTTACCTCTTGAACCCTTCAGTTTTTTTATGACGACAAAAATACTAGGCATTTCTGGCAGCATAAATCCCCAGTTCGGTTTTCAAATTCACAACAAGTGAAGATGAGATTGTGAGTATGAGACACCATTAAGATGCCCACATGAGGATGAGATTCTGAAGTGAAACCAAACCTGTTCATATCAGAAGAAAAATACGTTAAGCAGGCCCAGGCAGTCCCTCCAATATCATATAATTGTACGACTTTGGGGTTCAGTCGAAAAAATAACCTTAGAAAGATACTCTCAGTAATCAGTCCACATAGCGACCATCAATATTGACCTCTAGCTTGCTTGTTGCTACCAATCTGCATTGTTTTGATAGCTTGTGGCTGCAATCATCTACCACTAGTTCTTCCAGTGAAGGTGGGAGGCCCTCCTTCGGAAGCCCTGAGATGCGCTTACAATTTTTTATCTTCAACTTCTTCAGGGATGGGAGGCCCCGCAGCCCCACAGGAAGATCTACGAGATGAGAACGACCCTCAAAATGGAGCTCTTGCAAGGACCTAAGGAACAAAAGTGCTCTCTCTTGATCATCTGTTAGTCTCATTGCATCCAAATAAAAAAGCTTTAGGCTTCGGAGGCAGGTGAGGCCCTTGCAGAATGATGTGTTAAGGAGAGACGAGTCGTCGATCTTGAGACTTTCCAGTGCAGGGAATACCTCATAGCTAAGAATTCCCTCAATTGGCTCATAATTCTTCAATGCGGGAAGGGAATCCAAGACAGGGGATCTAAGTATCTCCAAATGCTTTAGGTTCACGAGGGATCGCATGCCCTCTAATGCGACGAGCGAACTACAGTACCAAATTTCCAAATGTTCCAGCAACCTGCAGGAATGCAGTTGTAGAGATTTCAATCTAGAGTTTTCCAATAATACCAAAGACCTAAGAGTTCCAAGCGATTGCATGCCCTCTAAGGTGATGAGGCATTTGCATTCCCTAATTTTCAAATTTTCCAATGCCGTACATGAATCCAGTTGTAGATATTCCAAACTTGCGGTAGTTACTTCTAATGTTTTGAGGCATGTGAGATTACCCACAAAGCAGGGCCGCAGAGTTTGTCGAGGATTATACAACCAAAAAAGGTGTTCAAGTGATTGTGGGAGGAGGCATCTTCCGTTCCCTTGGGCATCTTCAGCTAAGCCTTCCCTATTCCCAAAAAATATTAGATGAGGGAATCCACTAACTGTTAACTTCCTGAGATTCAACGGAATATGCACTGAGCTTGGCCATGCATCATCTACAACTGAGCTTGGGCATGCATCATCTACATATCCTGATGACATTCGAACTGAGCTTCGCAATGCATCATCCAGATATCCTGATGAAGCCTTGGAAGCTGACATAAGATTTGATTGCATCTTTCCTTCCTCTTCTATCTTTATCAGTTTCAACTGCGGACAGTGATCTAAGCACAATTCCTTCAAGGTCGGGGAATGTCGCAGCATCAGAGATAGCCACTTCCCAGTTATTCCACATTCTAGAATGCAGAGACTTTCAAGAGATGGGAGAGCAACATCAGTTGCAGTAATCATGTCTTCATGGGTGTGCTCTGGCACATCTGAAGAGAAAAGTTCTCTGCAGCACTCTATTTTCAAACTCTTTAAAGAAATGAGCTGACTTAAACCTTTGAATGAAATAGATCTTAGGTTTTCGCACTCCAATATCTCCAAGTATTTGATATCCTTAAGATTATGGAATGCCAAAATTTTGTCATCAAGTACCATCATCTCACAAGAAGGCTCACCCAAAAGTTTATTTCCACTAATTTTTAATTTTTCCATGGAAGATCCCTCCATAGTCATAATTGTTGAAACTCCGCAGATTAATAGTTCAGAAAATATGGCTGAAAGCGGAAGGGGGGTCTGTACTTGCAAATGAGGACAATCGCACATAATGATTTTCTGCAGATTGGGCAACAAGGACTTATGCTCAATTTCATAGTTATTACCTTTCTGAAGCAGATCAAACACCTCAAGTGCAGGGCAACTCTGGATCTCTAGCACCCGTAAACTAGACTCCATATCCACCACGCAAGTACATGAACATCTCTGTAAATCTGGCATCCCATCTAAAACCAGCTCCACCAATGATGGAATTGACACTTCTCTTACTCTCTGCATGTTGCGCAACTTCAACCTTTTAAGAAACCGAAACATTGCCAGAGATGGAAGTATTCTCCATTCTCCGCAATCCTCTAGATGAATCGTATGCAGTGGCATAAAGTAAGCAATATTCAATACTTGAAGATGGAAAAACTTTCTCCAAACAAGAGGCAAAGCCTTCTGCTCAGTATGACCATCCTGAAGTTTTAGATACCGAAGACGTGTAGGATTTACCAAGCTACACAGGAAGGAATTAAAATCAGCAGATGTTGCTGACATTTGCAGCAGACGCACATTATGTGCTTTTTCAAACACACCTTGGAATGCTTGGAAGAAAAAGGAGTCATATTCCCCAATTAAGACCAGTGTCCTCAACTTTCTCACTGATGCGACTATCTTTTGCAAGAAAAATTCAAACTTCTCATTACGAGGTATGTTCCCAGTCTGATCATCCCTCCGATATACAGAACTGGTCACTATAGACAAATGACGTACAGTTGGAATAATTTCATTGCATTGAAAACCATCCAAAGCTGCACACTCAGTTTTTGAAACTAGCCTTGCAAAATCGTGCATCAGGCCAGACATAGCATAGCAAGTTTGACTAACAAGAGAGGATATTTTTCTTTCAACCTGCTCAAACAAGCCTAGGTTCACCAAGTCATTCAGATAGCACCGTCCTATCTCCTCCAAACTCTTATTTGAATGATCATGCTTCACAAATCCCTGTGAAATCCAAAGACGAACTAGCTCCTCAGCCCGGAAAATATAACCGTAGGGAAATATAGAACAATATGAGTAACATTGCTGTACAGGGTAAGGTAGCTCATCAAAGGAAAGCTTCAAAGAAGACATGATGCCATCAATGTGTTGCAGGGATTTCCAATCTTGGGTCTTCAGAATGTTACTCCAATGATCGATAGTAAGATTATCTTCTAATAGAGCCCCAGCTGTTTGTGCTGCTAATGGGTTTCCTTTTAGCTTTTGTGCTATTTCTTGTCCTAAGTCACTTAGACTTGCTTGCTCTTCGTAATTCTCATCACCAAATGCACATGCCTTAAACAATAGCCAGAAATCATCATTTTTCAAACCATCTAAGTTAATTGGTCCAATTGTACCTCTCTTTTTGGCAGCAAACGATTTTCTGGTTGTTAGAATAATCATATTGCCAGTTGCACCACCAGACTTGAAAGGAGCCAACAATTTGTTCCATCGACCGTCATACATGCCTTCCCAGACATCATCTAAAATAACTAAAACCCTCTTTGATTTAATATGACCCTTCAAGACCTCCTGAAGCTTGGGAAAGCTGCATATGCCATCATGTGTTTCTTGGGAGATGTAATCTAACATCTCTCTTGTGATTCTCATTTCATCAAAGATGTTAGCCACCCAAATCCATATCTTGAGATCAAAATGACTTTCCAATACTGGATCATTGTATACAAGCTGAGCAAGAGCTGTCTTCCCAACTCCTCCGATGCCTACTATAGGGAGAACAGTTACACCGGCAGTTGATTTGTGCAATTTTATCAACGTTTTGATGGATCCCCTCTCTTGAGCTCTCCCATACACTTTCCCTTGAACAAGACTGGATGTCCTTCGGCATGGATCTGAGATTGTACTCTGATAGCGATCTGAACTTGCACCACCTGAGTCTGGCCCAAGTATCTTGAGAAGCCTTGTAATAGCCTCTTGCTTGCCTTGCAACTGACAAGTGATGTCTTGTATCCTTTCGGAATATGGGTCCTTGTTCCACCCGTTTGGGTTAACTGCGATGATTTGTGTTGACTCACGACCAGTTCTCATCCTCTTTCTGCTGGGTGAATTACCAGTCGCAACAGGAGTAGGAACTGTAGTAGCATCAGCGGTGCTGCGATAAGAAATGGATTGGCAGTAAGAACCTTAATGCACTGTTATGCAGATGTATAAAAGAAGACTGTCTAAACTTTGCATTAAATAGTTTAGGTACCTTGAAGAAGGGTCAGTTGCTCCACGTTTGTTGCTACAAGCTTTGCTCTTGAGATGATTGCGCAAAACTGATGTCCCTTTCTTGGTTTCGCACATAAGCTCTGTTTGACAGCGCTTGCATCTTGCTCTGGAAGGCCCTCCGTTTTGTTCAAGAAACGCTGTGATTTCAAACTGATTCCATAGTTCAGACCGTAACCTGTTATTACCACTACTCTGTACATCATCAGCATTTTCTCTAGATCTCTCAACTTGCTGCGCTCCAGCATGTCCATCCGTTTCGAGCAGTGTCTCTAAAGCAGGGGAAAAGGTGGACCAAATATTTAGCATAGTTCCAATTAGCAAGCAACTAAGAATCACCGAAATTACCTGGTTGGAGCTCCTGCTGGAGCCTGTAGCAGTCCAGCTCGTCGACCACGTCGTCAGCGTCGTAGAGAAGCTCCTTAACGAAAGCGAGAGATTTGGCCAGCGGTTTATTCCTGGCCGCCCTCCCCTGCACAGCAGAAACCACCATCTCCATTGCCTCGACCTCAGACTTGAGCTTCTCCATGTCATTGCCAAGGCCAGCTTGGCGGATCCAGGAGTCCAGCTTGCCTCCGGCTGGGAGATTTGCAAGGATGGTATCTGCAAGCCACCCAATGGCGGCCTCCAACGTGGTGTCCTCCACCGCCTCCATCGGTGTATCCGGCAGAAGCAGCAGTGGGAGATGGCTAGGTGCGGAGTTCGATTTGGTAGCTCAGATGCAGCAGCAGTGAGAAGGCAGAGAGGGGTTTAGAGGAAGAGGAAGGTTGACTTGAGAGACGTTCAGATTAGTACTTTTTTTTTTTGAGGCAACGTTCAGATTAGTACATGGGCCATCATCTCAACGAGCCCACTATGCCCCATCAAATCTGCTTTCCATTCCACCAATGCAAAAAAGTTCCTCTGCTTTTGGAAATGATTTCGATTGAGCAGCGAATATTTTTTTTTGGCCAAAATGCATTGTGAACGCAAAAATATAGGAACATGCACGGTAAATTAACCAGACTAATTACTCCATTAATCTGTAAGACATAATTTACTATTCCTATTTCCCATCGATTCCGTTTCAAAAAAATAAAATCCCATCGATCAAAAGCCACATCTGAACCAATATCATAGTAATTAATCATAAGCTGGTACTTGGGAGTAATAACCAAAGCTCATTATAACTAAGAACCAAAGCTCACTGACAAGGTAGATTAGTACTACTACATCGTAAAGACTAAATAATAACCAAAGCTCATCGAACGACACACTAATTAGGATTACACGAGGAATCACACACTCACACAACACACACAGTTCATGCTCTATACAGAATGCCGAAGCCCCCAAGCGCCAGCCACGAAAACCAAAGGGAGGATCGACACCCAAAGCACCGTCTTCCCGACGGCATGCCTCTCGTCCAGCTCGCCGGACACCCAAACACCGACCAGCGCCTCCACGATCCCAAAGACCACCACGGCGATGAGCACGGCAAAGTAGAGGCAGAGAGCCCCCCTGCCATGGTGGAGGAAGATGCCCCCGGGCGCCTTGAACAGGAGGAGGCAGAGTGCTGCCGCGGCCTTGAGTACGCCACAGGAGATGAGCGCCCGCGGGAGGTTCTTCCGGTCGGTGCAAGCGCCGGAGATCAGGCCCACAATGTCGCTGAGGATGACCATGGTGGAGAGGTGGTTTTGCTTGAATCGAGCTTCTTTGGTCTTCCAGAAAGGAGAAGTACAAGCTTCAGCCTTCAGGTTGAGGGCATGGGTATTTATAGAGAACGGCATGGACAGTGGCAACCCAGGTAACCCGACCGAGCAGAACCCGAATGGCCGGCCATTGGCAGTGATGTGGAGAAAAGACAAAGGATGAAAAGTGTGTCCGCGTGGTCAGCAAGTCCTGCTTCGACGCTGGAAGCTGCCGCAGAATTTCGTTGGTAGTTGAAGAACCCGAACCGAACGAACCCGATCGGTGCAGTCGCCGTCGCCATCGCCCTCTGCCATGCTGAGAACCTAAGCTTACTTAGTCCTTGAGCCCCCAACATCTCTGTTACCGCCCGGCCAATCTTTTTAAGCAAAGGGTAGGTCAAATCTCAATTATTAGCATTCCAAAATGCAACAAGGGTCTCTACTCTGTTCTCTAAAATGTACTGATATCACATTTGACCCTACCCTGTTTATCACTTTGGTAAACAGGATTTGGATTTTCCAATTCTAGAGTCTAATTTGCCCACACCCCTGCTTAATTAGCATCCCACAAATAACTTAACTCAAGAAAAGAGATGTTCGGGTCGGGTTCGGGTAGGATTCAAGGGTTAGGTCAATGCGTCACATCTATGTCTTAATCTAAACGGCAAAGTGAGAAATTAGAGCAGCTAAGCAGGGGGTTGACCATGCGGGGTTTCCTTTCGGGTTCGGTTTGTGTTTGCAACTTTTCTGTTTGGGTTGGACTGTATAAAGCACTGATGAATTTTTTGATTCTACCGTATATGCCTGTCAACAGCAGCTATTATCCAAGCTCAATACTATCTCAAACAAGGCACTGATACACCAGCCAATGGATTTGCTTGTCAGCATTTTGGGCTTAATGCACAAACAACAGTAGCCGTCACATGCACATTCAGTTTGCTAAAAAAAAACTAGGCAATCGAGTGTTCATCACTAATTGTTTATTGTACAAGACAAAAAAAATGGGTTCAGTTTAAATGAAATAACACTATGATCATATTACTATTGAAAGGACATTTCTTTGTCTGATGAGGAGTGATAACTAATTGCAGCGCTAAGTATGCTTAGCCTTCTTTAAAGAATTAGTCTGTGCAGCCAATAGGCCTGCGTGGTATCCTTCGGGTTCGGTTCGGATTCAAGTGGTGGGGCATCGCAGATGACGGAAAGGACAAGCTAGCTGTGTCCCCATGCCATGTGTGACAAAGCCAAAGGTAAGTGAATGATACTTAATTACCTCGGGACTCTAGGAGTGAACCCGATCGGGTTCCATTCGGGTTTGAAACTCTGTGATGGTTTGTGAATGGTTTTCGTGTTTTGCACTTATTATTCCTGAATCAAGATGATGTTTGTGATGTCTGAATCAGGTTTGTGCTATTTCTTGTGAACGGTTTTCATGTTTTGCTCTTATTGCCTGATATACTGCATCCTTCGATTGTGCAAGGAAGATGTGTGTGGATTATGCGAATTAGCTATGCCAGTAAATCCTTAAGTATTTTGCAAAACCAGTGTCAGTAGTGCTTTCACCATTCAATCGTTACTTGTTGGCTGGTTGCCTCTTATTCTCAGTTATTTGCTCTGTTTTCAAACAGCTTAATGAAAATTGAAATTACATGAGTCCAGAGAACTGATTGTATTCTTGACTCATGTATGTCCAGCTGTTTGAATCATTGTGCAAAATCTCGTTAATCATAATCTATTCTATTCTATAGAATCTGAATAAATTAACAAGATTTTCTCTAGTCCTTGAATCTATTGTGTAATTCTTGATCTTCTCACTGATATTCAGAGAAATGGACTTGTCTAGCTATTTAGAATAATCGATCAAAAGATATCAGAGAAGTCCATTTCTCTTTTGATCAAATGAGATTAAATGATAGATGTCACACAACACCACTGCACTAATTATTCTTGCACCAACTTTGCCAAAATAATACACGTGACATCATCATATACAGGGTGTACTAGGATGACACAGCCGGCTCAGCTAGCTAGCTAGTTCACCTTCCTCAGGACGATGAAGCCGCCAAATGCCGCCACAAAGATCAAAGGAAGGATGGACACGCAGAGGACCGCCTTCCCTGCAGCGTGCCGGTCATCCAGCCTCCCAGAAACCCAACATCCCACGGACGCCTCCATGAGCCCAAAGATGACAATGACGACGAGGATGCCGTAGTAGAGGTAGTAGGGGGCCTTCCCGTGGTGGAGGAACACGCCTCCTGGCCCTTGGAAGAAGATGAGGCAGAGCGCCGCTGCAGCCTTGAAGATCCTGCCGAAGATGAAGGCCTTGGGAACGTTCTTCCTGTCGGAGCACGCCGCGGCGATGGACGCCAAGATGGTGAAGATGATGTCCATGGCTGACCTATCCGTAGAGCGCGTGGTGAGGCGGCACAACAGAGAGTGGTTCAGGCTGGGGCTTTGAGAGCTTGGAGAAGAGAATGGCGCAAGAAGGCTTGCTTTTGGAGGTTCAGGTTGAGGATCTATTTATAGTTTTATACACATGCACATGGCCGGACTGAATGGACATTTCGCAGTGCTGTGAAGGCAGAGAGAGAGAGAGAGAGAGAGAGAGAGAGAGAGAGAGGTGACGAGCCCAGCAAGATGGTCAAGGCTGTAGCAACCCGATCCGATCCGAAGTTCTAAACCGAACCGAAAACCCGAAAGTTGACAGCCCGGTGAAGGCAAAGGCATGGGATGAAGACGTGTCTAGTCAACCAATACCATCGATACAATCCCACAGATCCTCCATGACAGCGACCTTGGGCACACGCATGCATGCCAATGGAGGCATCTCTTGCTGAGCACATCTTTACCTCCCAAACCGATCATAGAACTCGGTCCGAACCCGAACTTTGGCAGTAATGTCAACGGTGGCCCGCATAGTCTTAGTCACCCAATCGCAAGGGAGGAGGAAGCTGAAGTGCCGCCCATCTTCGGCAGAACCCGACCGGGATGTTCCATAGTTTTCAGCTCCTATGAGTTTGAGAAACGGACAAAAGTCTGAAACATCACATATTTGACTGTCGAAATATGTGATGGTTTCAGGCTTTTGGTTTACTCCCCTTTTAAAATGAAGGACGTGTCTAATTATCAGTCAACTGATTTTGATTTGAGTCTAGGTCGAATTTTTTGACCAATGATGTGTTGACAGGTATGTGCTCTTTGTTTTCAATCAGTTTTGTGGAAATTTTCCTTGGCATCTGAAGCAACCCGAACCGAATGAACCCGATTGGTGTAGCCGTCGTCGCTGTCGCCTTCCATGTTGCCCTCTGCTGTGCTAAGAACCTAATACTAGTATACAACTTCCACTGCCTTGTACCTGCTGCCTACTTAGTCTTTGAACCCCCCCAACATCTCTGCTACCGGCCAGCCAGTATGGTTAATTAAGCAAACGTAGTTCAAATATTTGCATTGCAAAATGCAACATTCTGTTCTCTAACATGTACTTCTATCACATTTGACCCCGTTTATCAATTATCATATGGTGAACGGTATTTTGGATTCTCCCATTCTAGAAACTAATTTTCTCACAACCCTGCTTAGCACTCCCAAATAACTTAAGTCAAAAAATGAGATATTCGGGGTCGGTTTCGGGTTGGATTCATGGGTTAAGTCAATGTGCCACGTCACTGTCTTAATCTAAATGGCAAAACAGGCAATTAGAGCAGGGATTGACCATGCCGGGTTTCCTTTGGGATTCGGTTCGTGTTTGCCACTCTTCCGTTCGAGTTGGTCCTTATGAAGCGCCAGTGAAGTTGTTTCAGCATTTTTTCGGCCTAATGCACAAACAACAGTAGCCATCGAATGCACTTTCAGTTTCCTAACAGTAATTTTGGAATTGTTTAAGTTCCCTTACACACGGAGTGAGCCACCAAAAAAATATGCAACCTAGTATCATCACTAACTCACTACTGTACAAGACAAGGAAAATGTTCAGTTTGAATGAAATAACAGTATAATTAGTATGTCCTTCAGGAAAATGTTCTCTACGAAATGATATTTCTCAAACTGATGAGGATTGATGACTGCAGCGCTAAGTATGCTTAGCACTCTATGGATAATTAATTAATACTCCAGCAGATAGGCCTGCATATATAATAGTCTTCGGGTTCGGTTCGGATTCAAGTGGTGGAGCATCACAGATGGAGGAAAGGTGCATTGACGAAAAGGACAAGCTGTGTCCCCATGCCATATGTGACAGCCACCAACCAGGTCTCAAGCCATGCGTCCATGATACTTAATTAATTACCTCGGGGATCTAGGAGCGAAACCGATCGGTTTCCCCTCGGGTCCTAAGTTCTGTGATGGTTTGTGAATGGTTTTCGTGTTTTCTCTTATTATTCTTGAATCATGATGATGTTTGCGATGCCAGTATCATTCTTTGTGCTATTTCTTGTGAATGGTTTTCGTGTTGTGCTCTTATTGCCTGAAATACTTCTATTGTGTGGATTATGGAATTAGCAAAACCAGTCTAAGTAGTGCTTTCGCCATTGAATCACTACTTGTTTGGTTGGCTGGTTGCCTTTGATTGTCAGTTGTTTGCTCTGTTTTCAAACAGCTCAATGAAAATTGAAGATACATGAGTCCGACCCGAATTGAACCCGAGCGATGCAATCGCCTTACACCGACAAACTAAATCTGTCGCCATCCGCACGGACGCAGACAACCGACTTTATCTATCTACTATGTCGATCCAAACCGAACCCGAACAGTGTAGCATTGTGGAGCCAAAGGCAAAGGATAGAGACACTTCTGGTCAATGATGTTTCCCCTGCTTAATGACACAACAACCCAAACCGAACCCGATTGGAGCTATAAAAAATAATAAAACATACTTACTGATGACCGCTACTTTTGCTGAAGCATCTTTCCTCTCAAATCCATCCCAGCACCCGAACTGGGACAACCCGAACGTTGGCACTTGCAAAAGATAGAAACGCGTCAATGCTGATTCCCCTGCTTAATGACGCAGCAACCTGAACCAAACCCGAATGGAGCTATAAAAAATGACAGAACATACTTACTGATGGCCGCGACTTTTGCTGAAGCATCTTTCCTCCCAAATCCATCCCAGCACCCAAACTGGTACAACTTGAACGTCGGCACTCCTTGCTAATCCAAACCCGATCCGAACGTCTGTCCTTCCCATGTGACTCTATGATCTGGACCACCACAAAGCCCTGCTATGTGCTTTCCTTCTCCTACTGAAGACAGTTGTATTTCTGCACCATGTAAAGAAAAGATTAAATGTGCAATTATTTTGGGAATGTATCTTTTCTTTACAGCAGCAATGTTAGTTGCAAGAACACGTAGCCATATAAATGCAAGAAAAAAGTTACAGTGTATGTACTGGAGCTCCACTATACATGCCACTGAGGCGTAGACATTCTTTTGTTCTTTTGATGTCATCGACATACACAGCAACCGATTTCGCTGAAAAAGTTAACAGTCTTTTTGGTATATAAACGATGAATAGTTGTTGCCCTTCATCATCGTGCTCTTTTCATTGTTTTATGCTCAGATTCTGCCTTCTGAAAATGAATTATTTTGTGTTTTTACAAAATAAAGTAGTTCATGTTCTAGGATATTTTAAAAAGAAACAAACTTCCAACTGCTTACATTTAGCTTCTCTTTTCTTTTCTTGAAACACGGATGGCCTGAGCATACCATACAATGATACAACTGCTTACAATTCCAACCTGATAAATGGCAGAAGAATACCTTACAAAGCAACACACCGGTATATGTGTGCAGGTAGTAACTTGTTCCTAGCAAAAACCACCCAGTTTCAGTCATAGTCTAGATTGCACCGATACGGATACACGTATCAGTATCGGGGCCCCGATACTGATACGTAAATACATCATTTCTGAAAAGCGCCAATACAGGGATATGTTTGACTTTTTTTAATAAAAAATATGTTATCAATTAAGCATCAAGCCATTTAGCATACATTTAGTCATTGCAGTCCATTATCTTCTATCTTCTAATCCATGATTCCAACAAAAGGAAGAACCAACGGCCAAAGGGTAGCAGCAACTTACCAAACATAAAAGTTAAGTTAGAAAGAAAGGGAGGAGGAGGAGGAAATCAGCAGCCTTCCATTAGATAGAATTCTACATGATAGTGGGGGGAGGGGGAGCGGGAGCACCGGAGAAAGGAGCCCACCACCGGCACTACTAAAGCCTGAGAGGTATCGGGGACGTATCCGGAAGAATCAGTATCGGATACGGTATCCGATAAGGATACGCTAGTTGCTGGAAGTAACGGTTTCTTCTTGGTCATAGTCCTCATAAATTGTGACCTTTAGCTCGTTTGTTGCTAGGGATCTGCATTCTTTTGCCAACTCAATGCTGCAATCGTCGATTTCCAGTTCCACCAGCGAAGGTGGGAGTTCCTCCTTCTGAATCCTTAATATGCTGCTACAGCTTGTGATCTTCAATTTCTTGAGGGCAGGAAGGTTGTGCAGTCGTGCAGGAAGATGCACGAGATACTCACAACCCTCAAACACTAGCTCTTGCAGGGACCTATGGAGCAGAAGCGCACGCTCTTGATCATCTGTTAGTCTCCTGGCATCGCACTCCAAATTCTGAATTTGTAAGTACTGGAGACAGGTGAGCCCCTTGCAGATTGACGTGGTAAGGACAGATAACTCACTAATTATAAGAGAATCCAGTGGAGGCAGTAGGTAATAGCCCTTTCCTAATATACCACGCAATCTTGAGTTTCTGCGTACATTCAATTGCCTGAGTTTCACGAGGTGAAGGCCCTCTATTGTGGTGATCCATCCGCAGTCTTCAATTCTCAAATCTTCAAGAGACGTGCAGGCATGCAGCTGTAGCAGAGTTTCTGAGTTGTGAGCTTTCTCGAACAGATCAAACACCTTAAGTGCTTCGCACTTCCGGATCTCCAGTACCCTTAAACCAGAGAACAGATCCCCCACGGAAGTGCAGGAACATCTCTCCAATTCGGGCATGTTAACTAAAACCAGTTCCTCCAATGACGGAACCAATAATTCTCTTACTCCCTGCATGTTGGTTAACTTCAGTGTTGTAAGGAATGGAAGCTTTTCCAGCGATAGAATTGCTTGCTTTTCTCCGCAATTCCCTAGACGGACCTTTTGCAAGGCAAGTGAAGTGGCATTTTCCTGAACAGTAGAATCATCGTGCAAGTGAAGTTGAAGTGAGCCCCCCTGCTCAACATGGCCATCGAGTTTCAGACATCGAAGATGTATAAGATTCACAAAACTATACCGGAATGAATGGAAATCAGCAGATGTTGCAGAAATTTGCAATACACGCAAATTATATGCATTTCGGAATACTTCTTCAAAGAAGGAAGATTCATACTGCCCAATCAACACCAATGTCCTCAGTTTTGCCACTGATGTAAATATGCTCTGTATTTTTCCTTTAAGCTTCTCACTACCAGGTATGTTCCCAGTCTGACCATCCGTTACGATAGACAAATGATGTATGGTTGGCAATATTTCACTGTACTGCAGACCATCCATAGCTGCACACTCAGTTTTTGAAACTACCCTAGCCAAATCATGCATAAGACCACACATAGCATAGTAGGTTTGAGTACGTCCTAAAGGGAGTTCTTTTCTTTCAACTTGCTCAAAGAAACCCAGGTTCACCAAGTCACACAGATAGTACCGTGCTTCTTCCAGTATCATACTTGAATGGTTACACATCACAAATCCCTGTGAAATCCACATACGTACCAGCTCCTCGGCAAGAAATAGATACCCGTAGGGGAATACTGAGCAATATGAGAAGCATTGTTGTAAATTGTAGGGCAACCGATCATAGGAAAGCTTCAAAGCAGACATGATGCCACCACTGAGTTGCAGAGATTTCCAGTCTTCGTCCTTCAGAATATTATTCCAATGATCAATGGTAAGATGCTCCCTTAACAGTGTCCCTACAGTTTCTGCTGCTAATGGGTTTCCCTGTAACCTTTTTGCTATCTGCCGTCCAAGCTCACCCAGACTAACTTGCTCTTCATAGTTCTCATCACCAAATGCACATGCTTTGAACATTAGCCAGAAATCAGCATTTTTCAAACCATCTAAGTTAATCGGTCCAGTTGTACCTCTCTTTTTGGCAACAGATGGTATTCTAGTTGTCACGAGTATCATGCTGCCCTTTGCATTGTTAGGCATAAACGGTGCTAATAGAGTGTTCCATTGGCAATCACTTATGTCATCCCAAATATCATCCAAAATAAGTAGAACCCTCTTTGATTTAACACAATCCTTCAAGACTTCCGCAAGCTTGGGAAACCTGCACTTGCCTTCATGTGCTCCCAGGGAGACAAAATCTAACATCTCTCTTGTGACTCTCGTGTCATCAAAGCTGCTAGAGACCCAGATCCATATCCAGAGGTCAAATTGACTTTTCAAATCTTTATGATTGTATACAAGTTGAGCGAGAGTTGTCTTCCCAACTCCTGCAATGCCTACAATTGGCATAACAGTTAGCCCAGCATCTGATTTGCGTTCTTTTATCAACTCTATGATGTAACTCTTCTCTTCAGCTCTCCCGTACACTTTCCCTTGAACAAGACTTGATGTGCCCTGGCGTGGGTCTGAGGTGGTTGTACTCTGGCAGCGATTTGGACCTGCACGAGACCCTGGCCCAAGCATCTTGAGAACACGGCGCACGTTCCCTCGGATATCTCGCAACTGACCAGTTATGTCTTGTATCCTTTCCGAAATTCGGTCCTTGTTCCAAGGGCCTGTGTTGGCTGCGGTGACATCTGTTGAATCCTTGCCCCTTCTCCTTTTTCTTCTGGATGAATTGTCAGCAGTTGCATTTCTGGTAGTGCCACCGGTGCTGCATTAACAAATATGGATTGAATTGGCTATTAGAATCACATTGGGCTGTTACTCATCAGATGTATAAAAACCAATAATCCAAGACCTACGGGCAGATTACAGGCCATGTACAAAACCTGCCAATTAATGGATCCGTAGAAAACTCCCCGTAGGTCTAGCATTTACTCTATAAAAATAAAAACAATCTTGTAAATGTGCAAGGTATGAAGCATTTATTAGTTACCTTGAAGAACTCGGTCCATCAACTCCGTTGGGATGGTGCCAATTCCATGGGCCTGCACCAGAAGAAATCATGGACTCGAAATTAGGATGGTGGTGCTCGACCCCACAGAAAAAATGGAAGTGGTAATTAACACAAACAGGTGGCGTGCTTGGAGGACGGATGTTCAGGCATTTACCTCCGCGGGCGTGGAGTTCCTGCTGAAGCCTGTAGCAGTCGAGCTCGTCGACCACGTCGGCGGCGGCGTAGAGCAGCTCCTTGACGGCTGCGAGGGATCTGGCCAGCGACCTGTTCCGGATCGCCCTGGCGTTGACGGCAGAGACGACCCCGTCGACTTGCTCGATCTCGTCCCTCAGCCCCTCCACCTCGCCGCCGAGCCGTGCTTGGCGAATCCACTCGTCCAGCTTGCTGAGGCTCGGAAGGATGGTCTGCAGCAGCCATCGAATGGCGGCCTGCAGGGATGTGGTGTCTTGTGCCGCCTCCATTCCGTCGGCAGATCTCACAACGGCGAACAATGCAAATGGGGGAAGGGGGGAAGCACCAGCCCGCCTATATGGCTAGGGACCCGAGGTTGAGTTGGCAGCTAGACCGGTGGGCGAGCGAGCGAGGGGTTCAGAGGAGGAAGAAGAAGGTTTCAGACTGAATATTTTCTTCTTCTTTGGGTCTTTCTCTAAGGTGACCACATTTCAGAAGTTCCAACCGGCCCAACTAAACGAATCGTGGTTTTTGCCCGTTTTTTGTCCATCTGATACAACTAAGGCCGCAAGAAAAACTCGAGACTCGTGAACCGTTCAAAATCAACTCGTATTTTGACTCGACTCGAGAACGACACAAGAAATGACCTGAGTATAAACACTTTATGTAGCTCGATTGAGAAACGAGTTGATCTTGAGTCAACAAAGATTCGCTCGATTTTAGCTCGATAGCCTGATATCATATAATTATATTACTTAATTTTGATATATATATTAAAAATAAATGGGATAATTTATTACCAACACATGGAAGGAGAAAATGTATGTTGTGTACCTACTACCAAACATGAAAGCTTAATTAAGTGCTGAGAAAATTTAACCACAATATGGTATGTGGTCCGCCATGTGTTAAATAACGTTTGTTTTGGCCAAAATTTGATAGCAGGCACACTTTTTATTTTCTCTTGCTAGTTTATCCATGATCCCTTGGTATTAAGTACAAGTTTTCAATTGAGAAAGAACAAGTTGAATTATATACTCATTTTTTATGTTGTGTTGTGGCCTACTTATTTGAAATTTTGTCTTGGATTATTAAAAAACATTTTATTTAGCTCGAGATCGACTCGAAATCGTTACAAACTGAGCACGAGCCACTTTCTATAGCTCAACCATGAGTTTCGCTCAATTTAAGCTCGCTCGTATTTTAGTATAAGTTGAACATGATGGCATTTTACATATTTTTGTGCAATTTGTAGATCTGGTGGCTCCGGATCCGGCCGAGGGAACCGCATGCCCTTCGCCGGCAACGCCTCGATCAGTGACATGATGAAAAGGAAGGTTGCGCGGTGCCTAGGGTATCGCCCCATGTGTCGCTACAGGAGGGGGCGATGTGGTTTTTTTTTTGGAAAAAATCATTTTGACACATAGATGACTTCTCTACGTTTTCTCTTTCTCCTATAACCGTTTAGGTGCGGATGCGTAGAGTATTTAACAAAAATACCACATTTCGACCGACTCTGATGAAAAATTATCACCTTACAATTTTTTCCAAAAAATACCACTCTACAAATAGTTTTTTTTTTGTAAAAAACTACCATGTCAAAAAAGTGCCTGATTTGGCTCGTATAAGTAGGTTTATGACAGGGATGGCCCGCGTGTAAGCGTTGATGTGGCATAGTAGTCAAGCTCTGTTAGATTAACTGTTATGACATGTGGGGCCCATGGGGCCCACATGTCATTATCAATAAAATGTATCAGGTTTTAAAACTCTTTACAAATTTAGTCATTATCTTAACCCTAAACTAATTACTACATTTGTCTGGGATTATGCTACTTCCAATGCACTGGTGCTAAGATAAGGTGCTAAGCATATTAAAAAATTTAGGAACCAAAACCCCCAATGCGTAGGTGTTTAACTTGTTGTAGCTAAGCATACTTCATTTAATTATTTAGCTGCTAAATTTCTTCATGCATTGGTGGGCTTTCTTTCATTTAAGTATTTTGCCTAGGTTCACGTGTTTGACATCGTTTCTTTCTGGGGTGACCACACTCATCTCTCTCCTCTTAATTACTTGCCACATCAGATTTTTCGTTTACATGACAGTCTTAGCACCTGTACAAGCCTATAAGGTGAAGCATTGGGAGGGGCCTTATACGTCCGGCGAGCTAAAACACTAGGACCAAGGCATGGCCTTAATTAAGTGCATGCACGCGTTTAAGCCTAGCTAGCTGTCGATTTCAGTGGCTGCATGCACGCGCTTTTTCAACAGATGGCTGCATGCACTTGGCTGCGACAAACGCACCGAATGGGGTGGGAATAGAGGGAAAAGGGCTGAACCTTAATCGCAGGAGACCTGTAAATCTGAACGTACTACTGTGGCTCACTGTAAACCCGGACGGAGGTAGTACTTCCTCCTTTCCGGTTTATAGAGCTTAAATCTGAAATTTCATTAATTAAGATAGACTGTGAGAGGATGACTTGAGTTTTATGGATGCAAAATTGCCAATGAAATATTACTCACTTATTCAACTCTCGAGGCAATAAGTGCAACAACTTTTCTCTTATTGGATTTGCATGATGCGTGTAGAATAAGATGCATGCATGACCAATAATTCTCTTACTTTCATTAAATGTGGTGTGAGACTCAAAACTCTTTCACTCAATTGGACTCAAAGTGAGCCTTATATAATGGAAATCTGAAAAGTTTGAGATGAGTCCTCTAAACCGGAAAGGAGGAAGTAATAGTTAGGCTAATCTAACCATATAGGCCCGGTGGACCCATCTAACCCTAAACTAATGTGTAGTTAGACTACTCTAACCACATGGCAGCGGCCATGGCCGAGCACGAGCCCGGGCGAGGCGGCGGCCATGGCCAGCTCGCGCGGAGGCCACCTTTGCCGGCGGCGCGGATGCGGTCATGGCCAGCTCAAACGGTGGGGCGGCGGCCAGCTCGCGAGGAGCTCGAGTGGGCAAGGATGTGGCGAAGCGAGAAGTGGCTCTCGAACAATGTGAAATAGTAAATTGTATTTTAAGAGTAAAGAAGTATTTAATCTGATTAACTTTTTGTGCATATTTCTATATTGTGTGCTTGCAAAAGCAAAAATAAAAGCTTAAAGGGGAATCAACTTATTTTTGCCAACTTTCAAAATGAATAGACTATATAACACCCATATAGGCCAGATTAGCTCGGCCCAAAAACAGCTTAATTACTTACATCTATACCTATTAATAAAGCACGGAGTGCTTCCGTCGGATTCACCGTCACACTACTTTTACAAAAAAAATCTCAGTTTTTTGTAAATTAACCTGCAGTAGATGTTTAAGTCACATCGGGCGGTTTTATAGCATTTTCTCAGAAAAACCCCTTACGTTTCAGGTAATTAACCCGCCGACCATATTTAAGCCAGAGGAATCGTTTTTTTCGTTTTAACGGAAAACCCCTTGACTTTTTCCGTAATTTATCTAAAATAAAATTATCCAAATCTCTTAAAATGTAACTCTGATTTTAACATGTTATATATGAAATTTGATTAGAAAAATGTGTAGAATCTAAATATGATGTTATTTTTAGCTGTTAAATATTTCTAAAATATTATTTTTGTTGCAAACTTAATCTATAGTGCACGGTCCATTTTTCTTTCGTACCGATGGATATCCGAATTGCAAATAAACACCCAGTAAAACCAGATTGAGAGGAAACAAAACATCGATAACCACACATGCACATCTTTGAAAAACCTTGAGGAAAAAACAACATATTTCTGATCTTATTTCGAGCGAGTGTGCGTACACGCGTGCCCGCGCGAAAGAGGGAGACGCCTTAGGACTGACCACAGTCAAATGCGTTTTTGTTGTGTCAGCACTGAGGCCACCGTCGGCAACACAAATGTGATACCATGTGAAAATAAAGGACGTGAACCTATTAGGGTCTTGAGTCATGGTTATTGAGTTAAGAGTGTGTGTTATTTTATATCCCGTTGCAACGCACGGGCTCTTTTGCTAGTAAATATATCTATGTATACAACATACCCCTAAACAAATCTATATATACAACATTTTAAATAAATATTTTATTTTCTTAATACATATTTAGAAAGAAATAGTCATATTTTAATAATATTCAAGTTTTTCAGGATTAAGTGTTCATTTTTACAAAAAAATCATACACTTGAATTGTTTTAGGTACTTTGGAAAAATGATCATGTATTAAAAAATATTCATGCTTTCAAAAAATGTTCTTATGTTAGCTACATATTAAAAAAAACTTTCATGTGCTTAAAAAAAGGTTGATGTGTTCTGGGAAGATATCGTGTATTTTGGAAAGAGTTTTGCTATGTGTACAACACATTGTATCTGATATATGTATGATACATGTCAGCCGTTCATGGTGATCACTACGTGGTTTATATTTACGTCTATATATATCAGGCTCTTTTTTATCATATGCAAAGTAGTTCGGTTTAAGAAAAAAAGTATTCCATGTACTAGGAAAGATAAAATATCAAAAAAGGCAGATAAACTGGTGGGAAAAAGGTAAAAAATACTGCAAAAGAACAAAGCAAAGAAAGGACAAATAGGCCAGCCCATGTCGCAGGGGTTTTTTCGTTATATTGTTGAAAAAGGTTACACTAGGGAAAAAAGGATTTTCCCAAACTTTTCTTGTTCAGCGCTCAACCGAAATAATTTCCAAAAACAGGGGAATGATTTTATAATGTTTATGCAGAAACACTTGACCTCACCCGGCGGATAACTAGCACACGTAGATTGCCTCCGTGACTCTTTGATCATATTTTGATCGTGCGGCACACAACAACCCTACCCCATGCACTAGTTTGAAACACCCCCATTGGGCAAGACGCGCGATAGCAACAAAGGGTCTGTTGTAGACCGGCAAATCGATCGGGTCTTCTTCATCCAGCCTCCTCCCAATCTCATCTCCCCTGCACGCCCGATTGGTCGCCGCCAGCCCTTGTGCATGCATGTGCGCCACCCAACACACCGTTTTTTAAAAGGGAAATAGGATACATAGCGAAAAGTGTCATTCTGCTCGCATGCGCAAATGCTCCTCATGAACAGTAAAAATAAAAAAATGTAACTTTTTGGACAAAAATATTGATGAATTTTCTATATATTTGCAAAATCATTGCTCCAAAATGCTTTTAAAAAATATTCCTAAATAGGCGAAAGTTAATCCTAAACTTTCTCTTGCGGTGAAAGTGTAAACCCTATTTGAGGGGAGTCTTGATTTATGATGATTTAGGTTTATGGGAGCGGTGGTCGTGATAGTCTACCGCGGATAACAGACTCGATCATGGAGTTGCTCTTGCGGCGGAAGGCGTCAGCTGCCATTGGCCATAAATGCTAATTGATGTGGGTCATAAATATAATATGTGTTCATTTTTCCTTAAGCCATATTTATTGTGTTATAGGCAAGTGCCATAAATTATTACAGTTACAACTCACGTGCATATGTACTAGTAGTAGTAAAAATAAACATATCTTAAAAATAATTGAGTATTTCAGGATTAAAGTGTTCATTTTACCAAAAAAATCCATACTTTTGAAAAAAATAGGTATGTTTGAAAAAAATGCTCATGTATTAAAAAAGGGAATTTGTAAATTCCGAACGTTCGGATCTTTGCAATAGATCGGAACGAGGCTGCAGCGCTCCACCTCCCTGTCTCCCGCTTTTCATTTTCTCAAAAAAACCAGCCGCGGTGGGATTCGAACCTTGCACCTGCTGCATGCATTCTACTCCGGCTAACCAACCAACCTAACTCTATTCTATGATTAAATGTACGTTACAGTTTCTTTTGTTGTACTACTGTTCCTTTGCATCTACGGGAAAAAAACTAAAAAATAAATTTGATGTGTGTGTTACACCTTGGCTCGAACCTGACTCTCTGGTGACTAAGCTCAGGCCCATTAACCAACTCACCTAAATTACTTTTGTCTTTTTAGTGAAAAAACTTACCTTTGCAACATAGGAAAACAAAGAGAGCGTATATAAAATCTATTAATCATGGTATTTTTTTTTGCACATTTCTGTAGTGTATCATTCACACGATAAAGATAATTTGGTGTACGTCACGAACACCCCTTTGTGAAAACCATGTGATAAGTATGTAGTTAACTACTCACTCCGTCCCATAATATAAGAGCGTTTTTGACAAGTGTATTATGGGACGGAGGGAGCAGTAGCTTACGCTACATTATAACCAATGCCAACTTTTTAGTTACACAACTGCATTGTCCACACCACATAGTTGGTTGCTATTTATATTTTTTGTTGGTTATTAATTGTATGTACACGCACATTGATCCATGAAATAAAAGTTATTGAAACATACCCGGTAACTTTCATGTAAATAGTATGGTAACTTATACACCGCATACCTGATAACTTGGGTACAAACACCACACGGTAGTTTTGACCTGGAGAAATAGTTAGTGAAATACACCCCGGTAAATTCTCTATAAATAGCATGGTAATATATGCACCTCAAACCTAATAATTCAGGTGCAAACACCACACTAATTGTGTTTCTGAATCAGCTTAGTAGACATTTATACTTTAGTCCACCACGGAAAGAAACAATGATGCATTAACGAGGGGTGCAGATCTGTATGACCAAGTTTCTCATGCATTAGATGGGATTCGAACCGACGACACGTAGGCATTGTGAGGCTGAGTAAGGTCACGTTGGTGTACAAAAGGCAGAAAATATTTCTTTTGACCATTCTTGTGTACATAGAAATTGACACTTCACACATGCTGAACTCAAAATCGAATTAGTCAAAAAGCAACGTGGTCAATATCAAACTTACCACTGCATGTGTTTTGTCAAGTGAAACAAAAACTTGGTATTTGACTATCATGTCAACTTCTTTTACTATCAGAAAAGTTGATGAACGAATGCCCTACTTTTTGTAAAAGATATGAATGACTCGATTGTTGTCTGATCTAAATATAGGAAAACTAACATATACAAACTCCATTCATCGTAGTCCGGGGAGGGTGGCTCCAACGCGAATGATGGGGGGTGAGGATATCCCCCGGTAACTTTTGTGTGAATAGATGGTAACTCACACATCGCAGATCTGATAACTTATATACCCCGATCCTGGTAACTTTGGCGCCGAGCGAGAGGGGGCAGGGGCGGTTGATGGAATATCCCATGATAACTTTTATGTGAATAACATGGTAACTCACACACCGCAGACCTGATAACTTATGCACCTCGGTCCTGATAACTTTGGTATGGGGGAAGGGTTGATGAAATATCCCACCGGTAACTTTTGTGTGAATAGATGGTAACTCACACATCATGGAGCTGATAACTTATGTACCTCGGTCATGATAACTTTGGTGACGGGGCAGGGAGAGTTGATGAAATATCCTATCAGTAACTTTTGTGTGAATAGCATGGTAACTCACACATCGTAGACCCGATAACTTATGTACACCGGTCCTGGTAACTTTGGCGACGGGGGTGAGGGGGGGGGGGGGGTTGATGAAATATCTCCAAATACACCCGATAATTTTTGGGTAAATAGCATGGTATTTTTACGTGCCACAGACCTGATTATATGTGGCCAACAGGCCGACCCGGGTACGGTACAACCCGACACACACCTAAACAGCCCTGGACTGACACGACCCGCAAAGTTCTGTTTATAAAGTGAGTCATGCCATGTCGGCATGTGGACCTCACCCTACGGCCGAGGCACGTCACCTATGGTAGGCGGTACTGTAGACATGATAATTTACTTATAAACATCATGATAAATTTTCAACCCAGGCAAAAAAAGATAGTTGAAACACCTCCGGTAACTTCAGTGTAAACACCATGATAAGTTAGTACTACGGGCATGGTAACTTCTGACCTGAAAAAAAAAGTCATCGAAACATACCAACATGGGATCTAGTTTCGAAGGTCTCGTCGCGACGAATCTTTTATGTGAAAACGGTTTTTCAATCGGAGCGACGGTTTGAGCTACAAAACATTTTGAATTTTGATTTTTGTTGGAATCTTTGCTGACATCAGCATTTTTGTCTCACATGCTTACATGCATACTTAATTAAGGAAAGCTGCTTAATTAAAGCAATTCATGGTAATTAGTAAAGGGGGAGTCACATGCGGTGGGAAATCTCTCGGCTGCATGCGCGCAACGCTCCGCTGCATTTCGTTCGGATCTATCTTACATATACGAATGTTTGGTATATATCACAGTCCATTAAAAAATATTCATGCTTTCAAAAAAAGAATCTTATGTTAGTATTGTATCTGAAAAGAACAGTCATGTGCTTTAAAAAATTGTTAATGTGTTATGGAAAGAGTTTCGGTATGCGTACAACACATTGTATTCGATATATGTACGATATTGCATGTCAGCCGTTCACGCTGCACTGGGGGGCAGTGGCGGAGCTAGCTTTTCACATCAAGGTGGTCCGCCCCCCCAATTTTTTTTTTGACATGGGAACGTTCTAACTAGTTCTCAGTATTACATAGAAATAGATTAATATGGTCTTGCAAACACACTAGAATTCTCAATTAAGACTAAGTTTTGCATAAAGAAGCCTACATAGTACATACTACATGGACCATAGACATACCTTGAGAAGTTGAAAAAGACTATGTTTCCGGCCTACGCTTATGCATTGCCATGAAGGTATCAATTATATCATCTTCATTCACCTCGGAGAAAGCATCCCTCTCAATGTATGTGACTAGGCAATCATCCAAAAGACTATCGCCCATCTTATTTCTCAACTTGCTCTTGACTATGCTCATTGCAGAAAATGCTCTCTCAACATTTGCTGTTGCCACCGGTAGAATCAATACCAATTTTAGAAGCAAGTACACCAAATGATGAACTATATGTCTCCCTGTTTGAACAAGCTTAACCGAGAGATCAACAAAATTTCCAAGGCCTTGGAAGTTCTCATCTTTTCTCATATCATCTATGTAGTTATCAATGTGTAACAAGTCAGCACTTGAAAAATCTTTGGGATAAAACTCAGCAAGTCTTCGTACCTTGCGTGTATCAAAAGAAACAAATGAGTTGAAGGGATTCAATACCAATTTTGAAAGCAATACTTTAGAAGTAAGTTCGCATACCTTTTGTGCATCAAAAGCAGCAAATGAGTTGGCGGGATTCAAAGCAGACATACAAGATAGCAACTCCATATTGATCTCATCAAACTGATTTTCAAGCTCTTGACTAATTTGATCAATGACTCCAAGAAAAACTTCTCTTCTAAAGTGATCATCATTTGTTTGACGTCGAGCAAACCGTGTTGATCTTCCATAAGGCACATAATCATCTTGCATTATAGGAATTTGAATGCCATGCTTGTTACAAAATAGTGTGACCTTTTGCAGAAATGCATCCCACCGAGTAGACCTAAGTTCTTGTATTGTACTTTTTGCAGTTCTAACAAGTGCCATTGCAGTAAGAATATCTTGGTCTCTTCTTTGCAAACAATCAGACAAATCATTTGTGTATCCAAGAATGACAAGCATCAAGTGTGCATTGAAAATAAAGTCAAATGACTCAAACACTCCTGCAATAGTATGAATTTTGGGCCAATCACTTCTTTGTGAAGCATCTTCAGTTTGCTCTATGGTCACATTCGACATAGACAATGTTGGTTCTTCAGTTTGCTCTTCGATCACAACCGGCATACACACAAGTTCTCCAGTTTGCTCTTCGGCCACATCCGGCATATTCACCGCCTTCTTTTTCTTCCCTATCCTCATAGCTTCTTTCTGGAAAAGAGAAACAATGTCTCCGCCCCTCTTCATTTTACAACAAATCTGCAAGAAAACAACTTTCTATCAATATGGCTAATTGATGCCTAAATGATTTGCAGAATTATGTACATGTTCTTCATGTTGTGGACAGCATAGTTCAAAAACACAAACCCTAAATCAGAAAAATTGTGCATTTCTATACCCTAAATCAGAAAAATTGTGCATTACCTAAGGCCTAAGCAGGGGGGTGAGGCCGCGAGGGCTGGGGCGCTGGCCGGCGGCAGTGGCGTTGGACGGCTGGAGCCTGGAGCTGTGGAGCAGAGCAGGGGAGGAAGGCGTCGGCTGGAGCGTGGTGGAGAGCAGGGGCGGGCCGCGGGCGGGCGTGGGACTGGGAAGACATGAGGTGAGGCGGGAGCTTCCTGGACGGCGGCGGGGAAACGACCGGCGGCGAGGAACGGCGGGGGCGCGACCGGCGGCGAGGAACGGCTGGGGCTAGCGGCTGGGCGCGCGGCAGAACTAGGTCGCGACTGCGCGTGCGTGAGGGCGTCGGGGACCGGGAGGAGAGCGACTAGGTCGAGCGCTCGATGGGCTCGGGGGGGGGGGGGTGTTAATTGGGCTGACATTTTAATTTTTGGCCCAATTAAATGTATAGGTATATAGGCTGTCCTGAAATCCCAGGGTGGGCCGTGGGCCACCCTGGCCACCCTGTAGGTCCGCCACTGCCGGGGGGAAACAATTTTCTCAACTTTTCTTCTTCACCACTTAACGAAAATCATTTCCAAAAGCAGAGGACCACTTTTATAATGTTTTTGATATTAAAAGCAGAGGAGCATAATACACTAGATAGGAGATTACATGGGCCAGAGTGGGTTTGTTGAGGAGAAATGGCCCATGTTAGAAGCTATCCTTATCTGAACTTTAAAGTTTGAACCTTCCTGGTTCCTGCCATACGTCAACCTTGCTTATCCTCTCAAGTATCAACCCCGCCATCTCTTCATCTCCCTGCCATACGTTTCCTTGCGCGTTGCTTCCCGCGCGCTGCTGCCCTCTCCTTGCGCCGGATCTGGTGATGGAGGCTATGAAATTTTGCCAAATGTACACCACTTGTCCATAGTAACCAGTTCTGTATATCAGAGGGATGATCAGACTGGGAACATACCTCGTAGTGTGAAGTTTGAACTTTTCTTGCAAAATATAGTCGCATCAGTGAGAAAGTTGAGGACATTGGTGTTAATTGGGGAGTATGATTCCTTTTTCTTGAAAGCATTCCAAGATGTATTTGAAATATCACATAATCTGCGTCTGCTGCAAATGTCTGCAACATCAGCTGATTTTAATTCCTTCTTGTGTAGCTTGGTAAATCTTACACGTCTTCGGTATCTAAAACTTCAGGATAGTCATACCGAGCAGAAGGCTTTGGCACATGTTTTGAGCAAGTTTTTCCGTCTTGAAGTAATAGATGTTGCTTTCTGTATGTCATTGCATACGGTTCATCTAGAGGATTGCGGAGAATGGACAATACTTCCATCTCTGGAAATGCTTCGATTTCTTAAAAGGTTGAGGTTGAGATACATGCAGAGAGTAAAACAAGTATCTGTTCCACTATTGGAGGAGCTGGTTTTATATGGAATGCAAGATTTACAGAGATGTTCCAGTACTTCTTTGGGGGATATGAAGTCGATTTTAAGGGTGCTAGAGATCCAAAGTTGCCCTGCATTGGAGGTGTTTGATCTGTTTCAGAAAGTTCATAACTGCAAAGTTGAGCATAATAAATCATGGTTGTCCAGTTTGAGGAAATTCATTATGCCTGACTGTCCTCATTTGCAAGTACAGACCCCCCTTCCGCCTTCAACCACATTTTCTGAACTATCAATCAGCAAAGTTTCCACACTTATGAAAATGGAGGGGTCTTCCATGGAAACATTCAAAATTAACGGAAGTATAATTTATTGTGAACCTTCTACTGAGATGATGGCACTCGATGACAAAATGTTGGCATTCCATAATCTCAAGGATATCAAATGCTTGGAGATATCATCGTGCAAATGCCTAACATCTATTTCATTCAAAGGTTTAAGTCAGCTCATCTCCTTAAAGAGTCTGAAAATAGTGGACTGCAGAGAACTTTTCTCTTCAGATGATTTGCGAGAGCAGACCTATGAAGACATGATAACTGCAAATGATGTTGCTCTCTTGGCTCTTGAAAGTCCTAATATTAGAGGATGTGGAATAACGGGGAAGTGGATCTCTCTCATGCTGCGACATTCGTCGACCCTGAAGGAATTGGATTTACATTACTGCCCGCAGCTGAAACAGTTGAAGATAGAAGAGGAAGGAAATGTTCAATCAAAACTTATCCCAGCTTCCGAGGATTCATCGTCGGGATATGTAGATGATGCATGCATTGCATGGCCAAGTTCAGTACTAGACGACCACGTGATCATTCCGTTGAATCTCAGAAAGATAACAATTCGTAATTGCCCTCGTTTAATATTTGACTGGAGTAGGGAGGGCTTTGCTGGATTCCCGGAATCACTTGAACAGCTTGTTTGGTGGAATTATTCCCGAAATACTCTGTGGCCCTGCTCTGTGGGTAATCTCACTTCTCACGTGCCTCAAAAAGTTAGAAGTAATGAGCAAAAGTTTGGAACATCTACAGCTAGATTCCTGTACGGCCTTTGAAGATTTGGGAATTAGGTTTTGTGATCAGCTCGTCGCATTAGAGGGCATGCAATCGCTTAGAACTCTCAGGTCTTTGGTATTAGATACAAACTTAAGATTAAAATCTCTACAGCTGAATTCATGCACGGCGTTGGAACACTTGGAAATAAGTTTGTGTAGTTCGCTCGACGCACTAGAGGGCTTGCAATCCCTTGTGAACCTCAAGCATTTGGAAATAATCATGTCCCCTGCATCTGAATCCCTTATCGCATTAGAGAGTGATAAGGCAATTGAGGGGATTTCAAGTCATACCTATGAGTTATTCCCTGCACTGGAAAGTCTCAAGATCAATGACTTGTCTCACCTTAACACGTCATTCTGCAAGAGTCTCACCTACCTCACAAGCCTAACGCTTAGATTTTTGGTTGCAACGAGACTAACAGATGAGCAAGAGACAGCGCTTTTGCTCCTGAGGTCCCTGCAAGATCTCCGATTTCATGATTGTAGGCATCTCGTAGATCTTCCTGCGGGGCTGCGGGGCCTCCCTTCCCTCAAGATGTTGGAGATCATATGGTGTAAACACATCTCAGGGCTTCCGAAGGAGGGCCTCCCACCTTTGCTTGAAGAACTGGTAATTGATGGTTGCAGTGCCGAGTTATCAAAACAATGCATATTGCTAGCAACAAGCAAGCTAGATGTCAAAATTGATAAGCGCTATGTGGACTGATTACAGAGTATCTTTCTATGGTATACTTCTACCATATGCCCAGTCATTTTTCGACTAACCACCAAAATCGTACACACTATGCTATTGGAGGGATTGACCAGTCCTGGGTCACCTGTTACAGTACTTATTTGAAGTGGGGGAAAATGATTAACGTATTTTTCTTGTGATATGAACAGGTGTGGTTTCACTTCAGGGCCTCATCCTCAACCTCATGTGGTCATGATAATGGTGTCTTACACTCATAATCTCAATATTTGTTCTCCGCTTGTTGGGATCTCCATCTGTACGCAGCTAAAAATTTGCCTCCCCACCCAACCTAGGAATAAGAAAGCATTCATCGCCCACTTGTCTGTCGAATGCACCTGTTCTGCTCCAGCCTTTTCCATATCATCATTCAGAATATCTCGCTGCTTGCCGAATGAATCCATCATCTCGCTCTCGGGAACCTCCTGTACAGGTTCCAGTGGGCCAAAAGACAAAACTGGATTACGCTATATGAGGCTGTAGTCTCAAACCCGTGATGAAACTGTAATACTGTATTTTTGAAAAGGAGGAACTGTATAAGTAGATTATTGTATAAGGAGAAACTGTAATACTGTATAAGTAGATTATTGTGCGACGATGTTGTATTTTTATGAACCGAAGAAGATTTGGTTGAGCGCTTCCAATGTTTCGAGGCCGGCGGTGTTGTCCGGGTGGACAGCAACAACATTTGAAAAACCTTGATCTTTTGGTATCTTGTTCCAGAGGATGCATCCTTCCAGCTCTGTTAGTGCTGAAGTCTTAACAGTGCAGTCACTGAATGTTGATTTTGTCGGGATTTTTCTTAGATTATTCTGAGCACTTTGATATATTTTTCTCAAGTCAGGCTGTGTGTTCGAGGTGTACAACAATTCACAGTTGATGCAATTTTCGAGCTCTGTTAAATTCTTGTTGAAGTTTTATTTTAGCATGCAATTCTCCTTTTGGTTTCCGTGGACACAAAGTTTTCATTTGTGAGTAAGGGCAACTCCAACACAGATCATTAAAATGGACACATCAAATATCCACACACATCGTCGGAACGTATCCGCAAACAGCGACAGGGGCAAATGCCATCCAACCCGAGTCAACAAATAAAAGCTAGTCATTAATAATCAAAATGTCTTTTACATAACAAAAAGACTGGACCATAGTCTACTCTTCGCCGGACGTCGGCACGTGTACGTAGTCCTACTCTTCGTCGGAGTCCGCCTAGCCGTCAATGTCGCCGGTGGAGGTGACATCGATGATCGGGTCTGACGGTCTGACCTTGTTGTCTTTGCGGGCCGACGCGAACGACGTGGAGCTGCCGACATTGGCATCGGGGACGCGTTAGTCCAGCATGCCGTCATTCTTCACCCTGATCTTGTGGAAGAGGCGATTGTGTTTCGCTTCGTTCATACAGAGCTGCCACCACTCGTGGCGGGTGGTGCAGGTGTTGTGCATGGAATCGAACACCGCCCAATGCTTGTCGGCGATGCCCGGGTCCTCCGCGAGCATGGCTGCAGCGGCATATTCGGACGCTACCTCCCCAGTTATCTTCTCCTCCACCAGCCAGTGCTAGCTGCAAATTGTACCGCTACTCCTTCTGCAGTAACTTAAACACGGAGACCAGTGGCGCATGTTCCCCATGCTCCCCTCTGCCATGACCCCGTTGTAGTGCTCCTCCGCCTACAACAGGGTGAACCCAACCACATGCAGTTGTTTCACCGGCGCGGGCGTATCCTCCAACTCCACCCCCCGCCCCCATCACCGTGGCATCCTCCTCCAAGCTTTCTCCCGGAGAGCTCGGAGGTTGTCCTGCCGAAATGTGGGCCGTGCATCGGGTTTATGCGTGCACCTCGGTGGCGACTTCGTGGCGGCGCGTCGGCGATAGGCTCTCCCACCACTCACAACGGTCGACCAAGGAGGATGTGGCTCAGAGAGGTAGGGTGGTGCGCCGACGCAGGCCCGGGCCAACCGCATGTGCGACCAGTGCGGCGGCACAGGGCCTCTGATTTGTAGGGGCCTCAAATTTTATAACAGTTTATTACTGCACACCACATATGCTAGAGGCCCACGATCCAACTGGCCTGACCACTCAGGGCAAACAAAAATGGATCAGATGCGTACTGATTACAACGTCACATGCTTCTGGGATCGAAGCCGCGACCTCGTGCTAGTAAAAAAGAACTGCAACCTTCTCAGCTATATTAGCCTTACCTAGCGAATTGAAGGAACAACCGTGAAATAGTAGCACGAGTATATGAAGACACGACTTTCTTCCGATGTTTGGAGAACTCCATATCTAGCATTCATTTCGAGCTTTTCTCCTGGAATGATTATTTGCGGCGCAATGAAGAATACCTAAGCATAGAAATTATTCTGTAGCGTTTTCCCTGATTGCCCTAGTATAGATTGTTTTTGAGGTATTTTGATGAAGATGCCATGAAATAATTATTTAAGACACTTTTAAAAATGTTTTAAATATAACTTTGACACATTTTTATGAAATACCACCAAGAAAACGCCTTTGATTGAAAATCGTGTTATGTGAAGGTGCTTGTAGCCTGCGCGTGGATGACAACTTGGTCCTATAATGCAGCGTGTCTCTTCGCCAAACGTTCTTCTTCCAGTGATAGGCCCATTTTAGAGTTTGGCACAGGGTCCCTAATTTTGCCGACCCGGCCCTGCGACGACGACTAGAATGGAGGGAGATGAGGTTCAGAGGGGTAGGGTTTGTGGCAAGTACCTAGGCAGGCGGAGCGGCTGTTTCAATGCGGGCGCCCGGAGTTTGCTTCTCGTTCACCGTGTCAGTTTGAATGCCGGGCAGGTGGATGACCAGTAAGTCGGCATGAATGCGGTACGCCGTCTTGTTGTCCCGCTTGACTTCTTACAGTTGAGACCCAAAAGTCAGGCCATGGAGATTAGAACAACACACCTCTGCACAACGCTGGTATGTATGGGCATGTAGCGATAACAAGCGCTCACGCATCGCTCACGTCCCGCGCCGGATTGCTCAGGTCGTTGGCGTAGGGTGGGCTGGCCCATTAGCTCCTATCGCTACATCCTGTAGGTTAGCATAGTCTAGATCTGTGTTTATTTTTCTTTCTTTTTATTTTCAACTACATAAAAAGCCCCAAAAGTAAAAAAAACAAATCGTGAATACAAAAAAGTTTCAAGAATTTAAGAAAACGTTTGTGAATTTGAAAAAAAAATGATGCACTAAAAAATGTTCCTGAATTCAAGAAAATGTTAGTAAATCTGAAACATGTCATGAATTCAGAAAAAGTTCACGGAGAATTAAAAAAAAAATTCATTTATTTGAGTTAACGAATTGAAATTTGTCCATGAATAAATTTCATAAGGAATTCAGAAAATATTCAGGAATTTAAAAATGTGCAAGAATTATAAAATTATTTGCAAATTAAAAAAATGTTCTAGAATTTAGAATAATGTTCATGGATAAATAAAAAAATCACAAATTTTAAAAATGATCGAAAAATATTCATGAATTCAAATAGTGTGCGATAATGTCTTCAAATTCAAAAATAAACAACTTTTGAAAAGATGGTTTTTTTAGTGGAAAATGCTTACCTCCGGCCGGCGGATCTCGCGCGAGCGATCCGCCGCCTACTCGTGTGACGCGTGTGCATTTGTGTTTTGCGTCTCTCTTTTTGCAACATCATATGTGTTGCAAAATTGACTTCTGATACAACACCTGAGTTACAAAAAATAAAGACGAAAAAACTGCAAATATATTCAGCAACATTGTCTATAGTGCAAAACTTTTTCCGCAACAACACCCTTGTTGCAAAAATAGTGAAAAAAATCTGCAACATCACATATGTTGCAAAAGATTTCTGCAACATAATATTTGTTGCAAAGTATTCTGCAACACTACCTTTGGTGCAGTGATGAAAATAACGTTGGACGCTAGATAGTTGTACATCTGACGGTTGCCGAGGCGGCGGATCTTTTAAAAAGATCCACCGGCCGACGCGTAGCGCGGCACTTCTTGATTTATGAACAAATTTTGAAAAATGTCAATAATTTACTAAATTTATTTTGAATTTGTGAAATTTTGAGAATAAAAATATAAATGATGAAAAAAAAATGAACATATAAAAACAAAAACGAGAAACAAACAAAAAACCAGGAAAAAGGAAAATTTGTTTTAGGAACCTTCTAGAAGGTCCCAAAATCTGATAGGAACCTTCCATAAGCGGTGTACATTGTGGTCAATATTGGTCAGAAACCTTCCAAAATGTGAACACTTGATTCGAACCTGCCAATACATTGGGGCCAATATGTCAGTACATGAAGGATTTTTCTTTTTTTGCGAGGTAGTACATGAAGGATATTAGTGTTAGAGAAACACGAAACAACTCAAGGTATGCTTATGAAGAAGTCGTTGTGCAAATCAATAGAGGTGAGTGGGCGTAGAAACTAGAGGAGATCTCTCAAGATGTTTTTTATATATCCGAATAATACGGTATGAAGATGTGGTGGTCTGTTAATAATTCCACCTGCCCGGTCGCTATGAGAAAGAAAAGAAGTGCTACGTATGCATGCCACGACGCCAATAGCAATTGTGTTGATATCATCCACGGCTACATGAATGAGACGATGCAGCTCGGCTATCGTTGCCGGTCCCCTTAAGATTTTGATGGAAATCCATACATACCAGATGGCCGCATAGGTAAATGATCTACAACATCTAGTGCATATTTCCATTTAACTCCCCATATATTCATGCTTGGTCCTTGATGGTTTTGGTAATATTCTTCGAGCAATAATCCTGTCCATATATATGCACACAACTATTTTTGTTTTTAAAAAGTTCCCAGTAGCTAAATAGTCTTACAAAAAGGTAAAAGAAAGCCCCTAAAAAATGCAAAAGAAAGAAGAACCAAGCTCAAAACAATCGGCTGGCTAACAAGATTACATGATGACTCAATCAAACAAAATTCGTCTCCCATGGCCTTAGGGTCGTGGAGGCGCAGTTGATTCTGGTCCTTACCGGCGAGAGAGCTCCATTTTATGTGTTTCTTTTTAGATTTGATAGGATTTGTATCCTGCTCAGAAATATGAGGGCACGATGACTCCCTGAAGATGGATTAAGATTCTTCCCACCTAGACCCCATCCCAATGATGCTTCTAGCATCGTCGGAGGATGGGTGGAGGTTTGTCTTCGGCGGATCTTGCGGGATTCAGTCAGAGGAGAACCATATCCTTCGTTGAATTACTACTAGAAGAATATTATCAAAACCATAAAAGGACCAAGCATGAATATATGGACATTTAGATGGAAATTACATGAACCATAGAAAATCATGTTCTACTTTTCATGTTTCAAAATAAAATATGGGCTAGATTCGTAAAAAAATATGAACATGAATTTTCTACAATCGATCTCAAATACATTCACATGAAGAGTAAAATCCAAAAAACAATATTTAATAAAATTAAAATAATTTGAAAATTTCTCGCTCAAATACACCCTCATGTCCCTGGTTTTCAATTTTGTTCACGTGGGTGCATTTGTGCTCAAGATTAGAGTAACACTTTCGGAAAAAAAAACTCAGTTTTCATCCAAAACTATGCTAGCGCGCAGGTACATGTAATATGAATCCCCTCCTCCCATGAGGGGAGTAACTTAGACTAGTAAATTGGACCTCCATAGTGGGTAGTATCAGGTGTGATAACATAGCCATCTTCATTTATGACTTTGTAGAGTCATTTTGCGTTGGAAAGTGCTATGTGATGATAACATATTATATTACTTTATTTGCCCCTCCTCATTAATTACTTGCCACATTAGCTTTTTCGCTTATGTGGCATCTGTGTTAGGGCATCTCCAACGCCGACCCGCAAATTCCTCCGGTATATGTCCGTTTTTGCGTCCGGACGTGGTCCGCGGATATGATACGGGAGGGAGCCATCCAACGCTAATTACAAATTATCCGGTTGGAAGGAGAAAAAGTAGGTGAGGAGTGAGGACCATGCATGTGGTGGGGATACTTGTGCTTTAGTGTCCGATTGGGTGGAGAGAGAGAGAAGAGGGGGAGCATGCATGTGCAGATGGGAGGAGAGAGAGAAGAGAGATACATGTTTGTGATTGGTCAAGTGCATGTCCGGACTCCCGCAAAGCTCCCCCATGTTTGTCTTCGATTTGCCGGAAAACGGACGTCCGGACCACTTCGCGAACGATGCAGGACCGTGTTGGATTGCAAAAGTGAACAAAAATGTTCGATCAGATATATATCGGAGTTTTACGGGTCTTCCTTGGAGATGCCCTTACTTTCACTATGACCAGCCGCGTAGTGTAGGTGCAGGTAATTTGAGCTCAAAAAGGAAAAGAAGTAGGTAATTTGGATGGAGCAATGCTAGAAACACTAGGCTTTATAGGAGGATTAACGGGTAGTTAAAACTTGATTGGCTGAGATTTGGTTAAGTGAGGCGGGCCCAGCCTTGAAAATCAGGGTTGGCCAAATAGAGTAGAGCATGCAGAAGCGAATATGGGGACAGTGGTGTCCCCAGTCCATCGGGGTTTAAGCCTGGGGCTCGCATTATTCCTGGATTTATTTCAAGATTTTCGGCGATGCATATTCAGTGGGACGAGACGTTCCCGTCGGCGACGAGGCACCTACGGTGACTTCATAAATCTCAAGATGATATACCGGCTCAGTCTCTCGGAGGTGTTCATTGGGATAGGGTGTGCGTTCATAGGTATGAGTATATGCGTGTGTATGTGAGCGCTTGCGTGTTAAAAAAAGAAAAGTAGGGCATGCAGCCTAGTCCGTGAAAGTCCGAAAGTGCTCTTCTAATCCCGAGCTCATGTGAGCTCGGGTGAACAGTAAAATCAAAAAATTTCAAAAAAAATTCAAAAAATTTTGAAATTTTTTGGTGAGAAACATTGATGTTTTTTCTACATGCGTGCAAAAATTCGCTACGAAATGACATTCGTGTAGGTGTGGGAAAAAAAAACAAAATCGATGCTCCAAAATGAGCATTTTGGAGCATCGATTTTGTTTTTTTTTCCATTTTGGAGCATCGATTTTGTTTTTTTTTCCCACACCTACACGAATGTGATTTCGTAGCGAAATTTTGCACACATGTAGAGAAAACATCAATGTTTCTCACGAAAAAATTTCAGAATTTTTTGAATTTTTTTTCCATTTTTTTCGATTTTACTGTTCACCCGAGCTCACATGAGCTCGGGATTAGAAGCACCGCGTCCGTGAAAGTCCGTCTTTTTTGTGTGTAGTATTATCGATTTGGATGAGCTGCCTTTTGGAAAGAAAAGAATGGATGAACTGTCCCTTTGGTGGGGCCCGCGAAGAAAGGATCGTTATATCCTGGATGAGATGAGGATCGTCCATATCCCACTCGGGTCTTGGTGGCCGGCCGGCGACGAGGGGGCGACCTATGGGCTATGGCGGACGTTGCCCCGACGGACGAGCAGCTTCTCTCCTACGCCAACCTACCCAAGAACGGCCGCGACATGGCGGAGGTGTTTGCCGTGCGCGTCCCCGCCGCCGCGGGAGGGCGCAGGCCACCGCCGTGCGGCATCATCTCCTTCCACGGCGGCAACTGCTGCAGCGACGTCATCTACAGCCGGAGGCGGCCTGATGAGCCCGGCTACCCGCAGGCCTGCGACAGCCAGGTTCCAATTCTGCTCTGCTCTTTTGGTATCGGGTTAGAAATCAACAATTTTCCCAGGCCAGAAATCAAGCCAACCAACCCTGCAGTAATCTTTCTTGCTACTTTGTTAGAAGAGCACGATCAACTTGTAGGATATTTACAGTTGAACTTGAAAGTTGATTCTGTAAATTAAAACTGCAGGGAAACATCGTGCTAACTGGTCCATCAGTGGCGACCTCCGCGTACGGGCCTGTCGTCTTCAACCTCCAGCTCCACGACAACAGCCAAGAATCCCCCTCGCAGCAAGATAAGGACGAGGAGGAGGAGGAGGAGGACACCGGGAGGCTACTCTGCGACACCGTCGGTGGCAGCTTCTTCAACTACAACAGGGCCATAGTCGAAACAGTTAGCACTCGCACGCAGCAAGCTTGGATGGAGAAAGCCCCGCTGGCGTTCTGGGGAGGATCGTCGCGCGCAGCAAGCTTTTCAACGTCGGCTGCGTGCTCTTCTACAACGAGCACGGCAATGGCAACAACATGCGGGTGGGATCCGAGGAGCTGGTTCCGTTGGCGAGGCATGTCCTTGCGGTGCCATTGCACATGCCGCTCACGGTTGAGCTGGACCTGCGTCGTGACTCCGGCGATGAGATCGTGAGAGGCGCTGTCGCGTTTCATCCCGCGACCGATGGTCAGCATATGGAACGTGTCATCGGCGCTGGTGGCGCTGTAATTGAAGTGACAATCTCATGGTTAGATTACCCATGGTAGTGCCCATCACCCGTTAGCGCTGCTCATTATGGGGAAGGACCACAAATAAGTGTTGTTTGATTTGAGTCATGTACTCTTGTAGTCTTGTTAGCCAACCGATTGTTTTGAGCTTGGTGCTCTTTTCTTTCTCTTTTTTAAGACTATTTAGCTACTGGATACTGTTATATTTTAATAAAAGTAGTTGATGCAGAGTCTGTGATAATCCTCCTTTTCAGAAAAACGTAAGCAGTGGGGTGGTTTTGGATAGTTTTATATAGACTACATATGGACTGAAATGAGTGAACAAACACATTAAAACGCGTCTGTATACATCCGATTTAGAAAAAGGTTAGAACATTTTATAATAGTGAATGGAGGGAGTAGCTACAGATGTTACACCTATAGACCAAAGATACTGAAATTAAGTTACGAGATGATGTTTTAATATTTGGTTGGAAATTATGGGGCTCTGGAGCCCATAGTGAAAATCAGGTGGAGAGATGAGTGAGGGAAGAGAGTCTGTATGTTACAATCCACATGTTTAGTATTTTTGGTCATTAACCGTATGTATGAAAATATTCCAGTTTTGGCAGGCGCTTTGGCAACGAAGGAGGTCAGCGGCAGGCGAGGCGATGCAGTAGTTAAGGCATCTCCAACGCCGACCGTCAAATTGTTCGCAACCGTCTGGCCATGATGTGGGTCAACGTTGTAGATGCCCTTAAGCGCAACAATTCTTTGGAGCCCAGTTTTATTTTTTATTTTGTTGGGGTTGTCTATGTTGTGTCAGGGTTCATGCCCCTTTGGTACTCTCTCGATGGTTTCTGTATGTTTGAGTGGTGCTTGTAGCGATAATCCTACATAACCCGCGGCGAAGACCTACGTAAAACTGCCTATCTAATCTTCTCCCCCCCCCACACACACTGAATTTCAGGGGGTGGGCCCCTTTCACCCTCATGATCAACTAGTAACGCTCCACGTTGCTATTTACGTTAAGTATGTAACAAATATTAAGTAGGTCTAGCACTCTCTCTCTCTCTCTCTGAAAGTACTAAATGAACCTTCATCATGCAAATCTGAAGTAGATATACGGTTTTGGTACCCATAGGAGAAATTAGTGCAGTACCATTAAGAACAAATACAAGTAAATGAAATAAAAAGTTGGAGCCCTTGATTCTGACAAAAAATACAAGTAAATGAAATAAAGAGTTGCAGCCCTTGGTACTGTAGTATAGATATGAGAGAATACGTAGATAGCATAGTGTGCATAACTTGGAACTTATTTGCCGTCTTGTTACATCCATGATGCATGCACGGATTGTTTTCCTTGAAAACAGTAAACACTTTTTTTCTTGGACGATCGTTGTGACTAAAGAGGGGTAATGATGGCTGAACTCTTTGCTGACTCTTCTTGACCATTCACCAGTCGTCCCCACAGGTGCTTGAGCCAGGCCAAGAGACTCAGCGCCGGTGAGTTGTTGAGCAGAAGCTCGACCACCGCCAGGGCTTCTTCCCCGGTGCTAATCCCGGCGCTCGCCAAGTTCTTGAACCACTTGGCATCGTTCTTGTAAGCGTCGCGCTTCCATCCTAGCAGGGCCTTGGAGAGGTCGCCCCAGTTGGTGATGAAGTTTTTGACGACCGTACCGCTATGTTTTGAATTTCGGCCGAAAAAATCAGATTTCGGCCGAATTTCGGCCATGTCGGCCTGGGGCGAAATCTATCTTTTGGCAAAATTGGTCAAATTGGTCAAAATTTGGTCAAATTTTAGTCAAAATTCAGTCAAATTTTGATCAAATTTCGATCAAATTTCGGCTGAAATTTTTGAAAATGGCCGAAATTCGGCCATCTCGGCCTGGGGCGAAAAAAAATCGCAAACCGAAAATCAAAACGCTGCCGTACTGTCGATGGACACTCCAGCCGGCTCGTCCCAACCTTTGATCACGGCATCGTACACGGGGGTCAACCTAGCTGCCTCGGAGAGGACCACGCAGAGGGTCGTCAGGGCCTTCTTGAGGTCGGCGTTGACGTAGGACTTGTTGTTGTGGCTCCAGAGAGCGCCGGCTGCTTCCGATGTGGTGTACATGCCAAGCTTCAAGGTGGACAGGTTGGTGGCGCCGCCGACGAGCGTGGTGTAGTGGCCGTCAAAGCCTAGTGGGGTGGCGTCCGGAAGGACACTCGTTTTGCCCTTGGTGAGATTGAACCATTTCCCACCGGCGTTGGTGAATGCGAAGATGTAGACGTTGTCGCTGCGGATGGCCACCTTGCGCGCCGCGCCACCCTTGCCTTTCAGCTCGACGTATAGATCCATTTCGGCGGCGGCTTGTCGGCGCCGGTCTGCTTGGCCAGCACAGGCCGCCGTTTCTCCTTCTCGCCCACCATGTCCGCATTAGGGACGGGCAACTTGCTACGTAGTGTCGAGATGAACGTCGCGTACGAGTCCGACAAGACGTTGAACGTCACTACTTCTTGAGCCATGGCTGTGTTATGAACCTAGATACAATCCCTCGATAGATGCTGGATACAAAGGATTCACTCAAGATATAGGTACTGGATACACAAATGACAGTAGCAAGAAGGAGAATTCGGGAGAAAAGAGGTAAGGTAGGGAGGAGATAAGAGAAGAGCCAAGGGTGGGAGGAGATCAGCCGAAGCTGCCGTCTCTGCCTAAGCAGCCAGTTCGATGTTCTTCCATCCCCTTCTCAGGTGCCCCGGTACTCCCTTTTGTAGTACAGCTGCCGCAAGATGGGTCGTTGGATCATCCAGCAGGGACACAGCAGGGCCCAAGGCCCAGTAGAGGGTAGGTCCGTGACATTCCTCTCTCCTTGTAACTCGGCTTGCCCTCAAGCCGATGCCACCCGTTGCCACCCGGGTCCCATGTCACTTGACGTTCCTTGGTACTGCTATGGTTGCGGTGGTAACTATTGTTGATCCGGACTTGAGCAATGTCAATAAAGTAACCATCGTTGAGGCAGAGTGGGACCTGATTAAGGACGGCGTCGAGGTAGTAGTGGTGGTCGATGTGGACTTGGTCGGTGGAGGCGACCTGGATGGTGCCAAACCTCCCTTCTTGAAAATCTGCTTGCCCGCCCGCTGATGCCATGTCAAAACTCAGACTCACAAGTTTTTGATCACCTGGGTCCCATGATACTGCATGTCTGATAATAAAGACCAGCTCCAACATGTGTAATTCCATCAATTCCGTGAAGTGAAGAAATAGACCCCTCGTCATCACCCTGCGACAACTGGATTTTTCTAGTGGTTGGGCAATCTCAGGGTATGTAAGGCAGTCCCATAATTCTTGTTGTTGCTAGATGCTCCAAGATAATAATCCAATGAAGTTTCCTGCATTCCCATGTATGTCACTAGTGGCAATGACTGAAACGGGAGGTGACCATGCAATTTTCCATTGGAGTGGTTCACCACAATACGGGGGAGCAGCCACTAATTTCTTTGGACAGTACTGAGTCACATCAAGGAAGTCAGAGCAAGTGGTACCTATATAAGTTTCATCAAGCATCCTCCCAGGCAAGTGAAGAATGGGTGGATGTACACCAATTAACAATTCCATCCATGTTGTATTTATTGATGTCACTACCACCGTGGGATGCACTTCTATTCTCTCATCATATATGTCAAAGTGAATCAGAATAGTTGTGGCATATGACAACCATATGACATTGGACTCCCTGAATTGTAAGTGCCACTGACCTTTTCCATTACTGCACAAACCATAGCTCATGAGTTGAACCACAAAAGGATCAATCAGAATTTGATCTGTACTAACTGAGGTAGCATCTCCAGCCATATTTGCTATATTGGACCCGACAACCGCCACATGTAATGGGAACGAAACTACATCACTAGCGGCTGTAATCTTGGAGAAGCAACTGGTAAATGGCTTGCATTCAGACCACCTTTTGGCAACACCATGCTTGGTATCGTCTCCAGAAGTGATCCCCATATGCTTTCTAATGATACATGTGTCAAGACCGTGTCGATCAGACCAAGCTTCACATGCACAATTATTTTTGGACAGTACCTCCACTAGCAAAAATTTGAGCCCTGAATTTGTCTCACTTATAGGCATAGCAAGAGAACTCAACGATTCAGAACACCTTATCACCATAGGAGACCAGATAAGCAATTTACAAGATGGCCAAGGTTTCAACTCCGCCTTTGTACTTATCTGATCTTGTACCATTGCAATTCCAAAGCTATCATGTCCTGACTCCTCAGATACGACACCACCGCGGACATTTGAACATGTACTAGCAGCAGCACATAGTACACTTATCTGGTTTCTAAATTCCTGCCAACAATCACCAGGATTCCACGGAAACAAGGGGATGGTAGCATTTGTATCAATTTCTTGGATGGACTGTAACTCAGTGAGACTAGTTTCGATAGGCAGAAGCCGACCCAGGTTTAGATCATGATCAACAAACTCCATACACTCCTCGACATCATTATTTGCTTGATCTGGTGGATGCCATAACTGCAGCAGTGCACTCAGCGCAGGTGTTGGTGTATCCTGGGTGGGGTTGTCGTCGAGGCAATTGGTCAAAGACGGTGTGAGCAACTCCAACTCACAGCTAACAACCAAAGAAGGTGGCGAGGTAGGCAAAGCATCGGGCGGTGCGGAAGCGATCTGTAGTACATCATCCACGGGCAAGGGTGTCTTTGTGGCCTCGAGGGTGCTACTACCAGAGTCAAGGACATAAGTAGAGCACTTGGTTTGTGGTTCTGCGTCGAAACTAGTATCCTTGCACAGAGCAAGTGTGGCTACAACATGCTTGGGGATGGCCTCGAGCACTTCATCGGGGGTGACCGCCATCTCATGGCATTCGACTATGGTGCTGGTTGCGGGTTCCATGTCATGACTCTCCGTCATCATCGTGATGTTGGTCTTGGAAATGATCTGGAGGTTGTCGCTAGGGGCGGGCGCCTCTTCGTGGCACTTGGCCACGGCCAGAGCCGCTGCCCATTCAGCGTACGGAGTGTCGTCGTAGAAGTACTCCAGGACCATATCATCATCCGGCATGGTGATTTTGGTGTAGATCGGAGGCACTTGTTCCAGCTTGAGGAAGCAACAACCATCATAGAGAGCCCGACCATCCAGGGCCTCACGAGCTCGAGCTGCATCCCACTGGCAATGGAACTGCACGTAGACCTCAACACAATATCTCCCATCGACAACCATGTCGTACGCACACAGGACATACCAAGCACCATAGCGATGGAATACATCGCGAAGCGTCTCCATGGTCACTTGCTAATGCACGCTGCTCACCCTAACGTGAAGCACATCGTCTGGACGTAGAAGATTGTGGGTCGGCATTTCTTCAAACACTTGATAGGTGGAATTCTGATCTGGCTGCGATTCTACCTCGCTGGGGTGTTCCGAAGAAACTTTGCACAAATTCACTGAGTGAATTGGCACCCTTCGCAAAGGTTTCACGGATCAAGCAACCAAAACCGAATTTGGTGGTGGAATTGGATGGATCGGTGGTGGTGAAAGGGTAGAAGACTCTGAATACCAACTATTATGAACCTAGATACAATCCCTCGATAGATGCTGGATACAAAGGATTCACTCAAGATATAGGTACTGGATACACAAATGACAGTAGCAAGAAGGAGAATTCGGGAGAAACGAGGTAAGGTAGGGAGGAGATAAGAGAAGAGCCAAGGGTGGGAGGAGATCAGCCGAAGCTGCCGTCTCTGCCTAAGCAGCCAGTTCGATGTTCTTCCATCCCCTTCTCAGGTGCCCCAGTACTCCCTTTTGTAGTACAGCTGCCGCAAGATGGGTCGTTGGCCCATCCAGCAGGGACACAGCAGGGCCCAAGGCCCAGTAGAGGGTAGGTCGGTGGCATTCCTCCCTCCTTGAAACTCGGCTTGCCCTCAAGCCGATGCCACCCGTTGCCACCCGGGTCCCATGTCACTTGACGTTCCTTGGTACTGCTATGGTTGCGGTGGTAACTATTGTTGATCCGGACTTGAGCAATGTCAATAAAGTAACCATCGTTGAGGTAGAGTGGGACCTGATTAAGGACGTCGTCGAGGTAGTAGTGGTGGTCGATGTGGACTTGGTCGGTGGAGGCGACCTGGATGGTGCCATACCTCCCTTCTTGAAAATCTGCTTGCCCGCCCGCTGATGCCATGTCAAAACTCAGACTCACAAGTTTTTGATCACCTGGGTCCCATGATACTGCATGTCTGATAATAAAGACCAGCTCCAACATGTGTAATTCCATCAATTCCGTGAAGTGAAGAAATAGACCCCTCGTCATCACCCTGCGACAACTGGATTTTTCTAGTGGTTGGGCAATCTCAGGGTATGTAAGGCAGTCCCATAATTCTTGTTGTTGCTAGATGCTCCAAGATAATAATCCAATGAAGTTTCCTGCATTCCCATGTATGTCACTAGTGGCAATGACTGAAACGGGAGGTGACCATGCAATTTTCCATTGGAGTGGTTCACCACAATACGGGGGAGCAGCCACTAATTTCTTTGGACAGTACTGAGTCACATCAAGGAAGTCAGAGCAAGTGGTACCTATATAAGTTTCATCAAGCATCCTCCCAGGCAAGTGAAGAATGGGTGGATGTACACCAATTAACAATTCCATCCATGTTGTATTTATTGATGTCACTACCACCGTGGGATGCACTTCTATTCTCTCATCATATATGTCAAAGTGAATCAGAATAGTTGTGGCATATGACAACCATATGACACTGGACTCCCTGAATTGTAAGTGCCACTGACCTTTTCCATTACTGCACAAACCATAGCTCATGAGTTGAACCACAAAAGGATCAATCAGAATTTGATCTGTACTAACTGAGGTAGCATCTCCAGCCATATTTGCTATATTGGACCCGACAACCGCCACATGTAATGGGAACAAAACTACATCACTAGCGGCTGTAATCTTGGAGAAGCAACTGGTAAATGGCTTGCATTCAGACCACCTTTTGGCAACACCATGCTTGGTATCGTCTCCAGAAGTGATCCCCATATGCTTTCTAATGATACATGTGTCAAGACCGTGTCGGTCATACCAAGCTTCACATTCACAATTATTTTTGGACAGTACCTCCACTAGCAAAAATTTGAGCCCTGAATTTGTCTCACTTATAGGCATAGCAAGAGAACTCAACGATTCAGAACACCTTATCACCATAGGAGACCAGATAAGCAATTTACAAGATGGCCAAGGTTTCAACTCCGCCTTTGTACTTAACTAATCTTGTACCATTGCAATTCCAAAGCTATCATGTCCTGACTCCTCAGATACGACACCACCGCAGACATTTGGACATGTACTAGCAGCAGCACATAGTACACTTATCTGGTTTCTAAATTCCCGCCAACAATCCCCAGGATTCCACGGAAACAAGGGGATGGTAGCATTTGTATCAATTTCTTGGATGGACTGTAACTTAGTGAGACTAGTTTCGATAGGCAGAAGCCGACCCAGGTTTAGATCATGATCAACAAACTCCATACACTCCTCGACATCATTATTTGCTTGATCTGGTGGATGCCATAACTGCAGCAGTGCACTCAGCGCAGGTGTTGGTGTATCCTGGGTGGGGTTGTTGTTGAGGCAATCGGTCAAAGACGGTGTGAGCAACTCCAACTCACAGCTAACAACCAAAGAAGGTGGCAAGGTAGGCAAAGCATCGGGCGGTGCGGAAGCGATCTGTAGTACATCATCCACGGGCAAGGGTGTCTCTGTGGCCTCGAGGGTGCTACTACCAGAGTCAAGGACATACGTAGAGCACTTGGTTTGTGGTTCTGCGTCGAAACTAGTATCCTTGCACAGAGCAAGTGTGGCTACAACATGCTTGGGGATGTCCTCGAGCACTTCATCAGGGGTGACCACCATGTCATGGCATTCGACTATGGTGCTGGTTGCGGGTTCCATGTCATGACTCTCCGTCATCATCGTGATGTTGGTCTTGGAAATGATCTGGAGGTTGTCGCTAGGGGCGGGCGCCTCTTCATGGCACTCGGCCACGGCCAGAGCCACTGCCCATTCAGCGTACGGAGTGTCGTCGTAGAAGTACTCCAGGACCATATCATCATCTGGCATGGTGATTTTGGTGTAGATCGGAGGCACTTGTTCCAGCTTGAGGAATCAACAACCATCATAGAGAGCCCGACCATCCAGGGCCTCACGAGCTCGAGCTGCATCCCACTGGCAATGGAACTACACGTAGACGTCAACACAATATCTCCCATCGACAACCATGTCGTACGCACACAGGACATACCAAGCAGCATAGCGATGGAATACATCGCGAAGCGTCTCCATGGTCACTTGCAGATGCACGCTGCTCACCCTAACGTGAAACACAGCGTCTGGACGCAGAAGATTGTGGGTCGGCATTTCTTCAAACACTTGATAGGTGGAATTCTGATCTGGCTGTGATTCTACCTCGCTGGGGTGTTCCGAAGAAACTTTGCACAAATTCACCGAGTGAATTCGCACACTTCGCAAAGGTTTCACGGATCAAGCAACCAAAACCGAATTTGGTGGTGGAATTGGATGGATCGGTGGTGGTGAAAGGGTAGAAGACTCTGAATACCAACTGTTATGAACCTAGATACAATCCCTCGATAGATGTTGGATACAAAGGATTCACTCAAGATATAGGTACTGGATACACAAATGACAGTAGCAAGAAGGAGAATTCGGGAGAAAAGAGGTAAGGTAGGGAGGAGATAAGAGAAGAGCCAAGGGTGGGAGGAGATCAGCCGAAGCTGCCGTCTCTGCCTAAGCAGCCAGTTCGATGTTCTTCCATCCCCTTCTCAGGTGCCCCGGTACTCCCTTTTGTAGTACAGCTGCCGCAAGATGGGTCTTTGGCCCATCCAGCAGGGACACAACAGGGCCCAAGGCCCAGTAGAGGGTAGGTCCGTGACAGACTGAGCCTGCATTTCAAACTGAAAAGTACATATGCATGCAGCTGGCTTCATCAAGATGACCATCCGCTGAGTTTCGTCGCAGCCGGCAAGAAGGTGCAGGAGCCATTCCGTCCCGGTGTTCTGAATCTCCTCCCGGGCAGGTATAGGCCAAGACTCCCTCATGGCGTCCCATAGAGCACCGGCCATCGGACATCTGCAAGCGGCGTGGAAAGTATCCTCCCATTCCATGCCACAAACAGCACATATGTCAGTTTTTTCAATAGTTCTACTCTTTTTATTTTCCATTGTCGCAAGAGTGTTCGTAGCCAATCGCCAACCGAATATGCGTACCTTCGGGGGAGCAGGGCACCCCCACAATGCCTTCCAGACGGCACGGTTGCCGTCCGGTGCCCTGCTCGTGGCGCACATAGACGTGCGAAGTTTCTCCTCCAGGCCAAGCTTGTAGGCAGACCTGACGGAGAACAAGCCTCTCGGGTCCGGGCCCCAAGCTAGGACGTCTTCCATGTGTGGCGCCGGTCGCAGCTTGAGTATTTCGTCGACGTCATGAGTGATGAAGTTTTGTTGGAGTAGTTGTGCGTCCCACCGTCCTTGGTCGTTCAACAGTTCGGAGACGCGGCGGAGCCTGCACCTTCCCGGCAGCGAAACAGGCCTATATGAATCCGGCCTCGAGAGCCAAGGATCACGCCATATGCGTACTTGCTGGCCATTCCCGATCCGCCAAAGAAGCCCCTTCTTGAGGAGCTCGAGGCCGTACGTGATGGCCTGCCACGTTGATGACGCATTTCCTGTAAACACGGTATCCTCCAACCGACCATTAGGGTAATATTTCGCCTTCAAGACCTGCGCACAAAGGCTTTCTGGATTAGTTAGGAGCCGCCATGCTTGCCGGGCAAGAAGGGCCTGATTGAAGAGTCTGTAGTCCCGGAATCCAAGCCCTCCCATAGCTTTCGGTTTTATGATGTTCTCCCAGGCCATCCAATGTGTCTTCCTTTTCCCCTTCTGGGAACCCCACCAATAATTCCTAACCATTCGAGTTAGATCATCGCATACAGAGAAAGGGAGTTTAAAAACTCCCATGATGTATGTGGGAATAGATTGAGCAACCGCTTTTATCAAGATCTCTTTCCCTCCTGACGCCATGTTACCATCACCCCAGATACAAATCCTTTTCAGAAGTTTCACTTGAAGGTTTTGGAATCTACCCCTGTGCATCCTCCCTTCCGGCGTCGGCAGCCCGAGGTACTTCTCCTCAAAGTTTTCTTGTTGTATATCAAGTTCCCGCTTCACATTCAGTTGATCATTAGTAGGACAAGATTGTCCAAATAATATCGAGCATTTAGCTGGATTTATGAGCTGTCCTGTAGAACCTTCATAGGCCTGAATAACCCCCTTGACTGCAGCTGCTTGCTGTTGTGTTGCCTTGAAGAAAAGTAGCGTGTCATCCGCGAACAAAAGGTGTGAGACACCAGGAGCGCCACGACATATCTTTAGGGGTTCAATAACATTTGTTTGCACACCCTGTTTCAGCAGCTCAGAGAGACCATCAGCCACAAAAAGAAACAAGAAAGGCGAAAGGGGATCACCTTGCCGGAGACCACGCTCCGGTGCGAAGGATTCTAAAAGGGTTCCATTAAATTTTACAGTATATCTCACCGTGGTGACGCACGTCATAATCCATTGCACCCACCGATGAGCGAAACCCAATTTAGTCATCACTCCCTCCAAGAAGCCCCAATCAACCCGATCATAAGCTTTGGATAAATCCAACTTGTATGCACAATAGCTATTATCCGGTTTCTTTTCCTGATGTATGGCATGAATGCACTCAAACGCTAAGAGGGCATTGTCCGTGATGAGCCTCCCAGGGACAAATGCACTCTGGAACGGAGAAATAATCTCTTCCAACAAAGGCCGGAGACGGTTAACAAGACACTTGGCAACTATTTTGTAAATGACATTACAGAGGCTGATGGGTCTAAAATCTGTAACTCTTGTTGGTTCATCAGTTTTCGGAATGAGCACGATAATCGCTTCATTTACTCCATCAGGCATAATACCGGTGCGAAAAAACTCTCTTACCGCCCTAACCACTTCCTCCTTAAAAATGCTCCAGTTCCTCTGAAAAAAGCGTGCTGGTAGGCCATCCCTACCAGGTGCCTTAAGTGGGCCTATTTGGAATAGGCCATCAGCTATTTCCTTCTCTGAAAACTCTGCACACAGCTTCTCATTCATTGCATCAGTAACAATCGGATTAAAAAGTTCAATGACATGCGATGGATTCAGGTTGTTATCACGTGCAAAGATGGACTTGAAGTGTTCCTGAACCATTGAGCTCATTACCTTATGGTCTTTCTGCACCACGCCATTGTTGTCCACTAGCATCTTAACCTTATTTTTTCGAGCGCGCCAAACGGCCTTACGGTGAAAGAAATTTGTATTACGGTCCCCCTCCTTGAGCCAATCAATGCGTGAACGTTGCAGCCATAACATCTCTTCCTGGTACAGAAGTTCATTCATGTGATCATTTACCTTTTTTTATCTCGTCTCTGTCCGCATTCATGTTCAGGAGTTCCTCCAGTCTAGTTCTTGATTTTCCAACTCTCTTGTTACATTGCCGAATCTTTTCTTGCCCCAATCATGGAGTTTCAGCAGTAAACTTTTAAGCCCAGCCCTCACGTCACCAAGGTTAAACTTTGCTCCTGCCTCCTCCCATGCCTGTGCCACCCGTTCGGGTAGGCTTTCATCACGTTCCCATAATATCTCATACCTTCTGTAGCATGGCTTAAAAAATTTCTCTTCATCCTTCTCGCATTTTAACAGTATTGGGAGGTGATCAGAACAAGGGGACACATGATGTACCACCTTGGCAGATGTAAATAAATTTCTCCAATTATTATCAGCCACTGCTCGGTCCAGCCGTACTTTAACATTTCTATTCCGTCTTTGCTTATTGTCATATGTAAAAGGGGTTCCTTGGAAGCCCAAATCCACCAAGTCACAGCATTCAAGAGCATCCATGAACGCTATCATTTGATTCTCATTACGTTGTGTTGTTGCAAGGTGCTCAAACGACCACATGGCTTCGTTAAAGTCCCCTATAACACACCATGGAAGGTCTGACTTTGCCCGCAAATTTTGTAAACTTGTCCACATACGATGTCGGTTTTCCACTCGGGGTTCGCCGTAAACACAAGTAAGACGCCAAAGCGGTGCAGACGGGGACACACGGACATACGCATCGATAAACCTTTCATTCATATCTTGGATATCAACATACAACTGATCACACCAAAACAGAGCAAGACCTCCACTAAGACCATTACTGTCGACACCAGCAAAACCTCTGAGACCTAATCTATTTCGCAAACGACGAACTTTTTCTGAATTTTGCCTAGTTTCACACAAGAACACCATCCTCGCCTCGGTAGCCTTTACTAAAGCTACCAAATCTCGAACTGTCGGTTTGTTCCCAACGCCCCGATAGTTCCAACTCAGGCAATTCATTGCTCCTGACGGGGCGCCACATTCGGCCCCGTCAGTTTACCAGCGGCCCCAAGGCTGGTTGCCTCCTTATTCGTACCAACATCTGTCTCCATGTCCTCTTGGTTACCACCATCGTCCACCTGCAGGCCCTTAACTCTACCTTTCTTTGCCATGCCGCCCTCTGCTGTAGTAGATTGGCTCGTGTTTATTTTGGCACCTTTCAGCTCCACGTTCACGTTCCCTGCCTCTTCAGCCGCCCTCTTCCCTAGTACTGATTCCACATCAGCCATAGCAGTATCAACTGATCCAAAGGGAATAACCAGTGGACCAAACCCACGCATGGCCGGGATCGTGTCCGCCGAGTGCATGAAGCCCGGTAGGGGTGCTTTGACTGCCAACGGGATTGGCATCGGGATCCTACCGCGCCCCCGCCCTGCTGTTTTTGGCTGCCGGCATCCCACGCCACGCCCCCACCTAGTATTTGTATCTGTAACTTCATGTACGAGTTGCACCTGCATGGAACGCACTTGCTTAGCCAATTCCGCATCAATTTCAGGCTCACCACTATTCTCCTTCTCTTCAAACCCATCTCTGGCATCAACTCTATCCGGCACCCAGCTTCCCGTGTTATACTGGCGTCTGCTGCTCCTGCCCAGAGGTGCACTCCCAAGGTTGGATGATCCCGTGCTGCTGGTAGAGAAGTCAAGGCCCCTAGCCATTGCCGGTTTGGCCCCAGCTGGGATGCTAGCAGACCGCTGTTCAAATTTTCGCAATGGTGAGCAGCGCAGACGATCATCATATGCTTTCTTTGGTACACCCATTCTCTTATTTTCACATTCAGTGTCATCATGTCCGATGAAGCCACACCAGAAACAATAGTGTGGGACTCTTTCATACCTCAACTCATATTTTTCTGGCTCCTTGTCACTCCCTTTTATTCCAATAGTAACCTGCATCTGCAGCCTACGGTTGAGCGGCATCATTAGAAACTTTAGATGTTCTATTTTCTAATTATATAATTTTTATGTTAAATAATTTATTTTATATAAGTCAAATTGGCGATCTAGATACACGTGCATGACTTGTAAACTGAGATGGAGGGAGTAGCAGAATTAAGTTTGAGACCTCATGTTGAGACCACAAGTAAAAAATACCGTAGTGTTAAGCCTGGCCTCCATCCCTAAATCCCGGCTGAAAGCCCAAACAAATTAGATGCAAAATATGGTTTTAGGCTCATAACGTATCGGGATTCAAAACAGGTTCTACAGTACTATTCGACTTAAGAGATGTCCAAGGAAAACTAGAACAATCGTACAATGGCGCTAACCATCTCAGAGATAATAATGCTACTATCAATGGCTTGTTCATACTTAGAAAGATATGCCTAAACTTTCACTCTGTACATAAACCTTCTTTTCTCGTCTAAATGAAAAGGCAGCGTTCCTATCGGTTCCTAAAAAAAAAGATATGCCTAAACTTTCTCTTAGAAGAATAGTCCAAGAATCACACGAATCAATATTTAGTCCAACTTAAGTATACGCCATGGATGCATGTTGGCAACACGTACACACACTAGGTGACAAAGCTTCAAGCTTCGATGAGAAAGTCATAGCAGGACGAACTCGACGTACGGCCACCGGTGCCATGTTATTACAGCTGGATGGACAGAATTATTGCTGGTGACAACTTAATTGCATGACAGGCGCCCGACACCTGCCCGATATGCCTTCATCTCCAATAATTGATTGATTTCCTTCCATTCATTTGTTCCATGACAAAATGTTATCGATACACGCGCGCGGCTCCCGTGTCGTCCTACCTGGGCGACCCAGGGGCGACGGGATCCAGCCGGCCAACCACCCCTCTCCCGGAGCTTTCCCCGGGCCGCTGCTGCCGCCGGTAGGTGACGCAGTGGCGGCGGCCTCCTCTCGTTCCGAAGGTGGCGGGGGGGGGGGGGGGGGGGGGCTGGCCAGGTGAGCACGGCGGCTCCTTGGTGGGTTTGCGGTCTGTTGGCGCTGGCGGTGGGCGACGGGGCGGCGAGCCGCTGGGAGTGCTGCGGTGGGTGTCTCTAGGTGGGTGGCGGCCGGATCTGGCCGCGCATGGCCAGATCTTGCCTCCCCCATCCACGGCGGCCGGCGTTTCCTTTTGGGGCACTGGTGGTGGAGGTCGTGATGTGGGAGCAACGGTGCTGTGTCTGTGCGGGTAGCGGCTGGGCTTGGCCTCTTGGCCGGATCTGATCTCCCCATCTCCGACGGTTGCGGTGGCAAGGCGTGCGTCACGACGGCGTAGGAGGGCGGCTCTCGGCTAGATCTCGGGGAAGCGGCCTCGGGACGGTGGGTGCGCGGTGGTGCTGTGCACGGTGGCGCTGCAGGCCCGTTCTGGGCAGTGGTGGTTGCGGTGGTGGTGCCGGCGCTGATGCAGGCATCCCTTCATGGTGTTGTGGAGGCCATGGCGTTCTTCTTCCATTGGTTTGGTTCGCCGCTGTTGATGTTCGCAGCGGCCTGGCTCCTACCCTGGGTCAGCGGTGGCGAGGCATAAGGCTCTGGGTGAAAGCCTTGTTCTTCGACAGGGCTCGTTGCCGATGATGTAGGCGCCCGTGGGCATCCTCCTCCTCTTGGAGACATTGTCGAAGAGTACTTCTTCACACTGGATTGTGGCCGATCGGCGAGGAGCGGCGTTGGAGGCTGATGGCTAGGCCGGACCTTTCCCAATGTTTGGCGGGGCGGTCGTGCGCGGGTCTGGGCGAAAGCTTATTGATCGGCGAGGGTCGATTCCGGTGACGGTGGCGTCCTCGGGCGTCGTTTTTCCTTCTTGAAGGCGTCTCCGAAGATCTTGCTTAAAATCGCTCCGGATTGTGGTCATGTTAGGTGGTGTTTGGCTGTTTGTGTAGTCGTCGGTGTTGATTCATGTCTGTTTTCGAGCTTGTTTTCCTTATAAACCGGTCAATTATGTATTTGCTTTTTTCTCTCTTAATGAAATCGGCAGAGCTCCTGCCTTGCTTGTCAAAAAAAAATGTTATCGATCACATCCTTCAAGTTACTGTTCAAGTACCAAGAGCATACTGTTTGCATTTTTTATCAGCAACAACATATGGGTACTGCCTTCGTTCGGGTGCATAGGGCGTGCGCGTGCTCTAGGTCGGCAATTTGACTAACCAAATATAAATATGTATTATATGTGAAAAAAATGATATGTTTAGAAACTTCATCTATAGATGAATCCAATGAAATGATTTCAATGACATGTAACACATATTTATTTAGTTAAATTGACGACCTAGAAGCATGCACATGCCCTATGCACCTGGACGGAGGGAGTAATATGATTGCTGATTGGGATTGGATAATCTATTGAGAAAATGCATGTGGATTGTAACCGCCGAGCGAGGAAGTCCGAAGAATTTACATAGTGGAATTAATTGTGACCTCACATTGAGAACTACAAGGGAAAATTTGTGTAGTGTTGAGTCCCAGCCTCCGTCCCTAAAGCCCAGCAGACTGTCCAAATAAATTAGCACATGCTCACGAGGATGCAAATATGGTTCTAAAATCAGTTCGAATCATACTTCAGAATAGCTGCTACTTTGTTCGAATCCGGAGATATCCAAGGAAAACTTGAACGATTTTAGAACGGCACTGACCCTTTGAAGTAACAATGGCTGCTCTGCTTGGCTTGTTCATACTTAGATAGATATGCCTAAACTTACACTCACAAGCATAGTCCATGAGTCACAAGATTCAATATTTTGCACAATTGTTTCCTTATTGAATGGATATATTGTGTCTAATTGACTGAAGAATTATTGGTGCTGGCGACAACTCGCATGAAAGCCACCAGACACCCGAGTACCTTCCCGGATATGCATGCATCTCCCATAATTGCTTGCCTTCCAACCAATCATTCCATGGCAAAATGTTATCGATCGCATTCTCCAAGTTACTGTTGAAGTACAAGAGCACATTGATCGCATTTTTTACCGGCACCAACACATGGCTACTATGATTGGCTTGTTCATACATACATAGATAAGCCTAAACTTTCACTCACAAGCATAGTCCATGAGTCACACGACTCAATATTTTATCCAATTGCTTGCTTATTGAACGACAATATTTTTTCCAATTGACAGAAGAATTGCTGGTGATCTGACAACTCGCATGAAAGGCACCCGGCACCGGAGTACTTGCCACGATATAATTGCTTGCCTTCCATCCAATCGTTCCAGGACAAAATGTTATCGATCGCATTTTCCATGTTACTGTTGAAGTACAGGAGCACATTGATCGCATGTTTTACCGGCACCAACACATGGGTACTATGAATTGCTTGTTCATACATACATAGATAAGCCTAAACTTTCACTCACAAGCATAGTCCATGAGTCACACGACTCAATATTTTATCCAATTGCTTGCTTATTGAACAACAATATTTTTTCCAATTAACAGAAGAAATGCTGGTGATCGTGACAACTTGCATGAAAGGCACCCGGCACCGGAGTACCTGCCACGATATTCATGCATCTCCAATAATTGCTTGCCTTCCATCCAATCTTTCCATGACAAAATGTTATCGATCTCATTCTCCAAGTTACTGTTGAAGTACAAAAAGCACATTGATTGCATTTTTGACCAGCAACAACACATGGGTACTATAATTGTTGATTGGGGCTGGAAAATCTGTTGAGCATGGGCATGTGGATTGTAAATGATGTGTGAGCAAGTCTTGAAGTGTACATAGTGAATATAATTTTGAGACCTGACGTTGAGAACTACAAGTAAAAATTAGTGTAGTGTTGACTCCAGACCTCCATCCCTAAAGGCCGGTCGAAAGCCTAAATAAAGTATCCCATGATCACAAGGATGCAAAATATGGTTTCAGACTCAGTTTGTATCAGAATTCAGATCAGTTGCTGCTCTGTTCGACTCAGTAGTTATCCAAGGAAACTAGAATAATTTTACAATGGTGCTGACCATCTCGAGGTAATAATGGCTGCTCTGCTTAGCTTGTTCATACTTAGATAGGTATGCCTACACTTTCACTCACAAGCATAGTCCATGAGTCACATGACTTAATTTTTTGTCCAGTTGTTTTCTTATTGAACGGCAATATTTTGTCCAGTTGACCGTAGAATTGGTGGTGATTGTGAAAACTTGCATGAAAGGAACCCGACACCCGGGTACCACCCTGGATATGCATGCATTTCCAATAAATTCTAGGCTTCCATCCATTCGTTCCATGACAAAATGTTATCCAACTCATTCTCCATGTTACTGTTGAAGTACAAAGAGCACATTGATTCCATTTTTGATGAGCAACAACACATGTGGACAATGATTTCTGATTGGGATTGGATAATCTATTGAGCATGGGCATGTGGATTATAATCACTGATAGAGGAAGTCTGGAGAATTTACATAGTGGAATTATTTTGGGACCTCACGTTGAGAACTACAAGTAAAAAATTGGTGTAGTGTTGAGTCCTAGCCTCCATCCCTAAAGGCCAGCAGAATGCCAAAATAAATTAGCACGGGCTCACGAGGATGCAAAATATGGTTTCAAACTCAGTTCGTATAAGAATACAGAACAATTGCTACTATGGTCGTATCCCGCATCAAGGACGCACATGCATCGCCGACCTCATGGCCGTCGAAGTCGCGGCAGTCGAAGCCTCCACCCCTGTGAGGTCACTTCCAAGAGGAGGAAGAGTCCGTAGTTCAATTAGTACAGAATGTAGTCTTCGAGTATCACAACCAAAATTTACTGATTCAACACCGTTAAAGAAAATTACTGATTCAACAAAAGGGGAACCAAAGAATATTGATGTCTACTACGCAACTTTATTCTTGTAGACTTTGTTGGGCCTCCAAGCGCAGAGTTTTGTAGGACATCAGCAAATTTCTCTCAAGTGGATGACCTAAGGTTTATCAATCCGTGGGAGGTGTAGGATGAAGATGGTCTCTCTCAAACAACCCTGCAATCAAATACAAGCAATCTCTTGTGTCCCCAACACACCCAATACAATGGTAAATTGTATAGGTGCACTAGTTCGGCGAAGAGATGGTGATACAAGTGTAGTATGGATAGTAGATATAGGTTTTTATAATCTGAAATAATAAAAACAGCAAGGTAACAAGTGATAAAAGTGAGCACAAAATGGTACTGCAATGCTAGAAAACAAGGACTAGGTTTCATACTTTCACTGGTGCAATCCCTCAACAGTGTTAACATAATTGAATCATATAACAATCCCTCAACGTGCGACAAAGAATCACTTCAAAGTTCCTATCGGAGAAAGTAGGACCAAAACATGTATCAACCTCTATGCCTAGAGTACCCCAATGTCACCACGGAAATCCGCAAGTTGATTACAAAAACATATGTCATGTGATCTTGGTAAATTACCCCATTGTCACCACAGGAATCCACAAGCAAGACATACATCAAGTGATCTCAAATACAAATATTCAATCCAACATACGAAACTTCAAAGAGCAAGACTCAATTCATCACAACAAGGTAGAGAGGGAAGAGCACCATATGATCCAACTATATTAACAAAGCTCATGGTACATCAAGATCGTGTACTATCAAGATCACGAGAGAGAGAGAGAGATCAAACACATAGCTACTGGTATATACCCTTAGCCCCGAGGGTGAACTACTCCTCATCATGGAGACCGCCGGGATGATGAAGATGGCCTCCGGTGATGGTTTCCCCCTCCGGCAGGGCACCGGAAAAGGGCTCCAGATGAGATCACTTCAGAACAGAGGCTTGTGGCAATGGAGTAAAAGTTCTAGGTCAAGTTTTGGGGGTTTCTCAATATATAAGAATTTTCAGCATCAGAATCATGCCAGGAGGTGCCATAGGGGGACCACAAGGGGGTAGGGCGCGCCTCCTGCCCTTGTGGGGCCCCTGTGGGTCTTCTGGTGCTCCCTCGAAGCTTCCTGGGTCTCTTTCCTTCCAGAAAAAATCGTCAAAAGTTTCATCGTGTTTGGACTTCGTTTGGTATGGATTTTCTGGAAAACCAAAAACAAGCAAAAAACAGCAACTGGCACTGGGCACTAGATTAATATGTTAGTCCATGAAAATCATATAAAAGTGCACCAAAACCATATAAAATTATTGTAAACATGGCATGAATACTTCATAAATTATAGATACGTTGGAGACGTATCAGCATCCCCAAGCTTAATTCCGGCTCGTCCTCGAGTAGGTAAATGATAAAAGAAATAATTTATGAAGTGTGAATGCTAGCATAGTGCATAAGTTTGATCAATGATAATTTCTATCACTTTTTCTAGCATCATAAACAGCAACTCTTTCTCATAAAACTCATCATGATAAAAGAGCAATTGATTCACATGTTATGGTTTAAACAATGCACTCTCTTGAAACTCCACAACCTATGTTCTTAGTCACCAAACAGCTACTATTCGTCTTATTCTCAGAAAAGTCTATATAAGAGCTTCACATACTCAATTATCATATAGTCTTCTATGATTGCTGGTACTCAAAGCATATTTTTAGAACAAACAGCATCCATCAAACACAGAAGAAGATAGGGGCTTAATGTTTCGCCTCCCAACTTACTTATCAGAGATAATTGTCAACAATAATAATTCATGGTCAAATATATTCAACTGGATATATGTGCCTGGATCTTTCCCCAACACACAATGCTTGCCAAGTGGAGTGTTTTTAAGATTGAAATAAGAAGTTGACTCAACAAAAATAAAATTTGACAGAAAAAGTAAAAGATATGCCCTTCACAGAGGGAAGCAAGGATTTGCTTATGTGCCAGAGCTCATTGGTTAAAACAGAGATAATTTCATTTGAGAGGTGTACTTTTCCTGTCAACGGTTTAACGACAAAGTTTTCAATATCTTCCATGCTAAACACATTAATGGCGGTTCCCATGCAATAGTTTTTTTCTCCCTTTCCACCATACAAACACAAACCATGGCTAGCCGAATTTACGGGTGCCTGCCAACTTTCAACTTTCTAGCGGGAGTGTTTATATAAATAATTCAGGACTGGGCATCCTTTTTACCGGCCTCCCTCAAATTTGACGAGTGAATACACTCTCGTCGGTGAGTAAAACACACTTAGCATGGAAGATATCGACTACCCCATCGCTCCATGAGCGGTACGGGCACACAAAACAGAAGTTTATTTGAAGGTTTAGAGGTGGCACATGAAAATTTACTTGGAATGGCAGTGAAATACCATATATAGGTAGGTATGGTGGACACTCATGAAAGAAACTTGGCTCAAGGGTTTTGGATGCACCAGCAGTATTCCCGCTTAGTACAGAAATTTTGGCTAGCAAAAGATTATAAACAAGCACCACATGTTGGAGGATCCATAACAATATAAGTTCTATGCAAATATACCCAAACATAACTCATTACGTTGTCTTCCTTGTCCAACTTCAACTAATTTACTCAAGTTTGAAAATAATTATTGAGCTCACAATCATAAAAGATGTCCAAGATAACATATTTGTATGTCAAATTTCTTTTTCTTATACTAATCTTTCATGAATTGCTTGTATGGCCAATATTGTGATTGTCAAACTTCAATAGATTTTACTTTATAAACCCAATGTGAAACTACTACTAAGCATATAGAACATGGATAATTTCAGATTTATGATATTCAATTCATTCAATAATTTACTCTTCGGATATAAGTGTAGCACAAGAGTGAATGATAAACTACTGCAAAAGATATAAGTGAAGAACAAAGAGTAGTTAAACAAATAGGTAGCTATGTATAAAATCTCTTCCAATCAAAGTTTTCAGATCTAAGAATTATATCAAACAGCAAACAAAATAAAAAGGACACTCCAAGAATAGCACATATCATGTGAACAAATAAAAACTTAGATTCAACCGAGACTAACCGATACTTGTTGGTGAAGAGAGTGGGATGCCTAACATGGCATCCCCAAGCTTAGATGCTGGAGACTTCTTGTAATATTGACTTGGGGTGCCTTGGGCATCCCCAAGCTTGAGCTCTTGTGTCTCGTTAATTCCTCTTATATCACGGTTTCCCCTAAGTCTCAAAACTTTATCCACACCAAACTTAACAAGAACTCGTGAGATAGGTTAGTACACATAAGAATAGATCACCAAATCATGTACTATCAAGACAAGTTGCATAATAATTTTTCAAACATTAGCTACTGTATACTATCATTTTCACAATTTATATCTACCAATATAAGCCATGAAAACTCTAGGATAAGCAGATAACAGAACTATAACAGCAATTTGTCTAAACAGAACAGTCTGTAGCAATTAATTCCAAAAGTGTACTTCTGTAACTCAATACATTCTGAAAAATTAGGAAGTAATAAAAAATGTGTATGATAGTATTGTGTAAAAATTTCAGAAAGTTTCCACATTCCAGTAAAATATGGTAATTCAAACACTACAACAAAAGTTTCTGTTTCTGCACAGCACACATCAAACATGCGATTCAAACATCCTAAAGGAAAACCTTGGCACTTTTATTGAAAAACACGATTACAAATAACATCAAGCAAAGCCCAACAAAAGAAAATGACACTCCAAGCAAAACACATATTATGTGACGAATTAAAATATAGTTCCGAGTGAGGTATACCGATAGTGTTGAAGACGAAGGAGGGGATGCCTTCCGGGGTATCCCCAAGCTTATATGCTTGATTCTTCCTTGAATATTACCTTGGGGGTGCCTTGGGCATACCCAAGCTTAGGGCCTTGCCGCTCCTTATTCTCCTCATATCGGTATCTCACCCAAAACTTGAAAACTTCCATCACACAAAACTTAACGGAACTCATGAGATGGGTTAGTATAATAAAATAAATATTTCACTTAGGTACTATCAATACAAGATTAATAATTGTTCTCACATAATTCGTAATATATTCTATCATTTCCATAATTTATACCACTCAATATGAGCTATGGAAACACTAAAAAAAGTAAACTGTGCACGCAAAACAGAATCTATCAAAAACAAAACAATCTGTAAAGATCTAGTTTTTTATCATACTTCTGTAACTCATAAATTTCTGAACAATTACCACGTAACAGAGAACTCATATATTATTACTGTGTAAAAAATTCAAGAATTTATCACGTTCCAGTACAAGAAAACAATTCATGTACTGGACGCAAAAGTTGCTGTTTTCAAACAGCAACTCATAAACTTCCAAACTGAGCATGGCAAAGGCTAAACTTGGCACTTTATTGAAATCAAATATACAAAACATGATTACTACAGTATCTTAATCATATGAACACACAAAAACAGTAAGGATAAATATTGGGTTGCCTCCCAGCAAGCGCTTTTCTTTAAAGCCTTTTAGCAAGGCATGATGATTTTAATGATGCTCACATAAAAGTAAAGAATTGAAACATAAAAATAGCATCATGAGACATATAGCAAACAAATTTAAGCCTAACCCACTTCCTATGCATAGGGATTTTGTAAGAAAACAATTCATTGTAGCAAGAATCAACTAGCATAGGAAGGCAAAACAAGTATAACTTCAAACTTTTCAACATAAAGAGAGGAAACTTGATGTTGTTGAAATATATATAAGCATATCTTCCCCTCTCATAATAATTTTCAATAGCATCATTAACAAATTCAACAATATAAGTATCACATAAAGCATTCTTTTCATGATCCATAAGCATAGAAAATGTATTACTTTCCACATAAGCAAATTTCTTCTCATTAATAATAGTGGGAGCAAACTCAACAAAATAACTATCATGAGATACTTGATTGACATAACCAAATTGAACATCAAAATCATGATGACAAGTTTCATGATTATCATTACTCTTTAGAGCATACATGTCATCACCATAATCATCATAGATAGCTGATACGTCTCCAACGTATCTATAATTTATGAAGTATTCATGCCATGTTTACAATAATTCTATATGATTTTGGTATGATTTTATTAGAACTAACCCGGACTGACGCTGTTTTCAGCAGAGCTACCGTGGTGTTGTTTTTGGGCAGAAATAAAAGTTCTCGGAATGAGCTGAAAATTTACGGAGAATATTTTTGGAAAATATAAAAAATACTGGAGCGAAGAGTCACCAGAGAGGAAGGCCGAGGAAGCCACAAGCCACAGGGGCGTGGCCCCCCCTAGGGCGCGCCCCCCTGGCTTGTGACTTCCTCGGGAACCTTCTGGACGTGGGACCAACGCCAAAAACTCTTATAAATACAGAAACCCCCAAAAAGAAACCTAGATCGGGAGTTCCGCCGCCGCAAGCCTCCAGAGCCACGAAAAACCAATCGGGAGCCCGTTCCGGCACCCTGCCGGAGGGGGAAACCATCACCGGAGGCCATCTTCATCATCCCGGCGGTCTCCATGACGAGGAGGGAGTATTTCACCCTCGGCGCTGAGGGTATGTACCAGTAGCTATGTGTTTGATCTCTCTCTCTCTCTCGTGTTCTTGAGATGGCACGATCTTGATGTACCGCGAGCTTTATTAATATAGATGAATCATATGGAGTTTTCCCCTCTCTATCTTCTTGTGATGAATTGAGTTTTCCCTTTGAAGTTTTCTTATCGGATTGAGTCTTTAAGGATTTGAGAACACTTGATGTATGTCTTGTGATGGGATATCCGTGGTGACAATGGGATGTTCTATTGATCACTTGATGTATGTTTTGGTGATCAACTTGCGGGTTCCGTGACCTTGGGAATCTATGCATAGGGGTTGGCACATGTTTTCGTCTTGACTTTCCGGTAGAAACTTTGGGGCATTCTTTGAAGTTCTTTGTGTTGGATTGAACATGATGAATCTGAAATTCTGTGATGCATATCGTATAATCAAGCCCATGGGTACACGTGGTGACATTGGGGTATCTAGGTGACATTAGGTTTTTGGTTGATGTGTATCTTAAGGTGTTATTTTAGTACGAACTCTAGGGCTGTTTGTGACACTTATAGGGATAGCTCATACGATTGATCGGAAAAGATAACTTTGAGGTGGTTTCGTACCCTACAATAATTTCTTAGTTTGTTCTCCGCTATTTGTGACTTTGGAGTGAACTCTTTGTCGCACGTGAGGGATTTACATATGATTCAACTATGTTAGTATTGTTGAGAGAACTTGCACTAGTGAAAGTATGAACCCTAGGCCTTGTTTCTAAGCATTGTAATACCGTTTTTGCTCACTTTTGTTACTTGCTACCTTGCTGTTTTTATATTTTCAGATTACAAAAACCTATATCTACCATCCATATTGCACTTGTATCACCATCTCTTCGCCGAACTAGTGGACCTATACAATTTACCATTGTATTGGGTGTGTTGGGGACACAAGAGACTCTTTGTTATTTGGTTGCAGGGTTGCTTGAGAGAGACCATCTTCATCCTACACCTCCCACGGATTGATAAACCTTAGGTCATCCACTTAAGGGAAATTTGCTACTGTCCTACAAAACTCTGCGCTTGGAGGCCCAACACGAGTCTATAAGAAGAAGGTTGCGTAGTAGACATCAAGCTCTTTTCTGGCGCCGTTGCCGGGGAGGTGAGTGCTTGAAGGTATATCTTTAGATCTTGCAATTGAATCTTTTAGTTTCTTGTTTTATCACTAGTTTGGTTTTATAAAAGAAAACTACAAAAAAAATATGGAATTGAGGTTGCCTCATATGCTTCATCTTTTTAATGTCTTTCGTGAAAATGATGGAAAGGAAAATTGTGCTCAAGTGTTAGAAGAAGTTATTAAAATATTTGGCACTAAATCTTTGTGTGATGAGCATGATTGCAATGTTGTTAGTATGAATTCTTTGAATATCCATAGTACTAATGATGATTGCACTAGTCATGATAAAAAGATTTCTTATAAGCATGTCAATTTTTGTGGAGTGCATAGAGTTTGTGAAGACATGCCGAAAAGGGAAGATAGATTTTGTAAGAGGCATAAGTATTTAGAAACTAAATGGTTGCAAGAGAGGCTATATGTTTGTACTGAAAGACTTAATATTTCTCGCTATCCTTGTGAACTTTGCAATGAAAGTGGTCATTTTAATTTCCAATGTGAATTATTTCATGATCGAATTGTGTCCAAAAATTGTGATAATCTCATTACCCTTGAGCATCATAATGAACTTAGTCTATTTTTGGGGTATGAAGAAATGAAACATAAAACTAAGGATGTTCCAGCTTGGGTTCTCATGAAAATGATTGATTTTGATCTTAATGAAATCTATATGTATTGCGTGGTAAATTGCATTGAGAATCCTTATATTGCCAATTACTTAAATACAAGAAAACAAATAGAAGATGAAGAGAATGCTAATGAAGTGGAAGAGGTTTCCCAATATCCTCCTATTTTTTCTTATGATGAATCAGGTAACAAGGAGGTGCTTTTTATTCAACCAACCTCTTCAAAAAGAAGCTTGGAGGAATTAAATAAACCCACACATAATGTGGTGAAGAAGAAAAGAAGGAAAAGTAAAGGTAAACAGGTATCTCTCCCAAATAATGACACCCCTTATAATCTTGAAAATCTTTTTGGCACCAACTTAGAAAATTGTGATGATAATAATTGTTATACGATTGGTGCTATTCATACTATTAATGATGAGAGTGATTATGCTTATGTTATGCAAAGCCACAAGCTTGGGGATGCTATGTTTGATGAGAATGACATGTTTGAGAATTTATTTGCCGCAATTAATGTTTATCCCAAGCTTGGAGATGCTATGTTTAATGAACATGATGTTTTTAGTCCCCCAAGTTTTGATGTGCAAATTTATTATGATGATAGCATACCCCCTATTTATGATGATTGCAATATTTATGAAAGTGGGTTTGGAAGAGTGTCAACTTTAGATAATAATTATCCCACTATTTTGGAGGGTGTTGAATCTTATTATAATGATAAAAGTGGATTTGGAGAGGTCACGGCTTTATTTATTAATGATTCCACTATTTTGGAAGAGGTTTCAATTGACTATGATGAGAAAAAAGTTGCTACTTATGATGATTATTGTGAAGATACTTATGTTATAAAGAGTAGTGATAATTATTGTCATAATTTTGAATATCCTTTTACTGAACATTAATCTTTTAATGTGGAAACAATTTTTAGTATTCGTGCTTCATATGATACTCCCACTATTATGAATGAGAAGAAAATTGCTTATGTGGAGAGTGACAAATTTTCTATGCTTGTGGATCATGAAGAGAATGCTTTATGTGCTGGTTATATTGTGAAATTCCTTCATGATGCTACTGAAAATTATTATGAGGGAGGAACATATGCTTGTAGGAATTGTAATAATATCAAGTTTCCTCTCTATGTGTTCAAAGTTTTGAAGTTATGCTTGTTTTGCCTTCCTATGCTAGTTGATTCTTGTTCCCATAAGTTGTTTGCTCACAAAATCCCTATGCATAGGAAGTGGGTTAGACTTAAATGTGCTTTTCATGAGATTCATGATGCTCTTTTGCATGTTTCAATTATTATTCCTATGTGAGCATCATTGAAATCATCATGCCTAGCAAAAAGACACTAAAGAAAAGCGCTTGTTGGGAGACAAACCAACACTTTTACTTTATGTTTTAGTGTATTCACATGATTAAGCTACTGTATTAATCATGTTTTATAGCTTTTGTTTCAATAAAATTCCAAGTAAAGCCTTTGTGATAGTGTGGATGATAGTTGACTTGATTCTGTGCAAAAACAGAAACTTTTGCTCTCAGTCCAGGATTTTTTTTATTCACTGGAACGTGATTTTGATCTGAATTTTTTTAATCATGATTTATATACAAATTTCCTAGATTTTCCTAATTTTTAAGAATTTTTAGAGACAGGGAAGTATGGTTACACTACAGATCTTCACAGACTGTTCTGTTTTTGACATGTTCTGTTTTGCATGCATAGTTTCCTTGTTTTAGTGTTTCCATAGCTTATATTTAGTGGTATAAATTATGGGAATGATAGAATACAGTAGGTATCATGTGGGAACAATTATGAATCTTGTCTTGATAGTACCTAAGTGAATGATCTTTGTTTATTATACTAACCCATCTCACGAACTTCCGTTAAGTTTTATGTGATTGAAGTTTTCAAGTTTTGGGTGAGACACCGATATGAGGAGAATAAGGAGTGACAAGAACCTAAGCTTGGGGATGCACAAGGACCCCCCAAGGAAATATCCATGGAAGACTCAAGCGCCTAAGCTTGGGGATGCCCCGGAAGGCATCCCCTCTTTCGTCTTCAACACTATCGGTATATCTTACTTGGAGCTATATTTTTATTCATCACATAATATGAGTTTTGCTTGGAGTGTCATTTTATTTTGTTTTTTTATGTTAGGTGTTATTTATAATCTTGTTTTTCAATAAAAAGTTCCAAGAATTGCCTTAGGATGCTTGCATTGCATGTTTGATGTGTGCTGTGTAAAAAACAGAAACCTTTGCTGTATTGTTTGAATTTTCATATTTTACTGGAACGTGTAAAGTTTCTGAAATTTTTACAAAGTGTTTTAATATAAATTCCTTAGCATGTCCTAAATTTTAATAATTTTTTTAGTTACATAAGTACACTGTTTTCATAAATTGCTACATACTGTTCTGTTTAGACAGATTGCTGTCATAGTTTCGTTATCTACTTATCCTATAGTTTCCATTTCCTATATTGCTAGATATAAATTGTGGAAATGATAGAATACAGTACCTAATGTGTTAAAATTATTATGAAACTTGTCTTGGCAGTACATAAAGAGTTGATTTATTATTATGTGTACTAACCTATCTCACGAGTTCTTTTCGAGTTTTGTGTGGAAGAAGTTTTTGAGAATAGGTGAAACCATGATATGAGAGGATTGAACGAGATACAAAAGCTCAAGCTTGGGGATGCCCAAGGCACCCCAAGTAAATATTTCAAGAAGTCTCAAGCATCTAAGCTTGGGAATGCTATGCGTCCCACCTCTCTTCATCGACAATTATCGGTTAGCCTATGTTGAGCCTAAATTTTTATTCGTTCACATGATGCGTGCTATTCTTGGAGTGTTATTTTTCTTTTGCTTGCTGTTTAAATAAAATACTCAGATCTGAAAATCATTATTGAGACAGAGTCCTCACATAGCTATTTAATTGTTGGCTACTCATTGATCTTCACTTTTATCTTTTTGGAGTAGTTTGTCATTCACTCTCGTGCTTCACTTATATCCTATGAGTAAATGGTTGAATGAATTGAATATCATAAATCTGAAATTAAATGTGCTTCATATACTTATCCCATGGGGAGTAATGACTTCACACATAATAAGTATATGTGGTAAAATTTATTGAAAGTTAGCAAACACCGCATTGGTCACTTGAACAATTCATGAAAGAATATTGAAGGAGGAGAGATTCCACATATAAACATACTACCTTGGACATCTTCTATGATTGTGAGCTCAATAATTATTTTCAAACTTGAGTAAATTAGTTGAAGTTGGACAAGGAAGACAACTTAATGAGTTATGTTTGGGTATATTTGTATAGAAGTTATATTGTTATGGATCCTCCAACATATGATGCTTGCTTCCACCTCATACTAGCCAAAACTTCCGCACCAAGTAGAAATACTACTTGTGCATCCAAACACCCTTAAACCAGTTTTGCCATGAGAGTCCACCATACCTACCTATATGCGGTATTTACCTGCCGTTCCAAGTAAATTTGCATGTGCCAAACTCTAAACCTTCAAATAATATTCTGTTTTGTATGCCCGAATCGCTCATATAGTGACTAAGGGCTGTCAGTATCTTCCATGCTAGGTGGGTTATTCTCACGATATGTGTTGATTCACTATCATTCATGAGAAAGTGGCTGGTATTCGGGATGCCCAGTCCCATGCTCAAAAATCAAATCAAAATATAATGAAACAAAACTCCCCCAAGATTGTTGTTTGTATGGACGGTACCCGTGGATTCGGCTCGCCGTGGAGTGTGATTGATTGGTGGAGGGGGAGTAAAAAATTTACCATTCTGTTTGGGAACCGCCTATAATGTATCTGGCATGGAAGATACCGAGATCTCTCGGTTTTTATGTTGACAATGAAAGCATACCGCTCAAAATTATTATTCATCTCTGTTTTAAAAGCTCGAGCTCTGGCACCTCTGCAAATCAATGCTTCCCTCCGCGAAGGGCCTATCTTTTACTTTCTAGTACTTACCTTTATGCAAGAGTCATGGTGATCTTCACCACTTCCTAAATTTCGCCTTTTTCTTTTGGCAAGCGTCATGTGTTGGGGAATGATCTAGACATATATATCCACACAAATATATTTGATCATGAATTATTATTGGTGACAATTATCTATATGATAAATAAGTTGGGAGGCGAAACATTAAGCCCCTATCTTTCTCTGTGTTCAATGGACGCTATTTGTTCTAAAAATATGCTTTGAGTGTCAATAATCATGGAAGACTATATGATAGTTGAGTATGTGGAATTTGCTAAATCAAAGCTCTTACATAGACCCTTCCTGAAAATAAGATGAATTGCAATTGTTCGATGACTAGGAATATGGTTTGTTAGTTTTCAAGAAACTTTCTAGTTTATACTTTAACATGTGAATAGCTTGTTACTTGATCATGAGAAGTTTTATGAGATGAGCTACTGTTTATGGTTTATATTGATGCTAGAAAAAGTGATTGGAATTATCATTGATCAAACTTGTGCACTTGCTAGCATTCACACTTCATAAATTATTTCTTTTATCATTTACCTACTCGAGGACGAGCAGGAATTAAGCTTGGGGATGCTGATACGTCTCCAACGTATCTATAATTTATGAAGTATTCATGCCATGTTTACAATAATTCTATATGATTTTGGTATGATTTTATTAGAACTAACCCGGACTGACGCTGTTTTCAGCAGAGCTACCGTGGTGTTGTTTTTGTGCGGAAATAAAAATTCTCGGAATGAGCTGAAAATTTACGGATAATATTTTAGGAAAATATCAAAAATACTGGAGCGAAGAGTCACCGGAGAGGAAGGCCGAGGAAGCCACAAGCCACAGGGGCGTGGCCCCCCTAGGGCGCGGCCCCCTGGCTTGTGACTTCCTCGGGAACCTTCTGGACGTGGGACCAACGCCAAAATCTCTTATAAATATAGAAACCCCCGAAAAGAAACCTAGATAGGGAGTTCCGTCGCCGCAAGCCTCCAGAGCCACGAAAAACCAATCGGGAGCCCGTTCCGGCACCCTATCAGAGGGGGAAACCATCACCGGAGGCCATCTTCATCATCCCGGCGGTCTCCATGACGAGGAGGGACTAGTTCACCCTCGGGGCTGAGGGTATGTACCAGTAGCTATGTGTTTGATCTCTCTTTCTCGTGTTCTTGAGATGGCACGATCTTGATGTACCGCGAGCTTTATTAATATAGATGAATCATATGGAGTTTTCCCCTCTCTATCTTCTTGTGATGAATTGAGTTTTCCCTTTGAAGTTTTCTTATCGGATTGAGTCTTTAAGGATTTGAGAACACTTGATGTATGTCTTGCGATGGCATATCCGTGGTGACAATGGGATGTTCTATTGATCACTTGATGTATGTTTTGGTGATCAACTTGCGGGTTCCGTGACCTTGGGAATCTATGCATAGGGGTTGGCACATGTTTTCGTCTTGACTTTCCGGTAGAAACTTTGGGGCACTCTTTGAAGTTCTTTGTGTTGGATTGAACATGATGAATCTGAAATTGTGTGATGCATATCGTATAATCAAGCCCATGGGTACTCGTGGTGACATTGGGGTATCTAGGTGACATTAGGGTTTTGGTTGATGTGTATCTTAAGGTGTTATTTTAGTATGAACTCTAGGGCTGTTTGTGACACTTATAGGGATACCTCATACGATTCATCGGAAAAGATAACTTTGAGGTGGTTTCGTACCCTACAATAATTTCTTCATTTGTTCTCCGCTATTTGTGACTTTGGAGTGAACTCTTTGTCGCACGTGAGGGATTTACATATGATTCAACTATGTTAGTATTGTTGAGAGAACTTGCACTAGTGAAAGTATGAACCCTAGGTCTTGTTTCTAAGCATTGTAATACCGTTTTTGCTCACTTTTGTTACTTGCTACCTTGCTGTTTTTATATTTTCAGATTACAAAAACCTATATCTACCATCCATATTGCACTTGTATCACCATCTCTTCACCGAACTAGTGCACCTATACTATTTACCATTGTATTGGGTGTGTTGGGGACACAAGAGACTCTTTGTTATTTGGTTGCAGGGTTGCTTGAGAGAGACCATCTTCATCCTACACCTCCCACGGGTTGATAAACCTTAGGCCATCCACTTAAGGGAAATTTGCTACTGTCCTACAAAACTCTGCGCTTGGAGGCCCAACACGAGTCTACAAGAAGAAGGTTGCGTAGTAGACATCAATAGCAACTTCACTTCCATTTTTTTCTGTAGTTTTCTTTTATAAGCCGAACTAGTGAAAAATAAGAAACTAAAAGATTCAATTGCAGGATATAAAGATATACCTTCAAGCACGACATACATCAAGTGATCTCAAATCCTAATATTCAATCCAACATATGAAACTATTGGGGAACGCGACAGAAAACAAAAAAAATTGGTACAGCGAGCGCGCCCAGGATCACTAAGGAGATGCATACAAGGTTTGATCTGATCATTACCGACTCGTAGCGCAGCGGAAGTAGAGTTGATGAAGATCGGTGGTGCTGATCCCCGCAGATAGGATTTACAACCTCCCAACCGTGACGATGTACTTCCTCGTCGGACAGCCCTTCGGGACGTGGTCGGACAGTCCCTCGGACGATGTCACGGACAGCCCTTCGGAAGGACCCTCGAAACTCGAACTCTAACTCGGACACCCTTCGGGAGGACCCTCGAACAGCCCCTTGGGCAAAAGATCGAAATTACGACCTCTCTACGGGGTTGCACACATACGGTGTCAGTTATCCGGCAGGGCTTCGCCGTCCAGAACTAGTTCCCACCGGAACCCAGACAGCCTTTCGGCTCTACGAAACTATTTCGCTGGGAGGGAGAGAGAAGGCCAGATCATGATTGGCATTTGTATGTTGAGAAAGAGTGTGTGTGGAGAGTGCATCTCCACCTCTATTTATAGGAAAAACCGAAGGGGTAGGGTGGCACTTCAAATACCCAAAAAACCCATCACATGGAGTTTCCAAAGGGGCAAAATGGGAAGGCTAGAGGATCTCCATGGAGGAGATCCTCCTTGGCCGGCCACCACAAGTGGGCCCCCCCATGAGGGGCTCTCATCCATCCGTGTCATTCCCAAAAGATATTTTGTGGAAGGTCAACTTCCAACCATAACCATAAATGCATTTTCACTATTCACGAAACCAATTTTTCATGACCGATAAATCCGAAAATATTTCTATGGGTCCTTGAATAATTCCAGTACCCACTAAAACAATTCTAGACACGTTCCGAAACATTTTCAGATCAGTGATTTTCATCTGTGAAAAGCAACCAAAGCGGTTCCGGCAGTCCGAAACATTTCCGGTTTTTGTCTCCGAAAAATCCTAGAAGTTACCAGAACAATTCTGGTACCCTTCAATAATTTCTAGGCATATGCTGAAACCAATTTGACTTAATGGTATACTCCGAAACAATTTTTCGGTTTTACCAAAACTCTTCCGGTGTTCTCTCTCCGGAACTCTTCCGTTGTCCCCGAAACTTTTCCGGTGATTTTCTCTCAGACTCCCTGTCTAGTATTCAGCAGAGAGATGACCCTTAAGCGTGTGACCCTATAGGTTCGGTGAAGTATAGACATGACCGGAACACTTTCCGATCAATGATCAACATCGGAACCGTGGACACCTATATTGACCCCTATACCCACACGAATAAATATTCGAGTGAACCTCCAGTTGCCGTGTGCTATTCCTTTTACTTCGCGATATGTTACAAACACCCGAGGTGAGATTTATCGGCATCCCCGTGAATCAACACTTGTCCACTATGCCAGTTACCTCGTTACCGGTATTGTTCTCTTTTCTCGTTCCCGTGTATTGGCATCCCCGTGATCGAATCACATTGTGTCTGGCCAGACGATGATGGATACCGTAACACCGAGAGGGCCTAGAGAATATCTCTCCATCATCGGAGGAGCAAATCCCAATCTTGAGCTACCAAGTTACTTGTCATACTTTTCCGTGAACCCGTAAGCCGCCATAATAGCCACCCTTGTACAGATGACGTTTAACAAACCCCAAAGTTCACGAAGCAAGTACGAAGGAACTCGATACTCTCATGGTCTAAGGAATTATGCAAACGTTAACTATCTCTGTGTTATTAACCATTAACTTATGATGAATGTATCTCATAGCATAACATCAATTCGGGTCGATTCAACACAAATGTTCTTCTAACATTGTGCCCTCAAAATTGCCGGCATAGCCATGCCCATGACCAGGAAAATAGGATCATCATGCAATACTCGAGCTAGTCTTAGAGGCATGACTAGGAATACTTTATACCGTTTATTATTCCACACGTGGATATGCGTCTTCCTCCGAGCCTCGTGGTTATTGTAGACTCAAGAACCATATCAGTTATGGCATGGAATATAAACTTAATTAGGAACATGGGGATAAATAATAACATTTATTATTTCCTCTAGGGCATATCTCCTACAGACTCCCACTTGCACTAGAGTCAATAATCTAGTCAATGCTAATGCACTTTACACCTATGGCATACTGGTGTAAAATATGCTTCGCTTGTGGTATAGCCTGATGTCCAACGGATCTAACAACTTCAGCTCCGTGTGTATCTTTGCATATCCTCGCATTTTCACGCTTTCACAAAATTCATATTTTGTGTGGACTTGGCTTTGTATATGTGTGAATATCAGGTCAAACCTTGATTCCTCAGACTAAGCTATGGTGCAACTACCTGCAGTAGTGTCCCATTGACTAAAGCCATCTTGGAAACATACTAAGTTCATGAATGAACACTACTAGGGAAAACCCTAGCAGTAGCGTGGGTATTTGGTGTATCAGTAGCGCGGGTACCCGCGCTACATATACGGCGCTACAGCTAACGTTTATCAGTAGCGCGTTTTGACACGCGCTACTGCTATACCTACTTAGCAGTAGCGCTTTCCGTACCAGCGCTACTGCTAAGTCCTTTAGCAGCAGCGTTTTCCTGTCCAGCGCTAAAGAGCGCTACTACTATATTTTCTCATATCATTTTTTTGCTACGTATTTGCGATGTTTCTGTACAGGTTTCATATAGTATTCTAATCATATCATAAACATGCAATATGCTCATCATATCATAAACATAATAGTCTCATCATATCATCCAACACAAATCATGTCGTCACGTCATAATCACGATATAGCTATACAAGTTACATGACATGTCTCATCATACATAATGTAGTACTTCTTGAGGCGTTGGTTCGTATCCCTCTCTCGCACTAGCGTGAACCTAAACTAACTACTGGTTGTCGCTCGGAAACCGGAAACCGGTACACCTGGGCCTGACACTCTGGCCACTCGTCGTATACTCCTGGCATAGCACTTCTTCGCCATCGATGATCTATGCACCTGCATCGTCACATGAGTTGATGATATGCAACATATATAGTTGAGCGACAGAAAGAGACAGACTTGGCAAAAATAGAAGCAACATATCATAAGCATACAAAGTTCATCGTACCCAAAATGCCCTAACTAGAGTGATCTTCGCTAGTTGAGGAGAACGGTTTAATTACATCACAAATAAAGTTTCGTCGTGCATAACTCAAAGTTTCGTCATAGAGAAAGTATGGACTAAACAGACACATTGTCATATATCGTCAATCACTCCAACATGTCGTGCCATCCATGCAAGCCAGGGAGATAGTCCCCGATTGCAGTGAAAGGCTTCAGGTCGAGACGCTGAGCGGCTACGCGTGTTCGGACGTCTTCCCGCGACATTTGCCCTTCTTCGTAGAACATCCCTATTTTTTCGAGGACCTCCTTCATGATGATTTGGGCAAGTTCACGCTGGATGTGATAGAACTCAGCTCGGAGTCAATGATCCGGGATATCTCCTAGGTTCTTTGCCCATTGCAGAATATGGGCATCGCCGGATCTAGGTGACATGCGAAGGTTCTGCTGATCCCGTCTGAACTCCTGCATGTGGTGGAGGACATAGAATCCATCACTGATAGTACCACTCGGTTGCTGGATGCAGCAGAAGTCAGTCTTATGGCCGAAGCAGGGCGCGCGGTTCCTTATCTTCCTGAGCATGATCTCTCCACCCCGTACGCCGTACGTAAAGATAGCACTGTCGAGAACAGACTTGATGTGGGTGTAATCCTTTTTCTTCATGTTCTTCGACGAGTCCAAGTAAAGAGCATGGGAGACTCGGGGGTAAAGGATGATGAGGACTACTGGAATCAGGACATTTGCCGTCTGCCATGGCAGACGGCAAAGGGCACAAAGCAAACGGCAAAGACCTTTGCCGTCTGCTAGCGGACGGCACAATTTTGGGCCCAGTGAACTCCGGCAAAGGGGTCCTTTGCCGTCTGCTTCAGTCAAGCGGATGGCAAAGATTCTTTGCCGTCCGCTTGCAGACGGCAAAGCACCTGGACGGCGTAGTGCTGATGGCGCCACCGTTAGGCGGCTAACGGACCCCAAGCCTTTGCCGTCTGCCTCCAGCCCCTCTTTGCCGTCTGCCGCGGACGGCAAAGAGGCCTTTACCGTCTACCTCCAGCCCCTCTTTGCCGTCTGCCGCCAGCCCCTCTTTGCCGTCTGCCTCCAGCCCCTCTTTGCCGTCTGCCTCCAGCCCCTCTTTGCCGTCTGCCATGGACGGCAAAGAGGCAAAAGGGCCCAGCCTGGCAACAGGCCCAGCCTTTGCCGTCTGCCTCCAGCCCCTCTTTGCCGTCTGCCGCGGACGGCAAAGAAGCTTCCCAGGTTTACAGGTGGCCGCCACGTGGCAACTTTGCCGTCCGCGGCAGACGGCAAAGGGGCTGTATTGCCTCTTTTTATTCTGTTTTTTGTTATATCAAAGCAATTTCAAAGCAAATATATGATATATATATATTTCACATAATAAGGCAAACAATAGTCTCATCCAACACATAATAAACTATATCCAACACATATACCAAATCAAATCTGCAAATCATATCCAACACATATATCCAACACTATATCCAACACATATACCATATATGATCATCCAACACATATACCAAATCAAAACATATGCAAGTTCCACCATATTACAATAGTTGCACACTGTTCATCCTACAAAATCAAAACAAAAAAGGAAGGACAAGGACTCCATGAACGCAAGCTTCCGTGAAGTGAATCAAATCTGCAAAATGGGAAATAAGAAAGTTAGAAGAAGAAGAGAAGAAGAAGAAGAAGACTAGAAGAAGAAGAAAAAGAAGAAGAAGAAGAAGGAGAAGAAGAAGAAGAAGAAGAACTTCTCCTACTTCTTCTTCTTATTCTTCTATTCCTTTTTTTCTCCTCTTCCTTGTTTTTCTTCATCTTATTCCTTATTTGTGTCATTTTAGAGCTAACCTATGTAAGCACGCCATTTTTGTGCTAACCTAGGAAAAATTAGGTAAGTATAGGTCATTTTTGTGCTAACCTAGGTAATGATGCCATCTTTGAGCCAAATTATGTAAGTATAGGTCATTTTAGAGCTAACTTAGGTAATTATGTCATTTTGGAGAATAATAAGCTAAGTATATGACATTTACGAGGTAACCATGGTTATTATGCCATTTTTGAAACGAATAAGCTAATTATGTCATAAATGGACTAAATAAGCTAATTATGTCATTGTGGAGGATAATTAGCTATATAAGTATGTCTTTTTTGGGGAAAATAACCTAAGAAGAAGAAGAAGACTAGAAGAAGAAGAAAAAGAAGAAGAAAAAGAAGAAGAAGAAGAAGAAGAAGAAGACTAGAAGAAGAAGAAGAAAAAGAAGAAGAAGAAGAAGAAGAAGAAGAAGAAGACTAGAAGAAGAAGAAGAAGGAAGAAGAAGAAGAAGAAGACTAGAAGAAGAAGAAGAAGAAGAAGACTAGAAGAAGAAGAAGAAAAAGAAGAAGACTAGAAGAAGAAGAAGAAGAAGAAGAAGAAGAAGAAGAAGAGAAGAAGAAGAATTCTTCTTCTTCTTCTTGTTCTCTTCTTCTTCCTCTTCTTCTTCTAGTCTTCTTCTTCTTCTTCTTATTCTTCTATTCCTTTTTTTCTCCTCTTCCTTGTTTTTCTTCATCTTATTCCTTATTTGTGTCATTTTAGAGCTAACCTATGTAAGCAAGCCATTTTTGTGCTAACCTAGGAAAAATTAGGTAGGTATAGGTCATTTTTGTGCTAACCTAGGTAATGATGCCATCTTTGAGCCAAATTATGTAAGTATAGGTCATTTTAGAGCTAACTTAGGTAATTATGTCATTTTGGAGAATAATAAGCTAAGTATATGACATTTATGAGGTAACCATGGTTATTATGCCATTTTTGAAACGAATAAGCTAATTATGTCATAAATGGACTAAATAAGCTAATTATGTCATTGTGGAGGATAATTAGCGATATAAGTATGTCTTTTTTGGGGAAAATAACCTAAGAAGAAGAAGAAGACTAGAAGAAGAAGAAAAAGAAGAAGAAAAAGAAGAAGAAGACTAGAAGAAGAAGAAGAAAAAGAAGAAGAAGAAGAAGAAGACTAGAAGAAGAAGAAGAAAAAGAAGAAGAAGAAGAAGAAGAAGACTAGAAGAAGAAGAAGAAGGAAGAAGAAGAAGAAGAAGACTAGAAGAAGAAGAAGAAGAAGAAGAAGAAGACTAGAAGAAGAAGAAGAAAAAGAAGAAGACTAGAAGAAGAAGAAGAAGAAGAAGAAGAAGAAGAAATTTTCTTCTTCTTCTTCTTCTTCTTCTTCTTCTTCTTCTAGTCTTCTTCTTTTTCTTCTTATTCTTCTATTCCTTTTTTCTCCTCTTCCTTGTTTTTCTTCATCTTATTCCTTATTTGTTTCATTTTAGAGCTAACCTATGTAAGTATGCCATTTTTGTGCTAACCTAGGAAAATTAGGTAAGTATAGGTCATTTTTGTGCTAACCTAGGTAATGATGCCATCTTTGAGCTAAATTATGTAAGTATAGGTCATTTTAGAGCTAACTTAGGTAATTATGTCATTTTGGAGAATAATAAGCTAAGTATATGACATCTATGAGGTAACCATGGTTATTATGCCATTTTTGAAACGAATAAGCTAATTATGTCATAAATGGACTAAATAAGCTAATTATGTCATTGTGGAGGATAAGCTAATTGTGCTAAGTTTGTCTAAGTGCTATGTTTGTCTTTGTTTGAGAAAATGAGCCAAGTAAGTGGCATATTAGGGCTTACCGTCCTCGTCATCACGGAGGTGAAACACCGGGGGTGCTCGGGTGGTGCGATGCGGCTCGGGAGTTATGCTGTACCAAAGATCATTTGCGTTAGAATGATGACGCTGAAATGTTAAGACTAGTAACTAATGAACATTGAAATGAAACTCACCGTTCCAGCCGTGGTAATGACTGGCATCGGCGGAGGGGTCTGGCCGTTCTGCGCGTACATAGTCTGCACATTTGGTTTTCACAAGTCAATCATATTGGTTAGTAATGAAAAGAACATGTAGTGCATGATTTGGCTAATATGAAGAAGAAACTTACCACGATGAGGTCGTACATGGCCCGATTAGACGCATCGTTACGTGCCCTCTCCTCCTCCAACAACTTTGCCGTCCTCTCCTCCAGATCCCTCTTCTCCTCTGCCGCCTGCCGAGCCTGTTTCGCCAGAAGCGCCTGGGTTTTCTCTCTCTCTTTCTGCAGAGCAGCCTGCAACACAAATCGTCGTTAGCATTGTCACTAGTAGAATGTCGACCAGTAGTCCCGGTCGGGAAGGGCCTTTAGTACCAGTTCCCCAGCCGGTACTAAAGGGTCGGGACTAAAGGTCCAGACCTTTAGTACCGGTTGGACCACGGACCGGTACTAAAGGCCCACCACGTGGCTGCCTGCGTGGGCTGGTGGTGGAAGACCTTTAGTACCGGTTGGTGATACCAACCGGTACTAAGTGTTCTGTTTTTTTTCGCTTTTAATTAGGTTTTAGTTTTCCTCTCTATTTATTGTGTTTTCCATTCATTTCAAATTTATTTTACGGTGCTACATACTGTAAACATTAATTACACAAGTTGATGCATATATATATATATATGTAATATAATATACAATATCTCATACACAGAATATATACAAATGGAATTACACATCCATATATATTCTGGACTTATAACTTAAGGCCCAAAACCCGGCCGGGACTAGCTAGCTAGTGCTCCGGATGAAATCTCAGTTTTCTACTACTGATTTGCTGGCATTATTGAGGCGGCGGTAAGTAATAGTGCTCTCCGTTTACATCAATGACATGTTGAAGAAGAAATGCCGCAAATTCCTCTTGAAGTGCTACAAAGCGTTGCACGGGTGAGAGCTTCGACATCATCTGCCAAACCTGCAGTTGTCTTTCACGTGCTCCTCTGCGACGTATACGGCCTTCGGTCTGGAGGCGAATGTTCTCGCAGAGGAAGTATCCACATAAATTTGTCCCCTGATCTTGCTTCGCGCACTTTGCAAAAGAATAGAATTCAATAAGATAATTAGTAATCAAGCATGATAATGGTATTGAAACTAGAATTAAAGAGATGAGCGGACCTAGTAGTACTACTTAATTACCTGCATCTTTCTCCACTTTAGCTTCGGTTTCCATTGACGACCGTGATGGTTTTTTTCTATCATCTTTTTCCAAACACTACGCGGCAAAGAAAAAGAATGAAAGAGTTATTATAATTACTTTTGATATCAGGAAATAATGAAAGAAAGCGAGGTCGATAAAGATTGAAATTACCGTTCTATCATAAAATACAAGTCCACGTATGATTGTTCTCGTGTATCTAGTGAGTCGTACACTTGAACAAGTCCATCCGCGAGGATAATATTTAGGAGGATATAGTGGTCTCTGCACAGAAGTTTATATAATTAAGCAGGCATGCATATAACTCATCAACTACACTTGACAGCGAGCTAGTAAGCAAAAATAGAATTTGTAGTATACAAGAGAGTAAACACTCACCCCATGTGTAAGGAAATATTATAGTAGATTTGGTATTCATTAGTGCCTCTAGAAAATTTTCCAAGAGATCTTCTGTGTCTTTGGCATAATGTTTTACCACATGACCATTAACGGTATTTGGGTCGATGAACCCAATGTGATCGATTCCCTCTTGTTTCAATTACCACATCTTCAATCTGCATAATAGCGTAGAAAAGAACATATATAGTGAGGATAAGCCAATGAACGATATCTTAGCTAGAGACTTAAATTATTAAAGATATAAATCACTTACAGACAATAGCAACTGATGAGACTTTTGTTGATAGATTCCATGTGGTATAACTGGAAAAGTTCTGTGAATTCAAGACATATGTCACATGCATTGACGTAATGCTCTTTCCTTACTTTGACCATGACCGCCGTCTCCCCTCGCTCTACTTCACGCAGGTAGCAATCATGCAACCGTCGCATCGCAGTTGGTAGTTCCTTGTACTGCTCGGGTGTGACAAGTGGTTTTCCTTTGGCATATTGCATTGCGTACTCAGTTGCACCGTACCAGCCGAATTCCTCGGTGCCAAGGATTTGGCCAAGAGTGAGACCTGCAGCCTCTACTTCTTCGAGGTCGATTGGGTTGCCTTGCACGTCGACTGGTAGGATCGATTGCTTGCTTGGATTGGTACTCACCTTGAGCGGAGAGATCGATTGCTTGGATTGTTCTCCGAGCTGGGGAACTGTTTTCCCGGTAGTAGTACCACCTGTCGTTGATGCCGTACTTCCCGACTTCTTCCTTGGGCTGGGCCGACTTCTCTGCTCACTTGCCTTCTGAATCTTTCGCTCATAGTGTGTCGGCATACGTTCGACATATGCCGGGGGTCGATCAATAAAGTGTTCCATAAAGTGCTCTTGGACTTCCTTGGGTATTACCTCCTTTGGCGTCACGGTCTTCTTTGAAAAAAAGTCTTTCACTTGGCGGTCGCATTCAATTTCGTTTTCCTCTGGTGTCATGTCATAAGGCAGCTTACTTTTGGCCGGAGGCTCGGGTTTCTTCTTTTCTTTCCTCCGAAGAGGACTGCTGGTGGCCTTCCTCTTTTGGGAGCCCTGCTGGCGGGACCGCTGCCGGGGTGGAGTCGGCTCACGCGGCGGAGATCGATATCGATGATCTGGACTCGCGTCGTGCTCCGTCTCGAGGTTGGGAGGACTGCTGGCGAGGTGGGACGCCTCTCGAGGTGGGGAGGACTGCTGGGGAGGTGGGGAGGACTGCTGGCGAGGTGGGGAGGACTGCTGGCGCTGCGATGCCTCTGGCTGGGATCCCTCGCGCTGGACATCGATACTCGGCGGAGCCGGTGGCCTTAGCGCCGTTTGTGGAAAGACGATGCAGTCCTTACTCCATAGAATGAGACCACGGCCGGCTTCTGCCAGTGTGGACTCCCCCTCACCTCCAGGGATGTCAAGCAATAGGTCATCATATGCTGGCTCTATTGCGTCCACCGCGACACGAGCATACCCAGCTGGAACCGGATTGCAATGCCAGAGAACACCATGTGTATTTGGTAAAGCATAGCCCGTCGCGACCCGCACGGGTATGTTCTTCATTTTCTGGATTAGCTCACAAGATGTCTTCTCGGTGATATCATCCACGGGGGTGTGACCCAGCGGTGCCCCCGTGGAACCCACGCTGCTTTTCGGCAGTGTAGATGGGACGGGTTCCCCTGCCTCCTGCTGCGGAGTTTCCCTTTGCTGGGTCAGTAACTGTATCTGCCTCTGCTGCTGCTCGTACTTCTGTTCCAACTTTGAAAGTCGGTCTGCTTCCACCTTCTTTTTTCTCGAACGGCTTTTATAACTGTCCTTCCATCCCGCAAACGCCTCGTACCACGGAACAACGCCCACGCCTCGTGTTCGTCCTCCGTGTTCGGCATTCCCGAGGGCGAGTGTAAGCTCGTCGTTCTCTCTATCGGGGTGAAACCGTCCTTCTTGGGCAGCTTTTATTGCTTCAATCAACTCATGTGATGCATGCTTCAGACTGACCAGTGCAATAATCTTCCCTGTTGCTGGGTCCAACTTTCCCCCATGCGCAAAAAACCTATTCCTGCACCTCTTGGGCCACTTGAAGGTTACTGGAGTGATCCCTTCAGCAAGCATCTTATTCTCTAATGCATCCCACTTAGGAATGGCTGAGTTGTATCCACCTGTCCCTAGTTTATGGTGATACTTTTTTTTCTTCGCATTTATCTGATTCTTTGCCGACTTCTCCATAGCAGCTTCCGATGTCTTGTACTCGATAAATGCGTCATAGTGATTCCTTACCTTCTCGTATATTCCTATGAATTTGGGCGCCTTCTGGCCTCTAGCGTTGTACTCGGTCCATAATCTTTTCTTCCAAGTCTGGAACGCGTCGGCCATCTTATGGAGGGCAAACTCCTTGACTTTGTTCCTTTGGCGCTCCGAGAGAGAATCTGGTAGGATGAAATGCTCCATGAGATCTCGCCAAAGGGCATCTTTAATTCTTGTATCGACATAATTCACTCCTGGTTTTGGGTTGTTTGGTTGAATCCATTCTTGCATTGTGATCGGGACTCCATCCCTAACAACCACTCCGCATTGACGCACAAATGTCCTGGCATTGGCATCAGGGTGAGTCGGTGCGCCATTAGGTTTGAAAGCATCAAGATTGAGCTTTACGTTGCCGTCCAATATTTTGGCACCGCCTCGTACCTTTCTACTAGATTGGCTCGATCCGGAGGGCTGATAATTAAAAGAAAAAAGATTTGTTAATATATATATATATATATATATATAAATCAATTAATACACATGTAATGATCACCAGAAGCTAATATGTGTATATACCTCGCCGAACATTGTTAGTTGTTTCGGATTTTGGAACATAAGTTGTTCTTCCTCGGCCTCACATCCATCACCGTAATCGTTCAGATATTGTGAGCCGTCATCATCATGTGATTCACCCTGAAGGTCCGCTGGGTTTTCGGAGCAGCGTATCATGTCGAAGATGTCCTCTTCATGAGCTCTACCGGTATTGTCCATAGCTTAATAACTAATCCATAATAATATAGATAAAACAAATTAGTATTCAAATTAGCATGCATTCAAGAAGCAAAATAACTGATAGTTAATTAATAATGCATCATCGAATACGCATATAGTAGTTCTTAGAAAAGATCTCATCTCATAATCTCGGATAATTGTTAATACATCGGCTAATCCATCGATCTAGCTAATACATCATAATAATACATATATAGTAGCTAATATATCGATCTAGCTAGAACCCTAGCGCCCGGCGGATATCGAGGCGAGCGGTGGACACCCAAAGAGAAGGAACCATCACAGGAACATAGCTCCAGTGAGATCCCTGAAGAATCTGCCAGGTATTGTCGGACCTGGCCTCCAAAGCTGCCATGTAGCGATGGACGTGCTCGTTCTCCTTGCTGACATGGTACTGTACCACCTCCGCGGAGGACTCATGCCTCCGAATCGTCCGTGGCCCATGCGGCCGCCACCACAAAACCTCCGGGTCGACGACGGGCTGGCTCCTCACCAAGCTGCGCCGCCCGGAAGGCAGCACCTCCCAGTACCAGCCCGGCGGAGCCCAGTCCCTGACAGGGCCCCTCGGCTCAAGCAAGTGACCTCCTCCGGCGACTCGACGACGAGGATGCAGGATCGGCATCGTCGACGTCGAGAAGAAACACTTAATTATGAAAACAAATTAAATAAAACTTAGCAAAATTAACACTTAGCATCTAACAAATTAAATAACACTTAACAAATTAAATAACACTTAGCATCTAACAAAATTAACAAAATTAACACATACCCTAATAACCTAAGAACCTAACTAACTAACTAACTAAACTAACCTAACCTAACTAACTAAACTAACCTGATAACCTAACTAACTAACTAACTAACTAACTAAATAGGGGTGCTGTGTCGTGGTCGGGGTCGGGGTGTCGGGGGTCTCGTGTCGGGGTGTCGTTTTCTTCTTCTTCCCCTCTTCTTCTTTTTTTCCTCTTTTTCCTTTTCTTCTTCTTCCTCTTCTTCCTTTTCTTCCTTTTCTTCTTCTTCTTCTTCTTCTTCTTCTTCTCCTCCTCCTCCTCTCCTCTTTTTTTTTCTTCTTCTTCTTTTTTTCTTCTCCTCCTCCTCTTCTTCTTCTCCTCCTCTCCTCTTTTTTTCTTCTTCTTCTTCTTCTTCTTTTTTCTTCTCCTCCTCCTCCTCTTCTTTTTCTTATTCTTATTCTTCTTCTTCTTATTATTTTTTCTTCTTTTCCTTTTTTCTTTTTCCTTTTTTTCCTTCTTCTTTTCTTCTTTTTGTTCTTCTAGTTTTTTTTACATTAACATTTTATTTTTCCTTTAAGCTAAGTAACCCTATCATAGACACGGAGTTAATCTAGAGTTAAAATAAACTAAAACTAATTAGCTAGGGGGTCCCACCTGTCATAGACTAAAACTAAAACTAATTAAACTAAAACTAATTAGCTAGGGGGTCCCCCTGGGGGTGGGGCTGGCCGGCCACGTCAGTAGGCCGCGCCGGAGTTGCTCCGGCGAGCCGCGCCGGAGTTGACTGGATCGGGTGGGCGCGCGGAGGGGCAAGGGGGAGGGGAGAGGCTCACCGAGGGAGCTCGCCGGAGGGGGGAGGACGCGTCGGGGCGGTGAGGTCGAGGCGGCGCGCGGCGTCGATCAGGGCGGCGGGGTCGGGGCGGCGGGCTCGGGGCGGCGCACGGCGTCGGGGCGGCGGGGTCGGGGCGGCGGGCTCGGGGCGGCGAGCGGCGTCGGGGCGGCGGGCTCGCGCGCGACGGGCGGCGGCGATGGCGACGCGGGCGGCGGCGACGGCAGATTTCGGCAGCCTGACGGCGTCGTTTTGTCCTTGTCCCGGTGCGTGGGTCGGCCCGGGACGAAGGGATAGTATTTATACGTAGGCACCCTTTAGTACCGGTGCGTGTCTCGCACCGGTACTAAAGACCCTTTAGTATCGGTGCGAGACACGCACCGGTACTAAAGGTCCTCCCCAAAAAATGAGCGGGGGCGGTGGACCTTTAGTACCGGTGCGTGGCTCGCACCGGTACTAAAGGTTTTTTAATTCAAAATTCATTATTATTTTCAGGAAAACCCCTAAACTTTAAAAAATCATAGAAAAAAATCTATGACTCCAATGGAAATAAATAATATATGAAAAAATATCAGAAAAATATGAAGAATCTGTTTATGGCATTTCCATGCTTGTTTGAACAACTTCAACTGCTGTATAAGACAATTTGATTAAATGGCATTTGAAATGTCATATCTCGAGTTAGAAAAGCAGTATCAATGAACTCTGAAAAGGTTGTAACTTGGAATGACATCATAATTTCACCCACATAGCAACTTCTAAAGAGTTGAGAGGGTTACGGCAAAAACTGGATGCACTTCGTGTACAAACTGGACAATCTCTTTCGAAGTATGAGGGTTTCGGACGAAAACTCATGTGTTACAAAGGGATTTCATTTTTTTGAACTTATTTGAACTCCAGACTTTTTGTGTGTTCAAAATGGACCATTCAAAGCCACATCATCAATTTTCAACCCTTTCTGAATTCATTTGGTATTTTTCATGCACTTACTGATTTTTTTGAGCTAAATGACCCTGAAATTGAAAAGCACTACAAATGGACTCTGAAAAGGTTGAAAGTTGGCATGGTGTCATAATTTCACCCACATAGCAACTTCTAAAGAGTTGAGAGGGTTACGGCAAAAACTGGATGCACTTCGTGTACAAACTGGACAATCTCTTTCGAAGTATGAGGGTTTCGGACGAAAACTCATGTGTTACAAAGGGATTTCATTTTTTTGAACTTATTTGAACTCCAGACTTTTTGTGTGTTCAAAATGCACCATTCAAAGCCACATCATCAATTTTCAACCCTTTCTGAATTCATTTGGTATTTTTCACGCACTTACTGATTTTTTTGAGCTAAATGACCCTGAAATTGAAAAGCACTACAAATGAAGTCTGAAAAGGTTGAAACTTGGCATGGTATCATAATTTCACCCACATAGCAAGTGCTAAAAAGTTGAGAGGGTTACGGCAAAAACTGGATGCACTTCGTGTACAAACTGGACAATCTCTTTCGAAGTATGAGGGTTTCGGACGAAAACTCATGTGTTACAAAGGGATTTCATTTTTTGAACTTATTTGAGCATCATCCTTTCCCCTGCACAGCCCGACGGTGGCTCGTGAGTGCCCGCATATGAAATGCACCGTCGGACCGTATGCAGGGAATCCGAATGATTTGTATTCGGTCGATGAACTAAAGGATTTCTAGATAGATCAACAAAACACACGGTTTCCCCTGCATACAGCCCGACGGTGGCTCGTGAGTGCCCGCATATGAAATGCACCGTCGGACCGTATGCAGGGAATCCGAATGATTTGTATTCGGTCGATGAACTAAAGGATTTCTAGATAGATCAACAAAACACATGGTTTCCCCTGCATACAGCCCGACGGTGGCTCGTGAGTGCCCGCATATGAAATGCACCGTCGGACCGTATGCAGGGAATCCGAATGATTTGAATTCGGTCGATGAACTAAAGGATTTCTAGATAGATCAACAAAACACACGGTTTCCCCTGCATACAGCCCGACGGTGGCTCGTGAGTGCCCGCATATGAAATGCACCGTCGGACCGTATGCAGGGAATCCGAATGATTTGAATCCGAATGAGTACGCACACTAAGTGTCAAACATGTCCGAGAGGTGGGTTATATATAGGGTCGTGTGCCTCTTTAGTCCCGGTTGCTAGCACGAACCGGGACTAGTTATAGTGCTGATCCAACAGCTCACAAGCGCTTGAAAGAAACACACGATATGTGTGCTTCTTCCTGATTGGTACGACCTCGGTCCTGGGAGTGGCTAAAATTTAGTCCCACCTCGCCAAGCGTGAGGGACTCGCAGCGGTTTATAAGCCCTGAGTGCAGAGACGATGAAGCGAGAGGCGCAATGCTCACCTGCACGTAGCTTCAGGCCTTGAGGAAATGGTGTAGACTGCACGGAGCTATCTGCAGTTTCTCAAGGCCTGAAGCTAAGCAACGTGTAGGTGAGCATTGCGCCTCTCCATTTTTAATAACTTATTTTAACTCCGGACATCATAATTTGGCATGACATCATAATTTCACATAATTTCACCCACCCACATCCCTGAATTGGTTACTGTTACACTTCGTGTACAAACTGGTTACTGTTACAAACTGTTACACTTCGTGTACAAACTGGTGGATGCACTTCGTGTACAAAATGTTACAAAGATACCATGCTAGAAAATGCATGCATGTCCTTCACATAGAAAGTGATGACGGTGAAGCCGGTCACATCCCAGAGTGGGATCTCGCGGTGTGAGACTTTTTCTGCGTGTTTGTCCCTTGCTTATGATTGCGCCGTAACCATGGAGAATCTTCATCATTTAACAGGATGCTTGGGTCAGTCTTCACTCTGAAGGGAGGGATTTCATGAAACTTTTCATAATCTTCTGACATGTCTGTCTTGTCCTCCACTCCCACAATGTTTCTTTTCCCTGAAAGAACTATGTGGCGCTTTGGCTCATCGTATGATGTATTCGCTTGCTTATCTTTTTTTCTCCTCGGTTTGCTAGACATGTCCTTCACATAGAAAACCTGAGCCACATCATTGGTAGTACGAATGAGTCGTCTGTGTATCCAAGATTGTTGAGATCCACTGTTGTCATTCCGTACTGTGGGTCTGCTAGCTGTACCCCGCCTCCAGTATATTTGACCCATTTGCACCGAAACAAAGGGACCTTAAGATCAGGTCCATAGTCAAGTTCCCATATCTCCTCTATGTAACCATAATATGTGTCTTGAAAGTTGGTTGAATCATAGCGGACACCACTGTTTTGGTTGGTGCTCTTTTTATCTTGGGCGATCGTGTAAAATGTATTCCCATTTATCTCGTACCCTTTGAAAGTCGTTACAGTCGAACTTGGTGTCTTGGCCAACCTGTACAGTTCATCTGGAACATCGTTGTCATTGATGAGCTTTGTTTGCAACCAACCGGCAAAAGTCTCCATGTGTTTACGTTCAATCCAGGGGTCAAACTGCTCCGGGTTCTTGGACCGTACAATATCCTTGTGTTCCTCCATATATGGAGTCACCAAGGTGGAATTTTGTAGAACCGTGTAGTGTGCTTGAGTGAAAGAATGCCCGTCCATATTTATTGCTTCTTTCTTTCCTAATGTGCCTTTTCCACCCAGTCTCCCCTCATGCCGCGATTCAGGAAGACCAATCGGCTTAATGTCAGGAACAAAGTCAACACAAAACTCAATAACCTCCTCTGTTCCATATCCCTTGGCGATGCTTCCTTCTGGCCTAGCACGGTTATGAACATATTTCTTTAAGACTCCCATGAACCTCTCGAAGGGGAACATATTGTGTAGAAATACAGGACCCAGAATGTTAATCTCTTCGACTAGGTGAACTAGAACGTGCGTCATAATATTGAAGAAGGATGGAGGGAACACCAACTCGAAACTGACAAGACATTGGACCAGGTCATTCTGTAACCTTGGTAGGATTTCTGGATCGATTACCTTCTGAGAAATTGCATTGAGGAATGTGCATAGCTTCACAATGGCTAATCGAACATTTTCCGGTAGAAGCCCCCTAAGTGCAACCGGAAGTAATTGCGTCATAATCACGTGGCAGTCATGAGACTTTAGATTTTGAAATTTTTTCTCTGCCATATTTATTATTCCCTTTATATTCGACGAGAAGCCAGACGGGACCTTGATACTGAGCAGGCATTCAAAAAAGATTTCCTTCTCTTCTTTCGTAAGAGCGTAGCTGGCAGGACATTGATACTGCTTTGGAGGCATGCCGTCTTTTTCATTAATTCTTTGCTTGTCCTCCCGTGCCTCCGGTGTATCTTTTGTCTTTCCATACACGCCCAAGAAGCCTAGCAGGTTCACACAAAGATTCTTCGTCACGTGCATCATGTCGATTGCATTGCGGACCTCTAGGACTTTCCAATATTCAAGTTCCCAAAATATAGATTTCTTCTTCCACATGGGTGCGTGTCCATTGGCGTCATTCGGAACAGATTGTCCGCCAGGACCCTTTCCAAAGATTACCTGTAAATCCTTGACCATATCAAATATATATTCACCAGTATGGAGGCCAGGCTTCTTCCGGTTATCTGGCTCACCTTTGAAATGGTTGCCTGCCTTTCTTAAGATATGCTTGATCGGTAGAAATCGACGATGTCCCAGGTACACATTCTTCTTACATTTATCCAAATATATACTTTCAGTATCATCTAAAAAGTGCGTGCATGTATTGTATCCCTTGTTTGTATGTCCTGAAAGGTTACTAAGAGCAGGCCAATCATTGATGGTTACAAACAGCAACGCTCGTAGGTCAATTTCCTTCTGTGTGTGCGCATCCCACACACGTACACCTGGTTTTTTCCACAACTATAGAAGTTCATCAACTAGTGGCCTTAGGTATACATCAATGTCGTTGCCGGGTTGCTTAGGGCCTTGGATGAGCAATGGCATCATAATGAACTTCCGCTTCATGCACAACCAAGGAGGAAGGTTGTAGATACATAGAGTCACGGGCCAGGTGCTGTGACTGGAGCTCTGCTCCCCAAAAGGATTCATGCCATCTGTACTAAGACCAAACCATAAGTTCGTTGCGTCAGCTGCAAAGTCCTCGAACTCCCTCTCAATTTTTCTCCACTGCGACCCATCAGCGGGTGCTCTCAACATCCCGTCTTTCTTACGTTCTTCTTTGTGCCATTGCAACAACTTGGCATGCTCTTTGTTTTGGAACAAACGTTTCAATCGTGGTATTATAGGAGCATACCACATCACCTTGGCAGGAACCCTCTTCCTGTGGCGTTCGCCCTCCACATCACCAGGGTCATCGCGGGGGATCTTATAGCGCAGTGCACCGCATACCGGGCATGCATCCAAATTCTCGTACTCCTCACCGCGATAGAGGATGCAGTCATTAGGGCATGCATGTATCTTCTGCACCTCTAATCCTAGAGGGCAGACAACCTTCTTTGCTTCATACGTACTTTCAGGCAATTCGTTATCCTTTGGAAGCATCTTCTTTATCATTATCAACAATTCTTGAAATCCCTTGTCAGTTACACCATTCTTCGCCTTCCATTGCAGCAATTCCAGCGTGGTACCCAGCTTTTTCTGGTCATCTTCACAATTTGGATACAATAATTTCTTGTGATCCTCTAACATGCGTTTCAACTTCAACCTCTCCTTGTCACTTTCGCAGTTTCTCTTTGCATCAGCAATGACCCGACCCAAATCATCAGCGGGCTCATCTGATGCCTCTTCTTCAGCTTCCCCCATTGATGCCTCTTCTTCAGCTTCCCCCATTGTTGTATCGGCGAAAGGATAGTTGTCATCATCCTCTTCTTCTTCATTGTCTTCCATTATAACCCCTCTTTCTCCGTGCTTGGTCCAAACATTATAGTGTGGCATGAAACCCTTCTCAAGCAGGTGGACGTGAAGGGTTTTTGAGTTAGAGTAATTCCTATCATTCTTACAGTCAAGACATGGACAACACATGAAACCATTCTGCTTGTTTGCCTCAGCCACACGAAGAAAATCATGCATGCCATTAAGAAACCCTGGACTTAGTCGGTCATCGTACATCCATTGCCGGCTCATGTTCACTACACAACATCGAAGTGACCAAATTAATACAACTTCATCATCACATTACAACCAAAAGTAGAGCTAGCAGTGACCAAATGTTACTGCAAATAATAGATACTTATAGTTCATACATACATCTCATAAAACAACATACAACTATCTAAAACATGTAAATGCAACAACAAATGCGATCATAATCGCAACTAAAGTAACAATTGAGCCAACGGCATAATGATACCAAGCCTCTTTATCAATGGCATATTTTCTAATCTTTCTAAGCTTCAAGCGCATTCCAGCCATCTTGTTCTTGTGATCATCGACGATATCGGCAACATGCAACTCCAATCCCATCTTCTCATCTTCAGTTCTTTTCAATTTTTCTTTTAAATGATCAATTTCTTTTTCAGCTTGTGTTAATTTCTCGAGCAGAATTGCATAGTCGGTTGGAATTTCTGGTTCAACTACTTCCTATAGATAAAAACATCTACGTCAATTTGGTGGCATAATTAATTGTCATAGACATTAGATGATGTGTGAAATAGTTATAAAAGATAACGACATACCACATCTGAATCATAGACTGGACGAGGGCCGACGTGGGCTGATACCATAACCATGACACTATAGAATAACTAACAATAATACAAGTAAGTAAATCGTACACGCAGCTATCTAAATCATACAAGTAATTTTTTTTAACAAAAAGGTTTTAAGAAGAACAAGAGGCTCACCAAGGTGGCCGGTGCCGCGACGAGACGGTGCGGACGATCGACGGTGGTTAGGACGGGGATGGGAAGGCACCAAATAAACCACACCTACACATATGCAACCTAACAAGTTAATTTGAGCTCAAATTGCATATAAATCAAATAAACTCCCACATAATGACCACTCCTCCAAAACCTAGCTAAAACCCACAAATCACATATCTTTGAGCATACGACAAGCTAATCTAGCAATGAGAGATGAAGGAGCAAAGTTGCTAACCTTTATGAACACTTGGATAGATGGGGTGCCTTTAAATCTTGACAAATCCTTGGCAAAATGGAGGATGAGCTTCGAGCAAGAAGAAGAACAGGGGAGAAAACAGAGAAATGAGAGCCCCTTCGATATGGCTGCGGACGAAGTGTATATGTAGGAAGTCTTTAGTACCGGCTGGTGACAGCAACCGGTACTAAAGGTTTCCCTTTAGTACCGGTTGGTGTCACCAGCCGGTACTAAAGGTGCAAGCGGGGCCCAAGTCTGACCAACAGCCTGCCACGCCCCCTTTAGTACCGTCTCGTGACACGAACCGGTACTAAAGATCGCTCACGAGCCGGTACTAAAGGTCGCCCTGCTCCTAGCCGTTGGAGCCGGCACGAACCGGGACTAATACCATCTTTAGTACCGGCTCGTGACCAGACCGGGACTAATGCTCGGGACGAAAGGTCTGTTTTCTACTAGTGTGTAATCATCTTTTTTCGCACACATTGTAATGGAGGAAAGATATCTGAGTCCGTATGACTAACCTCGATGGCGAGCTGGATTGGCCGTGGACGAGGCGACATCGCAGGACAGGAGCTCGTTTGGCGCGCCTTGATCTCTCGAAGAGTGCTCGAAGACCGTATATGTCCATCTCCAATGGCTATCGAGCCATGGGGCCTCCCGTGGCCAGCTATCATCACCAGGTCTGGATCAATAGGATGCTGGCTCGGGTTGAAGTCCTCCCCATTCACCGCCTTCCCCACATCTCTGTACCTCACGAGCTTGTTGTGGGAGGAGATATTGGTGAAGTTCTCGGGATCATCGAGGTCAGACTCAGAGAATGCCTTGACCTTCTTGTATGAGGCAGTATGGGCCATGGCATAGACGTCGTACAACTCTGGCACCTCCGTCTTATTGTGATGAGCCTACAAGAGAGGAACAAAGTATTAATAAAGGGGTCAAGGCTAGCATCAAGAATAAATTGCAGGAATCATGAAGCAAACCACATACCCAGTTGCGCCCGAACTGATATATGTTGGCGCTGCCTTGATGGTGTGGCACACCTCCCATTTGGGCACACCGTGCCTTGGCGTCGTCGTGGAGGACTCGCCATTGGTCAGAGTACCATTCATTCACCAACGCCTCCCAACAATCCATCTTATCCGCACACCATCTCGGGGGCACCTAAGTTAGTAAAGAGAAATTTATGAGCTACGCCTACGAATCAAATGAAGGAAACTAAGTACAAGGCCTTAAGAATAGGTAATTTCCTTCATGTACTGCTCCTTGTCCAGAAACTTTCGGCGGGATGACGACTTGGCCTTCTTAATACGCTGCGAGGCGTAGTAGTCTCGAACAGCCTGTACCCGAGCCTCGTGCCGTAAGTTCTGTAGTAGGCGCTTGCACTCCTGATCGATAAGCTTTGCCGCGGCCTCCTCGTATCCCTCCTCACACCTGTAGAAGGTCTGCAATCAAAAGAGACAACACTGATTAGTACAATAACTAGCTATTATTGATTTTTAATTGTGTAAAGGAGAAATTACCCAGAACTTCCTGATCACCATGTCGGCCCTTGTGTGGCACAACACATCATCGATCATCTCCTCCGGCGGGGCCGGGGCAGCCAAGTAGTGCTCCCATTTCAATCCTAACTCTCGAAGCTGACCCTCGCCGGGCAACGTGACAAACCCCGGGAAGTTATGCCGCAAAAGCACACCAAGGATGGAGTTGGGCCTACGGACATCCTTGGCGTGAATCCAACCCCTGCAGTATGACAAAGCCAACGCATTAGATATGTGAAGAAACATGAAGGCAAAAGGTTTAAAAAGAGTAAATGCACTCACTTCAGCGACTCGGGCTTAATCAGCCACCTCTGCTCGCGGGTCGCCGGCACGGGCGGGAGCCGTGTACACCCACGCTGGTAGACGGTGCCCTCAACCACCTCGTCCCCGCTATCAGAAAGCTGATCCCCGCCGCCATCAGCATGGCCACTCGGCTCCGCCTGATGCAGATCCGGCCAGGCATCCCATCCGGTGGAAGCCTGTGGAGTCTCACGGGACGAAGCGTCTGGCACAGGAGTCTCACGGGACGAAGCGTCTGGCCCATGAGTCTCGCGGGACGTAGCGTCTGGCACAGGAGTCTCGCGTGTCGAAGCGTCTGGGACAGAAGGATCGTCGACCCAAGGCTCGTGGACAGGAGTCCTCGTAGCCTCCACCTCAGACAAGTCCACCGTAGCAGTCCTGTGCTCGGGTGAATCAGCTGGGGGTGGCGGCGAGGAAGGCGTAGCAGCCTTCGTACCTCTCCTGCGGCCACCACGTCCTTTAGGAGCTCTCTTCTTCCCATGACCTCCTCTCCCGGTGGGCAACTTCACCGACGAAGAAGCGCCCTCGGGTGTCCCCATACCTTCGTACAACGCTCTTCGGAGAGATTGGGGTGGAATGGAAGTACCCCTCCCACCACGCGCCGACGAAGGAGCCTCAGATCGCTCTCGACCCACGCCCACCATCTTTCAACACCTGCCATGACAAAGAGTAAACGAAATTAGTACACAACATAAAAAAATTGAATACCGACATGAATCCCGGTGGAAAGATCTTTTCTAACTTGCAGATCAACTCCGGCGCCAACTCTTCCAGTTCGTCTAGCACGTCAGGCGATAGTTCTTTCGCACAAAGAGCACGGAAGAAATAGCTCAGCTCTGCCAATACTAGCCATTCATCCTCAGGGATAAAGCCACGCAACATCACCGGCATTACCCGCTCAAGCCATATGTGCCAATCATGACTCTTGAGACCAAATATTTTTAATTTGTCAAGACTCGCTCCCCTCTTTAGATTCGCTGCATACCCATCGGGGAACATCAACTGCATTTTCACCCACAAGATCATTTCCCTCATAGCTGGCCTTCCAAGATTGAACCATGCCTTTGGCTTCCTCCAGTTCTTTTTTCCTTTCGGTTGTCGCATGTTTTGTAACGGTCTATCACATAGAGCCTCCTGATCGACTCTAGCCTTAGGATTATCCTTCGACTTCCCCTCTATGCCGAACAATGTACCAAAAAGGGCCTCGGCGATATTCTTTTCAGTGTGCATCACGTCGATGTTGTGTGGGCAAAGGAGGTCTTTAAAGTAAGGCAGATCCCACAAGCATATCTTGTGAGTCCAGGCGTGTTTCGAATTATACCCTTTGAAATACCCTGGACGATCTGGATCCGGCTCGAGAGCATTTATCTGATCCAGGGTCTGTTGGCCTGTCAATGCAGGTGGTGCAGAGTTTTTGACAATTCTACCTTTCATGAAATTCTTCTTGTCTTTTCTGAACTTATGGCGAGGATCCAGGAACTGTCTATGCAAGTCGAAGCAAGAATACTTGCGACCCGCCTGCAGCCAACGGAACTCAAGAGCTGCCTTGCATGTGGGGCACGGGAACCTTCCATGCACACACCAGCCAATGAATAGCGCATACGCCGGCAAGTCATGCGACGAGTACATATACCACACATGCATTTTGAAGTTTTTTTTTGTAGCGGCGTCATATGTCTTGATCCCATTATCCCAAGCTTCTTGCAATTCATCCTTAAGCGGCTGCATGTACACATTCATATTCTTCCCCGGATAGTTGGGCCCTGGAATTATCAACGTCAAGAAAATGTTCTTTCTTTTCATAATCTCTCCGGGGGGAAGATTGAGTGGAATGACAAATACAGGCCAGCAACTATATTGGGTTGCCGTCATACCAAACACATTGAACCCATCCGTGCTGATGGCGACTCGAGGATGCCTTGGATCTGCCGCTTTATCCTTATGTAATGCATCGAAGTGCTTCCACGCAAAAGCGTCTGAAGTGTGTCCCTACATCGGATTCCCATCTGCATCTAGTTCGGTTCTTTTGCCCAATTTATGCCACGTCATCTGTCTGGCCGTCTCTTCGAGCATGAAAAGGCGTTGAAGTCTTGGTATGATTGGCATATACCGAAGAACATTAACTGGGATTTTGGTCTGACTCTTCTGACCCATACCGTTGTCTACCACAACATACCTGGAAGATTTGCAAATGGGACAATAGTTGAAGCCCGCATACTCAAGCCTAAATAAGGCACATCCATTCTCACAGGCATCTATCTTCTCATAGGGCATCTTAAGCACACGTAGGATTTTGTCCGACTGGTACAGGTTTGCTGGCAATACATGGCCTTTGGGTAGAAAGCGTCCAAATATCATCATCATCGCGTCGTAGCATTCTCTGCCTAGGTTGAACTGAGCCTTCAGAGCCATTACTTGCGCGATGGCATCCAGCTGACAAAGCTCAGTGTGCTCGTGGAGAGGACGTTTTGAAGACTCCAACATTTCATAGAAGGCCTTTGCAGATTCCCCCATCTCATCGTCCGAATCCCGAGCATCATCAAAGTCTTGCACCATGTCTTCGATCCCGGTACCATGCTCGTCGGTGCGACGACGAACAACCTCAGCTCTGGCACGTTGGGCAGACTCACCATGATATCTCCACACCGTATAATCAGGCGTAAAACCCCACTTCTGCAAGTGTTTACCCATTTCATCCCGTGTCCACTTTTTATGGTTGTCGCACCGGACACAGGGGCACCAGGTTATTTCCTGGCCATTTGCAAATGCGGCGCTCAGAAACCCCTTGGTTTTTCTTAACCATTCAATGGTCATTTCTTTCTGACTAGGGTGACCGGTGTACATCCAAGCACGATCACTCATCTTGCCTACCTACTAAACACACAAGAAATATATATATAATTCATCATCTATATTCATCCGTTAATCAAGTTTTGTCAGTTTTATTACGTCCATGCAACCTACACGCTAATAGGTAGAGATAGGTCCTAATCCCACCCGAGTATGTGTAAATTGGGTTCGTTTTCCCATGCTCTGCTCCGGATCCGATGCAGAATTTCGGCAGCACCTCCCCGCTGTTCTCCTCATACACGTCTCGGCAATAAGCAGAGAGGATGTGTACCCGGAGAACAACAGGGAGGCACTGACGAAATTCCGCATCGGATCCGGAGCAGAGCATAAGGGAAAACGAACCCAAACTACACATACTCGGGCTGTCCATGGATAACGTTGGACAATTCGAAAGGATGGCGGTTATAAATATGCAAAGACATGCATATTTATAGATGCCGCCCTTTCGAATGGGAGACGCATACTGGTCACGCATACTGATGATTGAAGACACCTATAGCTAGCAAGTTTCATCGGCACGAAGACCGGAACCGAGCAAATTAAGGGGGCCGGGGGAGGAGATGTCATTTGTGCTCACCCACGAACGCAGCAGGGGAGCTCGTCCAACGCACAGGGAGGTCATCGAACAACTGCACATTAAAATTCACCCGATCAACACAAATATGATGTTTTTTATAACAAAATCAGAAAATATGTGACCTAACTCATAATTTACAAAACTATGACCTCCTCGGCCTCTGGAAGGCCGAAGAGCAGCTTTTCGGTCAACAGGAGGCAGAATAGGTGTCGGGGGTCGGTGGCATCGGGAGTCAGTGGCGTCGGGGGTCAGTGGCGTCGGGAGTCAGTGGCGTCGGGGGTCAGTGGCGTCGGGGGTAGGGGGTCGGTGGTCGGTGGTGTCGGGGGTCGGGGGTCGGTGGCATCGGTGGTCGGGGGTCGATGGCGTCGGGGGTCGGGGGTCGGTGGCGTCGGGGGGTCGGGGGTCGGGGGTCGGGGGTCGGTGGCATCGGGGGTAGGGGGTTAGTGGCGTCGGGGGTCGGTGGCGTTGGGGGTCGGTGGCATCGGGGGTCGGGGGTCCATAGCGTCAGGGTTCAGTGGGGTCAGTGTCGAGCCATTTCCTTTTTTCCTTCTTCTTATTCTTCTTCTTCTCCTCCTCCTCCTCTCTTCTTCTTCTTCTTTTCCTTTTTTCCTTGTTCTACTTATTCTTCTTCTACTTTTTCTTCTTTTGTTCTACTAAACAGGAATATAACCTAAGACTAAAACTAAACTAAACTAAAACAAAACCTAAACTAAACTAAAACTAAACCTATACTAAAACTAAACCTAAAGCACAACAAAACTAAAACCTAAAACTAAACAGAAATAAAAAAAACAAATGTCCTAAACTAAACTAAAACTAAACCTAAACTAAAACTAAAACTATACTAAAACTAAACCTAAACCAAAACAAAACCAAAACCTAAAACTAAACAGAAAAAACAAAAAACAGATGTCCTAAACTAAACTAAAACTAAACCTAAACTAAACTAAAACTAAACCTAAACTAAAAACTAAACCTAAACCAAAACAAAACTAAAACCTAAAACTAAACAGAAAAAACAAAAAAAAATGTCACTTACACAAAGGAGCCCGACGCGGTGGTGGAGACAGGCCAGCGCGGGGGAGGCAGGCCGGTGTGGGGGGGTGGGGGTGTCGGGGGCGCTTGCTGGGAGGGGGTCGCTGCCGCGGGGAGGGGGTCCCCGCCGCGTGGTGGTGAGGGCGTCGCCAGGGGGGAGGGGTGTCCGGGGCGCTTGCGGGGAGGGGCTCGCCGCCGCGAGGAGGGGGTCACTGCCGCGGGGTGGTGAGAGCGCCGCCGCGGGGGGATGAGGTGGTGGGGGCGGCGCGGGGGAGGGGCGGCGAGGGGGAGGGGGGAGCTGCGGTGGTGAGGGCGCCGCGGGGAGGGGGTCACCGCCGCGGGGTGGTGAGGGCGCCGCCGCAGGGGGGGTGAGGTGGTGGGGGCGGCACGGGGGAGGGGCGGCGAGGGGGAGGGGGGAGCTGCGGTGGTGGGGGTGGCACGGGGGAGGGGGCCGGCGAGGGGGGAGGGGGGAGCTGCGGTGGTGGGGGCGGCGCGGGGGAGGGGGGCCGCGCGCGGTGTGTGTGGGTGGAGAGAGAGGGGGGCCGGGGGCGGGAGGAGAGCGCGGGAATAATTGGGCCAGAGGGAAAACGGCCGTTAAGGGGCATCCCCTTTGCCGTCCGCTTGCGGACGGCAAAGCCGAGCACGGCAGACGGCAAAGACCAGGCAGTTAAGGGGACCTATCTAGCCTCTTTGCCGTCTGCCTTTAGGGTCTTTGCCGTCTGCTGGCAGACGGCAAAGGAACAGCAGAAGGCAAACAGAACCATTGCCGTCAGCCAGCTCTTTGCCGTCTGTTTGACGGCAGCAGACGGCAAAGACCTTCTTTGCCGTCCGCCAGCAGACGGCAAAGACCTGGCACACGGCAAATAACTGAATTCCAGTAGATCAAATGAGCCTCCACGCGTGCAAATGAAATGATTGAAATCGAAGGAAGGATATCCGCGCGGATGACTTACATGGGATGATAAGGCACGAGAATCGTCTCCTTGTCCTTATTGCCGACCATGAAATCGGCGATGTAGTTACTCGCATATTCACGGTGCTTTTTGCAGACTGCCAAGAAGCTCTCGTGCATGAAGTATGGGTCAGCGACACAGATATAAGGTATCTGCTCAATCCTGATGATGTAGTTCATGTACAAGGCAAAAAGGCGGACAAACGTAAAATCCAGCTTTTTCAAGTGAAACATGTCGAAGATGTAATCGAATCGAAGGAAGCACTTTTCCACGGGGAATGTGTCGACGTACAACCTTTGTTGCGGCACATTAACCACGTAGAGCGGGTATCCTGGATTTTGCGAGGCGATTAGGCTTTTCTCTCTTCGCAGCACATCGTCATGAAGTCTCCTGAGATCGCCGTATATGGCCTCTACCACTGCCTTATTAGGTAGGATTAGTTCACCGGGGACATGGTATTTCGCCGCACCCATGACAGGTATACGGTCTTGAACCCGAGGCTGCGGAGGCGGCTGGATCATAGAAGTATCTTTGTTGCCTTTCCTCGCTCTCTTCCTATGCTTCTTTGCTACTGGAAGGTCGCCTATAGTATGTTCAGCCTCCGGAGGCGGCAATTCAGGCACCGACTCATGACGCTCAAACCCTGAGTACTCATACTGCTGAGCCGTCAATCCTCCGTCGTCATAGGTGCCAGTATTGAGATACTGTAGAGTGTCATCGTCATCCTCGTCGATGGCATCGATATCATGCATTGCTTCTTCGGCGGCGGCGATGTCATCAGCGACTAATGGAGCCTCTTCCTCACCCCGTCCGCTATCACCCAGCACGACAGGCGACGCTAATTGGGTAGGTGGGGTGTTGATGTTCATACCTTGCTGAGGCTGCGTGGTCATGGGTGTGCTCCCGGCTGCCTCCAGATGAAGCAGACTCTTTGGCCACAACAAGACCCACCTCTTGCAATCGCCAAGCCGCCGCGGGGTCTCGTCGTCGTCTCCCCCTAGTACCGGAGGAGCCAAATTCTCATGGCCCGGTTTGACACTGGCCACGGAAACCTTGAAGATGTCAGGGGGGATCGGCCGGCTGTGGAACAATTGTTCCTTCGGCTTCACTATCGTCGCCTTCCCCACGTCCACCTTCTGGCCGCTGATGGTGTACAATATGGTGCACGGGTTTATGTCGGCCTGCAAAGACATGTCTGCAATGTGAGACATCCAAAAGGCAACAGAAACTGGAGATTACACATTTATTGCAGAGGGCCGGTGTGACAGGTACCGTGAGGTCGTCGAGCTCAGCCAAAGATGAAGCACCGACGAGCACGTCCGAGACAGAGGACGGGCTACTATGAGTAGGTGTGGGAGCCGGTGCAGGAGCTGGTGCAGGAGCAGGTGCGGGAGCCGGTGCAGGAGCTGGTGCAGGAGCAGGTGCTGGTGCAACGCTAGTCGAGCTGCTCCCGAAGAAGTTGGAAAGGGGAAAGTCCGCTGCCTCTTTATTTGGATTTTGCCTGCTCCAATTGACGATATCCGGAACCAAGACACCATACGAAGCTGCAATCTCCTGTTTTGCGGCAGCTACCACTGCTGCGACCGCAATCGCAACCTTCTTGTCGATGTTTTCTTCATTTAACCTCCGTCTTTCCTTTCTCTCCTCCGTGGTCTCACGGTAGTACTTCTTCCACGTGGCGCCGTCTCCGACGCCGTGCACACGTCCATACGACGGCCGAGTGTCCACCGGGAGTCCTTTCAATATGTTCAAGGCCTGTTTGAATGGGGTGTCCCACTTGGGCCTCGCCAACGCCTCAGACGGCGAGTCGCTTTCGGCCGCGATCCTGTGCGGCTCTCTCTGCAAAAGGAACAAGGATCATTTACAAATATGACTAAACATGCAGTCGAATTGATCAGAAGCTAAAATTAGGGGGTAAATTAAAAATTACCAGCGGTCTCATGAACTCCGTCGTGACCGCGTCTGTCTCGAAAACCTTCTTGACTGGGTCCCAATGGTACCGGGCCCTGAGGATGTCACGCTCCTGCGGGACGGTGAACTCCGCCAAGGGGTCTGGGATGCCCAGACTTTCACATTCCGCGTCCTCCTTGGCCCATATGGACCTCTTCCCCGTGTAACCACGGCTTCCGAGGTGGTGGCACCCCATGTTCCTCTCTTGAAGCCCCTTCATGTACTCCGACTTTTCTTTGGCAGCTTCGGCAACGCAAGCCGCCTTGAATATTTCAAACTGCTCTTCCGTAATTGTCGGATTATCCTTTACAATCTCGGAGTAGGGTTCCTTTTTGTCGATGATCCTTGCTTTCAACCTTACTTTCCAGACGGACAACGCGCCGCTAAACTTGCCCATGGCGCGTCTGTTTATCTTTTTCATTGCCGGGTCTTTATCTGGATTTTTATATTTGATTTCATCCCGGCCCGGGAACAAGAACACCTGGTGCAGCTTCGTTAGGAGGGACTGCTTCATATCTGGTATCTTCCATAGTTTCGCATCGTTGATGGTGGCGGTTGCCCGTAGGATGCAGCCTATTTGATTGCCGAAGCACGCGCGCGCTTCCGCAGGCTCTTTTGGCTCAAAATTGCCGTCGTCCACCTCCGTGACCACCAGTCTAGTAGTGATGAGCTGGTTTGGGCGCCGTTGCCTCTTTGGTTTCAGTTCTATACCGGCTTCGCCAGTCTCGGTGCCGGTCTCGGCGCCAGTGTCAGTCTCAGCGCCGGTCTCGGCGCCGGTGTCAGTCTCAGTGCCGGTCTCGACGCCGGTCTCGATGTCGGTCTCAGTCTCGGATGTGACAGGTGGGCCCTGCAACAACCGTTGCTCATCGAGAAGGTTCAAATAGGCGTCTGCCGCCGCGTAGACGTTGCAATCACCAGAACCCTGTCCTTCATCGTTGCTAGCCATGTTTCTAATGATTAAATCTAGTCAATTAATTCTAGCCCAAATAAAATGAATAATGACATAAAAAAAGGCCAATGTTTTGCAGGAATGTTGATTCATTCCCGTTGCGGCAAATCCCGGGCACTCGATATGTCCTAGTTTGTAGCACAAGTCATGCCGAAATTCACGGAAAATTTAGGCATGACCTTTGCTACAAACTGGACAAATAGAGCGCCTGAAATTTGCCGGAACGGAAATGAATCAACATTCTGGCAAAACATAGGCCACTCGGAATCATTCCCTGCAAACAATTTTCAAATATCCATCTTCGACACCGCAACACATGTCCAAATATACATGAGCAACCACATGTCCAAATATACATGTCTAAATTTCACAAGCTAATTCAAAAACTAAGTGTAGAAGCAAATTCAGCTAACTACTAATAGAACAAAATTCATTTAACTTTAGTTCTCTACAATGATGAAATGAAAAAAATTCAGTTAACTACTAATAGAACAAAATTCAGTTAACTTTAGTGCTCTATAATGATGAAATGAAAAAAAATCAGTACTGCCCTAGAATAATATTTCTGTCCTAATTTGATATCTAGCTAAATTCATATATATCAAAATAGCTACCTAGGGTTTATACCAAAACCTAGCTACCTAGGGTGCATACCAAAACCTAGGGTTCATACCTAAATTCACCTAAGTAAATTAACCTACTGCCCTCTTGCAAAGTATTCACCTACTATACCACTACTACTCTGCTTAAACCTAGCTAGGGTTCATAACTAAATTCACCTAAGTAAATTAACCTAGAGAGGAGGGGTGGGGGCTTACAGAGAGGGTGCTCGGGGGAGATGGTGGCGGGGAGGGCGTCGAGGGTGGCTCCGGTGGCGTCTACGGTGGCTCCGGTAACGGTGAGGGAGGCAGGGGCGTCGAGGGACGCAGGGGCGGCGAGGAGCGGACGAGGGTGGCTCCGGGGGCGTCGAGGGCGCGCGGCTCCGGTGACGGCTCCGGTGGCGGCTCCGGTGACGGCGACGGCGCGCGGCTCCAGTGGCGGCTCCGGTGACGGCAACGGAGGCAGTGGCGGCGAGGGAGCAGGGGCGGCGAGGGAGAAGTTACGAGGAATGGGGAATTGGGGAAGGAGGGACGCCCGCGCAGGGGCAAGTCAAACTTAGCCGTAGCGCGGTTCCTGCAAAAGCGCTATAGCTACTTACTCACAGCGCGGGTTATAGGAAAGCGCTACTGCTATAGCTAAGTTATCTATAGCGCGTGTACGGGAAACGCGCTATAGCTAATGTAACTATAGCGCTTTCGAGAACAGGCGCTACTGCTATTGCTTTCATTTTTTCTTTTTCTTTAATTTTCCTTTTCTTTTTTCTTTCCTTTTTTTTCTTTTCTTTTCCTTTTCTTAGTTGCAGCGCTGGCTCCTTAAAACGCGCTACTATTATTTTCTTAGCAGTAGCGCTGTCTGTAGATGGGCGCTACTACTATACCTAGCCTGTAGGCAATGGTGTGGCAGGTATAGTAGTAGCGCTTTTTATCTGGGATGCGCTACTGCTATATATATAACAATAGCGATCTTTTTCACACCACGCTACTGTTATATAGCAGTAGCGCCTCCTTTTAAAAAGCGCTACTGGTAAGCTTCTGTGTATAAGGTTTTCCCTAGTAGTGGAACTATATGATTCAACATCTTCTTTGTTGCTTCCAAAACGTCAACATACTTAGCCTTTGTTATAGAATTCGCCACAGTAACCTGTTTAGAACAATTCCAACTTTACCGTGCCACCGTATTGTGTATTACACAAAACCTTAACTTAAAATGAAAATCGCATGGAGCATTGCTGAAGACTGTATCGATGTAATTACTTACAACGAGCACTTCATAATCTCTGCTTGCGAGAAAACATGTCATTAGTGCTACTTTAGACTCAATGACATTTTTCACTGTTTCCTATGATCAGTACTTTTGATCACTTTGGTATCTATACTCGCAACACCTTGGGAGTATCGGACATATCTGGTTGTTTTTACATACCATGGAATACATGATTAATCCAAACACAAGAGTGTGTGGAATCTCCATCATGTATTTTGCTCATCCGTGTTTTGGGACACCGAGTCTTGCAAAACTCTTTCCATGTGAATTTAGCAAGAATCACACCTTGGCGGTTTTAATGCTAAACTATTTTAGCATCTTGTCAATATGTATTTTTGGCTTTAGCTCTATCAGGAAATTCTATCTCTTAGATAATTATGCCCAATATCAAGGCTATTTAGCCTAAGCACTTCATCAAAAACTATTTTCAATGAAGTCCTAATTCGTGTCAAGAAATTTATATTATTTCCAGTCAACAATGTGTCAAGCACACAAGGTTTTTAGAAATATTATTATGCTCCCACTTAGTTTCTTGTAACCACAAGCATCTTCGTTATCCATTGATGAAAACAAACTCGTTTGACCATTTCATCAAAAACGAAGATTCCAACTCCATTTTGCTCTCTTCTGTCCATCGCTGGAACTCTGAAGTTTGCATACTCACTAGCATCCTTTGGATCAACAAAATACTTTGGACTGTATCACATACAAGTCCTAGTTTGTATTCCCATTTCATGGAAATACTTTCGTCATCCATGTTTCATATCTCATGATTGAAATGTGTATTAATTGCTAGTTTAACCCGAACCGACTTTTAGCATCGCTATGGTGAGACAACCTCATCGTAGTCAACTCCTTGAACTTGTTATTGCAACAAGTCGAGCTTTATGGATAAAACATTTTATCCACATCAGTTTATAGTTCCATAAATATTCGTTAGACTCCAAGTCTTCCGAAGAGTTTATCAAGATATAATCTTGAATCATTCATATGGAAACTATCTCGGATTATATTGGCATTTAGCCAATTCCGGAGTCAGGGCCCATCATTGCTTCCTTGATTATCGTAGGTATAGTGTTGTCTAACAACAATATCTCGTTTGCGCACCTGAGAGGTTTGCACGAGTTTTGCCTATGTGGTTCAGCTGCAAGTTCGACCGAAGTCCATACATCTCATGTAGGGGCTTCCACATCAGTCACAGTAGGAAACTCTAGAATTACTTCCAAGGTTCCTTTCCTTTGATCTGATGATGAAGATATTGTTATCTCGTCAAGTTGCACTGTCCTCCCACACCTTTTTGCAAGAACCATTCTCTTTAAAAGCATACCGTTCTTTGTGGCAAAACCTTTTGCCTCGGTATAGTGGTGAAGGAATTCCCAATTACTTGGGATAACCTACAAAGTAGCAGTTGTCTGATTTGGAATAGGTTTGTAAATATTTTACACAAGCCCCATATTCCAAATGTTAAGAAAAGATATAACATGGTTGGGTGTACCATACCATGGCGTCATTTCAACAGATCTGATGGCGCTCTTTTCAGTGTAAAAACCACAGTCTCTAAAGCATTACTTTTAAAAGGAATAATAGCAAATTGATTTATGTCATCTTTGATCTCACCATGTCATAAATGGTTTAATTACATCTTCACGGACATTCCACTCACAGTGGTGTTCCGGGAGGTGTAAGTTATAAAACTCTTTTCACAACTCATCAGACATTCGCTAAACTTGTAACTCAAATATTCTTTTACGCAATCTAATTGTAGAAACATAATTTTCTTGTTACAATAATTTCTACTTCCTTTTTGAAAACCTTTTGAATGATTTCAAAAGATCCAGACTTATGTCTCATCAAGTAAATATCCATATATCTTCTTGAGTCATTTCTGAAGATAGATAAACCCACTACTAGCCACAACATTTATCGGACTACATACATCACAATGTATGATCACCAATAAGTTTGTTGCTCGTTCTTTATGGCATGTGAATGGTATTTTAGTCACTTCACTTTTCGGAGGAAAGTTGCAAGTGTCAGATGATTCATAATCAAATGACTTCAAAATCCATCATTATGGAATTTCTCCATGCGGGTTTCTCCAATGTGACTAAATGCAGTGCCACACATATGTGGTATTCTTTTAGTCTTGCGACATTTAGCGTCAGTGTTATGGATGTATCATATTACCATCAATATTCATAACATACATCCCATCCTTGATGGAAGCACGGCCCTTATGTTATTCATGATACTGAACAACAATTATTCTTTTATGAATAACCGTCTTGCAACTAACATTATGCAAATGGGCTAGAGTGTGTAAAACTCTAAAATGAATTATGAAAGTAAATACAGAGGTAATGTATTATTATCAATATTCATAACATACATCTCATTCATAATGAAAGTATGGCCTTTATTCATAACACTGAACATCAAAAGTTCTCTTATGAACAACCTTCTTGCAATATACTTTATGCAATGGGCTAGAGTGTGTAAAACTCTAAAATGAATTATGAAAATAAATACAGACGGTAATACACAGATGGAATGTATAGTAACTTTTACTATGTTCCCAGCGCGTATCTAAACCTCATTACTGGCAAGTCTTTTAGGCCGTAGTAGTTCTTGTATCGAGTTGCAAAAGAATGCAATCGAACGGGTATTCCTGTGATCAACTTTTAATCACAATACCCAAGAATTATGGACTAACAGTTTAATCACAATTCCCAAGAACTATTTCTTTTTGACCAGCCATCCAAACATCAATAACTTGGATGACTTTCATACATGAGCTGGACATTCCAGACTTCTTTCCTTTTGCCTTTATACTTCTAACAGTTTAACTTTCAGTCTTTCTCCTACTCTCAGAAGAAGCACCCAACTTTAAAGAGTGGCGTTAGCCCCGGACTTCCTAGGTGTGTAAGTCATACTAACACCCTTTGAACATTTCCTTTCTCTTTAAGTTGTTGTTTTATTCACCTTCATCATATGACATGCGTTCTTCTGGATCCCTCTCTTATCAGTCAAATACCCAGTAAACACTTTACTAATACTTTGCAAAAAAACATTGCTTTGGATATCTCATATCTTTTAGCCTTTGCTTGTATCTGAAAATAATTTTCAGTTCCATGAATATCACATAACTATCCCAAACTTTTGAAGTTCGGGTTTTATGGAAGCAAACATATTGCACTTGACCATAACGGAATTCTAGCTTTTGGACCGAAGGACGAGAGTCGCATCATCCATAGCATCAGCGGGAGAATACCGAAAACATGCGATAGGACAAAGTCCTTCTCGGCACTCTTGAGGACAATTCTCACATTACGTTACCAATCGTAAAGTTTTAACCAGATATTAAACAGCTCATTCAATTTTAATAGGGAAGGTCGAGCCATAATTCTACAACTATTATGCAAATTTCACTTAGATAATGTTCATAATTAATTGCACCAAGAATTAAACAAGTTTATTCTAAAGTGCATTCCCACTCAAATCAATATCTCTCATAATTGATTGTGAGTGATTCAAGATCCGCATTTCCATTCAACGCCATTGTTCGAGATGAACACTGATGGCGCGAACTTCAATTGGTCGGCAAACTTGCCAATCACATCTCCATGTGACTCTTGTTCATCTTTCGATGCGTGTGTTCCGAGCTCAGGATGATCCTGCCATGAACGTCAAGATAACCAAGTGATCTTGCTGCGAGGTCTGACCTCACCCGCCTTACACCCGTACAATCATTCGTACCCATGTAGATCATGGCGCACCTCGAAAGGAAGGATGCTGTGACGGTGCTACACTTGGGAGAACACTAACTACTTGATATTTTTGTGAGAGACCACCCTAATAAAAGCGACTACCGTGCAATCAAGAAGGGTGCATCAAGAGGGATAAACATCTCAGGCAATTCATAATAGCATGATATGGTATAGCCCCTTCTGACGGAGAAGTCAAGTATTTCTTCGTCTTCGGCATTCGCGTCGGTGTTCACCTTCGCGAAGATTGCCACCACCTTGTCGATGCACCAGATAATATTGCTATCTCCATAGCGGATAAAATAAATGCATTACTTAAGGTTGACACGCAGGTCATTAAAGTGACAATCATATGGCTCCAGCCATCATGCCGAATCATGACACGGAGGTCATGTTAATTTACATTATATAGTCATCTCATACATAATCAAATTGAATATGAGCATTACTATACCACATCTCATGCACATCCTGCAAAACCAAGTTAGACGCCTATAATCGGTTTATGCAAAAATTTATTTTACGTGGCTTCTAAGGTTTTGACTTAAACCGTAGCTACCAACGTTCATCATCAAGTATGATAATTCAAGTTGCTAGATTAACTTTCCAGGGTGTATGAAACACGAGATAATAAAATCTCGAGCCCCATACTAAACTTCGTTGTACGTATGACCCCCGTGCAGATCATATCTGCATTGCCCTTTCGTCTGCGAAACATCCATCTTTCTCAACTATGGCGGAACCCAAAGACACTGAAGCACTTCGTTGATCTGTCAATCAGCATACTCAGGAGCAGCATGAAAGGATCGCAGATTGCCAGAACTTTGTTAGATTCCACCATGCCGTCAAGATCAGGACTACGCAAATTCAAGGGAAGCAACAAGAATATCGGGTAATAGATTTCATCTACTACCCGCACAAATAATTTTCAGCAATAGATCTTATCTACTACAAAATTATACTATGCAATACCCATACATCTCATGTATTCTAGATCATAACCTGCATCTACGCATAGCCTCGCTCATGATGCCACTGTTGGGGAACGCGACAGAAAACAAAAAAAATTGGTACAGCGAGCACGCCCAGGATCACTAAGGAGATGCATACAAGGTTTGATCTGATCATTGCCGACTCGTAGTGTAGCGGAAGTAGAGTCGATGAAGATCGGTGGTGCAGATCCCCGCAACTAGGATTTACAACCTCCCAACCGCAAGGATGTACTTCCTCGTCGGATAGCCCTTCGGGAGGTGGTCAGACAGTCCCTCGGACGATGTCACGGACAGCCCTTCGGGAGGACCCTCGAAACTCAAATTGTAACTCGGACAGCCCTTCGGTAGGACCCTCGAACAGCCCCTCGGGCAAAAGATCGAAACTACGACCTCTCTACGGGGTTGCACACATACGGTGTCAGCTATCCGGTAGGGTTTCGCTGTCCAGAACTAGTTCCCACCGGAACCCAGACAGCCTTTCGGCTCTACGAAACTATTTCGCTGGGAGGGAGAGAGAAGGCCAGATCATGCATGGCATTTGTATGTTGAGAAAGAGTGTGTGTGGAGAGTGCATCTCCACCACTATTTATAGGAAAAACCCAAGGGGTAGGGTGGCACTTGAAATACCCAAAAAACCCATCACATGGAGTTTCCAAAGGGGCAAAATGGGAAGGCTAGAGGATCTCCATGAAGGAGATCCTCCTTGGCCGGCCACCACAAGTGGGCCTCCCCTTGAGGGGCTCTCATCCATCCATGTCATTCCCAAAAGATATTTTGTGGAAGGTCAACTTCCAACCATAACCATAAATGCATTTTCACTATTCACGAAACCAATTTTTCGTGACCGATAAATCCGAAAATATTTCTATGGGTCCTAGAATAATTCCAGTACCCACTAAAACAATTCTGGACATGTTCCGAAACATTTTCAGATCAGTGATTTTCATCTGTGAAAAGCAACCAAAGCGGTTCCGGCAGTCCGGAACATTTCCGGTTTTTGTCTCCGAAAAATCCTAGAAGTTACCAGAACAATTCTGGTACCCTTCAATAATTTCCAGCCATATGCCGAAACCAATTTGACATAATGGTATACTCCGAAACAACTTTACGGTTTTACCGAAACTCTTCCGGTGTTCTCTCTCCGGAACTCTTCCGTTGTCCCCGAAACTTTTCCGGTGATTTTCTCTCAGACTCCCTGTCTAGTATTCAGCAGATAGATGACCCTTAAGCGTGTGACCCTATAGGTTCGGTGAAGTATAGACATGACCGGAACACTTTTCGATCAATGATCAACATCGGAACCGTGGACACCCATATTGACCCCTATACCCACACGAATAAATATTCGAGTGAACCTCCAGTTGCCGTGTACTATTCCTTTTACTTCGCGATATGTTACAAACACCCAAGGTGAGATTTATCGGCATCCCCGTGAATCAACACTTGTCCACTATGCCAGTTACCTCGTTACCGGTATTGTTCTCTTTTCTCGTTCCTGTGTATCGGCATCCCCGTGATCGAATCACATTATGTCTGGCCAGACGATGATGGATACCTTAACACCGAGAGGGCCCAGAGAATATCTCTCCATCATCGGAGGAGCAAATCCCAATCTTGAGCTACCAAGTTACTTGTCATACTTTTCCGTGAACCCGTAAGCCGCCGTAATAGCCACCCTTGTACAGATGACGTTTAACAAACCCCGAAGTTCACGAAGCAAGTACGAAGGAACTCGACACTCTCATGGTCTAAGGAATTATGCAAACGTTAACTATCTCTGTGTTATTAACCATTAACTTGTGACGAATGTATCTCATAGCATAACATCAATTCGGGTCGATTCAACACAAATGTTCTTCTAACATTGTGCCCTCAAAATTGCCGGCATAGCCATGCCCATGACCAGGAAAACAAGATCATCATGCAATACTCGAGCTAGTCTTAGAGGCATGACTAGGAATACTTTATACCGTTTATTATTCCACACGTGCATATGAGTCTTCCTCCGAGCCTCATGGTTATTGTAGACTCGAGAACCATATCAGTTATAACATGGAATATAAACTTAATTAGGAACATGGGGATAAATAATAACATTTATTATTTCCTCTAGGGCATATCTCCTACAGAAACTTCAAAGAGCAAGACTCAATTCATCACAACAAGATAGAGAGGGGAGAACACCATATGATCCAACTATATTAACAAAGCTCATGGTACATCAAGATCGTGTCCTATCAAGATCATGAGAGAGAGAGATCAAACACATAGCTACTGGTACATACCCTCAGCCCTGAGGGTGAACTACTCCCTCCTCATCATGGAGACCGCCGGAATGATGAAGATGGCCTCCGGTGATGGTTTCCCCCTCCGGCAGGGCGCCGAAAAAGGGCTCCAGATGAGATCGCTTTGGAACAGAGGCTTGCGGCGGCGGAGTAAAAGTTCTAGGTCAAGTTTCGGGGGTTTCTCAATATATAAGAATTTTCAGCGTCAGAATCACGCCAGGAGGTGCCACAGGGGGTCCACAAGGGGGTAGGGTGCGCCCCTGCCCTTGTGGGCCCCTGTGGGTCTTCTGGTGCTCCCTCAAAGCTTCCTGGGTCTCTTTCCTTCCAGAAAAAATTGTTAAAAAGTTTCGTCGCGTTTGGACTTCGTTTGGTATGGATTTTCTGGAAAACCAAAAACAAGCAAAAAACAGCAACTGGCACTGGGCACTAGATTAATATGTTAGTCCATGAAAATCATATAAAAGTGCACCAAAACCATATAAAATTATTGTAAACATGGCATGAATACTTCATAAATTATAGATACGTTGGAGACGTATCAAATATTTATAAGCCTTAGAAGTTGAATTGTCAATTCAACTACACCTGAAAACAAATATTTGCTCGAGAGAATTTATTAGTAGCAAATGTGATGGATGGGTTTTAGTGGTGATTGCAGAACAATAACAAAAGCAATAATGAGAGCAATAATGATTAAAAGCATAGGCATGGGATGGATAATGGACTTTGCATGGATATAATCAATTATGTAATAGCGGTAACATATGGTGATAATAAGCTAGCTCTAATTCATCAGTCATATCTAGGCATGTATTTCATATGTAGTTGTACGTGCTTGCAATAAGAACTTCACAACATGTTTTGTCCTACCCTCCCATTTCTGTGGGGTCCCAATGAAAATTAAGGGAAATTAAGGTACTCCTTTCACAAAGCACCGGATCAAAGCATTAACAACCAATGAATACATGTAATCCTTAAATCATAGTCATTCCCTTTGATACCCTGATTGATGTCACTTCAAGGTCTCCGGTTCAGAACTATAACAGATGCATAAAACTTGTAGATATGATCCAAAGCACATGTATATTCATGAAAGCATAAATGGTACAGGTCTGATATTATGGTACCCGAGCCCTAGTGTCAAGCATTAAGTATGACAAAGTCACAACAACATCAATCTCAGAACATATAGGATACTAGAGTCAAACCTTATCAAATTCGACAACTATTACATAAGAGATATCATCCAATTCTCATCCACCCCATGTGCCTACAGAGAAATTACTCACACATCAGTGGGAGATCATGATGGTGGTGATGGAGAAGAGGTTGGTGATGACGATGTTAAAGAATCCCCCTCTTCAGAGGCCAGATCAGCCTCCGGACAACCTTCTAGGAAGATGAACTATGGTGGCGGCAGCTCGTGTCGTGGAAAATTCTGAAAACATATATCGAGGGTTTTCGGGACGAAAGAAAAATATAGGCCGAAGGGCGTCGAAAGGGGATGCTTGTGGGCCCCACGGGTGACCTGTGGCTCCATCTTCTGGCTCCGTGGGTCTTTTCTCCTGAAAAAATTTCCAGTATATTTTCCCTGATTTATTGGACATATTTTCTGTACACAAAATAACACCATAGAAAACTTGCTGAAAACATCATCAGTCCGGATTAGTTTTTATTCAAATTATGCAAGAGGACAAAAACATAACAAAAGTGTTCGAAAAAGTAGATACGTTTGAGACATATCCGGCCCATTGCTTGACATTGAGCTGGCACTGTTGACAGTCAGCCGATTTGGATCCTATGCCTAACTTGTCCCTTAGTATAACAACTCAACATGCAGAGGTAGATGAAGCTGTAGATATCTGGGACACGTTTTCCTTTTGGATCTTGTTGTCGCTACTAGGCTGGGGCATGTGGGATGAAGCTCCACACGTGACACACGTGTCTGTGTGCGCAAAGTGGCCAACCCAAAGCGTAACGCATGGAATCTACTAATACACTGTGCTCTCTCATTTTTAAGGCCTCATAATCAATTGAGGTTGTTAATTTGAAATTGGGTCATCCGATTTTGATCGGGTCAATAATTTTTTATGGAGCTCTCTCATTAAATGATTCTAATTCACTATGCTTCCTAATTTTGAAGCTCTTCCATTCCATTGAGGTATTCAATTTTGGATTTGATTCATAATTTTGACCGGGTCAACGATTTTTCAAATCAATTGGCAGCAATCGGCCTATAAAAACATATCAATCCCGCGCATCTTCTCATCACTTAGAAAATAGAAGTGCCAACATGTGATACTGTAGCACCAATATAGTACATGCAATCACCGACGCAGAAAATTTTCCTACATAAGTTTGGGTTGATTAGCAGATAAACACAGAATCACATAGTCGAAGGCCTACCAAAACACCACATTACAAATAAAAAAACACTCCATCATGTCCCCCACTAGGCAAACCAAATACTCCCTCAGTTCTAAAATATAAGGTGTATTACTTTTTTGAAAAGTCAAATTTCTTTATCTTTGACCACGTTCCGAGCCAAAAATACCTACATCAATAATGCTAAATAAATAAAATATGGAAAATCAATCCATGATGAATCTAATGATATCGATTTGATATTATTGATCAAACTTAAAGAGGTTTGACTTTTCAAGATACTAATACACCTTATATTTTGAAATAGAGGGAGTAAAATAATAATGAAAACCCAACAACACCGACATCGCATCAAAGTGCATCCAATCCTTCTAATTTATACTATATACTAAAGCCGCAGCGATCCGGTTTCTCTGATTTTTTTGACTTTTTTTCGGCATCCACTGTTCATTTCCACGGCCACGTCAACATCAGTGAGCAGTAATCCCGTATAAACAGTAACCCCTGTTGTGAACAGTAATCCCATATAGACAGTTACCCGTTTTTTATCCACTGTTTTTTATTTACATTTCCAACAACGAATAGTAATCATGTACCCCTGTTATGAACAGTGTTTTAAAAGAAAAAGATGATTTTTTACATACAGAAAACATGATAGGGTTTCACATTTCCAAAAGGAATTTTATGAAAAGTATTAGTATTTACGAATAGTGCCATTTATTATTTTCCATAAAAAATATTATTTATGAACAGTATCCATAAAATTGTTTTTTTTACGTACTGTATATCATCATAGGTATTTACATTTCTAAAAAGAGATCTTCATGTATATTTTATTGCCCTCTTACACATACAAGTACTCCGATATTATTATTATTTTTATTGCTTAGTAAATTGTTTATGGGTTTCCTTTAATACAATTATATCATGCTATTTTTAGACTTATTTATAGATAATTTCTAAAGTGAAAAACGCATAAATCTAATGGATTACTTAAATATGCAGAGGAAAAAATAAACCAAAAAAATACCAATTTAGTTACTTAGTTTGATCTGATCTATATACATATTTTGTAATAATTAATTTTACCTAATGGCATTGCTCTTTGATAAAAAAAAGTGATCGTCTTTCCACACCAATTTTACCACGAAGCCAAAATCCGAGTAAAAGATCGCATCTTGGGTGCCAACCTTCTTTTATTGTTTAAAATGATACTGCTCAATTTATTTTTCCTTAGATTCATTCTTATGGATTGTTGCCCCAAGATTTACTTTCCTCGAACGGTTTGAGTGAGATCTCATTTTAAGAGAACAGTAAAACTAACAAACTGGAACAAATAACCCGAATAAACCGAAACACTATTTTCAAAACAGTCACTTCGTATGCAACAGCGCTTCATGTGACCAGTGTTTCCATGCCCACTGAATAAACTGCAATATACCCACATATATAAAAAAAACTTTATATGTAAACTGTAAACCGGAATAGTACCAACACATTGCATCCGCGTAAGCAATAATCCGAGAAAAATATAAAAGGAAAAACCTGAGTTTTTCTATGATTAACGATTATTTTATTTCTTTTTGTATTACCTACTGTTGCATTATGATCTATTAAAGCTCTATAACCATTATAATCATTGCCAGCCCCACCATCCTTCGCTCACCATGTACGATAAGAGAAATCTCACTCTATCGGCATTACTCACACGTATAAGAAAAACACCTTTGATGCTACTGATTCTAACATTGTTTGCCTGCTAAAGCTCCTAGATGAGTACTATGAAGATATGACAGGCCAAATATAAATATAATACACAAAGAACATGCATGAAGAAGTCCCTGGCACTGAGATAAGAAAACAATAAAGTTCAGAAATAATATAACACTGATTCGCTTCTCTTATTGAATATCGCCAGGTCTCACATGTTAAAGAAACTCCGCAAGGACAAAAAAGGTGAAACACTAATGATTTACCTATAAACACACTAAAAAAAGATTTTCAATTTGTTGCAACGTATTCAAACACTTCCGTTCTATTAAAAATATGAAATGGACGCCACCGGCAATGGTCTATATCGCTCTATAAAAAAACAGGTCAAGCATCTCTATACGCACAGACAAAAAGAAAACTACGACGGATGTAACCGTGTTATAAATAACTTTATTAAACCACTGAACCGTGCCAAAACGAAACTACACCTCTTTTCCGACCTATAAAACTCAAACAAAAAAAAAATCCAAACAACTAAACATGAAAAAGAATACATGCATGCAATAAAAATAAAAATTGAAGTACTTATTCCAACTAAACATGAAAAAGAATACATGCATGCAATAAAAATAAAAATTGAAGTATTCGAAATATAAATGAGTCTTCCGACGGGCGCGGCGTGCGCCGTGCATCTTCAGCGCTAGTACATACCAAAGACGCACCCCTCTCGCTCTCAATAGCTGATTTGGGCCGGCTATTTAGCCTCGATTTTTACTAATGTTTTTGGCATCGATTTTGGGAAGGTTCTGGAAGCTTTCATCCGGTTATTTTCCCTTGTTTGTGTTTTTCCACAAGGTTTTCTTCGGTTTCTTCCTGATTTTTTGTTTTCTTCCTGCTTTTCCTTTACTTACATTTTCCACCATCTAATTAATGAACATTTTTTCAATTTAGAAACACATTTTAAAATTTAAGAATATTTTTTAATTTGTGAACATTTTTTGAAATCCATGATCATTTCAGAATTTCATAAACATTTTCATTTTTGTATTTTCTCTTCAAATTCGTGAAAACATTTGTCACCATTGTCTTAGTCTGCCTAAATCATTTTAAATTCGGTAACAATTTGTAAGTTCGTGATTTTTTAATTAAAATATATTTTAAAATTCTTGACATTTATATAAAACATCTTATATTTTTTAAATTCAAGAATATATATTAATAAAATTTATGAAAATTATAAAAAGCGTTTTTGATACTTTTAGAATTGTATAATATATTTAAATTTTGGACAATTTTTAAATTCATGAACATTTATAAATTCATGAATAAAAGAATTTTCTGAATTGATGATTTTTTAAAAAACTTACAATTTTTTTAAAATAACGTTGATCATCTTATGAAATTTTTGATTTTTTTTAAAATTCTTGATTTTCTTAAATATTCATGGAAAATTCTTAATCCATAAACTTGTTTATGTTGGAGAACACCTTTCAAATTCTTGAACATTTTCTAAATTTTTGAATATTTTAAGATCTGTTAACATTTATAAATTCCTGATTGTTTTAAAAAAGATCTTGAACATGTTTTCATGCATGACTTTTCTTTAATAATATTAGTATCAGGCCGTTACGTGCGGAAATGGAAGTGCCATCATATTTAGCGCATAGTGCGACGCGAGTCATTCAAACGTGCACCTTCTACTCCCCGCGTCTCTTCTTTTCTTTTTCGTTTCTTTTTTGTTTTTCTTTTCTATTTTTGTTGTTTGCTTCTTTAAATAAAATTCAGTATTTAAAAAAATGTTCCAAATTTCAAAAATACAATTAATGACAAAAAAATCAAAATTTTAAAAATCTTTCTGGATTAAAAATTGTTCCAAAATTTTAAAAACGTTTCTTTATTTAAAAAAATGATTACGAATTTTATAAAAATGTTCACAAACTTGAAAAAAAGTTCCAATTTTTACAAGATGTTAATTAATTTAAATAATGTTTATGAATTTAAAAAATTGTTCATGAATTTCTAAAAAATGATATTTGATTCAAAATATGTTTGTGATTTTCAAAAATTGTTACCAAAATTCAAAAAGTTTGCCGATTGATGTTTTTCAAAAATTCAAAAATTGTTTCCAAAGTTTTAAAAATATTAATTGATTCAAAAAATGTTCTTTTATTCGAAAAAATTGTCCACGAATTAAAACAATTGTTCCCAAAATTCAAAAAAATCATCGATTGAAAAAATGTTTTTTGATTAAAAAACTGTTCACGAATTTCAAGAATTGTTTCCAATTTTTCAAAAATATAGTCGGTTCAAAAACTGTTCACCGATTCAAAAAGATTTCTTGAATTTAATAATTTGTTCCAAATTAAAAAATCATTAATTCTAAAAATATTCTTGAATTTCAATAATTATTTCTGAATTTAAAAAAATGTTCCAAATTTTAGAATGGAAAAAAAAAGAAAATAAAAAATGAAGTAAAAACGCATAAAGAAAACCAGTTTCAGAGAATGTTCTAGAACCTTCCCAAAATCGGTGGGAGAAAGGCACGTGAAAATCCCTAATATGGGCCGGCCATATATGAGCGACCGAGTGATTGGGGGTGCGCGATTGGTGACTATTCCCCGACCTACGCGGGAAATAGGAGCCACGAAATATGAGGCCCGATCATCTTTCCTTTTTGGTGAGAATTTGAGGTCCCCTCATCCTATATGTGTTCTTTTGAGGGATTCTTGATGGGTTTGTTTTCCGCTGGAACTCTCGGTGGAGAGGAAGCCGATGATGTGGGCCCTGTTGGGCGGAGTATTCAGAGGCCGATGGGCTTTATTATTTTTGAGCTTCTGATAGCTTGGTTGGAGGAATTTTGGCCTGGGTATATATGGGCCATCAGTCAGGGCCTGGCCATATATGGGCCATTAGTCAGGGCCGTCAGTCAGGACCGATCCAGCCAACTTGGAGGCTTTGGCATGCCGGGAGGGTCTTGCTTTGGCCAAGGACCTTTACCTCCTTTGTTTGCACATTGCTTCAGATTGCATGAATATTGTCAACGACATAGAAGCAGGGACGGGAGGGAAATATGAAGCTATCATCAAGGAAATCACATATCTTAAATCTTCCTTTTCCCTTTGTAATTTTGTCCATGAACAAAGAGGCTCAAACTATGAGGTCCACAATGGTTGATCTTATTTGGCGCGTAGGTCACCCGATAGCGACCGCACGCGTACCCCACCCCCTTCCCGGCTTCCCGCTACGTTCATCTGGGTCGGCCCAAGTGCTCGTTCCCGGTTTTGGGAAGCTTCTAGAACCTTCCCAAACCATTTTTTTCTCCTTTTCTTTTTCATTTTCCTTTTTTTTTGTTTCCAAATTCACGAACATTTTCTAAAATCTGGGAACATTTTTCAAATCGGTAACCATTTTTTGAAATTCGAACATTTTTCAAATAGGTGAATATTTTTTGAAATTCAAAATTTGTTCATTAATTCAAAAAATGATCATCATATTCAAAAATGTTCATGAATTTTTAAAAAATGTTCATCATATTCAGAAAAAATCATCAAATTCAAAACATGTTCTTGAATTCAGATTTTGTTCATCAAATTCAAACAAATGTGCATTGAATTTGAATTTTGTTCATTGAAATTCAAAAATGTTCATTAAATATTCGAATTTTGTTCATCAAAGTGAACATTTTTTAAATTCATGAACATGTTTTTGCATTAGTGAACATTTTTGGAAATCCTGAATTTTTTTAAAGAAGCGAAAAACAAAAACAGAAAAAAAAGGGAGCCCCGCCCCACACCTGGGCCGGCCCACGGTTGCGCGTGGGGAGCGAGGGGGTGCGCGCTGCGCTCTTTCCCAGCACGCAGGTCACGGTATAGGAGGTCCCGCCCACAATCTAACTAGGTTCGCTTCTTCTCTAGATCAAGGGAGGCACACTTGGTTTGGCCAACCTTATGATCCGATTTGTATTCCTATGATCATTATTTAATATAAACCTAGTAGATTGTGCAAAAAAAAAAAACGCGCCACCGCTCCCCGTCTCTTCGTCCCATCCCTTCTTTCCCCGGTCGACGCACTCTTGCCCCGCATCACCGTCATCCTCCACTCCCCCGTCTCCGCCGCCATGCGCGCGGGGCCTGGCCGCCGTCGCTTCGTCAGGTATATCTCCCTCTCCCTATCCCTCTCTACACTGAACCCTCTCCATCTCCCGCCCCTCTTCCTTCTCGTGGAGTCGTGGGTAGGACGGCGAGTGGCCAGCGCCGGGCTGGACTCGCTTGCTTTTGTATGATACAACATGAAAGGTCTCGCAAAGGCATTTTACCTCAACTTAGTGGTAAGTTTTTAGATTTCTAGCAATGATATTTCACCTGATGGTTACGTCTTTTCTTATGAAATTATACTTTTGACGCTTTGAAGGTGTTGGTTCTTCTTCTATGGTTGATCCGGTTATGGGAGCCACAGATGAAGTAAACAATTGATTTGGTACTCTTTTGTATCCCTCTATTATTATTTATAGTTTTTTCATGTTTAATATATTTTGCTGGGTCATTAATCACTGAGTTTAAACTCTAGATTTATTGAGCAATTAAGCTTTATTTTGTATGTTTTCGAATGGGGTATTTTTTTGGGTAGTTATAACTGGCAAAACTTATTTATGTTGCCGGAAAAAAAGGGGCCCGGGGTTTGCTTCAATCCTGGCTCGGCCACTGTCTGTAGCCCTGCCATATGTCCGGAATTCCAGTAGATTCGATTTGGATGGTGGCGCTTCTCGTGCCGCTGGTTGGATGTTGGGGCCGACCTAGATTGGGGCCTGGGGAATCTGAGCTTCTGATTGCTTCGGTGCTTGTCTCGATTTTTTTCAGCAGCCTGTTTGATAGTGTAGCGTAGGTGTTAGGCTTTTCTTGGCTGTTTTAGGGTGTTAGCTTTTCTTAGCTAGGTAACGTGCGTTTGGGTTCCTCGTACAAAAAAAAAAAAACGTGCGTTTGGGTTTACGCTGTAACAGATTCGTCTAGGCATCGGTAGCTGCAGCTGCTGCATTGCGGCCGGCTGAGGTGTACTGGCACCGGCGAGACATGGCGAAGTGGCGAACAGCCTGCCTCCATCCAGGGTAAGTATCCCTCAACCATCTCACCAATTTCTGCATGAATTTTTGTGAGTCCAGGCGATGGTCAATTGGGCTGCTTTAGTGTGATGGCTTGATAGTGCTAGGTAATAACAACTGACCATTTACTTGCTGCTACGTGCAGGCCGCGTACCAGAAGACTTAGACCTGCAACATCTTCTTCCGCAAGGACATAAAATTGGCCGTGGCAGTAGGGTAACGCGACAAAAAACAAAAAAAAAATCGCACTACGAACACGCCTAGGACCACTATGAAGATGCATACAAGGTTTTTTTTCTGATCATTACCGACTCGTAGCGCAGCGAAAATAGAATCGATGAAGATCAACGGTGCAGATCCCCGCAGCTAGAATTTACAACCTCCCAACCGCGATGATGTTCTCCCTCGTCTGCTCCTCGGACAGTCCCTCGGACAGCCCTTCGGGAGGTGGTCGGACAGTCCCTCGGACGGTGTCACGGACATCCCTTCGGGAGGACCCTCGAACAGCCCCTCGGGCAAAAGATCGAACCTACGACCTCTCTACAGGGTTACACACATATGGTGTCAGCTATCCAGCAGGGCTTCGCCGTCCAGAACTAGCTCCTACCGGAACCCAGACAGCCTTTCGGCTCTACGAAACTATTTCGTGTGAGGGAGAGAAGAAAGCCAGATTATGCATGGCATTTTTATGAGAGTTGGAGTGAGTATGGAGAGCTCCTCTCCACCTCTATTTATAGGAAAGGAGGAGGTGGTGGTGGCTGAAAATTTCAGCCTAAAAGGTAGGTGGCCCCCACATGGAAGTGGCTCATAAAAAGCCACCAAACATGGGTGTTCCCTCCCAAAAAGCCACCAAACATGGGCTGCCTCCCCCACCAAATAAGCCTCCACCAAACATGGATGCTCCCTCCCCAAAAAGGCACCAAACATGGGCTGCCCCCCAAAGGGGGCGCCCCAACAAAACAGCCCACGAATAGTGAGATCTTGTTCCCTCACGCTGGGACAAGATGTTTTCCGCGATCGTTTCTTCCGAAAAAATTCCGGAAGGTCCCAGAACATTTCCGGTACCCTCTAAAACTATTCTGGGCATGTTCCGAAATATTTCCGGTATGGTGGTTTAATTCCAAAACGTTTTCGTTTTCTCCAAAACAATTCCGATAGTTCCGAAACACTTTCGGTTTTCTCTCCGGAGCTTTTCCGTCGTCTCCGAAACTTTTCTGGTGACTTTCTCTCAGACTCCCTGTCTAGTATTCAGCAGATAGATGACCCTTAAGCGTGTGACCCTGTAGGTTCGGTGAAATATAGACATGACCGGAACACTTTCCGATCAATGATCAATAGCGGAACCGTGGACATCCATATTCACCCCTATACCCACATGAATAAATATTCGAGTGAATCTGTAGTTGCTATGTGCTATTCCTGTTGCTTCACGATATATTACAAACACCCGAGGTGAGATTTATCGGCATCCCCGTGAATCAACAACTTGTCCACTATGCCAGTTACCTCATTACCGGTTCTGTTATCTTTTCTCGTTTCCGCATTCCGGCATCCCTGTGATCAAATCACACCGTGTCTGGCCAGACGATGATGGATACCGTAACAGTTATAGCACGGAATATAAACATAATTACGAACATGGGGATAAATAATAACATTTATTATTGTCTCTAGGGCATATTTCCTACAGTGGCGTCCCAACAGAGTACGATACTCATCCCTTTTGTTGTTGTTGTTGGAAGTGGTGGTGTTAATTGTTTTCTTCTTTTCTGTGTGCTTCATGGTGGTAACATGATTCCTCCCTCTCTAATTCGTATTCAGAGCAACTTGATATCGCCAAGGCGAAGCTGCAGAAGCTGGATCAGGCATGAAGGTTCACTGCAGCAGAAATTAGCTCCACCGGCACAACAAGCGTTGCATACGCCTTTGAAATTGCAACTTATGATGCTTCATCCATCCACCTTTGTGGATCCTCTCTAATCAAGTGTCTGTCTTAGGAGTTAGGAGTGCTAGGCAAGGTGCAACTTATATAACAATGTCGTCGTTAAAAGCTGGTTGCTAGTTATGAGTGTGAGACGGATAATTTCTGAATATGTGTAGTGCCATGGTGCTGTGCTTTGTCAATTATTCCACTATCAAAGCTATCATCAGGTGAATTACTAAATTCAGGTGGAGTCTTGGCAGCTGCTTGTCATTCGGTTTCTAGGCACAGGTTTGCAGCACGGCAAGCAGGATACCAAGTTTTACTGCTGTTAACTAGTGTTTCATTTCCGTCATCCGAATGCTGGTGCACTGCTACTGATGGATGTGATGAACCAAAGCAATGTTTCTCCTCCGAATGTTCTGGATGGTGTCGTTGGGTTATCGTTTCTCCTCCGTTTCCCAGGAGGAGAGGATGTTTCCATTTCTTTTGTAGCCTCTACTCTTAATTAAGTTGTACGTACACGCATGTCTGTACTCTAGCAAGGTTGATGGATGAAAAAAAAAACCAAAAAAAAATGAAGTTGTAGTCCATTCATGTCAATTACTTATTTATTTATTTTTATTTTTATTTTGAAAAGGGGAATATATTAATATCGCAAATATACCAATTACACTCAGCCTCTGCACCAACAAGATGTCACAAAGACATCCAAGATGCACACAGCCCGAAAAGGAAACAAAAAGAAAGGAAAACAACAAAGGCCTCGCCACAGTGATCAATCCTTCTCAGCAGCAGCACACAAACCACCACCAAAGACAACACCCGGAAAACATAAAAGGTCTCCAAAAACGACGCCTTCAAGAAGGAAACAGTGCACAAGCGCCATCGTCGCCCGATCCAAGATCATAGGTTTTCACCCTGGAGAAAGTCCGAGCTCTCAAAACAATACCTTCAGCAAGGCAATTGCCAGGCACAACCAATGAAGGTCAGACCTTAGGTTTTCACCCTGAAAGTCACGACTCGGCACTCGAGGAGCACCACCAAAAATGAAATCCTCCAATGCTGTCGCCCCCACTTGTCACTGTTGCTTCTGAAAGTTATCAAACACCTGGCTGACTCCATCGCCTCCAAGGCCCCCTCCGCCTTACTGATCCTCCGATCTCAGCCACCATGACTTTCTCCACCGCTGTCTATGCCATGGAAATCGAGATACCGACATGTCCCATGGTGTCAACAAACAACAGAGCATCGCTCCGCGCCCTCATGGAGCCGCGTAGGCTGATATGGACGCGCACGACCGGATTCTATCCGATCCAGATATCCTTGGGCAAGATCTCCGGCAGCAGTTTCGGAACACGTCGACGGCCAGATCGCGGAGGACCGATCATGCAGATAGTTGCCGTGATGCGATAAGAGCACTAGGACCGCCACCACACCGCTGCCTCCACCACGCCGACGCCATCGCCGCTACGGCGGAGGACACCGGTCCGCGCTGCCCACAGCCCGCGTCGCCGGCTGAAGACGGACGCCAGATCGGGACAGATCCCGATCCGCCGCCACCCCCTTGTGTGCACGATCCGCCAGCTCGAAGCCCGCATTGCGTCGCTGGTCCCGAGCGCCGCCGCCGTGGGGATCCGCCGCCGCACCACCGTGACCCTCGCCATTGCGGTGTCCCGGCCGAGCCGCGCCGCCCCGTGGCGGAGGCCCTGCGCGAGAAGGCGAAACGCCCCGCCGCCGCCGCCGCCGCCGGCACCGGCCAGGCTTTGCCCGGCCACGTCCTCTGGCGGCGGCGAGGGAGGAAGGAGGGAGAGGAGGGTGCTGGCGGCGGCAGCGGGAACACCCTCCCCGTTGCCCACGGGAGCGACGTGGGAGGGTTTGGCTATGCCAGCAGTACTTCATGTCAATTACTTATGACGTGGCTCCGGTGTTAAATGTTAGTGCGGTCTGGAAGAGTAAAAGTTAAGACATCATCACTTAACATAAAGGAAGCATTCTTCCGAGTAGAACAGATCGCCACATCAGATTTCCCCTCCGCTCTCCTTTTCTCAAAAAAAGGCGACCAGAGAGGCGACTCCTTTGCCGGCTTTGGATCCGGCGACGCCATCCCCCCCGGGGCCTCGTGCTCTTCGGTGGGGGTTGGGGTCGCCGGATCCGGGGGCGTGGCTTCTACAGCAGTAGTCTAGGTAGGCTTTGTAGCTTGGTGGTGGCCGGTCGTCGCCGCGTCTCCGGCGGGAATGGCGACTGCGGCCAATAAGGGTGCCCCTGCTCTCTCCCCGACGCGGTGGCGGCTGCCCAGCTCGTGCCTTTTGTCCTCCGGGTCCGCCTCCGTCTCGGTGGTGTTTCCTCCGGCGCTGTTCGGGGGCCCGGGTGGTTGTATAGGGGTGAATCTGCCGGTGGTGGCCGCCTCCTCGATTGGTGGTGAGGCTGGCGACCTTCGAGGCGCGGTGGCTTCGGTTCAGGATATGTGGAAGATGGTGAGCAGGTGTGACCTTCTCCTCCGACGGCGTCGTGCGGAGAGGTCCATTCTGCAGTCCGCTGAGCATGGGGTTGTTCCCTGGCCGACGAGCCACAAAGGTTCGGCCTCGTCGCTCCGCGACGGGCCGCTCAATCGGTTCACAACGCTATTTCAGCTATGGTGCTGCGGCGGATCTGGGGTGTGGAGCTGCTCGTATTCCCTATCTCCGGCGATGTTTCGACAGCGACGGTGGTCGGCGACGAGTGTGGTTGATGGTGTGTACAAGGGCCTCCAAGGACTTTTTTGTGTTGTTGTTTTCTGGGAGGTCCTTTGTGCAAAGTTCCGAGGACACCTGTGTTTCTGGGTCCTTCTGTCAAGTGTCGCATGTATGTGCTACGTTTGCTCTATGCAATGAATGGACATGTGGTACTTCTCAAAAAAAAAAAAAAAAGGAAGCATTCTTCCCAACATAAAAATGGCAACCCAACAACGTGTATAACCTATAAGGACGCATTCTTCTGAAATGGCAACACAGCAACATCTAACAAGTTGATGTGGTTCAAGAACTGCATTTGGCTGAAAATAATAAGGTAATAAGGTTGACAAGAAATGCGCCTTCGCCCCCGACCATGCTGCTGAAAATCCACCTTCTGGTTGGTTCACAGATAAGCTTCAGGAAGACATACAAGTACTGACAAGCTACATCACCATACACATAAGTGATGTTCAATTACAGAGTTACCGGAACGACAAACCACCGTCAATACCAGAACACAAACAGATGCACAGACAATAGGCCAACAAGTTGAGACTCCTCACTAAAAATGCCCCTGGATCCTCCTTTGCTGCATAGAAGGTTCAAAAAAGGGTGAAGCAAGTAGTGTGTGAGCTTGCAGGCGGGTTGCTTGCCTTGCCTGAAGCTTGAACATGCAATGGAGATGAGCAGGAACCTGTCCCGTCGGAGGAGACAGGTTCAGAACGTACGTCCTCTGGCGAGGCTATCCGAAATTTCTCACAGACGGAGATATGAGTTCGATCAATCCTAGCATATTGACCTGGCCTGGTCTGATTATCGAATTCCTGTCCCAGCGTCTCTGGATCTGTCTTCTGAATGCAATCAAGGAACTGAAAAATGATCATCTTGTTTTTAGTTCAGAACATATGGTGAATAATAAGGGCAGCCCGGTGCACGTAGCTCCCGCTTGCGCAGGGTCCGGGGAAGGGTCCGACCACTTTGGGTCTATTGTACGCAACCTTTCCCTACATTTCTGAGGCTGTTTCCAAGACTCGAACCCGTGACCTCATGGTCACAAGGCAACAGTTTTACCGCTGCGCCAAGGCTCCCCTTCATATGGTGAATAATAAACAGAGAAAAAAAAGCAGGTTTACCTGTCGAGGCTTTCAGATTTCTGATATGGCAGCAAAATAGTAGGTACGCTTTTCCGACATAGCAGCATCAATCCTCAGTTTGCTTTCTGAAATCCCAACAAGTGGATAAGAGAAGTATTTATTATCAAGACATCAAAATCAAGATGGCCACATGGGTATGAGGTTCTGAAGTGAAATCAAACCCATGCAGTCTTTCATACTCTTAAGAGTATGTTTCAGGAAAAAAAAAACAAATCATTTAGCATTTTTTTCCTGAAACATAAGTTCTGTAACAGGGTAACCAAGGAGAAACAGGGATGCCCTAAGCACTTCAGTAGTAGTGCAACTGTATGATGTTTGTGTGAGTGTTAAAACGGAAAAACAACACGAATGGTTGCACACGTCTTGTTAATCACCTCCATCACAGATAATACAGAAGATGCTCAGATGAGGAATAGAGTTCAATTTGGTCATCTTAAGCCAGGCGCTAACCAACTAAAAAAAAAAAAAAGCCAGGCGCTAACAGTAATAGTTTCCCACAATTACAGGAACTACCCTGCAGATGGCAGGCACAACTTACAGTGTTCAAATTCAGGGATGTGTTCAACAAGTGCAGAAACGTGGTAAGAGCAGCCGGGTTGCTTGCCCGGCCCGAAGTTTGAACTTGGAATGGGAGATGAGCAGGAACTCGTCGGAGGAGACAGACCAGACAGGTTCAAAGTAAATGCCTAAATTCAAATTTGGCGTCTGGTGGCGAGGCCATCCAGACTTTCTGACGGTGGGAGATATGAGTTCGATCAGTTCTAGCATATCGATGTGGTCTGATTATCAAACTGATCTCACGGCACCTCTGAACCCATCTTCTGCATGCAGTCAAGGACCTGAAAAACGATCATCTTTTTTAAATTCAAAACATGAGTGAATAATAAAGAGCGAAAAGACAGGCTTTACCTCTTGAAGCCTTCGGTTTTTTGATATGACAGCGAAAATACTAGTCTTTTCCGGCAGCATAAGTCCCCAGTTCGATTTTGGAAATCCCAACAAGCGAAGAACAAAATATTGAGATTATAAGACACCATTATCATGACCATTCGAGGATGAGTTTCTGAAGTGAAACCAAACCTGTTCATATCACAAGAAAAATAAGTTAAACATTTCCCCCCTTCAAATATAAGTACCGTAACAGGTGACCCAGGATAGGGATGGCCTGGGCAATCCCTCCAATAGCATATAATTTTACGATTTTGGTGTTTAGTCAAAAAATAACTGGGTATATGGTAGAAGTATACCTTAGTAAGATACTCAGTAATCAGTTCACACCATCCCCATCAATTTCGACCACTAACTTGCTTGTTGCTAGCAATCTGCATTGTTTTGATAACTCGACGCTGCAATCTTCGACCACCAGTTTTTCCAGCGAAGGTGGGAGGCCCTCCTTCGGAAGCCCTGAGATGCTATCACAACTTCTGATCTTCAACGACTTGAGGGAAGGGAGGCCGCGCAGCCCCGCAGGAAGATCTACGAGACCCCAACAATACTTAAATCGGAGCTCTTGCAGGGACCTGAGGAGCAGAAGTGCTCTCTCTTGCTCATCTGTTAGTCTCGTTGCATCCGATGAAGTAAGCTTTAGGCTTCGGAGGCAGGTGAGGCCCTTGCAGAATGACGTGTTAAGGGGAGACAAGTCATGGATCTCGAGACTTTCCAGTGCAGGGAATAGCTCATAGCTATGACTTGAAATTTCTTCAATTGGCTCATAACTCTCCAATGTGGCAAGGGAATCCAAGGCAGGGGAATCGATTATTTCCAAATGCTTGAGGTTCACGAGGGATCGCAAGCCCTCTAGTGCGACGAGCGAACTGCAACCACGAATGTCCAAACGTTCCAGCAAGGTGCAGGAATGCAACTGTAGAGATTCCAATATATAGTTATCAGATAAGACCAAAGACCTGAGGGTTCCAAGTGATTGCGTGACCTCTAATGTTACGAGTCGTCCGCAATTGTGAATTTTCAAATCTTCCAATGCCGTACAGGAATCCAGCTGTAGATATGCCAAACTTCCGCAAAATAGTACTAATGTTTTGAGGCACGTGAGATTACCCACAAAGCAGGGCCACAGAGTTTCTCGGGAATAATCAAACCAAACAAGTTGTTCAAGTGATCGCGGGAGGAGACATCTTCCATTCTCTTGGGCATCTTCATTTAGTTCCTCAAGGGAGGTAAATCCAGCGAAGTCTTCCCTACTCCCGTCAAATATTAGATGAGGGCATTTACGAATTGTTATCTTTCTGAGATTCAACGGAATGTTCACGACTCCGTCTACATCTGAGCTTGGCCATGCATCATCTACATATCCTGATGACGCCCGAACTGAGCTTCGCAATGCATCATCTACATATCCTGATGGCGAAGCCTCGGAAGCTGAGATAAGGTTTGATTGAACCTTTCCTTCCTCTTCTATCTTTAACTGTTTCAACTGCAGGCAGTCATATAAATCCAATTCCTTCAGGATCGGCGAATGTCGCAGCATCAGAGATAGCCACTTGCCAGTTATTCTACAATTTCTAATATAGAGACTTTCAAGAGATGGGAGAGCAGCATCATTTGTGGTTATCATGTCTTCATGGGTGTGCTCTGGCACACCATCTGAAGAGAAAAGTTCTCTGCAGTGCTCTATTTTCAAACTCTTTAAAGAGATGAGCTGACTTAAACCTTTGAATGAAATAGATGTTAGGTCTGCGCACCCCAATATCTCCAAGTATTTAATATCCTTAAGATTATGGAATGCCAAAATTTTGTCATCGAGTGCCATCATCTCAGGCAAAAGTCCATATCCGTAAAGTTTTAATGTTTCCATGGAAGATCCCTGCATTGACATAATTGTTGAAACACTAGTGATTATTAGGTTGGAAAATGTGGCTGAAGGCGGAAGGGGGGTCTGTACTTGCAAACGAGGACAACCGACCATAATGAGTTTCCTCAGGCTGGGCAACCATGACTTAAGCTCAATTTCGTAGTTATAACCTTTCTGAAACAGATCGAACACCTCAAGTGCAGAGCAATTCCAGATCTCCAGCACCCTTAAACTAGACTTCATATCCCCCATGGAAGTACAGGAACATCTCTGTAAATCTAGCATTCCATCTAAAACCATCTCCTCCAATGATGGAACCGATACTTCTCTTACTGTCCGCATGTTGCTCAACTTCAACCTTTTAAGAAACCGAAACATTTCCAGAGATGGAAGCATTCTCCATTCTCCACAATCCTCTAGATGAATCGTATGCAATGACATAAAGAAAGCAACATCCAATACTTGAAGATGGAAAAACTTGCTCAAAACATGAGGCAAAGCCTTCTGCTCAGTGTGACCATCCTGAATTTTTAGATACTGAAGACGATTCTCAGTATGACCATCCCGAATTTTTAGATACCGAAGACGTTTCTCAGTATAATCATCCTGAATTTTTAGATACCGAAGGCGTGTAGGATTTGCCAAGCTACACAGAAAGGAATTAAAATCAGGAGATGTTGCACACATTTGCAGCAGACGCAGATTATGTGCTTTTTCAAATACATCTTGGAATGCTTTGAAGAAAAAGGAGTCATATTCCCCAATTAACACCAATGTCCTCAACTTTCTCAGTGATGCGACTATATTTTGCAAACAAAATTCAAACTTCTCACTACGAGGTATATTCCCAGTCTGATCATCCCTCTGATATACATAATTGGTTACTATAGACAAATGGTGTACAGTTGGCAAAATTTCATTGCATTGCAAACCATCCAAAGCTATACACTCAGTTCTTGAGACTAGCCTTACAAAATCATGCATCAAGCCGGAAATAACATAGCAAGTTTGACATCCAAGTTCAACCTTCTCAAACAAGCCCAGGTTCACCAAGTCAGTAAGATAGTACCATCCCATCTCCTCCAAACTCTTACTTGATCGATCACGCTTCACAAATCCCTGTGAAATCCAAGAACGAACTAGCTCCTCAGCAAGAAATCGATAGTTGTAGGGGAATATAGAACAATATGAGAAGCATTGCTGTAAAGGGTAGGGCAGCTCATCATAGGAAAGCTTCAAGGCAGACATGATGCCACCAGTGTGTTGCAGGGATTTCCAATCTTCGGTCTTCAGAATGTTACTCCAATGATCCACAGTAAGATGACCTCTTAATAGTGCCCCATCAGTTTGTGCTGCTAATGGGTTTCCTTTCAACTTTTGTGCTATTTTCAGTCCTAAGACGCTTAGACTTGCTTGCTCTTCGTAATTCTCATCACCAAATGCACATGCTTTGAACATTAACCAAAAATCACCATTTTCCAAACCATCTAAGTTAATTGGTCCAGTTGTACCTCTCTTTTTGGCAACAGATGGTTTTCTAGTTGTCACAATTATCATATTGCCATTTGCACCATCAGACTTGAAAGGAGCCAACAATTTGTTCCATCGGCAGTCATCCATGTCTTCCCACACATCATTTAAAATAAGTAGAACCCTCTTTGATTTCATATGACCCTTCAAGATCTCCCGAAGCTTGGAAAAGCTGCATAGGCCATCATGTGTTTCTTGGGAGACGTAATCTAACATATCTCTTGTGAGTCTCATTTCATCAAAGTTGTTAGACACCCAAATCCATATCTTGTGATCAAATTGACTTTGCAAAGCTGGATCATTGTATACAAGCTGAGTGAGAGCTGTCTTCCCAACTCCTCCGATGCCTACAATAGGCATAACAGTTACACCGGCAGTTGATTTGTGTATTTTTATCAACTTTTTTATGGATCTATTCTCTTCATCTCTCCCATACACTTTTCCTTGAACAAGACTTGATGTTCTTCGGTGTGGATCTGAGATTGTACTCGGACAGTGATTTGAACTTGCACCACCAGAGTCTGACCCAAGTATCTTGAGAAGCCTTGTGATAGCCTCTCGTTCACCTTGCAACTGACTAGTAATGTCTTGTATCCTTTCGGAAAATGCGTCCTTGTTCCACCCGTTTGGGTTAGCTGTGGTGATGTGTGTCGACTCCTGACCGGTTCTCATCCTTTCTCTGCTGAACGAATTACCAGTTGCAACAGGCATAGGAACTGTAGTAGCATCAGCGGTGCTGCAATAAGAAATAGATCATGGATTGGCAGTGAGAACCTTAATACGTTCTTAAGCAGATGTATAAAAGAAGACTCTCAAAAATGTTTCCGGTGCAAGGCATGAAATAATTTAGGTACCTTGAAGAAGGGTCACCTGCTCCACGTTTCTGGCGACAACCTTTGCTTTTGAAATGATTGCGCAAAACGAATATCCCCTTATTGGTTTCGCACATAACCTCTGTTTGACAGCGCTTACATCTTGCTCTGGCACGCCCTCCGTTTTGTTCAAACTCTGTGATTTCAAAGTGATTCCATTCCTTGGACCTTAACCTGCTATTACCGCTACTCTGTATATCAGCATTTTCTATAGATCTCTCAACTTGCTGAGTTCCATGTCCATCCGTTTGGAGCAGTGTCTCTAAGGCAGAATAAAAAGTTGGAACTGCGAATTAGCAAGCAATTCAGCAGATACTTGGGTTAACTGCATCACCAAAATTACCTGGTTCGAGCTCCTGCTGCAGCCTGTAGCAGTCCAGCTCGTCGATCACATCGTCGGCGTCGTAGAGCAGCTCCTTGACCCGAGCAAGGGATCTGGTCAGCGGCTTGTTTCCGGCCGCCCTCCCCTGCACAGCAGAGACCACCATCTCCACCGCCTCGACCTCGGACTTGAGCTTCCCGATGTCGTTGCCCAGGCCAGCTTGGCGGATCCAGGAGTCCAGCTTGCCGCCGGCTGGGAGATTTGCAAGGATGGCATCTGCAAGTCACCCAATCGCAGGCTCCAGGGTGGGGTCTTCCACCACCTCCATCTGCAGATCCGGCGGAAGCAGGGAGTGCAGGAGATGGCGAGCGCAGCAGCGGGAAGCAACGCGCAAGGAGATCACTGCCTGGAAGGTAGGTGGCTGTGACTGCTTCGACGGGCTGCGTTTTCTCTCGGGCCCGGTGCTTTGCATTAGAAAGGAGATACATTTGTTAATCCTATCATGTTGTTAGTGGGTATCGAGTCATGGCTGTAAAGCATGGCGGCATGGCTGTAAAGCCTAAGCACAAGTGCCAAACTAATGATGACTCTCACTGTTAAATCCTAAACTAATATACGATGTGGTTGAGGCTTGGCAAACCTTTGATTAAAAAAAAAAACCTTCCATTCTATCAAAGCAGGCAGGACCTGAGAGGCTCAAGTCTTCTGTTCTCAGACCCATCCACACCCAAACGCTCACAGGAGAAATAGAAAACGTAGAGAAGCTCCATAGGTACTGAATCGATGCGCCAAAACGAATTTTTCCAAAAGAAAAACACGTCGCCCTCCTCTAGCGACACGGGGGATGATACCCTAGGCACCGCCGCAACCTTCCTCCCTCCTCGTCTTGCTGCCGCCCGAGGTGCTGCCAGCGAAGCTCGTGCGGTTTCCAATGGCGGCAGCGGCGAGGCAGTTCCCTCGACCGGATCTGGCCCTATGGAGGCCCGCTGCCCCGGCTGTGTTGCATGGTGTGGCCTCGGCACCATCGTATGGCAGGTGTCCATTGGACGTGCTGCTAGGTGTCGCATCCAGATTGGACCGTTGGTGTGGGAACTTGATCCAGGCGGGATCGGGGCCTCGATGCCGGAGGTCTCCTCAGTTCGTGGACCAATGGCGGTCCTGCTCCGTGCCAGTGTTGTTCGTGCCAAGGTGCTACCTTGGTGGGGATCTCATGTTCTGAGGGCGGCGGGGAGACTGTCTTGGATGTCGGGGCGGCGGGGCCCTGGATGGTGAGGCTGCACGGGTAGTCTGCGGCGGCGCAACGGTGGTGGCAACTCCTCTTGGCTATGTGGGTAGCAAGAGGAGGGGTGGCGGGTGGCCCTGGTGTCGTCGTGGCTTCGGCGGTGTCGATCCCCTGGTCTAGAACTTGAGGCCTGGCGCAAACGGCTGCGGCCCATATGCCCTTGTGGGTTCACTCGAATATTCATTCGTGTGGGTATAGGGGTCAATATGGGTGTCCACGGCTCCGATGTTGATCATTGATCGGAAGGGGTTCCGGGTCATGTCTATGCTTCACCGAACCTATAGGGTCACACGCTTAAGGGTCATCTATCTGTTGAATACTAGACAGGAAGTCTGAGAGAAAATCACCGAAAAAGTTTTGGACACCGGAAAAGTTTCGGACAGCGGAAAAGTTCCGCAGAGAGAACACCGAAACAGTTTCGGTAAAACTGAAAAGTTGTTTCAGGGGATACCATTAAGTCAAATTGGTTTCGGCACGTGCCTGATAATTCTTGGAGGATGCCAGAATCATTCTGGAAACTTTCTAGAATTTTCCGGGATGAAAACCGGAAATGTTCCGGAGCTGCCGGAACCGCTTCAGATGCTTTTCGCAGATGAAAATCACTAATCCGGAATTGTTCCGGATCGCATTGAAAATTATTTTAGTGGGGTACTGGAAATGTTGTAAGCCCACATAAATATTTTCAGTTCGACCGGACGCTGAAAAATGTCGTCGTGAATAGTGAAAGCATTTTTTGGATATTTTTGGAAAAGCACCTTTTTGGATATTTCCAAAAAGGCTTCTAGACGGGATTGGGGAGCAAGGCACCTCATGGGGGGGGGGGGGGGACCCCTTGTGGTGGCCGGCCAAGGTGGGGATGCTCCATGGGAGCTCCACATGGCACCCCTTTTCCCTTTTATTCTTTTTATGTGAGACATAAAGTGAGGGTACTTTGGTATTTTCAAGTGCCAACTCTACCCCTTGACTTTCCTATAAATAGAGGAGATGTGGGCTGCCATCTTTACATCCTTGCTCTCATACACAAGCCATGCATGATCTGGCATTCTCTCTCCCTCCCAGCGAAATAGTTTCGTAGAGCCGAAAGGCTGTCTGGGTTCCGGTGGAAACTAGTTCTGGACGGCGAAGCCCTGCCGGATAGATGACACCGTATGTGTGCAACTCTGTAGAGAGATCGTAGTTTCGGTCTTAGTTCGAGAGTGCCTCCCGAAGGGCTGTCCGTGTGACCGTCTGAGTTTTGGAGGTCCTCCCGAAGGGCTGTCCGAGTGACAGTCCGAGTTTCGGAGGTCCTCCCGAAGGGCTGTCCGCGACTCCGTCCGGGGGACTGTCCGACCGCCTCCCGGAGGGCTGTCCGCGGGGCAGATGAGGGTATACATCCTCGCGGTTGGGAGGTTGTAAAATCCTAGCTGCGGGGATCTGCACCGCCGATCGTCATCGACTCTACTTCCGCTGCGCTACGAGTCGGTAACGAATATGATCAAACCTTGTATGCAGTCTCCATAGTGGTCCTGGGCTGGTGCGTAGGTCGGAATTTTTTTGTTTTCTGCTGCGTTACCCTTCAATGGCGCCATGCGTCATCACCCTCTTGAGGGAGTTGTCGGGGAACCCCGGTCCCTCTCGGTTGCAAATGGCCTATGGGGTCGGGTTTGCCTTTTCCCTGGCGTAGTGCATCCTCGTCTCTGGCGAGGGGTGGTTCTGATGACCTCCTATCTTATCGACGTGTCCCCGTGGTCTCCTTAGTGTGGCGCCCCCGATCATAATCGTGCACTAATCATACACGCATCATGCACGATCATGAACGGTGACTCCATGGTAGTACCACAACACAACTCTACGACACAAAAGTAAACATAAAACATTATATTACAAACAGGGGTCACGAGGACCCGACAATACATCAGAGCAGAAAGCAAATTATGTCTGACTACAGACAAATATACAAGGGTGCCTTAAGAAGGCTGAAACAAAATGACAACGCTACCCGAAGACACAGGCCTCCTGCCTGGGACCTCCGAACTACTCGTCGACGTCGAAGTCCATGTAGTAATCGTCATTGGGGATACCTGCATCCCAGGTGCTACTATCTGATTGCAGCAACCGGGTTGAAGGAAAAGAATAGCAAAGCAATGGTGAGCACCCATCCAAAGTACTGGCAAGACTTACATCAGATCTATGCTACATATGCATCGGTATCAAAGGAATGGGGTAATATTTGTGGACTATACTGCAGAAATGCCAGAGTAGAGGGGAATCTCAATGTAACATGACTACCAGCATCTTGCAGCAAGAGAAGAGAAGAAAGCATCTTGCAGCAATAGAAGAGTAAGAGCGCACACGAGTCCAACTAAACATCACAGCAATATAGTACCCTGAGATCCTTCCTCGACTCCCAATGAGAAAGAGATCCGTGGGCATTCTATACATTAGGTTGGTGTATTTTATTAAGTATCTAGTTTAAGTTGTGAAAGATTGGGATACATCTCCAAGCATCCTGTTACCGTGTACACGGCTATTCGAATAGTTTTGTCTTCCCTGCAGGGGTGCACAACATTATCCGACACGCTCGAGCACAGAGATGTCGGACACACTTTTCTGCGGGTATGTCCGGCCTCGCAGTGCTCAACACGCCGAAGTCATACGTCAGCTCTCCAGAGAGGTCACCCGCCGGTCTACATCCTAAGTGCGAAGGGTTGTTTGGCCGCTCACCCTAAGCGCTCCTGGCATGTTGCGTGGACGGTATCCAGCCTCACCACTAGTGTGGATATCTGCTGGCCTAACTGTGCCGCATCTCTGAACTGCGACATCTGGAAAGCTTTCGGAAGGAACTAACGACATTGAGGGCCCCATAAACCATTATCCCATGTGGCGGTTAGTGCGTATATGCCAGTGGCAATCTCGGATCAAATACCTAGAACTCGTTAGTCTTATTTCATTTACTCACGGACAACGACCTGGGCCCAGGCTCACCTCATCCGGAGGGTATCTACCGGCCCTGTCATTCCGCCACAGTGAATCACTCGGGGAGCCGTCGGGAGCCATGCCCATCTCATCCCGGATGGTATCCGCCTGCCCCTTTCAGCCCCCATCTGAACACAATCATACATAGTATAGCAATATAAAGTATATACGTAATCATCGCCCAGAGGAATCACGGCCCGGTAATATAGCATGGCAACACGGACAAGGGTGTAGGGCCAACTGATGGAACACAAGCATCACTAACTAGGCATACTAGGATAACAGGTAAAGGCATCAATAGCAGCCGACAAAATCAGGCTATGCAGAGAATAGGGTCTACTGAACAACAACTGTACCAATACCTGATGCAAGAATGTAGAGAAAAAAATAGGCGATATCGGAATGATCAAATGGGTTTTTGCTTGCCTGGTTGCTCTGCTATGGTGATCTGATCCTCGGGATCGTAGTCGTACTCTGGATCTACCGTAGTCTCGGGGTCTACCGGAAAGAAGCAAATGTGGGGGAAAACAAATAAACAACATGCATACAGATGCAACACACAATGCATGTCATGGCAATATGTGATGATGATGTGTTCTAATGCATTACTACACATTTTAATTGAAGCGGAAAAATATTTGGGAATATTTTCCCAGCTCCAAATGTTATTTCTTTAATTGATCCGGTAGCAAATTGTCAATGTTCAATGTTAGAGAGGTTTGTCATGTATGAGGATGACATATTCAGATTCGTCATATTTTTCTGATCATTTTTCATCTATAAATTATTTTCATCCGAGTTATAGATTATTTTCTTTAATTTTTCAAACTTTTATTGATTTTCTGGAATTTCTGGAATATTACTAATTCAAATTAAATGGTTAAATTGCTAAGTGCACCTAGAAGTGCACCCAGCCAGAGGGAGAGAGAGGCTGACTGGTGGGCCACTGAGCTGAGTCAGCAGCCCAGTCAGCAGTCAACAGTTTGACTGTTGACTAGTCAAACTGACAGGTGGGGCCTACATGTCATGGACTCAATTATTAACAGAGTTTATTAATTGTTTTAATTAGCTTAATTAGCTGGAGGGGCCCACTCTCAGTGTCTTTAACTTAATTAAACTCTACAGTGTTGAGGGCCCACATGTCATTGACTTATTTTAATCCGAAGGTTTATTTACTTGTGGGGCCCAGTGTCAGTGGCTATTAGGGGTGTGATTAGGCCTAAGCTAATCTCCTGATGATCCGACCCCACATGTCATCGGCACAGCGGCCGATTTAAACGAGCTGCGCATGCCGGCGCAGTTCCGGCGACCTCCAGCCGCGGCGGTCACGCACGGGATCAGTGCTCCCGGCCACTGTTTGGCCCGGGGAAGGGCGGAAATGAACGCGGGCACTGAGACGCATCCAGCGGAGGCACGGACAACGGTTAGACCGGCCGGAATCAACAGGAACAACGACGTCCGATGGCGGTGACGGGCGGCGCTACACGGATCTACGGCTAGGGGAAGCGCGCGAGGCGGTAGAGCGAGGGAAACAGAGTGGAGCTCACCGAGGGAGCTCAAGGGGGCTCTGCGGGGCTTAGTAGCGCAGTGGAGAAGTGAATCGCGGCAATGAACGGCGGCGGCCGTAGGCGGGGAAGCTGACGCGGGCGACGGTGTGATGGCCTCCCAGCTCCGATCCAGGGGCATAGTCAACGCAGACGAATGCGGCGGAGATCCTGGACTACATGGAACGGTGAGGGGTGGCCGGTGGCCATGGCAACGAGGGTGGCGCGGCGATGGTGCTCGAGCGCGAGCTCCACATCGGGCGAAGCGAGGCGAGGAGGGGAAAGTGGGCAAGGGTTCACTGGGTGGTCGCGGGCGTCCTCCTTATCCTCTCCCTGAGCTCCTGTTGACGGCACACATCGGGCATCAGCCAGCGTGGGCGATCCGAGCCGCGGCCGTGCCGACACGCAGACGAGAGGAGGACGACGATGCCTGGTAGGCTGGGCCAGCACTGTGGACTTGAGGCCTAGAGGCACAGTAGGTTAGATTCTTTTTCCTTTTTCTTTTATGTTTTGATTTTTGTCTTCTATTTTGTATTTACTTTGACTAGCAAATGAATTTAGTTTAGGTCCAAACTTTGCACATAAATCAAATGCAATATTATAGAGGCACTCACAAGTTTTCAGATTATTTGGAAATGCATAAAAATATATTTGAATTTAATAGTGCTATTTAAATAGGGCTAGTCCAGTTTAATTATTTCTGGGGTCAATTTAGTAACTCAAATGAAGTTTACTTTATTTTCAATAATGCCTGGGGAATTTATGGAATGGTATGAACATTTTTAAATGACCATTTGACAAAACATTTTGATTTTATATTTTGAATTTAACTTTGTGAGTTGGATTAATTCTTAATTGCATTTTAATTATGATAAACATGGTGACATGGCATATTTATTTAGGTTAATAGGGTATTAGGGTCTGGGGATGTTACACTTAATCTTGGCTGTCTCTTGGCAGAAGCGATGCTCCACGACACGGAGCGAGGGGGTTGTCTCAATTGTGAGTCGGCCCTTTTCGGAGATGGCTTGGTGTGTTCGGGTCCTCGGGGTACGGTTGTTTATCTTGGCAGCACAACTCTGGTCATCTTCAGTAGTTTTGGTTGTAATGTGTTAGGGGTGGCCTCTCCTGTTTTTCTTGCTTGGTGTTGGGTTAATAGCACTTGTGCCATTCGCTCGGTGTCTTTTATTTTTCTTTCGACCTGTTTGTATGAGGGTTTCCTCACCACTATGTATCGGTTTGGTCGTTGTTGCCTTTATCTATAAAGAAGGGCACAAGGCTGTTTTGAGGTACTCATCGATGGAGGCCATGGCGGTGATCATCGGCAAGTCCGTGTTGAACGGGGCGCTCATGGCTAGTGAGACGAGCGAACTATGTAGAGATTTCAATCTTGAGTTCATAAATAATACTACTCCCTCCGATCCATATTAATTGTCGCTGATTTAGTACAAAGTTGTACTAAATCAGCAATAATTAATATGCATCAGAGGGAGTACCAAAGACCAGAGGGTTCCAAGCTATTGCATGCCCTCTAATGAGACTAGCCGATCGCAACATTCAATTTTCAAATCTTCCAACACTGTACAGGAATCCAACTGTAGGTGTTTCATGTTGGTTGATCTAAAAGGCCAAACTTGTGGCCAGCAACAGGTCTATGGCCAGCATCAAGTTGGCAAATCCAACTTGCCTAAGTGTGCCCTGATTGGGGGCACACACACATATACAACTGACAGGTGGGTCCCCCCATGACACTATGCATATAGCTATATATATAGGAAAGGTCCCTATGAGACAGGCATCGGTGCATACGCAAAACTTTCCCCTACTACCCAATCCAGTGAGCACAGCCAGCCATGGGAAGGATCTCTCTAGCACCCTTCTGCAGGAACCAGCAGCAAAGAGAAAGGAGGCAGAAGAAGATCAAGGGCTTCATCTCAGATGAAGCTCTAATGCTATTTCCAGCAACTACAACATCAATAAGATGTATCTTCATCACTAAGGTGTGCTCACTCTAGTTTTTACCTCTGATGTGTCTCAAATCTTGTGTAAGATGATCCTGAGTGTTGGGAAACGTAGTAGAAAACAAAAAAATTCGTCCTACGAATCTAGTTCCCAGGATCACTATGAAGATTATGCATACAAGGTAAGATCTGATCTCACCAACAAACAAGTTACAGCGGAAGAAGACTTGGCGAATATCATCTTGAAGTCCCTCAAACCCTCCCACGAACAGTTCCCTCGAACAAGAATCGAACGTACGATTCCTCTGTCGGATTGCACACATACAAATCCTTTGATCCAGCAGGGCTTCGCCGTCCAGAGCTATGCCGTGCCGGAGAAGAAGTAGAGGGAGGAGCATCCCTTCGGGAGGGATCAACTATTGTGGAGAATGAGAGAGAGAGAGAGGGAGGGCGCAGCCAAAGGCACCAGAAAAGTTGTGTGTCCTTTGGGGCTGCCCCTCCCCTCTATTTATAATAGCCCAGGGAGGAGGCTAGCTTGGAGGAGGGGCTGCCCCCAAGGGGTGCGCCCCAATCTAGGGTTGGCAGCCCCAAGGGGTGCGCCAAAACCCCCTCCCACAACCCTAGTCGCCAAGGGGTCGTGGCCCCCAAGCCACAAGTGGCGCCTCCCACTATTGGGCCATAAGGCCCATGTAGTGCTGCCCCACTTTGGTCCATTACCAAGTGGCAGCCCATGGCGCCCTCTGGAGTTTTCCAAAACATCCTAGACACTTCTAGAACCTTCCTACATACTCTGGAGGTCTTTTAGGGTTATCCGGAACTTTTCCGGTTCTCCGGTTTTTCCCGGTTTTCTTCCAAAACCTCTAGTTCTCTCCGAAACACTTCCGGTTCTCTCTCGAAATGATTTCCGTTGTCCCTGAAACTTTTCCAGTGATATTTTCCAATACTCCTAACTCAGTTACTACTCAACAGATCAAATTCATCTTAAGTGTGTGACCCTGCAGGTTCGGTGAAATATAGACATGAACAAAACTTCCTTTTGTTCAATGATCAACAGCGGAACCATGGACATCCATGTTGACCCCTATACTCACACGAATGATATTCGAGTGAACATCTGGTTATCATATGCTGTTCCTTTTGCTTCCCGATACTTTACAAAACCCGAGGTGAGATATGTCGGTATCCTCTTGAGTCATTCTCATGCTCGCTATATTGGTCTCCTCGTTACCGATTTTGTTCTTCTTTCTCGTTATCATGTTCCGGCATCCCTGTGACTAAGTCACCTATGTTTGGCCAGACGATGATGGATGCCGTCACATCGAGAGGGCCCTAAGAATATCTCTCCATCATCGGAGGAGCAAATCCCAGTCTCCAGCTATCTTGCCCCTTGTCATACTTTCTGATGAACCTGTAAGTTGCCATTATGATCACCCTGTTACGGATGACGTTGGAACAACCCCAAAGTGAATCGTCCGGTATGAAGTGACTCAATACTCTCATGGTCTAAGGAACTGAGCATAGTTAACTCTCCGTGTTATGAACTTTAGACTTGTGACGATGACATCTCAAAGTATAACATACAAGTTGGGTCAATTCAATATGATAGTTCTTCTAACATCATACTCTCAAAGTTGCCAGCATCCTTGTTACTCTTAACGTATGCCCATGATTAGGAAAACATAACCATCATGTAACACTTGAGCTAGTCCTAGAGGCGAGACTAGGAATCATGTTTTACCGTTTATAACTCTACACGTGCTTATAGGTTTTCCTTTGAACCACATATTCAAGAACCATAGCAGTTATAGCATAGAGTATAAACATTTAATTATGAACATGGAAATAAATAATACAATCATTATTGCCTATAGGGCATATTTCCAACAGACTCTCACTTGCACTAGAGTCAATAATCTAGCTTGTATTACTTCTTTTACACCAATGGCAATCCGGTGTTGTTCATGCTTTGCTTGTGGTATAGACTTCGTCCTATCAGATCTGACACATTCAGGTCCGTGTGTATCTGTGCATTTCTATGCATCTTTCATGCTTCCACAAAAAATTCATAATTTGCGTGGAACTAGCTTTGTATATATTGAATCACTGGCAGGACCTTTGATTCCTTAGACTGAGCTATGAAACCACTATATAGAATAGTGTTCCATTAGCACCAGCTGTCTAGAAACCATACCGAGTTCATAATGAACTATTTGATCCATTACCCTCCATTGTCGCTTCCAAAGCGATAACATACTTAGCTTTCGTCATAGAATTTGCCACAGTAACCTATTTCGACCAATTCCAACTTACTGTGCCACCATTTAATGTATTACACACATCCTTTAATTGAAATCAAAAATCACTTGGAGCATTGACGAAGACTTCATCGATGTAACTACTTACAACGAGTCTGTATTGATGGAACTCCTTACAACAATCTCTTCATTTTCTCCGTATGCGAGAAACATGTCATCTTTCTTACTTTAATACTTAACGACATTTTCACTATTGTCCTAAGATCAATACCTTGATCACTTTGGTAACTTACTCACAACTTATTTGGACTACTGGACATATCTGGTTGTTTACATACCACGGAATACATGATTAATTCACAACACAAGTGTGAGTGAAATCTCAATCATGTATTTTGCTCATCAGCATTTCAGGATGCTGATTCTTGCTTAACATTTTTTCCTTGTAACCGCGGCTAGAAACTCTTCTTGACATTTTTCATACTAAATCATTTTAGTATCCTGTCAATATGTATCTTGGCTAAGCCCTATCAGGCACTACTATCTCCATAGATTATTATGCCTAATACCAAGGCTATCTTGCCTAAGTACTTCATCGAAAAAACTATTTTCAATGAAGTCCTAATTCGTGTCAAGAAATTTATATTATTTCCAATCAACAATGTGTCATGCACACACAGTGGTTAGAAATATTATCATGCTCCCACTTACTTTCTTGTAAACACAAGCATTGTCATGGTTTTGTCACGGCAAGATGTCCTTGTGAGAGAACTTAGGTGTGAGGCCATCGCAACTAGGTGGCGGCTTGAGAGGGGTTGGTCGGAATCGAGAGACGCGAGTTTTACCCAGGTTCGGCCCCTCCGATGGAGGTAAAAGCCTGCGTCCTGCTTATATGTCATTGATGATGATGATGATCTCGATTACAAGGGTGCGGAATCGCTACCTCTAGTCTCGAGGGTTTCTAATCTGTCTATCTCTAATGACTTGAACTTGTCCCTCTTGGGGTGCTTTACCCCTCTTTATATAAGTTGAAGGGGTAGGCTTACATGTAGAGTCCTACTAGGAGTAGGACTAGGACTAGTCTCTCTTGAATCCTAATCCGGGTCTTGTTTCCTTTGTGAGGGAATCTTTCCTCTCCTTGGGCCTTCTCTGTGAGCCGGCCCTCCAGGCCTTTCCATGAGCCGCCTTCCACGGGGTGCACACTGGGCCTTACGCCTTGTCGTCCAGATTGACCCGGTAAACACGGTGACCCATTGAGCCGCCAAATGTGGGCCGGGTCATACTCCTGGCCGGGTCATACTCCTGGCCGGGTCAAACCGTGGGGAATATCCCCGACATTAGCCCCCAGGTTAGCTTGAATTTATTCATGGTAAGCTCCTGAAATAAGAATAACAAATATGTTAAGCGACCAGCTTGCTCCACTGTCCGGTTTAATTTAATGAAGTGGCTCCTTGAAAATCCGGGTTTCTTCTTCATATTAAAGAGCCGTCTTCACAATCATCTTGCAGGTACGTGTCCTTTGCAATAAAATATTGGGAATAAAACACCCATATGCCGTTGAGTCGGCCTCCAATGCTTTGGCTTGATAAAAATCTTGGGAATAAGAAATCCACATGATGTTGAGCCGGCTTTCGATGACTTCGGTTTTTGATAAAAATATTGGGAATAGAAATCCGTCCATTGTTAAACCACTTTTCAACTTGTGAAGCCGGGTTGCTTATATAGAATATGTCGGGTCATGATTTTTGACAATGCCGGGTCATGATTGTTGGTGACGCCTGGTCAAACAATTGAACTCTAGTTGACTTGATAAAATTATTGAGAAAAAAGAAATCCATGTGATGCTGAGCCGGTCTTTCAATGCTTCGGCTAGATAAAAATCTGTTGAGCCAGTTGAGGGAGTCCTGGACTAGGGGGTCGTCAGGAGGCCGGCCTATCTCATATGGGCCGGACTAGGTGGGCCATTCGCCGGACACTGGGTTACTCGAAGGACCAGACTCCAGCAAGGAAGTTTCTAGAAGCAGGGCGTGTTCTTCACGTTTAAAGTAGAATAGGCATGTTTTATCCTCTCGACGTGTAACCGACCATGTGTAAACCCTAGGCACCCCCGGCGTCTATATAAGCCGGAGGGTTTTAGGTCATTGGACAAGAGAACTCATCTAGGGTTTAGTCATACGATCTCGTGGTAGATCAACCTTGTAACCTCTATACAATCAATATAATCGAGCAGGACGTAGGGTATTACCTCCATAGGAGGGCCCGAACCTGGCTAAACCTTGTCCCCTTCGTCTCCTGTTACCATCGATCCAAGCATCATAGTTCGGGACCCCCTACCCGAGATCCGCCGGTTTTGACACCGACATTGGTGCTTTCATTGAGAGTTCCACTGTGATCGCCGGAAGGAATCGATGGCTCGCCTAGTCGTCAACGAAGAGGTCCGCAACACAGGGACTTTTGTCCCTGGACAGATCTTCGCTTTCGGCAGCATAGTGCTGCACGCCGACCCGACCGGCCGCCTTGGCCGCGTCGAAAGTTTCGCCCCTGATCAGGAAGTCAGATTCGGGAACTTAGAGTTCTCCGTAGACTCCCGCGGTGATCTATCACTAACCGGGCTTGCAGTCTCGCCTGCCATGCCCGAGGACCCTGAGGCTTTAACCTCGGACTCGTCTTCTGGCTCCGCCTATGGGATCTGCCCTGGTGGAGGCCCGATCTTAAGTTCGGATCAGGTCATAGTGCCCGACAGCCGAACACCTGTTCTTGCCGAACACACTCCCTGCACGGATGCATCGGAGGTTGACTCCGGAAGCTCTGGGCAGACCGGTCCGATCGAGCTCTCGATACTCGACGAAGCTCTAGATCGGATCTCGTCGATGAAAATCAATGACGACCCAACCCCGATCTGCTCTCAGACCGGTTTTCAGACGGGTCGGGACGGATTTTTCCTCCCACCCACCACCCACTTGATAGCCACTGTCGAGGATTTAACCGACTTGCTAGACTACGCTTCCGAGGAAGCAGGGTACATGGATGAGGAAGATCACTCCCTCACCCCTGCCAAGACCGGACAGTGGACGGCCACCTCCACATACGACGTGTACATGGTGGACACTCCAAAAAGCAATGGTGATAAATCGGATGAAGCGCCGTCAAGGCGCCGGAAACCGCATAAACGGTCCAAAGGGAAAAAGGGGCGCAAGTCTATTGAGGGCACGGGGAACGATGATACTCCAGAGGACATCGGCCGCCCCGAAATCCCCGGTAACCCGTTGGAGGGTCAGGAGGATCCCGAAGACCACCGCACCCCCGATGATCCAGATGATCCTCTGGCCGACGACTACCTCCGCTCTATCGAGGGGGAGGATAATGTGGATGCCGATGACTTGGCCATCCCCAACGATCCTGCAAATCAGGAATTGTTCAGACAACAACTGATATCCACAGCTCGCAGCCTGAGAGCAAAGGAGCGACAGCTCAAAGCCGAACAAGACAACCTCAATCACCGATGGACACGAGTCCTGTCAGCGGAGGAGGAGTTCGGCGCCGGTCTATCGGACCAACCAAAGAGCTACCCGCGCCGACGGCTGCTGCCACAGTTCGATGACGAGCTCTCCCATACGCCGTCTCCCGAACATACTCCATACGATAGACCAGATCGCCCTCCTCGAGGACGAGATCAGACGGCTGATGATACCGGCTATAGGCCGACGATACCCCGTAGACATGGAAAGGAGCCACTAGAGCCCGATGACAGGTTCGACCTGCGCCACGACCTGGACCATAGAGCAGGTCATACACGATCCATCTACGGCTCCAGAAGATACTCACCCGACAGACGGGAAGGGTACCGGTCTCGGTTCGACCACAATGAAAATCGGGAACAAAACCGAGCTAGGGTAGCCGCCGATCATCGGCACACTATAGCTCGGGTTAGAGGCGCCGCACACCCACTGTGCTTTACAGATGAGGTGATGCAGCATCAGTTCCCAGAAGGGTTTAAACCCGTAAACATAGAGCAATACGATGGGACCACTGACCCAATCGTATGGATTGAGGATTTCCTCATCCACATTCACATGGCACGAGGAGACGATCTCCACGCCATCAAATACCTGCCCCTAAAGCTCAAAGGGCCAGCTCGGCACTGGCTCAATAGCCTCCCCGAAAACTCCATTGGATGTTGGGAGGACCTAGAAGAGGCATTCCGATCTAATTTCCAGGGCACTTATGTCCGGCCACCGGACTCCTCCGATCTAAGTAACGTCGTTCAAAAACCTGGAGAGTCTGCGAGGCTATTCTGGAATCGTTTCCTGACTAAGAAAAACCAGATCGTAGACTGCCCCGACGCCGAAGCTATAGCCTCTTTCAGGCATAATATTCGGGACGAATGGCTAGCTCGACAGCTTGGCCAAGACAAACCCAGGACAATGTCCGCCCTCACATCACTCATGACCCGCTTTTGCGCGGGCGAGGATAATTGGCTGGCTAGACGCAGCCATAACCCCGAAGACCCCGGAACCTCTGAAGTACGGGATGGAAACGGGAAACCAAAGCGCAACAAAAACAAGCGCCGGCATAATAACAGTGATGCCGATGACACGGCTGTAAATGCCGGATTCCGCAACAACCGTTCTGGGCAGCGGAAGAAGCCTCCTAAAGGCAAACACGACGGACCTACCCCGCTGGACAAGATTCTGGAGAGGCCTTGCCAGATACATGGCACTCAGGAGAAGCCCGCCAATCACACCAATCGTAACTGTTGGGTTTTCAAACAGGCCGGCAAGCTCGCTACCGAGGACCAAGGCAAGAGCCCACGCAGCGAGGACGAGGATGAACCTCGGGGTCCGATCTGTGGCGGTCAAAAGAAATTCCCCTCAGAGGTGAAGACAGTAAACATGATTTACGCCACTCATATACCCAAAAAGGAAAGGAAACGCGCCCTTCGGGATGTCTACGTCATAGAGCCTGTAGCTCCGAAGTATAACCCCTGGTCGGCACATCCGATCACTTTTGATCGACGTGACCATCCGACCAGTATCCGTCACGGGGGTTCGGCCGCACTTGTCCTCGACCCGATCATAGATGGGTACCACCTAACCAAAGTCCTCATGGATGGTGGAAGTAGCCTCAATCTGATCTACTCAGATACGGTGAAAAAGATGGGCATAGATCCGTCAAGGATCAAGCCCAGTAACACTACCTTTAAAGGAGTGATCCTAGGCGTTGAAGCCCGGTGTACAGGCTCTATAAGCCTGGAGGTTGTGTTCGGCTCGCCCGACAACTTCCGAAGTGAGGACTTGATCTTCGACATAGTACCATTCCGCAGCGGCTATCACGCCCTGCTCGGCCGTACAGCGTTCGCCCGCTTTAACGCCGTTCCGCACTACGCATACCTCAAGCTCAAAATGCCTGGCCCCCGAGGGGTCATCACTGTCAATGGCAATACAGAGCGGTCACTCCGAACTGAGGAACATGCGTTGGCCCTGGCGGCCGAATTCCATTACACCGATGATCGGCAGATGCCGACGTCCGCCGTCAAGGCATCTAAGGCTGGGAAGCGAGCTCGGTCTCAAACCGAAATTCCAGAAGCTTCCCCTCCCAATAAATAGGGATTCGCCCCCCACCACATGGCCCTATTTCCCTCACAATACGTGCCAAGGGTGCATAACTTTGCACTTAAAATTCCATGGGCAGCGGTGGGGGAACATTGATGTAGGGTAAGTCTTCGGCTAGACCGAACTATCACCCTCAAACATGTCTTCGGACACATGACAGGTACCGTCAAGTACCCACTAAGGCGTCAAGCTTGTTCAAATTTCGGCGACTTCTCAAGACTCTTCTACAATAGTCCGTTCGCCAAACAGCACACCTATCAAGGTATACACCGTCCTGGTGGTCGCAGGAGAAGAAACGCTGCAAGGCATATCGCGGACGTCAGGCCACTAATCGAAGACCCTTAGCGCAGCACCCTCCTGTAAGATTTATATTTTATCTTCTATACCTGTAAACAGTTGCATAAGCACTTTGAATGAAAAGAATGGTTTAGTACAATATAGATATATTATGCACGCTCGTTTGACGTTTTTTAAGCATGTTCTCTATTTTTCTCCTTCTTTTCTTGCAAGCCTGTTTGGTATACTTTTGCGAAGTAACCGACTAATAGACCGGGGGCTCGCTCTTAAAATTGCCCTGTGCACAATTGATTTTGTATTCGGCGTCTTGGACTTCTGCTTTATATGCATTGGTTCCGAACTGTGTCTTGGGTCAAATGTTGGGTTGCCCGGTTCCTGTGCTTGCCCCTTTATGTTCCGCTCGTTCGGCTAAAGGGGCAAAGGGAGCACCGCTGCGATTGTGCTTCCGGCTAGTCTGGTCAAGCGCCTCAGCGGAGAAAGCCGAAAACTGACTGTCATGGTATGCGAGAACCGGTCTGCGATTCTGAGCTTAACTTAATCTCGTCAGAGGTTACTCCGTGTAATACGATGGGTTCGGTCTTAGTCCGAACCATGTGATATAGGCTTTGGCCACGGCTCGTCCGAACATCACAAACTCCTGGGGGCTATTTATCAGCCTCCTGCACTCCTTTCTCGCGCTTCTACGGCTAAGTGAAGGTAATAAAGCATTCTGGTCCGATTGCCTAGTCCACCCCGCACTACCGCCTTCGGGTACCGATAGTTCGGCTAAGGGTTATAGTGCGTTTTGGAAGCGACACCCCACGTAGTATCTACCTGGGGGCTGAAGCCGACGACTCGCAGCTTTCAGATTTAACCGGCCACAAAGAAGTTATAAAGGATGCAAAACACACAAGACATGATAAACCATGCAAACTTTATATATATAAAAACGCGTTCCAAAAAGTCTTCGGACATATTACATAACCGTTTACTCATACACAGTATCTCTTAGACACTGTGACTCTATGGCCCGAGCACCCTCCATAACTCCGGAGAAGTATCGCTCGGGGCACCTATACTCTTTTCCAGGCGGCGGAGGAGCAGTGGCCACCTTCATCGGATCCAGCCCCGGCCAGTGTACCTTGGCCTTCGCAAAGGTCATCCTTGCCCCCTCGATGCAAGAAGACCTCCTCAATGCGTCGATCGGAGGAGTGGCGTCGCTCAGCTTCTGCACCAGGCCGAAGTAACTGTCGGGAATTGGCTCATCGGGCCACAGCCGGATACAGAGATCCTTCATGGCCGGTTCCGCCACCTTGTGCAGCTCCAACAGCTGCTTCAGTTGCTCATTCAGGAGAGGAGTGCGCTCGGGGGCTTCGAATTGAGCCCAGAAAACACGGGCTTCATCTCCTTCTCGCTGCGAAGCATAGAACTGCTTCGCGTCAGCTACGCTCTTCTGGAGGTCCAAGCCGGCGCCTACGGAACGCCATACTTGGGTAAGAGCTTTGAACCTATCATCTCCGAAGACACACTGCAGTAAATATGGCTTACCACTCAGGATAGCCTGGGCCTGGCTGACTTCCTCTTCAAAGGTCCGCCTATCCACCCGCTCCTTTTGAAGATCGGTTTTTAGGGTGGATAGTTCGGCAGCCCGCTCTTTTTCTTTCAGCTCCAGGGCCTCGCACTTCTTGCTGGCGTCCTTGAGCTCCTGTTGGAGCTCCTCCACTCGAGCCTGGTGATTGTCGCTGGTAGCTCTCAAGGCAGATAGTGCGGCTATGGCCTCCTGGGCCGCCGCCTTTTCTACAGCAGTTTCCTGCTTTGCCTTCTCGAGTTCGACCTTGAGCCTCTCCATCTCTTTCGCCGAGGCTGCGTAAGCATCGACTTATATTAAGCATCCGTGTTGATAGAACGGAAACATGAAGTTTAGATACTTCAGTCAGCTTACCTTGAGCCTCGTCGAATCTTCGGTTCAGAGCGTTAAGCTCGTCATCGGAGCTCTTAAGCTTCCGATTCAACTCCTCTATTTCAGCGGCGTTATCGGACGCCGCCGATGCCTGCAAAAAATGCGAACGTCTCATATTACATGAGTTCACAGACCTCCGAATTATCATAATCCTGTGCCTGGTCTCCTTAAAAGAATGACCGAACAATCTGAGCATATGTATAATTCGGATAAGGATTTTTGCCTTGACCCCCAGGTAAGTTTTTCAAACTTACATAGGGCTCGGGGGCTGCTATGTATATAAACAACTGCTTAAACATATTAATGATTTACGAAAAACGGGGCATTGCATTATTTACCTGGAAACCCGTCAAGAGGCCGTTGAAGGCCGCCTTCAGTCCGGTATCCACGGACTGAATGCTTTGCAGCACCGTACCCATAAGGGTGCGGTGCTCCTCGGAGATGGAGGCACTGGATAGAGCCTCCCCCATGGCCGGCCACTCAGTGGTCGGAGGCACCGGTGGGGGTCGGTTAGCCCGATCCCCAGTCGGGGATTGAAGCTGTGTCTCCGGACACATGGTGTGCTCCGGAGACAGTCGTGGAGGTGACTGGACAGTTCCCTGGCCGGTCTCCTCGGTGTCCGGGAGGGTCTTCTCCCCCGGGTCTTCGGTGGCCGAGGTATTAACCTCGACCATTATCTCGTCGCTCCCGCCTCCCGTGTTCGGCTCCAGGGGAGCCTGTTGGGATGACACCTCCGTGCCCTCCTTATTGGCATCTGGAGGGGAAGGGTGCGACGCATTTCCGCTCTCTGCCAGATCGGCAGGCGGAGTCTCCCCGTCCGAGTTTTGATCGGTGGGAAGGACGCGGGGCGGGCTGCAAGTCAATTGACGCTCGCATGTTAAATATATTAACGAAACTTGGTATTTGCAAGGTCTTCGTATCCATACCTTCGGGGTGGGGGCTTAACCCTGAGGGTCCTTCGCGGAACCCTCTTGAACCCCTCGGACTCAGTGTCCGAGGCCGAACTATCGCCGGACAGGATCACCTATGACCGACGTGCTTTCTTCTGGGCTGGAGGAAGTTCATCTTCCAAGGCGTCCGGTGACGTCGCCCTCTTTCTTGTGAGGGGGGAATCACCTCCCCCCTCGACCTCGTGCTCCTCCTCCTCTTCCTCCTCTTGATTCGAGGAGGCGTGAGTCTCTTCGGACTCAGCCTCTAGCTGGTCCTTGGTGCGCAGGCCAGCTCGGCCTGTCTTCTTCTTCTTTTCTTTCTTCTCTGGCGCCTTGTAGGGCGCCACGACGAGCATCTCCAACAGCAGCGGGGACCGAGGGTCCTCGGGCTGTGGAGCCGGACTCTTGAAGTCCTTGGCTTTTTTCAGCCATTCCTGCAATAGTGATCGGACAATCCTTAGGTAACCTACGGAAGAATAAAGCCGATCTATTGAAACCATAACATACCTTGGAAGGAGGCTTGGCAGCACTCAAGCCCTGGTCTTCCTCCTCGCCCGGCCAGTCCTTCTGCGCCTTGAACAGCGCCTTCCATAGTTTCTTCCGCGTGGTGCGGAAGAGTCGACGAACTGTAGGGTCATCGTCGGTCCGGTAATCCCACATAGGAGAACTCCGGCGCTGGCAGGGAAGGACATGTCGCCGGAGCATTACCTGGACCACATTGGTCAGGCCGACGCCTTCCCTGATTAGGGAGGCAGTGCGCCTCTGCAGGTCCTCTACTTCGGTAGTTGACCCCCAATCCAGGCCCTTTCGGACCCACGAGGTCAATCTGGTTGGGGGGCCGGACCTGAATTCGGCAGGAACAGTTCCGCATTCAGCAGGAACAGTTCCACCCTCTTCCTCCTTTGGCTCAGTGATATAGAACCACTCCTTCTGCCAGGTCTTGATGGTGTCGATGAAGGTGCCAGATGGCCACACTGCGCGTGGAAGTTTGCCGATGACTGCCCCGCCGCAGTCCGCATGCGCGCCGGCAACACACTTCGGCTTAATGTTGAAGGTCTGAAGCCATAATCCGATGTGCGGCTCCACCCGCAGAAAAGTCTCGCAGACAGTGATGAATGCAGATATGTGCATGAAGGAGTTCGGCGGAAGGTCGTGGAAATCGAGCCCGTAAAAGAACATCAGACCCCTCACAAAGGGGTGAAGTGGGAAGCTTAATCCCCGGATGAAATGGGGGACGAAAACCACCCTTTCTACTTGTTTAGGGGTGGGAATCACCTGACCCTCCTCGGCGGCGCGGTGGAAGACATTGGCAGGGATGTATCCGGCGCCCTTGAGCTCCCGGATATCCTTGTCTGTGACTGTGGAGGCCTCCCACTTGCCGCTGGCCATGGCTGACCTCGGAGGGAGAAGAATGTGAAACCTAGATCTGGGCTCGGTGAGCTCGGGAGTCTAGGGAGGCGAGGATGCGAAGGGAGGAATGTGGATAAGCCTTGGGGTTTTTCCCTTTTTATTAAGGGCCGTTGCTGGTTAGCCTCCCTTCGCCATGCCGTGAATCTCTCCACTCCCCGAGACGTGCGCGGCGTTACACGCGCATGCTTAAGCATGTCCCGTATGAAACGGAGCACGATCTGTGCATTGATGGATCGTGCCGATAAAGACGGCCTCGAGCCGCTGAATAAGTCTGTACGACTGGCTCATCGGTTGTAATGGGCCGCGACCTTTCGTCCGAAAGGTTGACCGAAGAGCCCTATTGGCTCCCTAATGTTTGGCCTTATGGGCCGGGTTGCACATGGTGTTCGGATGATCTATGATCGGAAAAGCTACATGTTGAAGGAAGCCGAACTACAGATACTGCCGATTACTATCCGGAGAAAGGAACTCGCCTCGCAAGCCGAAGACTCTGATCATTTGAAGCAGCTGGAGCTTGGACCCTTGGCGTTGGAGGCTAGTTCGGGGGCTACTGAGGGAGTCCTGGACTAGGGGGTCCTCGGGAGGCCGGCCTATCTCATATGGGCCGGACTAGGTGGGCCGTTCGCCGGACACTGGGTTACTCGAAGGACCAGACTCCAGCAAGGAAGTTTCTAGAAGCAGGGCGTGTTCTTCACTTTTAAAGTAGAATAGGCATGTTTTATCCTCTCGACGTGTAACCGACCATGTGTAAACCCTAGGCACCCCCGGCGTCTATATAAGCCGGAGGGTTTTAGGTCATTGGACAAGAGAACTCATCTAGGGTTTAGTCATACGATCTCGTGGTAGATCAACCTTGTAACCTCTATACAATCAATATAATCGAGCAGGACGTAGGGTATTACCTCCATAGGAGGGCCCGAACCTGGGTAAAACCTTGTCCCCTTCGTCTCCTGTTACCATCGATCCAAGCATCATAGTTCGGGACCCCCTACCCGAGATCCGCCGGTTTTGACACCGACACCAGTCTCGCTCACAATTGACATCTTGAAAGTGCTCTTATATTTTTTGATATATCCATATTACCTGTAGCCCCCAAGCTCCAAGTTCATCAGTTTCATGATGACTTGGTGATTTGCAATAATATCTTTGACTGTGTAGCCCCAAGTGCCGGGTTGTCTTGCCTGCAGCAACCTGGGACTTGTAATTGTCTTATACTTTATAAAGCTTCAGCTAGTGTAGCCCCCAAGGGCCGGGTTGTTTTGCTTGCAACAACCTGGGACTTTTGAACTTAGTTTTGAATGTTGTAGATAGATAGCTTTAGAGAAATCCGGGTTGTCATCTGAGTCGCCAGATATGGACTGAATGTCTTGAATTCCACATGTGTAGCCCCCAAGGGCCGGCTCATCAGTATGTGATGGGCTGGGTCTTCAATTTAGACCTTATAATCTGTTTAAACAGCTGAATACTGTAGCCCCCAAGTGCCGAGTTCGCATGCCTGCAGCGACTTGGGACTTTAGAAAATTTGATCTGAGTAGTGTAGCCCCTAAGTGCCGGGTCGTTTGCCTCCAGGGACTCGGGACTTATATGCACTTCCCCTTTGAAAAGAAAACATCATATGATGTAGCCCCCAAGTGCTGGGTCATATGCCTGCAGCGACTTGGGACTGTGAGGATAATATAACCCATCATAATGCATTTCAGAAGTTCTCTTGAACTGATATTGATCTGACTTGAATGAAATCCTTGACCGTGGTTGTAATGTAACCCGGTATGAATATCCTGGAATAATGCCTTTGTCTTTGAAATGAAATCCCTGCTCGTGGTTGCGGTGCAACCCGGCAAATATATGTTTGAGAAATCCATAAGTGTTGTGGTTTACTACAGAGCACAAGTTGAAAAAATCCAAGAGCCGGTCAATTAAATGACCCGGCATTATATGTGATAGGGCGGCTCTTCGAGAATAGTCTTTTCTTCCGAGCTGGCTTGAAAAACCCCAATCATTTAATACTGGTTATGATAAACCATGATGAAGATCCGGCCATTTTGGCTATCAAAGATCTATTTGCTCCTGCAGAAGTTTATGCTTTAACCTGGTTTAAAGACCGGCATGATATGTATGTATGACGCATGATGCAATGCAGGATGATGTATGTGTATGATAACAGAGTATAAAATGCCAGTTTTCAAGACATGACATAAAGACCGGCTTTTGAGGCTCGAGTCTTGCTTCAATGAAGCGGGTATGATAACCCATGGTTTATCCTAGCTCTCTGTATGCCGGCTCTCACGCGACGCGTCTCGATGTTTTAACCTTGATAAGTTTAGGGTCTATAATGGATTGACTTGTCAAGAGTACACGGGGTCACCTGATCGGAGTCGCACAAGCATACAGGCAGGTTTAACCATTTTGTGCCGTTTTTTTGCCGGATCAAGAGGGTGAGAAAACTAAACTCGGTGAGTTGGAATCCCCCAAGTGACCTATGATCATGAAAACACTCAGCATAGGATATACAGGAGACAATGCTACTACTGCAAAACATCTGGGGTCCAGATAAGCCGGCTTGATTCCATGATCATAATATGATAATATGATGATCCAATAAAGCAGGATACCTATGTTTCAACCGTGCATCATGGCAGCTGGTCCTCTTTGGCAACCTTTAATTTCTCGCCCATAAGGCAGGGCACCCATGTTTGAACGGCGCATCATGGCGGCTCGTCCTCTTGGGCGACTTTCAATTTTTTGCCAATAAGGCCGGGCACCCATGTTTGAACGGCGCATCATGGCGGTTCGTCCTCTTGGGCGACTTTTAGTTTTTCGTCTAATAAGGCCGGGCACCCATGTTTGAACGGCGCATCATGGCGGCTCGTCCTCTTGGGCGACTTTCAGTTTTTCGTCAATAAGGCCGGGCAGCCATGTTTGAACGGCGCATCATGGCGGCTCGTCCTCTTGGGCGATTTTTAATTTTTCGCCAATAAGGTAGCAGCCCCCAGTACTGGGTTGTCTTCCTTGCGATGACCCGACGTTCTTGATTTTGTGAAAACAGCCAAAACTGCCGAGTCATGTCTGTGTAGCCCCCGAGTCTTAAGATGACTCAAGGAGTCGGCTTGAGATTCTTCATACTTGGCCGTGCAAGAAACCGGCCATGACATTATAAGCCAGCGTAGGCACGTGAGTCGGCCGTGCGTTGGTGTAGACTGAACCGTAGAGGCGGCAGCTTGGACACACACGTTCGTCGAGCATTGCGGCACGGTCGGATGCTGGCGCATGATAATGTTGGCGCGAGATCTATATCCGTGGCACGACGATCGCCCTTGCAGGGAATAATTGTCCTGCATAAAAAATATCGCAAGCCAGAGTAATTGTTCTTAAAGAAGTTAATATATGCTATTAAAATAGACCGGATGGATTTCACCTGATTTGTCCGAACGACCGATGATCCGCATATAGCGTCCGTGGATAACCTGGTAATGTTGCGGCCCATCCAGTGTAAACATAGTACTCCGACGATCAGCAATCTCGTCATTTGGGAGTGTTACTGTTCAGTACTGTTGTCCTCATGCGAGATAATTTTATAGCCCTGCCGCAGGGATCTGTATATGCGCCAATTCCCAGGACTGTTGTCCTCCTGGTAGATCTTTCTCCAAAAGAAAGTTTCCAGTCATGTTGAATTCTCTTTGCCCATTCCCTTATATTTCTTTGTAATTTCATCCTCAGCTAACTCATCTGACGCTCCGTCCTGCTCATCATTGGCTGCAAGTTTCTGAAGCCAAGGTACAGTAGCCTCCACACCTGGAGGCAGATCTAAATCATCAAATTTATCAGCAAGCTGCTAGTTAAAGTCAGCTTCATCGAATTCATATAGTAATCCTCTTCCTCGTTTTCTACGTAATCAGTATCTGGTAGCTCTGATTCAGACATTTGCAACAGAAGCACTTGTGCCGGATCCAACTTGGTCGCTGGAAGAAACTCTCGTATCGCTGGCACTTCTGCTGCGATGAACTCCAAACCGCCGCGCCTGTCGCCCAGTAGAATGAGCCCCCTTCTGCAGCCCGCGACACTCGGTGTCCATGGCAGAGGCGGAGCGAAGCGGACCACGACGGAGGCGGCTCGGTGCGGCTACGGCTAAGGAAGCCCCCGGCGAGTCGGAGTGAGGCAACTCGGCCGCGGTGGAGGCGGCACGAGGCCGGGGCTGCTTGGAGGCGAGTCCCCGGTGGCGGCTCGGTGCAGGATGAGCCCGCAGCAGCGAGGCGGCAAGGAGGCGTACTGGCCAGGGGAGAGGCGCGGCAGAAGAGGTGAGGCGGGTCGACGAAGCGCCGACGGGTCGACGAGGTGGGCCACGGCGGCGGCTCGCGGCTGAGGTGGTGCGAGGCCGGCTTACGGTCGTGACGGAGGCGGCCGCGAAGCCAGGGCGACTCGAGCGAGGCACGGGTCCGGCGGCTTGGCGTGACCAGCTTGAGGTGAGGCCGTCGAGGCCGCAGAGGCGGAGACGTCCGGCTCGAGGCGAGGCCTCGGCGACGGAAGCCGCAGCGTGGAGGCGAGCAGCTGCTACGGAGGTGCCCTGGCGAAGCAAGGCGGCGGCTTGAGAGGTCGCGACGGAGTGACGAGGCGGGCCGGCGGAGGCGGCGGCTCGAGGCCACTGCGGAGGCGGAGCGAGGCCGTGGCCGCTCGCGGCTGAGGCGAGCTATGGCCGTGGAGGCGACGGTGGCCGTTCGCCGTAGAGGCGGGGGCGGCTCAACGAGGCCGTGGAGGTGGCGGCTCACGGCGGCGGCTCATAGAGAGGCCGCGGCAGGGGTGAGGACGAGTTGACGGAGACCGCGGTCGGCGAGGCAAGCCACTGCGGCGGAGGCAGCGAGGTGGGGAGACTCGAGGCGAGGCCGGTTCGAGGTGAGGCCGCGGTCGGCGAGGCAAGCCATGACGGCGGAGGCGGGCGGCCGGCTCGAGGCGAGGCCGCGGCGGCGAGGCAAGCCATGGCAGCGGAGGCAGGCCGGCGATGTGAGGCTGCGGCGGCAGAGTCTGAGTCCGTGACCACATATGCTTCCCGGTCGTGGCTCCCCCCTTTTTTTTTGATCCAATGGATCGATCCATGGGCGGTAGCTAGCCGCACGTTCCAATGCCCAGCGTGACCATTGCCTGGACGACTTGCCTGGACGCTAGCCGCACTTTGATTTTTCCAATTAAGATGAACGTCGTAGCGACACTTCCGATTAGGAGGCGAATCTGTAATCTTTTGGATCCAAAAATAATCGTCCTCGACAAAACAGCATAGCACTGCAGCGGCCGCTCCTGCTGTGATTTCCATTGCCAGAATTTATTCACGGAACGTCTCTAAAAAATCTTGATTTGATGAGTCGCCTGGCCAATGCAGCGATGAAGTTGGCGCCGCTGTTTGATGTTTCGTCGATGACGATTGAATCCATCTGATCTGTTTTATGCTTCAGCCGATTTTTCTTTCTCGACTGATGAACTCAGAGTTCATGTAGATCCTTTCGAGCCGGCTCTTCTTCATCCGGCCAGTCGCGAGCCTCTCGATCTCTGGTAGGGCTCCCTCCAAGAACACAACATTACCCCGTGCGCAAGCCTCACGGTGGGCGCCAACTGTCGTGGTTTTGTCACGGCAAGATGTCCTCGTGAGAGAACTTAGGTGTGAGGCCATCGCAACTAGGTGGCGGCTTGAGAGGGGTTGGTCGGAATCTAGAGACGCGAGTTTTACCCAGGTTCGGCCCATCCGATGGAGGTAAAAGCCTACGTCCTGCTTATATGTCATTGATGATGATGATGATCTCGATTACAAGGGTGCGGAATCGCTACCTCTAGTCTCGAGGGTTTCTAATCTGTCTATCTCTAATGACTGGAACTTGTCCCTCTTGCGGTGCCTTACCCCTCCTTATATAAGTTGAAGGGGTAGGCTTACATGTAGAGTCCTACTAGGAGTAGGACTAGGACTAGTCTCTCTTGAATCCTAATCCGGGTCTTGTTTCCTTTGTGAGGGAATCTTTCCTCTCCTTGGCCTTCTCTGTGAGCCGGCCCTCCAGGCCTTTCCATGAGCCGCCTTCCACGGGGTGCACACTGGGCCTTACGCCTTGTCGTCCAGATTGACCCGGTAAACACGGTGACCCATTGAGCCGCCAAATGTGGGCCGGGTCATACTCCTGGCCGGGTCATACTCCTGGCCGGGTCAAACCGTGGGGAATATCCCCGACATTAGCCCCCAGGTTAGCTTGAATTTATTCATGGTAAGCTCCTGAAATACAAGCATTGTCATGGTTTTGTCACGGCAAGATGTCCTTGTGAGAGAACTTAGGTGTGAGGCCATCGCAACTAGGTGGCGGCTTGAGAGGGGTTGGTCGGAATCGAGAGACGCGAGTTTTACCCAGGTTCGGCCCCTCCGATGGAGGTAAAAGCCTACGTCCTGCTTATATGTCATTGATGATGATGATGATCTCGATTACAAGGGTGCGGAATCGCTACCTCTAGTCTCGAGGGTTTATAATCTGTCTATCTCTAATGACTTGAACTTGTCCCTCTTGGGGTGCTTTACCCCTCTTTATATAAGTTGAAGGGGTAGGCTTACATGTAGAGTCCTACTAGGAGTAGGACTAGGACTAGTCTCTCTTGAATCCTAATTCGGGTCTTGTTTCCTTTGTGAGGGAATCTTTCCTCTCCTTGGGCCTTCTCTGTGAGCCGGCCCTCCAGGCCTTTCCATGAGCCGCCTTCCACGGGGTGCACACTGGGCCTTACGCCTTGTCGTCCAGATTGACCCGGTAAACACGGTGACCCATTGAGCCGCCAAATGTGGGCCGGGTCATACTCCTGGCCGGGTCATACTCCTGGCCGGGTCAAACCGTGGGGAATATCCCCGACAAGCATCTTCGCTTTCCTTGATGAAATCAAATACTTTTACCATTTCATCATGACGAAGATTCCAACTCCATTATGCTTCCTTCAGTCCATTCTAGGATCGTTGAAGTTCACACACTTACTAGCATCCTCTGGATCGGCAAAATTACCTTGGATCGTATCATACATACAATCTTGGTTCTATTTCCATCTTATGGAAATCCTTTTGACGTCCATTTATTATATCTTATAATTTAAATATGTAGTAATTGCTAGTTTAACCCGAACTGACTTTTGCTACGAACAGACAATCTCGTCGTAGTCAACTCCTTGAACTTGTCATAAACTATTTGTAACAAGTCAAGCTTTATAAAACAAGTTTTATCTCCGTCAGTTTATAGATCCATTACAATACGTTAGACTCTATGCCTTTTGGAGGGTTCACCAAGTTCTAAACTTGCTTCATGTATATGGATACTATCTCGGGTTACTATGGCATATAGCCATTCACGGGGTCAGGGCCCATCAACACTTCTTTGTGTATCGTAGGTTGTTGTTTGTCTAACAACAATATCTCGTCTGCACATGACAGAGGTATGCACGAGTTTTGCCTATCCTATGTGGTTCAGCTACAAGTTCGACCGAATTCTCTATATCTCATGTAGAGACTTCCGTATCAGTCGTAGTAGGAAATCCTGGAACTATTTCCAGTGTTTCTTTCCTTTGACCTGATTAGGAAGATTCTATAATCTCGTCGAGTTGCACTGTCCTCCCACTCACTCTTTTGCAAAAAATATTTTCTTCAAAAATTTACAGCACTTTGAGACAAAACACTTTGCCTTGGCATAGTGATAAAGGATTACCCAACTTTTGGGATAACCTACAAAGTAGCACTTATCTGACTTGGGACATAAACTCGTAAACACTTTTACTTATGTCTCATATTCCCAAATGTTAACAAAAGACCAAATGGTTTGGCATACCATACCATATCTTATATGGCGTCATTTCAACAGATTTGATGGCGCTCTTTTCAGTGTAAAAGCCGCAGTCTCTAAAGCATTACATTAAAAAGTAAAATGGCAAATTGTTCAATGTCATGTTTGATCTTACCATGTCATACATGGTTTGATTACATCTACTCAAACACTCTACTTTTAGTAGTGTTCTAGGAGGTGCAAGCTATGATATTCTTTTCACCACTCATCAGACATTCGCTAAACTTGTAACTCAAATATTTCCTTTCGCAATCTAATTGCAGAAACATAATTTTCTTGTTACAATAATTTCCACTTCATTCTGAAAAACCTTTTGAACTCAAATATTTGCTCGTTCTTAATGGCCTGTGAACGATATCTAGTCACACCACTTTTGGATGAAAAGTTGCTAGTGTCAGATGATTCATAACCACATGACTTCAAAATCCATTACTATGGAATTTTCTAGGCTGTTTTCTCCAATGTGACCTAATGCAGTGCCACACACTTGTGGTATTCTTTTTATCTTGCGACATTTAGTGTCAGTGTTATGGATATTCAATTTTGTCATCAATATTCATAACATACAACCTATTCACAATAGGAGTATGGCCTTTTATTCATAACATCAAACAACTATTGTTCTCTTATGAACAACCTCCTTGCAACCTTTGCGCAATGGGCTAGAGTGTACAAAACTCGAAAATGAATTATGAAAACAAATACAGAGGTAATATGGTGATGGAAAGTATCATAACTTTTACAAAGTTTCCAGCACGTATCTTTACCTCATAGTCTGCTAGTTATTTTAGGCCATAGTGATTCTTGCATTGAGTTGCATCAATATACAATCGAATCGGTATCCTTGTGATCAACAATTAACCACAATACCGAAGAATTAGCGATTAAAGATTTAATCACAATTCCAAGAACTACATCTACTTGACCAACTTTCTCTACATCTATAACTCGTATGACATTCATACCCGAGCTGGACATTCCAGTCTTCTTTCTTTCTGTCTTTTACTGCTTACTTCCAATATTTCTCCTACTCACAGAAGAAGCACCCAACTTCAAGAGTGGTGTGAGCCCCAAACTTCCTAGGCGTGTAAGTCTCATTACACCCTTTGGACTTGTCTTTTCTCTTTAGGTTGTCGTTTTATTCACCATCATCACATGACTGGCATTCTTCTGGATTCTACTCATTTTAGTCTTTTAAGCATAGTGAATACCTCACTTGATCTTGCAAACACTTCTTTGGATATCACATATCCTTTTTGTTTGTTTCTGAAAACAATTTCCAGTTCCAATAATATCACATAACTATCCCAAACGTTTTGAAGTTCGGGTTTCTTGGAAGCAAGCATACTGCACTTGACTATGATAGAATTCTATCCTTTTGGATCGAACGACGTGAGTCTAATCATCCACAAGATCAGTGGGAGAGTATTGCAAGCATGCAATAGGACAAAAGTCCTTCTCGGCACTTTTGATGATGATCCTCACATTACGTTACCAATCATAAAGATTCAACCAGATAATAAAAACAATTAATCAATTTCAATAGGGAAGGTGGAACCACGAGCCATAATTCTACACCTATAATGCAAATTACACTAAGACATTGTTCATAATTAATTGCACTAGTGATTAAACTTATTTAATCCTTAAGTGCGCTCCCACTCAAATCAACATCTCTCATAATTGATTGTGAGTGATTCAAGATCCTGATCTTATTCACAGCCATTGATGTGTGCATCACTGATGACATGAACTTCAACCGGTAGGCCAACTTGCCGATCACATCTCTATGTGACCCTTGTTCATCTTTCGATGCTTGTGCTCCGAGCTCAGGATTGTCCTGCTAAAACGTCAAGACAACCTAGTGATCTTGCAGTGAGGTCTGACCTTCACCTGCCTTACACTTCACTATTCGTTCGTACTCATGTGTACATGTCGTACCCCGAAAAGCTACATGTTATAGATGGTGCTACACTTTGGAGAGCACTAACAACTGGATATTTTAAGTGAGAGATGACCCTAATAAAAATGACTAGTGCACAATCAAAAGGGTGCAAACAATAAAGGGATAAACATCTCAGGCAGTTCATAAAAGCATGATATGGTATAACCCTTCTGCCGGAGAAGTCTTCATGGTCTTCACAAAATTCAGCTGAAAAGGTTGTCGTGGTAGCAGAAAAACGTTGTCGTGGCAGCAATTTCAAAAATCGCTGCCGTGGCAACAATTTCAAAAACTGCTGCCATGGCACCAAAATTTCATCTCTTCTTCTCCGTCGTCTTGTACGGCCTCCTTGCGTCGGGGTCCTCCTTTGCAAGCTTGTCACCATCATACATAATCTATATTTCATCACCGCTATCTTTATAGCTACTTTATGAAATCATATTACATCAAAGTTGACTCGCAGGTCATTAAAGTGACAATCACATGGCTCCAACCATCATGTCGTACTATGACACGCAGGTCACTTAAATAATTACATTGTATAACCATCCCATACATAAACACATTATCATGACGAAGGTTATACCACATCACATGCAACCTGCAAAATCAAGTTAGACGTCCTCTAATCGGTTTATGCAAAAATTTATTTTACGTGGCTTCTAGGGTTTCGAACCAAACCGAAGCTACCTACGTTCATCATCAAGGTATGATTATTCAAGTTGCTAGATTAACTTTGCGAGGTGTGTGAGGGAAGAGACTTAATTAAAAATCTCTAGCCCCACACTAAACTTCGTCATACGCATGACCCCCGTGTAGATCACAATCTACATGCCCTCTAGTTTGCAACTATTCAACTTTCTTGACTAAGGTGGAGCCCAAAGAATTGAGATAGGACATCGTTGATAGCCAGAATCGCTGATAGCCAGAACTTTGTAACAAAACTCCACCATGCCGTCAAGAACAGAAAAGATGCAAATTCGAGGGAAGCAGGCATGAACATCAAGCAAAGATTGCATCTACCACAATAGATCTTATCTTTTACTCGCACAAAACTTTTGTTAAATAATAGATCATCCATCTACTACTAGAAAATTATTGTGCAGTACCCACACAATCTCATGTGTCCTAGATCGTAACCTGCACATCTACTCATAGATGGCTCATGATGCCACTGTTGGGAAACGTAGTAGAAACAAAAAAAATCAGCCTACGAATCTAGTTCCCAGGATCACTATGAAGATTATGCATACAAGGTTAGATCTAATCTCACCAACAAATGAGTTACAGTGGAAGAAGAGTTGGTGAAGATCATCTTGAAGTCCCTCAAACCGTCCAATGAACAGTTCCCTCGAACAAGAATCAAACGTACGATTCCTCTGTCGGATTGCACACATACGAATCCTTTGATCTAGCAGGGCTTCGCCGTGCCAGAGAAGAAGTAGAGGGAGGAGCATACCTTTGGGAGGGATCAACTATTGTGGAGAATGAGAGAGAGAGAGGGAGGGCGCAGCCAAAGGCACCAGAAAAGTTGTGTGTCCTTTGGGGCTGCCCCTCCCCTCTATTTATAATAGCCCAGGGAGGAGGCTAGCTTGGAGGACGGGCTGCCCCCCAAGGGGTGCGCCCCCATCTAGGGTTGGAAGCCCCAAGGTGTGCCCCAAAAACCCCTCCCACAACCCTAGTCGCCAAGGGGCCTTGGCCCCCAAGCCACAAGTGGCGCCTCCCACTATTGGGCCATAAGGCCCATGTAGTGCTGCCCCACTTTGGTCCATTACCAAGTGGCAGCCCATGGCGCCCTCTAGAGTTTTCCAGAACATCCTAGACACTTCTAGAACCTTCCTACATATTTTGGAGGTCTTTTAGGGTTATCCGGAACTTTTTCGGTTCTCCTGTTTTTCCCGGTTTTCTTCCAAAACCTCCGGTTCTCTCCGAAACACTTCCGGTTCTCTCTCGAAATGATTTTTGTTGTCCCTGAAACTTTTCTAGTAATATTCTCCAATACTCCTAACTCAGTTACTACTCAACATATCAAATTCATCTTAAGTGTATGATCCTGCAGGTTCGGTGAAATATAAACATGAACAAAACTTCCTTTTGTTCAATGATCAACAGCGGAACCATGGACATCCATGTTGACCCCTATACTGACACGAATGATATTCGAGTGAACCTGTGGTTATCATATGCTATTCCTTTTGCTTCGCGATACTTTACAAAACCTGAGGTGAGATATGTCGGTATCCTCTTGCGTCATTCTCATGCTCACTATACCGGTCTCCTCGTTACCGGTTTTGCTCTTATTTCTAGTTATCATGTTCCAGCATCCCTGTGACTAGGTCACCTATGTTTGGCCAGACGATGATGGATGCCGTCACATTGAGAGGGCCCTAAGAATATCTCTTCATCGTCGGAGGAGCAAATCCCAGTCTCCAGCTATCTTGCCCCTTGTCATACTTTTTGATGAACCTGTAAGCTGCCGTTATGATCACCCTGTTACGGATGATGTTGGAACAATCCCAAAGCTCATCGTCCATTATGAAGTGACTCGATACTCTCATGGTCTAAGGAACTGAGCATAGTTAACTCTCCGTGTTATGAACTTTAGACTTGTGACGATGACATCTCAAAGTATAACATACAAGTTGGGTCAATTCAATATGATAGTTCTTCTAACATCATACTCTCAAAGTTGTCGGCATCCTTGTTACTCTTAACATATGCCCATGATCAAGAAAACATAACCATCATGTAACACTTGAGCTAGTCCTAGAGGCGAGACTAGGAATCAGGTTTTACTGTTTATAACTCTACATGTGCTTATGGGTTTTCCATTGAATCACATATTCAAGAACCATAGCAGTTATAGCATAGAGTATAAACATTTAATTATAAACATGGAAATAAATAATACAATTATTATTGCCTCTAGGGTATATTTCAACACTGAGATCATCTGTGACTTACAACAATGGCACGAGAGCCTTCTTGCTCAAGATTGAGCCCATCTTAAGCTCATTTTTATGCCTATATGCTGCTGTCTAGGACATATGCCTCAAGTTAATGTTTTTGTTGTTGTTGTTCTTCACTAAGATATATGCCCTAGACGCTCTTATCCAAGCAATTCATGCTCATGTTTAGTTGTTCATATGATTGAATCATGATTAGCCCAAGTTCATGCTTATGTTTGAGCTGTTCTTCCTGTTATGCTAAGGATTGGTTTATTTAGCCCTAAATTTCTAGGGTTTTAGCCCTAACAGATTATGTGAGGAGCTAGGGTTTCGATTTAAGTTATTAATTAAAAGCGGATTAAAGCGTCTAAGCAAAATCCCCAAATTTCAGAAACCCTAGAGATAAAATTCTCTTATTCTCCTCCTAATTTGGGCTTAAGGCTTCGGTTTATGCTTCAATTGAAAGGGGAAATGAGATAATCAGTGAGAATCCCAAGTTTTCCCCAAATCCCCGAAACCCTAATCCCCAAATTTCTCTCAAAATTAAGTGAACCCTAACAATAAGGAAGGAGGTTAGTGAGTTATTACCTAATGGACCATCGACAGCGTTGTACAGCGCCGCCGTGGTCAATCCCCTAAGTACGGCGGGTTTGCACCCGCAACCCACTACACCGTCCTGTGCCGGCTCGCCGGCCCTCCTCGTGCGCTCATCGTTGTCGAGGTGGCCGCGGCATGCCGGATCTGGCGCAACTCGACACCGATGCGGGATGCCCGCTCGCATGCCGTCGCCTTGCAAAGGGCGCCGCCCAGAGCCACTCAACGGAGCTGCGCGTTAGCCAAAGCCACACGCATGTCCGGCGATGGGGCCTGGACGACACCGCTATCTTCCTCCCCGACGTGCCGGTGCTCGATGCCGCTGCGTCTCTCTCGCTCTCTCAGTCGCCGTCGGGTAGAGGAGAGAAAGGGGAAGGAAGGAAATGAGGTTAGGGTTTCACGGGGAGCAGAGGGGCGGTGGTTTTGTTCGCCGTCGCAAACTAAATAGAACCATCTGATCAAATCGGACGGCTAATATCGATGAGGAGCCCAGAACGGGCCAACAGCTCCTTACTGGGCCATTTTTGGCTATGGGCTTTGGCACAGGTTAAGTTACCTGTTGCAAAAAAAATTTCCTTCTAAAGGAATTTTTACTGCTGGGCCAGGCAAATTAATGGGCTGCTTTAAGCCAAATTATGTTTTGACATTCTAATTATTCTTAGTGCACCTTTCTTGTTAATTGAGATATTATAATAATGTTTGTGTACTATTAATGGTTCTAAAATTATGCTAAAATAATGTTTAATTATGATGGGCCAAATTATGTATTGGGCTAAAATAAATAAATTTTTAGGGCTAAAATTATGCATGGTATATTAGCTCATTTATGCTAGATATTTTCTAGCATTTTGTTTCTCCTCATGTATTTATGTGCCATGCTTAGTTATTTTAATGCAATTTTATTATGCTCTTTTATTATTAAACAATATTCTTATGCCTTATTCATTATTATGCCTTTTGTGTCATGTTTAATTATCATTATGGCATTATTTATTGTATATTATGCTTAATTATTCTTAAGGCATCTTTTGTCATGATTAATTGCTTTAAGGCATTTTATTATGTTTTGACATTAGAGCAATGTTTTTCACTTAAGATTAAGTTATTATTCTCTAATTGATTTTGATTAGAGAAGTTTGAGTGTTAAATTTCAGTGTGACCTCAATTAAATAATGTTTTCAGCAATTAAATTAAGTTGGGGCTTTTCAAGTTCTTTGTGAGCAATTATGTCAATTATGGTTATAGCCCTAAAATAACTAAAGGCTGTTGCTCAAAATATATAATGTGTCATTTTGAATGAGGCCTTTTATGATAATGATGTTTCCCATTATTTAATTAATGATTGATTTACCCTAAGAAATTAAGTGGCTTTTGATTTGAGTTACAATTAAGTTTTGGGCATAAGAAATACCTAATGTTGACATTTCGTGGTTATGATTCAGACCATGGAAGGTCATGACTAATTCCCCACTAAAGAAGTGGTTCAGACCTTAAGCCATGCTTATTTAATGAGGTTGTTTCTGATTAATTAAGTGTGGTCTGTATTTGCCATTCTAGCCAAAGCTGATTGGCGAGTACATGACTGCAAATTTTATTGTTCTTGTCCACTTCTGATCAAAGTTGATGTGGACTAGTTCAATAAAAGAAGTGTGTAGAGACATTACTCCAATTAAGTGTGGCTGATGTTTGTCATTGATGACCCACAAGTATAGGGGATTCATCGTAGTACTTTCGATAAGTAAGAGTGTCGAACCCAATGATGTCTACTACGCAACTTTATTCTTGTAGACTTTGTTGGGCCTCCAAGTGCAGAGTTTGGTAGGACAGTAGAAAATTTCCCTCGAGTGGATGACCTAAGTTTTATCAATCTGCGAGAGATATAGGATGAAGATGGTTCTATCTCAAACAATCCTGCAATCAAATACAAGTAGTCTCTTGTGTCCCCAACACACCCAATACAGTTGTCAGTTGTATAGGTGCACTAGTTCGGCGAAGAGATGGTGATACAAGTGTAATATGGATGGTAGAAATAGGTTTTTGTAATTTGAACCAATAAAAACAGCAAGGTAACAAATAGCAAAAGTGTGTGAAAACAGTGTTGCAATGTTTAGAAACAAGGCCTAGGGTTCATACTTTCACTAGTGCAACCTCTCAACATCATTAACATAATTAAATCACATGATAATCCCTCAAAGTGCAGCAAAGAATTGCTCCAAAGCTTCTATTCTATCGGAGAAAGTAGGATGAAAACTTGTATCAACCTTTAAGCCTAGACTACCCCAATGTCACCACGAGAATCCGCAAGTTGATTACCAAAACATACATCAAGTGATCTCGATAGATTACCCCATTGTCACCACGGATAACCACAAGCAAGACATACATCAAGTGATCTCAAATCCAAAGTATTCAATCCAACATAAGAAACCTCAAAGAGCAAGACTCAATTCACCACAAAAAGGATAGAGGGGGAAAACATCATATGATCCAACTGTATTACTAATCCTCATGATACATCAAGATTGAAATCCATCATGAACATGAGAGAGAGAGATCAAACACATAGCTACTAGTACATACCCTCAGCCCCGAGGTTGAACTACTCACACATCACCATGGAGGAAGCAAGGTCGAGAAGATGGCCTCCCCAATGATACCCCCCTCCGGCAGGGTGCCGGAAAAGGGCTCCAGATGAGATCACTTCAGAACAGAGGCTTGCGGTGGCGATAAAATTGTTTCGGGGCTCGCTCTAAGGGTTTCTGAATTTATGGGATTTTATAGCGCTGGAATTAGGTCAACCGGAGCTCCAGGGGGCCCACACGGCCAGGGGGTGCGCCTACCCCCCGGGCACGCCGGGCAACCGTGTGGGGCCCTCATAGCTCCTCTCGACTCCTCCCAAAGCTTCTAGGGTCTCTTATGTTCCAGAAAATATCGTCAAAAAGTTTCATCGTGTTTGGACTTCTGTAGGTATGGTTTTTCTGTGAAACAAAAAATATGCAGAAAAAAGGAACTGGCACTGGGCACTAAATTAATAGGTTAGTCCAGAAAAATAATATAAAATGATATATAAAGCATATAAAAGTGATAATATAATGGCATTTAACAATCAAAAATTATAGATAGGTTTGAGACGTATCTGCATCCCCAAGCTTAATTCCTGCTCATCCTCGAGTAGGTAAATGATAAACAAAAGAAGTTTTTGATGTTGAATGCTACCTAACATGTTCTTGATCAAATGATGTAATTTGTGGTATGAATATTGGGATACGAATGATTCAAGGCAATAGTCTATCAATTTGACATTAAAACAATAATACACAAATATGCAAGTAAACAATCTTTGCCTTTCGAAATAAAGATGCTAAAGAACGCGATCCCTACACACTAATTATGATAAGCATGCACGCTTAGTCTTCCTGGCATAGAGATACCGTATCATGAACAAACCCCGGTGCCAAACCAGGCAATTAAAGTATACTTTTTCTCGCTTCAGCTATTTATCAACTTTTACTCAATACTTGAGCGTGAGCCTTGGTCTTAGCACTTTGGATGGCAAAGAGAATGATGATGGGGGTTTGTAAGAGAAGACAAAAAAATGGAGAAAGTCTCACATCAACGTGGCTGATCATTAGGCAATGGAGAGGCCTTACAATCGATGTCAATGTGAGGAATAGGGATTGCCATGCAACGGATGCGCTAGAGCTACAAGTGTATGAAAGCTCTCTCTAAATGCAACTAAGTGGGTGTGCATCCAACTTGCTTGCTCATGAAGACCTTGAGTATTTGAGGAAGCTCGTCATTGGAATATACAAGCCAAGTTCTATAATTTAAAATTCCCACTAGCATAATCATGAAGTATATGAAAACTCTCTATATGAAGTACATGGTGCTACTTTGAAGCACAAGTGTGGAAAAAAGGATAGTAGTGTGTCCCCTCTCTCATTCTCTTTCTTTTTTTTCTTCTTTTTTTCTTTTCTCTTTTTTTCTTTTTTTTTGTGTGGGCTCTATTGGCCTCTTATTTTTTATCCTCATAGGTAGGGACACACTCTAATAATGATGATCATCACACTTTTATTTACTTACAACTCAAAGAAACTAGAAATGATGACTACATATGAATGCCTCTGGCAGTGTACCAGGATGTGCAATGATCTAGCGTAACATGTATAACAATGATGAACGGTGGCTTTGCCACAAATATCATGTTAGCTCTATATGATCATGCAAAGCAAAATGACAATGAATGCTCAAGTAATATGATGAAATAGTAACAATGGAAGTTGGATGGCAATATATCTCGGAATGGCTATGGAAATGCCATAATAGGTAGGTATGGTGGCTGTTTTGAGGAAGGTAATATGAGGCTTATGTGTGAGTGAGCGTATCATTTCACAGAGTTGTATGCACCGGCGAAGTTTGCACCATGTCTTGAGGTGAGAGTGGGCAATGCACGGTACCGAAGAGGCTAGCAAAATATGGATAGGTGGAAGTGCTTTATAGACAAAAAACATCACATTAAACATAAAGAACTCAAGTACTTATTGCAAAAGCCTTAGTAGCCCTCGAAGCAAAGCATAACCCACATGCCCCTAGGGAGGAGGTTGGTAGGAGTTAACAATCGCACGCCTCCGATCCAAACACACAAAGGACGTCACTCTAGGATAAATTATACTCCGACTTCATCGCTAATGCCAGCAGCCACCACTTTCATGCATAAAGACTCACAAACCTTAACACCCATATTAATACTAAACTTTGATCATTTTACCAACACACCCACATATTACTACCTTAATATCGCAAAACTATTGCAAGGAATCAAACTTATCATATTCAATGATCTACAAGTTCATGCTAGTTTTTATTATACCACCATTATATACCTATTATTTTTGGACCAACCATACAACTCATGCAAATTACCACTTCCTATTCAACTCTCAAAACTATTTAAGTGAAGCAAGAGAGTGCAAATAATTTCTACAAAACAGATCACCATGCTCAAACAAATATAAGTGAAGTACAAGAGGAATTTGCCTCAACTCAAAAAGATATAAGTGAAGAACAAATGAGCATTCTATAAATATAAGATGAATGTGTGTCTCTCATAATAGGTGTGATCAGGAAACAATGATTGTGCAAACCAGCAAACAAACCAAACAAAAGCAAAAAGATGCTCCAAGCAAAACACATATCATGTGAAGAATAAAAATATAACTCCAAGTAGGATTACCGATAGATTTGAAGACGAAAGAGGGGATGTCTTCCGGGGCATCCCCAAGCTTGAACGCTTGAGTCTTCCTTAAATATTACCTTGGGCTGCCTTGGGCATCCCCAAGCTTAGAGTCTTGCCGCTCCTTATTCTCCTTCCTATCGTCATCTCACCCAAAACTTCAAAACTTCATTCACACAAAACTTAACAGAACTCGTGAGATGGGTTAGTATAAAATAAATTATTCATTCATGTACTGTCAAGGCAAGATTCATAATCATTCCCAAATAATTTATACTATAGTCTATCATTTCCACAATTTATATCCCCCAATATAAGCCATGGAAACTCCAAAACAAGCAAACTAAGAAAACAAAACAGAATCTGTCAAAAACAGAATAGTACGTAAAGACAGAACTTATAATCATACTTATGTATCTCCACAAATTCTGAAAAATTAGGACAATGTAGATAATTTGTAACCCAATATTGTGTAATTTTTTTAGAAAATTTCACATTCCAGTAAAAAATTAAAATTCAAATACTGAACGCAAAAGTTTCTGTTTCTGCACAGAATCAAATCAACAAGCATTCACATCACCCCAAAGGTCTTAATTGGCACAAAAATAAAAATAAAAGATACAAACACAATTAATACAGTAGAAATAATCATGTTGACTCACAAAAAAGAAAGTAAAATAAAAGATAACTATTGGGTTGCCTCCCAACAAGCGCTTTTCTTTAATGCCTTTTAGCTAGGCATTATAATTTTAATGATGCTCACATAAAAGTAGGAATTAAAACATAAAGTGAGCATCATGAATCATATAGCAAGCACATTTAAGCCTAACCCACTTCCTATGCATAGGAATTTTATAATCAAACAATTCATGGAAGCACAAAGTAACTAGCATAGGAAGGGAAAACAAGGGTAACTTCAAAACTTTCAACATAAAGAGAGGAAACTTGATGTTCTTGAAATATCTATAAGCATATATTCCTCTCTCATAATAATTTTCAGTGGCATCATGAACAAATTCAACAATGTAACTATCACATAAAGCATTCTTTTCATGATCTATATGCAAAAAAATATTATTACTCTCCACATAAGCAAATTTCTTCTCATTAATTGTAGCGGGAGCAAATTCAACAAAATATCTATAATGTGATACTTGATTGACATAACCCAATTGAACATTAAAATCATGATGACAAGTTTCATGGTTATCATTATTCTTTATATCATAAGTGCCATCACAATAATCATCATATATAGCAACTTTGTTCTCATAATCAATTGATACATCATCCAAAATAGTGGAATCAAAATTATCTAAAGTCATGACCTCTCCAAATCCACTTTTATCATTGTAATAAGATTCAACACCCTCCAAGATAGTGGGATCATTACCTAGAGTTGACACTCTTCCAAACCCACTTTCATCATTGTAATCATCATAAATAGGAGGCATGCTTTCATCATAATAAATTTGCTCATCAAAAGTAGGGGGACAAAAAGATCATCCTCATCAAACATAGCATCCCCAAGCTTATGGCTTTGCATATCATTAGCATCATGGATATTCAAGGAAGACATATTAATAACATTGCAAGCATTCTTATCATTCAAGGAACTCACACCAAACATTTCGTTAAATTCTTCTTTTAAAACTTCATAGCAATTATCAAATTCACGGTTTTCAAGAAAAACTTTATAGAGATAAAGCATTTGGCACAACTTCACTTCCATTTTTTTTGTAGTTTTATTTTATAAACCAAACTAGTGAAAAACAAGAAACTAAAAGATTCAATTGCAAGATCTAAAGAAGATACCTTCAAGCACTCACCTCCCCGGCAACGGCGCCAGAAATAGCTTGATGTCTACTATGCAACTTTATTCTTGTCGACTTTGTTGGGCCTCCAAGCGCAGATTTTTGTATGACAGTAGCAAGTTTCCCTCAAGTGGATGACCTAAGGTTTATCAATCCACGAGAGGTGTAGGATGAAGATGGTTCTCTCTCAAACAATCCCGCAATCAAATACAAGTAGTCTCTTGTGTCCCCAACACACCCAATACAGTTGTCAGTTGTATAGGTGCACTAGTTCAGCGAAGAGATGGTGATACAAGTGTAATATGGATGGTAGAAATAGGTTTTTGTAATCTGAACCAATAAAAACAGCAAGGTAACAAGTAGCAAAAGTGTGTGAAAACGGTGTTGCAATGTTTAGAAACAAGGCCTAGGGTTCATACTTTCACTAGTGCAACCTCTCAACATCATTAACATAATTGAACCACATGATAATCCCTCAAACTGCAGCAAAGAATCACTCCAAAGTTTCTATTCTATCGGAGGAAGTAGGATGAAAACGTGTATCAACCTTTATGCCTAGACTACCCCAATGTCACCACGGGAATCCGCAAGTTGATTACCAAAACATACATCAAGTGATCTCGATAGATTACCCCATTGTTACCACGGATAACCACAAGCAAGACATACATCAAGTGATCTCAAATCCAAAGTATTCAATCCAACATAAGAAACCTCAAAGAGCAAGACTCAATTCACCACAAAAAGGATAGAGAGGGAAAACATCATATGATCCAACTGTATTAATAATGCTCATAATACATGAAAATCGGAATCCATCAAGAACATGAGAGAGAGAGAGATAGATCAAACACATAGCTACTAGTACATACCCTCAGCCCCGAGGATGAACTACTCATACATCTCCATGGAGGCAGCAAGGTCGATGAAGATGGCCTCCCCAATGATTCCCCCCTCCGGCAGGGTGCCAGAAAAGGGCTCCAAATGAGATCGCTTCGGAACAAAGGCTTCCGGTGGTGATAAAATTATTTCAGGGCTCGCTCTGAGCGTTTCTGGATTTATGGGACTTTATAGCACTGGAATTAGGTCAACCGGAGCTCCAGGGGGCCCACACGGCCAGGGGGCGTGCCTACCCCCTGGGCGCGCCGGGCAGCCGTGTGGGGCCCTCGTAGCTCCTCTCGACTCCTCCCGAAGCTTCTAGGGTCTCTTATATTCTAGAAAAAATCGTCAAAAAGTTTCATCGTGTTTGGACTTCTATAGGTATGGTTTTTCTGCGAAACAAAAAACATGAAAAAAACAGGAACTGGCACTGGGCACTAAATTAATAGGTTAGTCCAGAAAAATAATATAAAATGATATATAAAGCATATAAAAGTGATAATATAATAGCATTTAACAATAAAAAATTATAGATATGTTTGAGACGTATCACCCAACGAGGAGCAGAAGGAATTGATAGGCAGTTTTCAGCAAGGACTTCACTGCAAGTGCTGTAAGATAGTTTTGGCAGATAGTTTGATAGCAAGATAATTTGTAACGAAGCAATAAGTAACAAAATAGCAAGGTTCAGCAAGGTGACCCAATCCTTAATTATGCCAAGGACATGCTGGTGATACTTCTTATAGTGATTAAAATGCTCTTGAGAACACACGGGAATTTCGTCAAGTTACTTTCACCATGATTCATCGACCTATGTTCATTGCCTTGATAACTGTTATGTTGGTGGACCGGAGCTAAGGTACTGTTCTTACTTGAACAAATACCTACTTATAATTATACTCTCCATGGAAGCATCCGCAACTACAAGAGAAGTAATTAAGATAAATCTAACCATAGCTTTAAGCAATTGAATCCAAAACAGCCCCTTACGAAATAATTCACAAACTAGGGTTTAGGTTTCTATCACTCCCGCAAACCCATCATCCACAAACTAATTCCACAATGTCCTCCCCTAGGCCCAAATATGGTGAAGTGTCATGTAGTTGACGTTCACATAACACCATTAGAGGAGAAACACCACAGCATAATATCAAAACATTGAACGGGCATCAACTTCACATGATTACTAATAACAAGACTTCTCCCATGTCCTCAAGAACTAATAGAACTACTCACAACTCATCATATTGATCATGATCAGTGGGTATTAATATGTGTTTAACAATCTGAACATAACAATTCTTCCACCAATTAAACCAACACGCATCAACTACAAAGTGTAATCAACACTACTAGCACCCCCAGGTACCAATCTGAGGTTTGATACAAAGATTGAGCACAAGAGATGAACTAGGGTTTGGAGATGAGATGGTGCTGATGAAGATGTTGATAGAGATGATGACCACCACGATGAATGGACTGTTGGTGATGATGAAGGCTTTGATTTCCCCCTCTCGGAGGGAAGTTTCCCCGGCGGAATCGCTACGCTGGAAAACAGAAGTGCTCCGCCCAAGTTCCGCCTCGCAGACGGCGGCGGAAAGTCTCAAAACTTTTCTGTGATTTTTTCTAGGGCAATTAATTGTGATTTGATACCCAAAGGGCATCGGGAGACAAGCCACTAGGGCCCCACACGGCCAGGTGGCGCGCCCAGGGGGTGGCCACGCCACCAGGCCGTGTGGGGCTTGGTGGGTCCCCTCTAGTACTTCTTTGCTCCAAAAATCCTTATATATTCCAAAATAAATCTCCAAAAATTCTCGCTTCGTTTTGAGCTCCGGAGGATTGCTTTCTGTACTGATGTTATTTTAGGTCCAGAATTACAGCTGTCGGCATTCCTCCTCTCCAACTATAACTTGCATTTTAAGAGAGAAAAGGCATTAGAATTGCATCATAATGTGAAATATATCATTGTAAAAGGATAAATTATAATAAGAAATAATGATGCAAAATGGACGTATCAGTCATCCTGGCAAAAGCTGGTTGACGAATAACTAACAACACAATTTTGCTGCTCTTGCTCATTTCTGGCCAAAGCTGATGTGGGCTGGATTAGTAAAAGAAGTTTGAATAATGAGAGGCTATAAAGTGTGGCTGGTATTTGTTATTCTGGCCAAAGCTGATTAATGAATACTTGATTACAAAAATATTGTTGTTCCTGTACACTTCTGGCCAAAGCTAATGTGGATCAGATCAACAAAAGAAGTTTATCATCTGGGAAAAGAATTCTCATGCATAAGGCTTTTGGACAATTTTTGAAATAGGCCACAAATATTAAGGTACTTTTGGGGAATTGAACTAAAGGACATAAATCAATTAAGTGATTATTAAGTTGTTGTAAGTTTATACTTACAATTGACTTGTTTGCTTCTGCAATTAAGTGCCTCTGATTAATATTATGATTCATGGCTATATATATATGTATTAATCTTTTTGATTATAGCCATAAGACATTTAATTAATTCCCCGATCAATTAACTCATGAAGCTTTAAGCTTCTGTGATCATAATCATTAATTTGTCTTTCGACTGAGTCGTCTCCAATTAAGGTGGAACCAAAGGGAAACTTTGGTTGGAGACTTAATGTTGTTTTCTGGATAAGTTGTGGCACATGAATTCATTCTGACCAAAGTTGATTGGATACATGTGCCATTCCCTGAGAATTAATGTTTACATGAGGAATTATGTTTTATATGATCACTATAGAAGTTTTTGATCAAACACCTTTATCCCTATTGCTAATGTTTTTCAATTCAGCCATAAGTTTCTTCGGCTGGTTCAATGCTTTTCATAAGAAATGATTTAAGTTTATGAGTATATTATTGTTTCATGAGGTCATACATAATGAAAATCTAATGAGCTCCCATTAAAGAAGTTTTTAATTACTAAGATATTGATAAGAATCCAATGGATTCTTGTTCATTAATATCAGTTGGGAGCAAAACCCAGCAAAGATCTGGGGGGAGTATGCCAGTAAGGATCTGGGTGAGCAATTCCCTAGTTTAGTCATAATAAGTTATTCCTGGCATTAATAAAGAAGTAGCTTAAAAGGCTTCTTAAAATCCTATCAAATTATATTAATCATAAGTATACTCAAGATTTAAGGCTTGAGACATGATGAATTTTTGGAGTTTTTGAGTTCACTTTATTATGTTATTCACAATAAAGTATAAAAGGTGGACTGGGATTAAGCTCAAAGGAATTTATATCTATAAGTCTTAAAGTTGGACTGGAGGTTGATGTTAAGGCTACTGGAAGTTTTCCATTGGCACACAATAAAAAATTTCATCCTCCATTCCTATAATGTGATTCATGTTATTAATTTTATTGACTTCTTCTCTAAAAAGTGGAATATTCATTATGGAAGTTCGTCGAAATGTTGAGTTATAACCCCGTCTACATTTCGAGGGGGAGAATTTGAACTCCCTTCATCACGTATGTGGGTATGCTTATATCTGCTGGTATGATTATATCTGCTTATATTCCACTCCTAAGGAATTTCACCTTCTGTTTTTTATGTAAATCTAAGTGTAGAATTATGAAAAAGTTGAGCTTTTGTTAAGTGCCATCTTTAGTCAGATTTCTTCAGTTTTCATCTCTTAAGGGTATCATTCTTGGATTGCCCTTTTAATATTAATGGCATAAGTGTATCTCCTAAGTGAGATAAAAGATTTAATTATGTTCTCCATAATTATGAGAATTACGTTACTCTGAAATAGAGTATAATGTTAAAAGGGTTAATTTGATAAACGCCACTGCAATTCATACCAAATCGAAAAATGCCACTCCAATTTGCAACTTTCGACAAATGCCACTACAATTCTCTTGTACGTCTGTGGATGCCATTCTACTCATTTCAACTCCTTTTTGGTAGAGAAACTGGATACGTATTTTGTCCCGGATGATTTTGCCCCTGGGCCCACCAACTAGAAACAAGACAGCAGCAGCTCTTCTCCAACCTTTCTCACTCCCGTCTTCTCCTCTGTCCCGAGCACCACGAACCCTAGATGGGCTGAGCGCCGTCGCCGCCCTTCCTTCGCCCCCCGCCCCGCACCTCTCCCACGCTCCCAATCACCGCCGCCGCCCTCTGCAGCTCACATTGGCCGCCTCTCCTCTGTCCCGCTCAGCTCCTGCCCCAGCTCCTCTATCCCACTAGGCAGGACGCAGCAGCCGCCGCCGCCGCTGCCCTACAGCCGCCCTTCCGCCGCTGCCCTTCCGCCGCGCCCCGTAGTTTAGAAACGCCGCCAGCCTCTAGCCACTACCGTCGTCGCCCCTTCCCTCCTTTGTTCCTCCCCGCAGAATCGCCGCCGACTCTTTGTAGGAGCGGCCCGATTTGGTTGCCAATAACATGGCTCGGAGAATTGGTGCTGGCTGGAGCTCGCCGTCGTTTGCTTCTTTGAGCAACAGCAAGGGAGGCGTTGGTGGAGGCAGCGGCGACGAAGGTGACGGCGGAAAGGAGCTCCCCATCATCGATTGCCCGCAATGCCTCATTCCAGTGGTGAAGCTGAGGAGTGAGACTCCAAAAAATCCAGGAAAATGGTTCTACAAATGTCCAAATAATCACAAGGTAGTAATTCTCCATTTGCAATCTCTGTTATTGTCCAAACCTTGTTGTGGTGGGCTGATACTCGATTGATGTGGCAGTTCAATTCTCAATGCCCTAAGAGATTTTACAAGTGGGAAGCTGTGTATGAAGAATATCTCAAAGACAGAGCGAGGAAGGACACGAATGTTGGCGGTTTAGGTTTGAAGTTTGTTGATCCAAACCATGATGGCTAGAAGATAAGGAATGAACAAGTTGAAGAGTGGCTGTGTGGAATTCAGCAAATAAATGCTGAGATATTGTGTGTCGTTAATAGCAATAGCAGGCAGATTGGGAACATTGTTGCTGTAGGTGTAACCTGTAGTATATTTGTTCTTCTGATGTTTGTATTGCTCCTGGTAGTTGTGCTGAAATTCATGTAATCTTGCTGCTAGATCTTGTGTAATGGAGCTGAAGCTTGTACGGAATCTGATGCATGAACTCATGTTGAATCTTCTGGTACTGAATCTGCTGATAGATCTTCTGATGTTTGAAATAAGATTGTGCCTGAACAAATGGAGCTGAAGCTTGTACCAGAACAAATGGACCATAATTGTTTGTTGAAAATGCAAAGCTTGTAGAAAATTCGACATGACCTTGCTTGAAATAACAACTAATTTGCAGCATATTACAAGGCATGATATTATGCATAAGTAGATGGACCAAAAATAGTCTACAAATTCCAGATTACAAGGCAAAATAGTAGATTAACCAAATTAGTCTTCAAACTTAAGAAAATGGTCTAGTCTGAGCACACACACACACACACACACACACACACACACGTACACACACACACACACACACACACACACACACACACACACACACACACACACACACACACACACACACACACACACACACACACACACACACACACACACACACACACACACACAAATTCAGCTCCGGTTTGAGCATCACACACACAAACAAGTTCAGCTCCAGTTCAGCAAGCTACAAATTACAAGCAAGGAAATCATCCTCCAAGCCAATGAAGCAAACTTCTCTTGGCTCCTAGAGTTGGCTTGAGAACAACATCGGTAGTAGATGGTGTAACAAACTGAAGCTTCTGTTTGTTCTTTGCTGGAGGTTTCTTTCCAACATTTTCACTTATCTTTTCTTTTCCCTTCTCTTGAGCAGAAATCTTCTTCACCGGCGTCTTCTTCTTGACTGGGGTCTTCTTCTTCTTCACCGGCGTCTTCTTTTTCACCGTCGTCTTCTTTTTCACCGGCGTCTTCTTCTTCTTTACCGGTGTCTTCTTTTTCACCGGAGTCGACTTCTTTTTCACCGGTGTCATCGTCTTTTGTCTGCAAATACATGTAGGAGGTGCAGGTTGAGTTGGTGTAGTTGGTGCAGGCTGAACATTATTTGGACAATTGTGAGTGCCCATACCATAACCAATGGATCATCATCAGCCACAACACTAATAGGTACAAATTCTTCAGCACCATTGGATACACCGGATCCAATTACATCCACCACTACCACACTAATTGGAACTGTCATCTCAGCTGCATACATCTCAAACATCAAAGAGGGCTGATTATCATTCAATAGCTGGACATCGGTGCCCAACTCTTTGTCAAAATACCAAACTGACAGCGATTGATTACTTCCAATGTTCAATTCTAAAGCCAGCTGACATTTTAGTGCATCAAGACTAAAGTTCTCTATGTCTACATTGCAAATCAGAGTCCTTCCCTTCACATAAATCTTCCTATCATCAAGACTTGTACAGGAAAATGCCTCCACAAGAATTTGTAAATTAAAAGCATTGCTCCCATTGAACCTACCATAATTCAATGGGAACTCAAATCAATTGGAGAAGAACTAAACAAAAAATCAAGTGGAACTTGAGAACGATTTGCAAACTTACTTCGATTTCAGGGAGGGGGACGACATTCTTCCGAGATGCGGCTCGAGGATGCGTTGTTCAACCCTCACTCGCCACCATGGTCATCGTCACAAGCACACACCGATGTGCTGGGGGGGCAGGAGCAGGGGAGAGCAGGGGCAGCGACAGTGGGCTGCAGGTCGGGAGCGGGGGAGAGGAGGTGCGGCGGTAGTGGGCTGCAGGGTCGGGAGCGGGGGAGAGGAGGTGCGGCGGTAGTGGGCTGCAGGGCTGGCGCCGGAAGCAAGGACGGAGGCGGCGGCGCCCAGCTAGGGTTCGTCTGTGCTGGGACAGAGGAAAGAGACGGGAGTGAGAAGGTAGGAGATGACCTTTGGTGCTGTCTTTTTTTTTTTGACATGGAACACTTGTATTCCATATTAAGACACGGCAGAATCGCCGATTACACACTAGTAGATAACAGGGCTTTGGTTGAGGCCAGGATAAGGGCATTAATCCCGGTTCACTTACGAACCGGGACTGATGTGCATCAGTCCCGGTTCGTAAGGCCAGGGCGCCGGCCGGGCCTTGGGGGCCATTGGTCCCGGTTCGTCTGACACTTTTGGTCCCGGTTCCAGACACGAACCGGGACCAATGGGCCTCGCTCCTGGCCCAGCACCTGTAGTCCCGGTTGGTGGCTGGAACCGGGACCAAAGGTCAGTCTTCTGTCCCGGTTCTAGCCACCAACCGGGACTAAATATAAGCCTATATATACCCCCGCCCCTGCCCGCTCACTCTGTTTTTTGGCCGGCCGGTGTGTGCAGGTGTGTTTTGCTCTAGCTCTCACCTCCTATGCACATGAGGTGTTCGATGAAATGCCCGAGCCACACTTAAGCTTTCTCCTCTCCAAGCTCGACCTCCAAGCTCCATTTTCCTCAAGATTTGTCTAGGTTTGGCGGTCCGTCCTGTCCCGTCCCCGTCCTCACCGCCGTCGATCGCCGGCGCCGATCTCGTCGCCGGCACCACCGTGGTGAGTCTCTTGTTCTTATCTTCTTTCTAAAAAAAATTCTTACTTGTATGATTTAGATAGATACTTGTATAATTTTCTTACTTTTATTATTGTTTGTTATGATATAGTGCCATGACTTTGATATCCGCCCCCGTCGGCCCTCGTCCGGTCTATGATTCGGATGTGGTATATTATCTTTTATAACTATTTGTTTCATTTAGTGTTTATGACAATTATGCCGACCAACTGGACATAGATGTCTTTATCTAGAAGGTATGTGAACCGGAAATTCCAACCGACCCTCTTGTCGAGAGGTTAAATTTACTTGAAAAAGAAAACAGTTATTTGAAAGAAGAGAAGATGAAATTGGAGTTGCATGTTGCCGATGTCGTCGATCAACACAAGATCCAGATGGATGCAATGCGCTTGAAGATTAGAAAGATTAGGAAATATGCCATTGATAATGAGGCTTGGTATCATTATGCTGTTGGATCAATTGTTACCTTAGTTGCGATTATGATCGCATTTGTTGTTGCATTTAAATGTTTTACATAGTTGTATGTTAGTTTTAATGTATGTTTTAATTAGATGCTCTAGAGAGCTGTATGTTGTTCTATGAGAACTATGTATGAACTTTATGTATTTATTTTTTCAGTAATAACATTTGATCACTACTGTACTTTGGTTTTAATGTGATGATGAACTTGTATTAATTTGATCACTTCTCTATTCATGATGTTCTGTAATGGTTTTTGATACACTTAATTATATAATGCACGCAGATGAACCAGCAATGGATGTACGGTGACCGACGCACCTCCGAGTACATTAAGGGCCTGCATAATTTTCTCGACGTGGCTGAGGCAAACAAGCAGAATGGTTTTATGTATTGTCCATGTACTATCTGTGGGAATACGAAGGATTACTCTGACTCGAAAACACTTCACGTCCACCTGCTTGAGAAGGGTTTCATGCCACACTATGATGTTTGGACCAAGCACGGAGAAAGAGGGGTTATGATGGAAGACAACGAAGAAGAAGAGGATGATGACAACTATCCGCCCCCTGAATACGGTGATGCTGCAACGGGGGAAGCTGAAGATCAAGAGAAACCAGACGATGTGCCCGATGATGATCTTCGCCGGGTCATTGTTGATGCAAAGAGACAATGCCAAAGTGAAAGGGAGAAGTTGAAGTTCGATCGCATGTTAGAGGATCACAAAAAAGGGTTGTACCCAAATTGCGAAGATGGCAACACAAAGCTCGGTACCGCACTAGAATTGCTGCAATGGAAGGCAGAGAATGGTGTATCTGACAAGGGATTTGGAAAGCTACTGAAAATAATGAAGAAGAAGCTTCCAAAGGATAACGAATTGCCTGACAGTACGTACGAAGCAAAGAAGGTTCTCTGCCCTCTAGGATTAGAGGTGCAGAAGATACATGCATGCCCTAATGACTGCATCCTCTACCGCGGTGAGGAGTACGAGGATTTGAACGCATGCCCGGTATGCGATGCATTGCGGTATAAGATCAGACGAGATGACCCTGGTGATGTTGAGGGCCAGCGCACCGGGAAGAGGGTTCCTGCCAAGGTGATGTGGTATGCTCCTATAATACCACGGTTGAAACGTTTGTTCAGAAACAAAGAGCATGCCAAGTTGATGCGATGGCACAAGGAAGACCGTAAGAAAGACGGGAAGTTGAGAGTGGAGAAAGATCGAGAGAAAGTGAGGGGACTTTACAGGTGACCCAAGGAATGTATGGTTTGGTTTAAGTGCAGATGGCATTAATCCTTTTGGGGAGCATAGCAGCAAGCATAGCACATGGCCTGTGACTCTATGTATGTATAACCTTCCTCATTGGTTGTGCATGAAGCGGAAGTTCATTATGATGCCAGTGCTCATCCAAGGCCCTAAGCAACCCGGCAATGACATTGATGTGTGTAGGAGATATGCCCTAGAGGCAATAATAAATGTTATTGATTATCTCCCTGTTCATAATTAAGTTTATGTTCCATGCTATAACTGCTATGGTTCTCGAGTCTGCAATAACCACGAGGCTTGAAGGAAGACTCATATGCACATGTGGAATAATAACCGGTAAAATGTATTCCTAGTCTGGCCTCTAAGACTAGCTCAAGTGTTGCATGATGGTTCTGTTTTCCTGATCATGGGCATGACTATGCCGGCAATTTTGAGGGCACAATGTTAGTAGAACACTTGTGTTGAATCGACCCGATTGATGTTATGCTATGAGATTCATTCGTCATAAGTTAATGGTTTATAACACAGAGAAGTTAACGTTTGCATAATTCCTTAGACCATGAGAGTATCGAGTTTCTTCATGCTTGCTTCATGAACTTTGGGGTTTGTTAAACGTCATCCGTAAATGGGTGGCTATTACGGCGGCTTACGGGTTCATGGAAAAGTATGTCAAGTAACTTGATAGCTCAAGATTGGGATTTTCTCCTCCGACGATGGAGAGATATCTCTGGGCCCTCTCGGTGTTACGGTATCCATCATCGTCTGGCCAGACACAGGGTGATTTGATCACAGGGATGCCGGAACACGAGAACGAGAAAAGAGAACAATACTGACAACGAGGTAACTGGCATAGTGGACAAGTTGTTGATCCACGGGAATGCCAACGTGTCTTACCTCGGGTATTTGTAACATATCGCGAAGCAATAGGAATAGCACACGGCAACTGGAGGTTCACTCGAATATTCATTCGTGTGGGTATAGGGGTCAATATGGGTGTCCACGGCTCCGATGTTGATCATTGATCGGAAGGGGTTCCGGGTCATGTCTATGCTTCACCGAACCTATAGGGTCACACGCTTAAGGGTCATCTATCTGCTGAATACTAGACAGGGAGTCTGAGAGAAAGTTTCCGGAAAAAGTTTTCGGAGACAGCGGAAAAGTTCCGAAGAGAGAGGTCACCGGATGAGTTCCGGTGAAACTGAAAAGTTGTTTCAGAGGATACCATAAAGTCAAATTGGTTTTGGCACATGCCTGATAATTCTTGGAGGGTGCCAGAATCATTCTGGAAACTTTCTGGAATTTTCCGGAATGAAAACCGGAAATGTTCCGGAGCTGCCGAAACCGCTTCAGATGCTTTTCGCAGATGAAAATCACTAAACCGGAATTGTTCCGGCTCGCGTTGAAAATTATTTTGGTGGGTACTGGAAATGTTCTAAGCCCACATAAATATTTTCAGTTCGAACGGACGCTGAAATATGTCGTCGTGAATAGTGAAAATGCATTTATGGTTATGGTTGGAAGTTGGCCTTCCACAAATATCTTCCCAAGATCTTTTGGGATGACATGTAAGGATAAGGGCTGCCTACTTGCTTTTACCTTTGTGCCCTTGTGAAGGGCATTTTGGGTATTTCAAGTGCCTCCCTACCCCTTGGGTTTTCCTATAAATAGAGGTGGAGATGCACTCTCCACTCTCACTCTTTTCTCACATACAAATGCCATCTGATGTTATCTGGCTTCTCTCTCCCTCCCAGCGAAATAGTTTCGTAGAGCCGAAAGGCTGTCTGGGTTCCGGTGGGAACTAGTTCTGGACGGCGAAGCCCTGCCGGATAGATGACACCGTATGTGTGCAACTCTGTAGAGAGATCATAGTTTCGGTCTTAGTTCGAGAGTGCCTCCCGAAGGGCTGTCCGTGTGACCGTCCGAGTTTTGGAGGTCCTCCTGAAGGGCTGTCCGAGTGACAGTCCGAGTTTCGGAGGTCCTCCCGAAGGGCTGTCCGCGACACCGTCCGGGGGACTGTCCGACCGCCTCCCGGAGGGCTGTCCGCGGGGCAGATGAGGGTATACATCCTCGCGGTTGGGAGGTTGTAAAATCCTAGCTGCGGGGATCTGCACCGCCGATCGTTATCGACTCTACTTCCGCTGCGCTACGAGTCGGTAATGAAAAGATCAAACCTTGTATGCAGTCTCCATAGTGGTCCTGGGCTGGTGCGTAGGTCGGAAATTTTTTGTTTTCTGCTGCGTTACCCTACAGTGGTATCAGAGCCAGGCTATGCGTAGATGCAGGTTGCGATCTAGAATACAGAGAGATGTATGGGTGTTGCACAATATAATTAGGTAGTAGATGAGATCTATTGCTGAAAATTATTTGTGCGGGTAGCAGATGAAATCTGTTACCCGATGTTCTTGTTGCTTCCCCTGAATTTGCGTAGTCCTGATCTTGACGGCATGGTGGAATCTCACAAAGTTCTGGCAATCCGCGATCCTTTCATGCTGCTCCTGAGTATGCTGATTGACAGATCAACGAAGTGCTAACAGTTCTTTGGGTTCCACCATAGTTAAAGAAAGATGGATGTTTCGCAGACGAAAGGGCAATGCAGATATGATCTGCACGGGGGTCACGCGTATGACGAAGTTTAGTATGGGGCTCGAGATTTTATTATCTCGTGTTTCATACATCCCGCAATGTTAATCTAGAGACTTGGATTATCATGCTTGATGATGGACGTTGGTAGCTTCGGTTTGTTTCGGAACCTTAGAAGCCACGTAAAACAAGTTTTTGCATGAACCGATTAGAGGCGTCTAACTTGGTTTTGCAGGATGGTTTGCATGTGCATATGATGTGGTATAGCAGTGCTCATATTAATTTGATTATGTATGAGATGACTATATGATGTAATTTGATTAACATGACCTGCGTGTCATGATTCGGCATGATGGCTGGAGCCATATGATTGCACTTTAATGACCTGCGTGTTAACCTTATGTAATGCACTTATTTTATTAGCTATAGAGATAGCAATATTATCTGGTGCATCGACAAGGTGGTGGCAATCTTCGCGAAGGTGAACACCGACGCGAATGCCGAAGACGAAGAAATAAAAGACTTCTCCGTCAGAAAGGGCTATACCATATCATGCTATTATGAATTGCCTGAGATGTTTATCCCTTATGATGCACCCTTCTTGATTGCGCGGTAGTCGCTTTTTATTAGGGTGATCTCTCACAAAAATATCAAGTAGTTAGTGTTCTCCCAAGTGTAGCACCGTCACGACACCTAACTTTTCGGGGTACGACATGTACACATGAGTACGAACGATTAGGGATGTGTGAGGCGGGTGAGGTCAGACCTCGCAGCGAGATCACTTGGTTGTCTTGACGTTCAGGCAGGACAGTCCTGCGCTCGGAACACACGCATCAAAAGATGAACAAGAGTCACATAGAGATGTGATTGGCAAGTTGGCCTACCGATTGAAATTCACGTCATCAGTGATGAACCCGTCAATGGCGTCGAATTGAAATGTGGATCTTGTATCACTCACAATCAATTATGAGAGATATTGATTTGAGTGGGAGCGCACTATAGAATTAACTTGTTTAATTCTCAGTGCAATTAATTATGGACACTGTCTAAGTGTGATTTGCATAATAGTTGTAGAATAATGGCTCGCGTTTCCACCTTCCCTATTAAAATTGAATAGCTGTTAAATATCTGGTTAAAACTTTACGGTTGGTAACGTGATGTGAGGATTGTCCTCAAGAGTGCCGAGAAGGACTTTGTCCTATCGCATGCTTTCGGTATTCTCCCGCTAATGCTATGGATCATGTGACTCTCGTCCATCGATCCAAAAGCTAGAATTCCTTTTCAGTCAAAGTGCAATATGTTTGCTTCCATGAGACCCGAACTTCGAAAGTTTGGATAGTTATGTGATATTCATGGAATCTGAAAATCATTTTCAGAGACAGACAAAGGCTAAAAGATATGAGATATCCAAAGCAATGTTTGTTTGCAAACTGTTAGTAAAGGAGTTTACTATGCATTAGACTGATAAGAGAGGGATCCAGGAGAACGCCTATCATATGATGAAAGGTGAATAAAACAACAACTTAAAGAGAAAGGAAGTGTCCGGAGGGTGTTAGTGAGACTTTCACGCCTAGGAAGTCCGGGGCTAACGCCACTCTTAAAGTTGGATGCTTCTTCTGAGAGTAGGAGAAATACTGAAAGTTAAACTGTTAGAAGTATAAAGGCAAAAGGATAGAAGACTGGAATATCCAGCTCATGTATGAATGTCATACAGGTTTTTGATGTATAGAAGGTTGGTCAAAGATATAGTTCTTGGGAATTATGATTAAATTGTTAATCACTGATTCTTGGGTATTGTGAGTTAATCACAAAGATACCCGCTCGATTGCATTCTGTTGCAACTCGATATAAGAACTACTATGGTTTTTCTGCGAAACAAAAAACATGAAAAAAACAGGAACTGGCACTGGGCACTAAATTAATAGGTTAGTCCAGAAAAATAATATAAAATGATATATAAAGCATATAAAAGTGATAATATAATAGCATTTAACAATCAAAAATTATAGATATGTTTGAGACGTATCACCCAACGAGGAGCAGAAGGAATTGATAGGCAGTTTTCAGCAAGGACTTCACTGCAAGTGCTGTAAGATAGTTTTGGCAGATAGTTTGATAGCAAGATAATTTGTAACGAAGCAATAAGTAACAAAATAGCAAGGTTCAGCAAGGTGACCCAATCCTTAATTATGCCAAGGACATGCTGGTGATACTTCTTATAGTGATTAAAATGCTCTTGAGAACACACGGGAATTTCGTCAAGTTACTTTCACCATGATTCATCGACCTATGTTCATTGCCTTGATAACTGTTATGTTGGTGGACCGGAGCTAAGGTACTGTTCTTACTTGAACAAATACCTACTTATAATTATACTCTCCATGGAAGCATCCGCAACTACAAGAGAAGTAATTAAGATAAATCTAACCATAGCTTTAAGCAATTGAATCCAAAACAGCCCCTTACGAAATAATTCACAAACTAGGGTTTAGGTTTCTATCACTCCCGCAAACCCATCATCCACAAACTAATTCCACAATGTCCTCCCCTAGGCCCAAATATGGTGAAGTGTCATGTAGTTGACGTTCACATAACACCATTAGAGGAGAAACACCACAGCATAATATCAAAACATTGAACGGGCATCAACTTCACATGATTACTAATAACAAGACTTCTCCCATGTCCTCAAGAACTAATAGAACTACTCACAACTCATCATATTGATCATGATCAGTGGGTATTAATATGTGTTTAACAATCTGAACATAACAATTCTTCCACCAATTAAACCAACACGCATCAACTACAAAGTGTAATCAACACTACTAGCACCCCCAGGTACCAATCTGAGGTTTGATACAAAGATTGAGCACAAGAGATGAACTGGGGTTTGGAGATGAGATGGTGCTGATGAAGATGTTGATAGAGATGATGACCACCACGATGAATGGACTGTTGGTGATGATGAAGGCTTTGATTTCCCCCTCTCGGAGGGAAGTTTCCCCGGCGGAATCGCTACGCTGGAAAACAGAAGTGCTCCGCCCAAGTTCCGCCTCGCAGACGGCGGCGGAAAGTCTCAAAACTTTTCTGTGATTTTTTCTAGGGCAATTAATTGTGATTTGATACCCAAAGGGCATCGGGAGACAAGCCACTAGGGCCCCACACGGCCAGGTGGCGCGCCCAGGGGGTGGCCACGCCACCAGGCCGTGTGGGGCTTGGTGGGTCCCCTCTAGTACTTCTTTGCTCCAAAAATCCTTATATATTCCAAAATAAATCTCCAAAAATTCTCGCTTCGTTTTGAGCTCCGGAGGATTGCTTTCTGTACTGATGTTATTTTAGGTCCAGAATTACAGCTGTCGGCATTCCTCCTCTCCAACTATAACTTGCATTTTAAGAGAGAAAAGGCATTAGAATTGCATCATAATGTGAAATATATCATTGTAAAAGGATAAATTATAATAAGAAATAATGATGCAAAATGGACGTATCAGTCATCCTGGCAAAAGCTGGTTGACGAATAACTAACAACACAATTTTGCTGCTCTTGCTCATTTCTGGCCAAAGCTGATGTGGGCTGGATTAGTAAAAGAAGTTTGAATAATGAGAGGCTATAAAGTGTGGCTGGTATTTGTTATTCTGGCCAAAGCTGATTAATGAATACTTGATTACAAAAATATTGTTGTTCCTGTACACTTCTGGCCAAAGCTAATGTGGATCAGATCAACAAAAGAAGTTTATCATCTGGGAAAAGAATTCTCATGCATAAGGCTTTTGGACAATTTTTGAAATAGGCCACAAATATTAAGGTACTTTTGGGGAATTGAACTAAAGGACATAAATCAATTAAGTGATTATTAAGTTGTTGTAAGTTTATACTTACAATTGACTTGTTTGCTTCTGCAATTAAGTGCCTCTGATTAATATTATGATTCATGGCTATATATATATGTATTAATCTTTTTGATTATAGCCATAAGACATTTAATTAATTCCCCGATCAATTAACTCATGAAGCTTTAAGCTTCTGTGATCATAATCATTAATTTGTCTTTCGACTGAGTCGTCTCCAATTAAGGTGGAACCAAAGGGAAACTTTGGTTGGAGACTTAATGTTGTTTTCTGGATAAGTTGTGGCACATGAATTCATTCTGACCAAAGTTGATTGGATACATGTGCCATTCCCTGAGAATTAATGTTTACATGAGGAATTATGTTTTATATGATCACTATAGAAGTTTTTGATCAAACACCTTTATCCCTATTGCTAATGTTTTTCAATTCAGCCATAAGTTTCTTCGGCTGGTTCAATGCTTTTCATAAGAAATGATTTAAGTTTATGAGTATATTATTGTTTCATGAGGTCATACATAATGAAAATCTAATGAGCTCCCATTAAAGAAGTTTTTAATTACTAAGATATTGATAAGAATCCAATGGATTCTTGTTCATTAATATCAGTTGGGAGCAAAACCCAGCAAAGATCTGGGGGGAGTATGCCAGTAAGGATCTGGGTGAGCAATTCCCTAGTTTAGTCATAATAAGTTATTCCTGGCATTAATAAAGAAGTAGCTTAAAAGGCTTCTTAAAATCCTATCAAATTATATTAATCATAAGTATACTCAAGATTTAAGGCTTGAGACATGATGAATTTTTGGAGTTTTTGAGTTCACTTTATTATGTTATTCACAATAAAGTATAAAAGGTGGACTGGGATTAAGCTCAAAGGAATTTATATCTATAAGTCTTAAAGTTGGACTGGAGGTTGATGTTAAGGCTACTGGAAGTTTTCCATTGGCACACAATAAAAAATTTCATCCTCCATTCCTATAATGTGATTCATGTTATTAATTTTATTGACTTCTTCTCTAAAAAGTGGAATATTCATTATGGAAGTTCGTCGAAATGTTGAGTTATAACCCCGTCTACATTTCGAGGGGGAGAATTTGAACTCCCTTCATCACGTATGTGGGTATGCTTATATCTGCTGGTATGATTATATCTGCTTATATTCCACTCCTAAGGAATTTCACCTTCTGTTTTTTATGTAAATCTAAGTGTAGAATTATGAAAAAGTTGAGCTTTTGTTAAGTGCCATCTTTAGTCAGATTTCTTCAGTTTTCATCTCTTAAGGGTATCATTCTTGGATTGCCCTTTTAATATTAATGGCATAAGTGTATCTCCTAAGTGAGATAAAAGATTTAATTATGTTCTCCATAATTATGAGAATTACGTTACTCTGAAATAGAGTATAATGTTAAAAGGGTTAATTTGATAAACGCCACTGCAATTCATACCAAATCGAAAAATGCCACTCCAATTTGCAACTTTCGACAAATGCCACTACAATTCTCTTGTACGTCTGTGGATGCCATTCTACTCATTTCAACTCCTTTTTGGTAGAGAAACTGGATACGTATTTTGTCCCGGATGATTTTGCCCCTGGGCCCACCAACTAGAAACAAGACAGCAGCAGCTCTTCTCCAACCTTTCTCACTCCCGTCTTCTCCTCTGTCCCGAGCACCACGAACCCTAGATGGGCTGAGCGCCGTCGCCGCCCTTCCTTCGCCCCCCGCCCCGCACCTCTCCCACGCTCCCAATCACCGCCGCCGCCCTCTGCAGCTCACATTGGCCGCCTCTCCTCTGTCCCGCTCAGCTCCTGCCCCAGCTCCTCTATCCCACTAGGCAGGACGCAGCAGCCGCCGCCGCCGCTGCCCTACAGCCGCCCTTCCGCCGCTGCCCTTCCGCCGCGCCCCGTAGTTTAGAAACGCCGCCAGCCTCTAGCCACTACCGTCGTCGCCCCTTCCCTCCTTTGTTCCTCCCCGCAGAATCGCCGCCGACTCTTTGTAGGAGCGGCCCGATTTGGTTGCCAATAACATGGCTCGGAGAATTGGTGCTGGCTGGAGCTCGCCGTCGTTTGCTTCTTTGAGCAACAGCAAGGGAGGCGTTGGTGGAGGCAGCGGCGACGAAGGTGACGGCGGAAAGGAGCTCCCCATCATCGATTGCCCGCAATGCCTCATTCCAGTGGTGAAGCTGAGGAGTGAGACTCCAAAAAATCCAGGAAAATGGTTCTACAAATGTCCAAATAATCACAAGGTAGTAATTCTCCATTTGCAATCTCTGTTATTGTCCAAACCTTGTTGTGGTGGGCTGATACTCGATTGATGTGGCAGTTCAATTCTCAATGCCCTAAGAGATTTTACAAGTGGGAAGCTGTGTATGAAGAATATCTCAAAGACAGAGCGAGGAAGGACACGAATGTTGGCGGTTTAGGTTTGAAGTTTGTTGATCCAAACCATGATGGCTAGAAGATAAGGAATGAACAAGTTGAAGAGTGGCTGTGTGGAATTCAGCAAATAAATGCTGAGATATTGTGTGTCGTTAATAGCAATAGCAGGCAGATTGGGAACATTGTTGCTGTAGGTGTAACCTGTAGTATATTTGTTCTTCTGATGTTTGTATTGCTCCTGGTAGTTGTGCTGAAATTCATGTAATCTTGCTGCTAGATCTTGTGTAATGGAGCTGAAGCTTGTACTGAATCTGATGCATGAACTCATGTTGAATCTTCTGGTACTGAATCTGCTGATAGATCTTCTGATGTTTGAAATAAGATTGTGCCTGAACAAATGGAGCTGAAGCTTGTACCAGAACAAATGGACCATAATTGTTTGTTGAAAATGCAAAGCTTGTAGAAAATTCGACATGACCTTGCTTGAAATAACAACTAATTTGCAGCATATTACAAGGCATGATATTATGCATAAGTAGATGGACCAAAAATAGTCTACAAATTCCAGATTACAAGGCAAAATAGTAGATTAACCAAATTAGTCTTCAAACTTAAGAAAATGGTCTAGTCTGAGCACACACACAAATTCAGCTCCGGTTTGAGCATCACACACACAAACAAGTTCAGCTCCAGTTCAGCAAGCTACAAATTACAAGCAAGGAAATCATCCTCCAAGCCAATGAAGCAAACTTCTCTTGGCTCCTAGAGTTGGCTTGAGAACAACATCGGTAGTAGATGGTGTAACAAACTGAAGCTTCTGTTTGTTCTTTGCTGGAGGTTTCTTTCCAACATTTTCACTTATCTTTTCTTTTCCCTTCTCTTGAGCAGAAATCTTCTTCACCGGCGTCTTCTTCTTGACTGGGGTCTTCTTCTTCTTCACCGGCGTCTTCTTTTTCACCGTCGTCTTCTTTTTCACCGGCGTCTTCTTCTTCTTTACCGGTGTCTTCTTTTTCACCGGAGTCGACTTCTTTTTCACCGGTGTCATCGTCTTTTGTCTGCAAATACATGTAGGAGGTGCAGGTTGAGTTGGTGTAGTTGGTGCAGGCTGAACATTATTTGGACAATTGTGAGTGCCCATACCATAACCAATGGATCATCATCAGCCACAACACTAATAGGTACAAATTCTTCAGCACCATTGGATACACCGGATCCAATTACATCCACCACTACCACACTAATTGGAACTGTCATCTCAGCTGCATACATCTCAAACATCAAAGAGGGCTGATTATCATTCAATAGCTGGACATCGGTGCCCAACTCTTTGTCAAAATACCAAACTGACAGCGATTGATTACTTCCAATGTTCAATTCTAAAGCCAGCTGACATTTTAGTGCATCAAGACTAAAGTTCTCTATGTCTACATTGCAAATCAGAGTCCTTCCCTTCACATAAATCTTCCTATCATCAAGACTTGTACAGGAAAATGCCTCCACAAGAATTTGTAAATTAAAAGCATTGCTCCCATTGAACCTACCATAATTCAATGGGAACTCAAATCAATTGGAGAAGAACTAAACAAAAAATCAAGTGGAACTTGAGAACGATTTGCAAACTTACTTCGATTTCAGGGAGGGGGACGACATTCTTCCGAGATGCGGCTCGAGGATGCGTTGTTCAACCCTCACTCGCCACCATGGTCATCGTCACAAGCACACACCGATGTGCTGGGGGGCAGGAGCAGGGGAGAGCAGGGGCAGCGACAGTGGGCTGCAGGTCGGGAGCGGGGGAGAGGAGGTGCGGCGGTAGTGGGCTGCAGGGTCGGGAGCGGGGGAGAGGAGGTGCGGCGGTAGTGGGCTGCAGGGCTGGCGCCGGAAGCAAGGACGGAGGCGGCGGCGCCCAGCTAGGGTTCGTCTGTGCTGGGACAGAGGAAAGAGACGGGAGTGAGAAGGTAGGAGATGACCTTTGGTGCTGTCTTTTTTTTTTTGACATGGAACACTTGTATTCCATATTAAGACACGGCAGAATCGCCGATTACACACTAGTAGATAACAGGGCTTTGGTTGAGGCCAGGATAAGGGCATTAATCCCGGTTCACTTACGAACCGGGACTGATGTGCATCAGTCCCGGTTCGTAAGGCCAGGGCGCCGGCCGGGCCTTGGGGGCCATTGGTCCCGGTTCGTCTGACACTTTTGGTCCCGGTTCCAGACACGAACCGGGACCAATGGGCCTCGCTCCTGGCCCAGCACCTGTAGTCCCGGTTGGTGGCTGGAACCGGGACCAAAGGTCAGTCTTCTGTCCCGGTTCTAGCCACCAACCGGGACTAAATATAAGCCTATATATACCCCCGCCCCTGCCCGCTCACTCTGTTTTTTGGCCGGCCGGTGTGTGCAGGTGTGTTTTGCTCTAGCTCTCACCTCCTATGCACATGAGGTGTTCGATGAAATGCCCGAGCCACACTTAAGCTTTCTCCTCTCCAAGCTCGACCTCCAAGCTCCATTTTCCTCAAGATTTGTCTAGGTTTGGCGGTCCGTCCTGTCCCGTCCCCGTCCTCACCGCCGTCGATCGCCGGCGCCGATCTCGTCGCCGGCACCACCGTGGTGAGTCTCTTGTTCTTATCTTCTTTCTAAAAAAAATTCTTACTTGTATGATTTAGATAGATACTTGTATAATTTTCTTACTTTTATTATTGTTTGTTATGATATAGTGCCATGACTTTGATATCCGCCCCCGTCGGCCCTCGTCCGGTCTATGATTCGGATGTGGTATATTATCTTTTATAACTATTTGTTTCATTTAGTGTTTATGACAATTATGCCGACCAACTGGACATAGATGTCTTTATCTAGAAGGTATGTGAACCGGAAATTCCAACCGACCCTCTTGTCGAGAGGTTAAATTTACTTGAAAAAGAAAACAGTTATTTGAAAGAAGAGAAGATGAAATTGGAGTTGCATGTTGCCGATGTCGTCGATCAACACAAGATCCAGATGGATGCAATGCGCTTGAAGATTAGAAAGATTAGGAAATATGCCATTGATAATGAGGCTTGGTATCATTATGCTGTTGGATCAATTGTTACCTTAGTTGCGATTATGATCGCATTTGTTGTTGCATTTAAATGTTTTACATAGTTGTATGTTAGTTTTAATGTATGTTTTAATTAGATGCTCTAGAGAGCTGTATGTTGTTCTATGAGAACTATGTATGAACTTTATGTATTTATTTTTTCAGTAATAACATTTGATCACTACTGTACTTTGGTTTTAATGTGATGATGAACTTGTATTAATTTGATCACTTCTCTATTCATGATGTTCTGTAATGGTTTTTGATACACTTAATTATATAATGCACGCAGATGAACCAGCAATGGATGTACGGTGACCGACGCACCTCCGAGTACATTAAGGGCCTGCATAATTTTCTCGACGTGGCTGAGGCAAACAAGCAGAATGGTTTTATGTATTGTCCATGTACTATCTGTGGGAATACGAAGGATTACTCTGACTCGAAAACACTTCACGTCCACCTGCTTGAGAAGGGTTTCATGCCACACTATGATGTTTGGACCAAGCACGGAGAAAGAGGGGTTATGATGGAAGACAACGAAGAAGAAGAGGATGATGACAACTATCCGCCCCCTGAATACGGTGATGCTGCAACGGGGGAAGCTGAAGATCAAGAGAAACCAGACGATGTGCCCGATGATGATCTTCGCCGGGTCATTGTTGATGCAAAGAGACAATGCCAAAGTGAAAGGGAGAAGTTGAAGTTCGATCGCATGTTAGAGGATCACAAAAAAGGGTTGTACCCAAATTGCGAAGATGGCAACACAAAGCTCGGTACCGCACTAGAATTGCTGCAATGGAAGGCAGAGAATGGTGTATCTGACAAGGGATTTGGAAAGCTACTGAAAATAATGAAGAAGAAGCTTCCAAAGGATAACGAATTGCCTGACAGTACGTACGAAGCAAAGAAGGTTCTCTGCCCTCTAGGATTAGAGGTGCAGAAGATACATGCATGCCCTAATGACTGCATCCTCTACCGCGGTGAGGAGTACGAGGATTTGAACGCATGCCCGGTATGCGATGCATTGCGGTATAAGATCAGACGAGATGACCCTGGTGATGTTGAGGGCCAGCGCACCGGGAAGAGGGTTCCTGCCAAGGTGATGTGGTATGCTCCTATAATACCACGGTTGAAACGTTTGTTCAGAAACAAAGAGCATGCCAAGTTGATGCGATGGCACAAGGAAGACCGTAAGAAAGACGGGAAGTTGAGAGTGGAGAAAGATCGAGAGAAAGTGAGGGGACTTTACAGGTGACCCAAGGAATGTATGGTTTGGTTTAAGTGCAGATGGCATTAATCCTTTTGGGGAGCATAGCAGCAAGCATAGCACATGGCCTGTGACTCTATGTATGTATAACCTTCCTCATTGGTTGTGCATGAAGCGGAAGTTCATTATGATGCCAGTGCTCATCCAAGGCCCTAAGCAACCCGGCAATGACATTGATGTGTGTAGGAGATATGCCCTAGAGGCAATAATAAATGTTATTGATTATCTCCCTGTTCATAATTAAGTTTATGTTCCATGCTATAACTGCTATGGTTCTCGAGTCTGCAATAACCACGAGGCTTGAAGGAAGACTCATATGCACATGTGGAATAATAACCGGTAAAATGTATTCCTAGTCTGGCCTCTAAGACTAGCTCAAGTGTTGCATGATGGTTCTGTTTTCCTGATCATGGGCATGACTATGCCGGCAATTTTGAGGGCACAATGTTAGTAGAACACTTGTGTTGAATCGACCCGATTGATGTTATGCTATGAGATTCATTCGTCATAAGTTAATGGTTTATAACACAGAGAAGTTAACGTTTGCATAATTCCTTAGACCATGAGAGTATCGAGTTTCTTCATGCTTGCTTCATGAACTTTGGGGTTTGTTAAACGTCATCCGTAAATGGGTGGCTATTACGGCGGCTTACGGGTTCATGGAAAAGTATGTCAAGTAACTTGATAGCTCAAGATTGGGATTTTCTCCTCCGACGATGGAGAGATATCTCTGGGCCCTCTCGGTGTTACGGTATCCATCATCGTCTGGCCAGACACAGGGTGATTTGATCACAGGGATGCCGGAACACGAGAACGAGAAAAGAGAACAATACTGACAACGAGGTAACTGGCATAGTGGACAAGTTGTTGATCCACGGGAATGCCAACGTGTCTTACCTCGGGTATTTGTAACATATCGCGAAGCAATAGGAATAGCACACGGCAACTGGAGGTTCACTCGAATATTCATTCGTGTGGGTATAGGGGTCAATATGGGTGTCCACGGCTCCGATGTTGATCATTGATCGGAAGGGGTTCCGGGTCATGTCTATGCTTCACCGAACCTATAGGGTCACACGCTTAAGGGTCATCTATCTGCTGAATACTAGACAGGGAGTCTGAGAGAAAGTTTCCGGAAAAAGTTTTCGGAGACAGCGGAAAAGTTCCGAAGAGAGAGGTCACCGGATGAGTTCCGGTGAAACTGAAAAGTTGTTTCAGAGGATACCATAAAGTCAAATTGGTTTTGGCACATGCCTGATAATTCTTGGAGGGTGCCAGAATCATTCTGGAAACTTTCTGGAATTTTCCGGAATGAAAACCGGAAATGTTCCGGAGCTGCCGAAACCGCTTCAGATGCTTTTCGCAGATGAAAATCACTAAACCGGAATTGTTCCGGCTCGCGTTGAAAATTATTTTGGTGGGTACTGGAAATGTTCTAAGCCCACATAAATATTTTCAGTTCGAACGGACGCTGAAATATGTCGTCGTGAATAGTGAAAATGCATTTATGGTTATGGTTGGAAGTTGGCCTTCCACAAATATCTTCCCAAGATCTTTTGGGATGACATGTAAGGATAAGGGCTGCCTACTTGCTTTTACCTTTGTGCCCTTGTGAAGGGCATTTTGGGTATTTCAAGTGCCTCCCTACCCCTTGGGTTTTCCTATAAATAGAGGTGGAGATGCACTCTCCACTCTCACTCTTTTCTCACATACAAATGCCATCTGATGTTATCTGGCTTCTCTCTCCCTCCCAGCGAAATAGTTTCGTAGAGCCGAAAGGCTGTCTGGGTTCCGGTGGGAACTAGTTCTGGACGGCGAAGCCCTGCCGGATAGATGACACCGTATGTGTGCAACTCTGTAGAGAGATCATAGTTTCGGTCTTAGTTCGAGAGTGCCTCCCGAAGGGCTGTCCGTGTGACCGTCCGAGTTTTGGAGGTCCTCCTGAAGGGCTGTCCGAGTGACAGTCCGAGTTTCGGAGGTCCTCCCGAAGGGCTGTCCGCGACACCGTCCGGGGGACTGTCCGACCGCCTCCCGGAGGGCTGTCCGCGGGGCAGATGAGGGTATACATCCTCGCGGTTGGGAGGTTGTAAAATCCTAGCTGCGGGGATCTGCACCGCCGATCGTCATCGACTCTACTTCCGCTGCGCTACGAGTCGGTAATGAAAAGATCAAACCTTGTATGCAGTCTCCATAGTGGTCCTGGGCTGGTGCGTAGGTCGGAAATTTTTTGTTTTCTGCTGCGTTACCCTACAGTGGTATCAGAGCCAGGCTATGCGTAGATGCAGGTTGCGATCTAGAATACAGAGAGATGTATGGGTGTTGCACAATATAATTAGGTAGTAGATGAGATCTATTGCTGAAAATTATTTGTGCGGGTAGCAGATGAAATCTGTTACCCGATGTTCTTGTTGCTTCCCCTGAATTTGCGTAGTCCTGATCTTGACGGCATGGTGGAATCTCACAAAGTTCTGGCAATCCGCGATCCTTTCATGCTGCTCCTGAGTATGCTGATTGACAGATCAACGAAGTGCTAACAGTTCTTTGGGTTCCACCATAGTTAAAGAAAGATGGATGTTTCGCAGACGAAAGGGCAATGCAGATATGATCTGCACGGGGGTCACGCGTATGACGAAGTTTAGTATGGGGCTCGAGATTTTATTATCTCGTGTTTCATACACCCCGCAATGTTAATCTAGAGACTTGGATTATCATGCTTGATGATGGACGTTGGTAGCTTCGGTTTGTTTCGGAACCTTAGAAGCCACGTAAAACAAGTTTTTGCATGAACCGATTAGAGGCGTCTAACTTGGTTTTGCAGGATGGTTTGCATGTGCATATGATGTGGTATAGCAGTGCTCATATTAATTTGATTATGTATGAGATGACTATATGATGTAATTTGATTAACATGACCTGCGTGTCATGATTCGGCATGATGGCTGGAGCCATATGATTGCACTTTAATGACCTGCGTGTTAACCTTATGTAATGCACTTATTTTATTAGCTATAGAGATAGCAATATTATCTGGTGCATCGACAAGGTGGTGGCAATCTTCGCGAAGGTGAACACCGACGCGAATGCCGAAGACGAAGAAATAAAAGACTTCTCCGTCAGAAAGGGCTATACCATATCATGCTATTATGAATTGCCTGAGATGTTTATCCCTTATGATGCACCCTTCTTGATTGCGCGGTAGTCGCTTTTTATTAGGGTGATCTCTCACAAAAATATCAAGTAGTTAGTGTTCTCCCAAGTGTAGCACCGTCACGGCACCTAACTTTTCGGGGTACGACATGTACACATGAGTACGAACGATTAGGGATGTGTGAGGCGGGTGAGGTCAGACCTCGCAGCGAGATCACTTGGTTGTCTTGACGTTCAGGCAGGACAGTCCTGCGCTCGGAACACACGCATCGAAAGATGAACAAGAGTCACATAGAGATGTGATTGGCAAGTTGGCCTACCGATTGAAATTCACGTCATCAGTGATGAACCCGTCAATGGCGTCGAATTGAAATGTGGATCTTGTATCACTCACAATCAATTATGAGAGATATTGATTTGAGTGGGAGCGCACTATAGAATTAACTTGTTTAATTCTCAGTGCAATTAATTATGGACACTGTCTAAGTGTGATTTGCATAATAGTTGTAGAATAATGGCTCGCGTTTCCACCTTCCCTATTAAAATTGAATAGCTGTTAAATATCTGGTTAAAACTTTACGGTTGGTAACGTGATGTGAGGATTGTCCTCAAGAGTGCCGAGAAGGACTTTGTCCTATCGCATGCTTTCGGTATTCTCCCGCTAATGCTATGGATCATGTGACTCTCGTCCATCGATCCAAAAGCTAGAATTCCTTTTCAGTCAAAGTGCAATATGTTTGCTTCCATGAGACCCGAACTTCGAAAGTTTGGATAGTTATGTGATATTCATGGAATCTGAAAATCATTTTCAGAGACAGACAAAGGCTAAAAGATATGAGATATCCAAAGCAATGTTTGTTTGCAAACTGTTAGTAAAGGAGTTTACTATGCATTAGACTGATAAGAGAGGGATCCAGGAGAACGCCTATCATATGATGAAAGGTGAATAAAACAACAACTTAAAGAGAAAGGAAGTGTCCGGAGGGTGTTAGTGAGACTTTCACGCCTAGGAAGTCCGGGGCTAACGCCACTCTTAAAGTTGGATGCTTCTTCTGAGAGTAGGAGAAATACTGAAAGTTAAACTGTTAGAAGTATAAAGGCAAAAGGATAGAAGACTGGAATATCCAGCTCATGTATGAATGTCATACAGGTTTTTGATGTATAGAAGGTTGGTCAAAGATATAGTTCTTGGGAATTATGATTAAATTGTTAATCACTGATTCTTGGGTATTGTGAGTTAATCACAAAGATACCCGCTCGATTGCATTCTGTTGCAACTCGATATAAGAACTACTATGGCCTGAAAGACTAGCCAGGAATGAGGTTTAGATACACGCAGGGAACATAGTAAATGTTACTATGCCTTCCATCGGTGTATTCCCTATGTATTTACTTTCATAATTCATTTTAGAGTTTCACACTCTAGCCTTTTGCATAAGGTATCTTGCAAGAAGGTTGTTCATAAGAGAACTTTTAATGTTCGGTGTTATGAATAACAGAAGGGCCATACTTTCATTATGAATGAAACGTATGTTATGAATATTGATAATAATACATTACCTCTGGGTTTACTTTCATAATTCTTTTTAGAGTTTCATACACTCTAGCCCATTGCACAATGTTTGTTGTAAAAGAGTTGTTCATAAAAACAACAATTGTTGTTCAGTATTATGAATGACATGAAGGGCCATGCTTCCATCCTAGATGGGATGTATGTTATGAATATTGATGGAAATATGATACATCCATAACACTGATGCTAAATGTCGCAAGACTAAAAGAATACCACACAAGTGTGGCACTGCATTTGGTCACATTGGAGAAACCCGCATGGAAATTCCATTATGATGGATTTTGAAGTCGTTTGATTTTGAATCATCTAACACTTGCAACTTTCCTCTGAAAAGTGAAGTGACTGAAATACCATTCACATGCCATAGGGAACGAGCAAAGAACATATTGGTGATCATACATTATGATGTGTGTAGTCCAATAAATGTTGTTGCAAGTAGTGGATTTATCTATCTTCAGAAATGACTCAAGTAGATATATGGATATTTACTTGATGAGACGTGAGTCTGGATCTTTTGAAATCATTCGAAATGTTTTCAAAATGAAGAAGAAAATATTGTAACAAGAAAATTATGTTTCTACAATTCGATTGCAGAAAGGAATATTTGAGTTACAAGTTTAGCGAATGTCTGATGAGTTGTGAAAGGGGTTTCATAACTTGCACCTCCCGGAACATCACTGCAAGTGGAAAGTCCGTGAAGATGTAATCGAACCATTTATGACATGGTAAGATCAAAGATGACATAAATAAATTTGCCTTTACCCCTTTTAAAAGGTGATGCTTTAGAGACTGCGGCTTTTACACTGAAAAGAGCACCATCAGGTCTGTTGAAATGACGCCATGGTATGGTACGCCCAACCATGTTATATCTTTTCTTTACATTTGGAATATGGGGCTTGTGTAAAAGGTTACAAACCTATTCCAAATCAGACAAGTGCTACTTTGTAGGTTATCCCAAGTCATTGGGTATTCCCCCACCACTATACCGAGGCAAAGGGTTTTGCCACAAAACGGTATGTTTTTAAAGAGAATAGTTCTTACAAAAGGTGAGTGGGAGGACAGTGCAACTCGACGAGATAACCAGTATCTTCGTCATCAGATCAAAGGAAAGAAACCTTGGAAGTGATTCCGGAGTTTCCTACTGCGACTGATACGGAAGTCTCTACAATAAAATGTATGGACTTCGGTCGAACTTGCAGCTGAACCACGTAGGCAAAGCTCGTGCAAACCTATCAGGTGCGCAAACGAGATATTGTTGTTAGACAACAGTATACCTACAATACACAAGGAAGCGTTGATGGGCCCTGACTCCGGAATTGGCTAAATGCCAATACAATCCGAGATAGTTTCCATATATGTGATTCGAGATTAAAATCTTGATACACCTTTCGGAAGACATAGAGTCTAACGAATATTTATGAAACTAAAACTGATACGGATAAAATGTTTATCCATAAAGCTCGACTTGTTGCAATAACAAGTTCAAGGAGTTGACTACGATGAGATTGTCTCACCGTAGCGATGCTTGAAGTCGGTTCGGGTTGAACTAGCAATTAATACATATTTCAATCATGAGATATGAAACATGGATGACAAAAGGATTTCCATCTGATGGAAATGAAACCTAGGACTTGTATGTGATACAGTCCAAAAGTAATTTGTCGATCCAGAGGATGCTAGTAAGTATGCAAACTTCAGAGTTCTAGCGATGGACAGAAGAGAGCAATGTGGAGTTGGAATCTTCGTTTTTGATGGAATGGTCAAAGGGGTTTGACTTCATCAAATGGGTATCGAAGATACTTGTGATTCAAGAAAGTAAGTGGGAGCATAATAATATTTCTAACAACCGTGTGTACTTGACACATTGTTAATTGGAAATAAATTTCTTGACACGAATTAGGACTTCATTTGAAAAGGGTTTTTTCGATCAAGTGCTTCGGCTAAATAGCCTTAATATTAGGCATGATGATCTATGGAGATAGATTTACCTAATGGGGCTAAGCAATGAATACATATTGACAAGATGCTAAAACCTTTTAGCATTTAAAATGCCAAGGAGTGATTCTTGCCGAAGTCACATGGAAAGAGTTTTTACAAGACTCGGTGTCCCAAAACACTGATGAGTAAAATACATGATGGAGATTCCACACACTCTTGTGTTTGGATTAATCATGTATTCCATGGTATGTAAAATCAACCAGATATGTCCAATACTCCAAAGTTGTTGCGAGTATAGATACCAAAGTGATCAAAAGCACTGATCATGGGACGACAGTGAAAGATGTCATTGAGTACCAGAGTAGTACTGATGACATGTTTTCTCGCTAGAAGAGATTATGAAGTGCTCGTTGTAAGTAATTACGTCGATACAGTCTTCATCAATGCTCCATGCGATTCGTCTTAAGTTGAGGGTTTTGTGTAATACACAACATGGTGGCACGGTAGTTGGAAATTGTTCCAAACAAGATACTGTGGCGAATTCTATAACAAAGGCTAAGTATGTTGACGCTTTAGAAGCGACAAAGAAGTTGTTGAATCATATAGTTCATTCATGAACTTAGTATGGTTCCAAGATGGCTTTGGTCTATGGGACACTATTGCAGATAGTTGCTCCATAGCTCAGTCTGAGGAATCAGGTTTCGACCAATGATTCACACATATGCAAAGCCAAGTCCACACAAAATATGAATTTTGTGAAAGCGTGAAAATGCGAGGATATGCAAAGTTACACACGGAGCTGAAGTCGTCAGATCCGTTGGACATCAGGCTATACCACAAGCGAAGCATATTTTACACCAGTATGCCATAGGTGTAAAGTGCATTAGCATTGACTAGATTATTGACTCTAGTGCAAGTGGGAGTCTGTAGGAGATATGCCCTAGAGGCAATAATAAATGTTATTGATTATCTCCCTGTTCATAATTAGGTTTATGTTCCATGCTATAACTGCTATGGTTCTCGAGTCTGCAATAACCACGAGGCTTGAAGAAAGACTCATATGCACGTGTGGAATAATAAACGGTAAAATGTATTCCTAGTCTGGCCTCTAAGACTAGCTCAAGTGTTGCATGATGGTTATGTTTTCCTGATCATGGGCATGACTATGCCGGCAATTTTGAGGGCACAATGTTAGTAGAACACTTGTGTTGAATCGACCCGATTGATGTTATGCTATGAGATTCATTCGTCATAAGTTAATGGTTTATAACACAGAGAAGTTAATGTTTGCATAATTCCTTAGACCATGAGAGTATCGAGTTTCTTCATGCTTGCTTCATCAACTTTGGGGTTTGTTAAACGTCATCCGTAAATGGGTGGCTATTACGGCGGCTTACGGGTTCATGGAAAAGTATGTCAAGTAACTTGATAGCTCAAGATTGGGATTTGCTCCTCCGACGATGGAGAGATATCTCTGGGCCCTCTCGGTGTTACGGTATCCATCATCGTCTGGCCAGACACAGGGTGATTTGATCACAGGGATGCCGGAACATGGGAACGAGAAAAGAGAACAATACCGGCAACGAGGTAACTGGCATAGTGGACAAGTTGTTGATCCACGGGGATGCCAACGTGTCTCACCTCGGGTATTTGTAACATATCGCGAAGCAACAGGAATAGCACACGGCAACTGGAGGTTCACTCGAATATTCATTCGTGTGGGTATAGGGGTCAATATGGGTGTCCACGGCTCCGATGTTGATCATTGATCGGAAGGGGTTCCGGGTCATGTCTATGCTTCACCGAACCTATAGGGTCACACGCTTAAGGGTCATCTATCTGCTGAATACTAGATGTGGAGTCTGAGAGAAAGTTTCCGGAAAAAGTTTTCGGAGACAGCGGAAAAGTTCCGAAGAGAAAGGTCACCGGATGAGTTCCGGTGAAACTGAAAAGTTGTTTCAGAGGATACCATAAAGTCAAATTGGTTTTGGCACATGCCTGATAATTCTTGGAGGGTGCCAGAATCATTCTGGAAACTTTCTGGAATTTTCCGGAATGAAAACCAGAAATGTTCCGGAGCTGCCGAAACCGCTTCAGATGCTTTTCGCAGATGAAAATCACTAAACCGGAATTGTTCCGGCTCGCGTTGAAAATTATTTTGGTGGGTACTGGAAATGTTCTAAGCCCACATAAATATTTTCAGTTCGAACGGACGCTGAAATATGTCGTCGTGAATAGTGAAAATGCATTTATGGTTATGGTTGGAAGTTGGCCTTCCACAAATATCTTCCCAAGATCTTTTGGGATGACATGGAAGGATAAGGGCTGCCTACTTGCTTTTACCTTTGTGCCCTTGTGAAGGGCATTTTGGGTATTTCAAGTGCCTCCCTACCCCTTGGGTTTTCCTATAAATAGAGGTGGAGATGCACTCTCCACTCTCACTCTTTTCTCACATACAAATGCCATATGATGTTATCTGGCTTCTCTCTCCCTCCCAGCGAAATAGTTTCGTAGAGCCGAAAGGCTGTCTGGGTTCCGGTGGGAACTAGTTCTGGACGGCGAAGCCCTGCCGGATAGATGACACCGTATGTGTGCAACTCTGTAGAGAGATCATAGTTTCGGTCTTAGTTCGAGAGTGCCTCCCGAAGGGCTGTCCGTGTGACCGTCCGAGTTTTGGAGGTCCTCCCGAAGGGCTGTCCGAGTGACAGTCCGAGTTTCGGAGGTCCTCCCGAAGGGCTGTCCGCAACACCGTCCGGGGGACTGTCCGACCGCCTCCCGGAGGGCTGTCCGCGGGGCAGATGAGGGTATACATCCTCGCGGTTGGGAGGATGTAAAATCCTAGCTGCAGGGATCTGCACCGCCGATCGTCATCGACTCTACTTCCGCTGCGCTACGAGTCGGTAACGAAAAGATCAAACCTTGTATGCAGTATCCATAGTGGTCCTGGGCTGGTGCGTAGGTCGGAAATTTTTTGTTTTCTGCTGCGTTACCCTACAATGTGTACCTAAGGCCATTAGTTGATGAACTTTTACAACTGTGGAATAATAAAGGTGTACGTGTGTGGGATGAGAACGAACAGGAGGAATTTGACCTACATGCGTTGCTGTTTGTAACCATCAATGATTGGCCTGCTCTCAGTAACCTTTCAGGACAGACAAACAAGGGATACCACGCATGCACGCACTGTTTAGATGACACCGAAAGTATATATTTGGACAAATGCAGGAAGAATGTGTACCTGGGGCATCGGCGATTTCTTCCGACCAACCATCAATGTCGAAAGAAAGGAAAGCATTTCAAAGGTGAGGCAGATCACCGGAAGAAGCCCGCCCTCCATACTGGTGATCACATACTTGATATGGTCAATGATTTACAAGTAATCTTTGGAAAGGGTCCTGGCGGACTATCTGTTCCGAATGACGCTGAGGGACGCGCACCCATGTGGAAGAAGAAATCTATATTTTGGGACCTACCCTATTGGAAAGACCTAGAGGTCCGCTCTGCAATTGACGTGATGCACGTGACGAAGAATCTTTGCGTGAACCTGCTAGGCTTCTTGGGAGTGTATGGGAAGACAAAAGATACACCGGAGGCACGGGAGGACCAGCAACGTGTGCACGAAAAAGACGGCATGCATCCAAAGCAGTATGAAGGTCCTGCCAGCTACGCTCTTACCAAAGAAGAGAAGGAAATCTTTTTTGAATGCCTGCTCAGTATGAAGGTCCCGTCTGGCTTCTCGTCGAATATAAAGGGAATAATAAATATGGCAGAGAAAAAGTTCCAGAACCTAAAGTCTCATGACTGCCACGTGATTATGACGCAACTGCTTCCGGTTGCATTGAGGGGGCTTCTACCGAAAAACGTTCGATTAGCCATTGTGAAGCTATGTGCATTCCTCAATGCAATCTCTCAGAAGGTAATCGATCCAGAAATCCTACCAAGGTTAAAGAGTGATTTGGTGCAATGTCTTGTCAGTTTCGAGTTGGTGTTCCCACCATCCTTCTTCAATATCATGACGCACGTCCTAGTTCATCTAGTCGACGAGATTGCCATTCTGGGTCCTGTATTTCTACACAATATGTTCCCCTTTGAGAGGTTCATGGGAGTCTTAAAGAAATATGTGCGTAACCGTGCTAGGCCAGAAGGAAGCATCTCCACGGGCCATCAAACAGAGGAAAGCATTGGGTTTTGTGTTGACTTTATTCCTGACCTTAATCCGATTGGTGTCCCTCAATCGCGGTATGAGGGGAGACTGACTGGAAAAGGCACGCTAGGAGCGAATTCAATAATATGTAGGGACGGGCATTCTTGGTCTCAAGCACACTACACAGTTCTACAGAATTCTACCTTGGTGACCCCGTATGTCAATGAACACAAGAATATTCTGCGCTCCAAACACCCGGAGCAGTGTGACGACTGGATTACATGTGAACACATCAGGACTTTCGGCAGTTGGTTGGAAACACATCTCATGGGTAACACCACTGTTGCAGATAACATGTACTCGTTGGCCAGGGGACCATCTTCGACTGTATTGACTTACAAAGGGTATGAGATAAATGGGAATACATATTACACGATCGCCCAAGATCAAAAGAGCACCAACCAAAACAGTGGTGTCCGCTTTGATGCAGCAACCAACAAGGGAAATGACACATATTATGGTTACATAGTGGACATATGGGAACTTGACTATGGACATGATTTTAAGGTCCCTTTGTTTCGGTGCAAATGGGTCAATCTGTCAGGAGGCGGGGTACAGGTAGACCCGCAATACGGAATGACAACAGTGGATCTGAACAATCTTGGGTACACAGACGAACCATTCGTCCTAGCCAATGATGTGGCACAGGTTTTCTATGTGAAGGACATGTCTACCAAACCGAGAAAAAGAAAAGATAAGGAAGCGAATACATCATACGATGAGCCAAAGCGCCACATAGTTCTTTCAGGGAAAAGAGACATCGTGGGAGTGGAGGGCAAGACAGACATGTCTGAAGATTATGAAAAGTTTCATGAAATTCCTCCCTTCAAAGTGAAGGCTGACCCAAGCACTCTGTTAAAAGATGAAGATTATCCATAGTTACGGCACAATAAGCAAGGGACACACGCGAAGAAAAAGTGAAGACTTTCTCTCCACAACTATTCTGATGATGGCTTTGATCTAGAATATCACTGCAGTTACATGTCAAGAAATGAAATCCCTTTGTAATAGACGTGTTTTCATCTGAAACCCTGATACTTCGAAAGAGATTGTCCATTTTGTACACGAAGTGCATCCAGTTTTTGCGGTAACCCTCTCAACTTTTTAGCACATGCTATGTGGGTGAAATGATGACACCATGCCAACTTTCGACCATTTCAGAGTTCATTTGCATTGCTTTTCAATTCAAGGTCATTTTAGCTCAAAATAAACCATGAAATGCATGAAAAATAGCAAATGAAGTCAGAAAAGGGTTGAAAAGGGATGATGTGTCTTTGAATGGTGCATATTGAATGCAGAAAAAGTCTTAAGTTCAAATATGTTTAAAAAATTGAAATCCCTTTGTAAAATTTATGCAGCAGAAATTATTTAACTTAATATTATATAAAATTTATGCAGCTAAAATTATTTAACTTAATATTATATAAAATTTATGCAACTAAAATTATCAAAGTTATTTTTGTTAAAAACTTTAATAGCAAAAATAATATTCATAAAGTATTTTTTGTTAAGAACTTTTAGTATGCAAAAAAATAACATACAAAAATAGATGCGAATTTATAGAGAAAATTCAACCTAAATTCAAAGTGCTAGTTAGGCGCCTAACTAGCATTTTAAATTTAGGTTGAATTTTGTCTTTAAATTCGCATCAATTTTCACTTTTAGGCCCACATGCCTGCTTTAGAGAGGTGCTCAACGTTGCAGCCGCGGCGGGGCTTATAAACTGGTCCAGGCGCCCTTCGCTTGGCGAGGTGGGACTAAAAAATTTAATAGTACAAAGAATTTATGCAAAAAATAAAAAAAAAGCCCGCCAACTAGCCACAACGGCCTGCGTACGACTAGAAACCCTAGAAATGGGCCAGGACGTAGGCCCGCAGTGCTAGCAGGCCCAACAGGGCGAGAGATAGGCATGTTACGCCTGCAATGGAGAGGAGCTCGAGAGGGCAGCGGCAGCAGCGCTTATAAACCACTCCGAGCCCCTCTCGACTAGCGAGGTGGGACTAAACTTTTGGCTGCGGGAAGCACAGCCCTTTAGTCCCGGATGGTGGATCCAACCGGGAGTCCCCGTTGGTTCTACCAACCGGGACCAAAGGGCTGTGCTTCCCGCCTTTTGGGCTGCTGAAATTGGCCTTTAGTCCCGGTTGGTGGCTAAAGGGTGCCTTTAGTCCCGGTTGGAGCCACCAACCGGGACTAAAGCCTGGGGTATATAACCGCCCGCGGCGTCCTTCTTCCCCAATCTTCTCCCCACTCCTCCCCCGACGACGTCGAGCACATCGACGCCGCAAGGCTGCCCGAGCTCGCCGTCGACGCCCTCGCCGCCCTCTGCCCCGTCGATGCCGTCAAGCTGCTCCACCTCGCCATCGACGCCCTCGCCGACGCCCTCGACGCCGCCCCTGCCCCGACACCGCCCCCGGTGAGCTCCGGCCATCCCCTGCCCTGCCGCCGCCGCCCCTGCCCTGCGCTGCCGTCGCCATTGCCGCCGGCGCCATCGTTCTCGTGCTCTTCTCTGTCTCAGGGAAGAAGACCCAGCCACCGCCGCCGCCCCCGCCCTGCGCTGCCGTCGCCATTGCCGACGCCGCCCCCGTTCATTTTTTCAGAAAATCTTTGTTTTTGTTTCTTTATTGTGGCTTTATTTCCAACAGAAACATATGCATGTTATATACCTAAATGCGGTAGAAAAATCCAACTAATCCATTCTGGGAGTTAGTTTGATGATTTGATCAAGTTTTAGTGCATGTCATTTAAACAGTAATTGTCATTTTGTGAATTTCATATGATTTAATCTACACCTCATATGGACATGCTCGGTGTAGATGATTTGGTCCTTGCCATGTATTCTATCAAGTGGTATTTTTGAATGATTTGTTAAAAGTGTTTAGGATCATTAAAACTTGCTATTTACAGGGCTTAAAAATATAGCTGTTAACACTTAGAAAATTTCACTAAGCGTAGGAACTGTTTGTTTAAAAGATGCCATGTTAAGTGGATGCTAGCCATCAATCCATGATGCATGTGAAAATGTTGCCATGAGATAAATCACACTCCATGATGTGCTCTACCATGCCATGCCATTTGTTGTTATGTTAGGTTACTGTAACATGTTCCTTTCTTGCTCTCAAAATGCCTAAAAATGTTACTGTCTTAGGGGCTCTGTTTTTCACTAAGTCAAAAACCTGCTGTGTTAAAAGTTGCCAACTTAAACAGATGAATGACATTGATCTAAAACCTGCTGTGTCCGGCGAGGTATATATACATATATTAATTAAGCCTCTGCTGACTTGACGCATTAATTGTTTTGTATGTACATATATTAACGCTTCTTTCTTCTTTTAATTAGCCCTCCGGATCGAGCCAAACTTCCGTAAAGAGACAAGGCCCGAAAAAAAGGTTGCGCCAGGATGAAAGGTTCACGATCGTAGAAGTCGGTCCAGATGGCCAACCGATGGCTCCCAAGCGGAGCAAGGACGCATTTGTACATCAGTGCGGAGTTATTGTTAGGGACAGCGTCCCGATCAGCATCCAAGAATGGAATAAGCAGAAGAAGGACCATGAAGTTTCTTATGTCCAGGATAGACAGAAAGATGATCTTTGGACCCAGCTGATGACAAATTTCAGCCTACCACCAGAGGCCGATCGGAATAAGGTCAAGGCGTTTGCTCTTAAGAAGATGGCAGAACTATTCAGGAACTGGAAGAAAGAGTTGAACACAAAGTATGTCGAGAAAGACAAGGCTCCAGAATTCACCGGTCGATATGAGAAGATAAGAGATCACTGGCCCGCATTTGTGGCCTACAAGAAATCGGAGAAGGGTAAGAAAAGGTCACTGACAAACAAGAAAAATGCTGCAAAGAAGAAGTATCACCATCACACGGGGTCAGATGGCTACTACAAAGCCCGGCCGTTGTGGGACAAAGCTGAGCAAGACCTGGTTGCTAAAGGGGTCGAACCAACGACATTGCGCTGGCCAGATCGTTCAAGGACTTGGTTCTTCGGGGTTGGGGGAACTTTGGACCCAGAAACAGGGGAGTGTGTTTGGACGGACGAACAACTTTCAACACCCATCCGGAAGCTTGAGGCAGCAATCAAGGCAGCGCAGGAAGGGAAGTTCATTCCCGACAGAGAGAAAGACGAGCTGACAGAGGCCCTCGGGAATCCTGAACACTCTGCACGAACACGAGGCACATCAGGCTCCGTTCCATGGGTGCATGGGTTTCCCGACAGCGGTGGTTATAGAAGCCGAGAGAGAAAGAGGAAACAGGAAGCAACCGAAATGCAGCAGCTCAGTGCAAGATTAGCAAAACTAGAGGAACTTGAGAGCCAGCGAGCTACCGGCCAACCATCTCAGCGGCACGAAGATCCTTCCTTCGACGCTGCCCCAGAAGCTACCCCACCATCTCAGCAGAGAAGCAGCGTGGCATCCACAGAGCTCGTTCAGCCTGATTTCATGGCTCCTCGCTACCCCGTGGATAGTATCACGGAGGCTGAACATTGCATGCTAATGACGAAATTCTAGAACCTGACCTTGAAGGCGGCGGTCGGCTCTGTTGCACCTCCTCGAGCTGAGGGAACTTGGGTGCCCTGAAGCGACCACCACCGCCTCCGCCGCCATCCAACTATGACCCCTCTATTAAAAAGTCATATGATGAAGCGCGGCGGTCGGGAAGTACTTCCAGTGCTGCAAGAGACAAAAAACAAAGAATTGGGAAAACAATTCCCCAGCTCGGCGAACAGGAGAAGCAATCGTGCCCCCAGCTCAAGGTGTCTAGCGATATCGCTAATCATCCGGTGCTAGTGCCCGGTACCAATCTTGGTGATTACGTGGGCGATGATGTACAGTTTGAAATGGCTGAGGTAGTACAGAGATTTAGATACGAGCACGGGAAGCCTCTCGTCAAACATGATGATCATCCTCATCTAACAACGATGATGCGAACATTGCATGAGTGGTACATGGAAACCTGCAGGAAGTCTCCGACCGAAAGTTTGTTGCTCGGAATTAAAAAAGAGCATGACTTCATTGGAGTCGAAATATTGCCTGTTGAATTTGTGGAGTTATTTCAGTTATTCAATCAAAAGGCCCTCGACAAACAACTCATGACTTGCTACTGTCTATAAGTATTACTTCTATAATTAAGTCTCTAGCTCAGCTCGTTCATTGCATGTATATATAATTATCCTCACTATATTATGCAGATTGAAGATCGTCGAATGCAAAAAAGGACAAATCTATGACATTCGGTTCATTAACCCAAATACCGTAAATGAATGGTCGGTACAAAATAGAGCCAAAGATACTGAGGAGAACTTGCTAGAATCGTTCCTTAGACATCAAAACAAAAGGGAAATACTCTTTCCTTATAACTTCAAGTGAGTGTTACTGTCTTGTGCATATTCGGTTTCGCTTACTCGAGGTTAAGTAATGTAATTGATGAGTTATGCGTGCGCAGGTTCCACTTTATTCTGCTATCCATTAAGCTTGAAGGGGCAGTAGTAACTGTCTTAGACTCGAGACGTAAAGATCCCAAGGATTATGCGGACATGACTGCAATGCTTCAGAAGTAAGTTCAATCAATACCGGGACCATATCGGCAACTTTCGTTCATTTCCTGATATCAAGTAATCATTTTCTTTGCCTGGCAGGGTTTGGAAACAGTTCACCAGAAAGGTTCCCGGTCTAAACAACGAGCTGCGATTTACACACCCCAAAGTAAGTAGTACTAGGTAGTTCCGCGCATCTCATTGATTCTAGTTTCATCAATACCATTATCATGCTTGCTTATCAGTTTGATTGAACTCTATTCTCGTAAAGTGCTTGTACCAGGCACCCGGGAATAATTTATGTGGATACTACGTATGCGAGTTCATTCGTCACTCGACCTCTGAGCGGGGCTTCTCTGACAAACAATTTGAAGTACGTAAACAATATTCACAATTTTATTTTATATATTACCATCAATTGTGTTGAGTTTCATTCATATATATGTATTGACCCCCTTCTTTAAATTAGATCTGGCAGATGCGGGATGAACTCCTACCACATGATCGCATACGAGCAATTCAAGAGGAATTGGCAGGATTCTTTCTTGACCACGTCATACCTGAACACGGAGAATACCATGTGAAATTGAAAATGGATCTTAGGTAGATGATGTTAGGGATTGTAAGAGATGTTATATTGTATATATGTAGTAGCGTCGGATAGATGTACGAAAACTTGTTGTTCGACCAAGCACGGGGAAAGAGATGTCACTTCTCTCTATATATGTTCATGACGATCTTGTGTAATTAATGGTTTCCTTCATTTGCTTACTAGCTAGCGTCGAGTTCTCTCTATATGTATAGTAGCTAGCGTCGACCAAGCACGGAGAAAGATAGGTCACTTCTCTCTATTAGCTAGCTAACACAATATGAAACCCCCTAAATTAACCCTCCAAAACCCCTAACCCCCCCCCCCTAAAAAAAAACAAAAACCCCAGCGCCTGCGAGCTGCTGACGCGTGGCTGCCTTTTGGTCCCGATTGGTGTTACCAACCGGGACTAAAGGTCCTCCTGCCTGGGCGCCACGCAGTGGCCACGTGGAGCCCCTTTGGTCCCGGTTCATAAGCAAACCGGGACTAAAGGTTTTGGGTATTAGTCCCATTTGTTTTGTCTCGGTTCCAGAACCGGGACTAAAGGCCCTCTGGAACCGGGACTAGAACCCTGTTATCTACTAGTGACAACACGGGTTACATCATCAGGGTAGTTGTCAAACCATTGTCGACTATCACCGTACACTAACCCTGCACCCAGAGCAGCTAACACATGAGCTGGTTTGTTACATTCACGGGGAACATGAACCACAGAAGCATGGATGAACTCAGTATGCAGCTTTAGCTTAATCTCTCTGAACAAGTTTCCTAACGGGGCGCAGTCAAACTTGCTGGTGTTCATTGCACTTGCAAGGGTGAGACAATCAGTTTCAAAACAGGCCCTACCGACACCCAGGTGGTTCGCCATCGACACAGCATGGTACAGGGCATCTGTCTCAGCATGGAGAGCATTAGCATAGTTCTGTCCCGCTCCGGCCGCTGCAAACTGGACATCCGCGGCCGAATCTCTGCAAATAAACCGCCATCCTCCCTTCCCTGTCTCGGCAGAAAAAGCTCCATCTACATTAATCTTTACCATGTCTAGAGGAGGCCTTTCCCATGAAGCAGCTGTATTCGAGTGCGAGTAGGCCTTTGGTTTCAGAAATTCCATCCATTCGCTCATGTGTCGGCGGACAGTAAACTGAAACTCTTCAGTGCTCATATGCTTGTCGCCATGCCTGCCCTTGTTCCGCTCATGCCACCAGCACCATAGCAGCGCGATAGCCATCAATCTCCTCTCCTCCGGCAATGTCAGAACGGCCTGTACCACCTCCTTTGCTGAGCTGCATTCTGACAACAGAATCCTGACCTCCTCCATCAGCAAAGCTCGCCACCTCTGCTTCACTAGCTTACAGTTAAGGAACAAATGGCCACCCTCCTCGAATAGCTTTCCACACACTGCACAGCGTGTATCAAGCTCAACGCCTCGCCTGCTTATGTTCATATACATTGGGTGGCTATTGTGTGCCAGTCTCCAAAGAAAATGGTGTACTTTAGGAGGACATGTAGTCTTCCACAGGGCTGCAAACATCTTTGCCATATGATCATCACTTGTCAAACCCTGCCCACTCTGCCTATGTGCCTCTCGCCGTAGCATGTTAAAATGGACTTTATAAGCAGATTTGATAGAAAAGAGTCCTTTGTTATCAAAATGCCAGGCCAAGAAATCATCCTCATGCTCATTGATCGGGATGCTCATAATTTGGGGAACGTCAGATTGGTGGAAGCAACCCTCGACCAGATCAAGATCCTAGGCTCCTGTGTTTGGGTCGATGAGTTCAGAAACACGAGAGAGGAGACATCGTCCCTGGTGAGTCGATGGCCGTCGTGTGTCTCCTCGAGGTATCCACGGGTCCTCCCAAATTCTAACATTAGTACCGCTACCAATTCTCCATATCAAGCCTTCCTTAAGCACTTCGATGCCCTTCAGAATACTCCGCCACACATAGCTCATACCCTTTACTGGTTCAGCAGCAAGAATGTCACCAGCAGGGAAATATTTGGCTCGAAGAACTTGTGCACATAGTGATTCCGGAGATTGAATCAGCCGCCACCCTTGCTTAGCCAGCATCGCCATGTTGAAGGAGTGGAGGTCTCGAAAGCCCAGACCACCTTCCTTCTTTGAGAGCTTCAACTTTAACCATCCAACCCAATGCATCTTGTTTTCCTCCTCCTGCCTATTCCACCAGTAGTGACATATTAGCTGGCTAATCTCATCACAAAGTGACTTTGTAACCTTTGGTGCTGTCTTGTTTCTAGTTGGTGGGCCTAGGGGCAAAATCGTCCGGGACAAAATACGTATCCAGTTTCTCTACCAAAAAGGAGTTGAAATGAGTAGAATGGCATCCACAGACGTACAAGAGAATTGTAGTGGCATTTGTCGAAAGTTGCAAATTGGAGTGGCATTTTTCGATTTGGTATGAATTGAAGTGGTGTTTATCAAATTAACCCCTTGTTAAAAAGCTAAAGGGAGAACAGTTAAATCATAAGGGCTTTATGGCAATTAAGAGCTCCATTGTTGACATCATTGAAGGAGCTATTCTAACTCCCAGATCACCAAGGTAATTCTTGGCAAAGTTCCTCTTAAGTTTAAGCAACAAATTTAATGAGAATGGGAGTTTGAGGGAATATATTGTTAAAAGGTGACATATAGTCACCAATCTTAAGATTTTAGAGATGGAAATCTCATAAATTTTTCCTTTTGTATAATGAGGAATTACTTATGATGACTATTTGGTTTTAAAATAATAAGTATCTGACAGTGGTACAAAGCTCAATAAGGAATAAGTTTTATAAAAGAATTTTTGTTTGGTCAATGTCATATTGACTATAAGTAATAGGGATACTGCGTAAGACCTGAGGTCTTTTCCTCAGGGTACTAAGTTAATCTTGGTGATGTTCCTTACGTCTTAAAGATTCACTAAGATTGGTCCATAAAGGGGAGTACTAAATTCATTCTAAAAGTTTATGTTTACTCCTTCAAGGGCAATACATTTTCCTCATGTTGTCACTAATGCTTAAGTTATTATGCGCCCTTAAGTTTTTGAGACCGGGATAACTGGCAGACATAAGTCCAGGACTGGACCCCTGGAAAATTGATAAGAAAAGGCCTTGCCTTGTTGGCATAAGCACTAAAGTAATGATGTGTGTTATATATCACACTAAGGGATTGCATGCTCATGTTTTGAGATATAAGGTGACCACCAAGTTGTGGATCGCTAAGGTATTTGGCAAGGTGTGAATTTACAAAAGTTCTGCCCACAAAAGTTTCACCCTTGCGGGGGAGCCATTTTGTGGAATGGCTTTACCCAATCTCCTTAAGGCATCGTTAAAGATGCAAACTAAAGTTGTGGCATGTTTTTGTTTCCTAAACCTTTAAGATATGGATTTATGTCCCTGATCCATATGAATTTAAGAATAAGGAGTTTCCTTAAGAAATTTATCCCGGAACTCATTATGTAAGAGTGCAGATTATTCGAGTAACGTGTCTATAGGTACCTGCCAGACCTAAGACATCGTGAAAGATTAATTCCAGAATCAAACATGTTCAAGGCCTTGATGAACTAAGCTCTAGTGCTCAACAAATAAGTATCAAATCTAAAGCATAAGTGTTGAGCATTACATAAGTTTAATGTCTTGACGCCTAAGTATATAAGTATTATGCTAAGATATTAAAGCTAAGCATCACATTTAAAAGGCTTGTCTTCTAATGTTGCCGGCATAAAGACTAAATGGTAGCCTATTATTAAGGGACAAATTATGATTCTGGAAACAAAACAAAATTTCTATTCTTTTCAAAGGCGCGCGCATAAGGATATGCAAAAGAATATATGAAGAGAAACTGCACTCTTGGGACCATTACAACACCATCTCCCCACAAACCCAAGACAGGTTTGTTTCTTCGATGGAACAATGTACTGTGGTCAATTAAATCAATGGTACTTAATTGACCATTGTATTTTATTGTCTCTGTATAAGTTCCAACAAAGGAATGAGCTCATAAGTTTTCAAATAAGCATTAAGTTCATGGAGCTCCTAAGTTAAAGAAGTTGCATTTGGAAATAAGGTGGTATATTGTAGTAACTGGGTTCTACGGTACTAACTGACCGTTGCAATCCTTTTATCTCATATGCCATTTTATTAAGAAATGGGCTTATAAGTTTAGCCTTACGATTAAGGGGGAGAATGATGGTTGATCTAAAAGGCCAAACTTGTGGCCAGCAATAGGTGTATGGCCAGCAGCAAGTTGGCAAATCCAACTTGCCTAAGTGTGCCCTAATTGGGGGCACACACACATATACAACTAATAGGTGGGCCCCCCATGGCACTATGCATATAACTATATATATAGGAAAGGTCCCTATGGGACAGGCATCGATGCATATGCAAAACTTTCCCCTACTGCCCAATCCAGTGAGCACAACCAGCCATGGGAAGGATCTCTCCAGCACCCTTCTGCAGGAACCAGCAGCAAAGAGAAAGGAGGCAGAAGAAGATCAAGGGCTTCATCTCAGATGAAGCTCTAATGCTATTTCCAGCAACTACAACATCAATAAGATGTATCTTCATCACTAAGGTGTGCTCACTCTAGTTTTTATCTCTGATGTGGTTCAAATCTTGTGTAAGATGATCCTGAGATCATCTGTGACATACAACATTTCAAACTTCCACGAACTACTTCTAAAATTTTTGAGGCACGTGAGATTTCCCATGAAGCAAGGCCCAAGAGTTTCTCGGGAATAATGCCACCAAACAAGATGTTACACTACTGGAATTATCGTCTTTGTTGAGTGCCCAAGAAACTCTATAAGGTCACATAAAACTCAAACACTTTGTCAAGTTCAGCTTTCAGCGTAGGGTACTCGCCTTCACCGTCAGGCAAAGGCCAGTTTGCCGAGTTCCAGTCATCGGGGATTCGGCAAACACTTTGTCGATGGCTAAACAGGGTACTCGCACAATAAAGGTACTTGACGGGCTGGACGGAGACGGCGCTTGCCACGTGACACATAGGTTTGCCGAGTTCCAACCAAGCAACACTCGGCAAAGATCAAGACCATGTGTCCTATACCAGGTTTGCCGAGAGTAGCACTTTGCCGAGTTTTGACGCGCTGAACTCAACAACATCCTATGCACGAGCGGCCGCCATGTGTCCTACTGACTTCGCCGAGATCCTCTATTTGCCGAGATACTTACCGCAAATCTCGGAAGAGCCCTAGACCCAAGAGGCCACCACGTGTCCAATCCAGTACGCTGTGCACCCAAGATTTGCCACCTCATTCATTCAACTCTCAGCAAAGAAGGATTGATGTGTGCCCATGCACTAGTGCTGAAAAGGCCTTTAGTCCCGGTTGGGAAGGGCCTTTAGTCCCGGTTCACCAACCGGGACTAAAGGATCGGGACTAAAGCCCCCCCCCCCTTAGTCCCGGTTGGCCACAACCCGGGACTAAATTCCTACCATGTGGCTGGCCTCGCGCGCCGGGGGCTGGGGACCTTTAGTCCTGGTTGGTTACACCAACCGGGACTAGAGTGATCCACGTGGCCGCCTGCGCGCGGCGGGGGCTGGGGACCTTTAGTCCCGGTTGGTAACACCAACCGGGACTAATTAGTTATTTTGGTTGGGGTTTAGGGTTTTAGGGATTTAGGGGTTTATGGTTTATTTTTCCTTTTCATTTTGTGTTTTCCATTCAATTCTTTTTCATTTCAAACATATTTTACGCTACTACATACTGTACATGTTATGCATATATAATAAAATTTCTCATATGACCATACATATATCATATAATTTCTCGTACGACCATGCACATACACACACATATATATACACAATTTGGTATATACAATTTCTCCTACAGTTTGCAGATCATTACATGCAGGCATTATAGGAGAAATGGTATTCTCCTTCTGGATCTATGACCTGTTCAAGCAAAAATCCCGCCATTTTCTCTTGAAGTGCTCGTATGCGGTCCTTTGGTAGGAGCTTGTCCCGCATCGCCACCATCTTTAAAGAAGGAGATCAATATGAATATACTAGTTGTGTGTATATATATTAGGTCATGATTTAAAAAATTGTGAATAGTGTTTATGTACCCAAAGATATCTTGCATCTGTGTTCTTTTCGGTCATGAAGCGAATGTTCTCGCAAACGTAGTATGCACATAAATTATTCCCCTGTTCCCGACGCATACACTTTACGAGAATAGAATTCAATAAGATAATAATCAAGCATGATAATGATATTGAAACTAGAATTAAAGAGATGCGTGGACGTGGGATAAGTCTTGTCACAAGTAATCATGTGAATTGGTGAAAGATATTATGTTCAGATCCTTTGTCACCATCATTATACCTCTGATCTTGAACATGTTGATGAGGTGTGAGTAGTTACTATTGTTCCTGTGGACATGGGATAAGTCTTGTCACAAGTAATCATGTGAAATTGGCATTCGTTCGATATTTTGATGATATGTATGTTGTTGCTTCCCTTAGTGGTGTCGTGTGAACGTCGACTACACGACACTTCACCATGTTATGGGCCTAAGGGAAGGCATTGTGGAGTAACAAGTAGATGATGGGTTGCGAGAGTGACAGAAGCTTAAACCCCAGTTTATGCGTTACTTCATAAGGGGCTGATTTGGATCCACACGTTTCATGCTATGGTTAGATTTATCTTAATTCTTCTTTCGTAGTTGCGGATGCTTGCGAGAGGGGGTAATCATAAGTGGGTTGCTTGTTCAATTAAGAACAGCACCTTAGCACCGGTCCACCCACATATCAAATTATCAAAGTAGCGAACGCGAATCAATTCAACATCATGAACATGACTAGATAAAAATCCCCATGTGTCCTTGGGAGCACCTTCTTCATATAAGAACACTTTCCAACCTGTCCTTTGCTGTAAAAAGGATTGGGCTACCTTGCTGCACCTTAGTTACTATTGTTACTTGTCACTTGTTACAAATTATCTTGCTGCAAAACTATCTACTACTGTCACAAACAGCACTTGCAGAGAATACCTTGCTGAAAACTGCTTATCATTTCCTTCTGCTCCTCGTTGGGTTCGACACTCTTACTTATCGAAAGGACTAAGATTGAGCCCCTATACTTGTGGGTCATCAAGACTCTTTTCTGGCACCGTTGCCGGGGAGTGAAGCGCCTCTGGTAAGTGGAAATTGGTAAGGAAATATTTTTGCTAAGTGCTGAAATTTACTGTTACTTGTTGCTATGGACGGTCACCCTTTGAGTGGCTTGTTCGGGGCATCTTCGCTTCGAATGGAAGTGGAAAAGGTTGCTCCTCAACCTACTGAACCTACTGAAAATATTTGTTATGAGATTCCTTTTGGTTTGTTAGAGAAACTGCTAGCTAGTCCTTATGATAGTACGACTCATCCTGATTATCACTTAATATTTGTCGATGAAGTCTGTGGATTATTTAAGCTTGCAGGTTTGACTAGAGACAAAGCTAAGAAGAAGGTTTTCCCTTTATCTTTGGAGGGAAAGGAATTGATGTGGTACAGGCTATTGGATAATATAGGATCATGGGACTGGAATCGCTTGAAGCTGGAATTTCATCAGAAGTTTTATCCTATGCATCTAGTCCATCGTGATCAGAACTTTATTTATAATTGCTGGCCTCATGAAGGAGAAAGTATCGCTCAAGCTTGGGGGAGGCTTAAATCTATGATGCACACCTGCCCCAACCATGAACTCTCAAGAGATATGATTATACAAAATTTTATGCTCGGCTTTCTCATGATGATCAAGTACTACTCGATTCTTCTTCTACTGGTTCCTTTATGAATAGGGCTATTGAATTCAAATGGGATCTTCTGGAAAGAATCAAACGCAACTCTGAAGATTGGGAAGTCGACAAAGGTAAAGAGTCAGGTATAAGGCTTAAGTTTGATTGTGTTAAATCTTTTATGAAAACTAATACTTTTGATGAGTTTAGCAATAAATATGGCCTTGACTCTAAGATAATAGCTTCTTTCTGCAAATATTTTGCTACTCATGTTGATCTCCCTAAGGAGAAGTGGCTTAAATATCATCCACCCATTGAGAAACAATTAGAGGAACCTGTTAAGATTATGAAGGAAGAAATAATTGTTAACCATGTTGATCCAATTGTTCCTACTGCTTACATTGAGAAACCGCCTTTCCCTGTTAGAATTAAGGAACATGCTAAGGTTACAACTGTGGTTAATAAGAGTTACATTAGAACACCTACACCTTCTGAACAAATAAATGTTGAGCCTAACATTGCTATAGTTAAAGATCTTCTAGTTGATAATATTGAAGGTCAGGTTCTTTACCTGGAGGGTGAAGCAGCTAGAATTGTAAAACCTGATACAAATGCACAGGACAAGCTAGATAAAAACAAACCAGTAGTTGGCATGCCTGTTATTTCAGTTAAAATTGGAGATCATTGTTATCATGGCTTGTGTGATTTGGGTGCTAGTGTTAGTGCTATACATTTTACCTTATATGAAGAAATCATGAATGACATAGCACCCTCTGAACTTGAAGTCATTGATGTTACTATTAAACTTGCAAACAGAGATACTATTGCACCGCTTGGGATTGTTAGAGATGTTGAAGTCTTGTGTGGAAAAATTAAGTACCCAACTGATTTCCTGGTACTTGGTTAAGAACAAGATAATTTTTGTCCCATTATATTTGGTAGGCCTTTCTTGAGTACTGTTAATGCTGAAATTAATTGTTTAACTGAAAAGGTTAAAGTAAAATTTGGTGATGTATCTCATGAATTTAATTTCTCCAAGTTTAGTAAGCAACCTCATGATAAGGAATTACCTAGTAAGGATGAAATAATTGGTCTTGCCTCTATTGCCGTGCCTCCTACTGATCCACTAGAACAATATTTGCTAGACCATGAAAATGATATGCATATGAATGAAAGAAATGAGATAGATGATATGTTTCTTAGACAAACACCTATTCTTAAACACAACTTACCTGTTGATATTTTAGGGGATCCTCCTCCACCCAAGGGAGATCCCGTGTTTGAGCTAAAAACTTTACCTGATACCTTGAAATATGTTTATCTTGATGAGAAGAAGATATATCCTGTTATTATCAGTGCTAACCTTTCAGAGCATGAAGAAATGAAATTACTTAAAACTCTGAAGAAGCACAGGGCTGCTATTGGATATACTCTTGATGATCTTAAGGGCATAAGTCCCACTCTATGTCAGCACAAGATTAATATGGAGCCAGATGCTAAACCTGTCATTGATCATCAACGTCGCTTAAATCCCAAAATGAAGGAAGTGGTGAGAACTAAAATACTAAAGCTTCTGGAGGCAGGTATAATCTATCCTATTGCTGATAGTAAATGGGTAAGTCCCGTCCATTGTGTTCCTAAGAAAGGAGGTATAACTGTTGTTCCTAATGATAAGAATGAACTTATTCCGCAAAGAATCGTAACTGGTTATAGGATGGTGATAGATTTCAGGAAGTTAAATAAAGCTACTAGGAAAGATCATTATCCCTTGCCTTTTATTGATCAAATGTTGGAAAGATTATCTAAGCACACACATTTTTGTTTTCTTGATGGATATTCTGGTTTCTCTTAAATACCTGTGTCCAAAGATGACCAAGAGAAAACTACTATCACATGCCCTTTTGGAACATATGCTTATAGACGTATGCCTTTTGGTTTATGCAATGCACCCGCTACTTTTCAAAGACATATGACTGCTATATTCTCTGATTTTGTGAAAAGATTGTTGAGGTTTTCATGGATGATTTTTTCTGTTTATGGGACTTCTTTTGATGATTGCTTAAGCAACCTTGATCGAGTTTTGCAGAGATGTGAAGAAACTAATCTTGTCTGGAATTGGGAGAAGTGCCACTTTATGGTGAATGAAGGTATAGTACTTGGGCATAAAATATCTGAACGAGGTATTGAAGTAGATAAGGCAAAGGTTGATGCAATAGATAAAATGCCATGCCCAAAAGATATCAAAGGTATAAGAAGTTTCCTTGGTCATGCTGGTTTTTATAGGCGTTTCATTAAAGATTTCTCAAAAATTTCTAGGCCACTAACTAATCTTCTTCAAAAAGATATTCCTTTTATCTTTGATGACGATTGCGTAGAAGCCTTTGAAATACTTAAGAAAGCCTTGATCACTGCACCTATTGTTCAACCACCTGATTGGAATTTACCATTTGAAATTATGTGTGATGCTAGCGATTATGCTGTTGGTGCTGTTCTGGGGCAAAGAGTAGACAAGAAATTGAATGTTATTCATTATGCTAGTAAAACCCTAGACAATGCTCAACGAAATTACGCCACCACTGAGAAGGAATTTTTAGCAGTTGTGTTTGCATGTGATAAATTTAGACCTTATATTGTTGACTCAAAAGTTACCATTCACACTGATCATGCTGCTATTAAATACCTAATGGAAAAGAAGGATGCTAAACCTAGACTTATTAGGTGGGTGCTTTTGCTACAAGAGTTTGATTTGCATATCGTTGATAGGAGGGGAGCTGAAAACCCCATAGCAGATAACTTGTCTAGAATGGAAAATGTTCTTAAAGACCCACTGCCTATTGATGATAATTTTCCTGATGAGCAACTTGCTGCTATAAGTACTTCACAGAGCACTCCTTGGTATGCTGATTATGCTAACTATATTGTCGCTAAATACATACCACGTAACTTCACCTACCAACAAAAGAAAAAATTCTTTTATGATTTACGACATTACTTCTGGGATGACCCCCATCTTTATAAAGAACGAGTAGATGGTATTATTAGACGTTGTGTACCTGAGCATGAACAGGGACAAATCCTACAGAAGTGTCACTCCGGGCCTTATGGAGGGCACCATGCTGGTGACAGAACTGCACACAAGGTACTACAATCTGGTTTCTATTGGCCTACTCTTTTTAAAGATGCTCGTAAGTATGTCCTTTCATGTGATGAATGTCAAAGAATTGGCAACATTGGTAGACGCCAGGAAATGCCTATGAATTATTCACTTGCTATCGAACCATTTGATGTTTGGGGATTTTATTATATGGGGCCTTTTCCTTCCTCTAATGGGTACACACATATTCTAGTTGCTGTTGATTATGTTACTATGTGGGTAGAAGCTATTCCTACTAGTAGTGCTGATCATAACACATCTATTAAAATGCTTAAAGATATTATCTTTCCGAGGTTTGGAGTCCCAAGATATTTGATGACTGATGGTGGTTCTCATTTTATTCATGGTGCTTTTCGTAAACTCTTAGCTAAATATGATGTTAACCATAGAATTGCATCACCCTATCACCCTCAATCTAGTGGTCAAGTTGAATTGAGCAATCGTGAAATAAAGTTAATTTTGCAAAAGATTGTAAACAGATCTAGAAAAAATTGGTCTAAGAAACTTGATGATGCTTTATGGGCTTATAGAACTGCTTACAAAAACCCTATGGGAATGTCCCCTAATAAAATGGTTTATGGGAAAGCTTGTCATTTACCTCTTGAGTTAGAACATAAGGCTTATTTGGCAATTAAAGAACTTAACTATGATTTTAAACTTGCTGGTGAGAAGAGGCTATTTGATATTAGCTCACTAGATGAATGGAGAACACAGGCCTATGAGAATGCCAAGTTGTTTAAAGAAAAAGTTAAAAGATGGCATGACAAAAGAATCCAAAAACGAGAATTCAATGTAGGAGACCTAGTTCTTTTGTACAATTCTCGTTTCAGATTTTTTGCAGGCAAGCTTCTCTCCAAATGGGAAGGCCCTTATGTAGTTGAGGAGGTCTATCGCTCCGGTGCTATAAAGATTAACAACCTCGAAGGCAAAAACCCGAAGGTAGTGAATGGGCAAAGAATTAAGCACTATATCTCAGGTATGCCCCTTAATGTTGAAACTAACATTATTCAAGTTATAACCCCGGAAGAACACATAAGAGAGACCTTCCGGAACATTCCAAAATGCTGAAAAGGGGTAGGTATGTGATGCAGTAAGTAAACCGACTCCAAAAATTCCAAAAAAATAATTTATGTCGTTTTTGGTATTTTTGAAAAATTACAAAAATAAAACGGAGTCAGAAGGACCCACGGGGGAGGCACAAGCCATCTGGCCGCGCCCCCCCTAGGGCGCGGCCAGATAGCTTGTGGAGCCCCCGTGTGCCCTCCGGACTCCGATTTCTTCCAGAACACGTATTCTAACCTAGAAAAAATCATTATATATACCCCCGTATGTTTTGACCACCGTATCGCGAGTTTCTCCTCTGTCTTTTTTTTGGGCTATTTTTCTGGCAGATCTGAAAATATGTCGTCTCAAGATTTTGATGGAGAGAGCTATGTCTCTCACTATGTCACTGATCCAAAGATCTTTGGGGATATTTACCCCTACTTGTGGTCCACGGATGAGGAAGAAGACACCGATTTGGAGGAGATGGATGATGCCGGCCCAGATCAAGGCAGCTTTATGCAAAAGGATATTGAAGCTCGAGCAAGAGAACGACAATTTAAGGGAAGAAAATTTCATCCTCAAGCGTAAATTGGAGAAGAAGTGTACCACTACAACACCACCGCCATCACCGAAGAACACTTGAGTACATGGGTATGGGCACCACCTTGGGCTTGTTCCAAGCTTGGGGGAGGTGTCCCGGTATCGTATCACCATCACTTTTTATCATCACTATCTACCTTAGTTCGATCTTTAGTTTTTCGTGATTTAGAGAGTTAAAATTTTAGATTTGCTTTGTTTAGAGTTTTTGCTTTGAGTTCTACCTATCCTTGTAATCGGGTGTGAGAGTTATATAATAAAGTTAGTTGAGATCGTGTGCCCATCCTTTGTTTGCACCCTCACCTTAGCATGGCAATAAAAAGGATAGAAAAGTATCATATGCTTATCTCATAAGAATTAATGACTCCACATAGAAAAGAGATACACGCAATAAGAATTGTTGAAAACCAACAAACATAGTGTTAGTAATTGGTATGATCTATGCAAAAGTATGATAGAGAAGAGGAGATTTACATATAAATATACTATTGTGAACACCTGCTATGATTGTGAACTCCCATCAAAATATTATGTAGACCAAGTGTTGAAGTGGGACATGGAAGACAACATAATGATCATGGTTCCTTACATTTGCATAGAAAGTATATGGTATTAAATCCTTTAACATATGATGCTTGCTTAATATCTTTCACTAGCCCCAAAGAGTCGCACTAAGTAGAGATACTACTTGTGCATCCATAACCTTTAGCCCTAGTTTCTTGCCATGAGAGTCCACCATACCTACCTATGGATTGAATAAGATCCTTCAAGTAAGTCGTCATTGTTGCACAAGGCAATAAAAATTGCCTCTAAGCATGTAAGATCTTTTATTATAAGGGAAAGTAAGCTTTGTACAATCTTGTGATGGTGAAGCAATAAAAGCGACGGAGTGTATAATAAAGTTTGCTATCTCAAGGGGCAATATGAAGTGATGTTTCTTTACATTAAGAGATTGAACATATCAAACAAATAAGAGCTCATGACGACCTCTGCTTCCCTCTGAGAAGGGCCTATCTTCTGCATTCTTACAATTTTCATATTTTTCAACTCTTTAATGGCAAGCATTATGTGTTGAGGAAAGATTTAAACAAATATATCCAGCAAATGTAGACAATCATGTTCCATTATTGTTGACATTACCCTTGAGGTAAGTAAGTTGGGTGGCAAGAACTACAAAGCCCCCATCTTCCTATGTGTCCCTCGGAATCACTTGTTCCAAAAATATGCAATGTGTGTTAACAATCATAGAAGGCTACATCATAGTTGAATATGTGAACTTGCTAGAAACACAAAGCTCTTACATAGGCTATTCTCTTGATTACAAAGCTATGATTATCCCATTATCTAATTGTAATTGCTTGTTGGTTCTCAATGAGGATTATGTTATGTGTTTCTTCAGTTGTGAATAGATCGTTACTTATTTATGAGAAGCTATATGATGAAAAACTTGCTGCTATAATATTATTCATGATGCTCTCATGACCATATTTTGTTTTTATCGACACCTCTCTCTCAAATTATGTGGTCATTATTTTAGAGTTTGGCTTTCGCTTGAGGTCAAGCGAGGTCTAAGCTTGGGGGAGTTGATACGTCCATTCTGCATCATGATTTCTTATTACCTTTTGTTTCATTCTTACCCATTATTCCACATCATTATACAATTCTTATGCCTTTTTCTCTCTGAATATGCAAGGTACATCACAAGGAGGGAAATATCTGAAAACTGGGATTCTGAACCGGAAAACCAAGAAATAAGCAGAAAAATCACCAGACTCCAAATGACCTGAAATTTCATGGAGAATATTTTTGGAATATTTATGAATTTCTGGAGCAAAAATATGCCAGAGGGGGGTTGCCAGGAGGCCACCACACATCTGGCCGCGCCCACCCTAGGGCGCGGCCAGATGGCTTGTGGGCCCCCTGCTGGCCCTCCGACGTCCATCTTGTCCTATATGGTGTGTTTTACCCTAGAAAAAATCATAAGATTACTTTCGGGACGAAGCGCCGCCGTCTCGAGGTGGAAACCTGGGCAGAGGCCCTTTTTCTCTCCGGCAGTGTGATTTTGCCGGGGAAATTTCCCTCCGGGAGGGGGAGATCGAAGCCATCGTCATCACCAACGCTTCCTCCTTCGTGGGAGAACCAATCTTCATCAACACCAGCACCAGCACCGTCTCATCTCCAACCCTAGTTCATCTCTTGTATTCAATCTTTGTCTCAAAACCGCAGATTGGTACCTGTGGGTTGCTAGTAGTGTTGATTGCATCTTGTAGTTGATGCTTGTTGGATTAATTGGTGAAAGATATTATGTTCAGATCCTTTGTCACCATCATTATACCTCTGATCTTGAACATGTTGATGAGGTGTGAGTAGTTACTATTGTTCCTGAGGACATGGGATAAGTCTTGTCACAAGTAATCATGTGAAATTGGCATTCGTTCGATATTTTGATGATATGTATGTTGTTGCTTCCCTTAGTGGTGTCGTGTGAACGTCGACTACATGACACTTCACCATGTTATGGGCCTAAGGGAAGGTATTGTGGAGTAACAAGTAGATGATGGGTTGCGAGAGTGACAGAAGCTTAAACCCCAGTTTATGCGTTACTTCATAAGGGGCTGATTTGGATCCACACGTTTCATGCTATGGTTAGATTTATCTTAATTCTTCTTTCGTAGTTGTGGATGCTTGCGAGAGGGGGTAATCATAAGTGGGTTGCTTGTTCAAGTAAGAACAGCACCTTAGCACCGGTCCACCCACATATTAAATTATCAAAGTAGCGAACGCGAATCAATTCAACATGATGAACATGACTAGATAAAAATCCCCATGTGTCTTCGGGAGCACCTTCTTCATATAAGAACACTTTCCGGCCTGTCCTTTTCTGTAAAAAGGATTGGGCTACCTTGATGCACCTTTGTTACTATTGTTACTTGTCACTTGTTACAAATTATCTTGATGCAAAACTATCTACTACTGTCACTAACAGCACTTGCAGAGAATACCTTGCTGAAAACTGCTTATCATTTCCTTCTGCTCCTCGTTGGGTTCGACACTCTTACTTATCGAAAGGACTATGATTGATCCCCTATACTTGTGGGTCATCAATTGCCCGGCAAAGAAAATGAATAAAGGAGTTATTAATTACTTGATATTAGGAAATGAACTAAAGAGGCCGACATAGTGCGATAATAATTGAAATTACCTGTCGAGCATCCAATACAGGTTGACGTATTCTTTAGAGTCTTTACGAAGTGAGTCCAGTACTTCAACAGTTCCCTCGTCAACTCTAATGATTAGCAGGATCCAGTGGAATCTGCGCACACATTTGTATAAGCGGGCATGCATAACTCATCAACCACACTTAACATCGAGTAAGCAAAAATAAAATTTGTAGTACAAGACAGTAACACTCACCTGAAGTTGGAAGGAAAAAGTATTTCTGGTCTGGTATGTAATTCCTTCAAAAATTGTAGCAAGTTATTCTCTGTGTCTTGTTTGTGGTCAATTAACATTTGTTCATTAACGGTATTTGGGTCAATGAACCCAATGCCATAAACTCCATCTCTTTTCAATTCAAACATCTTCATTCTGCATAATACCACACAAAAGAATATAGTGAGGTTAATTACAGGCAATGAACGAGGTGAGTTAGAGACTTAAATTACAGAAAGAAATCACTTACAGATAATATAAACTAACAAGAGATTTGTCGAGTGCGACTTGATTGAATAACTGAAAAAATTCTGGCTAGTCCATCCACAGAGAGTTTGCATGGAAGTAATGCTCTGGCTTGACTTTCACCATGAGGCCCTCTTGCCCGGCGTTTATTTCTCTCAGGTACCAGTCATGCAAGTTGCGCATTTGCGTTGATAGAAACTTCTCCTCGCCAGGTCTGACCAGAGGGTTCCCGCGGACATATTGCCATGCTACTTCCTTCGGATCCAACTTAAGCATTTCCTCGTGGCCTAGGAGTGCTTCAACAGTGATACCAAGCTTTCTAGCATTCTCTCTATCAGCGTCGGTTACCGCCGTATCGGTACTCACCTTGAGCGGGGGGATCGATTGCACTGCCTGTTCTCCGAGCTGGGGAACAGTTTTCCCGCATTTATTACTACTACCTGAACGGCTCGACGATTGTTTTTGTTGTTGATGATATGACTTGCTAATAGAGCGTTCATAGTTTGATGGCTTTTTCTCCACAGCCGGTTTAGCAAGATCCACAAAGTGTTGTACGATTTTCTCAGATATTTTCTCCTTTGGCGGCGGGGGCGGTGTCGGTGCAAAATGGGCCTTCACTTCGAAAGCCACTTGGGCTTCGGTTTCCTTGGCAGTCATCTCGTAAGCTAACTTCCTTTTGGAAGGAGGAGGCTCGGGTTTCGTATTTGGTGCTCTCTTCCGCTTTGGAGTCGGCTCACGCGGCGGAGATCGATATCGTGGACTCGCGCTAGGCTCCGTCTCGGGGTGGGGTGGACTCGGCTGACGCGGCGGAGATCGATATGGCGGACTCGGGTTGCGCTCCGTGTCGGGGTGGGGTGGAGTCGGCTGACGCGGCGGACTTGGAGGAGGAGTCTGTGGCCTTGGCATCGAGTTTGGAAACACGATGCATTCCTTTTTCCATACAATGATAGCACGTATGGCTTCTCCCAGTGTCAGCTGCTCCTCCCCTTGACCTCCAGGAAAGTCAAGCTCTAGTGAGTGATATCCCGACATAACTTCATCCACCCCGACACGAGCATAGCCAGGTCGAATCGGATTGCCGTGGATGGTTGTTTTAGGTGCATTCGGTAAAGCAAAGCCGACCGCCACCTTCATGGATATGTTCTTCATTTTCATGTGTAGCTCACAAGGTGTCCTCTCTTGGATATCATCCACGGGGTAGCGAGCCAGCAGCGCATCATCGGCCGGGACCCCCGTGGAACCCACGCTGCTTTTCCGCATAGATGGGACGGTACTATCCAATGCTGGATCTGTTTACTCCTGCCGCGAAGATGCCCTTTGCTGGCTAATTGTGTCAATTTGCTCCTGCTGCCGCTTTAACATGCTCAGCAACTCCTTGTTCTGTATTTCTACCATCTTAAGCCGGTCTGCATCCTGCTTCTTCTTTCTCAAACGGCTTCTGTAACTGGCGTTGTACTCCGCAAACCCCTCAATCCAGGGAACAACGCCTTTGCCTCGTGTTCATCCCGGGTGTTCAGGATTCTTGAGGGCGCGTGTAAGCTCGTCGTTCTCTCTCTCGGGCTGGAATGCCCCCGTTCGAGCCTCTTCTATTGCATCAAGTAAAGCGACCGAGGCTTCTTGAAGACTTGCCTGTTCAATAATCTTCCCTGTCTTTGGGTCCAACTTTCCCCCATGCGCATAAAACCAAGTCCTGCACCTGTCGGGCCAACCCGTTGTTTGTGGAGTGACCCCTGCAGCAATCATCTTTTGCTCAGATTCATCCCACTTAGGCACCCTAGTCTTGTAGCCACCTGGCCCCAGAACATGGTGAAACTTTTTTTTCTCAGCATTTATCTTGTTTATTCTCGACCGTTCCTTAGCTTCTTCCGATTCCTTGAACTGCACAAATAAGTCCCATTGATCTTTTACCTTCTCTAGTGATCCAGTGAATTCTGGAGTCTTCTTTCCCGTGTTGACGTAGTTGGACCATAATTTTTTCTTCCAAGTCTGCAATTGTGTGGCCATCTTCTTAAGAGCAAACTTCTTGACTTTCTCCCGTTAGCTATCTGTGAAACCCTCTGATAGGGTGAAATGTGACATGAGCGTATCCCAAAGAAGATTTTTTGCTCTTTCGTCGACAAAACTAACTCCTCGATCTTCCTTTGGCTTATTCCATTCTTGAACGGTGATCGGGATTTGGTCCCTAACAATAACTCTGCATTGATGTATAAATTTGTCCGCATGCTTTTTAGGAGTAATCGGTTCGCCATCTGCTTTGATTTCATCGATGTTGTACTTTTTGCCATCGGGCAACTTTTTGGCCGGGCCTCGTACTGCCCTTGTAGAAGATTTGCTCGATCCGGAGGGCTAAAAGAAGAAAGATTCATTAATATATATATATATATATATATATAAATATACAAATCAATTAATACATCTAATGATCACCAGAGGCCAAATATATATACCTCGCCGGACTTTGTTAATTGGAGAAAAATTTCTTCGCGATCACTGTCAGCTGGTTCCCCTTCGTCTCTTGGTTGTTCTTCCTCAATTCTCTCACCGGATGGGTTAAGATATTGTGTGCCATCATCTATCATGTCGTACACGACATTCTGTTGATCATCGTCTCTGTCTCTACCGTCCATAGCTTAACTAATCCAGAACAAATATAAAACAATTAGAATGCATTCAATAAGCAAAACCGGAGATATGCAATCAATACAAGGCAATGCAACAATATGATCATATATATTATTATCATATAATATCACTAATACATCTCGAGTAATCCAGTTAATGCATCATCGAATATTATCACTAATACATCGTCTTGAATATGATTATATAATGTCACTAATACAGATCCAGTTGACGTCTCGCGGCGCAGGCGGTGGACACTCAAAGAGAAGGAACCATCACAGGATCATAGCTCGGGTGAGATCCCAGAAGAACCTGCCAGGTATTGGTGAACCTGACGTCCAACGCAACCATGTAGCGACGGACATGCTCGTACTCCTCCCTGACACGACGACGTGCCACCTCCGCAGGGGCCGGCTCCCTCCGCACCGATAGTGGTCCACGCGACCGCCACCAAAGAACCTCCGGGTCGACGACGGGAGCCTGATTCCTCACCAAGTTGCGCCCCTCGGAAGGTAGCACCTCCCAGTGCCAGCCCAGCGGAGCCCAGTCCCGGACATGGCGCCTCTCAAGCAGGTTGTCGCCGCCGAGTCGACGACGAGGATGCGGGCCAGGCATCGTCGACTCAACGGCTACGCTATGCAACTAAACATTTAAACATCTAAACATCATATATCTGCCTAATATAAAATAGCTAATGCCTAATAAAAAGTCTCATTTACTAAAACATATTAACATCTAAACCCTAAACATCTAAACATCATATATCATCCTCCGGCGATCGTCGGGGACTCCTCATCGACGATCGTCGGGGACTCCTCACCGACGACCGACGATACTTGACTTCATTATTTCCAACTAAAACAACTAAACAACTAAAACAACTAAACAACTAAACAATATGAACAACTAAAACAACTAAAAAACCTAAACAACTAAACAATATGAACACTTAATTAACTAAAACAACTAAAAATCCTAAACAACTAAACAATATGAACAACTAAACAATATGAACACTTAATTAACTAAAAAACCTAAACAACTAAAACAATATGGCCGCGGAGGAGGGGGATCGGAGCAGGGGGCAGGAGCTCACCGGCGACGACGTACGGGGCTCGGGGCGGAGGCGCGGGCGCCGATGACGGGGCTCGGGGAGGAGGCGCGGGCGGCGACGACGGGGCTCGGGGAGGAGGACGTCGGAGGCGAGGAGGAGCGGCGCCGGCGCGGGCTCGGGCCGCGGCGGTGCTTGGAGAAGTAGGCGGGGATCGAGGCAGGCGCGCGCGGAGGAGTGGCGGTGGCAGGCAGCGTGGCGGCGACGGCGAGAAGCGTGGCGGCGCCGGCGCGGGCTCGGGCGGCGCTTGCGAGCAGGGCGGCCGGACGGCGATGTCGAGGGCGCGCGTGGGCAGCCTGGCGGCGTCGTCGAGCGGGCGTGAGATGGGAATGATTTGGGAAGGAAGAAGTGGGGTTTAAATAGGGGGGCCTCTTTAGTCCCGGTTGGTGTCTCCAATCGGGACTAAAGACCCTTTAGTCCCGGTTGGTATCACCAACCGGGACTAAAGGCCTCATTTTCGGCGGCCCAAATTCCCGCGCGGGAAGGGGACCTTTAGTCCCGGTTGGTCTCTCCAACCGGTACTAAAGGTTGCGCGCTGACGCGGGTGGGAGTTTAGTCCCACCTCGCTAGTTGAGGAGCACGACGACCAGCTTATAAGCCCCGCTGTGAGAGAGGCAGCACGAGCCTCTCTCAAACCGAACACGTGCCTACTGTGTCGCTATTACTCTGCCCTGTTGGGCCCACTAGCAGATGCTCTACGGGCCTACATCCTGCCCCTGTTGGGCTTCTAGTCGTATGCAGGCCGTGTAGCACTGCCCAGTAGGCGGGCATTTTTTTATACAAAGACATTTAGTCCCGGTTGGTGGAGCCAACCGGGACTAAAGGTATATTTTCTCTTTTTTGTTTTGTTTTGTTTTTCTAAACAGGACAGTTTCTGTTTTTAGATTTGGAATAACTGTTAGAATATTTATATTTTTTGAATGAATCTTTTTGCTTTAGGTCAAAAAAAATACAAACTTTCTGTTAGTGCCAGTAGTTTTCAAATTTAAATAGTTTAAATTTGAATTCTTTTGAAATTTGTGTGAATCAATAGTTTGTGAATAACTTTAGTTTAAAAATAGATTTTTGAGTGATTGTTTTTACTGTTGTTTAATATTAGTATGTTTTATCATTATGTTCAATTTGGGAATTTTAAGATATTTTAAATAGGTGTTTTAATCAAAACCAGATTCTGTTTAACTCTTTTAGTTTTATACCTTCATTTGTTTTAATCAAAAGCAGTACAAATGAACTCTGAAAATGTTGAAACTTGGCATGGTATCATCATTTCACACACATAGCATGTGCTAAAAAGTTGAGAGGGTTACGGCAAAAACTGGATGCACTTTGTGTACAAACTGGACCATCTCCTTCGAAGTACGAGGGTTTCGGACGAAAACTCATCTGTTACAAAGGCATTTCATTTTTTTAAACTTATTTCAACTTCAGACTTTTTGTGCATTCAATTTGCACCATTCAAAGCCACATTCTCAAATTTCAACCCTTTATAACTTCATTTGCTATTTTTCATGAATTTAATGATTTTTTTGCGCCGAATGACCCTGAAATTGAAAAGCAGTACAAATGAACTCTGAAAAGGTTGAAACTTGGCATGGTATCATCATTTCACACACATAGCATGTGCTAAAAAGTTGAGAGGGTTATGGCAAAAACTAGATGCACTTCGTGTACAAACTGAACCATCTCGGCTACTCACTAGAGAAGAAAGTGATGACGGTGAAGCCGATCACATCCCAGAGTGGGATCTTGGGGTATAAAACTTTTTCTGAGCGTGTGTCCCTTGCTTATTGCGCCGTAACCATGGACAATCTTCATCATTTAACATGATGCTTGGGTCAGTCTTCACTGTGAAGGGAGGAATTTCATCAAACTTTTCATAATCTTCCGACTTGTCTGTCTTGTCCTCCACTCCCACGATGTTTCTTTTCCCTGAAAGAACTATGTGGCGCTTTGGCTCATCGTATGATGTATCCGCTTCCTTATCTTTTCTTTTTCTCGGTTTGGTAGACATGTCCTTCACATAGAAAACCTACGCCACATCATTGGCTAGGACGAATGGTTCCTCTGTGTACCCAAGATTGTTGAGATCCACTGTTGTCATTCCGTACTGTGGGTCTACCATTACCCCGCCTCCTGTAAGATTGACCTATTTGCACCGGAACACAGGGACCTTAAAATCATGTCCATAGTCAAGTTCCCATATCTCCTCTATGTAACCATAATATGTGTCATTTTCCCTATTGGTGTTTGCTGCATCGTCAAAGCGGACAACACTGTTTTGGTTGGTGCTCTTTTTATCTTGGGCAATCGTGTAAAATGTATTCCCATTTATCTCATACCCTTGGAAAGTCAATATAGTCGAAGATGGTGTCCTGGCCAACAAGTACAGATCATCTTCAACAATGTTGTCATTCATGAGATGTGTTTGCAACCAACCGCCGAAAGTCCCCATGTGTTCACGTGTAATCCAGTCGTCAGACTGCTCCGGGTGTTTGGAGCGTAGAATATTCTTGTGTTCATTGATATACGTGGTCACCAAGGTTGAATTTTGTAGAACTGTGTAGTGGGCTTGCGCCCAAGAATTCCCGTCCCTACATATTATTGAGTTTGGTCCTAGCGTGCCTTTTTCACGCAGTCTCCCCTCATGCTGTGATTGAGGAACACCAATCGGCTTAAGGTCAGGAATAAAGTCAACACAAAACTCAATGACATCCTCTGTTTCATGGCCCTTGGAGATGCTTCCTTCTGGCCTAGCACGGTTACGAACATATTTCTTTAAGACTCCCATGAACCTCTCAAAGGGGAACATATTGTGTAGAAATACAGGACCCAGAATGGCAATCTCTTCGACTAGGTGAACTAGGACGTGCGTCATAATATTGAAGAAGGATGGTGGGAACAACAACTCGAAACTGACAAGACATTGGACCAAATCATTCTGTAACCTTGGTAGGATTTCCGGATCGATTACCTTCTGAGAAATTGCATTGAGGAACGCACATAGCTTCACAATGGCTAATCGAACATTTTCTGGTAGAAGCCCCCCTCAATGCAACCAGAAGCAATTGCGTCATGATCACGTGGCAGTCATGAGACTTTAGGTTCTGGAATTTTTTCTCTGCCATATTTATTATTCCCTTTATATTCGACGAGAAGCCAGACGGGACCTTCATACTGAGCAGGCATTCAAAAAAGATTTCCTTCTCTGCTTTGGTAAGAGCGTAGCTGGCAAGACCTTGATACTGTAGCTTTGGATGCATGCTGTCTTTTTCGTTCATACGTTGCTGGTCCTGCCGTGCCTCCGGTGTATCTTTTGTCTTCCCATACACGCCTAGGAAGCTTAGCAGGTTCATGCAAAGATTCTTCATCACATGCATCACGTCGATTGCAGAGCAGACCTCTAGGACTTTCCAATATTCTAGCTCCCAAAATATAGATTTCTTCTTCCACATGGGGGCGTGTCCGTGAGCGTCATTCGGAACAGATTGTCCGCCAAGACCCTTTCCAAAGATTACTTGTAAATCCTTGACCATATCAAGTATATCATCACCAGTATGGAGGACAGGCTTCTTTCGGTGATCTGCCTCACCTTTGAAATGCTTGCCTTTCTTTCTTAAGGCATGCTTGGTCGGAAGAAACCGACGATGTCCCAGGTACACATTCTTCTTGCATTTGTCCAAATATATACTTTCAGTCTCATCCAAACAGTGCGTGCATGCATGGTATCCCTTGTTTGTCTGTCCTGAAAGGTTACTAAGAGCAGGCCAATCATTGATGGTTACAAACAGCAACGCTCGTAGGTCAAATTCCTGCTGTTTGTGCTCATCCCACACAGGTACACCTTTTTTATTCCACAGCTGTAAAAGTTCATCAACTAATGGCCTTAGGTACACATCAATGTCGTTACCGGGTTGCTTAGGGCCTTGGATGAGCACTGGCATCATAATGAACTTCCGCTTCATGCACAACCAAGGAGGAAGGTTATAGATACATAGAGTCACAGGCCAGGTGCTATGATTGTTGTTCTGCTCCCCAAAAGGATTAATGCCATCTGCACTTAAACTAAACCATAAGTTCCTTGGGTCATCTGCAAAGTCCGGCCACTCTCTCTCGATTTTTCTCCACTGCGACCCATCAGCGGGTACTCTCAACTTCCCGTCTTTCTTACGGTCTTCTTTGTGCCATCGCAACATCTTGGCATGCTCTTTGTTTCTGAACAGTCGTTTCAACCGTGGTATTATAGGAGCATACCACATCACCTTGGCAGGAACCCTCTTCCAGCTGCGGCGCTCGCCCTCAACATCATCACCAGGGTCATCTCGTCTGATCTTATACCGCAATGCACCGCATACCGGGCATGCATTCAAATTCTCGTACTCCTCACCGCGGTAGAGGATGCAGTCATTAGGGCATGCATGTATCTTCTGCACCTCTAATCCTAGAGGGCAGAGAACCTTCTTTGCTTCGTACGTACTATCAGGCAATTCGTTATCCTTTGGAAGCTTCTTCTTCATTATTTTCAGTAGCTTCCCAAATCCCTTGTCAGATACACCATTCTCTGCCTTCCATTGCAGCAATTCCAGTGCGGTACCGAGCCTTGTGTTGCCATCTTCGCAATTTGGGTACAACAATTTTTTGTGATCCTCTAACATGCGCTGCAACTTCAACTTCTCCTTTTCACTTTCGCAGTTTTTCTTTGCATCAGCAATGGCCCGACCAAGATCATCAGCGGGCTCATCTAATGCCTCTTCTTCAGCTTCTTCTTCTTCATTCTCTTCCCCCATTGTAGTACCATCGTATTCAGGGAACCCAGGATAGTTGTCATCATCCTCTTCTTCTTCATTCTCTTCCATTAGAACCCCTCTTTCTCCGTGCTTGGTCCAACAGTTATAGCCGGACATGAAACCGGAGGTAAACAGGTGGACGTGAATGTCTTTTGAGCTAGAGTAATTCTTATCATTCTTACAGATACCACATGGACAACACATAAAACCATTCCGCTTGTTTGCCTCAGCCGCATGCAGAAAACTATGCACGCCATTAATGAACTGGGGAGAGCGTCGGTCATCGTACATCCATTGCCGACTCATCTTCATTACACAACACCGAAAAGACCAAATTAAGACAAGTTCATACATAAAGTTCATACACACTTCTTCTCATAAAACAACAAAAAACTATCTAGCTAAAGCATTTAAATGCAACAACAAATGCGATCAAAATCGCAACTAAGGTAATAATTGATCCAACAGCATAATGATACCAAGCCTCTTTATTAACGGCATATTTTCTAGTCTTTCTAATCTTCAAGCGCATTGCATCCATCTTGATCTTGTGATCATCGACGACATCGGCAACATACAACTCCAATTTCATCTTCTCTTCTTCAATTCTTTTCATTTTTTCTTTCAAATACTCGTTTTCTTCTTCAACTAAATTTAACTTCTCAACAAGAGGGTCGGTTGCAATTTCCGGTTCACATACCTCCTAGATAAAAATATCTATGTCAACTTGATGGGCATAATTGTCATAAACACGAAATGCAACAAATAGTTATAAAATAGAATATACCACATCCGAATCATAAACCGGACGAGGGCCGACGGGCACGGATATCAAAGTCATGGCACTATGTATAACAAACAATTATACAAGTAAGAAAATTATACAAGTAACTATCTAAATCATACAAATGAGATTTTTTTTATAAAAAGGATAAGAACAAGAGGCTCACCAAGGTGGTGCCGGTGACGGGACGGTGCGGGCGATCGACGGTGGTTAGAACGGGGACGGGAAGGCACTAAGTAAACCACACCTACACATATGCAAACTAAGAAGTTAATTTGAGCTCAAATTGCATATAAATCAAATAAACTCCCACATAATTACTCCCAAACTAAAACCTACAAATCACTATACTTATAGAGCATTGCACGAGCTAATCTAGCAATGAGAGATGAAAAGACAAAGTTGCTAACCTTTGTGAACACTTGGATAGATGGGGTGCCTTCAAATCTTGACAAATCTTTGGCAAAAATGGAGGATGAGCTCGAGCAAGGGGAAGAACAGAGGAGAGAAAGGGGAAAACAGAGAGAATGGGCTCGGGCTAGACGAAGGGTTTATATAGGGACGTATTTAGTCTCGGTTGGTTATACAAACCGGGACTAAAGGTCCACCTCTAGTCCCGGTTTGTGATACAAACCGGGACTAAAGGGTCTCGTGGGGGCCCCAGCCTGACACCAGCCTGCCACCACCGCTTTAGTCCCGGTTTGTATCACAAACCGGGACTATAGGTATAAAATGAACCGGGACTAATGATGCCCGTGCCCTCGATCGCTCCTAGCCGTTGGAACCGGGACTAATGGTCACATTAGTCCCGGGCCGTAATCAAACCGGGACTAAAGGGGCGGACGAAAGGTCTTTTTTCTACTAGTGATGTTTGCCTAGAGCCGAAACTCGGCGTACTATCTACCGCAGCACCCCCAGCGATCCGATTTGCCGAGATCTTTTATTGTGTGCTAGGAAAGCCTCTGTTGAGGGACCAGAGGGTGATGTGTGGCTCCTTTTCCGAGTTCAGACCTCGGCATTTTTGTTTTGCCGAGTTCAGTACCCGGCAAAGCCTCTATCAGCAATTTTTAAAGTTTTATTTTTCAATTAGCCCTGCAATAAGACACATATAGCAATAATATCACACAAAAATAGAAATTATATCACTTCCCACATATCACAACTATTACCACATTATATTCAAACCACCACTCCACAACATACATAGCAAAACTATGTTCTCAAGCAGACAAACATAAATATAGGCATAGGAAGTTCACAAGCACAAGTATATGCATAGGAAGTTCACAAGGACAAAGTTCATCAATTAACTCGGAGTTCACATGATTTGGAGTTCGGAGTGGCACCATCACGAGTAGTCATTGGGCTTGCTTACCCAACTCTGGATACAGCTGCCGGCACATTGTTCGACCCAGGCGATGGATTAAGATGTAAGCACATGAGACAATAAGATAAATGGTAAGGACGAACATGATGATTGAAAATTTTCAAAGGAAACTCACCAAGTTCAAGCCAAGAGCATGTGGAGGATGGGTTTGTGTCTCTGGCATAGATATGCCGTTGATAGCAAAAACTTCGGCCACCATCGCTTGCAACGACTGCATTTGCACATTATGTGACTCGAGCCTAGCCCGGTCTTCATCCCATGCTCTCTGGACCTCCTCCCGTAGTTTCCTTTCTTCATCCAGCCAGGCCTACAGTATGTCAATACAATGTCATCAACATTGCAATGCAAACATGCATGACCATGGAGGATCAATGAAGAAGAACTGGCCTGAATTTCCTCAAACATGACCACATAATGCACAAGGCGAGGCTCTATGATTGCACTTGAGCTCGTACTCCTAGCCCAGATCATGGAGAGTCCAGAAGGGTGGAGGCCTTGACGGAATCGACATGAACCACCATCCGCCTGCCCACCCGGCCTGCCGCCTCTAGAGAGAATAGCCACCTTAGGCGGAAAGTCCCCCTCGAGGGGATTAGACTGGTCCCCATGCACCTCCTTGTACTTGTCGATGTATTTCTCCGCCTTTAACCGGGATTTAGGGCTGATCAAGTCATTCTTCGGGTGGAGATGGTCTTTGTCCTTGTCCGCTTTCTTACATTTCGAGCTCCACGCCCAAAAGAAAGAGAGGGCAACACATGTTGCTTTTTTTGCAAAAGAAAGTGATAAGAACCATGAAGGGCACACTCGTGCATGAAGGAGAAATTGATGGGAAGAAATGAAGGTTGTTGCTTACATGTTTGTCGATGATATCATTGATGGTGAGGTTGCCTTTACGGTGTGCTGGAGCACCCATCAACCAACGTCGAGCCGCTACTACCTCGTGTTCAGCCTGCCTCTCTGGACTTGTCCACCTTTCGACGATATTCTCCCAACACGGCATTTTGTCGGTGCACCACCGAGGAACCGCCTAAGTAAATAAATACATCTTAGGAAAGAAGCTAAGTTGCGGTCATGTAGGGAATAATAAGCAATGATCACTTACCTTCAAGTACTCTTGACGCATAAGATGCTTTCGCTGGGCTTCCTTTTTTGCAAGCTTTATCTTGAGTTGTTCCGCGTGATACTTGACCACGCACCAGATGCGCCCTTCATAGTGCATGTCGTGGACAAGCTTCTTGGCAATATTTTCTACGACCGCATTTACGTGATTGTGCTCATCCTCGGCACAAGTAAAGGAATCCTACAATCGTGCATACAGGCGCAAAGGATTAAGTCATGAGTACAACAATTTTTAAGCTTTTGGTATTGACCTTGCGGTGTTTCAAAGGAACATACCCAGAAATCGTTGACCACACGCATGGCGGGTGTTGTCGTAGACCCTCTTTCTTCTATCCGGGAAATCCTTTGCGTGTTTATAGTGTTCCCATAAACAATGGAAAGCCAAGTCATTCTGTATGTGATGAAATATTCTAACTGCGGAATCTAGTAATTCGCGAGTCGAGCAAACCACTTACTTGTCTCCAACTGGTTTAAGCACCATGTGTTTATGCGCAAAGATGCGATGCCGGATCCGTTGCCTACACTGCGATGGGCGGCGTCTTTCTCCAACGCCGGACTGGATGGCTCGCCGGAATGGCACGATGGATCTCTCTACCTTGATCGACCTGGCCTATGCTTCCTCCGGAATGGCGACGGCAAGATCGTGGAGGGGCGACATCTGCGCTCCGGTGAGAGGATCCAAAGCGGAAGTGAGATGGTGCTTCTCGACTGCGTCGTCCGTGTCGGCGTCCGTGTCTATCCAGATCGGCGGCGCCTGACGCTAGCTCCGGGTGCTCTATCACCGGTGTCACGGTCACCCTCGACGTCTCTCTCCCCGCCGAGCTCTGGATCGCGATTTGAGACATTAGCCGACATTGATGAGGAGGCGGGCGAGATCTCGGAAGAGGGCCGTTTGGCCAATGAAATGGTGAATACTGTACTCGCCGGTGATGTTGTTGGAGACTGTGCCGATCCCTCGGAGGAACCCTGGTCGGTAGTGCGGCCTAGGATGAAGAAGACGGATGCGGAGCTTCTGCAGGAGTTCTGGAACGACGTGGGATTCCCTACGCCGGCGTCCAGGACGTGGGAGAGGGGCAACTGCAGTTCAGCAAAGGTAGTCAATGTTCTTGCTCACGATTATTCGCTTCCATGCAGGGATGAGATGCGTGCTGGAGCAGCTGCTTCACCGAACGTACAGCGGCCACCGCCGGCTCCGGCGCGGCTTCGTCGAGGGGTCTGCATCAGGCCATGGAAGGGGCCTCTACCGCGGCCCAGGATAACGCCGCCGGCGGCGTTGGCTGCGTTCCTGCCGGCCTCCCAAGCGGATGCGTCGTCGTCGGCGGTGACCAGTCAAGCGGAAGAAACGGGCGCTGCTGTTCAAACGGCGCCGCATCATGCTGCATGCGTTTGTGATCGCGTTGATCGCGGCACTAGCGCTCACGTTGACTGCGCGGACGGTCAATCGAAGCTGCACCGAACTAAGAACCTGTTGCAGGCTCATGGGCCCAGCGCCAGAGTGGCCACACAGGCCACGCGTATGGGCCGTACGCTGAGGAGGGCTGACATGTTCCAGCACGGGGTCCTGCGGCGCCCTAGACTCGTCTGCGCGGTTTCGCATCTTCACTGCTCGTCTTCCCCGCCGCCGCTTTCCTACGCTACGGTGCTGCGCCGATCAACGCCTCACATGGCTGGCCGGAATGGCAACCCGCCCAAGGGGGCTCCGCCAGTGGGACAAGCAGCTGCAAACCCCGGACACTCTGCCGGCTTCGGCGTCGCAGCTGGTCCTCTGCGTTTTGGTGCAGCGCTGGCCTCAAGCTCCAACGCTCCTCCTTCCGCACAGCGGGTCGCGGCCCCGACGCCGCCGCCGGTCATCTTCGGTGCCGCCAACCAGCCTGCCCCCGAGGCGCCCCCTGCTCGCCGCCACAAGAACAAGCGCAAGGGGGGGACGTCGTGATGCCACTACCGCTGGTGCCGTCCCTCCGGCTGCGCGCCCTCCGCCGACATTCCCGCCCCCAGCTGTGGTGGCCGCTCAGGATATTCAGAATCAAGATTCACGTGAAATCCATCCGGTGGCTTTGGGCGCTGTTGATGCTACTGGACATGTGCCGAAGGGTAAAAAAACTGGCCTTTGGTGCTTCAAATGCAGAACAAATGATCATCTCTCCAAGGATTGCGCAGTCATTCACTACTGTCACATTTGCGACAATAACAAGCACCCATTGCATCGCTGCACTGTTCTCAAGCAACCAAGGCCTACTGCATCGCTCGGTGGATGCGGTTTGGTTAACGCAATGTTCGTGCAGTTCCCAGACACATTGTTCAAGGAGAATCTTGCGCCACCAATTTTGCCAACTGCTTTGGTTACGATTTCTGGTGGTTCTTTGTCTGCTGATGTGGTGGAGGCCGAGGTCGCTAAGATAGCCTCGGTCCAGAGCTCATGGAAGTGGGAAGCCGTCCATCATGGAGCCAATACTTTCTTAGTTTCGTTCCCGTCCGTGGAGATTTTGTAGCGTGTGGCCGCTTTTGAGTACAATGTCAAACCCCATGACGTGAAGATTACTTTTAGTGAATGGAAAGTTGAGGAGGTTTCATCGCTACTTCCTTTGCAGGCAGTTTGGGTTCATGTCACAGGTGTCCCACCACCTCTCCGCCATTTCCTTGGTCTGTGGGCAGTGGGATCAGTTATTGGCGCCACGCAGGATGTCGACTTGGTTTGCTTGCGCCGACATGGAATTGTGCGAATCCAGGTGGCTGTTCACTCTTTGGATATTTTCTCAAAAAAAGATGGGTCTGATGAAGGCTCGGTCTCCTCTGATGTTTATGTCAAGCTCAATGGATATGCGTTTCGGTTTGTGCTGGAGGGGGATGATTTCGTCCCCGATGCTGACTTCATTCCGCGGATTTGGGAGCATCATGATGATGGGCATGACGATGGTGCTAACCGCGATGAGGATATGCCAGATAGGGATGCAAGCAAGAGACCAAAAGGCGCCCAATATGATGGTGGAAGTACGGTGTCGGGGGCTCAAACAACCACCGTTCCCATGCAGACTTCTCAGTTGGGCTCTGACTTCGCTACACTTCCACACCAAACCAATAATTTGCAAAACATAGCTCATGATATGACAGTATCACCTCGGGTGCAACCCACGACGCAGTGGCGGATGCAGGAACAATTTCGTGGTATGGCGGAGGTTACTAGTATACATGTCTGAGCTCAAATCTTGAATGAAGTACCATATAGATCAAGTATACATGGCATGTGTTAGGTATGGCAGCAGCCAAAGCTTGCCAGATTGCTGGCTTCGCCACTGCCACGATGTCTCCTGCTTGTGAAGTACGGCGATCAGACATTGCTCCTCCAGTCCAGGGGGCTACTCTGCTGCAGGTACAGGCGGTAGCTACTGATGGTCTAGCGGCAGCTACAACGCCCATGCGAGCGGCCCTGGAGGCGCCAGCTGCCGGGCGTGCAAAACATCCATCCATGCACGTGCATGGGGATGCTGCGGAGGCTTCCATGCATGCATGTGCACCCATGCAGCCCGCAGCGGACGTGTTGGGTGATGTGCATGGGGTGGCTGCCCATGTGTGCATGTCAGCACGGGTGCACAAGGCTGATGGTGCATGTGCACCGCATGCTGCTGATGCAGCCTCTCTACTGGTGCAGCCGGCTGCGCGCGAGGTTGCACCGCCAGCTGAGCAGGCAGCTGCTGCTGCTTCGGTTCACGTGTGTGGATCCTCGACGGCATTCGCGACGGCTTCTTCAACTAGCACTTCGGTAGTCGTGCTTCCTCTTGGTCCAACGGCGGTCTGTGCGACTGGTTCTGCCTCGGCAACATTTGTGACCGCTCCGGTGGGTCCTGTGGCGCGTCCCTCTTCTCCAACCTCTGGGACAGTTCGGACTCCTCCAAGAGTACAGAATTCTTCACTTGCGGCTCAACCGAAGGCACCAACAGGTACTATGTCTGGAGGGCTGGCTTCGCCCCTTAGACGTAGTAATCGTCATTCCATGTCCGCTGATGGTTCCTCTACGACTGATGAGCATTCACTAGCGAAGGCAATGCGCCGCCAAGCCTCGAGGAATTTGGACCCTACGCCAGGTACCTCTTCCGTGCAATCTTTTCTTTCCTTTTCAGATACTCACATTTCCTCTAGCTTAAAGAATGTTGGTGTATCTATGGGAAAAAATGATGATGAAATTAACATGTCGATCGGGGCGCTTAAACACATGGAGATTGACCGTTTAAAGGTTTCTCCGAAGTGTAATAACACCCTACCTAACCCCGAAACCGAGGAGGATGATGAAACGGATGCCAACTATGATGGTCCGCTTATCTCCCACTTGGTTGGGGAGGTTACCGAGGTTGGTTTTGATGATGCAAGACCTGGGTCCATGTTTTGTGACTTCATAGCGTCTTCGCGGAAATCTAAATCGCACTCCTCTAAAAAGAAACAAAAACCGCCCAAGAAGGCGAAATGCTCCACTCCAATCCGAGTTTCCACATGAGAGGCATGTTTTGGAATAGCAGAGGTCTCTCAGACTTGGCTAAACATAAACACGTTAGTGATTGTGTGCGAGAACACGAATTGGATTTTGTGGCAATCTCCGAGGCTGGTAAATGTGACTTCCGCCCGCATGTCCTCGATCACCTATCAGGTGGTTTTGACTACACGTGGCATAGTCTACCAGCTCGTGGGAGGTCTGGAGGAATCCTTCTTGGGATACAGACCACGACCATGGATTTGTTGGCCTTTTCGACCGGTGAATTTCATATCAAATTCCACCTACGAAACAGGGCTGATAATTTTACATGGAGCCTGGTCGCAGTCTCTCTGGATGGGCAAAACACACCAATGGGTTATACAAAAAGGAAAAGCAGCGCCTCTGTACCATCATTGATGACCTCGACATAATTGCAGAGACCCGCACCTTATCTCAACAAGAGATTGAATTGAAAAATCAATCTAATGAGAAGGTTGCCCGTCTTCTACGAGAAGAGGAAATCAAATACTACCAGAGGTCCAAAGCTGACTTCATCCTCATGGGAGATAGTAATACAAGATACTTTCAATTGGTCGCCAATGGTCGCCATAGGAAGAAATGTATTCATAGTCTCCAACAGGATGAGGGGCGGATCGAAGGTCAGGAGGAGATCACCAAATACTACAAATCTCTGTTTGGGGCGCCGGATGAAGGGAATATCACCCTTGACGAGACCCGAATAGATGATATTCCACAAGTCACGGCAGAAGAGAACAATATCCTCATGGCACCTTTCTCAGAAGAGGAGGTGAGGGCGGCTGTGTTTCAAATGGAACACAATAAAGCTCCAGGCCCTGATGGTTTCCCCGCAGAATTCTATCAGAATTTCTGGGATATCATCAAGACCGACCTTTTGGAGTTGTTCAATTGTCTTCATGCCGACCGACTTGAGCTATTCAGGCTGAATTTTGGTGAGATTGTCTTGTTGCCGAAGATTAAGGAGGCCGAACGGATCCAGCAGTTCAGACCCATATGCCTCCTTAATGTTAGCTTCAAGATTTTCACCAAAGTGGCTACGAATAGGTTAAATTCGGTAGCTGACCATGTTGTCCGGCCATCTCAAACGGCATTCATGCAAGGACGGAATATACTAGATGGTGTAGTAATCCTGCATGAGACCGTCCACGAGATGCACCGGAAAAACATGAGTGGAGTGATATTCAAAATTGACTTTGAAAAAGCCTATGACAAGGTCAAATGGTCTTTCCTCAAACAGGCCCTAAAAATGAAAGGTTTCTCCGATAAATGGCGCCAGTGGATCGAAAATTTTGTAACTGGAGGTAGTGTGGCCATCAAAGTCAATGATGATGTAGGCCATTACTTTCAGACAAAAAAGGCCTACGGCAAGGTGACTCCATATCCCCAATGTTATTTAACATTGTTGCTGACATGCTGGCTATTCTGATTGAGCGCGCCAAGCTGGACGGCCAGATTGCAGGACTAGTGCCACACCTTGTGGATGGTGGCCTCTCTATTTTGCAATATGCCGATGACACAATTCTTTTTATGGAACATGATCTGGACAAGGCTCGAAACCTGAAACTCTTGCTTTCAGCGTTTGAGCAAATGTCGGGTCTCAAAATAAACTTCCATAAAAGCGAATTGTTCTGCTTTGGAGAAGCCGTTCAGGCGGCGGTCGACTATGCTGACCTATTTGGTTGTGCACATGGCCAATTCCCAATTAAATATTTGGGAATACCGATTCATTATCGGCGCCTCACCATTGCGGAGTGGAAGCATGTAGAGGAGCGTCTAGAGAAACGGTTGAGCAGTTGGAAAGGCAAACTGTTATCAGTTGGAGGACGGTTGGTTTTGATTAACTCTGTCCTCACAAATATGGTTCTCTTTAAATGGTTATTCAAACTTCTTACTGAGGATGGTGTTTGGCAAACCATGCTGCGCAATAAGTATCTAGGCCAAAAGACGTTGTCCCAGGCATTTTGGAAACCTGGCGACTCGCACTTTTGGGCTGGTCTAATGGCGGCGAAGAAACATCTCTTTCGCTTTGGGTCTTTCGCGATAATGGACAGGTCTGAGATTCGTTTTTGGGAAGACATCTGGCTAGGCAATGCCAGTCTCCAAGAACAATATCCTGCCTTATACAACATTGCTCGCGATAAGAATACTACTATTGCGCAGGTGCTTAGTTCATCCCCGCCGAATATTTCGTTCAGGCGGGATCTGATTGGCCCCCGACTTGTGTCATGGCATAATCTTTTATCTCGGCTGGATTCGATTAACCTGACACAAGGCCGGGATGTGTTTCGCTGGAACCTTACTACATCGGGGTCTTTCACCGTAGACTCTATGTATCGTGCACTCACACATTCTGAGGTACCGGTGAGTAATAACAAGAAAATTTGGAAGTCCAAGATTCCACTAAAAGTGAAAATCTTTATGTGGTATCTTCGTAGGGGAGTTGTGTTAACAAAAGACAACCTCGCACGACGCAACTGGCAAGGGAGTAAGAAGTGTTGTTTTTGTACTCATGACGAGACAATTAAACACCTCTTTTTCCAATGCAAGTTTGCACGTTCTACGTGGTCAGTCATCCAAATAGCGTCAAATTTGCATCCGCCCATAAGTGTTGCCAATATTTTTGGTCATTGGTTGGACGGTATTCCAAAAAGTTTTAAAACGCTAATAAGGGTGGGAGCGTATGCCTTAATTTGGTCGCTTTGGCTATGTAGAAATGATTTGGTTTTTAATGACAAAAATGCTTCTCCTCTGCAGGTTATTTTCCGGTGTACGCACTCGCTACGTACGTGGTCTATGCTACAACGACGGGAGTACCAACCGCTGTTCACGGCGGTGTGTACACGATTGGAGCAGGTGGCTACGGAGGTTTTTTCCCAACATGGGTGGCAGCATAACCTTCGGATCGATCCACCACCTCCTTCGACATAGGCATAGTGTCGGTCTATAAGACTCTACTGTTGTCGATTTGTCGATTTTTATTTCATGAATTTTTATTAGACCTTCGGATTTGGCTGTGTGCATCCTAGCTATGCAGAGGCCGGATGTTACTCATAATGCTTTGTATCCGCTTGATGCTACATTTTGAGATAATAAAATCGCCCTTTATCGAAAAATGTGTTTATGCGCATATGGTCGCCTAGGGAAGGCCCACACAACCACACTTTCGTCATCGTAGTGGTGACAGATGAACCCCTGCTCGGCCACCTCCACCTCATGGTCCGCATCAGCCGCCACTTGTGAGGGAACATCCCCATCCTGCGGATCCTAACGAACAACCAGTTGCCGCTCATCCTCCCCCTCCTCCATATCCTCGTCCTCCGCCTCCCTATCCTACTCCTAATACGGAAGCGCGGATGTCCCTTAGTCTCGAGGCTCGCAACAGGCAGGCACAACACTTGATGTGTCGAGGACGAAGAGCAGGTTCGTGCGTGGCCTCACTCAGTCTCTACGGCTGTTGCATGCAATGCCGCCGTCGGCACCCGTCCCGTGTGTTGCCGCCATTGCCTAGGAGGGCAATCGGCGTCGCAGGTTGTAGAGGACAAATACGAGGTGACGTCCAAGAATGGGGTGGCAGGGAGAAGAGCTTACTTGTCATAGTCGTCCCTCCCGTGGGCATCGCCTCCTAGAGGAGAAGGGAAGGGAGGGGCTCCACTGCCTCCTGCCGCCGCTGATGCAAACAATGGTGTGGTCGAGAGAGAGAGTCGAGCGATTCGAGCGTGCTGGCCCCAAATGGTATTTTTGTCTACTTGTGATGGGCCCATCTTGTCAGGGGAAAATCATTAAAGTTTTGGCAAAAGTATGGCAAAAAATGACTTTTTTTCAACAAAGGGTGGATTTATTGGCTCAAAATGGAGCATCAAGAAGATACAAAACACAATGAGCGCACACCCGGCATCTGCATAGCTAGGATGCACACAGCCAACACCAACTCACACACATGAAAAAACACGCCGGCAATTAGCAAAGTCATATAAAACCAAAGCTATGCGCAGGCGTGGGAAAAAAAGGCCCAAAACGATCTGATCTGCGATCGGCAAACTACAACAATGACTATATCCACACCAACCATTTCATGACACCACATGAACGACGAGGTTCTTCAACAGCAACGCCTTCTGAAAGGGAGCGACACTCAAGCACCGCCGTCACCGGATCCAACCGAAGCCAGCATCTAGGTTTTCGCTAAAAAAAAAAATCAGTCCGAGCATGTCCCAGCAATGCCTTGGACAAGGTCGCTAGCCATATAGGCGGGCTAGTGTTTCCCCCCTCCCGCCCCGGCTTCTCCGGTTCTCCCCTCGTCGTCCGCAGCTACCAGATCTGCCGACGGAATGGAGGCGGTACAAGACACCACATCCCTGCACCTGCAGGCGGCGATTCGATGGCTGCTGCAGACCATCCTTCCGAGCCTCAGCAAGCTGGATGGGTGGATCCGCCAAGCAGGGCTCGGCAGCGAGGTGGATGGGCTCAGGGACGAGATCGAGCAAGTGGACGGGGTGGTTGTAAAGTGAGAGAGAGAGAGATTGTTTGCTGCACATATTCTCATTGACATATCACATATTTATACACGTACAGGAAGATAAGATCAGCTAACGGGAACTAGCCTAACTACCCGAAGAAGAGGAGGAAGTGGGCGAGTGGGTAGCTGATCCTATGCATGCGCTAACAGAATAGCTGCTGCGTGGGCAGCGGTGTAGACGTCGTGTGGAGGACTGGTTCAACACCCCCCCGCAGGCGAAGCGTCGCCGGCGACGCAGAGGCTGGACCGGAACTCTTCGAAGACCGACGCCGGCAGCCCCTTGGTCATGATGTCGGCGAACTGCTGAGAAGTGGGCACATGAAGAACACGGACGTCTCCAAGCGCAACCTTTTCCCGTACAAAGTGTATGTCAAGCTCAATATGTTTGGTCCGCCGGTGATGCACCGGGTTGGCGGACAAGTAGACGGCTGAAACGTTGTCACAGTAGACGATGGTGGCGCGGCGGACGGGGCAATGCAGCTCGCCAAGAAGCTGCCGGAGCCACGAGCACTCCGCCACGGCATTGGCCACGGCACGGTACTCCGCTTCGGCACTCGACCGAGACACCGTTGGTTGTCGTTTGGACGACCAGGAGAGGAGCGACGAGCCGACGTAGACGCAATAGCCCGACGTAGAGCGTCGAGTGTCGGGGCAGCCGGCCCAGTCCGCGTCGGAGTAGGCAACGATGTCAAGCGAAGAGGAGGCATGGAGGTTGAGCCCCAGCGATGGAGTGCCGCGGATGTACCGCAAGATCCGCCTGACCAGAGCCCAGTGCACATCCCGCGGCGCGTGCATGTGCAAGCACACCTGCTGTACCGCGTAGGTGAGGTCGGGGCGGGTGAGAGTTAGGTACTGGAGCGCACCGACGATGCTGCGGTAGAAGGGCCCGTCCGAGGCGAGAGCACCGTCGGACGCCGAGGTCTTAGCCTTGGTGTCAACGGGCGTGGGCGAGGACTTGCAATTCGCCATCCCGGCGCGCTCGAGCAGCTCGCGCGCGTACTTCTGCTGGCACAGGAAGAACCCGTCGGGGCGGCGCGTGACCTCGATGCCGAGGAAATAGTGGAGAGGCCCCAAGTCCTTGAGTGCGAACTCGCGCCGAAGAAGATCGACGAGGCGGTGGAGCAACGGGGCGCTGGAGGCCGTCAAGACGATATCATCGACGTACAAGAGAGAACGCGTGGAGACGAAACCAAGCCGGACAAGGTAGCCAGCGATCCTCTGGTACCAGGCGCGTGGGGCCTGTTTGAGACCATAGAGTGAGCGCGAGAGGAGGCAAACGTCGTCGGGGCGGGCGGCGTCGACGAAGCCGGCCGGTTGCTCGCAGAACACGCGCTCGATGAGGCGACCATGGAGGAACGCGTTGGACACATCGAGCTGGTGCACCGCCCAGCCGCGGGAGACGGCAAGCTGCAGGACGCAGCGGATGGTGCCGGGCTTGACGACGGGCGCGAACGTGTCGGTGAAGTCCACGCCGGCGCGTTGACGAAACCCCCGGACCACCCAGCGGGCTTTATAGCGCTCGAGCGTGCCGTCGGAGCGGAGCTTGCGACGGAAAACCCAGCGGCCACTGATCACGTTGGCACCGCGGGGCCGCGGTACGAGCTGCCAAGTGTTGTTCTGAAGCAGCGCGTCGAACTCCTCACGCATGGCTGCATGCCAGTGAGGATCCCGCAGAGCCGCATGAACGGAGGTGGGCACGTCCGTAGAGGAGGAGGGCGATGTCGACGCGGCGAGGACGTAATCATCCGACGAGTACCGCTGGCTGGGGCGGCGAACACCAGCGCGAGCACGAGTGACGTAGCGAGGCCCCCCGGAGCGGCAGCGGCGGCGTCCGAGCTGGTGCTGGGCGCGACGGAGGGACCGGCCGGGGTGCCCGGGCTGGCGGCAGGCGTGGAGGAGGAGCCAGCGGGGGCGCCCGGACCTGCTGCAGGGGCGGTGGAGGAACCAGCTGGGGCGCTGAGGCCAGCGGGAACGTGGGAGGATGCCGACACAGCGCCCACGGGACCGCCAGGCGACGGTGAGGCTGGTTGCCCAGCACCCGAGCGAGCCGCCACAGAAGTGGCAGGCGCGGGAGCGGGAGTCGAGGAAGACGCAGTCCGACGTGGGGGACGTCGTGGGCGAGGGGTAGGCGCCGGCAGGGGCACCATGACTCGCGGCGGGGACGTAGGCGGAGGCACCAGGGAGCGCGCGTCGGCGGAGGAGTCCTGCTTGAGGGGAAAAACAGTTTCGTCAAAGTAGACGTGCCGAGAGATTAGCACACGATTGGAGACCGGATCGTAACATCTGTATCCCTTAGTATTAGGAGGATAACCAAAGAAGACGCACGGGATGGATCGGGGAGCCAATTTGTGTGGCGTGGTGGCCGTAATATTAGGATAACAACGACAGCCAAAAACGCGGAGGGAATCGTAGGAGGGTGGTTGACCAAAGAGAAGGTGGTGGGGGGAGAAGTTACCACGGGGTTGGCATGGCCGGACATTGAGCAGGTGTGTGGAGGTGGCGAGAGCTTCAGGCCAGAAGCGCGGGGGAACGCCGGCATGGAACAGAAGGGTACGAACGCCCTCGTTGATGGTGCGGATGACGCGCTCGGCACGACCATTCTGTTGAGAGGTATACGGACACGTGAGACGTAAGATTGAGCCGTACGCAGCGAGGAGACTGTGGACACCATGGTTGTCGAACTCACGGCCGTTGTCGGTCTGCAACCCGAGAATGGAGTGGCGAAACTGGGTTCGAACGAACGCGAAGAAGGACGTAAGAACAGCAAGTACATCAGATTTGCGCCGCAAAGGAAACGTCCAAACATAGTGCGAAAAATCGTCAAGTAGCACCAAATAATACTCAAAACCAGAATTGCTCTTTATTGGGGAGGTCCATACATCACAATGCAAAAGCTCAAAAGGAAAAGTGGAAACAGTAGATGAATTGGGAAAGGGAAGACGGGTATGCTTGCCGAGGCGACACGACGAGCAGGAGTGCGTCTCCGATTTATTACAACTGAAAGAAAACATGCGTGCGAGCTGATGCATGGCAGAGGCGCCGGGGTGACCGAGGCGGACATGCCACAGGTCAGGGCCGGCGGTGAGGGCGACCGGAGCGAGAGCAGTGGACGCCGGCTGGAGCGGATACAGATCGCCGGGACTATTACATCGGAGGAGCACCATCTTGGTCTGCAGGTCCTTGACAGAGAAACCAAAGGCGTCAAATTCGACAGTAACGGGGTTTTGACGTGTAAGAGCACGAACAGAAATTAAATTAGTGATTAGGTTAGGAGAGACTAAGACATCATAAAGGCGAATAGGAGAAGAAGAAGAAGGGAGGGAGAGGCCACCACGGTGAGTAATGGGGAGGGAGGAGCCATCGCCAACGATGATGCGCGTGGCAGTAGGGTAGGGATGGGAATCGGAGAGGATACCGGGGTGTGACGCCATATGGGAGGAGGCGCCTGTGTCCATGAACCACTCCCCGTTGCCGGAGTAGGAGCTTGGGGAAGGAGCCTGATGCAGGGCGGCGAGCAGCGCGGGGTCGTAGGCGCTGGAGGAGGCGCCGTTCCAGGCGGGGGCCGGTGGAGGAGCCCACGGCGACGGGGCAGCCCCGCCGGGCTGAGGTGCGGCGAGCAGCGCCTGGTGGCCAGCGGGGCGAGGGGCGGCGCCAAGGATGCCGGGGTGGGGCGCTCGCGTCGGAGGCATAGCCCAGGCGTGCACAACCCCAGTCCATGGGTTGACACCGCCGAACCACGGCGCAGGCGCAGCGGGCGCGACGGGGGGCGCCGGAGCGCGAGGCCCGCCGGAGGACTGGCCGGCGGTGCGAGGGCGGCCGTCGTTGCCGCGCTTCTTCTTGCGCGCGTTGCCCGGAGTGGAGGGAGCCGGGGCCGGGGTCGGAGGAGGTGGCGCCGGAGCGCGTGCAGTTCCGGCCGCGAGAGCCGTCTGGGCACGCTGCATCGAGGCCTGCCGCATGCGGCGTTCCTCAAGACGCAGGTAGTTGACGGCCCGCGAGAAGGTAGGCTCGGTGAGGAGGTTGAGGTTGGACGCAGCGTTGGCGTAGTCGGGCCCGAGACCACGGATGAGGTTGGTCAGCATCGTGGCGTCGGAGACGGGCGCGCCGACGTCGCGCAGCTCGTCGGCGAGGACCTTGAGGCGCAGGCAGTAGTCAAACAGCCCCATCCCATCCTGCGAGATACTGTAAAACTCCGTCGTGAGCAGTACCTGGCGTTGTAGCTGGTTGTCCAGGAAGAGCTGACAGATGGAGGTCCAGGCGCCGAGCGCCGTGTCGTTGTCGCGGATGACATGCGCGAGGATCTCGCGGCTCACCGTGCGGTAGAGCCACTTGACGATGGTGGCGTCCACCGACAGCCACTGGTCATCGCCAAGCATGGCGAGTGCGTCCACCGTGCCGTCCACGTGATCTCGGACGCCGAACTCGCGAAAGGTGAGGGAGAAGTAGGTGCGCCAGGTCGAGAACGAGGGAGTGTGGAGATCAAGAGTGATCGGGACATGGTCTTGGATGTGGATGAGACGGAGAGAGTTGGGGTTAACAGGCTCGAGGGCGAAGGGATTGAGTTCGCCGGAGGCGGAGGAGTGGGGCGAGGCCATGGCGAGCAGGGGAAGAACAGCGGAAGCGAAGACGATCAAGGATGAGCGTCTGATACCATGTAAAGTGAGAGAGAGAGAGATTGTTTGCTGCACATATTCTCATTGACATATCACATATTTATACACGTACAGGAAGATAAGATCAGCTAACGGGAACTAGCCTAACTACCCGAAGAAGAGGAGGAAGTGGGCGAGTGGGTAGCTGATCCTATGCATGCGCTAACAGAATAGCTGCTGCGTGGGCAGCGGTGTAGACGTCGTGTGGAGGACTGGTTCAACAGTGGTCTCTGTCGTCAACGCCAGGGCGATCCGGAACAATTCGCTGGCCAGATCCCTCGCAGCCATCAAGGAGCTGCTCTACGCCGCCGACGACGTGGTCGACGAGCTCGACTGCTATCAGCAGGAGCTCCACGGAGGTAAATGCCTGCCTGTACATCCGTCCAAGCACGCCACCTGTTTGTGTTAATTACTACTCCACTTCCAAAAAAATTTGTCGAGCACCACCATTCTAATTTCGAGTCCATGATTTCTTCTGGTGCAGGCCCATGGCATTGGCACCGTCGCAACGAAAATGATGGACAAATTTCTTTAAGGTAACTAATAAATGCTTTATACCTTGCACATTTATAAGACTCTGTTTTTATACATCTGATGAGTAACAGCCCAATGTGATTCTAATAGCCAATCCACTACACATTTTTGTCGCAGCACCAGTGACTCTACTCAAAATGCAACTGCTGCCCATTCATCCAGAAGAAAAAGGAGGAAGGGCGAGGATTCATCAGGTGTGGCGGCAGCTAACACAGGCCATTGGAACAAGGACCAAATTTCGAAAAGGATACAAGACATAACTGGTCAGTTGCGAGATATCCGAGGGAACATGCGACAGGTTCTCAAGATACTTGGGCCAAGGTCTCGTGCAGGTCCAAATCTTTACCGGAGTACAACCACCTCAGACACACACCGAAGGACATCAAGTCTTATTCAAGGGAAAGTGTATGGGAGATCTCAACAAAAGAGTCACATCATAGAGTTGATAAAAGAATGCAAATCAGATGCTGGGATAACTGTTCTACCAATCATAGGCATTGCAGGAGTTGGGAAGACTACTCTGGCCCAACTTGTATACAATGATCCAGATTTGGAGAGTCAGTTTGACCTCAGAATATGGATCTGGGTGTCTAGCAGCTTCGATGAAATGAGAGTCACAAGAGAGATGATAGATTTTGTATCCCATGGAACACATGAAAGGCAATGCAAGCTTCAGGAAGTCTTGAAGGATCATGTTAAATCAAAGAGGGTTCTACTTATTTTGGATGATATTTGGGATGACATAACTGATTGCCAATGGAACCAACTATTAGCACCTTTCAAGTCTGACAGTGCAAAGGGCAACATGATACTCGTGACAACTAGAAAACCATCTGTTGCCAAAAAAAAGGTAGAACTGGACCAATGAACATATATGGTTTGAAAAATGGTGATTTCTGGCTAATGTTTAAAGCGTGTGCATTTGGTGATGAGAACTATGAAGAGCAAGTTAGTCTGGGCGAGCTTGGACGGCAGATAGCAAAAAGGTTACAGGGAAACCCATTAGCAGCAGAAACTGTAGGGACACTGTTAAGAGAGCATCTTACAATCGATCATTGGAATAATATTCTGAAGAACGAAGATTGGAAATCTCTACGACTCAGTAGTGGCATCATGTCTGCTTTGAAGCTTTGCTTTGATCAGCTGCCCTACAATTTACAGCAATGCTTCTCTTATTGCTCCATATTCTCCTACAATTATCATTTTCTTGCTGAGGAGCTGGTACGTATGTGGATTTCACAGGGATTTGTGAAGTGTAACCATTCAAGTATGATACTGGAAGAAGCGCGGTACTATCTGTGTGACTTGGTGAACCTCGGTTTCTTTGAGCAAGTTGAAAGAAAAGAACCTTGAGGCCGTACTCAAACTTAATATGCTATGTGTGGTCTTATGCATGATTTGGCTAGGGTAGTTTCAAACAGAGTGTGCAGCTATGGATGGTCTGCAGTACAATGAAATATTGCCAACCATACATCATTTGTCTATAGTAACGGATGGTCAGACTGGGAACATACCTGGTAGTGAGAACTTTGAAGAAAATATACAGAGCATATTTACATCAGTGGCAAAACTGAGGACATTTGTTTTGATTGGGCAGTATGAATCATCCTTCTTCGAAGAAATATTCTGAAAGGCATATAATTTGCGTGTCTTGCAAATTTTTGCAACATCTGCTGATTTCCATTCATTTCGGTATAGTTTGGTGAATCTTATACATCTTCGATGTCTAAAACTCGATGGCCATGTAGAGCAGGGGGCCTCGCCTCAAGTTCACTTGTACGATGATTCTGCTGTTCAGGAAAATGCTACTTTGCTTGCCTCGCAGAAGGTCCATCTAGAGAATGGCGGAGAAAAACAAGCGGTTCTATCTCTGGAAAAGCTTCCGTTTTTAACAACGTTGAAGTTAACCAACGTGTGGGGAATAGCAGAAGTATTGGTTCCCCCATTGGAGGAGCTGGTTTTAGTTAACATGCCTGAGTTGGAGAGATGTTCCTGCACTTCCGTGGGGGATATGGTCTCTAGTTTAAGGCTACTGGAGATCCGTAAGTGCGGTGCACTTAAGGTGTTAGATCTGTTCGAGAAAGCTCACAACTCCGAAACTCGGCTTAAGCCATTGGATTCTCTACAGCTGCATTCCTGCACGTCTCTGGAAGATTTGAGAATTGAAGACTGCGGATGGATCACCACAATAGAGGACCTTCACCTTGTGAAACTCAGGCATTTGAATGTACGCAAAAACTCAAGATTGCGTCGTATAATAGGGAAGGGCTATCGCCTACAGCCTCCACTGGATTCTCTTGTAATTAGTGAGTTGTCTGTCCTTACCACGTCAATCTGCAAGGGGCTCACCTGTCTCCAGCACCTAAAAATTCAGGTTTTGAAGTGCGAGGCCAGGAGACTAACAGATGATCAAGAGAGAGCGCTTCTGCTTCACAAGTCCCTGCAAGAGCTAGTGTTTGAGGGTTGTGGGTAGCTCGTACATCTTCCTGCAGGACTGCACAGCCTTCCTGCCCTCAAGAAATTGAAGATCAAAAGCTGTAGCAGCATATTAAGGCTTCCGAAGGAGGAACTCCCACCTTCGCTGGTGGAACTGGAAATCGACAATTGCAGCGTTGAGTTGTCAGAACGATGCAGATTGCTAGAAACAAGCAAGCTAAAGGTCACAATTTGTGAGGACTCTGACTGAAACTGGGTGGCTTGCTAGGCACACGTTACTACCTACACAACGTATTACCTCTGTGTTGCTTTCTATGGTATTCTTCTGCCATGTACCAGGTTACAATTATAAGCAATTGGATGGAATGCTCATGCCATCTCTGTTTCATGAAAAGAAAAGGGAAGCTAAATGTACATTCCTTCTGTTATGATATAATACACTCGGCTTTCATTTGTCAGATTATGCTTCAGGATCCCATCATCATGTTGTCAAGTTGGTGGTTATGGTGTCTCGTAATCTTAATTTTAGTCTCAACCTGTTGGGATTTTAGAAAGCAAACCCAGTATTTAAATGTATGCTGCCACTGCCATGTTGTAAAAGGCTGCTCTTTCGCTGCCGTATCAACCAAAGCAGTGAACGGTAAACCTGCCTGTTTTCATTGTTGCTTATTTTATTTATATGATGTTTTGAGTTAAGAAAGATGATTAGTTTCCATTCCCATGACTGCATGCAGAAGATGGACCCCCGTTCTGCTGATCGTTCGACGCAAAAAAGCCTGTTGAAAAACTCCCTTGCTACGCCATGCGCAGATGATAGGCGGACCAGATCCATAGGCCCGGATAGATGGAATTCACATTTTGCTTCTTCAGAGATCAGGATGGACAATGGTTGAAAAAAAAAACCAGGATGGACAATGTTTGAAAAAGAAAAATAAATAAATCAGAATCGACTCACCGGTACACAGAACTCTAATCTCCATCTGTCATAAATTCAGGATGACCTTGTTGTTCCGTCTCTGATTGTTGTAGTTTTTTTTGTGATCTGTCCTGGGTGTCAACAATGGTAATGGCACGTTCTGAGGAGCTCAAAGTTTGATCCGTCTGAGACTTGATCTGTCTTCTGAAGTTGAAATCTGCCAACTACCTCGCCCACTGTCTTCCTAGCCGAAGTTTGCTTCTTCTTTTCTGAATATCAAAGCTGTGCTGCTCATCCTAGAGCATGAACTACTTTGTTTTGCAAAAACACAAAATAATTCATTTTCAGATGTCAGAATCTAAGCATAAAACAATGAAAAGATCAAGGTGATGAAGTGCAACAAGTATTGACCATTTATACACCAAAAATACTATTGATTGTTTCAGCGAAATCGGTTGCTGTTGTATGCCGATGACATCAAAGAACATAAGACCTTCTACTCAATGGTATAGTGGAGCTCCTCTACAAACACTGTAAATTTTTCTTGCATTTACAAGGCCACGTGTTCTTGCAACTAACATTGCTGCTGTAAAGATACATTCCAAAAATAATTGCACATTTAATCTTTTCTTTAATGGCCTTGTAAATGCAAGAAAAATTTACAGTGGCCTTGTAATGTGAACTTTGGCCAACCTAAAAGCCAGCCTACTCTTTCTTAACGAGACTGGCTGGCGGGCCGGCAACAGAGATGTTGGGGGTTCAAGGACTAAGTAAACAGCAGCTAGCAGGGCAGGGGAAGTATTATGAGGTTCTCAGCACGGCAGAGGGTGACGGCGACAGCGCCTTCACCGATTGATCGGGTTCGTTCAGTTCGGGTTGCTTCAGCTGCCAACGAAATTCTGCGGCCCCTTCCAGCGTCGCAATCAACCTCCAAAGTGAGTTACTCTGTGATGTTTTGTCTGAATCCGTGACTCTAGTTCTTCAGACTAGCAGAGCCTGTCAATGCTAAATGCTGTATTCATGGCCATGTTCGCTGTTGCCCATCGATGACATCAAGAGAACAAAAGACATTCTACGCCTCAGTTGTAATTTTTCTTGCATTTACAGGGCTACGTGTCCTTGCAACTAAAATTGCTGCTTTACAAATACTCGTGTGTGTGCCAAAAACAACCAAAAGGCAGGAAAAAAAACACTTCTGAAGTCAGGAAATATTGTAACAGTTCTTGCATAAGTAATTGACCAACGACTTGTGAAAAAGGAAAATGTTACAGAGAGTGAAACTTTTCTTTGTCCTAGGCTGGCATGATTTCATTAAAAGGAGGAGCAACCCAAAAGCCTGAAAATATCACATACTGAGTTGAAGAAGTAGTGTGTGAAGATGTAAAGTCTCCTTTGGAAGAAAAGAATTTTGAATGGGGAAAAATAAATAGAGAAATCAATTCTGAAAGGAACGAATCGTCATCATTGACTGTAGAATATATTGCAATGGGTGCCCCTTTCTCAAACTCCTGGGAGCTGAAAACTGAAATGCGCCATTCGGGTCGGGTTCGGATTACGTGGGGCGAAGATGGACGGCACTGCAGCTTCCTTCTCCCTTGGGATTGGGTGACTACGACTATGTGGGCCACCATTGACATAAGTACTGCCAAGGAGCATTCGGGTTCGGACCGGGTTCTGCGATCAGTTTGGGAGGAAAAGATGTCTTTGCCAAGAGATGGCTCCATTTGCATCCATTCGTGTGCCCAAGGTCGCCGTCACAGAGGAGATTGCTTGTCTAAGTCGCCGTCAAGGAGGAGAATGCTTTTCTAAATGCGTCTTCATCCTTGCCTTTGGCTGGCAGCTTTTGGGTTCGGTTTGGAACTTCGGATCGGATCGGGTTGCTGCAGCATTGGCCATGTTGCTGGGCTCGTCACCCCTCTCTCTCTCTCTCTCTCTGCCTTCAGAGCACTGCCAACGTCCATTCAGACCGGCCATGTGCATGTATAAATAGCCCCTCAAGCTGCTGCAAAAGCAAGCCTTCTTGCACCAATCTCTTCTACTTCAAGAATAATGAGAGCAAAACACGAAAATCATTCACAAACCATCACAGAACTTCGAACCCGATCGGTTTCCGCTCTGTGATGTATCATGCACGCACGGCTTGACCTTTGGTTGGTGGCTTTGTGCCTTTGTCACACATGGCATGTGGACACAGCTTGTCCTTTTCGTCAATGCACCTTTCCTCCATCCGTGATGCTCCACCACTTGAATCCGAACCGAACCCGAAGAATATTATGTAGGCCTATCGGCTGGGCAGAGACATACTAATTATCCGTTGAATGCTAAGCATACTTAGCGCTGCAGTCATCATTCCTCGTCGGTTTGAGAAATATGTCCCGATAGTGTTATACTGTTATTTCGTTCAAACTGAACATTTTCTTTGTCTTGTACAGTAGAGAATTAGTGATGGATACTCGGTTGCCTAGTTTTTTTTTCACTCCGTGTGTAAGGGAAACTTAAAAAATTCTGAAACTACCATTAGGAAACTGAACGTGCATTTGACGGCTACTGTTGTTTGTGCATTAAGCCCAAAATGCTGAGAATCAAATCCATTGGCTTGTGTATCTACTGTGCCTTGTTTTGAGATAGTATTGAAGCTGCTGCTGACAGGCATGTACGGGAGCATAGAAACAACTTCAGTGGTGCTTTATAAGGACCAACCCGAACCCGAAAGGAAACCCCGCATGGTCAATCCCTGCTCTAATTGCCCATTTTGCCGTTTAGATTAAGACAGCACATGACGCATTGACTTAACCCATGAATCCAACCCGAAACCGACCCGAACATCTCATTTCTTAAGTTATTTGTGGAGTGCTAAGCAGGGATGTGGGAAAATTAGTTTCTAGAATGGGAAAAATCCAAAATACCGTTTATCATATGATAAACAGGGTCAACTGTGATAGAAGTACATTTTAGAGAACAGAATGTTGCATCTTGGAATGCAAATATTTGAACTACGTTTGCTTAACCATACTGGCTGGCCGGTAGCAGAGATGTTGGGGGTTCAAAGACTAAGTAAGCAGCAGGTAGCAGGGCAGTGGAAGTAGTATACTAGTATTAGGTTCTCAGCACAGCAGAGGGCGACAGTGACAGCGACTACACCAATCGGGTTCATTCGGTTCAGGTTGCTTCAGCTGCCAACGAAATTTTCCACAAAATGGATTGCAAACAAAGAGCACGTACGTGTCAACTGTCAACACACCATTGGTCAAAAAAAAAAATCGTCCTAGACTCAAATCAAAATCAGTCGACTATAATTATGTTAGATGTGTATAGCCCCTTTTCTGTATATCCCCAGTGTATAAGGGGTTTCCTGCAGTTCTACCTCACATGTATATGTACTGGCCTCTGGCCCCTGTGAATGTTAGTTGCTCATTCCTAACATGGTATCAGATGCTTAGGTTCTCCCCTACCCCCGCACGTCGCAGCTCCGTGCTCTCCTCCTCCACCGGCGCCGCCGTTGCTCGCTGCGGGCTAGCCGCTCCGGTCGCCCTCCCCTCGTCGGGCTGCTGCTGCCGCTGTTAGTCCCCGCCCTCGTCTGCCTCGTCTTCGGCTGCCTCTGCCCCGACCCCGACCCCGTCTCGTCCGGCCGCCGCCTCCTCCTGCCTCGGTCGCCGCCGCCGCCTGGCTGTCCGGCCGCCGACGCCCCTGTCCGGCTCGGCCTCGCCCGGATCCGCTGCTCCCCCGCTCCTGGACTCGCCCCCGACGGCGTCCCCTCGACGCGGGCCGCCTCTCCTCGTCCGGCCCGGCTTGGACTCCGCCGCCCCGGGCCGCCGCCGCCTCAGGCTGCTGCCGCCCCTGGCCGCCGCCCCGGGCTCGGCCGCGCCCTGCCAGCGCCGCCCCGCGCTCGGCCGCGCCCGGCCGCCGCCGCCCCGCGCCGTCCCGCGCCCGGCCGCGCCCTGCCTCCTCCCGGACGTCCGGTCCTCTCCGGACGACCGGTCCTCCTCACCCGACCGCTTTTAGCGGATTTCCGGTCCCCTCCGGCCGACCGGACACCGGACGTCCGTTCCTCTCCGGAAATCCGGTCATCCTCAACAGCTCAGTTTTAGCGGATTTCCGGTCATCACCGGACGACCGGTCAGTGAAAAAAAAAACAGAGAGCTCCTCATGTCCGCTTCCGGCTATGTTGCTGTTCCTCGGTGCTCCGTCATCTTCGATGGCACCAACTATGCTGAGTTTGCGGGCTTCATGCGGATCCACATGCGTGGCCTTCTCCTGTGGGGTGTTCTCTCTGGCGAGGTCCCCCGTCCGCCTTGCCCTGTCGCTCCCGTGGCTCCTACCCCACCGGTGCCGCCTGTTCTTGCTGCTGATGCTTCCCAAGCCGATCGGGATGCAGCCAAGGCTCTCGATGATGCTGCGGTGGATGCTTATGATCAGCAGGTATCAGCCTATTCCGATGCTCTTTCTCTCTACCGGGATGCTCTGTCTGCTTACACTCAGTGGTGCAATGATGATGCTCGGGCTGCTGCTGTTCTCACTGCTAGTGTCCTACCTCAGTTTGCTTCGGAGTTCATGAGCCTCGGTACTGTTGCCGAGATGTGGTCTTACCTCTGTCAGCGCTATCAGCCCTCTGGTGATGCGCTCTACTTATCTGTGGTGCGTCAGGAGCACGCCCTTCAGCAGGGTGAATCTTCTGTTGATGAGTTCTACACACAGAGTTCTGCCATCTGGCGCCAGCTTGACTCTCTCCGGACAGTTGTTTGTGGAACTTGCCGTTGCTGCCAGACTATGAGGTCCGACTTGGAGTTTCAGCGTGTCCATGAGTTCTTATCTCGCCTCCGTTCCGAGTTTGAGCCTCGGCGCGCTCACTTGCTTGCTCGTGGTCGTGTTCCTATCTCGGAGGTGCTTGCTGAGCTTCGTGCTGAGGAGACCCGCCTCCGCTCTGCTGGGTTGCTTGCTGTTCCCTCTGTGTTGGCTACTCGAGCTCCCGTGTCGTCTGCTCGTCTCACCGCTCCACCGCTTCTGCCCACACCTTCAGGGGGGGTGGGTCGCCCTCCTTCTGCTGAGAAGGGCCGATCGCGCCGTGACACTTTCTGCGGCTACTGCTCCAGGCAAGGTCACCCAGAGGCTGATTGCCGCCAGAAACAGCGAGACCAGAGGCGTTCTTCTTCCAGTGGGACTCATGCGCCTCCCTCGACTCCGTCACTCACTGACCAGGATATTATGCGACTCAAGCGCATGCTGGCTTCCTCTGGTTCTTCCTCGACGGGTTCTGTTGCTGCTGTGACTGCCACCACCACTCCGCCCCCGCCGGAGCCTACTCAGTCAGGTACATCCTCGTGGGTCCTGGATTCTGGAGCCTCCTTTCATATGTCCTCTGATTCTTCTGCTTTATCTTCCCTTCGACCTCTTGATTTTCCTCTTAATGTTCTCACTGCCGATGGCACTCCTCTTCCTGTTGCTAGTCGTGGCATTCTTTCTACTCCATCTTTTTCTGTTCCTCGTGTTTCTCATGTTCCTCGACTTACCATGAATCTTTTTTCCGCTGCCCAACTTACTGATTCTGGTTGTCGTGTCATTCTTGATATCGACTCTTGCTCCATTCAGGATCGTCGCACCAAGGCTTTGGTTGGTGCTGGCCCCCGGCGCCGTGAGTCAGAGGGCCTTTGGGAGGTTGACTGGCTTTGTGTTCCTTCCACTGCCACCACTTCTGCCAGCTCTCATGCTCTTGCTGCCTCTTCGTCTGCGTCCTTCCAGCAGTGGCATCATCGCCTTGGTCACCTCTGTGGCTCTCGCTTGTCTTCTTTAGTTCGTCAGGGCCTCTTAGGGTCTGTATCTGGAGATGTCTCCTTACATTGTAATGGTTGCAGACTTGGCAAACAGACCCAGCTACCTTATCCTACCAGTGAGTCCGTATCTCAGCATCCTTTTGACTTAGTTCATTCTGATGTCTGGGGTCCTGCTCCCTTTGATTCGAAAGGTGGTCATCGCTACTATGTTTTGTTTATTGATGATTTCTCTCGCTACACTTGGCTCTACTTCATGAAATCTCGTAGCGAGGTTCTCTCTATATACAAACGATTTGCTGCCATGGTTCACACCCAGTTTTCCACGCCCATTCGTACTTTTCGTGCTGACTCCGCTGGAGAGTATATCTCCCAGCTGTTGCGTGGTTTTCTCGCGGAACAGGGTACTCTTGCCCAGTTCTCATGTCCTGGTGCTCATGCTCAGAATGGCGTTGCTGAACGTAAGCATCGTCATCTGCTTGAGACGGCTCGTGCGCTGATGATTGCCGCTTCTCTTCCACCCCACTTTTGGGCTGAGGTTGTTTCTGCATCCACCTATCTCATCAACATTCAGCCCTCGACTGCTCTGCAGGGTGCCATTCCTATGGAGTGTCTCACTGGTCGATCTCCTGACTACTCAGCTCTTCGTATGTTTGGATGTGTGTGCTATGTCCTGCTTGCCCCGCGAGAACGCACCAAACTGACTGCTCAGTCGGTTGAGTGTATTTTCCTTGGCTACAGTGATGAGCACAAGGGCTATCGCTGTTGGGACCCTGTTGGTCGTCGCTTGCGCATCTCGCGTGATGTGACCTTTGATGAGTCTCGCTCTTACTACCCCCGCCCTTCCTCCTCGAGTTTCTCTGTGGACGATATTTCTTTCCTTCTCCTTCCTGATACATCCTCCTCTATGCCTCAGGTCTCCCCCCTTCCTCAGACCCGTCCCACTCTTCCTCACATGCCACCGACACCTCCATCCCCTCCATCCTTCTCTCCACCATCCTCTCCGATCCGTAGGCCTCTCTCTCCTTTTCCTCTCCACTACACTCGCCGACCTCGTGTTGAGGATGATTCTCCTGACACATCTTCCACTTCCGATGTTCCTCCTTCCACGCCTTCACCAGTTCATAATCTCCGTGCTCAACCTCGACCCCCTCTTGATCGCTACTCTCCTGCCAAGTACGGCCTCTCTGTTGTTGCTGAGCCGACTTCCTATCAGGCTGCCCTGACTCAGCCTGAATGGCAGCTTGCGATGGCTCAGGAGATTGCTGCCCTTGAGCGTTCTGGCACGTGGGATCTGGTTTCCCTTCCTTCTGGTGTTCGTCCCATCACATGCAAGTGGGTCTATAAGATTAAGACTCGCTCTGATGGTTCTCTTGAGCGCTACAAAGCTCGTCTGGTGGCTCGTGGTTTTCAGCAGGAACAGGGACGCGATTATGATGAGACATTCGCTCCTGTGGCCCACATGACCACTGTCCGCACTCTCCTTGCTATCGCTTCTATTCGTCATTGGTCTGTCTCTCAGCTTGACGTTCAGAACGCCTTTCTCAATGGTGAGTTGCGTGAGGAGGTCTATATGCAGCCACCCCCAGGGTACTCTGTTCCTGATGGTATGGTCTGCCGACTTCGCCGCTCTCTCTATGGTCTTAAACAGGCACCTCGTGCCTGGTTCGAGCGGTTCGCCTCTGTCGTGACTGCCGCGGGTTTCTCGCCCAGTGATCATGATCCCGCCTTGTTCGTTCACACGTCTCCTCGTGGTCGGACTCTTCTCCTTCTCTATGTTGATGACATGATCATCACTGGTGACGACTCTGACTACATTGCCTTTGTTAAGGCTCGTCTTCGCGACCAGTTCCACTTCGCTATTTTCTTGGGATTGAGATCTCCTCGACCTCTGATGGCTTCTATATCTCCCAAGAAAAATATATTCAGGATCTTCTTTCTCGCGCTGCTCTTGGTGATGAGCGCACTGTTGTGACTCCTATGGAGCTCAACGTTCAGCTTCGTGCCTCTGATGGTGACCCTCTTCCTAATCCCACTCGCTATCGTCACCTCGTTGGCAGTCTTGTCTATCTGGCTGTTACGCGTCCTGACATCTCCTACCCTGTCCACATCTTGAGTCAGTTTGTTTTAGCCCCCACCTCTGTCCACTATAGTCATCTCCTCCGTGTTCTACGATATCTTCGTGGCACGATCTCTCAGCGCCTTTTCTTTCCCCGCTCCAGCTCTCTTGAGCTCCAGGCCTACTCTGATGCTACCTGGGCTAGTGATCCCTCTGATCGACGCTCGCTGTCTGCTTACTGTGTCTTTCTTGGTGGCTCTCTTATTGCCTGGAAGACAAAGAAGCAGACTGCTGTTTCCCGCTCGAGTACAGAGGCTGAGTTACGAGCCATGGCTATGTTGACGGCTGAGGTGATCTGGTTACGGTGGTTACTTGAGGATTTTGGTGTGTCTGCTACCACCTCGACTCCCTTACTGTCAGACAGTACCGGTGCTATCAGTATTGCGCGTGACCCGGTGAAGCATGAGCTCACCAAGCACATCGGTGTGGATGCCCATTTTGTACGTGTTGCTGTGCAGGATGAGGTTCTCGCTCTTCACTATGTGCCCTCTGAGTTACAACTCGCGGACTTCTTCACGAAGGCACAGACTCGAGCGCAGCATGGGTTTTTTCTCTCCAAACTCAGTGTTGTTGACCCACCATGAGTTTGCGGGGGGGTGTTAGATGTGTATAGCCCCTTTTCTGTATATCCCCAGTGTATAAGGGGTTTCCTGCAGTTCTACCTCACATGTATATGTACTGGCCTCTGGCCCCTGTGAATGTTAGTTGTTCATTCCTAACAAATTAAACATTCCCTTTATTTTGAAAGGGGAGTAAGCCAAAAGCCTGAAAACATCACATATTTCTACAGTCAAATATGTGATGTTTTCAGGCTTGTCTAAACGCGTGTTCATCCTTGCCTTTGGCTGCTAACTTTCGGGTTCGGTTCGGAACATCGGATCGGGTTGCTGCAGCATTGACCATGTTGCTGGGCTCGTCACCCCTCTCTCTCTGCCTTCACAGCACTGCCAACGTCCATTCAGACCGGCCATGTGCATGCATGTATAAATAGCCCCTCAACCTGCTGCAAAAGCAAGTTTTCTTGCACCATTATCTTCTCCAAGCTCTCAAAGCTGCAACCAGAACCACTCTCTCTGCTGTGCTGCCTCACCACGCACATCTCTACAAAGAGGCCATGGATATCATCTTCACCATTCTGGCATCCATCGCCACAGCGTGCGCCGACAGGAAGAACCTGCCCAAGGCCCTCATCTCCGGCGGGATCTTCAAGGCTGCGGCCGCGCTGTGCCTCGTTTTCTTCCAGGGGCCGGGAAGTGTGTTCCTCCACCACGGGAAGGGCGCCTACTACCTCTACAATGGCATCCTCGTCGCCATTGCCGTCTTCGGGCTCATGGAGGCGGCCGTGGGTGGCTGGGTTTCCGGGAGGCTGGATGACCGGCACGCTGCCGGGAAGGCGGTCCTCTGCGTGTCCTTACTTCCTTTGATCTGCGTGGTGGCATTCGGGGGCTTCGTCGTCCTGAGGAAAGTGAACTAGATAGCTAGCTAGCTGAGCCGGCTGTGCCATCCGAGTACATTCTGTATATGAATGTCACATGTATTCTTTTGCTAGGCTGTCAGACTTTGCACAGTTGGTGCAAGAATAATCAGTGCAGTGGTGTTGTGTGAGATCTACCATTTGATCACATTTGTACTATATATGTTGTGTATGTGAACTTTGGGTTACCACGTACCACCATAATCTGTAAAAGAGAACTGTTTTGCTACGTGCCACCTGACGACCGTACTGACAAGGATGAATGAATCCTTCTTAAAAAATTCAACTCAGAATTTTTCTCAAACAGGACAAAACTAACTACTGGATCATTTTAATCAGGTATGAGCAGCAGAAATAATTGATCTAAATATCACCACCTTTGAGAAAATCATCAAACAATAAGTCACTTAATCAGTTAAATGTCTCTTGGTTGATTTTTCTAAGTTGCTAGACAAGCACATTTCTCTGAAGATCAGACAGTGAGAAGATGCAAAAAAAATACACAATAGATTCAAGGACTAGAAAAATCTACTAAATATTTTTGGATTATCTAGAATATAATAGAAAATGATTAATTGAGATTTTGCAAAATCATGTCCCTTTACTTAATGATTCAAACAGCTAAAACATACATGAGTCAAGAATACAATCAGTTCTCTGCGCTCATGTATTTCCAATTTCATTAAACTGTTTGAAAACAAAGCAGACAACTGAGATTCAGAGGCAACCAACCAACGGAGTAATAAGGATTAAAAGGTCAAAGCACTACTGAGACTGGTTTTGCTAAATACTTAAGGATTTACTGGCATAGCTAATTCCAGAATCCACACACATCTACCTTGCACAGTCAAAGGATAGAAGTATCGGGCAGTAAGAGCAAAACACAAAAAATCATTCACAAGAAATAGCACAAGAATGATTCAGGCATCACAAACATCATCATGATTCAAGAATAATAAGAGCGAAACACGAAAAACATTCACGAACTATCACAGAGTTTCGAACTCGAACGGAACCCGATCGGGTTCACTCACGGCTTGACCTTTGGTTGGTGGCTTTGTCACACATAACATGGGGACACAGCTTGTCCTCTTCGTAATGCTCCACCACTTGAATCCGAACCGAACCCGAAGACTATTATGCGGGCCTATCGGCTGGACAGAGACATACTAATTATCCGTAGAATGCTACGCATACTTAGCGCTGCAGTCATCAGTCCTTTGTCAGTTTGAGAAATGCCCTTTCACCATAGTGTTATTTATTTTAATCTGAAACCTTCTCTCTGTCTTGTACTGTAGACAACTAGTGATGGATATTCGGTTCCCTAGTATTTTGGTAACTAGAAATAAATCCGAAATTATTGGTATTAGGAAAATGAACGTGCATTTGGCGGCAACTACGGATTGTGCATTAAGCCCAAAAATGCTGAGAAGCAAACCCATTGCTTGTGTATCTTTGATGCACGATAAATCGCTTTCTTGGAGGTATTGAGCTTGGATAATAGCTGCTGACTGTGATAGGTATGGGACCTATAAACAACTTCACAGATGCTTTATACAGTCCAACCCGAACAGAAGAGTGGCAAACACGAACCGAACCCGAAAGGAAACCCTGTGTGGTCAATCCCCTGCTCAGCTGCTCTAATTGCCCACTTTGCCGTTTAGATTAAGACATCGATGTGGCGCATTGACCTAACCAATGGATCCGAACCGAACCTGACCCGAACATCTCGTTTCTTGACGCAAGTTATTTGTGGAAGGTAAATAAGTCTCTAGAATGGGAAAAGTCCAAATCCTGTTACCAAATGTGATAAACAGGCAGGGTCAAATGTGATATGCACCACAAAAATGTGATAGCAGTACATTTTAGCGAACACACCATTGTTGCATTTTCGAATGATTCAGGCATCACAAACATCATCATGATTCAAGAATAATAAGAGCAAAACACGAAAACCTGAATGGAACCGATCAGGTTCGCTTCTAGCTAGATTACCAAGGTAATTATTTAAGTGTCATGCACGCACGAGTTGACGTTGGTGGCTTTGTCACACATGGCATGGGGACACAGCTTGTCCTTTGTGTCAATGCACCTTTTCCTCCATCACTTGAATCCGAACCGAACCGAACCCGAAGAATACTACGCACACTGGACCACATGCTAATTATACATAGAATGCTAAGCATGCTTAGCCCTACAATCATCACTCCTCGTCAGTTTGAGAAATGCCCTTTCACCATAGTGTTATTTCGTTTAAACTGAACCCATTTTTCTGTCTTGTACAGTAGACAATTAGTGACGGATATTCGATTCCCAAGTATTTTGGTAACTGAAAATAAATCCGAAACTATTGGTATTAGGAAAATGAACATGCATTTGGCGGCAACTGTGGATTGTGCATTAAGCCCCAAAATGCTGAGAAGCAAACCCATTGCTTGTGTATCTATGATGCACGATAAATCGCTTTCTTGGAGGTATTGAGCTTGGAAATAGCTGCTGACTGTGATAGGTACGGGACCTATAAACAACTTCACAGATGCTTTATACAGACCAACCCGAACAGAAGAGTGGCAAACACGAACAGAAGACCAACCCTGTGTGGTCAACCCCCCTCCTTGAATGCCCACTTTGCCATTTAGATTAAGACATTGATGTGACGCATTGACCTAACCGATGAATCTATATAGACCCAACCCGAACATCTCGTTTCTTGACGTAAGTTATTGTGGAATGCTAAGCAGGGGCTGTGAGATTTAATCCCGTGTCCGTGTGTGTATGGTATCCATGTAGGATATCAATTCCTAGTCGGTTTGGGTTAGATCCAGCTTAGTAGTATATATATACTTGCACCCCCGTGTAGTCTTTGAACCAACGAAAAGTAAAGAGAGCAATAAAGCAAGGCTCGATACGAGCCTTTGGCGATCCACCAAAATCAGTTTTCCTCTGTACAGTTTATTCGTTCGCTGAGATTACGTGAGTTCCGTCCAGCGTATTCTGCCAAGATCGATCCGATCCGAAGAGAAGCTAGCCAACCGAGGCGTATATGTACGAAGTCTCCGGCTAGTTGCACGTACGATGTGTACAAGGCACTAATCGATCAAGCTGCCAGTGTGCTTGTTCGAGTTAGCTTTGCACGTACATATACGTGGTGCTCCTGGGTGGTTTTGATCTAGCAAGTTCAAAAACCAACAATTGGTATCTAGAGCCTCGACGATCTACGATCTACGATGGTGGACAGCGACGCTGAGTCAGTCAAGTCCGGCAACGGCGGTCCCAAGGCGATCAAGAACGGCGACAAGGTGAAGAAGAGCGGCAAGTCAGCGACCAGTGGTGGAGGAACGGGCGGCGCCAACGTCCAGGCGCATCGCAACATCCCCATCCAGTACCCGATGCTCACCGACGCCAACTACGGCGTGTGGGAGGTGAAGATGAAGATTATTCTCCGAACCCTCCGAGTGTGGCAGGCAATCACGGACGACGACGTCGACGAGGAGTGCGACGAAGGTGCCATGGCCGCCATAGCCCAGTCCATGCCGGATTCCGTGCTGATGACATTGGCGGAGTTCGAGACGGCAAAGGAGGCGTGGAACGCACTCAAGGAGATGAGGATCGGAGAAGATCGCGTCACCAAGGCTCGGGCACAAGTGCTGAAGCGCCAATTTCACAAGTTGCAGATGGAGGAAACTGAATCGGTGAACGATTATGCCATGCGTCTTACTACTTTGGTGGGAGAGATCCGTGCGCTTGGTGCAAAGCTCGATGAGACCGAGATTGTGGAGAAATTTTTCAGTTCAGTGACTGACAAATTCACGTACATCATCGGCACGCTCGAGCAGCTTTATGACATCGACGACATGACCATAACGGAGGCGATCGGACGCCTGCGAACGTGGGAAGAGAATGCTCGTGGCTGTCGGAAAGGCAAAGGAGGAGGTGGTGACCAACTCATGTACTCGCGCGCAGATTGGGAGGCCCCAAGTAGCAAAGGAAGGCGTGACGGTGGCGAAGGCTCAAGCAACGCGAAGCGCGACGGACAAAACGGAAAAGGCAAAGGAAAAGGCAAGCCACAAGGTCGTGGTAAGGCGGACCAATCTAAAGGGCGGAAGCCACGGAACTTGGATTTATCCGAGGTCAAGTGCTATAACTGCAACGAGATGGGTCACTTTGCAAAGGATTGTCAGAAGCCTAACAAGCGGGAGATCAAGGCAAATTTGGCGAAGCGGGAAGGCGAAGGTCCAGGTCTTCTGATGGCCGAAGTTTGCGATCTCGTCGAAACGGTGGTTGTGAAACCTAACCGGAAGGTGCTACTTCACGAGAAGAAAGTGACACCAAAGCTATCCGGGGATCAGAACGTGTCGTGGTATCTCGACACGGGTGCCAGTAACCACATGACGGGGTGCAAGGAGAAATTCCTCGAGCTGGAATACGATGTTGAAGGCTCGGTCAAGTTCGGTGATGGTTCAGCTGTGGAGATTTGCGGGCAAGGATCTGTCCTCTTCGAGGGTCTCACAGGGGAACATCGCATACTCACCGGAGTGTACTACATCCCACGGCTTCGCAACAACATCATCTCTATCGGGAAGCTTGACGAGAATGGATGCAAGGTGGATATCGAGAACGGAGTGATGACGATCTTCGACAACCTCCGAAACGTGCTAACTCGTGTTAGTCGTACACGGAACAGGCTCTATATCCTCAACCTTGATCAATCTCAACCAGAGTGTTGGCTCGCCAAGAGTGATGATGATTCGTGGTTATGGCATGCTAGATTTGGACACGTTAACTTCTACGCCTTGAAGAAGATGTCAAAGATGGAGATGGTATCCGGGATGCCAGTTATCGACCATGTTGATCGAGTATGTGACGGGTGCTTGGTTGGAAAACAGCACCGCAGGCCGTTCCCTGCTCAGTCTACCTATCGTGCAAGTGATGCACTCGAGCTGCTCCATGGTGATCTATGTGGCCCTATCACCCCGGCAACTCACGCAGGAAAGAAGTACTTCTTCCTTGTGGTAGATGACTACTCGAGATATATGTGGGTCGTTCTCCTACGATCTAAAGATGAGGCGTTTGAAGCATTCAAGAAGCTAAAGGCTGCAACGGAGATGGAACACAAGTTGAAGGTTCGCGCTCTACGGACAGATCGCGGCGGAGAGTTTACGTCGAACGAGTTCAACGACTACTGCGAGAAGATTGGCATAAAAAGGTTCCTCACGGCACCTTATACGCCGCAGCAGAACGGGGTTGTTCAAAGGCGCAATCGAACCGTCGTTGACATGGCAAGGAGTTTACTCAAGAGCAAGAACCTGCCGGGGACTTTTTGGGGAGAAGCTGTCTCGACGGCAACTCACACAGGAAAGAAGTACTTCTTCCTTGTGGTAGATGACTACTCGAGATATATGTGGGTCGTTCTCCTACGATCTAAAGATGAGGCGTTTGAAGCATTCAAGAAGCTAAAGGTTGCAACGGAGATGGAACACAAGTTGAAGGTTCGCGCTCTACGGACAGATCGCGGCGGAGAGTTTACGTCGAACGAGTTCAACGACTACTGCGAGAAGATTGGCATAAAAAGGTTCCTCACGGCACCTTATACGCCGCAGCAGAACGGGGTTGTTGAAAGGCGCAATCGAACCGTCGTTGACATGGCAAGGAGTTTACTCAAGAGCAAGAACCTGCCGGAGACTTTTTGGGGAGAAGCTGTCTCGACGGCGGTCTATCTTCTCAACCGGGCTCCAACGAAGGCGGTGATCGGCAAGACTCCGTATGAAGCAATTTACGGACGTAAGCCGAATATGTCTCATCTACGGACGTTCGGGTGCGTGGCGCATGTGAAGACGGCGGAGCCGCATCTCTCAAAGCTTGCCGATCGTAGCACCAAGATGGTGTTCATCGGATACGAGAGGAGTTCCGGCACCAAGGCATACCGCTTCTACGATCCACAAACCAAGCGTCTACGGATTTCACGCGACGTCGTGTTTGAAGAAAACAAAGCGTGGAATTGGAGCGCAGCAGCCAACGATGCTCCAAACGGTAACATATTCATAGTTGAGTTTCCTGATGATGATGTAGGGGAAGACGTCCAGGTGGTCGGCAAGACGCCCAACCAAGGTGACCACAATGGTGGTGATCACCATGGTGCTGACACCGACGACGACGCGCAAGGGTCGCAAGGTGATAGCGACAATGACGCACACGACACGAGCGGAGATCTCGGCAACGACATCGACAACGAGGCGCATAGTGACGACGACAATCAAGATGATGGCCATGGTCACAACGACTACGCCGACGACGCAGATGTCAACGACACGCCCGGGACTCAGCCGTCTTCCTCAAGTGCATCGACGCCGACACAATTTGTGTCGCCTCCTTCACAAGTCACAACGGACTCCTCCGAGCCTCGTCGCTACAAGACCCTCAAGAAAATCTACAAGTACACAAAGCCAGTTACGCTCGAGTACTCCGGACTATGTTTGCTCGGAGTTGAGGAGCCAACCAACTTTGTAGAGGCGAGCAAAAGTTCAAGCTGGACGCACGCCATGGATGAGGAAATGAAGGCGATTGAGAGCAACGGCACGTGGACTTTGGTAACCCGACCTCCGAACCAAAAGGCCATCGGTTTGAAGTGGGTTTACAAGTTAAAAAAGGACACGGAGGGTGCCATTGTGAAGTACAAGGCAAGACTCGTTGCAAAGGGCTACGTACAACGTCAAGGAGTTGACTATGATGAGGTGTTTGCACCGGTTGCTCGACTCGAGACGGTGAGAGTGCTCCTAGCTTTGGCAGCACAAGAGGATTGGAAAGTTCATCATATGGATGTTAAATCCGTTTTCCTCAACGGTGATCTCACAGAAGAAGTGTACGTGGAACAACCCCTCGGCTACGAGAAGAAATGCAAAGAAGGGAAAGTTTACGAGCTCAAAAAGGCACTTTACAGGTTGAAGCAAGCGCCAAGAGTTTGGAACTCAAAGTTAGACCGAAGTCTGGTCTCGCTCGGGTTCAAAAGATGTCTCCTCAGGGATTCGAAAGACGGTCAATCAAGCACCGAAGATGAGGTGAAGATTGAAGACACGACCAAGAAGAAGTGTTGTCGTCAAGCTACGGATGAGCCGACGACAGTAAAGACGGTCCATAAAATGCTGCGAGGAACGGCGAAAGCAACGCCAAAGATAATTCCTAGCAGCAGTCGTGTTTGGGACCCAGGTCGAAAGTAAGGACATCGTGATTAGGGGGTGAATGTGAGATTTAATCCCGTGTCCGTGTGTGTATGGTATCCATGTAGGATATCAATTCCTAGTCGGTTTGGGTTAGATCCAGCTTAGTAGTATATATATACTTGCACCCCCGTGCAGTCTTTGAACCAACGAAAAGTAAAGAGAGCAATAAAGCAAGGCTCGATACGAGCCTTTGGCGATCCACCAAAATCAGTTTTCCTCTGTACAGTTTATTCGTTCGCTGAGATTACGTGAGTTCCGTCCAGCGTATTCTGCCAAGATCGATCCGATCCGAAGAGAAGCTAGCCAACCGAGGCGTATATGTACGAAGTCTCCGGCTAGTTGCACGTACGATGTGTACAAGGCACTAATCGATCAAGCTGCCAGTGTGCTTGTTCGAGTTAGCTTTGCACGTACATATACGTGGTGCTCCTGGGTGGTTTTGATCTAGCAAGTTCAAAAACCAACAGGGGCATGGGCAAATTGGTCTCTAGAATGGGAAAAATCCAAATCCTGTTTACCGGTGTAATAAATAGGCAGGATCAAATGTAATATGCAACACAAAAATATGAATTATGTGATAGCAGTACATTTTAGAGAACAGACCAATGTTGCATTTTGGAATGATAATATTTTGAACTACTCTTTCTTAACTAGACTGGCTGACCGGCCGGTAACAGAGATGTTGGGGGTTCAAGGACTAAGTAAACAACAGCTAAGGTAGGGGAAGTAGTATGAGGTTCTCAGCACAGCAGAGGGCGAGGGCGACGGCGACTGCACCGATCGGGTTTGTTCGGTTCGGGTTGCTTCAGCTGCCAACGAAATTCCATGGCACCTTCCAGCGCCGCAATAAATCTCAAAAGTGAATTACTTTGTGATGTTTTGTCTGAATCTGTGACTCTTTAGTTCAGGTTGCAATGCATTGTTCGGGTTACGTCGGCCGTAAATGGGCGGTTCTGCAGCTTCCTCCTCCCTTGGGATTGGGTGACTACGACTACATGGGCGACCATTGACATAAGTACGTACTGCCAACGAGCATTCGGGTTCGGACCGGGTTCTGGGATCGGTTTGGGAGGAAACGATGTCTTCAGGAAGAAATGGCTCCATTCGCATCCATGCATGCCCAAGGTCGCCATCACGGATGCTTGACTAAACGCGTCTTCATCCTTGCCTTTGGCTGCCAGCTTTCAGGTTCGGTTCGGAACTTCGGATCGGATCATGTTGCTCGTCAGTCGTCACCCCACCTTCACAGCACTGCCAACGTCTGCCCAGACCGGCGCGTATAAATAGCCCATGAAGATGGTGCAAAAGAAGGCTTCTTACACCATTATCCAAGCTCAAAACACCCCAAACAAAGCCACCTTCTCTGCCGCTACACCACGCGCATCTATACATCAAAAGGCCATGGATGTCATCTTCACCATTCTGGCCTCGATTGCCGCGGCGTGCTCCGACAGGAAGAACCTGCCAAAGGTGCTCATCTCCGGCGGGATCTTCAAGGCTGCGGCGGCGCTGTGTCTCGTCTTCTTCCAGGGGCCAGGAGGCGTGTTCCTTCCATAGTTTTAAATAGCCGGCTATAGCTCCGCTATAGCCCGCTATAGCCTTTTCAGTAGGGTGCCGCTAAATGGTCGCCTTTACAAATAGCCCGCTATAGCTGATTTTTAGGCCCGCCGCTATTTTCCATAGCCCGCTATTTAAAACATAGTTCCTCCACCACGGGAAGGGCGCCTACTATCTCTACTATGGCATCCTCGTGGCCATTGCCGTCTTCGGGCTCATGGAGGCGGCCGTGGGCGGCTGGGTTTCCGGGAGGCTGGATGACCGGCACGTCGCCGGGAAGGCAGTCCTCTGCGTGTCCTTCCTTCCTTTGTTCTGTGTGGCGGCGTTCGGGGGCTTCGTCATCCTGAGGAAAGCGAACTAGATAACTAGCTAGCTGCGCCGGCTGTGCCATCCGACTACATGCATGTTGTGTATATGTCTCATGTATTAATTCTGCATTCTTTTGCTAGACTATCAGACTTGGAACAGTTGGTTCAAGTCTTTCCCTATCTTAATAAAGATCGGCTTTGGCCTTTCGAGGGAACAGTTGATTCAGGAATAATCAGTGCAGTGGTGTTTTCTGACATCGACCATTTGATCTCATGAGTACTACGATGTGTATGTGAACTTTAGGTTACCACACTGCTGCAGAAATGCCTAGCAGTGACGGGCGCCAAAAGCCTAGCAGTGGCGGGCGAGGCTCTCGGGGGCGCCCGCCACTGACCTCCCGCCACTGCTAACATGGCATCAGTGGCGGGCGCGCACCCGCCACTGATAGTAACTCTGTAGCGGCGGGCGTACCTAGATGCCCGCCACTGGAAACATTTGTAGCAGTGGTGGGCCAATTAGAGCACCCACCAATGAAAGTTTAGGCATGCAAATTAAAAATTTCGCAGCCACGGCAATATTTTTGCTGCCATGACTGCGTTTTGCATAATACCTATATCAGAAATTGCAATACGCTGCGACATTACATTGATTGTGATAAGAAATTACGATACATTGCAGCATACATTAACCACTAGCTAATTGTTATCAATCATAACTAAAAATGCACCAACTAATTGTTATCATCCTAGCTAGCTAGCTACCCAGCACATAGTAGTTAAAACACGATCGACAGTACAAACATCCACTAGTTAATTAGTACCGATCATGACAAGTACTAGGACCTACTCCTCTCTTTTAGGAAAAATTGAAAAGAATAGGAAAACCCCTGCATCTCCATGGTGGAGCACAGAGATCCACCGATCTCCAATTCTTGGTCTGCACTCATTCAATATTTGCCTCCATCCATCAATTTTGAGGCGTCCATCTGGTAGAGCTGCAGTTGAGTATGTGCCTTTGAAATTGATCTTCTCATGGCAAATAATTGTCATCTCACCCTGCACATCCATCACCGCCGGCACAACAACTCTTGGGAGCTTCTATTGAAGAACATATATAATAGTAACATAGTAAGCAGTGTAGTTTATTTAAGAAGAATGTATGAAAAAGATGGACTAGTAGCACAATAGTAAAAAATCTTACCATGCATTTTCTACGAATGTTGGTATTGCTCAAGATGTGGACTAGTGGCATGTATCGTGTAGTATTACAACCAGCTCCGTAAGTGCCCTTAAATGATTGAACATCATTAACAAAGGAGACAAGATAATTCTTCTCCTCCCAAGTAAGCTCTGAGCCAGCAGTGTAATAGGTGTCCTCTACTATATTCCATGCTATACTTGGAGATAGAAAATAAGCTGTCAATTTTAAATAAAGTTAGGGATAAATAACAACTATTTTTAAATAAGAAATATAGCATATGTAACAAAAAAATTTAAGAAACTCACACGGAGGAAAAATTGGAATTATGTCCAGATCCACCCAAATGTCTTGATCATATTGACGAAAGGTGTCTTGATCATATTGAGGAACGGTACCAAGATCAAAGGTTATACTCAAACCCACCTCAAGTCCGTAAGCCTTGCATAATCCTCTCCAATTTGCACAAGTAAAATATGTGTGACCTACATAATTGTAGATCGTAGCTTGGAAAACGAAACCATGTTTCGTCTTAAGATAAGTTGTCCTCTCAGCCACCTCATCCATGTCCTCGAAATAGAGCTTCTCTAAGACATAATGTCTTGCATAGCAGGGGATGCACTAGTCGAATTATACAAAACAGAAATTACACGTTAAAGCAAAAATCTTAAGACATGCTTAATTAAGAAGGAAATATGTGCAGAAATTATTAAAACTAATTACCATATAATATTTGTATCCCTCTTTAAGCGTGAGGGAGAAGCACCTATCGTTTTCCAATTGAGGATCGTCGCACATACCCCCGTTGTCGGAACAGTCGGGGCACTCGGGGATCCCATCCTCGTAATCCATTTGATGTGTTCATAATTGAAAGATTAAAAATCGACCAAAGAAAATGTCATCACGGTGAGGTACGATCACACATTACCAACACTGCTAGAACTTGCTAGTACGACGATACATATAAGCAGGTTTATCAAGTCTACAGAATTAGGTTCTACGATGCTAACGACATAGTAAAGCATATCAACTTCCATAGTTTCAACGGTACTACAATAATAGTTCAAACATCTCTAGCACACAGTGACACGACTAGCTACGGTGGAGAGAGAAACTCCTAATCAAAGTCAACGTCAGAGCCGGAGTCATCATCCTTGTCGGAGGACTCGATGACTCGGTCCCAGTCTATCGGGTCATCATCGGCCTCCTTCTTGTCGCTTGCGGCCTTCAGCAATGCCTCGTTCAAGGCGTAGAGCTGCGGATCCTCCCTGAGATAATGTTCCATCAATGAATCGCTGCTTTGCCGTTGTCGGGCCCTCATCAGCGCCTCGGCCTTGAGGTGCTCCTGCTCCTCGGCCTTGGAGACTACCCTCATGTTGGGAGGCGCTAGCCGACTCGCGCGCGAGGCATCCTGGGGAAAGTTGAGCTAGGCCCTTGGCCTCTGGTACTCCAGCGCCATGACATCATAAGCGCGCCACCTCCTCGGCAATGTCGAACATGCCGAGCCATTGCTTTTTGCCTGTGTTGGGGTTTTGAATCTGGGTCGCCCACTTGCCCCAAGGCCTCCGGAAAACACCACGGTACCTGCCGTTGTCCGCCATTTCCAACAAAAAAGGTGCCCTAGAACATGCACATATATAAATTAAAAAATGTACAGAAAATTTTGGCATGACCTATGCTTAATAATGGACATATTAAGTGCTAGAAATTTGGCGAAACGGAATTCAATCAACGTTTCACCAAAACATTAGCGCTTACTATCAATCCCTGTAAAAAATTGAAGACATGCACTACAACACAATATGAATCACAAACTGAATGAAATCTTAAACATGAAGCTATATAAATTTTAAAATGTACGAAATTTTTTGGCATGACCTTTGCTTAATATTGGACATATTAAGTGCCAGAAATTCGACAAAACAGAAATCAATCAATGTTTCTCCAAAACATTGGCACTTAGTATATGATTCCCTGAAAAACTTGAAGCCAAGTGCATGTACATTCTATAAGCATTGATATCTAATTCTTAACTTCTAGCTTCATTCTAGTGAATTCTAGTGAAGCAAATTATAAAATTCAACAAACTTGTAGTGTACATAGGTAACAAGTACAACTGAAGCAAATTCATCAAGTCTAGTAACTAATGTAGTGAAGCAAATTCCCAAATTTCACAAATTAACAAATCATTCCAAAATTAACAAATCATTCTAAAATTAACAAATCATTCTAAAATTAAATCTACTACCCTAACCCTAGCTACTGCCCTAACCCTAACTACTCTAACTACTCAAGCAAATTAAATCTATTACCCTAACTACTCAAGCTCAAACTCAAACAAATTAACATTTCAACCCTAACCCTAGCTACTGCCCTAACCCTAGCTAGTGATCACAAATGTGGGTGGCCGTGGGTGTGAGTGGCGGCCGCGAACGGCAAGGGCGAGGGCGATGGGGACGGCGGAATGAGAGGGGCGGGGTGCTTACCGGGGCGGACGGTGAGGGCGACGGGGAGGGCGAGGACGATGGCGATGGCGGCGACAAGAGAGATGGGGGAGAGCGAGAGTGAGTGAGTGACTGTGTGTGGATACGGTCAAATGGGAGTGTGGGAGCGAGTGGATAACGTTTTACCGCAGCGACGGGCATGCCCAGAAGCCCGCCACTGCTACTTTCCAGTGGCGGGCTTTGTTATGGACCCGCCACAGCTAAGTCAAGCCCATTTTTTAAAATCTTTTAGACCATGGATATTTTTCCATGATTATTGCACACCATTGGAAACCCCATGCTCAAATGTTGTCACTTTTTCAGTTAGTTTGCTATTTTCGAAGCATTAAATGTTTTTCCGGTCACTAAAACGGAAAAAACGCTCTTCGGTAGAAAATAGCGTGCAAACATGCTCCGAATGAGATGAAACTTGGCATGGTGTCTTCATTGGAACCCTGTTGGGTGTGGTAAAAAATTTAGAGTGTTACGACAAAAACTTGATGCACCTCGTGTACAAACTGGACACTCTTCGCCAAAGTGTGAGGGTTTCGAACGGAAACCCCCACCTTCCACATAAAAATAAAATTTTAAGGCATTTGAACTTCAGTATTTTTTCATGATTAATACACACCATCCAAAGTCACATGCTCAAATTTGGCGACTTTTCGAGTTGGTCTGCTATTTACGAGACATTAAGTGATTTTTCGGCCACTAAAAATGGCAAAAAACTTTGGGCATGCAAACCAGCTCGGAAAGGGATCAAGCCTGACATGGTATCTTTATAATACCCCTACATGATGTGGTAAAAAAATGAAAGTGTTACGGTAAAAATTTGATGCACCTTGTGTACAAACCGGACACTCTCCCCCGAAGTCTCAGGGTTTCAAACGGAAACCGCCGCCTTACACACACAACTCTCTTTTTTATAATCATTTGGACTTCAAACTTTTTCTATGACGAATACACAACATCCAAAGCCCCATTCTCAAATTTGAGACTATTCTACATTTAGTAAATATGATTTTTTTTAACAAATTTCGGACATAAGATACGAGTGGCGGGCGTTAACTAATGCCCGCCACTACAAACTTTTTGAAATTTTGAAAAAGGTAGGCACGGGTTGCCGGAATACTTCTGTGGCGGGCATTATCTAACGCCCGCCACTGGTGCAAAACTAACCAGTGGCGGGCCATATATGAGCGCCCGCCACTGCTTGCTTTCATACCGCGGGCCAATTTGCAAAACTAACCAGTGGCGGGCCGTATATGAGCGCCCGCCACTGCTGTGGTAATTACGGTGACGGGCTTCCTTTTTCACCCGCCACTGCTATTTTGCCAAAATAGCAGTGGCGGGTTCCAGGCAATGCCCGCCACTGATTTGAGGCCACCTATAAGCCTTTTCCCAGTAGTGCCACCTGTCGCTCAAATAATCTGCAAAGAAAGATATAGCACAAGAACGAATCAGGAATCACAAACATCATCATGATTCAAGAATAATAAGAGCAAAACACAAAAAAGATTCAGAAACTATCACAAAACTTCTAACCCAAGCGGAAACCGATCGGGTTCACTCAAGGTTTGACCTTTGGTTGGTGGCTTTGTCACACATCACATGGGGACACAACCTGTCCTTTTCGTCATTGCACCTAGGGCTGGACCAAAAGCTCGTAGCTCGCGAGCTTAATGAGCGCTCGATAGTTTGGCTCGTTAAGCTCGTAGCTCGCTTCTTAATGAACATAGTCAATCACTGATCTCAGCTCGTTAAACTTAACAAGCTTAATGAACGAGCTAACGAGTTTCACGAGCAGCTCGTGAAGCTCGTTAGTACACCAGAACACATATTTTTTATCTTACACGACAATATTTTTGTGATACCTCAACCCATCTAGTCAATCTAATTGACCCATCTCAACCAACAGGAGGCAGCAAACTAGCGCATATCCTCCCGTAGTCACCATACTCCATAAAATTACACCCACAATCTCATCTTGTAGGCTCGAACACATTGTAGTCTGTTAACGAGCGCTCGTGAGCGCTCACGAGCTTAACGAGCTTTAAACGAACAGAGCCGAACAAGGTTTTTTGCTCGTTAAGCTTAACGAGTCGAGCCTTAACGAGCACGAGCTTAATGAGCCGAGCCTTAACGAGCCGAGCAGCTCGTTAATCCACCCCTAATTGCACCCTTCCTCGATCTGTGATGCCCCACCACTTGAATTCAAACCGAACCCGAAGAATACTACGCAGGCCTATCGGCTGGAGATGCTGATTATCCGTAGAATTCTAAGCATACTTGGCGCTGCAATCATCACTCCTCATCAGACCCAGAAATGTCCTTTTTTTTGCTCTAAAAAAATGTCATTTTTTTAGATGAGAAATGTCCTTTCAATAGTAATATCATCATAGTGTTCATTCAAATTGAACCAATTTTTTTCTTGTACAATAGACAATTAGTGGTGAACACTCGATTGCCTAGCTTTTTGGTAGCTCACTCCGTGTGTAATGGAAACTTAAAAAAAAAATCAGAAATTACTATTAGGAAAATGAACGTGCATTTGACAGCTACAGTTGTTTGTGCATTAAGCCCAAAATGCTGAGAATCAATCCATTGGCTTGTGTATCTACTGTGCCTTGTTTTGAGATAGTATTAAAGCTGCTGTTGGCAGGCATGTACGGGAGCATAGAAACAACTTCAGTGGTGCTTTATAAGGACTAGTAAGCTTGCACGTGCAACGCACGTCTTGGCTAAAGATACATCTATTCCCAATCGAAAACACTTTGTTTGTAGTTATATTTCTTCATGGCAGAAGTTTGCACGTGCAACACTGCTATAAGCTTAGCAAGAAATTTTCTCGGTCCCCTCTTAAACATATGTGAACAAAATAAGCTACTAATCTCCTCTTAAATCAGACCAGTGCTCCCTTGATCAATAATCGGAGCACTCCTGCACAACAGCCTCAACGGTAATCTTACTTCTCTTTATCGGTCGCTCACCATTTGTGTCGCCATCATTGACGACATCTTCGCCACACTACACCGGCTCTGGCAGCCATGAAGACGATGGTAGATTCCGTGGGACTGTTGCGCATGGTACCAGGCCAAGCTGCTCACTCCAACCATGAAAGCGACCACCTGCAAACATTGAATAGTCATTATGTGTTGCAAAGCAACTCGATCACATATGTATTGGTTGAAGTTTCACGGCTGTAGTGGCGAAAAATAGTCTTAGTTGTTGCATAGAACAAGAAGGATCTGACGCTTCAATATCGAGCAAAATAGTGCACTATCCTCACCAGTATCGAGCAACATATTTTCTCTCACATTCTCTGTTGGTTTGAAAGCATGGTTGGCTGAATACTCCTAGATCGGGGTTTGAAATATTCTACAAAGGCAGTTTTAAAGAATCTTGTAATGATGTGTGAACACATCATATTGTCAAAAATAATTACAGTACACAATAAGCAGGCAAGGAACCATGCCATGATTTCTGATCTTCTGTATATACTTCCAATTTTGGACAAATGGTAGGCAATAATTACGTTCAGAAACCAATTTGTAAAACAAGGCAACACAATGTGGAATTCACACTTCAGTCGTAACAGGTGAAGAATGATTACCAATATTAAGGACACCACTTATAGACATTAAGGATATTATAGTATAAATATAGCCTGACTCCACCCTCCTTAAAGTTTGACTAATTTGAATTACATAGGTGGTGGGGCATATTTATATCAAGTCATAACTAATACATCTGTATAAATGTTTTCTCTACATTCGCTCTATATTACAAGGCTAGTCTCTTTTACTGTTGCACAGAATTGAAATCTAAAAGGAAGGTCGCATTACCAAGAATTCAACTTTTGATTGATAAGCACTAAGTCGAGAGCCAAGCAATATGCAAAATTGGGAACCATAATCTCAAAAATCTTTTACCACCCTCGTCCATCTCGATGAAAGATTAAAATAACTATAGAAAATATAGGTGGTACAAAATCTCGTACCATGACATCACAAGCTCAACGATGACACAAACGATCGACTAAGCTGATGATAACTGTATACAATGCAGATTGTAGACTTTCGGAATTAACTCCACCAGCTGGTAACAAAACATAATATGTGTGTTCTAATTCCTAAATGGGCGTTGAAGGCCTACAATGATCAGAGGACCAGTCCTCTTCTTATGGTTCTATCTACAGGGATCCCAGTCTGTTGACAGAATCAACATGCATGTGGCCTCAAAACAGAAAGAATCATTGATTTGATAGGTAATACTTCAGATCTAGCCAACAACAGGATAAATCATGGCAATATTTTGTATGGACAGGTTTGATAGCGATCAAAACGTACCCAATATGCATAACCTTTGGCCTGCGATCCAAACGCATCCAAACGCCCGAGCTCCCGCAGCTCCAAGCCGCTGCCGCCGCCGCCCCGTAGGCTCGCGTCGGCGCCGTGCGCCGCCTCTCACCGGAGACCGTCGCAACCGGAGGTTCACCGTCAAGGCCGCCACGCCCCTGCCCTTCCTCCTCTTCCTTCCTTCTGTTCTTCTATATCTCCTCCTCACCTTCGAAGCTCTCTCTCCCTGGAACTGCAGCAGGCCATGGAGAAGCTCAGCCGCCGCCGCCGTCCATCAGACTCGCCGGAGCCGCCTGTCATACAGACATCATTTAATGGCAACCGAGTCTGCATATAACCCTGCATGATTTACTACCTCAGCTATGCTCTATTATAATAGTTGATTAGAGTTATTAAACCCCCAAGAGTATATGAAATGGGCATGGCTGTACAAAATTTATGCATAAGCTATACCCTGTTCCCGGAGTTGCAATCATTAGGTTGAGAAGGAACAAAACCAAATGAGATGCCTGGTGGATAATTTTCTAGCTGAGAGCCAATCAGTATGGCATCTACGTCTATGTTAGGAGGTACAATCTGCAGTTTTATGTATGATTTGGACATACCATTTGCAGTGGTGCTGAAGCTTTCCTGGCAGATTTGACAATTAGCCTCACCAATCAGGTTTTTCATATCACTGAAGAAAAAAGAATGCCATCCAGTATCAACCAACTAACAGGAAAAATACGTGAAGATGGTAATAACATCCGGCATTCTACACTGCTCCCATGATTGCAGAATGGGCAGGAAAAGACCATATCGAGCTTGTCCATCCGCCTTCCTCTTCCCCATGGTTCAACTTCTCTTCTTCCTTTCAAAACCTACGAAGAGCAGCGGTTAGAATCTACCTATCAAATGATGAGAAGATATTTAACACACTAATGGAGTTGCTAGCCGCGAAGAAATCAATACTTTATACAGTATCTTCTAAACAAATACTGAAATTCGTAAAAGGCACCAAGCTATGACGCATCATTCTTTGTAAAAGCAACCGAAATTCGTAACCACGCAAGATGAAGATAGCAAATCATACACAAATCATCCCGAAGACGGAATCCAGGAACACAACAGCATGTATGATCGTGCCATGGACACTACACCCAGGGCGGATCTGACCCAGAAATTGCGAAGGTCCCATCCCCACCCTAGTGGGATTGACCGATTGAATTAGCAAGGAGGAGAATTGATGCTGTGAAGAAGCAATCACACAACCTAGCTGCTCATGCGTACCTCAAAGGGAGGGAGGAGACCCGGTGGCCGGGCGAAGACCGGCACGGGGTGGAGACCGCAGCAGCAGGATGTCCCTGGGGTGTAAGAAGAAGGGGAACGACGACCGCGTCGGTGCTCGAGAGGCCCGAAGAAGGGGGCCCGGATCGAAAAGGCGGGCCTTCGAAGCTCTCTCTCCCTGGAACTGCAGCAGTCCATGGAGGAGCTCAGCCGCCGGCGCCGCCCTTCCGACTCGCCGAAGCCGCACGTCGTCGATCCGATCCGGCTGCCATCCGCCAGATCCACGCCAGCCCCGCCGGAGCACACACCTCCCTGCATCGAGCTGCCGCCGCCGCCCCGCGTTACCCGCATCGCTCGCCTGCAATCAGGTATCTTTTTGCCATCGGGTTGTGTTTTTTTCCTTGGATTAGCAAAGCGATGTATTGGGGTGGAGAGAGGAACGTTTGGTCCGGCAGAGTTTTCGTCCGCTTGGGCAAATTGCTAAACGCAATTCTGGCTGAGGGTTAGTATAATTTTAATGGTTAGATCAAATTAAGTGGTTCTGTGAGGCTGTAATTGCTATGTGTACGTTAGGCTGGGTGTACTTAGCGATGAATATGTTTGCTTGTTTAATAATAGTATAGATATAGACTAACCCGAACAGAAGAGTGGCAAACACAAACCGAACCCGAAAGGAAACCCCGCGTGGTCAATCCCCTGCTCTGATTGCCCGTTTTGCCGTTTAGATTAAGACAACAACATGATGCATTGACTTAACCCATGAGTGCGAACCAACCTGTGGTTGGATGGTTAGAGGGACTGTGGTATCCCCAGCCCACCAGGGTTCAAATCCTGGTCTCGCATTTATTCCTGGATTTATTTCAGGATTTCCGGCGATGCGCATTCAGTGGGAGGAGACGTTCCCGTCGACGACGAGGTGACTACGGTGACTTCGTAAATTTCAAGATGATATGCCGGCTCAGTCTCTCGGAGGTGCTCATCGGGGTAGGGTGTGCGTGTGTGCGTTCATAGGAATGAGTGTATGTGCGTATATATGAGCGCTTGCGTCTGTACTGTGTTCAAAAAGACTTAACCCATGAGTCCGAACCGAAACCGACCAGAACATCTCGTTTCTTGACTTAAGTTACTTGTGGAGTGCTAAGCAAGTGTGTGGACAAATTAGTTTATAGAATGGGAAAATCAAAAACACCGTTTACCATATGATAAACATGTTGGAATTTCAACCTTAGGATCGATCACATCAAAAATCACGAACACACGTGATCAAAAACTTATTGTTGGAATTTCGACCTTAGGATCGATCACATCCAAAATCACGAACACACGCGATCAAAAACTTATAGCCAAGGGCGCTTCTCGCACCCTCTTTTTCTTCTCTTTATTTCTTCTCTATTTTCTGAGTAAATAGCATAAAACTATCATAATTCGGGCTAGGGTTCCGAAAAACTACCGCTTTTTGAAAAGTTTCTAATACCTACCATTTCTGTGGTTTTTGATTTCAAAAAACTACCATGTTGCACTGACGACTGTGTTGGTTAATTTTAATTGCGATTATGACAGATCGGGTCCACTTGTCAGGTCTGACGTGGCATAAAAGTTAACACCGTTACTTTTGACCGTTATGACGGGTGGGTCTCACGTGTTAGTCTTTTTATAGAACAACCCCTGCAAATTTCCTGCAAATTTTTTTAGAAAGCAATCAGGTCCTTACAATTTTTTTTAAAAACAATCGGGTCCCTGCAAAAAAATCAGAAAGCAATCGGGTCCCTGCGCGCATGACCGATGCCACTACTAGGAAATACCTTATAGGTAGAATCTTAGTAGTAGCGCGGGTTATCTACCCCGCGCTGCTGCTAATTAGTAGTAGCGCGGGATATAAACCCACGCTGCTACTAAGTTGATAGTAGTAGCGCTGGGTATAAATCCCGCGCTACTACTAAGTGATTCCCATCGTACCACCCGGACATGCTGTAGTAGTAGCGCGGGGTGCAAAACCTGCGCTACTACTAAGTAGATAGTTGTAGCGCAGGTGAAACACACCGTGCTACTACTATTTTGTCGCCAGCTGTGCTGTAACTACAGCAGCCGTGTATAAAATACCAACGCGTCCGGTCCCCTCGGTCTCTCTCTCTAACTCATATCTTTCTCCTTGCCGCTGCGTCCTCATCCTCCTCCACCACTGGATCCAGCCGCCGCCCAAGTTTCCCCTCACCAAGCTCCGAGCGGCTACTTCTCCAGCCTCCGGCGAGGTGCAGATGTCGGCCGCGGCGCAGTACGTGGGGGTCGTGTCGTTCCTTGTGCAGCAGCTCACGGCGACCTGCACGTCCGCCACCGGCGAGGACGCGGCCGGCGCGCTACTCAACATCTCCCTCCCCGCGCGGGAGAGCTCATGTGATCCCCCGTCCCGGTCGTCTCGCATCCAGCCAGCAACAGTGAGCCCACTCTCCTTCCCGTCTCCCCGTTCATGCTCCGAGGCAGAAAAATTAACAAGGGAGCCCCGTGTGCTTTTTTTGTGGTAGAACTTGGATCTGTGGACGGCGCACGTGGATCAGGCAACCTGGATGCCGGCGGCTCCGGCAGTCTCATCTCCCTTGTTTAATCGATTTGCTGAGCCTGTACTAGTACTTGTGCTGGATTTCCAACCCAATGCACCGTGTACTAGTTGATGCAACTGATCGATGGATGTTTGGAGCGTATAAAATGGAATTGGTTGATTTTTTTAAATCCTAATTAGTTAGTAGTAGCGTGGGGTATTATAGAAGCACTACTACTAATAGTAGTAGCGCGGGGTAAAACACGCGCTACTACTAAAAAATAGCTGTAGCGCCATAGTAGTAGCGCGGGACCCCGCGCTACTAGTAGGCGAAAAACCAACGCTACTACTAGTGTTTTTCCTAGTAGTGATGGCGTGCCCGAGCACTTCATCTCGCTCCTCGACATGCTCTGTGTGGCACCCCGTTTGAGTACAGCGAATTAACACTGTATTCAGACGGAACGCCGCACATACCAGCCCAGGAAATCCACCTAGCGTATGCTTTTACAATCCATAGAAACATTATACAAATCATTCGACAAAAGAGTACTTTATTGATCTACACAACTTTACAATGTTGACGTATAAGGCTCCAAGTCTCAATAGTGCATTGAGGTCGGAGCGATCTGTAGTAGTCATGGTGACTACTTCAGAGATGACTGCAGCGGAAACTTAAACTATGGCAGTACGATCCTAACGCGGCTCCACTCCACAGGGATCTGACTGGGTTACTCTCCTAGCGTCGCGTCAACTCCGGCTCCTCACTAGTGAAAGACGTATCCGTTCTTATACCTGGCCACGTTAAAAGCCATATAAGTACATTGAATGTACTGGCAAGTCAAATCATCGTAAAACCACCCAAGCAACACTCTAAGTTACTCAAGCATGTAACAACAACAACAACAACTTGATACAAACTTCCACCAAGCTTAACTTCTGAAATAAAAACAGTACTACAACTATACAGCTTAACCAGTAAGTAACTATTGCTACTACGATTAAACTAAAGTCCGTCCCCAAACGTGATCACTGCTAAAGTAAAGTCTTTCCCAAAAGGTGATCACTTAGTCTAAAGTTATTCCTCCAATACTTTCAGTTTTATTATTACTATGCTTTACTTTGTTATCTTACCAATCATCTTTAATACTTGACTCACTAGCTTAAAGTCATACTCCCAAAATACGATCACTTCTAGGCTAAAGTCTTTCCACCAAGTGTGATCCATACTACTGCTAAGTAAACACTTGAAACAATAACAGTGCAACAACAATAAGCAGAACAACGTAAACAACAATCAATACAAGTCACTTCCCTGTGGTCTTCCGACCGTCTTTCTCACAGCCTTGCCATTGGCTGAACCACAAGTCTTGGCATCCACGATGCCCAGGCTGCTTGTACCATAACCTTAACTTCCCTGTTGACAATTTTAATGTTTGTACCTCCGACTCAAGAAAACCAATTGTGTGACTTCCCATGAATTGTGTCCAATACCGAGGACGCGGATATTCGAATAGATTCTAAACACTCTGCAGAGGTTGTACACTTTACCCACACCATGGACTAATAGTCCAACAAACCCCGCTTACAGCATGGCCCTCTTACCGTGCCTCCGACCTCCCGCAGGCTAGCCCTGGGTGAGAGGATCTGGGTCCCTGCCACCCCGTGGCACAACTCTTCCCACCCGGGAATCAACAATACTTTCGGACGTCCTCATACCAACCCAGGCTGTCGTGGATGGACGACAATCTCCCGGCCAAGGAAATACTGACCGTCCAACCATCCCACTTTGGTGACACGCGTAAGAGACATAATTATAAGCGAAGCAGGGCCTTCCCACAAAGGCAAATGTGGTCGCACGGTGAGTCCGGTTCGGTGGCACTCATGACTTACCCAGCCTGGAGGAGATTGTTAATGTAGTTTCCGGTTTATTACTATAAGTGCAACATTAGTCTTACAACAGAAAAGTAAATAAGCAACAATAATAAATCACAACAACCTACTCCATAATACTACTACAACTAGTCAAAGTGCAACAATAATAACAACTCAGAATGCAACCAAAGTAAATTACGGTAAGTAAATACCCGAGAAAACCTGCCGGCAGAGACCGACACAAAAAACAAATAACACACAAGAATAACAATGAGTGAAAAACTAAGGGTCTACATCAAAAGAAATTACTTGCCTCGATACGTGGGGGTCTACCGGGAGGAGCCCGATAGCCCGAAGGAAGATCTGGTACTCCGGAGGGGCCTAAAAAGATCCAAGGGTAAAATGGTCTTTTTAGTGTGTGCAAAATTAGTGAAAGTGACTCCATCAGAAAGTGTGTGCCGTGAGAAGAATGTGAGCGTTGATTTCGTTGAAAACGGAGTTACGGTTGAAAAGTTATTAGTGTGTGAAGTGCAGGGGCTTAAACGTAAATAAAACCTTCTCATCTGGGTACCTGAGGACTTTTCTGGTCGCGCCTTCTCTGGAATGCGCTTTCTCCAAATGAAAGTGTATTCCTCGGATTATGTTTCCACTTAACGCACCGGGCCCTGGTCAAAGCCTCTGTCTGACAGACGGGTGGGGCCTGCCCGTCAGGTTTGACCCGACCGTCTTCTTCCTCACGCCCGCCGGTCGTCGCAACGCCGGTGATGATTGCCGGCGTTCTAAGCCACCTCCGGCGATGCTTCGCCCATCGGAGTGCTAAGCGTGACGAGGCGCACCTGTCCATGTATGGCACGGACGCCGAGGAGCTCGGAGGTGTGCACAGCTTCATCCATGGCGGGGTGGTGGCGTCGGTTGATGTCGATGTCGATGCTCCCGTCATCCTTCATCGAATCTGAGGTGGTGGGTGGCTTCGGGGTGGTCTTGTGCATCTAATGGTGTGTCTAGGTGAGGCTAGGAAGGCCGGGGTTGTGTGAATTTAGGAGGGGGTGGGCGACGGCAATGGCGGCCGTGGGAGGGCAATTCAAGCACGGGGGCGAGAATGCTTCTGCTAGAGGGGTCTAGGGGGAGATGGGGAGGTGTGAGTGATCGAGAGAGCCCAGGGGCTCTATTTATAGGTCGGAGGGGAGGGACGGGATAAGCACGGCCACGATGGTCGTGGCCGGGGCCTGGGCGGGGTCCTGGCTGGCATTGGGCTGGCACTGGGCGCGCAACGCGTCGCGGAGTGCCACGGGAGCGTAGGGGGGCAGAGGTCGGCAGCAAGAGGACGAGGGGAGAGGGAGGGGCCCGACCAGGGGCACGGGCATACAGCCCGCCGATGGCGACGGCGGTACGGTGCCGTGGAGGGCACGGAGCGAGGGGGAAGGGACCTGGGGGGGGGGGGGGGCTGCGGGGCTGCAGGCGAGTAGGGGCGCGCGGGGTCCGGCTGTGGGCTACGGCAATGGCTTGGCGTGTGCCAGAGCGCGTGCACTGCACGCCAATGCCGTGGTCACCACGGCTTCTAGCTGCCCTGGTGCCAACTGGCATGACCAAGTGTGTCTAGAGGGTTGTGCAATGAACCTAGTATCCGTGTGTGCCTAGGTACGTAGGGGCCTGGTTTGATTTATTTTTAAGTTGAGCATCCATAATAAATTTCTGCCAGAAGGTGTTTGTAAATTTCCATATGAATTTGGTGTGGTGAAACATGTTGATATTTGGTGTAGAATAGTTTTGGATGCTGATGAATATGTATGAAAAGTTTCATGACAAATGGATGAGTGTAGATGGCACTTTCTTTGTAAACTGGTTTTCTGACCAGAAACTTTGGAAATTTGCTGTGGTCATTTGCTGTGATGGAATTTGATGACATTTGGGTGGCATTGGTGTTTTGTCATGGTTGATCACCCTGACAAATTTTAGCTCAAATGGATGGATGCAAAATACACTTCCTTCACAATGTTGGTAGGTGGTTGCAAACTTTGGAAAATTGTGGAGGGAGTTGTGGTGGGGGTTTGATGATCAAAATTGGTGGATAGACATGATATGGATGGATGATAATATGTGCAAAATTTCAGCTTCAATTGATGATGGCACAATGCACTTGCTTCACAAATCACCAGATCTGACAGAAACTTAAAATGGATGCTCTGGTTAAAGTTTGACTTAAGTGGGTGATTTTTATGATGGAAATGGTGAAGATATTTGTAGGGTGAGTACTACAAATAGTTTGGTGATTTTTAGTTCAAGGGACATGGGTAATCCAGTGCAAAGGTGTCCTTAGGGTTTAATTAAAAAGAAATGGCAATTAGGGTTCCAGAGGCAAAACCCTAATCCCAAGTAACTAGGCAAGACACTTACTCTTAAATAAACACAAGAGTGCAAATAAAATCCAAGAACACACAAAAAAAAGACAGAAGCCAAATCTGGAAAAGAATTTTGCAGGACTGAAAATCCAGGGTGTTACACTCTGCACGGGCGAACTCCACATCTCGGCCGGCGTCCCAGAGCGGGTACTGTTCCGTGAGGCGACGGCCTCCTCGACCACGTCTGTGCCGCTCGCATCGGCGAGCTCGACCTCGGCAGGGCCCGGCTGGCCGCTTCCGTGCCGCCAGGGCGGGCACCGGTGGTCTGCCTGGCCGTCCACACGGCGCGTTTCGGAATGTGCTGCCTCACGCATGAGTGGCGGAAGGTGCTGCGTCACGCACGCCACCAGGCTGAGCAGACGCGGCTCGCGTCCTTTTCTCGCCTCGCTGCAGCCCTCGGCGCCAACCACCGCCGGCGCCAAATTGGCCACCTCCAGTCCGCCCCGGGCCTCCTCGACACCCCCGGCTTCAGGGTGACCGGGCACACCTCCAGGACACCTCGGCAACGAGCACCGCTTCCTCGAGCCTCCCCGCAACGATGCTGATGGGCTCGCGTCCGCGGCTAGCGCGCAGCACCGCTCCGGATGTGACCTGCCCTGCGCCAGATGATGCCTAGCCAGAGACCGCAGCCCTCTCCATGGCCTCGGGTGGAGGATGCGCATGGGTGTTAGGGTGCACGCGGCGGTGCATTGAGAGGTGAGATGCGGCAGCATGGTGGGGGTTGGATGCAGGGCACGACGAGCTCCGTCCCTCGCAGGAGGAGGAGTGGACGGGGTAACGACCTGGAGGAGGATGGGGTAGCCACGGGGAGGAGATAGGTACGGGGCGGCGCTTGCCACGACTGTCTCCGGGGCGGCGCTAGCCACGGCCGTCTCCGGGGGAGGACAGAAGAGAAGAAAGGGTAGGGAGAAGAAGAAGAAGCTGGCGGCGTTAGGAATATTTTTGACAGTGTTAATTTTTACTGCCACCTGGCCTGACAGATGGGTCCTCCCTGTCATAATCCTGCTTATTTCTTAACCATTCGACGACTAGTGTTTTTTGAAATCAAAAGCCATAGAAGTGGTAGGTATTAGGAACTTCTCAAAATGCGGTAGTTTTTCGGAACCCTAACCCGAATTGTGGTAGTTTTATGCTATTTACTCTTATTTTCTTGGTGTTACAAGTTGTGGTCTGCATGTGTATATATACACGTTCGGCCGACCAATACAAATCCTACTCATACACATTAGTCATCAACCCGTGCATCCGCACGGCTAGGTATTTTTTTTATTATCCTGTTTTATAAATAAGGATTACATTAGTGATTCATGTAAATAAACTTCGTACACATTAAATAGTAAAAGTGAAGGAATAGTATTTGTTTTATTGTTTCTCTTCTATATAGTTAACACAAATATTTCAACGTATTGTGCAAGGCTGAAAATATGAAGGCACACCATGATTCACAAAGAACATCATACAACATTAGAAGAAAAAAACATCATACAACATTAGAAGAGGACACAGGTCTTGAAAACTTATCAACTCGTCAATCCACCTTGAAATATTTACCATTGTTGTAGTTGTGATGAAATGGCTACATACTTAAGGAAAAAAAGTTGTATTGTCGACATGACCAAGGTTCTAGTAGCACAAACACAGTCGGACACATCCAATCTGGTGATCACTGATCGAGTGAATTGAAGACCACAGGTGTGGGTATCTCCACCATGATCACTTACATAACCTTTAGATTTTCGCAGTAAGATGCTGCAGTAATTTCTCCTCTTTCAGCATCTGACCTTTTCTCCTTGCGTACAATGTGAACATAGTTTAATATCAAACAACAGGGCACCTATACACATAACTGTTTTACATATAATCAATCGATGGAAAACCCAATCAATTTAGAATACAAATTAATTATTCATACAAAAAAATTATGTCGCATGATATGTTGAACCTATTGGTGTGCTTTTAAGGTGTCATGATTATTGGCCTTGCAAGTTTGCCATCTATCGTATATACACTATTTCACCTAAATTTGTACTTTTTTTAGGGAAAATTTGTACTCTTTTATATGTAGGAAATCCTACTGAAATTTAGTTCTACCATGCAATGTTCTACATTTCCTTTATAGAATAAGACGTATTTTGGAAAATGCCTAATATATATATGGTCACTCTTAGTGTAGTAGGCATTCAACTGCGGTTATACTATTATATTGCTTTTTTGCTCACAATACTTTTTAACTCACTATTTATTGCTCCATTCAGGAAAATTAAGTTATATTTGCACAAAACAAATTATACACAAATTAGATATGTACCTAGAGAATTGTCACTCTTTAATACAAAAAATCAAAATCTACTGAGTTGAACATGAATGGTTCTATAAAACGCCCGAGCATAAAAAATTACTGGTAGAACATAAGTGTCATTATATCATCGCATCAAAATATGAGACAATTTTTTTTTTCAAATTCCTATGAGAGTTCCTTGTTATTTAATTGACTCGTTCAGCTACTCATATTTACCATTCCTTACCTTTGACCCTATATGCATTTTTCCTAAACGTCGTATGCATGGTTCTTAATGTGATTTAACATGTTTGTAAGTTATATTAAGCACTCGCCATTCATTACCATTGACTCCATGTGCCTCCATACGTCTTGGATGCGCCTCTGCCCTAGGCTAGCACGACCTCTTTGTACTTCCTTCTCTTGCTCACCATCCCGTTGCACAACTGTCAGTAGGACATGTCATTCCCTATACAGATCCTTTTCAATTGCCTTGTACCCTAGACGACGCCACTGCCAGCTCCTGCTAGGTAAATAAGAAACTACAGTATTATCTAGTTACAGAGGTCTGGTAAGAAAAAGCATAGTAATCATTCAAAAATTACATATAACTTTTTCAACTATACTTTTCTAAAAATAACACATGGTTCCCCACCTGGAGAAAATTGCATGTTATTTCTAGACATAAAACTTCACAGGTACACGTTTTCAACTACACTTTTCAAAAAATAACACACGATTCCCCACCTGTCCTCAAGAACAATAAATCTTTACTAAGATTTGCTTGCAACATGAAGAGTGAACAATGTCTAGAGATAAATCAGTGCCATACCTATGCATTTCCATCAATATTTATACATGCAAAAAGTATGTGTGCTATCCCTGCCGATATGAATATATATCTGCATAAAATGTTTCTCTGGAAGTTTCTGGTGGAAAGTGCGTTTTGACAAATTAGAGATGCATATACAAATCTATTTATGCTGTGAAGCACAACAGAAGTCACAGTTCTACTCAGTGCATCGTCCAGTGGAGGTTAAGTCATAGATCCACTAATTTTATGGAGATAATGAAAGCTGATACATGATCAGGTCCTGAGCACAAATTGATACATGCAGAACTTATCTTCTAGTGATTCTACATTAGGAATCATCCCAATTTGGCGGAGTTGTACAATGAAACGGTGGGTCAAAGAACACTTCTGGAACTGGGATTACTTGCTGCTACTTGAATTAGGGCATGGGTAGTGGGCAACAGCTGAACTTGAACAGTTTCAGGTGCTCCAGTTTGCTGCAATGCGTACACCCGCCTACCTCACCGATGACTGCGGCAACCAAGTCTGCATCAAACGCGGTTGGTATGCCTCCTCCTACTTTAAACTTTGGCTCCAATAAGCTACATAGATACACATATATGTTTTGTTTGTGCCTTGTTGGCAGTTAATAAGATTCAAAGGCTGGAGAGTATGGACTGTAACATGTGTTCTTTTAATCAATTGCAATCTTGCATAACGGACTATCCTAGTCATATCGACTTTACTGAATAATTCTTGTTAAACTTAGCGAACATATTAATGTTTCATGTTGTGAGACCTGCAATTATGCTAAAACTAAGTCCAAACAAAAAACATCTGGGTCGTCCCGAACTTGCAAGTCAAAATTATATTGATCTTATAAGATCAATTCAACAGGTGACCCATAGCTAAGCAAGATAGTTCTAGATCTGACATGATTTTCTAGGGAGGTGGACACGCTTCGGTTACCAGATCACTGCTGCTGCGCATGGCTGCATGAACTTCACGCTGGACAGTGCTGGTGCTAAAGTTTAATCTCCCACAATATGGAGAGACAATGGGGGAGGCAGAGACATGCATCAAAGTATTAGCAAATTTCACGCTAGCACCCACATATGAACTACCCAAATCTAAAGCACACGCACAATAATATCAAGCCTACCATAGCCCAAGTCTGGAGGCATTAATCCAGCCGGCATGTACAGGTATTCCAAAGAAGCTCTTGGAGCGGCTGTCCTCCTGCCGGCCTGTACTCGTCATCGTCTCCTGGCATTAGCCTCCTAGGCACTTCACCTCATCGGGACAACGCGCTCATGAGCTTGTTTTGCAACCGATCTGCAGGTTTCCTTCACCTTAAAGTACATGCCTAGTTGGTGTTTCTATTTTCATGGAGATCTTCGAGGTTTCTTTCCCTCTGAGAATCTGGAAATCATCCACACGTCTGGTTCTAGAATAAGAAATTAAGATCCAATAAATAAGGAATTCGAACTTTGTCCCTCATTGGTGATTGCAGATTGCTAACAACACGAAATTCTAATGCTTACCGGATCCCTCCATCGAATATTCTGGCCTTCCACAAAGCATGCGGCTGCTGGAGTGTCCACCGGGAATCATTGCCTGCTCCACATGTTGTTTTTGGTTGTTCACTTGTTGTGATGGAATTTTGTCGAAAGAGACCCCCTGGCGACTCGAATTGTCAGAAAGGACCCCTCTGGACACAGATTGTCAAAAAAGACCCCCTCTCAGCTGGCGGCAGGCGCGCCAGGTGACACGTGTCACCTGCCGCCAGTGGAGGAGGCGGCCGCTACCTGCCGCCAATACACGCGGTGGCCGGCCCGGTTTTCCGTTTCGGCCCGTTTCGCAACGGAACGGCGACAGCAGTGCGGGCCCTGCCGCCAGCCGGGGTGGCGGCAGCCCTGTGCAGCGCCAGGCGATGTTCCCCCGCGTGCCGGTCGGCGTTTCCTGCGCGCGCTGCCCCTCGTCGTTTCTCGCTTCTGGCTTCTGGCTTTCTGGCAGGCACTGATTCAAATATTCGCACTGATTTCTACGCGCACGCTCATTCCGATGCCCGGCAGTCTTTGTTTCGTTTTTACATCGCGTGATTCCTGCCTAAACTTTCGTCCATTTGTTGTGTGATTCCCTGGACGATGCCACTCACATTGCACGCCCGACAGCTTTGCTGTTGCTGCGGCTGAGGAGACAGCACTACGCTTAATATTTCAAGTGCTGGCGGCAGGCCTATGCGATGCTGCGCCGAGCCGGCAGGTTCCATTGTTGCAGACGGCGCTGATTCCACAGTCTGTCGTTTGATTTTTTGATGTTTGTCCGTTGTGCCGACACTCCAGTACTTCTCTTCTTTTTATACGCTTTGCTGCTCCGTGCGCAGACGCTCTGTCTCGAGCTCTAATCTCTGGTTGCCTCAGTGGCTCTCTATTCTCTAAGTGACCAAGAACACTGAGAAAGAAAAGCTCGGTAGCCACTTTGACTCGCGATTTAGGGCGATTTAGATTTGGATTCAGAAGATGTTATAGTTGAAGAAAAGATAGATCAAGGTAAGATCTAACCATTTTTGTTTGTTTTGTTCGCATGAATGTTGTTTTTACTCTGTTTGATTAGTTCGTAAGTATGTATTCTCTGTTGTTTTAGGCATTATTTCTTCAGTTTGTGGAGTCATTCGGAGGTTGTGGAGTAGGATTTGCCGTGCGAAGTGAAGGACGAAGTTGAAGACCAAGGTATGAGATTTGCAATACATGGAATTTTTTTGTGCATGCACGGTGGAACTTAGTTAGTTTTTTAGCTCGTCGTTAGCTATGCGATGTTTACAACTTGGAAGTTAGAAAAGTTTTGAGACGAGATATGTTGCATTTATAGTAAATTATGTTCAGAAAAGTAGGTTGAAGATGTGGTAGATGAATGTTAGCTGTGTCCATTAGTACTAATTTTGTTCAAAAAATTGTGTGTCTAATTTTTTTTTTCATGTGATAATAGGTCGACTTCGTTCATATATTACTGCTGACGGATATTTTTTATTCCGAAGGATATCCTCATTGAAGCAGAGGTATAAATGACGTCGTGTAATTTTGCGAATATTTATTTACATTGATGTACTGTTGTGGATGATGTTACTGCTGTTGTGAATATTTGCCGAATTATTACAATATAAATATTTTAGTATGATTTCTAAAGTTTCAGTTGACTAACAATGTATATATGTATGCTCGTTTTATTATTTCTAAATAAAATCGAAACATGTTAAAAGTACATGCTGTTGTTTTTCTAAAATACACCGATTAAAGTTTTAATCATCTAACAATGTTAATACGGTTGCTCATTAGGTACTATGGAAAATTTGTTAGTGTTCTATGGGGACATCGTACGCGACACTCCTTCCGGTGTGGATGTGTCGAGGTGCGGTACGACTATGGTTGTAGTGAAAGACATGGTCAATGTAGGGTATGCGGCAGTTAGAAGGTGCATCCGAGCAGTGTTTGGGCCATCGATGGATGAAAAAAAAATGACCATGGAGGCTTTCGTGGTTGCCGGGGGAAATGATGGGACTGTTCCCCGTTGGGGTCTGCGGCCGGTTACTGGTGAAAGATCGTGGGGTTCGTATATGGGGTTTGCAAGCAATCCGAAGAACTGTATGTTTGGACAACCCATGGTGTATGTGGAGTTCATTTCTGTCACTGATGTTGCCGGGTGCAGTAGCGGGGGCGGTGAGTACGAGTTGGCCATCACTGTAGCCCCCAGCGCCGGCCCATCGGAACCGACAGGCGGCCAAGAAGTGTATGACACAGGATACTGGTCTGCGGTCGTTGACATCAGCGAACATGTGGAGGGATTGCCGGAGGCGCTAGATGATGATGATGATGGTCATTCTTCTGCCTGCTCTTCGGACACAGATGATGAAGAAGTTGTTCCTCCTGAGAGGGCGGTTGCCGGACCAATTAACCCAGAGTTTTTACAGGTTATGAGCATCACCAATGAATTTCATTCTGTTCCTGGCCTAGAAGCGGGAAGTCTGGCCGTTGGGCAGATTTTCCCTGATAAGGAATCTGCTTACCAGGCAATGAATAGCTATGCAATAGGCATACACCGCCAGCATAGAGTGAGGCAGTCTGATAAAAAGGAGTTGACGGTCATATGCCTCCATCACGAAGGGGGTTGCCGTGGTAGAGTTATCGCTCGACTGAAGCCTGGGGTATGTCAGCCATGGCATATCACAAAAATAGTGGAACATAGTTGTGAGCAAACCGGGACTCTTTCAGATCACTGCAATGTGACTGCAGAATATGTGTCACAGAGGATGCAAACGACTGTGCAGGAAAGTCTTAATATTAGTATTAGGGATTTACAGGTAACAGCAGCCGATCAGATTGGCTTCCCTGTCAGCTACAGCAAAGCTAGGCGTGCAAAGGAAAAGATATTCCAGAGGTTGTATGGAACCTATGAGGAGGCCTATTCTTATGCACCGAGGATGCTTCATCAGATAGCAACTGCTAACAGGGGGACTCAAGTTTGGCGGAAAGAACGTGAAAACCCAATGAACCCGGGCGAGAAAATCCTGGACCGCTTATTCTGGGCATTCGCACAGACCATACAAGCATTCAGTCACTGTCGCCCGGTATTATCAATTGATGGTACATTTCTCACGGGCAAATACAAGGGCACACCGTTGGTGGAGATTGCTGCAGATGCAAATAATCAACTTCTTCCTATTGCATACGCACTAGTCGAGAGCGAGAACAAAGAAAGCTGGTTGTGGTTCCTGAGCTGCCTGAAGATGGGGGTCGTGAAAGATCGTCGCGGCGTTTGCATCATCTCTGATCGCAACACCGGGCTATTAAGCGCACTCGACATAATTAAGGCGTTAGAAGATCCAGAGTGGGGGTGGCCCGATCTAGAGACAAGGTGGTGCATGAGGCATTTGACAGCAAATTTTTACTCCAAATTCAAGAAAAAAGATTGGTTCAAGTTATTCAAGAGGATGTGCATGCAGAAAACTGAAGTCAAAATGAATGCTATCTGGGCAGGTATCAATGGGGAGATCGAGCGCGCATCTATGCCAGCGGGAGAAGATCGCAGGGGTCGTCGGACGGCAATAAATTTGAGCCAGTGGATCGACGAGAATTGCCCTGAATTGTACAAGTGGGCGCAATCTCACGACACCGGGGCTCCTTATGGAATAATGACCAGCAACATGTCAGAGGTCTACAATGGTGTTCTTAAAGGTGTGCGATCCCTACCTATCACAGCCCTAATAGATGAGACTTGGAACCGAACTCTGTCGTACTTTGCAGACAGAGTCACCGTCGCCAAGGCACTAGTTGATTTGAACAAGCCCTGGTCTGAGAAGATTCAAAGACATCTGGATGAGAAAGCAAAGAAGTCACAAAGCCATGGTTGTAGGAAAGTGGATGCACTTAGGAATAAATGGGAAGTCAACGTGCGAGCCAAGTATGTTAAGGGTCACCACAGAGGATCAAGAAAACAAGCTGTTACCCTCGGCCCAACGTCGTGTGAGTGTAGTTGCAATAAGCCCAATCTTCTGGGATACCCTTGCAGTCACGTCCTCCGGGCAGCTACAGATCAAAAAATCAGCGTCGAACCATACGTGTCGCCGTACTTCAACATGTACAATTTATACCACACCTGGAATGGTGAGTTCTGGGCATGGGGCATTGATATGCACTACAAGTTCTTATGGCCAGGAGGGACGAAATGGGTTCCTAATGCCGCGTTGAAGAGAACCGCGAAGGGACGACGTCAGTCTAGGCGTCATCGCAATGACATGGACCATAGCCAGCTGGGAGAACCAAGACGATGTCGCATTTGCAGGTGCCCCGGGCACTCGCGTAGGGAATGCCCATATCGCAACAACAACACCGCATGATGTTCTTATATTTGTAATCGTGATGTAATCTTTAGATATTTAATTAAATTTTATCGTGATGTAATTTTCAGATATTTAATTTAATTTAATCGTGATGTAATCTTCAGATATGTAAATTAATTTAATCGTGCAGTAATTTTCAGATATCTAAATTAATTTAATCGTGCAGTAATTTTCAGATATTTAATTTAATTTAATTAAATCATCATGTTGTTATATTTGTTAACTTATGTTTGTAATCGTGACTGCAGGTTATGGCTGAAGTGCCAATCCTTTTGCAGGGGCACCACGACGCCAACCATCGTTGCCACCTTTTCTTAAACCCAAATCATGAAAGTCCTCCTCAGACCTTCAGGCTTCGAACCGTAAAGAACAAATGGAGAATACATAATTGTTTCCTTCAACACCTTCAGGCTTATGGACTCCTTCATTTTGCTAACCTCGCAACTCGTACAGGCACTTTCACTTCGGACCCATCTCTTTTGACATCCCTCGTTGACCGATGGAGACCTGAGACCCACACCTTTCACTTTTCTTGTGGAGAGCTTGCACCTACGCTGAAAGATATCTCAATGATCACAGCTCTACCAATTAGAGGTGAGCCATTGGTCCCTCCACAAGTTAATCCATCTTGGCCAGACACTGTCTCGGCCCGTCTTGGGCTGATAATGCCTGTATCAGATCGTAGCGGTCCGCCTCGGGGGGTCCCACTCAGCTGGCTCTTTAAATTCTTTGAAGATTTACCTAGCTACGCTGATCCTGAGTCGAGGAAGAGACACTTGTTTGCATATTTGTTGTGGCTATTTGGTCTGATGTTTCCGAATTCTCACGGTGAGGTAGTTCTACCTGGTCTCATCTACTTTGCCGAGAAGATAGTGGACGAACCATTACCCGCGGATCCTAAATACAGCTTTGGTTCTGCTATGCTTTCTCATACATATAGAGGGTTGTGTGATGCAACACAGAAATCTTCGTTCGGGACAAAAGCTCCATTACTTTGTGTCTCGTACGAGTTTCTACAGTTGTGGTCATGGGAATACCTACCTGTTGGACGACCCCAGATAGTAAAACCCGTAACCCCATACGACTGTGGTGAGGGCATTGTAACTATGTCCAGTCGGTGGACACTAGGTGGGAAAAAGTGGTCTCCAATAATTGCGAAAAGTTGTTACCCCACTTACCATGATCAGTTTGAGCATCTTGATGCGTCCCAAATCACATGGAACCCGTGGACTGAGCTTCAAATTAACATGGTATTTGGTGCGCAACGCATCCCAGTCGAATGCGTGAGAGATAGTGGCTTCTGGTTGACTCGCTGCAATTTATTATATCAGTGATTTGTTGAACCGTATAATCCTGAGCGTGTCATGAGACAGTTTGGTCTATATCAAGATATTCCACCACCTCTTCCGAGATGTATCGATGAAGCAACTCATAAGTAAGATGAGACATCACTAAATAGTCAATTTCTTTTAAATTTACAGAACTCACACTTTGTTACATAATTTTCAGGATGAGCAATATGGGAAAGAGTGGTTACGATTGGAGGGCACTAAACATTCAATGGGTAGACCAGTGGAACAATGAAGCACTGCAAAATATAGTGCATCAACCTAGGTAAAGTTTATTTATGGTATTTTATGTACATACACAGGTTGATGTAATTATTTAATTATGCAGACCATACGATGAAACTAGCGGTCAGGCGTATAACGAGTGGTACTGCATGAGCACACGTACTCGCCTAACCGCTCAACCACCTTCGAGGCCAACCCATCCCACACACACATCATCAACTTACAATCATGACTCCACGGTAATACAATTTAAATTATTCATGTCCATTATTTCATGAACATTTCAATCTAACAACAACCAAATTTTGTACAGGTTGATATTTGCAACCAAGTAGGGATTATGGCCACGGAAGGCATGCGGGCCCGGGGTGTCGCTCAGTCAAGGGGAGGCTTCCGGAAAATTATAGACTTCGTCTCCTCAAGGATGGGATGCGGTAGAGGCGACGACGTTGTCACCGGAGCGTACAACATGCCGGAACCGAGGTCAGCCAGAACGACTGCGGCGACGTCGTCCAGACGGTGGGGGGAGGGTACTAGCGGTACAACTACATTGCCACGGCATGACTCGTCTCTCCAAATACATCGCTCTCCTTCGGTGCAGCTTCGTCAGGGGCAGACAACCAACGAACTTGGTGCGCCCCTGGATTCGGTGCCCGAGCAGACTAATTTCGTGGACCCAAATGCATACACAGCATATGGCGCATACACACAAGGCGAGGGATCTCAGCCGTATCCCTCCACGCGAGGGATCTCGATGCCCGAGGAGACTCGTTTGCCAGAGGTAAACCAGTACACTGGAGGCGATGGATCTCAACAGGTACTCATGTCTATATTTTTACTGTTTTTACAATGATATAGTACGCTAACACATTATATTTCCAGTACGGCGAACAATAGCCATACACTGGAGGCGAGGGATCACAAAGCTACAACAGCCCTCAAGTATGTTCTTCCATAATAGGCAATCACAAGCATACAACATTTTCATGACTTTTATTTACATACGGTTTTTCTGTGCAGGAAAGTGCTGATCCAACATGGCATGATGAAGAAAGGCAGGAGTGTGCTAGCCTAGACCCAGCCATCCTCAGAGGTTCCGTTGATCCTGGATACATTAGTACAATTACAGACTTCTTCCACGAGAACGTTATTGGTCCATCTTATATCCCTCCACAGTCACAACCAAACACCTATAATTTCACATCAGCATCTCAATATGGAATGCAGACTCCACCACCTATGCACGAGTCACAGACACAGCAAGACGATGAGCAGTACGGCCGTGGTCTTCGTGAACACCGACCACCTAATCGCTTGTCGCCTTCCGGTAGTCGTGAAAGGCCAGCTGGCCGTCGTCGAATAGGATGATTCGTCTATGTATGTGTGCGAACTATTGTATCTATCTATGTCAATTTTCAACTTTCAGATGTATGTACGAGACATCTATGTACTATGACGAAATAAAAGTTCTCGATTTATTTCTAGGTTTTTTTAATTGAAATTAACATGCATAAAATAAGATACATTAAACTATTGAAATTAAGATGCATTAAAAATAACATGCATAAAATAAGATACATAAAATAACATGCATACAATAAGATACATAAAATTTAACATGTTCAAATTAAGATACAACTTGCTGCGAATTTTAAACATCTGGCAAACACTACAATTGAAATTAAACAGTACTACATTGTCGAAGTAGAACTCTTGCCCTTCGACGATGTGGTAGTCTTGACCTTGGTGCTCGGCATGAAGACGTCCTCTTCGTCCTCCGTCGATGCAGATCTCTTGCCCTTCGTCGATGTAGAGCTCTTGCCCTTCGACGATGCGGTACTCTTGACCTTGGTGCTCGGCATGAAGAGGTCGTCTTCGTCCTCACTGTTTGCTGACCATAAATCTGAATTATTCCTCGCAAGCCTGATGTAAGATTCACTCTTATGCAGTTTGACCTTCTGCCATCTGCCATGCAACCTGAGAAGTTCTTTCCGTATCTCCTCAAATGTCCTGGGAGGCCACCCACTCCTAGCTAATGAGTGAGCCAACTCATTCATTATGGTGTCACTACTGATGAGTTCCTCCTATGGAACTACTCTATCATCCATCTTGAAATTGGCGGCTAGTTTGAGAAGATGATCGGACATACCAGTGTGAAAACTACGATCAAAAGGATAATGGGACATCTCCACGAAACTACACTTGCCTGCTCACCCACCTTACTGCCGAGGGGGTTTTATAGGTTCAGAAGAGAAGATGGCGGGAAAGAATGGCGGGAGAGAAAGGCGGGAAAGAAAATGGCGGGAAAGTAGGGCGGTAAATAAAATGAAGGGAGAGAATGGCAGGAAAGAAAATTGAAAATAACATGCATAAAATAAGATCACGCAGCGAATAATGCAGCATCTTGCCTAATGCTTTGATCCGAGCAAGGTAAACTCATACTAATTAAAAATATGTGACACACTTAGCGGGCTGGTGTTTTCAGGATGGGTGAACGATGGACGAAGAGGGGTTTTATAGGCTCTGACGGACGTGAAGGCGGGAAAAAACGGCGCGAACAGACGAAATTTTAGGCGGGAAAAAACAGCGCGAATAGACGAAATTTTAGACGGAAATCACGCAGCGAATAATGCAGCATCTTGCATCGGAATCAGTGCAGTCAGACGTCGAATCAGTGCAGTCAGACGTCTCGAATCAGCGCTTTCGGCGCGCGTGCCGACCGGCCTGGCGCCTGGCGCTGCACAGGGCTGCCGCCACCCCGGCTGGCGGCAGGGCCCGCACTGCTGTCGCCGTTCCGTTGCGAAACGGGCCGAAACGGAAAACCGGGCCGGCCGCCGCGTGTATTGGCGGCAGGTAGCGGCCGCCTCCTCCACTGGCGGCAGGTGACACGTGTCACCTGGTGCGCCTGCCGCCAGCTGAGAGGGGGTCTTTTTTGACAATCTGTGTCCAGAGGGGTCCTTTCTGACAATTCGAGTCGCCAGGGGTCTCTTTGGACAAAAACTCGATCGGCTGCTGCAGCTGGAGGCGCATGAACACAGGAGACGAATTCTCCTCCCAATTGCATCGGCCATTCAATTGGGGTTGTTTTCTTCCTTTTATTATGGAAAGTGATTAGATGCGTTTTCTCTTTCTTCCTACTATTTTTTTTTTTTTTGAGGAAAAAGATGGAAAGAGGAGTCTGATTGTCTCACGCTGGTGGAATAGGTGAAGCGGGCCTAAACTGCTTAATTCCAACCCTGTATTTTTTTCTTTCCTGAGAGAAACGGAGAGAGACCAAGTGCATGACGACTTGCGTACGTGAGATCTCATGTACGTGGGACCTCATGTTTCATCCGATGGCTACAAACACATCGTAAATTAATTGAACGGTTTAAACTTCTTAATTTTAAGGATTAATGTGGTGCCTCTTATGGTGCCTCCAATTAGTAAATACTCCCTCCGTCCGAAAAAGCTTGTCCCTCAAATGGATGTATGACAAGCTTAGGACAAGTTTTTTCGGACGGAGGAAGTAAGAGATAGTCGAACACCTAAACCAAACTAGACCCAACTACACGCACCGGACACAGCCTTGTACTACTAGGACACGTCTAATTTTCCAAATTAACAAACGTATACGGACACTAACTCCTACTGCACCACGTACAGCTATGTACTACTTGTGCTTGACTACTAATCCTGCACGACAACTAACTTGTTTGGATTAAGCTAACATTCACCACCTAATCCAAACACTTGATTCGCATGCTGAGAACCAACGCCATCATCCGGAATACCAGTCCATGTTGTCACATCTTAGCGTGGTACATGCAGACTAAACACATAGCCTCATGCATAAACTCAACTTAACTGATGCGCGTCCATCTTCATGCTGGCCTTCGTCTTCTCATCGGTTACTTGCACAAGGGGGGACACATCTCTTCACCCGCCACAACTTTTCATCCACTCTTTCTCTTTGCCGTCGGTGACACAGCTTAACGAATGGCGCTCCCTGTCCAGCGGCAACACAACTCGTCATATACGTGCAACTCACCTTCACTGTATATGAACTCGCCGGAACTCCTTGATCACGAACGGAAACGCAAGGCCCAATTTCCTTTTTCCATCCGCTCTCGCTCTCAATTCTCCTCCGCCAGTGACGCATCTCAACTGCAGCAGAAGACTCACACCCCCGAGCTCTTGGACACATCTTGCAAGAACTCGCGTGAACACCTTGACGACGGCACGCAACTTTACCATCTCCTCCTTGCACCATTGAACGATGACCTCGATGATCTTCTTAGTTCCACAATTTGACACCTCCATAACCATCAATGATCACTAGTGCCTTATCGACGACAGCATGTCGCCCTCCTCCAGGTCGTTTCGTCGAACGACAATCACCCGTCGCGTCGCTTGCGACATTACCCTCACCGCCTTCTCTTCGTTGCTCCGCCGAACGACTACCGCCGCTTCTCGAACGACTATTGCCCGCTCCTCCTCGTCGATGCACCAGCCAGCTACTATATCGCCCGCTCCTCCTCGTCGTTGCACCACCCAGCAACTATATCGCCCGCTCCTCCTCATCGCTGCACAACCCAGCGACTATATCGCCCGCCCCGAGGCACTAGTCGGGTCGCTACCCCGTGGCAAGCGCGGCTTCAAAACTTCGAACCTTGCTCTAGATACCAATTGTTGGAATTTCGACCACAAGATCGATCACATCAAAAATCACAAACACACGCGATCAAAAACTTATAGTCTCTTTTTCTTCTCTTCCTCCACGTTGCAGGGTTAAATGTGATATAAGTACATTTTAGAGAACAGAATGTTGCATTTTAGAATGCAAATATTTGAACTACGTTTCCTTAACCATACTGGCTGGCCGGTAACAGAGATGTTGGGGGGTTCAAAGACTAAGTAAGCAGCAGGTAGCTGGGCAGTGGAAGTAGTATACTATTATTATGTTCTCAGCACGGCAGAGGGCGACAGCGACGGTGACTACACCAATCGGGTTCATTCGGTTCGGGTTGCTTCCGCTGCCAACGAAATTTTCCACAAAACGGATTGAAAACAAAGAGAACTAACACCATTGGTCAAAACAATTCGACCTAGACTCAAATCTAAATCAGTCGACTGATAATTAGACACTCCCTTTATTATAAAAGGGGAGTAAGCCAAAAGCCTGAAAGCATCACATATTTCTACAATCAAGTATGTCATGTTTTCAGGCTTTTGTCCATTTCTCAAACTCCTCCACATATACGCTTTTCAGACTTTACACCTTCACATATTATTTTTGTCCATTTCTCACACTCCTCGCAGCTAAAAACTGAAATGCAACGTTCAGGTCGGGTTCGACCGAAGATGGGCGGCACTTCAGCTTCCGGCTCCCTTGGGGTTGGGTGACTAGTGACTACGACTACGCGGGCCACTGTTGACATAACTACCAATGTTCGGGTTTGGACCGGGTTCTATGATCGGTTTGGGAGGAAAAAGATGTGTTCGGCAAGAGATGCCTCCATTCGCATGCATGCGTGTGCCCAAGGTCGCTGTCATGGAGGAGTTGTGTGGGATTGTATCGATGGGAATGGTGGACTAGACACGTCTTTGTCCTTGCCTTTGCCTTCACAGGGCTGTCAACTTTCGGGTTTTCGGTTCGGTTTGGAACTTCGGATCGGATCGGGTTGCTCTCAGCAACATGATGAATGCTGCATGTATAAATAGCTCCCCAACTTGCTGCAAAAGCAAGCCTTCTTGCACTGCAGCAACATGATGAATGCTGCAACAAAATTATACCCCTTTCCTTAACGATTCAAACAGCTGGGCATACATGATACATGAATCAAGAATACAATCAGTTCTCTGGTCTCGTGTGTTTTCAATTTTAATTAAGTTGTTTGAAAACAGAGCAAACAACTGAGAATCAGAGGCAGCCAACCAATGAGTAATGATTCAATGGTCAAAGCACTACTGAGACTGGTTTTGCTAAATACTGAAGGATTTACTGGTATAGCTAATTCCAGAATCCACAAACACATCTACCTTGCACAGTCGAAGGATAGAAATATCGGGCAATAAGAGCAAAACACGAAAATCATTCACAAACTATCAGAGAGTTTTGAACCAGAACGGAACCCGACCGGGTTCGCTCACGGCTTGATTGGTTGTTGGCTTTGTCACACATCAGATGGGGAGGACACAGCTTGTCCTCTATCTATGGTGCCCCACCACTTGAATCCGAACCGAACCCGAAGAATACTACGCATGCCTATCGGCTGGACATGCTAATTATCCATGGAATGCTAAGTGTACTTAGGCCTACAATTAGCACTCCTCGTCAGTTTGAGAAATGTCCTTTCACCGTAGTGTTATTTCATTTAAACTGAGCTTTTCTTTGTCTTGTACAGTAGAGAATTTTAGATGAATACTCGGTTGTCTAGGTTTTTTTTAGCTTTTTAGTACCTCATTCCGTATGTAAGGGGAACTGAAAAAAAATCCGAAATTATTAGTATTAGGAAAGTGAATGTGCATTTGACGGCCCATAAATGGCTTTGTTTGAGGTATCTATGGTGCATGATAAATGGCTTTGTTTGAGGTATTGAGCTTTGATAATGGCTGCTGACTGTGATAGGGTATGGGGCCTATAAACAACTTCACATGTGCAGAGGTTCTGGAGGGAGGCTCTCTCTCTCTCTTTCTGTTTCTGTCTCTTTTCACCCCACGGATCGCTTGATCACCTTATTTGTCATCTTCCTTCTGCTAAATCAATGAAACGCCAGCATGCACTGGATCTTTCCAAAACAAAAACTTCACAGGTGCTTTATACAGACCAACCCGAGCAGAAGAGTGGCAAACACGAACCAAACCCAAAAGGAAACCCGGATGGTCAATCCCTGCTCTAATTGCCCATTTTTCCATTTATATTAAGACAGCGACATGAGCATTCACTTAACCCATGGATCCGAACCGAAACCGACCCGAACATCTCGTTTTTTGACTTAATTTATTTTCTAGAATGCTAAGCAGGGGTGTGGGCAAATTAGTCTCTAGAATGGGAAAAATCCAAATCTTGTTTATCAGTGTGATAAACAGGCAGGGCCAAAAGTGACATGCAACACAAAAATATGACATCAGTACATTTTACAGAACATACCTTGCTATAGCATTTTGGAATGCTAATATTTGAACTAAGCTTGCTTAAAAGAGACTAAGTAAGCAGCAGCTATCAGGGCAGGGGAAGTAGTATGACAACAACAACAACAACAAAGCCTTTAGTCCCTAACAAGTTGGGGTAGGCTAGAGCTGAAACCCATAAGATCTCGCAACCAACTCATGGTTCTGGCACATGGATAGCTAGCTTCCACGCACCCCTATGCATGGCTAGTTCTTTGGTGATATTCTAGTCCTTCAGATCTCTCTTTACGGACTCCTCCCACTACTAGGGAAAACCATAGTAGTAGCGCGGGGTTAAGGGCTAGCACTAGCGCGGGGTCCCGCGCTACTGCTAGGGCGCTACAGCTAACTTTTAGCAGCTGCGCGTATCTGACCCCACGCTACTGTTAATAGATCTATCAGTAGCGTGGGGTTGGACCCGCGCTACTGCTAAATAGCAGTAGCGCCTGTTTTTACCCCACGCCACTACTATTAGTGCGTATTTCATTTCTTTATATTTATACTATATTTATACACCGTTATATAATTTTTATACAGTAGCAATGAAGAGGTTGTGGAAGAAATACGGATTAGATTAAAGTGGATGGATCCAAGTGAGCAAGTTGAATTAGTAGGATGATATGATGTTGGGACGGCACAAAGTGTCGAATGAAGGAAACACAGATTAGATTAAAGTGGATGGATCCAAGTGAGCAAGTTGAATTAGTAGGACGATATGATGTTGGGACGGCACAAAGTGTCGAATGAAGTCCTTCATTCGATGTCGAATGAAGGACTTCATTCGACACTTTGTGCCGTCCCAACATCATATCGTCGGATCCATCCACTTTAATCTAAACCGTGTTTCTTCCACCCAATGATATAACAACTCATCATCCGTAGTCATATAATAATAACTCATCATCATCATCCGTAGTCATATAACAACTCATCATCCGTAGTCATATATATAATAACTCATCATCATTCTAGCACATGACAAGTAGTACGGCCTCGTCATCATCATCATCATAGTCATATAACAACTCGATCATCATCGGTAGTCATATAATAACTCACCATCAATATAGCACATGACAAGTTAACCAACACTAGCTAAGGGTAGTCATCCTAGGTAAATAACTCATCATCATTCTAGCACATGACAAGTACTACTTAGGACCTACCCCTCTCTCTTAAGTAAAATATCATAAAACAGGTAAACCCATCCATCTCCAAAATGGAGAATAGAGATCCACCTGTCTCCAGCTTGTGGCCTGCACACATTCATGTTGTCTCCAATTGGTTGCCTGCGCGCATTCATTACTTTGCTCCATCCTTTGATTTTGAGGCTTTCATCTTTTAGAGAAAATCGAGTATGCACTGTGGAATTCCACCGGCGGATTTGGCCGTAAGATAATCATACTCATCTGACCTTCGGTATACATCAGGTCAGGCACAACATCCTTCGGGAGCTTCTGTTGAAGAACATAATAGTAACATAGTTAGCAATGTAGTTTACTTAAGAAGAATGTATGCAACCATAGTTAACAAAATCTTACCATGTTATTTGCACTGATGTTACCATCACTCAACTCGATGACTAGTGGCACGTATCCACTATAATTTTGCCCAATTTCATATTTGATCTTAAAAGTCTCAACATCATTAATAAATGAGACATGAGAATTTTTCTCCTCCCAAGTTAGCTCTGAGCCATAACTGTAGTAGGTCTTGTCTATAGCCTTCTGTGTATTTCTTGGAGAAAAGAAATAAGCTGTCAATTATAAATAAACAAGTTTAGTAGGGATGAATACCAACTATTTTTAAATAAACAATATAAATTACTTAACAAATTTGTTTGACAAACTCACATAGAGGTAGAACTGGAATCATGTCCACATCCATCCAAATGTCGATATTATCTTTAGGATCATCTTCAGGACGAATATCGAAGGTTATTTTCATATCCTCCTGAAATCTGTAGGCCTTGCACAGTCATCTCCAATTTGAACAACCAAACTGTGAGTGATTTACTGCATTGTAGAGCTTAACCGCAAGAACGAAACCATGTTTCGTCTTTAGGTGAGCTTTCTTCGTCTCCATACTCTCCCTATCTTCGAAACCGAGCTTCTCTAAGACATACGGTCTTGCATAACAGGGGATGCACTAGTCGAATTGTAAAAAATGAAAACTACACGTTAAAGCAAAAAAGCACAAGTCATGCTTAATTACGAAAAAATATTTGCCGTCGTTACATACCGTAAAATGTTCGAAGGTCTCCTTCAGCATGAGGGTGAAGCACCTATAGTTATCCAGGTGAGGCCTGTCGCACATACCCCCATTGTCCGTGCAGTAATCACACTTGGGGATCCTATCGTCGTCAGACATTTCCTGTGTTCATAATTCAAAGATTAAAAATCGACGGCAATTACCAGGAACTCAACACACAGATCATTATTCAGCGCGGGTTGTCTTTCGGTCTGTCGAGTCTTCCTTGAAAACTCTCATCTCAATAGGTGTATATGATGGGCACTCCCTCTCTGATATTCCGCCCGTCGGTGATGGTCGCTCCTCCTTTCTTTCCAAAGTGCATTACACAAAAATGTCTAGCACACGGGAAAGAAAGAGAAGCGACCCCCACGACAACAGTCGGGATTCTTCCACTCTGATATTTCGATCGTATATGGTGGACACAAGGAGCCCCGACAGACTGAAAGTCAACCCGTTACATATATCGAGTAATGACATAAAAAATGGCCTATGTTTTTCCGGAATGTCGTTTAATTCCTGTTCCGGCAAATCACGGGCACTCGATATGTCCTACTTTATAGCACAAGTCATGCTGAAATGCGCGAATTTTTTTGGCATGACCTTTGCTAAAAACAGGACATATCGAGCGCCTGAAATTTGCCGGAACGAAAATGAATCAACATTCCGGCAAAACATAGGCCACTCGGATTTTCCCTGCAATACAAAGAGACAAATGTGGCCATCTTTGGCACCACATACACAGCAGCTCAAGATCAACATGTCCATACACATACACATGTCCAGATAGTACAAAGTATCAACACTGAAATGATCTCATACAAACTTTGTATATAAATGTTGGTCATTTTCATGTCTACTTCTAGTGTGCATGCTTTGCTGCCATGTCTACCCTAGTTATGCTATTGATATGTTGCTGTGTAGTAAGCATGACAATGTTATTGTTTTTCACACCGCTAATTTTCACTAAGTCCTGAAATCTGTAATACCACTTTGCATTTTGTGAAAATCATGGTAAATTAATCTTGATGCCTATGAACTTGAACCCTACATACCAATATTGACCTATCTTGACCTACACTCACCACAGCACCTAAATTGTTGAACATCACATCATCCAATATTGACCTATCTACCATGAACCCTAGAAAAACGAAGAAGAAGAGAGAGACAGAGGAGGGAGGCTACCTGCGGCGGAGGGGATTGGGAACGGCGCGACGGCGGAGGGGGTTGAGGACGATGGAGAGAGGCAGTGGGGCCTGTCGGCGGGGGAAGGCGCGGTGAGGACTGGCGGCAGAGAGGTCCTCCACCACCACCGAGGACGACAGCGGGCTCGGGGAAGGCGCGTTGAGGACCGGCAGTGGGGGGAAAGGGCAGACTCGCGTGGGGGAGGGCCGGCGGCGAGAGAGAGTGGAGAGGGAGAGTGAGGGAAGGGCCGGCGGCGAGAGAGTGGAGACGAAGAGTGAGGAGAAGAATGAGGGCCGACGCGCAGGAAGGGGATAATATGTGGTTTAGCAGTAGCGCTGGGAAAAGGGCCTGCGCTACTGCTATAGAACTACCTGCAGCGCCGGGTAGTAGGCCAGCGCTACTGGTAAGTGAGGCCACAGGATTGCTACAGGTATAGATAGTAGCAGCGGTGGGTACAGGACCAACGCTACTGCTATATGTTTAGCAGTAGCGTGGGGTTTATGGGCCCCGCTGCTACTACAGGTAGCCCCGGTGGGTAAGGTGGCGACCACTTAGCAGCAGCGCGGGGTGGCAAGCCCGCACTACTGCTATATGCTTACCTGTAGCGTTGGGTGCATCCCAGCGCTGCTGCTAAGTAGCAGTAGCGCCGGCCCATTACCCCACGCTACTATTAACCCTCTACCTATAAGGTTTTCCCTAGTAGTGTCCCATGTCAAGTTTGGTCTACCCCGATCTCTCTTGACATTATCAGCACGCTTTAGCCGTCCGCTATGCACTGGAGCTTCTGGAGGCCTGCGCTGAATATGCCCAAACCATCTTAGATGATGTTGAACAAACTTCTCTTCAATCGGTGCTACCCCAACTCTATCTCGTATATCATCATTCCGAACCCGATCCTTCCTTGTGTGGCCACACATCCATCTCAACATGCGCATCTCCGCTACACCTAACTGTTGAACATGTCGCCTTTTAGTCAGCCAACACTCAGCGCCATACAACATTCTGGGTCGAATTGCTGTCCTATAGAACCTGCCTTTTAGCTTTTGTGATACTCTCTTGTCACAGAGAACGCCAGAGGCTTGGCGCCACTTCATCCATCCGGCTTTGATTCGATGGTTCACATCTTCATCGATATCCCCATCCTTCTGCAACATTGACCTCAAATATCGAAAGGTGTCCTTCTGAGGTACCACCTGCCCATCAAGGCTAACCTCCTCCGCCTCGTGCCTAGTAATACTAAAACCGCACCTCATGTACTCAGTTTTAGTTCTACTAAGACTAAAACATTTCGATTTCAAGGTTTATCTCCATAGCTCTAACTTTCTATTAACCCCCGTCCGAGTATCATCGACTAGCACCACATCATCCGCAAAGAGCATACACCATGGGATATCTCCTTGTATGTCCTTTGTGACCTTATCCATCACCAAATCAAAAAGATAAGGGCTCAAAGCTGACCCCTGGTGCAGTCCTATTTTAATCAGGAAGTCATCAGTGTCGCCATCAGTTATTCGAACACTTGTCACAACATTATAGTATATGTCCTTGATGAGGGTAATGTACTTTGTTGTGACTTTGTGTTTCTCCAAGGACCACCACATGACATTTCGCGGTATCTTATTGTAGGCCTTCTTCAAGTCAATGAACACCATATGCAGGTCCTTCTTTTGCTCCATGTATCTCTCCATAAGTTGTCGTACAAAGAAAATAGCTTCCATGGTCGACCTCCCGGGCATGAAACCAAACTGATTTTTGGTCACGCTTGTCAATCTTCTTAAGCGGTGCTCAATGACTCTAACAGCTTAATAAAGTTTTTTTCCGGGAAAAATGAACTATCAAGCTAGCTAAAGCTAACTAAACGGGACTTGCGCCCGCCGTTTATTTGCCATTTACATCCTTAATATACGGACCGGGTTCATTCATTTCGGGTTGCTTCAGTTGCCAACGAAATTCTGCGGCAGCTTCCAGCGTGGAAGCAGAACTTGCTGACCACGTACCCGGATGCCCTTTTCATCCTCTGTCTTTTCTCCACATGGCTGCTAATGGCTGGCCATTTGAGTTCTCTTCGGGTTGCCATTGTTCATGTGTCGTTCTCTATAAATACACATACCCTGGACCTGAAGGCTGAAGCTTGTACTAATCCATTCTGCAAGACCAAAGAAGCTCGCTCAAGCGAAACCTCCTCTCCACCAGGGCCATCCTCACCGACATTGCGGGCCTCATCTCCAACGCTTGCTCCGACCGGAAGAACCTCCCACGGGCTCTCATCTCCTGCGGCGTCCTCAAGGCCGCGGCGGCCCTCTGCCTCGTCCTGTTCAAAGCGCCCTGGGGCATCTTCCTCCACCACGGTAGGGCGCCTCTCTACATCTACTTCGCCGTTCTCATCGTCGTGGTTGTCTTCGGCATTATGGAGGCGCTGGTCTGCGTTTGGGTGTCCGGCGAGCCGGACGACTGGCACGCCGTCGGGAAGACGGTCCTTTGGGTGTCCATCCTCCCTCTCGTCTTTGTGGTTGCGCTGGGGGGCTTTGGCATTCTGTATATAGCGTGAAGCCGTGAACTATGTGTGTGTCTGTGTCTTTGTTTGGTTATTCATTATGATTATGATGTAATCTAGTGTGTCCGCAAGCTTTGGTTATTATTAGTTACGAACTTATTTATGATTATTGTGATATTGGTTCAGATGTGGTTTTCGATCAATGTGAAGTAAATTATGTTTCAACGTCCATATTCTTATGCCTCGTACTCACAAATGCGAACATAAAAGTTAGAAAGGGGATCAGATTTATTTCTGCCAACTTTTGGGATAAAAGGGATAATTGGTTTGATGCCAATATTTGCATGCCAATTGTTGGCGGGTCAAAAATATATTCAGCGTGCATTATTTTTTTTACCACGTATATAAAAATTGTTTATCATGTATTAAAAAAAGTCATTAATTTCTTAAAAAGTGTTAATCGTGTATTAAAAATTGTTCGCTATGTATCTAAAAACTATTCATCGAGTATTTTAAAAATATTCATCATTTCTTCCGAGATGTCATCGCGTATTTTAAAATACACGCTGAACTTTTTTCGAATACCGGACAATGTAAAAAAAAATCCACGATGAACATGTTTTGAAAGCAAATGGAAATATTTTTAGACGCGAGGAACAATTATGAAACATGTGATGATTTAAACAGAATGAACATTTTAACAATACATGATGAACATATTAAACATACATTAAACATTTCTTGAGTCCACAGATTTTGTTTTTGAAAAATAGACAGTGAACATTTTTTAAATACCTGGTGAACTTTTTTTAAATGTGAATAACTTTTTTAAAATACGCGATGAATATTTTTCCCTTATAAGAATTTGGCCCTTGTAAGATTTCATTGGACAGAGTTGGCTGGTTGAGAACATGGCCCATGTAAGAATTTGTGAGCGAATAATCTGAGAAGTTTCCTATTCCAGAGTTTCTTCGTTAGAAAACGCACAAGGACCTCAATTACGACTAATTGTTATTTGAGCAATTTTTCACTTTGTTATGGGGCATTTCAGGCGAGCATCATGGTCATTCTTTTTTTCTTTTTCCTGTCATTTTTTACCAGTACTGTTTTGCCTGTGTACTGGTTTTCTTCAAGGTTTCGTTTTTTTTTCTATTTTTATTTTTTATTTTTTTCCTTTTCATTTAGTTTTAAAAATACAAGATCATTTTTTAAAACTCATGAGTTTTTAATGTTCATTACCAATTTTTCAAATCCACAGATAGTTTTTAAACTCGTGAATTTTTTTAAAAGTTCATGAATATATTTTTATTCCTGAACATTATTTGAGATTCAAAAATATTTTTTCCTAAATTCCTGTGGATTTTTAAAAATCATGAACGTTCTGAAAATCATATTTTTTTTAAAATTAATGTTTTTTTAAATCCTTAAGGTTTTCTGTAAACTTACTGGCCGAAATAAACAAATCCAATTAAAAAACCGTCCAGAAAAAAAATGGCGAACGCAGGAAGCACTACATGGGACGCGGCCCATGATTTTTTCAAAAAAAAAAAAACCACGGCACTTATTTTGGATCTGAGGGAGTATTAATTTTTTTTTACGAAATCTCAAAACTATATCCCCGTTAGTCACTTTTCGTCCCATCGCGGACTAAGAGTCTCTCTTCGTTGCCGTAGCGGCCGAAGAGAAGTCTTCGTTCTCCTGTTGGACGAAGGGAGACTCTTCATTTCCGTAGAGAACGAAAAGAGGTTGTCCCATGTACAGTGCAGACGTAAACTCACAACTGATCATCCCTGCAGCACCGCAGCTTTCCTGGCCAAGCCCTGTCGTCACCAAGACTGCATCGATGTGGAGAATCCATTCAGATGAACATGAGCTCGACCAGTGCAGTGTGGAGGACGATTTTTTCCATTCAATCCACACCAACCGGCGCAACACTACTTAATATTCATATCTCAAAAAATATTCAATTATTTTAGAATAAAAATGTTAATTTTACAAACAAAATTGATACATTGAAAGTAATTTAGGCATGTTTTAAAAAAGAATCATGTACTAGCAAATATTCATGCTTTCAAAAAAATATTCTTATGTTAGGCATGTAATATAAGAATATTCATGCGCTTTTAAAAAACATTGATGCGGTATGGAAAGAGGTAGTGTATTTGGAAAAATAAAATATTCCATGTACTAGGAAAAATAAAAAAACATGGAAAAGGAAAAACAAATAACAAAAAAGGCAAAAAAGTAGATAAACTGATGGAAAAACCAGGAAAAATACTCCGAAAGAACAAAAGAGAGAAGGGGGGAAATGGGCCGACCTATGTGACGGGGGGGGGGGGGGGGGGTGCGTTATATTGTCGCAAAATGTTGCACTAGGGAAAAAAAAGTTTTTCCCAACTTTTCTTCTTCACTGCTCAACCGAAATAGTTTCCACAAACAGAGAAACAATTTTATAATGTTGGGAAACTGGTGCTCGCAAGAGAGCGACACTTCGGCCAGCCCATTAGATTGTTCGGCTGCACTCGCCCGCTCGTCGCTCAACTGAGCATGCTGCGCTCGCCGGCTTCGCTGCCCACTCTTAAAAAAACCAGTAGCCGTTGGTTTTGGGAAAAAATAGACACCAAATGTTTTGAAAAAAACCAAGAATTTTAAAAAGTCACGACCAGACACCCCGGTTTCTAAACAAAGGAATTTAAAGAAGTCATGACTTGAAAAAAGTTCACGAATTTGGAAAAAGTTTATGAATATGAAAAAATGGTCATGAATTTGAAAATAAATCATGATTTTTTTAACCAATTGGAAAAATATTCACAAATTTGAAAAAAGTCCATGAATTTGAAAACAAAAAAAACAAAGAAGGAAAATGACAAAAAAAAGAAAAAGGAAAAAACCAAAAAACGAAACAGAAAACCAGGAAAACATTAACTGGTCGGAAGCTTCTAGAAGCTTCACTAAACCATGGTCGAAAATCTTCCGTGAACAGAACCCTGCATGAGCCGGTCCATTTGCAGTGCTGTGGAGGGCTGCGCGCCAAGTAACAAATAGGCCTATAAGTGGCGCTTAAGGCGCCAAGTAGGAATTGGGCAGAGGAGCATACTAGGTAGTAGGAGATTGTATGGGCCAGAGTGGGCTTGTCGAGAGGAGATGGCTCATGTTAGAAGCGACTACTCTGAATTTCAAGTCAACCTTGCTTATCCTCTGAAGTCTGAACCCGCCATCTCTCCGTCTCCCTGCCATACGTTTCCTTGCGCGTTGCTTCCCGCTGCTGCGCTCTCCATCTCCGTCTCCTACTCCTGCTTCCGCCGGATCTGCCGATGGAGGCGGTGGAAGACCCCACCCTGGAGCCTGCGATTGGCTGGCTTGCCGACACCATCCTTGCAAATCTCCGAGCCGGCGGCAAGCTGGAGTCCTGGATCCGCCAAGCTGGCCTCGGCAACGACACCGGGAAGCTCAAGTCCGAGGTCGAGGCAGTGGAGATGGTGGTTTCTGCTGTGCACGGGAGGGCGGATGCGAACAAGCCACTGGCCCGATCTCTCGCAGCCGTCAAGGAGCTGCTCTACGACGCCGACGATTTGGTCGACGAGCTGGACTGCTACAGGCTCCAGCCAGGTAATTCCAGTGATGCGTTTAGATCCAAGTATCTGCTGAGTTGCTAGCTAATTGCTAAATATCTGGCCCACTTCTTCTTCTGCCTTAGAGACACTGCTCGAAATGGATGGACATGGAACGCAGCAAGTTGGGAGATCTAGAGAAAATGCTGATGTACAGAGTAGCAGCAATGGCAGGCTACGTTCCAAGGAATGGAATCACTTTGACATCACAGAGTTTGTACAAAATGGCGGGCCTGCCAGAGCAAAATGCAAGTACTGTAAAACAGAGGTTATGTGCGAAACCAAAAAGGGGACATCAGTTCTGCGCAATCATCTCAAGAGCAAAAGTTGTAGCCAGAAACGTGGACCAAGTTACCCTTCTTCAAGGTACCTAGATTATTTTTCTGCATTGCACTGGCACACTTTTCCGAGTCTTTTTTAATACATCTGCTTAAGTGTGCATTAAGGCTCACCCAATCCATGATTTGTATCTTATTGCAGCACCGCCGATGCTACTACAATTCCTATGCCTGTTGCAACTGGTAATTCGTCCAGCAGAAAAAGGATGAGAGCTGGTCAGGAGTCAACGCACATCACCGCAGCTAACCCAAACGGGTGGAACAAGGATGCATTTTCCGAAAGGATACACGACATCACTAGTCAGCTGCAAGGCAAACGAGTGGCTATCACAAGGCTTCTAAAGATACTTGGGTCAGACTCTGGTGGTGCAAGTTCAAATCACTGTCACAGTACAATCTCAGATCCATGCAGAAGAACATCAAGTCTTGTTCAAGATAAAGTGTATGGGAGAGCTCAAGAGAGGGGATACATCAGAGTGTTGATTAAAGAACGCAAATCAACTGCCGGTGTAACTGTTCTGCCTATTGTAGGCATCGGAGGAGTTGGGAAGACAACTCTCGCTCAGCTTGTATACAATGATCCAGCTTTGGAAAGTCAATTTGATCACAAGATATGGATTTGGGTGTCTAACAACTTTGATGAAATGAGACTCACAAGAGAGATGTTAGATTACGTCTCACACGAAACACATGATGGCCTATGCAGCTTTCCCAAGCTTCAGGAGGTCTTGAAGGGTCATTTTAAATCAAAGCGGGTTCTACTTATTTTAGATGATGTCTGGGAAGCCATGGTTGACGGCAGATGGAACAAATTGTTGGCTCCTTTCAATTCTAATGGTGCAGCTGGCAATATGATAATTCTGACAACTAGAAAACCGTCTATTGCCAAAAAGAGAGGTACAACTAGACCAATTAACTTAGATAGTTTGAACAATGATGATTTCTGGCTATTGTTTAAAGCATGTGCATTTGGTGGTGAGAATTACGAAGAGCAAGCAAGTCTAAGTAACTTAGGACATGAAATAGCAAAAAAGTTAAAAGGAAACCCATTGGCAGCACAAACTGCTGGGGCACTATTAAGAGATCATCTTACTGTGGATCATTGGAGTAACATTCTGAAGACCGAAGCTTGGAAATCCCTGCAACACACTGGTGGCATCATGTCTTCTTTGAAGCTTTCCTATGATGAGCTGCCCTACCATGTGCAGCAATGCTGCTCATATTGTTCTATATTCCCCTACGGTTATCAATTTCTTGATGAGGAGCTAGTTCGTCTTTGGATTTCACAGGGATTTGTGAAGCGTGATCATTCAAGTAAGAGTTTGGAGGAGATGGGACGGTACTATCTGACTGACTTGGTGAACCTGGGCTTGTTTGAGCAGGTTGAAAGAAAAAGATCATCTTTTGTTAGTCAAACTTTCTATGCTATGTGTGGCCTGATGCATGATTTTGCAAGGCTAGTTTCAAGAACTGAATGTGCAACTTTGGATGGTTTGCAATGCAATGAAATTTTGCCAAATGTACACCATTTGTCCATAGTAACCAGTTCTGTATATCGGAGGGATGATCAGACTGGGAACATACCTCGTAGCGAGAAGTTTGAATTTTTCTTGCAAACTATAGTCGCATCAGTGAGACAGTTGAGGACATTGGTGTTAATTGGGGAGTATGATTCCTTTTTCTTCAAAGCCTTCCAAGATGTATTTGAAACAGCACATAATCTGCGTCTGCTGCAAATGTCTGCAACATCCGCTGATTTTAATTCCTTCCTGTGTAGCATGGTAAATCCTACACGTCTTCGTTGTCTAAAACTTCAGGATGGTCATACTGAGCAGAAGGCTTTGCCGCATGTTTTCAGCGAGTTTTTCCGTCTTCAGGTATTGGATCTTACTTTCTTTATGTCGTTGCATACAGTTCATCTAGAGGATTGCGGAGAACGGAGAATACTTTCATCTCTGGAAATGCTTCGGTTTCTTAAAAGGTTGAAGTTGAGAAACATGCGGAGTGTAACAAAAGTATCGGTTCCGTCATTGGAGGAGCTGGTATTATATGAAATGACAGATTTACAGAGATGTTCTTGTACTTCCATGGGTGATATGAAATATAGTTTAAGGGTGCTGGAGATCCAGAGTTGCCGTGCACTTGAGGTGTTTGATCTGTTTCAGAAAGGTCATAACTACGAAATTGAGCATAAGTCGTGGTTGCCCAGTCTGAGGAAACTCATTATGTGCGATTGTCCTCATTTGCAAGTACAGATCCCCCTTCCGCCTTCAGCCACATTTTCTGAACTATTAATCAGTGGAGTTTCAACAATTATGGCAATGGAGGGATCTTCCATGGAAACATTAGAAATTAAAGGAAATGGACCTTTGCGTGAGATGATGGCACTCGATGAAAAGGATTTGGCATTCTATAATCTTAAGGATATCAAATACTTGGAGATATCGTCGTGGGTAAACCTAACATCTATTTCATTCAAAGGATTAAGTCAGCTCATCTCTTTAAAGAGTTTGACAATAAAGCACTGCAGAGAACTTTTCTCTTCAGATGATGTGCCAGAGCAGACCCATGAAAACATGATAACTGCAAATGATGCTGCTCTCCCGGCTCTTGAAAGTCTTGATATTAGAGGATGTGGAATAACGGGGAAGTGGCTATCTCTGATGCTGCGGCATTCACCAACCCTGAAGGAATTAGATTTACACTACTGCCCACAGCTGAAACAATTAACGACAGAAGAGACAGGAAAGATACAGTCATACCTTCTCCCAGCTTTCGAGGCTTCGTCATCAGGGTATCTATATGAGGCGTCATCACGATATGCAGATGACACACGGCCAAGCTCAGCTGTAGATGGACTCGTGCACATTCCGTTGAATCTCAGACAGATAACAATTAGGGGATGCCCTCATCTAATATTTGACGGGAGTAGGGAAGGCTTTGCTGGATTTACCTCCCTTGAGGAGGAGGTAGAGGAAGACGGCCAAGAGAATGGAAGATGTCTCCTTCCGCAATCACTTGAACAACTTGTTTGGTTTGATTATTCCCGAAAAACTCTGCGGCCCTGCTTTGTGGGTAATCTCACCTGTCTCAAAAAGTTAGAAGTAACCCGCCGAAGTTTGGAGTATCTACAGCTGGATTCCTGTACGGCCTTGGAAGATTTGAAAATTACAGATTGCAAACGGTTCGTTGCATTAGTGGGCATGCAATTGCTTGGAACCCTCAGATCTTTGGTATTAAATGGAAATTCAAGCTTGGAATTTGTACAGATGCATTCCTGCACGTCGCTGGAACGTTTGGAAATTTATGGTTGTAGTTCGCTCATCGAACTAGAGGGCCTGCGATCCCTCGTGAACCTCAAGCATTTGAAAATAATCGACTCCTTTGCCTTAAAATTCCTTACCACATTGGAGAGTTATGACCCAGTTGAGGGGGGTTCGAGTCATAGCTACGAGTTATTCCCTGCACTGGAAAGTCTCAAGATCGATCATGTGCCTCCCCTTAACACGTCATTCTGCAATCGCCTCACCTGCCTCCAAAGCCTAAAGCTTATTTTTTTGAATGCAACGAGACTAACAGATGAGCAAGAGAGAGCGCTTCTGCTCCTCAGGTCCCTGCAAGAGCTCTACTTTGATTCTTGTAATTATCTCGTAGATCTTCCCGCGGGGCTGCGCGGCCTCCCTTCACTCAAGACGTTAGAGATCACATGGTGTAAGCGCATCTCAGGGCTTCCGAAGGAGGGCCTCCCACCTTTGCTGGAAAAACTGGTAATCTTTCATTGCAGCGTCGAGCTATCAGAACAATGCACATTGCTAGCAACAAGCAAGCTAGAGGTCATAATTGATGAGCGCTATGTGGACTGATTGCCGAGTATCTTGCTAAGGTATATTTCTACCATGAGCATATATCCAGTTATATTATTTCAACTAAACACCAAAATCGTACAATTATATGCTATTGGCGGGATTGCCCAGCCCAGGCCATCCCTGTCCTGTGTCACCTGTTACAGTACTTACATTTGAAGTGGGGGAAAATGCTTAACATATTTTTCTTGTGATATGAACAGGTTTGCTTTCACTTCAGGGCCTCATCCTCAACCTCATGTGGTCATCCCCACTCCACCTAGGAAAAAGAAAGAATCCGTCGCCCATCCGCTTGTCTGTCTAATGCACTTGTTCTGTTCCAGCCTTTTCCATATCACCATTCTGAATTTCTCGCTGCTCGCTGAGTGAATCCATTGTCTCGCTCTTGGGAACCTCCTGTACTGGATTTCCCTATAAAAGGCTGTAGTCTGAAACCCGTGATGAAACTATAATACTGTTTAAGTAAATTATTGTGTAATGATGTTGTATTTTCAATAACTGATGCAGATTTGGTTGAGTACTTCCAGTTTTCTGAGGCGTCCATGTTGTCTGGTGTGGGCAGCAACAGCATATGAAAATGCATGTTTCTAGCACTGTTTGTCCTGGAAATTTAACATTCCGTTCATGGATGATCTACACTTGATTTTCTGGAAAGTTCTTGAAAATGATTCTGAGCACCTCGAAATGCTTGGAGTCCAAAGGAATGTTTGGGCTGTACAGTCACAAGAGATGGATTTTTCTAGCTCCGTTTGTGCAGCAATTTTAACAGTCCGCACTGAAGGTACCTTTGATTTTTCTTTTCAGAAATTGTTTCAGATTTTCTTAGTCATGTGGTGTGTACAGGTACTACAACTAGCTCTGTTCCCCTTGAGAAATCATGATCAGTCCACTCAGTGCACTATTCTTTATTAACTGGGAATTCCTTCAGAAAAAATCGAGCACTCTGTATTTTTCGAGTCCGGTGGTGTGCAACGCTCAGAGGATGCATCCTTCCAGCTCTGTTAGTGCTGAAGTTTTAACAGTGCGGTCACTGAATGTTAGTTTTTGTCAGGATTTTTCTTGGATTATTTTGAGCACTTTGATATATTTTTCTCAAATCTGGCTGTGTGTTCGAGGTGTACAACAACAGTTGATGCATGTTTCGAGCTCTCTTATATATTCTTGTTGAAGTTTTTAGCAAGTTTTCATTTGTGAGTAAAGTGTTTTTTTTAGGGGAGCGAGTAAAGTGTTTGTGTGCCCCGTTTCGTGACCATGTTGCGTGCGCCGAGGCCGCCGACGAGACAACTCACCGGCGCTCAGGTGCCGCTCCGGCCAGCCGCCATGCTCCCCTTCGTCCACGCCAGCCGCGATGCAGACGACCGCGTCATGAGCTAAAGACTCCGGTGCTGCTTCGTCGGAGACGACGACGACGGCACGGCCGTGATCGTCTCGCTGGAGTCCTTCGTGCCGGTCAGGCCCCGGTACGAGATCTATGAGAAGGCCATACCGCTGAAGAGGAAGACCACGGCACCGGGGCGGCTACGCTGTCATGCTCATCTGCCAGCCATTGTCCCGCCTCGTCAACGCCCTAGCCGGCGACACGAGGTGGACGCTGCTCGAGATGCCACGCTCCGATGGACGCTCGTCGTGTGCGTGCCTCGTCCTCCTTTATCACGGCCAGCGCCGGCAGCCAGCAATTGGTGTACGTGATGGACTCCGCGGGGCGCGTCCACGCATGAGACGTGGACGGCACGGCGGACATGAGTGTTGATCGTCTTCTTGTTCGGCCTCGTCGCCTTGTGCCCACGCGTGGCATCGTCCTGGTGCATAGAAAATGGCAGCGGCATTGCCGCGTGGCTGCCTGCGCCAATTGTGCGGCTTGTGCGTCGCCGTCGGTGCACCTTTAGGCTGACTGACGCGGCGATCGGCGACCTGCCGACGCTTACGTACGAGGGCCAGCGGCCAATAGTCGAGTGTGTAACACTGGTGGTAGCAGTTTGGTTGGGCTGTGGATTCCTGAAAGCAGCTGTGGAAAATCTGCTGTGAATAAACAGCTGTGAAAAATCTGCTGTGAGAAAGCTGTAGGTCATTTGGCAAACTTACTGTATGAGCTGTGGCTGTGGAGGTAAATGTCTGAAATATCCCTAACAGCTAAAAGATTGGTTGAACGCTGTTTAATGATAATAACATCATTATAGGTTGATTTATAGCAGTAATAAAAACCTAACAAAACTAGGTGCATGTGCATGTACGCCTGTCGTCCAAACTTGACAAGATCAGAAGCTCACGGGCTTCGAGTACGTTGCAGGAGATAGCTAGCTGGTTCTCCAGGTTTGTTTGTTTGTTTAGTTGTACGCACCGAGTGACATGACGTACGTTGCCTTGTGCACAGTAGACGGCGGCGTCCAGGTGGTCGTGGTGTGCTCACACGGCGGCGTGGCACCCCTGCACCACCACGCTTTCCCAGCGGCCACGCGACAGCCAGGTTGCGCCTCAGCATAACGCGCGTACTGCACCACCACGTCCTCAGTTTCCTTCCTCGCTTTCACGTCGACGGCGGCCGCGTCCGCGACGGAAGACAGAGCTGTGTCGCACCACCTCGTCCTCGGTTTCCTTCCTCGCTTCCACGTCGACGGCGGCCGCGTCGGCGACGGGAAGACGGAGCTGCGTCGCACCACCTCGTCCTCGGTTTCCTTCCTAGCTTCCACGCCGACGACGGCCGCGCCGGCGGATTACAGGCTGGGGGCACGGCGTGGTGGTGAGGGCGGCCGGAGTTGGGCAGCGTGGCTGTAGTTGCGGCGGCTGGGCGGGCTGACCAGTTCGTTTGGTCGCTCGATGGCTGCCCAGCCGACGAAGAGAAGAAAAGAGAACGAATCGTTATTCACTTACGAGTGGCAAAGGTGGGTAATTTCGACACAAATCCTGGGGTAAATTTGGAAGGGTACGCAGCGAAATCCACAAAAGCACCTCTTCGAGAGCTTCCACCTCTACGTGCATTTCTGCGTTCGCTTCCGAGAATCACAGTGAGCAGTTCGGCCGTTTGGTTGAGATTTGGCTGCGAAGCAGCAGAATCCGGCAGGAAAATCGCAACCAAACAGGGTCAGCATCAGCGATTTCCTCCCATGATGCATGTCATGAGCTCTCTTGTGGCTATGTCCATGCATGGCAGTAGGATTACTCCTCGGTGCCGTCTCCTTAAAAGTAACCTAAAAGCTAGAAAGTGCGCGTGCACTATTCGGTGGTTGCGAGCGGCCACGCATGTGCCGTACGATGCATGTACTTTTGTCAGCGTATATGATTATTTGGCATTAAATGCATTCACACAGGTCAGATCGGTTAGACAAAACAGATCCACAGTGGCATTTATTTGGGTTTACGAATTTTTAAATAGTCATATCTTTCAAGTCGCGCATCGGAATTTGGAACCGTTTTCACCGTTGGAACCCTCGCGACTAGATCTTTGAAACTAGATCTCGCATGGGTATGTTTGGACAAAACAAATTTGATGCCAACTTTGGTGCTATATGGTGCAACTCGATTACTACATGGTGCAACTTTAGTACTGCATGGTGCAACTTTTTTTCACAACCAATTTTGGAGCTTCATAGTCCAACTTTCTATGAGGTTGCAGCCTAGCCACCATGATAACCAACTTTTTGTTATGTGCAACTAATCTACTGCCTCCGGCCAACTACCTAGTAGTCGATGTGCAACCCCCTACTCATGGATGTGTTGTTTTCACTTCTAGCACACCTTTCCCCTCCTACTCTACCAACGATATGTGCAACTTAGTTTGTTGTTCCAGCCAACTGTCTAATAGTTTATGTGCAACTCCTCCACCTCCCTGCCTATGGATGTATAGTTTTAGTTGGCGGGGCAACAGATGAAATTGCACATAGTTTGCTAGGTAGTTGGCCGGGGCAACCGACGAAGTTGCACATCTCAGGAGCAATGATAGTTGGATGATGAAATTTGCACACCTATGAGGGTAGTGAAAAGTTGCATATAGTGTGGCACTAAGTTGCACAACACACTAGCAGGGGTGATTTGGACGGGGTGCTAGCATGAAAAACTACACATCCACGGGGTACAGGAAAAGTTGCACATCACTGTTAGGCAGTTGGCTAGGACAGCATCTGAAGTTGCACATCCACCGCTAGACGATTGGCCGAGACAGAAAACAGTGAAAACTACACATCAACTAGCAGGGGAAAAGTTGCACATCGACTACTAGGCAGTTGGCCTGGGCAGCATACGAAGTTACACATCTCACTCGTAGGGGGTAGTTTGGGGTGGAGGTGCCATCAGTGAAAACTACACGTCCACAGGTAGGAGAAAAGTTGCACATTAACGGTCAGCTAGTTGCACGTTACCTACTAAGCAGTTGCACCAAATTAGGACAAAATTGCACAAAAAAAAATCATCCAAAACATACCCATGCGAGATCTAGTTTCGAAGAGCACGTCGTGAGGATTCCAACAGTGAAAACGGATATGAATTCCGACACACGGTTTGAAAGGTATGCCTTTAATTTTTTTTGAAAACTCAAATTTAATACACAAAAGACAAACGTGGGTATCCAGCAAGAGACATGCCGCCGGCATCCAGCACATGGCAGAAAACATGTGAGATGATTAATTAGTAGTTTCCTTTTTTAGCAGTATTGGACCGCGTAGGGACAAAAACTTTTTAAATCTGTAGGCCGCTCACGAACCCTCCATGGCGCACAGGCGCCCACTAGACGCATCCAGTAAGTAAAGGCAGCTTCAGGCAATGCGACGGCGAGCCGGAAGCCCGGAACACGACGGCGTCGGTGCTTCCACCGTTCAGCACGAACCACATCGTTGGCGACAGTGTTGGGTGGTTGTTTGACGGCAAGGCGAATGCCTCGGCGGCCAACTACTCGTCCTGGCAGCCGACCGCACCTTCTACCACTGCGCGCGGCTACCTTAGGGTTTTTTTTTTTTTTTTGAGAAATGCGCGGCTACCTTAGTTGACGGAGACGAAGGGGGCCGGGAGAAAGGACAACCTTTAGATTAGAATGGACGGCAGATCAAGCCAGCTACAGTACCGGTATAGTAATAACTCAACTGCAGAGGAGCCGAACCCACGATGGATATTCTGTGACGTACTGCACCTGACTTTGTGTCGCTGATACGTGGGTCCTCTATGACATACTTTGTGTCAACTGACGTACTGTACCTGACTTTGTGTCGCTGATACGTGAGTCCTCTATGACATACTTTGTGTTACCTGATGTACTGCACCTGACTTTGTGTCGCTAATATGTGTGACTCAAAGTTAGTCCGCAGTACGTCAGAGAATCTGAACCGCTGATGACCACGTGTCGGTCCTTGGTGGAGTTTGTGAGGCTTGGCTTGACTTGTGGGTCTCACCGGTCAGAAATGTTGTCAATTGCGCTAAATCGAATGGTTTGGATTAGGTGTGCTGATTAGGTCAGGGTTTTAGTTTTGCGAGAATTTTTCTCAAATTTAATTATTCTTTTTAGAAGCTTAAACACCAGTTTTTTTCTAAAGAAAACTAAAAATTCTCGGCCCTTCTCTCACCTTCCGAATATCTGGTGCTCTGCCAACCCCAAACCTAAATCATCCACCCTCTTCACGAAAATTCACGAGAAGATAGCAGCAGCGCCATGGATTTGATTCGCTGCGGGAGCACGCGGATTCGAAGTCATTAAGGCGACGTCCATGGGGCCGGGGGATGGCTCCTTTCGGAACGGTCTCCGTCGAGCCGCCCCGCGTGCTGCTCCAGTGCTCCACCGCCGCCTGGCCTCAGCTGTGACGCGTGGTGCTCCCCCTCGTCGCTAGCCGGTAGTGATCTGCCACGCGGTGCCTCTGGAGCAAGGCCACATAGCCCCCTATTGAGCAGCAGCCTTGGGTCATGCCGCTCGAAGCAGGACAGGGGCTGGTGGCGGTGGCCGTGGCCGCTTCGACCGGCGTGCTGGGCTGCGCTTCCTCTCCGGCGCCGACTCCTAGGACATGCGAGGTTCGACCTCTCCTCCCCACCACCTCCCCCCCTCCTGCTGCTCGGTGCTCTGCAATTCTGAATACTGAAATAAACTCTGCACAAATTAACAATGAGTCAATGACGAAAAAGGGTTTCCCCCCGCTTTATATTATAAAGCAACCACCACAGCATTACAACCGAGCAAACAACAGAAGGAAAAGAAAAGAAAACGAAAATGGTAAACGGCAAAGATACACGATGCTACATGACGGCTAACGGGATCCAAATGCACCAAGCAAAGGCTTGAGCATCGAAGCCCTCAGTGAGCTCCGCATCCTTCCATTGATAAGGCGAAGCCAAGGGCGTGACCCGCCGCCAGAGGACTGTAGGAGATATGCCCTAGAGGCAATAACAAATGTTATTATTTATCTCCATGTTCAAAATTAAGTTTATGTTCCATGCTATAACTACTGTGGTTCCCGAGCCCGTATATCCATAAAGGCTCTGAGGAAAACCCATGTGCACGTGTGGGATAATAAACGGTAAAATGTATTCCTAGTCATGCCTCTAAGACTAGCTCAAGTGTTGCATGATGATTACGTTTTCCTGATCATGGGCATGTCTATGCCAGCAACTTTGAGGGCACAATGTTAGTAGAACACTTGTGTTGAATCGACCCGATTGATGTTATGCTATGAGATTCATTCGTCATAAGTTAATGGTTAATAACATAGAGAAGTTAATGTTTGCATAATTCCTTAGACCATGAGAGTGTCGAGTTTCTTTATGCTTGCTTCATGAACTTTGGGGTTTGTTAAACGTCATCCGTAAATGGGTGGCTATTACGGCGGCTTACGGGTTCATGGAAAAGTATGTTAAGTAACTTGATAGCTCAAGATTGGGATTTGCTCCTCCGACGATGGAGAGATATCTCTGGGCCCTCTCGGTGTTACGGTATCCATCATCGTCTGGCCAGACACAAGTGTGATTTGATCACAGGGATGCCGTAACACGGAAACGAGTAAAGAGAACAAAACCGGTAACGAGGTAACTTGCATAGTGGACAAGTTGTTGATCCACGGGGATGCCATGTTTCTCACCTCGGGTATTTGTAACATATCGCGAAGCAACAGAAATGGCACACGGCAACTGGAGGTTCACTCGAATATTCATTCGTGTGGGTATAGGGGTCAATAAGGGTGTCCACGGCTCCGATGTTGATCATTGATCGGAAAGAGTTCCGGGTCATGTCTATACTTCACCGAACCTATAGGGTCACACGCTTAAGGGTCATCTATCTGCTGAATACTAAACGGGGAGTCTGAGAGAAAATCACCGAAAAAGTTTCGGACGAAACGGAAACGTTCCGGAGAGGACACCGGAATAGTTCCGGTAAAACTGAAAAGTTGTTTCAGGGTATTCCATTAAGTCAAATTGGTTCCGGCACATGCCTGGAAATTCTTGGAGGATGCCAGAAGTGTTATGGAAACTTCTGAGAATTTTCTGGGATAAAAACCGGAAATGTTCCGGAGCAACCGGAACCGCTTTGGTTGCTTTTCGCTGAAGAAACATTGTTCCGAAATTATTTCGGAATGCGTTCAAAATTATTTTAGTGGGTACTGGAATTGTTCTAGGCACACAGAAATAATTTGGGATTTAACGGATGCAGAAAAATGTCTTCGTGAATAGTGAAAGTAGTTTTTGGATATTTTTGGAAAAGCACCTTTTGGGATATTTTCCAAAAGGCTTCTAGAAGACTTGGGGGCTAAGAAACTTCCTTGGGGGGCCCCCATGAGGGGTGTGGCCGGCCACATGTGTGGGTCCTCCATGGGGCCCCACTTGCTCCATTAATCCCCTTTATGCCCTTGTGGATGAGTCCATACATGGGCATTTTTGGGTTTTTGGAAGTGCCCATCCTACCCCTTGCTTTTCCTATAAATAGAGGTGGAGGGGCTGCCTCCACATTGACTCCTTCTCACATACAAGTGCCATGACATTTCAGGCTTCTCTCTCCCTCCCAGCGAAATAGTTTCGTAGAGCCGAAAGGCTGTCTAGTTTCCGGCAGGAACTAGTTCTGGACGGCGAAGCCCTGCCGGATAGATGACACCGTATGTGTGCAACTTTGTAGAGAGATCGTAGTTTCGGTCTTAGTTAGAGAGTGCCTCCCGAAGGGCTGTCCGAGTGACTGTCCGAGTTTTGAGGGTCCTCCCGAAGGGCTGTCCGAGTGACCGTTCGAGTTTCGAGGGTCCTCCCGAAGGGCTGTCCGCGACACCGTCCGAGGGACTGTCCGACCGCCTCCCGGAGGGCTGTCCGAGGGGCAGATGAGGGAGTACATCCTTGCGGTTGTGAGGTTGTAAAATCCTAGCTGCAGGGATCTGCACCGCCGATCGTCATCGACTCTACTTCCGCTGCGCTACGAGTCGGTAACGAAAAATATCAAACCTTGTATGCAGTCTCCATAGTGATCCTGGGCTGGTACGTAGGTCGGAAATTTTTTGTTTTCTGCTGCGTCACCCTACAGTGGCATCATGAGCCGTGCTATGCGTAGATGCAGGTTGCGATCTAGAATACATAGAGATGTATGGGTGTTGCACAATATAATTTGTAGTAGATGAGTTCTACTGCTGATAATTATTTGTGCGGGTAGCAGATGAAATCTGTTACCCGATGTTCTTGTTGCTTCCCTGGAATTTGCATATTTCTGATCTTGATAACAGCATGGTGGAGTTTCAAAGTTCTGGCAATCCGCGATCCTGATTGATCAATGAAGTGCTAACAGTTCTTTGAATTCCACCATAGTTAAAAAGAAAGATGAAATTTCGCAGATGAAAGGGCAATGCAGATATGATCTGCACGGGGGTCATGCGTATGACGAAGTTTAGTATGGGGCTCGAGATTTTATTATCTCGTGTTTCATACACCCCGCGATGTTAATCTAGTGACTTGAATAATCATACTTGATGATTAAACGTTGGTAGCTGCGGTTTGTTCGAAACCTTAGAAGCCACATAAAATAAAATTTTGCATAAACCGATTAGAAGCGTCTAACTTGGTTTTGCAGGATGACATGAGATGTGCATGAGATGTGCATAAGATGTGGTATAGTCTTCATCATATTCAATTTGATTTTGTATGAGATGACTATATAATGTAAATTAACATGACCTGCGTGATCTCTAGTAGTACGAGCCAACTTTCTGTGTGATGCATGAATATTTATTATTTGTGTTCATGTATGTTTTTCTGCCTTTCTAATCTTGCCTCGCAGACTCGAGCATGATTTGAGCAAAATTACGTGCATATAGGCCATTCAAGCATGATTTACTATTTTTGCTCATTCTAACATCAATATTGGTGGTGTAGCAGTAGGACATATGCACTGAATGATTCGTCCATATATTTTGCACTAATTCTTCGTTAAAAACGTGTCTAACTTTAGTTTGCTTGTGTTTAGAGTTCTCAAGTTGCAACATATTCATTTAAGTCGGTGCCTAGCTCAACGTTACCCTACACTGCTGAGAATGAGATACAAGAAGACCAATCTATTAAGGATGTTGATGGTAAGATGATGGTCCAAGAGAGGCTTAGACGCACCAACACAATGGCTAGTGTTCTGGAGGAATTTCAGCTTATTGGGCGTGAGAAAGAAAAATCAGATATTATTTAACTAATTCAGGAACAAGCTAGCACCCAACAATTTTCAGGTGATCGTGGTGTGGGGAATGGGTGGTCTTGGAAAAAGTACTTTGATCAAATATGTTTACCAGAGACAAGTGGTCAGTGACACATTTGAGAAACATGCCTTTGTCAGAGTCTTGCGACTTTTCAAGCTTGAGGTGCTTCTTAGGAGTTTAGCATTGCAACTAGATGCAAGGAAGGATTCCATGGACTTTGCTAGAGACACCAACACTAGTGCAGAAATGCTTATACACAATCTAAATTGGTGGCACGCCATTTTCAATCAATGCCGCCGCTATTTTTTCTAAATAGCGGTGGCGTGGCCATATTTCGTACGTCATCTCTAATGGATTAGTAGTGGCGTGGAAACAAAATGGTACGCCACCAATATGTGGAACCCAGTAGTCTGACAGGTCGCAACACTAATGGTGGCGTGTAATATTTTACCACACCACCACTATTGTAAATAGGTGTGGCGTGTCACTTTTCACCACACCACCAGTATATTAAGCGGGGTCCACTTTTGGGGCCCTAAGCCGGGCCCACCTGGTAGCTGCGTGGGAGTATTTGGCAGCCACCAGTTCGCCATGTACTGGTGGCATGTGATACTTTCGGCGCGCCACTAATAGCGTCGCAGCACTATTCACATGTGAACCATCCATCCCCTTCCTCTCTATCCTCTTCTTCCTCCTCCCCTCTTCTTGTTTTGAAAGCACCAAATTCTTCCTCATGATTCTTAATTAGGTAGCTAGATCTAGGTAGCTCATGCATTAACTAAGCTTAATTAGCTCTACCACACACACTCCCTAAAGCTAGCTCTCCTCCACCCACTCACACACTTGCATTAAATTATCCATCACTCCCCCATTAATGGCGCCCACCAACCTACATACGGATGGCCGGCCTCTCGCTCGATCGATCGACGACTAGCTCGATCATCTTCTCGTCTCTCTAGGTAAGAGAACTAACTTCTCGTTAATTATGCATGATCATATGGATCGATGTGTGATCGAATTGTTTCGCGCTATGTTTCTTTTTGCAGAGAATGTCTAGAGTTGCCAATGTTTTGGCGAAACATTGATTCATTTCCGTTTTGTCAAATTTCTGGCACTCAATATATTCCATTTTTAGCAAAGGTCATGCCAAAAGTTTCTATGACCTCGTTGGTAATATATATAATTCTTTTTTACTTATACCCTTTGCTGGCAGCTCGATCTATTGAATGATTCCATGGATCGAAGTATCAAGGGCTTCCTCAAGGTGGCGGTGGCACATATGATTCAAAAGGGTGATGTGCAAATGTTATGTCCGTGTAAGAGGTGCGAAAATGGAGTTTTCCACGACCCCTTTAGTGGCAAAGTGCTAGCGCAGTTGCTCCGTCATGATTTCATGCCTGGTTATACACGGTGGACAAAGCACGGTGAGGAGGAGGAGGAGGATGTTTTCGACGGCGAAGGGGTAGCAGATCATGAAGAAACGGAAAACCCTTTCGATGAAGAGACGCCGGAAGGAGGAAACGACGAACATGCGCCGGGAGGAGGAAACGACGAAGAGGCACCCGAACATGAAGAAGATGATCATTAGGACGGACATGATCAGTCTTTGACGCATGAGACATCCTTGGCTACAATGCTGAAGGACTCTCATGTTAAAGATCTGCTTCGGAAGAAGACGACTAACGATAGAGCTGCTATTAAAGAGGCTCTCAAGTTGGCGCAACTGGAATTAGATGCCAAAACTCCACCGTATGAAGGATGCGGTCGCGAGCACACCCGCCTGCATGTCATGCTTAAACTTCTAGACATCAAGGCAAAATACAAGAGCACAGACGCAAGCCTGGATGCGACATTGGATTATCTACACAAAGTTTTGCCCAAGGGGAATGTGTTGCCTGGTAGTGTCGATGAGGCGAAGAAGATCGTGTGCCCTCTTGATTTGCCGCACGTAATATATCACGCATGCATAAATGATTGCATCATTTATCGGAAAGGGCACAAGGACAAAACAGAGTGTCCAACATGCAAGGAACCCCGATTCAAGCATGGAAAGAAAAATCCTCAAAAGGTTGTATGGTACTTTCCGCTCATTCCCCGCCTGCAGCATTATTACGCAGACAAGAAGGAAGCAGAGCACATGACTTGGCACAAGGATAGGAAGCGCTTGTCTAAAAATGATGCCATTTTGAGACACGTTGCAGATGGTTGCCAGTGGAAAGCACTCGACTACGTACACCCAGAATTTGTGGCAAAACCAAGAACCTCAGGTTGGGTGCCAGTACGGATGGACTAAATCCATTTGTCAACTAGAGCAACCCACATAGCACATGGCCCGTGTTTGTATGGATGTACAACATCCCCCGGCTCTGCATGAAATAGAAGTACATACACATGGTTATGCTAGTTCAAGGGCCGATCCAACTAGGCAACGATATCAACATGTATCTTGAGCTACTGAAGGATGAGCTAGACACATTATGGGCTATTGAAGGGGTCAACACCTGGGACGCAAGCACAGGACACTATTTTCTCATGAGAGCAGCATTGCTCACGACGGTGCAAGACTATCTGGGTTATTGATATATCTCCGGCCAAGTGTGCCATGGACACTGCGGATGTGTTAAATGTATGGATGATACATCTTTTCGACAGCTATCAAAAAAGGGCAGTCAAAAAACCGTGTTCATGGGCCATCGAAGGTGGCTTGACAAAGATGACGAGTGGAGAATCCGTAGATATCTGTTTGACAACACAGATGAGACCCGAGGGCCACCACATAAGAGGCCCAGAGCAGAACTCCATCAGTTGTTGAAGAATTGGATAGAGTGCCCTAAGCCAGGAAAGAAGAGAAATAACGTCAGGGAGAAGATGCTGCTAAAAGTATGGAAAAGGAAGTCTATTTTCTGGGACTTAGAATATTGGGAACTCCTCGGTACGCCACATTGCCATGATGTCATGCATATCACAAAGAATGTGTGCAAGAGTTTGCTTGGAACACTCTTCGACATGCCAGAAAAGAGTAAAGATGGGCCGAGGGCGAGACAAGACTTGAAAGACATCGGTATTAGGGATGACCTTCAAGCTGAAAGCCTTAAAACCAAGGAGCCATGCAAGGGCAAGGCTAAGGAGACAGACAGGGGCAAAACTGTTGCCAAAACCAAGGATGATTATTGCCCTCCCCCCAGTTGCTTCACTCTCGACGAGGATGAGCTTGCTCAAGTTTTCAACTGCCTCGACGGTATCAAAGTTAGATCCGGCTACTCGGGGACCGTACGCAGATATCTAGACACGAAAAAACAAAGGTTCAGTGGAATGAAGTCCCATGACTGTCATGTGATGATGACCCAGCTACTTCTGGTTGCTCTCAGAAGGATAATGGATGATCACGTCCGCAACACACTTCTTGACCTCTGCAATTTTTTTTGACGTTATCTCTCAAAAGTCGATCAGTGTGAAGCGTCTCACAAGACTACAAGAAGAGATCATTGCAATACTATGTGAGCTTGAGATATATTTCCCACCCGCATTCTTTGATGTTATGGTGCATCTGCTAGTCCATATTGTCCCTAAGATTAAAGACCTCAGACCAGTATTCTTGCACACCATGTTCTTGTTTAAAAGGATGAATGGAAACATGAAGGGATATGTTCATAACAAGGCTCGTCCAGATGAAAGTATCGTCCAGGGCTATCTGATCGATGAGTGTATATCATTCTGCACGAATTATACGAACGTTGATCAATCTATTGGTCTTCTTGTTAAGAAGCACGCTAATAGGCTCGGAGGAGCAGGTCACTCACAATTGAAGCATGACTTATATGTGGACAATCATATACCAAGCCGACGAGATGACTTCAAAAGAGCGCACAGTAGTGTTACAACATGCAGATGCGGTCACTCCTTGGTTGTAGAATCACAAGGACACTTTAAGGAAAGGGCACGCAGCAGCAGGGAGGCAGAGGACCGATGCCCAAATCATTAGAGAGCACAACTCCAAATTCGCGGCTTGTTTCAAAGAATGAATTCGGGACAACCCACTGCCATCGGGTATTGCCAATGCAAATCTCATCTATGCATTGGCAGTTGGCCCCACATGCACTGTCGCGACTTACCAATCATATGATATGAATGGATACACATTATATATGGAGGCCAAAGACAAAGACAATGATTACTAGAACTCGGGCATGACGATGCTTTCCTTGACCGAAGGTAAAAATAATAGATACTACGGAAGGATCGAAGAGATTTGGGAACTTGAGTACGGCAAAAATTACACGGTGCCGTTGTTCCGTGTCAGATGGGCGAAGAGTGTCCAGAAGGAAGAACTTGGTTGCATTACCATGTCTATGCCCGAAGCACAACCTGCTGGTGCAAAGGGTGTGAAAGGAATCACCGCCCAATATGAGCCAGATACGATCAAGAAGATGGGCATCGACTCACCCCGGATCAAGCCTAGCACCACCACATTTAAAGGTATTATACCAGGCGTTGAGGCCCGCTGTACTGGAATGGTGACGCTCGAGGTGGTCTTCGGGTCGCCCGAAAACTTCAGAAGTGAAGAGTTAATCTTCGATATCGTCCCCATTCGGAGCGGATATCACGCGTTGCTGGGCCGCACTGCATTTGCGCGCTTTAACGCAGTCCCGCATTACGCATACTTAAAGTTGAAAATGCCGGGACCAAACAGTGTCATCACAGTTAATGGTAACACCGAACGTTCCCTCCGAACCGAGGAGCAGACCGCGGCTTTCGCAACCGAGGTACAGGCATCCGAGGAGGCAGCCCGCGCAAATAAGTTTAGCTTATCAAAGCGCACGCGGGCCGCGCAGGCCGGCTTCGGTCAAGCATTCTCCCACCCCAAATAGGGGTGCGGGCTCCTCGTGCGCCTACCTTGGGAAGGGCATTATGTCCCTAGGGTGCATAATTTCGCACTAAAAATTCCCTGGGCCACCGAGGAGCCAAAAAACGGAAACGTCGGATCGGCTAGACCGAGCAGCGACGTAACTTCGGGCTTGCACCTTGGCAAGGTTCTATCAAAGAGCTAGCCAACAAATAGCATACCTGCGTGGCTTTAACCACCGAAACGGCAGCTACAGACCTCTTTAAAGGACTCGACCGGTCAATGCATCAAGCATACGGACGGCCAAGGTGGCAGGTAGCCCGTTCCGACTTCGCCATCAACGAAGATATGCTGGTCAACAGCATGGAGATGCAGACGTGCAGCAGGAAGCAGCACCGGGCTTATTAACCCGAGGAAAGGTCCGCCCTGTTCTTCTCCTTATCTTTTTTATTTTCTACTTCACATTGTATCTTTCCAAAGTTTCTTTTGTCTAAGCTCGGCATTCACGGCTTGACCATATGAAATGAATGAAATCATGCCCCTTAAGGTTCCTCGGCATTTCCTTATAATTACTGCATTCGAGCCAAAAGAATACTTTATGATACAAAAGGGCCTTGCCTATGCCCCAAAACTACAAAGTCCGAACTACTCGGCGTCTCGGATGTTGCGTTATATGAATCAGCTTCGAACCTAGATTTTGGTCAATAGTTGGATTGCCCGGCTCCTATGTGTACCCCTTACGTTTCCGACCAATTCGGCTAAGGGTGTAATGGGAGAACCACTGCGATAGCGCCGCCGGTTCGATTGACAGAGCGCCTCAGTGGAGAAAGCCGAAAACTGACTGTCTAGGTAAGCGGAAGCTGGTCGGCAATCCAAAGACCGCGTCAAGCGACGTGTCATTAGCGACACCCGTGTTAAACGAAGGGCTTTTTTTAGTATCAGCCGAAGTGGTTAGTGGCATAGACCCCGGCTACATAGCCTACCACTTCATACACCGGGGGCTATTCACCAGCCCCCATAGTCAAGCTCCTACGGCTAAGTGAAAGTTATAAAGCCACTATAGTCTGATTGCCTAGTTCTTATAAGCACGGACTGCCTTCGGGAACCGAGACGTCGGCTAAGGGTCGCGTTTGCTTAAAAAGAACACCCTCGGTATACTGTACAGGGGGGCTGAAGCCGACGACTGGCCACTTTCAGATTAACACGGTCAAATAGGAGGCATAGTTATAAAAACAACCGGCATTTAAAGCCGAAGTCATTAAAACATAAAGATAAGTTTTTTACATTCCACTCACTTCAGCATTCCGAAGTGCTACCTAAAAATACAAAGTGCCCTTAGGACACTGGGCCTCGGTAATCCGGGCCCCTTCTTCTACCGCGGCAAGAAACTGCTCCGGGACCCGGTCTTTTCCCTCGGGAGGACCGGCCGCCACCACCTCCACTTCGACACGCCGGAAATGCGTCTTCACGCAGGCGTACGCTTGCCGAGCTCCCTCCAGATACACGGACCGCTTCCAGCGATCCACTTGTGGGACGGCTTCTTGCAGCCAAGCTAGGAGCCCGAAGAAGCTGGTCGGCAGCACCTCCGTGGGCCACAAGTTGACGCAGAGATCCTGAAGTGCAGGCCTCGCCATACAAATCAGTTCCGCCAGCTGCTTCATTCTGTGATTCAGCAGCTACGGCTGTGGCGACGCCTGAAATTGTTGCCAGAACGCCTTCTCCGCCTCATGGCCCTCCCGTTGGCCGAAATGGAGGCCCGCATCCTTCGCACTCTTCGGGAGATCAGCGAAGGCCTCTGCGGAGCGCCACAGCTGGGTGAGCTCGATGAACCCCTTGCTGCCAAACACACACTGAAGTAAAAATGGCTTACCCGCGGCTATCTGCTCCACTTGCTGGAGCACCTCACGATCGGCCCGGGCTTGGGTCTGGAGCTCGGCATGTGACAGGCGCAGCTTCTCCAGCTCCTCGCCCGCCTTTTTTTTGTTTCTCCTGAAGGGAGTCGCGTTCGAGATACACACCCCTCACAGTCTCCTCGACCTCCAGGACCCGCGCCTGGTCCCTTTCCCTAGCCACCTTTTCGGCGGCTAGGTCCTTCCCTGCCTTAGCAGCCGCATGCTTCTGCTGCTTGGCCTCCTGCCGAGCTTTCAACAGCTCGGCCTTGAGCCCCTCAAGCTCAGCTAAAGGAGCTGTCATTCAAACAGTTCGGCATCAGCTTAAAAAAAAAGCTATCCGTACTTAAAAAGTACATTCAAGCATATGTTGCTTCGGTCGCTTACCTTGAGATTGCTTGAACTGTCGGTTCATCAGATCAAGGTCCTTTTCGGACCTCTCGAGCTTCCGGTTCATCTCCGCATTCTCCTCGGAGGCGGAGTTTAGAGCCGAGGTCGACACCTGCAACTACGCACTTTATAATCAGCCCCTGATACTCCGGACGTGCATTTTTGTAAAATCGGTCAGAAACCTGGGGGCTGCTAATTTGGAACTTTCTAATGGCATACTTCGATCCCAATGCCAGTTTCTTGAAACTAGCCTTGGGCTCGGGGGCTACTCACTGGCTATGCCGTCTAAATGCTAGACTGCAGTTTAAGATGTCTTCGGACAGATACATGGATTTGTAAATAAATCCGAGCAGGGAGGTCATTCTTAATGTAAGTACGAAAATACCTCGAAGCTCTTGATGAGGCTCTTGAAGACCTCATGCATGCCGGCCTCTTCGGACCAGAAGCCCAGAAGCGCCGCGCCGATTTGCGCGCGGTGCTCTTCCTTGATGGAGGAGCTCGTCAGGGACACCTCCATCTCTTCGGTCCATCCCGTGGCAGCCCACCTTGGTGTGGGAGGTGGGGGTGGTGGAACCTCGGTTCCTAGCACGATACTGGGAACAGAGCCGTCCGGCTGCGGCGATGGTGCCGAAGCCGGCTTCGGCGGGGCCAGCGTCTGGCCCTGCCCCTCCTGGGTGATCTCGGGGACCTCATCCCCTCGACCTTGTTGGACCGAGGTCTCAACCTCGGCCATAACAACCGATGTCTCGGCCCCCTCAGTGTTGACAAGGGGGGCCAGTTCAGATGTCGCTTCCCCCGGCTCGTCGGGAGCTCGTGGGGAGGCGGCGGCTTCAGGCGTCCCGCTGGCAGGCGGCAGCCCACTCGAAGTGTCGCCACTAAGACGCGTCCGCGGCGGACTGAAGAAATTTGCTCATATAAAGCCTCGTATTGATGGAACTACTTGTTTAAAAGCAAACATAAAAGCAATGACGTACCTCCGGGGTGCCGTTTTTTTCCTCCCCATCTGAAGGGGATCGTCTCCTGACTCGTCGGAGAAGGTAATCTTCTCCGGCGGCGTGGGCTTGCTGGCAAGCTCGGCCGATGTTCTCTTCAACCACTTCTGGCTCTCAGGCCGCACCTCGGCCTCGGCGTTCTTGGACGCCACCCTATTCCCTTTAGGAGGAGGGTTCTCTTCTTCCTTGTCCTCCCCCACGTTGCCCTCGTGGGTGGAGGAGTCGTGGGTCTCCTCGGACTGGGTGATCGAGGTCTCCCGGATCCGGAGACCCGCCCTGCCCTTCGAAGGCTTCGACCCTTTGGGGATCACCACATGCGGTTCCTCGACTAGGAGGGTCGCGAGCAGAGGGGTCTTCTCCCCCTCCGGCAGTGGCGCCGGCACAGCATCTGCTCTGCCTTGGAAATCCACTTCTGTGAACATGAGGCCAATCGATCAATCGAGGTCAGCAGTACTTAATCAAAGGCGTAAGGTGTAAACCTGTGTCAAAAACTTACCGGCGGGGCGTCATAACCGGCTTCGAAGCCAAGGTCGCGCCCCTCCGAAGGGAAGTCATCCTCAGACGGCTTAAATAGCCGTGTCCACATACCGGCCAGGGTGGAGCAGAAGAAGTTGAGGACGGGCTCGGCCTCCTCGGATTTGTGCTCCCACATCGGGGTGGCCCAGAGTTGGAGCGGGAGGATGCGGCGTTAGAGCATGACGTTCACCACGTCTGTTAGCTGGAGGTTCTTCTTCTCGGACCACCACTTGATCTTCTTGATCAGCTCCTCCACCTCCATTGGATTCCCCCAGGCGATGCCCTTCTTCTTCCAGGACACGAGCTTTTTTGGGGGCCCAGCCGAGAAGGCTGGGACTTCGACTTGGCCAGCGGCGAGTGGCTCGGTGATGTAAAACCACTCGCGCTGCCATTCTTTGACAGTCTCTATGAAAGAGCCCTTGAACCAGTCGACCTTTTGGTTCTTGCTGATCATGGCACCTCCACACTCCGCCAGATCGGAGCCGCTGGACTTCGGCTTGACACCGAAGATCTTCAGCCATAGACCGAAGTGCGGCTCGATGCGGAGGAAGGCCTCGCAGATTGTGATGAAGGAGGCGAGGTGGAGGATGGAATTTGGGGCCATATGGTGGAAATCCAGCCCATAGTAAAACATTATCCCGCACACAAAGGGGTGCAGCGGGAAGCCCAAAGCTCTAATGAGGTGGGGAACAAAGACCACCCTCTCCCCTTGGTTGGGAGCGGGCACCCGCTGATTGGGGTCAGGCACTCGGGTGGCGACATTGGCGGGGAGATACCCTGCGCTCCGTAGCTCCTGGATGGTGCCCTCTGTCACGGAGGAACCAGCCCAGTGCCCCTTGAGGGTGGCGTCGGCCATTGCTGGGAGGTGGAGCTAGGTACGTTACGGAGGAGGAAGGCAAGATTGGATCTGGGTGCTAGAGCTCGAGAAGGCAGTAGGCGGGGGAAATGAGAGCGCGATTATTCTTAGCTGTTATCTTTTCAGTCTTATAGGCTGATGAAAGGCCGGGAGTCCCCCTGCCGCGCCGGTAAAAATGTCTCTCCCCGGCAAAGGGTGCCGTTATGCATATAGGGAGAAACAAAATCTTAATGATATCCCTTATAATAAGGGCACGATCTCCATTTTGATGGGACGCACCAGTAAAAAGGTTGCCTCGGGCCGCAATATGGGTGAGCAATAACTGCTTGACCAGTCGGAGAAGGTGTCGCTTCAATAAAGTTGTCAGGCTATAAAGCACTATTCACACCTATCTCACTGGCCTTCGAGGTTAAGTAACCCCATGTCTTCGGGCAAATTTGGCTGGGCCGTGGTTGGGGAACCCAGCTCTTTCCAGGAGTTGTCTGTAGTACCCTCTGAGGAGTTTGGGAATACTAAAAAAGGGGAACTCGTCTGTCAAGCCTAGGACTTCGGATTCGAGGTTGTTTTCTTCAAGGAGATCTTCCTCGGCATAGAAGACCAGTTCGGGGGCTACTGACAGTGTCCTAGACCTAGGGGTACTAACCTAGTTGGCCCGTGGTCCTCGGACTGGGCCGGTGGGCCCTCATTCATAGTGGGATGGACTCCGGAAGCTGCACGCAAGGGATCAAGACTACGTCCGCCGAAGACTTGACGACTACTCCAAGACATCTCCTGCCGCCTCCATTCACCCTAGGATACCGACTATGTAAACCCTAGACACCCCACCTGGCGTGCATATAAGCCGAGGGGTTTAGCCCGTAGGGGGTACCTGAACACAATCTCATTCACCTAGCCCTAGAGTTAGGACTCTACTTACGATCTCGAGGTAGATCAAAGCTTGTACTCGATACATCTCCATCAATATAAACAAGAGCAGGACATAGGGTTTTACCTCCATCGAGAGGGCCCGAACCTGGGTAAATACTGTCTCCCTTTTCCCTGTTACCATCTATCCGAAGATCCACAGTTCGGGCACCCCTACCCGAGATCCGCCGGTTTTGACACCGACAGTTGGGTATTCGCTAAGGATGTGGCACAATGCTTCTACATAACTGACCTGACAAAACCGAGTCGTGTTATCGTGAGGAGAGGCAAAAGGAGCATCGTCGGGATGGATGGAGTCGCCAACGAGGAAGACTTTGATCAATTTGGCGTCGAGCCAGCAGAAGAGGACGACTATGACGAAGAAGAGTACACCACCAGAAGGAGCAGAACTACGTTGCCTGAGACAGGACTCCCCTTCTTGAGAAAGAGTCATAGCGCAAGCCGAAAGTATTCAAGGAAGATAGAGAAGACCCAAACTGTCGTTGGGAGGATTGTGAAACGACGTCATACTTGATTTGTGTATCTCTTTAATTAGTTTGTATCCACTGCACTGAACCGTACCATATATTGATGTAATATGGTTAACTTAATTGTATCGATCGCACTTAATTAACCGTACCATATATGTTGATGTAATTTGATGAACTTAATTAATTGTATCGATCTAATTAATTGTATTGAGACTTTATTGTAATATGTCGGCCGTGGCTCAAAATGCCATCTTCAATTCCAAAACCCCTCCCTACTATTTACTACTTGTGGCGTTGGTTACGTCAGCCACGCCACCACTAACACACACCCTACACTTAGTGATTTTGGGGAAAAGGAAGCATCATTTGTGCCTCCTCCCACCTCCTGTCACGCCACCGCTGCCCCCTCGCCCTCGACCTCACCTCGTCGGGCGCTGGTGACCTTGCCCTGCTCACGCCGTGGCTCCCGCGACATCGCCCCCAAGCGCCCGACGACCTCACTCCTCCTCGCACCACGCCTCCGGCGAGCTCGCCCTCCTCGTGTCCGGCCACCATCTCGTGCCCTCCTCACCCCATTCACCCTCTCTCGCCCTTCTCGCGTTCGGACGCCCTCTCGCGTCCGGCCACCCTCTCGCACCACTGTTCGATCCGGCCGGTACAAGAGCTCCTCTCCCTTTTCTTTCCTAATTCATTCATGTACACTTGTTCTAGTGACTATAGAATGCTAGATTTTAGATTAATTAGTTCAAATTGCAACATTGTGAATTCTGTTGGTGATAAATTTGGTTGATTTGGATGAGCTCCTCTCTCTTTGTGTGAATATAATTATGATGAAATGCATTATATATGAACTTGTGAAGTGATGACATGCATTATATGTGTATGTGTTGCTCGCGAATTGCCGATTGTTGTGATGAAATGCATTATATGTGATTGTTGTGATGGACACTTTACCATGTGTAGCATGGAGCCAATGCAACATTGCATTGTGTTGCTCGCAAATTGTTTCGCGCTATGTTTCTTTTTGCAGGGAATGTCTAGAGTTGCCAATGTTTTGGTTAAACGTTGATTCATTTCCATTTCGTCAAATTTCTGGCACTCAATATGTGATGCCCCTGCCTCGACCGTGCACTAATCATACACGCAAATGTGCACAATCAAGATCAGAGACTCACGGAAGATATCATAACACAACTCTAGACACAAATTTAAACATAAATCTTTATTACAAGCCGGGGGTCACGCGGACCCGAATACGTAAGTCAGCGAAAGCCAATATATCAGAGTACAGACATAATTAAACAAGTGTGCCTTTAGAAGGCTGCACAAAACAACGACAACTAGATCGAAAAGGTGCAGGCCTCCTGCCTGGGGCCTCCTAACTACTCATGGTCTACGGGCTCCTCGTAGTAGTAGCCTCCGTCTGGGATCTCCGGCTCCTAGGCTCCGTTGTCTGAATGCAGCAACCGGGTAGGAAAAAGAGGGAGCAAAGCAACCGTGAGTAGTCATCCAAAGTACTCGCAACACTTACATCAGAACTATACTAAGTATGCATCGGTATCAAAGGAATGGGGCTATATTTTGGACTATACTGCAGAAATCCAGAGTAGAAAGGAAGAGCCTATCCTATCGAAGACTAGCATCTTGCAGCATCAGAAGAGAGTAGCGAGTATATAGTATCATATAGTAGCATGAAAGTAGTAGCAATGCCCTGAGATCCTTCCTCGACTACCCCGCGAGGAGACGACCTCGGAGCCAATATCACAGTTTAGTGTTATAAAGTATCTGGTTCTAGTTTTAGTAGATCGGGATACAACTCCGAGCGTCCTGTTACCTTGGACACGGCTATTCGAATAGATTACTTCCCTGTAGGGGTGCACCACGTTACCCAACACGCTCGATTACCTTTGGCCGGACACACTTGCCTGGGTAATGCCCGGCCTCGGGTGATCGACACGCCGTAGTCCTACCTAGGCTCTCCAGAGAGGTCAGCACACCGGTCTAAATCCTAAGTGCGAAGGGGTCATGGACCTATCACCCTAAGCACTCCTGTGCGTTGCGAACGCGGCCGAGACCAAGCGCGACTGTGGAAACACCAACAGACGTAACCAGCTCACCCGGACGCGCGCCACTCAACTGTGACGTCTAACAGAGCTTTCGGTAGAATGTACGTCGCCGAGGGCCCATACCATAATCCCGCGTGGTGGTTAGTGCATATAGGCCAGAGGCCAACTCAGATCAAATATCCAAATCCGTTAGTGTATTATTAGTAGCTCGCGGAGACGACCAGGATTCCTGTCACTCCGACTTGGTAACACGCGGTCCACGACGAGGGTCCAGGCCCACCTCTCTCCTAGGTGGTCTCCGCCTGCCCGGTCGATCCGCCACAATATCTCTTGCGGGTATCCTTGGGGCCGACCCGACTTTATCAAGAGATTGTCGGGAACCCAGGTCCACCTCTACCGGGGTGGTAGCACCTGCCCTTTGCTATTTGTAGCTTGCGTTGGTATTTCCCCGAAGAGGAAGGGATGATGCAGCACAGTAGAGATAAGTATTTCCCTCAATTATGAAACCAAGGTTATCGAACTAGTAGGAGAATCACACAACACCTAGTAAGCAGTACCTGCACACAAACAACAAATCCTTGCACCCAACGCAAACAAGGGGTTGTCAATCCCTTGGCGGTAAGATTGCAAGATTAAATTGTATTTGATAGATTGATAGATTGCAGCAAAAATACTAAATAAAATAAATAAAAGAAAATCGCAGCAATATTTTTAGGGTTTTAGTAATATAATTTTGATAGACCCGGGGGCCATAGATTTCACTAGAGGCTTCTCTCATAGAAAATAGCATACGGTGGGTAGACAAATTACTGTTGGGCAATTGATAGAAAAGCAAATAATCATGACGATATCCAAGGCAATGATCATGTATATAGGCATCACGTCCAATATTAGTAGACCGACTCCTGCCTGCATCTACTACTATTACTCCACACATCGATGGGCTATCCAGCATGCATCTAGTGTATTAAGTCCATAAGAACGGAGTAATACCTTAAGAACGATGACATGATGTAGACAAGACAAACTGACGAATTAATAAACCCAATGAATATATCCCATCTTTTTACCATTAGTAGCAACGATACATACGTGTCATGTCCCTTTCTATCACTGGGATTGAGCACCGCAAGATCGAACCCACTACAAAGCACCTCTTCCCATGGCAAGATAAATCAACTCAGTTGGCCAAACCAAATCAATAGATCGGAGAAGAAATACGAGGCTATAACAATCATGCATAAAAGAGATCAGAGAAGACTCAAATAATTTCATGGATAATCTGATCATAAACTCACAATTCATCGGATCCCAACAAACACACCGCAAAGAAAGATTACATCGGATAGATCTCCAAGAACATCAAGGAGAACATTGTATTGAACATCAAAAAGAGAGAAGAAGCCATCTAGCTACTGCCTATGGACCCGAAGGTCTGTGGTAGACTACTCACGCATCATCGGAGAGGCAGCAAGGATGATGTAGAGCCCCTCCGTGATCGATTCCCCCTCCGGCAGATTACCGGAGAAGGACCCCAGATGGGATCTCTCTGGAACAGAAGCTTGCGGCGGCGTAAAAAGCATTTCATGGACTCCCCTCAGGGTTTCTGATTTTTCCTGAATTTATAGTGCTGGAATTAGGTCAAACGGAGCTGGGGTGGGCCCACGAGGTACCAGGGGGCGCCACCCCCCCTGGGGCGCGCCCTGGTGCCTCGTAGCCCACCTCTTCTTCTTCTGGCCCTCTCCCGAAGCTTCCAGTGTTTATCTTGAGGAATAAAAAATCTCCAAAAAGTTTCATTGTATTTGGACTTCTTCTGGTATTGATTTTCTGTAAAGCAAAAACAGGGCAGAAAACAACAACTGGCACTGGGCACTAGGTTAATAGGTTAGTCTCCAAAAATGATATAAAATTGCTGTAAATGATTATAAAAACATCCAAAATTGATATTATAACAGCATGGAACAATAAAAAATTATCGATACGTTGGAGACGTATCAGCATCCCCAAGCTTAATTCCTGCTCGTCCTCGAGTAGGTAAATGATAAAAACAGAATTTTTGATGTGGAATGCTGCCTAACATATTCATCACATATTCTTTTCTTTTTGTAGCATGGACATTGGACATATATGATTCAAAGCAATAGTCTATAATTTGACATGAAAACATAGATATTCAAGCATACTAACAAGCAACCATGTCTTTCAAAATATCAACGCTAAAGAAAGTTATCCCTAGCCCTTTATGCTCAATCATTGATCCATTCATGAAACACACTCAAATATTAGCTACTACCAATGCACAAGTATGACAATAATGTTCTCTAGTTGGTGCTTTTGTAAGAGAAGATGGAGACTCAAGAAAAATAAAAATTGCATAAAAGTAAATAGATAGGCCCTTCGCAGAGGGAAGCAGAGATTTGTCAAATGTGCCAGAGCTGAAAGCTGAAATTAAAGAGATAAAAATATTTTGGGAGGCATGCTTCTCCTGTCAACGAAAACGAATGAGAATTCCCAATATCTTCCATGCTACATATATCATAGGCGGTTCCCAAACAGAAAATAAATTTTATTCCTTTCCACCAATTCTTTCACAATCCATGGCTAGCCGTATCCACGGGTGCCCTCCATACCATCACTTTCCAAGGAATTTATTATTGTGATCACATAAGATTTTTCATTTCATTTCATTTCACAATTCGGGACTGGGCATCCCTATTACCGCCACACTCTCGTGCAATGACAAGTGAATAAACACTCATCGTGAGAATAACACACCAAGCATGGAAGATATTGGCTACCCCCTTTCGCTTCATGAGCGGTACGGGCACACAAAACAGAAAAATTATTTTGAAATTTAGAGTTGGCACACGCAAATTTACTTGGAACGGCATTGGAATACCGCATATAGGTAGATATAGTGGACTCATAAGGCAAAACTGGTTTGAGGATTTTGGATGCACAAGCAGTATTTCCGCTTAGTACAAATGAAGGCTAGCAAAAGATTGAGAAGCAACCAACCAAAAAATGAAAACGGTCATAAACATGCATTGAACATAACTATAACCGAATAATGCACCATAGTAGGATATAACTTCATTGCATAACTATTGACTTAACGTGCTTGCATAGGGAATCACAAACCTTAACACTAATATTCTTACTTAAGCACAATTACTTACTAACATGGCATCACATATCATCATTTCCATATTGCAAAACTATTGCAAGGAATCACACTTGTCATATCCAATGATCTATATGAAAGTTTTTATCTATATCCCTCTTGAATATTCATCACTTTGGGACCAATTGCATAACATGTGCAAATTACCGTTACTATCATCATCTCTCAAAAAGATTTAAGTGAAGCATGAGAGTGCAAATATTTCTTCCAAATTTCAATCTTAACAATTCTCAAAATAATATAAGTGAAGCATGAGAATTCATTTCTTCAAAATTTCAATCAACTCAATTCTCAAAATGATATAAGTGAAGCATGAGAATTCATTTCTTCAAAATTTCAATCAACTCTCAAAATAATATAAGTGAAGCATGAGAGTTTATTTCTATAAAATTTCAGCCAACTCTCAAAATAATATAAGTGAAGCATGAGAGTTTATTTCTATAAAATTTCAGCCACCACCATGCTCAAAAAGATTTAAGTGAAGCACTAGAGCAACTGCCTAGCTCAAAAAATTTAAGTGAAGCACATAGAGTATTCTACAAATTATGATGATAACGTGTGGCTCTCTCAAAATATAGGTGTGTGCAGCAAAGATGATTGTGACAAACTAAAAAGCAAACAAAGCAAAGACTCATATCATACAAGACGCTCCAAGCAAAACACATATCATGTGACGAATAAAAATATAGCTCCAAGTAAAATTACCGATGGTCATTAGAATAAAGAGGGGATGCCTTCCGGGGCATCCCCAAGCTTAGACGCTTGAGTATTCCTTGAATATTACCTTGGGGTGCCTCGGGCATCCCCAAGCTTAGGCTTTTGCTACTCCGTATTCCTTCATCCATCGTGATCTCACCCAAAACTTGAAAACTTCAATCACACAAAACTCAACAAAACCTTCGTGAGATCCGTTAGTATAACCAAACAAATCACTACTATAAGTACTGTTGCAAACCCATTCATATTTTATTTTTGCATTATACCTACTGCCTATGGACCCGAAGGTCTATAAGTACTAGTATAACCAAACAAATCACTACTATAAGATTACATCGGATAGATCTCCAATAACATCAAGGAGAACATTGTATTGAACATCAAAAAGAGAGAAGAAGCCATCTAGTTACTGCCTATGGACCCGAAGGTCTGTGGTAGACTACTCACGCATCATCGGAGAGGCAGCAAGGATGATGTAGAGCCCCTCCGTGATCGATTCCCCCTCCGGAAGATTACCGGAGAAGGACCCCAGATGGGATCTCTCTGGAACAGAAGCTTGCGGCGGCGTAAAAAGCATTTCGTGGACTCCCCTCGGGGTTTCTGATTTTTCCTGAATTTATAGTGCTGGAATTAGGTCAAACGGAGCTCGGGTGGGCCCACGAGGTACCAGGGCGCGCCACCCCCCTAGGGCGCGCCCTGGTGCCTCGTGGCCCACCTCTTCTTCTTCTGGCCCTCTCCCGAGGCTTCCAGTGTTTATCTTGAGGAATAAAAAATCTCCAAAGAGTTTCATTGTATTTGGACTTTTTCTGGTATTGATTTTCTGTAAAGCAAAAACAGGGCAGAAAACAGCAACTGGCACTGGGCACTAGGTTAATAGGTTAGTCTCCAAAAATGATATAAAATTGCTGTAAATGATTATAAAAACATCCAAGATTGATATTATAACAGCATGGAACAATCAAAAATTATAGATACGTTGGAGACGTATCACCCTTCAGTCCCGTATAAACATTAAAAATAACGGTGGGTCCATACCATCAAGGTGAACTCCGAGGAATCACCCTCGATAGGTTCACACTTGAGGTATTGCACGACAGAGTCAGCATCGAGAGTGAAGTATGAGGAATCACCCTCGGTAAGTCACACTTGATGTGCTACACTACAGATTTATCATCGAGAGTGAAATACGAGGAATCACCCTCGGCATTTGATAACAGCTCTGTAGAGTCGTACAACAACAAGGTACTGATGGTGGGCTCAGTTCTCGATACAACGATTACTTACTCGGAACATCCAGATGGTAAAGCATGGCAACATGGACAAGGGTGTAGGGCCAGCAGGCGGAACAATGACATAGCTAAACTAAGCATCATAGGATAACATGTATTGTATCAACAGTAAGCTACAAAAGCAGGCTATGCAGCAGAATAGGAACTACCGGAATAGTAACAGTAGCAAAATGTAATGCAAGAATAAGAGGGAAAGAATAGGCGATATCGGGATGGTCAAAGAGGTTTTGCTTGCCTGGAAGCTCTGCCGGGAAAGAGGGGTTGTCGGTGGTGTAGTAGTCCTCAGGGGCCACGTCAGTCTCTGGATCTACCGGAGAGGAAGAGGGGGGGGGGAAGAAACAGATAAATACAAGCATACAAATGCAATCACAATGGATGACATGACTATATGATATGCAGAGGTGATCTAATGCATCCGTAATTATTTTAAATGATTTAGGAAATTATTTGGAATTATTTTCCCGAGGTTATGCACTATTCATTTATCGAAATCAGGCCAAAAGTTCCATGTTCACGACCTTAGAGTATTCTAACATGAATGAAAATGACATATTCAGATTCGTTGGATTTTTCTGATCATTTTTCATATATAAAACTTTTTTATCTGACTTACGGTTTATTTTCTATTAATTTTTGAAGTTTAAATCAATTTCTGGAATTTCTTGATTATTATTAATTCGAAAATACCAACTAAATGGCTTGGTGCACCCGGTGCAGTGCACCCAGAGTGCACCAGAGGGGCTGACAGTGGGCCAGGCCAGCTGAGTCAGCTGGTCAGCAGTTGACCAGTTGACCAGTCAACTGGGACCCACTGGTCAGTGACTGGGCCTGCCCAGTCAGCATGTTAACCTGGTCAACTGGGTCAACTGGGCCCGCGGGACCCAGCTGCCAGTGACCCATAGGGCCCACTTGGCAGGCCACGTCGGCGCCGGCGCCAGAGAGGGCCCCGGCGACCCATTTTTGCGGTGGAGCGCCCCGGCCGGCGTCGGAAATCGGCCACAGGGCCTCATTTGGCGCGCGCGATAGCTCGTTCGAACGAGCGCTCAACACTGCGTCGACCTGCGGCGGCTGCGTGGCCGGAGATGGCCTACAGCGACGCCGGCGATAACGAATGGCGGCGACCAGTACGGGGGCTTGACGGGAACGTGGCTACGGCTCGATTTCGGGCGAACGGAAAGTGCTGGCCGCACCTAGGCGACACACTGAGCTCAACGGTGAGCTCGCCCGTGCAAATGGGGCTCTACAACGACGACAGCGAGCTCGTCAGCGGAGACGAGCTTCGGCAATGGTGACCACAGCAGTTTTGCTAGCTACGGGCGAGGTACCGAAGCGCGAACGGAGGGGAAAGAGTGGAGCTCACCTAGGGAGCTCAAGGAGGCTCGTCGGAGGCATAGGAGCACGGGGAGGCGGCGAATCGCGGCGTTGGAGCTCCGGCGACCCGAGGAAGAAGACGACGCCGATCCAGCGCTGGGGTGCTCCCCGGCTCGTGTCCGTTGGCGTAGAGGAGGTAGCGGTCGGCGGCGCACCTCCCAGACACGAGTAGCGGGCACGGGGAGGCCGGAGGCCACGTCGTCGGCGATGGCGCATCGACGTCCACATCGGGAGCACCTCCAAATCAAGGTGGAGAGCGAGGGAGGAGGGGAAACTGAGGGAGGGTTCGGTCGAGGGGGCTCCGAGGGTCGACCTTATCCCTTCTAGCTACCTGCTCCGTCGCGGTGTCGTCGTTTGGCCAGAGCGCGCGCGCGCGGCCATGGGCGCGCCGACACGGCGGCGGGAGCAGGTTGGAGACGAACTCCTGGGCTGGGCCTGCTCCTGTGGACTAAGCCCAGTGAGCAGTGCCTCTTTTCTTTTTCTTTCTGTTTCCAATTTTCTGCTCTGTTTGCATTTCTTTTGGGTACTAAATGATTTTAGTAAAATGTACAACTTGCCTCATAATTCACATTACATTATTCTGCCTTGATACAAAAAGTTTGAGGGTCATTTGAATTAATTTGAATTTGATTAAATGGAAAAGGGATTAAATGGGCTGATTTGGTACTGTTTTTGGTTGATAGTTTACAAATGAGCAAACAAGTGATATTATTTTCCTTAACATTAATTATCGATGGAATATTTGCTAAATCATGAACTATTTCTCTACCTTATTTCTGCAACTTTTAATTTCACTTAAAGTTTGCATTTCTTATTTGAGGTGGAATTTGAAATGAGATATGAAACTAAGATGATCAAGCACTGTAGACCATGATGACTTGGCTTGATTACATGATGATCACCGTGCTTAATTACAGAGGGTGTTACAACTCTCCTTCTCTAAAAGAAATTCTCGTCCCGAGAATTAACTGGTAGAATGGAAAAGATCGGGGTATTCGTCACGAAGACGATCCTCGCGTTCCCAAGTGGCTTCATCTTCAGAATGATTTGACCACTGAACTTTAAGGAACTTGATTGCCTTCTGACGGGTTCGACATTCAGCTTGATCAAGAATGCGGACTGGACGCTCTTTATAAGAGAGGTCATCTTGCAAATCAAGCATTTCATGATCCACTGCTCGAATAGGATCCTTGAAGCAACGACGGAGTTGCGACACGTGGAAGACATCGTGGACTTGAGAAAGCTTCGGTGGCAATTCCAATTTATACGCCACATATCCATGTCTGGCGAGAATACGGAACGGGCCGATGTAGCGAGGAGCTAACTTGCCCTTGATTCTGAAACGATGAGTGCCCTTCATCGGAGTGACACGAAGGTAAGCTTGTTCGCCAGGTTGATAGACCATTTCCTTGTGTTTACGGTCATAATTGCTCTTCTGACGAGACTGAGCTGCCTTCAGATTTTCGCGAACAATACGAACTTGTTCTTCGGCATGTTGGGTAATATCCGGGCCAAAGAGTGGCCGTTCCCCAGTGTCTGACCAATTCAGAGGGGTTCGGCACTTACGTCCATAAAGAATTTCAAAGGGTGCCGTCTTCACGCTAGATTGATAGCTATTGTTGTAGGAGAATTCAGCATACGAGAGAGATTCCTCCCATTTCTTGCCAAATGAGATGACACAGGCTCGAAGCATATCTTCAAGAATTTGGTTGACTCATTCAACTTGTCCCTAGGACTGGGGGTGATAAGCTGTGCTCCAGGTGAGATGAGTTCCCATAGCTTCTTGAAAACTTTCCCAGAACTTTGAGGTAAAGAGGCTGACACGATTTGAACTGATCTCCTTCAGAATACCGTGGAGTGACACAATTCTAGAGATATATAAGTTTGCTAACTGACTAGCAGTGATCGCCTCCTTGACTGGCAGGAAGTGAGCAACCTTGGAGAATTGGTCGACGATGACCAGAATAGCATCATTACCCTTTTGCGATCTGGGAAACCAGTGATGAGATCCATTTGAACCTTGTCCCATTTTCATTCAGGAATAGGAAGTGGTTGCAGAGTTCCAGCAGGCATCTGGTGTTCTGCTTTGATGCGACGGCAAACGTCACACTCAGCAACATAGCGAGCAATGTCTCGCTTCATATTAGGCCACCAGTATCTCTGACGGATGTCTTGGTACATTTTTGTACTACCCGGATGAATAGACAGAGGTGTGTCATGAGCTTCTTTCATAATATCCGAGGTTATATCCCGGGTACCTTTCGAAGAGACGACAAAACGACCCTTGTAGAACAAGGTACCATCTTTATCAAGAGAGAAGTCTGGGGCCTTTCCAGTTGAGAGATCGAGCTTGATCTTATCGACTTCGGGGTCAAGCATCTGAATAGACTTGATGCCGCGCTCGAGATCTGGTTCAACAACCAGGTTATTGATAGAACCCTGGGGAACAATGTGGAGGTTCATCTTGCGGAGTTCTTCATAAAGAAGAGGTTGAGCTTGCTGAACCATGAGGTTGTTGCAATAAGACTTGCGGCTCAAGGCATCGGCCATTACATTAGCCTTGCCAGGGGTATAGGAAATATCCATGTCATTGTCTCAAGCCATCTTTGCTGATGGAGATTCAAATCTGGTTGAGTATATAGATACTTCAGACTTTGATGGTCCGTGTATATCTCACAACGATTACCGAGGAGGTAATGTGGCCACAGCTTCAAGGCATAAATAACCGCAGCAAGTTTGAGATCATGTGTTGGATACTTATCTTCGTGAGGACGCAACTGACGAGAGCCATAAGCAATCACTTTCCGCTCTTGCATTAGGACACAGCCTAATCCTTGATGGGATGCATCGCAGTAAATCACGAAGTCCTTGCGGGAATCTGGGGGAGCAAATATTGGGGCAGTGGTAAGCTTGTCTTTGAGTGTCTGGAAACTTTCCTGACACTTGGATGTCCACTCAAATTTCTGGCCCTTGTGAAGCAGATCAGTTAATGGCTTTGCAATCTTGGAGAAGTTCTCGACGAAACGGCGGCAATAGCTAGCGAGTCCTATAAAACTTCTGACTTGATTGACATTCTTCAGAGGAGTCCAGTCCAGAATTGCCTGAACTCGTTCTGGGTTAACAGCGATACCATCCTTGGAAATCACATGTCCAAGATAGGTCACTTCGGATAACCAGAATTCACACTTGGAATATTTGGCATATAGTTGATGTTCTCAAAGCTTTTCCAGTACAAGCCGAAGATGTTCGGCGTGTTCTTCTTCATTCTTGTAATATACAAGGATATCATCCAGATAAACCACGACGAATTTGTCGAGGTAGTCCATGAAGATGTAGTTCATCAATCGAGAAAAGGTGGCTGGAGCATTGGTTAAGCCGAAAGACATGACGGTATACTCGTATGAACCATAGCGAGTAACGAAGGCTGTCTTCGGAATATCCTCTTTGCGAACTCTGATCTGGTGGTAACCCAACCTCAAATCGAGTTTAGAGAACACAGAGGAAAAAGCGAGTTGATCGTAAAGATCGTTGATTCTGGGAAGTGGATATTTGTTCTGAATTGTTGCCTCGTTAATCGGTCGATAATCTTGGACCAACCGATTTGTTCCATCTTTCTTCTTGACGAAGAGAGAAGGAGCTCCCCAAGCAGAGGAACTTGGACGAATGAAGCCTTTACAAAGTGATTTATCGATCTCCTCCTTAAGTTCAAGGAGTTCATGCGGAGTCATCTTGTAGGGACGCTTCACAATGGGAGTGGTGCCTGGTTTCAAGTCGATGACGAATTCGATAGCTCTAACATGGGGTACTCCTGGAAGTTCTTCTGGAAAGACATCTTGAAAGTCATGAACGACTGGAACATTTTCGATGCCCTCAAGAGGTGAAGCGTTCAATGCATTCAAAGCATATATCTGGGCTTCGGCATTTTGAAGAATTCGGGCGGTGTAGTTTACTATCTCATCGGAAGGATGCAGGAGTTGGATTGTTTTAGTGGCACAATCGATTGAACCGATATGGGCCTTCAACCAATCCATACCAAGTATGACATCAATACTGGACGATTTAAGGACGATGAGGGAGGCAAGGAATTCCAATCCTTCAATCTCAATGGTGACATTGTGGCTAACCATAGCGGCTTGACACTGGCCTACGGGGGTGTTAACCACTAAGGGAGTATGCATCTTTTCATATGTTATGCCATGCATGAATGCAAATTCTTCAGAGATGAATGAATGCGATGCTCCAAAATCAAATAAAACCAATGCTGGTACTGAGTTAACGAGAAGAGTACCCATCACAGTAGCCGGCTCATTCGGAACTTCTTCAAGATCAACATGATTGGCTTGCCCATGACCATAAGAAGGCCTGGCATTATAGTTGTGCTGCTGATTATTCCCACGACCAGTAGAAGAAAGTGCCAGCTGATTCTGATTCTGGCGGCAATCTCTAGCTTGGTGACCTGGGCGGCCACACTTGAAGCACCGTCCGTCCTTGGGACGAAGAGCTGCAGTGTTGAACGGTGGAGCTTGAATTCTCGGCTGCCGCGGTGGTGGAGGAGGCAGACGAGGTGCAACATAGGAAGGCCTTGGTACAGGGGCAGCTGGACGGTACATGCTTTGGGGGATCCAGATTCGACGTTTCTGTCCTGACAAGCCCGAAGATGAGCCAACGTCACGGGTGCGCTTAAGCGTCTCCTTGTGTTCCATCAGGCCGGTCTCAACCTGGATAGCCTTGTTTACCAGGGTGGCAAATTCGGTGAATTCATGAACAAGGAGTTGAAGTTTGATGTCTGGATGCAGTCCTTCACAGAACTTCTCCTGCTTACGAGCATCGGTGGCAACATCGTCTTCAGCATAGCGGGATAAATGAATGAACTCCCGCTGATAAACATCTACGGTCTTGTTGCCTTGGGTGAGGTTGCGGAACTCTTTCTTCTTCCGGTCCATGATTCCCTGAGGAATGTAGCGGGCACGAAAGGCAGTCTGGAACTCTGGCCAAGTAAGGACTGTTCCAACAGGCAGTGAACGCCTGTGGGTGTCCCACCATTGAGCAGCGGGACCCTTCAAGAAGTATGACGCAAAGGTGATGAAGTTGTGAGGGGCAACATTGGCAGACTCCATCTCATATGTGATCTCGCGGTGCCAGTCATCAGCATCCAGAGGCTGGGCTGAGTTGCGATAGATGGCAGGGTTCAGGCGCACAAAGTCCTACAGAGTTATTGGGGCTGTCTAATGCTGTTGAGCATTCTGGTTCGGGTTTGGGAACTGAGCCATAATTCCAACCATAAATTGGCGGTTCAACTCAAACTGTTGCATCATAGCTGCCATATAGTCTGGCAGTGGTGGAAAATTGGCACCACGACCACGACCACCGGGTCTAACCATCCTGCTACAATTTAACAGGGGGTAGTTTAGTAAAAGCAATTGCAGATGTATGGAATCATTCATGATGTAATGTGCACTATGAACAGGAAATGCAATAGATACATAACAGTAGTCATTAAAGACATACAGATCCATACATAGAGTCGATTACAAGCCGGTAGTACGAGTTCGGAAAAGAACAAAAATAACCTAGACATACTAGGCGGCACACAGGCACGCGGTGGAGAGATACAACAACGTGACATAGCAAAGGCTACATCAACGACGGGGAAAACCACTGTAGCCAGGTAACTGCAGGTGTCGGCGCTGGGTGCTCAAGGTAGAAGGATCCTGCGCACCGTGCAGACTCTGATGTAGAACCTGGTCTCAGACTGGTAGAAGAGGTCCACGTGGGGGAGTGCGACCTCCAACAGCAGACCAATCGATACCTGGAGGCATCTCGGTCCAACGTAGGTAAAGGATACGCTGAGGATGTATCCCGGCATGGACAGCTGGTAGCAACTGTGTTAGAGCATCGTAAAGACGAGTGCGAGTGGCAAACAACGCGATGCAAAGAGCTCGGGCAGTATGATCCAGAGCCTCAGTGTACTGGATCAAGACCTGCGGGTCGTAACGGCGTGGCACGTAAGGGGTGCAGATAGCAATGTAGAATCCACTCTCATCCCCGTCCGAGACATATGGGATGTAACAGAACTGAGAATCATCCAAGAGAGGGTGCTGGCCACGAAGATGTGCGATGGCAGCATAGGCAGCATCATGGACTGCCATGTCAACCGTCACACCGATCCCGTGAAAGGTGTGCAACTCAGTGATTGAGTTCTCCCGCTCATCAAAGATACGAACATCGGCATGGTACTGCTCCTGGTTGAACTCGCGAAAGTCCTCGTAGACCATGTAGTCGGGGTACCAACGGTAGCCCAATCTGGTCAAGAGGGTTGATGTCTACTACACAACTTATTCTTGTAGACTCGTGTTGGGCCTCCAAGCGTAGAGTTTTGTAGGACAGTAGCAATTTTTCCTCAAGTGGATGACCTAGGTTTATCAATCCGTGGGAGGCGTAGGTTGAAAATGGTATCTCTCAAACAACCCTGCAACCAAATACAAGAAATCTCTTGTGTCTCCAACACACCCAATGCAATGGTAAATTGTATAGGTGCACTAGTTCGGCGAAGAGATGGTAATAAAAGTGTAGTATGGATAGTAGATATAGGTTTTTGTAATCTGAAAATATAAAAACAGCAAGGTAGCAAAAAGTAAACGGGCATAAAAACGGTATTGCAATGCTTAGAAACAAGGCCTAGGGTTCATACTTTCACTAGTGCAATCTCTCAACATTGTTGACATAGTTGAATCATATGTAAATCCCTCACGTGCGACAAAGAGTTCACTCCAAAGTCACAAATAGCGGAGAACAAACGAAGAAATTGTTGTAGGGTACGAAACCACCTCAAAGTTATCCTTCCCGATCAATCTTATGAGCCGTCCCCAATAATTGTCACGAACAGCCCTAGAGTTCGTACTAGAATAACACCTTAAGATACACATCAACCAAAACCCTAATGTCACCTAGGCACTCCAATGTCACCACGAGTACCCACGGGTTTGATTATACGATATGCATCACACAATCTCAGATTCATCTATTCAAACCAACACAAAGAACTTCAAAGAGTGCCCCAAAGTTTCTACCGGAAAGTCAAGATGAAAATGTGTGCCAACCCTTATGCATAAATCCCCAAGGTCACGGAACCCGCAAGTTGATCACCAAAACATACATCAAGTGACTCAAGTGAATATCCCATTGTCACCATAGATATTCATATGCAAGACATACATCAAGTGTTCTCAAATCCTTAAAGACTCAATCCGATAAGAAAACTTCAAAGGGAAAACTCAATTCATCACAAGAAGATAGAGAGGGGAAAACTCCATATAATTCATCTATATCAACAAAGCTCGCGATACATCAAGATCGTGCCATCTCAAGAACATGAGAGAGAGAGAGATCAAATACATAGCTACTGGTACAAACCCTCAGCCCTGAGGGTGAACTACTCCCTCCTCGTCATGGAGACCGCCGGGATGATGAAGATGGCCTCCGGTGATGCCTTCCCCCCTCCGCAGGGTGCCGGAAAAGGGCTGTAGATGGGATCTCTCTGGTACAGAGGCTTGCGGCGGCGTAAAAACTCTTCTAGGTTAACTTTCGGGGTTTTTTGAATATATATGATTTTTTGGCATTGGAATCACGCGAAGAAGGGCCACAGGGGGCCCACGAGGCACCAGGGCACGCCTGGGGAGGGGGGGTGGCACGCCCTGGTGGCTCGTGGGGCCCCTGTGGGTCTTCTGGCCACCTCCCGAAGCTTCTAGTGTCTCTTATGTTCCAGAAAAAATCGTCAAATAGTTTCGCTACATTTGGACTTCATTTGATATGGATTTTCCGGAAAACCAAAAACAAGCAGAAAACAGCAACTGTCACTGGGCACTAGGTCAATATGTTAGTCCATAAAAATCATATAAAAGCCATATAAAAGTGCACCAAAATCATACAAAACTATAATAAACATGGCATGAATACTTCATAAATTATAGATACGTTGGAGACGTATCAGCATCCCCAAGCTTAATTCCTGCTCGTCCTCGAGTAGGTAAATGATAAAAGAAATAATTTATGAAGTGTGAATGCTAGCATAGTGCATAAGTTTGATCAATGATAATTTCAATCACTTTTCTTAGCATCATAACAGCAACTTGTTCTCATAAAACTCATCATGATAAAGTAGCAATTAAAAACAGAAATTTTTGATGTGGAATGCTACCTATCATAATCATCATATAATCTTTTCTTTTGTTGCATGGACATTGGAGTTGAATGATTCAAAGCAAGATCATTATTATAACAGCAATATTTATTATCATAAAACTTCTCATGAGCAAGTAACAATTCATCACAACGATGAAGTATAAGGCATAAACTTTCTTGGAAACTAACAAACTATTCTAGTCAACAATGCAATTGCAATTCATCATATTTTCAGGAAGGGTCTCATGTAGGAGCTTTTTAGCAAGTCCACATACTCAACCATCATTTAGTCTTCTATGATTGCTAACACTCACGACATATATATGGAGCAAAAATTTCAGCTAGACACATAGAAAGATAGGGGCTTGTGATTTCGCCTCCCAACTTATTCACCTCAAGGGTGATGTCAACAATAATAACTCATGATCACTCATATCCAACTAGATATGTGTGCCTAGATGTTTCCCCACCACATGATGCTTGGAAAAGAGAAAAATAAAAAGGAAGTAGAGGAGAACACTATTGACTCTTGCATAAAAAGTAAATACAGAAAAGTAGAAGATAGGCCCTTCGCAGAGGGAAGCAGAGGTTGTCATGCGCTTTTTGTTGTTGGATCCATAAGCCCTTAATGCAAAGGAACGTCACGTTATATTGCCCCTTGTGATAGCAACCTTTATTATGCAGTTCGTCGCTTTTATTTCTTTACCATCATGAGTTCGTACAACGCTTATTTCCCTTACAATAAAAGTTCAGACATATTAAGAGGCAATTTTTATTGCTTTTTGCACCGATGACAACTTACTTGAAGGATCTTATTCAATCCATAGGTAGATATGGTGGACACTCATGGGAAGAAACTGGGTTTAAGGGTTTTGGATGCACAAGTAGTATCTCTACTTGGTGCGGATTTTTGGCTAGCAAAGATATTGGGCAAGCACCACATGTTGGAGGATCTATAACAATATAATTTCTATGTGAATATGAACAAACATAATTCATTACGTTCTCTTCCTTGTCCAACGTCAACACTTTGACATAAAATACTTAATGGGGGCTCACAATCATAAAAGATATCCAAGATAGTATATTTGCATGTGAATCTTCTCTTCCCTTATTAACTTTTTCATGAATTGCATCATTGACTAATGCTATGCTTGTTAACCTCCAATAAATTTTACCACTTATACTTTTCTTTATGTAATGTCATTACTTTCCATAAGATTAGCATATGACCTCTTTCATTATTTTCATTGCAAGGAATCACACTTGTCATATCCAATGATCTATATGAAAGTTTTTATTATATCCCTCTCGAATATTCATCATCTTGGCACCGAATTCATATCTTGTGCAAATTACCATTACTATTATTAACTCTCAAAAAGATATAAGTGAAGCATGAGAGTGTATGTATTTCTTCAAAACATAATCACCATCGTGCTCAGAAAGATATAAGTGAAGTACTAGAGCAAATGGCAAACTACTCCAAAAATTTATAAGTGAAGATCAAATGAGTAGTTAAGTAAATAGGTAGCTATGTGAGGACTCTCTCTCATTTAAAAAATTTCAGATCTTAAGTATTTTATTCAAACAACAAGAAAAACAAAATGAAATGACATTCCAAGAATAGCACATATCATGTGAAGAAGCAAAAACTTAGGCTCAACCAAAACTGACCGATAATTGTTGATGAAGAAAGGTGGGATGCCTACCGGTGCATCCCCAAGCTTAGATGCTTGAGACTTCTTGAAATATTAATTTGGGATGCCTTGGGCATCCCCAAGCTTGAGCTCTTGTGTCTCCTTAATTCCTCTCATATCACGGTTTCTCCTAAATCTTAAAAACTGCATCCACACAAAACTTAACAAGAACTCGTGAGATAAGTTAATATAAATCAACTCAAAACCTTAACATTCTCTACTGTAGCAAATCACAAAAAATATAATTACACATTGCATACTAAATGCCTCTGCATATTTAATACTCCTATCCTTAAATAGAAACATTAAACAAGCAAACATATGCAAACAATGCAACTATAACAGCAATCTGCCTAAACAGGACAGTCTGTAAAGGATAATTAAGAATCCATACTTAGATAACTCAAAAAATTCTGAACATTTACCACACTAGAAATAATTTATCAAAGTTGACTGTGTCAAAATTTCAAGATTTTATCACATTCTGAAATTTCTGGGCAATTTAATCAATAGCAGCAAACTTTCTGTTTTGAAACAGCAACTCATGAACTTGCAAAATAAGCATGGTAAAGGCTATACTTGGCATTTTATTGAACTAAAAGACACAAAATATGATTATTGATAGCATCAAACTAATATCAACAGAATAAAATGACGCTCCAAGCAAAACTCATATTATGTGACGAATAAAAATATAGCTCCAAGTGAGGTTACCGATAATGTTGAAGATGAAAGAGGGGATGCCTTCCGGGGCATCCCCAAGCTTAGTTTCTTGGGTCTTCCTTGAATATTACCTTGGGGTGCCTTGGGCATCCCCAAGCTTAGGGTCTTGCCGCTCCTTATTCTCCTCATATCGATATCTCACCCAAAACTTGAAAACATCAATCACACAAAACTTAACGGAACTTCGTGAGAACGGTTAGTATGATAAAGAATAAACCATCAATTAGGTGCTGTCCAAGACAAGATTCACAAGTGTTCCCCTATAATTATTACTGTATTCTATCATTTCCACAATTTATATCTCATAATATAAGCTATGGAAACATTAAAACAAGCAAATTATGCATTGAAAACAAAATCTGTCAAAAACAGAACAGTCTGTAATGATCTGAGCAACTACCATACTTATTGAACTCGAAAAATTCTGAAAAATTAGGAAAACGTCAAAAATTTGCATATAAATACTGTGTAAAAATTTCAGAATTTTTTGACACTCCAGTAAAATCTGGAAAATTAAACACTGGAGGAAAAAGTTTCTGTTTTTGCACAGAATTGAATCAACAAGTATCCACACTATCCCAAAGGTTTTACTTGGCACTTTATTGAAAGAAAACATATAAAACATGATTACTACAGTAGCTTAATCATGTGAACACACTAAAACAGAAAGGATACATATTGGGTTGCCTCCCAACAAGCGTTTTCCTTTAAAGCCTTTTAGCTAGGCATGATAATTTTGAATGATGCTCACATAGAAGTAAAGAATTGAAACGTAAAGGGGGCATCATGAGAAATATATCAAACACATTTAAGCCTAACCCACTTCCTATGCATAGGGATTTTGTGAGCAAATAGTTTATGGGAGCAAGAATCTACTAGCATAGGAAGGCAAAACAAGCATAACTTCAAAACTTTCAACACATAGAAAGGAATCTTGATATTATTGCAACACCTACAAGCATATGGTCCTCTCTCATAATAATTTTCAGTAGCATCATGAATGAATTCAACAATATAACTATCACATAAAGCATTCTTTTCATGACCTACAAGCATAGAGTTTTTATTACTCTCCACACAAGCAAATTTGTTCTCATTCATAATAGTGGGAGCAAACTCAACAAAATAACTACCATGAGATACTTGATTGGCATAATCCAATTGAAAATTAAAATCATGGTGACAAGTTTCATTTTTATCATTATTCTTTATAGCATACATGTCATCACAATAATCATCATAGATAGCAACTTTGTTGTCATAATCAATTGAAACCTCTTCCAAAATAGTGGAATCATCATTAAATAAGGTCATGGCCTCTCCAAATCCACTTTCATCAATATAATAATCATAAATAGGAGGCATGCAATCATCATAATAAATTTTCTCATCAAAACTTGGGGGGGTAAAAATATCATCTTCATAAAACATAGCATCCCCAAGCTTGTAGTTTTGCGTATCATTAGCACCATGGATATTCAAAGAATTCAGACTAGCAACATTGCAATCATGCTCATCATTCAAATATTTTATGCCAAACATTTATTGAATTCTTCTTCTATCTATTGAGCACAATTTTCCGATCCATCATTTTCAAGAAAGACATGGTAAAGACGAATAATATGACGCAACCTCAATTCCATTTTTTTGTAGTTTTCTTTTATAAACCAAACTAGTGATAAAACAAGAAACTAAAAGATTCGATTGCAAGATCTAAAGATATACCTTCAAGCACTCACCTCCCCGGCAATGGCACCAGAAAAGAGCTTGATGTCTACTACACAACTTATTCTTGTAGACTCGTGTTGGGACTCCAAGCGCAGAGTTTTGTAGGACAGTAGCAATTTTCCCTCAAGTGGATGACCTAAGGTTTATCAATCCGTGGGAGGCGTAGGTTGAAGATGGTATCTCTCAAACAACCCTGCAACCAAATACAAGAAATCTCTTGTGTCCCCAACACACCCAATACAATGGTAAATTGTATAGGTGCACTAGTTCGGCGAAGAGATGGTGATAAAAGTGTAGTATGGATAGTAGATATAGGTTTTTGTAGTCTAAAAATATAAAAATAGCAAGGTAGCAAAAAGTAAACGGGCATAAAAACGGTATTTCAATGCTTAGAAACAAGGCCTAGGGTTCATACTTTCACTAGTGCAATCTCTCAACATTGTTGACATAGTTGAATCATATGTAAATCCCTCACGTGCGACAAAGAGTTCACTCCAAAGTCACAAATAGCGGAGAACAAACGAAGAAATTGTTGTAGGGTACGAAACCACCTCAAAGTTATCCTTCCCGATCAATCTTATGAGTCGTCCCCAATAATTGTCACGAACAGCCCTAGAGTTCGTACTAGAATAACACCTTAAGATACACATCAACCAAAACCCTAATGTCACCTAGGCACTCCAATGTCACCATGAGTACCCACGGGTTTGATTATACGATATGCATCAGACAATCTCAGATTCATCTATTCAAACCAACACAAAGAACTTCAAAGAATGCCCCAAAGTTTCTACCGGAAAGTCAAGACGAAAATGTGTGCCAACCCTTATGCATAAATCCCCAAGGTCACGTAACCCGCAAGTTGATCACCAAAACATACATCAAGTGACTCAAGTGAATATCCCATTGTCACCACAGATATTCATATGCAAGACATACATCAAGTGTTCTCAAATCCTTAAAGACTCAATCCGATAAGAAAACTTCAAAAGGGAAAACTCAATTCATCACAAGAAGATTGAGAGGGGAAAACTCCATATGATTCATCTATATCAACAAAGCTCGTGATACATCAAGATCGTGCCATCTCAAGAACACGAGAGAGAGAAAGATCAAACACATAGCTACTTGTACAAACCCTGAGCCCCGAGGGTGAACTACTCCCTCCTCGTCATGGAGACCGCCGGGATGATGAAGATGGCCTCCGGTGATGCCTTCCCCCCTCCGGCAGGGTGCCGGAAAAGGGCTGTAGATGGGATCTCTCTGGTACAGAGGCTTGCGGCGGTGTAAAAACTCTTCTAGGTTAACTTTCGGGGGTTTCTGAATATATATGATTTTTTGGCATTGGAATCACGCAAAGAAGGGCAACAGGGCCCCTGTGGGTCTTCTGGCCACCTCCCGAAGCTTCTAGTGTCTCTTATGTTCCAGAAAAAATCGTCAAAAAGTTTCGCTGCATTTGGACTTCATTTGATATGGATTTTCTGGAAAACCAAAAACAAGCAGAAAACAGCAACTGGCACTGGGCACTAGGTCAATATGTTAGTCCATAAAAATCATATAAAAGCCATATAAAAGTGCACCAAAATCATACAAAACTATAATAAACATGGCATGAATACTTCATAAATTATAGATACGTTGGAGACGTATCAAGGGTGACCAGGATAGCAGGGAAACCGGTCGCATCAAGAGCATAAGTCCGGCGTACGAGCTGCGTCGTGGGATGCACCGGTAACAAAGGACACATCTGAAACAAAGGAAATTTCAAAAGCGTCAAATGACAGTGAGTGAATATTGCATCATGCATTCAATGAAGTAATTGCAGATAATTCGATCTCCGGGTGGATGTGATCACGAGAACCTAGTGTTAGAGTCCCGAATAGAAGAGAGATCAGAATCCCAGAGTAAAGGAGCGGAATAAAAGATCCTAAGCCAATCCATTTGCGATGTGGGCCCGTAAGCCACACAACACTGTTAGAAAAATAGTTATCCAAAGACTAGACTCAACTTCGACCAAGGAGTTGGAAAGGGGCTTCCTACGGGCAGTCGGCTCTGATACCAACTTGTGACGCCCCTGGCTCGACCGTGCACTAATCATTCACGCAAATGTTCACGATCAAGATCAGAGACTCATGGAAGATATCACAACACAACTCTAGACACAAATTTAAACATAAATATTTATTACAAGACGGGGGTCACGCGGACCCGAATATGTAAGTCAGTGAAAGCTAATATATCTGAGTACAGACATAATTAAACAAGTGTGCCTTAAGAAGGCTGCACAAAACAATGACAACTAGATCAAAAAGGCGCATGCCTCTAGCCTGGGGCCTCCTAACTACTCCTGGTCTACGGGCTCCTCGTAGTAGTAGCCTCCGTCTGGGATCTCCGGCTCCTGGGCTCCGTTGTCTGAATGCAGCAACCGGGTAGGAAAAAGAGGGAGCAAAGCAACCGTGAGTACGCATCCAAAGTACTCGCAAGACTTACATCAGAACTATCCTAAGTATGTGCTACTTGTAGCTTGCGTTGGTATTTCCCCGAAGAGGAAGGGATGATGCAGCACAGTAGAGATAAGTATTTCCCTCAGTTATGAAACCAAGGTTATCGAACCAGTAGGAGAATCACACAACACCTCGTTAGCAGTACCTGCACACAAACAACAAACCCTTGCACCCAACGCAAACGAGAGGTTGTCAATCTCTCGGCGGTAAATTGCAAGATTAAATTGTATGTGATAGATTGATAGATTGAAACAAAAATACAAAATAAAAATAAATAAAAGAGATGGCAGCAATATTTTTAGGGTTTTAGTAATATGATTTTGATAGACCCGGGGGCCATAGATTTCACTAGAGGCTTCTCTCGAGAAAATAGCATACGGTGGGTAGACAAATTACTGTTGGGAAATTGATAGAAAAGCAAATAATCATTACGATATCCAAGGCAATGATCATGTATATAGGCATCACGTCCAAGATTAGTAGACCGACTCCTGCCTGCATCTACTACTATTACTCCACACATCGACCGCTATCCAGCATGCATCTAGTGTATTAAGTCCATAAGAACGGACTAATGCCTTAAGAACGATGACATGATGTAGACAAGATAAACTCATGAATTAATAAACCCAATGAATAGATCCCATCTTGTTATCCTTAGTAGCAACGATACATACGTGTCATGTCCCTTTCTGTCACTGGGATTGAGCACCGCAAGATCGAACCCACAACAAAGCACCTCTTCCCATGGCAAGATAAATCAACTCAGTTGGCCAAACCAAATCAATAGATCGAAGACGAAATATGAGGCTATAATAATCATGCATAAAAGAGTGCAGCAAAGACTCAAATAATTTCATGGATAATCTGATCATAAACTCACAATTCATCGGATCCCAACAAACACACCGCAAAAAGAGATTACATCGGATAGATCTCCAAGAACATCAAGGAGAACATTGTATTGAAGATCAAAAAGAGAGAAGAAGCCATCTAGCTACTAACTATGGACCCAAAGGTCTGTGGTAAACTACTCACGCATCATCGGAGAGGCGGCAAGGTTGATGTAGAGCCCCTCCGTGATCGATTTCCCCTCCGGCAGATTACCGGAGAAGGACCCCAGATGGGATCTCTCTGGAACAGAAGCTTGCGGCGGCGTAAAAAGTATTTCGTGGACTCTCCTGAGGGTTTCTGATTTTTCTGAAATTTATAGTGCTGGAATTAGGTCAAACAGAGCTTGGTGGGACCCACGAGGCACCAGGGCGCGCCTGCCCCCCCCCCCCCCAGGCGCGCCCTGGTGGCTCGTGGGCCCCGCCAGGGTCTTCTGGCCTTCCCTCGAAGCTTCTAGTGTTCTTCTGGTCCAATAAAAAATCTCCAAAAAGTTTCGTTGCATTTGGACTTCGTTTGATATTGATTTTCTGTGAAACAAAAACAGGGCAGAAAACAGCAACTGGCACTGGGCACTAGGTTAATAGGTTAGTCTCCAAAAATGATATAAAATTTCTGTAAATGATTATAAAAACATCCAAGATTGATATTATAACAGCATGGAACAATAAAAAAATATAGATACGTTGGAGACGTATCAATCCCTAGTATCCACTATGTTCTGAGATTGATGTTGCTATGACTTTGCTATGCTTAATGCTTGTCACTAGGGCCCGAGTGCCATGATTCCAGATCTGAACCCTTTATGTTTTCATGAATATATTTGTGTTCTTGATCCGATCTTGCAAGTTATATGCACCTGCTATGTGTTATGATCCGCATACCCCAAGGTGACAATAATTGGGATTCTTTCCGGTGATTGCCATAGTTTGAGGAGTTCATGTATTCACTAAGTGTTAATGCTTTGTTCCGGTTCTCTATTAAAAGGAGGCCTTAATATCCCTTAGTTTCTTTATGGACGCCGCTACCACGGGAGGGTAGGACAAAAGATGTCATGCAAGTTCTTATCGCAAGCACGTATCACTATATACGGAATACATGCCTACATTACATTGATGAATTGGATCTAGTTCCGTGTCGCCCTAGGTTATGACTGTTACATGATGAATATTATCCAACGTATATCACCGATCCAATGCCTATGAGCTTTTCATATATTGTTCCTTGCTAAGTTACTACTGTTGCTACTGCTGTTACAATTGCTACAAAACTGTTACTGTTACCGTTACTGCTACTGTTACTATCATTGCTACTGCTATCAAACTATCATACTACTTTGCTACTGATCACTCTGCTGCAGATATTTAGTTTCCAGGTGTGGTTAAATTGACAACTCAACTGCTAATACTTGCAAATATTGTTTGGCTCCCCTTGTGTCGAATCAATAAATTTGGGTTGAATACTCTACCCTCAAAAACTGTTGCGATCCCCTATACTTGTGGGTTATCAAGACCTTTTTCTGGTGCCGTTGCCGGGGAGCATAGCTATATTTGCTAAGTCACTTGGGATTTATATCTGTTGATCACTATGAAGAATCTTAAAGACACTAGGACCAAGATCGTTCCCTCTTCGACGAGGGGAGGTAAGGAACTGCCATCTAGCTCTGCACTTGATTCACCTTCTGTTTTGAGTAAACTTGCAACACCACAACATGCTATTAATTCTGATATGTCGCAAGTTATTGATGATACTACCTCTGCTATGAATGATACTCATGATGATGCTAGTACTATGCCTGATAATGCTGTGCCACTTGGTGAATTTCTTACTGAACAAATTGCCAAAGCTAAAGAAATTGAAAATGCTGAAACTCTTGAGAATTATGATTCACCTATTATGCCTAGCTCTCCTACTAGAGTTGAAACACCTGAGGAACAATGTTTGGATAGGGAGACCGCTAGAGCCATTCTTGCTTGTAATGATAGAGATGAAGTTATAAAATTGCTTGCTGATATGAAAGAAAAATCTATGAGGGAGAAAATGAAATATGATCCTAAGTTTGCTACCTCTCCCATATTTTTTACTGATAAGGATTACGAATTCTCTGTTGATCCAGAGCTGATTAAGTTGGTAGAATCTGATCCTTTCCATGGCTATGAAACTGAAACTGTTGTGGCACATCTTACTAAATTAAATGATATAGCTACCCTATTTGCTCATGAGGAAAAAAATTCGCTATTATTATATTCTTAAATTATTTCCTTTCTCATTAAAGGGTGATGCTAAAGAATGGTATAATACTCTTGCTCCTGGATGTGTGCGTAGTCCCCAGGATATGATTTGTTACTTCTCTAAAAAATATTTTCCTGCTCATAAGAAACAAGCTGCCTTACAGGAAATATTTAACTTTGAGCAAATTAAAGAAGAGAGTCTCCCTCAAGCTTGGGGGAGGCTTCACCAACTACTTAATGCTTTGCCTGATCATCCTCTTAAGAAAAATGAAATACTTGATATCTTCTATAATGGACTAACCGATGCTTCTAGGGACTACCTAGATAGTTGTGCTAGTTGTGTTTTCAGGGAACAGACTATTGAGCAAGCTGAGGAATTACTGAATAATATATTGAAGAATGATAATTATTGGACACTTCCTGAACCACCGCCTAAACCCACACCGAAGAAGTGGGGTATTTTATATCTCAGTCCTGAAGATATGCAAGAAGCGAAGAAATGCCAGAAAGAAAAAGGTATTAAAGCTGAAGATGTTAAGAATTTACCACCTATTGAAGAAATACATGGTATTGACAAACCGACACAGGTAGTAGAGGTAAATTCTCTTATAAAGTTTAATGAAAGTGATATTCCTTATAACAAACCTCCTAGTCAATGCTTGTATGAATTTGACAATTATATGATGAAGCAAGATCATTTCAATGCAAATGTTATGAAATAATTGAAACGAAATGCCTATATGATAGATCGCTTGAGTGACTTGTTATTTAGAATAGCCAATGATGTTAAAGGTGTTAGTAAACATGCATCTATGGTTCAAACTCAATTAGAACAAGTTGCTAAATCTTAGAGTGAATTGCTTAATGAAATGAATAACAATATGAATGATCATGCTGTTAGAGTAATGACTAGAGGGGGTAGAATGACTCAGGAGCCACTTTATCCTGAAGGCCGCCCTAAAAGAATTGAACAAGATTCTCAAAGAATTAATGATGATGCACCTAGTCCATCTAAAAGGAAAAAAGAAAAAGAAAAATGATAGGACTTTGCATACTTCTAGTGAACCTGAGGTAGAAAAACCCTTGGAGGATAGTAATGATGTTTCTATTTCTTATACTGAAACACAATCTAGTAATGAACAACCACTCGATGATAATAATAATGATGATGCTCATGTGGATACCCAACCAGATAATGATAAAGAACCTGATAATGATGTTGAAATAGAACCTGATGTTGATCTTGATAACCGACTGACGGTGTCCTGGATTAGGGGGTGCTAACCCAGCCGGCCCATCTCCTCGGATGGGCCGATATGCCCCTGTACGTATTCAAGATGGACTCCGGAAGTCACACATGGGAGACGTGATCAAAACTGCCTCTGCCGAAGACTTGCAATATACTTCCAGATTATTCCAGCCGCCTTATTCTAAGATACCGACCTTGTAACCCTAGACACCCTCCCTGGCGTGTATATAAGCCATAGGGTTTAGCCCGTAGGGGACATGACAACGCAATATTGAACACCTAGCCTTAGAAGTTAGACACACATTACGATCTCGAGGTAGATCAACTCTGTACTCGATACCTCTCCATTAATATAAACAAGAGCAGGACGTAGGGTTTTACCTCCATCGAGAGGGCCCGAACCTGGGTAAACATTGTTTCCTTTGTCTCTGTTACCATCGATCCGAGATCCGCAGCTCGGGACCCTCTACCCCGAGATCTGCCGGTTTTTACACCGACACTGGTGCTTTCATTGAGAGTTCGGCTGCGTGATCGACAGAAGGAGCGATGGGATCGCCGGTTAACGGCCTCAAACTCATAGACCACATCTCGGCAACCAAAGCCTCGGTCATGATGACACCCCCACGTAAGGTGGAGGAGAATCCTGACCCCTCTCTGGCTCCACCAGAGAATCCCCTCACGGGCGAGGGACTGAGATACTTCCTGGACAGCGGATCGGACAGCGACTCACCAGAAACCGACCCCCAGATCGAATCGGCTAGACCGATAACAGCGGATTCAGCATCGGACGAGGGTGACGGGGTTCCGCCGTCTTTAGAGATCGTATCTGGCCCGCTCGCCCACTGCATAGAATATCGTCTCGATAACTCTGGCCCGTCTGACATTTGGGACTTAGCCTACGTACGGCAGATCCCCGGCGAGCCGATCCGACAATACTGGGCCAGATTCTTATCCGTCAAGAACAAGATTCTGGATCACCAAGATTCTGATATAATCGCCGCCTTCGAGCACGGATGCAAGGATAAAGGCGTCTTGAACGCCCTTACTCGCCGTTGCGTCCAGACATTCCCTGAATTAACCAACTTGGTAATTCAATTCTGCGCCATCGAAGACGCCTGGCGGACCGAGGAGAATACAGAGTTGATCTGTGAGAACTACCCGGGACGCGACCAGCCAGCACTTCGGCGCGAAAATCACAAACGTAACATCCCGGTCGATCGACCTCGAAAGAAGAGGAAAACATCCGATTACTCCGGGACGGCCCTGGATGGCTTCTTGGGTAAACCATGCCCGATCCACGCCGTATTAGTTAACTCCTGCCCGACCCACAACCTTCGTGACTGTTGGGTATTGAGGCAGGTGGCAAAGGGGGGACTCACCCTCTTAACGGGCACCTCCTACCACCTCGGACAGACCTCGGACGAAGACGAGGTCCTAATGATTTACGAGACCTTTACGTCTAACAATCAGCGCAAGCGGGCCCTGCGGGAGATCAACGCCGTATGACAGGTGTCACCTCGGGGTGCGTCGATAGACACGCCGATCACCTTCACTCAGAGCGATCAACCGAGGTCTGCTTTGGATAGGTCCCCCGCTGCGCTAGTCCTCAACCCCATTGTGGATCACTGTCGCCTCCACATGGTCCTTATGGATGGAGGCAGCAGCCTGAATTTGATATACGAGGACACCCTGGATAAAATGCATGTCGATAGATCATGCGTAGAACGGAGCACCACCACCTTTAAAGGAAAAGTCCCCGGACGGGAGGCGCGCTGCAGTGGGAAAATAACCCTAGACGTGGTCTTCGGGACCTCGGATAATTATCGCTCCGAGGAGATTACGTTCCACATCGCGCCCTTCAAGAGCGGATACCACGCCATCCTCGGGCGGGACGCCTTTTCTAGATTTCAAGCGGTGCCACACTATGGCTACATGAAGCTCAAGATGCCGGGCCCAAAGGGGATCATTACTGTCTCAAGTGATACGGACAGGGCGCTCAAAGCCGAAAATAAAACAGCGTCCCTCGCTCTCGAGACTCTTGCCGAGACCTTCGCGGCCGAAGAGTTGATCGCGTTGCGCGCCGAGGTCGACCGGGACGACATTGTTCTCGACAAAAGATCAAACCCTACCTCTTTCAAACCGGCCGATGAGATAGTCAAATTTTAGGTTCACCCAACGGACCCTGCCAAAACGACGTCCATAGGGGCTAACCTCGACCCGGAAATAGCCGAAAACCTACGCGCTTTCCTTAAGGAAAACTGGGATATATTCGCCTGGCACCCATCCGATATGCCAGGGATACCCCGAAGGCTTGCAGAGCATGGCCTAAATATATTGACAGGCTATAAGCCCGTTAAACAAACACTTCGGCGTTTTTCCGAGCCCAAGCGTCAAGCAATGGGCGAAGAGCTGGCAAAGCTGTTGGAAGCAGGATTTATCAGGGTCATAATATACCCTGACTGGCTAGCCAATTTGGTCATGGTGCCGAAAAAGGACAAGTCTTGGCGGTTGTGCGTCGATTTTAAAGACCTCAACAAAGCCTGCCCCAAAGACCCCTTCCCCTTACCCCGAATCGACCAAATCGTGGATGCCACGGTAGGCCATGACGCATTATGCTTCCTAGATGCCTACTCAGGATATCATCAAATAAAGATGAGAGAATCGGACCAGGCAGCAACAGCATTTATCACACCCTATGGGCCGTTTTGCTTCAACACAATGCCTTTCGGACTAAAGAATGCCGGGGCCACGTACCAGCGCATGATTCAAACATGCCTGCAAGAACATATCGGAAAGACCGTTGAGGCCTACGTAGACGATGTAGTTATCAAAACCAAACACGTCGACCAGTTGGTCGACAATCTTCGTGACACATTCGCCAGCTTACGGGAGTATCAAATAAAACTTAATCCGGAGAAATGCGTCTTCGGAGTCCCAGCTGGCAAACTCCTCGGTTTCATCGTCTCTAACCGCGGAATTGAAGCCAATCCGGCCAAAATAAGAGCCTTGGACCGTTTGGAGATTCCAACGGAGCTCAAGCATGTGCAAAAACTGGCGGGCTCTGTAGCAGCCCTGAGCCGTTTTATATCACAGCTTGGAGAAAAAGCCCTACCATTATACAAGCTGTTAAAGCAGACTAAAACATTTAAATGGACAATGGAGGCTGCGGCGGCCCTGGAGGACATCAAGGCCCTCCTCGCCACTAACCCTATCCTGGCAACACCAGGTGTTTGCGAACCGATGTTATTATACATCTCGGCCACAAACCAGGTGGTTAGCGCAGTCCTTGTGGTTGAACGGGACATGGAAGGTCATAAGTTCCGGGTCCAGAAACCCGTATACTATGTGTCCGAGGTCTTAACCCCCTGCAAGACACGCTACCCTCATTATCAAAAGATAGCTTATGCAGTGTTTATGGCTTCGCGCAAGCTTCGGCACTACTTTCAAGAGTGCGCTGTGACGGTGGCATCCGACGTCCCGTTGAGTGACATAATCAACAACAGAGACGCAACGGGGCGCATCGCCAAATGGGCCATAGAGCTCCTACCTTTTGAAATTACTTACAATACGCGCCAGGCCATTAAATCCCAGGTGTTGGCGGACTTCGTTGCCAAATGGACCGAAGCCGAACTACCCCGTGAGTACAGCACCTACTCGCACTGGACGATGTATTTCGACGGTTCCAAAATGCTTGCTAGTCTAGGGGCTGGCGTGGTGCTCACTTCCCCCACGGGAGATAACATTAAATATGTACTACAAATCATGTACACAGATTCCAACAACGCGGCAGAGTACGAAGCCCTTTTACATGGACTTCGGATAGCAGTCTCCATGGGTGTGAAACGACTCGAGGTCCGAGGTGATTCTAACCTCGCGATCTCGCAAATTAATGGCGAATTCGACGCCAAAGACCCAAAGATGACAGCTTACCGCAATGCCGTCATAAAGATCTCGGCCAGGTTCGAGGGGCTGGAATTCCACCATATACCCCGAGATAGCAACTAGGCCGCAGATATACTCGCCCGGATGGGCGCAAAACGAGATAAGGTTCCCGAGAACACCTTCCTCGAACGGCTATTTGAACCATCTGTAGTCTGGTTAGACAGCACAGGAACATCGGACTCAACTGATGTCGGGCAACATGTCCCGCCCGAAACGGATGACGGTATCATAGGCGGATCAGCAATCCGGAAGACCGATTCAGCGCACGAGGTCATGGCAGTTATCGCACCATGGAGCAAGCCGCTCCTCGCATACCTACTCCGAAAAGAGCTCCCCGATAACCAATCTGATTCCCGTCGGATTGTAAGACAGTCTAAAGCTTACAAGGTTTATGAAGGGGAACTTTATCAAATGAGCACAACGGGCGTCCTTCAGAGATGTATATCTGAGGAAGAAGGAAAGCTCGTATTACGCGAGATACACTCCGGCATGAGCGGACATCACGCCGCTGCTCGGACCCTGGTCAGCAAAGCCTTTCGAGCCGGTTTTTACTGGCCAACGGCAAGTGCTGATGCCTCCGCATTAGTACAGCGTTGCCCAGGCTGCCAGGTATTCGCCAAGCAGAGCCACATGCCCCCCACGGCCCTGCGCACCATCCCCATTACATGGCCCTTTGCGGTCTGGGGGCTTGATATGGTCGGGCCACTCAAGGGAGGATCAAACAAAAACAAATACCTACTCGTCATGGTAGATAAATTCACAAAGTGGATCGAAGCAAAGCCGGTTACCTCGGCCGAGGCCGTCCAGGTCATTGGCTTCATTTCGGGGGTAGTGCACCGTTACGGTGTCCCCCACAGTCTGATTACAGACAACGGAAGCAACTTCATGGCGAAGGAGGTCAAGGCATGGTGTAAGAAAATGGGCATTAAGCTCGATTACGCGTCCGTCTACCACCTGTAGTCTAATGGCCAAGTGGAGCGAGCCAACGGACTCATCCTTAGTGGAATTAAGCCACGGCTCGTTCGCTCCCTTAAAAAAGCCGATTGCAAATGGGTTGAGGAACTCGATTCCGTATTATGGGGCTTGTGTACGACACCGAACAGATCCAGAGGGTATAGCCCATTTTTTATGGTATATGGCGCCGAAGCGTTCCTCCCCTCCGATATCATACACGACGCACCTCGGGTGCGCATGTACGAGGAGTTGGAGGCCGAACTCGATCGGCAAGACGCCCTAGACGCTCTCGAAGAAGAGCGCAACGTCGCACGGGCTAGATCAGCTATCTATCAACAGCAGGCACGGCGCTACCACGCTAGAGAGGTTCGCGCCAAAGAATTCAATATCGGGGACCTCGTAATGAGATTACACCCCGAAAAACAAAAACACAAGCTCTCCCCTAGATGGGATGGACCGTTTATCATTGACCAAGTACTTGTTGGAGGAGCTTATCGAATCCGAGATCCAGAGGATGGACGACTGGAGCCCCACCCGTGGAACGCAGCGCTACTCCGATGTTTTTATGCATGAAGCCAAGCATACGCTCTGTGTAAATACCTCACACATTTTCTTTATCCTTTTTATTATTTCTGTTTTTGTCCTTCACCTCGGCCAGTTATTCGATGACCCCGAGGACAATCTAGCACGTTCTTTTCAAAACAAAAGCTATTCCGCCCCTTATGACCTATTGTCCTTCAAGCCAATATATGCATCGATCTGCTTTAAGATTTGGCCAAGCTGGGTTGCCCGGCTCCTGTGCTTGCCCTCTACGTTTCCGATCTTTTCGGCTAGGGGGCAAAGGGAGCACCGCTGTGATTGTTACTCGCGGGTCAGCCGATGTAGTACCTCAGTCGGACAAAGCCGAAAGCTAGCATTCTTATAATGTGGATCGGTCGGCCATGACATAGGAATAATGTGGCATGGGTCTTTTCAAACCCCTACCAGGGGCTTTACCCCCGAGGTCATTCGTCTTCGGACGGGCGTGTTCGACACACTAACCCAAGGAAAGGAACCGTTGGTTGAACTATTTTCCTCGAAAGATGTTTCTTACGTCAAATAGTAATATAACATAACCTTTCGTTGCCCTCTTGTCTTTCGAGCCGTATAGCCCGATTGCCTGGTCACCAGAAGCATCTGGACCGATTCACCTCGGCCAGTAGTACGGGACACCCCCTGGAAATTAGCCGGGGGGGGGGGGGGAGAAGCCGACGGCTGGCTGACAGAGTTTGGATAAACGGACGGACAAAATTGACATAGTATACTTCGGTACATAAAGTCATCTAATATTTTTTCACACGCGGTCAAGCCCGTCTATCATGAGGTCTAACGAACAATCCTTTTGCGAGAGACGCGCCGCAGGCATTACACTATCATATGCTTGACGGGTCGGGATTTCCTCCTCATCAGGCCCCATGGGTCCCACCTCTGCCAATTCCGTCGTCTTCAAACCGGTATAGTGGGTCTTCACCATGGCCCAGGCCTCTCTCGCACCTTCTCGACAAGCTGACACTTTCCACGCTTGGATCCGGCGCCACGCTCTCTTTAGCTATTCGGCCAGTGCGGCCATGTCTTCGAGGATCGGCACCACCTCGGGCCATAACGCCTGGTGAATATCCTTCATCACTTTCCGCGCTCCTTCATGAACCTCGGATAAACAAATGCTCATGTCTTCGGACGCCGGGCCTCGAGACTCTGGTGGTAGGCCGGTCCAGCAAGCTGTCACAAGGACATTTCACATGACAAATCTCTTCGGATAAACCGTCTAACAGAAGTCTGTCGTGCCTCATAAACTTACCAGAAATCATGTCGTCCGTTCGCCGATTCTTTGCTTCTGCAGCAGCAAGGCGAGCCTTTAAGCTCTCAATTTCCTGGGCCTGACGAGCATTCTCAGCCCTAAGAGCATTAACGCTACCCGCTCTTTGCATAACCACATGTTGATTCGCCTGGCATTGCGCTTCAGCATACGCCAGATCGTCGAGGGCCTGTATCAGGTCTCTTTCGAGATGGCCTAGGGCTTCCGCTGCTACAAGCAATACTGGCGTCAGCTATACTATGCGGACATTGCTTCTTTCAATAAATAAAGCACTTGCCGTGCGCCTCCCTGGTGAACTTCTTCACCTGCTCAAGCTCGGACATCGCCGCGTCAAGCTGCGCCTTTGTTTGGTCTAATGCCGAGGTCAATTGCTCGTTCTTTAAGCGAGCCTCCTGTTATAGCACAATTTGCGGGTTAACATTCAAGTCTTGATTCGACCCTAGGGGCTCGTATCAAGCCTTAGGGGCTACTACCATACTCGGTAGTTATACTTGTACTTAAAAGACCTTACCCGCAGTCCTCGCGAGAGGATATCCAGCGACTCGTCAAAGGCACCTCGGGTCGCCCCGAGGTACGCGTCTACCGCGCTTAGAGCATTAAGCTCCTTGTCCGAAAACGCCGGATTGTTTAAAGAAGCCTTTCGCCGACGATAGTTCGCTGCACATTGGCTTTCGGATGGAGTGGCCGATGTCACCGAGTCTTCGGGCGGGACGGCTCCAGGGTTATCTCTCGTAGGATTTCGGAGCTCTGTTTCCTTGGGCGGAGCCGTGCCTTCCTCGGCCTCCACATGTACGTTAGAGGGTGGAGGCTGTCTGCAAACAATCAGGGATGTTAGAATCCGAAGTGTCTTTTCTGAAAATATTAACCTAGGAATTACCTAGTAACGGATGGAGCACTTTCGCCTGTTCCCGTGACCTCGACCGGCGCTTCTCGCGCTTCTGGTTGAGCCCTTTCCGGTGGAGCCGCTTCTCTGCGTAGGCGTTGAGAACGCCGCCCCTTTGGATGAGGAGTCAGAAGACTGGAGACTGGGGGGCGGGCAACTCTCTTTCGTTTAGAGGAACGAAAAGTTACCGATGAGGCTGGCCACGTCCCCGGCATGTCAGGCACGACCGCTACCTTCGAGCCATCAAGGCTCTCCAAGAAGAAACTCCTCCCTTCATAAATTAACCCGAGATTTTCATCCTCGTGATAGAGAGGGTCTTCGGCGTGGCTGTGCACCTCCGGCTCGGGGGCCGGGCTGCTCACTCCTTCAAGCCAACGTCTCCACCTCTGTTTAACCAACGTAAAACGGATTAATGTTGAGGATCCCCGAGGTAAAATGAATAAACCTGAAGTAAACACTTACTATGTCGGCAGGGTTGTAGTATGACAGCCCGTCTCGGAACCGGCGCTTGGCAAACTCCTCGGCCGATCCTTGGTATATGCTGGCTAGTACAGCTCCGAGGGTCATTTGGTCCATAAAAGTCCCTTTGATGGAACGAGAGGTGTCTTCGGACCCATTGTAATCGCACAATAAGTGTTGACGCTGCCGGAGAGGCTGGACTCTTCGGTCTAGAGCAATCGCCATCACGTCAATAATGGTTAGGCCGGCGCTTGATAGGGACTTCACCTTGGCTGCTAGCCTTGTTACGGCTTCACCTTCCTCTTGAGCCGGACTCAGCGGCCTCCAGCTATAACGCTTCCGCGGTGGGTCCAATGAGAAGGGCGGAAGGCCTGGCCGGACTGGTTCGTACAACAGGACGTCGGTGATATAGAACCACTCGGAAGGCCAATAATCGGTTTCCTCCCGAGGTGTCCCCGCTGGGTAGTTAGTCCTGTCAATTCGGCAGACTTCGGCTCCTCCAACCTCGAATAGCTTATCTGCCGAAGAGCGGGGCACGACGCAGAAGTACTTCCGCCACAATCCGAAGTGTGCTTAATAGCCGAGATGTAACTCACAGAGCGCAACGAACCCCGCAATATGCAGTATCGAATTCCGGGAGAGGTGGTGTAATTGCAGCCCGTAAAACTCCAGTAGACCGCGGAGGAAGGGGTGTATTGGGAACCCTAAGCCGCGGAGGAGGAAAGGCACAAAGCATACCCGCTCATCTTCTCGTGGCGAGGGGTAATTTTCGGCATGAGCTTGACCATCAATGGACGTCAGTCCAGATCGAGTAGCGGCTAGATCCGCGTCGGGCAGGTACCCTTGCGTTGCCAAGCGCTCCAGTTGAAGGCGCGCGACGGAACAGCTCCCCCAGTCTCCCCTATCAGGGCCGTGAGGGCGCCTTGAAGATCCTTCGCCGCTCGCCATTGATCGGGTTCTTGAGCCTAAGAGGGGAGGGGATTTTTTGCTGTGGTGGCAAGTATGAACTGTCACCAGCAGGGGTTACGCGTCTGATATATAAGGGTAGAGGGGGCTGACGTTTTGACGTTTTCTCCATAAAGAGGCTCAGCCACCTAGGCCGCACGATTTTCAAAATCTAAAATTGGACCCAACGGAATTATAAGGGTTGACCGAAGTCTTTAAATTTGGTCGGGGAGATAAGGCATGGGAACTTGTCTATCGAGCCAAGACTCCGGAAGTGAAGATTGTCAGCCTCGACATCGAAGACGAGTTCAGGGGCTACTGACGGTGTCCTGGATTAGGGGGTGCTAACCCAGCAGGCCCATCTCCTCGGATGGGCCGATATGCCCCTGTACGTATTGAAGATGGACTCCGGAAGTCACACATGGGAGACGTGATCAAGATTGCCTCTGCCGAAGACTTGCAATATACTTCAAGATTATTCCAGCCGCCTTATTCTAAGATACCGACCTTGTAACCCTAGACACCCTCCCTGGCGTGTATATAAGCCATAGGGTTTAGCCCGTAGGGGACATGACAACGCAATATTGAACACCTAGCCTTAGAAGTTAGACACACATTACGATCTCGAGGTAGATCAACTCTGTACTCGATACCTCTCCATTAATATAAACAAGAGCAGGACGTAGGGTTTTACCTCCATCGAGAGGGCCCGAACCTGGGTAAACATTGTTTCCTTTGTCTTTGTTACCATCGATCCGAGATCCGCAGCTCAGGACCCCCTACCCCGAGGTCTGCCGGTTTTTACACCGACACCGACCTCCTAAAAATAAACGTTATGATAAAAAAGACTTCGTTGCTAGAAAACATGGCAAAGAAAGGGAACCATGGGTTCAAAAACCCATGCCCTTTCCACCTAAACCATCTAAGAAAAAGGATGAGGAAGAATTTGAACGCTTTGCTGAAATGCTTAGGCCAGTCTTTTTGCGTACTCGTTTGACTGATATTATAAAGATGCCTCCTTATGCTAAATATATGAAAGACATTGTAAGAAATAAAAGAAAGATACCTGAAGCTGAAATTTCTACCATGCTTGCAAATTATTCTTTTAAGGATGGAGTGCCTAAGAAACTAGGAGATCCAGGAATACCAACTATACCATGCTCCATTAAAAGAAATTATGTCAACACTGCTTTGTGTGATTTAGGAGCCGGTGTTAGTGTTATGCCTTTCTCTTTATATAAAAGACTTGATTTGAATAAACTCACTCCCACTGAAATATCATTGCAAATGGCTGACAAATCAACTGCCATACCTATCGGTGTTTGTGAGGATGTGCCCGTTGTAGTTGCAAATGTTACTATCCTTACAGACTTTGTTATACTTGATATGCCCGAGGATGACAATATGTCGATTATCCTTCGTAGACCCTTCTTGAATACTGCAGGGGCTGTTATTGATTGCAACAAAAGCAAGGTGACTTTTCATATCAATGGTAATGAACATACGGTGCACTTTCCGAAGAAACAATTTCAAGTGAATGGTATTCATCTTATTGAAAAGACTCCGACAATTACCATCGATAGTTTCCAAATCCCTCTTCCTACTGTTAAAAAGAAATATGAAACTCTTATTGTTGGGGACATGCATATCCCCGTTGAGGTAACTTAGTGTTATACGAAAATTCTTCGGTTTCATGTCACTCGGAAGTGGTTTGTTAATAAGACTTGATCAACCTTATTAATGGATTCTTTTTGAGAGGCATGTGGTCGATGAATTCAGTAGGCACAACCTTCTGTACCCACCTTTTATGTTCTGTTATTCCTAGTTAAATAAAATAAAATGCCTTGTTTGTCTTGTTTTCTGATTTATCCGTGCAATAAAAAAGTGCCCAGAAATAAAAGTGCTCAGAATGCAATAAAATTTTGACACGATTTTTTATAGAATATTTAATAATTTTTGGAACAAAAATCATACCAGGGGGGTGCCCCAGGTGCCCACGAGGCACCAGGGCACGCAACCCCCTAGCGCGCCCTGCTACCTCATGGGCCCCACAGGGCCCCCTCACTTATCCCTTTAGCTCACTTCGTCTCCTACCTCTAGAAAAAAAATCCTGGTAGCTCTCTATCTCATGTTCTTGCTCACAAACCTGAAATTTTCGATCTCTTTGCTCGGAGCTCTGTTTTCGAAACTGTTTTGGGAGATTGTTCCTTGGTATGTGACTCCTCCATTGCTCCAATTAGTTTTTGCTTTAGTGGTTTATATTTTGCATAATTAGCTACTCTTGGAGCTATAGAAAATGAGCTTGCATGTTGGATTCTTTGAGTTCCAAGTAGTTTTATTGGTTGATATAGCCTCTAGACATCTATATGGGTAGTTGCTATCAATCTTGTGAAGTTTTATTTATATCATTTCGTGATCCAAAAAATTTCAGAAATTGTTCTTAGGAAAATGAATATCTTCCGGAGAAGTTCTTCGAGGAGGAGGTCCTCGGAAGCTTCATCAAGTGAAAGCTCGGCACACCAATCATATGAGGAACCAAGGGCAAGTTCAGTGCGAGGTGCCGAAGCAAAATCATGTCGGTGGCCGTGCAACGAGTTCATGCTAGGTGCTGGCATCAAGGAGGAATTTGACCAATATATTCACAATGCTGAGCTCTCCGCCTTCATCGCAGATAAGCCACCACAGCACTACAACCTCACTCATTCCTTCACTCAGTACTTTGACTTTCATCAGCACACTTCTAGAGTTTTATTTCACCTCTATGACAAATCTTATAATATGCCTCTAGAAGCATTCTGTGATACATGCAAAATTCCATATTGGGGTTCGTTAGATGAACCACCAAGATCTGATTATGAGTTGTTTCTTAATAGCCTTTGTAACGGTGAGGATAGGGGAATCACGCAGGCCAGAATTAATAGTATTCATTTTCCCACTATTCGATACTTTGCGCTTTTTAATGGTAAATGTGTTGCTGGTAAGCAAGACTGTAGTGCACTTTGCGCCCCTGATCTGAGCCTTATTCATGCAGCCTTGACCGGTAGCAAGCTTTATAATCTTGGGGCCATTGTAGCACGTAGGTTGCAGCGTAATGTGGGTAGTGGTGATTTATATGGAGGAGTTTATGCCTCCCGCTTAGCTGCAAAGTTAGGGGTCTCGTCCAAATTTAATGATCCCCTCTTGCCTTATAAATATTTAAATTTTGAAGCAATGCGAGAACATAGGTTTTTAAAATGCAATGCACAGGGTTATGAATATAACCAAGTCTTTAATAAATATCACTCTGTGTATGTTGCTTTGCCTGCGCCTGCTCTCTTTGATTTTCAGAACAAACATAGATACTTTCTTCATGAGAGTGAGGTGCACGAGTACAAGGCGGCTATTGAAGCTGCTCGTCAGGCTGAGGAGGCAGCCCAGAACGCCTCTACGAGCTATCATTTCGATTATTATCCAGGACAGCCATGGCAGTAGACCAAGCTAGGCAGAAGCCGCTTGGAGGAGTACGTAATTCTCACCGACATTACATTCATGTCCAAACATTTCATTCCAGTTGTCGGTGTTCATACTTTTTCATTGTATAATCCATGCTATTTTATTTTCTCGCTTTCTTCTTGTGTGTTTTGAAAACTTTGAGAAAATCCAAAAACATTTTTCGATTCTTTTTGGTTTTTCTTTCTAGTTTAATTAGTCGTAGTTTCGTAGTATTAAAAGAAAACCCAAAAAGATTTCCCATTTCTTCTTTTGCTTGTTGGGAGTTGTCCCTTGTAAATAGTTTTCTTCTCTCGTTTTTCGTTTTCTTCTTTAATTTGCTTTCTTCAAAAAACTAAAAACTCCAAAAATATTCCGGTGTGTTTCTCTGAAATTCTTTTCTTTTGTTGAGTCATTGAAAGGATAAGACCACGATGAAATTGTTGAGTGGCTCTCATATGCATTATTGTTGATTTAACAAAGAGCCCCTTTTACCTTGTCTTCTCCTTTGAATAAAACGCATGCAGATTCCAGCTTAGTACACGGCACCGTTGCACTATTTTTATTTTCATATCATTTGGTCGTGCAAGTGAAAGGCAATAATGACGATGATTTGATGAAGTGACCGTGGCAAGGAAAAGCGGGTATGAACTCAACTTGTTCTTTGTTTTTGTAAATATGTTTAACTTAGTATCCATGATTCAGCATATTATGATTAAACATGTTTGTGATGACAATTAGAGATTATAGTTGCTCATGCCTTGCTTAAATAGCTAGGAGTGGATAATGATTTATCTTGAGCGTCAACATGCATTAAAATGATTGTGATGTAGTATGATGATATGGTATCCTCCTCTGAATGTTTCAAGTGGCTTGACTTGGCACATGTTCATGCATGTAGTTGATTCAAAACCAACATAGCCTTCGTGATATTTATGTTCATGGTGTTTATATCCTACTCATGCTAGTATTCAATGTTGATTATTCATAATGCATGGTTATGACCGTTTTCGCTCTCTAGCTGGTCGCTTCTCAACCTATTTGCTAGCCTGCACCTGTACTAAGCGGGAATGCTGCTTGTGCATCAAAACCCTCAAACCAAAGTTATTCCAGATGAGTCCACTATATCTACCTATATGCGGTATTCATCTGTCGTCCTAAGTAAATTTGCATGTGCCACCCCTAACTATTCAAATGAGCATCTGTTTTGTGTGCCCGTACCGCTCATGGAGCGACAGGGGGCGGTCAGTATCTTCCATACTAAGCGGGTTATTCTCATGATGAGTGTTTACTCACTTGTCATTGCACGAGAGGGGTTGGTAATCGGGATGCCCAGTCCCATCATTAAAAATGCAAAATAATAAAACAAACTCCCCCGGAAAGTTGTTGGTATGGAGGGCACCCGAGGATTCGGCTAGCCATGGCTTGTGATTGTTGGTGGAGGGGGAGTAAACTTTACTTTACCGCTTGGGAACCCCCGCTAATGTGTTTAGCATGGAAGATATTGAAAACTCTCTGTCGTGACGTTGACAGGAAAGGCATACCTCCCAAAATGTATTTACCTCTGACTTAAGCTTCGAGCTCTGGCGCCTCTGCAAATCCATGCTTCCCTCTGCGAAGGGCCTATCTATTTACTTTTATGTTATTTTACTTTTATTGTTGAGTCATCACCTTCTCAAATAAGCACCAGACCTGAGAGCACTATTGTCATTCTCATGCATTGTGAATAGTTAATGTTGTGTGCATCATGACTGGATCTCTTCTACCATGAACTACAATGTTAACTCGCTGCTTGAACTTTGGAGGTGCTCTGCATTTATGTTTTGCGGTCCCAGAAAGGGCTAGCGAGATACCATGTTATCATATTATATCATGATTGTTTTGACAAAGTGTTGGCATTTGAGATATCTTATTATTGCTCGCTAGTTGATTATGCCATTGATATGAGTGAATATAATTTCTAAGAGTCATCATTTGCATGGTTAGTTATGATCTTTGCTGAAAACTTGGACACTACTTAAGCATATATATAGATACAAGAACAAAAGAGTTTGTAAAAGTTTTTCTTTATCACTTTCAGTTTGTCAACTGAATTGCTTGAGGACAAACAATGAGTTAAGCTTGGGGGATTTGATACGTCTCCATCGTATCTACTTTTCCAATCACTTTTGCTCTTGTTTTGGCCCCTAATTTGCATGATTTGAATGGAACTAACCCGGACTGACGCTGTTTTCAGCAGAATTGCCACCCCCCAGGCGCGCCCTGGTACCTCGTGGGGCCGACGTGGCTCCGTATGACCTAATTCCAACGCTATAAATTCAGTTTTCCAGAGAAAAAAATAAGAGAGGAAGTTTTCTTGCGTTTCACGATACAGAGCCGCCGCTACCTCATGTTCTTCATCGGGAGGCCAGATCTGGAGTCCGTTCAGGGCTCCGGAGAGGGGGATCTTCCGGCATCGTCATCATCAACCATCCTTCATCACCAATTTCATGATGCTCACCGCTGGGAGTGAGTAATTCCTTCGTAGGCTTGCTGGACGGTGATGAGTTGGACGAGATTTATCATGTAATCGAGTTAGTTTTGTTAGGGCTTGATCCATAGTACCCACTATGTTCTGAGATTGTTGTTGCTATGACTTTGCTATGCTTAATGCTTGTCACTAGGGCCCGAGTGCCATGATTCCAGATCTGAACCCTTTATGTTTTCAGCAATATATTTGTGTTCTTGATCCGATCTTGCAAGTTATATGCACCTGCTATGTGTTATGATCCGCATACCCCAAGGTGACAATAATTGGGATTCTTTCCGATGATTGCCATAGTTTGAGGAGTTCATGTATTCACTAAGTGTTAATGCTTTGTTCCGGTTCTCTACTAAAAGGAGGCCTTAATATCCCTTAGTTTCCTTATGGACCCCGCTACCACGGGAGGGTAGGACAAAAGATGTCATGCAAGTTCTTATCGCAAGCACGTATGACTATATACGGAATACATGCCTACATTACATTGATGAATTGGAGCTAGTTCTGTGTCGCCCTAGGTTCTGACTGTTACATGATGAATATTATCCAACGTATATCACCGATCCAATGCCTACGAGCTTTTCATATATTGTTCCTTGCTAAGTTACTACTGTTGCTACTGCTGTTACAATTGCTACAAAACTGTTACTGTTACCGTTACTGCTACTGTTACTATCATTGCTACTGCTATCAAACTATCATACTACTTTGCTACTGATCACTCTGCTGCAGATATTTAGTTTCCAGGTGTGGTTGAATTGACAACTCAACTGCAAATACTTGCAAATATTCTTTGGCTCCCCTTGTGTCGAATCAATAAATTTGGGTTGAATACTCTACCCTCGAAAACTATTGCGATCCCCTATACTTGTGGGTTATCACATACGTGTCATGTCCCTTTCTGTCACTGGGATTGAGCACCGCAAGATCGAACCCACTACAAAGCACCTCTTCCCATGGCAAGATAAATCAACTCAGTTGGCCAAACCAAATCAATAGATCGAAGAAGAAATACGAGGCTATAATAATCATGCATAAAAGAGTGCAGCAAAGACTCAAATAATTTCATGGATAATCTGATCATAAACTCACAATTCATCGGATCACAACAAACACACCGCAAAAAGAGATTACATCGGATAGATCTCCAAGAACATCAAGGAGAACATTGTATTGAAGATCAAAAAGAGAGAAGAAGCCATCTAGCTACTAACTATGGACCCGAAGGTCTGTGGTAAACTACTCACGCATCATCGGAGAGGCAGCAAGGTTGATGTAGAGCCCCTCCGTGATCGATTCCCCCTCCGGCAGATTACAGGAGAAGGACCCCAGATGGGATCTCTCTGGAACAGAAGCTTGCGGCGGCGTAAAAAGTATTTCGTGGACTCTCCTGAGGGTTTCTGATTTTTCTGGAATTTATAGTGCTGGAATTAGGTCAAACGGAGCTTCGTGGGCCCCATGAGGCACCAGGCAGCGCCTGCCCCCCCAGGCGCGCCCTGGTTGCTCGTGGGCCCCACCAGGATCTTCTGGCCTCCCCTCGAAGCTTCTAGTGTTCTTCTTGTCCAATAAAAAATCTCCAAAAAGTTTCGTTGCATTTGGACTTCGTTTGATATTGATTTTCTGTGAAACAAAAACAGGGCAGAAAACAACAACTGGCACTGGGCACTAGGTTAATAGGTTAGTCTCCAAAAATGATATAAAATTGCTGTAAATGATTATAAAAACATCCAAGATTGATATTATAATAGCATGGAACAATCAAAAATTATAGATACGTTGGAGACGTATCAGTATGCATCGGTATCAAAGGAATGGGGCTATATTTTGGACTATACTGCAGAAATGCCAGAGTAGAGAGGAAGAGCTTATCCTATTGAAGACTAGCATCTTGCAGCATCAGAAGAGTGTAGCGAGTATATAGTATCATATAGTAGCATGAAAGTAGTAGCAACGCCCGGAGATCCTTCCTCGACTACCCCGCGAGGAGGCGACCTCGGAGCCAATATCACAATTTAGTGTTATAAAGTATCCGGTTCTAGTTGTAGTAGATCGGGATACAACTCCGAGCGTCCTGTTACCATGGACACGGCTATTCGAATAGAATACTTCACTGCAGGGGTGCACCATGTTACCCAACACGCTCGATTACCTTTGGCCGGACACACTTGCCTGGGTAATGCCCGGCCTCGGGTGATCGACACGCCGTAGTCCTACCTAGGCTCTCCAGAGAGGTCAGCACGCCGGTCTAAATCCTAAGTGCGAAGGGGTCATGGACCTATCACCCTAAGCACTCCCGCGCGTTGCGAACGCGGCCGGGACCAAGCACGACTGTGGAAACACCAGCACACGTAACCAGCTCACCCGGACGCGCGCCACTCAACTGTGACATCTAACAGAGCTTTCGGTAGAATGTACGTCGCCGAGGGCCCATACCATAATCCTGCATGGTGGTTAGTGCGTATAGGCCAGAGACCAACTCAGATCAAATACCCAAATCCGTTAGTGTATTATTAGTAGCTCGCGGAGATGACCAGGATTCCTGTCACTCCGACTTGGTAACACGCGGTCCACGACGAGGGTCTAGGCCCACCTCTCTCCTTGGTGGTCTCCGCTTGCCCGGTCGATCCGCCACAATATCTCTCGTGGGTACCCTTGGGGCCAACCCGACTTTATCAAGAGACTGTCGGGAACCCAGGTCCACTTCTACCGGGGTGGTACCACCTGCCCTTCAGTCCCGTATAAACATTAAAAGTAACGGTGGGTCCATACCATCAAGGTGAACTCCGAGGAATCACCCTCGATAGGTTCACACTTGAGGTACTGCACGACAGAGTCAGCATCGAGAGTGAAGTACGAGGAATCACCCTCGGTAAGTCACACTTGATGTGCTACACTACAAAGTCATCATCGAGAGTGAAATACAAGGAATCACCCTCGGCACTTGATAACAGCTCTGCAGAGTCGTACAACAACAAGGTACTGATGGTGGGCTCGGTTCTCGATACACCGATTACTTACTCGGAACATCCAGATGGTAAAGCATGGCAACATGGACAAGAGTGTAGGGCCAGCAGGCGGAACAATGACATAGCTAAACTAAGCATCATAGGATAACAGGTATTGTATCAACAGTAAGCTACAAAAGCAGGCTATGCACCAGAATAGGAACTACCGGAATAGTAACAGTAGCAAAATCTAATGCAAGAATAAGAGGGAAAGAATAGGTGATATAAGGATGGTCAAAGAGGTTTTGCTTGCCTGGAAGCTCTGCCGGGAAAGAGGGGTCGTCGGTGGTGTAGTAGTCCTCAGGGGCCACGTAAGTCTCTGGGTCTACCGGAGAGGAAAAGGGGGGCAAGGAACAGATAAATACAAGCATACAAATGCAATCACAATGCATGACATGACTATATGATATGCAGAGGTGATCTAATGCATCCCTAATTATTTTTAAATGATTTAGGAAATTATTTGGAATTATTTTCCCGAGGTTATGCACTATTCATTTATCGAAATCAGGCCAAAAGTTCTATGTTCACCACCTTAGAGGGTTCTAACATGAATGCAAATGACATATTCGGATTCGTTGGATTTTTCTGATCATTTTTCATATATAAAACTTTTTCATCTGACTTACGGTTTATTTTCTATTAAATTTTGAAGTTTAAATCAATTTCTGGAATTTCCTGATTATTATTAATTCGAAAATACCAACTAAATGGCTAGGTGCACCCGGTGCAGTGCACCCAGAGTGCACCAGAGGGGCTGAAAGTGGGCCAGGCCAGTTGAGTCAGCTGGTCAGCAGTTGACCAGTTGACCAGTCAACTGGGACCCGCTGGTCAGTGACTGGGCCTGCCCAGTCAGCACGTTGACCTGGTCAACTGGGTCAACTGGGCCCACGGGACCCAGCTGCCAGCGACCCAGAGGGCCCACCTGGCACGCCACGTCGGCGGCGGCGCCGGAGAGGGCTCTGGCGACCCATTTTTGTGGCGGAGTGCCTCGGTCGGCGTCGGAAATCAGCCACAGGGCATCATTTGGCGCGCGCGATAGCACGTTCGAACGAGCGCTCGACGCTGCGTCGACCTGCGGCGGCCGCGTGGCCGGAGATGGCCTACAGCGACGATGGCGACAACGAACGGCGACGACCAGTACGGGGGCTTGATGGGAACGTGGCTACGGCTCGATTTCGGGCGAACGGAAAGTGCTGGCCGCACCTAGGCGACGCACTGAGCTCAACGGTGAGCTCGCCCATGCAAATGGGGCTCTACAACGACGGCAGTGAGCTCATCAGCGGAGACGAGCTCCGGCAATGGCGACAGCGGCGGTTTAGCTAGCTACGGGCGAGGAACCGAAGCGCGAACGGAGGGGAAAGAGTGGAGCTCACCTAGGGAGCTCAAGGAGGCTCGTCGGAGGCTTAAGAGCGCAGGAAGTTGGCGAATCGCAGCGTTGGAGCTCCGGCGACCCGAGGAAGAAGATGACGCCGATCCAGCGCTGGGGTGCTCCCCGGCTCGCATAAGTTGGCGTAGAGGAGGTAGCGGTCGGCGGCGTGATACGTCTCCATCGTATCTACTTTTCCAAACACTTTTGCTCTTGTTTTGGCCCCTAATTTGCATGATTTGAATGAAACTAACCCAGACTGACGTTGTTTTCAGCAGAATTGCCATGATGTTGTTTTTGTGCAGAAAATCAAAGTTCTTGGAATTGGATGAAACTTTCTGGAGATTTTTTATTGAATATATAAAAAATATTGGCATCAAGAACTACTGGAGGGGGGCCACCCAGTGCCCACGAGGCACCAGGGCGCGCCACCCCCCCTGGCACGCCCTGGTACCTCGTGGGGCCCACGTGGTTCCGTTTGACCTATTTCCAACGCTATAAATTCAGTTTTCCAGAGAAAAAAATAAAGAGAGGAAGTTTTATTGCGTTTCATGATACGGAGCCGCCGCCACCTCCTGATCTTCATCGGGAGGCCAGATCTGGAGTCCGTTCAGGGCTCCGGAGAGGGGGATCTTCCGGCATCATCATCATCAACCATCCTTCATCACCAATTTCATGATGCTCACCGCCGGGAGTGAGTAATTCCTTCGTAGGCTTGCTGTACGGTGATGAGTTGGATGAGATTCATCATGTAATCGAGTTAGTTTTGTTAGGGCTTGATCCCTAGTACCCACTATGTTCTGAGATTGTTGTTGCTATGACTTTGCTATGCTTAATGCTTGTCACTAGGGCCCGAGTGCCATGATTCCAGATCTGAACCCTTTATGTTTTCATGAATATATTGGTGTTCTTGATCCAATCACGCAAGTTATATGCACCTGCTACGTGTTATGATCCGCATACCCCAATGTGACAATAATTGGGATTCTTTCCGGTGATTGCCGTAGTTTGAGGAGTTCATGTATTCACTAAGTGTTAATGCTTTGTTTCGGTTCTCTATTAAAAGGAGGCCTTAATATCCCTTAGTTTCCTTATGGACCCTGCTGCCACAGGAGGGTAGGACAAAAGATGTCATGCAAGTTCTTATCGCAAGCACGTATGACTATATACGGAATACATGCCTACATTACATTGATGGATTGGAACTAGTTCTGTGTCGCCCTAGGTTATAACTGTTACATGATGAATGTTATCCAACAAATATCACCGATCCAATGCCTACGAGCTTTTCATATATTGAATCTTGCTAAGTTACTACTGTTGCTGCTGCTGTTACAATTGCTACTGCTACTGCTGTTACCGTTACCGCTACTGTTACTATTATTGCTACTGCTATCAAACTATCATACTACTGTGCTACTGATCACTCTGCTGCAGATATTTAGTCTCCAGGTGTGGTTGAATTGACAACTCAACTGCTAATACTTGCGAATATTCTTTGGCTCCCCTTGTGTCGAATCAATAAATTTGGGTTGAATACTCTACCCTCGAAAACTGTTGCGATCCCCTATACTTGTGGGTTATCAATACCTTTTTCGGGCGCTGTTGCCGGGGAGCATAGCTTTATTTGCTAAGTCACTTGGGATTTATATCTGTTGATCACTATGAAGAATCTGAAGGATACTAGAACCAAGATCGTTCCCTCTAAGACGAGGGGAGGTAAGGAACTGCCATCTAGCTCTGCACTTGATTCACCATCTGTTTTGAATAAACTTGCAACACCACAACATGCTATTAATTCCGATATGTCGTAAGTTATTGATGATACCACTTCTGCTATGAATGATACTCATGATGATGCTAGTACTATGCTTGAAAATGCTGTGCCACTTGGTGACTTTCTTACTGAACAAATTGCTAAAGCCAAAGAAATTGAAAATGCTAAAACTCCTGAGAATGATGATTCACCCGTTATGCCTAGCTCTCCTACTAGAGTTGAAACACCTGATGAACAATGCTTTGATAGGGAGACCGCTAGAGCCATTCTTGCTTGCAATGATAGATATGAAGTTATAATGTTAATTGCTGATATGAAAGAAAAATCAATGAAGGAGAAAATGAAATATGATCCTAAATTTGCAACCTCTCCCATATTTGTTACTGATAAGGATTATGAATTCTCTGTTGATCCTGAATTGATTAAGTTGGTAGAATCTGATCCTTTCCATGGATATGAAACTGAAACCGTTGTGGCACATCTTACTAAATTAAATGATATAGCCACCCTGTTTACTCATGAGGAAAAAATTCACCACTATTATATTCTTAAGTTGTTTCCTTTCTCATTAAAGGGTGATGCTAAAGATTGGTATAATACTCTTGCTCCTGGATGTGTGCGTAGTCCCCAGGATATGATTTACTACTTCTCTGAAAAATATTTTCCTGCTCATAAGAAACAAGCTGCCTTACAGGAAATATTTAACTTTGTGCAAATTAAAGAAGAGAGTCTCCCACAAGCTTGGGGGAGGCTTCTCCAATTACTTAACGCTTTGCCTGATCATCCTCTCAAGAAAAATGAAATACTCGATATCTTCTATAATGGACTAACTGATGCTTCTAGGGATTACCTAGATAGTTGTGCGAGTTGTGTTTTCAGGGAAAGGACTATTGAACAAGCTGAGGAATTATTGAATAATATATTGAAGAATGATAATGATTGGACACTTCCTGAGCCACCGCCTAAACCCACTCCGACGAAGAGGGGTATCTTATATCTCAGTCCTGAAGATATGCAAGAAGCTAAGAAATGCCAGAAAGAAAAAGGTATTAAAGCTGAGGATGTTAAGAATTTACCACCTATTGAAGAAATACATGGTCTTGACAAACCGACACAGGTAGTAGAGGTAAAATCTCTTATAAAATTTAATGAAAGTGATATTCCTTATAACAAATCTCCTAGTCAATGCTTGTATGAATTTGACAATTATATTATGAAGCAAGATCATTTTAATGCATATGTTATGAAACAATTGAAACGAAACTCTTATATGATTGATCGCCTGAGTGACTTGTTATTTAGAATTGCTAATGATGTTAAAGGTGTTAGTAAACATGCATCTATGGTTCAAACTCAATTAGAACAAGTTGCTAAATCTCAAAGTGAATTGCTTAATGAAATGAATAACAATATGAATGATCATGCTGTTAGAGTAATGACTAGAGGAGGAAGAATGACTCAGGAGCCACTTTATCCGGAGGGTCACCCAAAAAGAATTGAATAAGACTCTCAAAGAATTGATGTTGATGCACCTAGTCCTTCTCAAAAGAAAAATGATAGGACTTTGCATACTTCTAGTGAACCCGAGGTAGAAAAACCCTTGGAGGATAGTAATGATGTCTCTATTTCCGATGCTGAAACACAATCTAGTGATGAACAACCACTTGATGATAATACTAATGATGATGTTCATATGGATACCCAACCAGATAATGATAAAGAACTTGATAATGATGTTGAAATTGAACCTGAGGTTGATCTTGATAACCCACCTACTAAAAATGAACGTTATGATAAGAAAGATTTCGTTGCTAGAAAACATGGTAAAGAAAGAGAACCATGGGTCCAAAAACCCATGCCCTTTCCTCCTAAACCATCTAAGAAAAAAGACGAGGAAGAATTTGAACGCTTTGCTGAAATGCTTAGGCCAGTCTTTTTGCGTACTTGTTTAACTGATATTATAAAGATACCTGAAGCTGAAATTTCTACCATGCTTGCAAACTATTCTTTTAAAGATGGAGTACCTAAGAAACTAGGAGATCCAGGAATACCAACTATACCATGCTCCATTAAGAAAAATTATGTCAAAACTGCTTTGTGTGATTTAGGAGCCGGTGTTAGTGTCATGCCTTTCTCCTTATATAAAAGACTTGATTTGAATAAACTCACTCCCACCAAAATATCATTGTAAATGGCTGACAAATCAACTGCCATACCTATCGGTGTTTGTGAGGATGTGCCCGTTGTAGTTGCAAATGTTACTATTCTAACACACTTTGTGATACTTGATATGCCCGAGCATGACAATATGTCAATTATCCTTGGTAGACCCTTTCTGAATACTGCAGGGGCTGTTATTGATTGCAACAAAAGCAAGGTCACTTTTCATATCAATGGTAATGAACATATGGTGCACTTCCCGAAGAAACAATTTCAAGTGAATGGTATTCATATTATTGAAAAGACTCCGACAATTACTATTGGGAGTTTCCAAATTCCTCTTCCTACTGTTAAAAAGGGATATGAAACTTTTATTGTTGGGGAGATGCATATCCCCGTTGAGGTAACCTAGTGCTATACGAAAGTTCTTCGGTTTCATGTCACTCGGAAATGGTTTGTTAATAAGACCTGATCAACCTTATTAATGGATTCTTTCTGAGAGGCATGTGGTCGATGAATTTAGTAAGCACAATCTTCTGTACCCACTCTTAGTTTTCTGTTATTTTTATTCAAATACAATAAAATGCCATGATTACTCTGTTTTCTGAATTATCCGTGCAATTAAAAAAATAGCCCAAAAATAAAAGAGCTCAGAATGCAATAAAATTTTAACATGATTTTTTATTGAATATTTAAGAATTTTTTGAATAACAATTATACCAGGGGGGTGCCCCAGGTGCCCACGAGGCACCAGGGCGCACCACCCCCCTGGCGCGCCCTGCTACCTCGTGGGCCCCATAGAGACCCCCTCACTTATCCCTTTAGCTCACTTCGTCTCTTACCTCCAGAAAAAAAATCCTGGTAGGTCTCTCTCTCGTGTTCTTGCTCACAACACTGCAATTTTCGATCTCTTTGCTCGGAGCTCCGTTTTCGAAACTGTTTTGGGGAATTGCTCCTTGGTATGTGACTCCTCCATTGCTCCAATTAGTTTCTGTTTTAGTGGATTATATTTTGCATAATTAGCTATTGTTGGTGCTACAGAAAATGAGCTTGCATGTTGAATCCTTTGAGTTCCAAGTAGTTTGAATGCTTGATATAGCCTCTAGACATCCATATGAGTAGTTGCTACCAATCTTGTGAAGTTTTATTGATATCATTTTGTGGTCCAAAAAATTTCAGAAATTTGTTCATAAGACAATGAGTTTCTTCTGGAGGAGTTCCTCGAAGTGGAACGCCAAGGGAGTCCTTGGGGAGTCCTCGGACAGTGACCTCAACCTCCCGCGTAGGACGGAGGTCCGGCCGTGCGAATGGCCGCATAATCCCTTCATGAACGAAGCCGGATTCTATCAAGAGTTCACGCAATTAATTGCAAATGCCGGACTGACCGACTTCCTCGTAGATGAGTGTGACCAGTACCACATCCTTACAAATTCCTTTGTGCAAAACTTTCATTTTCTGAATAGGCTCGAACCCCCTGAGGTGCGCTTTGATTTATATGCCGAACATCATCAGATACCTCTAACTGAATTTTGTGAAATATGTCTGGTTCCCTCTGAGGGAGAAATCAGAGAGCCTCGACCGGAGGAGTTCGAGGATTTCCTCCGCACTTTTACTGTGGGAGAGGAAAGGTGCGTGTCGAAAGTCCGAGCCACTAGCTTACAGTTTCCCTCTGTTCATTAATTTGTTTATTCTTAGGGAAATGTTTGCTTGCTAGGGAGCAAGGTAGTGCGCTAGCTGCACCTGACTGGGCCATTTTACGTCGTGCATTGCATAATGATTATACTTATAGCCTTGGAGCTATCGTTGCACGCCGCTTGCACACTAATAGGACTAGGGGTAAGATTCATGGCGGTATTTATGCTACTCGCTTAGCGACACATTTTAATGTTAACATACGCCCTCATGATTACCGGTTGCCCAGAGTTTACTTAGATCACCGGTCCATGAAGGACCACCACTTTATTGATGATCCCGAGCCCCCTCACAACATTCATTATAACTTGGTTTTTAGTGAGAATACTCGTGATATTATTCCGTTGCCTGCACCTGCTTTGTTCGATTTTCATGCCAGGAACGGATACACCGTGATGCCACTGGACAGTGTCGATTATCGGAACGCCTTAGCGGCGGAGGAGGAGCCCCAGGACTGGGACGCTCGGGTGCCACCTCCTCAGGAGTTTCACATGGGACCGGATGGATACTACGGACGGCCGTAGACCAAGCTAGGCAAAAGCCTAAGCTTGGGGGAGTACGTATTTCTCACCGACATTACATTCATGTTCACACATTTTATTCCAGTTGTCGGTGTTCATACTTTTTCATTGTATAATCCATGTTAGTTTTATTTTCTCGCTTTCTTTTTGTGAGTTTGAAAAACTTTGAGAAAATCCAAAAACATTTCTCGTTTATTTTTGGTTTTCCTTTTTAATTTAATTAGTTGTAGTTTCCTAGTAGTAAAAGAAAACCCAAAAAGATTTCCCGTTTCTTATTTCAGTGTAAATAGTTTTCTTTTCTCGTTTTTCGTTTTCTCCTTTTTGCTTCTTTCAGAAAACTAAAAACTCCAAAAATATTTCAGTGTGTTTCTCTGAAATTCTTTTCTTTTCTTTTGTTGAGTCATTGTAAGGAGAACACCACGATGAAAATGATGAGTGGTTCTTATATGCATTATTGTTGATCTAACAAAGAGCCCATATTACCTTGTCTTCTCCTTTGAATAGAATGCTTGCAGATTCTAGCTTAGTCCACGACACACTTGCACTATTATTATTTTCATATCATTCGGTCGTGCAAGTGAAAGGAAATAATGACGATGATTTGATGAAGTGACTGTGGCAAGGAAAAGCGGGTATGAACTCAACTTGTTCTTTGCTTTTGTAAATATGTTTAACTCAGTATCCATGATTCAGCATATTATGATTAAACATGTTTTTGATGACAATTAGAGATTATAGTTGCTCATACCATGCTTAAGTAGTTAGGAGTGGATAATGATTTATCTTGAGTGTCAACATGCATTAAAATGTTCATGATGTAGTATGATGATATGGTATCCTCCTCTGAATGTTTCAAGTGGCTTGACTTGGCACATGTTCATGCATGTAGTTGAATCAAAACCAACATAGCCTCTACGATATTTATGTTCATGGTGTTTATATCCTACTCATGCTAGTATTCAATGTTGATTATTCATAATGCATGGTTATGACCGTTTTGCTCTCTAGCTGGTCGCTTCTCAACCTATTTGCTAGCCTTCGCCTGTACTAAGCGGGAATGCTGCTTGTGCATCAAAACCCTTAAACCAAAGTTATTCCAGATGAGTCCACTATATCTGCCTATATGCGGTATTATCTTGCCGTTCTAAGTAAATTTGCATGTGCCAACTTTAAATATTCAAACGAACATCTGTTTTGTGTGCCCGTACCGCTCATGGAGCGACAGGGGGCGGTCAGTATCTTCCATGCTAAGCGGGTTATTCTCATGATGAGTGTTTACTCACTTGTCCTTGCACGAGAGGGACTGGTAATCGGGATGCCCAATCCCATCATTAAAAATGCAAAATAATAAAACAAACTCCCCCGGAAAGTTGTTAGTATGGAGGGCACCCGAGGATTCGGCTAGCCATGGCTTGTGATTGTTGGTGGAGGGGGAGTAAACTTTACTTTACCGCTTGGGAACCGCCGCTAATGTGTTTAGCATGGAAGATATTAAAAACTCTCGGTCGTGACGTTGACAGGAAAGGCATACCTCCCAAAATTTAATTACCTCTGATTTAAGCTTTGAGCTCTAGCACCTCTGCAAATCCATGCTTCCCTCTGCGAAGGGCCTATCTATTTACTTTTATGTTATTTTACTTTTATTGTTGAGTCATCACCTTCTCAAACAAGCACCAGACCTGAGAGCACTATTGTCATTCTCATGCATTGTGTATAGTTAATGTTGTGTGCATCATGACTGGATCTCTTCTACCATGAATTACAATGTTTAGTCGCTGCTTGAACTTTGGAGGTGCTCTGCATTTATGTTTTGCGGTCTCAGAAAGGGCTAGCGAGATACCATGTTATCATATTATATCATGATTGTTTTGACAAAGTGTTGGCATTTGAGATATTTTATTATTGTTCGCTAGTTGATTATGCCATTGATATGAGTAAACATAATTTCTAAGAGTTATTATTTGCGTGGTTAGTTATAATCTTTGCTGAAAATTTGGACACTACTTAAGCATATATATAGATACTAGAACAAAAGAATTTGTAAAAGTTTTTCTTTATCACTTTCAGTTTGTCAACTGAATTGCTTGAGGACAAGCAATGAGTTAAGCTTGGGGGAGTTGATACGTCTCCGTCGTATCTACTTTTCCAAACACTTTTGCTCTTGTTTTGGCCCCTAATTTGCATGATTTGAATGAAACTAACCCGGACTGACGCTGTTTTCAGCAGAATTGCCATGATGTTGTTTTTGTGCAGAAAATCAAAGTTCTTGGAATTGGATGAAACTTTCTGGAGATTTTTTATTGAATATATAAAAAATATTGGCATCAAGAACTACTGGAGGGGGGCCACCCAGTGCCCACGAGGCACCAGGGCGCGCCACCCCCCCCCCCCCCCCCCCCCCCCGGGCGCGCCCTGGTACCTCGTGGGGCCCACGTGGCTCCGTTTGACCTATTTCCAACGCTATAAATTCAGTTTTCCAGAGAAAAAAATAAGAGAGGAAGTTTTATTGCATTTCACGATACGGAGCCGCCGCCACCTCCTGTTCTTCATCGGGAGGCCAGATCTGGAGTCCGTTCAGGGCTCCGGAGAGGGGGATCTTCCGGCATCGTCATCATCAACCATCCTTCATCACCAATTTCATGATGCTCACCGCCGGGAGTGAGTAATTCCTTCGTCGGCTTGCTGGATGGTGATGAGTTGGATGAGATTCATCATGTAATCGAGTTAGTTTTGTTAGGGCTTGATCCCTAGTACCCACTATGTTCTGAGATTGATGTTGCTATGACTTTGCTATGCTTAATGCTTGTCACTAGGGCCCGAGTGCCATGATTCCAGATCTGAACCCTTTATCTTTTCATGAATATATTGGTGTTCTTGATCCGATCACGCAAGTTATATGCACCTGCTACGTGTTATGATCCGCATACTCCAAGGTGACAATAATTGGGATTCTTTCCGGTGATTGCCGTAGTTTGAGGAGTTCATGTATTCACTAAGTGTTAATGCTTTGTTCCGGTTCTCTATTAAAAGGAGGCCTTAATATCTCTTAGTTTCCTTATGGACCCCGCTGCCACGGGAGGGTAGGACAAAAGATGTCATGCAAGTTCTTATCGCAAGCACGTATGACTATATACGGAATACATGCCTACATTACATTGATGAATTGGAACTAGTTCTGTGTCGCCCTATGTTATAACTGTTACATGATGAATGTTATCCAACAAATATCACCGATCCAATGCCTACGAGCTTTTCATATATTGAATCTTGCTAAGTTACTACTGCTGCTGCTGCTGTTACAATTGCTACTGCTACTGCTGTTACCGTTACCGCTACTGTTACTATTATTGCTACTGCTATCAAACTATCATACTACTGTGCTACTGATCACTCTGCTGCAGATATTTAGTCTCCAGGTGTGGTTGAATTGACAACTCAACTGCTAATACTTGCGAATATTCTTTGGCTCCCCTTGTGTCGAATCAATAAATTTGGGTTGAAAACTCTACCCTCGAAAACTGTTGCGATCCCCTATACTTGTGGGTTATCAAGACGACGCACCTCCCAGACACGAGCAGCTGGCACGGGGAGGCCAGAGGCCACGTCGTCGGCGACGGCGCTTCGACGTCCGCGTCGGGAGCACCTCCAAATCGAGGTGGAGAGCGAGGGAGGAGGGGAAAGTGAGCGAGGGTTCGGTCGAGGGAGCTCCGAGGGTTGATCTTATCCCTTCCAGCTACCTGCTCCGTCGCGGTGTCGCCGTTTGGCCGGAGCGCGCGCGCGCGCGGCCATGGGTTGGGCCTGCTCCTATGGACTAAGGCCCAGTGAGCGGTGCCTCTTTTCTTTTTCTTTCTGTTTCCATTTTTCTGCTCTGTTTGTATTTCTTTTGGGCACTAAATGATTTTAGTAAAATGTACAACTTGCCTCATAATTCACATTACATTATTCTGCCTTGATACAAAAAGTTTGAGGGTCATTTGAGTTAATTTGAATTTGATTAAATGGAAAAGGGATTAAATGGGCTGATTTGGTACTGTTTTTGGTTGATAGTTTACAAATGAGCAAACAAGTGACATTGTTTTCCTTAACATTAATTATCTATGGAATATTTGCTAAATCATGAACTATTTCTCTTCCTTATTTGTGAAACTTTTAATTTCACTTAAAGTTTGCATTTCTTATTTGAGGTGAAATTTGAAATGAGATATGAAACTAAGATGATCAAGCACTGTAGACCATGATGACTTGGCATGATTACATGATGATCACTGTGCTTAATTACAAGGGGTGTTACACAATATGTCCCATTTTTAGCAAAGGTCATGCCGAAATTTTATAAGAATTTTACATATATATACTTGGTACTAATTCTATAGGTTTAATAGATGCATTTGATTATTATATGTAACAATGTCATCTTCAGTTTGAACATGTCAGGACAAGACGTCCCTGCAGGCAGCAACAGATATAATCCTGATGAGGACAATAATCCATATGAGGGCTATCTGATCGACAACAACATAGATAATCCTGACGAGGGCTATGTGATCGGCACAGTTGATGGAAAACCCTGGAGGCCTAGGCTTGTGGTCACTCGAGTGGACGACAATGGTGAGCTTATTAGTCTGAGGAAGTCCGTGTCGCAGTTCAGGAACGCCCTAGGTGTCATACTTCGAGAAGTCCGCAGCATCAACGACATCAACCTACGGGATCCCGACAATGAGAATGTGCGAAATCTCCTCCTGAGAAAAATGCACAAAAGATTCAAGTTACCGGACGAGTATGTCAACCTAGATGATGAGAAGAATCTGGTAAACAAGCATGCAATCACCTACTTCACCAAACATTTGAGAGCTTGGAAATCTAGGGCCAAAAGCAAGTTCCTTCAAAGAGATTTCTCCGAGGTCCACGCGGAATGGCCTACGATTTCTGAACTGGAGTGGAACCTTTTCAAGTCCTGACACATGCCTTAAGGTGGCCTCAGACGCGTTACGAACATTGCAGCCAGCCAGCGGTGACGATGATGGGGTTCACTTGTATATATAATCGAGGTTACATTGTCATTGTGTGTTAACGTTCTTCCAGACTTGACTGCCTATCTTAATTAAGTACTCAGTTACATACTTGTCATCGTTGTGTGTTAATTAATGTTATTCCAAACGTTATTCCATTAACTTAGTTTGAAGGCAGTGGAGAAATATGCTGCCACGGTAGCGGAGAAACGCTGCCACGGCCGCATTTTCCACGGCCGTGGCAGCGTTTTTTGGCTGCCCTCAAAATACATTAATGGCGTGTGGAGAAGGGCAACACCACGAATGTTCCTACTAGCTTGTGGCGTGGGGATATTTTGAACGCCACCTTTATATGTACCACTGGTGGCGTGCACTTCTACTCCACGCCATCGCTATATGTATTAGTGGTGGTGTGGGGCCCACATGCCACCACAAATTTTTATCAGTGGCGCCATATTGATGGCGTGGGGCCAACACGCCATCAAGGCACTTTTTGCCACGCCACCACTAGCGTTTTCTGCACTAGTGAGAAAAGCTTGCTTTGATGGGAGTTGCATAGTTGACTCAAGTGTTGGCCAGGCTTTTAGAAGGAAAGAAGTGTTTGATCATTCTAGATGATCTATCCTCTACCACAGAATGGGATATGATAGTGCGGGGTTTGCATGATATGAAAAATGCAAACTTGATCATAGTGATCACCACGAGGAGACATGATATTGCTAAGCATTTTTGTCAAAACCCAGAGTGCATACACTAGCTCAATGGTCTACAAGGCATGGATGCATGTGACCTCTTCACAAGAAAGGTATTGATCAAATATTCACATTATTGTCATTTCGGATTATGTGCTTCTATATCGTAAGGAAGCACAACATTATGTGCCAAGCCTAGCTACCTTATTTGGAATAACTCTTATTTCAGGTATTTAAAACTAAGGATATAGATTTGGCAAAGCAATATCCTCAGTTCGTTGAACCAGCAAAACTAATCCTAAGGAAGTGCAATGGGCTTCCTCTTGCGATAGTCACCATATGTGGCTTCTTGGCAGATCAACCAACAAAAACTGCCGCAGAGTGGAGAAAACTGAATGAGCATATCAGTGTCGAGCTGGAGAGGAATACAAAGTTTGAGGCCATAAACACGGTCCTCATGAAAAGTTATGATGGCCTTCCCTATTACCTTAAGTTTTGTTTCCTATACCTATCCATCTTCCCTGAAGACCGGAATGTTTGCCGGAGACGTTTGATGTGCCGATGGATAACTGAAGGTTATTCGCGAAATAGATCTGAAGCAGATAGATACTTCATGGAACTCATAGAGAGAAGTATGATATTACCAGCTCAGCAATCAATTTTGAGCATACAAGGAATTGACTCCTACCAGCTACATGATCTGATCCGGGATATCAGTATTTTAAAGTCAATGGAGGAAAATCTTGTTTTCAGGCTGGATGAAGGGTGTAGCTCAAACTCTCACGGTACAGTGTGTCACATTGCGATAAGCAGCAATTGGGAGGGAGACGAGCGTGAGTTTGAGAGCATCGCGGAGTTATCCCATATACGGTCATTGATGGTGTTTGGAACATGGAGGCCATTTTATATTTCTGACAAGATGAGGTTTCTTTATGTGTTGGACCTAGAAGGAACGGAAGGTCTAGCTGATCATCACCTTGAGCACACCAGGAAGCATCTGAGATAACTTTCTCTAAGAGAGTGTTCTGGCATCTATTACCTCCCTGATTCGGTGGGTAACCTGAGACAACTCGAGACACTAGACATCAAATATTCAAGTATACTGATGCTTCCCAAAACCATCTCCAAGCTTGTTAAGCTAAGTTTTCTGCACACTGGCAGCAAATTTTATGATCCAGAGGGATGGCATGAACTACCATGTTGCATACCTGTCCGCACGCGCTTCAATTGGCGTCGTGGTGCATGCTCTCCTTTCACTCCCTGCATGATGGGCGCCTTCGTACCTTTTGGTGTGCAGGTGCCAAGAGGGATCGGGAAACTGAAAACCTTACACACACTGTAGCATGTGCACTTCGAATGGTGAAGTGAAGTCATACAAAAGATGAAAGATCTCACCAGCCTGCGCAAGTTAGGAGTGTTTGGCATCAACACAGAAAATGGTCCAGAGTCCTGGTCAACCATTTCCAGTCTCAGCTGCCTTGAATCCTTGTCAGTGCGATCAAGGGGGGGGGGGGGGGGGGGGGTATTTATGTGACTGGTTGCATGGCCTGTCCTCGCCTCCAGAAAACCTCCAGAACCTCAAGCTGGCCAGTCGCCTGGATAACCTACCGGGATGGATCGAGAGTTTCCAAAATCTTGTGAACCTCAGACTAGAAAATGACAAACTATTTTGGAACGCCGAAACCATGCGAGCCCCTGGGAACCTACCAAACCTATCCATTCTGCGTCTGAGGGAGGGAACAGTTGGGGACTGAACAATAGGGATTATCATTTCCTATCATTTTCCGGAGTGGTCTTTTCAGAAGCCTCGCGATACTCGAGCTTAATTGAGGGAACGTGGAAATCGAATCATTGGAGTTTGAGCCAACATTAATGCCGAAACTTGAGTTGCTGAGCCTGCGATTTTGGGTTTCCATAGCTAGCTTTTCTGGGCTGGAATTTCTCCCAAGCATCAAGGAAATACGGCTCTGTATACACTGCTACCCATCTATTATCCAACGAGACCAAAATATGACCAAAGAAGAAGCAGAACAGGAAGCGAAACGGAGGGCAGACAAAATCAAGGAGGACATCGGGAAGCAGCTTGCTAACAATCGGAACAGGCCTAGTTTGAAGATGCACAAACGGTTTGAATAAACAGACAGGAGGATCAGCTGGAGCATGCATTAGTGGAGAGTCTCGAGTTGGGGCTATTGCCAGGGCATTTGTGTCCCGATCGATATGGGTGAGTGCAGTAGGATATGTGATTGTTTGAGTTTTTGGTTCCTCTGTAGCTTGTTGCTACTAGCTTCTGTATGTGTTGATCTATGTAGCTTGTCATTAGGTAAAATCAATCGAGCGAGCAAAAGATATATCTCTTTCATGTATCAGCATGAGCATGTAATCATCCATGATCTATGAGAAACATAACCCACCAAGGTTTGCCTGTATGTACAGGGAAGAGCCCACTCTGCTCTCTGAAGAAGCCTGAAGGATGTCTGTCATCAGCAGTCGTTTTCTCAGTTTGTTGGTCATGTCGGAGCATAGAAACACTAGATGTCTGCAATCTTCGGAAGTGAGAGAGGGAAGAACCTGAAACGCAAAACTATACCAGGCGAGGACTCCCCCTTTGACTTTGTGGCAGTCCAGGCCAAGTAATGTTATGGAGGTTTTTTTTTCTTTTTGACGGAAATGTTATAGAGCTTTAGTTGCTTAATATTGCAGTTCATGACCAACATTTTGTCCCTTTTTTATTCATCTGAAGGTTCTTGAGCAGAAAGAGGAAAGAATTGCACCTGGGAGTATGCTCTATGGATCAAGCCATACGTATGCAACACTAACTAAGACCTAGTCAAGTAGTCATCTTTAAAATATTTCTAATGGTTTCCTGTTTGAGTCTGTACAATATGCAGCACTACCAGAAAGAGGAAAGAACTCATTTTATGTCTTGCTGCTTTTACAGGTGCGTGGTTGGGGCACAGGATAAATCTGGAATTAAAAGGGTGAGATTTCAAGTTCCTTTTTTTCGAAAAGGAGGAATACCCCCGGTCTCTGCATCAAGCGATGCACACAGCCATTGGGAGAGAGATTTCAAGTTCATGTACTGTGCATGTTTAGTTATTTCGTTGAGATTTTTTTTATGGCAATTTCTGTACCATGCATGTTTTGCTCATTTTTCGACCTACCGACAAAAAGAAAAGATGCTCATATTCAGCTTATTTCTTTTAAGTCGATCACAAATCATCTTAAAAATCAAGTTGATCTCGAGCAGCTCACAAGCCTCAAAGCAGGGAAGAGAGGCAGGGGTTGGTGGCTGTGCCTGCTTCCACGGGCTTGCCGGGGCTGCGCTTTCTCTCCACCACCTTCCCCTCCGGTCCGGTGCTCTGTATAATGAAACACGCTAGTACAAATTAACAATTGTTAATCCTATCATGATATTAGTGCGTATTGAGTCATGGTTGTAAAGCATGCGGGTATGACTGTAAAGCCTAAGCATAAGTGCCTAACTAATGATGACTCTCACTGTCAAACTAATATACGATCTGATTGAGCCCTGGCAAATCTTTAGTTTAAAAAAGAATAATCTCCCCTCTACCAAAGCATGACTTGAGAGTCTGAGGTCTTCCATTCTCAAACCCTCCACTCGCAAACTCTTATAGCAGAAATATAGAAAATACAGTGAAGCTCGATAGGTTCCGATCGATCGATGGAGGCCACGGCGGTGAGCATCGGCAAGTCCGTGCTGAACGGAGTGCTTGGCTATGCCAAATCCGCTGCCGCGGACGAGGTGGCCCTGCAGTTTGGCATCCAGCATGACAAGGCATTTGTCACAGACGAGCTAGAGATGATGCAGTCTTTCTTGATGGTGGCGCATGAGGAGCGAGACGAGCACAACAGGGTGGTCAGGACCTGGGTGAAGCAGGTCCGCGACGTCACCTATGACGTCGAGGATTCGCTCCAGGATTTTGCCGTTCGTCTGCGAAAACAGTCCTGGTGGCGCACCCCTCGCGCACTCCTTGACCGGCACCATGTGGCTAATCAGATGAAGGAGCTGCGTGCCAAGGTAGAGGAGACGAGCCAGAGGAATTTGCGCTACGGCCTCATCAAGGGCTCTAGCACCACTGAGCCTGCTGCTGCTGCCACCATGTTTGGCGTTGATGAAGCAAGGCACGCTGCAAAGCAGCACCAATCAAGATTGAATCTTGCCCAACTGATCAACAAGGTGGATGCAGACCTTGGAGTGATAGGTGTATGGGGAACAAGTGGTAATGTTGGGCATACATCTATCATCTGGGAGGCCTACACTAATCCAAATATCAAACTGAGTTTTCCATGCCGGGCATGGGTGAGGGTGATGCGCCCTTTCCATCCAACAGAATTTGTCCAGAGTATGGTGAAACAGTTTCATGCAACGGTAGGGGTTGGTGTTCTGCTAGAGGGCGAAAAGACAGGGCAAGAGTTGGCTCAGGAGTTCAATGGATTTGTCAATGAGAAGAGGTACCTGATTGTGCTCACTGACATGTTCACTATTGAAGAATGGCACCAGATTAAGACATGCTTTCCCGAGAACAGACTAGGGAGCCGTATCGTGGTGTCTACAGAGCAAGTTGAAGTTGCAAGCCTGTGTTCAGGACAAGAAAGTTTAGTGTCAGAGCTCAAGCACTTGTCTGCTGATCAGACCATCTATGCTTTCTACCAGCAGGTACTACTTCAATTTCAGACACACCATTTTGTTATTCTTTCATTTGGTCAAAATTTCGGCTATCTAAAGCCGTTAGAATATGTCGACTTTTAATACCCTTATTTGTTTTTCGATGACGCTAGCACAAGCAACATACTATTATATGTTTCATATATCTGTATGTAGATATCGGCTGGATGTTTTTATTTTTCTTCAAACAAATCACCAAAAATATGGACCATTAACTATCTTCTCAAGAGTAAATCAGCTTGATTCTGGGTGGAGCGTCCCACTCAGATCAATTTGTGTGTTTGGACAAGGTGGGAAGGGAAAATTTCCGATACAATCCTACGTGTGGAACGAATCCACCAATCTCGTTCAACTGAGCTTGCGAACTTATCAGCCTGACTCCGGTGATGGTCCTCACTGGAGACCTTCCCAGCCTCCCCGGATTCCTCGTCGACCCTAACTTCCTTGGCCTAGACCCCTAGGTCGCTCCGTTGAGATGGGATGTGTTGAAATTTTTAAAATTGCAAGGATTTGTTGAATAGCTGCTGCAAATGTGTAAATGAATTCACTACCGGAATAACCCACTATGCCGACGGCCAAAGGCCGTCGGCATAGGCCGTATACCGTCGGTATACCCCTATGCCGACGGCAGCCGTCGGCATAGCCCCGTCGGCGTCGATCTCGACGGCGTAGCCCTGTCAGACCGTCGGCATAGAAATGCCGTCGGCATAGCAACATACGCCGACGGCATCCGTACGGCCGTCGGCATAGGATACCCGTCGGCATAGAAAATCACCGGCCGTCAACTGACGGCGCCGCCACCAAGTGTCACGAATGGGGAGGCGGCATGTGGCACGTATAAGGCGACGGCCAGGCCGTCGGCATATATTTTCATCTATGCCGACGGCCAGGCCGTCGGCTTATACGCGCCAGGTGTCACCTCCAGGGCGCCTTCTGGCAACCGGATATGCCGACGCCGTCGGCATATATTTTCATCTATGCCGACGGCCTAGCGTCGGCACACGTCTGCCACGTGTCGTCCACTGGTACCTCCTGGCCTTACCTATGCCGACGGCTAGGCCGTCGGCATAGATCTTTTCTGTTTTTTTTAAATTTGCTATTCTCATTCAAATTCACAGCATTTAAATTCACAGCAAAGCATATATAGACTGAAATGTATTGAAAGATCATCAACATCACATCATCATCTAAAGATCATCAACATCACCATCTAAAGATCATCATCATCACCATCTAAAGAGCATCAACATCAAATCGTCTAAAGATCAACATCATCATCGTCGAAACTTCATAGACATAAGTATAAGACAAGGACATCATCATCGTCATCTAAAGAATGCTGAGAAGAATGGAACATGGAAAGCATTGCAAGACATGGAAAACATCATCGTTCATCCAAGAGTAGGATCATCGCCGCTAGCACCGCCAAGACCAGCACCACCTCGCCAGACCGGAGTGACTGGGCTCTCTGCACCGGTTCCCTACATGTTTGAAAAGAGATTGTAAGGGTAAATATGATAATGTTGAATCAACGAGAACTAGTTGGTAAATAGTTAGGCAATGTACGAACCGGAGTCCCACTGCCTAGTGCCACCCATTCATCGAACGTGGGCACGTGTGGGGGTTCTCCAGAAGGTGGTGGTGCGGGTCCCATTGGTGGTGGATCCGTGCGGTTTTGCATAGACGACCACATAGCCTAGTTGTTAGTTAACCAAGCAAACACGAAGGTCAGAAGAAAGGAAAGTGCAAAATTTAGCTTGGTTCTAAGTGGGCAAAACTAACCGCCATCATCAGACGGTTGTAATCCTCGTTTGCCTTTACTCGTTGCAAGTACTCCCGCACCTCGACATGCTTAAGCTCGACAAAGGCCTTATATGCCTACAAAATTTAGGTTGTTTGTAAGTGGGCAATGCTGAAAATAAAGTGAGAAAGTGAGAAAAAAAGAAGATAAGGGGGGAAATACTTACAGCACGCTGGCTGGCTAAGCTAGGATGCGAACGGCCCGTACTGCCGCTCGGGCTCGGGTTGGTAGCTCGGAGCCGTGTGTAGGAGACCGAAGGAGTGATCACGCCATCGAGGCACGGGTAGCGGCCATGATACTTCGGCTGGATGGCCACCACCGCCGTCTCGTCGGTCTGAGACAGGATGGGGTCAGCAACATCCGAACCAGGATTTAACTTGGTAAACGACTCCGAGTAGGACTCCATGTTCTTCTCGGTATTGCCATAATACTCGCTCTCGTCGTCCTTGCGCTTACTCCGCGCACGGGCCAGTTTCCACGACTCCATGTCTGAGAGCGGCTTCTTCAACTTGCCCTCCTGCTCACGACGTGTTTCAGCCACTTGAATGCCTCCATCTTATCATCCTTTTTAAGGACGAAGTCAGCATCTGGCTAGAACCAAGATTTTCGACCGCCTGTGGGAGGCCGCATGTTCAGACGTGGCCTATCACAAATATTCTGTTGATCGACTCTAGCATTAACGTTATCCTTTGTCTTATCAGGAATGTTGAGGATCGTGCGAAAAAGGGCCTCTGCGACATTCTTTTCGGTGTGCATCACATCGATGTTATATGGAAGTTTGAGGTCCTTGAAATAGGGAAGCTACGTGAAGGGGGTAATGTGAGTCCAGTTGTGCGTCTCACCATATCCTTCAAAACCTTTGGCTTTTCCTTTGCCTTTCCCTTTCCCCTCGCCCTCGCCTTCGCCTGTGCCTTTGGCTTTGGCTTTGCCTTTGCCTTTGCCTTTCCCTTCACCGGCAGGCTCAAGAGCTTTCAGCTGAGCAAGCACATCCGCACCCGAAAACGTTGGAATCTCGTTTACTTCATGGACAACTAGGCCTTTCGTGAAGTTCTTCTTGTCTTCCCTGTCAGGATGGTCTGGAGGGAGGAACTGTCGATGCAGGTCAAAGCCAACATACTTGCCACCCTTCTTCAGCCAAATGAAACGCAAGGCCTGCATGCACACTGGGCATGGCATCTTCCCACTTGTACACCATCCGCAGAATAGGGCATAGCCGGGAAACTCATGCATGCAATACTGCAGCCAAACTTTCATCAGGAAATTTTTCTGCAGATGTCGATCGTATGTCAACCTCGGGAAGTACCAAGAATGGTGCAAATCATCCACCAACGGCTGCATAAACACACTCAAATTCTTCCCCGGATATTCAGGCCCCGGAATTATCAGCGACAGGAACATGGTCTTGCGTTGCATTATGGCGCCGGGAGGGAGATTCAGCGGAATAACAAACACGGGCCAGCAGCTGTATGGATTAGACGACATACCATATAGATTGAACCCATCACCTGATATAGCAATTCTGATATTCCCAGCCTCGGCTGCTTCCTCAGGGTATTCTGTGTCGAATGACTTCCATGCTTCACCTTCTGATGGATGTACGATTTTATCTGCATGGTACCTTTTCCCTTCCTTGTGCCACTTCATCATTTTGGCAGACTCCTCGGTGATGAAAAGGCGCTGCAGTCTTTCTATGAAATGGAGATACCGAAGAACCTTTGTAGGGATGGCTAGCTGCTTCTTCTCACCCTGCTCATCGAGCACCTCAATATACCGAGAGGAACCGCACTTCCTACAGTAGTTGTCATTCGCATACTCGTGCCTAAACAAAAGGCAATTCTTTGGACAAACATGTATTTTCTCATAATCCATAGAGAGCGCCTTCATGATTTTATTCGTAGCATACATGTTTTTCGGCAGTTCATGGCCCTCAGGGAGGCTGTTAGCCCATACTCCCAGAAATGCTTCGAAGCAACCTCGGGTACAGCCGTACTCCGCCTTGACTGCCATCAGTTGCGAGATGGCATCCAGCTAAGAGAGCTTGGCACCCTCATAAAGAGGTTTCTTTGACGAGGCCAAGATATCCAGGAAGGCCTTTGCGTTTTCCTCCGGCTCCTCCGGTTCATTCGCTGAAAGTGTCGCAGCTGCCGTCTGTGCAGCACAGACATCATCTAGCATGTCTCTAACCCCATCGTCCTCATGACCAGCGATGCGTTGTCGTATCACCTCCTCTCTACCACGGTCCCGCTGGGCAAAGTTTATCGGCATGTTAAAGTTTGGCATAAATCCATTCGTGCGAAGGTGCAAAGTCATCTCCTCCTGATCTCTACGGATACGTCTCTTACATTTGGCACAGGGGCATTCTGGCACCATTCTCATTGGACGACGGAATATCTCCTTCAAAAACAGATCGGTTCTCTCGGCCCACTCTGTTGTTACTTGATTCCGACGGAAAAAACCACTGTACATCCATTGATTATCTGCCATCTCTGCTTTATTAGGAGGCACACACCAAAATTAAGGATTCATTTAAATTAATCACATCAATGTTTTATTTTCTACCGGGTTGACGAGAAACGACATTGAATCCACCTACATCTCTAATAGGTAAAGATGGGTCCTAATCCCACCCGAGGATGTGTAGATTGAGTACGTTCTCCTTGCTCTACCCCATTCTGAGACAAAATTTCGGCAGCACCTCCCCACTGTTCTCCAGATACACGTCCCGGCAAAACCCGAGAGAATGTGCATCCGGAGAACAACGGGGAGGCGCTGCCAAAATTTTGTCTCAGAATGGGGTAGAGCATGGAGAACGTACCCAATCTACACATCCTCGGGATGTCCGTGGAAAACGCTGGACAATTCGAATGAGTTACGGTGATAAATATGCAATTGAATGCATACTTATCGATGCAACCCTTTCGGACGGGAGACGCCTAGGTTACGCGACTTGACGTGAAAGTGAAATCTAGTGACATGAAAAAAAAAGCGGAGGAGGAGATGGAATTGTAGCTCACCCTCGGATGTAGAGGATGTAGTCGATCAGCGGAGGGACGATCGTGGACCAACACCTCCAACGTCGACGATCACTCCACGGAGATGTAGCACCACAAATCCTGTAAGTTCCACCTAGTGAAAAAATTTAGGTCATCGCATCACATAAAGCATAGACACTTCGAACTATGAAAAAAAAACATAGTGCTAATGACATCTAGTGAAGATTTTAGATCATCATGACATAGTGCTATTTAACAACATCTCAAATTGCAAAATAAAGCTTCATCCTCTGCCAGACAATACAAACTTATTAGGCACAATTTGCTAGACATAACCACATTCTGATTATACCAACCAGAGGAATCAATAACACCCTCAACGAAGTGGTAAGCTGTCACAGAAGCAACACCTTTATAAGAAATGTATATAAACACTAAAGATTTCAGCGCCGGAGAAGGGCATCATAGAGAATAATTGTTAAAACAAGTCCATCCTCTGCCAGACAAGAAAATTCATGTGGAAGTTTGAAAACAGTCTTTAGGTTCAGGCTACCAAATTTTCTAGGTTCAGACTAGCACTTCATACTTGTCAGGACAAAATTGGTGCCAAATTTCCTGTCCTCTTCTCTCTGCCTCCGTGGCCTGTTCCATGGAATAGGGCAGCTGTGATCATCGACGATTGGATCGTTTCTGTGTTGTTAATCATGGATTTTTTTTTCGATGGATTGATGCCAAATTTCTACACTGAGGTCTATTTTTTAAGCATGGAAACCGTTTTGTTCCTATGTGTGGTTGATCTAAGGGGAAAAACCTGAACCTGTACACTCTGTTTGAACTGAAGATATATATGTGCAAAAATACTGAACCTTTACACTTGTCCGTATGTGTAAAAATCTGCTCTGGATAGGTGGAAGAACAAATCATATTCAGTGCAAAAAGTGAACCTTTACACTTTCTTTTAACTGAATATATATGTGGAGAAGAACTAAACCTTTACACATTGTTCCTATGTGTGAAAATCTGCTGTGTATAGGTGTATAGTTGATAGAACATATCATGTTCAGTGTAAAAAACTGGACCTTTAAACTCTGTTTAACTGAGAAAAAAAAATATCTACTCATATTCATTACAGAAATTGAATATATATGCCATATTCAGGTGAAGAAACTGAATATATATGCTCATATTCAGTGTAGAAACTAAGTATATTCTGCACAGAAACTGAACACTAGTGCTTAAAGTGAATATATATGTCATCTATGTGTCTACAGTCTGAACCTTTACAGAAATTGATGCGTGAGGAGAGGAGGAAGGAGATTGGGTAGGGGAGCAGGGGAGCCATACCTCTGGCGAGAAAGCCAGTGTTTCGACCGGAGGACGTGAGCAATCCAGAAGTCGGCGTCGAGGCAGCAGGCAACAGCGAGAGGCAGTGGTGGCGGCGGCGGCGGCGGCGTCGAGCCGGCTTGGAGGCTGCAGCAGAGGCCGGCTTCAGAGGATCCCCGGTTTGGAGGCTGCTGTTGACATGGGCGTGGAGTTGGCGGTGGCGGCGGTGGCATGGACAGAGCTGAGCCGCGAGGTAGTCGTGGAGGCGACGACGGCGGCGGCGTCGTCCGTCTCTGCCCCGCCCAAAGCCGCGAGCGGTGCCTCGACGGCAGTTCGGCCGAGGCCCGAGCAGCAGAGGGAGGGCGCGGGGTCGGGGCGGCGCCGACGCGGGCAGGGCGGACGGGGGCAGGGCAGACGCGGGCACGGCGACGGCGGAAAGGGTGGCGGCGGCGGCGGGTCGTCGGGAGAGATGGGGATGGGGAGAGGGGAATGAGCGGTAGGTTGAGCACCGCGAGTGGATAAGGGGGCTATGCCGACGGCTTAGCCGTCGGCATAGCTCGAGCCGTGCCACGTCATCGATCCGCGGCATCCGGGCATAGCTATGCCGACGGCTTTGTCGTCGGCATAGCTCGATCCGTGCCACGTCATCGATCCGTGGCATCCGAGGCATAGCTATGCCGACGGCTTTGCTGTCGGCATAGATATGTTTATTTTTTTAAAAAAAAATATTTTTTTATTTTTTTATTTTTAATTTTTTTTCCTAAATTAAAATTTGATTAATTTAAATGTGTATTATCGCACGGAGGGGGGAAACGGCCACGTCCGGGCACAACCCACCGCAAGATTCCCTCCGCTCCGTGTCTGCCCGATGTGGCCGTTTCGCCCCTCCGTGCGACGGCGGCAGCGACGTCCGTGAGGGGGGTCACAGTACGGAGCCGCGTGCCGGGTGCTTGCACCTCCCACCATACTTCCAGACGTGTAAGAGGGCCCAGCGCAAGACCTGGCGGCATAGCTACCCCCCCCCCCCCAAGTACCCCGTCCCGTATAACCCTGGCACTGTTGACCGACGGATCTAGGCCTTTGACTTTCGCCGGACGGGGTTTGACCGATGGACATTTTCACCTGGCTGTGATAGGCCAGCCCATAGGTACACTCCGGAACAAGGTCCGGGAACAACCCACCGCAAGATCCACTCCGTGTCTGCCCGACACGGCCGTTTCCCCCCTCCAAGCGCCGGCGGTAGCGCCGTCCGTGAAGGGGGTCACACTCCGGAGCCGCGTGCCGGGTGTTTGCACCCGCCACCGCAGTTCCAGGCATGTATGAGGGCCCAGCGCAAGATTCTGTGGCATAGCTACCCCACGAAGGCCCCCGACCACACCCATAGACATGCGAGGAACAATCCGGAAAGAGGAATTTTTCCACTTACTTCTGCATCTCAAAAAATTATGAAAAATGACTACACATCCTATATCACATGTGTCTCCACCGTGTAAAAAACTCATGATTTTATCACCCTCCGGGTGTTCAGGAATATTCACGCAGCACCAAACCCGCAGGACGTCACTCCGGTGTCATCGCCGTCCTTGAGGGGGGCCACACCCCGGAGACGCGTCTTGACTCTTCAGACATGCCACCGCATGTTAAGACACGTGTGAGGACCCGCCGCGATGCTCTGGCGGCATAGCTACCCCCCCCCCCAAGTACCCCGGCCCGTCTAACCCTGGACCAGTTGACCGGCGGATCTAGGCCTTTGACTTTTGCCGGACGGGGTTTGACCGATGGACATTTTCACCTGGCTGTGATAGGTCAGCCCATAGGTACACTCCGGAACAAGGTCCGGGCCCAACCCACCGCAAGATCCGCTCCGTGTCTACCCGACGAGGCCGTTTCCCCCCTCCAAGCGCCGGCGGCAGCGCCGTCCGTGAAGGGGGTCACACTCCGGAGCCGCGTGTCGGGTGTTTGCACCCGCCACCGCACTTCCAGGCATGTATGAGGGCCCAGCGCAAGATTCTGTGGCATAGCTACCCCACGAAGGCCCCCGACCACACCCGTAGACATGCGAGGAACAATCCGGAAAGAGGAATTTTTCCAGTTACTTCTGCATCTCACAAAATTATGAAAAATGACTACACATCCTATATCACATGTGTCTCCACCGTGTAAAAAACTCATGATTTTATCACCCTCCGGGTGTTCAGGAATATTCACGCAACACCAAAACCACAGGACGTCACTCCGGTGTCATCGTCGTCCGTGAGGGGGGCCACACCTCGGAGACGCATCTTGACTCTTCAGACATGCCACCGCATGTTAGGACACGTGTGAGGACCCGTCGCGATGCTCTGGTGGCATTGCTACCCCTCAAGGCCCCCGGCAGGCCTAACCCTGGACCAGTTGACCCGTAGATCTACGCCTTTGACTTTCGCCGGATGGGGTTTGACCAATAGACTTCTCCACCTGGTTGTGATAGGTCAGCCCATGGGAACACTCCGGAACAAGGTCCGGGCCCAACCCACCACAGGATCCCCTCCGTGTCGGCCCGACGCGGCCGTTTCCCCACTCCAAGCGCCGGCGGCAGCGCCGTCCGTGAAGGGGGGTCACACTCCGGAGCCGCGTGCCGGGTGTTTGCACCCGCCACCGCACTCGTAGAAACAATCTGATGGATGTACATATAAAATTTGTCTCGTTTGGCCAAGGAATGAAAAATATACAAAATAGTCAAAACAAAAGGGTGTTTTCTGTAAATCTGAAGCAAACATGATTTAAGTTTGTTCAAATTTGAAAACATAGTATAGCAACAGAATCTTTACAAGATTTTGATAACAAACCATATTAAATTTGTCAAATCGATGCAAGTATCAATTACTTATGATTTTAAAAAAGTATAAGGACCTATATGCAAAAGTACATGAGGTCACAGTTATAACATACTCAAAAAGAAAAACAAACTGGATATTCATAATCTATGGAAAATTCTACCCCAAATCGATATATAATTTGTGTATGTTTAAGTTTAGATAAGTCTGATTTTAACCTAAAAATGAAAATAAATTAGATAAGTCAGATTCAGTAATACTGCCACGTGGCAGCTCATGGTGGTTCCTGGCCGAAGGCTATGCCTACGGCAAAGCCGTCGGCATAGGTGCAAAGATATGCCGATGGCTGTACCGTCGGCATAGCTCTCCCACGTGGCAGCTCGAACTTTGCCGACGGCCTCCGTCAGTGCCGTCGGCATACCTCCGACGGCGTTAGCTGGCCGTCGCAGGCGGGGTCGCCTGGGCCGCTTATGTGCCGATGGCTGCTCTATACCGACGGCCGCCGTCGGCACAGTCCGGTATCTGCCGACGGCCTTTGTATGCCTACGGTTGCCGTCGGCATATATCTGGCTGTGCCGACGGCATTTCTGTGTCGACGGCTTTCCACAGGCCGTCGGCATAAGTCTTCTTATGCCGACGGCCCCGACAAAATGCCGTCGGCATAGAAAGTGTCGTCGGCAACTACCCTTATTCCGGTAGTGATTTCATATTGAAGGTGGTCATGCAATGCTGAGTGCTAAGGTTTGCAGTAATTTTATGTTCTCTAGCATACCAGTCAACTTTTTATTTAATTCATGAATAATTTGTGTTCGTGCTCGTTTCCGCTTTTCTAATTTCTCGTGAATTTACTTGCAGAGTCGAGCTTTATTTGAGCAAAATTGGCTTGTATACAGGCCATTCAAGCTTAATTTACTATTTTTTTTGTTCATTGTGACATTAAAGTTGTTGTGTAGCAGTAGGAAACATGCACTGGGCTGATATGGTATGTTTTGGTGTGATTCATCATTGAAAACTATTGTTTGCTTGTGTAGAGTTCTCAAGACTCAACATGTTCCTCGAAGACGATGTCTAGCTCAGCGCTACCCTACACCCTTGAGATTGAGATACACGAAGACCAATCTAATATGGATGTTAATGGAAAGATGATGGTCCAAGAGAGACTTGCACGCACCAACACGATGGTTGGTGTTCTGGAGGAATTTCAACTTATTGGGCGTGAGAAAGAAAAGTTTGATATTATTGAACTAATTCGAGAACAAGCTAGCACCCAAGGATTTCAGGTGATTGTGGTGTGGGGAATGGGTGGTCTTGGAAAAACCACTCTGATTAAAGACGTTTACCAGAGACAAGGGGTCAGTGGCATGTTTGAGAAACATGCTTTTGTAATGGTCTTGCGACCTTTTAAGCTTGAGGAGCTCCTTAGGAGATTAGCATTGCAACTAGAGACAAAGAAAGACACGCTAGACTTTATTAGCGACATCGAAAGAAAGCTAGCTTTGATGGGAGTTGCAGAGTTGACTAAAGTGTTGGCCAGACTTTTAGAAGGAAAGAGGTGTTTGATTGTTCTTGATGATCTATCCACTACCACGGAATGGGATATGATAGTGCAGAGTTTACTTGAAATAAAAAATGCAAGATTGGTCATAGTAATCACCACGAGGCGAGAGGATATTGCTAAGCATTGTTCCAAGAAACCGGAGCACATACGCTTGCTCAACGGTCTACAAGACAAAGATGCATTTGGCCTCTTCACAAGAAAGGTACTAATCAAAAGAGCTAGAATCTATATTCACTTTAGTGTAGGCAAGCACAACATTATTTGCCAAATCTAGCTAGCTGATTTGGAATAAACTCTTATTTCAGGTATTTAAGACTAAGACTACAGATTTGGCAAAGCAATATCCTGAGTTGGTTGAACCAGCAAAACTGATCCTAAAGAAGTGCAATGGGCTTCCCCTTGCGATAGTCACAATAGGTGGCTTCTTGGCAAACCAACCAACAAAAACTGCTGCGGAGTGGAGGAAACTGAATGAGCATATCCGTGATGAGATGGAGATGAATCCAAAGTTTGAGGCCATAAAAACGGTTCTCATGAAAAGTTATGATGGCCTACCCTATTACCTAAAGTCTTGTTTCCTGTACCTGTCCATCTTCCCTGAAGATCGCAATGTTAGTCGGAGACGTTTGGTGTGTCGATGGATCGCGGAAGGTTACTCACGAGACAGGGCAGTAGCAAACAGATACTTCATGGAACTCGTTGAGAGAAGCATGATATTACCAACTCAGCAATCAGTTTGTAGCATACAAGGATTCAACTCCTGCCAGCTACATGATCTGATTCGTGATATCAGCATTGCAAAGTCAATGGAGGAAAATCTCGTGTTCAGGCTGGAGGAAGGGTGCAGCTTGCACGCTCATGGCGCGGTCCGTCACCTTGCAATAAGCAGCAATTGGGAGGGAGATGAGAGTGAGTTGGAGAGCACCATGGAGCTGTCCCGTATACGGTCATTGACGGTGTTTGGCAAGTGGAGGCCATTTTACATATCTGCCAAGATGAGGTTTCTTCGGGTGCTGGACTTGGAAAGCACGTTTGGTCTAGCTAATCGTAACCTTGAGCAAATCGGGAAGCTCCTTCATCTGAGATACCTTTCTCTAAGAGGGTGTTACGAGATCTCTTACCTCCCAGATTATGTGGGTAACCTGAGACAACTCGAGACACTAGACATCAAACATACACAAATAACTGCGCTGCCGAAAGCCATCATCAACCTTAGGAAGCTACACTGTCTGCAAGCTGGCAAACAAATATTTGGAATAAAGATGTCCACTATAATATGCTGTGTAACTTGCCGCGAGAAAGGCGCCGCATACTTCGGTGTTAAGGTGCCAGGAGGGATCGGGAAAATGAAAACCCTGCACACGCTGCGGCATGTGAACCTTGCATGGGGAAATGCCGCCGTACAGGAGATAAAAGGTCTCACTGGCTTGCGCAAGTTAGGAGTGTTTGGCATCAACACGAAAAATGGTCCGCAGTTCTGTTCAGTTATTTCCAGTCTCAGCCGCCTTGAAACCTTATCAGTGCAGTCAGGTGAAGCAGATCTGTATGACTGCTTGTGTGGCATGTCCTCGCCTCCGGAAAGCCTCCAGAGCCTCAAGCTGGTCGGCCACATGAAAAAATTGCCGGAATGGATCAAGGGGCTCCAGAATCTCGTGAAGCTCAATCTATGCAGGATCAGGCTATTGGGAGATGGTGAAACCATGCAAGTCATTGGGAACCTACCAAACCTATCCATTCTTCGTTTTCTGAACTTGCCTTTTCAGAAGCCTCGTGGTACTCCATCTTGTTTGCTACGGAATGAAAATCGAATCAGTGGAGTTTGAGCGAACATCAATGCCGAAGCTTGAGGTGTTCAGTCTGGAACTTTTTCATTCTGCAATTGGTATTTCTGGGCTGGAATTTCTCCCAAGCATCAAGGAAGTACATCTGGATGTGGAGTTTTTCTTGCTTGATATCCAATACCATGAAAATATGACCGAAGAAGAAGAAAGAAATGAAGCAAGACGGAGGGAAGACAAACTCAAGGAGGACATTGGAAAGCAGCTCGCCAGCAATAAAAATCGTCCCATTTTGAAGCTGCGCAACTACTGAGCTTGGACGAAGGGTTGAAGGATTTTCTGCATAATTATGTGTATACATTACTTCTGTCTGACTGTCTCTTCCTGAAGCATACACGGATTTTTATGCAATTCTTCTTAAAACCTTTTATTTTTCTCCGACAAATGAAGTTGTTCAACCTCAACTTGTGCTTTTCAACTCACAGAACGCAAGTATGAGAGGGACTTCATGTTGTAGGTGTTGTTGGGTTATCATTTCTCTTCTATTTCCCAGGAGGATTCAATGTTCCCATGTGTCTTAGCATGTACTCTTAAGATTTGTGTCTACGCATGCCTGTACTCTAGCAAGTGTTAAGGTTGATGGATGAGAAGACTAGAAAAAAAACCCCAACAGAATTAGTTAAACGTTACTTTCACCTGAAGAGTAAAAGTAATCTTGTTAAATGAAATAAGTGGTGAATAGCAGGTTCATAAAAACGGGTCAGTGGTGCCTGAAACCCGTGAGTGTAGTTGTATAAGTAAAGGGAAACGATCCAGATCGGGCGACCGGCCAACGCTCAGGCCCCTTATCTCCAATCAAAACTTGCCAACTGGCCTAGCCCCGTAAAACGTACGTAAATCGCCCCTTATCTTCAATGCACCTTTTCCTCTAGCTGTGATGCCCCACTACTTGAATCCGAACTGAACCCGAAGAATACTATGCAGGTCTATCGGTTGGACAGACTGAAAACCATGTCAAATGCTGTCACTGATGACTCTAGTGCTAATTCTCCTTAGAAATCTAATGATACTTAGGGCTGCAATCAGTCGTCGTCAGTTTCAAAATGCCCTTTCATCATATATAGTGATGTTTCGTTTAAACTGAAACCATTTTTCTATCTTGTACAGACTCCATGTGTAAGGGGAACCAAGAAACGAAAATCCGAAATTACTGGTATTAGGAAAATGAACGCGCATTTACAGACTCCATGTGGTTTGTGCATTAAGCCCAAAAATGCTGATAAGCAAACCCGTTGCTTGTGTATCTATGGTTTTGTTTGAGGTACTATTGAGCTTGGATAGTAGCTGCTGGCCGTGATAGGTGCGGGACCTATAAACAACTTCACAGGTGCTTTAACAGACCAACCCGAACAGAACAGTGGCAACACGAACCGAACCCGAATGGGAACCCCGCGTGATCAAATCCTGGCTTTAATTGCCCATTTTGCTGTTTAGATTAAGACAGCGACAAGACGCATTGACTTAACCCATGAATCTGAACCGAAACTGACCCGAACATCTTGTTTCTTGACATAAGTTATTTCTGAAATGCTAAGCAGAGGTGTGGGTAAATTAAATTAGTCTTTAGAATGGCGAAAATCCAAATCCTGTTTACCAATGCGATAAACTGGCAGGGTCAAATGTGATATGCAACACAAAAATGTGAATTATGTGATAGCAGTACATTTTAGAGAACAAAAAAATGTTGCATTTTAGAATGCTAATATTTTGAACTACTCTTTCATAACAAGACTGGCTGGCCGGCCGGTAACAGAGATGTTGGGGGTTGAAGGACTAAGTAAACAGCAGCTAGCAGGGCAGGGGAAGTAGTATGAGATTCTCAGCATGGCAGAGGGTGACGGCGACAGCGACTTCACCGATAGATCGGGTTTGTTCGGTTCGGGTTGCTTCAGCTGCCAACGAAATTCTGCGGCACCTTCCAACGTCGCAATCAACCTCCAAAGTGAGTTACTCTGTGATGTTTTGTCTGAATCTGTGACTCTAGTTCTTCAGACTAGCACAGCCTGTCAATGCTAAAGGCTGTATTCATGGCCATGTTCGCTGTTGAACATCGATGACATCAAGAGAACAAAAGATCTTGTACGCCTCAGTTGTATAGTGGAGCTCCTCTACAATCTCTGTAAAAACTTCTTGCATTTACGGGGTTATGTGTTACTTAACTAAAACTGCTGCTGTAAAAAATACTAGTATGTGTGCCAGAAACAACCAAAAGCAGAAAAAAAAAACATCACATATTTGATTGTAGAAGTAGTGTCTGGAGATGTGAAGTCTCCTTTGGAACAAAAGGATTTCGGACGAAAAAAGGAGAAATCGATTTTGAAAGGAATGATCATTGTCATGGAACTTTAGAAGTATTGCAATGGGTGCCCCTTTCTCAAACTCCTAGCAGCTGAAAACTAAAATGAGTCGTCCAGGTCGGGTTCGGATTACGTCCGCCGAAGATGGGTGGCACTGTAGCTTTCTCCTCCCTTGGGACTAGGTGACTATGACTACGTGGGCCACCGTTGACACAAGTACCAACGTTTGGGTTCGGGATCGGTTTTGGAGGAAAAGATGTCTTGAGCAAGAGATGGCTCAATTTGTATGCATGTGTGTGCCCAGGTCGCCGTCACGGAGGAGAATCATTGTCTAAGCGCGTCTTTGTTGAATAGATTGGCGAATTATCAATTGTTTTTTTCCTTCTTTTTTTTGTTTTTACATATTTTTAATTTATTTTATTTTTCAAATCATGTTGACATTTTTTCAAATACAAATCCAACATTTTATGTATATAGGTTTAACAATATTCAGTTACTCATTGAACAGTTGTCATAATACATGTTGAACACTTGCAAATGCACATTGCATATTTTTATTACCCAATGAACATTTTCAGAAACACGTCTCAATATTTTTCAAAAAGGCATGACCATTTTTGTAAAACATGCAAAGATTTTTTTTACATGTTAAACAAATTCAAAAACATTTTATTTGTTATGAACATTTTTCTAAATTTGCAGGAACAAATTTTGACATTTTAAGAATATTTTTGTAAAATGTCATGAAACATATTTTTTTTATACAGGCAAACACTTTGTAAATGTCATGATCAATTTTTTGAATGGTGCAAACATGTTTTACAAAATATGCAATCATTTTTTTACAGCCATTATTTTCAATGTATGGAGATATTTTCAAATTACGTGAACAAATTAATCACATTTCATGAACATTTTTTTAAAAGCATGGTAAATGTTAAATTTTGTAAGTAAAGTAACTTTTGAAATTTATATATTTCAAATATTTCAAAACATAAACAAGAGTGAAAAAAAGGAAAAAGAAGAAAAAGAAACTAATGAAGCAAATGAAACAAAAGAACATCTAACATGTTTACCTTATGCTTCAGATAAGAACAATAAAATAGAAGAAATCAAGGCAATAAAAGAGGAGTGCTGAATATCCCAATAAAGACTATTTGCCTTATACACCAGATAAAAACATCTAGCTTGCAAAAAGAAGTTAAGTTCAATACTCCTAATCCACAAAATCATTTGGATAAAAGTTATTTGCAAAAAGTAAACTTAATATTAAAAACAATTTTTCAAAACAATCAACGTCCTGCATTCCAATATAATTTTAAGATTACGAAAAAGGTGCCGTTGAGAAAGCGGAATAGTCTTTTTTCTCTCATCTCCACTTATGCAACTCGATTTTGAACAGACGTGCTCGCTTGGAGACGTATTTATTTTGAGTAGTTATGTCAGCACAATGACTTAGTGCATTATATTTAAACAAATCATTCCAATACACATCAACCATATAAAATATTGGACATATGCCATCACAAATGAGAGGAAACTGTATCTGCATTGATTACCCAAAAGTTATATGGAACATATAATATTGTACTAAACTTTCATACTTATTTATAATTTATGTTATACAATTATAAACGTAAATTTTTTAACTTAGTCAAAATTGTTATAGCATTCTTTCTTATAAGTTTCCAATGTACATCATTGGAAGATACAACACCATACTAGATGTAAACCATATCTTGGAGTTAGAGTTTTTTGGTTCCCAAACAATGCCTCATAAAAACATATCCATGAACCCCTTAAAAAGTGAGAAAAAAAATGGAATCTCATAGCTTCACTGATTATTCTATGAAACTTGTATCAAGTTATATGTGTGTGCGTGTGTGTGTGTGTGTGTGTGTGTGTGTGTGTGTGTGTAGTGCATATTGTAATATTCTCAAATATCTTGAGACAGATATATAAAGCATGAGAATTTACAAATATCCCAAAAGTTGTTTCTAGTGTATGAATTGGTACACAGAGAGAATCTGGTATATAATGTTTTTATGAGAAGAATATTATCTAATAGCTGTCATAATGCTTTAACTGTGATCAAATGTGGTTTACATGTTCATGTTGGTTCAATAATATGTTAGTCAAGTTGTGTTTCCATTGAGCTTTATACTGAAATGAGATTGATTTTAATAACAAACCACATACAAACTGCTCCTAACTTTTTTTGAAATGAGATTGATTTTAATAACAAATCACATACAAACTGCTCTTGCTTTTTTTTTCACAAATAAAAACCATCAAAACCCATAAATTAAACATAGGAATTAATCCATCGGAACATAGAGCATATAAATATTACCAATGAGTGCTTGCATAACTAATTACCAATGAGTTGTCAAAAGGGAAAATGTTACAGAGAGTGAAACTGTTCTGTACTTGGCTGGCATGGTATGTAAAAAGGGGAGCAACCCAAAAGCCTGGAAATATCACATATTTAACCGTAGAACTAGAAGTATTGGGTGAAGATGTAAAGTCTCATTTGGAACAAAAGGGTGGGAAAAAATGGAGAAATCAATTCAGCTGAAAGGAAAGAATCGTTATCATTGACTGTAGAACTATAGCAATGGGTGTCCTTTTCTCAAACTCCTGGGAGCTGAAAACCGAAAGGTGTCGTTCGGGTCGGGTTCGGATTATGTGGGGGCGAAGACGGACGGCACTGCAGCTTCCTCCTCCCGAGGGATTGGGTGACTACGACTATGTGGGCCACCATTGACATAAGTACTGCCAAGGAGCATTCGGGTTCAGACAGGGTTCCGTGATTGGTTTGGGTGGAAAAGATGTCTTGAGCAAGTCGTGTGCCCAAGGTCGCCGTCACGGAGGAGAGGAGATTGCTTTTCCAAGTCGCCGTCAAGGAGGAGAACACTTTTATAAACACATCTTCATCCTTGCCTTTGGCTGGCAGCTTTCGGGTTCGGTTCCGAACTTCGGATCAGATCGGTTTGCTGCATCATCGATCTTGACAGCACTGCCAACGTTCATTCGGACCGGCCATGTGAATGTATAAATAGCCGCTGCAAAAGCAAACCTTCTTGCACCATTCTCTTCTCCAACTTCTCAAAGCCCCAATCAAAACCATTCTCTGTGCTGTGCTGCCTCATACCCTCACCACACCCTTGCGCGCATCACTACAAAGAGGCCATGGACATCATCTTCACCATTCTGGCCTCCATCTCCACCGCGTGCGCCGACAGGAAGAACCTGCCCAGGGCGCTCATCTTCTTCCAGGGACCGGGAGGTGTGTTCCTCCACCACGGGAAGGGCGCCTACTACCTCTACTACGGCATCCTCATCATCATTGCCGTCTTCAGGCTCGTGGAGGCGTCTGTGTGCGGCTGGGCTTCCGGGAGGCTGGATGACCGGCACGCCACCGGGAAGGCGGTTCTCTACGTGTCCTTCCTTCCTTTGATCTGTGTGGCGGCGTTCGGGGGCTTTGTCATCCTGAGGAAAGTGAACTAGCTAGCTAGCTAGCTGAGCGGGCTGTGCCATCCGAGTACATCCTGTAAATGAATGTCACATATATTCTTTTGCTAGGCTGTTAGACTTGGCAGTTGGCACAGTTGTTGTGTGACATGTACCATTTGATCTCATTTGTACTATATATGTTGTGTATGTGAACTTTGGGTTACCACTTACCACCAATCTCTAAAAATAATCAGCAAAGAAAGAACTATTTTCCTTTTGTTACACGCCACCTGACGACCCTACTGACGGGGATGAACGAATTCTTCCTCAAAAATTCAACTCAGATTTTTTTTCTCAAGCAGGCAAAACTAACTAGATCAATTTTAATCAGGGTATGAACTGCCAAAAATAATTGATCTAACTATCAATGCATTTGAGAAAAATAATCAAAATTAAATGGTCTCTTGGTTGATTTTTCTAAGTAGCTAGAATTCTCTGAAGATCAGACAGTGAGAACATCAAAAAAACTCACAATAGATTCAAGGACTAGAGAAATCTAGTTAATATTTTCAGATTCCATAGAATAGAATAGTACGGAATGGAAAATGATTAACTGAGATTTTGCAAAATTATATCCCTTTCCTTAATGATTCAAACAACTAGACATACATGTGTCAAGAATATATTTAGTTCTCAGGCTGTTTGAAAACAGAGCAAACAACTGAGAATCAGAGGCAACCAACCAACGAGTAATGATTCAATGGTCAAAGCACTACAGAGACTGGTTCTGCTAAGTACTTAAGGATTTATTGGCATAGCTAATTCTAGAATAGACACACATCTTCCTTGCACAATCCAAGGATAGAAGTATCGGGTAGTAAGAGCAAAACACAAAAATCATTCACAAACTATCACAGTCGAACCCGAACAGAACCCGGTCGGGTTCGGCTTGACCTTTGGTTGGTGGCTTTGTCACACATCACATGGGGACACAGCTTGTCCTCTATCTGTGATGCCCCACCACTTGAATCCGAACCGAACCGAAGAATAGTACGCAGGCCTATCAGCTGGACATGCTAATTATCCATAGAATGCTAAGCATACTTAGCCCTACAATCATCACTCCTCGTCAATTTGAGAAATGCCGTCTCATCACAGTGTTATTTTATTCAAACTGAACCCATTTTTCTGTCTTGTACAGTAGAAAATTAGTGATGGATATTTGGTATGTATTTGCCTAGCCTTTTGGTACCTCACTCCGTGTGTAAGGGGGGTTGGGAAACGAAAATCTGAAATTACTAGTTTTGGAAAATGAACGTGCATTTGACGGCTACTGTGGTTAGTGAATTAAGCCCAAAAATGCTGAGAAGCAAACCCAACTATTGTGTATCTATTGTGCACGATAAATGGCTTTATTTGAGGCACAAGTTTGGATAATAGCTGCTGATTGTGATAGGTATGGGGCCTATAAACAAGTTCACAGGTGCTTTATACAGACCAACCCGAGGAGAACAGTGGCAACACGAACCGAACCCGAATGGGAACCCCGCGTGGTCAAATCCTGGCTTTAATTGCCTATTTTGCCATTTAGATTAAGACAGCGACATACGCATTGACTTAACCCATGAACCCGACCCGAAACCGACCCCGAACATCTCGTTTCCTGACTTAAGTTATTTATGGAATGCTAAGCAGAGGTGTGAGTACATTAGTCTCTAGAATGGGAAAAAAATATAAATCTTGTTTACCAGTGTGATAATCAGGCAGGGTCAAATAATGTGATATGCAACACAAAAATGCGAATTATGTGATAGCAGTACATTTTAGAGAACAAACCAATGTTGCATTTTAGAATTCTAATATTTTGAACTACTCTTTCTTAACGAGACTGGCTGGCCAGCTGGTAACAGAGATGTTGGAGCAGGGGAAGTACTATGAGGTTCTCAGAACCAGTCGATCGGGTTCGTTTGGTTCGGGTTGCTTCGGCTGCCAACGAAATTCTGTGGCACCTTCCAGCGTCGCAATCAACCTCCAAAGTGAGTTACTCTGTGATGTTTTGTCTGAATCAGTGAATCTCTAGTTTTTCAAAGCCTGTTAATGCTGTTAGATGTGTATAGTCCCTTTTCTGTATATCCCCAGTGTATAAGGGGTTTCCTGCAGTTCTACCTCACATGTATATGTACTGGCCTTTGGCCCCTGTGAATGTTAGTTGCTCATTCCTAACATGGTATCAGATGCTTAGGTTCTCTCCCACCCCGCACGCCGCAGCTCCGTGCTCTCCTCCTCCACCGCCGCCGCCGCTGCTCGCTGCGAGCTAGCTGCTCCGGCCGCCCTCCCCTCGTCTGGCTGCTCCTGGACTCGCCGTCGGCTGCCTCTCCTCCGCCCCGCGCGCGCCCGGCTGCCTCTCCTCCGCGCCCGTGCGTGCCCGCGCCTGAGGCCCGTGACTGGCCGCCGCTGCTCTGCGCCCGCCCGCGCCCGGCAGCCGCTGCTCTGCTGCCCCGAGCTCGGCCGCGTCGCCTCGCGCTCGGCCGCGTCGCCCCGCCCCGCACTCGGCTGCGCCGCCCTGCCCCGCGCCGTCCCGCGCTCGGCCGCGCCGCCCCACCCCGCGCCGTCCCGCGCCCGTCCGCGCCCGGCCGCCGGCGCCCCGTGCCCGGCCGACCTGCGCCCGTCCGCGCCCAGCCGCCGGCGCCCCGCGCCCGGCCGTCCCGCGCCCGGCCGCCGGCGCTGCATCGGGGCTCTACCGGGCGTCCGGCACTCTCCGGATGTCCGGTGCATAGCGGATTTCCGGTCCCCTCCGGACGACCGGACACCGGACGTCCGTTTCTCTCCGGAAATCCGGTCATCCTCAACAGCACAGTTTTAGCGGATTTCCGGTCATCACCGGACGACCGGTCAGTGAAAAAAAAAAGAGAGCTCCTCATGTCCGCTTCCGGCTACGTTGTTGTTCCTCGGTGCTCGGTGATCTTCGATGGCACCAACTATGCTGAGTTTGCGGGCTTCATGCGGATCCACATGCGTGGCCTTCTCCCGTGGGGTGTTCTCTCTGGCGAGGTCCCCTGTCTGCCTTGCCCTGTCGCTCCCGTGGCTCCTACCCCACCGGTGCCGCCTGTTCTTGCTGCTGGTGCTTCCCAGGCTGATCGGGATGCAGCCAAGGCTCTCGATGATGCTGCGGTGGATGCTTATGATCAGCAGGTATCAGCCTATTCCGATGCTCTTTCTCTCTACCGGGATGCTCTATCTGCTTACACTCAGTGGTGCAATGATGATGCTCGGGCTGCTGCTGTTCTCACTGCTAGTGTCCTACCTCAGTTTGCTTCGGAGTTCATGAGCCTCGGTACTGTTGCAGCGATGTGGTCTTACCTCTGTCAGCGCTATCAGCCCTCTGGTGATGCGCTCTACTTATCTGTGGTGCGTCAGGAGCACGCCCTTCAGCAGGGTGAATCTTCTGTTGATGAGTTCTACACACAGAGTTCTGCCATCTGGCGCCAGCTTGACTCTCTTCGGACAGTTGTGTGTGGAACTTGCCGTTGCTGCCAGACTATGAGGTCCGACTTGGAGTTTCAGCGTGTCCATGAGTTCTTATCTCGCCTCCGTTCCGAGTTTGAGCCTCGACGCGCTCACTTGCTTGCCTGTGGTCGTGTTCCTATCTCGGAGGTGCTTGCTGAGCTTCGTGCTGAGGAGACCCACCTCCGCTCTGCTGGGTTGCTTGTTGTTCCCTCTGTGTTGGCTGCTCGAGCTCCTGTGTCGTCTGCTCGTCTCACCGCTCCACCGCTTCTGCCCACACCTTCAGGGGGGGTGGGTCGCCCTCCTTCTGCTGAGAAGGGCCGATCACGCCGTGACACTTTCTGTGGCTACTGCTCCAGGCAAGGTCACCCAGAGTCTGATTGCCGCCAGAAACAGCGAGACCAGAGGCGCTCTTCTTCCAGTGGGACTCATGCGTCTCCCTCGACTCCGTCACTCACTGACCAGGATATTATGCGACTCAAGCGCATGCTGGCTTCCTCTGGTTCTTCCTCGACGGGTTCTGTTGCTGCTGTGACTGCCACCACCACTCCACCCCCGCCGGAGCCTACTCAGTCAGGTACATCCTCGTGGGTCCTGGATTCTGGAGCTTCCTTTCATATGTCCTCTGATTCTTCTGCTTTATCTTCCCTTCGACCTCTTGATTTTCCTCTTAATGTTCTCACTGCCGATGGCACTCCTCTTCCTGTTGCTAGTCGTGGCATTCTTTCTACTCCATCTTTTTCTGTTCCTAGTGTTTCTCTCATGTTCCTCGTCTTACCATGAATCTTTTTTCCGCTGCCCAACTTACTGATTCTGGTTGTCGTGTCATTCTTGATACCGACTCTTGCTCCATTCAGGATCGTCGCACCAAGGCTTTGGTTGGTGCTGGCCCCCGGCGCCGTGAGTCAGAGGGCCTTTGGGAGGTTGACTGGCTTTGTGTTCCTTCCGCTGCCACCACTTCTGCCAGCTCTCATGCTCTTGCTGCCTCTTCGTCTGCGTCCTTCCAGCAGTGGCATCATCGCCTTGGTCACCTCTGTGGCTCTCGCTTGTCTTCTTTAGTTCGTCAGGGCCTCTTAGGGTCTGTATCTGGAGATGTCTCCTTACATTGTAATGGTTGCAGACTTGGCAAACAGACCCAGTTACCTTATCCTACCAGTGAGTCCGTATCTCAGCATCCTTTTGACTTAGTTCATTCTGATGTCTGGGGTCCTGCTCCCTTTGATTCGAAAGGTGATCATCGCTACTATGTTTTGTTTATTGATGATTTCTCTCGCTACACTTGGCTCTACTTCATGAAATCTCGTAGCGAGGTTCTCTCTATATACAAACGATTTGCTGCCATGGTTCACACCCAGTTTTCCACGCCCATTCGTACTTTTCGTGCTGACTCCGCTGGAGAGTATATCTCCCAGCTGTTGCGTGGTTTTCTCGCGGAACAGGGTACTCTTGCCCAGTTCTCATGTCCTGGTGCTCATGCTCAGAATGGCGTTGCTGAACGTAAGCATCGTCATCTGCTTGAGACGGCTCGTGCGCTGATGATTGCCGCTTCTCTTCCACCCCACTTTTGGGCTGAGGCTGTTTCTGCATCCACCTATCTCATCAACATTCAGCCCTCGACTGCTCTGCAGGGTGGTATTCCTATGGAGTGTCTCACTGGTCGATCTCCTGACTACTCAGCTCTTCGTATGTTTGGATGTGTGTGCTATGTCCTGCTTGCCCCGCGAGAACGCACCAAACTGACTGCTCAGTCGGTTGAGTGTGTTTTCCTTGGCTACAGTGATGAGCACAAGGGCTATCGCTGTTGGGACCCTGTTGGTCGTCGCTTGCGCATCTCGCGTGATGTGACCTTTGATGAGTCTCGCTCTTACTACCCCCGCCCTTCCTCCTCGAGTTTCTCTGTGGACGATATTTCTTTCCTTCTCCTTCCTGATACATCCTCCTCTGTGCCTCAGGTCTCTCCCCTTCCTCAGACCCGTCCCACTCTTCCTCACATGCCACCGACACCGCAATCCCCTCCATCCTTCTCTCCACCATCCTCTCCGATCCGTCGGCCTCTCTCTCCTTTTCCTCTCCACTACACTCGCCGACCTCGTGTTGAGGATGATTCTCCTGACACATCTTCCACTTCCGATGTTCCTCCTTCCACGCCTTCACCAGTTCATAATCTCCGTGCTCGACCTCGACCCCCTCTTGATCGCTACTCTCCTGCCAAGTACGGCCTCTCTGTTGTTGCTGAGCCGACTTCCTATCAGGCTGCCTTGACTCAGCCTGAATGGCAGCTTGCGATGGCCCAGGAGCTTGCTGCCCTTGAGCGTTCTGGCACGTGGGATCTGGTTTCCCTTCCTTCTGGTGTTCGTCCCATCACCTGCAAGTGGGTCTATAAGATTAAGACTCGCTCTGATGGTTCTCTTGAGCGCTACAAAGCTCGTCTTGTGGCTCGTGGTTTTCAGCAGGAACAGGGACGCGATTATGATGAGACATTCGCTCCTGTGGCCCACATGACCACTGTCCGCACTCTCCTTGCTGTCGCTTCTGTTCGTCATTGGTCTGTCTCTCAGCTTGACGTTCAGAACGCCTTTCTCAATGGTGAGTTGCGTGAGGAGGTCTATATGCAGCCACCCCCAGGGTACTCTGTTCCTGATGGTATGGTCTGCCGACTTCGCCGCTCTCTCTATGGTCTTAAACAGGCCCCTCGTGCCTGGTTCGAGCGGTTCGCCTCTGTCGTGACTGCCGCGGGTTTCTCGCCCAGTGATCATGATCCCGCCTTGTTCATTCACACGTCTCCTCATGGTCGGACTCTTCTCCTTCTCTATGTTGATGACATGATCATCACTGGTGACGACTCTGACTACATTGCCTTTGTTAAGGCTCGCCTTCGCGACCAGTTCCTCATGACTGATCTTGGTCCACTTCGCTATTTTCTTGGGATTGAGATCTCCTCGACCTCTGATGGCTTCTATATCTCCCAAGAAAAATATATTCAGGATCTTCTTTCTCGCGCTGCTCTTGATGATGAGCGCACTGTTGTGACTCCTATGGAGCTCAACGTTCAGCTTCGTGCCTCTGATGGTGACCCTCTTCCTAATCCCACTCGCTATCGTCACCTCGTTGGCAGTCTTGTCTATCTTGCTGTTACGCGTCCTGACATCTCCTATCCTGTCCACATCCTGAGTCAGTTTGTTTCAGCCCCCACCTCTGTCCACTATAGTCATCTCCTCCGTGTTCTACGATATCTTCGTGGCACGATCTCTCAGCGCCTTTTCTTTCCCCTCTCCAGCTCTCTTGAGCTCCAGGCCTACTCTGATGCTACCTGGGCTAGTGATCCCTCTGATCGACGCTCGCTGTCTGCTTACTGTGTCTTTCTTGGTGGCTCTCTTATTGCCTGGAAGACAAAGAAGCAGACTGCTGTTTCCCGCTCGAGTACAGAGGCTGAGTTACGAGCCATGGCTATGTTGACGGCTGAGGTGATCTGGTTACGGTGGTTACTTGAGGATTTTGGTGTGTCTGCTACCACCTCGACTCCCTTACTGTCAGACAGTACCGGTGCTATCAGTATTGCGCGTGACCCGGTGAAGCATGAGCTCACCAAGCACATCGGTGTGGATGCCCACTTTGTACGTGCTGTTGTGCAGGATGAGGTTCTCGCTCTTCACTATGTGCCCTCTGAGTTACAGCTCGCGGACTTCTTCACGAAGGCACAGACTCGAGCGCAGCATGGGTTCTTTCTCTCCAAACTCAGTGTTGTTGACCCACCATGAGTTTGCGGGGGGTGTTAGATGTGTATAGTCCCTTTTCTGTATATCCCCAGTGTATAAGGGGTTTCCTGCAGTTCTACCTCACATGTATATGTACTGGCCTTTGGCCCCTGTGAATGTTAGTTGCTCATTCCTAACAAATGCCAACCTCGGACATCATCTATTGCAATGGGTGTCCGAGGCTGGAATTGACAGGCTGCCAAGGGAACCCATCTGTGCCAACAACAACATGGCACTGATTATTCTTGCACCATCTATTGCAATTTGTGTCCCTTTCTCAAACTCCTCGCCTCCTCGGAGCTGAAAACTGATATGCAGTAGTTCGGGTTGGATTATGTAGGCCGAAGATGGGCGGCTGGTACTGCAGGTTCCTCATCCTTGGGATTAGGTGACTACGGACCTGTTTAGTTGGTGGCCTCGGTTGCATGCCTGGTAAAAACCAGTGCCTGAAAGCAGCCTGGAAATTAGCTATTTTCTGCCTGGTCAGGCATGCCTGAAAGTGTAGTGTTTGGATGAAGACCTCGTGCCTGGGTCTGACAAAATCATATGATGGACAAAATAGTTTACTAGTTCTGGATAGAAAATGTCACATCACGTACTATTTGCATGAATTATCGTTTCCAGGCTGCCATTTGCTCCGGCCAGGCGCTAGAAAAAGGACGCCTGGCCCAGGCTAATTAACTTGCCTGGTTTAGAAACCAGGCTAACCAAGTTGTAGTGTATCCAAGCCAGGCTGCATCACGTTTCTCCAGGACAACAAACAAACACCCTCCAGGCATGTCTCAGGCGGACTCGAGGCCAGGCATTTAATGGCCAGGATGCGAACCAAACTGACGCTACGACTATATGGGCCACCGTTGACACAAGTATTGCCAAGGAGCATTCGGGTTCGGACCGGGTTCTGCGATTGATTCGGGAGGAATTGATGTCTTGAGCAATTCGTGTGCCCATGGTCGTCGTCACGGAGGAGAGGAGATTTCTTGTCCAAGTCGCCGTCAAAGGAGGAGAACACTTTTCTAAACACATCTTCATCCTTGCCTTTGGCTGGCAGCATTCGATCGGGTTCGGTTCGGAACTTTGGATCGGATCGTGTTGCTGCATCATGGACCAAGTTGCTGGGCTCGTCACCCCGCCTTGTCAGCACAGCAAACGTCCATTCAGACCGGCCATGTGAATGTATAAATAGCCATGGGGTGATGGGGACACAACTTGTCCTTTTCATGAATGCACCTTTCCTCTATTTGTGATGCACACCACTTGAATCCAAACCGAACCCGAAGAATGCTACCCAGGCCTATCGGCTGTAGAATGCTATGCATACTTAGTGCTGCAATTAGCACTCCTCATCAGACTCGGAAATGCCCTTTCAGTGGTAATATCATCATAGTGTTCATTCAAATTCAACCATTTTTTTGTCTTGTACAATAGGCAATATTCTATAGATTTTTGGTAGCTCACTCCGTGTATAATGGAAACTTAGAAATTCTGAAATTACCACTATTAGGAAAATGAACGTGCATTTGACGGCTACTCTTGTCTGTGCATTAAGCCAAAAATGCTGAGAAACAAATCCATTGGCTTTGTGTATCTAAAGTGCCTTGTTTGAGATAGTATTTAGCCTGGATGATAGCTGATGCTGACAGGCATGGACGGTAGTTCTGAAAAACTCCATTGTATACATACCAACCCAAAAAACTAGTGGCAAACCCGAACCAAACCTGAAAGGAAATCTCACGAGGTAAATAAATCCCTGATCTAATTGCCCATTTGCCGTTTAGATTAAGACTGATAGAAGTACATTTTATAGATCAGAATGCTCCATCTTGGAATGCAAATATTTGAACTACGTTTGCTTAACCATACTGTCTGGCCAGTAGCAGAGATGTTGGGGAGTTCAAAGACTAAGTAAGCAGCAGGTAGTAGGGGCAGAGGGCGGCCACGATGGTGATGGCAACTACACCAATCGGGTTCATTCGGTTCGGGTTGCCAACGATTTTTTTCACAAAACAGACTGAAAACAAAGAGCGTGTACGCGCACACCATTGGTAAAAAAATATCAACCTAGACTCAAATCGAAATCAGTTGATTGATAATTAGACACTCCCTTTATTTTAAAGGGGAGTCAACCAAAAACCTGAAAACATCACATATTTTTGTCCATTTCTCAAACTCCTCCACATATATGCTTTCCATACTTTACACCTTCACATATTTTTCTTGCCCATTTCTCAAACTCCTGGGAGCTGAAAACTGAAATGCAGCGTTCTGGTGAGGTTCGGGTTACGTGGGGCTGGGCAAAGATGGACGTCACTGCAGAATCCTCCTCTCTTGGGATTGGGTGGCTATGATTATATATGTGGTCCACCGTTTACATAAGTACTGCCAAGGACCATTCGGGTTCGGACCGGGTTCTGCTATCGGTTTGGGAGGAAAAGAAGTCTTCAGCAAAACATGGCTCCATTCGCATGCCCAAGGTCACCGTCACGGAGGAGATTGCTTGCCTAAACTCTAAACGCGTCTTCGTTCTTGCCTTTGGCTAGCAGCTTTCGGTATTCAATTTCAGTTTCAGGAAAATTTCAGCTCCTACTGAAATCACCGATATTCGGTGAATTTCAGTGATTTCGGTTTGCATTTCAGCCAAAGGGCTGAAATATTCACTTGAATTCAATTAAAACTTTGAGTTTTTTTTATAAATATTTGGAAAATATTTGAATTCCTGTGTACTACTGAAATTTCTGAAATATTTTGACCGAAACGTAAATATTTCAATGTCTGCTGAAATTAATGAAATTGTGAATTTCGTTGAAATCTCACTGAACATGAAAACCACGCGTTTGGTTCTGAACTTCGGATCGGATCGCGTTGCAGCAGCATGGACCATGTTTCTGTGCTGGTCACCCAGTCACCCTGCCTTGACAGCACTGCCTTCAAGCCGCTGGGCTCCATTCAGACAGGCCATGTGAATGTATAAATAGCCCCTCAAGCAAGCCTTATTGCACCATTCTCTTCTCCAACTCTCAAAGCCCCAACCAGAACCACCCTCTCGGCTGTGCTGCCTCACCACACCACGTACGAGCATTCCTGGAAAAGGAGGCCATGGACATCATCTTCACCATCTTGGCGTCCATCTCCGCCGTGTGCTCCGACAGGAAGAACCTGCCTAAGGCGGTCATCTCCGGAGGGATCTTCAAGGCCGCGGCGGCGCTGTGCCTCGTCTTCTTCCAGGGGCCGGGAGGGGTGTTCCTCCACCACGGGAAGGGTGCCTACTTCCTCTACTACGGCATCCTCGTCGCCATTGCCGTGTTCGGACTCATGGAGGCGGCCGTGGGTGGCTGGGTTTCCGGGAGGCTGGATGACCGACACGCCGCCGGGAAGGCGGTCCTCTCCGTGTCCTTCCTTCCTTTGATCTGTGTGGCGGCGTTCGGGGGCTTCGTTGTCCTGAGAAAGGTGAACTAGGTAGCTAGCTAGCTGAGCCCGCTGTGCCATCCGAGTACATTCTGTATATGAATGTCACACGTATTCTTTTGCTAGGCTGTCAGACTTGGCACAGTTGGTTCAGTGCTGTTGTTGTGTGACATGTACCATTTGATCTCACTTGTACTATATATATATATGTTGTGTATGTGAACTCTGTGTAACCACATACCGCCAATCTCTAAAATAATCAGCAAAGAAAGAACTATTTCCCTTTTGTTACATGCCACCTGAAGACCCTACTGACAGGGATGGGGAAGAGTGGTTTTTCTACACCCCACTTCGGTGCACCCCCGTTACACCCCCTCAAGAAAACATATCAAAACATTTTCAAAAAATCTGAAACTTTTTGAGAATGATTATGAACAAATGTTATGAATGCTTGCAAAGTTTGGTGGTCAAAAAACATTCGAGGAGCTCTGTAAAAAAAAACAAAATCACTCAAAGTTACTCAAAATGTACGTGCACTGTTTGAGCAGATTTTGTAATTTTCTCTTTTTTGTACAGAGCTCCTCGAATGTTTTTTGACCACCAAACTTTGCAAGCATCCATAACATTTGTTCATAATCATTCCCACAAAGTTTCGGAATTTTTTAAAATGTTTTGCTATGTTTTCTTGAGGGGGTGCAGCGGGGGTACACCGAAGGTGGGTGCAGCCACCACTAATTATCTGAAGATCAGACAGTGAGAGATAAAAAAAAAATACACAATAGCTTCAAGGACTAGAGAAATCTAGTTAATATTTTCAGATTCTATAGAATAGAGTAGAATGGAATGAAAAATGATTAACTGAGATTTTGCAAAATTATATCCCTTTCCTTAATGATTCAAACAACTAGACATACATGTGTCAAGAATACAACCAGTTCTCAGGCTGTTTGAAAACAGAGCAACCAACTGAGAATCAGAGGCAACTAACCAACGAGTAATGATTCAATAGTCAAAGCACTACAGAGACTGGTTCTGCTAAGTACGTTATGATTTATTGGCATAGCTAATTCTAGAATACACACACATCTTCCTTGCACAATCCAAGGATAGAAGCTTAGTGTTTTATTTTCTTTCCCTTTCTCTCTTGTTTTCTTTCTCCTTCTCTTCTTCCCTCCACTTTCTCTCCCCTACGGCCCTACCCCCCTGTAACTCTGTCACCTGTGATGGCCTCAAATTTGGGTAATAAAGGTTCAGGCCGGCATAAGCCCACCGTTGACGCGTCAAAAAAAACAAGTATCGGGTAGTAAGAGCAAAATACTAAAATCATTCACAAACTATCACAGTCGAACCAGAACAGAACCCAATCAGGTTCGGCTTGACCTTTGGTTGGTGGCTTTGTCACACATCACATGGGGACACAGCGTTTCCTTTTCGTCAATACACCATTGCTCTTTCTCTGATGCCCCACCACTTGAATCCAAACCGAACCAGAAGCATACTATGCAGGCCTATCGGCTGGACAGAGTAATTATCATTATAATGTTATAAACATACTTAGCGCTGCAATCATCACTCCTTGTCAGTTTGAGAAATGCCCTTTCATCATAGTGCTATTTCTGTTAAACTAAACCCAATTTTCTGCCTTGTACAACTAGTGATGGATATTCGGTTCCCTAGTATTTTGGTAACTGAAAATAAATTCGAAATTGTTGGTATTAGGAAAATAAACGTGCATTTGGCGGCTACTGTGGATTGTGCATTAAGCCCAAAAATGCTGATAACAAAACCCACTGCTTGTATATCCATGGTGCCCGGCCCGATAAATGGCGTTCTTTGAGAAATTGAGCTTGGGTAATTGCTGCACATTGGACCTATAACACAACTTCACAGGTAGCTGCAAAAAAAAAAAACCTTCACATGTGCTTTACACAGACCAATCCGAACAGAAGAGTGGCAAACACGAACCGAACCCGAAAGAAAACCCCGTGGTCAGCCCCCCTGCTTGATTGCCCACTTTGCCAATTGCCATTTAGATTAGGACATCGATGTGACGCATTGTCCTAACCAATGAATCTGAACTGAACCCGACCCGAACATCTCGTTTCTTGACGCAAGTTATTTGTGGAAGGCAAACAAGTCTCTAGAATGGGAAAACTCCAAATCCTGTTTACCAAATGTGATAAACTGGCAGGGACAAATGTGATATGCAATGGCAGTACATTTTAGAGAACCCAGGATTGTTGCATTTTGGAATGATAACATTTGAACTAGGCTTGGTTAAAAGAGACTAAGTAAGCAGCAGCTATCATGGCAGGGGAAGTAGTATGAGGTTCTCAGCACGGCAGAGGGCGATGGCGACGGCGACTGCATACATCGGGTTGGTTCGGTTTCGGGTTGCTTCAGATGCGAATGAAATTCTGCGGCAGCTTCCCTTCCAGCGTGGAAGCAGAACTTGCTGACCACGTACTTTTCATCCTATGTCTTTTCTCCACATCGCTGCCACTGTCCATGCCGTTCTCTATAAATACCCATACCCTCAACCTGAAGGCTGAAACTTGTACTATTCCATTCTGCAAGACCAAAGAAGCAAAACCTCCTCTCCAACATGGCCATCCTCAGTGACATTGCCAACCTCATCTCCGACGCTTGCTCTGACCGGAAGAACCTCCCACGGGCTCTGATCTCCTCTGGTGTCCTCAAGGCCGCCGCGGCGCTCTGCCTCGTCCTGTTCAGGGCGCCAGGGGGCATCTTCCTCCACCATGGCAGGGGGGCCATGTACCTTTATTTCGCTTTGCTCATCGCCGTGGTGGTCTTCGGGATCGTGGAAGCGCTGGTCGGCGTCTGGGTGTCCGGCGAGATGGAGGAGCGGCACGCTTACGGGAAGACGGTCCTCTGGGTGTCCATCCTACCTCTGGTGGTTGTGGCTGCGCTTGGGGGCTTCGGCATTCTGTATAGAGCATGAACTATGTGTGTATCTTGGTGCGGGCGGTGGTGATGCGGGCGGAGGGGAGCAATTTTCCACATCTTGATCCAAGGTTGGGGCACAACGCACCCCTGACCTCTCTACATCGTCCGCCTCTGCTTTCGATCGATATGAAATAAATCATGTCTTAAGAGTAATGAAGTAGTCACAAGTGCAAACATCAAATTAATCAGAAGTAAACTTTTTAGTCTAATTTGTCTGATGCCAATATTTGGCATGCCAATTATTGGCAACACTAAAAAATAGTCTACCAATTGGTTCTGGCCAATCTCTAAAAACTTGGTAATTTTATACCACCCTGTCGCATAATGTAAGACGTCTTTTCACACTAATGTAATGCCAAAAAACGTCTCATATCATGAAAGACATGGAGTACAACTTTTAATTTTATCCAATAGATAATACTAAATTTTTCGAAAAAGGGCGCTTTATTACTTAATAGTTAAATATTACACCCGGCCTCTGCATAACTGGGATGCACACAGCCGAAAGGGTCCTCACACACAAACCAAACAACACTAAATATTGGCATCAACCAAATTAGCCTTGAATAGACCATATAACACTCATATGGGCGATGCAAACCAACCTGTGGTTGGATGGTTAGAGAAACAATGGTATCCCCAGCCCACCAGGGTTCAAGTCCTGGGGCTTGCATTATTCCTGGATTCATTTCAGGATTTTCGACGCTTTCAGTGGGAGGAGACGTTCCCGTCGACGACAAGGCGCCTACGGTGACTTCGTAAATCTCAAGACGATATGCCGGCTCAGTCTCTCGAAGGTGCTCATAGGGGTACGGTGTGCGTGTGTGCGTTCATAAGGATGAGTGTATGCGCGTGTATATGAGCGCTTGCGTCTGTACTGTGTTAAAAAAACACTCATATGGGCGACTGGCTTGGCACAAAGATCGAACATTATTTTTTTCAAAAAGCTTTTTTATTCGGTAATTTTTTTTTCTTTTTATGAATGCATATTACAAATATAAAAATGTACATACATTTGAAAAAAGCATGTATTTAAAAAACATTCATTTTTTTGCAAAAACAATGTTCATTATTTGAAAATCACAATTTTTTTCCTAAAATTCATAAAAAAATGTACGAATTTCTGAATTCTTCTAAAATATCATTGAAAAACAATTAGGTTTTATTTTACATATTTTGAAGATTAATGAACATTTCTAAAATGAACAAATTATTTTTGAAGTCATGAACATTTCTGTCAAACTCACAAACATTTTACAATACATAAAAATCTATCAAGATGTCATTTAAATTTAAATATTCAAATAAAAAAGATCGAAATCACAAGATTCACTAAAACCCGCCTCCAAATGTATATGTAACCTCCTAAACACCGCGTAGCGTCAAACCACGCTGCCAAATGAGCACACCCTGCCAAATGTATAATGTAAGATGTCATTTAAACCATGCGTATTTTCAGAGTATCGATTTTGTTTTTTTTGTCACGCATTTTCAGAGTATCGATTTTGTTTTTTTGTCACGCCTTGAAGGAATGTTATTTCAGGAAGAATTTTTGCACGCAGTTAGAACTTTTCTTAATGTTTTATCACAAAAAAATTCGGAATTTTTTGAACTTTTTTCGAATTGTTTTCGATTTTACTGTTCACCGGGCTCAAATGAGCCCGGCAGCAGAAACTCTGAGTCCCCGTGGGTCGGGCTACTATGAACGTATTTCCCGGTTGCTGTATAGGGCATTTTTCTGCTTACTTCCGTTTTTCATTAAGACCAACCTATTTTTCATTGTTTTTTTCTCTCCGCAAATTTCTTTCTTTCTATTATATATTTGTAAGTTGTATTTTTCCCTTGTCCCTTTTTCTTTCTTCTTTATGCTATTTTATAATGTTTCCTTTCTTGCTTCTTTTTAATTAAATGAAGTTGTATCGAAATGGATGCTCGGTTCGCTAGGGTTGCCTGCCCTAGGCGAACTGGAGGCGATAGCCCAGCCGCCACCACCGCCGGGCGTCGCTCCGGCCGTGTGTGGCCTTCCCTCCGCGCCCAAGCCCTGGCAGGGCGTCGGAGCAACCGCGGCCGAGTCCGCTGATCGATCGCGTGGCCTTCCAAGTCGCCACTGTAAGGGCATATTTATACCCTAATGGTTTTAGTGATTGATGACAATGCGTTTGCGGACTAATCGTGTGCATTAAGGTTTCAGAGAATATCAGGTGGCATGAGACGATTATCTTACCCCTCAGGAAGCAAAAGGAAGACGGTGTCTTTTCGATGATTTAGTGTCGGTGGACTTAAGTCGTAGGAAAATCCGTACTATCAAGAGGGGGTCCGCGGTGGGAAAGTTTGGGAGGAATCATCACGTACACACTCGCACCCCCATTCGTTTCCCGGCAACATGGAGTATCTGCCCTTGCCCTACTCTCCCTGTCTTTCTCTCAGCGGTAATACCGGTCTGGGAAGCGGTAGTACCGCGCTCAGCCGGTACTTCCGCCCCAGCCGGTGGTAGTACCGCTTAGGGAAAGAAGTGAGGGCTGGGCACCTCGCGCGTGGCATCAGACGTATATCTTGGTGTGTATGGTGCCCCGCGCCGGCACCCAGCCGCAGCGGTAGTAGGGGCGGTAGTACTAAGCGGAACTACTGCCGCCCCTTCTACTGGCTCTCTGTTGGGCGGTAGTACCGCTCCAACCAGCGGTACTACCGCTGGAGAGCGGCTGGTTGGTGGGCAACGGCCAGATTCCCCTCTCCTCTATATAAAGGGTCTTCTTCTCCAAGAAGCCCGACCTCTAATCCTTCCCCAAGCTCCATTGTTGCCCAAAGCTCATTCTTGCCCGATCTCTCCCCCTAGCCAACAAAACTTGTTGATACTCTAGGGTTTGGTTGAGAGGGCCCCGATCTACACTTCCACCAAGAGGAATTTGATTCCCCCCACTAATCCCTTGCGGATCTTGTTACTCTTGAGTGTTTGAGCACCCTAGACGGAAGAGGTCACCTCGAAGCCATAGACCATTGTGGTGAAGCTTTGTCATTGGAAGCCTCCAATTCAGTTGTGGAGATTGCCCCAACCTTGTTTGTAAAGGTCCGGCTGCCGCCTCCAAGTGCACCACTAGTGGAATCACGGCACCTCGCATTGTGTGAGGGCGTGAGGAGAATACGGTGGCCCTAGTGGCTTCTTGGGGAGCATTGTGCCTCCACACCGCTCCAACGGAGACGTACTTCCCTTTACCAGGAAGGAACTTCGGTAACACATCCTCGTCTCCATCGGTTCCCCGTGTGGTTATTTCTTACCTTTACTTCACGCAAGCTACTTACATTGTTTATCTTGCTTGCTTGAGTTTCTTGTTGTGTTTAGCATCATATAGGTTGCTCACCTAGTTGCATATCTAGCCAACCTATTTGTTGCTAAGTATTTATTGTTAAAGAAAAGTTAAAAACTGGTAGTTGCCTATTCACCCCCCCCCTCTAGTCAACCATATCGATCCTTTCAATTGGTATCAGAGCTACGTCTCTTTATTAAGGGTTTCACCACCCGAAGAGTATGGTTGGCAAAGAGTTGGGGTCTAGTGAACTCCCCGAGGCCGTGGGTGTGAACACGGTCTCGCGTGAGGGGTGTGAACACGGTCTCGCGTGAGGATTTGAATGAGGCCATAACCTCTCTCAAATCTTCCATGACGATCGAGGTCAAATCCATGTTCAAAGAATTCCTTGATACTCTTAAACTTTCCACCGATGCGGTTCAAGTGGCTAATCCCACTAACTCGACATCGGATGTCAACTCTGGTAAGGTGGGGGCTAGTAGTGAGAAGGACACTCGTTCTCAAGGAATTAATGGGTCGGGGACTTTTGCCTAAGTTCCTCCTTCCTTGGTCTATGGAGGAACGGTACACCCACCTCATATAGTTAATCATGGTCCTCCTCCTAAACATGTTAAGAATGATTTTGCTAATTGGGTTTTCTGTGTCAAGTCTCATTTGGATCACAGCTCAATTCAACTCATGCGAGTCATTGAAGAAGGGTACTACCCTCGTGATCCACGCAACCTCACTCCAAGAGAAGAAGCGGATAAACAGCTAAATTCCTCCGCCTTGTTCATACTCCAAGCTGCTGTTCCTACTGAAGACCTTCCTCACCTACGTCCCTTCACTGTTGCTAAAGAGTGTTCGGAACACATTGTCTCCATGTACAAGGGCAGCTCAAGCATTCAACGGTCAAACTATGAAGTTATCCTTGATCAGTCAGATGAGTTTGTAATGGTAGAAGATGAGTAACCGCGTGAGCTTTATAGAAGGGTGACTGCTCTCGCCGTTGCCCTCAAAGATCATGGCAGCAAGGATGTGGATGATACTTGGGTCAAGCGTAAGTTTCTGAAGGCCATCATGCCCTACAACAAGGCCATGTCTGCGGTCATCCGTCAAAGACCGGACTTTCACACCTTGTCTTCTGGTGATGTGTTGGATGAATTTATTGCAATGAACATCCTGAACACGACAGCTGACAATGCTCTCGCTCGCGTGCAACGGTCAAAGAAATCATCCCCCAACCTTGCTTTGAAGGCCAAGGTCAGTCAAGAGGAAGAAGAAGAAGAAGAAGAAGCAGAGGGTTGCCCCGAGGACACCAAATATGCTTATCATGAGCACATGGCTCTTGCGTCCAGGCAATTTTGGGGCAACAAGAGAAACACAAGGCCCAACTTCTCCAAGAACAACTCAAACGGGTCAAAGGGCAAGCAACGGGTGAGGACCTGCTACAACTGTGGTAATGTGAGTCACTTTGTGGTGGATTGTCCATACGAGAAGAGGGAAGACAATGGTGGCAAGCTCATCCGCAAAGATAAGGCCAAGTCTTTCCCCAACAAGACCAACTTCACCAAGAAGACTTCTCACAAAGTGTTGGTGGCTCAAGAAGAGTATGCATCGGATGATGATGGTGATGATGAAGACACAAGTGGTGAAGGAATGGCAATGGCATCTGTGGCAATTGCATCCTCTACCCCAACAAAGGTGTCACTCTTCGACGCCCCCAATGAGAACCACATCGCTAGGTGCCTCATGGCAAAAGGTATCACCAAGGTAACCTCCAACGCCAAAACCTCAAACATTAAGACTTATGTTTCTTCCACTCCGTGTTTGTTAGATTGTGTGGATGAACTTGAGGAGGCGATAGAGGGTGAGAATGAGTTTGCCAAGTTCTTGTGTAAACTCAAGGGAGAGTCCAAGAAGCACTTTGTTGCTCTCTTGGAACAACTTGGTGAGGCCAATGACACGATTGAGTCTCAAGAAGAATTTCTTGAGGAGATGAGAGGCCATAGTCATGATTATGCCGACGAAATAGCAGATCTTTCTATTGCTCTAGAGGAAGAGCGAGGTCTTCATTTGACTCTTAAGGAGTCACAAAATGACGACTTTGCTAAATTACGTAAAGATTATGATCATGCTATTGTTCTTAACCGTGTTCTTAAATCTGAAAAGGTTGCACTTGGGGTTGACCATGCTCGACTGAAGGATGAGTTTGTCTCTATTGACAATGCTCACAAGGCATTAAAGAGCGTTCATGCTTCTCTTAAAGAGTCGCATGATCAACTCCAAGTAAAACTCACTAAAGAAATTGCCACGTGTCCTCCCTTTGTCTTAATTGATAATGCTTCTGCTACTAACCCGTGTTGTGAGCATGCACATCTTGTGGAGGAAAGAGCAGCTTGAGAAAGGCCTTGTGACATGTATACAAGGTGAGAAGAATCTCAATCAAAAGGAAGTGATTGCAAAGGAAGGGGTTGGGTTTGCACCCAAATCCAAAAAGAAGAAGAAGAAGAAGACCACGCAGGTTCCTCTGATCAAGGAAACATTTGTCAAAGCGGGGAACATTACTCATGAGGAGAAGAAAGACAAGGTTGTGAGTGATAGTGCCAAGAAGGGCAAGATCACTCCCTCCAACAAGGCCGGCGATTTTAACCCCTCCTATGTTTTGTGCCGTGCTAGTGATGGGCATGTTTATGCCAAATATGTTGGTTCTTCTTATGAGTATATTGAGTGGTCTATTTGGGTTCCTAAGACCCTTGTCACTAACATGAAAGGACCCATTCAAGAATGGGTACCTAAATACAAGCATTGATCTATTGTAGGACTTTGCTTCCGGGGGAGTCTCATGGTTGCTCGATAGCGGAGCAACAAATCACATGACCGGAAGCAAGGACTTGGTGGTGGATGTTCGACCTGATTCATCTGTGGCCACCCAAGTCTCATTTGGCGATGATGCAATCTCAAAGGTATTGGGTCTTGGCAAAGTGGTTATCTCTCTGACCTTAACCATTGAGAGAGTCATGCTTGTTGAGACCCTTGCATACAATTTACTTTCCGTTCGTCAACTTGCACTCATGGGTTTTAGTACGTTCTTTGGCATTGATACCGTGACCCTTTTGTGGAGCAAGACTCTTAAAGTAGCCTTTGTTGGGCATGTCGAAAACGGTCTCTATGTGATTAACTTCTCGGAGCGACCCACTAAGACCGCGACATGTCTAATGGCTAAAGTTGATGTGGGATGGTTTTGGCATCGCCGACTAGCCCATGTCAATATGAGATCTTTGCAAAGTCTCCTCAAAGGTGATCACATTCTTGGACTAACAAATGTGAGTTTTGCCAAAGATCGTCCTTGCAGTGCCCGTATCGAAGGAAAGCTGCATGAAAAAGCTCATCGTCCAATTACTACAATCTACTCAAAGAGGACCCTAGAGCTCCTTCGCATGGATCTCTTCGGGCCTCCATCTTTTGACAGCCTTGGAGGAAGAAGATATTGCTTGGTGATTATGGATGATTACTCGAGATACACATGGGTATATTTCTTCAAGAGGAAGAGTGAGACCCAACAGACTGTCATCTACTTTGCAAATGAAGTCCAACGTCAACATGAAGAAAAGATTTTGATGATTAGAAGTGACAACGGCACTGAGTTCAAGAACTACACCCTAGATGAGTTTCTCAGTGATGAGGGGATAAAGCACCAATATTCCACACCTTACACCCCTCAACAAAACGGTGTTGCGGAGAGGAAGAACCGGACGTTGATGGATGCGGCAAGAACCATGATGACAGAGTTTAAATCTCCGTACAACTTTTGGGCCGAAGCCATCAACACAGCGTGTCATGCATCAAATCGGCTCTATCTCCGCAAATGCTTGAACAAGACTCCTTATGAGATTCTTACCGGGAAAAAGCCCAACCTCAAATACTTCCGGGTGTTCGGTTGTAAGTGTTTCATTCTCAAGAAAGGTGTTCGTTTGTCTAAATTTGAATCTAGAGCCCATGAGGGCATATTTGTTGGTTATGCTGCAAACTCTCATGCTTACCATGTCCTCAACAAGTCCACGGGACTCATTGAGGAGACGAGTAACGTAGAGTTTGATGAAAATAATGGCTCCCAAGTGAAGCAAAGTGGTCTTTGTGATGTAGGTGATGAAATTCATCCCCAAGCCATAAGAAGAATGGGTGTGGAATACTTCCTACCCGTTGAGGAACCCCTTGTGGCTGAAGGAGAAGGACAATATTCCACTCAAGTGGAACCATCACCGACGCACGACCCACACGCTTCCGAAGAACGTAGTGAAGGCCCTCAACCCCGTGATCAAGATCAAGGGCAAGATCAACTTGCTAGTGATGTTTCTACTTCACATGATGCTCAAGATCTTGTTCACACCCCCGTGCAAGCTCAAGATCAAGATGAAGCTCAGGACCAAGATCAACTTCAAGATCAAGGTCAAGCTAAAGATCAAGATCATGCTCAAGATCATAAGCAAGCCGGTGCTAGTACCAAAGCTCGTCAAGTTACCAAGTCTCAACTTTCCATGGAGGAAATTCTTGAAAGACGAGCTGCCACGATTGCTTCCAAGCTTCAGAAAAAGCAACACCCCCTAGAGAACGTCTACGGTAGCTTGAAAAGAGGGGTATCTACTCGTCGTCAATTAACAAACTTTTGTGCACATCATACGTTTGTTTCTTGCTTTGAACCCCTCAAGGTACAAGATGCGCTCGAAGACGAGGATTGGCTTGAAGCCATGCATGATGAAATCAACAACTTCGAGCGCAACAAAGTGTGGTGATTGGTGCCAAGACCAAAAGAGAATCATAATGTCATTGGAACCAAATGGATCTTTAAGAACAAGCAAGATGCACATGGTATCATCATTCGCAACAAGGCTAGACTGGTGGCTCAAGGCTACTCCCAAGTCAAGGGTATCGACTACGGTGAAACCTTTGCCCCTGTTGCTCGCCTTGAATCTATTCGCATGTTGCTTGCTTATGCTTCTCATCATGATTTCATATTATATCCAATGGATGTGAAGAGTGCTTTTCTTAATGGTCCACTTAAGGAGTTGGTATATGTCAAGCAACCCCCGGGGTTTGAGGATCCCAAGTTCCCCAATCATGTATACGTTCTCGATAAGGCACTCTATGGCCTTAAACAAGCCCCATGTGCGTGGTATGAGCACCTTACCGAGATGTTGCAAGATCGTGGGTTTGAAATTGGGAAAATCGACCCCACTCTTTTTACTAAGAGGGTTAACGGGAACTTGTTCGTATGCCAACTATATGTAAATGATATTATCTTTGCTTCATCTAACAAAGCTTTTAATGATGAGTTTGCTGTACTAATGACCAAAGAGTTTGAGATGTCTATGATGGGAGAGTTGAAGTTCTTCCTTGGATTCGAAGTAAAGCAACGAAGCCAAGGAACCTTCATCAACCAAGCAAAATACACTCAAGACATGCTCAAGAGGTTCAAGATGGATGAGCTCAACCCTCCCAAGGCCAATACTCCAATGCCGCTCAAATGCCAACTTGACAGTGATCCCAATGGTAAAGCTGTGGATCAAAAGGTATATCGCTCCATGATTGGATCTCTGCTTTACCTTTGTGCATCTAGACCGGATATCATGTTGAGTGTGGGAATTTGTGCAAGATTTCAAGCTGCACCTAAGGAGAGTCACTATGTGGCTGTCAAGCGAATCTTTCGATATTTGGCTCATACCCCAAACTTTGGCTTATGGTACCCCAAAGGTGCTTCATTTGATCTCATTGGATATACTGACTCGGATTGGGCGGGAGACCGTGTGGAAAGGAAGTCCACTTCCGGAGGCTGCCAATTTCTTGGTCGCTCTCTGGTAAGTTGGTCTTCAAAGAAACAGAACTGTGTTTCTCTCTCGTCCACCGAGGCTGAGTATGTAGCCGCCGCAAGCTACTGTGCTCAGATCCTTTGGATGAGGCAAACCTTAAAGGATTATGGTGTCAACTGTGACAAAGTGCCTATTTACTGCGACAATGAGAGCACGATCAAGATCTCCAACAACGCGGTTCAACACTGCAAGACGAAGCATATTGAGATTCTGTCATCAGTTCATCCGGGACCACATCAAGCGCGGAGAAATTGATCTTATTCATCTTTATACCAAGGAACAACTTGCAGATATATTCACGAAGCCATTAGATGAAGCAAGATTTCGCGAGTTAAGGCATGAGCTAAATATCATCGATTCGAGCAATGTGACTTGACTTAGTGCACACCCCACCACACTCATCATTTTGTCATGTTTAGATGTAGGCATGGATTTAGGGGGGAGTCTAGTTCTCTCAATGAACTATCCCTCCTCCTATTATGCATAAACTAATCAAAGTCTTTCACATCCGCCATTTTTGATGGTTTTTGTGCTTCAAAGACGAGTTTTGGTCATGGGCCCAAGGTTCAAATCTTCGCGGTGCCATACCATTTGACTCAAACATAGGTGGCCTCGGCCACCGCCCCTCCTAGCGAGGCATTTGCTTTTGAGAAACACATTTCTATGTTTTCGGGGTCACTCCAACCTTTTGATTTGTTTTGGATCGGCATCATCGGAGTGTTTTCTGATTTTTTGAATGGTTTTGTTGTCTCCAACCCTTTCACGAAACAAAATCTTGCATAAGCCACTCTCTTGGTTTCTTTTTCTGCCTTGATGTTGCCCAGAGCGGTACTACCGCTGTATCGGGCGGTAGTACTAAGTGATACTACCGCACGGACCATCGGTACTACCGCCGGAGCGGTTCTACCGGGCCTCCTGCCGCTGTGTAGAACCAGGGCGGTACTACCGCCTATGAGTTCCCACGAAGGGATATGGGGCGGGGCAGGGGAAGTCTCTACTTCCCCATACCCATTCACCCCTGTCTCTCGCGGCTCTCTCTCTCTCCACGCGCATCCATGGCCGGGGAGGCCACAGCTGGATCTCCGATTCCGGCCAATCTTTCGAAAAACCGTCCGGAGGAGTTGATCTCCATCCCTCCCTCTCGCCATGGACTCTGGTATTGTCCCGTTTTTCTCTCCCTAGGTTCTCCTATTTTTGAATCTAGTTATTGGACAATGCATGGTAGTTCCATTTGTTTTGGGTCAAATCCGGGCGTGTCTCTCCTATAAAAGCTTGTTAGGAAGTGTTTCTCAAGGTTTTGCAGTCAAATATGTGCACTTGACATCCCCGGTAGTACCGGTTCTCACCGGCGGCTGTAGGTTCGCTGCAGTTTATGCCCGAGCGGTACTACTGCCCCTTTGGGCGGTAGTACTAAGCGGTAGTACTAAGCGGTACTACCGCTGGAGATGCCAACTGTCCATGTTTTTCTACAAAATCTTCAGAATTGTTTCATTTTTGTTGATTGTTTTTGGCTTATGCAAACTGGTTTACACTCTGTTTTTCTCGTTTGGTGTTCTTGTTTGGTTTCCATGTGGTAGTAGGAGGAACCCGAGCCATGAGACCGGATCCAAGCGACCGCGCATCTCAGAAGAAGGCGACAGCTCAGCCAACCCTCCCAGGCAGCAGACAAAGAAGGTTGCCTCCAAGAGGTCGCAGCCATCCCTGGACAAGTTCCCTCTCAAAGATTACTGGGACATCCGCCGTCACGATCCATATGTCACTCCTCAAGAGAATGATGTTCGCAACCGTCCCTTCTGAACCAAGCAGCAGTTGCGTGTTTACAATGACATGCTTCTGGGTAAGGAACACATCTTTGTGCCAAATGTCAAGTCGATTGATATGGAGTGCTTGGAAAAGAATGCCCAATACTTTGGCCAGGCTATTGAGCTCTGTCAGAAGCTTCAGCTCACTCATCTCATGGAATTCAACAAAGACTTTAATGCTGAGATGATTGCCGTGTTTTATGCTACCGTTCACTTTGGGACTGATGATGCCAGGACTTTGACTTGGATGACTAATGGGAGGAAATTGTCTGCTACATGGAAGGAGTTCATGGACCTTCTTTACGTTGAGGACAGGGGGCTCGATGACCCTGTCGGTTTCCGCCCTCACAAGGAACCTACGCCAACTCACAAGCGCCAACTTTGGCCCTACTCCACTGAGAAGGTATCCAACACCACTGGCAAAACTACTTATGTTCTGCAGCCGTTCCTTGATATTATGCACCGCATATTCCGGAACACCTTGTTTCCTTGTGTTGGCAACTTGGACATGGTGCACTCCTACCTGGTGGATCTGTTGCTCTTCTGTCAGCATATGAAGGCCTCTGCTGAGGTGCCTGCTCTGGATATTTCTCACATCATGTGGTCTGAACTGCACTCTGCTGTCTTTGATCGTAAGGTTCCTATTTATGGCCCGTTCTTGATGCTTCTTCTTGAGAGCACGTGGGCTAAGACCCATCCAGGCATCCCCTTTGAGCATGGTGAGGTGGTTTCTCATAAGGTTGTGCAGCTCCGTCAGAAGGACAAATGGGCAAACTATGTTGCTCCCGAGGCTGTTTTGGGTGATGATGATGTTGAGGATGAAGATAAGGATGACGATGATGATGAGGACTTTGTGGTCCAGGGTAATGCAGCTCCTCGTTCGGCACCCTCTCTGGCTGAACCATCTTGGGCTAAGAAGCTCAAGGAGAAGATGAAGAAGTTGTTCTGTGTACAGGCTAAGGGTCAGTATAGGGCTCATGTTGCTGAGAAGGAAGCTAGACGATGTCACAAGGCTCTTGGCAGACACGCTGGGTTGGAGGTTCCCAGTGGTTCTGAGGAGGTCATTACTGATGAGGAGGTCTAGATCTCACGGCACTGCAAGGAGTCTGACGATGATCTGCCTGGCTCTTCTGCTCCTGCTCCACCCGGCACCGTTTCCCACACTCCAGAGTCCGGAGAGTACTGATGATGGGTCCTCGTGTTCTGCCACTTGTGTGTCTTAGTCCTCCCTGCCCTTTTGGTGTCTCGCTGCCAAAGGGGGAGAGAGTGTAGGGATTTGCCGAGTCACGAGCATGCGTTTGCTTTCCGAGTTGCTTTCTTTTATGTCATTGCTCATGAACTCTTTCTAGTTGCCTTGCTTTGCTTTGCTTATGGTTGTGAGACATCTGTCACTTCGTCGTATGATGTAAGACATATGCTACCCTTAATTATCCTTATATGTCTCATTCTGTGAGTTAGTTTCATTATACCATCTGTGTTATACTCTCACATAGTGCTCCTTACTTAGTTTTCTATGTCATATTATATATTGTTGCAAGGAGTATTCGTCTCTAAAATATAGGGGGAGTGTTGATCCTAGCATGTGTGTTTTGCATTCCAAAAGCATATCAAATATAGCACACATCTAGGGGGAGCCCGTCTATATTTTGTAGACTTTTGGGTTTGCTTTCTTTCTCTTATTTATTTTCTATGCAAATCCAGTGTTGTCATCAATCCACCAAAAAGGGGGAGATTGTAAGGGCATATTTATACCCTAATGGTTTTGGTGATTGATGACAATGCGTTTGCGGACTAATCGTGTGCATTAAGCTTTTAGAGAATATCAGGTGGCACGAGACGATTATCTTACCCCTCAGGAAGGAAAAGGAAGACGGTGTCTTTTTGATGATTTAGTGTCGGTGGACTTAAGTCGTAGGAAAATCCGTACTATCAAGAGGGGGTCCGCGGTGGGAAAGTTTGGGAGGAATCATCACGTACACACTCGCACCCCCATTCGTTTCCCGGCAACATGGAGTATCTGCCCTTGCCCTACTCTCCCTGTCTTTCTCTCAGCGGTAGTACCGCTCTGGGAAGCGGTAGTACCGCGCTCAGCCGGTACTTCCGCCCCAGCTGGCAGTAGTACCGCTTAGGGAAAGAAGTGAGGGCTGGGCACCTCGCGCGTGGCATCAGACATATATCTGGGTGTGTCTGGTGCCCCACGCCAGCACCCAGCCGCAGCGGTAGTAGGGGTCGTAGTACTATGCAGTACTACCGCCGCCCCTTCTACTGGCTCTCTATTGGGCGGTAGTACCGCTGGAGCGCGGCTGGTTGGTGGGTAACGGGCAGATTCCCCTCTCCTCTATATAAAGGGTCTTCTTCTCCAAGAAGCCCGACCTCTAATCCTTCCCCAAGCTCCATTGTTGCCCAAAGCTCATTCTTGCCCGATCTCTCTCCCTAGCCAACAAAACTTGTTGATACTCTAGGGTTTGGTTGAGAGGGCCCCGATCTACACTTCCACCAAGAGGAATTTGATTCCCCCCACTAATCCCTTGCGGATCCTGTTACTCTTGGGTGTTTGAGCACCCTAGACGGAAGAGGTCACCTCGAAGCCATAGTCCATTGTGGTGAAGCTTCGTGGTGTCGTTGGGAGCCTCCAATTCAGTTGTGGAGATTGCCCCAACCTTGTTTGTAAAGGTCCGGCTGCCGCCTCCAAGTTCACCACTAGTGGAATCACGGCACCTCGCATTGTGTGAGGGCATGAGGAGAATACGGTGGCCCTAGTGGCTTCTTGGGGAGCATTGTGCCTCCACACCGCTCCAACGGAGACGTACTTCCCTTTACCGGGAAGGAACTTCGGTAACACATCCTCGTCTCCATCGGTTCCCCGTGTGGTTATTTCTTACCTTTACTTCACGCAAGCTACTTTCATTGTTTATCTTGCTTGCTTGAGTTGCTTGTTGTGTTTAGCATCATATAGGTTGCTCACCTAGTTGCATATCTAGCCAACCTATTTGTTGCTAAGTATTTATTGTTAAAGAAAAGTTAAAAACTGGTAGTTGCCTATTCACCCCCCCCTCTAGTCAACCATATTGATCCTTTCAGCCACGATCCTGCCTTGTCCAATCTGGAGTACGATGGTTGGAGTCTGTATGGATCAGGATACGAGGAGGATTCAGGGCGCCCTAACCCCTGTCCCAGTGAGACGGATGCGCCTGCCTACATTAAGCCATCTAGGGCTACGACGGGACTGCAGAAATAAGTACGCAAGCCACCAGACCACGTCGCCTATGCTGCTATGTCGTCGAGGTTCCCTGGGATGGCGACGTCTGCGCACGAGGCGGACAAGTCGCCGCTGGTGACAGAGAACCTGAAGGTCGGTGGGAGCACATACAGGGCTCCCTCTGTGGATGCTGCTTGCCCAAAGCCTTCCAACAGGGGATCCTCGGCTGCCGGGCAAATCAACCCATTAGGAGCAATGAATATCCTAAGTTGGAACTGCCGAGGAGGGGGGAACCTTCGGACAGTTTGAGATCTTGTGAGTCTGGTGCAGGCTCATTCTCCTAGTATCATTTTTCATTGTGAGACTAGACAGTTTAACAATAAAATGAAGACGTACCGTGCCAGGTTAGGGTTGAGAGGTTTTGATGCTTTTGATTGTGGTGGGCGTAGTGGTTGTCTTGCTTTGTTTTGGCACAAGTCAGTGAGTCTTGTTGTAAAAGAAATTAATGAACGATATATTGATGCGTATGTCACTGGTGTGGCGGGTGAGCCACTTTGGAGGCTTACCTGTGTCTATGGCGAGCTCAGGACGGAGGACCGCCACCGCATGTGGTCCCTCCTCCGTAATCTTCACCAACAGGCAGATATGCCGTGGATCGTGGTGGGAGATTTCAATGAAGCTATGTGGAGTTATGAGCACTTCTCCGATACACCGCGGTCCACAGGTCAGATGGTTGATTTTCGTGATGTTCTTGAAGTCTATGGTTTGGGCGATCTTGGTTTTGCAGGCCTTCCTTACACTTTTGATAATCGGAGAGGGGGCGGGCGAATGTAAAGGTCCGCCTTGATCGTGCCGTCGCTAACAATGCATGGAGAGACATATTTGCTCATGCCAGGGTTGTTCACCTGGTGGCGCCTCGTTCAGACCACCTGGCTATCCTGCTCCGGTGCATGCTGGAAGAGCCACGTCCGACGCCAGGGAGGACATGCAGACAGTACAAGGTCATGTGGGAGAGGGATCTGTCTCTCCCTGAGGTAATTATGAACGTGTGGACTGAGATGGGTTCTATGCTTCATCTTGGTGATATTGCTTCTGGTTTGGGTAGCATGATGCAAAAATTGCAAGATTGGAGTCGAAAAAAGTTTGGTAATGTTATTAAGGAAATTAATAAATCTCGCTCTCGCCTAGAGGAGCTAATGCCTATGAATGCAGACAGGAAGGAAATAAGGGAGGCGACCGACCGGATGAATGAACTCCTGTATAGAGAGGAAATGATGTGGATGCAAAGATCTCGTATTGCTTGGCTGCGGGAAGGTGACCGTAACACTCGGTTTTTTCATCGGAAAGCGGTATGGCGTGCTCGTAAGAACCGCATTAAGTCAGTCATTAATGACACAGGGGTCGTGCATAAGGACCATGAGTCCATGGCGGCCATGGCTACGGACTATTTCTCTAAGTTGTTTACTGCTGATACATCCCTTTACGTGGATCCAATGATTGATTTGATTAACTCTCGTGTAACTAACCGCATGAATGATGGCCTCTGCGCAGATTTTACAGACAAGGAGATAGTTGATGCTCTGTTCCAGACTGGGCCACTTAATTAAGGCGCCGGGTCCGGACGGCTTCCCTGCCCGTTTTTTCCAACGAAACTGGGCAGTCATGAGGGACCAAGTCATTGCCGGGGTGAAGGAGTTCTTCCGCACAGGGGTAATGTTAGAGGGAGTGAACGACACTTACATCGTTCTCATCCCAAAGGTGGATAACCCTGAGAGGCTCACTGAGTTTCGGCCCATAAGCTTATGCAATGTCATATATAAGGTGGTGGCAAAGTGTCTGATGAATCGGTTGAGACCTATTTTGGACGAGATCATATCTCCTGAACGGAGCGCTTTTGTCCCTGGACGGATGATCATAGATAATGCGTTAATTGCCTTTGAGTGTATTCACTTTATTCAGCAGGAGAAAGACCCTAATAATAGCTTCTGTGCTTACAAGCTTGATTTATCAAAAGTGTATGACATGGTAGACTAGATCTTCTTGGAGCGAATGATGCAAAAGTTGGGCTTCGCTCGCCGGTGGGTGAATTGGATTATGGCTTGCGTCACCTCGGTGAGATACACAGTTAAATTTAATGGAACCCTCTTGGACTCGTTTGCACCGTCGCGTGGTCTTCGGCAAGGTGATCCTCTGTCCCCGTTTTTGTTCTTATTTGTGGCTGATGGGTTGTCTGCTTTGTTGAAAGATGGAGGGGAAAAAGGTGATTACACACCGCTGAAAATATGCCAAAGAGCTCCGGGTGTATCACACTTATTGTTCGCGGATGACACACTGTTGTTCTTCAAGGCGGAGGAGGAACAAGCAAAAAAAGTACAAGAAGTGTTAAATACATATGAGAAAGCTACTAGACAATGTATTAATCCGGTCAAGTGCAGCGCACTGTTTGGGAACGCATGCGCTATGGAAAATCAGGATGTGGTAAGGGCAACTCTTCACATTAGTACGGTGACTTTTGAGGAGAAATACCTAGGGCTTCCAACGCCCGATTTTCGCATGTCGCGAGGTAAATTTCAGAATCTGCAATCATGACTGCTAAAGAGAATTATTGCTTGGGGCGACACCCTCTCTCTTGCAGGCAAGGAGACCATGATTAAGGCTGTAGCTCAGGCCATTCCAACATATATTATGGCTGTTTTCAAGCTTCCTATGTCAGTTTGTGATGACCTGAACAGAATGGTCCGAAATTTCTGGTGGGGTTCAGCGGAGGGTAAGAGGAAAACGCACTGGTTGGCATGGTCGAAAATACAAGCACAAAAATCCAAGGGTGGTTTGGGATTCAGAGATTTCCGCATATTCAACCAGGCCCTCCTCGCCAGACAGGCTTGGCGCTTGCTAAGTAAGCCTAACAGTTTATGTGTGCAGGTTCTCAAGGCTCGTTATTATCTTGATGGGCGACTCGAGGACACTGTCTTCTCGGGCAACGCATCTTCAACCTGGCAGGCTATCCAGTATGGCCGCGATCTCCTGAAGAAGGGCATCATCTGGCGCGTCGGTGACAGGCAGATCATTCGTATCTGGCGCGATCAGTGGATTCCTAGAGAGCCCTCATGCCAGACCATCACGCATCAGGGCACCTGTCGCCTTCGGAGGGTGGCGGAGCTCCTGGATGGAGGGAGCTCGTGGCGCATGGACCTTCTCCGACGTTACTACCTTCCTGCAGACGTTGACGCGATCACCAGCATCCGGACATCGCACCGCATCATGGACGACATCATCGCATGGGCACCAAAGAAGAACGGTATCTTCACCGTTCGTTCTGCCTACTGCCTTGCCATGGACGAGCGCGAGTGTCCATTGGCTACCACCACGAGCAGGGCACCGGATGGCCGTCGCGCCATCTGGAAGATCATATGGGGGTGTGATAACCCACAAGTGTAGGGGATCGTTTGTAGCCTTTTTAGATAAGTAAGAGTGTCGAACCCAACGAGGAGCTAAAGGTAGAATTAATACTCTCTCAAGCTCTATCGACCACTGATACAACTCTACGCACGCTAACGCTTACTTTACCTAGAACAAGTATGAAACTAGTTTGCGGGAATAAAACTAGAAGTACTTTGTAGGTGTAAAGATAGTTTTGCAAGATAATAAAGAATGTGGGAATAAAAGTTAGGTGCTGTTTTAATTAAAGAACAATAAAGTAAATATGGCGAGTGTGGAAAAATGGTGATAGGATTTGCGAGATTGTCCTAGGCAATCGATAACTAGATCGGTAATCATCATTGCAGTTTTATATGAGGGAGAGGCATGAGCTAACATACTTTTCGTACTTGGATCATATGCACTTATGATTGGAACTCTAGCAAGCATCCGCAACTACTAAAGATCATTAAGGTGAAACCCAACCATAGCATCAAACATCAAGTCCCCTTTACTCCCATATGTAAACAACCCCCTTACTCGGGTGTAAGCTTCTGTCACTCTAGCCACCCACTATAAGCGTATCATGAACATATTGCAACACCCTCCGGCGTGAATCTTTCACGTGTGCGCCTCACGGAAAGCACCTTAGGACAGCACCAAGATAAACCACGCAGCTCAAACCAATCAAGATTATCAATCAACCCATAGGACAAAAGGGAACTACTCAAACATCATTGGATAACAATATATAGCATTAAGCACCATGTTCAAGTAGGGGGTACAGCGGGATGCGAGAGAGTGGACCGCTGTAGATAGATGATGGAAGGTGATGGTGGTGCTGTTGACGGTGGCGAAGTTGTTGGTGTAGATTGCCGTCACGTTGGATGCCACGGCGGCGCTCCGGCGCCACCGGGAGAGAGGGGGAGAGAGTCCCCCCTCCTTATTCTTCTTCCTTGGCCTCCTCCCTAGGTGGGAGGAGGGTTTCTCCTCTGGTCCATGGCCGTCATGGCTTCCGGAGGGCAGCAGCCCCTCCGAGATTGGATCTCTCTCTCTGTTTCTCTTCTGTTTCCGCGACTGTTTTCGGACCCCTTCACCGTTTCTTAAATATCCGGAGATCCGTAACTCCGATCGGGATGAAATTTTGAGGGATTTTTATCGCAAAAATATCTTTCTTGCGCCAGAAGGAGAGCCACAACCGACCTAAGGGCTGGCCACAAGCCATCTGGCCGCGCCCCAGGGGGCGCGGCCGGTTGGCTTGTGAGGCCCTCGGGCATCGTCTTGCGTTGATTCCGACTCTCAAAATTCACATATGTTTCAAAAAAAATCTTCGTAAATTTTTATCGCGTTTGGACTTTGTTTGATATGGAATTTCCGCGAAACAAAAAACGCACAAAAATCAGGAACTGGCACTGGGCACTGGGTAAGTAATTTAGTCCCAAAAATATTATAAAATGTTGCCAAAAGTATATGAAAGTTGTAGATTATTGGCATGAAGTAATCAAAAATTATAGATACGACAGAGACGTATCAGCATCCCCAAGCTTAATTCCTGCTCGTCCTCGAGTAGGTGAATGATAAAAAGATAATTTTTGATGTGGAATGCTACCTAACATAATCTTGAACAAATGTCTAATCATGACATGAATATTAAGATACAAGTGATTCTAGGCAACAGTCTGACAGAAAGACATCCATACTGAGGTTTACTAGCAACAATCATGTCCTTTCGAAATAGCAATGCCAAAGAATGTTATCACTACAAAATCATATAGCCTGTCATGCTTGGTCTTCCTAGCATAAAGTATAAATCATGAGCACCCCGGTGTCAAGCCAAGCAATTGAATCGTACTTTTTTAATGTGCATCAACTTTTTCAATGCGTAGATCGTTGGGTTGGTGAGACACGCACGTCGACCCTGACGATTACTGCGATGTTGTGCCTCGATGGAGGCTGCGGGCTAGCGCGGTGCAGGTGACTTTTGTCCCCTACTGGACGTGCTCCCGACGATGGACGGCCTGCTGGCTGGCGCGGCGATCGCCAACTAGTTCCTCCCCTCTCACCCACCCCTCCCCCCCCCCCCCACACACACACTAGTGAAATATGGTCCGACCAAGGTAGGTTTTCTCCCCGAGCTGTTTTGGAAAGTCTTTCTTTTGGTTTCCCAGGACGGCTTTTGTGTTCCTTTTCTTTTTTTTCTTTATTTTTATTAAATTCACAATTTTTTTCAAATCCACGCACATTCTTTAATTCTTTAGAACAGTTTCAAATTCATGAATATTTTTCAAATTTGCAAACATTTTTACAAATCTTGCCTTTTTTCAAATTCATGAATTGTTCTTAATTCGCAAACTTTTTCCAAATTCATGTACATTCATGAATTTTTAAGATTTCGTAATGTACAATGATCGATTTTTTAAAACTCAGTGAACATTATTTTAATACATGACAAATATTTTTGTTAAACACGACGATCATTTTTTATGACATCATGAACTTTTTTTCAGTAATCAGTGAACGTTTTCCAAATACATGGTGAACATTTATAATATACTTCAAACACTTTTTAAACTATTGTTGAACATTTTTTAACACATTAAACATTGTTTTATTCCACACTAAATACTTTTCAAAATTTCTTGTATTTCTGGAAAGAGGAAAAGAATTAAAAAATCCGAAGAAAAATGAATAAACACAGAATAATGAATACACAGCGCTGCCTGACTACATCAATTTGGGTTGGCAGGTTACTGGGTCGGCCCCTTGCGCTTCGCTTCAAGCGTAGCCTGTCTATTGACGCCAATAGTCATCAATGAGGAACTCTCGTTCGTTACGAGCGAGACAAAGCCCCTCGCAGAAAACACTATTTGGCACGTGTTACCCTAGATAGTGCTCACACACAGAGTGGGACGTTTTGGAGGACGAGCTCCATGGAGCTCGTTTTTTTGAAAAATTCAAAAATCATATTTTTAAGTTTCAAAAAATTCTGAAAAAAATCATACTGTTCGAATGTATTTCAACGTCAGATTTCACACACATGTATTATACCCTAATGAATAAACACAGAATAATGTACTGTTCACCCGTTCAAAAAACACAATTTTGTTTTTTTTGTGTAGCTCTCACCCTAATGTATTTCATCGTCAGATTTCACACACATGTATTATACATCCGTATGAACGTGTATGATTTTTTCAGAATTTTTTGAAGCTTAAAAATATGATTTTCGAATTTTTCAAAAAAACGAGCTCCATGGAGCTCGTCCTCCAAAGAGCATTTTTGTCACACACATCCCTATACACTACTCCCACTGTACCAAAATACTTGTAGTTGGAAGAACTTTTATTAGTTTCCCCAGCTACAAGTATTTCGGTACAGAGTTATTAGTAACTTTGTTTTTCCACCGGTTTTAGGATGGTTTTTCCTTTGTTTTTTCAGGACAAATTTTATTCGTTCTCCTTCCTTTTCTCACAAATCTGCGAATATTCTTTTCAAGTTCCTAATTTTTTATAAATTCATGACCATTTTGTCTAATTCAGATTTTTTTGATATTCATCACTATTTTTCAAATTAACAAAGGTTTATAAATTAATGAAGTTTTTTGAAATCGCGACCTTTTTTCAAATCCATGAACATTTCTTAGTTTTTTAAATTCACGAACATTTTTTAGATTCCTGTTTTTTTAACTCATGAACTTTTAAAACTTTCACCGACATTTCGTTAAAAGTTGATGGTCAACCAGACAGCCAACCAGTGATGGTCAAATCCATGAAAATGTTTGGAATTTAGAAATTTTATCACAATAAAAAAGTTCGCAATTTAATGATATTTTCACAATTTTTCAATTTTGAAAACGTTTTTTGAATTTGTGAACAATTTTTTAATTCATTAACAAAAGTTTGAAACCCAATGTTATTTTTTGAATTTGTAAATTCGTTTAGAATTAATGAACATTTTCCCTAATCGGCAAGTATTTTTCGAAATCTGTGAACGGTTTTTGAATTCACAATTTTTTGGAATCCACGAGCAGTTTTTCAATCCACAAGCATTTTTCAAATCCGCAATTGTTTTTGAATCCACAAACATGTTTCAATTCATGAACATATTGCGCAATCCTCAAACATTTTTTCAAATCCGCGAATATGTTTTGAATTCATGAACTTTTTTCATTTTCATGAACATTTTTTGGAAAATGCAAAAAAATGCAGAGTCATAATTTCTTTTAGTTCACCTATATTTTTAAAAAAATTGCGAAATTTTTCTTTACATTTTTTTAGTTTTTTATGTTGTAAAAAACAGAAGGAAAAAACCCACAAATCGAACCTAGGCTACGCTACAAGAGTTAGCAATCCAAAGTATTCGGCTGGTCCACCCGATGCCTGCGATGTGAGCTTTAGTTTAACTTTACTTCTAATTTGGTTTAGCTTTAGTTCAAATTTGAACTAATGCCACGACACTTGTTTTGTATCGGAGGTAGTACTATGTATAAGCATGTCTGTACTCTAGCAGGGTTGGGTGATGAAAAAAGAAAGGAAGTTGTAATCTATTCATGTCGAGTACTTATGACCTGAAACGGATGTTAAATGTCAGTGCTTGTTAAAAGAGTAAAAGTAACCTTGCTAGTGGTGAACTGCAAAGCTGCTAGTGTGAGTCTGAAACATGCGAGCGAGCTGTATTGGTAAATTATTGTGTTGTATTCATCTGATAAGAGGGGCAAGAGTGCTGGGGATGAATAATATCTGCTGGGCTTTAGCGTGGAATTTTTCGGGACCAATGAGTCGTGTGAGCGGCAAAGGACTTATCAAAGAGAAGTTCCTCGGAGTTCTTCCTAGAGATACGAAATCACACCTTTGTCTCTCTGCAAACTGGCCTGACCAACTTGCAGTTCTATCTTGTGTTTCTTTGACAGGTTAGTTCCTACACTGTTTCAGTAGTATTACCACACTGAACTTTCTAGTGTTGAATTAATTCTAAATGTGTGAGAGCAATGGCATCATGAAACAACTGCTGAAGGGGCAATGTCGCAAGAACTTTCAAAAAACATGCCTTGTCAGCTAAACTGCCAAGTGCATGTGCAACTCACCACTTAAGACATCACTTAACATAAAGGAAGCATTCTTATGAAATGGTAACACAACAACACCTGACAAGTTGATGAGGTTCAAGAACTGCATTTGGCAAAAAAATAAGGTTGAGAAGAATGCGCCTTCGCCACTGACCATGCTGCTGAAAATCCACCTTCTGGTTGGTTAACGGATAAGCTGAAGGAAGTCATACAAGTACTGACAAGCTAGATCACCATTCACAGAATTGATGTTCAGTTACAGAGTTACTGCCCAATGTCAAAACATGGAAAATGAAATGAACAAGTACACAAGAACTGAAAACTCGGGACAACAAAGCACCGTCAATACCAGAATACAAATAAATGCACTGACAATAGTCCAACAAGTTGAGACTCCTCACTGACACATGCCCCTGGATCCTCCTTTGTTGCATAGAAGGTTCATAAAATGGTCAAGCAAGCAGTGTGTCGACATAGCTCATCCATTGCGCCTTCAGACTGGGGTTGTTTGTATTACCACTGAGCATGAAACAGAGATGAGCAGGAACTCTTCCCACCGCAGGAGACAGGTTCAGAATGTACGTCCTCTGGCAAAGGCCATCCCAAATTTCTGACGGAGGTCTGATTATAAAATTCATTTCCCAGCATCTCTGGATCTGTCTTCTGAATGCAGTCAAGGAACTGAAAATAACCAACTTGTTTTTAGTTCAGAACATGTGGTGAATAATAAACAGAGACGAAAAAAAGCAGGTTTACCTGTTGAAGATTTCAGATTTCTGATATGGCAGCGCAATAGCAGGTAGGCTTTTCCGACATGGCGGCATAAATCCCCAGTTTGTTTTCTGAAACCCCAGCAACTGGAGAGGAGAGGTACTGATTATCGAGACATCAAAATCAAGATGGCCACATGGGTACGAGGTTCTGATTATCTACTGACCTCCCAGCGTTCATCTATCTTCCCCGTTATCATGACCGTGTGAGGACGAGGTTCTGAAGTGAAACCGAACCTGTTCATGTCACAAGAAAAATACGTTAAGCATTTTCCCTCCCAACCAAATATAATAACTAATGTAATAGGTGATCCAGGACTGGGATGGCCTGGGCAATCCCTCCAGTAGCATATAATTGTACGATTTTGGTGTTTAGTAAAAAAAACTGGGCATGTACGGTAGAAGTATACTTTAGAAAGGTACTCAGCGATCAGTCCACATAGCGCCCATTAATTTTGACCTCTAGCTTGCTTGTTGCAAGCGATTTGCATCCTTCTGATAACTTGCCGCTGCATTCGTAGATCTCCAGATTTTCCAGCGAAGGTGGGAGGCCCTCCTTCGGAAGCCCTGAGATGCTATAACAATCTATGATCTTCAACGTCTTGAGGGAAGGGAGGCCGCACAGCCCCGCGGGAAGATCTACGAGATCAAGACAATATGCAAAGTGGAGCTCTTGCAGGGACCCAAGGAGCAGAAGCGCTCTCTCTTGCTCATCTGTTAGCCTCGTTGCATCCAACCCAATAAGCTTTAGGCTTCGGAGGCAGGTGAGGCCCTTGCAGAATGACGTGTTAAGGAGAGACAAGTCATCGATGTCGAGACTTTCTAGTGCAGGGAATAATTCATAGCCATGACTTGAAATCCCCTCAGTTGGCTCAATACTCTCCAGTGCGGTAACGGAATCCAAGGCAGGGAGGTTCACCAGGGATTGCAACCCCTCTAGTGCGACAGGGGAATCGAATATTTCCAAATGCTTGAGGTTCACGAGGGATTCCATGCCCTCTAGTGTGACGAGCAAACTACAGTCATGAATTTCCAAACGTTCCAGCGCTGTGCAGGAATGCAGCTGTAGAGATTCCAAACTTGAGTTTTTATATAATACCAAAGACCTGAGGGTTCCAAGCGATTGCATGCCGTGTAATGCGACGAGCTGTTCACAACATTGAATTTGCAAATCTTCCAAGGCCGTACAGGAATCCAGCAGTAGATATTCCAAATCTTCGCTGGTTACTTCTAACTTTCTGAGACAGGTGAGATTACCCACAAAGCAGGGCCGCAGAGCTATTCGGGGATAACTATACCAAACAAGGTGTTCAAGTGATTGCGGGAGGTAAATATTCTCTTGGCCGTCTTCCTCAACCTCCTCCTCAAGGGAGGTAAATCCAGCAAAGCCTTCCTTACTCCCGTCAAATATTAGATGAGGGCATGCACCGATTTTTATCTTTTTGAGATTCAACGGAATGTGCACAACTCCATCTACAACTGAGATTGCCTGTGCATCAGGTACATATCCTGATGATGCTTGAACTGAGCTTCGCAATGCGTCATCTAGATATCCTGATGATGAAGCCTCGGAAGCTGGGAGAAGGTTTGACTGTATCTTTCCTTTCTCTTCTGTCGTTAACAGTTTCAACTGCGGGCAGTCATATAAATCTAGTTCCTTCAGGGTCGGCGAATGTCGCAGCATCAGAGATAGCCACTTCCCTGTTATTCCACAATCTCTAATATAAAGAATTTCAAGAAATGGGAGAGCAGCACCAGTTGCAGTTATCATATCTTCATGGGTGTGTTCTAGCACATCATCTGAAGTGAAAAGTTCTCTGCATCTCCATATTTTCAAACTCTTTAAGCTGATGAGCTGACTTAAACCTTGGAACGAAATAGATGTTAGTTTTGTGCACGATAATATCTCCAAGTATTTGATATCCTTAAGGTTATGGAATGCCAAAATTGTGTGATCGAGTGGCATCGACCCACTAAAAGGCACAAAGATCTCTCCACTAATATTGAATGTTCCCATGGAAGATCCATCCATTGTCATAATTGCTGGAACTCTTTTGATTAATAGTTCAGAAAATGTGGCTGAAGGCGGAAGAGGGATCTGTACTTGCAAGTGAGGACAATCACACATGATGAGTCTCTTCAGACTGGGCAACCATGTTTTATGCTCAATTTCAAAGTTATCACCTCTCTGAAACAGATCAAACACCTGAAGTACAGGGCAACTCTGGATCTCCAGCACCCTTAAAGTAAATTTCATATCCTTCACGGAAGTACAAGAGCATCTCTGTAAATCTGGCATTCCATATAAAACCAGCTCCTCCAATGATGGAACCGATACTTCTCTTACTCTCAGCATGTTGCTCAACTTCAACCTTTTAAGAAACTGAAGTATTTCCAGAGATGAAACTATTCTCCATTCTCCGCAATCGTCTAGATGAACCGTATGCAATGGCTTAAAAAAAGCAACATCCAACACTTGAAAATTGAAAAACTTGCTCAAAACGTGAGGCAAAGCCTTCTGCTCAGTATGAACATCATGAAGTTTTGGATCCCAAAGACATGTAGGATTTACCAATCTGGGTATAGGCCTCTGCTGAGTATGAACATAATGAAGTTTTAGATACCGAAGACGTGTAGGATTTACCAAGCTACAAAGGAAGGAATTAAAATCAGCAGATGTTGCAGACATTTGCAGCAGATGCAGATTATGTGCTTTTCCAAATACATCTTGGAATTCTTTGAAGAAAAAGGAGTCATATTCCCCAATTAAGACCAATGTGCTCAACTTTCTCACTGATGTGACTATATTTTGCAAGAAAAATTCAAACTTCTCATTACGAGGTATGTTCCCAGTCTGATCATCCCGCCGATATACAGAATTGGTCACTATGGAAAAGTGGTGTACATTTGGCAAAACTTTATTGCATTGAAAACCATCCAAAGCTGCACACTCAGTTCTTGAAACTAGCCTTGCAAAATCATGCATCAGGCCACACATAGTATAGCAAGTTTGACTACCAAGAGAGGGACTTTCTATTTCAACCTGCTGAAACAAGCCGAGGTTCACCAAGTCTGCCAGATAATACCATCCAATCTCCTCCAAACTCTTACTTGAATGATCATGCTTCACAAATCTCTGTGAAATCCAAAGATGAACTATCTCCTGATAATGAAATTTATAACCGTATGGGAATATAGAACAATATGAGCAACATTGCCGTATAGGGTAGGGCAGGTCATCATAGGAAAGCTTCAAAGAAGACATGATGCCACCAGTGTGTTGCAGGGATTTCCAACCTTCATTCTTCAAAGTGTTACTCCAATGATCCACAGTAAGATGATCTCTTAATAGTGCCCCAGCAGTTTGTGCTGCTAATGGGTTTCCTTTTAACTTTTGTGATATTTCTTGTCCTAAGTCAGTTAGACTTGCTTGAGCTTCATACTTCTCATCACCAAACGCGCATGATTTAAACAATTGCCAAAAATGGTCCTTTCGCAAAGCACCTAAGTTAATTGGTCCAGTTGTACCTCTACTCTTTGCAATTGATGGTTTTCTAGTTGTCAAAATTATCGTATTGCCTTTTGCACCATCAGACTTGAAAGGAGCCAACAATTTGTTCCACCGGCAGTCATCCATGGCTTCCCAGACATCATCTAAAATAAGTAGAACCCTCTTTAATTTAATATGACCCTTCAAGGCCTCCTGAAGCTTGGTAAGACTGCATAGGCCATCATAAGTTTCTTGGGAGACGCAATCTAACATCTCTCTTGTTAGTCTCATTTCATCAAAGTCTTTAGAGACCCAGATCCATATCTTGTGATCAAATAGGCTTTGCAAAGCTGTATCATTGTACACAAGCTGAGCGAGAGCCGTCTTTCCAACTCCTCCAATGCCTACAATAGGCAGAACAGTTACACCAGCAGTTGATTTGTGCTTTTTTATCAACTTTTTGATGGATCCCCTCTCTTGAGCTCTCCCATACACTTTTCCTTGAACAAGACCTGATGTTCTTCGGCGTGGATCTGAGATTGTAGTCTGACAGTGACTTGAACTTGCACCAACAGAGTCGGACGGAAGTATCTTGAGAAGCCTTGTGATAGCCCCGTGTTTCCCTTGCAGCTGACTAGTGATTTCTTGTATCCTTTCGGAAAATGCGTCCTTGTTCCACCCGTTTGGGTTAGCTGCGATGATGTGTGTTGACTCCTGACCGGTTCTCATCCTTTTTCTGCCGCCAGTTACAACATGCATATGAATTGTAGTAGCATTGGCGGTGCTGCAATAAGAAACAAATAATGGATTGGCAGTGAGAACCTTAATAATACGCTCTTAACCAGATGTATGAAAGAAGGCTCCCAAAAATGTTTTGGTGCAAGGCATTAAATATATAGTTTTGGTACCTTGAAGAAGGGCCAGTTGCTCCACGTTTGTGGCTACAACCTTTGCTCTTGAGATGATTGCGCAATACGGATGTCCCCTTATTGGTTGTGCACATAACCTCTGTTTTACAGTACTTACATCTTGCTCTGGCAGGTCCTCCGTTTTCTTCAAACACTGTGATGTCAAAGTGAATCCATTCCTTTGACCGTAATCTGCTAGGACCGCTACTCTGTACATCATCAGCACTTTCACTAGATCTCTCAACTTGCTGCGTCCCATGTCCGTCCGTTTCCAGCAGTGTCTCTACGAATAAGTGGGCGAGATGTTTAGCAATTAGCAAGCAAATACTTGGACCACATATTCAGCAGATACCTGGGTTTAAATGCATCACCAAAAATTACCAGGTTCGAGCTCCTGCTGGTGCCTGTAGCAGTCCAGCTCGTCGACCACGTCGTCGGCGTCGTAGAGCAGCTCCTTGACCAAAGCGAGAGATTTGGCCAGCGGCTTGTTCCTGGCCGCCCTCCCCTGCACAGCAGAGACAGCCATCTCCATCGCCTCGACCTCAGACTTGAGCTTCTCGACGTCGTTGCCAAGGCCAGCTTCGCGGATCCAGGAGTCCAGCTTGCCTCCGGCTGGGAGATTTGCAAGGATGGTATCTGCAAGCCACCCAATCGCGGCCTCCAGCGTGGTGTCCTCCACCGCCTCCATCGGCGGATCCAGCGGAAGCAGCAGCAGTGGGAGATGGCTAGGTGCGGAGTTCGATTTGGTAGCTCAGATGCAGCAGCAGTGAGAAGGCAGAGAGGGGTTTAGAGGAAGAGGAAGGTTGACTTGAGAGACTTTCAGATTAGTACTTTTTTTTTAGGCAACATTCAGATTAGTACATGGGCCATCATCTGAACGAGCCCACTCTGCCCCATAATAAAATCTGCTTTCCACCATTGCAAAAAAGTTCCTCTGCTTTTATATTCTCAAAAAAATATCCTATGCTTTTGGAAATGATTTCGATTGAGCAGCGAAAAAGAAAAGTTGGCAAAATGTAGCTGATATTTGTGAACACAAAATATAGGAATAGGCACGGTAAATTAACCAGATTAATTACTTCATTACTCTTTAATACATATAATTTACTATTCCTGTTTCCCATCTAAACTCCTCTAAAGCCACATCTGAACTCCACATCTGAACCAATATCATAGTTGTTAATCATAAGCTGGTACTTTTTATAACTAATAGCCAAAGCTCACTGATAAAGTAGATTAGTACTATTACATCGTAAAGAATAACCAAAGGTCATCGAACGACACACTAATTAGGATTACACGAGGAATCACACACTCAGACAACACAAACACAGTTCACGTTCTATATAGAATGCCGAAGCCCCCAAGCACAGCCACGAAGACCAAAGGGAGGATCGACACCCAGAGCACTGTCTTCCCGACGGCATGCCTCTCGTCCAGCTCGCTGGACACCCAGACACCGACCAGCGCCTCCACGGTCCCGAAGACCACCACGGCGACGAGAACCGCGTAGTAGAGGTACAAAGGCGCCCTGCCATGGTGGACGAAGATGCCCCCGGGCGCCTTGAACAGGAGGAGGCAAAGCGCTGCCGCGGCCTTGAGTACGCCGCAGGAGATGAGCGCCCGCGGGAGGTTCTTCCGGTCGGTGCAAGCGCCAGAGACCAGGCCCACAATGTCGCTGAGGATGGCCATGGTGGAGAGGTGGTTTTGCTTGAATCGAGCTTCTTTGGTCTTCCAGGTTGAGGGCATGGGTATTTATAGAGAACGGCATGGACAGTGACAACCCAGGTAACCCGATCGAGGAGAACCCGAATGGCCGGCCATTAGCAGCGATGTGGAGAAAAGACAAAGGATGAAAAGTGCGTCAGTGTGGTCAGCAAGTCCTGCTTCCACGCTGGAAGCTGCCGCAGAATTTCGTTGGTAGCTGAAGAACCCGAACCGAACGAACCCGGTCGGTGCAGTCGCCGTCGCCATCGCCCTCTGCCGTGCTGAGAACCTAAGCTTACTTAGTCCTTGAGCCTCCAACATCTTTACCGGCTGGCCAGTCCTTTTAAGCAAAGGGTAGGTCAAATATTAGCATTCCAAAATGCAACAAGGGTCTCTACTCTGTTCTCTGAAATGTACTGATATCACATTTGACCCTACCCTGTTTATCACTTTGGTAAACAGGATTTGGATTTTCCAATTCTAGAGTCTAATTTTCCCACACCCCTGCTTAGCATCCCACAAATAACTTAACTCAAGAAAAGAGATGTTCGGGTCGTGTTCGGGTTGGATTCAAGGGTTAGGTCAATGCGTCACATCTATGTCTTAATCTAAATGGCAAAGTGAGAAATTAGAGCAGCTAAGCAGGGGGTTGACCATGTGGGGTTTCCTTTCGGGTTCGGTTTGTGTTTGCAACTTTTCTGTTCGGGTTGGACTGTATAAAGCACCGATGAAGTTTTTTGATTCTACCGTACATGCCTGTCAGCAGCAGCTATTATCCAAGCTCAATACTATCTCAAACAAGGCACTGCTACACCAACCAATGGATTTGCTTGTCAGCATTTTGGGCTTAATGCAGAAACAACAGTAGCCGTCAAATGCACATTCAATTTGCTAAAAAAAAAACTAGGCAATCGAGTGTTCATCACTAATTGTTTATTGGACAAAAAGAAATGGGTTCAGTTTAAATGAAATAACAGTATGATGATATTACTATTGAAAGGACATTTCTGAGTCTGATGAGGAGTGATAACTAATTGCAGAGCTAAGTATGCTTAGCCTTCTATAAATAATTTGTCTGTCCAGCCAATAGGCCTGCGTGGTATCCTTCGGGTTCGGTTCGGATTCAAGTGGTGGGGCATCGCAGATGACGGAAAGGACAAGCTGTGTCCCCATGGCATGTGTGACAAAGCCAAAGGTCAGTGCATGATACTTTTACCTCGGGAATCTAGGAGTGAACCCGATCGGGTTCCATCCGGGTTCGAAACTCTGTGATGGTTTGTGAATGGTTTTCGTGTTTTTCTTTTATTATTCTTGAATGAAGATGATGTTTGTGATGTCTGAATCAGCTTTGTGCTATTTCTTGTGAACAGTTTTCATGTTTTGCTCTTATTATTCTTGAATCAAGATGATGTTTGTGATGTCTGAATCAGCTTTGTGCTATTTCCTGTGAACGGTTTTCATGTTTTGCTCTTATTGCCTAATATACTGATATCCTTCGATTGTGCAAGGAAGATGTGTGTGGATTATGCGAATTAGCTATGCAAGTAAATCCTTAAGTATTTTGCAAAACCAGTCTCAGTAGTGCTTTCACCATTCAATCGTTACTTGTTGGTTGGTGCTCTGTTTTCACCATTCAGTAGTGTTTTGCCTCTGATTCTTAGTTATTTGCTCTGTTTTCAAACACCTTAATGAAAATTGAAACTACATGAGTCCAGAGAACTGATTGTATTCTTGACTCATGTATGTCCAGCTGTTTGAATCATTATGAAAAATCTCAGGTAATCATAATTTATTCTATTCTATAGAATCTGAATAAATTAACAAGATCTTCTTTAGTCCTTGAATCTATTGTGTAATTCTTGATCTTCTCACTGATTGTCTGATATTCAGAAAAATGGACTTTGTCTAGCTACTTAGAATAATCTATCAAACGAGATCAGAGAAGTTCATTTCTCTTTTGATCAAATGAGATCAAATGATAGATGTCACAACTCACACAACACCACTGCACTGATTATTCTTGCACCAACTTTGCCAAAATAACACATGTGACATTCATATACTGGATGTATTCGGATGGCACAGCCGGCTCAGCTACCTATTTAGTTCGTCTTCCTCAGAACGACGAAGCCGCCAAACGCCGCCACGCAGATCAAAGGAAGGATGGACACGCAGAGGACCGCCTTCCCGGCGGCATGGCAGTCCTCAACTCTTCCGGAAACCCAGCCACCCACGGACGCCTCCACGAGCCCGAAGACGGCAATGGTGACGAGGATGCCGTAGTAGATGTAGTAGGCGCCCTTCCCGTGGTGGAGGAACACGCCTCCCGGACCCTGGAAGAAGACGAGGCACAGCGCCGCCACGGCCTTCAAGATCCCGCCGGAGATGAGCGCCTTGGGCAGGTTCTTCCTGTCGGAGCACGCGGCAGCAATGGAGGCCAGAATGGTGAAGATGATGTCCATGGCTGGCCTTTCTGTAGAGATGCGCGTGGCGAGGCGACACAACAGAGAGTGGTTCAGGCTGGGGCTTTGAGAGCTTGGAGAAGAGAATGGTGCAAGAAGGCTTGCTTTTGCAGGTTCAGGTTGAGGAGCTATTTATAGTTTTATACACATGCACATGGCCGGTCTGAATGAACATTTCGCAGTGCTGTGAAGGCAGAGAGAGAGAGAGAGAGAGAGAGAGAGAGAGAGGTGACGAGCCCAGCAAGATGGTCAAGGCTGCAGCAACCCGATCCGATCCGAAGTTCCGAACCGAACCAAAAACCCGAAAGTTGACAGAACTGTGAAGGCAAAGGCATGGGATGAAGACGTGTCTAGGCAACCATTCCCATCGATACAATCCCACAGCTCCTCCATGACAGCGACCTTGGGCACACGCATGCATGCGAATGGAGGCATCTCTTGCTGAGCACATCTTTACCTCCCAAACCGATCATAGAACCCGGTCCGAACCCGAACTTTGGCAGTTATGTCAACGGTGGCCCGCATAGTCGTAGTCACCCAATCCCAAGGGAGGAGGAAGCTGAGGTGCCGCCCATCTTCGGCCGAACCCAAACGTTCCATTTCAGTTTTCAGTTCCTATGAGTTTGAGAAATGGACAAATGTCTGAAACATCACATATTTGACTGTAGAAATATGTGACAGCTTCAGGCTTTTGGTTTACTCCCCTTTTAAAATGAAGGACGTGTCTAATTATCAGTCAACTGATTTTGATTCGAGTCCAGGTCAATTTTTTGACCAATGATGTGTTGACAGGTATGTTCTCTTTGTTTTCAATCCGTTCTGTGGAAAATCCCTTGGCATCTGAAGCAACCCAAACCGAATGAACCCGATTGGTGTAGTCGTCGTCGCTGTGCTAAGAACCTGATACTAGTATACTACTTCCACCGCCTTGCTACCTGCTGCCTACTTAGTCTTTGAACCCTCCCCAACATCTCTGCTACCGGCCAGCCAGTATGGTTAAGCAAACGTAGTTCAAATATTTGCATTGCAAAATGCAACATTCTGTTCTCTAACATGTACTTCTATCACATTTGACCCTGTTTATCAATTATCATATGGTAAACGGTATTTTGGATTCTCCCATTCTAGAAACTAATTTTCTCACAACCCTGCTTAGCACTCCCAAATAACTTAAGTCAAGAAATAAGACTTTCGGGGTCGGTTTCGGGTTGGATTCATGGGTTAAGTCAATGTGCCACGTCACTGTCTTAATCTAAATGGCAAAACAGGCAATTAGAGCAGGGATTGACCATGCGGGGTTTCCTTTGGGATTCGGTCGTGTTTGCCACTCTTCTGTTCGAGTTGGTCCTTATGAAGCACCAGTGAAGTTGTTTCAGCATTTTTTCGGCCTAATGCACAAACAACAGTAGCCATCGAATGCACTTTCAGTTTCCTAACAGTAATTTCGGAATTGTTTAAGTTCCCTTACACATGGAGTGAGCCACCAAAAAACTATGCAACCTAGTATCATCACTAACTCACTACTGTACAAGACAAGGAAAATGTTCAGTTTGAATGAAATAACAGTATAATTAGTATGTCCTTCAGGAAAATGTTCTCTACGAAATGATATTTCTCAAACTGATGAGGATTGATGACTGCAGCGCTAAGTATGCTTAGCACTCTATGGATAATTAATTAATACTCCAGCAGATAGGCCTGCATATATAATAGTCTTCGGGTTCGGTTCGGATTCAAGTGGTGGAGCATCACAGATGGAGGAAAGGTGCATTGACGAAAAGGACAAGCTGTGTCCCCATGCCATGTGTGACAGCCACCAACCATGTCTCAAGCCATGCGTCCATGATACTTAATTAATTACCTCGGGGATCTAGGAGCGAAACCGATCGGTTTCCCCTCGGGTTCTAAGTTCTGTGATGGTTTGTGAATGGTTTTCGTGTTTTCTCTTATTATTCTTGAATCATGATGATGTTTGTGATGCCAGTATCATTCTTTGTGCTATTTCTTGTGAATGGTTTTCGTGTTTTGCTCTTATTGCCTGAAATACTTCTAACATTCGATTGTGCAAGGAAGATGTGTGTGGATTATGGAATTAGCAAAACCAGTCTGAGTAGTGCTTTCACCATTGAATCACTACTTGTTTGTTTGGTTGGTTGCCTTTGATTGTCAGTTGTTTCCTCTGTTTTCAAACAGCTCAATGAAAATTGAAGATACATGAGTCCAACCCGAATTGAACCCGAGCGATGCAATCGCCTTACACCGACGAACTAAATCTGTCGCCATCCGCACGCACGCAGACAACTGACTTTATCTATCTACTATGTCGATCCGAACCGAACCCGAACAGTGTAGCATTGTGGAGCCAAAGGCAAAGGATAGAGACACTTCTGGTCAATGATGTTTCCCCTGCTTAATGACACTGCAACCCAAACCGAACCCGATTGGAGCTATAAAAAATAATAAAACATACTTACTGATGGCCGCTACTTTTGCTGAAGCATCTTTCCTCCCAAATCCATCCCAGCACCCAAACTGGTACAACTTGAACGTCGGCACTCCTTGCTAATCCGAACCCGATCCGAACGTATGTCCTTCCCATGTGACTATGATCTGGACCACCACAAAGCCCTGCCATGTGCTTTCCTTCTCCTACTGAAGACAGTTGTATTTCTGCACCATGTAAAGAAAAGATTAAATGTGCAATTATTTTTGGAATGTATCTTTACGGCAGCAATGTTAGTTGCAAGAACACGTAGCCATATAAATGCAAGAAAAAAATTACAGTGTATGTACAGGAGCTCCACTATACATGCCACTGAGGCGTAGACATTCTTTTGTTCTTTTGATGTCATCGACATACAACAGCAACCGATTTCGCTGAAACAATTAACAGTCTTTTTGGTATATAAACGACGAATAGTTGTTGCACTTCATCATCGTGCTCTTTTCATTGTTTTATGCTTAGATTCTGACTTCTGAAAATGAATTATTTTGTGTTTTTACAAAATAAAGTAGTTCATGTTCTAGGATATTTTAAAAAGAAACAAACTTGAGTTGCGCGCGATTCAAAAGATCAAGGAGGAAATTTGACTAGGAATTTTCTTCTCTATAGGTAATGGGGATGGGACCCAGTTCTGGCTGGACCCCTGGATTGGGGAGATGCCTCTCAGGGTGGGGTTTCCCGCATTGTTCTCCATCTGCGCCGACCCTTCCCTCCTCGTCTCTTCGGCTGCCCGCTTAGGGCAGTGGGACATTAGTTTCAGGCATAATTTCGGCCAGGTAGAAACGGCGGAGTGGAACCGACTGATGGATACCTTGCCTCAGGCTCTGTCGGACAATCCGGACACAGTGGCCTGGCGCCTGTCCCCATCTGGGGACTTCTCGGTGAGCTCGGCCTACCAGGCTCTCTGCCGCTCCCCCGTCATCCCATGGCTAGCGCCGCTTTGGAAAGCGCCCCTTCCCCTTAAGATCAAAATCTTTGTATGGCAACTTCTCCGTAATCGCCTCCCTTCGGGGACGGAGGTCCGCAAACGGCACGGCCCTAGGGACGGCTTGTGCCCCCTATGCTCGAACCCGGAAACCGCGACCCACATTATCTTCACATGTATGGTGACGAGGGCCATATGGGAATTCATCCGTGAGGCTCTTGGGCACGAATGGGAGGCCCGAGACCTCGCGGAGTTCCTCCAAACCAGGGCCACCCAACCTTGTCGGCGATGTCGCCTATTTTGGCTGACCTTTGCCGCTATGTCGTGGATGATGAGGTCACCTACTATGGGTAGGGTCACAGACCTGACATCCAGGGTCCACCAAGGGCCCCACATTATCATTAAAGCCCCTGGGCTAGAGATGCATTCGGATGCATCTGGAGATCCACTCGGATCATTCAAGTCACTCGGACGAACATTCCGTCACTCGGCTTAGCACCAGCACTCGGTCAAGCAGAAGCTCAGGTGACGCGGGAGACGCAACGTTCGTAGGACTTGAAGAGACGTACGATGCGCTGTTAAGTTTGCATTACCAGTAACGCTCCTAGTTAATCAGCCGTTCCTATAACGCTGCAGTTATTGCCATTAATGCCCTAGTGATGTCGCCCGGCCCGCGGTGGCGCACTCTATATAAGCCACCCCCGGGCGCCAGAGCGAGGGTTCCGACCCCATGTAATCATACACTCCCCATAAGCAAACACTAAGCCTCAGAGCTCGAGACGTAGGGTCTTTACCACTCCCGAGTGGGGCCTGAACTCGTACAAATCCGAGTGAACACCTGTGCCGTAGCTAGGCTCCACCCCCTTCGTTCGTACCCCCGGTACTATTGTCAGACTCATTTCCTCGACAGTTGGCGCCCACCGTGGGGTTGCGCGTCTAGCGAATTCCGGCGCAGGTGGAGTATTCATTCTTCCGGTCATCATGATGACACTCGGCGGCGAGATCCTCTTCGGTTCCCTCAGCTTCATCGCCGACGATTCGGCGTGGCTGCAGGACGCGCCGCTGGACACCCGATGCGCTGCCCGCCCGCGGTGCGGCGCATTTCAGCGCGATGATGTTTGGAGTTCTTCTCCGACAGCCGTCGGTGCCATATCGATCGGCACCCCCTTCTCCCGCTGCGGCCCGTCGCAAGCGCTCTGGGTGCTCACGGCTGCAGCGGTGGATCAAGCACGCCGCGGCACTCCAGGCCACGGTCGGACAAGTGGCCGTGCTCAACGCCGACGAGCCCGTCCACAGCCTTTTCCCTTCCTCGGGCGACGAATCTTCTGATGCGTCCGAGTGCGAGAGCAGCGAAAACGCTGCAGAGGTCCTGATGGCCGACGCCACCAAGGGCACACCTCCTGGGCACTCTGCGAGCAACGCTCGTGGGCGAGACGATGCTCGCAACAACGCCAGCACCGACGCCTACGTCCCCCGACCTCTCACTCGGGAGCAGCGGGAGGATATTAGGCGCATGAACGACCAGGTTCTACTCACCCCCATCACAGGGAATACCCCAGAGGAGTTGGCCCTGGAGGCCATGCGCCAAGCCACTCTGGCTGAACGCGAGCGACTCGAGCGGCTCCAGCAGTCACTCAACAAGCGCGCGGCGAGGGAGCGACCCAGCTCCAGCCGCAGTCGCCGTCGGTTGTTTCGAGAAGATCGACCATACACCATCCCAGTTATGCGCACGCCGCTGCTGAACTTAGCCGCGGCCACTCGGATCGCTGACTCAATTCAGCCGTCTGACTCGACGGCCAGCGAAGGCATTCGACAGATCCAGGCTCTGCTGAAAACCGCCCTTCAACAAAACTCCGAGGTATCACAATCGCACCAACACATTCACAGCAAGTCCGTTCGAGCGGACACGGTGCAGTCTGCTCATAGCCCGCTCACGCCAAGGAAAAACTAGCAACCTCCTCCTCCTCTGAGAGGCCAGCCCGGAGGATGCTGGCGTGACAATCGCGACGTCAGTCGGACGCCCCCTCCGAGGGGTGGTTCATACGGCCAACGGCCTTACGACGGCGGCCGGCCCCATGCGGAGGATCGCGAGCGGAGTCCCATTCGGCGCAAGGGCTATGGGGAAGACGGTCGTCGACCCCCGCAACTCAACGCCAGGTCCATCATCACTCAGAACGTGGTGGATCGGAACAGGGAAAACAGGGACCGAGTGTGCGGCTGGGGAACTTCCGGTCTCGGGTGCTTCAGTCGGTACATCCGAGAAGCTGAGATACCCCCCAACTACAGGTTGGCTGCGGGAATCGGAAAGTTCAACAGCGAATTGAAGTCGGAGACTTGGCTCAAGGATTACCGAGTGGCCATCCAGATCGGCGGCGGCGATGACTTCGTCGCGATGAAGCATCTTCCTCTCATGTTGGAAGGTTTCGCGCGGGCGTGGCTTAACCAGCTGCCTGCTAGCTGCATATACTGCTGGGAAGACTTGGCCCGAGTGTTCATCAAGACATTCGAGGGCACGTACAAGCGCCCGGGTGGACTGACGGAGTTGCAGCACGGTGTCCAGAAGAGCAACGAGACTCTCCGAGAGTATATCCAGTGCTGGACCACGTTGCATAACACCGTGGAAAACGTGACTGAGCATCAAGCCGTGTGCGCCTTCAAGGCAGGCACTAGGTATCGAGAGCTCATCTTGAAGTTTGGTCGGGCTGGGGATCTGTCCCTCAGTCGGGCCATGGAGATTGCCAACAAGTACGCCAATGGCGAAGAAGAAGAACGCCTCCGTAGCGGCAAAGGGTGAACCAGCGACGCTCCTCAGTCGGGGGGCAATGCTGGGAAAAAGCAGAAGCAGAAGGCTGACGCCTCCGGCAAGGCAGAGGTTGCGGCTGTTCCTAGGCAAGGCCAAGGCAAGCCCAAGTCGAAGAAAAATAAGAAAGAGTGGACTCCCAAGAAGAAGTCCGACTCAAAACCCGACATCCTTGACCAGCCCTGCCAGATTCATACCAAGACGGATGAAGAAGGCAACGTGGTGCTCCCAAAGAACACCACTCGGGAATGTCACCTGCTCTGGCAGGAGATGTGCGCAGAGCCCTCGGGTGAAAAAGACAACGACAAAGAGGATGAAGGTACTTCTGGGTACCCTCACGTCGATAAAGTCCTCATGATCTTTGCCGACGTCAAAAGCAAGAGCCGATTGAAGGTCGTCAATCGGGAGGTCAACATGGCAGCTCCGACTGTCATCAAATACCTCGACTGGGCAAGGACTCCCGTTACATTCGATCAGTCAGGCCCACATAGCCACCCCTGGAAGGCAGGCACTGGTCGTCGACCCAGCTGTCAACGGAGTCCTACTGCGCAAGGTCCTGATGGACGGAGGCAATAGGCTCAACATAATTTACGCTGACACGCTCAAGGCGATGGACATCCCGTTGTCCCGATTGAGCAAGAGCAACATGCATTTCCACAGGATCATCCCTAGGAAGAAGGCAGAGTCACTTGGCCAGATCACCCTGGATGTTGTGTTCAGAGGCAAAAAGAATTTCCGAAAGGAGCGACTGACCTTCGAGGTGGTGGATTTCCGACCTGGGTAGGCCCGCCTACGCATGTTTCATGGCCCGACCATGTTACGTGTATCTTAAACTTAAGATGCCAGGCCAAAAGGTGTGATCACTGTGACAGGCAACCGAAAGGTCGCTGAGGAGTGCCTCCAGCAGGGCTCCAGAATCGCCAACGAGCAGGTGCTCGCAGTCGAGCTCGAAGGATTCAAGAAGGCGGTGGACACAGCTGACCTGCTCAGGTCAAAACAACCGGCTACTGAATCGGCCTTTCAGTAGGCCGGCGAGACCAAGCAAGTCCACGTTCATCCGAATGATCCGGGTGCCGTCGCGACGAACATCTCCACATCACTCGGAGAAAAATACGAAGCCGAGCTCATCCAGTTCCTCCGTGAGAACAGGGACATCTTCGCATGGAAGCCATCTGACATGCCCGGTGTTCTCAGGGGACTGGCTGAGCACCGACTCTGAACCGATCCCAAGGCCAAGCCAGTCAAGGAGTACTTGCGCCGATCCTCTGTCGAGAAGCGCAAGGCGATTGGTGAAGAAATCGCTCAGCTCCTAGCTGCCGAGTTCATTCGCGAGGTATACCACTCCGATTGGCTTGCGAATGTTGTTCTGGTGCCAAAGAAGGACAAGTCACTCCGCATGTGCATCGACTTCAAGCACCTCAATCGGGCATGCCCGAAAGATCATTTCCCTTTACCCCGCATAGATCAAATAGTAGATTCTACTGCCGGATGTGAACGCCTGTTGTTCCTGGATGCGTACTCCGGGTACCACCAGATCCGAATGTATGGACCTGATGAAATAAAAATGGCCTTCATCACCCCATTCGGGTGTTTCTGCTACATCACTATGCCATTCGGCCTAAAAAATGCTGGTGCTACTTTCCAGCGCATGATCCAGAAATGCTTGCAAAAGCAGATCAGTCGGAACATGGAGGTGTACATGGTTGACATCGTTGTCAAGTCAAGAAAAGGTTCCGACCTCCTGACCGACCTCGCCGAAACCTTCACGAACCTGCGGCGCTTCGGAATAAAGCTGAATCCGGCCAAGTGTACATTCAAAGTGCCAGCCGGAAAGTTGCTCGGTTTCCTCATTTCCGAACGTGGGATCGATGCCAACCCAGACAAGATCGGTGCCATAGTCCGAATGAAGCAACCAAAGTGCCTACACGACGTGCAAAGGCTGACGGGTTGCCTTGCAGCCCTGTGCCAATTCATCTCAAGACTCGGTGAGAAGGCACTGCCTCTCTACCGACTGATGAAAAAGTCAGATAAGTTCGAGTGGACTCCCGAAGCGCAAGCCGCATTCGAAGAACTCAAGGCATTGCTTTCCACCAAGCCGGTGTTAGCTGCTTTGGGCAGCCAGGAGCCCTTACTCCTGTACATCATGGCCACTAGCCAAGTGGTGAGCACCGTCCTTACCGTGGAGCGCGAGGAACCGGGAAAAACATTCAAGGTTCAAAGACCCATCTATTTACATCTCAGAAGTCTTGACCCCCTCCAAGCAAAGGTACCTGCATTATCAAAAGCTGGTCTATGGTATTTACCTGACCGTAAAAAAGGTGGTTCACTACTTCCAAGATCACTCGGTCACGGTCATCAGCAACGCTCCCCTGTCGGAGATCTTGCATAACAGAGACGCCGCGGGCCGAGTGGCAAAGTGGGCAATTGAACTCCTCCCGTTGGAGATCAAGTTTGAAGCCAAGAAGGCAATCAAGTCCCAGGCACTGGTGGATTTCTTGGCTGAGTGGATAGAGCAGGAACAGCCAGCCCCAAGCGTCCCCGAGCATTGAACTATGTTCTTCGATGGATCCAAGATGCTCCACGGCTTGGGGGCTGGAGTGGTTCTCGTTTCCCCCAGGGGAGACCGACTGAACTACGTACTCCAGATCCATTTTGATTCATCAAACAATGAGGCCGAATACAAAGCCCTCCTGTACAGGCTCCGTATGGCCATCTCACTCGGCATTCGCCGTTTGATGGTCTAAAGAGATTTAGACCTTGTTATCAACCAAGTGATGAAAGAGTGGGACATTCGGAGCCCAGCTATGACTGGTTACTGCCACGCGGTCAGAAAGCTGGAGAAGAATTTCGAAGGCTTAGAGCTGCATCACATTCCTCGGGCAAAGAACCAGGCAGCAGACGACCTGGCCAAGATCGGATCCACTCGACGAGCAGTTCCCAAGGACATATTCCTTGAACATCTGCGTGCCCCTACGATTAAAGAAGATCCTTTCACAAAGGAGCCCCCACAAGTAGTCAGCCCGTCCGACCCGACTGAGGTTGACGTCCCAGCTGTGGTCGATTTAGTCCACAAAGTGTTGGTAATCACTCCCGAGTGGACTCAACCTTATTTGGCATACTTGCTCTGGCAAGAACTCCCTGAAGATGAAGAAGAATCTCGCCGAATCATCCGTCGATCTAAGGCATTTGAAGTGATGGGAGATCAATTATACAAGAAAAGCACTACAGGAGTCACTCAGAAGTGCATCTCCCCAGAGGAAGGGCTGCAGATCCTACATGAGATTCACTCAGGAACGTGTGGCCATCATGCATCTTCTCGGACGTTGGTCGCCAAAGCCTTCCGAGCTGGTTTTTATTGGCCCTGTGCCAATGAGGCAGCAAGAGACTTGGCCGAGCTGTGCGTCGGGTGTCAATTCTACAAGAACAAATCCCACAAGCCTGCGTCCGCACTGAAGATGATCCCGCTCACTTGGCCATTCTCCGTGTGGGGTCTCGACATGGTTGGTCCCCTACAGACTGGGACGAGTGGATTCACCCACCTGCTCGTGGCAGTTGACAAATTCACCAAGTGGGTGGCGAAGCCCATCAAGAGCCGAGACTCAGCAACTGCCGTCAGCTTCATTCGGCAGATTATCTTCAGATTCGGAGTCCCACATGATATCATCACTGACAACGGGCCCAATTTTCATTCGGACGAATTCCGTGAGTTCTGCTACTCCCAGGGCACTCGGGTTAACTATGCCTCCGTGGCTCACCCGCAATCAAATGGACAGGCAGAGCGAGCGAATGGGATGATTCTACAGGGACTGAAGCCCCGATTGATGAGAGACCTAAAGTACGCCGTAGGGGCCTGGGTCGAAGAGCTGCCGTCCGTCCTATGGGGCATGCGAACGAGCCCGAACCGCTCTACCAAGCGCACTCCTTTCTTCATGATGTACGGGTCTGAAGCCGTACTGCTGAGTGATTTGCACCACAATTCCCCACGAGTGGAACAATATGATGAAGCCGAAGCCGAAGCGGCACGTCAAGACGGTCTAGATCTCCTAGAGGAAGAGAGAGAGCTAGCCCTCATCAGATCAATGCTTTATCAGCAAGATTTGAGGCGTTATCATGACAGACAGGTCAGAGGTCACGCCTTTCAGGAGGGGGATCTTGTCCTCCGACTGGACCAGCAAAAGCCGCACAAGCTGGCACCCCCGTGGCAAGGGCCTTACACGATCTCCAAAGTCCTGCACAATGGAGCCTACCGGCTCTACAATATCGAGGATGGCGTAGAAGAGCCCCGAACTTGGAACGCGGACTTGCTCCGCAAGTTCTACACATAGAACATGTCAACTTTAGTTTTTCATTTCCGTAATGAATCCGAGTGATCTCAATGAATAAAAGATTCGTTTCTTTATATTTTGTCGAAATTTAACCCCTTTTCACTCCGGTGAATTACTCCCTCTTATTGCCCCCAGTGGGTGAAAAATATTTGGCTACGGACCTGATTTCGCCCAAGTATGAACTACTTCGAGTGAAGACATCGTCTACACTCGGGGGCTTAGCTGCGAACCTGATTTCGCCTAAGCTAAAACCATTTCGAGTGTGGACATTCTCCACACTCGGGCGCCAAGATGGACAGGACCATCATTGTTCGCAAGAACTACCTTCATCCTTAGCTGCGAACCTGATTTTGCCAAAGTATGAACTACTCCGAGTGTGGGCATCGCTCACACTCGGGGGCTTAGCTGCGAACTTGATTTCGCCTAAGCTAAAACCGCTTCGAGTGCGGACATTCTCCACACTCAGGCGCCAAGATGGACAGGACCATCATTGTTCACAGGAACTACCTTCATTCATAGCTGCGAACCTGATTTCGCTAAAGTATGAACTACTCCGAGTGTGGGCATCGCTCGCACTCGGGGGCTTAGCTGTGAACCCGATTGCGCCTAAGCTAAAACCGCTTCGAGTGCGGACATTCTCCACACTCGGGGGCCAAGATGGACAGGACCATCATTGTTCGCAGGAACTACTCCGAGTGTGAGCATCACCCACACTCGGGGGCTTAGCTGCGATCTTGTAATCGCCTAAGTTAAAACTTCTCCGAGTGTGAGCATCGCCCACACTCGGGAGCTTAGCTGCGATCCTGTAATCGCCTAAGTTAAAACTTCTCTGAGTGTGAGCATCACCCACACTCGGTGACTTGGCTGTGATCCCGTAATCGCCTAAGTATAAACACTCGAAGATCAAAGATCGAATGAAGATAAGGCAAATAGAAATTGCATTGTTCAAAGCAAAAGTATGGATAAAAGTACGGTCGGCAGGAGCCTCAGGCTCACTCAGAGTCTTACGGTTACAGCTACCACTCGGCATTCCGAGGCAAAATCTTAAAAGAGTTTTTAGCCCGACGATCACTCGGGACGAGGTGGGACCACCGCTTCAACGAAGGTGTCCAAGTCGATGCTGTCTGCGATCCGAGTGGCGGCTTCCATGAACATCGCCATGAAGTCCACAAGCTTGGCATTCTTCCTGTTGGCGACCTCGAGGGACTTCAACTTCTTCTCGTCCACCCCCTTGCAGTGGATACGGACGAGTGAGAGGGCGATGTCAGCTCCAGCTCGGGCTGCTGACTTCTTCCAGGCCTTCACTCGGCTCAGCACATCCCTCACTCGGGTGAGGATGGATTCCAGGTCCTTTGAGGACTCCTCGTTAGGGAAGACGTCCCGATCAATATCTGAGATGGCGGTGCTGAGCCTTTTAATATACACGACCACCTGCTCGACGCGTTCTTCCAAACGGAGAAGGGCCATAGCAGCGCTATCCTTGAGCAGTTCCCGGGACGGGTCCAGCTCCTTCTCGATCTTATCGGTTTCTTCGGCAATGTCGTCGCAGAATTCTGGACTCGGTCAAGGGAAGAAAGGGATCCGATACAAACAAAATTCACTCGACTTAGCGAAGCTGCACAAGAATCACTCGAGAGTGCCTCACCTTTGAGTTTTTCACTCGCGGCGTCGCCGAATTCCTCGATGAACTGCTCCAGCTCGGCTTTCTTGGCAGTGACGCGCTCAAGTTTGGTCTCCCACTCTGTGTACAATGCCTTCAACTCGGCGATCTCCTCCTTGGCTTTCTTTGCAGCGACCTCCAAGGTTTTCTTCTCCTCCAGTCTCCCGACAGACTTCAACTTCTCCTCGGCCTCCTTGGCCTTTCGGCTAGCTTCCTTCTGGGCAACGGCCAGCTCCGTGTCTTTCTTCTCGAGGGCTGTCTTCACAGTTTCTAAAGAAATAGAATTCTTCAGCCTCTCGACAAGTTTACGGTTTTTGCCACGAAGATCTGGTGAAGTGAACTCAGTCGGACAGGGAGGAAAACATGTGCTACGGCAGTCAGGCGGAAGACGCGTACCTTCGAGTGCACTTTTCTCCTTCTCTAAGCGTGCGCTCTTGTCCCTCTCGGCTTCAAGGCTGAGGCGCAGGTCCTGTACCTCCTTTTCCATGGCGTTGTAGTGGCTTCCGAGCTCACAAACGGCCTGCCAACTGGAATCAAGGGAAAAAACATTGATCAGATTTCAGCAAAACTCTAAGACTACCGCCGACTGCTTCAGTCAACGGCAGTCTCGGGGACTACACCCAGTGGGTGCGCTCAGCGCGCCCCCACTGGAAGATCAAATACAAGACACTTCTTCAAGATCAACAATGGATTGAACTCCGGTATCATTCGGACTCTCAGACTCCCGCCGACTGCTTGAGTCGACGGCAGTCTCGGGGACTACACCCAGTGGGTGCGCTCAGCGCGACCCCACTGGAGTACCAGTACAAGGTACTTCCACAAGAACAACCTCTACACCGGGATCATTCAGACTCTTAGACTCCCGCCGACTGCTTCAGTCGATGGCAGTCTCGGGGACTACACCCAGTGGGTGCGCTCAGCTTGCCCCCACTGGAACCCAGGAACACCTAGTGGGTGTGCTCAAAGCAAACCCACTCGGTACCAAAAGCAAAAACAAATGACACACGGTTCAATATTCTCGACTGAAGATGGTACTTACAAGAGTACTTACTCGGACGTTCTTCCTCAGCGCTTCACTGGCGTTGTAAGCCGTCTTCAGTCGGTCGCTCATCACCTCTAGCTGGATCAACGCTTCCTTGCTCGCCCCCACCTGGTCCTCTGGGACATGGTGCAGCGCGAAGATGCTGGCCGTGGGAGGAGCTGGCGAAGGGGTCGACGTACCAGTTCTGAGTGCAGCCCCGGCCCCCGAGCTGGTTCCCCGAGCCAGCGACAAGGCCATGGTGGGCGAAGGCTCCTGCATCACGATGTCTGCGTCGGCGGCGGGGGGGGGGGGGTTCGGCAGGTCGACCCTGTCATCCGCATCGATGTCGATCACCTCACGTGGTGCTGTAGATATTTAGAAAACATTCGGGAGTAAGCACAAAGAAAACCACGACGTACGCCCGAGTGAATTCGAAGCTTACCTTTCGAAGACGCAACATCGGCGTCAGTCCGATCCTTCTCCAAGGTTTGAGGGTCAGGCGAAGCAGTCGAAGTGTTAGCACTGCGAAGAAAACACTCGGAAATCACATCACTCGGCTGAATCATGACAACAGCCGTCGAAGTGGAAACACTTACGCTGAGGCCACGGGGATGTTCATCTTGATCTTCGGGACGAGGACTGCCTTCCGAGGCTTGACTGTGGTGACTTTGGCCTATTTGGCCGCCTTCTCGGGTGACGAGGCAAGTTTTCCACGCCCTCGCTTCGAGCTGTGGGTCGGGAGGGAAGGCACAGTCGGCTTGGCGACACTCGACCCCTTGGTGTTGCCACCTCGAACCCCTGGGTCTTGGCGCGCCTTGGAGCGGGTCTCGGGCACACGATCGTCCGAGCGAGAAGATTCCACTTCGTCGCCGTCATCCGAGTCGTCCTCATCCTCGTCGCTCTCGTCATCTTCTTCATATTCTCCTTCCTCTACCGAATCCTATGGGCGGTCGGTGTCACTCGCCACGTCAACTGGTGCACGGTTAACAACAGGCACCTGACTGATCATCTCTCTTAAAGCCTGCTGAATGAAAAACAAATCAATCAGCTCAATTATGACAAGAGTCGAAGTCACTCGGATAGAGAACTCTCGGAAGTTACCTCATTCGGTGGATTCTCAGCAGAAAACGGAAGCACCAGCCTGGTCCACCTGGGATTGTCGCGAGCCGGAGTGATCGCCTTGATCTTGGCTTCCACTGCCGCCGCCTCAAGCTCCTCGGGTGCATTCGGGTGTCATCACTCGGCCCCATGTACATCCACATGGGGTGAGCTCTGGCCTGCAGCGGCTGGATCCTCCTCTGCAGAAAGACCTCCAGAAGGTCCAGGCCATTGATGCCCTTCCGCACCAGAGCCACCAGCGCTATCACCAGGATGTCTACTTCCACCTTCTCCTCCTTGGACACAGTCAGTGAAGGGACCGGCCGAATGCGCTCTGATGAGTATGGCGGAAGTCCCGACTATCCTTCACCGACTGGGACGTCCTAGCAATAGAACCAGGAGTCCTGCCAACCCTTCACCGAGTCCAAAAACGTCATGTGGGGGAAACTACCCTTTCCCCTCAGTTGGATTCCCAAACCCCCACATAGCTGTGCTACACTCGTCTTCTCCCCCGACTGAGTGGCCTTCTTCACAGTCATCATTCGACAAGTAAAAAGATGTTTAAACAATCCCCAATGGGGATGACAGCCAAGGAAATTCTCACAGAGAGAGACGAATGCAGCCAAATACGAAACGGCATTGGGAGGAAGGTGATGGAGTTGAGCACCAAAGTAATCCAAACACCGGCGGAAGAATGGATGAGGCGGAAGAGCAAAACCTCATTCGAGGTGGGTCACCAGGAGCACGCGCTCGTTCCCACGTGGCGAAGGCTCGTCTTCGCCTGCCTCCGGCAGCCGCCAGCTACCGGCGGCCAGGAGCCCCTGGCTCTCCAGCTCGTGCAGCCGGGCGGCGGTGACCCATGACGACAGCCAGTCGCCTTGGGTCCATCCCGCCGGCAGGCCCGCCGTCGAGGAGGAGCCGCGTGAGCCCCTTTTCGCCCGCTTGGCCTTCGTGGTCGCTTCCTTCGTCATCTCCGACGATTCGGAGTCGAGGCCTCGGCGGAAGAGCAGTGGGGGTTAGCGCGAGCAGGCGTCGGAGGAGTCGAGGGCGGAGGTAGAAAGGGGATATGTTTCCCCCTCTACAGTGTGACCGTCCCTTTATACAAAAAACCAGACAAATCTCCGGCCATCAATCCGCGAACGGAGCGAGATCCGCGGATCTACTGTTCAAAGCTCCGAGGACACGTGGCGAAAATCTCGGTGTGGAAATCGAGACGTCGTGCCCACTACCCCCAATTTCCGTGACGTGACCGTTCCCACGCCCGCCTCCGCATGTCCCCCGCGATTTCGAACGCGCGGAAATTTCGCCACGCCGTTGTCCGAGCGAGCTCTGCACTCAGAGGCCCTCCTCGACTCACTCGGGCCTGCCGAGTGATCAGTGTGAGGCTGGTCAACACTTGGATAAGACAGCCGAACACTCGGATCGTTTCTTCCGAGGAACTTTTCGATTCCATATGACTGTTAAATGGCCAAGCTGGTCTGGACAGTCGGAGATTATTAGTTCTGAATCCATCATGGTTTGAGGCCGAGTGGGAAACGTTCCAGACCGTTTCTTTTCGGTACCTCCGAGGCACCGACGGCGTTTCCGAGCGTCGTTCACTCGACCACTTAAACCTCAACGGATTCGGGGGCTACTGATGAGGTCACCTACTATGGGTAGGGTCACAGACCTGACATCCAGGGTCCACCAAGGGCCCCACATTATCATTAAAGCCCCTAGGCTAGAGATGCATTCGGATGCATCTGGAGATCCACTCGGATCATTCAAATCACTCGGACGAACATTCCGTCACTCGGCCTAGCACCAGCACTCGGTCAAGCAGAAGCTCAGGCGACGCGGGAGACGCAACGTTCGTAGGACTTGAAGAGACGCACGATGCGCTGTTAAGTTTGCATTACCAGTAACGCTCCTAGTTAATCAGCCGTTCCTGTAACGCTGCTGTTATTGCCATTAATGCCCTAGTGATGGCGCCCGGCCCGCGGTGGCGCACTCTATATAAGCCACCCCCGGGCGCCAGAGCGAGGGTTCCGACCCCCTGTAATCATACACTCCCCATAAGCAAACACTAAGCCCCAGGGCTCGAGACGTAGGGTCTTTACCACTCCCAAGTGGGGCCTGAACTCGTACAAATCCGAGTGAACACCTGTGCCGTAGCTAGGCTCCGCCCCCTTCGTTCGTACCCCAGGTACTATTGTCAGACTCATTTCCTCGACAGTGGACCCTTTGGACTACTCGCAATAAGATGGTGATTGAGAGGATCTTCCCGAGGCAGGCGTCTGACTCCTTCTTCAAACTCCTTGCTTTTATGCAGCACTGGCATCCTCTCTCTAGGCAGCGAGACCGGAACCGTCTGGATGGTATGCTGGACGCGCTTCTGGCTACGGCACGCTGACTGGCTTCCCGGCAAGGATGATCTTCCCCCACCACTAGGTGGCTTTTTTCTTATTTCTTTTACTTTATTTGGGTTAGTTTGTGCCGGTGCCCAGTCGTTCTTATGCAAGTGAACTTGTCCGGATGACTGTATGGATCGTTGCTTTATCCATAAAGCGGGGCGAAAACCTATTTCAAGAGAGGAAGACAGTGGCTTGGCGTGGTAGTCGGCAGCCATAGGTTTAACTTTGGTCAGAAGATTTCAACTTCAGAAGACGGATCAAGTCTCACACAGATCAAACTTAGAACTCCTCAGAACGTGTCGTTGCCATTGTTCACACCCAGGTCAGATTACCAAGGTCATCCTGAATTTATGACAGAGGGAGATAAGAGTTTTGTCTACCGGTGAGTCGATCGTGATTTATTTACTGTTCCTTTTCAAACCATCGTCCATCCTGTTTTTTTTTCCAACCATTGTCCATCCTTATTTCTGAAGAAGTAAAATGTGAATTCCATCTATCCGGGCCTATGGATCGGTAAGCCTATCATCTGTGCATGGTGTAGCAAGGGGATTTTTCGACAGGCTTCTTTGTGTCGACTTGTGAACGATGAGGAGAGCACATCTCATCCATCTTCTGCATGCAGTCAAGGAAAAGGAAAAATGACCATCTTTTTGAGCTCACAACATCACATAAATAAGAAAGAACGAAGCAGGCAGGTTTACCATTCACTGCTTTGACATGGCAGCATAAATTCTGGTTTTGCTTTCTCAACTCCAAACAGGTTAACACTAAACTTAAGATTACGAGAGCCCATAATCATCAACTTCACAATATGAGGATGGGATCTTGAAGCGAAATCAGACCTGTGCATAGTCTAGCAAAAGAAAGCCAAGTGTTCTATATCATAACAGTAGGAATATACATTTAGCTCTTACTTTTTTAGGGCCTGAGCATGCCATACAATTGCTTATAATTGTAACCTGATACATGGTACAAGAATACCATAGAAAGCAACCACCAGTATATGTTGTGCCTAGCAAGCCACCCAGTTTCAGTTCACATAGCTATCATCAATTTTGACCTTTAGCTTCCCTGTTGCTAGGATTTTTTTGCATTGTTTTGACAACTTGATGCTGCAATCCTCAATTACCAGTTCCTCTAGCGAAGGTGGGACTACCTCCTTCGGAATCCTTAATATTCTGCTACAGCTTTTGATCGTCAATTTCTTGAGGGCAGAAAGGCTATGCAGTCCTGCAGGAAGATGCACCAGATACCGACAACCCTCAAACAGTAGCTCTTGCAGGGACTTGTGGAGCACAAGCGCGCTCTCTTGATCATCTGTTAGTCTCCTGGCCACGCACTTCAAAAATTGAATTATTAGGCTCTGGAGACAGGTGAGCCCCTTGCAGATTGATGTGGTAAGGAGGGACAAGTCACTAGTTATAAATAGATCCAGTTGAGATCCTAGGTGATAGCCCTTCCCTGATATACCACGCAATCTTGAGTTTTTCCATACGTTCAAATGCCTGAGTTTCACGATGTGAAGGCCCTCTATTGCGGTGATCCATCCGCAGCCTTGAATTCTCAAATCTTCCAGAGACGCGCAGGAATGCAGCTGTAGAGAATCCAATGGCCTAAGCCGAGTTTCGGAGTTGTGAGCTTTCTCGGACAGATCTAACACCTTAAGTGCACCGCACTTTTGGATCTCCGGTACCCTTAAACTAGAGACCATATCCCCCGCAGAAGTGAAGGAACATCTCTCCAACTCAGGCATGTTAACTAAAGCCAGCTTCTCCAATGGCGGAACCAATACTTCTTTTACTCCCCACACATTGGTTAACTTCAACGTTGTAAGAAACGGAAGCTTTTCCAGAGATAGAACCGCTTGCTTTTCTCCGCCATTCTCTAGACGGACCTTTCTGTGAGGCAAGCGAAGTCGCATTTTCATGAACCTCTTGCTTTTCATCGTGCTCCTTTTTTCAGTGGTCCATGTTTAGATTCGGACTTCTGAAAATGAATTGTTTTCTGTTTTACAAAAAAAAGCAGTTCATCTCCTAGGATGAGCAGCACACCTTTGATTTTCTTTATAGAAGAAACAAACTTCGGCTAGGAAGGCAGTCGACAGCCATAGGTTTAACTTTGGCCAGAAGATATCAACTTCAGAAGAAAACTACAATCAGAGATGGACAACAAGGTCATCCTGAATCTATGACACATGGAGATAAGAGTTTCGGTTTACAGGCGAGTCCATCCTGATTTCTCAAGAAGCAAAATGTGTATTCCATCTATCCGGGCCTATGGATCTGCTCCGCCTATCATTTGAGCATGGCATCGTCGCAAGGAATTTTTGCACATGCTTCTTTGTGTTGACTTGTGAACGATCAGCAGAACAAATCTATGGGAATGGAAAATAATCATCTTTCTGAGCTCACGACATCATATAAATAACTAAGAAACAATGAAAGAAATAGTAACTTTTACAGCATGGCAGCATGACTCCTAGTTTTGCTTTCTGAAATCCAAACAGGTTGAGACTAAAATTAAGATTAAGAGACGCCATAATCACCAACTTGACAGCATGATGATGGGATTTTGAAGTGAAATCAAATCCGTGTATAGTATAGCAAAAGAAAGCCAAGTGTTTTATATCATAACAGAAGGAATATACATTTAGCTTCTCTTTTCTTTTCTTGAAACACGGATGGCCTGAGCATACCATACAATGATACAACTGCTTACAATTCCAACCTGATAAATGGCAGAAGAATACCTTACAAAGCAACACACCGGTATATGTGTGCAGGTAGTAACTTGTTCCTAGCAAAAACCACCCAGTTTCAGTCATAGTCTAGATTGCACCGATACGGATATACGTATCAGTATCGGGGCCCCGGTACTGATACGTAAATACGTCATTTCTGAAAAGCGCCAATACGGGGATACGTTTGACTATTTTTTAAATAAAAAATATGTTATCAATTAAGCATCAAGCCATTTAGCATACATTTATTCATTACAGTCCATTATCTTCTATCTTCTAATCCATGATTCCAACAAAAGGAAGAACCAACAGCCAAAGGGTAGCAGCAACTTACCAAACATAAAAGTTAAGTTAGAGAGAAAGGGAGGAGGAGGAGGAAATCAGCAGCCTTCCATTAGATAGAATTCTACATGATAGTGGGGAAGGGGAGCGGGAGCACCGGAGAAAGGAGCCCACCACCGGCACTACTAAAGCCTGAGAGGTATCGAGGACGTATCCGGAAGAATCAGTATCGGATACGGTATCCGATAACGATACGCTAGTTGCTGGAAGTATCGGTTTCTTCTTGGTCATAGTCCTCATAAATTGTGACCTTTAGCTCGTTTGTTTCTAGCGATCTGCATTCTTTTGCCAACTCAATGCTGCAATAGTCGATTTCCAGTTCCACCAGCGAAGGTGGGAGTTCCTCCTTCAGAATCCTTAATATGCTGCTACAGCTTGTGATCTTCAATTTCTTGAGGGCAGGAAGGCTGTGCAGTCCTGCAGGAAGATGCACGAGATACTCACAACCCTCAAACACTAGCTCTTGCAGGGACTTGTGGAGCAGAAGCGCGCGCTCTTGATCATCTGTTAGTGTCCTGGCCTCGCACTTCAAAAACTGAATTTTTAGGTAGTGGAGACAGGCGAGCCCCTTGCAGATTGACGTGGTAAGGAAAGATAACTCACTAATTATAAGAGAATCCAGTGGAGGCAGTAGGTAATAGCCCTTTCCTAATATACCACGCAATCTTGAGTTTTTGCGTACATTCAACTGCCTGAGTTTCACGAGGTGAAGGCCCTCTATTGTGGTGATCCATCCGCAGTCTTCAATTCTCAAATCTTCCAGAGACGTGCAGGCATGCAGCTGTAGCAGAGTTTCTGAGTTGTGAGCTTTCTCGAACAGATCAAACACCTTGAGTGCTTCGCACTTCCGGATCTCCAGTACCCTTAAACCAGAGACCAGATCCCCCACGGAAGTGCAGGAACATCTCTCTAATTCGGGCATGTTAACTAAAACCAGTTCCTCCAATGACGGAACCAATACTTCTCTTACTCCCTGCATGTTGGTTAACTTCAGTGTTGTAAGGAATGGAAGCTTTTCCAGCGATAGAATTGCTTACTTTTCTCCGCAATTCCCTAGACGGACCTTCTGCAAGGCAAGTAAAGTAGCATTTTCCTGAACAGCAGAATCATCTTGCAAGTGAAGTTGAAGTGAGCCCCCCTGCTCAACATGGCCATCGAGTTTCAGACATCGAAGATGTATAAGATTCACAAAACTATACCGGAATTGATGGAAATCAGCAGATGTTGCAGAAATTTGCAATACACGCAAATTATATGCATTTCGGAATACTTCTTCAAAGAAGGAAGATTCATACTGCCCAATCAGCACCAATGTCCTCAGTTTTGCCACTGATGTAAATATGCTCTGTATTTTTCCTTTAAGCTTCTCACTACAAGGTATGTTCCCAGTCTGATCATCCGTTACGATAGACAAATGATGTATGGTTGGCAATATTTCACTGTACTGCAGACCATCCATAGCTGCACACTCAGTTTTTGAAACTACCCTAGCCAAATCATGCATAAGACCACACATAGCATAGTAGGTTTGAGTATGGCCTGAAGGGAGTTCTTTTCTTTCAACTTGCTCAAAGAAACCCAGTTTCACCAAGTCACACAGATAGTACCGTGCTTCTTCCAGTAATGGTTACACATCACAAATCCCTGTGAAATCCACATACGTACCAGCTCCTCGGTAAGAAATAGATACCCATAGGGGAATACTGAGCAATATGAGAAGCATTGTTGTAAATTGTAGGGCAACTGATCATAGGAAAGCTTCAAAGCAGACATGATGCCACCACTGAGTTGCAGAGATTTCCATTTTTCGTCCTTCAGAATATTATTCCAATGATCAATGGTAAGATGCTCTCTTAACAGTGTCCCTGCAGTTTCTGCTGCTAATGGGTTTCCCTGTAACCTTTTTGCTATCTGCCGTCCAAGCTCACCCAGACTAACTTGCTCTTCATAGTTCTCATCACCAAATGCACATGCTTTGAACATTAGCCAGAAATCAGCATTTTTCAAACCATCTAAGTTAATCGGTCCAGTTGTACCTCTCTTTTTGGCAACAGATGGTATTCTAGTTGTCACGAGTATCATGCTGCCCTTTGCATTGTTAGGCTTAAACGGTGCTAATAGATTGTTCCATTGGCAATCACTTATGTCATCCCAAATATCATCCAAAATAAGTAGAACCCTCTTTGATTTAACACGATCCTTCAAGACTTCCGGAAGCTTGGGAAACCTGCATTTGTCTTCATGTGCTCCCAGGGGGGCAAAATCTAACATCTCTCTTGTGACTCTGGTTTCATCAAAGCTGCTAGAGACCCAGATCCATATCCAGAGGTCAAATTGACTTTTCAAATCTTGATCATTATATACAAGTTGAGCCAGAGTTGTCTTCCCAACTCCTGCAATGCCTACAATTGGCAGAACAGTTAGCCCAGCATCTGATTTGCGCTCTTTTATCAACTCTATGATGTAACTCTTCTCTTCAGCTCTCCCATACACTTTCCCTTGATCAAGACTTGATGTGCCCCGGCGCGGGTCTGAGGTGGTTGTACTCTGGCAGTGGTTTGGACCTGCACGAGACCTTGGCCCAAGCATCTTGAGAACACGTCGCACGTTCCCTCGGATATCTCGCAACTGACCAGTTGTGTCTTGTATCCTTTTTGAAATTCGGTCCTTGTTCCAAGGGCCTGTGTTGGCTGCGGTGACATCTGTTGAATCCTCGACCCTTCTCCTTTTTCTACTTAATGAATTATCAGCAGTTGTATTTTGAGTAGCGTCACCGGTCCTGCAACAAAAGTGCGCAGTTGATTGGCTATTAGAAATTTAGAATCACATTGGACTGTTTACACAGATGAATAAAAAACAGAGTCTTATAAATGTGCAAGGTCTTAAAAACAGAGTCACATTGGCTAATTAGAGTCTTGTAAAGCATTTAGTTACCTTGAAGAAGTTGGCAGCTGGTTACTTGGTCCATCAATTTCGTTGATATGGTGCCGATGCCATGGGCCTGCACCAGAAGAAATCATGGACACGAAATTAGTATGATGATGCTCGACAATTTTTTCTGGAAGTGGAGTAGTAATTAACACAAACAGGTGGCGTGCCTCCGTGGAGCTGGTGCTGAAGCCTGTAGCAGTCGAGCTCGTCGACCACGTCGGCGGCGGCGTAGAGCAGCTCCTTGATGGCTGCGAGGGATCTGGCCAGCGACCTGTTTCTGATCTCAGACCTGGCGTTGACGGCGGAGACGACCCCGTCGACTCGCTCGATCTCGTCCCTCAGCCCCTCCACCTCGCTGCCGATCCCTGCTTGGCGAATCCATCCGTCCAGCTTGCCGAGGCTCGAAAGGATGGTCTTGTACCGCCTCCATCCCATCGGTAGATCCCGGTGGCAGCGGACGGCGAGGGGCGGAAGCCGGGAGCTGAAGGGGGAGAGCACCAGCCCGCCTATATGGCAGCTACTAGTAGTACCGATTACTGAGGGGTTCAGACCTTCAGCGAGCGCGCGAGCAAGCGAGGGGTTTAGAGGAGGAAGAAGAAGGTTTCAGACTGAATATTTTCTTCTTCTTTGGGTCTTTCTCTAAAATAACCTCCAGGGAAGTTTTTTTTCTTAGGCAAAACACCCTATATATTGTATTAGGCAAAGTATCAGGTGAAAATGGCTTTTCAGTGAATATCTGGAAATTTCTTTCCAGCACTGTTGGATGAATGGCGGACGTCCTGGATTAAAGGTGGACCGCTAAGAATCCCACTTAAACGCTAATTAGCACATAACCCCCTCTCTATTAATCATCACGTGAAAAGAGCTTCCCCTTTCCTTAATTCCTGGATCAGATTGTCTTCATCGTCTTGAGCGCTGCCGCCATACACTTTCCACCGGCGCATAGCTCCTGACCTCAGCCGGTCGTGACCGCCCTCTTCCCGTCGAAGTGGGCCTTCCATCCCTAGGGAGTGGCCCTCTGCCGACGACGACTCTGCCTCTGATGGCTGCGTCTCTACCCATGAATTCTCTTCCATACATGGTGATTGGGCCATCGTCGTCTACGTGTCGCCCTTCATTGGACGTGGCTCATCCTCCGGCAGCCGCGAGTCACAATTCGAAGCACTCGTGACCGCTGCTCCCACAGTTATATCGTCCGGAATGCCTCAGACTCTTCTAAGAATGAAGATATTAGTTCTTCTAGGAGTTGTACTACTGTTATTTGAGTATGTGAATATTATAGTTCTTGTGAGAAGTGTCTAGTTATTTCTGTTGACATGAATAAACTGAAATGATTGTGACGCCATCGTAGGGAAGTCTCGCAGCCACCGAGCAGTAGCGCGAGGGGCAGTTGTGCGGCCGCCGAGCCACCATCGTGTGTGGGCGAAGATGCGGCCGCTGAATCGTTGTTGTGTGTCGGAGGAACTGCAGCCGCCGAGTCACTAGTTCTTGGGGCAGCGGCCAAGCAGCCAGTCGCCGTTGCGAGGCGACGAGCAACCGTCGCCGATGTGCGAGGGGCAACCACCGTCGTGTAGGGGGTGCTGCGGTCGCGGCGAAAGAGCCTGGGCTAAGGCCACCCGGGGAGAGGGCCGCGCCGCCGGAGGGCCGATTGCGGACAGCTGAGAGCAGGCTCTATGCGCCGGTGGAAGGTGTATCGCGGCGGCGGTCAAGACAATGAGAAGACGATTAGATCGAGGAAGGTCAACTCTGTTCACATAATGATTATTAGAGAGAGGGGGTTATGTGCTAATTAGCGTTTAAGTCGGATGCTTAGCAGTCCCACATTTAATCCAGGACGTCCGCCATCCATCCAACAACGCTGGAAAGAAATTTCCAGATTTTCACTGAAAAGCCATTTTCACCTGATACTTCGCCATATTATTAATTGGTAAGAAATGTTCATGGGAATACATTGGAGGTCACGATGTTGAAGAAGCCAAAGATGATGCCCTTCACTAAATTCTAGAGCATGTTTAGCGAGACTATGAGCCTCTATATCCGACTCTCTCCCTTCAAAGATAAAGGAACACGAAGCAACCTTCCAGGCCATCGCAACTATCTCCTGAATTATGCTTCCATTTCTTCCACCAAAGCTTGAGTTGATGTTTTGTATTACCTCCTTACAATATGTTGCCATTACAATGTGGCTAAGAGAAAGATCTTTAGCTAAACATGTGCACTTCCGCCGTAGGAGGATGGCAGGGAAGCGGAGGGCGAGGACGGGGATAAGGAGGAGGGGGAGGATGCAACAGATGGTTGTTCGTCAGTATTCACAGGTTGGGGATGTTCCCTCATAAGTGGCGGATGATGTGGACCATGAGGTGGAGGTCGAAGAGCGGGGGTTGGGGGGTTCTTCTGTCACCACTACGGTGACAAAAGTGTGTTGTGTTGGCCTTCTCGAGGCGTGTTGATAGCTCGACTCCTACGAATTACTTAATTCCACACCTAGAATATTTCATCACATACAGAATGACTTGTCTTTCCATTGTACACGAGCTTCACGCATGTTATAGACATCCTTCCGCCACCCCTATCAAGCATCATCATTGGCCTTCTATGTAAGTTACATTACCCTAGCCTGGTCACTTTGTCAAACAATACCATAGAAACAACCTGTTCATGGGAGCACTATAAACACGCAAAGCATTCCCCAGATAGAAGAAAGAGGGTGTACGAATAACGCCCGCCATGCGGGTGGTCAACGATTTCTGGAAAAAGTTCCATTGGAACACCGCAAGGTCAATACCAAAAGCGTAAAAAATATTGTACTCATGATACCCTTTGCACATGTATGCATGATTATAGGATTTCTTTACTTGTGACGAGGATAAGCAAAATCACGTAAATTCGGTCGTAGAAAATATTGCCAAGAATCTTTTTCATGACATGCATTGTGAGGGTCGCATCTTGTGCGTGGTCAAGTATCATGCGAAACAACTAAAGATAAAGTTTGAAAAAGAAGACAACCCCCAGCCCCCATATCGCTCCTAGAGGCGACTCGGGTGGCGAAACCTTAGCCGCTAGCCAAGCCCCCCTCCCTCCCCTCGCCGCCGCCGGAGGATGCCGGTGGGCAGAACCCGCGTCGATGGACGGTGGCGACGGGGCCCTCATTTCACGCGCTGTGTTTCGTGCGCTGGAGTGGCGGGAGCGTGCGGTGGCGAGGCGGGCAGCTGTCTGCGTGTAGGGGATGTCGAGATAGCACAATACACGTGCGCGGGGGCACTGTTACGGCCAGTGACAGACCCAAAAATTGAGGTTTGTCGGGGCGGTGAATGATGATGGAGCTTCATTGCGCTGCGCCGAAGGTCGCTAGGCAGAGGAGATACCCTGCTCCGTCGTCGGAGAGCCGAGCAGCCGCCCCAGCTCGCCCCAATGGTGGATCTGCCACTGGTTACCGCGGCGGGCGGCCTTTTCAGTGAGCGGCAGAGCTGGGGGCGCCTAGATTTGGGTTGCACCGGCCCATCCTGGCCCGTGTCAACCACTCTGCCCCCACCCACCCTTCTCCCTCCTCCCACTCCTCCCGGTCGCTGGTGGTGGTCGCCTCTGGGTTGGTGAGCACGCGCACGATGTTGGGAAACGTAGTAGAAAACAAAAAAATCGCCCTACGACCAACCAGGAACACTATGAAGTTACTATAAAGGTTGTGATCTCGATCGTTACCGTCAGCGAGTTGCAGCGGAAGAAGAGCATGACGATGTCGATCGTACTCGGAGTCCCTCGAACCGTAGATGAACGATCCCGCGAACCGCCCACGAACGGTCCCTCGAACCGAAGACCAAAAGGGCGTCCTCCCTACTTGGTTGCAAGCGTGCAGTCTTCACGATCCGGCAGCACTTCGACATCCAGAGCTAATCGTCGTTAGAGAATTAGAGGGAGGAGATTAGAACCACACGGGACTTCTAATTATGAGGATTAGAGGAACTATACCTAGCTCTAACTAGTCAACTAGGACCAACTAGAACTAGAACTAGAAGAACTAGAGGAGGCTCCAAAAACTTGTATCCAAAAGTGCCAAAACCCTCTAGTATATATAGGTTGAAGGGAGGGGGAGAGGGGGCGCCACAAGGGAGGAAGACTCCTCCCTTTGGCCAGCTTAGGAGGAGGAGTTCGACTCCTCCCCTTCCCCGATTAGGCCTCCTTCCTTAGGGAAGGGAGGCGCCTCACACTTGGGCCCTTATGGCTCTTATGGCCCAAGTTGCCTTCCACCTCTTGGCCTTTTAAGGCCCGTTGATATTAAATTAAATATAAAATTGTTCTAAATACTGTCAAACCATTTTATATATAATTTAACATCCTTGAAAAACATTTTCCACCTATATATTATTTATCGAGAATATCCGGTATAACCCGATACTCTCTGAAACCCTTCCGGTGATCCCGAAACCCTTCCGGATCCTCTCAAAACTATTTCGAATATTAATGAAACAATTTCAGAAATATGTTCTCACCACTCCCGTCCTACTAATACTCACAGATCGTGATTACCTTAAGCTTGTGACCTCGTACTTTGGTAACTTATAGACATGAACGAAACTCCTTCGTTCAATGACCGATAGCGGAACCGTGGACGTCCATATCGATCCCTATGTGACACCCTGGATTTCTTCTACAGTGATCATTGTAATTAAGCACAGTGATGACCATGATCAGTGCCTAATCATTTTTGCTAAACAAGATATGATCCAGTTAAAAATTCATATCTCAATTTAAATTTCACTTCAAAAGCCAATTGAATTTTGTGGTGATAAAATAATTCTCCAAACAGCATCATGAAAATGTTGCACACTTGTGGAATAATCCAAAACAATTATTGTTGAGGAAAACAACATCACCTTAATGTTGGTGTGGACCCCAGCATCAAAACAGAGCCAAATTGCATTAAAAAGTGCTAATAAATTTATTTGGAAAATTGCAAACAGCTTCCAAAAATCCCCAAACTTTTGTGGCTATGTGGGATATTGCAAAGTAATTGATGTGCCATGTCACACATTTTTACAGTAAAGGAATATTGCAGAAATAAAATAGAAAATGTGCTGGAAAAGAAAAAGAAGGGAAAAAAGAAAAGCACACTGTGCACTTAGGCCCAGTGCGACAGTGCACAGCCCAGCCCATCTGGCGTTCGTCTCCCTCCTCCCGCACTGCTCCCCTCGCTCGCTGTCGAGCAAGGAGAGCGCGTGCTCGCCCAGCCCCCCCCCCCTCGCTAGATCCTTTCCCCCTCTGCGTGCGTGGATGGATAAGAGGGAATGCCCTCGACCCCCTGGACGCCTCTGCCTCGCCTCTCGCTCACTCCCTCGCTCGCCCGCACCTCTCCCGAGCGCCACCGCCGCCATGGACGCCGGCTAGTCGCGCCCACAGAGCCTCCCGCGCCTTGCCGTCACGCCCACGAGCTCCGCCGCGACCACCTCTTCCTCCCCGAGCACTGGACCAAGCCCCGGAGCCCCTGTAACGACGGCCACGAGCTTCTTCTTCCTCGGATCGCCGCCGCGCTCCGGCGACGGTTCCGGCTACTCCAGGCCTCCCCCGAGCCCGCTTTGCACATCTGCAGGTCCGCTGTGAGCTCCTGCTCCTTCCCCTCTCTCTCGCCCTCGATTCGAGCCCGTAGAATCGGATTCCATCGGAGCCCGAAAGCTCTTCCGCCGGAGCTCAACGCCGGCGACCATACGGTGACCTTTTGGTCCTGTCATCGCCGCCGTTCGACTCCACGCGTTGCGTAGGCCCACGTAGTACCGCTAGATGGCTCGTTTTCGCCTCGGTTAGTTGTTTGCCGCCGGCGCCCGAAGCTCACCTCCGCCAACCTCGACGCTGGCGATGCCACAGGCCGTCCCAGCTCGCCCTGATGGCCGGAATGGACGCGCGACGATGCCAGCTTTCGAACGCAACAAGAACGGCGCGAAATGACCCATCGTAGTCGATTTCCGAGCCTCCCCGCCGATTCGGGAGCTCACCGGAGCTGTTCCGGTGGCCGAACGGCGCCGCCGCTGACCTGGCCGGGCCGGGGCCACCCGCAGGGTCACTGACCCGTGGGCCCCGAGCCCCCTGGTTGACCGTTGACCTGGTCAACCTGCTGACTGGGCTCGGCCAGTCAATGACAGGTGGGCCAATAACCCCCTGTGTATGACAGTGGGCCAGCCCTGTCAGATAACTAATTTGGAAATTAGATTAATAAAAATGATTAGTTTAAACCTAATGTCTCACTGACAAATGGACCCCACCTGCTAATTAAACTCTGTTTAGAATAAAATAACCCTGGTTAGCCCCTAAGTCTATGACAAGAGGGCCCCACATGTCAGTTTGAACAGTCAGCTGAGACTGTTGACTGCTGATGCAGTGCTGATGTCAGCATGATGTCATAAAGGATTTTTTTTGAATTAATAATAATCTGTTAATTCCAGAAATTGTTTAAATCTTTGAAAAATCATAGAAAATAATCTGTAACTCGGATGAAAAAGTTTTATACATGAAAGTTGATTAGAAAAATCCCATGAATCCGAATATGCCATCCATTCATCTGTCACATGCTCGTAGCATGATGAACATGGAACTTTTCCCCTCCGGATCGTCTGTCCGATAAATCCAAAGACCCGGGAAATATCGTCAGATATTCTCCCGTTCCGTCTGATACGTGTAGTACTGCGTTAGACTACCCCTAGCACTGCGAATTGCCATGTCATGCATTGTGTTGCATCTGTTTGCTTGTATTTATTGTTTCTTCCCCCTCTTCTCTCCGGTAGCCTTCGAGACTGACGGTGCTGCCGGGTACGACTACACCGTTGACGATCAGCCTTTTGCCGCAGAGCAGCAAGGCAAGCAACCCCCCCTTGAGCATTCCGATATCGCCCATTCTTCCCTCTTATTCTTGCATTAGATTTTGCTATTGTATTAGTTAGCTCCTATTCTGATGCATAGCCTGTTTTTGATAAACTGTTACTACACCTGCACTCATATCAACTGCTTAGTATAGGTTGATCAGTGAATCCCCAGTGACCCCTTAGTCCTAGTTGCCCCTGCTTATTCATCGACGACCCGAAGACTCGGTCAACCGACCGACGAGCCAGGCCCCTCACATCACCGCACACCCCTTAGTTGTACGACTCTGCAGCGCTACTATCGTGTACCGAGGGTGACACCTCGTGAAGTACTCATGATGCTAGCTCTGTAGTGCAGCTAGTCGGTCGTGGTTATCGAGGGTGATTCCTCCTTCACCACTCCCGACGATGACTCTGTCGTGCAACCCCTCAAGTGTGGGACCCTCGAGGGTGATTCCTCTAAGTCCACCTTGACGGTTTCATCGAGCGGGACCCCTTGAGGGTGATTCCTCAGGTTCCGTCTTGATGTTTTATACACACAGTTACTATGACCTGGTTACAGAAACATGTTGGTGATGGGTCGGCCCTGAGGGGTACCCACGGCTTGATGTTGATGAGGCGTGGAAGGGCAGGAGAGGCCCTTGCCACACATCCTCGAGGCGGGGCGACGGACCGCAATTTATGGGTCACGCTTTCCCCGCATTAATAAAATGCTAATGGGTTGGGTATTTGATCTGAGTTGGTCGTTGGCCTTATTGCGCACCAAACCATCACGTGGGAAAGTTATGGGCACTTAGCGTCGTTGTATCAGCCGAAGCTCTTCGGACGTCAGCAATGGAGTGGCGCGCGCCCGAGTGGTCCGCAACGGCATCACGCTTGTTACTAAGGGGTGCTAGGACTGACCTCAGCCGCATTCGCATCGTGCAGGAGTGCAAGGGCAAGTGGGCCCATGAACCTGCGCGCTTAGGATTTAGACCGGCGGGCTGGCCTCTTCGTTGAGCCTAGGTGGGGCGACGACGTGCTGCTATCCCGAGGCCGGGCATGACCCAGGAAAGTGTGTCCGGCCGGAGGTGATCAGGCGTGTTGGAGATGCGGTGCACGCCTGCAGGGATTATTAATCTATTCGAATAGCCGTGTCCACGGTAACAGGACGACTTGGAGTTGTACCTTGACCTTATACAACTATAATTGTGATTTAATTTGAAATGAATTGTGGCTCCGAGATTGCTTCCTCGCAGGGAGTCGGGGAAGAATCTCTGGGCGTGGTTACTTAATAAAATTGCTACAATAATATGACTATATATGAGATACCAGTCTACTCTCTTCTAATGCTGCAAGATGTTGAAGATGCTAGTCTTCGATAGGACTAGGCCTTCTCCCTATTCTTGCTTTATGCAGTCAACCCAGATATAACCCCCTTTCCTTGATACTGATGCATACTTAGCATAGTTCTGATGTCAGTCTTGCGAGTACTTTGGATGAGTACTCACCGCTGCTTTGCTTTCTCTTTCCCCCTCGATTCGATTCTGTGTTCAGACGATGGAGCCCAGGAGATGGAGTACGCCGGAGACGACTACTACACCACCGCAGGAGCCTACTACTACGTGGAGGCAGCCCCCGACCAGCAGTAGTTAGGAGGTTCCCAGGCAGGAGGCCTCGCCTCTTTCGATCCGCTGCTTATGTTTGTGCTAGCCTTCTTAAGACAAAACTTGTTTAACTTATGTTTGTACTCAGATATTATTTGCTTTCGCTGACTCGTGCATTTGTCGAGCTTTGTATTCAAGCCCTCGAGGCCCCTGGCTTGTAATATGAAGCTGTATGACTTTAATTTGTGTCTAGTGTTGTGTTGTGATATCGATCAGTGAGTCCCTAATCTTGGTCGTACGCATTGCGTGTATGTTTAGCGTACGGTCGAAATTGGGGGCGTCACAAGTTGGTATCAGAGCCGACTGCTTGTAGGTAGGCCCCTTTCCAACTCCTTGGCCGTAGTCGAGTCTAGTACTTGAAAAACTTTTACTAACATAGTTGTGTGGCTTACGGGCCCACTTCTCAATCGGGTCGTATTAGGATCTTTTACTCCTTATCTATACTCTGGGTTCTGATCTCTCTTCTCTTTCGGGTTAAAGATTTTATTAAATCTAACTCTAGGTTCTCGTAACTACTCCTACTGGAGAACCCCTCATTTCAGACGATGGCTCGATTCATCAGAAGACTTCGAAGATACTCTCCGATGTTCTCCGAGAACTTGTGCTCATCGCTTTTGCGATTTCTTTCCGCCGTCAACCCCTATGGATGAATGCATGCAATTGTCGCTCATACTTTCATATCCAGTTGCTCTTGTTATTACAAGGTACATCGAATTATTTTACCGGAGATTCGTTCTCCCTCGGTTGATCATGTGTTTTACAGAATTCTTTGAAACGCTATTCGATCTTCCGTAATCCTCATTAGCCTTTTGCTCTTGACCTTTCTCACCTGCTTGCATTATGGTTAATTCCATATGTCTTGCAATATTAAGTAAACCCTTTGTGGTTTTCATTTGATTTTATTGATTCAACCTGTGTGTGAATGCATGCAGTCATTAGTTGTTTATCATAAATTATCCGTCCGGCTCAGACGTCTTTCCAAACATGAGTTGGTTCCCGACAAATCAACCTTGATTGATTGCCCATCTAAGTCCTTTCATCTTACTTGTATTTGATCGGAACATCTGTTTCCGATACACCAATTTGGAAATCTTAATTCCTTTGGTTATTTAAGCATCAAATTATTTGGATGTTCTATAGTCTGATGCCTTGCATTCTTTCTCCCTCTGATTGGGTACCGATACTCACATCAGATCCTTTGTGGACTGCTAGACCCATTGTTGGGTTATTGTCCGATAGCATCCTTCACATTCAAAATTCTTGTGATGGTCTTCCCCTGATACATGATGCTATTGGTAAATTGTGTCTTCTCCCTCTGATAAGTTGTATCCTATGCTTTTGTCAGCCATGCTCTGTTGTCAAGCATGTGTTAATTACTCTTGAAGCTTGTGATATATGTTCCTAAGATGCCCCGATGGGTTGGACCTATGCCTTCCTTAATTCGTGTGAACCCGACAGTTTTCACGCGTCTTACTCTCCTGGTGTTTTGCCAGTTAAACTTTCAAAACTACAACTTTATCAAAGGCGAGGTGTAAATGGGTGGATATGCATTGATGAAGTGGGAGTCGACCTTGAACCTTGTGTTCATGCCCATGGAAACGATGTTGATCTTATCATACAAGCTTCTCCTTTCATATAATCATTCATTGTATGATTTGATTTTGTATCTTTGATCTTGTCCTTTGCAATCGTGGTTCCGACCATGTTGTTCTACTTTGATTTCGTTCTCAGACAAGTTAAAGTGCTTGTCTTCCACAGATCAATACGCTAGTCTAACCTCTATGCTGATCTACCTCCGAGTATTATCCCTGGTATCTTGATAAATATCATGGAGCTTTATAACTTATTATGAGCTCCTCATCAACTATGATAATTCACTGATTCCAGTCTCCCCGTGTTCTGAGTTGTTGGACAATCAAGGACACTGATATCTGAATCGAGTACGCATTGCGATTCGAGAACTCTTAGTAATCTTCTTTGATTATGAGTTGTACTCGATCATGTCATTCCAAGCTGTTAGATGTTGAAGCCCGACTATATGCCTTGAATGCATTAAATGAGTCACCTCTTGAAGGGATTGAAAACATTCCAGTTGTCCAGGATTTCCAAGATGTTTTTCCGGAAGAACTTCCAGGGATTCCCCCTGCCAGAGCTGTCGAGTTTGTCATCGACTTGGTACCTGGTACCACTCCTATAGCCAAGCGTCCGTACAGGATACCATCACATGAACTCCTAGAACTTAAGAAAGAAATTGACAATTTGCTTCGTATGGGTTTCATTCGTCCAAGTTCCTCTGCTTGGGGAGCACCTTCTCTCTTTGTCAAGAAGAAAGATGGTATGAATCGATTGGTCCAAGATTACCGTCCTATCAACCAAGCAACGATTCAAAACAAATATCCGCTTCCACGGATCAACGATCTGAACGATCAACTTGCCGGTTCATCGGTGTATTCAAAACTTGACTTGAGGTTGGGTTACCATCAGATCCGGGTTCGTGAGGAGGATATTCCCAAGACTGCATTAGTTACTCGCTATGGTTCATACGAGTAAACCGTCATGTCCTTCAGCTTAACCAATGCTCCAGCAACTTTCTCTCGTCTGATGAACTATATATTCATGGATTACCTCGATAAATTCATCATGGTTTATCTGGATGATATTCTGGTATTCTCCAAGAATAAAGAAGAGCATGCTGAACATCTTCGTCTTATATTGGAGAGGCTTCGAGAACATCAACTTTATGCAAAGTATTCTAAGTGTGAGTTCTGGATGGACCAGGTAACCTACCTTGGTCATGTGATCTCCAAGGATGGTATTGCGGTCAACCCTGAATGAGTTCAGGCTATACTTGACTGGACTCCCCCGAAGAATGTCAAGCAAGTCAGAAGTTTTCTCGGACTCGCCAGCTATTGCCGTCGATTCGTCGACAACTTCTCCAAGATTGCAAAGCCCTTAACCAATCTGCTTCACAAAGGTGTTAAATATGAGTGGACAGAAAAATGTCAGGAGAGCTTTCAGGCACTTAAGGACAAGCTGACGTCAGCTCCAGTGCTTGCGCCTCCGAATACTCGTAAGGACTTCGTCATTTATTGTGATGATTCACGTCAAGGAATGGGCTGTGTACTAATGCAAGAGCGCAGAGTGGTTGCTTATGCATCTCGTCAATTGCGTCCTCATGAAGAGAACTACCCAGTTCATGACCTTGAACTGGCTGCAGTAATTCATGCGCTGAAAGAGTGGCGGTAATACCTTGTTGGTAATCGTTGCGAGATCTACACCGATCACCAAAGTCTGAAGTACCTGTTTACTCAAGCAGATCTGAACCTCCGTCAACAGAGATGGATGGAGCGCATAGCAGACTACAACGTGGGTATTTCATATACACCAGGCAAGGCTAATGTGATGGCTGATGCTTTGAGCCGCAAGTCGTACTGCAACCACCTTCAAGTTCACAAGGTTCACCCCCTTCTTCAAAAGGAATTCCGCAAGCTGAACCTCCATATTGTTCCTCAGGGTTATCTCGCTCCCCCTCCTGAAGGGTCCTACAAAATGAACCTCCACGTTGTTTCCCAGGGTTCTCTTAATACCCTGGTTGCTAAACCAGATCTTGTGGACGTCATCAAGTGGATTCAGAAGTGTGACAATGAGGTCGAGAAGATTAAACTCGATCTCGCAGAAGGAAAGCCCTCACCCTTCACTATTGCTAAGGATGGCGCTTTGTACTTCAAAGGACGCCTAGTGGTACCGAGTAAGGAGAAAAACCATGATATGACTCGAGAGGTCATGAAGGAAGCACATGACACTCCGCTGTCTATTCATCCTGGTAGTACAAAAATGTACCAAGACATTCGTCGAAGATTCTGGTGGTCTAACATGAAGCAAGACATTGCACGCTATGTTTCAGAATGTGACATTTGCCGTCGGATCAAAGCAGAACATCAAAAGCCTGCTGGAACTCTACAACCTATTTCTATTCCTGAATGGAAATGGGATCATGTTGAAATGGACTTCATTACTGGTTTTCCCAGGTCGCAGAAAGGTAATGATGCTATTCTTGTCGTCATTGACCGACTGTCCAAAGTTGCACATTTTCTGTCTGTCAAGGAAACTATTACTGCTAGCCAGCTAGCAACTCTATATATGTCCAGAGTTGTTTCACTCCACGGTATTCCATTGGTGATTAGTTCGGACCGTGGCAGTTTATTCACTTCAAGATTCTGGGCAAGTTTCCAGGAAGCTATGGGAACTCATTTGTCATTCAGCACCGCTTTTCACCCTCAATCCCAGGGTCAAGTTGAAAGAGTCAATCAGATTCTCGAAGACATGCTTCGTGCTTGTGTCATTTCTTTCGGCAAGAAATGGGAGGAATCTCTCCCGTATGCTGAGTTCTCCTACAACAATAGCTATCAAGCTAGTCTGAAGATGGCTCCTTTTGAAGTATCGTATGGACGTAAGTGTCGGACTCCTCTGAATTGGTCAGAAACTGGGGAACGTACACTTATCGGTCCGGATATTATCCAACATGCCGAAGATCAAGTCCGCATTATTCATGCAAATCTGAAGGCTGCTCAGTCTCGTCAGAAGAGTCAGTATGACCGTCATCACAAGGATATGGTCTATCAACCTGGCGAGAAGGCTTATCTTCGAGTCACGCCAATGAGAGGTACACACCGTTTTGGAATCAAGGGCAAGCTGACTCCGCGATATATTGGTCCTTTCACTATTCTCGAGAGGCGTGGTAAAGTGGCATATCAACTGGAACTACCGCCAAACCTTTCTCAGGTTCACGATGTGTTCCATGTGTCGCAGCTTCGTCGCTGCTTCAAGGATCCTATCCGAGCAGTGGATCATGATATGCTTGAGCTGCAACAAGACCTCTCTTACAAAGAGCAACCAGTCCACATTCTCGATGAAACTGAACGTCGGACTCGTCAGAAGGTTACCAAGTTCTTCAAAGTGCAGTGGGCAAACCATTCTGAAGATGAAGCCACTTGGGAATGCGAAGATCATCTTCGTGCAGAATACCCCGGGCTCTTTCCTTCTACTTCTTAATTCTCGGGACGAGAATTCTTGTTAGTAGGGGAGAGTTGTGACACCCTGGATTTCTTCTACAGTGATCATTGTAATTAAGCACAGTGATGACCATGATCAGTGCCTAATCATTTTTGCTAAACAAGATATGATCCAGTTAAAAATTCATATCTCAATTTAAATTTCACTTCAAAAGCCAATTGAATTTTGTGGTGATAAAATAATTCTCCAAACAGCATCAGGAAAATGTTGCACACTTGTGGAATAATCCAAAACAATTATTGTTGAGGAAAACAACATCACCTTAATGTTGGTGTGGACCCCACAATCAAAACAGAGCAAAATTGCATTAAAAAGTGCTAATAAATTTATTTGGAAAATTGCAAACAGCTTCCAAAAATCCCCAAACTTTTGTGGCTATGTGGGATATTGCAAAGTAATTGATGTGCCATGTCACACATTTTTGCAGTAAAGGAATATTGCAGAAATAAAATAGAAAAGGTGCTGGAAAAGAAAAAGAAGGGAAAAAGGAAAAGCACACTGTGCACTTAGGCCCAGTGCGACAGTGCACAGCCCAGCCCATCTGGCGGTCGTCTCCCTCCTCCCGCACTGCTCCCCTCGCTCGCTGTCGAGCAGGGAGAGCGCGCGCTCGCCCAGCCCCCCCCCCCCCTCGCTAGATCTTTTCCCCCTCTGCGTGCGTGGATGGATAAGAGGGAACGCCCTCGACCCCCTGGACGCCTCTGCCTCGCCTCTCGCTCACTCCCTCGCTCGCCCGCACCTCTCCCGAGCGCCACCGCCGCCATGGACGCCGGCTAGTCGCGCCCACAGAGCCTCCCGCGCCTTGCCGTCACGCCCACGAGCTCCGCCGCAACCACATCTTCCTCCCCGAGCACTGGACCAAGCCCCGCAGCCCTTGTAACGACGGCCACGAGCTTCTTCTTCCTCAGATCGCCGCCACGCTCCGGTAACGGTTCCGGCTACTCCAGGCCTCCCCCGAGCCCGCTTTGCACATCTGCAGGACCGCTGTGAGCTCCTGCTCCTTCCCCTCTCTCTCTCTCGCCCTCGATTCGAGCCCGTAGAATCGGATTCCACCGGAGCCCGAAAGCTCTTCCGTCGGAGCTCAACGCCGGCGACCATACGGTGACCTTTTGGTCCTGTCGTCGCCGCCGTTCGACTCCACGCGTTACGTAGGCCCACGTAGTACCGCTAGATGGCTCGTTTTCGCCTCGGTTAGTTGTTTGCCGCCGGCGCCCGAAGCTCACATCCGCCAACCTCGACGCTGGCGACGCCACAGGCCGTCCCAGCTCGCCCTGATGGCCGGAATGGACGCGCGACGATGCCAGCTTTCGAACGCAACAAGAACGGCGCGAAATGACCCACCGTAGTCGATTTCTGAGCCTCCCCGCCGATTCGGGAGCTCGCCGGAGCTGTTCCGGTGGCCGGACGGCGCCGCCGCTGACCTGGCCGGGGCGGGGCCACCCGCAGGGTCACTGACCCGTGGGCCCCGAGCCCCCTGGTTGACCGTTGACCTGGTCAACCTGTTGACTGGGCTCGGCCAGTCAATGACAGGTGGGTCCAAAAACCCCCTGTGTATGACAGTGGGCCAGCCCTGTCAGATAACTAATTTGGAAATTAGTTTAATAAAAATGATTAGTTTAAACCTAATGTCTCACTGACAAATGGACCCCACCTGCTAATTAAACTCTGTTTAGAATAAAATAACCCTGGTTAGCCCCTGAGTCTATGACAAGAGGGCCCCAGATGTCAGGTTTAAACAGTCAGCTGAGACTGTTGACTGCTGATGCAGTGCTGATGTCAGCATGATGTCATAAAGGATTTTTTTTGAATTAATAATAATCTGTTAATTCCAGAAATTGTTTAAATCTTTGAAAAATCATAGAAAATAATCTGTAACTCGGATGAAAAAGTTTTATACATGAAAGTTGATCAGAAAAATCCCACGAATCCGAAAAGGCCATCCATTCATCTGTCACATGCTCCTAGCATGATGAACATGGAAGTTTTCCCCTCCGGATCGTCTGTCCAATAAATCCAAAGACCCGGGAAATATCGTCAGATATTCTCCCGTTTCGTCTGATACGTGTAGTACTGCGTTAGACTACCCCTAGCACTGCGAATTGCCATGTCATGCATCGTGTTGCATCTGTTTGCTTGTATTTATTGTTTATTCCCCCTTTTCTCTCCGGTAGCCTCCGAGACTGACGGTGCTGCCGGGTACGACTACACCGTTGACGATCAGCCTTTTACCGCAGAGCAGCAAGGCAAGCAACCCCCCCTTGAGCATTTCGATATCGCCCATTCTTCCCTCTTATTCTTGCATTAGATTTTGCTATTGTATTAGTTAGCTCCTATTCTGATGCATAGCCTGTTTTTGATAAACTGTTACTACACCTGCACTCATATCAACTGCTTAGTATAGGTTGATCAGTGAATCCCCAGTGACCCCTTAGTCCCAGTTGCCCCTGCTTATTTCATCGACGACTTGACGACCCGAAGACTCGGTCAACCGACCGACGAGCCAGGCCCCTCACATCACCGCACACCCCTTAGTTGTATGACTCTGCAGCGCTACTATCGTGTACCGAGGGTGACACCTCGTGAAATACTCATGATGCTAGCTCTGTAGTGCAGCTAGCCGGTCGTGGTTATCGAGGGTGATTCCTCCTTCACCATTCCCGACGATGACTCTGTCGTGCAACCCCTCAAGTGTGGGACCCTCGAGGGTGATTCCTCTAAGTCCACCTTGACGGTTTCATCGAGCGGGACCCCTTGAGGGTGATTCCTCAGGTTCCGTCTTGATGTTTTATACACACAGTTACTATGACCTGGTTACAGAAACATGTTGGTGATGGGTCGGCCCTGAGGGGTACCCACGGTTTGATGTTGATGAGGCGTGGACGGGCAGGAGAGGCCCTTGCCACACATCCTCGAGGCGGGGCGACGGACCGCAATTTATGGGTCGCGCTTTCCCCGCATTAATAAAATGCTAATGGGTTGTGTCGTGGTTTTAACACGGCAGATGTCCGAAGACTTAGGTTCGAGGCCATCGCCATGGTAGTGGACTCAAAGGGGTTGATCGGGACGAAGGACACGAGTTTACCCAGGTTCGGCCCCTCAAGTAGAGGTAAAAGCCTACGTCCTGCTTGTGCTATATTGATTGGAGTATCGATTACAAGGGAGCGGATTGCTTGACCTAGTTCTCGATAGATTGTTTCTTGTCTAAGCCGCCCCGGGGTCTAGCCTTTTTATAGGAGGTCAAGGCCCCGGGTTACACGAGTCTCAAACCGACTCACACAACGTGTTCTACTCTGTCTCTAAGCCGCCCTACCATCATGGGTAAGCCGCCCCCGGGCGGCTTGGCCACCCGGGTCTTCATACTATCTTCTGTTTCCGGGCCTCCGTCTTGGCCCGTCTGGCAAGCCGCCACTCAGCCTGGCTTTGAGCTTCCGGCCCATCATAGAAGTCTTCAGCTACGAGCCGCCTGGTATGACCCGGCCCCACCTGGGCGGGTCTTACCACGGGGTTATATCCCCAACATTAGGCCCCAGGTTGATTTGAGCCAACTCATGTCAATCTTCAACATTAGCGGCGAGTCTTCATGCCTCTGTCATTTGAAAAGACAATTTGTAACCCGCCATGACGTCATATTGAATATTCTGAAAAGATTCCATGACGCAGGCAACAGATCTTTTTCATTGAAGGGCCATCCCGAAAATCGAGGCGCCACGTTCGGTCAATCTTTACTGTGCTTCCCCCATTTTTGCGCGCACTGTTGCCCTTCCAACTTTATAAATAGGGACACGTGGTTCCCTTTCTTTCTTCTCTGCCGTCGCTGTCATCTTCCTCCTCGCTCGAAGCCCCTTCTCTCCAGAGCTCCGCTGCCGTCAACCAGCCCTCGTCGTCGCCCTCATCGCTGGCCGCTGCATCAACCCGAATCGGACCAGAGTTTCGCCGGCGCTTCCGCATCCAGAAGGTATCTCTCTTCGCCCTTGTTTGAATCTGCATCTACCCCCATTAGGGTTTCCCGAGCTCGTCGGAGTTCTTGTGTTCGTCGCTGTTCTTCGTAGTGCAGACCACCAAGCACCTATTTGCTCCTCATCACGCTGTCTATCCACCGCGGTCATACTTCTAATGACAATGCTTATTTGTTGTTTACCTTTCACAGCAATCTCCACCGCGTGCCAACCATCTGTTCTTCCACTGTTTTTTAGGTCATGAATATATTTCACTTCCTTTGCCCGTAGATCTTGTAACTGACATAGCAACATGCAAAACCTGTTTTTCTGCACTTAGTCATTTTTCCAGTGTCGCCTTATCCATCTAACCCGCCATTATGTTTGGCGGCTCTTGATCAATATGCTTTGGCGGCTTAACTCTTCACCATTATACTGATCACAACTGTTTTATCCATTTAATATTTTTCTAACCCGCCGCACTTCGCGCCTTTGCAGCCTAACCCGCCATTATGTCAAGGGCACCATCATCCTGTGATTGGGTCTGCTCGGGCGTTACTGAAGAACTTCTGCTTGACTTTGTTGAGTCGGGCATGCTGCCGGCTAAAGATGTTATACACTGGCGGGTTCCAGGGCCAGAGAAGAGGCCTGAGCCCAAGGAGGGGGAGGTTATCATATTTACTGATCATATCCTCCGCGGGTTCTGCCCTCCCGGGTCAAAATTCTTTCGGGACGTTCTTCACTTCTTCAAACTTCATCCTCAAGACATAGGCCCAAATTCAGTCACCAACATTTGCCAGTTCCAAGTCTTAAGTGAAGTCTATCTGCAGGAAGAGCCGTCTGTTGACCTCTTCCATGACTATCATTATGCCAACCGCCAAACTGAAATGGCGGCCGGGCCAAGTTTAGAGCTTGGGGGCATTACAATCCAGAGACGGAGAGATCTGCCATACCCCATAGCCACCTTGCCAAGTCATCCCAAAGACTGGAACAAGACCTGGTTTTACTGTAAAGACACTTCTCCGGAGGGAGAAAATCCATTGCCGGGTTATCGCCCTAGCCGGCTTCCCAATTCTGGAGACCTCCCAAGCCGGATGTCAGCCGCAGAGCGAGCAAAATACGCTCCAACTTTCGCAAAGATCAGAGCCTTAATGGCTAACGGCTTGACAGGCGTCAATCTAACCCGCTGCTGGGTCAGCTGGAAGATTCTGCCACTGAGCCGGCGTGACCGGCCTATGCACGAATACACGGGTGAGCCCAATGACCCCCTCTGCTTCAATTCCAACCCTTTGACCGATGAAGATATCAATGCCACCATCAAAGGACTTCTAGGTGAAAAGCAATCGGTTTGCAACAGAACCGGACTTAAACCTTTTTCTGCCAAGAACCCTGCTCCAGACGTAAGACTCTTTTCCCTCAATTGGTCACATTTGTCTTGCACTTTCTAAAATTTGCTGGCGGCTTATGTATAGGCCGACTCCCCTTTTTGGAAAAAGAAGTATAACCCGCCAACAAGGAAGCCAAAGGTGAAAACCCCTGCTAAGAAGAAGAAGAAAGCCGCCACTCCAGAGCCGCCTGAATCTGATGACTCGGAGGTAGAACTTGACTCCCTTGGCCGTCTTCTTTATGCAACTTATTGACAATAATTACTCACAGGATGAAACGGAGGCGAGCCACGCAAATGCCCCTGAGGTAATTGACATTTCTGATTCAGAGATCTTTCCACAAGACAGAGTACGGCGGGTCGTCCGGAAAGTCCCCTTCTCTAATCCTCTTGCTCATTTAGACCCCAATTTTCTTTTGAAAAAGCAACAGCACACCTCTCGACGTCAGACCCGGAGCACCGGCTCAGAAGATCTCGTGGCCGGGTTATCTCATGATCCGGCTCCACGGAAGCGGCCGGCTGAGGTACTCTTTAGCTGAGGTGTAACTTGAATCAAACTTGCCTTGTAACCTTACTCTGTTTTGTATTGTTTTAACTGCCTTCAGGACTCTCCTCCTTCCTCTGACGACTCGACTGCCTCCAAGCTGCCTCCAATGAAGATCAACCCGGAGTGCGTATTTTTACTTTTGCACCAAATGCTTTAATACTCTTGACCTCTATGTAACCATCGTTTGTGCCTTCCAGGGCCCAAGCAAAACGAAGGAAGACTGGCGGGTCTACTGCCGCCCCTACTGCCCAAGAGCCGGGATTTGCTAAGCCGGCCTCTCCTTCAACTCATGCTGAGCCCAGTGATACTATGAAGGATGCACCTCACGATACTCAGCAGCCATCTGAGCCGGCGGGTCAAGACACGGCCGCTGAAAGCCCTGCAAGGGATGACCCTAAACCGCCCAGCCCTTCAACAGCTGCTGAAGACACGGTCCCTCCAGAAGTTGTCATTACTGGGACGGGTCATCAAACCCCTGAACCTCACGTGCTGACAAGGCATACCGGCCAGGCTGAAACTTCCTCGCCTGAGAAGTTTGAATTTGAATTCCCATCATTGGAGAAGCTGACCGCCGAAGAATTACATGCTGGTTATCTGAACCGCCTGACGACAAGCCGGAACTTGGAGCTCAAGCTTGTTAATTTGATGAAGAAAAAATACGAGGTAATCTCTTTGCCTGTTTTTCCCTTGTACCCTTACGTAGCCGCCAAGAGCTGGTTTAGTATTGCAAATAGTAGGCCGGGTCTTCCAAGCTATATCATGATCCAAGTAGTTTGGCGTGTAGCCCCCAAGTATCGGGTTAGTATAGATAGTAAGCCGATACTCATTATGCAGAGTCTGAGCAATGGTAGCCCCCAAGTCCGGGTTATCATAAAATGATGAACCGGAATTTCATTGGAAACTTCGAAAACGCTGATTGTAGCCCCCATGTGCCGGCTGGTCTTCATGAAGATGAGCCGGGACTGTGTTGCAGATCTGTAGAGCGCCGATTGTAGCCCCCAAGGGCCAGCTGATCTTTGCGAAGATGAGCCGGTACTTAATGAAAGACTTGAGAGCGTCACCTGTAGCCCCCAAGGGCCGGCTTATCTTTGTGAAGATGAGCCGGGACTTAATGAAAGACTTGAGAGCGTCGTCTGTAGCCCCCAAGGGCCGGCTTATCTTTGTGAAGATGAGCCGGAACAGCGGTATAGCCTTGAAGAACAAACATACATTAGCCCCCAAGTGTCAAGTATATTGCTTGCAATTTGCTTGAGACTTGTAACATAACTGTGTCATCAATTATCCTCCAATAGCTCAGCCTGGCAACTTAACCCTGTTGTACTTGTATGATACAGGATACTTTAGAGGCGGCTGAGTCTGAACTGACCAGCCTGAGAGGAAATCTTGCTTCCCTACAAACCGCTCGGTCTGAGGCGGAAAATAAGTGGCGGATTGCCATAGAAGAACTTGAGAAGATGCAAGTTGAGTTTGCTCTTTTTAGGAAGACTGCCGAAACTGAACAAGCCGCCCTGACCAAACGCGCAGACAATGCGGAAGGGCGGCTTAAGCTTGTGTCAGAAGAATTGCAAACTCTGAAACGCCACATATCCAGGATGACTGCTGCTATCTTTGGTAAGCACATAATACTTAGTGACTTTCCATTCCATGCTAAATAACCTTGCTGGCGGCTTACACCACCAAACACTTCCTTGCAGGCGAAAGGAGCCGCCAATTTTCATCCGACAGCTTGCTGAGATTGAAGGCAGTGTACTCTTTGGCGGAGCAACTGTATTGCGGGACCCTTTGCACTATAAAGGCGATGTTAACTGAGCAGAGCATCCCCAAGCATATGAAGGGAGTCATAGAACTATTTTCAACTCTGCGAAAGCAAATCGGAGAGCTCAAAAAATCAGCCGCCCGTCAGGGAGCCATGGCCGCGCTGAGCCGGTGCCTAGCCTTTGCTCCGGAGCTGTCTGCTGATGAAATGATGGACGGGTTTCCATCAAGAAAAGATGATGGCTCAGAGTTCACAGAAGCTGACTATGCCAAGTGTAGGAAAGCCTCTAGGGTGCTTGCCTCAACACTGGCGGATGAACTTGATCTGTCAACATATCAGGCGGCTTACAGCGAGCCCAGCAAGAGAGTGCGCGGTCCTACTTTTGAAACCAGAGACTTGACTCCAGCTCGTCGTAAGCACCTCTTCGCACCTGAGATTGACCCGTCTCCTCTATTTGAAGAGGCTCAGTTTGTAGCTCTAACAAACTGCAACTGGGATGTGAACAATCTTCAGATAGAGGAGGTCGAAGACCCGGCGCAGGATGACCCGCCAGCAAGCTGATCGTTGTAAATTTGATAACTCAGCCATCTGAGCCGCCAAACTTAATCTGTTGCCTTTTGGGCTCTTGTGGAGAGCTTTGTAATAGTCTTTAGAAAAACTTTAACTGTCTGAGCCGTGCCATCGTGCACGTATAAATCCTTGTATAGTTCGATGCATGCCTGTCTTCTGCGTTTCAGCTTATAACCTGTCTTGACGGCGGCTTATCTTATAGATAAAACCCTGCAAAAAACAAACAAGACAGAACATGTTCTGTACTGTTGTAAGGGCGGCTTAAAAAAGCCTAACCCGGAGACGTGAAATCTCATAACCTTGCCTTTCTTTCCGAACACATAAGCCGGTTCTTCTGGATAGTCTTACTACTTTGAACTCTTAATAACTGACAAGAGCGTAGCGAACCAGAAAGAGACGCAGCAGATGGGAGAGTTTGCCTCGCCGCTGTAAGAGGCCCTTGCAGGGGGTAAGTTTTAGAACTTGCTGCACCCCTGACAAAGCGCAGCTACTTACAGGCAGGTATAACCCGGCCTTGCAGATGTAAGGGTTTGCCTCGCCGCTGTAAGAGGCCTTTGCAGGGGGTAAGTTTTAGAACTCGCTGCACCCTTGACAAAGCGCAGCTACTTACAGGCAGGTATAACCCGGCCTTGCAGATGTAAGGGTTTGCCTCGCCGCTGTAAGAGGCCTTTGCAGGGGGTAAGTTTTAGAACTCGCTGCACCCCTGACAAAGTGCAGCTACTTATAGGCAGGTATAACCCGGCCTTGCAGATCGGAAAAGGGGGTAAGTTCACAACTCGCTGCACCCCTAGTGATCTTTGTTGACGGAGTCAACATTTGGGTCCACAACCCGCCTTACAGCGGCTGAAAAGCCTGATCGAGAGGGTCGAAGCTTAACCCGGTGGGTTGAAAGCCCCCAAACGACCTTGTCGATGATATCAACTTGCACACCAACGTGTAAGCCGCCATCTTGTAAGCCGCCAGTTGATGGTGCTATTGGAGCTGAAGAGCCGATCAAGAGGGTTGAAGCTTAACCCGGCGGGTTAGAAGCCCCCAAGTGACCTTGTAACTCCGGCTGAAGAGCCTGACCAAGAGGGTTGAAGCTTAACCCGGCGGGTTGAAAGCCCCCAAATGATCGTATGATTGTATCCATCTTTGAACAATGTGGGATACGTAAAACGGCAGAGGCCCCGGCTTGCAGGGATGCCAACTTTATTATATATATATATGTGATATATACAATGATAATATACAATGGGGGGAGTCAATGACTCAAGTGTAGTAAGGCCATAGATGAGCTATGTTCCACGGCCGGTAGGTCTCCTGCCCAGAAGTGCGTGATTCGTCCCGTATGTCGATGAGATAGTATGACCCATTGTTGAGGTTTCTGCTAACCACAAAAGGCCCTTCCCATGGAGGAGAAAACTTGTGCGCGTCCGTCTGATCTTGAATCAGGCGCAACACTAAGTCGCCTTCTTGAAACGTCCGGGTCTTGACCCGGCGGCTGTGATAGCGACGCAGGTCTTGTTGATAAATCGCCGATCGAGCCGCCGCCAGATCATGCTCTTCATCCAAAGCATCCAACGCGTCCTGACGCGCCGTCTCATTGTCTGCCTCAACGTAAGCTGCCACTCTTGGCGAGTCATGACGTATGTCACTTGGTAACACAGCTTCTGCACCGTAAACCATGAACAAAGGCGTATAGCCTGTTGACCTGTTGGGAGTTGTATTGATGCTCCATAGAACTGATGGTAACTCCTCAACCTAACAACCCGGCGTTCTCTGTAGAGGAACCATAAGACGGGGCTTGATACCTCTCAAGATCTCCTGGTTAGCACGCTCCGCCTGACCATTGGACTGTGGATGAGCCACAGCAGAGATGTCAAGCCGGATGTGTTCACTTTCACAGAACGCTTGCATAGCCGCCTTGGAAAGGTTTGTGCCATTATCTGTGATAATACTGTGGGGGTAACCAAAGCGGTAGATCAATTTTTTGACAAACTGAACCGCCGTAGCCGCGTCGCACTTGCTGACCGGCTCAGCCTCTACCCACTTGGTAAACTTATCCACCGCCACCAAAAGGTGGGTCTTCTTATCTTTGGATCTCTTGAAGGGCCCGACCATATCAAGCCCCCAGACCACGAACGGCCAGGTAATTGGGATCATGCGCAATTCCTGAGCCGGCACGTGAGCACGTCGCCCGAACTTTTGACAGCCATCACACTTGAGAACTAAATTTTCTACGTCCTTATGAGCCGTCAGCCAGAAGAAACCATGTCGAAAAGCCTTGGCCACTAGAGATTTTGAGCCGGCATGATGACCACAATCTCCGGCGTGGATTTCATTCAAGATTTCCTTGCCTTCCTCAGGTGAAACACAACGCTGGAAGACGCCAGTGACGCTGCGCTTATGTAACTCGCCATTGATGATTGTCATGGACTTAGATCGTCTGATGATTTGCCTCGCCAAGGTCTCGTCCTCAGGTAACTCGCCGCGAGTTAGATACGCCAGGTAAGGCAACGTCCAGTCAGGAATAGCATGCAGAGCCGCCACCAGCTGCCCCTCCGGGTCAGGTATAGCCAAATCCTCTTCCGAAGGTAGCTTAACCGACGGGTGATATAACACGTCTAGGAATACATTAGGCGGCACCGGCTTACGCAGAGAGCCAAGCCGCGACAATGCATCAGCCGCCTCGTTCTTGCGACGATCAATATGATCCACCTGGTAACCCTTGAAGTGACCTGCAATGATGTCGACCGCCGGACGATAAGCCGCCATCCGTGGGTCTTTGGAGTCCCACGTGCCTGAAACTTGCTGAGCCACAAGATCTGAGTCGCCGAGGCATCTAACCCGGCTTAGGTTCATCTCCTTAGCAACCCGGAGTCCATGAAGCAAAGCCTCATACTCAGCTGCATTGTTAGTACAAGGAAACATCAGCCTTAGCACATAACAGAACTTATCACCTTTGGGGGAAGTTAAGACAACTCCAGCCCCCGAGCCTTCCAGCTGTCTAGACCCATCGAAGTGAATTGTCCAGTAAGTGTTGTCCAGCTTCTCCTCTGGCGACTGACACTCTGTCCAGTCGTTTATAAAGTCCACCAAGGCTTGAGACTTAACAGCCGTGCGAGGCATATACTTCAGATTAAGAGGTCCAAGCTCCAATGCCCACTTAGCAATCCGGCCAGTGGCTTCTCTGTTTTGAATTATGTCTCCCAACGGGGCAGAGCTAACCACTGTGATCGGGTGTCCCAGAAAATAATGCTTCAGCTTTCGATTCGCCATGAATACCACATAGATTAGTTTCTGCCAATTTGGGTATCGTTGCTTGGACTCAATCAAAACTTCGCTGACGTAGTAAACCGGCCTCTGAACCGGATACTCCTTTCCTGCCTCCTTGCGTTCCACAACAACCGCATCGCTGACTGCCCTGTTGTTAGCCGCCACATAGAGGAGTAAAGGTTCCTTCTCAGCCGGAGCAGCCAACACTGGCGGCTCAGTCAGCTGCTTCTTGAGCGCCTCAAACGCCTCACCCGCCGCCCTGCTCCAGACGAAATCGTCTGTTTTCTTCATCATCTGATATAACGGGATTGCCTTCTCGCCCAGGCGGCTTATGAATCGGCTTAACGCAGCGATCCGACCCGCCAGGCGCTGAACGTCGTTTATGCACGCCGGCTCAGACAAAGAAGTGATCGCTTTTATCTTGTCCGGGTTAGCTTCAATTCCACGCTCAGAGACCAGAAACCCCAAAAGCTTGCCTGCAGGAACTCCAAAAACACACTTGGCCGGGTTAAGCATCATCTTGTAAACCCGCAAGTTGTCAAAAGTTTCCTTCAGGTCATCCAGCAAAGTTTCCCTCTTCCTTGACTTAACCACAATGTCATCCACGTAGGCATGAACATTGCGTCCAATTTGACTATGAAGACAGTTCTGCACACAACGCTGGTAAGTCGCCTGAGCACTCTTGAGCCCGAAAGGCATAGATACGTAGCAGAAAGCACCAAAAGGCGTGATGAAAGCCGTCTTCTCTTGGTCTTTGACTGCCATCTTGATCTGGTGATAACCTGAATAAGCGTCCAGGAAGCATAAGCTCTCGCAACCCGCCGTTGCATCAATGATCTGGTCAATACGGGGGAGAGCAAACGGGTCAACTGGACAGGCTTTGTTAAGGTCCGTGTAATCCACGCACATACGCCAAGTGCCGTTCTTCTTAAGCACTAGCACCGGGTTAGCTAACCACTCCGGGTGAAAGACCTCCACGATGAACCCTGCCGCTAAGAGCCGGGCCACCTCTTCTCCAATAGCTTTGCATCGCTCTTCGTTGAAACGACGAAGGAACTGCTTGATCGGTTTGAACTTAGGATCCACATTAAGGTGGTGCTCAGCAAATTCTCTCGGTATACCCGGCATGTCAGACGGCTTCCATGCAAAGATGTCCCGATTCTCACGGATGAATTTGATGAGCGCGCTTTCCTATGCGGGGTCCATGTTAGCCCTGATAGTGAACTGCTGAGATGAGTCGCCCTCAGTGAAATCCACCTGCTTGGTATCATCCGCCGCAAACTTGAGGGGCGGCTCTGACTCCGTAGTAGGCTTCTTCAACGGAGACATATCCTCCGGGTCGACATTCTCTTTGTAAAACTTGAGCTCTGCCTCTGCACAACTTGACTCTGCATAAGCGGCATCACCTTCCTCACACTCAAGAGCCGTCTTCCGATCACCATGCACGGTAATCGTTTCTCTTAACCAGGGCATCTTGAGCTGTAAGTAGACATAACAAGGCCTAGCCATGAACTTGGCATAAGCCGGCCGTCCAAATAAAGCATGATATGTACTTTTAATTTTGACCACCTCAAACCACAAGGACTCCACCCTGTAGTTGTATTCATCACCAAAAGCTACCTCCAGAGAAATCTTGCCCACTGGATAAGCCGACTTGCCAGGCACCACACCATGAAACACTGTGGAAGAGGGCTTGAGATCCTTGTCAAGCAGACCCATCCGGCTGAAAGTGTCATAATACAGGATGTTGATGCTGCTGCCACCATCCATAAGCACCTTAGTGAACACATATCCACCTACTTGGGGGGCAACCACCAAAGCTAACTGCCCTGGGTTATCGACCCGCGGCGGGTGATCCGCCCTGCTCCAAGTGATGTTATACTCAGACCACTTCAAATACTGCGGGAGAGCCGGCATGACCGCATTAACCGCCCGCTTGCGCACCTTCCGGTCTCGCTTGTCAAGGCTGGTTGTGAAAACATGATATTGGCCCCCGCTGAGCTACTTCGGGTTACTCTGGAAACCCGATTGGTTATGCTGCTGCTGGCCGCCGCCACCAGATTGTTGATGATGACCTCCTTCATTACCTTGACCCTGGTAGCCGGACCCTGAGCCTCCAGGACCAAAGCCGGCTCCTGACCCGCCTGGCCCTGAGCCGCCAGACGGACCATTGCCGTTATTATGATGTTGCTGAAGGCTGTAATCTCGAAACTGCCGCATAATGCTGCAATTCCTCCATGTATGGCCTGCCGGCTTATCAGGCTGACTATGCTCTGGACAAGGTTTATTGAGCATCGCTTCCAAGTTGAAAGGAACTTTACCCTTGTTAAAGTGCTGCCTGAAGTTCCTGTTGCCTTTAGCACGGTTGTTTCCGGCGCTAGTGTTCGCCACCAGTTCTGACCCGCCGTCCGGGTGTTTCCGCTTGCCGGAATTGCCGTTTCCGGCCGCGTTCTGTTGCTGACCCTTTCCATTGTTACTCTTCTTCCCCTGACCTGATTTTTCATCATCAGAGCCCGGGTCCTTCGTGTTGTCAGAGTCTGCATATTTGGTGAGAGCCGCCATGAGCTCCCCCATGTCTTGACACGAGCGCTTGAGCCGGCCAAGCTTCTGTTTCAAAGGTGTAAAGTGGCAATTCTTCTCCAGAATCAAAACCGCTTGAGCCGCCGTGATCTGTTCTGAAGAGTGGATGATGGTTGAGACCCGCCGGACCCAATGATGAGCCGACTCATCCGCCTGTTGCACACAATGATCCAAATCCACGATCGTCATGGGCTGCTTGCACGTCCCTTTGAAATTTTTGATAAATTTCGCCTTCAACTCGGCCCAGGAAGTAGTGGTGTTGGGTGGCAATCCCTTCAACCACGTGCGAGCCGGCCCTTCCAGCACCATGATGAAGTACTTGGCACATACTGCATCACTAACATCCAACATCTCCATGGCCAGCTCATAGCACTCGATCCAAGCCTCTGGAGGCAAGTAAGCTGTGTAATTGGGCACCTTGCGAGGGCCCTTGAAATCCTTCGGCAGGCGCTCATTCCGCAAAGCCGGCGTTAAACACGGCACCCCCACAGCCCTGGAAGTTAACCCCGCTCCGACTGAGACGGAGGGTGCTACTGTGGGTTCCTGATAAGCCGCCGCTGCCGCCTGAGCCGCCGCCTCTCGCTGTGCTCTCGCTCGATCCACCAGTGCGTGAGCATCCAAAGCCGCCCGGTCAGCACGCGGCAGGTTCCGATGTCGTTCACTACTAGAAACCGCCGGCGACTCATAACACCGACTGTAGCTGCGACTGGGGATGGGGGTTGAGTGCACGCGACTCCGGCTGTAAGTATACTTCTCCTGCTGGGCCACCGCCGTCCGCAGGTATCCAACAGCGTTTCGCACCTCTTCCGCAAAAGGCGACTCATCGGGGATGGAGATAGCAGCAAGCCGGGTTGCCGCTACCACCATGTTCTCCGCCGGGTTAGAATAATGACCCGGCGGTGTAGGGAAAGAAGTTGGCGTAACCTGGTTCCGCCGGGGCGGGTTAATCTGCTGATGCTGAACCGCCGCCCGGCTTCCAGGCGCTTCCGCCGTCCGGGTTACGGCCAAAGGCACGTTCTGTCCCGTTCCTGGCGTGTTGAAAAGATTTCTTGCTTCATATTGTTCCGGCAAGCGGGATTGATGCCTCATCCGTTGAACCGCCGCCGCTGACTGCTGCTCCAGCTCAAGACGGAAAGCGTCCGCCCTAAGGCGCTCCGCCTCAGCATCCATCTGAGCCTTCAGCGCATTGATCTCCTGCTGGACTTCGGTCATCTGGGTCTTCAACCTTGCGATCTCCGTGTTATGGGCCACTTGGTTCTTAGCCGTGACCTCAGTCGCCATCAGGGTTGTAAGCTCGTTCATCAGATCCAGAAGAACCTGAGCCGGCGGCGTGTCAGCCCCAGACCCGGTCGCACCGGCGGCTGAACTGCCCGGAGCTGCTGCTGAACCGGCCATGAAGACGGCAGCACGGTTCGGCGGCTCATACTCCTCCGGCTCATGGAACTCCGACTCGGGGTAAGGCTCGATGTAGCCCCCGAGCCCGCCATTGCGGAGCTGGTAGATTGATTCCGTCTCTCCGCTCGAAGATCCATCCTCGGAGCAGATGAGATTTTCCTCCTGCGACATAGATCCCTCGAGATCCATGCCCTGAGTGAAGCCAACGAAGACATGCTTCCTGCCCGGTTTAACACGGGCGGGTTGCACGCATCGGGCGGGTTGCTTGCGCCGAGCCGGCTCGACGATGTCGGTGCAGGTGTCCGGCCCGGGTTCAGATCCGCCGATCTTGCCGATGAAAACGTGAATCCCGCCGAAGGGGACCCGGAAACCGTACTCAATGGAGTCAGCCTCGGGGCCTGTAACACCCCAAAAATCGGGTTATCGATTTTTGTGTTGTTATTCCTTCCTAGCTTTTCTCTCCCGAATTTTTCCTCTGGAATTTGGCAAGTGACCAGATGATTCCAGTCTGTCCTCGACCTCTCAGTGCTTTTCTCATGCTCTTGTGCCAGTCAACCCTCTGTCAGCCAACCCCAGATCTCATTCAAACCCTAGTTCCGAAATATTGGAACCGGGAATTCTGCCTTTGTGTCTTCAAAGGAGCCATCATTTCCCTTGCTTTGTTGATCCTCCCAAGACTTTCAGAGATCCTTCTTCTCTCATGGACCCTAGATGTGCAAAAATATTGCTAAGTCATATGCAATATTTCTCATCTAGAATTAATTCCTCTTTCTGCCTTTCTGAGGAATTAAATCCAGAGAAATATCTATCCATCTCCAGAGGTCATGAAAACTTGTGGAGATATTCCTTGTGGGTATGTTGAGCTCTCACAAAAATATTGGCCATTATTAAATAGGGGAAATTGCATTTTCCTATTTAAAGTCAATATTCCAATTTGGGGCATTTTCAAAGGAACTACCATTTTGGTAGCTAGGAAAATTCCCAAATAATTTGTGGAGCTTCTCATATCCATATCTTCCCCATTTCCCTCCAAATATTAAGTTTCCCAGTTCAAGTTTTGAGCACCACTTCCATTTGCAAATTCTGTTCAGAATTCTAGTTTGCAAAGGAAGTGTTTTATTCCTTGATCTTCTTGGGCTAAAATTTTGCAGGGTGATGCATTGTGATAAATTAGCATTGTCCTCCAAGAATTATCTCAATCCCTCTAGCGAATCTTCCTCAGCATTTTTCTCAAGTTTCTGTCCATATTGGGGCATTGTGAAGGAAGTACCATTTATGCTTGGGCAAATGGTATGAAACTTTTACAGTGCCTCCATATGCCCAATCCCTTGATCTCCTCCAAAATTCATCCATGTTCATCTAGCCATTTCTCCCCAGCTCTTCCATTTTCAAATCTGGTCCAATTGCCAAGTTACAAAGGAAGTACCATCTAGAGTGTGACTTTAGTGTGTGATTGACCTCTGCCAAGGATCAAGCCAAGTGGTGCACTGTGGTGGTCACACCACAGCACAAACACTTGCTTTCCTGGAGCTAGGTCAGCTCCCATCAGTCATTCCTGCCTTCGCCTCCCTCCAAATCTTGCTCTAGTCAACTCAGTGCTGTGTGGAGAATAGACTAGACAAGTTTTGGCTTTGATTGCATCGTGGCATTGCCGTGGACGCGTGGTGACCACCGGCAGAGCATGCCAAATTTGCGCTCTGTGCTTGGCGTCGTCGGTAGCGAGCCTCCAGCGCGTTCCCGGCTGTCCTTTGATGTCGTAGAGTCGCCCAGAGCGTGCGTGAACCCTCCAGAGCCGTCGCCCCTTCGTCCCCTAGCCGTTGGCCGCCTCTGCCGACATCGATTCGCCGTCGGGGAGCCGCCATGTTGCCGGCCGTCTTGAAGCTTCGTTGCCGTCGTGTAGCCCCTCCCCGGACCTATAAATAGGTGAGCCCGAGCCCCTCTAGCCCCATCAAGCCCCAGCCCCCTCCCTTATGAGCTCGAGGAGCTTCGGCCCCCCAATGGCCGCAAGCCGCCGGTGTCCCCCTCGGCCATCCTCGAGTTGAGCTCGCCCCCTCCCTTTCCTTGGTGCCCTTGAGCATCCCCGGCGCCAGGAGAGCCTCCCCGTCTCCTCCATTCCCCGCCGGAGTACCCGCAGTTGCGGCCCTCGCGTCCGGTCGCCGCCCCTGCTCACGGCCGCCGCAAGCCGCCTCGGATCCTCCCCGGCGTCTGCTACCCCTCTGGACGGGAGCGGTGTGCCGCTGGGAGCCCGCCGGTGCTCCCCGTTCGGCCGGAGCTGACCGGAGCCGGCCAGGCCCGACGCCGGCGTCGGCCCCTCCTCTGTTTTAATCGGGACAGAGGGAGGAGGAGGACGAAGCCAGGAGGGAGAGGAGAGGAGGATAAGGTGGCCCCACTCGTCATAGAGAGAGGGAGAGGTCAACTCGGGCCCGCGCGCGTTTTTAAGTGAAGGCGCAGTTTTGGGAAGGCGCTTTCCTTTCAAGAAAGCGTATTTCCCTCCGCTTCGGTTAGAAAGGCGCTTCCCAGCGCGGAAGGCGTATTTAGCCGGTTGCGCGTCCTGTTTAAACAGTCAGGGACCTATTTGTAGAAGGATTTTTGCAGATTAGTCCCTGGAGTTCAAACGCGCGTAACTTCGCGACCGTAGCTCGGAATCAGGTAAAACCAGCGCCCCCGCTTTCATCTCGTCGAGCCCGTTCCGTTGGTGCTATTTCCATATTGTGTTAACACAGTGGAAATAACCATTTTGTCCTTGCCCTCCGATCGAGCCCTTTGAGAGAGACCCCTGTCCGGCGATTTCTTCCGCGAGGTGATCGCATTGCTTCTCGGTGTATTCGTCGACCCCCAGGCAAGCCAACCTCTTCCATGAGCTCCGGACTTGCGTGATGACTTTGCTTGCACCTGTGTGTTTATCTGTATTGCCTGTTAGTCTGCATCTGCATTCACCGGTGGTAACATCGGTATAGATACTAGTATTACTCTTCATCTACTGCAGTGCCTTAGTTCGATGTTGCCATGCTAATAATAATATTGCTAGTGACATATTCATGTTAGTACTGTGGTTGAACTCCTAATATAATTATCAGTACTATGATCCGCTATGCTGTCACTTATAATTGTCAGTGAGGTGGTATGGATAATGCTGAGTTGGATTAAGAGATTACTGTCTATGATTTTGGGTTTCATCCGGCAGTAGTGGATATAAGGAATTAAATTAACGCAACCTAGTCGGTTGATCGTGAGCCACCTGTCCGGGCTTATTCGTGCAACCACATTTGCCGGTATGGGACGGCCCTGACCGGGTCTGGCTGCGTGATCTTTCACCGGTACCACCAACTAGGGAAGGTTAGTCGCGGCGTGCTGCCCTGATCGGGTAAGCGGCGATAACGTTGTGGGCCCAGTTGTTGAGTTTGTGCGCACGTCCCCGTTTGGGACAGTTTGACCCCGTTTGGGTCGTGGCCACGGCGGTGGCAGGTGTCATGAGGACACAGGGGCCACCCAAGGCTGACCTCCGGGGGAGGAAAAGTGCCGGTGGTACGATGAAAGAGTCACGGGTCAGGCAGGTTTTGTCGGAACATCGTTGGTCCACCCGAATGGGAGCATGAGGCCATGAGTTCCGTGGTGTGGGTAAAGTGTACAACCTCTGCAGAGTGTCAAATCTATTCGAATAGCCGTGTCCGCGGTAATGGACGACCCGTTCAGACCTCAGTAGGTGGTCAACCATAATAATGATAATAATGGTGGAAGAACTTATATTGGGTAGACATCAGAGGATGTCAGGAATGTGAGATGTTAGCCAAGGGATGGCTATGTGTTGAGTGGTCGGATGACCACTTGGTTTGGATTGGATTTGGATCAGTTCAGGTTGAATCATGAGTATGTTGAGGGTTGTGAGACAACCCAGAGAGTAAGTTGATCTTAGATAGCAGTAAACACTTGAATTACTTGATGTGATCATTGCCATGCTATGCTCGGTAGATCATAGGTCTGATCTATGCTATCCTATGATTGATCCATGTTTGCCTTGTTAGGATTCATGCCATGCCATGCTTGATCCATGCTTGCCTTGTTAGATCCCATGACCTGCTTAGGTTTAATTCTTGCATAGCATAGGGTCTTGCTTTGTCATTTGCTTGTTTGGATGCTATGTATTTGGTTGTCTTGCGAGTACATTCAAAGTACTCACCTGGCCTTGCACGTGGCCAGTTGCAGGAGAAGATTCGTTGTGCTAGATGGTAACCAAGCCAGTCCTGTGCGTTATGGAGCCCAACCAGAGACGTAGTTGCCAAGACCTCTGATGCCCTGCAGTTAGCCTTGGAGTTAAGGAATATTGCTGTAAGCAACAGTATTGTATTACTCCATTATATTAATAAAGCCATATTTGCCTGGGATTTGCTGCATCTTGTCTTTGACGTGCGCCAGGTCTTATCCTGGGGTCTGGTGTGCGTCGGCCCTCTATCGGGGTGCCACAGGGCCCCAGCCGGCATCGTCGATGTAGAGCCGGCCGCGGCGACTCTTGGTCATCCTGCCAACAACGTACCCCTCGATCCCTGGGAGAGAGCCCTTTGAGAACTCAACACCACCGAGCGTTAGCCCCAAGGTTGGCGCCAACTGTCGTGGTTTTAACACGGCAGATGTCCGAAGACTTAGGTTCGAGGCCATCGCCTTGGTAGTGGACTCAAAGGGGTTGATCGGGACGAAGGACACGAGTTTACCCAGGTTCGGCCCCTCAAGTAGAGGTAAAAGCCTACGTCCTGCTTGTCCTGTATTGATTGGAGTATCGATTACAAGGGAGCGGATTGCTTGACCTAGTTCTCGATAGATTGGTTCTTGTCTAAGCCGCCCCGGGGTCTAGCCTTTTTATAGGAGGTCAAGGCCCCGGGTTACACGAGTCTCAAACCGACTCACACAACGTGTTCTACTCTGTCTCTAAGCCGCCCTACCATCATGGGTAAGCCGCCCCCGGGCGGCTTGGCCACCCGGGTCTTCATACTATCTTCTGTTTCCGGGCCTCCGTCTTGGCCCGTCTGGCAAGCCGCCACTCAGCCTGGCTTTGAGCTTCCGGCCCATCATAGAAGTCTTCAGCTACGAGCCGCCTGGTATGACCCGGCCCCACCTGGGCGGGTCTTACCACGGGGTTATATCCCCAACAGGTTGGGTATTTGATCTGAGTTGGTCGTTGGCCTTATTGCGCACCAAACCATCACGTGGGAAAGTTATGGGCACTCAGCGTCGTTGTATCAGCCGAAACTCTTCGGACGTCAGCAATGGAGTGGCGCGCACCCGAGTGGTCCGCAACGGCATCGCGCTTGTTACTAAGGGGTGCTAGGACTGACCTCGGCCGCATTCGCATCGTGCAGGAGTGCAAGGGCAAGTGGGCCCACGAACCTGCGCGCTTAGGATTTAGACCGGCGGGCTGGCCTCTTCGTTGAGCCTAGGTGGGGCGACGACGTGCTGCTATCCCGAGGCCAGGCATGACCCAGGAAAGTGTGTCCGGCCGGAGGTGATCAGGCGTGTTGGAGATGCGGTGCATGCCTGCAGGGATTATTAATCTATTCGAATAGCCGTGTCCACGGTAACAGGACGACTTGGAGTTGTACCTTGACCTTATACAACTATAATTGTGATTTAATTTGAAATGAATTGTGGCTTCGAGATTGCTTCCTCGCAGGGAGTCGGGGAAGAATCTCTAGGCGTGGTTACTTAATAAAATTGCTACAATAATATGACTATATATGAGATACCAGTCTACTCTCTTCTAATGCTGCAAGATGTTGAAGATTCTAGTCTTCGATAGGACTAGGCCTTCTGCCTATTCTTGCTTTCTGCAGTCAACCCAGATATAACCCCCTTTCCTTGATACTGATGCATACTTAGCATAGTTCTGATGTCAGTCTTGCGAGTACTTTGGATGAGTACTCACCGCTGCTTTGCTTTCTCTTTCCCCCTCGATTCGATTCTGCGTTCAGACGATGGAGCCCAGGAGATGGAGTACGCCGGAGACGACTACTACACCACCGCAGGAGCCTACTACTACGTGGAGGCAGCCCCCGACCAGCAGTAGTTAGGAGGTTCCCAGGCAGGAGGCCTCGCCTCTTTCGATCCGCTGCTTATGTTTGTGCTAGCCTTCTTAAGGCAAAACTTGTTTAACTTATGTCTGTACTAAGATATTATTTGCTTTCGCTGACTCGTGCATTTGTCGAGCTTTGTATTCGAGCCCTCGAGGCCCCTGGCTTGTAATATGAAGCTGTATGACTTTAATTTGTGTCTAGTGTTGTGTTGTGATATCGATCAGTGAGTCCCTAATCTTGGTCGTACGCATTGCGTGTATGTTTAGCGTACGGTCGAAATTGGGGGCGTCACACCCTATGAGTACACGAATGGTATTCGAGTAAAACTTTGGTTATCATGTGATATTACCTTTGCTTCGCGATACTTTACAAAACCTGGGACGCATCGGTATCCTCCTGAGTCATCACATGCTCACTATACCGTTATCCTCGTTACCGGTTTTGTTCTTCTTTCTCGTTTTCGTGTTCCAGCATCCCCGTGACTAAGTCGCCTATGTCCGGCCAGAAGATGATTGATGTCTTCTCACCGAGAAGGCCGTAAGAATATCTCTCCATCATCGGAGGAGTAAATCCCACTCTTGAGCTATCCAGTCCCTTATCAAACTTTCCAATGAACATGTAAGTTGTCGTTATGATCACCTAGTTACATATAACGTTTGAGCAACCCCAAAGCTCATCGTGCGGTAATAAGTGACTACGATATTCTCATGGTCAAAAGAACATAAAACACATGTTAACACTCCGTGTTATAACAATTGATTTCAGACGATATTATCTCAAAGTATAACAAACAAGTTTGGGTCGATTCAATATGATCGCCCTTCTAACGTCATACTCGCAATGTTGTTTTAGGATCATCGCTACACTTAACGGTATCCTAAGATCTGGAAAACTTGATCACCAACAACACTTGAGCCAGTCTTAGAGGCAAGACTAGGAACCTTATTTTATCGTTTATCATTCCACACGTGCATATGAGTTTTCCACTGAATCGCCTATTCCAGGATCATAGCAGTTATAACATAGACTATAAACTCTTAATTATGAATATGGAAATATAATAATACAATATTATTGCCTCTAGGGCATATTTCCAACAGTCTCTCACTTGCACTTGAGTCAATAATCTAGTTAGCACATTTTACTTTTACACCAATGGAAATCCAGTGTGAGTCCATGCTTTGCTTGTGGTATAGACTTCTTCCTATTGAATCTGACAACCTCATATCCATGTGTATTATTTGCATTTCAATGCATTAACCATGTTATCACAAGAATTCATAAATTTGTGAAACTGGCCTTGTATATATTGAATCACTGGCTGAATCTTTGATTCCTTAAACTTAGCTATGGAACCACTATTAAAATAGTGTTCCATTGGCTTAATCACTTGGAAATCATAACAAGTTCATAAATGAACTTTTAATTAATTATCCTCTATTGTTACTTCTAAAGTGACAATATACTCAGCCTTCTGTTATAGAATTCACTACAGTAACTCTATTGGACCAACTCCAAATTACTTTACAACCATAAATCATTGGGTTTTTATCATTTATGTCACTGGTTATATCCCACTACTCAGTTTTGCCATTAGAAGTTTCAGCTGCCCAAAAATGCCATCGATCTATTAGGCGCATGCTAAAAAATGCCGCTAGACACCATTAGTGTCAACTCAAAAACCGCTTACCATGTTATATGATCAAAATACACATGGAACAACATGTCAGCTCTCCGTCTATCTCACTATGATAAAGTATGGGTACCACTCGATCCACAACATCATTCCTATTTTTCTCTGAAATTGTCCTCTTACCTACTCCTGACAAGTGGGCCCATGCTTATCATTGTGAGATAGAGAGAGCTGACATGTGGGTCTAGGGTATTTTGGTCATATAACATGGTCAATGGGTTTGACTTGATAATAACGATGTTTAATGGCATTTTTGAGCAATCGTCAATGGATCGATGTCATTTTTGAAGTTTGCAATGGCATTTTTGAGGAAGCATCCCATGATACAATGGCATTTTTGAGCAGCTATAACTTCTAATGGCGAAACTTAGTAGTGCGAGACAATCAGTGACATAAATGATAAAAACCCAATCATTGGTTTGAAATCGAAAATCGCTTGGAGCACCGATGAAGATTTTGTCGATGTACTACTTATATCGAGCATGTATTAATGTAATCCCTTGTACAATCTCTTCATTTTCTCCGCATGCGAGAAATATGTCGTAAGTAATTAACGACATTTTTACTTTTGTCCTATGATCAACAATTTGACCAGTCTGGCAACTTTACTCATAACTTATTTGGGGTATTGGGCATATCTGGTAATTTACATACCATGGAATATAATTAACACAAGTCTGATTGAAATCATGCATTTTACTCATCAATATTTTAGGATACCGATTCTTGCTTAAATCCCCTTTCCATGTGACTTTGACAAGAAACTCTTCTTGGCTTTTTTATACTAAACTGCTTTAGTATTTTGTCAATATCTATTTTGGCTAAGCCTGATTTAAACACTACTATCTCCATAGATTATTATGCCTAATAACAGGAATATATTGCTTAAGTACTTTACTGAAAAACTAGTTTCAATAAAGTATTAATCCATGTCAAGAAATTTATATAATTTTCAATCAACAATGTGTCATGCACACATAGTGTTTAGAAATATTTTCATGCTCCCACTTACTTTCTTGAAAATACAAGCATCTTTGCTTTCTCGATGATTTTTTTTTTGACAATTTCATCACAACAAAGATTTCAACTCCGTTATGCTTGCTTCAGTCCATTATACGGACTCTTGAAGTTTGCACACTTACAAGCATCCTATGGAAAATTACCTTGGACCGTATTAAATATACATTCTTGGTTCGATTTCCATCTCATGGGAATAATTTTGACATCCATATCTTCATATCTCATAATTGAAATATGTAGTAATTGCTAGTTTAACCCGAACTGACTTTTAAGTATTGCTATGATGAGACAATGTCATTATAGTCAACTCCTTTATCTTGTCATAAACTTGTGCAACAAGTCAAACTTTATAAAATCTTTTATCTTTGTCAGTTTATAGATCCATCACTATACATTAGACTCTAAGTCTTTCGGAGGGTTCATCAACTTCCAAACTTGATTCGCGTATATGAATACTATCTTAGATTACTTTGGCATATAGCCATTTCCGGAGTTAGGGCCCATCAACGCTTCTTTGTGTAGTTGCATCGTCCTCCAACTCACTCTTTTGCAGAAATCATTTTCTTCAAGAATTTCCGCACTTGGTGGCAATATATTTTGCCTCGGCGTAGTGATACAGGAATACACAACCATTTGGGATAACCAAGAAAGTAGCACTTTCTCACTTCATATCTTATATGGTGTCATTTCAACAGTTTTGATGGTGCCCCTTTTTCAGTGTAAAAGTTATAGTCAAGCATATTGGCAAATTGATTAATGTCATGTTTGATCTCAGCATGTCATACATAGTTGGATTACATCTACTCAAAACACTCTACTCTTAGTAGTGTTATGGGAGGTCCAAGCTATAAAATTCTTTTATATCTCATCAGACATTCGCTATACTTGTAACTCGAATATTCCTTTCTGCCATCAAATTATAGAAACATGATTTTCTTGTTACAATAATTTCTACTTTATTCCGAAAGCCTTTTGAAACATTTCAAAAGATCCATATTTATGTCTCAAACATCTTTGAGTCATCTTTGAAGATAGATAAATCCACTGCTTGCAACAACACTTAATGGACTACTCAGTCAAAAAAAAACTTATTGGACTATACATATCAATATGTATGTTTTCAATTATGTTGTTGCTCGTTCTTTATGGCCGGTGAACGGTATTTTAGTTTATTTTACTATTTTGGACGAATGTTGCAAGTGTCAGATGATTCATAATCAGATGACTCAAAAATCCATCACTATTGAACTTCTCCATGCTATTATCTCCAATGTGACTAAATGCAGTGCCACACATATGTGCTATTCTGTTAGTCTTGTGACATTTAGTGTCAGTGTTACGGGTGTTCAATTTTACTATCAATATTCATAACATAGGTCCTATCCACAATAGGAGTTTGGCCTAAAAGACAATTTTTTTTTCATGAAAAGTATTTTACATTTTGATGTAGGGCCGGCGGCCCATTAGCAGCAGGAGCGTGCGCACAATTTTTACCACCCGGCCGGTGCATTAGCAGCGGGTACATCCACACAATTTTTGTTAAGGAATGACTTCAACAGAAGACACAGCTATTTCTTGCATCAAGCGAGACAAAGGGAACACTCGCTGAAGGTTGGGTGCCACGAGTTGGGCCGACCCAGGAGCGAGGGAAAGAATAGCTTTGTTTCCTGTTTTTTTTCATCTTTTATTGTTTTTGTGTTTTGCTTTTTTTACTTCTGTTTGTACATCTAAATATTCTAAATAAACATATTGCAAAAATCAGTCTACATAAAACATACAAACAATATTGACCAAGCATTTGAAAAAAGTTCATTGTGTATAGAGACAATGTTTACCACAAATACGACAAATGCATAATAAAATAAAATATGTATGAAACAAGTTGAAAAATGTATTATAAAATACATGATCAATATCAACATGCTTGAACTACATCTAGTTTATGTCCGCAGACTTGGTCAATATTTTTATTGACCATTTATTAGAAAATGCTAATATTGTATTTAAAAAATGTTAATCACTTGTAAAATTTAAAAGTGTGTCTAGGGAAAATGTAGACGAAGTATTAAAAAAACGTTAATTCTATATTTTAAAATGATAAAAACATGTACGAGGAAAAAATATTAACCATGTATTGAGAAATGTTATATTTGTTTTCAAAGAATGTTAAACGTGTATTAAAAATGTTGTTGACATACAAGAAATGAAGAATGAAACTGGAAGAAACAAAGCAAATCAAAGAAAATGGAATAAACCAAAGGAAAATAAAATAAAAACTTTAATTTTCCACAAATGTTTTTTCCATTTTTGAACAGTTTTTTGAACATTCTTTCACAAATGTTTTTCCACAAATTTAGTTCTGAATAATTTTTAAATTCATGAACATATTTTTGAATTAGTTAAAATTCGTTTTGAATTAAAGAATATTTTTTCGGAAACATTAAATTCACGATTGCTTTTTGAATTCATGATTTTGTTTTGAAATGTCTGAATATTTTAAAATTTTCGAACATTTGTCAAGCTTGTGAACATTTTTAATTTTTTTTATCTTTTTCCAAATTTATGAACATTTTTAACGTGATGAAATTTTTAACATGAAAATAATTTGTATTCATGGATATCTAAAATTTGAAATTAAACTGACGAAAATATTAAATAAGCAATGTGAAAAAATACCATAAAAATGAGTATGGCTGGTTTGCCCTTGCTCGCTACTGCCTTCTCCACTTGCTGGTCAAGGCCCATATAAGTCGGACGTGAGTGATGCGTGTTGTCGTGCTTGCTACGAGCGACACACATTAGCCCCAAACAGTGGGACCGACTAATTAGAGGGTGCCCTTTTTGTGGAACCCAGTTGTCGCTTTTGGTGGGCCGGGAGCGTGCCACTTCATGCGCTCAGTCATCGGCGTGTGACGCGTGCTGGTGCATCTTTGAAATTTCAGTTTTTTTGCAACATTTTTGAGCTTTTTTTTTTGGCTTTTGCTAGGTTTCCCTAGGTTTCGATGGAAAATCTTAATTTGTTTTTCAAAAAAATAGTGCTTTTCCGTGAGAAGCACAAAGAACAGTTGTGCTTTCATAAGAAGTACAATCCATGCTTTCACGAGAAGCATGGTTGATGCTTTCTAGAGAGGGAAAACACATTTGTGCTCTTAAAAAAAGGGGAAAAGCACAACATGTGTTTCCCCGAGAGGCACTACTATGGACGTCCCAGAACTATGGTTCCCAAAAAGTAAAAAACACAGGCTTGCTTCCTAGAAAAAAGTGGAAAACACAACTGTGCTTATGGGTTCCATCTTTTTCCGGTTTCTATCTATTGTTATCAGTTTTTTTTTTTTGAATTCTGTTTTCCTATTTTGGGTTTTCCCCTTGAAAAAAGTTCGTCGAATTATGTTAACAAGGGATGTAGCTTCGAAGATGTCGGTAAGAAATCTAATGATGAAAATGGTTCTTAATTTGGATGCATGATTCAAGAGATAAAACATTTTGAAAACCAAATCTACAGAAAAAAAAACTTTTAGGTAGGGAAATGACCTCTGCAAGGAGTACTCTCTAATTAGCGACGCCACCCGACAATTAGTACTTTCCCGGGAAGGAGGGAGTAGCAGACAGGAGAGTTTCATGGGCCAGAGTGGGCTCGTTGAGAGGGCGGCCCATGTGAGAGAGGGAGAAATACGAAATACGACACGAGTAGCAACCTGAACGTCTCTCAAGTCTGCAGTCATATCTGAACCCTTGCTCTTCCTGTTCCTCTGATCATTCCCATGTCGTTTCATGGCTTTCCTCACTCTCACTCACGATTACAACAAAGAAAGGTGAACGGGGAGCAGCCCGTGGTGGTGCTTTTTGACTTTGGACGGCACAACAAAGAAGGGTGAACGGGCAGGGAAAAGCAGCGGCCGGGACAAATGCGAGTACTGTTGTGAACCTTTCCTCTTCCTCTGAACCCCTCTCTGCCTTTTCTCACTCTCACTCACTCACTGCTGCTGCATCTAGCCATCCCCTCATAGTTGATTCCGCGGTTCCGCCGGGATCTGGCGATGGATACGGTGGAAGACGCCACAACCCTGGAGGCCGCGATTGGGTGGCTTGTTGATACCATCCTTGCAAATCTCCCAGCCGGCGGCAAGCTGGAGTCATGGATCCGGCAAGCTGGCCTCGGCAACGACATCGGGAAGCTCAAGTCCGAGGTCGAGGCTGTGGAGATGGTGTGCTCTGCTGTGCAGGGGAGGGCGGCCGGTAACAAGCCGCTGACCAAATCCCTCGCTCGTGTCAAGGAGCTGCTCTACGACGCCGACGACGTGGTCGACGAGCTGGACTGCTACAGGCTCCAGCAGGAGGAGCTCGACCCAGGTGGTGATGCATCTAGATCCAATTATCTGCTCAATTGCTTGCTAATTGTTTTTTTTCCTGGAGCACGACTAATTGCTTGCTAAATAACTGGTCCACTTTTTCTTGTGCCTGCCTGCCTTAGAGACACTGCTCGAAACGGATGGACATGGACATGGTGGAGCGCAGCAACTTGAGATTTCTAGAGAAAATGCTCACAATGTACAGAGTAGCGGTCTGAACTATGGAATCAGTTTAAAATCACAGCGTTTCTTGAACAAAACGGAGGGCCTTCCAGAGCAAGGTGCAAGCGCTGTCAAACAGAGCTTATGTGCGAAACCAAGAAAGGGACATCAGTTTTGCGCAATCATCTCAACAGCAAAGCTTGTACCAACAAACGTGGAGCAACTGGCCCTTCTTCAAGGTACCCTAATTATTTAGTGCCTTTGCACCGGCACACTTTTGTGAGTCTTTTCTAATACACATGCTTAAGAGCATATTAAGGATCTCAGTGCCAATCTATGGTCTATTCCTCATTGCAGCACCGCTGGTGGTACTACAATTCCCATGCCTGTTGCGACTTGTAATTCGTCCAGCAGAAAAAGGATAAAAACTGGTCAGGAGTCAACACACATCACCACATCTAACCATAACAGGTGGAACAATGATGCATTTTCCAAAAGGATACATGACATCACTGGTCAGCTGCAAGTCAAACGAGAGGCGGTCACAAAGCTTCTCAAGATACCTGGGTCAGACTCTTGTGGCACAAGTTCAAATCACCGTCCAAGTACAATCTCAGATCCATGCCGGAGAACATCAAGTCTTGTTCAAGGGAAAGTATATGGGAGAGATCAAGAGAGGGGATCCATCAAAACATTGATAAAAAAACACAAATCAACTGCTGGTGTAACTGTTCTGCCTATTGTAGGCATGGGAGGAGTTGGGAAGACAGCTCTTGCTCAGCTTGTATACAATGATCCAGCTTTGGAAAGTCAATTTGATCACAAGATATGGATTTGGGTGTCAACAACTTTGATGAAATGAGACTCACAAGAGAGATGTTAGATTGCGTCTCCCAAGAATCACATGATGGCCTATGCAGCTTTACCAAGCTTCAGGAGGTCTTGAAGGGTCATATTAAGTCAAAGAGAGTTCTACTTATCTTAAATGATGTCTGGGAAGGCATGGATGACGGCCGATGGAATAAATTGTTGGCCCCTTTCAATTCTAATTGTGCAAGTGGCAATATCATAATCGTTATTTTTTTGAAAAGGAGGAACGAAGCCCCCGGCCTCTGCATCAATCGATGCATGCAGCCATATTATTAACCGAGTTTGACAACGAAGTCTGAGATCCACAAAGTGCTCATGAACTGAGCAAAACAAAAATGTAAATGTAAACATAAGAGCGCCACATCCGGCGAAGCCACAAGTAGACTACGATGCCTATACACCTAGCCTATTATTAGCTCACCATCCAAACCGGTCGAAGATAACCCGCGCGACCATCTCCCACCGGTTGCACCCAATAGCCATAAGCTCCCTGGAGTCCGCATGAGTGAGTAACGACCACGTACGGATCCAAGACGTTGCTCTGAAAATAACCTGCAATAAATTATTGAAGTTCTTGCCATTAAAAATCATGTCATTTCTAGTGTTCCATATAGCCCAAAATAAAGCACATATACCAATCCGTATAAGATTCGCTATAGTTACGTCTACTCCATTGAGCCACGTCCCGAATAACGAATTGATGCTTGTTGGTGGGTTAACGTTAAAGGCTATATGAACAGTTCACCATAATAATTTTGCAAGAGGACAATAGAGAAAGAGGTGTCTTATCGTCTCATTTTGATCACAATAGCAACAAGTAGGTCTGCCTATCCATCTTCGTTTTGTCAAATTGTCTTTGGTTAGTACAACTCCCTTGTGTACGAACCAGATGAAAATTTTAATTCGAAGTGGCACTTTGATTTTCCAGAGATGCAAAGATCTCGACAGATGCCCAACGTTGATGAGATCCGTATACATGGAATTCACTGAAAAAATTCCATTCGTAGCTAAATTCCAGTGAATATTATCAGACTGGTCAGAAAGTTGAACATCCATCACTCTTCTGACCAAATGTAACCACGAATTCCATCGTTCTCCCACAGGTGCTCTCCTGAATTGGATGTTAAACGGTTCCGACTATAATACTGTGGCAACATAATCTTCCTTACGTTGTACAATATTATATAAAGTAGGATATTGTAAAGCTAACGGTGTATCCCCAAGCCATGTGTCCTCCCAGAATCTTGTCGTGGTTCCACTGCCCACTACAAATTTCACCCTCTGGAAGAAGGTTACCTTCACCTTCATTAACCCCTTCCAAAACGGAGAGTCATTAGGTCTAGCTGTAACCTGGGATAATGTCTTGGATTGTAGGTATTTATTCTTCAAAATTTGAACCCACATCCCTTCGGTTTCCGTAGATAACCTGTATAGCCATTTGCTAAGCAAGCATTTGTTCTTTACTTCTAAATTTTCATTGCCAAGACCTCCTTGGTCTTTGGGTCTGCATATAATATCCCACTTAGTCAGACGGTATTTCTTCTCAGCCTCATCACTTTGCCAGAAGAAACGAGATCGATAAAAGTCTAGTCTTTTCGGTACCCCTACTGGGACTTCGAAGAAAGATAAGAGAAACATTGGCAAGGCAATATGATAATCGTAACAACTAGAAAGCCGTATGTTGCCAAAAAGAGAGGTACAACTGGACCAATTAACTTAGGTGGTTTGCAAAATGATGTTTTTGGCTATTGTTTAAAGCATGTGCATTTGGTGATGAGAATTACAAAGAGCAATCAAGTCTAAGTGACTTAGGACATGAAATAGCAAACAAGTTAAAAGGAAACCCATTAGCAGCACACACTGCTGGGGCACTATTAAAAGATCATCTTAATGTGGATCACTGGAGCCACATTCTGAAGACTGAAGGTTGGAAATCCCTGCAACACACTCCTGGCATCATGTCTGCTTTGAAGCTTTCCTATGATGAGCTGCCCTACTATGTACAACAATGCTTCTCATATTGTTCGATATTCCCCTATGACTATCAATTTACTGACGAGGAACTAGTTCGTATTTGGATTTCACAAGGACTTGTGAAGCGTAATCATTCAAGACAGAGTTTGGACGAGATTGGATGGTATATACTATCTGACTGACTTGGTGAACCTGGGCTTGTTTGAGGAGGTTGAAAGGAAAATATCCTCTACTGGTATTCAAACTCAAACTTGTTATGCTATGTGTGGCCTGATGCATGATTTTGCAAGGGTAGTTTCAAGAACTGAGTATGCATCCTTGGATGGTTTGCAGTGCAGTGGAATTTTGCCAATTGTACATCATTTGTCTATAGTAACCAATTCTGTATATCAAAGAGATGATCAGACTGGGAACATACCTCGTAGGGAGAAGTTTGAATTTTTGTTGCAAAATATAGTTGCATCGGTGAGAAAGTTGAGAACATTGGTGTTAATTGGGGAATATGACTCGTTTTTCTTCAAAGCATTCCAAGATGTATTTGGAAAAGCACATAATCTGCGTCTGCTGCAAATGTCTGCAACGTCTGCTGATTTTAATTCCTTCATGTGTAGCTTTGCAAATCCTACACGTCTTCGGTATCTAAAACTTCATACCGAGGATAAGGCTTTGCCTCATGTTTTGAGCAACCTTTTCCATCTTCAGGTATTGGACGTTGCTTTCACTTTGCCATTGCAAATAGTTCATCTAGGGGGTTGCAGAGAATGGAGAAATGGAGAATACTTCAATCTCTGCAAATGTTGCGGTTTCTTAAAAGGTTGAGGTTGAGCAACATGCAGAGAGTAAGAGAAGTATTGGTTCCATCATTGGAGGAGCTGGTTTTATATGGAATGCCAGATTTACAGAAATGTTATTGTACTTCCGTGGGGGATATGAAGTCCAGTTTAAGGGTGCTGGAGATCCAGAATTGCCCTGCACTTGAGGTGTTTGATCTGTTTCAGGAAGGTCATAACCACGAAACTGAGCTTAAGTCATGGTTGTCCAGTTTGAGGAAACTCATTATGCGGGATTGTCCTCATTTGCAAGTACAGACCCCCCTACCACCTTCAGCAATATTTTCTGAACTATCAGTCAGCGGAGTTTCAACAATTATGACAATGGAGGGATCTTCCATGGGAACATTCAAAATTAGCGGTAAAAGAATTTGGCATGTGCCTTCTGCTAGTGAGATGATGACACTTGATGACAAAATTTTGGCATTCCATAATCTTAAGGATATCAAATACTTGGAAATATTGGAGTGCAAAAACCTAACATCTATTTCATTCAAAGGATTAAGTCAGCTCATCTCTTTAAAGAGTTTGCAAATGAAGTACTGCCATGAACTACAAGATGTTGTGCCAGAGCATACCCATGAAGACATGATACCTGTAAATGATGCTGCTCTCCCATTTCTTGAAAGTCTCCATATTACAGCTTGTTCAATAACGGGGAAGTTGCTATCTCTGATGCTGCGACATTCGCCGGCCCTGAAGGAATTGAATTTATATGACTGCCCGCGGTTGAAACAGCTAAAAATAGAAGAGGAAGGGAAGGTTCAATCAAACCTTGTCTCATCTTTGGAGGCTTTGTCATCAGGATATGTGAATGACACACGGCCAAGCTCAGCTGTAGACGGACTCGTGCACATTCCACTGAATCTCAGAAAGATATCAATTCGTGAATGCCCTCATCTAATATTTGATGGGAGTAAGGAAAGCTTTGCTGGATTTACCTCTCGTGAAGACGGGCAAGAGAAAGGAAGATGTCTCCTCCCGCAATCACTTGAACAACTTGTTTTGTGCGATTATTCCCAAAAAACTCTGCGGCCTTGCTTTGTGGGTAATCTCACGCGTCTCAAAAAATTACACGTAATTAACAATGATTTGGAATATCTAAAGCTGGATTCCTGTACAGCATTGGAAGATTTGGTTATTAAATGTTGCAAACGGCTCATCGCATTAGAGTGCGTGCATTCGCTTGGAACCCTTAGGTCTTTGGAATTATTTAGTAACTCGAGATTGGAATCTCTACAGCTGCACTCCTTCCAGTCGCTGTAACTCGAGGATGCAACGAGACTAACGGATGAGCAAGAGAGAGCGCTTCTGGTCCTCAGGTCCCTGCAACAGCTCTGCTTTAACAATTGTGAAGATCTCGTAGATCTTCCTGCGGGGCTGTGCGGTCTCCCTTCCCTCAAGAAGTTGAAAATCAAAAGTTGTGAGCAAATCTCAGGACTGCCTAAGGAGGGCCTCCCACCTTCGCTGGAAAAACTTGTAATCAGCTATTGCAACATCGAGTTACCAAAACGATGCAGATTGCTAGCAACAAGCAAGCTAGAGGTCAAAATTGATGAGGACTGCGTGGACTGATTACCGAGTATTTTCTAAGGTATGCTTCTATCATATACCCAGTCATTTTTGACTAAACACCAAAATTGTACAATTATATGCTATTGCCACTGAAAAAAATAGCGCGCTATAGCGCCGCTAATAGCATATTAATTGAGTGTTAGATGTGTATAGTCCTCTTTTGGTATATCCCCATTGTATAAGGGGTTTCTTGCACTTTACCACACATGTATATGTATGGCCTTTGGCCCTCAGTGAATGTCAGTTGCTCACTTCTCTAACATGGTATCAGTTGCTAGGTTAGCCTCCCGCACGCTGCAACTCCGTGCTCCCTCTCCCTAGCTGGCCGCAGCAGCCACTGCCGGCTGCCTCCTTTCTGGCCGCGGCAGCAACCTGCTGCCCTCGCCCAGCTGCTGCCGCCCCGACTCCTCCACCGGCCGCCTCTCCTCCGCCCCGCGCTCGCCCGCGCCCGCGGCCAGCCGCCGCTGCCCCGCGCCCGCCTCCCCACGCTCGACCGCGGCCGGCCGCCGCTGCCCCGCTGCCCCGCGCCCGCCCGTGCCCGGATGCCGCTATCTCGCGCTCGCCCCCCACCCTGCCCGATTCCGAATCGGGGGGTGCTGCCTCGTGAGCCCCTGCTCGATTCTGCATCGGGGGCTGCCTCGAGCGGGTGAGCGCCTCCCCGATCCAGATCGGCTGGGGTTGACTTCCAAAAAAAGAAAAGAAAAAAAAGCAGCAGCAGAGGGAGAGAGAGTTCCTCATGTCTTCTTCGGGCTATGTTGCTGTTCCTAGGTGCTCGATGATCTTCGATGGCACCAACTATGCCGAGTTCGTGGGTTTCATGCGCATCCATATGCGCGGCCTTCTTCTGTGGGGCGTTCTTTCTGGCGAGGTCCCCTGTCCGCCGTGTCCTGTTCCTCCAGTGACTCCTACACCACCGGTGCCGCCGGTTCTTGCTGCTGAAGTGTTCCAGGCTGATCGGGATGCAGCTAAGGCTCTTGATGATGCTGCGGTTGACACTTATGATCAGCAGGTATCAGCTTACTCAGATGCTCTTTCAGTTTACCGCAATGATCTGTCTGCTTACACTCAGTGGTGCAATGATGATGCTCTGGCTGCTGTTGTTCTCACTGCGAGTGTTCTCCCTCAGTTTGCTTCGGAGTTCATGGGCCTCGGCACAGTTGCAGCAATGTGGTCTTATCTCTGTCAGCGCTATCAGCCATCTGGTGATACTCTGTATTTGTTTGTGGTGCGTTAGGAGCACGCTCTTCAGCAAGGTGACTCGTCTGTTGACGAGTTCTACACTCAGTGTTCTGCCATCTGGCGTCAGCTTGACTCTCTTCGCACAGTTATTTGTGGAGCTTGCCGTTGCTGCCAGACTACCCGGGCTGACTTGGAGTTCCAGCATGTCCATGTGTTCTTATCTCGCCTCCGTTCCGAGTTTGAGCCTCGACGTGCTCAATTACTTGCTCGTGGTCGTGTTCCTATCTCGGAGGTGCTTGCTGAGCTTCGTGCTGAGGAGACTCGCCTTCGTTCTGCTGGGTTGCTTGTGGTTTTTTTCTGTGTTGGCTGCCAGGGCTCCTGTGTCATCTGCTCGTCTCACCACTCCACCGCTTCTGCACACACCTTCAGGGGGGGTCGGTCGCCCTCCTTATGCTGAGAAGGGTCAGTCGCGGCGTGACACCTTCCGTGGCTACTGCTCCCGGCAAGGTCACCCAGAGGCTGATTGTCGCCAAAAGCAGCGAGACCAGAGGCGCTCCTCTTCCAGTGGGACTCATGCGTCTCCCTCGACCCCGTCACTCACTGATCAGGACATTGTGAGGCTCAAGCGCCTCCTGGCTTCCTCTGGCTCTTCATCGACTGGTTCTACTGCTACTGTGACTGCTGCCACCCCTCCATCACCACCGGCACCTACACCGTCAGGTACATCTTCGTGGGTTCTGGATTCTGGAGCTTCTTTTCATATGTCTTCTGATTCTTCCGCTTTGTCTTCTCTTCGACCTCTTGATTCTCCTATTAATGTTCTCACTGCCGATGGCACATCTCTTCCTGTTGCTAGTCGCGGCACTCTTTCTACTCCGTCTTTTTCAGTCCCTAGTGTCTCTCATGTTCCACGTCTTACCATGAATCTCTTTTCCGCTGCCCAACTTACTGATTCTGGTTGTCGTGTTATTCTTGATCCCGACTCTTGTTCTATTCAGGATCTCCACACCAAGGCCCTGGTTGGTTCTGGCCCTCGGCACCGTGACTCACACTACTAGGGAAAACCTTATACACAGAATGTTATCAGTAGCGACTTTATGGGACAGGCGCTACTGCTACTTATCAGTAGCGCGCTAATAATCAACGCGCTACTGCTATAAAGTTACCTGTAGCGCGTGCTGTCAAACAAGCGCTACTGCTAACCGGGGCCTAGGTTCCTCTCGTGGTGGAGCATTTGGAGCAGCGTTGGCACAGAACCCGCGCTACAACTAACGATGTAGTTGTAGCGCTTGTTAGGCAGGACGCGCTACTGCTACGTTTAGTCCCACCTTATCCACCCGAGCCCCCCCTCTCCCTCACTCTCCCCCTCACACTCTCGCTGCTCTCTGCACCACCGCCGCCGTCGCCAACCGCCGCCGCCAGCACCACCGCCGCCCGCACCACCGCCGCCGTCCACCGCCGTCGTCGGCCGCCACAGAGCGAGGTAGCCTACTCCCTCCTCCTCCCTCCCTCCTCCCTCCCTCCTGCCTCCCTCCTCCCTCCCTCCTCCCTCCCTTCTGCCTCCCTCCCTCCCTCCCTAGCTCCCTTCTCTCTCTGTTATTTAGAATGTAAATTATTTGAATGTAGATTGATGGATGGATTGATTGTGATGAGTAGTTGTGATGAGTAGTTGTGATGTAGGTTATGAACCCTAGTTAATTAGAGTAGTATGAACCCTAGTTAAAAAATGTTGGTTCTTAGAATAATGTAAGTTCTTAGAGTAGTTATTTGAATGTAGGTTATGAACCCTAGTTAATTAGGTGGTATGAATCCTAGTTAAAAAAACCCTAGTTATCTATCCTATAACCCAGTCTCCCAACTATCCTATAACTTGAGAGCCCCCTTGATAGTACGGCTATCTATCCTATAACCCAGTCTCCCAACTATCACTATGAGACCGGTAAAATAGAAAACCCTATCAAGGTCAAACCTTAGCCTTGCGCATAGTCCACTTGAGCTAGATGATGACGATCTTGACTTCCTGAAGATGGACCGCCTTTCTTGATTGCGTCGGCTCGATGAAGATTAGTAGATTGCTCCCCCATACTCCACTATGGGAGAGCCTCACTTCGGCACATCTTCACAAGTCCATTGTCACCACAATGGACGGCAAGCTTCAAGCATGATCTCTCTGTGGTGCTTCACTTGAACTTGCACCCCGCAACCTTGATGACGATCACCACTTGATGTCATCCTCCATGGGTTGTATGAGATCTTCCTCTTGACGCAAGCCCATGGAAATATACCTAACCCCACAACGAACTCTCACGTAGACCATGGGTTAGTACACAAAGCGTAATGGACAATGCTTACCATACCATGGGATCACTTGATCCCTCTCGGTACATCTTGTACGCTTTGTGTGTTGATCAACTTGATTCACTTTTTGACTTAGTCTTGATCAACCTTGTATCTTATCTTCTCTCTTCATAAAGATGATGTCTTGAAGGTAAACATGAATGCTTACACAATCTTCTTCTTCAAGACATGCTTGCAATAAGCTCAACTCCCACATGACTAATATTTGGATACACCTTGAATACCACCTTGGTCACCATATAAACTCCTTGAAACCAACAGATGGACTTCAAGAAGTACCTACGGACAAATCCTTCGAATATAACTCAAGGCAACCATTAGTCCATAGGGATTGTCATCAATTACCCAAAACCACACATGGAGAAATGTGCTCTTACACAGCTGCCGGTGGTGGTTGGTGGCGACTTCAACCTCATCCGCTCTCCTCACGAGAAGAACAACGACCTCGTTAGCTTCCCTCGCATGTAGCTCTTTAATGACTGCATCGCTGACCTCGGCCTCCGTGAGATTGAGCGGGTTGGTGCCAGGTTCACCTGGACCAACCGGCAGTCCGACCCGACGCGATCCGTCCTTGATCGCATCCTAGTTTCCCCGGAATGGGAGTTGTGCTGTCCCCTTGCCTCCCTGCGCACCATCACGCGGATTGGATCCGATCACGTCCCGCTCCTCCTGTCCTCTGTGGACAAGCGCCCCCTGTCCCCCCCGGTTCCGCTTCGAGACATTCTAGCTTAACCAGAATGGGTTTGTCGAAGCCGTTCTTGACCGTTGGGTTGAGGCTCGGACGTTTCCTCACCGAACTCCCTCGGCGGTTGACTCCTGGCACTTATGCGCCAAGCGTTCCCGCCAGTTCATGAAGGGATGGGGTGCCAACCTTGGTCGTGATCTCCGTGAGCGCAAGCGGACCCTTCTCGTCTCCATCCAAGCCTTGGACCTTCGCGCAGATTCTTCGGGCCTCTCCGCTAACGAGTGGCTGCTCCTATACGACTTAGAGGACCAGCTCTCGGTCATCTACTCGGACGAGGAGGCCTATTGGCGCATCCGTGGGACCCAGAAGTGGGTGCTTAAGGGCGACGCCAACACCGCCTATTTCCAAGCCATCGCCAATGGCCGGAGGCGGCGCAACACCATCCCTCTCCTTTGGGACGGGGATTCTCTTCTCCAGCGCCCCTGCGACATTCGCACCCACGTTGACGGCTTTTACAAAGCCCTCTTCTCCGCCACCCCTCGGGGCGGCCTAGCTCTGGCCCCCAGCTTGTCTCCCCCGCAGATAACGCGGCCCTCACGACGCCCTTCTCCGAGGAAGAGGTTTGGCTTGCCATCAAAGGCATGAACCCTTCCTCGGCCCCGGGCCCCGATAGCCTTCCGGTCAGGTTCTTCCAGACCTTCTGGAATGTCATCAAGCCGGAGATCATGGCCCTTTTTGACGAATTCTATGTGGGCTCCATCGACCTCGCTCGCCTGAACTTTGAGATCATCTCTCTCATTCCCAAGGTTCCCGGCGCCTCGGACATCCGGCAGTTCCGGCCCATCACGGTGATTAACGTGATCTTCCGGATTCTGGACAAAGGGTACGCCAATAGGGTGACCCTGCTTGCTGACCGCATCACTCACCCCAACCAGACGGCCTTCATTCGTGGCCGATTTCTCCTGGATGGGGTCTTAGTCTTTAATGAGGTCCTTCACGAAGTCCGCTCGAGGCATCTCAAAGCGGTATTCCTGAAGATTGACTTTCATAAAGCCTATGACACGGTATGCTGGTCCTTCCTTCGGGAAGTTTTGCTCCAGAAAGGATTTGACTATCGCTGGGTTTCTCGAGTCATGCAGATGGTGTCTTCTGGTCGGACTGCGGTGAACATGAACGGCGAGATCGGCCCCTACTTCCCCACCCTTTGTGGGGTTAGACAGGGTGACCCCTTCTCGCCGTTCTTGTTCAACATGGTGGTTGATGCTCTCACCTCCATCCTCGACCGTGCGAAGGCGGCTGGCCATATCCGTGGGATCGTCCCACATTTGGCTGGCGGTTGTGGGATTTCCCTCCTCCAGTATGCCGATGACACCATCATTATGGTGGAAGGCTCTGACGCTGACATCTCCAACCTCAAATTCCTCCTCCTGTGCTTCCAGCAGCTGTCCGGTCTCACAATCAACTTCGACAAGAGTGATGTGATGGTCCTTGGGTACTCCCCATCTGAGTCTCAGAGCATTGCCGACCGCTTCAATTGTCGGCTGGGCTCCTTCACCACGACTTACTTGGGGATTCCCATTAGTGACTCTCGGCTCTCGGTTGCCGATCTACGTCCCTCGGTGGCCAAGCTCCAGCTTCGCATCGAGCCTTGTTAGGGGCGGTGGCTCTCCAAGGCCGCCCGCACGGTCCTCATCAACTCTTCGCTCTCTAGCCTGCTGCTGTTCCTCATGAGTTTCTACAGTCTCCATGAGACCCTTCACCATGAGATAGCCTCGGTCCAGGCTCGCTTCTACTGGGCGGGCAAGAACAATAAGCAGAAGTACCATATGGTTAGCTGGCCTGACATCTGCAAACCCCGCGACCAGGGAGGCCTTGGGATCATGTGCTCCAAGCGCATGAACATTGCCTTGCTGTCTCGGTGGCTCTGGCGCATTGCTCGCGGCGAGGGTGGTCTCTGGCTTGACATCATCCGGAATAAATACCTTAATGGCCAGCCCCTCGCCTTCTGTCAGTGATCCGGTGGCTCGCAATTCTGGCAGTCCCTCGTCTAGTTGCTACCCGTCCTTCGCATCGGAACCTCCATCTCAGTAGGTTCCGGCGTCGCTACGCTGTTCTGGTTCGATCGCTGGGCCGGTGACCTCCCCTTTGTGGCTTGCTTCCCCGACCTGTTCTCCATTGCAGTTGAGCCGCGGATCTCCGTTGCGACGGCCCTTGCCGATCTCGGGCGCCTCGCCTTTCATCGGCCGTTTGGCCCTCCTGACACCGCGGCCTGGCATGAGCTCCTCGACTACATTGCCCTCCACCAGCCTGATGTTGACCAGGGGATGGACCACACCTCATGGCGTCTTGAGCCCTCGGGTGTGTTTTCCACTAAATCCCTTTACCGGGCCATTGCTCCCTCCACCGCCCCCCTCCCTCTAGTGCAGGTTTGGTCCATCCGTCTACCTCTGAAGATTAGGATCTTCATGTGGCAATGGATTCGGGGCCGGACTCCTTCGGGTGTGGAGGTTCGCAAGCGGAATGGCCCGGGAGATGGTATGTGCCTGCTGTGTGGGACTGCCGAGGATTCCAACCACATATTTTTCACCTGTGTTGCCGCTCAGTTCCTATGGAGTTGCTTTCGAGAGACTGTAGGTGGGAATTGGTGCCACACCAACTTCCCAGACCTCTTTGCCGAGATCCAGGCCTCCCCACCCTCCACTCGCCACATTAGGTGGCTTCAGATTGGTGTCCTCGCTTGGACCCTTTGGACGGTTCGCAATAAGCTCGTGATCCAGCGCACTCCTCTTCGACGTGCTTCTGACGCGGTTTTCAAACTTTGTGGTTACTTGCAGCTTTGGCGGCCGCTTAGCCGCCCTCAGGACCGTGACGCCATCAGCTCCTCCATCGCCGCCCTTCGACGGAAGGCCCTTCGCTTGGCGCCTCCGCTACCGCCGCCACCACCCGAGCCGGATTAGCTCCCTTCGGGATGTTTCCCCCTTTTTTGTTTTCTTTTAGGGCTTGTTGAGCTGTGCCCTCAGCAGAACCCTTGCACTTTCGTTCTTGTGTGTGTGTGTGTGGTGTGAACTTTGTGTACTTTGTTGCTTGGGCGGTTTGCTTTATCTATAAAGCGGGGCGAAAGCCTTTTTCGGTAATGTGAGGAGCAAGAGACCTGTGAGGGAGCAGATGAAATCATTTGATTTTTCACGAATGTCAAACTAAAGAAAGAAAGTTTAAGCATGATAGCAGATCGATATCTGCATAAACTCTGAGTACTTATTTTTTATGGATGAATAGTTCTTGTCAAGTTGAGCACCCCCGGATCAATGACTTTCTCAAAGAGGAGAGACTGCATAACAATGCAGTAGCAATAGACATGTCAAGTTGAGCACCTCCGGATCGGAAGCACAAGTTGTAAGATTAAAAAGCATAGACTCGGTGATAGGAAAAATTGGGGGAGGCTGAGAATGGTCGCATCACCTACCTGAGTGGAGGCCGTCAGGCCTGTTCCAAGAATGGGACGGGATCAGGTCGATGATGATGGCAATGCAGGCATCCTTTTAAAGACGAAGGACGAAGGCAGCCGCTACCCAATTAAATTTCGTACTTTATTCCGCACTTGCAATGTAATGGGGGTGAGGACATGAGAGGCGATGAATGCTGCGGTTTTTATGTGCATTTGCGGCTGCCGTTTCGATGCGGCAAGCCGAAGAGAGATGGGCGGATGTGCACAGAAGAGAGAGAGCGGCGGCGGCGGCGGCGGCGAGTGGAAGAGAAGACGAAAGTTGGGCGTCCAACTGCGATTCGTGATGACGAAGGTGCGTTTTACACGGGCCAAAACTAACGATCAATTAAGCCAGCCACGAACCTGATTTTTACATGGGCTAGCATCAACGATGGGCAGCCCAAGCTACATAGATGGGCACGTCTATTTCCAGTTAAAAAAAGAAGATAAATGGCACGTACGGTCTGTGTTGGAGTCAACAGTGCGGTGCAGTTGCAAAACTGCTTGGGCTGCCGATTAAATCGTGCACGCACGGGAAGAGCGTGGGACGGCAGCGGTCCTCGGTCTGTTCTGTACACTGGTAACGCCAAGATGACATGGCATCATTCATGTTAAGAATAAGAATCATGTGAAGGCTGATGTGGCATGAAGATGATGTGGATAGTGTGCATGTTAAAAAAATAGGTAGTAGTGGGGATCAACTTCTTAAGAATGTAAGATACTTGCTCAGGTCGTTGGCGTAGGATGGGCCGGCCCATTAGCTCCTGTCGCTACATCCTGTAGGTTAGCATAGTGTAGATCTGTGTTTAGTTTTCTTTCTTTTCATTTTCCACTACATAAAAATCCCCAAAATGTAAAAAAAATCGTGAATACAAACAAGTTGCAAGAATTTAAGAAAATGTTTGCGAATTTGAAAAGAAATAATGAACTAAAAAATGTTCATGGATTCAAGAAAATGTTAGTTAATCTGAAACATGTCATGAATTCAGAAAAAGTTCAAGGAGAATTCAAAACATATTCATGTATTTGAGTTGACGAATTGAAAATTGTCCATGAATTCATTTTTTTCGAAGGAATTCAGAAAATATTCAGGAATTTGAAAATGTTCAAGAATTCTAATATAATTCGTAAATTAAAAAATTTGTTCTGGAATTTAGAATAATGTTCATGTAGAAATAAGAAAAGCACAAATTTAAAAGATGTTCATATATTCAAAAAATATTCATGTATTTGAGTTGACGAGTTGAAATTTGTCCATGAATTCAAATGTTTTGAAGGAATTCAGAAAATATTCAGGAATTTGAAAATGTTCAAGAATTCTAATATAATTCGTAAATTAAAAAATTTGTTCTGGAATTTAGAATAATGTTCATGTAGAAATAAGAAAAGCACAAATTTAAAAGATGTTCATATATTCAAAAAATATTCATGTATTTGCGTTGACGAGTTGAAATTTGTCCATGAATTCAAATGTTTTGAAGGAATTCCGAAAATATTCAAGAATTTGAAAATGTTCAAGAATTCTAAAATTATTCGTAAATTTAATATTTTGTTCTGGAATTTAGAATAATGTTCATGTAGACATAAAAAAAACACAAATTTAAAAATGTTCATATATTCGAAAAAATTCATGAATTCAAAATAGTGCCCGTTAATGTCTGCAAATTCAACATAGTGTGCTGTGTGAAAGAAAATAAGTGCTGAGTATGCATGCCACAACGCCAATAGCAATTGTGTTTGTATCACCCGTGGGCTGCGGCTAGGAATGAGACGATGCAGCTCGGCTATCGTTGCCGGTGCCCTCAAGATTTTGATGGAAATCCATACATACCAGATGGCCGCATAGGTAAATGAAGTACAACATCTAGTGCATATTTCCATCTAACTGCATATATATTCATGCTTTGTCCTTGAGGGTTTTGGTAATATTCTTCAAGCAATAATCTTGCACATATAGATGCACACAACTATTTTTATTTTAAAAATGTTTCAAGTAGCTAAATAGTCTTACTAAAAGGTAAAAGAAAGAAGAACCAAGCTCAAACAATCGGCTGGCTAACAAGATTACATGATGACTCAATCAAACAAAATTTGTCTCCCGTGGTCTTAGGGTCGCGGAGGCGCGGTAGATTCTGGTCCTTCTGGTCCTTGCCGGCGAGGAGGTCCGTTTTTATGTGTTTCTTTTACGTTCTGGTAGATTTAATATATACTCGAGATTAGAGTAACACTTCCGGAAAAAAAAAAACTCAGGTTTCATCGAAAGCTATGCCAGCACGCAGGTAGATTTAATATGAATCCACCACATGACACATGTGGTAAGCAATCCAATCACTTCAGATTTTTTAAATATGAATCCCCTCCTCCCATGAGGCGCAGGTGTATGTGAAGAAAAGAGTTAATTACATGTACAATACACAAACTTACACCATTTTGTCCATGCATAATTTTGTACTGCTATAAACATGCATGTTCTGAACCTGTTCGACAACGAACCTGCTATGTTTTTTCATGCTAGTTCTGAATGTTGCGGAATTTTGAATACTGATGAAATTTTGGCCAGCCCTCTCCTTTGGGCCTGCACTCACTCACTAGGGGTACAAGTCTCAGCACAAACCGTGCAACATCGCAACAGTAGTGGTACGTGAAAGGCACGCTCGCATGTCTTTCAGTTTCGGGTGGACGTACGTGTGGAAAATCTGTAGAATCTGTGACTAGATCCGTCAATTGGCACGTACTCTGGTGGCCCGGGATTAATTTTATGGTTCTCAGTAGTTACCTGCACTGCACGGCCAGAAGCATAAACGTATCCTTCTCCATGGCCACAAAACCTGACGTACCTTGACCGTATAAAATTTGCAAGGCTAGTGTGCCAAGCGGCTACCATCATATATCAGCTGGCCAAGCTGCTCCCGGCATGCAGGGACAAGCCGATGACCGCGAGCGCGGGTCATGCACGTCGCAAGTATACTGGTGGTAATTAACTTCCCGCAAAATATCAAAATAATTCAAAAAACACTGGTGGTAACTGATGATCGATGCATACAGAGGCAGTACAGTGTATACATACACTCTCAATAGTATCTGTCTATATATCTATCTAGCTATTATTGATGCTATCGCCACCATAACACGAAACCAACCACCAGCACCACGAACAAGCTCGCCGGCCGCCGGAGCCACGATGATCGCCGTGTCCCTTTTATTGGCGTGCTTGGCGGCAGCTCTGCAGCCAACGGCGGCCGCCGAGGCTGGGAGGGGTGGGATCTTGCATATCCCTTCCGTCGCCGAGCTGGCTCGGGCTCGCTGCCCTTCCACGTGCGGTGGTGTTGCCATTCACTACCCGTTCGGGATAGGGCCGGGCTGCTTCCGGCAAGGCTTCGAGCTCACCTGCAACAGCACCGCTGGTCATAAGACGCTCTTTCTGGCCAACACTACCACTGAGGTCCTTGAGTTGTCTCCCGGAGGAACTCTACTTCGAGTCCGTCCTATCCACTTCAACGTCACCATGAAACCAGGTATGAACAACACCTATAACATGTCATGGGAGGCCCCTGTTAAAGGTGTTATGGCCTCTGAAGACACAAGCTTGTTCGTTGTTGGTTGCGGTGTGGGTGTCTACTTGTTTGGCAATGATACCAACAATCCCATCGGTAGTTGCATGAGTATTTGCCTAGACGATAAAGTGGCCATGAAGGAGGTAAATACAAACAGGTACGGTAGAGATGTTGGGATGGGATACTGTTCCATCCTTTTGCAGCAGGACGTGCGAGCCTTTGGGTTCATAGTACGCCGCCTCAATGGTGGCTTCTCAGCAACATCTAGTCAAGGTCAAGGGCTCTCTAATAGTATCAAAGTTTTCTTGGCGGGGAATTACGAATTTCATACGGTTGACATCTATTCAAGTAAGATAGATGAACGGAATGTTGACGGGGCATATTTTAGCATGGCCATCACGGATCAACCAAACTGTGTGAGTGCTCAGAAGAAAAGGTCAAGTTATGCTTGTGGCGATAACAGCGATTGCGAGGATCTGCCATCTGGAGGCTACTACTGTCGCTGCCCCAATAACGCAGACGACGTGAATGCGTACATTATGGACGGCTGTCAAGGTCAGGAATTTACTCTTTACTTAGGAGTATAAAAATATTCAACTGCCATGCCATGAGTATTGGATTCATATACGCATGATTGAATATTATGGTATTTTTTGCACCAAGATTGTAACTTTTCCTCTCCTTTTCTATGATCGTCATCATTTTTTATAGAACATACATTTTTTGCTTCCTAGTTAAAATATAATTAGTCCTATGTAATTAGTTCTATGTACAACAAAGCAAGCACTGATTATTTCTTGCCCAAGACTCAAAATTGCCAATCATAGAAGTTCAGACATTAGGACACGCCTTTTCTTCAGAATCTTTTGACACATTGGGATGTACTACTGTTATTGATTATATTTTTTACTAGTGCCACATGGGGTAACTTAATTCCCAGTTCTCATATTGTCTCTACTAGTGGGGAATCTTGACAAGGTGTTAATAAGACTTATGATGTTTTTGTTACTCCCTCCATCTTGGTGCATAAGGCATACTCCTAGTTCTAGGTCGTAAATTTTACAATCTAAATGTGAATTATATGTACTAATAAAAAAATAGAAACAATATTTGCATATGCATCCAGTGATATACTTTGGATAGCTTATAACACTGTTTTCGGTTGATGCCGCTACCTACTTTAACAAAATTGCTATGCAGAGGCAGGGGGGGAGGGGGGCTAATCCTCTTTTTCAAAAAACAAACACTGCTTTATGTAGTCAAATTAATGACCTAGAACTACGCGTAACAGAGGGAGTAGTATCCATCCAATTAATGGGATTGGTTTTCCACAAATAGTAGCTCGTTTCTTTATAATGTTTTAGCTAGCAATTAGACTTGGTATTATTCTTTATGACTTAATAAGTTGTAGATCTAGTCGAGATAGGATGACCATTAATTCGCACGAGCAAGTAGAATATCAGTTTTGGAAGAGCTTGGAGCAGGCTCTCGCGACTCCATCCTCCCGCTGGTCCGCACCGTCACTCCGTGGCGGCCGGGCAGGCTTCTTCTTCATCGGCTCCCCTCGCCTCCGCCTCTCCCCCCCCCTAATCGTCGCTGCCCGCGCGGGCCACCGGGCGAAGACTGGGTGGCGGCGGGGGCTTTCTCCTCCCCGTCTGTCCCCGGCGGCGCAGGGTGCTGCGGGTCCAGCGGGGGCACGGCGCTGTGTGCAGGGCGCGGCGGCGGGGCTGGGGGTCGCGACGCTGGTGGCGTGGGCGCTCGTTGGTACCGCGGCGGCTGTGTGGCGGACACGGGGCTTCGTCCCGCAGGCGGTTCATGCGGGGCGGTCCCGGTCCGATTCGGCCGGGTATGGCATCGGCGGCCCGTCCGGCGGCGAGGGCTCAAACCAGCAGGGGCTGCGGGTGGCCGGCGCTGTCGTGGATCGGTGGACAGCGCTGGTGGGGTGGCCAAGGTGGTGGAGGTGCGCGCGCGTCTGGGTGTCTGGTCCGGCCTTCCCCGGCTTCTGGACGATGGCGTGCAGTGCGAGCGGCCTTGTACTGGGCCCATCCTCGGCGGTGGTGGCGGAGGCTCTACACTCCTCTCCGGCGGATGGGCGCTGTTGGTGGCCTCTCGCCGACCGCGCCAATAGCCATGGTGGGGCGAAGCAGGGGTGCTTCGGGGGGGGGGGGGGGGGGAGATCGGTAGAAGGGATGGGGACTCCGACGTGGTCGAGCCGCCCATCGTCGGCACAATGGGTGCCGGTCGTGGCCGTGTGCCGCTCATCCCCCTCCCCCTTTCCCCAGCCTGGTGCTTTCTGGTCGCTGACTTGGCGATGCTTGAGGTGGGACAGTCGCTGTCGGTTCTAGTGGTGGTTGGGGTTGGTGTAGCTGTTCAAAGCCACCCACTTTGATGTTCTCGGGGCGGTCTAGGTGCAGGGCGTTGGCCCTAGCGGTGGGAGGCGCGTTGGTCTTGGGCGGATTGCGCGGCTCGAGTGTGGGCGTGCAGACATGGCTGCTCGGGCGGCATGGATGCGGAAGGTTGGCGGAGCGGGGGTGCGTCGTAGGGGTCGGCGCGGCGGGATACATAACTTGCCCAATCTTTGTACGGGCCGGCGGCGGCGGCATCCGCGGATGTCGTTTCCTCCTTGCAAGCTCCGTCGCGCTGCTCTCACTCCCTTCGTGTTGCTTCTGGTGAAAACTTGATCCGCGGGATCAGACAGTGGTGGCTATCCGTGGTCGTGCTCTTCTTGGAGGCACCATTTTGGAGTCTCCGCTTCGGCGTTGGCCGTCTCACCTCTCCTCGGTGGATCGCTCATGCATGTGGTGATCTCCGTCGACTAGAAGCGGTTCTCCTTTGCTCATTCATAGTATGCTTGGTAGTTCGTTGGGGTGGTTTGTCGGTGCCCGACACCTTTGTACCTTGCTTTGGGTGTGTGTGTTAAGTGCGGTGGTGGCGTGTGTTTGTATCGCTCTTCTCGGATGTATGTGGTGATGTCTGCTTTATAATATAAAGCGCGCGGGGGGGGGGGGGGGGGGAGGGGGGCTTTTTCGTCGACCATTAATTCGCATAATCTTAATGTAACTTCTCCTGTGGAAGTCTCCCTGTGTGACTTCTTCCTATGTCAATCTACTTGCAGTGCAATACAATCCCAATCTTAAAGGAGGTTGCACCAAATTTTGCGGGAACACAAGTATTCACTTCCCTTTTGGGCTTGAAAAAGGTTGCTATGCTGCTGAAAAGTTTCGACTTAACTGTACATTAGAAAACATCACAATTCTTGATCGAGGAGGTGAAAATAATTATGAAGGCGCCAAATTAATTGTGGACAACATTTCAGTGAATGAAGGATATCTTACTGTTAGAGAAACAAAAAATAACTCAAGGTATGGTAATGAAGAGCTCGCGGTAATAGGGTATAGTAGCGATGGGCACTCGGAAGTAGAAGACATCTCTTCAGATGGTTTTCATTTATCTGAAGAATACGGTATGAAGTTGTTGTGGTCTGTCGATAATTTGACCTGTTCGAAGGCTATGAGCAAGCAAAGAAGTGCTACGTACGCATGCCGTAGCAGCAATAGCACTTGCATTATTGTCAACCAACCAGGCTACAAGAATGTGACAATGCAGCTCGGCTATCGTTGCCAGTGCTCTCAAGGTTTTGATGGAAATCCATACATACTGAATGGATGCCAAGGTAAACACATTACAACGCCCAGTACAAATTATTTTCCAACCGCACAGACGATTTTCCAAGTACATGAAATGATTGGCTAAAACATTGCAATGATAAATCTAGCAGGATTCATGTAATGCAATTTGTCGGTCACCTTGATCCAAAGAATTTATTTCCTTGTGAGTGGATTTAGGCTAAACATGCTACTCAAATCATACAACTCATTAACATGTCTCATTTTGGTTATGTGCATCACATGATGTAGATACTAGAAGAATTGTACATTATGGTACGTTATGCTAAATTACCCTAGCCATGCACTAGTACTAGATTTTTGCTAATTCATGAAAATTGCAACATAGGGATTGATCCTTGTTTGAGATAACACTGATTATCACCATCATGTATATAATTAATCTGATACAACATTTTTTTGGTCTTTTCTAAAGTGCGCATACAAACTTCCAGAATATAGTGACATTTGCATACGCATAAACAAGTAAATTCACCTCATGGAAATAATACGTTTTTAACATATATGAAATCAAACATATGTGTATACAAACATATGTGTTAGGTTTCTACATAGTTTTTTTTTGTTTTCAAACATATGCTTAGAAACAATAATGGCCAATGGTGTATTTTGAAGATCAAATTGCTGCATAGAGGTAGTTTTAATGTCTCTAGGATGAATGCTAGGCCAAGGTAGCCTAGTGATGGTTCTAACATTTCTACCAAATATTTTCAGGCATCATTTGTTTCTCACATACCTACCATTTGCAGATGTCAATGAGTGTTTGTTGATGAATATTTGCAACGGCCCTTGCCTAAATTATCCTGGAGGCTATAATTGTAGTGAGTGCACCCATGGAAAAGAGTTTGATCCAAAAGAACACAAAAGTGTCATGTCAACAAAGAGACACAATCTTCTCTTAGGTACCAAATTTACTCACCTCGGTACAAATTGCAACTTGCAAAGTGTGTTTTTTTCTCATAACAACTACTCTTTGATGTATAGGTATCACAACTGGAATTAGTTGTGGCCTTGGTGCCATAATTCTTGTGGTAAGTGCAACAGTACTTATCAACAAGTGGAAGAGAGGCATACAGAAGAGAATTCGAAGGACATACTTCAAGAAAAATCAAGGCCTACTCTTGGAACAACTAATATTAGATGAAAGTGCCACAGATAAAACAAAGATATTCTCTTTGGAGGAATTAGATAAAGCAACCAACAACTTTGATGTCAGTCGTATTCTTGGTCGTGGAGGACATGGCACAATTTACAAAGGGATTCTATCCGATCAACGTGTAGTGGCCATAAAAAAGTCTAAGCTGGTGGAGCAAACTGAGATTGACCAGTTTATCAACGAGGTTGCCATCCTGTCACAAATCATTCATCGGAATGTGGTCAAGCTTTTTGGTTGTTGTCTCGAAACAGAAGTGCCTTTGCTAGTTTATGAGTTCATATCCAATGGCACACTATATGATCTTCTTCACATTGATGTAAGTGTTAGATGCTTACTTTTATGGGGTGATCGCATTAGGATTGCTGTAGAAGCTGCAGGTGCTCTTGCTTATCTCCACTCAGCTGCCGCGATACCAATTTTCCATAGAGACGTCAAATCTTCCAATATACTCCTAGATGGCAACTTTACTACCAAGGTTTCTGACTTTGGTGCTTCGAGATCTTTATCACTTGATCAGACACATGTAGTAACAATTGTACAAGGAACTTTTGGTTACTTAGACCCCGAGTACTACCACACCGGGGAGCTGAGTGAGAAGAGTGATGTTTATAGCTTTGGAATTATACTGGTGGAGCTTCTGATGAGAAAGAAGCCAATTTTTATTAATGAACACGGTATAAAACAAAGCTTGGCTCATTACTTTGTGGAAGGACTTCAGCAGGGATTTCTGATGGAAATCATGGATCCGCAAGTTGCAGAAGAAGCGAACCAGAATGAAATTGATGATATTGCCTCAGTTGCGGAAGCATGCTTGAAGACCAAAGGAAGAGAAAGACCTACCATGAAAGAGGTAGAAATGAAGTTGCAACTCCTAAAAACTAGAAGATTGAGGAGTCAACTCCCTCCCGTAAATGATGGGGAGATCGAGTCATTTGGGTGCCTAAATGGCGCTAGCTCTCATGCACAGAGCAACAACATTATGAGTAATGTTGGCTTAACACCTACATGCATCTCCGGAAAGTATAGTCTAGAGCAAGAGTTTTTGAACTCGGCCAGCTTGCCACGCTAGCGAAGCACACAATGGGATGATCATCTGCTTACTAAGTTTCTGAGGTTTGTCAGTTACCCTACATGTATTTATATAGAAGAAAATATGTAATGTACACTGTTCCTTTTAGTGGGAGTATGCCATGTAAATTTCCGCATTGTGTTTGTAGCTTATTTCATACGCGTAATTTCAATTTGGATGGGAACTCATTGCAATTAGGCTATGGTGTTGAATAAAGGTATTTTGTAGTGTTGCCTTTTTTTGCGGAGAATTTTGTAGTGTTGCCAACTGCAGTACTCATGTCTCAGCTCTCATTGCCAGTGACTTACGTGTGTGTGCGCACACACTTTGCCTTGATGGGGTTTCCTTGGTCAGAAATGAGATGCACAAGTCAGGTTAAGATCGGCTTGTGAAGGTGCATAGGAAAGACGAAGAGGGTCGGGCAGTCGCAACTCCAGGAGCAGCACAGTCAGCCATGCCGATGCTAGCATGCTCCCGGCCTACTGAATGCCAGAAATGGCTCTCGACAATGGCTCAACGGCACATTGCATCCTGTTGGGGAGAAGAGGAGAGGGAGACGAGTGTTACCCATGCCTTGACCCTCGATGAAGAGAATGAAAGGCGTGTAAGAGGTTCGTGACGCGCATACCGCTCGAGGTCTTTTTATTCCTTTTTTTCTAGGAGGGGGCGCAAAATCTGGTTTGCAAAATATCTTAGGAATTCTAGATATTTTCGTCAGAAAGAATTGAAATGAATTTTAAATTCATATTTTCTCTTCTAAGTATGAAACATTTAACCTGTAAAATGACCACAGTCTCAAAAGTTGCTCCGTCCAAATCCTAACAATTGCACCAAAGTGTGGTATGGGGCATTTCTACGTTGTAAATTGCATACACAATATCAGCATTTTTTTAAAGTCTAAAACTTCTTAACGGTAGCACGTTTTCTTGGGGACCAACAATATTTCCGCATCAAAAAAGACCCTTGACCCCACTATGGCAACGGCGTTAAAACAATTGATATGGGTTATGTGTGTTCGTTAGATTGAGAAGTTCTGCTTTTTTGTAAAGAGAAGTTCTGCTTTTGTGAAACACAATCATGGATTTTGTAAGAGCATCTCTAGCAGACCCCGCAACCGGCCGGCCTGCAAGACACGTTTAAGTGCGCACCCAAAACTTATTTACAGTACCGCGAAATCTCCAGCTTAACAAATCCCGTAAATCCGTCCCGCAAATATTTCGTAGGACGCGTTTAAGGGATCTATTCCACGCCGGGGGCTCACGGTACCGCAAATAAAATCATAGGACAAATATTAACAAGTTCATCATCATATATATACATCACTAGTTCATCATCATACTAGCTCATCACATCCAAAATCATGTGCAACATACAAGGTATCAAGTTTAGCCTTACAAATGCACGATCAAACATAACAAGAGATGCTCAAATGATCATCTGTCATGGATAAATTAAGGAACATTCACATTGTTGCGAAGACCGTCACCACCGTCCATAGCACCACCATCTTCACGAACTAGGACCGGAGAAAGAACACCACCACCATCATCTTCAACTTGGATCGGAGAACGAGCACCACCACCACCACCATCTTCACAAACTTGTACCGGAGAACGAGCACCACCACCACCATTTTCAACATGGACCGGAGAATGAGCACCACCACCACCATCACCATCCACATGGTTTGCCGAAGCATCAACCCCGCTTCCACCACCATGGCCGAAATCAACACCACCTCCGAACGCACCTCCACCATCATTTCGGAACCCACCTCCTCCTCAACCACCTCCAAACTCAACACCACGACCCATGGCACCAATGTCGAACCCTCCACCACCCATGGCACCAATGCCAAACCCAACACCACCACCCGTGCTGAACCCTCCACCACCCATGCCGAACCCTCCACCACCGACCATAATGTTCTGAAGCTGCATCTTCCTTCGGCAAATGATCTCCATTCTTTTGATATCCCAAAATTCTCTTGTCATTGCATCTAAGCCCTCCGGATTCATAATCATGAACCGGTCCTCCTAAGCGGTTCTCTCGCCCTTCCTCTTTTGCTCCTTTAGGGCGAGCTTGCGCTCCTCGAAGGCACACCTCTTCTCCCACTTCTCCTCCTTGTCCTTCTCTTTCTTCTAGGCATGGTCACCTTTGCATCCCAATGCTTGGATAGCATAGCCTCTTTCATCTTTGTCATCTTATCAATTTATCCCTCAAAGTGATTGCCTCGGATGTCCTCTTGACTCTCGCTTTCTCCTTCTTGTTTCCATCCGGTTTGCCCTTGTTTCTTCCTCCTGTTGATGCATCATCAGTATCATCATCATCCTCATCCTCCACTTTGACACCTCTCTTTGAAGGGGGTTCCTTGTCCCTCACCGTCCACTTCTTTCTATCCCAGAGCCATTTCCAACAATGATGAAGATTGAATGACCGACCATTCATGCCCGGGGTTTGCTCGTAGTACTCATTGGTGATGCGATTCTAAACACAAACATTAATACAAGTATGAGCTTATATTCTTCATATCAACATGGCTAGGGACATGAAGATGAAGAAATACTCCCATAATCATCAATAGTGACGCCATTTGGTGGTGCATTCCGCACTTGCTCCAAGCACCCATTCCAACAGCCGCAACATTTGTTGATGGTGTCCCAATGGCCTTGAAGACTTCAAGGATTGGTCGGAAGGAAATGGCATCATTTTGTGATACTTGTCCTCAATTCTTTGCCAATAACATCCATAGCTTTGATCCTTGCCAACCACCGCGTCAAGAGAGATACTCTCCCATGCTTAAACAAAGCACACATCCTCCGTCCCCGTGTACTTGCTCGCCCTCCCCATCCTTGCATCATAGTCAGCATCGTCAATCACTTGCAAGTCATCATCGCCGTCTTGATCCACCTCAACGTGAGTCGCATCGAAATCACCAAGGGGAGCACTCAAATCCACCTCGCTCTCAGCAAACATCTCGGTGTATGTGGATGGCACACTTTGGCTACAAAATATTAGCGGGCAAGCTCACACAAGTGTTCCAAACGGCAAAAGCATAGATCACTGCAGCAAACCAAGGAAAAGAAACAATTTTGTACCTCCCAATCATTTCATCGAACACGTGGTAGGCGTCATCGATGGAGTCACCGGGAATGTGGATGTCGTGGACGGACGGAGGCAGAGGAGGAGCCCGGCCTCTTGTCGTGAGCACCTTCTTCCTCGGGGCCTTTGCCCGCGCACTGGCCGGGCCGGTGGAGGGGGTCTTGTTCCTCCCGTCCACGGCCTTGATGTGTGGAATCGGAGAGGGGCCGAAGGTGGGAGGTGCCGCGCCGGTTGCGCCCACTTGGACAAGGTGGCTCCCCTTCCGCTTCGTCTTGATGGCAGTGGCGGAAGGAGCTGGGGCGGTGCCGGCATAATCGGCCGTGGGAGGCGCGGGCGGACGGATCAGCGACGGTGGCCTCGGCGGCCCATGATATGGGGCAAGGGGGGGGGGGGTACTCCCTTCGGCCGAAATTCGACGCCGCGAGGCCGGACGGCGAGGTCGGGGCGGGATTGGAGGCGGTTGCGGCGGCGCGGGAGGCGGAAAGTGAACCGCCTGTAAGTTGCTTCGCTTCAAGGGGAAAGGGCAGCCGGCAAAATCCCACGAAATCCCCTAGATATGAATGAAATGCGCTCGCGGATCCGGGATCCCACAAAAATAATTTCTGGACGATCGATTTTAGGGTATATTCGGGCCGGCCAAACAAACCGGTGGTTATTTTGTCGGATAGCCCGGTTTACGGGATATGCTAGGGATGCTCTAAAGCCTAAAGCCCAATTACTACAGCTCTTTGTTCTTTTTTCGTTTCGGGGAAAATAATATGCTTTTTTTAATCTGAGAAATCTTTTTCCCTTCCCCTTCCGTCCTTCCGAGCCGCCGCGAATGGTGGTGCTTCTCCTCGTTGCCAGCCGGCCGGTAGAGTGCTCTACCTAGGCGCTATCTCCGGAGCCCCGCCGTCCAGCATAAGCGTCCCGAGCCCCTGGCGGAGGCATGCGGCTAGAAGCATGGGAGGGAGGGATCTGCGTCGGGGGATGTGGCTGCAACTGCTTCGACCGGCGTGCGCGCTCGCCGCACCGAGGTGCGCGTCGGCGTTCTGGGTCTGCTCTTCCTCACGGGCGGCGACTCCTAGAACCTCCAAGGTTCGACCTCTCCTCCCCACCATCTTCCCCTCCGATCCACTAACCACTGCTCTGCATACAGAAATACGCTTAGTAGTACAGATCAACTTTTTTTAACCCTATCATCGATGTAGAACCTAGCAGTTAGTGATGTGCCACACTGTCAATTAAACAAATACGAGACGATTACATGCCAAATCCTTGCTGAATGGAGCCGCCGGGTACGCCACATTGCTCTTCGAGGGTCATGGCTAGGAGCCCACATGCCTCAGCAACCCCCAATAATAGATCGATAAATGGTTAAATATTGTGTTAGCAACTTAGCATCAAAGTCGTATGCATTTCTACTAGCTTCAATCCCTGACACAGGCTTGGTTAGGCAGCTGAATTAGGTGTGTGAGTTTGTTCTTGAGTCTATATATACTACATACATGGTGGTGAGTACCGTCTATAGAAATACTCCCTTCGCAAATAAATATAAGAGCATTTAGATCATTAAAGTAGTGATCTAAACGCTCTTATAATTCTTTACAGAGTGAGTACAAATTAGCAATTCACACTTATATGAGTTGTGAGATGTCGCTGTAAAGCCTAACTAATGACAAGTTCCTTGATTAGAAAGCACTGATGATGAGTGTCACACTGTTAGAGTAATATGAGATGCGCTGGAGGCTTGTCAAGCGTTGATCAAAGAAGATTAACTTCCATTATTTATCTAAGAAGGACCTAAGCGCCTAAAACCTGCATTCAAATCCATCTCACGTGATCATTATAAATAGTTGAACTTTGTGTTAGCATATAGGTGCATACTTTCTTTAGTATCGCAACCGGCTTTGACAGCTATTAGCATCAAAGCCATATGTATTTTAACTAAATTTTAAGCCTTGACGTGGGTTGTTTATGTTCACTAGTAGAAAACAGGGCTTTTAAACGGGCCAGAATATTGCATTAGTCCCGGTCTTGTTACGAACCAGGACTAATGGGTGCATCAGTCCCGGTTCATGAGGCCAGGGCGCCGGCCGAGCCTCGGCAGGAACCAGTCCCGGTTCGTATGACCCCTTTAGTCCCGGTTCCAGACACGAACCGGGACTAAAGGGCCTCGCTCCTGGCCGAGCCCCTTTAGTCCCGGTTCCAGGCTGGAACCGGGACTAAAGATATGCCTATATATATGCTTGCCCCTGCTCGCTCACTCTGTTTTTTTGGCCGGCCGGCGCGTGAGAGGTATGTGCTGCTCTGCTCTCACCTCCTATGCACACGAGGTGTTCGATGAAATGCCAGAGCCATGCTTAAGCTTTCTCCTCTCCAAGCTCGACCTCCAAGCTCCATTTTCCTCAAGATTTGTCTAGGTTTGGCGGTCCGTCACGTCCCATCCCCGTCCTCACCGTCGTCGATCGCCCGCGCCGATCTCGTCGCCGGCACCACCGCGGTGAGCCTCTTGTTCTTATCTTCTTTTTTAAAAGGAAAAAATTCTTATTTGTATAATTTACATAGATACTTGTTTAAATTTCTTACTTTTATTATTGTTTGTTATTATATAGGTCCATGGTTATGGTATCTGCCCACGTCGGCCCTCGTCCGGTCTATGATTCGGATGTTGTATATTATCTTTTATAAATATTTGTTTCATTTAGTGTTTATGACAATTATGCCGACCAACATGACATAGATGTGTTTATTCTAGGAGGTATGTGAACCGGAAATTCCAACCGACCCTCTTGTCGAGAGGTTAAATTTAGTTGAAAAAGAAAAAGAGGATTTGAAAGAAAAATTGAAAAGAATTAAGGAGGAGAAGATGAAATTGGAGTTGCATGTTGCCGATGTTGTCCATGACCACAAGATCAAGATGGATGCAATGCGCTTGAAGATTAGAAAGATAAGAAAATATGCCATTGATAATGAGGCTTGGTTTCATTATGCTGTTGGATCAATTGTTACATTAGTTTTGATTATGATCGCATTTGTTGTTGTATTTAAATGTTTTACATAGTTGTATGTTAGTTTCAATTTATGTTTTAATTAGATGCTCTAGAGAGCTATATGTTGTCCTATGAGAACTATGTATGAATTTAATGGATTTATTTTTTCCTCTATAACTTTTGATCACGACTGTATTTTGGTTTTAATGTGATGATGAACTTGTATTAATTTGGTCACTTCTCTATTCATGATGTTCTGTAATGATTTTTGATACATTAGCACATGCTATGTGGGTGAAATTATGATACCATGCCAATTTTCAACCATTTCAGAGTTCATTTGCAGTGCTTTTCAATTTCAGGCTTTGAATGGTGCATATTGAATGCAGAAAAAGTCTTGAGTTAAAATATGTTTAAAAAAATGAAATCCCTTTGTAATATACGAGTTTTCGTCCGAAACCCTGATACTTCGAAGGAGATTGTCCAGTTTGTACACGAAGTGCATCCAGTTTTTCCCGTAACCCTCTCAACTTTTGAGCACATGCTATGTGGGTGAAATTATGATACCATGCCAATTTTCAACCATTTCAGAGTTCATTTGCAGTGCTTTTCAATCTCAGGGTCATCTTAGCTCAAAATAAATCATTAAATGCATGAAAGATAGCAAATCAAGTCAGAAAAGGGTTGAAAAGTGATGATGTGGCTTTGAATGGTGCATATTGAATGCAGAAAAAGTCTTGAGTTAAAATATGTTTTAAAAAAATGAAATCCTTTTGTAATAGACGAGTTTTCGTCCGAAACTGTGATACTTCGAAAGAGATTGTCCAGTTTGTACACGAAGTGCATCCAGTTTTTCCCGTAACCCTCTCAATTTTTTAGCACATGCCATGTGGGTGAAATTATGATACCATGCCAATTTTCAACCATTTCAGAGTTCATTTGCAGTGCTTTTCAATCTCAGGGTCATCTTAGCTCAAAATAAATCATGAAATGCATGAAAAATAGCAAATGAAGTCAGAAAAGGGTTGAAAAGTGATGATGTGGCTTTGAATAGAGCATATTGAATGCAGAAAAAGTCTTGAGTTAAAATATGTTTAAAAAAATGAAATCCCTTTGTAATAGACGAGTTTTCGTCCGAAACCCTGATTCTTCGAAGGAGATTGTCCAGTTTGTACATGAAGTGCGTCCAGTTTTTCCCGTAACCCTCTCAACTTTTTAGCACATGCTATGTGGGTAAAATTATGATACCATGCCAATTTTCAATAATTTCAGATTTCATTTGAAGTGCTTTTCAATCTCAAGGTCATCTTACCTCAAAATAAATCATGAAATGCATGAAAGATAGCAAATGAAGTCAGAAAAGGGTTGAAAAGTGATGATGTGGATCTGAATCGTGCATATTGAATAAAAAAAAAGTCTTGAGTTAAAATATGTTTAAAAAATGAAATCCCTTTGTACTAGACGAGTTTTCGTCCGAAACCCTGATACTTCGACGGAGATTGTCCAGTTTGTACACGAAGTGCATCCAGTTTTTCCCGTAACCCTCTCAATTTTTTAGCACATGCCATGAGGGTGAAATTATGATACCATGCCAATTTTGAACCATTTCAGAGTTCATTTGCAGTGCTTTTCAATCTCAGGGTCATCTTAGTTCAAAATAAATCATGAAATGCATGAAAAATAGCAAATGAAGTCAGAAAAGGGTTGAAAAGTGATGATGTGGCTTTGAATGGTGCATATTGAATTCGGAAAATGTCTTGAGTTAAAATATGTTTATCAAAAATGAAATCCCTTTGTAATAGACGAGTTTTCGTCCGAAACCCTCATACTTCGAAGGAGATTGTCCAGTTTGTACACGAAGTGCATCCAGTTTTTCCCGTAACCCTCTCAATTTTTTACCACATGCCATGTGGGTGAAATTATGATACCATGCCAATTTTCAACAATTTCAGATTTCATTTGCAGTGCTTTTCAATCTCAGGGTCATCTTAGCTCAAAATAAATCATGAAATGCATGAAAAATAGCAAATGAAGTCAGAAAAGGTTTGAAAAGTGATGATGTGGCTTTGAATGGTGCATATTGAATGCAGAAAAAGTCTTGAGTTAAAATATGTTTAAAAAAATGAAATCCCTTCCTAATAGACGAGTTTTCGTCCGAAACCCTGATACTTCGAAGGAGATTGTCCAGTTTGTACATGAAGTGCATCCAGTTTTTCCCGTAACCCTCTCAACTTTTTAGCACATGCTATGTGGGTGAAATTATGATACCATGCCAATTTAAAATAATTTCAGATTTCATTTGCAGTGCTTTTCAATCTCAGGGTCATCTTAGCGATCAAAATAAATCATGAAATGCATGAAAGATAGCAAATGAAGTCAGAAAAGGGTTGAAAAGTGATGATGTGGCTCTGAATGGTGCATATTGAATGCAGAAAAAGTCTTGAGTTAAAATATGTTTAAAAAATGAAATCCCTTTGTAATAGACGAGTTTTCGTCCGAAACCCTGATTCTTCGAAGGAGATTGTCCAGTTTGTACACGAAGTGCATGCAGTTTTTCCCGTAACCCTCTCAACTTTTTAGCACATGCCATGTGGGTGAAATTATGGTACCATGCCAATTTACAACAATTTCAGAGTTCATTTACAGTGCTTTTCAATCTCAGGGTCATCTTAGCTCAAAATAAATCATGAAATGCATGAAAAATAGCAAATGAAGTCAGAAAAGGGTTGAAAAGTGATGATGTGGCTTTGAATGGTGCATATTGAATGCAGAAAAAGTCTTGAGTTAAAATATGTTTAAAAAAATGAAATCCCTTTGTAATAGACGAGTTTTCGTCCGAAACCCTGATTCTTCGAAGGAGATTGTCTAGTTTGTACACGAAGTACATCCAGTTTTTCCCGTAACCCTCTCAACTTTTTAGCACATGCTATGTGGGTGAAATTATGACACCATGCCAATTTTCAACCATTTCAGAGTTCATTTGCAGTGCTTTTCAATCTCAGGGTCATCTTAGTTCAAAATAAATCATGAAATGCATGAAAGATAGCAAATGAAGTCAGAAAAGGGTTGAAAAGTGATGATGTGGCTTTGAATGGTGTATATTGAATGCAGAAAAAGTCTTGAGTTAAAATATGTTTATAAAATATGAAATCCCTTTGTAATAGACGAGTTTTCGTCCGAAACCCTGATACTTCGAAGGAGATTGTCCAGTTTGAAAACGAAGTGCATGCAGCTTTTCCCGTAACCCTCTCAACTTTTTAGCACATGCCATGTGGGTGAAATTATGATACCATGCCAATTTTCAACCATTTCAGAGTTCATTTGCAGTGCTTTTCAATCTCAGGGTCATCTTAGCTCAAAATAAATCATGAAATGCATGAAAAATAGCAAATGAAGTCAGAAAAGGGTTGAAAAGTGATGATGTGGCTTTGAATGGTGCATATTGAATGCAGAAAATGTCTTGAGTTGAAAACTTTAATAGTAAAATGAATTTTCATAAAGTATATTTTGTTACAAGCTTTAATAGAAACTAAAAAGCTTTTATAAAACTCTAATAACAAAAGGAATCAACTAAAAAGAATCAATAAAAAATAAAACTTATGCAACGAAAATTATATAAAATTTATGCAACTAAAATTATATAACTAAAAATAACATATGCAAAAAATAACATTATAAATCATAATATATGCAAAAAAGGCCCGCCTACTAAGCACAACGGCCTGCATACGACTAGAAACCCTACAAATGGGCCAGGATGCAGGCCCGCAGTGCTAGCAGGCCCAACAGGGCGTCAAATAGGCATGTACTGCCTGCATTAGAGAGGTGCTCGAGAGGGCAGCAGCAGCAGCGCTTATAAAGCACTTCGAGCCCCTCTCGACTAGCGAGGTGGGACTAAACTTTTGGTACGGGAAGCACAGCCCTTTAGTCCCGGTTGGTGCCACCAGCCGAGACTAATGGTCTCTGCTTCCCGCCCTTTGGGCTACTGGAAATTGACCTTTAGTCCCGGTTGGTGGCTACAACCGGGACTAAAGGGGGGCATTAGTCCCGGTTGGAGCCACCAACCGGGACTAAAGGGGGGGCTATATAAAGGGCACTTAGAAAAATTCCCAATCCATTGCAGTTTCTTCTCTCCTCGGCGCCGACGATGACATCGGCGCCGCGAGGCTGCCGGATTTTGCCGTAGCCCTCGCCGACGCCCTGCCGTCCCCTAGCCCGCTGACCGTCCCCGGCGCCGGACCTCCTCGCGCGCCCTCCTCCCCGTCGCTGTCGCCCTGCCCCTACGTCGTCGTCGCCGTCGCCGCGCCCTGCCCTACGTCGCCGTCGCCATCGCCTCGCCCTGCCCCGCTGTCACCGTCGCCTCGCCCTTCCCCGTCGTCGCCTCCCCCTGCCCCGTCGCCATCACCGCGCCCCTACCGGCCCTGGCGTCGCCGCGCCGGCCCCTGCCCCCACAGTGAGCCCATTAAACATGGCTTGTTGATGCTGATGGCTTGTTGCTTTTTGAGAGTTCTTGTTTATTGTTAATTTTCGTCATGTTCATAGGTGAGAGTTCGGTGATAGTGAGATTTTTATCCCCATTGATGATAGTGAGATTTTTAAAATGAGACAGTCCATGTCATTTTATTATTACTTATATATGTTTACCGTATCGCCTTATTGCTGTTTTTAGAAATTGCCGTATCCCGTATCACCGTACCCGTATCACCGTATCAATGTCGCTGTATCGGTGCTTCGTAGGTTGCTAGTCCCACCATATGAACATAATGCACTTGAGAATTTTCAAATGTTCGTAGAATGATAACTTCGACATGAGGGGGTGGGGGTCCAAAAGTATCCTCGACGATCATGAGAGAGGCGGTCACGGGTTCAAACCCGTTTCAGTAATACCGGAACCCGAAACCCGCCATCCCCGTCAAAATACAACGCTAAGCATATTGGGCCATTCAGCCTTCACTACAAACGACCATGAGAGAGGCGGTCCGCAAAGTATCCTCTCTCGAAAGATAGGACGACTCATCAGACATGAGGGGGGAGGAGTCCTCGACGATCGTCTGAAACTGACTGTTATGAAACTTGTGAACTTTGCATGATGTTTCCCACTAATCCATTGCTCATATGCATATGATTCCTTGTTGTGATTAAGTCTATGTTTGCCACTAATCCATCTCTCATGGTTGTATATTGCCACGTTGTAATATTTGCAGAAACTATGGACGACAGAGACTTAGAAAAAGAAGAGTTGTTGGGGGATATAATCCGCGACGGAGGTGATATCGATCTCAACTGCTTGTCATTTCTCAACGAGATCGATGGTGAGGAAAGAGAGGATGGCGGCTCCAGTGAGGAGGAAGGAGATCATGACGGCTCTGCTGATCGAACTGCGGACGAAGGAGATCATGACGGCTCCGGTGATCGAATGGAGAAGGGAGCCATAACTGCTTCAAAGTCCGGCGAGGTATATATTAATTAATCCTCTACTGACTAGATGCATTAATTTTTTTGTATGTACATATATTAACGATTCTTTATTCTTTTAATTAGCCATCCGGATCAAGCTCCACTTCGGTAAGGAGACGAGGCCCGATGAGAAGGTTGGACGCGCAAGAAAGGTTCACGATCGAAGAAGTCTCTCCAGAAGGCCAACCGATTGCTCCCTACCGGACCAAGGACAAATTTATATATCAGTGCAGAGTGGTTGTTAGGGACATCGTCCCGATCAGCTGCCAAGAATGGAATAAGAAGAAGGACCCTCAAGTTCCTTATGTCAACGATAGACTGAAAGATGATCTTTGGACCAATCTGATGAGAAATTTCAACCTACCGCCAGAGGAGGATCCGAATAACCCAGTTATACAGCGGAAGGTCAGGGCGTTTGCTCTTAAGAAGATGGCAAAACTATTCAAGAACTGGAAGAAAGTATTGAACATGAAGTTTGTCGAGAAAGATAAGACTCCAGAATTCAAAGGTCAATATGAGAAGATGAGAGATCACTGGCCCGCATTTGTGGCCTACAAGAAATCGGAGAAGGCTAAGAACAGGTCACTTACAAATAAGAAAAATGCCGCAAAGAAGGAGTATCACCATGTTACGGGGTCAGGTGGCTATAGCAAAGCCCGGCCTACGTGGGACAAAGCTGAGCAAGACCTGCTTGCTAAAGATGTCCAACCAAAGACATTGCACTGGCCAGATCGGGCAAGGACTTGGTTCTTCGGGGTTGGGGGAACTTTGGACCCAGAAACAGGGGAGTGTGTCTGGACGAAAGCTCAACTTGCAATACCCATCACAAGGCTTGAGGAAGCAATCAAGGAAGCGCTGGAAGGGAAGTTCATTCCCGACAGAGAGAAGGACAAGCTGTCAAAGGCCCTCGGGAATCCTGAACACCCTGGACGAACATGAGGCACATCAGGCTCCGTTCCGTGGAAGGTTGGGTTTCCCGACAGCACTGGTTATAGAAGCCGACAGAGAAAGAAGAAAGAGGAAGCAAGCGAAATGCAGAAGATAAATGAAAGATTAGCGAAACTAGAGGCACTTGAGAGCCAGCGAGCTACCGGCTAACCATCTCAGCGGCACGAAGATCCTTCATTGGAGACTACCCACGATGCTACCCCACCATCTCAGCGGAGAAGCAACGTGGCTTCCACTGAGCTCGTTCATCCTGATAGCACGGCTCCTCGCTACCCCGTGGATGGTATCACGCATAATGAACATTGTGTGCTAATGGCGAAATGTCATAACCTGACCTTGAAGGCGGCGGTCGGCTATGTCTTACCTTCTCGACCTGATGCAACTTTCCATTGCACTCCGGTTCCAGCTGGCTTTGCTATTGTCGGGGTGGATGAAATAATGGACGGATTTGATGGGCTGGAGCTTGAGTACGCTACAGTTGAAGGGGAGCTTCTTCTTCGATATGCCTTAAGGACTACCTGTCTATGGAGAAAGGAACACATCGTGCTTCCATACTGGACGCCGCCTCAGCAGACTCAGGCGGAGGAGGCCCCGGTGCCTGAGTCGTCTCCGGTGCGTCAGCCGTCTCCGGTGCGTCAGCTGTCTCCGCTGCCTGAGTCGTCTCCGGCGCGTCAGCCGTCTCCGTCGCCTCAGCGGACTCCGACGGAGGAGGCCCCTCAGCAGAATACTCCTCCGCCTCAGCTGTCTCCGCCGCGTTATCGGACTCCGCCTCCTCCGCCACCTAAGCAACAGCGGAAGAGAGGCGCCGCCACTCCGGCGGCTAGCAGCAGTACAAAACAGAGGAGATTCAGATACGGCCCAAGCCTCAAGCCTCTTCCCAAGTTATCCTACGAGAGGTCTGAGGAGGAACTCAACGAGATCGTGGATGCCGATGTGAAACGTCAGCTCGCACTGAAACGCCCACCTGAAGAGGAGAAAATAGATCCGGTGAAAGCGAAGCAAACTCTGGATGCCCTTAGGCGACCACCACCGCCTCCGCCGCCATCAAACTATGACCGGTGTATTCAAAAGAAATATGATCAAGCGAGGCGGTCGGGAAGCTTAAGTAGAAGTGGTGCAAGAAGTGGGAGAAAACAATTCCCCAGCTCGGCGAACAAGAACTGCAATCGTGCCCTCCGCTCAAGGTGGTTACCGATATCGCTAATGATCCAAAGAAAGCGGCCGGTGGTCTTGCTATCACTACTGGTGATTACTTACCCGATTCGGTATAGTTCAAAACGGCTGAGGTAGTACCATCCTTAAGATACGAGCACGGGAAGCCTCTCGTCACACGTGAGGAGCTCAAGGGTCTACCAACGAGGATGCGACATTTCCATGAATGGTACTTGAAAGCCTGCAAGGAGGGGAACAACAATATCTTGGTGGGAATAAAAAATGAGCACTTCTTCAATGGAGAGCAGATGTTGTTCATTGAATTTGAAGAAAATTTTCAGTTATACAACCAAAAGGAGCTCGACAAAACTATCGTCAGTTCCTATTGTCTGTAAGTATTTTTTCTGTAATTAAGTCTCTAGCTCAGCTCGTTCATTGCATGTATTAATTATCCTTACACTATATTATGCAGAATGAAGATCCTCGAATGCAAACAACTACAAATCTATGACATTGGGTTCATTGACCCAAATTTCATAAATGAACATACGTTAAAAGAATTTTCCGCTGATACAGAGAAAATTTTGCTAGATGCGTTACTTGGACAACAAACCAGAAATGAAATACTATTTCCTTACAACTTCAAGTGAGTGTTACTATCTTGTGCACATTCTGTTTCGCTTACTCGAGGTTAAGTGCAATTAATGAGTTATGCGTGCGCAGTTACCACTTTATTCTGCTAGACATTCAGCTTGAAGAGGGAAAAGTAACTGTCTTGGACTCGAGACGTAAAGACCCTAAGGAGTGGACGAGCATGAGTCAAATGCTTCAGAAGTAAGTTCAATCATTATCGCACCATATCGGCAACTTTCGTTCATTCCCTGATATCAAGTAATCATTTTCTTTGCCGGGCAGGGTTTGGAAAAAGTTCACCAAACAGGTTAAGGGTGTCAAATGAAAAAAAGAGCTGCAATTTTTACACCCCAAAGTAAGTACTACTCTAGTACCGCGCATCTCTCATTGATTCTAGTTTCAATACCATTATCATACTTGATTATCATTTTCATTGAACTCTATTCTCGTAAAGGGCTTGTGGCAGGCACCCGGGACTAATTTATGTGCTTACTACGTTCGCGAGTTCATTCGCCACTCGACCACTGAGCGGGGTCGGGGCATATATTTAGAACAATTTGAAGTACATTCACATTTTTATTTTATTACCATCAATTGTGTTGAGTTTTATTGACCCCCTTTTTTAAATTAGATCTGGCAGAAGCGGGACGAACTCCTACCAACTGATCGCGTACGAGCAATTCAAGAGGAATTGGCGGGATTCTTTGTTGAGCATGTCATACCTAAAGACGGAGAATGCCATAAGGATCTCGAATGCGATGTTGGTAATAGACGTTAGGATCGTAAGAGATGTTATATTGTATATATGCATGAACGTGTACTATATGTAATAGCGTCGAATAGATTTACGAAAACTTGTTGCATATTGTTCGACCAAGCACGGAGAAAGAGAGGTCACTTCTCTCTATATATTGATCATAACGATGTTGTGTAATGGCTCCTTCATTGCTATATGTAGTAGCTAGCGTCGAGTTGAATGAAAAGCGTAAAATAAAAATGGTAAACACAAAAATAAAAGGGGAAAACACAATAGAAAAACCCCTAAACCCCTCCTTTCAAAAAAAAAAACCCAGCGCCTGGCAGGTGCTGACGCGTGGCTGCCTTTTAGTTCCGGTCGGTGTTACCAACCGAGACTAAAGGTCCTCCTGCCTGGGCGCCCCAGGGCGGGCACATGGAGCTCCTTTTGTCCCGGTTCGTAAGCCAACCGGAACTAAAAATGATGGGCATTAGTCCTGATCGTTTTGTCCCGGTTGCAGAACCGGGACTAAAGGCCCTCTAGAACCGGGACTAATGCCCTGTTTTCTACTGGTGGTTGGAGGAAGGACGTCACATGCAGGCTTCGTTTCGGGCAGTTTGATTAGCTCAGTCAGTGCAGCTAGAGTCCGTAGGAATTAAAAATAATAATTGATCCTTATGTCATTATGTGAGAGTCTGTTGAGGCAGCACTGTCTACTGTCTAGTAATGAGAGCCGGCCTGATGCAGAATTAACTAATGAGTCTGCTGTTAAAAACTAATGTGCAAGGACTTAAGGGTAGCAAAGTCATGATTAAAAGATAGTTGTGAGTGAGCAGGCTGCTAATCTCCATCAATCAACAAGATCCATCCACACGCAAAGACTCACGGAAAGCGAGAGAGAGAAGCTTGATCGGTACCGATGGAGGCGACTGCATTGAACATTGGCAAGTCTGCACTGAGTGGGGCGCTCGGTTATGCCAAATCCGCCGTTGTGGAGGAGGTGACCCTATAGCTGGGAGTCCAGCGCGACAAGGCCTTCATCACAGATGAGCTGGAGTTGACGCAGTCTTTCTTGATGGTGGCGCACAATGAGCAAGACGACCACAACAAGGTGATCAAGACCTAGGTGAAGCAAGTCCGCGATGTCACCTGTGATGTTGAGGATGGTCTCCAGGACTTCTTTGTCCGAGTCCATGGACAATCCTAGTGGTGCATCCCTCGTACGCTTCTCGACCGTCGCCATGTCGCCAAGCAGATGAAGGAGCTTAGGACCATGGTCGAGGACGTGAGCTAGAGGAACTTGCGCTACGGCCTCTTCAAGGGCTCTAGCTCCACTCATCCTTTTGCTACATCTTCTGCTGTTGTTGCCATGTCTGGTGTTGATGAAGCAAGGCACGCCGTGAAGCAAGGTTTTTAATTTCGGAAACAAAATAATTTCGGACCCCAGTGAAATATGCAAAATTTCGGAAATTTTGCATATTTCAGATTTTGAGATTTCAAATTTAACTTAATTTTATTGAATTCTGACATAATTTCAATTTATTTTGAAATTAGTTTGAAAATGACTTGAAATTTTGAGGTTAAAAAAATTTCAGACCCCACTAAAATATGCGAAATTTCGGAAATTTCACTGAAATTTCTTTAATTTTTTTAACCCTGCGCGAAGCAACACCAAGCGAGATTGGATCTTGCCCAGTTGATCAACAACGAAGGTGACAACCAAGTTGGAGTGATCGGTGTATAGGGAACAAGTAGCAGTGTTGGGCATACCTCCATCATCTAGGAGGCCTATGCGAATCCAATCACCAAACTGAATTTTCCATGCCGAGTATGGTGAGGGTGATGAGCCCTTTTCATCCAACATATTTTGTCCAGAGCATGGTGAAACAGTTTCACGCAGCGGTAGGGGTTTGTGTTTTGCTGGAGGGGGAAACCAAGGTGGAGGATTTGGCTCAGTCCTTCGATGAATATGTCAATGAGAACAGGTGTCTGATTGTTCTTATTGGCATGTCTACCATTGAAGAATCGCACTAGATAAAGACTTGCTTCCCAGATAAGTCTCCACCGAGCAAGTTGAAGTTTCAAGCTTATGCGCTAGCCAAGCAAGTGTACCTGTCGCGATGGGTATGTACTCGCGCTACTGCTATTTAACAGTAGTGTGGCCTCACCAACCCGCGCTACTTCTAAGAATCTACTTATAGCATTTCCCTAGTATTGTGGCCACCCCACGCTTCCAGACGGTGACCCACCTAGTCGGGCTGTTAGGGGCCCCTATGGCACCCCTCTAGCCCATCTTTGATCTCCGGTCTTCATAATGGAAATGATTCACAAAAAACCTTAGCAGTTTTGAAGCTCTGAAAAAATGTGTTTTCTTTTGTTGTAAATTAGCTACAGATTTCCAGCTGTCCGGCAATCTCCCTCTTTGTGTATACCTTGTAATTTAAGAGAGAGAGAACTCACTAAAATTGCATCAAAATGTGAAATATTAACTGAAATAGAATGAGTGATACCTAGAAATAATGATGCAAAAAGGACGTATTAGGCATCAGACCTCCTAGTCCAATAAATAGCACGTGGGTTAAATGACGGAAAATTATCTAGTGCTCCCCTCCCACCTCCTTACTTCACGGGTAGCTTTGGTCATTTCTCTAGAACTCGCAGGTAATATAAAGGACCACATGATCTCACACTCACTTGAATACACTCAATCGGAGGATCACTCTCTCGTTCCTAGGACCTTTCAGACTAGTTGGGATTAATAGGACTTCGGAAACATCCGCACTCCAGGTGCATCGTGCCCTGGGCACCACTCTCGATGACCCCTGCCATAGGACACAGGTCGCGGTCCCACGTGGCTACTGAACCTCTTTAAAATGCATCATTGGGCCACTTTGTTAAGTGTACGGCGACTTTCATTATAAGCCCGCCGTACACCCCGTCGCTAATTTTTGACCACACTACTAAGTATACCTCCTAGTGAAAAGTTGATTTTTGAACGTCAATAAAAAGTATCGACGAAATACAAGTTGGAAGTCATATATGTGTACATACATAGATAATTTTAATTATATGGAGCTCATGATAACTCTTGATCAGTCTATTCCCGCATTTATGATGCTCAACTAAATTATCTAGAAAAGATCTCTCATTATCACGATTAGCAATCCATTTCTATTGAAGTATAGACTATTAAACTAGTGCCAAGAAATAAAGGAAAAGGCATGTTACTGCTATACTTGCACGTTCTCAGAAAGGTTTATTGGTCAACGCTGAATTTTTCTTCTTAAGTGCACTAGTATCCATCAATTTAACATGCTAGCAAACAACTTTTTTTGACTTGTTTAACTCGTTTCTTTAATTTTCACAAAACTATTCTGTAAATTAACTATATTTCTCTTAAAATTTTCATATGAGACTGAGGAGTTGCCTCTGTAAGAGCACTCGCAATTCAAATACTAGGCTCGAAGTAAGTTAAAACATATAACATTTGTACGAAACTCTTATACTTACATATAATCTATTTTATAACATTAGAACATTAACTATTTTTTTGTCACAATTAATAATAACATTCTTTGATATAAATTGTAGCATGTATCATCGAAAGATACACCACACACACACGAACACACACACACACACACACACACACACACACACACAGACCATACCAAATGTAAATTGTATCATATAGGCACAAAGTTTTGTTTTTGTTTTCAAACAATGTCTCTTAAAATAATATGTTTGAACCCCTTAAATATTAAAGAAAGGAATCTCATAGCACCATCGATTATCATACGAAACTCACATCAAATTATAGTGAATTTATCTGTGTTATGTTGCATACTTTAATATTCTTAAATATCCCGAGACAGATACAAAACACATATATACAATTTTAGAAATATCTTAAAAGTGGTTTCTAGTGTAATAGCGCAAGTAAAATATAGCATATAATGTATTTACGAGGAGATTATCATGTAATAGCTAGCATCATGCTTTAATTGTTATCAAATATGGTTTACATCTTCATGCTGGTTCAATACTATGCTGGGCTTTCTATGTGAATTGAGCTTGATATAGTAATGAGATTGATTTTAATAACAAACCACATACAAAATTGAAAGTATGTTTAGTCCCTAATGATCTATTGGTGTTGATAACAGAATGGTTAGTGAGACAAATGTCAGTTATTAAGTTTATCTCAGGACATTAGTCTTTCAATGTGTTTATATGGAGTTGGTCGACCCACTTCAAAAATGAAAAGGGTGTTAGCTTTTTTGAAGAATCAAATGTTTTAAATGTTTTCTTTGGGGTCATAGAAAAACGGGTGTTTTATTTATAAAGCGGCGCGAAAGCCTACTTCGAGGGTCATAGAAAACCGTACTATTAAAAGGAGTTGACGTGATTGCATAAGAATGGCAATCATGCAAAACATATATACAAACGCATCTCATTCTTTCCGCCAAGATAATGGGTTAAATCTCGAGTGCGAATTTTCAGAGGCCGAGCCCCTCGGGTTGGCTTATCTCGTCCGCTGAGGCTTGTCTCGTGATCCATTCCTGTCGGGAACGTGCCCCCCTGTTCGTTCGGCAGGTTTAGGTGCTAGCGTTCGTAGGTGTACACTAGCAAAAAAAAATCGTGCGTTGCAACGCGTACAAAATAAATCTAAGAGTTCATGCAATATTAGAGAGTTTACATGTCGTGGTGAAATATTGAGTTATATTTCCAAATCCGTCTTATCCCGAATTAATATTTATACCTGCCTACTTCAAAGATATGATGACCTGATAGAAAGTAAAGAATTTACAATACTTGGCGCTTTTTTTGTTGATGTGTTGTGTCAACAATGGGGCACCTCCCCCCCCCCCCCCCCCCCCCCCCCCACATGCCAACGCGGCCAATTCCCTGGACATCATCAGCGAGGACATGATTGTGCATGCGGAGTTGTGAGAGAGATGGTGCAACGGAGGGGAGTAGACACGTAGAGATGGGGCATGAGAGGATGTGGTTGTCGTACCAAGACTACATGCCTCCTCCCACACACACCCAGCCAACACGGCAAAACAGAACATGACCAAAATGCACCGTTCTCGAACTTCCTTTCCTCTTCAAGTGATACTTTTGCACCCGAGCTCACATGAGCTCGGGTGGACAGTAAAAATACAGAAACATTTAAAAAAATTCAAAAAATCTGATTTTTTTATGAAAAACTGTGACAATTTTTCTAACAACTTACAAAATTTCATCATGAAATCACGTTTTTGAAAGTCGTGACAAAAAAATCAAAATGGATACCTTGAAAATGCTACTTTCGAAAGCATTTTGAAACATTGTTTTTTTTTTGCCACGACTTCCACAAATGTGATTTCAATCTCAAATTTTCCAAACTCTTAGAACATTTGTCAAAGTTTGCAATACAATAATTTAGATTATTTTGAACATTTTCAAATGGTTTTCGAGTTACTGTTCATCCCGAGCTAATTTGAGCTCGGTTGTAGAAGGGTACTTTCAACTTTCTTCTCTATCTCACCAATGGTACCGGGATATTTATAGTGGAGGAATATAGTGAGATGGTCAGCAAGTTCCGGTGAGGGCGGAATATCTTCTCCATAAGTAATAATATCTTTATCTAATATTTCACTCACATATATTTTAATTACTATATATATAATGATAAATTTATTTGTGATATACGGTCGGCATGCACATTGAATTGTGGCAGTACGACAAATAATAGCCAAGAAATTGTTATCGGGGAGCAACATCTAAGATGTTCTAGTCAATGCAGCACAACATCTAGTAGCAGCAGTTCGTAAAAAAACAGTAGGAACAACACCGATCTGTTGTCCACACATAGCTATTCCTCCACATCACTCAGCACTGCTCCGCCTCCATCTTCCTCCTCATGTTACCTCAACACCCAGCTCTGCTCCTACTCCTCCTCAGCTCCCTCCTACCAACGCCGGGTGGTGCTCCACCCCCAGCCATGATGGCCACCCGAGCTCCAGCCGCACCAACACGAGACGATGAAGCTGTCGCCATGTGCTCCCTATACCTCAATCTGCTCATGATTTGACCTCCCTATTACTCCACAACGACACCAGCCCGTACTCCCTTTCCCTCCTTCACAGCCAAGTAATCACTACATTCTCCTCCATCCATCCTTGACCATGGCGCCCAGATCAGGCACGGGTGCGCGCATCGACTGCCTGATCTGGTATGGATGTGTGCGGTAGTTCCTCCCTCCCCTGATCTTTCCTTGGCAAGCTCACATCTCCACCCAGTCCGCACCAGGAGACGCCGCGCTGCGTGTTGTAGCCACGGAGGTCGTCGATTGGGCAAAGGACGCCCAGTGGGAGGTGACCCGGGGCGAGGTGGAGTCAGCGAGGCGGCGTCGGTTGGGCCAAAATTGTTCTCCATAAGCAGCAATAGGGCACACAAAATTGATTATCTCTTCCTCGTGTCTTACAATGGCGAGATTCGGGATAGATGGATCCGACACTGCAAGCACGTATCAGCCAGACCCTGATGGCGACGAGCCGAGGTTGCCTACGGGCGTCGGTGGGGAAGACATCCCCTGTTGTCTAAAGAAGATGAGGCCGACACTAGTAGAAAACGGACCTTTCATCCGGAGCTTTAGTCCCGGTCGGGTTTGGAATCAGGACTAATGTGACCATTAGTCCCGGTTCCAACGGACGGGGGCAGGGCCACGTGTAGTTCCGGTTCAAATGGGACTTTTAGTCCCGGTTGGTGTCACCAATCGGGACTAAAGGGTTCTAGCAGACTTGCAGCTGGGTGGGGCCCCTGCGATCCCCTTTAGTTCCGGTTGGTGATACCAACCGGGACTACAGATAGCCCTTTAGTGCCGGTTGGTGAAGATATCCCTATATATAGATGCTTCTTCCAGCCCGAGCCCAAGCTCTCCTTTCTTTCCTCTCTGTTTCCTTCCCCTAGCTCTAACTCATCATCCATTTTTGCCAAGATTTATGAAGATTGGAGGCACCCTATCGTTGTAAAAGGTTAGCAACTTCATCATTTCATCTCTCATTGCTAGTTTAGCTCGTTTCATGATCTATAAGTATTATGATTTGTGGGTTTTAGTTTGGGAGTAATTATGTGAGAGTTTATTTGATTTATATGCAATTTGAGCTCAAATTAACTTCTTGGTTTGCATATCTGTACGTGTGGTTTACTTAGTGCCTTCCCGTCCCCGTCCTCGTCCTCACTGCCGTCAATCGCCCGCACCGTCCCATCGCCAGCACCACCTTGGTGAGCCTCTTGTTCTTATCCTTTTTGTAAAAAAAAACTTACTTAGATAGTTACTTGTATAATTTTCTTACCTGTATGATTGTTTGTTATATATAGTGCCATGGTTTTGATATCCATCCCCGTCAGCCCTCGTACGGTTTATGATTCGGATGTGGTATATTATCTTTTATAACTATTTTGTTTCATTCCGTGTTTATGACAATTATGCCCATCAAGTTGACATGGATATTTTTATCTAGGAGGTATGTGAACCGGAAATTGCAACCGACCCTCTTGTCGAGAAGTTAAATTTAGTTGAAAAAGGAAACAGTTATTTGAAAGAAAAATTGAAAAGAATTGAAGAAGAGAAGATGAAATTGGAGTTGTATGTTGCCGATGTCGTCGATGATCATAAGATCAAGATGGATGCAATGCGCTTGAAGATTAGAAGGATTAGAAAATATGTCATTAATAAAGAGGCTTGGTATCATTATGCTGTTGGATCAATTATTGCCTTAGTTGCGATTTTGATCGCATTTGTTGTTGCATTTAAATGCTTCAGCTAGATAGTTGTATGTTGTTTTATGAGAATAAGTGTGTATGAACTTTATATATAAACTTGTATTAATTTGGTCACTTCGATGTTGTGTAAAGAAGATGAGCCGACAATGGATGTACGATGACCGACGCTCTCCCCAGTTCATTAATGGCGTGCATAGTTTTTTTGCGTGCGGCTGAGGCAAACAAGAGGAAAGGTTTTACTGCGTGCGGCTGAGACAAACAAGAGGAAAGGTTTTATGTCATTTCCATGTGGTGTCTGTAAGAATGATAGGAATTACTCTACCTCAAAAGTCCTTCACAACCACCTGCTTCAATCCGGTTTCATGTCCGGCTATAACTGTTGGACCAAGCATGGAGAAAGAGGAGTTATAATGGAAGACAATGAAGAAGAAGAGGATGATGACAACTATCCTAGGTTCCCTAAATACGATGTACTACAATGGGGGAAGAAGCTGAAGAAGAGGCATCAGATGAGCCCGCTGATGATCTTGGTCGGGCCATTGCTGATGCAAAGACAAACTCCGCAAGTGAAAAGGAGAAGTTAAAGTTGCAGCGCATGTTAGAGGATCACAAAAAATTGTTGTACCCAAATTGGGAAGATGACAAGAAAAAGCTGGGTACCACACTGGAATTGCTGCAATGGAAGGCAGAGAATGGTGTATCTGACAAGGGATTTGAAAAGTTGCTGAAAATGTTAAACAAGATGCTTCCAAAGGACAACGAATTACCCGACAGTACGTACGAAGCAAAGAAGGCTGTCTGCCCTCTAGGATTAGAGGTGCAGAAGATACATGCATGCCCTAATGATTGCATGCTCTACCACGGTGAGTACGAGAATTTGAATGCATGCCCGGTATGCGGTGCATTGCGCTCTAAGATCAGCCGCGATGACCCTGGTGATGTTGAGGGTGAGCGCCCCAGGAAGCGGATTCCTACCAAGGTGATGTGGTATGCTCTTATAATACCACGGTTGAAACGTGTGTTCCAAAACAAAGAGCATGCCAAGTTGTTGCGATGGCACAAACAAGACAGTAAGAAAGACGGGATGTTGAGAGTACCCGCTAATGGGTCGCAGTGGAGAAAAATTGAGAGAGAGTGGCCAGATTTTGCAGATGACGGAAGGAACTTATGGTTTGGTATAAGTGCAGATGGCATTAATCCTTTTGGGGAGCAGAGCAGCAATCATAGCACCTAGCCTGTGACTCTATGTATCTATAACCTTCCTCCTTGGTTGTGCATGAAGCAGAAGTTCATTATGATGCCAAAGCTCATCCAAGGCCCTAAGCAACCCGGCAACGACATTGATGTGTACCTAAGGCCATTAGTTGAAGACCATGCTACTTCTATGGCCTGTCCTGGGGGGACACGATGGGGACCACTTAGTATTAGTGCGTGGTTCCTGCACCCGCGCTACTACTACTCAATACCTGTAGTGTGGTCTTTTAGCCAATAGTAGCACGGCCCAGATAACACGCGTCACTATTAAGTGGTTGCCTATAGAGGTTTTCCTAGTGGTGTTTAATGTTTACATGGAAGATCCCTCCATTGACATAATTATTCAAACACTAGTGATCATTAGTTTAGAATATGTGGCTGAAGGCATAAGGGTGTTCTGTACTTGCAAACGAGGACAACCGACCATAATGAGTTTCCTTAGGCTGGGTAACCATGAATTTTGTTCAGTTTTGTAGTTATAACCATTCTGAAACATATCAGACACCTCAAGTGCAGAGCAACTCCAAATCTCCAGCACCCTTAAACTAGACTTCATCTCCCCCATAGAAGTACAATAACCTCTTTGTAAATATTGCATTCCATCTAAAACCTGTTCCTCCAATGGCAGAATCAAGATTTCTCTTACTCTCTGCATGCTGCTAACTCCAACCATTTAAAAAATCGAAGCGTGTCCAGAGTTGGAATTACTCTCCATTCTCCGCAATCCACAAGATGAACCATATGCAATGACTTAAAGAAAGCAACATCCAATACTTGAAGATGGAACATCATGCTCAAAACATGAGGCAAAGCCTTTTACTCAGTAGTACCATCCTAAATTTTTAGATACCGAAGATGTCTATGATTTGCCCAGCTACATAGAAAGGAATTATAATCATGAGATGTTGCACACATTTGCATCAAACACAAATTATGTATTTTCGAAGATATCTTGGAATGCTTTGAATAAAAAGGAGTAATATTCCCCAATTAACACCAATGTCCTTAACTTTCTCACTGATGTGACTATATGTTGGAAAAAAAATTCAAACTTCTCACTACGAGGTATATTATCAGTCTGATCATCCCTCTGATATACACATATAGTTACTACAAATGGTGTAAAGTTGGCAAAATTTCATTGCATTGCAAACCATGCAAAGCTGCACATTCTGTTCTTGAAACAAGCCCTACAAAATCGGCATTAGGCCATAAATAGCATAAAAAGTATGACATCCAAATTCAACCTGCTGAAAGAAGGCCAGGTTCACCAAGTGAGTAAGATAGTACCATCCCATCTCCTCCAAACTCTTATTTCAATGACCATGTTTCACAAATCCCTGTGAAATCCAAACACTAACTAGCTTCTCAACAAGAAATCAATAGTTGTAGGGCAATATAGAATAATATGAGAATTATTTCCACTTAACTATTCCGCAATTTAACTATTTTCTCTTATAATGTTCCTCTCTAATCCTATGTTCGTGATGAATGGGCCGGATTGATAAGTTGGCACCGTATCTACAATGACGGTCCAAACATTGGGCTCGGAGCGAGTTAAATTATGTATTATTTGTACTAAACTTTCATACTTACTTTGATTTATAATATAAAATTATAAATTTAACTATTATATTGTATTTAGCCATAATTAATAATAATATTCTTTATATGAATTTCTAACATCTACCATTGAAAGATACACCACACACACCATACTAAATGTAAATTGTATCATGTAGCCACAAAGTTTTGTTGTTTTCAAATAATATCTCTTAAAATATATGTTGGGATCCCTTAAACCCTAAAAATAAAGACGAATGAAATCGCATAGTGTCATCGATTATTATATGAAACTGATGTCAAATTATAGTGTGTGTATTTGCGTTATGGTGCATATTTTTAATATTCTTAAATATCTCGAGACAAATGCATAAAGCATACAATTTTACGAATATACCAAGAGTGGTTTCTAGTGTAATAGCCACAGACAAATAGAATATACTATATAATGTTTTATGAGGATATTATCACCTAATAGCTGGCATGATGCTTTAGCTGTGATCAAATGTGGTTACATGTTCATGTTGGTTCAATACTATGCTGGGCAAGTTGTGTCTAAATTGTGTTTGATATTGAAATGAGATTGATTTTAATAACCACCGAGATACAAAACTAGAAGTGCAATTAGTCCATAATGATATTTTTTTCCTTGATGATAATGTGGTTAGTGAGCCTAGTGTCGGTTATTAAGTTTATCTCAGGACATTGGTATCTCGATGAGTTTATATGGAGTTAGTTGACCCCCACTTCAAAACAAAAATCCGGTTCTTCCGAAGACTCGAAGGTTTTATAGTTTTCTTTGGAGTCATAGGATAACCTCACTATGAAGAGGAGTTGAGGTGATTGCATAAGAATGGGGATCATGCAAAACATATATACCAAGGCATCACATTCTTACCGCAAAGATAATGGATCAGAACCCTCCTAATGTGACTGCACGAAAATTTTCTAAAAGTTGTGTGAACATTTTTTTTACATTGCATAAATATTTTTTAAATTCACTAAGAATATATTTTTAAAGTAGCTAATAAAATATATTTAGAGTATTTCAAAATATAAACAAAAATACAAAAGAAACAAAAAGAAAAAACAGACAAAGCAACTAACAATCAAATAAACGAATGCGGTACTCGGTCGGCCAATAGCTCATCGCTTGAGGAGAGGGGATGCTGATGGGAGCAACTATATGAGCAGCACTCCTTCGGGAGCCTCCCAAGGGTCACTCTGAGTTGCCACCACTTGGTGCGTTCTCAAACGCCGCCACGTGTCGCGCCCTGGGTGGTCCCTTGAGAATTTTTTTCGCACGCGTTTTCTGCTTTTTAGACGTATTTCCCGTTTTATTTTGGCTTTTCGGTTCTCCACCGTCTTTCTTAGCTTTTGGAAGAAAAAACGCATTTTCTTTTTTTTTTCCTCCACTGAAACATGTGTTTTGTTTCCTTCCTCGACAAACACGGTTTTGCTTTCGCGAGAGGCAAGTCCATGCCTCTCGGAAACGAAAAAAAATGTGTTTTCCTTCCTTGAGAGGTGCGGTTTTGCTTCGGCGAGATGCACGATCGTGCCTCTCGAAAACGAAAAAAATGCATTTTTTTCTTCCTCGAGAGGCATGGTTTTTCTTCCGTAAGGGCCACGGATTTGCTTCCGCGATAGGCACGGTCATGCCTCTAGGAAATAGGAAAAACACGCTTTTCCTTTCTCGAGGGGCACGTTTTTTTTTACTTCTGTTTGTACATACAAATATTCTAAATAAATACATTACAAAAATCACCGTACATAAAACATTTATAAAATGTTGACCAAGCATTTAAGAAAATGTTCATTGTGCATAGAGACAATCACGAATATGAAAAATGTATAATGTTTTTAGTATGAAACATTTTGAAAACTATATTAGAAAATCTATTAGAAAATACATTGTCAACATTAACATGCTTGAACTACATCTACTGTGTATCCCCAGGCTTGGTCAACAATTTTATTGATCATGTAATAGAAAATGTTAATATTATACTTAAAAAATTTAATCATGTCTTTGAAACAGTTTAAAAGTGTGTATAGAAAAATATAGACCAAGTATACAAAATAATTAATCTTATATTTTAAAATGTTAAACATATGTATTAGAAAAAATGTTGACCATGTTTAAAAAAATGTTGAATTTTTATTGAAAGAATGTTAAATGTTTATTATTAAACTTTAGTAGAAATAATCAGAAAATAAAGAATGAAAACCAGAAGAAACAAATAAAACCAAAAAATAGAATAAACCAAAGAAAAGTAAATAAAAAATAGAATAGACAAATGCACAAAAAATAAAAAACACCGATGAAACCCAAGAAATAAAATAAAAAACCCAAAGAAAACCGAATGAGGAAACAAATAAAAATATAGCAAAAACAACAAAATCGGTGAAAACCGATGAAAAATTAAATAAAACAGGGAAAAAGTGAAAGAAATGAAGGAAAAATAAGGAAAACGAAAAGCAAACGAATTTGTTTTCGAAAAACCCGGGAACCAACCTACCAACCGAGCATGGCAAATGAATCAGCAAAAGGAAAGAAAACAGATAGGCGCATTCGCTTCATGCGAGATATAATGCTAGCATCGACAGAAATCGCTCACTGGTGCTAAATCTTCGCGGGCCACAAGCGGAGGCAGTCTCATTCAAGGAGGTGTCGGGCCAATTTACAAAAGCTTCTTGAAGTTTCCATGTGGTTTCGGGACGTTCCAGAATGATCTTTTAACCATTTTTTCCACAACAATTCTATATTTTTTATTTTACTTTCTGTGACATTATTTTATATTTCGGGGATATTTTTTAAATTCGCAAACACTTCTAAATATTGTAAATATTTTAATTCTTAAACCCTTTAATTTTCCACAAATATTTTCTTTGTTGTGAAGAGATTTTAAATTTTCGAAGAAGTTTTCAAATTTACGAATGTTTTTGAATAATTCATAAACTTTTCGAATTCCTTAATATTTTCAAATTAATGAACATTTTTTTACAATTCCCGAATATTTTTTGAATTAATAAGCAAATATTAATATTATGAACATTTATTAAATTCTAAAACATTTTTTCAAATTCATGATTTATTTTTTAAATTTGCGAACTGTTTTGTCATCAATAATATGGTTTAATTATGAACAATGTTGAAATCTTGACTTTTTTAAAATTCAGTAAAAGTTATATCGAATTAAAATCCTTCCATTTAGTAGCAGCTTAGGATAGCATAGGCTTAACGTTAATGGCAAGGTTCAAAAGAGGAAAGGCTTGCGGTGGATACCTAGGCACCCAGAGACGAGGAAGGGCGTAGCAAGCGACTAAATGCTTTGGGGAGTTGAAAATAAGTGTAGAACTGGAAATTTCCAAATAGGTCAACCTTTTAAATTGCCTGATGTATGCATGAGCAGGCAAGAGACAACGTGGCGAAGTGAAACATCTTAGTAGCCTAACATCTTGTAGGAAACATTTAATTTGTGATTTTTTTTTGAATTCATGATTTTTTTTTTGAAATGCCTTAATATTTTAAAAATTGCAAACATTTATCAAGTTTGTGAACAGTTTTCAAAAATTTGTAATTTTTCCAAATTTACCAACATTTTTAACATGAAAATAATATGTATTCATGGATATCTAAAATTTGAAATTAAAGCGACCAAAATATTTTAAAAGCAAAGTGTAAAATATCAGAAAAATGTGGACGGCTGGTGTGCCCTCGCTCGCTAGCGCCTTCTCCACTTGCTAGTTGAGGCCCATATAAGTGGGACGTGAGCGACGTGTGTTGTCGTGCTCGCTACGAGCGACACACATTAGAGCCCAACAGTTGGACCGACTAATTAGAGGGCGCCTTTTCTGTGGAACCCAACTCTCACTTTTGGTGAACCGGGAGCGCGCCACGTGGTGCGCTTAGTCATCGTCCTGTGTCGCGTGCTGGTGCATCTTTGGAATTTCAGTTTTTAAAAAAAAATTGAGCTTTGTTACTTTTTTTGACTTTTGCTAGGTTTCCCTAGGTTTTGATGGAAAATCTTTATTTTTTCAGATAATAGTATTTTTCCACTAGAAGCACAAAGCATAGTTGTGCTTTCGTGAGAAGTATAATCCATGCTTTAATTCACGAGAATCACGGTTGGTGCTTTCTAGAGAGGGAAAACACAATTGTGCTTTCAAAAAAGGAAAAAAAACACAACATGTGTTTCCATGAGAAGCACCATTATGGTTCCTGAAAAGTACAAAAACACGGGCCCGCTTCCTAGAAAATATTGGAAAACACACCTGTGCTTCTGGGTTTCATCCTTTTCCGGTTTCTATCTATTTTTATCAGTTTTTTTTTTGGATTCTGTTTTCCTATTTTTGGTTTGTCCCCTGAAAAAAAGTTCGTTGAATTCTATTAACACGGGATGTAGCTTCGAAGATGTCGCCAAGAAATCTAAAGATGAAAATTGTTCGTAATTTGGATACATGATTCAAGAGATAAAACGTTTTGAAAACCAAATCTACGGAAAAAATAAACCTCAGGTAGGGGAATGACCTCTGCAAGGAGTACTCTCTAATTAGCGACGGCACCCGACAATTTGTACTTTCCCGGGAAGGAGGGAGTTGCAGACAGGAGAGTTTCATGGGCCAGAGTGGGCTCGTTGAGAGGGCGGCCCATGTGAGAGAGGGACAAATACGAAATACGACGACACGAGTAGCAATCTGAGCGTCTCTCAAGTCTGCAGTCTGAACCCTTCCTCTTCCTGTTCCTCTGATCGCATGTCGTTTCTCACTCTCACTCACAATTACAACAAAGAAAGGTGAGCGGGCAGCAACCAGTGGTGGTGCCTTTTTGACATTGGGCGGCCGGAAAAGCAGTGGCCGGGACAAATGCGAGTACTCTTCTGAACCTTTCCTCTTCCTCTGAACCCCTCTCTGCCTTTTCTCACTCTCGCTCATTCACTGCTGCTGCATCTAGCCATCCCCTCATAGTTGCTTCCGCCGGGATCTGCCCGATGGAGGCGGTGGAAGACGCCACGCTGGATCTGGAGCCTGCGATTGGGTGGCTTGCAGACACAATCCTTGCAAATCTCCCCGCCGGCGGCAAGCTGGAGTCATGGATCCGGCAAGCTGGCCTCGGCAACGACATTGGGAAGCTCAAGTCCGAGGTCGAGACGGTGGAGATGGTGGTTTCTGCTGTGCAGGGAAGGGCGGCCGGAAACAAGCCGCTGACCCGATCCCTCACGGCCGTCAAGGAGCTGCTCTACGACGCCGACGATGTGGTCGACGAGCTGGACCATCGCATGCTACAACACCAGCTTCAACCTGGTAATTTTGTTACCTGTTGAATTGCTTGCTAATTGTCAGTTCCTTTTTCTTTTTCTTTTTTACGTCGAGCACGACTATGCTGAATATCTGGTCCACTTTTTCCTCTGCCTGCCTTATTAGAGACACTGCTTGAAACGGATGGACATGGAACGCTGCAAACGGATGAGAATTCCAGAGTAAATGCTGATGATGTACAGGGTAGCGGTAATGGCAGGTTCAAGGAATGGGTTCACTTTGACATCATAGAGTCTGACGAAAAGGGACGGCCTGCCAAAGCAAGATGTAAGCGCTGTCAAATAGTGCTTATGTGCGATACCAGAAATGGGACATCAGTTTTGCGCAATCATCTCAGTAGCAAAGCTTGTCGCCAGAAACGTGGAGCAAGTCACCCTTCTTCAAGGTACCTAAAATTTAGTGCCTTTACACTAGCATATTTTTCTGCATTGCACCTGCACACTTTTGCGAGTGTTTTCTAATACACATCTGCTTACGAGTATATTAATGTTCTCACTGCTAATCCATGATCTATTTCTCATTGCAGCGCTATTGATGCTACTACGATTCCTACGCATGTTGTAGCTGGTAATTTGTCTAGCAGCAAAAGGATGAGAACCGATCAGGAGTCAACACACATCACCGCAGCTAACCCAAACGGTTGGAATAAGGGTGCATTTTCTGAAAGGATACAAGACATCACTAGTCAGATTACTATCTCAGATCCACGCCGAAGAACATCAAATCTTCTTCAAGGGAAAGTGTATGGAAGAGCTGCAGAGAAGAATTCCATCCAAAAGTCGATAGAAGAACACAAATCAACTGTCGGTGTAACTGTTCTGCCTATTGTAGGCATCGGAGGAGTTGGGAAGACAGCTCTCGCTCAGCTCGTATACAATGATCCAGCTTTGGAAAGTCAATTTGATCACAAAATATGGATTTGGGTGTCTAACAACTTTGATGAAATGAGACTCACAAGAGAGATGTTAGAAGGTGTCTCCCAAGAATCACATGATGGACTATGCAGCTTTTCCAATCTTCAGGAGGTCTTGAAGGGTCATTTTAAATCAAAGAGGGTTCTACTCATATTAGATGATGTCTGGGAAGACATGGATGATTGCCGATGGAACAAATTATTGACTCCTTTCAGTTCTGACAATGCAAAGGGCAACATGATAATCATGACAACTAGAAAACCGTCAGTTGATACAGTTTGTCTTCAACCGAAGGAAGGGACTGACCAAGGACCGAGGGCGTCCAGGGCAACAACCCGAGGCCGCCTGAGGAGCGGCCGCCTACGCCGCCGCTGCCGGCGCTTCCCGCGTCATCTGCGTCGTCAGCGCCGCATCACCACTCTTTGCCGCCGACGCCGGGGGCAAGGGGTCAACCGGCGAGGCCGGTAGATGCGGATCTAGGAGGGGGATCCACTGATGCCGTCGGGATCCTGGCGAGGGCGCAAGCGGAGCAGTGGGGGGTCCATTTCACCGACGTTCGTAACTCCGGCGGCTGGATCGAGGGTCGCCTTCAGCACACTACGGCATCTCGTTGGGCGGCACTTTGTGATATGGACAACGACGTTCTTGCCGGCGATTACCTGGCGACCGACGTCCGGATTGCGGTAGGGTTTCGTTTACGTCTTGATGTGTATGATGTGCTTGTCGATTGTTGCATGCAGGTTGATCATGGGGAGGCGGTTGATCTGATCGACTTGACGACAACGCCCGAAAACGGGAGACCGGATCGACGATTTGGAGGACGCTTTTGGGTTCTTGCAGATAGCGACGATGAGGAGGAGAAAGAGGACGTGCATGATGGGATGAACGTACACAAAATGGTATGCGCGGTGGCGTCGACACCGTTGGGATCGGAACCTGCTACCGTCCTTCATCGGAAGAGGGAGGTTCAGAAGAAGTCGGTGACGCTCATGAACCTTGGATTGGACCGATCCCGAAGGTAAACCGTGCGCACATCACCCTGTCCGACTTCATTCCGGTTTCGTGGACACTGGTATCTAAGAAGAAGAACGGGAAGAAGGGCCGGCCGTCGGGGCCGCCGTCGCAGCCGCCGCCGGTGGCTAGGGCGGCCAACGAGATTCGAGCGGCTAGACGGGCGCGCTTGAATTCTCTGTTGGGCCACGAGAGGGGACCCGTTGCTGCGCTGGTCGTGGGCTCTTCTCGAACTGGGTATGAGGCCCAGTTGGAGACCCAAGCCTCGCATGCAATCACGTCCGAATCATCGATGTTGCATGGGGCATCGATTCATGAGCCGCCGCCTGATCGAACATCATTCCCCGTTAGGGTTTTTCGTCTGCTTGGGTTCCCTTCGCTCGGGACTCGTCGGGCCGCAAGGATCTTCTATGGCGCCGGTGCACCCAGTCACATGGCGGGGCGAGGAGGGCCGCCGCCTATAAAACCGGGGCCTCCGCCTCCTGTGGTGCCGCCGGCGAGGGCCGCTGCTACCCAGGCCCCCGGCCGGGCTAATACGCGGCAGCAGGAGGCGCCGACGGAAGCTAGGCCGCCGGCTGCATCGACCCAAGCCGCCGGGCGTGGCCGGGATGGCGCTCCTGGTCGGGAAGGTTACGGCGGCAGAGGTCGGGATTACATCAGAGATGGCTACCGCTACAATCGATATGGACAGTGGGGTGATGATGGATATGATGCCTACGGCGAGGGCCAACACTGTGGTTCTTCGTCGTCGGGAGGTGGCCGTGGTTTTGGGTGGTATAATGGCGGTGGACCGGGACGTGGTTTCCAAGGACCGCCGAGGAACTTTGTTGAAGGGGTAGCCGGCCCCAACAATCGCAACCGCGGGGGGAACCATTTCCACGGAGGGAGAGGGGGGGGGGGGGGGGCGGCGCCCACCCCCACCGCGACCTCCTCCGCCTCCGGCCGAAGCTGTTGATGAGGTTCCTGTTGAGACGGTGGCCGCCACACCCACCACGACCACTCTGCCGGTGGTTGCGGTAGACGCTGTTCGGGCCTTGGCGGCTGTGAAGATTCCTGTTGCCGGGCCAGGAGCTTCCGATGCAAGTGAAAGTGCTACTGACAAGGGCAATGACAAGGTTGAGGGTGAAAAGTTGTCTAAGTGGGCCATCAAGAAGAAAAACTTGATTTGCTACAGGTGCGGTGAGCCATGTTACTTTGTGGCAGATTGCACTAAAGAGTTGTGCGATTATTGTCTCAAGTCACAGCATGTGACCGGTGAGTGTCCTTTGCTATCGGGACCCAAACTGGTCGTCACAATTTACGGGGTATGTTGTCAGGAGCTAATGTTTTTTGAGTCACCGGATGTGGCACCATCGATACAGGCACTGGAGGGATCTTTCCCAGGTGTCGTCAAGGTGACTAATGGTGTCATGACAGAGGCACAGATTGTGCAGCACTTGCGTGAGTTGGCACCGGGGAACTTTCAGTGGAAACTTGTCAGGCTGGAGAACCAGACATACAAGGTAGAATTTCCCACTAAGGAGGATCAACTTCATATACTTAAATTTGGCATGTGTAGAGTTCCGAGTACTACCATTATCTTGGAGTTCGACGAGTGGAAGCAGAAAGAACCACAGGGCACACCGTTGGAACATATTTGGGTTCGTTTTTCGGGGGCTCCACCTAAGCCGCTAAATAACTTCCTAGTTACATGGAGCTTGGGTTCCCTCATCGGCAAGACGGAGAAGGTGGACATGCCTTTTACTCGTGCCCATGGTGTCGCGAGGTTACTTGTTAGTGTGGTCAACATTGAGTACGTACCGGATGTGGTCAAGTGGACCCATGCGGGGATTACTTATGAGCTGGAGATTGAGATAGAGGATACACCGACACTCGAGGAGGTTGATGAGCATCAGGATATGGACACGACTGAGGGAGATGGAGCCCCTGGTAATCAGAACAAGGGGTCTGAGGACAACTCTCGGGGCACGGTCAAGAGGTCTCCTCCGCAGGCTGATAAGGCAGATAAGTCTGCCAAGGGATCAGAGACTTCCATGAATCCGATGAATACTCTGCGTTTTGGCTCTTTTGATTCATATTCTGCTCCCAGTCGACTATGGAGCAACAGAGTGGACACGGACGATCCGGCGGAGCTTGAGCTGCCGCCACTGATGAATCGTGATTGTGGATCGCCGACACCTCTCACACCGCCTAGGGAGATCTCCGGGCCTGAGAGAGTTCCGCCGCATACAACGCCGACAGGTGAGAGGGGCGGGCAGGAGGCTCTCCCTTCCCCCATTGCGGCCTCGGTGGACAGGACGTGCGATCCGGTGGTTGTCGCGACGGCCGGTGCCACGGGCGTCAGGACGGACGCCAAGGTCGAGGAGGGGTGCGGGCAGGAGGCCCTCACTCCCCCCGCTGCAGTTACCCGGGGCACCGCCTCGGTGCAGAGGACGGGCGCCTCTGTGGTCTTCGCGACTGCCGGGGTTACGGGGTCCTCCCGTCCCGTGGTGCTCCCTGGTAGCCTTGGTGGTTTTTCCAGGAGTGGGACAGCCGAGCAGGAGGTTCTGCGCTCACTTACTCCCTCAGTACCTGCTGGAGGTGCGCCTACCGCGCCCACCCCATCTTCACCAGCTACGACGGGTGGGCATATTGTTAGGGAACATACACCCCAGGAGAGGTCTATGGAGGAGATCATCGCCTTTGGTGGGATCATGGACCTGGTGACGGCTGGCAGGCATGTCAGCAACCGGATCCAGGAACAACCAGACGCTGACGACCTGTAGTTAGGGCGTGCCATGAGGGCGGCCAAGCTTCGCGATGTCGAGGCAACTACAGGTATGTCTTTTAATAAAAGTTGTTCTATTATGCATTTCTCCGAACATGAAATTATCGATAAGGCCAACAACCTAGGAGTTTCTTTGGGTTCGAATGAAAAGGAAGTTGCGAAGTCTATTAATGGCCTTTTAGACTTAGAAGCGGAACGGGCTTCTGAAATTATTCGTAACCTAGCGGCAGTTAAACCCATGAATGATGAAGATATGAAACACTTAGGAATATCGGCCCTTGAAAGCTTATGTAATGATCTTATGCCTACTTCGGAGGCCAAAGGGGAAATAGAAGGGTCGGACACTGAGGACAATGTAGAGCCTTTACCGGTGGACGGTATTGTCCCTAGTCAGCTTAATAATATAGATACGTTGGGTATGGGGGGGGCAAGCCCAAACGATCCTGGAAGAGGAAGGTGTATCCTACTTCGGCTGTTCGGAGGAGTGCTAGGGTTAGGCTTAAAAAGAAATTCCATGATGATCTATGAAGGGAATCTTTTGGAATAGCAGAGGTCTGGCTGACTTGGCTAAAAGAAGGTTCCTTGCAGAGACATAGATAGAACAAAAGCTCGATTTTATCGCACTTCTAGAAACAGGCAGGGATAATTTCACCTCACAGTTTCTCGGAACTTTGTCCGATGTAATTGATTTTGACTGGCACTGTCTACCCCCTAGAGGAAGATCCGGTGGGATATTGCTGGGGGTTAGGTGTGAAATGCTAGAGGTACTCAATGTGGTTAGGGGGGACTTTGCGGTCAAGTTTCGGGTGAGATCAAAGTTAGATGGTTTCCGTTGGTCTCTCGTTGCTGTATATGGAGCACCAAAAGCCGAACTCAAATCAGATTTCCTAGCTGACCTAGTACGGATATGTGGGGATGAAACACTTCCAATCTTAGTTGGAGGAGATTTCAATATTATAAGAAGGCGAGATGAGAACAACGATAATTTTGATGGACGGTGGTCACTCATGTTTAACATGATTATCGAGAGTCTCAGTCTGAGGGAGATTGAACTCACGGGTAGACAATTTACATGGGCTAATACGTTGCCTACTCCGACTTATGAGAAGTTGGATAGGGTGCTAGCTAGTGTTGAATGGGAACAGAAATACCCATTGGTGTCGGTTCATGCGATGCAGAGGGCAATCTCAGACCACACACCGTTGCTAGTTGACTCGGGGGATGCAACACATATTGGTAACAGGAACACTTTCTCTTTCGAACTGAGTTGCTTCGAAAAAGAGAAATTCTTGGCCATTGTTGCACGAGAATGGGCAAATCATGTTACTGGACGAACAAACGTAGAGAGATGGCAAAATAAGATTAGACACTTAAGACAATTTTTAAGGGGTTGGGCCAGAAACGAGAGTGGGATTTACAAACAAGAAAAAGAAAGACTCATCCAATTAATAGATGCTCTGGACCTAAAAGCAGAAGTGACCCTGCTGGATGTGGCCGAGCAGGCCACGAAATCCGAAGCAGAGCAACGCCTACAGGCTCTTCTTAGAGAAGAGGAGCTCAAATGGGCTTTGCGGGCTAAGACTCTCAAGGTTGTCCACGGGGATGACAATACACAGTTCTTTCATATGATTGCGAATGGAAAAGATAGAAAGAAGAAAATAATCCAGCTTGAGCAGGACGAAGGGACCGTAGTGGGTCATGAGAATCTTAAATCGTACTAGCGGGCGAAGGCGCGGCGACACGCTGCGCTCGTGCAAGTGCTCTTGATTTGTACAATTGTTTCTGCCTTTTTAACAAAATTGTTGTTGGTGTTTAAAAACTATAAGAACAATAGAGTACACATGTTAGATGACTGGATAAGTATATCTGAAATAACTACTATCAAGTAGGATGTCTGATACGTTGCCTTCTTGTGGATTTAATAAAGAGGTAGTTGTAAACCACTTGGAAATAATAAGTGAACTAAAAGCCAACAGCTTTGCTACTGGGCTACTTGCAATTGTATGCAATGTAAAAAAAAGGTAAACTAAATAACTATCTAAATTTAGACCGACTTGCTTATTGGCTAATTAGCTCCACGGTAGATCAGTGTACTTTGTAATACAAAATATCGGTGAAAGCTCAAATGCCCAGTTACATGACATGTCCACATGAATTATCTAAAGTGTATGGCATGATTATCACCAGTTAATCCTTGACTTTAGGGATAAGGATCTGGGATTGAAGGAAAAAATGTGCAGCAAAAGATCTCGAGATCTTGAGATGGACAGATAAAGGGCACCACAAAAAGATTGATCAATGAAGCAACAGAGGTGTCCTAGACGACTACTCCTCCTTGCCATAGACTCGCACACAACACATTGAGACATAAGAATTAGGTATCTGGAGGAAGAGTGTGAAGCAAGCACACATACAATGCATCTCTACGTTTAGCCACCAATCGACCCAAAAATCTTGATTAATTCAAAAATACCGGTGAAGGAATATATAAGGGTAAATACACTTCAAATGGGAAATGATAAATCAATTTGAGGAGACAGAGAGGGAGAGAGGTGGGGGGAGAGGGAGAGTAGCGTAAGATGAAATGTGAATTGTATGGGTGAGTGTATGTGTGTGTACATGAGCATCAACGTCGACTACGAAGACGTCTGCGGTGATTTTGTCAATCTCAAGATGTTGTGTCGGCTCAGTATCTTGAAGGTCCTCATAGAGGTAGGGTGTGCGTGTGTGCGTTCATAGGGGTGAGTGTATGTGTGTGTATATGGACATCAACGTCGGACTACTAACACGCTTGTATTGACTTCGTCAATCTCAAGATGTTCTACCGATTCAATATCTCGGAAGTGCTCATAGAGGTACGGTGCGTGCGTATGCGTTCATAGGGGTGAGTGTATGTGCTTGTATGCGGGCATCAACATAGACTAAGAAGACGTCTGCAGTGACTTCGTCAATCTTAAGATGTTGTGTCGGTTCAGTAGGCATCGATGTCGACTACGAAGACACCTGCAGTGACTTCGTCAATCTCAAGATGTTGTGCCGGCCCACTATCTCGAGGGTGCTCATACTGATATGATGTGTGTGCGTGCATTTATAGGTGTAAATGTATGTATGTGTATGTGGGAATTTGTGTTGTGCTGCATTAAAAAATCAGTGGCAAAAAATAAAAAAAATGAGCGATGAACCAAATAGAAAAGCAGCGACGTGTCAACTGGGAAAGGACTCAGGCAAAGTACTTCAAGCGCATGCTAGGAGCGCTAGCTTAGCAGCTTTAATACTTTTACATATATCTCCAATTACTATAAACAACTATTTGGGCCTCCGGCAGAGAGCACGGTTTCCCTGAATGAGTCGGTTATTGGAGATATCCCTCAGCTTATGTCAGAGGAAAATGAGCTCCTAACCGCGCCATTCACTGAAAAGGAGGTTCTAGATGCGATATCAAAAATGAAACCGAACAAAGCACCGGGACAATATGGGTTCCCCACGGAGTTCTATAAGAAACGTTGGCATATTATTAAGGACGATCTTATGCCTATGTTTGACGATTATTTTAATGGGCATCTAGAACTATTTCATCTTAACTTTGGTATGATTACGTTATTGCCAAAGAAAGAAGGAGCGGTTCGTATCGAGCAGTTTAGGCTGATCTGTCTCCTGAACGTGAGTTTCAAAATATTTACGAAAGTAGGGACTAATAGACTGACACGGATCGCCCATTCGGTGGTGCAACCTAGTCAGACGGCCTTCATGCCTGGGAGGCACATCCTAGAAGGGGTAGTCGTTCTCCATGAAACGCTCCATGAAATCCATTCGAAGAAGCTAGATGGGGTTATCTTTAAAGTGGATTTCGAAAAGGCATACGATAAAGTTAAGTGGCCTTTTCTTCAGCAGGCAATGCGCATGAAAGGTTTTAATGAGACATGGTGGAACCAAGTGGGTTCTCTAGTCCAAAAAGGTAGTGTCGGCATTAAGGTTAACGATGATATCGGTCACTATTTTCAGACTCATAAAGGCTTGAGACAAGGGGATTCGATGTCTCCACTCTTATTTAACATAGTGGCGGATATGTTGACCGTTCTTATTGGCAGGGCCAAGGAGAATGGCCTAGTAGATGGGTTAGTTCACCATCTAGTGGATGGGGGAGTTTCCATTTTACAATATGCGGACGACACTATTCTTTTCATGGAGCATGACATTGCAAAAGCTCGGAACATGAAATTAGTTTTATGTCTTTTCGAACAATTGTCGGGGCTAAAAATCAACTTCAACAAAAGCGAATTGTTCTGCTTTGGTCGGGCCAAAGAGGAGCAAGACACATATAGACAATTGTTCGGTTGTGAATTAGGTTCTTTGCCCTTTAGTTATTTGGGCATACCAATTCACAATCGGAAACTCTCCAATAAAGAGTGGAAATGCATCGAAGATCGAATTGAAAAGAAGCTTAGCTGTTGGAAGGGCAAGTTAATGTCGTATGGGGGTCGGCTAGTGCTTATTAACTCAGTACTCACTAGTATGCCAATGTTCCTGCTATCCTTCTTTGAGGTACCCAAAGGGGTACGGAAGAGACTAGATTTCTTTCGATCTCGATTCTTCTGGCAGTCAGATGAGGCCAAGAAGAAATATCGCCTAGCACGTTGGGATATATTATGTCGACCCAAGGATCAGGGAGGTCTCGGTATTGAGAACCTGGAAATCAAGAATAAATGCCTTATGAGTAAATGGCTTTATAGGTTATCAGTAGAGAACGACGGTATGTGGGCACAGATATTACACAACAAATATCTGCAATCGAAAACTCTTGCCAAAGTCACCGCTAGGCCGAATGATTCGCCATTCTGGAAGGGGCTTATGAGAACGAAAGACTTGTTCTTTCGTAGCACCAAATTTCTTGTTGGCAACGGGATGACAACAAGATTTTGGGAGGATACGTGGCTAGGGGAGGCGCCATTAGCCATACAATATCCAAGCCTTTATAATATTGTGCAACGTAAGGAAGATTATGTAGGCACAATATTACAATCGGTTCCTTTGAATATTCAGTTTAGGCGATCTTTAGTTGGTGAGCGGTGGAATTCATGGATGCATTTGGTACGGAGATTGATGGATGTTCAATTATCCCACCAACCTGACTCATTACAATGGAAGTTAGCTAGAAACGGAGTGTTCACGGTAAAATCCTTTTATTTGGATCTCATTAATTCTGGCCCAATCCCGAGATCTATTCATATCTGGAAAGTTAAGGTTCCCTTGCGTAGTAAAATCTTTATGTGGTTTGTCCACAAGCAAGTGATCCTCACCAAAGATAATTTGATAAAGCGACGATGGGTAGGCAGTTCACGATGTTGTTTCTGTGATCATGATGAAACAATTCAACATCTCTTCATAGATTGCCCTCTCGCCAAATTACTCTGGCGAACGATTCATATAGCCTTCAACATCGTCCCTCCAGTTAGCATTGAATCGTTATTTGGGACGTGGTTAGCTGGGGTGGAACATACTACTGCGGCTCATATTCGAATTGGAATATGTGCACTTCTTGTTGGAAATATGCCCTAGAGGCAATAATAAAATGGTTATTATTGTATTTCCTTGTTCATGATAATTGTCTATTGTTCATGCTATAATTGTGTTAACCGGAAACCGTAATGCATGTGTGAATATATAGACCACAACATGTCCCTAGTGAGCCTCTAGTTGGCTAGCTCGTTGATCAATAGATGGTCACGGTTTCATGACCATAGACATTGGATGTCGTTGATAACGGGATCACATCATTAGGAGAATGATGTGATGGACAAGACCCAATCCTAAGCATAGCACAAGATCGTGTAGTTCGTCTGCTAAAGCTTTTGCAATGTCAAGTATCGTTTCCTTAGACCATGAGATTGTGCAACTCCCGGATACCGTAGGAATACTTTGGGTGTGCCAAACGTCACAACGTAACTGGGTGGCTATAAAGGTACACTACGGGTATCTCCGAAAGTGTCTGTTGGGTTGGCACGAATCGAGACTGGGATTTGTCACTCCGTATGACGGAGAGGTATCTCTGGGCCCACTCGGTAAGACATCGTCATAATGAGCTCAATGTGACTAAGGAGTTAGCCACGGGATGATGTGTTGCGGAACGAGTAAAGAGACTTGCCGGTAACGAGATTGAACAAGGTATAGGGATACCGACGATCGAATCTCGGGCAAGTATCATACCGATAGACAAAGGGAATTGTATACGGGATTGATTGAATCCCCGACATCGTGGTTCATCCGATGAGATCATCATGGAGCATGTGGGAGCCAACATGGGTATCCAGATCCCGCTGTTGGTTATTGACCGGAGAGGTGTCTCGGTCATGTCTATGTGCCTCCCGAACCCGTAGGGTCTACACACTTAAGGTTCGATGACGCTAGGGTTATAGGGAAATAGTGTACGTGGTTACCGAAGGTTGTTCGGAGTCCCAGATGAGATCCCGGACATCACGAGGTGTTCCGGAATGGTCCGGAGGTAAAGATTCATATATAGGAAGTGAGGTTTTGGTCACCGGAAATGTTTCGGGCGTCACCGGTAACGTACCGGGACCACCGGAAGGGTTCCGGGGGTCCACCGGGAGGGGCCACCGGCCCCAGAGGGCTGCATGGGCCACAAGTGGAAGGGAACCAGCCCCTAGGTGGGCTGGTGCACCTCCCACCCCAGCCCAAGGCGCAGCACAAGGGTGGAAGGGGGCAAACCCTAGAGCAGATGGGCCCTAAGGCCCACCTAGGGCTGCGTCCCCTCTCTCCCTCCCTCTGGCCGCCGCCCAGATTGGATCTGGGGCTGCCGCCGGCCCCCTAAGGGGAACCCTAGGGCGCAGCCCCTCCCCTCCCCTCCTCCTATATATAGTGGTGAGTTTTGGGGCTGTCAACACACAAGTTTTCCCTCTCTCTCGGCGCAGCCCTACCTCTCCCTCTCCTCGTTCTCCGTAGTGCTTGGCGAAGCCCTGCTGGAGTACCACGCAGCTCCACCGCCACCACGCCGTCGTGCTGCCGGAGCTCTCCCTCAACCTCTCCTTCCTCCTTGCTGGATCAAGGCGTAGGAGACGTCACCGGGCTGCACGTGTGTTGAACGCGGAGGCGCCGTTGTTCGGCGCTTAGATCGGAATCGACCGCGATCTGAATCGCTGCGAGTACGACTCCACCAACCGCGTTCTTGTAACGCTTCCGCTTAGCGATCTTCAAAGGTATGAAGATGCACTCTCCCCTTACTCGTTGCTGGTTTCTCCATAGATAGATCTTGGTGAACACGTAGGAAATTTTTTGATTTACTACTACGTCTCCCATCAGTGGCATCATGAGCTAGGTCTATGCGTAGAATCTATGCACGAGTAGAACACAAGTTGTTGTGGGCGTCGATCTTGTTAATTTGCTTGCCGTTACTAGTCTTATCTTGATTCGGCGGTATTGTGGGATGAAGCGGCCCGGACCAACTTTACACGTACGCTTACGTGAGACCGGTTCCACCGCCTGACATGCACTTGTTGCATAAGGTGGCTAGCGGGTGTCTGTCTCTCCCACCTTAGTCGGATTGGATTCGATGAAAAGGGTCCTTATGAAGGGTAAATAGCAATTGGCATATCACGTTGTGGTTTTGGCGTAGGTAAGAGACGTTCTTGCTAGAAACCTATAGCAGCAACGTAAAAACTTGCAACTACAAATTAGAGGACGTCTAACTTGTTTTTGCAGCATATGCCTTGTGATGTGATATGGCCAAAAGGATGTGATGTGATGCATTGTGATGTATGAGATTGATCATGTTCTTGTAATAGGATTCACGACTTGCATGTCGATGAGTATGACAACCGACAGGAGCCATAGGAGTTGTCTTATTTTATTGTATGACCTGCGTGTCAATCATAAACGCCATGTAATTACTTTACTTTATTGCTAAACGTTAGCCATAGTAGTAGAAGTAATAGTTGGCGAGACGACTTCATGAAGACACAATGATGGAGATCATGATGATGGAGATCATGGTGTCGTGCCGGTGAAAGTGATGATCATGGTGCCCCGAAGATGGAGATCAAAGGAGCAAGATGATATTGGCCATATCATGTCACTATATTGATTGCATGTGATGTTTATCATGTTTACATCTTATTTGCTTAGAACGACGGTAGTAAATAAGATGATCTCTCAATAAAATTTCAAGAAAGGTGTTCACCCTAACTGTGCACCGTTGCTAAGGATCATTGTTCCGAAGCACCACGTGATGATCGGGTGTGATAGGTTCTATCGTTCGCATACAACGGGTGTAAGCCAGATTTACACACGCGAAACACTTAGGTTGACTTGACGAGCCTAGCATGTACAGACATGGCCTCGGAACACGGAAGACCGAAAGGTCGAACATGAGTCGTATAGTAGATGCGATCAACATGGAGATGTTCACCATGGATGACTAGTCCGTCTCACGTGATGATCGGACACGGGCTAGTTGACATGGATCATGTATCACTTGGATGACTAGAGAGATGTCTATCTAAGTGGGAGTTCATTAAATAATTTGATTATGTGAACTTAATTATCATGAACTTAGTCTAAAAATGTCATTACAATCTATATTGTAGATCCAATGGCCAACGCTAATGTCACCCTCAACTTCAACGCGTTCCTAGAGAAAACCAAGCTGAAAGATGATGGAAGCAACTATGCGGACTGGGTCCGTAGCTTGAGGATCATCCTCATAGCTTCCAAGAGATTGTATGTCCTCGATGCACCGCTAGGTGACCCACCCATTTTCCCAGCGGACCAAGACGTTACGAACGCTTGGCAGTCACGCTGCGATGATTACTCCCTTGTTCAGTGCGGCATGCTTTACAGTTTAGAACCGGGGTTCCAAAAGCGTTTTGAGCAACACGGAGCATATGAGATGTTCCAAGAGCTGAAACTGGTTTTCCAAGCTCATGCCTGGGTCGAGAGATATGACGTCTCCGACAAGTTCTTCAGCTGTAAGATGGAGGAGAAGATCTGTCAGTGAGCACATACTCAAAATGTCTGGGTTACACAACCGCTTGACTCAGCTGGGAGTTAATCTCCCGGATGACTCGGTCATTGACAGAATCCTCCAGTCGCTTCCACCTAGCTACAAGAGCTTTGTGATGAACTACAACATGCAGGGCATGGAGAAGTCCATTCCTGAGTTGTACTCGATGCTGAAATCAGCGGAGGTCGAGATCAAAAAGGAGCATCAAGTGTTGATGGTGAATAAGACCACTAGTTTAAAGAAAGGCAAGGGTAAGAAGAACTTCAAGAAGGACGGCAAAGCTGTTGCCGCGCCTGGTAAGCAAGTTGCCGGGAAGAAGAACAAGAATGGACCGAAGCCTGAGACTGAGTGCTTTTATTGCAAGGGTACCGGTCACTGGAAGCGGAACTGCCCCAAGTACTTAGCGGATAAGAAGGCCGGCAACGTTAAAGGAATATGTGATATACTTGTTATTGATGTGTACCTAACCAGCGCTCGTAGTAGCTCCTGGGTATTTGATACCGGTGCAGTTGCTCACATTTGTAACTCCAAGCAGGAGCTACGGAATAAGCGGAGACTGGCAAAGGACGAGGTGACGATGCGCATCGGGAATGGTTCCAAGGTCGATGTGATCGCCGTCGGCACGCTACCTCTACATCTACCTTCGGGATTAGTTTTAAACCTCAATAATTGTTATTTAGTACCAACTTTGAGCATGAACATTGTATCTGGATCTCGTTTGATGCGAGATGGCTACTCATTTAAATCTGAGAATAATGGTTGTTCTATTTATATGAGAGAAATGTTTTATGGTCATGCCCCGCTGGTCAATGGTTTATTTTTGATGAATCTTGAACGTGATGTTACACATGTCCATAGTGTGAATACCAAAAGGTGTAAGGTTGATAACGATAGTCCCACTTACATGTGGCACTGCCGCCTTGGTCATATTGGTGTCAAACGCATGAAGAAGCTCCATGCTGATGGACTTTTGGAGTCTCTTGATTTCGAATCATTTGACACGCGCGAACCATGCCTCATGGGCAAGATGACCAAGACTCCGTTCTCTGGAACAATGGAGCGAGCAACTGACTTGTTGGAGATAATACATACCGATGTATGCGGTCCAATGAGCGTCGAGGCTCGCGGTGGCTACCGTTATGTTCTCACCCTCACTGATGACTTGAGCAGATATGGGTATGTCTACTTAATGAAACACAAGTCTGAAACCTTTGAAAGGTTCAAGGAATTTTAGAGTGAGGTAGAGAATCAACGTGACAGGAAAATAAAGTGCCTACGATCTGATCGTGGCGGAGAATATTTAAGTCACGAGTTTGGCACGCACCTAAGGAAATGTGGAATTGTTTCACAACTCACGCCGCCTGGCACACCTCAGCGAAATGGTGTGTCTGAACGTCACAATCGCACTCTATTGGATATGGTGCGATCTATGATGTCTCTTACCGAATTACCGCTATCATTTTGGGGATATGCATTAGAGACTGCCGCATTCACTTTAAATAGGGCACCGTCTAAATCCGTTGAGACGACACCGTATGAATTATGGTTTGGGAAGAAACCTAAGCTGTCGTTTCTAAAAGTTTGGGGATGCGATGCTTATGTGAAGAAACTTCAACCTGAGAAGCTCGAACCCAAAGCGGAAAAGTGCGTCTTCATAGGATATCCCAAAGAGACTATTGGGTATACCTTCTACCTCAGATCCGAAGGCAAAGTCTTTGTTGCCAAGAATGGATCCTTTCTCGAGAAAGAGTTTCTCTCGAAAGAAGTAAGTGGGAGGAAAATAGAACTTGATGAGGTAATTGTACCTCCACTCGAATCGGAGGGTAGCGCAGCACAGGAAGTTGTTTCTGTGGAGCCTACACCGGCTGGAGAGGAAGTTAATGATGATGATCATGAAACTTCAGATCAAGTTACTATTGAACGTCGAAGGTCCACTAGGACACGTTCCGCACCAGAGTGGTACGGCAACCCTGTCCTGGAGATCATGTTGTTGGACAACGGTGAACCTTCGAACTATGAAGAAGCGATGGCGGGCCCGGATTCCAACAAATGGCTTGAAGCCATGAAATCCGAGATAGGATCCATGTATGAGAACAAAGTGTGGACTTTGGTGGACTTGCCTGATGATAAGCGAGCCATTGAAAATAAATGGATCTTTAAGAAGAAGACTGACGCGGATGGTAATGTGACCGTCTATAAGGCTCGGCTTGTCGCTAAGGGTTATCGACAAGTTCAAGGAGTTGACTACGATGAGACTTTCTCACCCGTAGCGATGCTGAAGTCTGTCCGAATCATGTTAGCAATTGCCGCATTTTATGATTATGAGATCTGGCAAATGGACGTCAAAACGGCATTCCTTAATGGTTTCCTTAAGGAAGAACTGTATATGATGCAGCCGGAAGGTTTTGTCGATCCTAAAGATGCTAACAAAGTATGCAAGCTCCAGCGCTCCATCTATGGGCTGGTGCAAGCATCTCGGAGTTGGAACATTCGCTTTAATGATGTAATTAAAGCGTTTGGGTTTATGCAGGTTTATGGAGAACCCTGTATTTACAAGAAAGTGAGTGGGAGCTCTGTAGCATTTCTCATATTATATGTGGATGACATATTGTTGATGGGAAATTATATAGAACTTTTGGAAAGTGTAAAGGCCTACTTGAATAAATGTTTTTCAATGAAGGACCTTGGAGAAGCTGCTTACATATTAGGTATTAAGATCTATATAGATAGATCGAAACGCCTCATAGGTCTTTCACAAAGTACGTACCTTGAAAAGATATTGAAGAAGTTCAATATGGATCAGTCCAAGAAGGGGTTCTTAACTTGCCTGTGTTACAGGGTGTGAGATTGAGTACGACTCAATGCCCGACCACGGCAAAGGATAGAGAAGAGATGAGTGTCATCCCCTATGCTTCAGCCATAGGCTCTATTATGTATGCCATGCTGTGTACCAGACCTGATGTGAACCTTGCCATAAGTTTGGTAGGGAGGTACCAAAGTGATCCCGGAGCGGAACACTGGACAGCGGTCAAGAATATCCTGAAGTACCTGAAAAGGACAAAGCACATGTTTCTCGTATATGGAGGTGCCGAAGAGCTCGTCATAAAGGGTTACGTCGATGCTAGCTTCGACACAGATCCGGACGACTCCAAGTCACAAACCGGATACGTGTATATTTTGAACGGAGGGGCAGTCAGCTGGTGCAGCAGCAAGCAAAGTGTCGTGGCGGCATCTACATGTGAAGCGGAGTATGTAGCTGCTTTGGAAGCAGCAAAGGAAGGAGTCTGGATGAAGGAGTTCATCACCGACCTAGGAGTAATTCCCAATGCGTCGGGCCCGATGACTCTATTCTGTGACAACACTGGAGCTATTGCCCTTGCGAAGGAGCCCAGGTTTCACAAGAAGACAAGACACATCAAGCGCCGCTTCAACTCCATCCGTGATTACATTCAGGAGGGAGATATAGATATTTGTAAAGTACATACGGATCTGAATGTCGCAGATCCATTGACTAAACCTCTCTCACGAGCAAAACATGATCAACACCAGAATGCTATGGGTGTTCGATTCATCACAATGTAACTAGATTATTGACTCTAGTGCAAGTGGGAGACTGTTGGAAATATGCCCTAGAGGCAATAATAAAATGGTTATTATTGTATTTCCTTGTTCATGATAATTGTCTATTGTTCATGCTATAATTTTGTTAACCGGAAACCGTAATGCATGTGTGAATATATAGACCACAACATGTCCCTAGTGAGCCTCTAGTTGGCTAGCTCGTTGATCAATAGATGGTCACGGTTTCATGACCATAGACATTGGATGTCGTTGATAACGGGATCACATCATTAGGAGAATGATGTGATGGACAAGACCCAATCCTAAGCATAGCACAAGATCGTGTAGTTCGTCTGCTAAAGCTTTTGCAATGTCAAGTATCATTTCCTTAGACCATGAGATTGTGCAACTCCCGGATACCGTAGGAATACTTTGGGTGTGCCAAACGTCACAACGTAACTGGGTGGCTATAAAGGTACACTACGGGTATCTCCGAAAGTGTCTGTTGGGTTGGCACGAATCGAGACTGGGATTTGTCACTCCGTATGACGGAGAGGTATCTCTGGGCCCACTCGGTAAGACATCGTCATAATGAGCTCAATGTGACTAAGGAGTTAGCCACGGGATGATGTGTTGCGGAACGAGTAAAGAGACTTGCCGGTAACGAGATTGAACAAGGTATAGGGATAGCGACGATCGAATCTCGGGCAAGTATCATACCGATAGATAAAGGGAATTGTATACGGGATTGATTGAATCCCCGACATCGTGGTTCATCCGATGAGATCATCATGGAGCATGTGGGAGCCAACATGGGTATCCAGATCCCGCTGTTGGTTATTGATCGGAGAGGTGTCTCGGTCATGTCTACGTGCCTCCCGAACCCGTAGGGTCTACACACTTAAGGTTCGATGACGCTAGGGTTATAGGGAAATAGTGTACGTGGTTACCGAAGGTTGTTCGGACTCCCGGATGAGATCCTGGACGTCACGAGGAGTTCCGGAATGGTCCGGAGGTAAAGATTCATATATAGGAAGTGAGGTTTTGGTCACCGGAAATGTTTCGGGCGTCACCGGTAACGTACCGGGACCACCGAAAGGGTTCCGGGGGTCCACCGGGAGGGGCCACCGGCCCCAGAGGGCTGCATGGGCCACAAGTGGAAGGGAACCAGCCCCTAGGTAGGCTGGTGTGCCTCCCACCCCAGCCCAAGGCGCAGCACAAGGGTGGAAGGGGGCAAACCCTAGAGCAGATGGGCCCTAAGGCCCACCTAGGGCTGCGCCCCCTCTCTCCCTCCCTCTGGCCGCCTCCCAGATTGGATCTGGGGCTGCCGCCGGCCCCCTAAGGGGAACCCTAGGGCGCAGCCCCTCCTCTCCCCTCCTCCTATATATAGTGGTGAGTTTTGGGGCTGCCAACACACGAGTTTTCCCTCTCTCTCGGCGCAGACCTACCTCTCCCTCTCCTCGTTCTCCGTAGTGCTTGGCGAAGCCCTGCCGGAGTACCACGCAGCTCCACTGCCACCACGCCGTCGTGCTGCCGGAGCTCTCCCTCAAGCTCTCCTTCCTCCTTTCTGGATCAAGGCGTAGGAGACGTCACCGGGCTGCACGTGTGTTGAACGCGGAGGCGCCGTTGTTCGGCGCTTAGATCGGAATCGACCGCGATCTGAATCGCTGCGAGTACGACTCCACCAACCGCGTTCTTGTAACGCTTCCGCTTAGCGATCTTCAAAGGTATGATGATGCACTCTCCCCTTACTCGTTGCTGGTTTCTCCATAGATAGATCTTGGTGAACACGTAGGAAATTTTTTGATTTACTACTACGTCTCCCATCACTTCTGTGGGCTATATGGATTTGCAGGAATGATATGATTTTTAACAGACAACATATTTTAACCTTCTTGCAGGTCATCTTCAGAGCTACCGCATGGATCCGTACGTGGTCCTTACTCACTCCTATGGACTCCAGGGAGCCACTGGTTACTGGGTGCAACCAATGGGAGATGGTAGCACGGGCTATATTCAACCGGTTTGGATGGCGGTCGCATAACAGGATAGAAGTCTAGGGCCCTAGTCCTTTATTTATCACCGGTTGTGACTTTGCGTTCTTTTATGTCTTTTTGCTCCTTTTGCGAGCTGTAATACTTTGGATACTTTGTATTTCTTTGAGACCTTTAATAATATGGCTGCATGCATCGTTCAGATGCAGAGGACGGGGGCAAGCCTCCTTTTACAAAAAAAAAGAAAACCGTCAGTTGCCAAAAAGAAAGGTACAACTAGACCAATTAACTTAGATGGTTTGGAAAAGGACCATTTTTGGCAATTGTTTAAATCATGCGCGTTTGGTGATGAAAATTATGAAGCGCAGGCAAGTCTAAGTGACTTAGGACAGGAAATAACACAAAAGTTAAAAGGGAACCCATTAGCAGCACAAACTGCCGGGGCACTATTAAGAGATCATCTTACTATGGATCATTGGAGTAACACCTTGAAGACTGAAGCTTGGAATTCCTTCCAACACACTGGTGGCATCATGTCTTGTTTGAAGCTTTCCTATGATAAGCTGACCTACTACCCTCTACGACAATGTTGCTCATATTGTTCTATATTCCCATACAACTATCAGTTTCTTGCTGAGGAGCTAGTTCGTATTTGGATTTCACAGGGATATGTGAAGCGTGATCACTCAAGTAGGAGTTTGGAGGAGATTGGATGGTACTATCTGACAGACTTGGTGAACCTCGGCTTGTTTCAGCAGGTTGAAATAGAAAGACCCTCTCTTGGTAGTCAAACTTACTATACTATGTGTGGCCTGATGCATGGTTTTGCAAGGCTAGTTTCAAGAACTGAGTGCGCAACTTTGAATGGTTTGCAATGCAATGAAATGTTTCCAAATGTACACCACGTGGCCATAGTAACCAGTTCTATATATTGGAGGGATTGTCAGACTGTGAACATACCTCGTAGTGAGAAGTTTGAATTTTTCATGCCACATATAGTCGCATCTGTGAGAAAGTTGAGGACACTGGTGTTAATTGGGGAATATGACTCCTTTTTCTTCAAAGCATTCCAGGATGTATTTGAGAAAGCACATAATCTGCGTCTGCTGCAAATGTCCGCAACATCTGCTGTTTTTAATTCCTTCTTGTGTAGTTTGGTAAATCCTACAAATCTTTGGTATCTAAAACTTCAGGATTCTCATACTGAACAGAAGGCTTTGCCTCATGTCATGAGCAAGTTTTTCCATCTTCAGGTGTTGAATGCTGCTTTCTTTATGTCATTGCAAGCAATCCATAGATGGTGTGGCAGAGAATGGAGAATACTTCCATCTCTGGAAATGCTTTGGTTTCTTACAAGGTTGAGGTTGAGCAACATGGGGGGAGTAAGAGTAGTATTGGTTCCATCATTGGAGGAGCTGGTTTTAGATGGAATGCCAGATTTATAGAGATGTTCCTGCACTTCCGTGGGCGATATGAAGTCTAGTTTAAGGGTGCTAGAGATCCGGAGATGCCCTGAACTTGAGGTTTTCGATCTGTTTCAGAAAGGTCATAACTACGAAATGGAGCATAAGTCATGGTTGCCCAGGCTGAGGAAACTCATTATGTGTGATTGTCATCATTTGCAAGTACAAACCCCCCTTCCACCTTCAGCCATATTTTCTGAACTATCAATTAACGAGGTTTCAACAATTATGACAGTGGAGGGATCTTCCATCACTAGTAGAAAATAGGCCATTAGTCCCGGTTGGGAAGGGCCTTTAGTCCCGGTTCCCCAACCAGGACTAATGTATAGGGACTAAAGGGTCCAAGCCTTTAGTCCCGGTAAGCTACGAACCGGGACTAAACCCCTACCACATGGTCGGCAGCGGGCGCCAGGGGATGGGGACCTTTAGTCCCAGTTGGTAACACTAACCGGGACTAAAGATTTAGGGGCTTTGGGGTTTATGGGTTTAGGTTTTATTGTTTATTTTTCCTTTTCATTTTGTGTATTCGATTTAATTCTTTTTCATTTCAAACATATTTTACGCTGCTACATACTGTACACGTTATGCATATATAATAGAATATCTCGTAGAACCAATCATATACATATAACTTTTCGTACGACCATGCATACACATATGTACAATTTGGTATATACAATTTCTCCTACAATTTGCAAATCATTACATGCAGGCATTAGGTATAATGGTGTTCTCCGTCGGGAGATATGACCTGCTCAAGCAAAAAACCCGCAATTTCCTCTTGAATTGCTCGTATGAGGTCCTTTGGTAGGACCTTATCCCGCATCTCGTGCATCTTTAAAGAAGGAGATCAATATGAACATGTTAGTTGTCTGTATATATATTACATCATGATAAAAAAAATGTGAATGTTGTTTACGTACCCAAAGATCTCTTGTAGTTCTGATCTTTTCAGTCATAATGCGAATGTTCTCGCAAACGTAATATGCACATAAACTAGTCCCTTATTCCTGCCTCATGCACTTTATGAGAATATAATTCAATCAGATAATAATCAAGCATGATAATGGTATTGAAACTATACTTAAAGAGATGCGCGGACATAGCTAGTACTACTTAAATACCTTGGACCTTCGCCATTTCAGCTCCTCTTTCCATTCACCTCTAACATCTTTGGTGAACTTTTTCCAAACCCTGCCCGGCAAAGAAAATGAATAAAGGAGTTACTAATTACTTTATATCAGGAAACGAACTAAAGTGGCCGACATAGTGCGTAAATGATTGAAATTACCTGTCGAGAATCGAATGCAGGCTTCTGTATTCTTCAGGGTCTTTACTTAGTGAGTCCAGTACTTCGACAGTTCCATCGTCAATTCTAATGATTAGCAGGATCCAGTGATAGCTGCGGATATATATATATATATATATATATATATATATATATATATATATATATATATATATATATATATATATATAAAGGTAAAAGTAACACTCACTTGAAGTTGTAAGGTAAAAGTATTTCTGGTTTGGTATTTAGGGCCTTCAAAAACCTTAGCAACATTTTCTCCGTGTCTTTCGAGTAAGCAGTTAACACCTTTTCATTAACGGTATTTGGGTCAATGAACCCAATGCCATAGACTCCATCTCTTTCCAATTCAAAAATCTTCATTATACACAATACCGCACAAAAGAATATATTGAGGATAATTACAGGCAATGAACGAGCTGAGCTAGAGACTTAATTAAATTACAGAAAGAAATCACTTGCAGACAGTAGCAACTGACGATAGATTTGTCGAGTGCTTTTTGATTGAATAACTGAAAGAATTCTTCATTTCCAATCCACAAATCATTTTCATGGATGTAATGCTCTCGCTTGACTTTCACCATGAGGCTCTGTCGCTCGCTCTTTACTTCTCTCATGTACCAGTCATGCAAGATGTACATTTGCGTTGATAGAAGCTTTTCATCTTCAGGACTCACGAGAGGGTTCCCGGGGACATATGCCCATTCTAGTTCCTTCGGATCCGTCGGTGGGAATTCCTCGATCTCTAGGAGTTGTTCAACAGTGACACCGAGCAGTCTAGCATTCTCTCTATCAGCGTCGGTTATTACCACCTTATCGGTACTCACCTTGAGCGGGATGATAGATTGCACTGCCTGTTCTCCAAGCTGGGGAACAGTTTTCCCGCATTTACTACTACCGATCGACTTATGTTTGTTTTGTTTATGATAGGACTTGCTAATAGAGCGTTCATAGTCTGATAGCGGCCTTTTCTCCGCCGGTTTAGCTGCATTCAAAAAGTGTTGTACGACTTCCTCACGTATTTTCTCCTTTGGCGGCGGGGGCTGTTTCGGTCCAAAATGGGCCTGCAATTCCTTAGCCTCTTGTTCATCGATTTCCTCTTCAGTCATCTCGTAAGGTAACTTCTCGTAAGCTAACTTCTTTTTGACAAGAGGCTCGGGTTTCTTCTTTTGTGCTCTCTTCTGCTTTGGAGACGGCGGATATCGATATCGCAGACTCGCGCTAGGCTCCGTCTTGGGGTGGGATGAACTATGCTGACGTGTCGGAGATCGATATGGCGGACTCGCCCTGCGCTCCGTCTCGAGGTGGGTTGGAGTCTGCTGACGCGGTGGACTTGGAGGACTCGCCCTGCGCTCCGTCTCGAGGTGGGTTGGAGTCTGCTGACGCGGCGGACTTGGAGGAGGAGTCGGTGGCCTTGGCACCGAGTCTGGAAACACGATGCATTCCTTTTTCCATAAAATGAGACAACGAATGGCTTCTCCCAGTGTCTGCTCCCCTTCACCTCCAAGGTAGTCAAGATCTAGCGATTCATATGCCGACACAACTTCATCCACCCCGACACGAGCATAGCCAGGTGCAATCGGATTGCCGTGGAAGGTTGCTTCAGGTCCACTCGGTAAAGCAAAGCCGTCCGCCACCTTCATGGATATGTTCTTCAGTTTCACGTGTAGCTCACAAACTGTCGACTCTAGGATATTATCCACAGGGTAGCGAGCCAGCAGTGCATCATCGGCCGGGACCCCCGTGGAACCCACGCTGCTTTTCGGCATAGATGATGGAATGGTACCATCCAATGCTGCATCTGGATGCTCCTGCTGCTAAGACGCGCCTTGCTGGCTAAGTTTGTTGATTTGCTCCTGCTGCAGCATGTATTTGCATTCCAAGTCCGCGTTCTTTGCTTCTACCATTTGAATCCGATCTACTTCATGCTTCTTCTTTCTCTCACGGCTTCTGTAACTGTCGTTCCAATCCGCAAACCCCAGAAGCCACGGAAGAAGGCCTTTGCCTCGTGTTCGTCCTGGGTGTTCAGGATTCTTGAGGGCGCATGTAAGCTCGTCGTTCTCTCTCTCGGGCTGGTACAGACCCATTCGAGCTTCTTCTATTGCTTTAAGTAACTCGTCCGTGGCTTCTTTAAGACTTGCCTGTTCAAGAACCTTCCCTGTCTTTGGGTCCAACTTTCCCCCATGTGCATAAAACCAAGTCCTGCACCTGTCGGGCCAATTCTCTGTTTCTGGAGTGACCCCCTTCATGTTTCTCTCGGATTCTTCCCACAAAGGCAACCCATACTTGTAGCCACCTGGCCCCAGATGATGGTGCCACGTTTTTTTCTCGACATTTATCTTGTTTACTATCGACCGTTCCTTAGCTGCTTCTGATTCCTTGAACTGCACAAATCTGTCCCAGTCATCTTTTAACTTCGTATATTCTCCTTTGAATTCTGGAGTCTTGTTTCCTCCTTTCACGTAATTGGTCCATAATCTTTTCTTCCAAGTCTGGAATTGTGTGGCCATCTTCTTAAGAGCACACTTCTTGACTTTCTCCCGTTGGAGATCTGTGAGACCCTCTGGTAGGGTGAAATGTTTCATGAGCGCCTCCCAAAGCAGATCTTTTGCTCTTTGGCTGACAAAAGGAACTCCGCGATCTTTTGGCTGATTCCATTCTTGAGCGGTGATCGGGATTTGGTCCCTAACGATAACTCCGCATTGACGTATAAATTTGTCTGCATTAATTTTAGGAGCAATCGGTTCACCATCTGCTCTAATTTGATCGATGTTGTACTTTATGCCTTCTTTCAACTTTTTTGTCAGGCCACATTTAACCCTGGTAGAAGATTTGCTAGATCCGGAGGGCTAAAAGAAGAAAGATTCGTTAATATATACAAATCAATCAATACTTCTGATGATCATCACAGGGCAAATTAATACCTCGCCGGACTTCTGATGATGGAGAAAAATTTCTTCGCCATCATTGTCAGTTGATTCCCCTTTGTCTCTTGGTTGTTCTTCCTCAATTCCCTCACCGGATGGGTTAAGGTATTGTGAGCCATCATCTACTTCTTCATTCTCTTCGTTTCCGGAGCGTATCAAGTCATACATGGCATTCTTGATCACGGTCTCTGTCTCTACCGTCCATAGCTTAACTAATCCAGAACAAATATAATACAATTAGAATGCATTCAATAAGAAAAACCGGAGATATGCAAATCAATACAAGGCAATGCAACAATATGATCATATAATATCACTAATACATCATCGAATAGTATCACTAATACATCTCGAATATTATTATATAATATCAATAATACATCTCGAATATTATTATATAATATCACTAATACAGATCCAGTTGACGTCTCGCGGCGCAGGCGGTGGACACCCAAAGCGAAGGAACCATGACAGGAGCATAGCTCGGGTGAGATCCCTGAAGAACCTGCCAGGTATTGGAGAACCTGGCGTCCAACGCAGCCAAGTAGCGTCGGACATGCTCGTCCTACGCCCTGACACGGCGACGTACCACCTCCGCGGGGGCCGGCTCCCTCTGCACCGACAGTGGTCCACGCAACCGCCACCAAAGAACCTCCGGGTCGACGACGGGACCCTCATTCCTCACCATGTTGCGCGCCCCGGAAGGCAGCACCTCCCAGTGCCAGCCCGGTGAAGCCCACTCCCGGACATGGCGCCTCTCATCAAGAAGGTTGTTCCCACCGACTCGACGACGAGGATGCTGGCCGGGCATCGTCGACTCAACGGCTACGCTATGCAACTAAGCATTTAAACATCGAAACATTTAAACACATGCATCTAAACATCTAAAAAATGAACAAAATTCGAGGAGGCTAATCATCATCGATCTATCATCATCTAACTAATCATTATCATCATCTATCATCATCATGTAATTAACAATCTATCATCATCATCTAACTAATCATCATCATCATCTATCGTCATCGTCGGGGACTCCCCCGACGATCGTCGAGGACTCATCCAGCGATGGTCGAGGACTCTAAGCCAATGATTTCATGGACAAAGGTATTGCGGTGGGCGGAGGCGGGGCCGGCGGCGGTGCTGCGGTGGGCGGGGGCGAGCGGTGGAGGCACGCGGTGCCGACGGGGACAGAGAGGAGGGGGCGGAGGCGGAGGCGGAGGCGGGAGCGGCGGCGGTGCTGCGGTGGGCGCGCGGGGGCGAGCGGCAGAGGCGCGCGGGGCGGGGCGGGGCCGGCGGCGGTGCTGCTGTGGCGTCGGCGATGGCGGAGGCAGAGGCGGGGCCGGCGGCAGTGCTGCGGTGGGCGCGCGGGGGCGAGTGGCAGAGGCGCGCGGGGCCGACGGGGACAGAGGAAAGGGGGAGCCTTACCGGCGATGCCGAGGAGAGGGGCAGCGATGGCGACGGAGGAGACCGGCGAGGAGGAGCGGCGACGGCGATGGCGTCGGGACGGATTTGGGCAGCCTGGCGGCGTAGTGGAGTGGCGTCGGGGGAGAAACTGAGGAGAGGAAGGAGAAGGCGGGTTAAATACCCCAGGGCCTTTAGTCCCGGTTGGTATCATCAACCAGGACTAAAGGTCCTCTCTTTAGTCCCGGTTGGATCCACCTAACCGGGACTAAAGGTCCTCTCTTTAGTCCCGGTTGGATCCACTAACCTGGACTTAAGGCCCATCTTTTCGGCGGCCCAAATTCCGCGCGGGAAAGGACCTTTAGTCCCGGTTGGTGGATCCAACCGGGACTAAAGCTGTATTTTCTCTTTTTTGTTTTGTTTTGTTTTTCTAATTTCTGTTTTTAGATTTGGAATAATTGTTAGAATATTTATAGTTTTTTAATGAATCTTTTTTGCTTTAAGTCAAAACAATTACAAACTTTCTGTTAGTGCCAGTAGTTTTCAAATTTAAATAGTTTAAATTTGAATTCTTTTGAAATTTGTGTGAATCACTAGTTTGTGAATAACTTTAGTTTAAAAATAGATTTTTGAATGATTGTTTTCCTGTTGTTTAATATTAGTGTGTTTTATCATTATGTTAAATTTGGGAATTTTTAGGATAATTTAAATAGGTGTTTTAATCAAAACCAGATTATGTTTAACTCTTTTAGTTTTATACCTTCATTTGTTTTAATCAAAATCACCCAAATGAACTCCACACTTTTTGTGCATTCAATATGCACCATTCTAAGCCACATCTTCAAATTTCAACCCTTTCTAACTTCATTTGCTATTTTTCATGCATTTAACGATTTTTTGAGCTAAATGACCCTGAAATTAAAAAGCAATACAAATGAACTCTGAAAAGGTAGAAACTTGGCATGGTATCATCATTTCACCAACATAGGATGTGCTAAAAACTTGAGAGGGTTACGACAAAAACTGGATGCACTTCGTGTACAAACTGGACCATCTCCTTCGAAGTATGAGGGTTTCGGACGAAAACTCATCTGTTACAAAGGCATTTCATTTTTTTAACTTATTTCAACTCCAGACTTTTTGTGCATTCAATATGCACCATTCTAAGCCACATCTTCAAATTTCAACCCTTTCTAACTTCATTTGCTATTTTTCATGCATTTAATGATTTTTATGGAGCTAAATGACCCTGAAATTAAAAAGCACTACAAATGAAATCTAAAAAGGTAGAAACTTGGCATGGTATCATCATTTCACCCACATAGGATGTGCTAAAAAGTTGAGAGGGTTACGACAAAAACTAAATGCACTTCGTATACAAACTGGACCATCTCTTTCGAAGTATGAGGGTTTCGGACGAAAACTCATCTTTTACAAAGGCATTTCATTTTTTAACTTATTTCAACTCTAGACTTTTTGTGCATTCAATATGCACCATTCTAAGCCAGATCTTCAAATTTCAACCCTTTCTAACTTCATTTGCTATTTTTCGTGCATTTAATGATTTTTTTGAGCTAACCGACCCTGAAATTAAAAAACACTACAAATGAACTCTGCAAAGGATGAAACTTGGCATGGTATCATCATTTCACCCACATAGCATGTGTTAAAAAGTTGAGAGGGATACAACAAAAACTGGATACACTTCGTGTACAAACTGGACCATCTCGGCTACTCGCTAGAGAAGAAAAGTGATGACGGTGAAGCCAATCACATCCCAGAGTGGGATCTTGGGGTATAAAACTGTTTCTTCTCGTGTGTCCCTTGCTTATTGCGCCATAACCATGGACAATCTTCATCATTTAACAGGATGCTTGGGTCAGTCTTCACTGTGAAGGGAGGAATTTCATCAAACTTTTCATAATCTGTTGACATGTCTGTCTTGTCCTCCACTCCCACGATGTTTCTTTTCCCGGAAACACTATGTGGCGCTTTGGCTCATCGTATGATGTATCCGCTTTCTTATCTTTTCTTTTTCTTGGTTTGGTAGACATGTCCTTCACATAGAAAACCTGTGCCACATCATTGGCTAGGACGAATGGTTCCTCTGTGTACCCAAGATTGTTGAGATCCACGGTTGTCATTCCGTACTGCTGGTCTACCATTACCCCTCCTCCAGTCAGATTGACCCATTTGCACTGGAACAAAGGGACCTTCAAATCACTTCCATAGTCAAGTTCCCATATCTCCTCTATGTAACCATAATATGTGTCCTTTTCCCTATTGGTGTTTGCTGCATCGTCAAAGCGAACACCACTGTTTTGGTTGGTGCTCTTTTTATCTTGGGCGATCGTGTAAAATGTATTCTCATTTATCTCATATCCTTGGAAAGTTAATATAGTCGAAGATGGTCTCTTGGCCAACAAGTACAGCTCATCTTCAACAATGTCGTCATTCATGAGATGTGTTTGCAACCAACCACCGAAAGCCTCAATGTGTGTACGTTTAATCCAGGGGTCAGACTGCTCTGGGTTCTTGGAGCATATAATATCCATGTGTTTCTCGATATACGGGGTCACCAAGGTAGAATTTTGTAGAACTGCGTAGTGTGCTTGCGCCCAAGAATGCTCGTCCCTACATATTATTGATGTTGGTCTAAGTGTGCCTTTTCCACGCAGTCTCCCCTCATGCCGCGATTGAGGAACACCAATCGACTTAAGGTCAGGAATAAAGTCAACACAAAACTCAATAACCACCTCTGTTTCATGGCCCTTGGAGATGCTTCCTTCTGGCCTAGCACGGTTACGAACATATTTCTTTAAGACTCTCATGAACCTCTCAAAGGGGAACATATTGTGTAGAAATACAGGACCCAGAATGGAAATCTCTTCGACTAGATGAACTAGGACGTGCGTCATAATATTGAAGAAGGATGGTGGGAACACCAACTTGAAACTGACAAGACATTGGGCCAAATCATTATGTAAGCTTGGTAGGATTTCCGGATCGATTACCTTCTGAGAAATTGCATTGAGGAATGAACATAGCTTCACAATGGCTAATCGAACATTTTCTGGTAGAAGCCCCCTCAACGCAGCCGGAAGCAACTGCGTCATGATCACATGACAGTCATGAGACTTTAGGTTCTGGAATTTTTTCTCTGTCATATTTATTATTCCTTTTATATTCGATGAGAAGCCAGACGGGACCTCCATACTGAGCAGGCATTCAAAAAAAATTCCTTCTCTGCTTTGGTAAGAGCGTAGCTGGCAGAACCTTCATACTGCTTTGGATGCATGCCGTCTTTTGCGTTCATACGTTGCTGGTCCTGTCGTGCTTCCGGTGTATCTTTTGTCTTCCCATACACTCCCAGGAAGCCTAGCAGGTTCACGCAAAGATTCTTCGTGACGTGCATCACGTCGATTGCAGAGCGGACCTCTAGGACTTTCCAATATTCTAGCTCCCAAAATATAGATTTCTTCTTCCACATGGGGGCGTGTCCGTCAGCGTTAATCGGAACAGATTATCCGCCAAGACCCTTTCCAAAGATTACTTGTAAATCCTTGACCATATCAAGTATATCATCACCAGTACGGAGGACGGGCTTCTTTCGGTGATCTGCCTCACCTTTGAAATGCTTGCCTTTCTTTCTTAAGGCATGCTTGGTCGGAAGAAATCGATGATGTCCCAGGTACACATTCTTCTTGCATTTGTCCAAATATATACTTTGAGTCTCATCTAAATAGTGCGTGCATGCATGGTATCCCTTGTTTGTCTGTCCTGAAAGGTTACTAAGAGCAGGCCAATCATTGATGGTTACAAACAGCAACGCTCGTAGGTCAAATTCCTGTTGTTTGTGCGCACCCCACACACGTACGCCTTCTTTATTCCACAGCTGTAAAAGTTCGTCAACTAATGGCCTTAGGTACACATCAATGTCGTTGTCGGGTTGCCTAGGGCCTTGGATGAGCACTGGCATCATAATGAACTTCCGCTTCATGCACAACCAAGGAGGATGGTTATAGATACATAGAGTCACATGCCATGTGCTATGCTTGCTGCTCTGCTCCACAAAAGGATTAATACCATCTGCACTTAAACCAAACCATACGTTCCTTGGGTCATCTGCAAAGTCCGGCCACTTTCTCTCTATTTCTCTCCACTACGACCCATCAGCGGGTACTCTCAACTTCCGTCTTTCTTACGGTCTTCTCTGTGCCATCGCAACGACTTGGCATGCTCTTTGTTTTGGAACAAACATTTCAACCGTGGTATTATAGGAGCATACCACATCACCTTGGCAGGAATCCTCTTCCTCGGGCGCTCGCCCTCAACATCATCACCAGGGTCATCGCGACTGATCTTATATCACAATGCACCGCATATATACCGGGCATGCATTCAAATTCTCGTACTCCTCACCATGGTAGAGGATGCAGTCATTAGGGCATGCATGTATCTTCTGCACCTCTAATCCGAGAGGGCAGACAACCTTCTTTGCTTCGTATGTACTGTCGGGCAATTCGTTGTCCTTTGGAAGCTTCTTCTTCATTATTTTCAGCAACTTTTCAAATCCCTTGTCAGATAGACCATTCTCTGCCTTCCATTGCAGCAATTCCAGTGTGGTACCGAGCTTTGTGTTGTCATCTTCGCAATTTGGATACAACCCTTTTTTGTGATCCTCTAACATGCGCTGCAACTTCAACTTCTCCTTTTCACTTTCGCAGTTTCTCTTTGCATCAGCAATGGCCCGACCAAGATCATCAGCGGGCTCATCTGATGCCTCAGCTTCTTCTTCTTCATTCTCTTCCCCCATTGTAGTACCATCAAATTCAGGAAACCCAGGATAGTTGTCATCATCCTCTTCTTCTTCATTCTCTTCCATTAGAACCCCTCTTTCTCCGTGCTTGGTCCAACAATTATAGCCGGACATGAAACCGGACGTAAAAAGGTGGACGTGAATTTGTTTTGCGCTAGAGTAAGTCTTATCATTCTTACACACACCACATGGACAACACATAAAACCATCCCGCTTGTTTGCCTCAGCCGCAAGCAGAAAACTATGCACGCCATTAATGAACTGGGGAGAGCGTCGGTCATCGTACATCCATTGCCGGTTCATCTTCATTACACAACACCGAAAAGACCAAATTAATACAAGTTCATACACACTTATTCTCATAAAACAACATACAACTATCTAGCTAAAACATTTAAATGCAACAACAAATGCGATCAAAATCGCAACTAAGGTAACAATTGATCCAACAGCATAATGATACCAAGCCTCTTTATTAATGGCATATTTTCTAATCTTTCTAATCTTTAAGCGCATTGCATCCATCTTGATCTTGTGATCATCGACGACATCGGCAACGTACAACTCCAATTTCATCTTCTCTTCTTCAACTCTTTTCAATTTTCCTTTCAAATCCCCGTTTTCTTTTTCAACTAAATTTAACTTCTCGACAATAGGGTCGGTTGGAATTTCTGGTTCAACTACCTCCTAGATGAAAATATTTATGTCAACTTGATGGGCATAATTGTCATTAACACGAAATGCAACAAATAGTTATAAAAGAGAATATACCACATCCGAATCGTAAACCAGACGAGGGCCGACAGGCACGGATATCATAACCATGGCACTATATATAACAACAATCATACAAGTAACTATCTAAATCATACAAATACGATTTTTTTTATAAAAAGGATAAGAACACAAGAAGAGGGTCACCAAGGTGGTGCCGGCGACGGGACGGTGCGGGCGATCGACGGTGGTTAGGACGGGGACGGGAAGGCACACTAAGTAAACCACACCTACACATATGCAAACTAAGAAGTTAATTTGAGCTCAAATTGCATATAAATCAAAAAAACTACCACATAATTACACCCAAACTAAAACCCACAAATCACTATACTTATAAAGCATTGCACGAGCTGATCTAGCAATAAGAGATGAAAGGACAAAGTTGCTAACCTTTGTGGACACTTGGAAGGATTGGGGTGCCTCAAATATTGACAAATCTTGGCAAAAATGGTGGGATGAGCTCGAGCTAGGGAAGAACAGAGAGGGGAATGGAGAAAACAGAGAAATGGGCTCGGGCTGGACAAAGCGTTTATATAGGGAAAGCTTTAGTCCCGGTTGGTTATACAAACCGGGACTAAAGGTCTACATATAGTCCCGGTTTGTCTCACAAACCGGGACTAAAAGGGCTCGTGGGGGCCCCAGCCTGACACCAGTCTGCCACCACCCCTTTAGTCCCGGTTTGTATCACCAACCGGGACTATAGGTCCCAAATGAACCGGGACTAATGGTGCCCGTGCCCCCCGACCGCTCCTAGCCATTGGAACCGGGACTAATGGTCACATTAGTCCCGGGCTAAAGACAAACCGGGACTAATGGGGCAAACGTAAGACCTGTGTTCTACTAGTGCATGGGAACATTCAAAATTAGCGGAAATAGAATTTGGGGTCTGCTTTTTGGTGAGTCGATGGCACTTGATGAGAAAACTTTGGCATTCCATAATCTTAAGGATACCAAATGTTTAGAGATATCATCATGTGGAAACCTAACATCTATTCCATTCAAAGGTTTAAGTCAGCTCATCTCTTTAAAGAGTTTGAAAATATGGTACTGTGGAGAACTTTTCTCTTCAGATGATGTGCCAGAGCAGACCTATGAAGACATGATAACTGCAGACGATGCTGCTCTCCCAGCTCTTGAAAATCTTGATATTAGAGAATGTGGAATAACGGGGAAGTGGCTATCTCTGATGCTGTGACATTCGCAAACCCTGAAGGAGTTGAATTTAGATGGATGCCCGCAGTTGAAACATTTCAAGATAGAAGAGGAAGGAAAGGTTCAATCAAACCTTCTCTCGGCTTCCTCATCAGGGCATCTATCTGAAGCGTCAACAGGATATGCAGATGACACACGGTCAAGTTCAGTTGTAGATGGAGTCATGCACATTCCATTGAATCTCAAAAAGATAAAAATTGATCGATGCCCTCATCTAATATTTGACGGCAGTAGGGAAGGCCAAAAGAACGGCATATGTCTCATCCTGCAATCACTTGAACATCTTGATTGGTCTGATTATCCCCGAAAAGCTTCGCGTCCCTGCTTTGTGGGTAATTTCACATGCCTCAAAAAGTTAGAAGTAAACAACAAAAGTTTGGAATGTCTAAAGCTGGATTCCTGTACGGCCTTGGAAGAATTGGAAATTAGATGTTGTGAACTTCTCGTCGCATTAGAGGGCATGCAATCGCTTGGAACCCTCAGGTCTTTGGTATTATATAATAACTCAAGATTGGAATCACTACAGCTGCATTCCTGCACAGCACTGGAACGTTTGGAAATTGGTTGGTGTAGTTCGCTCGTTGCACTAGAGGGCTTGCAATCCCTCGTGAACCTCAAGCATTTGGAAATACAAAAGTCCCCTACCTTTGATTGCCTTACCGCACTTGACAGTATTGAACCAACTGAGGGGATTCAAGTCATAGCAATGAGTTATTCTTCCCTGCACTGGAAACTCTCGTGATCGATGGCTTGTCTCCTCTTAACACGTCATTCTGCAAGGGCCTCACCTGCCTCCGAAGCCTAACACTTAGTTATTTGGATGCAACGAGGCTAACAGATGAGCAAGAGAGATCGCTTCTGCTCCTCGGGTCCCTGCAAGAGCTCCATTTTGAACAATGTGCCCTTCTCTATCTTCCTGCGGGGCTACGTGCCATCCATTCACTCAAGACATTGAAGATCAAAGGGGGTGAAGACATCTCACGGCTTCCGAATGAGGGCCTACCACCTTCGCTGGAAAAACTGGTAATCTACGAGTGCAGCGACGAGTTATCACAAGGATGCAGATCGCTGGCAACAAGCAAGCTAGAGGTCAAAATTGATGGGTGCTATGTGGACTGACTACTGAGTTTCTTCTAAGGTATACTTCTACCATATACCCAGTTGTTTTTCGATAAAGGAAGCTTTTATTGAACTCAGATCATTACATCAAGATGATACAATCATGCTGAGATCACTCCGGGCCTCTGCATAACTAGGATGCACACAGCCCACACACACATAAGAGTTTTATAACAAGTGGAATAACAGAAAAATGCTATGGACCGTCAATCCGTAGACTAGACCGCCACCCATGCTCCTGGGTAAAACACTCCCTGACCACCCGCTCCAAATGTTGACACGCCACTGCAACCAACTCCTGAGAACCCGGCTTCTGAAGAATAGCCCAGGTACGGAGCCAGTGGGTAACTGAATAAATAACCTGTAGAGGAGATGATTTTTTTTTCTTGTTAAAAAGCACATAATTCCTGCATAACCAAAGCGACCAACAAGTAGCGGCCGCCCCTAACAGGACTTGTTGTTTTAGGTCCTTCCTTATGCCCCATAGCCAACCACTAAACATATGTGACATACTTTGAGGTGGGAACAACCCTGAAGCCGCTTGTATAATAGACCAGACGGCCTGTGCAAAGCGACATTCAAAGAAAAGGTGCCGGATAGTCTCATCTTTGTGACAAAACCAACAATTTTTACTGCCTTGCCAATTACGTTTAGCCAAGTTATCCCTTGTTAGAACTACTCCACGTCGTAAGTACCAAAGAAATATCTTAACTTTGAGGCACCCTAATTTTCCACAGGCTTTTGTTGATATTGGGAACATCACAATGCACAAGAGCAAGATAATGAGACTTGACCGAGAACACCCCATCAGGAGTTAAGTTCCAGCGAAAAACGTCTTGCTCATGTGTGAGAACAATATTAGCAAGTCGAGGAAGTAAATTATTCCAAGCTACTAATTTTGGCCCCACAAGGTCTCTCCTCCATTGTAACATCGGAGGGTAAGTTTGGAGGACGTCTGCCACAGTAGACTATTTGTGCCTTACAATGTAGTAAATATTTGGATATTGTTCCTGCAGAGGGATATTACCCAACCACTTATCCTCCCAAAACCTGATTTGGGTGCCATCCTTTATCTTGAAAGTACCAAAGCGGAGAAAATCTCCCTTCACTTTCATGAGGCTGGCCCAAAAGTGTGAATCTCCAGCTCTCCACTGCACTTGTGACAAAGGCTTACTACATAAGTACTTATTGCCTATCAACTGTTGCCACACTCCATCAGTTGTCTGTAGCTTAAACAACATTCTTCATGTCCAAATCATGAATTCCTATACCCCCTTGTTCTCTAGGGCGGCACAAAATGCTGCATTTAATCAATCTGTACTTTTTCTTTTGATCATCACTCTGCCAGTAAAATCTAGAGCGAAAATAATCATTTTTTTAAGTAAACCCCTTGGTATAGCGAAAAAGGACATCATATACAAGGGAAGGCTGCTAAGCACCGAGTTAATTAGTGTAAGGCGGCCTCCTGAAGAAAGATATTTTCCTTTCCAACTACAAAGTCTTTTCTCAAACCGTTCTAGTACCCTTTTCCATTCAACATTTGTCAGTTTCCTATAATGAATAGGAATCCCTAAATATGTTAATGGAAATTCACCGGAGGCACAACCAAAAATCTCGGTGTATTGACTTTCCATAGCTTGGGCTTCTCCAAAACAGAATAACTCACTCTTATGGAAATTAATCTTAAGACCTGATAGTTGCTCGAATGCAGAAAATAATATCTTCATGTTTCGAGCCTTCTCTAGGTCATGATCCATAAACAAAATTGTGTCGTCTGCATACTGAAGAATGGATAGGCCTCCATCAACTAGATGCGGCACTACTCCACTAATCTGCTCATCTGTTTTGGCTCTATTAATTAGAACGGACAACATGTCAACTATGATGTTGAAGAGCATAGGGGATACGGGATCGCCTTGTCGAACACCCTTCTTCGTTTGAAAATAAGGCCCGACATCATCGTTTACCTTTATAGCTACACTTCCTCCCGATACAAAAGACTCAATCCAAGATATCCACTTGGGCGAGAAACCTTTCATACGAAGAGTTTGTAACAAAAAGGCCATTTCACTTTATCATAGGCTTTCTCAAAGTCTATTTTAAAGATCACCCCATTCATTTTCTTTCTATGCAACTCATGTACAGTTTCATGCAAGATGACGACCCCATCTAGGATATTCCGTCCTCGCATGAAAGCTGTTTGAGTTGGACTCACCACACGATCAGCTACCGAATTCATCCTATTTGTAGCGACCTTAGTGAATATCTTGAAGCAAACATTAAGAAGACAAATAGGTCTATATTGTTTTATTTTGTTTGCCTCTTTAACTTTTGGCAGAAGAGTTATTATCCCAAAGTTAAGGCTGAACAAGGACAGCTCACCAGCATACAATTCATGGAACATAGTCATCAAGTCGTGCTTAATGACATCCCAAAATTTCTGGTAGAACTCCCAGGCGCCTTATTATGTTCCATATTGAAAATAGCATCATGAACCTCTTCTTCCAAAAACGGTGCCGTTAGGAATTCATTTTCAGCCGCGGATATACCCAGTTATTGTTTGACTAAACAACAAAATAGTACAATTATATGCTATTGGGGGGTTGCACTAGCCATTCCTGTCATGGGTCACCTGTTACAGTACTTATATTTGAATTGGGTGGAAATGCTAACGTATTTTTCTTGTGATATGAACAGGTTTGGTTTCACTTCAGAACCTCATCTTCAGGTCAGAAACCCGTGGCTGAAGAAACTGTACGCAAGTAAAATTATTGTGCTACGACGTTGTATTTTCAAGAACTGATGCTGATTTGGTTGAGTGCTTCCAATTGTCCGGGCCGGCGGTGTTGTCCAGAACTCCGGGGTGGACAGCAACGACAAATGAAAATGCTTTATTTTTGGGATCTTGTTTAGATTGTTCCGAGCAGTGTGTTCACGGGTGTAAAGCAACAGAAAGTGCATGTTTCTGACACTGTTTGTCCTGCAAATTTAACGCTCTGTTCATGGATGATCTATACTTGATTTTCCGAAAAGTTTTTGAAAATGATTCTGAGCACCTTCAAATATTTGGAGTCCAATAGAATAGAATATTTTGGGCGTACAATCACAACAGATTGATTTTTCCTGTTTGCGCAGCAATTTTAACGGTCCGCACTGAAGGTTACTATCTTTGATTATTATTTTTAGGAATTGTTTCAGATTTTCTGAGCCGTGTGGAGTGTACACGTACGACAACTAGCTCTGTTCTCATTGAAATCATAATCAGTCCACTCAGGGCACTATTCTTAATTAACTGGGTATTCCTTTTGAAAAAATTGTGCACTCTGTGTTTTTCAAGTCCGGTGGTGTCTCGAAGCTGTGCAGCAAACAACGGTGCATCTTTCAAGCTCTGCCATATTCACGTTGAAGGTTTTAGCATGGCATATCTCATCTTGGTTTTTGTGGATAGGAAGTTGTCATTTTGTGAGTGAAGTGTTTGTATACCCCGTTCGTGACCATGTTTGCGCGTTGACAAGCATGTGCCTTTTAAATCTAATATAAAGAAACAAGGTCAGTTATGGTCTAGATTTTAGAGATGACCACAATTCGCCTGGTGAAATGCAATTGACACTGTTTTTTGACTAGTGGGACCCACAAGTCAGGCCTATATCTCCAACGTGACATGGACAACCCAAGCTTGACTAGCACAACACTGCGCCGCCTAACGTGACACATTTTGAAAAGGAAAAAAAAGAAGCGCCACCCCTGAAACTTCGGATTTTTTTCACATGACCATCATGACCCGATGGAGATTCTTTGACATAACGCAGACTAAATTTGTGTCGCTGGCATGTGGGCAAGCCAAATAGACGACCCAGATATCAGCGACACAAAGTCAGGTGCAGTACGTCAGAGAACTGGAACCGTTCACGACCATGTGTCAGTCGTCGGAGGAGTTTGTGAGGCTTGGCTTGACTTGTGAGTCTCACCTGTTGGAAATGTTGTCAATTGCACCAAGCCGAATTCTTTGGATTAGGTGTGCTGATTAGATCAAGGCCTTGATTTTGTAAGAATTTTTCTCAAATTTAATTATTCTTTATAAAAAATTTGAACCTTCCCAGTTTATATTCTAAAGAAAACTAAAAATTCTCAGCCCTTCTCCCCCCCTTCCGAATATCCAGTGGTCTGCCAAACCCAAACCCAAACCATCCACCTCTTCACGAAAATCACGACAAGACAGTTGTTGAATAAATAGGCAATTTTTCAATCAGATTAATCCACGAGATAATAACTAGCATGGCATTGACTAGATTAACAACATACTGATGACTAACCAGACTAGCATGTACTATAGAAATAGTAGACACATCTACGCATATGGCTAGTACTGGTAAAACTAAAATAAGAAGGAGCGGGATATACCCTCCAATAGGCCAGTTGGCCGTAGCCGCGGCATTGGCGGCAGCGGCGTCAGCGGCCGCCTTCTTGTCGGCTTCGAGCTTCTGAGCCGCAGCAAGGTCGGCGTCAGTTGGTGGAGCCATGGCGACGACGACGAGGGTGGAGAGGATGTAGAGGAAGTAGTCGGGCAGAACGGCAGCGAGCAGCCGCGTAGTCGCTCCCCAAAAACCTAATTTCCCCTTTCCCGTACAGGATCCGGAGAGGCGGGGTTTCGGAGGCCTGCTCTCCCGTCGGCCGTGTACGCGGCGAACGGGACGGAGTCTCCGGCTGCAGCAACAGCAAGAGGAACGACGGGCGGCGCGCGTGGAGGCAGATGGGTTGTGACGCCGCCGCCTTCTTGTCGGCTTCGAGCTTCTGAGCGGCAGCAAGGTCGGCGTCAGTTGGTGGAGCCATGGCGATGACGACGAGGGCGGAGCGGACGTAGAGGAAGTAGTCGGACGGAACGGCAGCGAGCAGTCATGTAGTCGCTCCACAAAAACCTAATCGCCCCTTTCCCGTACAGGATCCGGAGAGGCGGGGTTTCGGAGGCCTGCTCTCCCGTCGGCCGTGTACGCGGGGAACGGGACGGAGTCGCCGGCGGCAGCAGCAGCAAGAGGAACGACGGGCGGCGCGCGTGGATGCAGATGGGTTCTGATCTCGTTGCGGCTAGGGTTGGCCGAAGCCTTGCTTATGTAGGCGGCGTCCGGGTGGAGAGACGTGGGCTGGACCCACGTCCGAGTCGGCAGCCCACGATCCAACGTCTCAGATCATGGCGTTACGTATTCTCCGTTACCGACCGGCAAAAATAAGCGCGTAGGTATGAGCTCGGCTCGGCTCAATCCCGCAACCCGCGGCGCGTCGTGACGAGGCGTGGCGAGGCGGGCGGCGGAGGAGGAGTGCGCGAGGGCCTCTTCTCTTCTCATGCTCCAATAGCAGGTGGAAGAGACACCCTTATAAAGGGGTCCAACTCCCTCTCCACTAGCAAGGTGGTACTAAACTTCCCACCCCCCTTGTCATGCCACCTACATGGGCCCTTAGAGATTTTTTCTGAAATTTCCGTATGGGCCCTAAGCCCATCTCATATTTCAGCAACAGTAGCAGTGCCATGGATTTGATTCGCCGCCAGTGCACACGGATTCGAAGTCACCCGGACGACAGGACATCCATGGGGCCGAGGGTAGGCTCCTCTATGTTGAGTATCGTGATTGTTTAGGAAACATAGATAGATTAGGATTGTTCCTGCCTTGACTTGTACTCCAAGATGATCATGTACCCCTATATATATGCCCACGAGGCTCAAGCAATACAACAACTATTTCACCAAACATCTCACTCCCTTCATCATGTTATCTGCCGCAAGTTCCTAGACCTAGCCACCGCTCGTCGCTTCCGCACCGCGTGCCGCCCCCGGGGCGGTCGGCCTCCATGACCGCCGCCGGGGGCCGCGCCACCCGTACCTAGGGTTCGTCCGCCGGTCGTGTTGACCGGCTGCCCTAGAGAGTCTTTTCTCCGATCTCTTGATCCAGGGTTTTCTCTCTTCCGTCGGTCGCTTTGATCGGCGTTTTCTTTTTGGTTTTCCGATCTAAGATCGGTTTGCGTCGCCCACAGCTGCCGTAGACCATCGCGCCTCTACTCCGACATCGGCGCAACCCGGCCTCTACACCGACCCGGCGGTCTCGCGCAACGCGTCGGCCCCTTCAAAGCCGCCGCTCGCGCGCCGACCCGCCCGTCGATCTATGATACGTCTCCGTCGTATCTATAATTTTTTACTGTTTCATGCCAATATTCTACAACTTTCATATACTTTTGGCAACTTTTTATACTACTTTTTGGGACTAACAAATTGATCCAGTGCCCAGTGCCAGTTCCTGTTTGTTGCATGTTTTTTGTTTCGCAGAAAATCCATATCAAACGAAGTCCAAACGGGATAAAAACTTACGAAGATTTTTTTGGAATATATGTGAATTTTGGGAAGTGGAATCAATAGAAGGCGGTGCCCGAGGGGTCCACAAGCCATAGGGGCGCGCCCCAGGGGGTAGGGCGCGTCAGGGTGACTTGTGGTCACCCCTTAAGGCGGTTGGTGCCCTTCTTTCGCCGCAAGAAAGATAATATCCGGATAAAAATCATGTTAAAATTTCAGCCCAATCGGAGTTACGGATCTCCGGGAATTTAAGAAACGGTGAAAGGCCAGAATCTGGGAAGGGAGAAACAGAAGGAAACAGAGAGAGAGAGATCCAATCTCGGAGGGGCTCCCGCAACTCCGCTGCCATGGAGGCCAAGGACCAGAGGGGAAACCCTCCTCGCATCTAGGGGGGAGGCCAAGGAAGAAGAAGAAGGAGGGGGCTCTCTCCCCCTATCTCCCGGTGGCACCGGAACGCCGCCGGGGCAATCATCGTGTGACAGCGATCTACACCCACACCTCCGTCATCTTCCCCAACATCTTCATCGCTTTCCCCCATCTATATTCAGAGGTCCACTCTCCCGCAACCCGCTGTACCCTCTACTTGAACATGGTGCTTTATGCTTCATATTATTATCCAATGATGTGTTGCCATCCTATGATGTCTGAGTAGATTTTTGTTGTCCTATCGGTGCTTGGTGAATTGCTATGATTGGTTTAATTTGCTTGTGGTTATGTTGCTGTCCTTTGGTGCCCATCATATGAGCGCGCGCGTGGATCACACCATAGGGTTAGTTGTATGTTGATAGGACTATGTATTGGAGGGCAAGGGTGATAGCAGCTTCAGCCTAGCATAGAAATTGATGAATACGGGATTGAAGGGGGACCAATATATCTTAATGCTATGGTTGGGTTTTACATTAATGAACATTAGTAGCTGCGGATGCTTGCTAATAGTTCCAATCATAAGTGCATAGAATTCCATGTAAGGGATGACATGCTAGCAGTGGCCTCTCCCACATAAAACTTGCTATTGGTCTAGTAACGTAGTCAATTGCTTAGGGACAATTCCGCAACTCCTACCACCACTTTTCCACACTCGTTAAACTAACTTAATTGTTACTTCATCTAAACAGCCCCTATCTTTTATTTACGTGTTCTTTATTTTCTTGCAAACATATCCCGTTACACCTACAAAGTACTTCTAGTTTCATACTTGTTCTAGGTAAAGTGAACGTTAAGCGTGCGTAGAGTTGTATCGGTGGTCGATAGAACTTGAGGGAATATTTGTTCTACCTTTAGTTCCTCGTTGGGTTCGACACTCTTACTTATCGAGAAAGGCTACAACTGATCCCCTATACTTGTGGGTTATCAAGACCTTTTTCTGGCGCCGTTGCCGGGGAGCAATAGCGTGGGGTGAATATTCTCGTGTGTGCTTGTTTGCTTTATCACTAAGTAGATTTTATTTGCTGTTCTAAGTTGTTCTCTATCTTTATCTATGGATATGGAACACGAAATACCAAAAAAATTAGGTGTACTTGCTACTCATGGAGATGGGGAACCTCCTAAAACCCTCGATGCTCGTTATGTGGAAAATATTATGCACTACTTTGATAATCCTGAGAAAACCCCATTCAACTTGATAATGGGATACACGTTGGATCAACGTGAATACTTTAGGGATTATCGCTTGACTCAAAAAGGGAAACTGTTATGGGATCAAATTCATATGTTGAAATGGTATACTTGGAATCTATGCTTGAGATATGATATTACTTGTTGCTCTAGGATGAAGGCTAAACACCTTCCCTTTTCATGTAAATTTAATGATAATGAAACCTTGGATTCTTATGCTAATGGTATATATGATTACTATGATCTGCAACAAATAGAAGAGTTTGTTGCTTTTAAGGGTGCTTATGAAATTGAAGCTTTGTTTGAAAAGTATGAAGATTATGATGATGCTGTTTACCGATCTCAAAATTTGGCTATGCTTCATTATTGTTATGCCAATTATGAATATAATGCCCATGTTAATCAATTTATTGAGAAAGTCTCCGCTATCCAAGAAGAGACTAATGTTTTGCAGGAATCTATGGAAGAAGAAATTGATGACACTGTGAGCTCATTGGATGAAAAAGATGAGGAGAAGAGCAAAGAACAAAAGGAGGAAGAACGGATTAGCTACCCGTGCCCACCTTCTAATGAGAGTAACTCTTCAACTCATACATTGTTTAATTTCCCTTCGTTCTTACCGAAGGATGAATGCTATGATCCATTGGATTCGTTCGAAATATCCTTTTTGATGAACTTGACGCTTGCTATGCTTGTGGACATGATGCCAATATGAATGATGCTTATGGAGATGAACTTGCTATAGTTCCTTATGTTAAACATGAAATTTTTGCTATTGCACCCACACATGATAGTCCTATTATCTTTTTGAATTCTCCCAACTACACTGTATCGAAGAAGTTTGCACTTATTAAGGATTATATAGATGGGTTGCCTTTTACTATTACACATGATGATTTTGATAGATATAATATGCATGTGCTTGCTGCTCCTACTTGCAATTATTATGAGAGAGGAACTACATCTCCACCTCTCTATGTTTCCAATATGATAAAATTGCAAGAAACTGCTTATGCTATGTATTGGCCTTTACTTGATGTGCATGAATTGTTCTTTTATGATATGCCAATGCATAGGAAGAGAGTTAGACTTCGTTGTTGCATGATATATGTTAATTTGTGCTCACTACTAAATTAAAAATCATTGTTAATTAAAATTGGTTTTGATATACCTTGGGATCCGGGTGGATCCATTACTTGAGCACTATATGCCTAGCTTAATGCCTTTAAAGAAAGCGCTGCCAGGGAGACAACCCGGAAGTTTTAGAGGGTCATTTTATTCTGTTGTGTGCTTTTATATAGTTAAAAAAAAGAGAGGGGAACCTAAAACTTTTTCAAAAAGAGAAGTGAAAGTAAGAAGGACGAGCACCGTTGAACTGGGGGAGCTCCTTGAACTTTGTTCATGCCCATGGAAACTTTGCGAATCTTAATTACAGAAACTTTTAAACAAAAGTAATTATCCCCTTGTATAAATCCCTTGTATTATAAAAATAATGTGCCAAGATTTGCCTTTAGGATGATTAGATTGCTTGTTTGGTGTGTGCAGTGCAAAAACAGAAACTTTGGCTGTAGTGCGTGAATTTACATTTTTTACTGGAATGTCAAAAGTTTCTGAAATTTTTACACAGTACTGCTATGCAAATTGTTTATTGTTTCCTAAATTTTCAGAATATTTAGAGTTACAGAAGTATAGTAAATGTTCATATTGCTACAGACTGTCCTGTTTAAGACAGATTCTGTTTTTGATGCATTGTTTGGCTAGTTTTGATGAAACTATCGATTTTATCGGTGGTATAAGCCATAAATAAGTTATAATACAGTATATACAATGCAAAAATAAAATGTGAATGGGTTTTCAACAGTACTTAAAGTGGTAATTTGCTTTATTATACTAACGGATCTCACGAGGGTTTTGTTAAGTTTTGTGTGATTGAAGTTTTCAAGTTTTGGGTGAGATCACGATGGATGAAGGAATAAGGAGTGGAAAGAGACTAAGCTTGGGGATGCCCGAGGCACCCCAAGGTAATATTCAAGGACTCTCAAGAATCTAAGCTTGGGGATGCCCCGGAAGGCATCCCCTCTTTCTTCTAACAACCATCGGTAATTTTACTTGGAGCTATATTTTTATTCGTCACATGATATGCGTAAATCTTGGAGCGTGGTGTGATTTTTATTTTTATTTTAATAATGCACCATGCTGGTATGAGAAAGTCCTTGGTTGATTTATATAAGGCTCTTTGCACCTCACTTATATCTTTTGAGTATGGCTTTATAGAATGCTTCATGTGCTTCACTTATATCATTTGAAGTTTGGATTGCCTGTTTCTCTACACATAGAAAACCACCATTTGTAGAATGCTCTTTTGCTTCACTTATATTTGTTAGAGCGTGGGCATATCTTTTGTAGAAAGAATTAAACTCTCATGCTTCACTTATATCTATTTAGAGAGTTAACAGGAGTTGGTCATTCACATGGCACTACTAGGGAAAAGCCTAGCAGTAGCGCGGGTATTATGTATAGCAGTAGCGCGGGCACCCACGCTACTGATACGGTGCTACAGCTAACCTGTAGTAGTAGCGCGTGTTGGCCCGCGCTGCTGCTATACATGCGTAGCAGTAGCGAGCTCCAAAGAAGAGCGCTGCTGCTAATATCTGTAGCGCCTTGTATTAGGACGCGCTACTGGTAATGGTATGCTGCTGCTAACTTTACTCCCCCCGCTACTGCTAACTTTATTAGTTTCTGATTTTTTTTCCTGCATATTTGTTTTGTATTTGAACAGGATTTATACAAGAATCTTTAGCACATACAAATGTCATCATCATACACATACAAATGGCTGCGAGACCACGAATGTAATCATAGCATATACATACAAATAGTCTCATCAAATCATGTCATCATCATAATCATCATCCAACACAAAGTGGTCTCTCGTCATCATCTCGAAAATAGCGATACAAGTCTCGAATACTTGCAACTACATCGTCATCCATCTAAACAATGATATACGCGAGAAGAGCTATCACTATGAGTGAGAACGAAACTATGTAGTACATGAGGCGGCGGTTATGAGTCCTCTCTCGCGCTAGCGTGAGCCTCCTCACGTAACTAGCTTCTGCTTCTCGTCTGCTTTTGAAGCCTTTATGGCTGGCGCCCGAGACCCCCTCCACTTGCACCTGACACTCGGACCACTCGTCGTATACTCACGAAACCTTTCCTTTGTACACGACATAGCACCGATACTTCGCCATCAAGAATCTAGGTACCTGTTAGAGATGCATCTTCATCAAGAGAATGTACAATCATATGCAACAAAATATACTTGAGCAACACAAAAAAGAAAGGGTTAGCAACTAGATGCAACATATAGTAAACATAAATAATCAACGCAGTTTCATCGTACACAAACTAATTAACTAGAGGTACGCAGGTCATCGTACCCAAACTAACAAAGTAGCGTTACGCAAGTTCGGTAGGGACCGTGGACATCACAAAGTTTCATCGCTACAGAAAGTATACAAGTTCAACCGACACATATCATCATCATCGGCATCGTAAATCACTAGAACTTCCATCCTTCCAGATCATCGAGGATGGACCCTAGCTTCTTGAACGGCGTGAGGTCCTGACGTTGCATGCCTATGCAAGTTCGGACGTCAGCTCGCGATATAGGGCCATGGTGGAACATCCCCTTCACTTCGACGACTTCTTTCATGATGATCGTCGCAATGTCCCTCTGGATGCGAAAGAAGTCATCTCTAAGTTTATAACCCGCTTCTCCTTGAGATTCTACCCACTTGCGGATATGATCATCATTTCTGGTTGTCATGCGAAGCTTTTGGTGATCCCTTCTGAACTCCATCATGAGATGGAGGAGGTAGAATCCATCGTTCCTACTTGATTTCGGGACATGGATGCAGCAAAAGTTGGTTTTATGCGAGAAACCCGTCTTGCGGTTCCTTTGTTTCCTGATCTGCATGTGGCAACCCCTCAAGCTGAAGCCTTGGAGAGCATCATCTAGAATATTCAATACGTGGGTGTAGTCCTTCTTCTCATAGTTTCTGGTAGGGTCGAAATACACGGCGTGGGAGACTCGCGGGTAAAGAACGATAAGGACGGCGCGACCGTTGCTGCGGGGGAAAAAACACCTCAAATTATTCTCCATATGAGTGAGAAGGAATGATTGAAATGTACGAAAGGGTTGTCCGGCACTGACTTACTTTGGATGATAAGACAGGAAGACAATTTCCTGGCCCTTATTCTGTACCATGAAGTTTTCGAGGTACTCCCTAGCAGTTTTACGCTCAAAGTCACCGAGACTCAAGAAGGACTCGTGCATGTAGTATGGATCCGCCACACAAATTTGCGAGACTTCTTCTCTCTTCATGACGGAGCTCATATGTAGCGCAAAAAGGCGGACGATTGTACAATCGAGCCGCCTTGTCAGAAACATCTCGAAGATATGATCAAACCGCAGGAAGAACACCTCCGCGGGCCGTGTGTCGACGTAGCACTTCCCCTCAGGCACACGAGCCGCGTATGTCGGATATCCTGGATCCTTCGAGGCTAGTAGGCTTTTCTCAGTCGACATCACATGGTCGTGCAGTCTCCTGAGATCCCCTGATATTGCCTCCAGCGGTTTCGGCGGTAGCATCGGCTCGCCCGTAACATGGAACATGGCCACCGTTTGGCTGCTATGTGCTCTGGCTTGTTTGTAGGCAGCTGAGCCTATCTTCCCTGGTCTCTTCCTCTCCTTTTTCTTGGGCTGACTTCCAGACCCTTCCTTAACCCCTGCCGTAGTGTTGTCGGGCTAAGCACTGTACGACCCCCTGCATCTTCAGGCGTGTCCTGTGAGGATTGCATGAAGAGAGACTTCTTGCAATCCCTGCTAGGACGTTCCTGCCCGGGCAGATCATCCATATCCTCATTAGCATACTGATAGCCCGAGTTGTCATATGGCTGACTCATCATATCTAAGTCACCGTCATAGGCGCCTGTATTGAGGAACCGAAGATGGTCCTCCTCCATCTCATCATCCATTCTTTGTTCTACGGGGGCGATTACATCAGCCACTATTGGACCCCCTTCATCACGTCGTTCGCCGCTCTCACCCGGCACTACAGGCGCTGGTAATTGCGTAGGCGGGGTGGTGGTGTCCATACCTGCTTGTTGATGTGTGGTTATTGGTGTGCTCTCGGCCGGCTCCAGACGAAGAAGATTCTTCGGCCATAGCAGCACCCAACCCTTGCAGCTTCCAATCCGCGACGGGGTCTCGTCGTCCTCTCCCCCTAGCCGTACTGGAGGAGGCAAATCCTCATGCCCCGATTTCACACTCGACAAGGTAACCCTGAAGTGCCCATCGGGCATCGGCTGGCCGTGGAACGTGAGTTCCAAGAGCTTCGTTATCACCCCCTTTCCCACGTCCACCTTCTGGCCTTTGATCAAGTAGAGTATGGTGCACGTGGTTTCGTCGGCCTACAAACACATGTCTGGAGCGTAAAACATCCGAAAGGCAACGAAAATGGAATATTCTAGATATATGTTAGTGCAACATGTAATTACCGTGAGGGCGTCGAGCTCAGCCAAAGACGAAGGCCCGCCTAGCGTGCCAGAGACTGAGGACGGGCTGCTATGAGCCGGTGCGGGAGCAGGCCCGGTTGCGTGAGCAGGTGATGGTGCGGTGGTGTTGTTCACCGAGTTGCTCCCGACGAAACTGGGCATGGGGAAATCATGTACCGTCTTGTCTGGATTTTCCTTCGTCCAGTTGATGATAGGCGGGATCAAGTTAGTAGCGAAATCATTTCTGCAGGCATGTACAACTGCATCGACTGCCTGCTGTAGCAACTCATTTTTCTCCTCGGCTGCTTTTTCCGCGTCCTCAGCTGCTTTTTTCTCAAACGCAAGCTTCACCTTCTCGTCGATGTCCGCCTGACTAAACTTCTTTTTCTGCTTCTTGGATTTCGGGCCCTCGTTGTAAAACACCTTCCACGTGGAGCCATCTCCGGCGCCGTGCACACGTCCATATTGCGGCCGCTGGCCCAAAGGGAGTCCCTTAAGTTCGTTCAAGGCCTGGTTGAGAGGGGTGTCCCACTTGGGCCTCATCGGTGAAGTAGGGCTTTCAGCTGCAAGCTGGTGTTGCTTCTCCTGCAGAAGGAACGTGAACCGTTTACGAATGTGTAGTCGACTTGATCAGAAGCTAAATGTAAGGTGGTAAATGAATAATTACCAGTATTCTAATCAATTTCCTCGTGATCTGGTCCGTGTAAAAAACCTTATTTTCCTTGTACCACTTGTAGCGGGCCCTGATGAAGTCACGCTCCAAGGGGTTGGTGAACTTCGCGAAGGGGTCTGGGAGACCCGCGGCTTCACGTTCCGCGTACTCCTTATCCCATATGGGCCTTTTTTCAAGGTAGCCACGGCTTCCGTGGCGATGCTTCCCCGTGTTCCTTTGCCGAAGGCTCTTGAATTTCACAGCCTTAGCCTTGGCTGCCTCGGTAGCGCAAGTGTCCTTGAACTTTTTGAACTCCTCTTCCGTAAGTGTTGGATTTTCCTCCAGAATCTTGGACATGGGTTCCTCAGCCTCAATAGCTCGTTTCACCCTCCCTTTCCAGGAGGCCAAATCATTGCTGAACATGCCCATGGCGTGATTGTTAATCTTTTTCATCTTCGGATCATCCCACGGTTGTTCTATGCTATCATCCCGGTCGGGGAACTTGAATCTCTTGTGCAACTTCGTCAGGAGCAACTGCCTCAAATGTTCTTTACTCCTTAAGTCATCGTCGTTGATGCTCGCGCATTCCCGTAGGATGCATCCTACTTGGTTCCCATAGCACTTGCGAGGTTCTTCCGGCTCTAATGGCTCAAACTTGCCAGGGGCCATCTTTGTGATCACCAGTCGTCCGATGCCGAGTTTGTTAGGTTTTCGTATCCTCTGCTTCTTCTGCTTCTTCTTTTCGGTAGCGGCATCGGCGCCGGTACCTTCCCCGCCGGTATCTTCCCCGCCGGTACCTTCCCCGTCGGTCTCGGCGCCGCCATCGGTGCCGGCGCCGTCGGTGTCGATGTCGGCGTCAGTACCATCAGCGAGGCCGACCTGCAAACCTTGACTGTGCTTAGCAGACAAAAAGTCGAGGTACTGTTGTTCACCCTCATAATCCATCTCGTCTGCATCTTGGTTAGAAGGCCCGGTTTCTTCGTTGTTCGACATGTTTCCTATGATTAAGTCTCCTCGTTTAATTCTAAAACTATAAAAAAAATGAGAAATGACATAAAAAAAGATCTATGTTTGCCAGAATGCCGTTTCCCAACAAATCCCGGCACTCGATATGCCTACTTTCTAGCACAAGTCATGCCAAAATTCACGGAAAATTTCGGCATGACCTTTGCTAAAAAGTGGACATATCGAGCGCCTGAAATTCACCGGAACGGAAATGAATCAACATTCCGGCGAAACATAGGCCACTCGGATCATTTACCCTGCACATAATCATCATTTTCCAAATATGACATGTCCAAAACATCACATGTCCAAATATGACATGTCCAAAATCCAAATATGACATGTCCAAATCACATGTCCACATATCACATGTCCACTTCAAATTCTGTTTTTTTTAAATAGCAACAATTGCTTTAACTAAAAAATTTAAATAGCAACAGTTGCTTTAACTAATCTGTCCACTTCAAATTCTGTTTTTTTAAATAGCAACAATTGCTTAAACTAAAAAATGTAAGAAACCTATATAATCAATTCTGTTTTTTCTTTTAACTACACCTAAAACACGTAACCCTAAATTTCTGTCCTAATTTGACGAAGAACCTAATTAACCTACTGCCCTAACTAACTAGGGTTCATACTAACTAGGGTTCATAATATAGCCAAATTAACCTACTAGCAGAGAGAGGAGGAGCGGTGGGGGGCTTATAGAGGGTGCAGGGGCAAGGAGGCAGGCCCGACGACGGCCAAGGTTGGGAGGGGAGGAAGCAGAGGAGGGAGGCGTGGCGCGCCGGGGCCGGCGTCGGGGGCGTGGGCGAGGTCGCCGGGGTCGGGGGGCGAGCGCCGGGGTCGGGGGCGAGGGCAGGACTCCGGCGAGGTCGAGGGCGAGGGCAGGGTTCCGGCGCTTGAGGCAGGGGCATGGGCCAGGTCGCTGGGGTCGGGGGGTCGCGGGCGAGCGCCGGGGTCGGGGGCGAGGGCAGAACTCCGGCGAGGTCGAGGGCGAGGGCGGGGCTCCGGCGCTTGAGGCAGGGGCGCGGCGAGGGCACGGGCTCCGGCGGCGACGAGGGGGGAGAAGAGAGAGTGGAGATTTGGGGGAAGCAAAGGCGGGAAGCCCGCTGGGGGGGGTTAAGTCAACATAGCAGTAGTGCGTTTCTCCAAGAAGCGCTACTGCTATCACAGGTAGCTATTGCGCATTTCTCCAAACGGCGCTACTGCTATTTTGACTAGCTATAGCTGTTTTTCGGGAAAGCGCTACTGCTATAACCAGTACCTATAGCAGTTTTTCTGTTTGTTTCTTCTATTGTCTTTTCCTTTATTTTCTCTTCCTTTTCTTTTCTTCTTTTTCTTTTCTTTTCTTTTCCTTTTTTCCGAGAGCAGGAACGAAGGGAAGGTGATACAATGTATATAACTAAGGCGATATATATTGCATCATTTGACGGTTAAGTATGTATACAAAATAGGAACATATATATTACATCATTTGACCCATGCATAACGGTTAGTGTGTACACAAAATAGGAACATATATATTACATAATTTGACCGATAACGGTTCCTCAGCATCGATGTTTTCGTGTTTGAGTGAGCTTCTTTCCCTTCTTGTTCGTTGAAGAATAATTGAGCCCCTCATTGTGACTTTTCCTTTTCCATGGAGTACGATCTTTCTTAGGTAATGTAGTATTGATTCTTCTTTTGACGTATACTTCATCGTCATCGTCATCTTCCCTCATTGGGTTGCCGTACTGGTCGTAGTCTTCCTCATTGGCGACTCCATCCATTCCAATGATGTTCCTTTTGCCTCTCCTCATGACAACACGGCTGGGATTGCACGGGTCGGTTATGAAGAAGCATTGTGTCACGTGCTTAGCGTGTACCCATGGCTCGTTTTTTGTGATAGCGTTCACGGTACCACTCTTGGCGTCGGGTATAGTCATGGTAGTGAAATACCGGTTTTCTCTTTCGACATTCTTAGCCCATCTGACACGGAACATCGTCGCGTTGTGTAGTCCAGAGTAGTCAAGCTCCCAGATCTCCTCGACCCTTTCGTAAAATCTCTGAGTTGCGGCGTTGTCACTGTCGGTCATGCATTCCATCGTCACCCCTGAGTTCTGATCATCACTGTCCATATCTTTGGCCTCCGTGTAGAACGTGTATCCGTTGATATCGTATGCCTGATAGGTGACGAGGTTGGGCGAGGGGCCATGTGCTAAGGCGTATATGAGCAATCCGTCCTTAGAGCCCTCTTCCGGGGGATTAGCAATAATATGCTCTTTGAACCAATGCAGGAAAGTGGAGTTGTTCTCTCTAGTAACTTCGGCGTCCGTCCTGCATACCCCCCGGTCACGATACTTCTTTGCGATAGTTTCTGTGTGCAGTGTCACGAAAGGATCTACATGGTGTAGGTGTTGTAGAACTACCAAGTTTGCTCTGTCAAAGTCGTTGCGTCGATCTGAGTAGGCCACATGCAGTTCCCTGCGACCGTTGGAGTGACCTTCTCCTTCGAGCCTCCCATCGTGCTTGTTAACGGGCAAACCAACACCAGGCGGCCGGTCTGCGCCATATAGAAAATCTCGCAGAAAGAGATGCACTCTTGTGTCAGATAGCCCTGGACGATGCTTCCATCCAGACGGGACATGTTACGAACGAATCCTTTGATGATCCCATTCATCCTCTCAAACGGCATCATGTTGTGCAGGAATGACGGCCCCAGGTCTATTATGTCGTCCACAATATGGACACACAGATGCACCATGACATCAAAGAACGCGGGCAGGAAGTACATCTCAAGCTCATTTAGTATGACAACAATCTCTTCCTGTAGCCTTCGGAGCTGCTTCACACTGATCGACTTTCGAGAGATGACGTCGAAAAAGTTGCAGAGACTAATAAGCGTGTCACGGACGTGCTTGTCCATTATCCCTCTAAGGGCAACAGGTAGTATCTGCGTCATCATCACATGACAGTCATGGGACTTAATCCCGCTGAACCTTTTCTTCTTCGTGTCTAGATATCTGCTTATCTTGCCACAGTAACCGAAACTAACTTTGATTCCGGTAAGGCACTTGAAGAATTGATCGATCTCAGTCGGACTTAAGGTGAAGCAAGAAGGGGGGCAATAATCCTCTTCCTTTACTTTTTTTCCCTTCTTCTCCCGCGCCTCTGTCTCCGTCTCTGTCTCCTCTGACTTTTTACGGGGCGGCATGTGCAGATCTGCCAAGATCTCCAAATCTTGCAAGTCTTTTCTTGCCTTCGGCCCATCCTTGGTCTTATCCGGCATGTTCATCAGTGTCGCAAGCAAGCTCTCAAGGACATTCTTATAGATATGCATTTGATCAAGGCAATAAGGCGTGTCGAGTTTGTGCCAGTACTCCAAGTCCCAGAAAACAGACCTCGTCTTCCATACCTTCAGCAGCGGCTCCGGCGCCTTTTTCATCGTCTTTCCCGGCGCGGGGCACTGTTCCCAGTTTTTCAACAGCTCATCGATTTCGGCGCCGCTCCGCTTACGTGGAGGTCCTCGATGCTCAGCCTCACAATTGAATAGATCTCCACGGTTTCTCCACAGGTCGTCCTTCTCGAGCCATCTTCGATGCCCCATGTACACGATTTTCCCAGACCCACCATCTTTCCTTGACGTTAGCTACTGAGACGTCGTATCATCCATGCACCGCTTGCATCCGCAATATCCATGGCACACCTGTCCTGCGACATATCCGTAACCGAGATAGTCGTGCACCGTCGTGATCAACACGGCTCTCATATAGAAATACTCGCCTTTGCTGGCGTCCCATGTCTTGGCCGGTGTTTTCCATAACGTGTCTAACTCCTCTTGAAGTAGCCCCGGATACAGATTAATATTATTTCCCGGTTGTTTCGGCCCTTGAATCAGCATGCTCATGTGTATGTACTTCGACTTCATGCACAACCAGGGGGAGGTTGTACATCCATACAAACACGGGCCATGTGCTATGGTTGGTGTTCTGGTTGCCAAACGGATTCATGCCATCGGTACACGCGCCGAGCACGATGTTCCTTGCATCACATGCGAAATACCGATATTCACCGTTGAACGCTCTCCACTGGCTTCCATCCATGACGTGTCTCAGCTTCGGATCATCTCCATCGTCGGGCTTCTTCCTCTCCACGTGCGAGCGCACGAGCTTTGCTTCCTTGGGATCTACGAAATACCGCTGGAGACGGGGAGTGATTGGTAAGTACCATACAACTTTCTAGGGAGATTTCTTCCCGGCCTTCTTGTATCGAGAAGCATTGCACACCGGACAGCTTGTTTTTTCCGCGTGCTCCTTTCGATAAATTATGCAATCATTGATGCATGCATGGTATCTAACGTGCGGCAGATCAAGAGGGCACACGATCTTCTTGGCCTCATCCACACTAGTAGGACACAGATTCCCCGCGGGAAGAACATCCTTTAGGTACTTGAGAAGCTCATCGAGGCTAGTGTCGGTCCATTTGTTTTTAGCCTTCGTCTTCAGGAGTTCGAGCGTGAAACTCAAACGGGTCACCTCAGGATTGCAACCATGATACAATGGAGTGTTCGAGTCTACCACCAGTTGCTACGTAGCTTGGCCTCCTCTCTAGAAGCAGCTCTCTCAGTACTCGTCTCCTTGCGAAGCAGTGCTTGAACATGAGGGTCCCGCACGATTGAACTTAGTACCGACGAATTCTGCGGCGTGGAGTCCACATTTTCTCCGCCGCCATGTCCGGCCCCTTCTCCGCCTCCATGTCGTCCGGCCTCTTCCCCGCTGCCATGTCCGGCCCCTTCTCCGCCGCCATGTCCGGCCCCTTCCCCGCCGCCATGTCTGGCCCCTTCTCCGCCGCCATTATCGCCATTATCATTGCCTGCCCCGTCGGCGTCCTCAACATCATCATCCTCATCTTCAATTATCCACCGAGTATAGCCATCCATGAAACCAGTCATGAGCAGGTGCGCCATCACACGACCATCGTCATAGGGGTCGAGCCAAGCTCGTCCTTTGCATCTTCGACACGGACATAAAACCGCTGTCAGGTTATTTTCTTTCATGTCCTGCACCGCCGACCGCAACCACCTGTCCACCATCGTTCCACTGACCATCATGAACGCCTGCACGGTAATAATAAACAAATTGATTATAAAAATGCATGCATGCATCAAAGTCATACAAAAATTCGGCATGAGCTTCCCTAAAAATAGGACATATAGAGTTTGCCCGGAATTCGCCGAAACAGAAATAAATCGACATTTCGGCAAAACATAGGCAACTCACAAGCACAATTCGGCGGCAACTCATGCCACAAACACAATTTCCATCATATCGCCCGATTATGTCATATCGCAGACATACACATATTTCCATTCTTGCAAAAGCATAAATTTTTAATCACCTATCTCGAGATCGAGCACGGTGATGATGATGTCGATAGGTGTCGCCACACACACCTATGGAATGATCAAAAGTGGACAAATGTCTTCTTGACAAGGCTATAGATCTAGTTAGGGAGGTACATAGGTCACTTCACTAAATGCTAGCTAGATCTACCTAGGTAGCTAGTTTGGGAGCACTAGTAGAAAACAGACCTTTCATCCAATGCATTAGTCCCGGTCTGGTTACTAGCTGGTACTAAAGAAGCTATTAGTCCCGGTTCGTGCCGGCGACCTTTAGTACCGGCTCGTAAGGAACATTTAGTACCGGTTGGTGTCACGAACCGGTACTAAAGGGGGCGTGCCAGGCTTTTGGTCAGACCGGGCCCCGCGTGCCTCTTTAGTACCGGTTCATGGCACGAACCGGTACTAAAGGTTGCCCTTTAGTACCGGTTGGTGAGACCAACCGGTACTAAAGACTTGGGCCCCGTGTGGCAAGCTTTTGGTTAGACTTGGGCCCCGCGTGCCTCTTTAGTACCGGTTCGTGGCACGAACCGGTACTAAAGGCCCTCTAGAACTGGTCTGAAATTTGTCTCTACCCCCCCCCCCCCCCCCCGTGTATCGCCATTTCAGTTTTGAAAAAAACAAAAGAAAATGATAAAAACTTCAAAAATTAAAATCCTTCGAGATGTAGTTATGTTAATACATCTATTAGTTAGGAAAATAAAAAAACATAAATTTCAACATGTTTTGCAAAAAAATGTTATGAAAACGTAAAACGGTTGTAACTTTTGCATACGATGTCGGAAAAAAACGTATAATATATCAAAAATGTTCAGAACGAAAATCCGCATCCGAATTTGACTGCCTACGGCCGTTGTGCAATTTTTAGAATCCTCAAATTCTAAAAGGAAAAAAAGTTATGCTCAAACTTCAGTTTTTTCGAATTTTGGTTAAATCTGGTCAAACTACTTATTCAAGAATATTAGTGTTACTAAATAATTATTCAAGAATATTAGTGCTGCTAAATAATTATTTCAGTTTTTTGAATTTTGGTCAAATCTGGTCAAACTGCGGTCAAACTATGGTCAAACTATGGTCAAACTACTTATTCAAGAAATATTAGTGTGTTACTTAATAATTATTGGTTTTAAGAATAATAGTTTCAAACTCAAACGGTGTAACGTGCGGCTTCATGCTCAAGTTCTACTCCTAAGGGTTAATAGGATTGACAGCTTACTATTGTCAGGAAAACAACAAGTGCAGACTTGGAAACAAGGGGGAATAGAACTCGAAAGTTAAGCGTGCTCACGCTGGAGTAGTGAGAGGATGGGTGACCGGTCGGGAAGTTAGACGATTTGGAATGATGAGGGGTGATTATAGATTAGAAATCAAATTGAGCAGTGATGAGGGGTAGTTAAAAATTAAATTCAAATAATTCAGAAATTTGAAAATCGAACAAAAAAAATTTCCAAAAAAAATTCTTTAGTACCGGTTGGTATCACCAACCGGTACTAAAGGTCCTCCACCACCAGCCCACGCAGGCAGCCACGTGGAGGGCCTTTAGTACCGGTCCGTGGGCCAACCGGTACTAAAGGTCTGGACCTTTAGTCCCGACCCTTTAGTACCGGCTGGGGAACCGGTACTAAAGGCCCTTCCCGACCGGGACTACTGATCGACATTCTACTAGTGGAGGAGACAAGTTCAACTAGTGGAGGGGGAAGGAAAAAGAGAAAGGAGATGCATTAATGGAGGTTGGTGTAGTTAGCTAGGAGTAATAAAGAGAGAGAAAGATAGGTCACTTCACTAAATGCTAGCTAGATCTACCTAGCTAGCTAGTTTGGGAGGAGACAAGTTCAACTAGTGGAGGGGGAAGGAAAAAGAGAAAGGAGGTGCATTAATGGAGGTTGGTGTAGTTAGCTAGGAGTAATAAAGAGAGAGAAAGATAGGTAGAAGAAGGAGAGTAATGGGGGGGAGAAGTAGTGAGGAAGAAGCAAAGTGAGGGAGAGAGGAGGTGGGAGCTAGGGGAAAGTGAGGAAGAGAGGAGGGGAGGGGGGAGGAAAAAGGTGGTATGGCTGCGGCTTAGCAGTAGCGCTGGGAGCAAAACACGCTGCTGCTAATAAGATAGCAGTAGCGCTCCTTTGTCACACGCGCTACTGCTAAGCGGGGCCCGCCATGTGGCCAGTTTCAAAATTAGCAGTAGTGACATGAAAAAAAAGCGTGCTACTACTATTACATTAGCAGTAGCGCGGTTATCTTGGGCGCACTACTGCTAAACCTAGCGTGGCGGGAACGGTCGGTCAATTTTAGTAGCAGCGCGGTTCTACCGAGCCGCGCTCCTGCTAAGTTGTTAGCAGTAGCGCCTGTATGCAAACCGCGCTACTGCTAATTAGCAGTAGCGCCCCATCCTGTCCTGCGCTGCTGCTAAGATTCTGTGTATAAGGTTTTCCCTAGTAGTGTGGTTAGTCATAAAATCCTACATAAAACTTGTAGATCACTGAATATGATATGTTTGATTCCTTGCAATAGTTTTGCGATATAAAGATGGTGATACTAGAGTCATGCTAGTGAGTAATTGTGGATTGGTAGAAATACTTGTGTTAAAGTTTGTGATTCTCGTAGCATGCACGTATGGTGAACCGTTATGTGACGAAGTCGGAGCATGATTTATTTATTGATTGCCTTCCTTTGTGTGGAGGTCGGGATCACGCGATGGTTAACTCCTACCAACCCTTCCCCTAGGAGCATGCGTGTAGTACCTTGTTTCGATGACTAATAAATTTTTGCAATAAGTATGTGAGTTCTTTATGACTAATGTTGAGTCCATGGATTATACGCACTCTCACCCTTCCACCATTGCTAGCCTCTCTAGTACCGCGCAACTTTCGCCGGTGCATTACACCCACCATATATCCTTCCTCAAAACAGCCACCATACCTACCTATTATGGCATTTCCATAGCCATTCCGAGATATATTGCCATGCAACTTCCACCGTTCCGTTTATTATGACACGCACCATCATTGTCATATTGCTTTGCATGATCGTAAGATAGCTAGCATGATGTTTTCATGTCTTGTCCGTTTTTTTTATGTCATTGCTATGCTAGATCATTGCACATCCCGATACACCGCTGGAGGCATTCATATAGAGTCGTGTTTTGTTCTCGTATCGAGTTGTAATTCTTGAGTTGTAAGTAAATAAAAGTGTGATGATCATCATTATTAGAGCATTGTCCCATGTGAGGAAAGGATGATGGAAGCTATGATTCCCTCACAAGTTGGGATGAGTCTCCGGACTTTACAAAAAAATAAAAGAGGCCAAAGAAGCCCAAATAAAAAAAGAGGCCAAAGAAGCCCACCAAAAAAAACAAAAAAAATGAGAGAAAAGAGAGAAGGGGCAATGCTACTATTCCTTTTTCCACACTTGTGCTTCAAAGTAGCACCATGATCTTCATGATAGAGAGTCTCCTATATTGTCACTTTCATATACTAGTGGGAATTTTTCATTATAGAACTTGACTTGTATATTCCAATGATGGGCTTCCTCAAATTGCCCTAGGTCTTCGTGAGCAAGCAAGTTGGACGGACACCCACTTAGTTTTCAGTTTGAGCTTTCATACACTTATAGCTCTAGTGCATCCGTTGCATGGCAATTCCTAATCACTTGCATCGATATCGATTGATGGGCATCTCCATAGCCCATTAATTTGCCTAGTTGATGTGAGAATATCTCCTTCTTTTTGTCTTCTCCACAACCTCCACCATATTCTATTCCACCTATAGTGCTATATCCATGGCTCACGCTCATGTATTGCGCGAAAGTTGAAAAAGTTTGAGAATACTAAAGTATGAAACAATTGCTTGGCTAAAACCAGGGTTGTAAATGATTTAATACTTTGTGTGATGAAGATGGAGCATAGCCAGACTATATGATTTTTTAGGGATAACTTTCTTTTAGCCATGATATTTTGAGAAGACATGATTGCTTTATTAGTATGCTTGAAGTACTATTGTCTTAATGTCAAATGATAGACTATTGCTTTGAATCACTCGTGTCTTAATATTCATGCCATGATTAGATTATATGATCAAGATTATGCTAGGTAGCATTCCACATCAAAAATTATCTTTTTTATCATTTACCTACTCGAGGACGAGCAGGAATTAAGCTTGGGGATGCTGATACGTCCCGGTCGTATCTATAATTTTTGATTGTTTCATGCCAATATTCTACAACTTTCATATACTTTTGGCAACTTTTTATACTACCTTTTGGGACTAACATATTGATCCAGTGCCCAGTGCCAATTCCTGTTTGTTGCATGTTTTTTGTTTCGCAGAAAATCCATATCAAACGAAGTCCAAACGGGATAAAAACTTACGGAGATTTTTTTTGGAATATATGTGAATTTTGGGAAGTGGAATCAACAGAAGGTGGTGCCCGAGGGGCCCACAAGCCATAGGGGTGCGCCCCAGGGGGTAGGGCGCGCCAGGGTGGCTTGTGGCCCCCCCTTATGGCGGTTGGTCCCTTCTTTCGCCGCAAGAAAGCTAATGTCCGGATAAAAACAAGTTAAAATTTCAGCCCAATCGGAGTAACGGATCTCCGGGAATTTAAGAAACGGTGAAAGGCCAGAATCTGGGAAGGGAGAAACAGAAGGAAACAGAGAGAGAGATCCAATCTTGGAGGGGCTCCCGCCCCTCCGCTGCCATGGAGGCCAAGGACCAGAGGGGAAACCCTCCTCCCATCTAGGGGGGAGGCCAAGGAAGAAGAAGAAGGAGGGGGGCTCTCTCCCCCTCTCTCCCGGTGGCGCCGGAACACCGCCGGGGCAATCATCGTGTGACGGCGATCTACACCCACACCTCCGTCATCTTCCCCAACATCTTCATCGCTTTCCCCCATCTATATTCAGCGGTCCACTCTCCCGCAACCCGCTGTACCCTCTACTTGAACATGGTGCTTTATGCTTCATATTATTATCCAATGATGTGTTGCCATCCTATGATGTCTGAGTAGATTTTTGTTGTCCTATCGGTGATTGGTGAATTGCTATGATTGGTTTAATTTGCTTGTGGTTATTTTTCTGTCCTTTGGTGCCCATCATATGAGCGCGCACGTGGATCACACCATAGGGTTAGTTGTATGTTGATAGGACTATGTATTGTAGGGCAAGGGCGATAGCTGATACGTCTCCAACGTACCTCTAACTTTTGATTGTTCCATGCTATTATATTATCTGTTTTGGATGTTTTATATGCATTAATATGCTATTTTATATTATTTTTGGGACTAACCTATTAATCTAGAGCCTAGTGCCAGTTTCTGTTTTTTCCTTGTTTTTGAGTATTGCAGATAAGGAATATTAAACGGAGTCCAAACGGAATAAAATCTTTGGAATGATTTTTCTTGGACCAGAAGAAACCCAGCAAACTTGGAGATGAAGGCAGGAGAGCCGCCGTGTGGCGACAAGCCACAGGGGCGCGCCCCCCTGGCTTGTGGCCCCACGGCAGCCCTCCTAACCCTATTCTTCGGCCTATAAATTCCCAAATATTTCCTGGATACTAAAAAGAGCCATGAAAATACTTTTCCGCCTTCAGAAGCCTCTGTTCCCGTGAGATCCAATCTTGGAGCCTTTTCCGGTAATCTGCTGGAGGGGGATTCGATCACGGAGGGCATCTACATCAACTCCATTGCCCCTCCGATGATGCGTGAGTAGTTTACCACAGACCTTCGGGTCCACAGCTAGTAGCTAGATGGCTTCTTCTCTCTCTTTGTTCTTCAATACCATGTTCTTCATGATCTTCATGGAGATCTATCAGATGTAATACTCTTTTGCGGTGTGTTTGTCGAGATCCGATGAATTGTGGGTTTATGATTAGATTATCTATGAATATTATTTGAATCTTTTCTGAATTCTTATACGCATGATTTCATATATTTGCAAGTCTCTTCGAGTTATTGGTTTGGTTTGGCCAACTAGATTGGTAATTCTTGCAATGGGAGAAGTGCTTAGTTTTGGGTTCAATCTTGCGGTATCCTCACCCAGTGACAAAGTAGGGGTAGCGAGGCACGTATTTGTATTGTTGCCATCGAGGATAAAAAGATGGGGTTTTCATCATATTGCTTGAGTTTATCCCTCTACATGATGTCATCTTACCTAATGCGTTACTCTGTTCTTCATGAACTTAATACTCTAGATGCAGGCAGGAGTCGGTCGATGTGTGGAGTAATAGTAGTAGATGCAGAATCGTTTCGGTCTACTTGACACGGACGTGATGCCTATATGCATAATCATTGCCATGGATATCTTCATAATTATTCGCTTTTCTATCAATTGCTCGACAGTAATTTGTTCACCCACCGTATTATTTTCCTTCATGAGAGAAGCCTCTAGTGAAACCTATGGCCCCCGGGTCTATTTTCCATCTTATACTTTCAGATCTAAAACCAAAAATACCAAAAATATCTCGCTGCATTATTTTTACTTTTGTTTTAGTTTCCGATCTAGCAATCTATCATACCTATCTCTATCAGATCTCATCCTTGCAAATAACCGTGAAGGGATTGACAACCCCTTTATAGCGTTGGGTGCAAGTGTTTCATTATTTGTGTAGGTACATCTATTGGGGACTTGCTTGTATCTCCTACTGGATTGATACCTTGGTTCTCAACAACTGAGGGAAATACTTATCTACTTTGCTGCATCACCCTTTCCTCTTCAAGGGAAAACCAACGCATGCTCAAGAAGTAGCAAGAAGGATTTCTAGCGCCATTGCCGGGGAGATCTACATCAAGCCTACCAAGTACCCATCACAAACTCATCTCTTGCATTTACATTATTTGCCATTTGCCTCTTGTTTTCCTCTTCCCCACTTCTAAAATGATTTTCAGAAAATACCAAAAAGATTTGCCTTTTTATTCGCCCTCCTTTTCGTTTGCCCCTTTCTCACTTGTTTCTATGACTAGCGTTACTACCTCCCCTTTGTCACCAGATTTTGAAGTTCTATACTTCAAACAAAAACAAGGGGAAAATTTGAAAGATGCCTGGTATAGGCTAATGGAATCTTATCGTATCTCCAACCTAAAAGGAGATGCAAAGGTTTTTCTTAGAAATTTTTACATTGGCTTGGCTTTGCATCATAGAGAGCTCTTAGATTTCGCCTCAAAAGGGAATTTTATTGAACTGGATACGAACGCTGCTTATGAAGTTTTGGAGGGGATTTTGTGGGTTCCTCCACAAAAAAGGGGTTTGTTTTCTCAGAAGAGGGAGTTCAAATTCTCGACAAATTGAGTGACTTACATAAGCACTTGGTCGAGTTACAACAATATCACGAACCCCTTAAACATATTAGTGGAAACCTCAATCGGTTGAATACGTTGATTACTGTTTGCAATAAGCGTTTGGATATTTTGGATATTAAGATGGTTTCTTCTCCTACAAACCCAGGGGAAAGAAAAGAGCCCCCCGGATTTGAGAAGGCCCTCACAAAAGTTACCAATACCAAAGATGACAACACCTAGATCTATTGCGTTATGCCTAGCTAGGGGCGTTAAACAATAGCGCTTGTTGGGAGGCAACCCAATTTTATTTTTATTCTTTTGTTTTTTCTTCTGTTTTTGAGTTCTGAACACATTATTACCTCCGTAGTAATTGTGTTTTCTTGTTTATATTAGTGTTTGAGCCAAGTAAGACCTTTGGGATGGTCTACGGTGTTTGTTGATTTGATTTTGCTGAAAAACAGAAACTTTTGCTCTCAGTCCAGGAATTTTGTAAATTCACTGGAACGTGCTTTTGATCTGATATTTTTATACAAGATTTATATACAAATTGCCCTGATTTTCCTAAGTTTTCAGAATTTTTAGAGTTACAGAAGTATTCGAAGTCTATAGATTGCTACAGACTGTTCTGTTTTAGACAGATTCTGTTTTCTTTGTGTTGTTTGCTTATTTTGATGTATCTATGGGTTGTATCGGGGGGTATGAACCATGGAGAAGTTAGGATACAGTAGATATTACACCAATATAAATAAAGAATGAGTTCACAACAGTACCTAAAGTGGTGATTTATTTTTCTTATACTAACGGATCTCATGAGTTTTCTGTTGAGTTTTGTGTTGTGAAGTTTTCAAGTTTTGGGTAAAGATTTGATGGACTATGGAATAAGGAGTGGCAAGAGCCTAAGCTTGGGGATGCCCAAGGCACCCCAAGCCATATTCAAGGATACCAAAAAGCCTAAGCTTGGGGATGCCCTGGAAGGCATCCCCTCTTTCGTCTTCAATCCATCGGTAAATTTACTTGAGGCTATATTTTTATTCACCACATGATATGTGTTTTGCTTGGAGTGTCTTTTATGATATGAGTATTTGCTCTTTAGTTTGCCACAATCATCCTTGCTGCACACATCTTTTTGACAGAGACACGCTGAATCATGAATTTGTTAGAATATTTTATGTGCTTCACTTATATCTTTTGAGCTAGGCAATGTTGCTCTAGTGCTTCACTTATATCTTTTTAGAGCACGGTGGTGTTTTATTTTATAGAAATTATTGAACTCTCGTACCTCACTTATATTATTTTGAGAGTCTTTAAAACAGCATGGTAATTGGTTTAGGTTATGAATTTAGTCCTAATATAATGGGCATCCAAGAGGGATATAATAAAAACTTTCATATTAAGTGCATTGAATACTATGAGAAGTTTGATTCCTTGCATATAGTTTTGAGATATGAAGATGGTAATATGAGAGTCATGCTAGTGAGTAATTGTGAATTGGAAGAAATACTTGTGTTAAAGTTTGTGATTCCCGTATCATGCACGTATGGTGAACCGTTATGTAACGAAGTCGGAGCATGATTTGTTTAATGATTGTCAACCTTTGTGTGAGGGTCGGGAGCGCGCGATGGTTAACTCCTACCAACCTCTCCCCTAGGAGCATACGTCTAATGCTTTGTTTCGATAACTAATAGATTTTTGCAATAAGTATGTGAGTTCTTTATGACTAATGTTGAGTCCATGGATTATACGCACTCTCACCCTTCCACCTTTGCTAGCCTCTCTAGTACCGCGCAACTTTCGCCGGTACATCAAACCTACCTTCCTCAAAACAGCCACCATATACTTTCCTCAAAACAGCCACCATACCTACCTATTATGGCATTTCCATAGCCATTCCGAGATATATTGCCATGCAACTTCCAGCGTTCCGTTTTTCATGACATGCACCATCACTTTCATATTGCATATAGAGTCATATTTTGTTCTAGGTATCGAGTTGTAATTTTTGAGTTGTAAGTAAATAAAAGTGTGATGATCTTCATTATTAGAGCATTGTCCCGTGAGAGAAAATGATGATGGAAGCTATGAATCCCTCACAAGTTGGGATGAGTCTCCGGACTTTACAAATAATAAAAGAGGCCAGCGAAGCCCAAATAAAAAAAAAGAGGCCAAAGATGCCCACCAAAAAAATGAGAGAAAGAGAGAAGGGACAATTGCTACTATCTTTTTCCACACTTGTGCTTCAAAGTAGCACCATGATCTTCATGATAGAGAGTCTCCTATTTTGTCACTTTCATATAGCTAGTGGAATTTTTCATCATATGCACAACCACTTAGTTTTCTTTTTGAGCTTTCATACACTTATAGCTCTAGTGCATTCGTTGCATGGCAATCCCTACTCACTCACATTAATATCTATTGATGGGCATCTCCATAGCCCGTTGATACGCCTAGTTGATGTGAGACTATCTTCTCCTTTTTCCGTGCAACCTCCACCATATTCTATTCCACCTATAGTTCTATATATATCCATGGCTCACGCTCATGTATTGCGTGAGAGATGAAAAGGTTTGAGAACATAAAAAGTGTGAAACAATTGCTTGGCTTGTCATCGGGGTTGTGCATGATTTAGATACTTTGTGTGGGGAAGATGGAGCATAGCCAGACCATATGATTTTGTAGGGATAACTTTCTAAGGCCATGTTATTTCGAAAGGACGTGATTGCCTTATTAATATGCTTGAAGTATTACTGTTTTTATGTCAATATTAGACTTTTGTTTTGAATATTATGGATCTGAATATTCATGCCACAATAAAGAATATTACATGGATAAATATGTTAGGTAGCATTCCACATCAAAAATTCTGTTTTTATCATTTACCTACTCGAGGACGAGCAGGAATTAAGCTTGGGGATGCTTGATACGTCTCCAATGTATCTATAATTTTTTATTGTTCCATGCTATTATATTATCTGTTTTGGATGTTTTATATGCATTAATATGCTATTTTATATTATTTTTGGGACTAACCTATTAATCTAGAGCCTAGTGCCAGTTTCTCATTTTTCCTTGTTTTTGAGTATTGCAGATAAGGAATATTAAACGGAGTCCAAACGGAATAAAATCTTCGGAATGATTTTTCTTGGATCAAAAGAAACCCAGCAAACTTGGAGATGAAGGCAGGAGAGCCGCCGTGTGGCGACAAGCCACAGGGGCGTGCCCTAGGGGGGGGGCCCTGGCTTGTGGCCCCACGGCAGCCCTCCTAACCCTATTCTTCGGCCTATAAATTCCCAAATATTCCCTGGATACTAAAAAGAGCCACGAAAATACTTTTCCGCCGCCGGAAGCCTCTGTTCCCGTGAGATCCAATCTTGGAGCCTTTTTCGGTAATCTGCCGGAGGGGGATTCGATCACGGAGGGTATCTACATCAACTCCATTGCCCCTCTGATGATGCGTGAGTAGTTTACCACAGACCTTCGGGTCCATAGCTCGTAGCTAGATGGCTTCTTCTCTATCTTTGTTCTTCAATACCATGTTCTTCATGATCTTCATGGAGATCTATCCGATGTAATACTCTTTTGCGGTGTGTTTGTCGGGATCCGATGAATTGTGGGTTTATGTTCAGATTATCTATGAATATTATTTGAATCTTTTCTGAATTCTTATACGCATGATTTCATATCTTTGCAAGTCTCTTCGAGTTATTGGTTTGGTTTGGCCAACTAGATTGGTAATTCTTGCAATGGGAGAAGTGCTTAGTTTTGGGTTCAATCTTGCGGTGTCCTCACCCAGTGACAAAGTAGGGATAGCGAGGCACGTATTTGTATTGTTGCCATCGAGGATAAAAAGATGGGGTTTTCATCATATTGCTTGAGTTTATCCCTCTACATCATGTCATCTTACCTAATGCGTTACTCTGTTCTTCATGAACTTAATACTCTAGATGCAGGCAGGAGTCGGTCGATGTGTGGAGTAATAGTAGTAGATGCAGAATCGTTTCGGTCTACTTGACACGGACCTGATGCCTATATGCATAATCATTTCCTTGGATATCTTCATAATTATTCGCTTTTCTATCAATTGCTCGACAGTAATTTGTTCACCCACCGTATTATTTTCCTTCATGAGAGAAGCCTCTAGTGAAACCTATGGCCCCCGGGTCTATTTTCCATCTTATACTTTCAGAACTAAAACCAAAAATACCAAAAATATCTCGCTGCATTATTTTTACTTTTGTTTTACTTTCCGATCTAGCAATCTATCATACCTATCTCCATCAGATCTCATCCTTGCAAATAACCGTGAAGGGATTGACAGCCCCTTTATAGCGTTGGGTGCAAGTGTTTCATTATTTGTGTAGGTACATCTATTGGGGACTTGCTTGTATCTCCTACTGGATTGATACCTTGGTTCTCAACAACTGAGGGAAATACTTATCTACTTTGCTGCATCACCCTTTCCTCTTCAAGGGAAAACCAACGCATGCTCAAGAAGTAGCAATAGCAGCTTCAGCCTAGCATAGAAATTGATGCATACGGGATTGAAGGGGGACCAATATATCTTAATGCTATGGTTGGGTTTTACCTTAATGAACGTTAGTAGTTGCGGATGCTTGCTAATTGCTAGCAGTGGCATCTCCCACATAAAACTTGCTATCGGTCTAGTAACGTAGTCAATTGCTTAGGGACAATTCCGCAACTCCTACCACCACTTTTCCACACTCGTTAAACTAACTTAATTGTTACTTCATCTAAACAGCCCCTATCTTTTATTTACGTGTTCTTTATTTTCTTGCAAACCTATCCCGTTACACCTACAAAGTACTTCTAGTTTCATACTTGTTCTAGGTAAAGTGAACGTTAAGCGTGCGTAGAGTTGTCTCGGTGGTCGATAGAACTTGAGGGAATATTTGTTCTAACTTTAGCTCCTCGTTGGGTTCGACACTCTTACTTATCGAGAAAGGCTACAACTGATCCCCTATACTTGTGGGTTATCAATTTACGCCGTCCGTAACCCCCTGCTCCAATCGGCACTCCTGCCTCGTCCCGACCCGGCGGCCTCGCGCCATGCGGCGGCCCATCACAGCCACCGTTCGCTCGCCGGCCCACTCGTCGATCTACGCTGTGCATGTACGGACACCCTGCCGACTATCGTCGTCGGCTTCATCTCGGACCCTGTCGCCATCCTGCCTCCACCGAGTAGCGTCCTCGACCTCGCGTGCGATCGGATTGATCACCCGCCTGCTGCCGCGATCCGCCTCATCCATGCCGAGCTACCGACCTGGCACGTCGGTTGCGCGTGCCTCCGCAGGTCCCGTGAACACTGTCCCAAGTACAGCGCGCCCCTCCACCGATCGAGCACCGGACTGCCGCTGCGTCGCCCTATCGGGCCGCTGCGCCGCCGCCCTGTGGTTCCCCCCGCGGCTACACCAACTCGCACGCTACCACTGCGTCGCCCATTCGGGCCGTAGTGTCGCAGCCCGCGGTCTACTGCCGCTCCGAGGTCGTCCTCTCCAGGTCGTCCCCGTGGCCGCACCGACCCTCGCACTGCCGCTGCATCGCCCCATCGGGCCGTAGCGAGCGTGGCACGTGGTCTCCGCCGCCGCCCGAGGCCATCCCCGCGGCTGCACCAACTCGCACGCCGCCGCTATGTCGCCCCTTCGGGCCATCGCGCAGTGGCACGTGGTCCATGACACCGCCCCGAGGTCTTCCCGCCGTCGACCCGACCCGCGCGCTGCCGCTTCGTCGCCCCCTCGGGGCGTAGCGTCACGGCACGCGATCCACTCCCCGTCCCCGCGTGTCGACCACTACGTGGCATGCGCCGCGCCGCCTCCCTAGGCGCAGGAACGCCACCGTCTGCGCCGGTCTTCGTCACGCTGACAGGTTCTTCCTCGCCTACTTCGAGCATCGCCGCCGCGCTCCTAACCAGCCGTCAGGCCGTCGGCCACCGCCGCTGCTGCCCCCTTAGCCGCCGCCGCCGCGGCTCTTCTTCGGCTGCCGCTGCTGCTACCCCCGTAGCCGCTGCCGCCGCCCGTCCACTCCCTTTGTCTTTGTCCAGCACCAGCTCATCGCCAGCGTTGTCGTCGTCTACCCCGACCACTTCGTCTACTCCGACCACCGCGGGTGACATCGGCCTCCCGCCGATTTACGCCGCAACTGTCGTCGAGTTCTTCTCACTTCATCTACTCCGACCACCGCGGGCGACATCGGCCCCCCGCCGGTTTGCGCCGCAACCGTCGTCGAGTCCTTCTCTGTTAATCTCCGCGACATGGCGTGCCAGTTTGTGCAGGTCCCTGTCTACGCATGCCCGGTGCTGGCAACACTGATGCGTGCCTTCATCCACGACGTGTCCCCAGGGTGGCAAGCCTGGAGCGGCTCTTCGTCAACTTCGTCTTCATTCGTCTACGCATGCCCGATGCTGGCAACACCGACGCGTGCCGTCGTCCACGACGTGTCCCCGGACTTGGCAATCCCGGCGCGACGCGTCTCAACTACGTCATCTTCCCGGCGCACCACTTCTTCGACACCACTGCGCCTATGACTAACTCGGCGCCTCTTTGCGCCCGTGGCTCCACGGCGACTTCCTCGACACCGGCTACCCCGACTCGACATCGACCATGGCATTCTTCGCATGGCTACCTCGACCACGGCTACACCACCCTACGCTCTTGGCTACTTCGACAAACGGCACAAAGGGCTACCGCCTTGCTTAAGCAACCTCGTCGGTTTCTACTCCAGTCACGACTTTCGCGATGCATCGACCGTTACGACTATGGGGGGGATGACCGTCGGCATACCATCGGATTCTTCTCCAGTCTAACCGTCTCCGTCGCTACCATTATGACTGCGGGGGGATGTTGAGTATCGTGATTGTTTAGGAAACATAGATAGATTAGGATTGTTCCTGCCTTGACTTGTACTCCAAGATGATCATGTACTCCTATATATATACCCACGAGGCTAAGCAATACAACAAGTATTTCACCAAACATCTCTCTCCCTTCATCACTCTAGGAGGGGTCTCCGCCGATCCGGCTCGCATGCTGCTCCAGTGCTCCACCGTCGCAGCCGCTGCCGCCACCCGGCCTCAGCCGTGACGTGTGCTGCTCCCCTCGTTGCCACTTGGTAGTGATCTGCCATGACGATGGTGCCTCTATAGCCAGGCAACAGAACCCCTCCGTGCCTCACTTCCTCACCGATGGCGGGGCATCTCAACATCTCACAAAGTGCATGGTGTACACAAATCGATAAACCTTTTTTTGGTCAAAATTGCTCAAAACATAAACCCCGGTAATTATCTCTTTTACTTTTAGTTGGAAATCCCAGTTATCATAATTTGATATTTAGTGCTTTTTGATGTGTACATTTTTGTTTAATTCTCCACCCGCGAACCTCACTCATCGCCTCTGTCTCGTTCCCTTTCGCCGTGTGCCGCCATGGATTTGATCTGCCGTCGGAGCCCACCGCCGCCGCTGCCTGGCCCCAGCCGCGAAGCATGACGCCACTAGTAGAAAACAGGGCTTTGGTCCAGGCCAGAATATTGCATTAGTCCCGGTCGTGTTACGAACCGGGACTAATGGGTGCAACAGTCCCGGTTCGTGAGGACAGGATGCCGGCCAGGCCTCGGCGGGCACCAGTCCCGGTTCGTCTGACCCCTTTAGTCCCGGTTCTAGACACGAACCGGGACTAAAGGTCCTCGCTCCTGGCGCAGCCCCTTTAGTCCCGGTTGGTGGCTGGAACCGGGACTAAAGGGAAGTCTTCTGTCCCGGTTCTAGCCACAAACCGGGACTAAAGATATGCCTATATATATGCTTGCCCCTGCCCGCTCACTCCTCTGTTTTTTGGCCGGCCAGCGTGTGGGAGGTGTGTGCTGCTCTGCTCTCACCTCCTATGCACACGAGGTGTTCGATGAAATGCCCGAGCCACGCTTAATCTTTCTCCTCTCCAAGCTCGACCTCCAAGCTCCATTTTCCCCAAGATTTGTCTAGGTTTGGCGGTCCGTCACGTCCCGTCCCCGTCCTCACCGTCGTCGATCGCCCGCGCCGATCTCGTCGCCAGCACTACCGTGGTGAGCCACTTGTTCTTATCTTCTTTTTGAAAGAAAAAATTCTTACTTGTATGATTTACATAGATACTTGTATAAATTTCTTACTTTTATTATTGTTTGTTATTATATAGTGCCATGGTCATGGTATCCGCCCACGTCGGCCCTCGTCCGGTCTATGATTCGGATGTGGTATATTATCTTTTATAACTATTTGTTCCATTTAGTGTTTATGACAATTGGGCCGACCAACGTGACATAGATGTGTTTATCTAGGAGGTATGTGAACCGGAAATTCCAACCGACCCTCTTGTCGAGAGGTTAAATTTAGTTGAAAAAGAAAACGAGGATTTGAAAGAAAAATTGAAAAGAATTGAGGAGAAGAAGATGAAATTGGACTTGCATGTTGCCGATGTCGTCGATGACCACAAGATCAAGATGGATGCAATGTGCTTGAAGATTAGAAAGATAAGAAAATATGCCATTGATAATGTGGCTTGGTATCATTATGTTGTTGGATCAATTGTTACCTTAGTTGCGATTATGATTGCATTTGTTGTTGTATTTAAATGTTTTACATAGTTGTACGTTAGTTTCAATTTATGTTTTAATTAGATGCTCTAGCGAGCTATATGTTGTTCTATGAGAACTATGTATGAACTTTATGTATTTATTTTTTCAGTAATAACATTTGATCACTACTGTATTTTGGTTTAAATGTGATGATGAACTTGTATTAATTTGGTCACTTCTCTATTCATGATGTTCTGTAATGGTTTCGTCCGAAACACTGAAATGCATGAAAAATAGCAAATGAAGTCAGAAAAGGGTTGAAAAATGATGATGTGGCTTTGAATGGTGCATATTGAATGCAGAAAAAGTCTTGAGTTAAAGTATGTTTAAAAAAATGAAATCCCTTTGTAACAGACGAGTTTTCGTCCGAAACCCTGATACTTCGAAGGAGATTGTCCAGTTTGTACACGAAATGCATCCAATTTTTCCCGTAACCCTCTCAAATTTTTAGCACATGCTATGTAGGTGAAATTATGATACCATACCAACTTTCAACCATTTCAGAGTTCATTTGCGGTGCTTTTCAATTTCAGGGTCATTTTAGCTCGAAATAAATCATGAAATGCATGAAAAATAGCAAATGAAGTCAGATAAGGGTTGAAAAGTGATGATGTGGCTTTCAATGGTGCATATTGAATGCAGAAAAATTCTTGAGTTAAAATATGTTTAAAAAAATGAAATCCCTTTGTAATAGACGAGTTTTCGTCCGAAACCCTGATACTTTGAAGGAGATTGTCCAGTTTGTACACGAAGTGCATCCAGTTTTTCCCGTAACCCTCTCAACTTTTTAGCACATGCTATGTGGGTGAAATTATGATACCATGCCAACTTTCAACCATTTCTGAGTTCATTTGTAGTGCTTTTCAATTTCAGGGTCATTTTAGCTCAAAATAAATCATGAAATGCATAAAAAAATAGCAAATGAAGTCAGATAAGTGTTCAAAAGTGATGATGTGGCTTTGAATGGTGCATATTGAGTGCAGAAAAAGTCTTGAGTTAAAATATGTTTAAAAAAATGAAATCCCTTTGTAATAGACGAGTTTTCGTCCGAAACCCTAATAGTTTGAAGGAGATTGTCCAGTTTGTACACGAAGTGCATCCAGTTTTTCCCGTAACCCTCTCAACTTTTTAGAACATGCTATGTGGGTGAAATTATGATACCATGCCAACTTTCAACCATTTCAGAGTTCATTTGCAGTTCTTTTCAATTTCAGGGTCATTTTAGCTCAAAATAAATCATGAAATGCATGAAAAATAGCAAATGAAGTCAGAAAAGGGTTGAAAAGTGATGATTGTGGCTTTGAATGGTGCATATTGAATGCAGAAAAGTCTTGAGTTAAAATATGTTTAAAAAATGAAATCCCTTTGTAATAGACGAGTTTTCGTCCGAAACCCTGATGCTTCAAAGGAGATTGTGCAGTTTGTACACGAAGTGCATCCAGTTTTTCCCGTAACCCTCTCAACTTTTTAGCACATGCTATGTGGGTGAAATTATGATACCATGCCAACTTTCAACCCTTTCAGAGTTCATTTGCAGTGCTTTTCAATTTCAGGGTCATTTTAGCTCACAATAAATCATGAAATGTATGAAAAATAGCAAATAAAGTCAGAAAAGGGTTGAAAAGTGATGATGTGGCTTTGAATGGTGCATATTGATTGCAGAAAAAGTCTTGAGTTAAAATATCACTACTGGAATTCAGTTATTTGCCATCTGCCAGCTCTTTGCCGTCTGCCAGCTGATGGCAAAGAGGCTGTTTGCCGTCTGTCTTGCCAAAGCAGACGGCAAAGAACCAGCTGATGGCAAAGAGGGTCTTTGCCATCTGCACTTCTTTGCCGTCTGCTGGCAGACGGCAAAGAAATATTTGCCGTCTGCTGGCAGACGGCAAAGACCAAAGTGGGCCCCACGGGGCACGACACTGGCTAGGTCAAGCTCTTTGCCATCTGCCACTTCTTTGCCGTCTCCCAGCAAACGGCAAAGAGGTGAGGGTGGGGCCCACAATGTCACGGCGGGGGCGGGCTAACGGTCATCGTCTTTGCCGTCTGCTGGCAGACGGCAAAGAATTCTTTGCCGTCTGCCAGCAGACGGCAAAGAGGGGGACTTAATTTTCGCCCCCGCGCCCAAAGCCTCTCTCTCTCTCACACATCTCTCTCTTCCTCTCTGTCTCAGCGCCGCCGCCCCGCCCTGCCCTGCCCTGCCCCCGCCGCCGCCCCGCCCTGCCCTGCCCTGCCCCCGCCGCCGCCCCGCCCTGCCCCGCGCTGCCGCCCCGCGCCGCCGCCCCGCGCCGCCGCCCCGCGCCGCCGCCCCGCAGTCTGCCGCAGCGGCCACGCGCCGCCGCCCCGTCGAGCCCCCCCCGGCGAGCCCTCCCCGGCGGCACCCCCCGGCGAGCCCCCCCGACGGCACCCCCCCCCGACGAGCCCCCCGGCGGCACCCCCTCCGGTGAGCTCCCCCACCTCTGCCCTTTTTTTCTGTTTTTCTGTTTTTTTTCCTTTTTTAATATCATGATTATAGATATATATAGATGCTACTGTTAGTAGATAGTAGATGCATCAATTAGGTTAATTAGTTAGATGTTGTTAATTAGGTTTTTTGAGTAGGTTAATTAGTTAGATGCTACTGGTTTCGACATCAATTAGGTTAATTAGGTTAGGAGGAGGAGAAGAAGAAGAGGAAAAAGGAAAGGAGGAAGAAGAAGAAGAAGAAGGAAAAAAAAGGAAGAAAATGAAGAAAAGGAAGAAGAGGAAGAAGAAGAAAAGAAAAAAAAGAGGAAAAACCCCGACCCCGACCCCGACCCGACACCCCGACCCCGACCCCGACACGGCACCCCGACCCCGACACCCCGACCCCGACACGGCACCCCGACCCCGACACCCCCGACACCCCTGACACCCCGACACCACGACACCCAGACACGACACCTCCGACACCCCGACACCCCGACCCCGACACGACACCCCGACACCCCGACCCCGACACGACACCCCGACCCGACACCCCGACCCCGACACGGCACCCCGACCCCGACACCCCGACCCCGACACGGCACCCCGATCCCGACACCCCTGACACCCCGACACCACGACACCCCGACACGACACCCCCGACACCCCGACCCCGACACGACACCCCGACCCCGACACGACACCACGACACCCCGACACCCTGACACGACACCCCCGACACCTCTTCGGCCTCCTGTTGACCGAAAGGGTGCTCTTCGGCCTTCCAGAGGCCGACGGGGTCATATATGTGTGAATTATGAATTAGGTCATATAATTTCTGATTTTGTTATGAAAAACATCATATATATTTGTGTTGATCGGGTGGATTTAAATGTGTAGTTGTTTCGTCGCTGCGCGGGTTTGGTGTTCGACGACCTCCCCGTGCGTTCGACGAGCTCCGCCCCTGTGTTCGTGGGTGAGCACAAATGACATCTCCTCCTCCCCCTTCATTTGCTCTGTTCCGGTCTTCGTTCCGATGAAACTTGCTAGCTGTAGGTAGATTGAATCATCAGTATGCGTGACCACTATGCGTCTCCCGTTCGAAAGGGTTACATCTATAAATATGCATGCATTTGCATATTTATAACCGTGATTCTTTCGAATTGTCCAACGTTATCCATGGACAGCCCGAGTATGTGTAGATTGGGTTCGTTTTCCCATATGCTCTGCTCCGGATCCGATGCAGAATTTCGTCAGTGCCTCCCTGTTGTTCTCCGGGTACACATCCTCTCTGCTTATTGCCGAGACGTGTATCAGGAGAACAGCGGGGAGGTGCTGCCGAAATTTTGCGTCGGATCCGGAGCAGAGCATGGGAAAACGAACCCAATCTACACATACTCGGGTGGGATTAGGACCTATCTTTACCTACTAGCGTCTAGGTTGCATGGACGTAATAAAACTGACAAACTCTATTAACTGATGAATATGGTTTGCTGAATTATGTATATATTTCTTGTGTGTTTAGTAGGTAGGCAAGATGAGTGATCGTGCTTGGATGTACACCGGTCACCCTAGTCAGAAAGAAATGACCATTGAATGGTTAACAAAAACCAAGGGTTTCTGAGCGCCGCATTTGCAAATGGCCAGGAAATAACCTGGTGCCCCTGTGCCCGGTGCGACAACCATAAAAAGTGGACACGGGATGAAATGGGTAAACACTTGCAGAAGTGGGGTTTTACGACTGATTATACGGTGTGGAGATTTCATCGTGAGTCTGCCCAACGTGCCAGAGCTGAGGTGGTTCGTCGTCGCACCGACGAGCATGGTACCGGGATCGAAGACATGGTGCAAGACTTTGATGATGCTCGGGATTCGGACGATGAGATGGAGGAATCTGCAAAGGCCTTCTATGAAATGTTCGAGTCTTCAGAACGTCCTCTCCACGAGCACACTGAGCTTTGTCAGCTGGAATCCATCGCGCAAGTAATGGCTCTCAAGGCTCAGTTCAACCTGGGCAGAGAATGCTACGACGCGATGATGACGATATTTTGACGCTTTCTACCCAAAGGCCATGTATTGCCAGCAAACCTGTACCAGTCGGACAAAATCCTACGTGCGCTTAAGATGCCCTATGAGAAGATAGATGCCTGTGAGAATGGATGTGCCTTATTTAGGCTTGAGTATGCGGGCTTCAACTATTGTCCCATTTGCAAGTCTTCCAGGTATGTTGTGGTAGACAACGGTATGGGTGAGAAGAGTCAGACCAAAATCCTAGTTAATGTTCTTCGGTATATGCCAATCATACCAAGACTTCAACGTCTTTTCATGGTCGAAGAGACGGCCAGACAGATGACGATGAAGATTAATATTAGTAATGTCAGGTATTCAATTATTATTATGTACATATATATTATTAATTAGTTCATGTTATTAGGTATTCAACAAAATGACATTGACTTAGCTTATTTTCCTCGAAAATGACATAATAACCTTACTTAGCTCCAAACTGACATACTTTACCTAGGATAGCTATAAAATGACCTATACTTAGCATTTTTCCTCCTAAATGACTTAATATGCTTAGTTAGCTAAAAAATGGCATAACTACCTAGGATAGCTCCAAAATGACCTATACTTAGCTTCTTTAGTTCATTTATGACATACTTAGCATACTTAGGTAAAAAATGGCATGATAACCTTGGTTTAGCTCCAAAATGACATTGACTTAGCTTATTTTCCTCCAAAATGACAAAATAACCTTACCTACCTCCAAAATGACCGATTTTAACTAGGATAGCTCTAAAATGACCTACACTTGCCATTTTCTTGTATGATTGTATTATTTATATAGTTACTTGTATAATTTTCTTACTTTGTATGATTGTTTCTTATACATAGTGCCATGATCTTGAAATCCGTCCCCGTCGGCCCTCGCCCGCTTTATGATTCGGATGTGGTAAATTCTCTTTTATAACTATTTGTTGCATTTCGCATTTATGACAATTATGGCCATCAAGTTGACATAGAGATATTTTAATCTAGGAGGTATGTGAACCGGAGTTTGCAACCGACCCTCTTGTCGAGAAGTTAAATTTAGTTGAAAAAGAAAATGAGTATTTGAAAGAAAAAATTAAAAGAATTGAAAAAGAGAAGATGACATTGGAGTTATATGTTGCCGATGTCGTCGATGATCACAAGATGAAGATGAATGCAATGCGCTTGAAGATGGATGCAATGCGCTTGAAGATTAAGAAGATTAGAAAATATGCCATTGATAATGAGGCTTGGTATCATTATGCCGTTGGATCATTTGTTACCTTAGTTGCGATCTTCATCGCATTTGTTGTGATGAGGGTACGTTTTCTCTATACTTAGCTTATTTTCCTCCTAAATGGCATAATTACCTAAGTTAGATAAAAAATGAGCTATACTTACGTAAGTTGGCTAAAAAATGGCATCATCCTCGAAAATGACATAATAACCTTACTAAGCTCCAAAATGACCTATTTACCTAGCTTAGCTCTAAAATGACATACACTTAGCATTTTTTCCTAGCTTAACTAAAAAATGGCATTTTTACCTACCTTAGTTAGAAGAAGAAGAAGATAAAGAAGAGGAGAGGAGAAAAAGGAAGAGAAGAAAAAATATTCTTCTTCTTCTTCTTCTACTAGTCTTCTTCTTCTTCTTCTTCTTCTTCTAGGTAGTCTTCTTCTTCTAGTCTTCTTCTAGCTATGGCAGATGGCAAAGCAGCTAATTCCTGTAGTCTTCTTCTTTTTCTTCTTCTTCTTCTAGTCTTCTTCTTCTTCTAACTTCCTTCTTTCCCATTTTGCAGATTTGATTCACTTCACGGAAGCTTGCGTTCATGGAGTCCTTGTCCTTCCATTTTGTTTTGATTTTGTAGGATCAACAATTGACACTGGCATACGTATGTATAGATGAATGAAACTTGCATATGTATGGATGAGACTTGCATATGTTTTGATTTGGTATGTGTTGGATGATCATATCCATATGGCTTGCATATTATTTGCATATGTGTTGTTTATTATGTGGTGGATGAGACATTTTATGCGATGGACTAGACATAATGTTTGCCTTATTATGTGATTCTGAATATATATATATATATATATATATATATATATATATATATATATATATATGTGTGTGTGTGTGTGTGTGTGTGTGAATTTCTGTGCAAATGAATTGATATAAGAGAAAACAGTAAAAACATGGGCTATATAGCCACTTTGCCGTCTGTTAGCAGACGGCAAAGAGGTTTGCCGTCTGCTAGCAGACGGCAAAGATGCCACGTGGCAGCAGCCTGTCTAATCTGGGCTGGCCTATTTGGCCTGTTTGCCGTCTGCGAGCAGACGGCAAAGAGCTTTCTTCTTTGCCGTCTGCTGGCAGACGGCAAAGCGCCTGCGCTGGCCCAGCTGACGCCTGACGTCAGCTGATGTCAGCTGCAGCTCTTTGCCGTCTGCTGGCAGACGGCAAAGCGGCCTTTACAGGCAGCTGTTCGGCTGGACTGTTGGCCGTCTGCTGGCGGACGGCAAAGGCTTTGCCGTCCGCCAGGCATGCCTTTGCCGTCTGCTATGGCAGACGGCAAAGAAGCTAATTCCAGTAGTGTATGTTTAAAAATATGCAAAAAAAGTCTTTTATAAAACTTTAATAGCACAAAGAATGAACTAAAAAGAATCAATTAAATATAATATTCTTCATTAGCAAAAAGAATCAAAATAATATTAACTAAAATTATCATAGTATTTATTTGTTAAAAACTTTAATAGTAAAATGAATTTTCATAAAGTATATTTTGTTACAAGCTTTAATAGAAACTAAAAAGCTTTTATAAAACCCTAATAGCAAAAGGAATCAACTAAAAAGAATCAATAAAAAAAAAACTTACGCAACTATAATTATATAAAATTTATGCAACTAAAATTATATAACTCAAAATAACATATGCAAAAATAATATTAAAAATTTAAAAACATAATATATGCAAAAAAAAGACCCGCCTACTAGGCACCACGGCCTCCATACGACTAGAAACCCTACAAATGGGCCAGGATGCAGGCCCGCAGTGCTAGAAGGCCCAGCAGGGCGTCAAATAGGCATGTACTGCCTACATTAGAGAGGAGCTCGAGAGGGCAGCGGCAGCGGCGCTTATAAACCACTCCGAGCCCCTCTCGACTAGCGAGGTGGGACTAAACTTGTGGCTGCGGGAAGCACAGCCCTTTAGTCCCGGTTGGTGGCTCCAACTGGGACTAATGCCCCCCTTTAGTCCCGGTTGGAGCCACCAACCGGGACTAAAGGTCTCTGCTTCCCGCCCTTTGGGCTGCTAAAATTAACTTTAGTTCCGGTTGGTGGCTCCAACTGGGACTAAAGGGGGGGGCATTAGTCCCGGTTGTAGCCACCAACCGGGACTAAAGGGGGGCTATATAAGCGGGACTTAGCAGTTTTTCCAATCCATCTGGAGTTTCTTCTCTCCTCTCCCCCGACGGCGCCGACGACGACATCGACGCCGCCAGGCTGCCGCATTTTTCCGTCCTCGCCGATGCCCTGCCATCCCTGAGCCCGTTGACCTTCACCGGCGCCGGACCTCCTCGCGCGCTCTCCGCCCCGTCGCCACGTGCCCCCGAGCCGGCCCTCGTCGACGTCGCCGGCCTCTAGCTCCATCGCCGCGCCCCCAGTGAGCTCCCCCCCTTTCCCAAGGCCTCCGCTACCGCCGCCGCCGCCGGCGCCATTGGCACTATATTTGTGTATGGCACTATTTTTTTTAATGTATGTATGTATGTTCATGTATGTATGTATGTATGTATATGTTCTGTATATGTATGGCACTATTTTTTTTTCATGTATGTATGTATGTATATGTTCATGAATATGTATGGCACTATATGTGTATCAAGATGGCAATGGGTCCCAAAACACGCGTCCCTGCGGGTTTTTATCCTATTAGGGGATGGGGATGTGCGCCTTTTTAACCCCGTGGGGCTGTCGTTGGGTAAAGTATAAAACCCGACACGTTTTGCAGGTTCAAACCCGTTTCAGTAATACCCGAACCCGAAACCCGCCATCCCCGTCAAAATACTACGCTAAGCATATTGGGCCATTCAGCCTTCACTAAACCTAGCAATCCCGATCTCGCCTCCCGTAGCCTTCATCTCGCGATTTTGTGTTGCTACAATGTTTGTTTCAATGTGATGGTTTCCCCGTGGGTTTAGAAAACCCGATGGGTTTTGGGGACGGGCAAAAAGCTAGCCCCGCGCACGTTGATGGGGATGGGGACGGGCTTGCGATTTTCTCGTGGGATTTGAGAAGGCAAAATCCAGTGGGTTTCGTCCCCGTTGCCATCTTGATATGTGTATAAATGCAGACTTCGGGAAAACATTCCCGGATGTTATCCCCCTTCACCTATATCGTGTAGTGCCGCGTTAGAACACCCCTAACTCTCTCGGGAATTCAACATATCCCCGATAACTTTGACATGAGGGGGGTGGGGGTCCGCAAGTATCCTCGACGACCATGAGAGAGGCGGTCCGCAAAGTATCCTCTCTCAAAAGATAGGACGACTCATCAGACATGAGGGGGGAGGAGTCCTCGACGATCGTCTGAAACTGACTGTTATAAAACTTGTGAACTTCGCATGATTGTTTCCCACTAATCCATTGCTCATATGCATATGATTCCTTGTTGTGATTAAGTCTATGTTTGCCACAAATCCATCTCTCATGGTTGTATATTGCCATGTTGTAATATTTGCAGAAACTATTGACGACGGAGACTTAGCAAAAGAAGAGTTGTTGGGGGATATAATCCTAGCCGGAGGTGATATCACCTTGTCGTTTCTCAACGAGACCGATGGTGAGGAAAGAGAGGATGGCAGCTCCGGTGAGGAGGAAGGAGATCATGACGGCTCCGGTGATCGAATTGAGGATGAAGGAGATCATGACGGCTCCGGTGATCGAATGGAGAAGGTAGCCTTAACTGCTTCAAAGTCAGGCGAGGTATATATATATATATTAATTAATCCTCTGCTTACTAGATGCATTAATTGTTTTGTATGTACATATATTAACGCTTCTTTCTTCTTTTAATTAGCCATCCGGATCGAGCTCCACTTCGGTAAGGAGACGAGGCCCGAAGAGAAGGTTGGACCCGGAAGAAAGGTACACGATCGAAGAAGTCTCTCCAAAAGGCCAACCGATTGCTCCCAAGCGGACCAATGACAAATTTATACATCAGTGCGGAGTTATTGTTAGGGACAGCGTCCCGATCACTGTCCAAGAATGGAATAAGAAGGACCCTGAAGTTCCTTATGTCCACGATAGACTGAAAGATGATCTTTGGAACATGCTGATGAGAAATTTCAGCCTACCGCCAGAGGAGGATCCGAATAACCCAGTTATACAGCGAAAGGTCAAGGCGTTTGGTCTTAAGAAGATGGCAGAACTATTCAAGAACTGGAAGAAACTATTGAACACAAAGTTTGTTGACAAAGACGAGACTCCGGAATTCATCGATCAATATGAGAAGATAAAAGATTACTGGCCCGAATTTGTGGCCTACAAGAAATCGGAGAAGGCTAAGAAAAGGTCACATATAAATAAGCAAAATGTTGCAAGGAAGCAGTATCACCATGTTACGGGGTCAGGTGGCTACAGTAAAGCCCGGCCTACGTGGGACAAAGCTGAGCATGACCTGCTTGCTAAAGGTGTCCAACCAGCGACATTACACTGGCCAGATCGAGCAAGGACTTGGTTCTTCAGGGTTGGGGGAACTTTGGACCCAGAAAAAGTGAAGTTGGAAGGGACCCAGAAAAAGTGAACTTTGACATTACACTGCTCAACTTGAAATACCCGTCAAAAAGCTTGAGGAAGCAATCATGAAATCGCTGGAAGGGACGTTCGTTCTCGACAGAGAGAAGGACGAGCTATCATTTGCCCTCGGGAATCCTGAACACCCTGGACGAACACGAGGCACATCAGGCTCCGTTCCGTGGAAGGTTGGGTTTCCCGACAGCACTGGTTACAGAAGCCGACAGAGAAAGAAGAAAGAGGAAGCAAGCGAAATGCAGAAGATGAATGCGAGATTAGCGAAACTAGAGGCACTTGAGAGCCAGCGAGCTACCGGCCAACCATCTCAGCGGCACGAAGATCCTTCGTTGGAGACTACCCACGATGCTACCCCACCATCTCAGCGGAGAAGCAGCGTGGCTTCCATGGAGCTCATTCATGCTGATAGCACGGCTCCTCGCTACCCCACGGATGGTATCACGAATAATGAACATTGTGTGCTAATGGCGAAATGCCATAACCTGACCTTGAAGGCGGCGGTCGGCTATGTCTTACCTCCTCGACCTGATGCAGCTTTCCATTGCACTCCGGTTCCAGCTGGCTTTGCTATTGTCGGGGAGGATGAAATAATGGACGGATTTGATGGGCTGGAGCTTGAGTACGCTATAGGTGAAGGGGAGATTCTTCTTCGATATGCCTTAAGGACTACCTGTCTATGGAGAAAGGAACACATCGTGCTTCCATACTGGACGCCGCCTCAGCAGAGTCAGCCGGAGGAGGCCCCGGTGCCTGAGTCGTCTCCGGTGCGTCAGCCGTCTCCGGTGCGTCAACCGTCTCCAGTGCGTCAACTATCTCCGGTGCGTCAATCGTCTCCGCTGCCTGAGTCGTCTCCGGCGTGTCAGCCGTCTCCGCCGCCTCAGCGAACTCCGACGGAGGAGGCTGTCGTGGGAACGATTCCGACAGTACGAAGGGGGTAGGGTAAAGGAGCATGATCTACCGAGATGCATATGGGTGACACGGTATTTTAGCGAGTTCGGGCCTCTCACGGTGGAGGTAACAACCCTACGTCTCGTGCTCCGGAGAGTCTTTGTTTTATCTGAGTATATATCCGGAGATTACAATGCGTGTGGGAGAGAGCGGAGAACGGATCTCCATGCCTAAGCTATGTCTAAGCCTAATGGTGAGAGAGATGAGAGAGAGGAGAAGAATCCGCCCCCCATAGTCTAGTGGTGGGGGGTGGCTTATATAGAGTGCGCCACCCCTTCACCTCCTATGTTACAAAGTGGGGCATTGATGCCGTATCACCAGATGGTGCTTCGACTGCCTTGTCGACTGCGGTCTTCGCATATCCGAGTGAGCCACACGACCGAGTGGATTGTCTTTCGAGTGACTCATGTGTCATGCTGATTTCAGTCGGAGTCTTCCTGGTAATCTTGTAATCTTTAAGTTCTCCAATGTGGTGTCCTTAGGTAGGGTATGTAGGTCAGGATTAAGACACTACCCTAGGTACATATCCCCAACATTAGCCCCCGAATGGATCGGGGTTCGAGTGAAAAAGGGATCGATGCAGGTTCCGATAAGACACAAAAATTCAGAATGCATTTTAGGGCTTCACAGAAGTCTACGTCGATTTGAATCTTTGTCATTCACCCTGATCGATTCTGTCTTGATATGAGTTTTCTTCTGGTGCATACTTGCTTGTTTTCCCCTCGAGTAGAGCAGGTCTTAGTCGAGTGGTTTCTGGTCCAGTGGGGGCACGCTGAGTGCACCCACTGGGTGTAGTCCCCGAGACCGCTGTCGAATGGCGGTGACATCGGCAGGGGTCTTAGATTTGTTTTGATAGTCACTTGTCACTCGACAGGCCGGACCTGGTCGAGTGATAGTAGGTCCAGTGGGGGCATGCTGAGTGCACCCACTGGGTGTAGTCCCCGAGACCGCCGTCGAGTGCTTGCATCGGCGGGGGTCTGATAGAGACAATGCTTGCATGTTTGCTTTCCAATCCTTTGCTTGGCTAAGTTTGTTTGGTTTCTGAGTGAGATGGATGCTCATTACTCGGAAGAATTTTGAACTTAGGCGAAAACTGGTTCGCAACTAAGTTTCCAAGTGAAAGTGTTGCCTGTCGCTCGGAACAACCTTTAACTTCAGCGAGGTCTGACTCGCGGCTAAGTCCCCGAGTGAGAGGAGTGCTCGTCACTTGGGAGAGTTTTTAACTTAGACGAAGACTGGTTCGCAGCTAAGTTTCCCAGTGAATGGGATGCTATTCACTCGGCAGGGTTTTTAACTTAGGCGAAAACTTGTTCGCGGCTAAGCCCCCCGAGTGAGAGAAGCGCTCGTCACTCGGAAGAGATTTCAACTTAGGCGATACGGAATCGCAGCTAAGCCCTCGAGTGTGGATGATGTCCTCACTCGGAATAGCTTTTAACTTAGGTGATACGGAATCACAGCTAAGCCCCCGAGTTTGGATGATGTCCTCACTCGGAGTGGTTTTTTAACTTAGGCGATACAGAATCGCAGCAAAACCCCCGAGTGTGGAGGATGTCCGCACTCGGAGTAGTTTTTGACTTAGGCGATACGGAGTCGTAGCTAAGCTGAGCGATGGCGCGCGGGGCGGCCGAGTGATGAAGACGTGCCACACGGAGTGGCGATGCGCGGGGCATCCGAGTGAGGTAGACGAGTCCGGCTGAGTGGCGACGCGTGGGGCGGTCAAGTCATGTATGTCGAGGAGGCGTCCGACCCAGTGACGGCACGCGGGGCGGCCGTGTCCAGTACGTCATTGAGGGGGCGTCCGAACACGTGATGACGCGCGGGGCGACCGAGTCGAGCATGTCGTCGCGGAGGCATCCGAACAAGTGGGAACACACGAATGATCGTTGAGGCGACTGAGCCTGAGTAGCGACAAAGATGGCGCACAGATGCGTCGAGTGATCGCGTAACCTGTGTATGAAAAATAGCACAAGCCAACATAAAAATTTATCAAAGTAATTTGATCTTTGCTGAAATAATTAGTGAAAATAATACCCATAGACACCCACTGGGTGTGCCAGGTGCTTGTTGGTTCGGAACCAGCAAGGGTCTAAAAGAGTGAAGGATCCGACTGTACTTGCGCAAGTGAAGGATCCGACTGAACTCGTTTGAGTACTGGACCCAAAAGAAGCGGAAGTGAAGTGTTCCGACATAAAAATAAACAACCGAGCGCAGAGGTACACTCGGTGGTGTGGCCTCCGAGTGAACGTCATGTACGACTTCCTCGACACTCGGTAATGCGGAAATAACTATTTAATTGAATGCAGCGTATGAAGAATGACTTAGCTGTCCGACGGCGCGCGGAGCGGCCGAGTGTCGAAGGAGCGTCCAGCTGAGTGATGGTGCGCAGAGCGACCGAGTGACGAAGGAGCATCCAGTTGAGTGACGGCGCGAGGAGCGGCCGAGTGTCGAAGGAGCGTCCAGCTGAGTGGCGATGAACGGAGCTGCCGAGTGATGATGACGCGTCTCGCCGAGTGGCGATGCGCGGAGCTGCCGAGTGATGACGACACGTCCAGTAGAGTGACGGCGCGCGGGGCGGCCGAGTGACGATGGCGTGTCTCGCCGAGTGGCGATGAACGGAGCTGCCGAGTGATGACGACGCGTCTCGCCGAGAGGCGATGCGCGGAGCTGCCGAGTGATGACGACGCGTCCAGTAGAATGACGGCGCGCGGGGCGGCCGAGTGACGATGGCGTGTCTTGCCGAGTGGCAATGAACGGAGCTGCCGAGTGATGACGACGCGTCTCGCCGAGTGGCGATGCGCGGAGCTGCCGAGTGATGACGACGCATCCAGTAGAGTGACGGCGCGTGGGGCGGCCGAGTGACGATGGCATGTCTCGCCGAGTGGCGATGAACGGAGCTGCCGAGTGATGACGACGCGTCTCGCCGAGTGGCGATGCGCGGAGCTGCCAAGTGATGACGACGCGTCCAGTACAGTGACGGCGCTCGGGGCGGCCGAGTGACGAGGGTGTGTCTCGCCGAGTGGCGATGAACGGAGCTGCCGAGTGATGACGACGCGTCTCGCCGAGTGGCGATGCGCGGAGCTGCCGAGTGATGACGACGCGTCTCGCCGAGTGGCGATGCACGGAGCTGCCGAGTGACGACGGAGCGGGCAGTAGAGTGACGGCGTGCGGGGCGGCCGAGTGACGATGGAGCATCTCACCGAGTGGCGATGCGCGGAGCTGCCGAGTGATGACGACGCGTCCAGTAGGGTGACGGCGCGCGAGGCGGCCGAGTGACGATGGAGCGTCCAGCTGAGTGACGGCGCGCGGAGCGGCCGAGTGTCGAAGGAGCGTCCAGCTGAGTGATGGCGCGCGGAGAGACCGAGTGTCGAAGGAGCGTCCAGCTGAATGACGGCGCGCGGAGCGACCGAGTGTCGAAGGAGCGTCCAGCTGAGTGACGGCGCGCGGAGCGACCGAGTCGAGCATGTCGTCGAGAATGGCGCACAGAGGCGTCCAGGTAACCTGTGTATGAAAAATAAAACAAGCTAACATAAAAAATTCTCGAAGTAATTTGATGTTTGTTGAAATGAACCCATAGACACCCGCTGGGTGTGCCAGGTGCTTGCTGGTCCGGAACCAGCAAGAGTCTAAAGAGTGAAGGATCCGACTGAACTTGTGAAAGTGAAGGATCTAACATGAAGATAAAGAACCGAGCGCAGAAGTTACACTCGGTGGCGTGGCCTCCGAGTGAACGTCATGTGCGACTTACTTGACACTCGGTAATGCAAAAACAATTATTTAATTGAATGCAACATGTGAAGAATGACTTAGCTGTCCGACGACGCGCGGGGCGGTCGAGCGAAGTAGAAACGTCCGGCTGAGTGGCGATGCGCGGAGCTGCCGAGTGATGACGACGCGTCCAGTAGAGTGACGGCGCGCGGGGCGGCTCCGTGACGATGGAGCGTCCGGCTGAGTGGCGATGCGCGGGGCGGCCAAGCGACGAAGACGTGCATCACGGAGCGGCGACGCGTGGAGCAGCCGAGTGGTCGAAGATGTGCCTCGCGGAGTGACGACGCGTGGGGCGTAGCTAAGCGATGGCGATACGCAGGATGGTCGAGTCATGAAGACGTGCCTCACCGAGCGGCGATGCGCGGGCGGCCAAGTGACGAAGACGTGTCTCGCCGAGTGGCGATGCGCGGAGCTGCCGAGTGACGAAGACGTGTCTCGCCGAGTGGCGATGCGCGGAGCTGCCGAGTGACGAAGACGTGTCTCGACGAGTGGCGATGCGCGGAGCTGCCGAGTGACGAAGACGTGTCTCGGCGAGTGGCGATGCGCGGAGCTGCCGAGTGATGAAGACGTGTCCGCCGAGTGATGGCGCGCGGAGCTGCCGAGTGACGAAGATGTGTCTCGCCGAGTGGCGACGCGCGGAGCTGCCGAGTAAAAAGATGAGCTGGCCCCGAGTGATTGTCCCATCTGAGTACACTTGGCTGTCTCTTATGGCCGCCATGCAGATGGCACAGCCACGCGTGACGGTGCTCGAGCTGGGCGGTGGGCGTTGGTGTTGAACTCGGTCGGTAGCGGAGCAATAATTCCCTAGCAATTAGGTGTAACTGCCCGGTTACCAACGCATGGAAGGAGCTGCTCACATCCACGCAAATTCTGCATGCAAGAAGTGTTAATTAGTGCTAATTTACGCAAGAGTTAATGCCGTTGATGTATGTAAGAGAAGTTTCCTTCTCCCACAGTCATTTATCTCCTGCACGAAGGAAATAAACATGGGGAATTAAGGTTAGAAAGAGAGTGGAAGGCGGGGCGCAGAGATCCCTGGTCGGCCATGGCGGCTGCCGCGGATTTAGCACGAAACCAGCGCGGCGTGTCCGTCGTCGGAGGGGGTGATGAAGATGCGATTGAAGCTTGTTGTCCGGCTGAGTGAACAAGATCCATCCGACTGGACAAGTTTCATCCGAGTGAACCTCGTCCGGAGGCGGGTGGCTGCTTGCGGCCATGGACGCCATGCAACGGGGGCAGCGGCTGACGATGACGTTGACTTGGCGCAGTGCTCGGAGCCTCGGACCGTCATAGAGTAATAACTCTGGTAATTAGCATTGAAGGAGTTGTCCATGTTAGAGTCTGCATGCACGATGCGTTAGAACCAATTAAGCAAGAATTAAAGCCGGTTATGCATGCAATGGAGGTTTCCCATTCCCGCGGATCGCTTTATGCATGCAGATTTATTGCCACGCCGTTGCTTGTGCCTTCATCACGGAAGTCGCAGCAGGGTGGCGGACGCCAGCGGGAGGATTCGCTGCGCACGGGGGGTGCGGCCAGCCCGATGATCGTGTTCATGGGCTCGACGACGACGTTGTAGATGAAGCAGGAGGCGACGATGGGGTGGACCGCGTCGGTGATCGTGTTCATGGGCTCGACGACGGCGTCGCCGACAAGGCCGGAGACGACGGACCAGATCGCGCCGGTGGTCGCGTACAGGAACCCGACGGCGACGTCATACACGAGGCCGGAGACGACGGTATGGACCGCGCCGGTGGCCGTGTGTGCAGGAGCTCAACGGCGTCATACAGGAGGCCAGAAACGACGGGACGGACCGCGCCGTTGGCCCATTTTTTGGTCGCCGTTGAAGATGATCATGTGAGAAGGCAAGAAATATGGGGAACGACCTGTCCTTTTCTATTCTCCTCAGCCTCATGATCAATCATGTATGTGTATGTCTGATCCTACAGGAGTAAAAGACAAATTCATGGTTAAATAATTGATTGTAAAAAGACTAGATGGAATCGATACTTCCCTGATCCTCTTGTTTGTATGAATGGCGCGATGGCCAGTGAATTTCTCCGGCAATGGTCGTTGATCCGCTGCCGAAGATTGAAGAAAAAACCATTTGCACCATGGCTCGATAGACGCCATGCCCCACGGTGGGCGCCAACTGTCGTGGGAACGATTCCGACAGTACGAAGGGGGTAGGGTAAAGGAGCATGATCTACCGAGATGCATATGGGTGACACGGTATTTTAGCGAGTTTGGGCCTCTCACGGTGGAGGTAACAACCCTACGTCTCGTGCTCCGGAGAGGCTTTATTTTATCTGAGTATATATCCGGAGATTACAATGCGTGTGGGAGAGAGCGAGAACGGATCTCCATGCCTGAGCTATGTCTAAGCCTAATGGTGAGAGAGATGAGAGAGCGGAGAAGAATCCGCCCCCCATAGTCTAGTGGTGGGGGGTGGCTTATATAGAGTGCGCCACCCCTTCACCTCCTATGTTACAAACTGGGGCATTGATGCCGTATCACCAGATGGTGCTTCGACTGCCTTGTCGACTGTCGGTCTTCGCATATCCGAGTGAGCCACACGACCGAGTGGATTGTCTGTCGAGTGACTCATGTGTCATGGTGATTTCAGTCGGAGTCTTCCTTGTAATCTTGTAATCTTTAAGTTCTCCAATGTGGTGTCCTTAGGTAGGGTATGTAGGTCAGGCTTAAGACCCTACCCTAGGTACATATCCCCAACAGAGGCCCCTCAGCAGAATCCTCCTCCGCCTCAGCTGTCTCCGCCGCGTCATCGGACTCCGCCTCCTCCGCCGCCTCAGCAACATCGGAAGAGAGCCGCCGCCGCTCCGGCGGCTAGCAGCAGTACGAAAACGAAGAGATTCAGAGCAGGCCCAAGCCTTAAGGTTCCTCCCAAGTTACCATACGAGTTGACTGAGGAGGAAAACAACAAGATCGTGGATGCCGAAGTGAAACGTCAGCTTGCACCGAAACGCCCACCTCCAGAGAAAAGAATAGATCCGGTGAAAGCGAAGCGAACTCTGGCTGCCCTTATGCGACCACCACCACCTCCGCCGCCATCATACTATGACCGTTGTATTCAAAAGACATATGATCAAGCGAGGCGGTCGGGAAGCTTAAGTAGAAGTGGCGCAAGAAGTGGGAAAACAATTCCCCAGCTCGGCGAACAAGAACTGCAATCGTGCCCTCCGCTCAAGGTGGTTACCGATATCGCTAATGATCCAGAGAAAGCGGCCGGTGGTCTTGCTATCACTGCTGGTGATTACTTACCCGATTCGGTACAGTTCGAAAAGGCTGAGGTAGTACCATCCTTAAGATACGAGCACGGGAAGCCTCTCGTCACATGTGAGGATCTCAAGTGTCTACCAACGAGGATGCGACATTTGCATGAATGGTACTTGAAAGCCTGCAAGGACGGGACCAACAATATCTTGGTGGGAATAAAAAATGAGCACTTCTTCAATGGAGACCAGGTGTTGTTCTTTGAATTTGAAGAAAATTTTCAATTATACAACCAAAAGGAGCTCGACAAAACTATCATCAGTTCCTATTGTCTGTAAGTATTTTTTCTGTAATTAAGTCTCTAGCTCAGCTCGTTCATTACATGTATTAATTATCCTCACACTATATTATGCAGAATGAAGATCCTCGAATGCAAACAACTACAAATCTATGACATTGGGTTCATTGACCCAAATTTCATAAATGAACGTACGTTAAAAGATTATCCCGCTGATACAGAGCAAAATTTGTAGATGCGTTACTTGGACAACAAACCAGAAGGGGAATACTATTTCCTTACAACTTCAAGTGAGTGCTACTATCTTGTGCACATTCTGTTTCGCTTACTCGAGGTTAAGTGCAATTAATGAGTTATGCGTGCGCAGTTTCCACTTTATTCTGCTAGACATTCAGCTTGAAGAGGGAAAAGTAACTGTCTTGGACTCGAGACGTAAAGACCCTAAGGAGTGGACGGACATGAGTCAAATGCTTGAGAAGTAAGTTCAATCATTATCGCACCTTATCGGCAACTTTCGTTCATTTCCTGATATCAAGTAATCATATTCTTTGCCGAGCAGGGTTTGAAAAAAGTTCACCAAACAGATTAAGGGTGTCAGCTGGAAAAAAGAGCTGCAATTTTTACACCCCAAAGTAAGTACTACTCTAGTACCACGCATCTCTCATTGATTCTAGTTTCAATACCATTATCATGCTTGATTATCATTTTGATTGAACTCTATTCTCGTAAAGTGCTTGTGGCAGGCACCCGGGACTAATTTATGTGTATACTACGTTTGCAAGTTCATTCGTCACTCGACCTCTGAGCGGGGCAGGGGCATATCTTTAGAACAATTTGAAGTACGTAAACAATATTCATATTTTTATTTTATTACCATCAATTGTGTTGAGTTTTATTAACCCCCTTCTTTAAATTAGACCTGGCGGAAGCGGGACATACTCCTATCAACTGATCGCGTACGAGCAATTCAAGAGGAATTGGCGGGATTCTTTGTTGAGCATGTCATACCTAAAGACGGAGAATGCCATCGGGATTTCGAATGCGATGTTGGTAATAGACATTAGGATCGTAAGAGATGTTATATTGTATATATGCATGAACGTGTACTATATGTAATAGCGTCGAATAGATTTACGAAAACTTCTTGCATATTGTTCGACCAAGCACGGAGAAAGAGAGATCACTTCTCTCTATATATTGATGATGACGATGTTGTGTAATGGTTCCTTCATTGCTATATGTAGTAGCTAGCGTTGAGTTGAATGAAAAGCATAAAATAAAAATGGTAAACACAAAAATAAAAGGGGGAAACACAACAGGAAAACCCCTAAACCCCTCCTTTCAAAAAAAAAAAAACCCAGCGCCTGGCAGCTGCTGACGCGTGGCTGCCTTTTAGTCCCGGTCGGTGTTACCAACCGGGACTAAAGGTCGTCCTGCCTGGGCGCCCCACGGCGGCCATATGGAGCTCCTTTAGTCCCGGTTCGTGAGCCAACCGGGACTAAAAATGATGGGCATTAGTCCCGATCGTTTTGTCCCGGTTGCAGAACCGGGACTAAAGGCCGTCTTGATCCGGGACTGATGCCCTGTTTTCTACTAGTGCGTCCATCCTCGCCGCCAGCCGCCTCTGGATTTCCTGGGCAGTGCCCCCGGAGGCCCCGCCGCAGGGGAGCAGCGCGGGCGAGGGTGGCGTGCGGCTTGAAGCAGGGAAGGGATGGAGGGGGCGGTGGCCGTGGCTGCTCCGACCGGCGTGCTGGGGCCGCGCTTCCTCCCCGGCGGCGACGCCTAGGACCACCGAGGTTCGACCTCTCTTCTCCTCTACTCTGCAACACCTTCTTCCCCTTCGGCGGCCCGGGGTGCTCTTCAATCTGCATATTGAAATTAACAATTATTAATCCTGTCATCGGTGTGAAGCCTAGCAGCTAGTGACGAGTCCCACTGTCAATTAAACTAGCACGCGATGTGATCTTGGGTGCTGAACGGGAGCACATGCCACGCGCTACTCCCAACAACACGTAAAGTGCATCTACGCAGATCTGTAGGCAGGTTAAATTGTGTGTTAGCATGTACGTAGTACAATTGATCGTTGAAGATCGCGTTAGCATGTGCGTTCGTAGTAGATCGATAAATAGTCAAACTTGAAGCCTGGCGAATCTTGAATGAGAATACTAGAAGATGTGAAACGATCGAGGTTGCTAAGTAAACTTCCATTATGTATCTATAAGCAGGACATAGGGGCCTGAAATCTGCATCACTCTCAGATCCATCCACACACAAACAGCCAGAAGAGAAGGAAGTGTCACCGAGGTGAGGATTGGCAAATCCGTGCTGAATGAATGCTGGATACGTCAAATCTGCCATCATGTATTTGGTAGCTGTATTTTCTCACCCAACGAACAAAATACGTGAGGATGTTAAGATTAGGAAACCCCCAAAAGTTATATGTGGGCACATGAGTAGAAATATACTAGTAGAAATAAAAAAAACTCTTACACAAATCTTAAAAGGTAAGTACAAATGTCACACCCTGTGTTTGTATCACTTTGTTATGCTATGGTTTTATAAAATTTGGACCCATTTAAAACTTTTTGAGTCCTAGTGCTTGCTTGAATTGCTGATGATTGTTTGTTTGGTTGATTTTGTTTTGGCACTCTAGGATTCTCTCCACCTCATCACTCATCATCTTTGATTCAAACATCTTGCCCAATGATCATGTCATGTGTATAGTTCCCAAAATTATTTTTATTAAATATTATTTTGGCTAAAAAGCTTTTATTCAAATTAGGTTTTCTAAAACCCCCTAAGTTGAGGTTTGTACTACAAGTCCTCAAATTAGGTGAATTGTTTTACCCCAAAAACCTTATTTGGAACCTACCATATATTAGACTTCCCAAAATCACCAAATATTATTTTTACAACTTATTTCCCTGTTTTATTTAAAGGTTTTTTCTTAAGGCCAGAAATGGTTTTTCATAGGGAAAACATATTTAAATGCTTTGAAAATATTTGAGAAAATTTATGGAAAGTCAGTGGACATATATTTTCCATATATAAGAGTTTCAATACATGGTCATGTTCAAAATATTGGACAAACCCTCCTAAACCCTTTCTGCATATTTCTTATAGTTGAAATATTTCTATAAGGAATATTCTCAAATAAATCCAGGAAAATTTTAGCAAGTCACACATGTTATATGTGATGATCTTGCAAAGTTCTACCTCAACCCCAATTATTTTGCTTCATCAAATCACCTCAAACCCCTCTCTGTCTAGAATCAAGTTTGATCAACTTTGCATTATGAAGTTTCTCCTATTGGCCTCAAACTTTGTGTACATATTCTAATCCCCAACTGATGCCATCACACCAAGTGGTGCATCAAGGAGAATAAATTTGCATGCCTAGATCTGCAGAAATCAGTTTCTGTCCATTTCTAGAGTTTTCTATGTTTCCATTGCCAACTTTCTTCAAACCATCTCAAACTTGGTGATCCACACTATTTCTACCTACATTTTCATCCTGTTAAATCTCATGACAAGCAAACTCATTTTACTTGCCCAAATCTAGATCAAACACCTTCTGCTTGTTTGGTAAAAACCAGGTTTGAACCAATTCCACTATTCTCCTTGATCTAATATTTTTACCACAATCACTTGTATGTCCCCTATACCCCCAGTATTAATCTCAAGCCCTGGTTCAATGGGTGGGGTGGGTAAAACCCTCATTTTACCTCCTGGACAGCAATGGCAGAAGCATCTCTCCCCTCTCCCCCACTCCATTTCTTTTCTCCCTAGCTCCAGAGCATCCAAGGGGCATCTCCAGTACCCCTGGGGCTAGAAGACTAGGTGGGGCACCCCAGAGCACGCGAGCAACGGCTATGCCAGCCATTTGCACGCTCTGGAGCAAGCTACAGTGCGCTCCCGCACTGTAGCTGGCGCCCATCCCCACCTCCCGACCACGTGGGGATACGGGAGCGTGTCCCCCGGCTTCTCCTCGATGTCCGCAAGACGCCAAGTGTTCGGGCCCCTCCTCCCTCTCTCTCCGGCGACTTCCCGCACGCGTGCCCGACGCCGCCCAGTTTGGCCAACCACAAGGCTCACAGGCGCGCAACCCCCGATCCCCCTCTCGATCCCGCTAGTCGTGGACGACCTCCAGCAACGCCGCAGACACATCCTTTCCCCCTCCCGTGGCCTCTGGTGCCTCTACGGCCAACTCCGGCGGCCCACGACCACAGTGCACCGCGGGCTGGCTATATAAGACAACCCCGGGCTCATCTCTCCCCTCTGGAACCCCTCTCTCCCTTCGAATCGTGCTCCAGAAGCCCCCACTCGACCTCCCTGTGCCCCATCGCTCGGGATCGAGCAAAGCTCCCCCGCGTCGGGTCCACCGCCGATCGGCCACGGTGAGCCTCCCCTCCCGTTTCTCTCACTCGATCCGGAACCCCTGCACCCTCCTGACCCTTTTCCCTTCTCTCCCCGCTCGATTTGCAGCACCAACGGCCCCCGGCGATCGCCACCCGAAGCACCTCCGTCGCGGCTCCTTCGTCGCCGGCGACCAGGGCCACCTCGACGACCAACTCCACCCCTCTCGCTGCCATGTAGGGCCCGCGGGCAGGTTCAAAAATGAACCTGCCGCGCGCACCGTTTCGCCCTGTGCCGAAACCCCTTTGGGCCGGCTCTGTTGCGACGGCTTCGGCCCGATAAGCACAGTGACATTTATCTTTTTCTTTTTCCAGTGAGATTCCAAAAATTCCACTGGATCAAATACTTTTCCAAATTAAAAAATTCTTCCACCACAAATCTTAGAATATTCTGTAGTATTTAATAGTGCCACTAGTGTAAATTTTTGAGAACATTTTATGTACTGGTTTATTTTAAAACCTAGTTTTGACTATTTTAAACCACTGTTAAAATAGTTTTTGAAACCTTCTACACTTCAAAACCAGAGACAAGTATTTTTAGTATTTTTAGTTTTTAATCTAGTATTTTACAAAAATTGTTGGGACATTTTTAGAGTAGTTATTTTTTTTCTGTTTTTGCTATATTCTTAGTTTTGCCCGTTTATTTTGCGACGATAAATTGCGTTGTTGACGAGGGAGTTGGACCAGAAGACTTTGAAGCCCCCGAAGACTTGGTTGAGCCAAGCAAGCAGCTCTTTGACCATGTCTAAGAAACCATTTTTTATTGCATGTCATATAGCACTTTATTTCGATGTATTGATCATGATGGTGTGGTGTCCACTTAGGTGGATGCTATTACTTTCTCGTTGAAACTTGCATCGTGCATGACCCTACCTCCTTATGAGGGTTGTACGGGTGAGAAATAGTTAGGATGCTTAGTAGTTGCTATGCAAAATGGGACGGGACTATGCATGGTATCAGAAGATAAATGCTTTCAAGAACTTTTCGAAAACCCCATCGAGTGCCACTAATGCCCGAGGGAGATGATGTGAGCTAGGTAACCACTTGACAAAGAAGTGGTGTACCGAGGCAAGTGAGTGTGTGTGTTGTTTTTAAAAACGGATTGGTGTAAGCTGCGACCGTTACTCCAACCGTACATGTACAACCACGATACCCCTTATGGGACGGGGCCTTGTTGATTACTTTGGTTGGTGCTAGCAGAGAGCCCGCATTACTAGTGGCGGAAGTGAAGTGGTCACTCTCGATACGGGGTCGTGCCGGAATGGACGATCATGGGCTGTTTTTACAGACACCGGGCACACCGTTGCGTGCCCTCATGGATGATACGTGTGATGTATATCATGGGGGATGACACCAACGAGTGAACTCTTTGTGTAGTAACACCATGGGAAAGGCTTTGTTCGGGTGCTTACCTCTGGTATGCAATATACCGTGAGTCGTGGATGACACGGAAGTTCCCCGAGTCTTGTGGGTAAAGTGTGCAACCTCTGCAGAGTGTAAAACTATTCGAATAGCCGTGTCCACGGTCAAGGACAGTTGGATGAACGCTCTTGTGCTACGTCCATTGTTTATAGACTTGGCGTGTGTGGGTGTGTGTGAGACAAGATGGTACCTGAGCTAAGTCTGATGACTCAGCATGTTGATTGAACATGAGATGTTCAACCCTTGTTATATTGATATCTGTAACCTGTTCATGTACTACATCTTGATGCATGCTACCACCAGATAATTGATCATGTCATTGCACTTAAAATTAGCTTTCTGCAAAACTTACCTACCTAGTGCTATATCATGCATTGCTATACCTTGTTCCAAACATGGGTTGCTTGCGAGTATATTCAAAGTACTCATTGGCTTGTCACAGCTGGTTATTTAATTGGCCAGGCATGGAAAAACAGGAATATGGTGAAGAGTTCGTTGGTGACAAACATGCGAACTAGAACGCTTCCCAGTCAGAATGTCTGTAGGTTCAAGGCAAATGGCATGGTTTCACGCTTTCGATCAAGATTTCCGCTGCTTGTTATGTTTAAGTGTTTGGCCCTCGCGGCCCTATCTATGTAAGACTTGACCATAAATGTCTTTATTTGTGTAAGACGGTATGTATGGATGTAAGACTCTTGTTATCCAGTTTCTGTGTGTTCGGCGAGCATTGATCTCTGGGATCACTGTACACGTGCATTCGGTGATCACGACTGATGAGTCGGGGTCCCCACAACAAACCCATTAGCAAATATATTTACTGGACATAAATCAAAATTCATGCAATGGGGCCGTTCAATTCAGATTCTTGCAAGTCAGTACAACTCAGATGATACTGAACTCTTAAAATATTTAGTGAAAACTAATATATTTTACATTTGTTATGATTTCATCCAATCCAGTATATGTAGGTTTTTTCAGGACATTGGCGTAGTTTTCAGGGTGATTCTTTGAACATCAATTCTAGTGAAAACATGTTGCCTCACATACAAATAACTAAATTTTATAATTATGCATTTCATATGAATCTCGCAACATCAGTTTGATCTTTTGGATGATACTAATTTTCCTCTTATAAATAGTCAGATTTTGCTATAATTGCCCTGGTCTTGTTGTCAGGATATGCACTCTGCATGCGTAAATTAAACATCTAAGAGTAAACGCTCTTCGTGAGTCGTGGCTAAGAAATCACATGCCTCACGCAAGTCCCAACAACCCACAACGTGTACGTATACTCCCCGCTGTTGTACTCCCTCCGTCTCACATATCGGTTGTAATATCATCTCATATTATGAGATGGAGCGAGTATTATATTAGTCAAACTTTGTGGCTAGGAGTAAATATTACGTTCACTAAAACAGCCGGCGGACAGCTATTAGCATAAAATTTGTATGCATTTTCACTACTTTTTAGGCTGTGATGTGGGTTGTTAGAGGAAGGATGCCACATGCATACTTGGTCAAAACAGCTCATGTATAGTTGTACCTATGAGTGAGGTTGCTTCTGCATACTTATCTGGGTTTGATTTCTAGGATTCAAATCATGTTCAGGTCCGACTACACATATATCAACACCTTTTATATGTTTATTTTCCTCTACCCTTTAGCATGTACAGAGAGGATGCATGTATCATAGGTGTATCCATATACATGTGGTTGTGAGTTCAGCTGGCTTCTACAGAAATACTCCCCCTCCGTTCCAAAATAAGTTTTTTAGTACAACTTTAATACAAAGTTGTACTAATTAAATCAAAGACATCTATTTTGAGACGGAGGGAGTACAAATTAACAATTGTTATTGGATATCATACAAGAGGGTGGTGAGGCATCGTTGTCTTTCCTTATAATGAGAGCAAGTGCAGAATTAACTAACAAGTAACAAGTCCAGCTGTTGAAACTAATATGCCAGGACTTGAGGCCTGACATGTCTTGATTAAGAGTGGAAGTTATGAATGAACACTTGGTCAGTAATTAAACTAACATTATCTAAACAGGACATGGGACAGACAAATGAATGCATCTAATCGTTAGACTCTGTCTACGCGAAATCGGTGCTGAATGGAGTACATGCCTCACGCAAGTCCCGACAACCCACAATGTGTGTGCAGATCGGTAGATAGGTTAGGCTTTGTGTTTATATGCGATTGATCCTTGAGCATTCCATTAACATGTGTGTTCGTAGTAGATCGATAAATAGTCAAACTAGTGGAATACGGTTAGTACAAATTAACTGTTAATCCTATCTATCATCGATCGCTGTAAATCCTAGCTAGTGATGAGTCCCACTGTTAATTTAACCAATATGCGATGAGATTGAGGCCCAGCAAGTCCTGATTAGAATAGAGTAGCCCCATTATCTATCTAATAAAACATGGCCTAAGAGCCTGTTCGGCAACAGCCTAGCTTCTCAAAAACTTCCTAGATTCAGCTTCTTCAAGAGCTTCTCGCTTCAGGTGGCGACTTGCAAAGCATTCGGCAATGCAGCTTCCAGTTTTCTACCGTGAGGCACGGGCTGCCAGCCCATTTGGCGGGATTGGCAGGCCAGGTTGGGGCCCAAAACAAATTACCAACGCGCGAGAGAGAGAGTTCGCAAAAGAAAATCGAACCGGTACGCTAGAAGTCACTTGGCGGTGGCAACCTTCTGTAATTCGCCTCAACTCCAACTTCCTGCTTTCTCGGATCTGCAAAAGAGCAGCTTTCCCGACTCCTTCTTTTTTACACTACGACAGGTCGCCAACTTCTCGATTCCAGCTTCCTGGAGCCAGAGCGTTCGGCTCAGCTTCATGCCCAGAGTTGACGAAGCTGGGAGCTGGAGCATTGCCGAACAGGCCCTAAGAGTATGAGGCTGCAACTCAGATCCATCTCAATCCGCCATCGTTGGCCATATCTAGGATAAGAATTAAGAACTCACATGCCTCGTGGGAGTCCCGACTCCCGACAACTCACGATGTGAATGAACGTCTGTAGTGGATCGATACGTAGTCAGAACTCTGCATTAGATGTATATTCTGTTCAGTATTGCAGCTGGCAGACAGCTATTAATAACGTGTTCACTAAATATGAATTTTAAGCTGTAATATGGGTTGTTGAAGGAAGGAGGCCACATTCAGGCTTGGTTCACGCAGTTGAATTAGGTGAGTGAGGTTGTTCTTGCGTGCATAGATACATGTGGTGGGTGAGAGTACAGCTAGCTTCTATGCACTACAGAAATACTCCCTCCGTTTCTAAATATAAGTCTTTTTAGAGATTTCAGTATGGATCACATACGGATGTATATATACATATTTTAGAGTGTAGATTCACTCATTTTGCTCCGTATGTAGTCCATATTGAAATCTCTAAAAATACTTTTATTTAGGAACGGGAGGGAGTACAAATTAACAACTTATCCTTGTATGAGAGGGTGGTGAGGCATCACTGTGTCTAGGAACGAGAGCTTGGTGCAGAATTAACTATTGTGTTCTGCTGCTAAAACTAGTATGCGAGGGCTTGAGGCCAGCCAAGTCGTGAATAAAAATGGAAGTTCTGAAATAATAGAGGTGGCTGACTAAACTTCCATTATTATCTAAACAGGACCTCAGAGCCCGAGGCCTGCATCTCAGAACTCAGATCCATCCACGCAAACGCTCACAGGAGAAAGAGAGAGAGGAGAGGGAAGCTCGATCGGTACCGATGGAGGCGACCGCGTTGAGCATCGGCAAGTCCGTGCTGAGCGGGGCCCTTGGCCTCGCCAAGTCTGCCGTTGCAGAGGAGGTGGCCCTTCAGCTGGGAGTACAGCGCGACAAGGCCTTTGTCACAGACGAGCTGGAGATGATGCAGTCCTTTTTGATGGTGGCTCATGATGAGCAAGGAGAGCACAACAAGGTGGTCAGGACCTGGGTTAAGCAGGTCCGCGACGTCGCCTATGACGTCGAGGATTCGCTCCAGGATTTTGTCGTTCATGTGGACAAACAGTCTTGGTGGCGCATCCCTCGCATGCTTCTCGATCGTCGCCATGTTGCCAAGCAGATGAAGGAGCTGAGGACCAAGGTCGACGACGTGAGCCAGAGGAATTTGCGCTACGGCCTCATCAAGGGCTCTAGCTCCACTCAGCCTGCTGCTACTGCTGATGGTGATGCTGCCATGTTTGGCATTGATGAAGCAAGGCACGCCGCGAAGCAGCACCAATCAAGATCGGATCTTGTCCAGCTCAGGGTGGACACGGTCCGGGCCCGTCCGGTCCCTGACCGAGCCGTCGTTTGGACCGGCCGTCGGCGGTCCGGACCGGACCGGACCGAGCAGCGCCGCGGTCCTGTTTTCAGGGACCGGACCGGCAGCGACGAAGCCCGAGCCGGATCGAGCGGACCGGCCGGTGGCCACCGTAGAGCATGGGCCGGAGCATGGCGACGCGGGGAGGGCGCTGGGGGAAGCACAGCTCGTCGTGGAGGTGTCCGGCGGCTTCGGAAGAACCAGGGGAAGCTAGAGGAACCAAGCAGATCATCAGAGGGAGCTCATCGGCGACGAATTTGGCACGACGGCCGGCGGACAGAGATGAAAGGGACAATGGCCGATGCGGCGATGTAGGGCATCCCGCGTCGATTTCTTTGGCGAAGACGATGGATCCGAGTGTGGCGCGTCCCATGGACATGCTTTCCGTGGCCAAAGTGTCCAGTGGCCGCGCGGACGACGGCCCCGTGGCGGCGGACGTAGACGACGGCGGTTTCTTGCGCCCCCGCCACGCCTGAGCAGCCACGCCCTCGCCACGCACCTGCCACGCCCCCACCAAGCCCTCGGCACGCCCCACCAAGCCCCTGGCAAGCCGCCGGCACGCCCCCGCCACGCCCCCGCCATGCCGCCGACTGCCAGCAGAGGAGTCCTTCGGTCCGCTCGGTCGGCTCGGTCAAAGACCGGACCGGACCGAGATTTTTTCGGGCCCAATTTTCCAGACCGGACCGGCCATTTAAACTAGCGGGCCAGGACCGAGCCGGCCCGAGCCGAGCGGGCCACAAGCCGGACCGCCGGACCGGACCGTGTCGTCCACCCTGATGTCCAGCTGATCAACCAGGAGGTTGACAACCAAATTGGAGTGATCGGTATATGGGGAACAAGTAGCACTGTTGGGCATACCTCCATCATCTGGGAGGCCTATGAGAATCCAATCGTCAAACTGAATTTCCCATGCCGAGCATGGGTCAGGGTGATGCGCCCTTTCTGTCCAACAGAATTTGTCCAGAGTATGGTGAAACAGTTTCATGCAGCAGTAGGGGTTGGTGTTCTGCTAGAGGGTGAAAGGAAGGGGCAAGATTTGGCTCAGGCTTTCAATGGATATGTCAATGAGAAGAGGTGTCTGATTGTGCTTACTGTCCTGTCCACAATTGAAGAATGGCGCCAGATCAAGACTTGCTTTCCAGAGAACAAACTGGGGAGCCGGATCATAGTATCCACGGAGCATGTTGAAGTTGCAAGCCTATGCCCAGGGAAGGAAAGTATTGTATCAGAGCTCAAGCAATTGTCTGTTGAACAAACCATCTATGCTTTCTACCGGCAGGTACTACTTCAGTTTTAAACACATGTTTTTGATTTCAAAAGGACCACCCAAAATATGAACCATTAAATCAGTTAGATGTAGTGTCTTGTGGGTAGGCTCAAATTAATTTGCATGTTTGGACAAGGCGGGAAGGGGGAATTCCTGGTCCAAGCCCTCCTGTTCCAAGCGGCAAAGAATAAGTCCCCTAGGTGTTGAACGAATCCAGCTCTCTTGTTCAACCGAACTTACGAGCTGGGAACATATCTTGCCGGACTTCCCTGATGGTCCTGACTGTGTACATTCTCAGCCTCCCGGGATTCCTCATCTATCTGCTGATACAGATGTCCTCTGCCTAGGACCCTGGATGAGGTAATGGCTGTTCAGTGGAGAGGTCTTAGTAGGCATCCAGTGTGAATTACCAAAGCTTTCCTGCTAGACTAGGTTTGGCATTGTGTCTCCTTGAGCCTTCACGGTGGATATTTCATCCTACAAATAAATGTTATGTTCCAATGCTTTGATCAAAGTGATATAGGAAGGATTTTTTACATTTGTTTGGCAAGCAGTTGTCCATGGTGTTCGTGCCATGCTGAGGGCTAAGGTTTTCAATAACTTTGTGTTCTCTTGTAGCACTAGTCAACTTTTGATGTAATTCATGAATATTTTGTGCTCATGTTATTTTTCGCCTTTTAAATTTCTGGACAACTTTCAGTATTTGTAGCAAAGTCCGACCAGGTCATCCCAACTAAATTAACTTGTATACATACCATTCGAGCCACTACCGGAATAAAGCTCGACGCCGACGGCCTAATCTATGCCGACGGTGGCCGTAGGCATCGTCGGTGCTATCCCGACGGCCCTGGTTTAACCGTAGGCGTAGAAAAGCCGTCGGCGTCCCACAGCCTATCCCGACGGTGGCCGTAGGCACCGAAAAACCGTCGGCGTATCTACAACTATCCCGACGGCCCGTGTCGGCATAAACGGGCCGTCGGCATAGAAATGACCTAGACAGCCCGGGAACGAACGGCGAGCTGACGACGTTAGAGCTACGCCGACGGCTTTGACGGCGGCCGTCGGCGTAGCTATGTCGACGGTTAAACCGTCGGCGTAGCCGTTGCCCACGTCATCGATCCGCGACACGCACCACGTCATCGATCCGAGTCGCGTCTGTTGGGCGTCGCTAGTTCATATCTACGCCGACGGCCAAATCGTCGGCAAAGAATTTTATCTGTTTTCTGATTATTTTTCCTGTTTTTAAGTTTTTATTATTTTCCTAAATTAATTTTTGATTAACTTAAATGAGCCTTATGTAAACATAAACATACATAAATTATCTATCGATTTGGTGTAGAATTTTCCATAGATTATGAATATGTGGTTTGTATTTGTTTTCGAGTATGTTAGTAATGTGACCTCATGTTCTTTTGCATATAGGTCCCTATACTTTACTGAAATCACAAAAATATGATAATTACGTCTATTTTGACAAGTTTTATATGTTTTTTACAAGAATCTTGAAAGTGCTAGATCCGCCGGTTAACTGTGGCAGGGTTTGACGGGACAGGGTACTTTGGGGGGTAGTTATGCCACGAGGTCTTGCGCTAGACCCTCTTACGTACACGTCCCGAAATGTGGTCGCGGCTCCGTAACGTGCCCCCATCACGGAATAAAGCTCAACGCCGTCACACGGAGGATGGAAAACGACCATGTCGGGTAGACGCGGAGGGAATCTTGCGATGGGTTGGGCCCGGACCTTGATCCGAAGTGTACCTATGGGCTGGCCTATCACAGCCAGGTGGAAATGTCCCGCGGTCAAACCCCGTCCGGTGAAACTCAAATGGGTAGATCCGCCGGTCAACTGTGCCATGGTTTGATAGGACGGGGGACTTTTGGGGGGTAGCTATGCCGCGAGGTCTTGCGCTGGGCCCTCTGACACGTCCCGAAATGTGGTGGCGGGTGCAAGCACCCCGCACGCGGCTCCGTAGCGTGACCCCCCTCACGGACGTCGCTGCCGCCGTCACACAAAGGGTGGAAACGGCCACGTCGGGTAGACACGGAGGGAATCTTGCGGTGGGTTGGGCCCGGACCTTGATCCGAAGTGTACCTATGGGCTCGCCTATCACAGCCAGGTGGAAATGTCCTTCGGTCAAACCCCGTCCGTTGAAAGTCAAAGGGGTAGATCCGTCCGGTCAACAGTGTCAGGGTTATACGGGACGGGGGACCTGGAGGGGGGCTATGCCGCGAGGTCTTGCGCCAGGCCCTCTTACGCGTGTGGAAGAGTGGTTACAAGTGTAAGCACCCGGCACGTGGCTCCGTAGCGTGCCCCCCATCACCGACGTCGCTGCCGCCGTCACACGGAGGGTGGAAACGGCCACGTCAGGTAGACACGGAGGGAATCTTGCGGTGGGTTGGGCCCGGACCTTGATCCGAAGTGTACCTATGGGCTGGCCTATCACAGCCAGGTGGAAATGTCCCTCGGTCAAACCCCGTCCGGTGAAAGTCAAAGGGGTAGATCCGCCGGTCAACTGTGCCATGGTTTGATGGGACGGGGGACTTTTGGGGGGTAGCTATGCCGCGAGGTCTTGCGTTGGGCCCTCTTACACGTCCCGAAATGTGGTGGCGGGTGCAAGCACCCCGCACGCGGCTCCGTAGCATGACCCCCCTCACGGACGTCCCTGCCGCCATCACACAAAGGGTGGAAATGGCCACGTCGGGTAGACACGGAGGGAATCTTGCGGTGGGTTGGGCCCGGACCTTGATCCGAAGTGTACCTATGGGCTCGCCTATCATAGCCAAGTGGAAATGTCGTTCGGTCAAACCCCGTCCGGTGAAAGGCAAAGGGGTAGATCCGCCGGTCAACAGTGTCAAGGTTAGACAGGACGGGGGACCTGGAGGGGGGCTATGCCGCGAGGTCTTGCGCCAGGCCCTCTTACGCGTGTGGAAGAGTGGTGACAAGTGTAAGCACCCGACACGCGGCTCCGAAGCGTGCCCCCCATCACGGACGTCGCTACCGCCGTCACACGGAGGGTGGAAACGGCCACGTCAGGTAGACACGGAGGAAATCTTGCGGTGGGTTGGGCCCGGACCTTGATCCGAAGTGTACCTATGGGCTGGCCTATCACAGCCAGGTGGAAATGTCCCTCGGTCAAACCCCGTCCGGTGAAAGTCAAAGGGGTAGATCCGCCGGTCAACTATGCCATGGTTTGATGGGACGGGGGACTTTTGGGGGGTAGCTATGCCGCGAGGTCTTGCGGTGGGCCCACTGACACGTCCCGAAATGTGGTGGCGGGTGCAAGCACCCCGCACGCGGCTCCGTATCGTGACCCCCCTCATGGACGTCCCTGTCGCCGTCACACAAAGGGTGGAAACGGCCACGTCAGGTCGACGCGGAGGGAATCTTGCGGTGGGTTGGGCCCGGACCTTGATCCGAAGTGTACCTATGGGCTCGCCTATCACAGCCAGGTGGAAATGTCCCTCGGTCAAACCCCGTCCGGTGAAAGTCAAAGGGGTAGATCCGTCCGGTCAACAGTGCCAGGGTTAGACGGGACGGGGGACCTAGAGGGGGGCTATGCCGCGAGGTCTTGCGCCAAGCCCTCTTACATATGTGGAAGAGTGGTGACAAGTGTAAGCACCCGGCACGCGGCTCCGTAGCGTGCCCCCCATCACGGACGTCGCTGCCGCCGTCACACGGAGGGTGGAAACGGCCACGTCAGGTAGACATGGAGGGAATCTTGCTGTGAGTTGGGCCCGGACCTTGATCCGAAGTGTACCTATGGGCTGGCCTATCACAGCCAGGTGGAAATGTCCATCGGTTAAACCCCGTCCGGTGAAAGTCAAAGGGGTAGATCCGCCGGTCAACTGTGCCATGGTTTGTTGGGACGGGGGACTTTTGGGGGGTAGCTATGCCGCGAGGTCTTGCGGTGGGCCCTCTGACACGTCCCGAAATGTGGTGGCGGGTGCAAGCACCCCGCACGCGGCTCCGTTGCGTGACCCCCCCTCACGGACGTCCCTGCCGCCGTCACACAAAGGGTGGAAACGGCCACGTCAGGTTGACACGGAGGGAATCTTGCGGTGGGTTGGGCCCGGACCTTGATCCGAAGTGTACCTATCGGCTGGCCTATCACAGCCAGGTGGAAATGTCCCTCGGTCAAACCCCGTCCGGTGAAAGTCAAAGGGGTAGATCCGCCGGTCAACTGTGCCATGGTTTGATGGGACGGGGGACTTTTGGGGGGTAGCTATGCCGCGAGGTCTTGCGGTGGGCCCTCTTACACGTCCCGAAAAGTGGTGGCGGGTGCAAGCACCTCGCACGCGGCTCCGGGGTGTGGCCCCCCTCACGGACGTCCATGTCGCCGCCGCACGGAGAGTGGAAATGGTCACGTCAGGTCGACGCGGAGGGAATCTTGCGGTGGGTTGGGCCCGGACTTTGATCCGAAGTGTACCTATCGCGTGCCTATCACAGCCAGGGGAAAATGTCCATCGGTCATACACCGTCCGGTGAAAGTCAAAGGGGTAGATCCGTCCGGTCAACAGTGCGAGGGTTAGACGGGACGGGGGACCTGGAGGGGGGCTATGCCGCGAGGTCTTGCGCAAGGCCCTCTTACACATGTGGAAGAGTGGTGACAAGTGTAAGCACCCGGCACGCGGCTCCGTAGCGTGCCCCCCATCACGGACGTCGCTGCCGCCGTCACACGGAGGGTGGAAACGGCCACGTCAGGTAGACACGGAGGGAATCTTGCGGTGGGTTGGGCCCGGAGCTTGATCCGAAGTGTACCTATGGGCTGGCCTATCACAACCAGGTGGAAATGTTCCTTGGTTAAACCCCGTCCGGTGAAAGTCAAAGGGGTAGATCCGCCGGTCAACTGTGCCATGGTTTGATGGGACGGGGGACTTTTGGGGGGTAGCTATGCCGCGAGGTCTTGCGGTGGGCCCTCTTACACGTCCCGAAATGTGGTGGCAGGTACAAGCACCCCGCACGCGGCTCCGGGGTGTGGCCCCCCTCACGGACGTCGATGCCGCCGCCGCACGGAGGGTGGAAACGGTCTCGTCAGGTCGACGCGGAGGGAATCTTGCGGTGGGTTGGGCCCGGACTTTGATCCGAAGTGTACCTATGGCGTGCCTATCACAGCCAGGTGAAAATGTCCATCGGTGATACACCGTCCGGTGAAAGTCAAAGGGGTAGATCCGTCCGGTCAACAGTGCGAGGGTTAGACGGGACGGGGGTACTTGGGGGATAGCTAAGCCGCCACGTCTTGCGCTGGGCAAGCACCCGGCACGGGGCTCCTACACGTCACACCCGGGGCGAAAGACCCGGCGGCATAGCTACCCCCCAAATTACACCCGTCCCGTCTAACCCTGCGAGAGTTGACCGGGCGGTAAACTGGGCCCAAGAGACACGCGTGGTGTATCTATGTGTGTTTATGTATAGATAAGACACAATTTAATTAATGGAATTTTTTTAAGAAATAAGTATATATAAAAAAATTATTAAAAAAATTGAATGTAGATACGCCGACGGTTAAGTCGTCGGCATATCCCCCTGCCACGTCATCGATCCGTTGCGCAGTGGGCCCGAAGATATGCCGACGGCATAACCATCGGCATAGACCCCCCCTTATCCGGTCGGGCGGCCTCCCTCCTCCACTCATCCCCTATCCCCACTCCTCCCAACCCTACCCCGCACCGTCGCCCCGCCCTAGCGCCGCCGCCCCAGCCCCGCCCCTTCCCGCACCGCCGGCCCGCCCCGCGCCGCCGCGCCGCCGGCCCGCCCCGCGCCGCCGCGCCGCCGCCCCGCACGCGCCCCAGCCCCGCGACGCCGCCCCGTACCGCCGTAGCCCCGCCACGCCCCGCGACGCCGCCCCGCACCGCCCCAGCCCTGCCCCTCCCCGCGCCGCCGCCCCAGCCCCTCCCCTCCCCGCGCCGCCGCCCCGCACCGCCCCAGCCCCGCCCAGCGCCGGCCGCCCCTTCCACGTCCAGCCCCTCCCAACGCCGCCTCGCCCCGGCCACGTCCAGCCCCGCCCAGCGCCGCCTCGCCCCGGCCACGCGCCGGCCCGCCCCGACCATGTCCCGCCCCGCCCCGCGCCGGCCACGCCCCCCCCCCCTACGTGAGCTCCTCTCTGCCTCATCTTTTTTTTATGGATGGATGAATGACGATGATAATTGATGATGTTAGATGTTAGATAGTGATTGATGATGATGATTTATTGATGATGATTGATGATGTTGTTAGATGGATGAATGATGATGTTGTTAGATGGATGAATGATGATGTTGTTAGATGGATGAATGATGATGTTGCTGTTAATGTTAACATGCTACAAATGTTAATGAATGATGAATGATGATGATGCTACTGTTGCTAGATGGATGTAGATGGTCTTGATAAAAATAGATAGTGAGAAAAAATAGTATTTGAGAAAAAAACGTTTGGCTAAAAAATGTTAACTTGCTAAAAAACGCACGGAGGGGGGAAACAATAATGAAGATGTTGATGGTCTTGCTAAAAAATAGATATTTGATGTGATGATCTAAATTGTTTTGTCGGTAAAATTTGCAGGCTTTGTGGTGTTGCATCTCTTTGGAGTCATCGTCATCGAAGTTGTTGGTCCGTGATCCCGCCGCTGTTCGACTACTTCCTCTACAGCCGAGGGTGAGCTACATATCCAACACCTCCTCCTACTCTCTTTTAATCATGTCACTAGATTTAATTATCACGTCAAGTCGCGTAACCTAGGCATCCCCCGTACGAAAGGGTTGCATCGATAAATATGCATTCAATTGCATATTTATCACCGCAACTCTTTCGAATTGTCCAGCGTTTTCCGCGGACAGCCCGAGGATGTGTAGATTGGGTACGTTCTTCATGCTCTACCCCGTTCCGAGACAGGATTTCGGCGGCGCCTCCCCGTTGTTCTCCGGAGCACATTCTCTCGGCTATTTGCCGAGACGTGTATCTGGAGAACAGCGGGGAGGTGCTGCCGAAATTTTGTCTCGGAACGGGGTAGAGCATGGAGAACGTACTCAATCTACACATCCTCGGGTGGGATTAGGACCCTCTTTACCTATTAGAGATGTAGGTGGATTCAGTGCCGTTTCTCGTCAACCCGGTAGAAAATAAAAATTGTATGTGATTAATTTTAATGAATCCATAATTTTGTTGTGTGGCTCGTGATAAAGCAGAGGATGGCAGATAATCAGTGGATGTAAAATGGTTTTATCCGTCGGAATCAAGTGACAACAGAGTGGGTCGAGAAAACCGATGTGTTCTTAAAGGAGATATTCCGTCCTCCAATAATAATTAACCCAGAATGCCCCTGTGCAAAATGTGAAAGACGTCACCGTAGAGCTCAGGGAGAAATGACTTTGCACCTTCGCACGTTTGGATATATGGAAGACTTTAACATGCCCATAAACTTTGCCGAGCAGGACCGTGGTAGAGAGGAGGTGATGCGACAATGCATCGGTGGTTATGAAGACGATGGGGTTAGAAACATGCTAGATGATGTCTTTGCTGCCGAGACGACACATACAACACCTTCAGAGAATGAACCGGACGAGCCGGAGGCAATTGCAAAGGCCTTCTTGGAGGTCTTGGCCTCGTCAAAGAAACCTCTTTATGCGGGTGCCAAAATTTCTCAGTTGGATGCCATCTCGCAACTGGTGGCAATCAAGGCTGAGTACGGCTGCACCCAAGCTTGCTTCGAAGCATTTCTGGGAGTATGGGCTAACAGCCTTCCTGAGGGTCATGAACTGCCGAAAAGCATGTATGCTACGAAGAAAATCATGAAGGAACTATCTATGAAATATGAGAAAATACATGTTTGTCCGAAGAATTGCCTTTTGTTTAGGACGAGTATGCCGGTGACAAGTACTGTAGGGAGTGCGGTTCCTCTCGGTACCTTGAGGTGGTCGATGAGCATGGTGAGAAGAAGCAACTAGACATCCCCGTAAAGATTCTTCGGTATCTCCATTTCTTAGAAAGACTGCAGCGCCTTTTCATCACGGAGGAGTCTGCCAAAATGATGAAGTGGCACAAGGAAGGGAAAATGTACGATAAAAAAATCGTACATCCATCGCAAGCTGAAGCATGGAAGTCATTCGATAAAGAGTAACCCGAGGAAGCAACCGAGGCAGGGAATGTCAGGATTGCGATAACAGGTGACGGGTTGAATCCGTATGGTATGTCGTCCAATCCATACAGCTGCTGGCCCGCGTTTGTTATTCCGCTCAATCTCCCTCCCGGTGTCGTAATGCAACGCAAGACCATGTTCTTGTCGCTGATCATTCCGGGAGTGTTTATGCAGCCGCTGGTGGATGATATGCTCCATTGTTGGTACTTCCCGAGGTTGACATACGATCGACATCTGCAAAAAAAAATCTTGATGAAACTTTGGTTGATGTATTGCATGCATGACTTTCCTGGCTATGCCCTATTTTGCGGATGGTGTACAAGTGGGAAGATGCCATGCCCAGTGTGCATGCATGCTCTACGTTTTATTTGGCTGCAGAAGGGTGGCAAGTATGTAGCCTTTGACATGCATCGACAGTTCCTCCCTGCAGACCATCCAGACAGGGAAGACAAGAAGAACTTCACGAAAGGCCGGGTTGTCCATGAAGTAAACGAGATTCCAACGTTTTCTGGGGCAGATGTTCTTGCTCAGCTAAAAGCTCTCAAGCCTAAAGGCAAAGGCAAAGGCAAAGGCAAAGGCAAATGGGAAAGTGAAGGCGAAGGCCCAGGCAAATGCAAAGGCAAAGGCAAAGCGAAACGCTTTGAGGGATATGGTGAGACGCACAACTAGACTCACATTACCCCGTTCACGAAGCTTCCCTATTTCAAGGACCTCAAACTTCCTTATAACATCGATTTGATGCACACCGAAAAGAATGTCGCAGAGTCCCTTTTTTCCACGATCCTCAACATTCCTGATAAGACAAAGGATAACGTTAAAGCTAGAGCCGATCAACAGAAAATTTGTGATAGACCACGGCTAAACATGCGGCCTCCAACAGACGGTCGAAGAAACTGGTTCAAACCAGATGCTGACTTCATCCTTAAACCGCCAGAAAAGAAGGAAGCACTTATGTGGCTCAAACACATTGTGAAGTTCACTGATGGTTATGCATCAAATATAAGTAAGGGGGTCAATCTTTCAACGGGCAAAGTGACGGGGCTCAAGAGTCATGACTATCATGTATGGATTGAGCGGATAATGCCGGTGATGGTTCGAGGCTATGTCCCCGAGCGTGTCTGGCGAGTGCTTGCGGAGCTAAGCCATTTCTTTCGCACGATATGTGCTAAAGAAGTATGTCCCGAGGTGATTGAACAATTGCATAAGAAGGCACCTGACTTGATATGCAAGCTAGAGAAGATCTTCCCGCCAGGCTTCTTTACTCCGATGACACATCTCATTTTGCACCTCGCGAAGGAGGTATTGTTGGGGGCCCTGTGCAGAATCGTTGGCAGTATGGCCCTGAGAGACAGAACAAGCATCTCAGAAAGAAATGTGGAAACAAAGCTAAGATTGAAGCTTCCATAGCTGAGGCAGTTATCCTAGAGGAGGTGTCAGACCTCAGGACATCGTACTACCCAGACCACGTTCCCACTCTGCATAATAAGGTGTCTCGATACAATATAGAAGAGCCCAAGTATAAACCCAAGCTCGATCTATTCAACGGGCAATGTGGCCGGGCTGGGGGTTCGAAACCTTATAACATGCCAGAACAAGAGTGGGAGGACATCATGTTCTATGTCTTGCACAACATCAAGGAAGTCGAGGAAGAGTGGATGAGGTAATACCGCTACACCATTCCTTTATGCAATTCGTTGAGGATGAGTCTCGTTCTAACACCGATTTTCTTCTTTTAGGCAATTCCTACATGAGGAGTGGACGGGAATGATTCCTCCTACTAAAGCGGAGGCACTTACTCTTTTACGGAACGGTGCCTCTGGCAGGAAAAATTTTGTTGCTTGGTTCATGGATAAAGTAATTTTTCACATTCCCCTAGTTCAACTTCCTAGTTCAACATTTATTAGTTGATGGAACTAATGCACCCATCAATTTCAATTAAACTTGTAGGGCAAAGATCCGAACACCTCTATGGATGACGAATTGAGATGGGTTTCCATGGGTTTTAACGCTCGGGTCATGAAATGTGAAAAGTATGATGTGAATGGGTATCGCTTCCATACAGAGGATCACCAGAACAGCCGGCCTGATCCCAAAACTATAAACACAGGAGTGTACACCCCAGGAGAAAATGAAGTTGAGTACTACGGAAGGGTAGGAAAAATATACGAGCTGTCATTCGATCTTGGGGCCGAGGACCTACATCTAGCTGTGTTCAAATGTTTTGCCGATGGTTCGACCCATATGAGGGGTTGAGACATACGCCTTCCCTTGGTTTGGTCGAAGTTAAACCATCCACCGTTTATGCAGGAGCTGATCTTTTTATTGCGGCTACCCAGGCCACACAAGTTTATTATCTGCCCTACCCATGCCAGAAAGAGTACCTAAAGGGTTGGGAAGTTGTGTTCAAGGTGGCGCCACATGGTAAGCTACCGGACCCGGACGATGACGATTACTTCTACATTAACCCCATGACATACGAGGGAGTGTTCTATCAAGAGCAACTTGATGATGTTGATGTGGTTCGATACAATGACGCTTATGCCTTGGGTGATGTTGATGTGGATCCAAACGATGACGATGCACGGAATGATGGCGAGACCATTGTGAACGACCAAGACATACTTATGCTAGAGAAATTAAATTAATACGCTGAAGACGAGGAAGAGCCAGCACCTACGTCGGACAACGAAGATGATATGCGTGATAGTGACGATGAGACCGGTCGAGGAAACGGTTACAACAGTGATGATTCGTATGGGTTCTAGCAGATGTATGTTCCATGTCTTATTTGTATGTTCTATTAATATGTCTTTTTTTATATGGTTTATTATTATGAATGCGCTTTTTTATTCCTTTTTATTATGTCTACTCCTTCATTATTAATACACTAACTTTTTATTCTCTTTTCAATGCAGGTTCGCTAAGTATGGGAAAGGACAAGGCCGATGGTACTGGTTTGCTAAGCAAACTCGCCGCGAAGGTTAGTCGGAGTGGTCGACCCCGTAATGTCCCCTCCCGACTACTTGACGATGAGTTCTCACAGGGAGGTCGAGGGAGAGGTGCCCCTAGAGGAGGACGTGGTGGGGGGAGAGGCCCAGGGGGGCGGTCTCGGGGCCAGAAACTGCGCTCTGTGACCGACATAGGGGGGTCGTCTTCGTGACCCTTCTCTAGTGAGGTAACCTCTGAGGAGGAGCAGGAGGTTGGGGAGGAGGAGGAGGAGGAGCAGGAGGTTAGGGAGGAGGAGGAGGAGCAGGAGGTTAGGGAGGAGGATGAGGATGGTGGCGAGGAGGGGGATGGTGGCGAGGAGGGGGGTGGTGGCGAGGAGGGGGATGGTGGCGAGGAGGGGGATGGTGGCGAGGAGGGGGGTGGCGGTGATGATGGTGGTGGCGGGAAGGGGGGTGGCAAGCAGAAGGGTTGGCTGCGTGGTGGTGCGCGACTCCCAAAAGCTCCTGATACTGAGGAGATGAAGTGGCTCATTAAGCCCAAGGGGAAAAGGTAAGTGCCCCTTAATAATATTTTAAACACATGGCATCATTTTGATTGTACACATGCTAATATTTTCATTCTTTTGCAGTAGCTGGGAATATCCTCAAGGTGCCCGTGTTCCAAACGGCATCCTCACTATCCTGTTGAAGAAGCTTTGGCCGGGGATGTTCGCTCCGGACCGAGACAATGAGGAGCACAAGATTTTGGCCACGTGCTGGGAGCACTACGAAGCGGCCTTCCACCCAACCCATGTGACGACCGCTAAGGCCGTGATATCAAAGTTTTGGGTAAGTTCTCTTGAGAAGCACAATTCTTGAGTTACTTTCATAGTTTATCATCAAATCGTTTAACTCATGGCTTGTTCCATTCTGGTTTCATGAATGACTGTAGAAATTCTATAGAGTTCTTGAGGAGGACAAGGCCGAGGCCGATGAGTTCTTGCTGCGGGTTGCGAGGAAGCAGGCCCGTCAGTTGCAGTACGAGGTGCACTGGGTGGCCATCTCGCATTATTATCACGAGGTATGTAACGAGAAGGTGACCAAGGATGACGTGAAGGAGCATAACCTTACCTTGACTAAGGAGCAGTACATGTTGGTAAGTATAACAGACTTTTCATTACGACGTTTGTGGTAAATTTCATTGTTTTGTGGTCACATGCCATTATGCTTCTTATGTAGGTGCGTCCTGATTAGTGCTTTGGAAAGAATGATGGATGGGAGGGATTGGTGGATCTGTGTGTCGGCGAGGACGCAGAGTTTGCTGCCAACAGCAAGATAAACAAGGCTAATCGAGGTACCGACGGAACACACCGTCAGGGGAACCGAAACCACTGGCGCCACAAGAAACTTCAGGTATATCTATGTACATGAAACATTCTTGATCTTCTCTTTACCGTATATGTATGACTAACCTCTGTTTGGCGGTGCAGGAGGAGAAATAGAAGCGGCCGCTCTCAGACATCGAGTCGTGGAGGCTCGCCCGTGTGCGGCCTAATCCCAAGGCCGGCGAGAGTGAGTACTACGGCCATACCGGGGAGAACCTGACGTCATACACGAAGGAGTTTCAGAAGTGGAATCCTGGCACATCAGACCCCTTGTCTGTGGATACCGACGAGAGGGCCGCCGTCAGCATAGGGCCGAAGAGTCATGGTCGGCATCCGATTCTGGATTCTGTGATCACCCCTTTTGTCTCCTACAGGCGGATCCGCGCTACCGACCCGAGGCCGAGCCAGCGCCCGCGCCCCAGTGCGTCCTCTACACTGTCACTCCAAGCCCAGCAGAACTCTGTAAGTATTTTCCCTCTTATCTTCTTTCTTTCGACCTTTATTTTCCGCATTGCTATGTTTTATGAGTTCCATCATGTCATATTTGTAGGCCTACATGGACTTCGTACGTCAGCAACTCTTCGACTGGAACGAGAGAGTTGCAGCAGCCACTGAGTACAACAGCCGCATGACGCAGCTTGTGGTTGCGTCTATGGCAACCGGGCAGATTCCTACACTGCCACCACCACCACCACCTCCTGGACCACAACCAGTGCCGCCTACGTTTGAACAATTCCTGGCGGAACACTATGGCACTCCGGTTAGTACATCACCAAACTATTCAACCACAACTTACCGTTTATTCAATACAATCATATATTGACCTCCCATCTCTTTTCAAACATGCAGGCAACCGGTGGATCATCCGCCGATGGTGGTGCTACTTATGGTTCCACTCCTGAGTCACAAAGCCCAGTCACTCCGGTCTGGCGAGGCGGTGGCGGTGGCGGTAGCGCTAGCGCTAGCGGTGGCGGTGGTGGTAGCACTAGCGGTGACGACCTCGACTTTGGCTACCTCGGCTTTGGTGGTGGAAGTGATGGCGCTTAAGCCTTTGGCGGTGGAAGTGATGACGCTTAAGCCTTTGGCGGTGATGATGTTGTTGGCTTTGTCGAACTTGTCATTATGTTCAACTATGCATGTGTTGAACTTGTCATTATGTTGAACTATGCCTATGTTGAACTATGTTGCCTACCTTGAACTTATCATGCTGTGTATGATGTGCATTTGCTGTATATGTTGTGTATTTGAACCAAATAATTTGAAAAAAAATCTATGGTACCTATCCCGACGGCATAACCGTCGGCATAGATGGCACGAGGCACCAGGTTTCGCCACGGGGCAGCTCCTGGTAGCTCCTGGTGACCCTCTACGCCGACGATTATGCCGTCGGGATAGTTTTCTCTGTATGCCGATGGCCTAGCCGTCGGCGTAGTGGGCCACGTGGCCGCTGTGCGCAGCTCCTGGTGACCTTCTACGCCGACGGTTAGGCCGTCGGGATACAGAGAAAACTATGCCGACGGCATAACCGTCGGCGTAGAAGGTCACCGGGAGCTGCGTGGAGCGGCCACGTGGCGACGCCTGAATGGACGGCTTCGCCGTCAACGGCCGTCAGTCCCAATTCGTTGCCGAGGGGGTATCTATGCCGACGGCTACACGGAAGCCATCGGGGTACATGCCTATGCCGACGGTTTTTGTACGCCGGCGGCCTCCCGGGGGTACGCCGACGTTCGAGTTGCCGACGGAGGTACGCCGACGGCCACCATCGGCGTAGCCGTATGCTGACGGCTTTTGGGCCTATGCCGACGGCCTTAGGCCGTCGGGATAGGTGGTTATTCTGGTAGTGAGCATGATATACTATTTCTGGTTCGTTATCACATTAATATTCCTGTATAGCCGTCAGTATTTTTTTTAGTGATTCATCATTAATTTTTTATTCAACTATTGGTTGCTTATGTTCAGAGTTCTCATGACGTTACATATCCATCAAAGCCAACATCTAGCTCAAAATTACCCTACATCACTGAGAACGAGATACAAGAAGACCAATCCAATGTTGATGTTGATGGAAATATGATCGTGCAAAAGAGGTTCACACGCACCAACACAATGGCAGGTGTTCTGGAGGAATTTCAGCTTACTAGGCGAGAGCAAGAAAAATCTGATATTATTGAATTAATTGTAGAACAAGCTAGCACCCATCAATTTCAGGTGATAGTAGTATGGGGAATGGGTGGTCTTGGAAAAACCACTCTGATAAAAAATGTTTACCAGAGCAAAGAGGTCAGTGGCATGTTTGGGAAATATGCTTTTGTCACGATCTGGCGACCTTTCAAGCTTGAAGAGCTCCTTAGGAGCTTGGCATTGCAACTAGATGCAAACAAGGGATCCATGGACTTTGCAGGTGACACCCAAAAGAACATTGCTTTGATGGGAACTGCAGACTTAACTGAAGTGTTGGGTAGACGTTTACAAGGAAAGAGTTGCTTGATTGTTCTCGATGACCTCTCATCTACCACAGAATGGGATGAAATATTGCCAATATTACGTACAATGAAAGATCTGGTCGTTGTGATCACCACAAGGCGAGAGGATATTGCAAAGCATTGTTGCAAAAAACCGAAGTGCATACGCTTGCTCAACGGTCTTGAAGAAAAGGATGCAATTACCCTGTTCACAAGAAAGGTAACGAAATATTATTCTTTATATTATTCACCCTATCAGTTAGCAAAAAAATATTATTCCTTTTTATCTTTGTTCCCGCTCCCGTTCCTAACCCTACCCGCTCCCGTGCGGCGCCGCTGCGCCGCACCGGAGCGCCCCCGCCGGTCGTCTCCCGTTCCTCCAGCGCACACCCTCTCCCCGTCACCGCCGCCGGGGGCGTCGCAGGCTAAGCCTGTGTGCCGCAGCGGCGGCGGCGGCGTTTCTCCTCGCCAAAGACTCGGTCAGGACGGCGGCGGTCCGCGATGGCCGGATCTACAGCAGTGGTGCGGGGCGGCGGCGGCCAGGCACGCGGCGGCGGCGTTCGGCGACTGGTCCTGCGTCGGTGGCTTGGGCACCCGATCTGGGTCCAGATGGGCTTCGGGCGGGCCGCACATGCTGATGTCGTATACCGTCCCGTCAACGGCAGGCTGCCCCTGGGATCGACCTGCATCACGAGGACGTCGGGGGCTCCGGCCCTGGGCGTGGCGGTGGTGGCCGTCTCCTTCGCCGGAGATAGTCAGCCTGAGGCTGGATGGTCGGATCTCCAGATCCGTCATCTAGTCCCGGCTGCGAGTTGGGGAGACAGAGTTGCCGGTGAAAACTGAGCCAATGGCGGGCGATGGCAGCGTCTTGCGTCGTTACCTTGATGAAGGCATCGTCGTGTAACTTCTGTCAACCCACTCGTGCTTCTTGGGAAACCCTAAGATCTGGTCATCCAGATCGGACGATGGCGGTACTGCGGTGTCGTTACTCTCTTGGGAGCATCGTTTGTGGAGCAGCGCTGGAAGATAGAGGCAGGAGGTGGAGCGGCTAAGTCTTGCACGGAGCTTTGGCGGAGATGTCAAGTCATGCCTGGCCGACAGGTGCTACGCTGTGTCATGCCTGGTCGGCAGGTGCTACGCACGACAGATCTTCCAGAGTCTTCGCGTCTGGATGAATGCGCGCAGGGCGGTGGTGCCGTTGGGCGCCGTGGTGGCGTCGACGGATGTCTGGACTGGCAAGGGTGATGCGGATCTCTATCCTGAAGATGGGTCAGCGGTCCGAAGATGATGGCGGCTTCTGGCTTCTAAAACGTGTGCATGTGGTGCGCGCTTTAGGTCTGCTGCACCGGCTGTTGGTCCCGATATGTTATGTGGATGGATCGGCGACGACACCGGTTTTAGATATGGGGGGTGAGAGCACTCCACATTATCGAGTTTGTAGGTGTGAGTGGTGGCTTCGGGTGGCTTGATGTATTTTCTTGTCAGACCTTTGTGGAATAATTAATAAAGATGGATGTATGCATCGATTGATGCAGAGGCCGGGGGTTTAACCTCCTTTTCCAAAAAAAAAAAAATCTCTGTTCAATTTTTAGTTTTGAGAGGTCGTTTCAAATTAGTATATTGAAGCACATCACGACCAACCATCCTTGGAAGAGATACTTAAAAGTGGGTTCCAAAAGCATAAGATTAGGGCACCGTGACTCATGTTGTAGACTCATCAGTACGAACGATATAGTTTCAACTTTTTTAGCAATTAAACCAATAAATAGATTACATCACACATTACTCGGGTTAGGACAGGTTAGTATTGGCAACAACCCAACAATATTCCATGAACTCACCACTTTCCTTATCAAATTATACACGAATCACTTTCTTCGAGAAACCAGCAAGAGCTCTGTATTTTCATTAAGTAGAATAAGAACTGGCCAGCTTACATGGAAAACTAGCCGAAAACGGACACATCAACCACACACGCACACCGGCCCCAAGGGCATGCACCAACCGAGATGACGGCTTTGGCACCCAAGTGACTGGAGCCAACCTTTACAATAGGAGAACGGTTTCTCATCAATTCTGCTTCCACACTGGCCCACACACCATTCGAGTCAGCAACTCTTATCACCTCAGTGACCAAAGTCGACACCCTTTAACAGTGCAACAGTCCTTCAAGCCAACGCTCCGGCTTCCGAATCTGAGCAACATGAACGCGCACCTGAGGCCGTGCATCGATTCTGCCACCCAACCGACTGGAGGTGACATCCTACAAATAACGATAAAGGGTTTCCCACCGCTTTATATTATAAAGCAAGTGGCATCCTACAAATGGCGAAGATTTCCTGAGTCACCACTATGGCTTCCACACCGGTCCAAGGTAGCGTACCAGCTCGGTCGATGACTTTGTCACCTATACGACCAGAGCTGACGCCCTACAACACCCAAGTGTACCAAGTTGGTTTCCGAAGCCACCGCTCCGGCTTCATCTCAACACACTCCTGGTGCCCAAACCCGTTCCGCCAAAGCTTAGCTTTACTAGGGTTTTGGCCTCCTAAGGCGACACCTCCAAGGACGAAGCAATGAGAAATGTTTTGGCCTCCTATTCTAATAAGGGCCGTAAACTTGGTTCTTTTCATGGAGGATCCATAAAACATTGTCAGCTGGAGCCTGGAGATGAGACGGAGCATGCCGCATGCAAGGAGGGAACAATGACTGTGGGTGTTGTCATCGTTCGTTCCCACCAAAGTGGAGTTGAGTTTTCACCTAGGGCACCGTTGTTCCCACAACCGCCGCATGATACGTCGTTGTTTGCCATCCATCCACCACTTCCCACACATCACCATTCGATGTCCTGCCGCTCACACCCACACGACTAGCGACCGACACTACAAGCTTCGTGTCCCCCCCCCCCCCCCCCCCCCCTTCCATTCTCTTTCTCCGCCCTCTTTCTTCAGAGTTGTCCAGGGCTGCCCGACCTGATCTAACGCCTCATCCGATGGCGAAGCCGGTCGGCGGTGGCTGCGAAGAGGTTCTCGAGTCTTCCTTATGCATATTAGGATAGTAGTTGTCCTAGTTAATGTTGACGTTATGTCGTGGTTGCGATATGCCGTCTGCATGCCTTGCTCCGTTGCCAGTGAGCATCGTACAGAGCTTGTCTTCCTCCTCCTCTGGCCGACTTCCATGGTGGATGGCGGATGGTGGCAGAAGCATCATCAATAAGCTTGGGAGAGCCCCTGGTCGGCCACATTTGGAACCACCGATTCTTTTTGACCAGCGTGGTGCCAGGCGGATAGGAAGAGGTGGATCCGGTTGCTTCCGTCGTCGAGCTGGAGTTCTCTGGGAACTACGAGCTGCCTTGTGGATCCAACATTTCCTTCATCCCACTGCATCAACCTCGGCCACACAAGTTGCAGATAAACAAATGTATTGCTTCTGGTGTGCCATATTCAACTTCCAAGTGAGGCCGTTATCACCTTGCCCGTCGTTGGCAAGGTTTGTGCCAGTGACAGTGGCCATGGAGTCTCTGACGAGGTTGCTACGTGCGATAGGACGCAATTGGGTCCTATTTGCAAAAAGGGAGGACCATGTTTTAATTTTCTGTTTCTTTCAAGGTCGTCTATGCAGTGTTGAATTAAATTTGATATGAAATGGCAGCTTCTGCCTTCGAGCCCCTACCCCTGTTAAAAAAAAGCAAGCTGAGGGAGGGGCCCAGCCATATCTAGAGCCGTTACTCGAGAATAGAGCCACATGATCCAGCAGTACCGTTGCCACCCTGTCGACTTGGACGGTGCATTGTTTTTGTCAAACCATGGTGAATCACTTGTTTTCTGATTCATGTTTTGTGAGGATTTTTCGTCTCACATTGTCATTTCCTTTTACATGAGATAAAGATACTTATAAGTCCGATGCATTCACAAGCAACTTTTTTTAGAAAATCTTCATTTGAAATTGTTTGGTTGGTGTATTGACCAATTTATTAGCATGGAGGCTGTGACAAACAATTGCATCCCAATTTGTTTTGCTCAATCTTCTTATTTCATTTTGTTGAGACCTCATGATCTCATTCGTAGTTTGGTAGATCAATACTCCCTCTGTCCAAAAATACTTGTCACGGGAATGGATGTATCTAGATGTAATTTAGTTCTAGATACATCCACTTTTATTCATTTGCGCGACAAGTAATTCCGGACGGAGGGAGTACTTATTACTGTGATTAGCAGATTTTACCGCCTGATTGCACTGATTTTCTGGCTGAGATTAATCTTTCTACTAGTTATTTAATGTGGTTCATCTTGAGACTTGAGTAGTACTTTGGAAATCTTGATGAATCTAGAGTTTTAGAAGCAAATATTTAATCATGAACTTACGTTTTGCTCGAGATTAATCTTGCTACTCACTACTAAATGTAGTTCATCTTCAGAGTTGAGTAATGTTGTGGAAATGTTCATGGGTCTATAATTTTACAAGCAATATTTAATCATGAACAAAATAAGATATATAGTCAGTGTTTCTGAGGAACATATCAGTGTTGATTCCGCCATTTTGGTGCTGATATGCATTCAGTATAATAAATTGTACACTTAATGTGGTATTTAAATGTTAATAATCATTAGCAGCACTATACCGGCCCATGTCCATTCGTCCTTCCCGTTGACGTGACCTGTATGTGATGCCTACAGTGCTTGTTTATGGACCCTGCTGTGCGGATGGTGGGTCCATGAACTGTACGGATTACAAAATGCATGTCCGTTAAGTTTATACTGTACTGACGGGGATATGATCTCAATGTGACCAAGCAACTGTGACAACAGAGCTACCTGTCACTCAGGCCTTAAAGAGCATTTTCATCGTTACATAGCCTATGGTGTACTCGCCACCCAAACTGGGGGAAGGCTAGCTAGCTATTAAGTAAACTAGGAAAAGTGGTTTGGATGCACCTAATTAATTTATAGTTAAATGACTAATTATATTTCCTACAATTGCAGGTATTTAAGAATAAGATTACTGATTTGGCTGAGCAATATCCTGCATTGGTTGAACCAGCAAAACTAATCCTAAAGAAGTGCAATGGACTTCCCCTTGCTATAGTCACCATAGGTGGCTTCTTGGCTGATCAACCAACAAAAACTGCTGCAGAGTGGAGGAAACTAAATGATCATATCAGTGTTGAGCTGGAGATGAATCCAAAGTTTGAGGTCATAAAATCAGTCCTTATGAAAAGTTATGATGGCCTACCCTATTATCTCAAGTCTTGTTTCTTGTACATGTCGATCTTCCCTGAAGACCGCAATGTTAGCCGGAGACGTTTGGCTTACCGATGGATTGCTGAAGGTTATGCGCGAGACAAGGCCACAGCAGATAGATACTTCATGGAACTTGTAGAGAGAAGCATGATATTACCAACTCAGCAATCAGCTTGCACCATACAAGGATTCGACTCCTGCCAGCTACACTATTTGATTCGTGATATCAGCATTGCAGAGTCAATGGAGGAAAATCTTGTTTTTAGATTGGAGGAAGGCTGCTGCTCTAACACTCACGGTGCAGTGCGCCACCTTGCCATAAGCAGCAACTGGGAGGGTGATGAGCGTGAATTGGAGAGCACCGTGGAGTTGTCCCGTATACGGTCATTGACAGTGTTTGGCAAGTGGAAGCCATTTTACATTTCTGACAGGATGATGTATCTTCGGGTGCTTGACCTGGAAGGAACAAAAGAGCTAAGAAGTCATCACCTTGAGCACATTGGGAAGCATCTTCATCTGACATACCTTTCTCTAAGAAGGTGTATCGACATCTCTTACCTCCCAGATTCAGTGGGTAACCTGAGACAGCTCGAGACACTAGATATCAAACATACAAGTATATCTATGCTTCCCAAAACCATGAGCAAGCTTGGTAAGCTACATTATCTGCATGCTGGCACTCATGGATATAAACATTATCTACATTATCTACATTATCTGCATGCTGGCACTCATTAGCTACATTATCTACATTATCTGCATGCTGGCACTCATGAAGGGCTGGCACTACCATGCATACCTTACCGCATGCGTTTCAACTGGCGGCATGGTGGGTGTGTTCCTTTCACTTGCTATGTACCATCTTTTGTCGTGAATGTGCCAAGAGGGATAGGGAAAATGAAAACCCTGCACACAATGGGGATTGTGCGCCTTGAATGCGGGAATGCTGCCGTACAAGAGATAAGAGGTCTCACCAACCTGCGCAAGTTAGGAGTACAGCTTTGCATCAACACAAAAATTGGGCTGGAATTCTGTTCGGCCATTTCCGGCCTCAGTCGGATGGAGTCCTTAACACTGAGATTACAAGGGGATTTATATGACCGCTTGGATGGCACGTCCCCGCCACCGGAGAATCTCCAGAGCCTCAAGCTATTCGGACAGCTGAGCAAATTCCCGCAATGGATCAAGAGCCTCCAGAATCTCGTGAAGCTCGGTCTACAACAAACCAAGCTATCGGGAGACAGTGAAACCATGCAGGTTCTAGGGAAACTACCAAACCTATCCATTCTACGTCTGAAGGAGAAAGGATTGCAGATCGAAGGGCCTATCACTTTCCAGAGTGGCCTTTTTGGAAGCCTCGAGGTACTTCAGCTTGATTACTCAAACACAAAAATCACGTCATTGGAGTTTGAGGCAACGTCAATGCCGAAACTTGAGGTACTGAGTCTGCGGTTTTTTCATTTTACTAGTGGCTTTTCTGGTCTGGAATTGCTCCAAAGCATCAAGGAAGTACGGCTCTAGGTCCGATTTCACCATTCAACTATTAAAAGGGGGACAGACAAGAAAGATATGTCCGAAAAAGAAGCGGAAAAAGAAGCAAAACGCAGGGAAGATAAAGTCAAGGAGGACATTAGGAATCAGCTCGCCAACAATCAAAATGGACCCATCTTGAAGGTGGAACAGAGGAGCTATGTCTGACGTGCCACTTGCTCGGATGTTCATGAGCATATTATGCAGCGCATGAGGATTAGGAGGAGAAGAAGGACATGTTACAGTGTATTTATTCATATCCTGGTATGGACAACCGATCCTTAGCAGGTTTGTGTAATTGCTGAGAATTTAGTTAATGTGCGGCTTGTTAACTTTCCATTGTTTTGTTGTAGTAGACTACGTAATTGGTCAGTACGAGTGTTCAGTTTCTACGCAGCTCGTGTTTATGTTGATGTATCTTGTCATTAAATTGAAAGTCCGATAAAGTGGAAATCGAAGTTGTAGATGGTGTTTGTCAAGTTGTGCCTGTCAAAGTTACGGTAGGCCCAGAATGTTAACGCCACCGTGTTATCAGCAGACCTCTGCTTTCTGAAGTGTCTTCCTGAAGCCTATCTGTTCAACTAGAAGCAAATACCAACTTTTTTTCTTAACCAGGATGCAAATACCAACTACATCAACTTTTGCATTTTTTCTCTCCTATTTGCAGAACGCGAGCGGAATGATGCATGAGATGGATGGGAAGTCCAAAAGGAACGACTTCAAGTAGCCTGAAGCTGGGTTGCCATGTAGCATGTACTCTTAAGTTGTATGTATACACATGCCTGCATTCTACTTCCTCCGTCCGGCAATACTTGTCATAGGAATGGATGTATCTAGATGTATTTTAGTTCTAGATACATCCATTTTTATCCATTTGTGCGACAAGTAATTCCGGACGGAGGGAGTAGTAATTAGTGTCAAGGTTCATGAATGAAATTAAAAGACTACAATTTTTTTAACAAAGTTGAAGTCCATGCATGATAGCCTGAAGTTGCGTGTTGTTTTGAAAAGTAAAAGTAACCTTGCTAGTTGACACAAGTGGTGAATTGCCCAACCGGTACTGTCTGAAACCTGTGAGTTGAGCTCTATCAGTATGTTGGTGTGTTGCTACTTGATAGTTGACGAATGATGTTACAGTCCGCTTGTGAAGTTTTTGTTGCATTCTATTGGAACTGTCGAACTGATGCATATTGGTTTGATTAATTTCATTTTTTTATGGCCGTCGGTGTTTGAGTGCGTTAAAATTTTAGTAGTCCACCTAAAAACAGTGATTTTCGGAAGGTTTTCAGATTTTTCCTAGTACTTCCAGGTTTTCGAGTCAGACTGTGTGTTCAGGGCCTTCAGGGTGTATTTGATTTTTGGAATCCAATAGAATGTGTGCTGTGTACAGCAACAGATACAAGTTTCTAGCTGCGTTTGTGCAGCAATTTAAGCAGTCAACTCAAGAAACTATGCTTGATTTTTAGCCCAACAACACACAACGTGCATGCACGTTCGTCATAGATCTTGATAAATAGTCAAACTTTGTGCCTGCATATACTCCATAATGGACGGCTATTAGCGTCAAATCCGTATGGATTGATTTTTTCTTCTAAACTTCAATCCCTGACGTGGGTTGCTGGAGAAAGGGCCTCGCATGCATGCTTGGTCCAAGCAGCATAATTAGGGGACATAGTAGAATTAACTACTCCACAAATCTTGATCAGAGCGCTGGCAAATCTTCATTAAGAATTAGTTGAAGTTGTGAACGATCGAGGCCACGCATGAACTTCCATTATCTACTAAAACATGGCATGAGACTCCGAGGCCTGCATTCTCAGATCCCACCCACACACAAACGCTCACACGGAGAGGAAGAGGGAGGGAGAAGCTCGATCGACACGGATGGAGTCCATGGCGGTGAGCATCGGCAAGTCCGCGCTGAAAGGAGCGCTTGGGTGCGCCAAATCCGGCATCATGGAGGAGGTGGCCATGGAGCTCGGAGTCCAGCACGACAAGGCCTTCATCACGGACGAGCTGGAGATGATGCAGTCTTTCCTGATGGTGGCGCACGACGATGAGAGGGACGAGCTCAGCAAGGTAGCATCACTAATGACAAAAATTTCAACCGGCAGGCCAACTTTCCCATCACATCTCCATGTGACTCTTATTCATCTCTCGATGGGCGTGTTCGATCTCAAGACTCTCTTGCCATGAACGTCAAGACAACCAAGTGATCTCGCTGTATGGTCTGACCACACCTGCCTCATACGGTTCAAGTCTTCTGTACCCATGGTAGCATGACGCACGCCGAAGTGACACGTATTCCAGACGGCGCTACACTTGGGAGGACACTAACTACTTGATATTTTAATGTGAGAGATCACCCTAATAAAACACAACTACCGTGCATTCAAAAGGGTACAATATAAGAGATTAACATCACAGACAATTCATAATAGTGTGATATGGCATAGCCCCTTCCGTCGGTGAAGTCCGCGTTGTCTTCGCGCAGTTTTTGCAAAAAGTCGGCCGTTATAGCCGTTTTCTGCCACCGTGGCAGCAGTTTCAGAAACGCTGTCGTGGCAGCCGTTTTCCAGCAGAAAACAGTTTTCAGCCAAAAACGCTGCCGTGGCAGCCTGACAACGCTGCCGTAAAACTGCTGCCGTGGCAGCATAAATCTCTGCCGTGGCAATCGGTTTTTTGCTGTCGTGGAAGAACTTTTCTGCCTTAGCTCTTTTCTTCACCGTTGCTTCACCGGAGAACTCCTTCTTCGTGTACGGCTTTTGCGTTGAGATCCACCACCACAAAACTTGTCACCACCATGTTGTTGCACTAAATAATATTGCTATCTCTATAGCTAATAATAAATAAATGCATTACATGAATTTGACACGCAGATCATAAAAGTGACAATCACATGGCTCCAGCCATCATGTCGTACCATGACACGCAGGTCATGTTAATAATTTACAATGTATGGCCATCTCATACAAATCTCATTAATATGACGAAGGCTATACCACATCACATGCTCATCCTGCAAAACCAAGTTAGACGCCTCTAATCGGTTTATGGAAAAATTAAATTATAGTGGCTGCTAGGCTTTCGAAACAAACCGTTGCTACCTACGTTCATCATCAAGTATGATTATTCAAGTTGCCAGTTTAACATGCGGGGTGTATGAAACATGAGACCAAATGAAAGATCTGGAGCCCCATACTAAACTTTGTTAAATGCATGACCCCCATGTATATCACATCTACAAGACCTCTCGTTCTCAAAATTTCATCTTTCTTAACTAAGGCAAGACCCAAAGAACTGAAGCACACTATGAGCAGCATAGAAGGATCGCAGATAGCCAAAACTTTGTAACAAAATCTGACCATGCCGCTAAGATCAGAAAAATTGTAAACTCAAGGGAAGCAACAAGAACATCAACTAATAGATCACATCTACTAACAATAGATCTCATCTACTACCTGCACAAAATCAATTGTCAAATAATAAATCTAATCTACTACTTGAACGACAGTAATTGTGCAATACCAGCACATCACATGTGCTCTAGATCGCAACCTGCATCTACACATAGATCAATCATCATGCCACTGTTGGGAAACGTAGTACGAAACATAAAATAATCCATGCCTGGATCTAGATTAGATCGCTTACCAACATAATGCAGCGGAGAGGAGAGTTGGTGAAGCATGGTGATGCAGATTCCCGTAGCTAGGTTATACCTCCCAGCAGCGAGAATTTTGTCCCTCGAACTGATCCGTAGATCGAGCACCGATTGTACAGTGCCTCTGTAGGTATCCACGCGTACGGAATCAACAATCTGATAGGGCTTCGCCGTCCAGAGCTAAGCGGCATTGGAGTAGAAGAACAAAGGAGCAGTAGCCTCATGTCGTGGAGCAATTTGCGGGAGAGAGAGAGGGAGGGCGGAGCCATGGGCACAAAAAGATGTGTTCAAGGGGCTGCCCCTCCCATCTATTTATATAGGCCAAGGGGGGTGCCCCCCACCCGAAAACCCCTAGGGGGGCGGCAACCCCACCAACTTGCCCCTCTAGGCAAGGGGGCGGCGCCCCCCCTCCCCCACCACCACCAACTTGGGCGCACCTCTTGGCCCATTTGGCCCATGTGGGCTGCCCCATTTGGGCCAGCCAAGTGGGCAGCCACGTGGACTCCTAAAGAATCTTTCGGAGGGTTCCAGAACCTTCTTGGACCATCCAGTGGACTCTCGGGGTGTTCCAAAACTTTTCCAGTTCTCCAGTTTTCTTCCAAAACCTTCCGGTTCTATCTCCGAAACATTTTCTTCTTATCCAAAACTATTCAGGTGCAAATTACATAAGCTCCTACACTTCTAATACTCAACAAATCGGTGACCCTTAAGTGTAGACATGACCGGAACTCCTTTCGTTCAATGATCAATAGCGGAACCATGGACATCCATATTGACCCCTATACCCACACGAATTGATTATCGAGTGAACCTGTTGTTCCTGTGTGCTATTCCTTTTGCTTCAAGATACTTTACAAAACATGAGGTGAGATTTGGCGGCATCCCCGTGAAGCAACACTTGATCACTATGCAAATTATCCTCGTTACCGGTTTTGTTCTCTTTTCTCATTCCTGTGTTTCGGCATCCCCATGAACAAGTCATGCTGTGTCTGGCTAGAGGATGATGGATACCGTCACACCAAGAGGGCCCTAAGAATATCTCTCCATCGTCGGAGGAGCAAATCCCAGTCTCAAGCTATCAAGTACCTTGTCATACTTTTCTGATGCACCTGTTAGTTGCCGTTATGATCACCCTGTTACATTTAACGTTAGACGAACCCCAAAGAACATCATCTGGTATGAAGATAGTTGATACTCTCATGGTCTAAGGAATTATGCATACGTTATCATCTGTGTGTTTATACTATTAACTATGGATGATATGATCTCATAATATAACAATCAATTCACTAGTAGAAAAAACCCTTATAGGATTTCTCTACTAGCAGCGTCCCGCCGGACACAAACGCGGCAACTATTTTTCCAAATTATCAGCAGCGTTCGGTGGCAGAGGGAACGTCGCAGCAACCTAACTACTAGCAGCGTTGCAGTCCGCCGGACGCTGCTAGCATTGTGCATGATGCAAGCATACCAGCCATAAGGAACTAGCAGCGTTCGATATACCGAAACGTCGCAGGTGGTTGCAAGACTGGCAGCGTTTGTCGTACAGTCGACCGCTGCTAAGTATATAATGTGTAATCTGTATTTTATATTTAAAAACCGTTGTTATAAATTAAGTTGTTGTGTTTTAGTTTTGTAGTACACACGAGAACTATTTGTTCATAAAAGTTGGAAAGTAAAATAAAAAAATATTAATGATTGGATAGGTAAATGCTTTATTGTGCCAACAGCGTTTGAGATAAAAGAAACAACGCAAAGGTCAAAAGGAGCAGCGTCCACACGTAAGAACACGCTGCTAAACTAATTACTGTACTTAATATATTGTAAGTGGCCTTTTTTTTATTTAAGAGCAACCTCAAATAGATCCATAATTGAATATGTAAATGTTAAATGGTGCATATTACGTCTATAGAAAATTTTCTTGTCATATGATCAACAGTGCGAACATCATCGGTCTCTCCCGTGTCAATTAACCTGCCAGACAACCGACACTTCAATTCCATGGCTCCCCTCCGAAACTTTCATTAAAATTTTGGTATTTATCTAATATTATGTTAATAAAAAGTTAAGTATATACTTAAACTATCTGTTGATATAAATTGAAAGGCAAAAGACAAATAATTGAAATTAAACTCCTAAATTGCTTAAACATTACCAGCAGCGTTTGGTTGTGAGGAAACGCAGCTAGAGTATTCATTAGCAGCGTTCGCGAAGGCGTACACGCTGCTAACTAATTATTATTCTTATTATATTATAAGTGGCCTTTTAATTTAAGACCAACTTCAAATAAATCCATAATTGGATATGTAAATGTTAAATGGTGTATATTACGTCTACATATTTTTTTGCTGTCATATGATCGTCAACTACTTGCCAACACATCGCGATCTCTCTTGTCGTTAAACACATCAGCCAGACAACTTCCATTGGCTCTTAAATTATGTTAAACTTCATGTGGTATTTATCAAATATTACGTTAATAAACAGTTAAGTATATATACTAAAACTATTTGTTGATATAAATTGGAAAGCAAAAGAAAACGAGTTGTGCTTAAACTCCTAAATTGCTTCAACATTACCAGCAGCGTTTGGCCTACGAGATACGCAGCAAATTATATTCGCTGGCAGCGTTCTGCCCTTACGAACGCTGGTAGAGTGGTGTTTAGCAGCGCCTAGGCTCTGTCTACACGCTGCCATATTACAAAATATTACCAGCAGCGTTCCGTTGACATGAAACGCTGCTAATGTTTCTTACCGTGGATAAATATCCTCTTCAACCTAGCTAGCTCTCTCACTCTCACTCTCTCTCTCACTCGAGACTCTCTCTCTCTCAGCGGATGAAGCCTCGCGGTCCCCGCGAACTGCGCCGCCGTCGCCGACGCGGCTCCACTGCCGATGTTAGAATTAATCTTGACATGTACCATGTAGATGTGTATGTGTGCACAAGGTGAAGTGTTAGGTCGCAAGGTGAACGCCGTCGGCGGCGCGATGTCGCTAACGGCCGGTGCGTGTCTTCATCCTCGTCAAGCTGCGCCACGAGCGATGGAGAAAGGTATGTCGCCCGGTAAGTTGTGTCGCCGGCGGCAAGAAGGTGATGGCCATGGAGCGGAGGCCATTGCCATAAGGTGTTCCATGTGCGAGTCGTCGACAAGGTGCGTCATCGTCGACAACATGGAGGTGAGTCACCGGCGAGTTGCGGCACCGGCGGCAAGGAAGTGATGGCCATGGAGCGGAGGCCATTGCCGTGAAGAGTTCCATGTCCGAGTCGTCGACAAGATGCGTCATCGTCGACAACATGGAGGCGAGTCACCGGCGAGTTGTGGCACCGGTGGCGAACAAGAGACGGCGGTGCGAGAATGTCACCACGTCAGTGCGATGCCGATGGCGGTGGTGCGATGTCATCGTCTTCATGGAGAGTTGGTGCGAAGCCAGCAAATGTGGCAGTGCCATGCTATGGCAAGGTGAGCCAATATGTCAAGATTAGGAGGGAAAATGTTAGAATTAATCTTGACATGTACCATGTAGATGTGTATGTGTGCACATCGTGAAGTGTTAGCCGGACAATGCATGTGTCCATGACCGAGTAGTATAGGTTGTTAGCTGCATGCACGTACTAGTCTTTGGGATCCTAGAGAGATTCTAGGAGAAGATAAAGTCATGGGTTAGTGCATGTAGTTAGTTGGTTAGTGTGTAGTGCATGGATTAGTTAGTGGCCGGGTCTAGTGGCCGGTTAATGGGTACTTGACTTAGTGGCCTGGCCGGGTTGTGCGTTAGGCAAGCCTTCTGTTATAAGTATCACTTGAATTAATGAGAAGAGGCTGAGAGAGGGCTGAGCAGAAAAACTGTAGTCATGGTGTTCACCAAGGAAGAGTGCCTCGGCAAAGCCTTGGTGGCCTCCCTTGGTACATGCGTTGTGTGTGTGTGTAGAGTTTTTCATCATGTGTCTGTCCTTGTGTTCATGAGTGTTCTTCGGAGAAACCACAAGGAGAGTTGAGAGGAAGAAGAGCGGCGCTGCAAGAGGCGGCGCCAATAGCCGACACCGCGCCGTCGCCGATGCGGCTCCACTGCCGACGCCCCGCCGTCGCCGTCGCCCCTCCTTACCCACGGCACACTGCGCCACCGGCAACGCGGCACTACCTGCCACTGCCGACCCCTTGCCCCTGTGCGCCCGTGCCTACACCATGCCACTGCCCGCCCCAGCTCCTGCCTCTTGGTGAGATTTTCGGTTAGTTTATATAGATCGATTATTAGTTATTAGTTTATATAGATCGATTAGTCGGTAGTGTTTCTAGTTATATAGATCGATTAGTTGGTAGATTGATTAGTTGGTCTATTAAGTAGTGTACCTAGTTATATAGATTGATTAGTCGATCCATCGATTAGTGGGTAGATCCATTAGTCCGTCGATTAGGTTGTGTATCTAGTATATAGATCGATTAATTTATTATTCATTAATTTGACCTAGCTCGATTAGTTGGTAGTTTGATCTTCATTTTCTTTCTTACATTTCAACATTAATTTGAGTTGGCTCGATTAGTGCTTGTGACAGAAGAGAGCCTCCATTTTCTTTTCTTTTTTATGTGGTAAACACTCATTTTATTCTCCATTTTCTTTGTCAGGATCATTGTTGAAGGATGATAGTTGTTGAAGGATACCGACTGTTGTCGTAGGGGGTCACTGTTGTACTTCCCCTCCTGTGAGACATTGGTAAGCAGGAGGGGAAATGCAACAGTGACCATCACCGACAGTCGAAATACTCGTGACTGAGAGCCCACCATATATATACACCACCATCTAAGAGATGACAGTTGTTGAAGGATACCGGCTGTTGTTGTAGGGGGTCACTATTGTACTTCTTCTCCTGTGAGACATTGGTAAGCAAGAGGGGAAGTGCAACAGTGACCAACACCAACAGTCGAAATACCCAGTGAGGGAGAGCCCACCATATATACTCCACCACCTGAGAGATGAGAGTTGTTGAAGCATCCCGACTGTTGTCGAAGGGGGTTGCTGTTAGATACGTATGTAATATTACCTTGCACACATGGTAGTACTACAATTAATGCCCTTTTATGAATTTCAGGACATCCGCCATCAACTACATGGCTTCTCATCGTCGTCAGGCCTCCCGTACCGCACCATCATCCTCCACTCCTCCGTGAGTGGAGTCGCGGGGGCCTCCTCTACGGGTCGTAGAGCAGGCACGAAGGATTCGTGACGCGGTGTTCAGCTGGTGGAAGTGCATGGAGGAGCTGAAAAAGACGCATGTTCTCGCACGCGAGAACCCAGACCTAGCGGAGGGCTTCCAACTTTGCAAAGATCGTATGAAGTGTACATTGAGAAATGTAGCAGAGGTTGTCATATTTGAGGTCACCGATGCAGAGCGTGCTCGAATGCCGACTCGTAGCAATCCGGATTTGGTAATCAAATGGGTGTTACAAGAAATGAAATCTCCGATCCGGGTTCAGAGAGCCCGGTGGGGATGTATCCTGGGGCTAATGCCGCCAACGATACCATCACTACCACCACCACCAGATTCGGCTGACATTGTTAACTAGTAGTATATATGCATGGTAGTACTATGTTAACTGCTAGTATGCATGGCTCAAAAAAGCTTCCATGTCACCATTTATGACTACAAAAATGGGCATCCAGTTATGTGTAGGTACTATGTGGTAGTTAACTGTGTTGAACATGTTGTACTATGTGGTAAATTATGTTGCAATATGCTATTAACTGTGTTGAACTGTTTATGATTACGCGTTGAATATTTTTTTATTGTGTGAAACTCTACCAGCAGCGTTCAAAGAATACAAGATGCTACAAACATACTACACAAGTTAGTCGCGTTCGATGGCTTGAAACGCTGCTGCTCTCTGCCGTACTAGCAGCGTCCCGACCGAACGCTGCTAGTTTGACATATATTAGCAGCGTTTTGTCCGAACGCTGCAAGTTGTCTGTTATCAGCGACGTCGTACTAGCAGCGCTCCTACCGAAAGCTGCTAGTGGTACCTCTGAACGCTGCTAATGAGGGGGTCCTGTACAAGTGATTGGGTTAATTCAACACAAGTGTTCTTGCAACAATGTGTCCTCAAAGTTGCCGTCATCCTCGTTACTTTAACTATGCCCATGATCAGGAAAATAAAACCATCATGCAACACTTGAGCTAGTCTTAGAGGCGAGACTAGGAATATGTCTTACCGTTTATTATTCCACACATGCACATGAGTTTTCCTCTCAGTCTCGTGGTTATTGTACACTCGAGAACCATTGCAATTATAGCACAAAAAATAAACATTAATTACGAACATGGAAATAAATAATAATATTTATTATTGCAACATAATTTGACTCTTCCTCGGGAGGGCTAACATCCACTGGTTGTCACCCAGATGGCTCAATCTCATTAGTCGGTTGACTGCCCTGGCCGGGTTCATACCCCCCGCCGCCTTCTAGCATATTCTCCTCCTTCGCCACAGGGATCACTAACGCATAGGGGTGAATCATCTGTTCTCTGCAACGCCTTAACCAGGCCAACCATTTCTGGCTCCTATCTATCAGGGTCAGCTCCCACAATACGTTTTTACTGGATTTGTCCACAATGCATGAATACTGACGGAGCACTCATTAGGATCCAGCCCAAAACTTGTTGTCAACCAGCATTTCAACTACCTAATGTCCACTCTTTCTGTGTTTGGTAGTGTCAACTGGCAACATTTATACTCACTCAGATCAACTCCCAACTCATTATATCGGACATTACCAGGGCCGTAGTACACAGTGAAATTCACCGATTCAGACATTTCATCTGCCAGACAATTCCATATTGCCATCAATCACATTGAACCAATAATCTTTGTACTCTACGCTCCAATTTATCTATCACTACTCCATTTGTCGCATCTACTGCATACTTCACACTTAATAAGTGACTAACATATACACTAATCAGACCATAACTACTAGCAATACATACACACATGAATCCAACCCTAACTACTAACATGATGTATACACGCCTCAGAGCCTAACTACTAACCGGTGACACACACTAATCAAACCCTAACTACTAACAATATAGATTAAACCCTAATTAATGGATACTTTGGAAGAAATAACGGTATACCCTTGATGCGTGCGTTGCCGGCTTCGATCCGCTGTCTTGTATGCTCGCCGAATGGAGCTTGCCCCGACGACGATCGCGCAACCACCACTGCCTTCCCCTCTGCTACAGCAAAGAGGGCCAGCCCAAACTCCTCCCCAACCTAGCTCATCCTCTCCACCTAAGTTCCTTCCCAACCGAGCACCTTCAAGTCCCCCCCCCCCCCCCCCACGCCCCCACCTCTACCCCATGGATGGATCGGAGCCTTGGCCTCCAGGAATGCCTCTCCTCTAGTGGATCTGGTGGTTAGCGGTGTGTATGGCACGAAAAGGGGGCGGATCCAGCGAATATGGCGAAGGAAAGAGAGAGACAGAGGAATGAGCAGGCGTCGGGAGGAAGAAGACGGCCGAGAGCCTTATCGCAAACTCTTCGTTCGTGTGGTGAACGAAGACCACCTCTTCGGTCATGACGCGGCCGAAGATCATGTCTTCGGCCCACAGCCCAGCGAAGACGGCTCTTCGGCCGAGGCCCGCTAGTTTTCAGCCTAGCGTAGGACGAAGAGGCCTCTTCAGCCAATTCTTCGTTCGCTAAACAAACGACGGGCTAATATAAGTGAAGTTTCTGAATTAGGGTATACATTTTCGGGATTTGTTAAAAAAAAGTATTTTAGAAAAATTCTGTTCGTTGGGTTTATCATTTCTGTTTCATTTCCAAGCAGGATGCATGGTCACATTTCTTTTAGCCTGTACTCTTAAGTTGTATCTACACGCATGCTTGTACTCAGCAAGTGTTAAACTACAAACTTCGTTGCTTGATTTTCTGGGAAGCTATAAGAAAATTCTGAGGACCTTGAATTTTTGGAGTCCAATAGAATGTTTGAAGGATGCAACAACAACAGACGTATTTTCAAGCCCCGTCTGCGCAGCCATTTTAACACTCCACTGAAGGTGCTGTGCTTGATTTCAGGAATTGTTTAAGACCTTTTGAGTCCGGTGGTGGTGTGTATAGTAATGCTGAAATTATAAATTTGGGAACTCTCCCAGAAAGTTGTGTGCATTTTGCATTTTTCGAGTCTGACGGTGTTCCCCAGGTGTACCTCAAACAGAGGATGCACCTTTCTAGCTCTGTTTGTGCTAAAAAAATTAGAGCCCAGTCATTGGAATATTAGTTTGTGTCGGAACTTTTTCACAGATTATTTTGAGCACTTTGAAGTTTCCAAGTTCGTCTGTGCGTTCGAGGTGTAGAACCAACAGCAGATGCAAGTTCGGGCTCTGTTAATTCTTGTTGAACTTTTTAGTTTTCATTATCTTGCTATAAGTTTCGGTTTTTGTGGGTAGGAAGTTTTTATTTGTGAGTAAAATGTTTTGTTATCCACTCCATGACAGGGGGTCACCCTGCTTTTCGATTTTTTTTTAATCCTTTCTATGAAGAAGTGCGTCACACACTCACACAGGTTTTTCCAGTCAAGAAGAGAGAAGAACAAATAAAGCAGAGCATAACTGAAACGTGTTTTAAAATGTGTACAGGGGAGCTCTCTCAAAGTGTCCTGCTGTCTGCTGAAGCCTATCTCTGTGATGAGCAGTGGTTTCGACCTGAAGGCCCTCGAGTAGAAAGAGGAACCTATTTTTAATTTTATTTTTAGCATTTCAGTTCAATTGTTGTGTAAGGTTAATTACATTTAGTTGACGTTCGTCATTCTTTGCCTGTCAATAGATAGAGGCCTGCACCTTTTCCCCGATTTGAAGAACACGATCAAGGTGAAGAGGAAGCATGAGAAAATGGATGGGAAATTCCTCTAGTAAGTACTTCAAGTTGTAGTTGTTGCCCCATAGTTACGACGTTACGAGAGATTTTGAGTCAATTCAAATAATCTTGCGATATTTTATATCTTACTAGTTATGCTCACGTGGGGGCTTTTCTGCTTTGCGTCTGACGGGGCCGCTTGTCCCCAGGGATGTGTATATGGTGGGGGAGCCTACTCTGCTATATGAAGTCTCTTCTTTACCGAAAAAGGGTTCCCCCGCTTTATATTATAAAGCAACCATCACCGATTACATCCGAGAGACCGATACAAACACACATCACCACCGCGCCCAACACACACACCCAAGGCAAGATACAAAGGTGCCGGGCACCAACACACCATCCCACCGACAACCAAGCAAACTACAGATGAGCGAGGAAGACCGCTTGGAGCCGACGGAGACTTCCACCATGAGCATCCACAATAGAGAGGTGAGCCGGACAACAACGAAGTCAGGACTCCAAAGCGGTGCCTCCCAGAAGGGTACGACCATGGATAGCCGCCACCGCCCGATCCCGAAGATCAGGTTTTCACCCGGAGCCACTACAACAGGACAGAGCTTTTGTAACACAGTGTTATGTTACCATAGACAAAAAACAGTGTTACTAAGTCATATAGTAACACATTTTGAAATGTGTTCCATTAGACCGTGTTACTAAGTGGTGTCTACTGTCACATATAATAATTGTTACCGTATATTAAAAATTGTGTTACTATTAAGTTGTAGTAACATGCATATTATGTGTTACCAAATGGCTCTGGTAACACATTTCTATAACTATAGTAACACCGACGGTAACATATTTTCCGTAGACGTAGAACACTGTGGTAACATGTTTTTGTACCTATAGTAACACAACTTGTAACACAATATCCAAGTATCATAACACTATAATTTATAATTGTCAACAACTTAGTAACACATTTTGTGACTACGGTAACCCCATCAGTAACACTACTACATTAGTATCGCAACATAATTAATGTATTTTGTTTTTAATTATTAACCACAAAATTAGGTACCCATTTTATAGGTTTATTTAATAAAATCACTACATTTGCTCAAATAACCAATTATTTTATTTTTGATGCTTGGCACCATTAAAATGACAGAGAAACTGAAGCATGACACATAAACAAATTGAAAATATCAATATACAACAGTGTAGAATACATATGCATTACAATAAACAAATACCAATAATATTGTTCCAACAACATATCATTCATATAATTTGACTACAGAATATTACACCATAGCATTTGCATCAATTCAAACAAAGAAAAAGATCTTCTGCCTGATATTACATTTTTTTCATCTATCAATGTAAACTACGATTATTGCTAAGTAAAATTTTCTAATTTTATTTGCTTCTTGATCCAACTGGGGAACTCAGCTGCAACTCATCTATCCCTCTTTTGAATCTGTAAAAGAAAATTGGACCTTCAGTTATGTGATTAAATGTACACAAATATAATTTGGAATATGGAAGGAAAGACTTTAACTTACAAAAGCTCAATGCCAGGCAATTAATTATCCTGAAGCAAAAGCATCACCAATCAAAAACTTCGACTTCCTTTACTATTGACAAAATTTTCAGTGGTAGAGCAGATCAAAGCAAAGCATCAGCATACTATTGACAAATCAGGAGCAGAGCATCTATGTTGTGTTTTACATGTGTGCTTGTTGCTGTGGGCATGTGTGTGTGTGCACATGTGCATGCTTGCTGATACCTAACCAAAGTACTTGCAAGAAGTTTTCAAACAGTAGACACTGGGACATAAAGGGGGGCATTGCCACGCCTGTCAATGTTTTAGAAAATAATGACAATCTTTTTTGAGAAACTTCAGCTAGTTAACACATTTAACAAAATTTGAATGGTTCAAATTACAGTGCAGTTGGTGGATAATATTTATTGAAAACTGGTATTTCTCCACCTACATAGTTGTTTCCTGAATTATATTTCTTCATATAAGATTCATGAGAAGAGAAGATGGAAACATGGATATGACACCTTCACCTGGCTCCATGGCTTCGCAGACCCCACGAGCATATCCATCTCTACTACTCTTTGGTGCATACGACCCCTTCTATAAGTTGAATAAACCCTCCAAACCCAATAGCCTGACTGCACACTGGAAAACAAAATTACTTCCCAAGAAAGAAATTCATTTCGCACCTTTTTTGTCGTATACTGTTCACAATATATTTCTAGGAGATTTATTTAACTGTGGTATGGAGATACTAGAAAGTGCAGACACAGCATATGATATATATAATTACATATAATTCAAACAAGTACATTTTCATAAGCACATCTTGAAGATTAATAAGGTAAGATGTCAAATGGAGAGCATACACAGCTTGTGTTTCCGTGAGGAATATTTACAAGAACTTGCCTATATGAAGTAAATAATAACTAAAGTCTATCAACAACCAACAAATATATTTAGGAAGAATATTTTCTGGCATATCTCACACTTGTTTGAACCTCTAGTATGGAACCAAACATCAATATATGTGCCGCGATGAAGCTTTTGAAACATACCTCATCTACATCCAAGCTTACTAAAAGGTTCTTGCATCTTTTCTTGACAAAGTCAGTAGGTAGAAAGCAGCAGCAACGCAAGCATTCATGGGTATTGGGTAGGGAACGCGTACATGATATGTGTGTTGCAGAGCACACAAAGCTGGTGGTTCTTGGCTTGTTTCCAAAAATCTGCAAGAGATGGTGAACAAGGAGGTGGAACTGGAGATGGGGGAATTTCGTTGATAGGCACTACTTTTTAGTTGCCAAAGTCTGCAAAAGAATAGGGATACACCAAGTGGTTTGTTCCAAAGGCTCGCCAGTACGTTGATAAGCTCAAACTACATAACATCACCTCAAGAAGCTTTTTTGTGCAAGCGCCTGATTTAGATGATAGAATCCATCAACCATCAGACACTGACCACCGGTAAGAACATGTTCTTGCATATAAAGAAGGCAATTCAATGATAAATAAAGAGTGAAAAACTAATGTTGAAACTGAGGCACTGAACGACTATGTTGCATACTTACATGGCAATAAGATCAAAGGGGAATGCCTAGTTGGTAGAGAAATTACAATTTATCTGACCTCCTAATACAACAATGTGTTTAAGATCACAACTCCGCTAATTGAATTATTAAGATGGCACTATTTGTTATATAGACTCAAAGTGGCACTTTTATAACAAGAGAATGTTAATCTACTTGCAATGTGTCCATAGATACATTCACAGTCATGTGAAATTCAACGACTCTTACTGAATTTCTCTTGTTGCTATTCATGTCAATCTATTTCCGGACTTCCATTTTTTTGCTGATTAGAAATTATTCAAATTAATAATAACTACTTCATAGTTCAAAAATAATGTCACATGATTATCCCCAAGTAGTCCATTGATCTCCTGAATATACATATTTATAGCGAAAGAAACATATCTCAGTACAGTTAGCAGGCATTGACAATATGTAATATGGGCAATTCTTGATGGAAGCACCAGTTCTAGCACATAAGTAGTAAAACCTTAGTGAGAGAGACCTGTTGGAGAGAAGTAGGTGCTGCGATGTTGGGTAGATCCTGTGGTCGTCCAACTTGCAGCCGGGGCAAGGTCACCATGGGTCGCGCGTCGCCGTCATCCTTGTTGGCGTGGCCATGGTCAGCGCGGCCGTCAGGTCAGGACCATGCTAGAGACATACGAGGGGAAGAAGTGGGGGCACGATAGGGCAGTGCGGCGTGGGGCACGGATGGGTGGCGGGGCGCACGACATTGCGGTGGTGATGCAGGGGAGACGGCGGGACGGAGGGGAAACAGGGCGGCGGTGGGGAGACGGGCTGCGGTGGGACACGACGGTCCGGTAGGGGACACGGCGGGGCGACTTGGATGCGGACGACGGTGGGGAACGGCAGGATGGTGGTGAGCGCATCCGGATCTTGGATAGGAGATGCTTCGAGAGAAGGGGATTTGGGATTCTGGAGGCGGAGGGATTTGAGCGATGGAAGGAGACCTAATTGACAAAAATACTGCCACATACGCGCGGTCTCCCGTTGTTTATGTGTCATTTCTCACTGGTCAGTGGGCCCAACTACACGAAAAGGAGAAAAAAGAGGGTGCGAGCCATTAAACTAAGACACGCCAAGTCAACCAAAGTTTCTTTTTCTGTGAAAATGATTTAGATCTATTATCAAAGTTCATCGAAAGTACAAAGTATCTCAAATATAATAAAATTTACATCAAGATTCTGAGACCGTTGAGCGACCACTACCGCCATCAAAACGAGCCATCGACAAGACGTTGTCGCTGCTCCCCTACCGGTGCGGCCTGACCTTGTTGATGACAGCGGGGAATTATTCATGCACGTGCCCCTAAGGACAAGTGCCCTAGAGGCGCAGTCGACGTCGTTGAATTCTTAAATAGATCTGAAGCACCTCACGCCAAATCTCGCCACATGACGAGAAACCCTAATATCACCGTCTCAAGGAGGCGGCGGAAATCTACACTGGAGCTCCGTCGACTACGTCTAAATGGACGAATTCAAGGAGGATCAAAGCCCGGAAGACAAACTCGAAGAAGAAGCGCCGGCATCCACCCCGAGCGTCGCACTTACGAGGACTAAAAACCCCTAGACTAAAATACTAACCGGAGTGGAGGCACCGGGATTCCCCTCCCCTCCATCAATCGTCGGAGCAGCAAGCAGAGGGGAGATGAGTCCACGGGCTTGCCGACGAAGCTTAGAGGGAGATTTTACCCTAGTCGTCAAGGGGTAGGGGAGGGAGAGAGAGAGAGAGAGAGAAACCATGAATTGGTTCTCAACTTGATAGAACCATCTCTCTAGCTTTGAGTAGTAGGTAGCGAAAACCATTTGAGAGGCTGCCAATGACAAGATATTGGTGTTGTTTGTTTTTAACGACTAAACGTTGTTGTTTGTTCTTTAGACATCATGGTTTCCGACCATAATTTTCTTAAGAGCCGGAAGCAAACTCATGCCAGGCAGTTGTCCAACCTTTTCTTCCCTAACACACTTTATGCACGACCTTTCCATGCGACTCTTCCATTGAATTTTTGTGCCAACTCTGATCATCGAGTTATTAAACCATTCAATCAAGCCCAAAGAATCATGCATATACTACTTGTAAGGATGGGAACCATGCACCAGTTGGACGCTTCCATACTGATCATAACTTTCGTGTGATAACCTTTTTGTCAGCTCCATGTAAGTAGAGACATCAACTTGTGAGGATGGTAAGAGTATAAACATTTTCCGATCTTCGGGATCGAGCAGGAGGTCGGCGATGTCGTGGCGGGAGAGAAGGACATTGGCAACGTTGTGGCGGGGAGAGGAGGTTGGAGGTGATGCCTTGGAGGGAAGGGGAGTCAGCAGGGCGAGCTTAGCTGTGGTGTGGAGAAGAGATGGCGCGGGCAACCCATGGCGGGGGGATAGGAGGGTGTTGGCAACGCCATGGATGAAAGTGAAGGCGGCAGGGACAGGCTGTCGTGTCGTGAAGGAGAGATGGCGGGGCAACGCCATGGAGGAAGAGACGTGGTTGGTGATGCCATGGAGGGGAAGGAAGGCGTTCTGGGTAAGAGTATTCTTAGTCCAATACATTTCATAGATAAACATAGTGAAAATATTTAACTGCGGGTGTCATACACTAGGCTAGCTATGCATGTGTAGGCATGATCGAGAGAAGATAATCAATTAAGTGAAATAAAGATCTTAAACATAAACTGACACACGATCCGACAACCAATAGGTAGCCGGTTGACTATGTTATGGTCGACCGACTCCTAGCATCGGCCTTGGTTAAATGTTTTGAACCGTTAACACTACTTAATCAGGAAAAACCATAGTTTTAAAAACCTGGCTAGACCAGTGATTAGACCGAGAAAAGCTAGAATCCTAAGACCTTAGCGCGGTTGGTTAAGCTCTACGGACCGTTCATATCATCGAACGGTGAAAATATGGCCGAACCGAGAGATTACAAAGAAAACCGGCTAATCGGCCGGTTTGCAGAGCGGTTCAATGTCGATTCCCAAAACACTATAAATTGTTTATTTTTCTGTGAAAATAATCCACCCCACGATCCGCCGAATTAGTCCTGCCCATAACCTGATCCCTTTTTCCGCCGCCGCCCTGCGCGGGTTCCCCGCTGGCGGCTGGCCGTCCTCCGCCCTCCGCATCTCCCCGCTGACGTATGCGACTGCGGCACCTAGGGGAAGTGGACCACGGGCGACCCATCTCGCCGGCGACCACGTGAATACTGATGTGGTTCGGACAGGGTGACGGGCCGCCGCCGGCGCCGCTCGAGTACAGAGCCCACATCGCCTACGGTCAGCGCTCAGTTCCACGCCCACCGGTAACCGCTCGAGAAACGGGCAGACGGCGGGAGTTTAGGACACCGCTGCCGCTGCGGCCATAACCTGGGCTTCTCCTTATCCACATCCCGGCGGCTGGCTCTGCTTCTTCTCTAGTGATCGAATTCCAATATCTACTTCTCGATACCTAGGCAACTGAGGTATGTCACTGTCCTCTGTCCATTGATTCCATTAATCCATTCCTCACTGTTCCAATTTTTTAACGCAGATTTAGATAAGGAGATGTGGTTTGTGATAATGAGTCCTCTTATTACTGTGATTATGTGACAATTCTGGTTCAATATACCAGGACTGCTATTGACACTCCATGAAATACAACAGCATCGAGAGCAAATCAATTGATGATTGTACATACATGCATTATACACTCCAATTCTAAATGATGTTAAAAAGAAATAGTAACGCATGATGATTTTCAGAATTTCACACGTGGAGGTTAACGTTGTTGTTAGTTTGTCACAATAGGATACCAACAATACCCACACATTTGTATTTGTAGTAATAGTACTACAATTTCCATTTTTTAACCTGACCCTGGAGGAAGAATGATTCCCTAGTACCACGTTCTGGTCATAACTCCAGTTCTTGGTCGGGGTCTAATACCAAGGGTTATTTGTACCAATGCAATATAGCTCTAGCTTTGTTCTGAACCTGTAGTACTTCATATTCAAACTATGAATTGCTGTCTCTGACTGCTTACTCTTCATAGTCTAACATGCATTTTCTGCAAGTGGCTACATGTGAACTGTTGGGCACTGAGTAAGATAGTTCTTAAATTTAACAGGGGAGGTAGCACAAATTTTCATTTGGAAACTAAGGAAGAATATCTAACATAAGCTTAGTAAAAAAATTCTTGAATTTACCAAAGGTGCAGCACAAACTTTCAGTGGAAACATAAGGTAAAAAATCTTGCAACCTGGATGCGACGGTTTTCTATGTTCTATTCTGTTATCCCTTGATACTGAACCTGATCCGGTTTTTGGATCAAATGAAAAAAAATATAAGATAAAAAATCTAACATGTCATCTAAAGTGACACACAGGAAAAAAAACACCTATTCATAGGAGGTTTATGAGAGCTATTGGTTTCATTCTATTATTAGCATATTTGTTGATCATCTCCTTCTCTTAAAACATGTCTCTTTCTCAAGTACCGAAACTTGGTTATCACTCCCACTGCAGAACAGAACCTCATTGCCAAGTACCAACTGATTCGTAGTAAATTCTCCTCTAGCACCCAATAGAATTGGCCGTTGGCTTTTTTTTTGTTTCACCAATGAGCTGTTTTAAAACAAGCAAGTATCAGTGACAAAATGAATGCAAGAACTGTCCTTAGACCGATGTGCCTTGCATGTAACATAATTAACTGCTCGGCAAGAATTGAGCCAATAAATTTTCATCAACGAACCAAGCTAAGGCCTTATGCCAACCCATGTTGCATGACCCACCAATCGCATGACATCGACAACGGAAGTGATGGCATGAAAGCAGGCCTGTGGAGTAGCGGCCCATCAAAAAATTCGGTTATGAAAGCGGCCCGGTTCACTTGAAAGCTCCCACGTCAGTCTTTGGAGCAGCAACCCGAGAACACTTGGCAGAAAGGAACACACGGATTAGCACGGTAAAAAAATTATAGCAACCCTCGATGGGATGACTTAAAGATCTGGGGGCTTAGAAGGATTGTTCTAAACTGAGGAAGAAGCTATGCACCTTTTAGCGAACTTCTATATGTTTGCATTGTTGCTCTTTGAACATGAACCTTGGAAAATTTCAGAAAATTGTTACTAAGTTATGCTTCATGTATGGCAGATTGTCACTGGGAATAGATATACTTATGTCAAAGAAGTATGATGTCAGGTTTACCATCTTGTAAATTGAACTCGTGTCTTTTTGAAATTGACATCTTGATTTATGTGGGATGTCTATTTGGTGTCAAAACCTGGACGTCTGATTCAAAGTGTTTTTGTTGTGAACCTGTGGCTTGCACTTGCTGCCAGGTGCTAGCTGTTGTGCATGTTGGCCGTCTCGCCGCCCAGTCAGCTATGTACGTTGTGTCCCTGCTTCTTGCCGCTATGGCCGATTCTTGTGATGTACGGCCCGGAGTATGTGGTTCTTCAAAAAAAGAAAATATTAGCACACGAGCAACTTTCTTTTCAAGGATTAATGCTAGTACATCATTGGTGTACTAGACTGCCGATTAGTGCTTGATTGATGGTATAGTTGTACGACTGCACAGTTCAAAAGCTAAGCTCTCTTTGTTGGTGGTCTTCGGCTCCTTCACGAGTATTGACTCAAATACTTAATTTTATATGATCATTTTAAAGTATGTGCATTTGGCATGTATGGTCGCCGAGTCATCCTAAAACTCCCTTAAAATATGGTTAATATGTATTCGTCGCAAACATACTAAATGAGTTCGGTACTTACCAACACGTATTGTTTTTTCGTAACATATTTACCATATAATGAAAGTCATATTTACAAAAAAAATTGTATTTATACAAATACCATGTTGACATGTGGGCCCTATGTGTTAACGTATTGGTGATTTACGTGTGTACTCCCCACGTTCCATAATCATTGTCTTGGTTTTAGTTCAAATTTTGAACTAAAACCACGACAAGAATTATGGAACGGAGGGAGTAGTTAATTTTTGATTTGCTATTTCTCCGCATGGTTATGTGCTATAGTGTGTAACACTTGTGACCAACACAAATTTATATGTTACTATCTTAATATCTATGTAACACATCTTTGGAACACATATAGTATGTGTTACTGTTGTTATTCCACACAAATGATGTGTTACTACAATTTTACTTGTAACACATTTTTATATCTGTTACATGATTGTGTTACTTAAAGTATGTTTTGTTGTAGCAAGACGACAGGAGTGGGAAAGTCGCGATGGAGCCTTCAGGAAGAATACGGCGTCAACGGCTGCCGCCACCGTCGGCCAGTCAAAGGACTGGGCAAGTGGTGTACCCCGGTGCTCACACCCTTCCGACGCACCCTAGCTCCATCAACCACCCGCAACCACGTCACCCGCGTGGCCATGGTTGCCCGCCCGCACCTGAGACGCACGCTCCGCCCCCAAACGCCATCCCTCCCGCCGCCAGAGCCACCGCCCTGCAACCAGACAACCCCGAGACTACACACAGGCCCCGGATTTGGACCAACCGGCAGCCCCCGACTGACGGAGCCACCAGCAGACGCTCCGCCCCGAACATCGGCGGACCTGCGCCAACCCGCCCGCGGCCGAGGAATGGGGGATACGGAGGAGCGGACGCATTCGGACCGGCACACCCCGTGCCGGCGACAGGTGACGCGACCGCATCGAGGCCGCCCATCTCTCCTACCGAGCTCCCCGCCGAACACGAGGAAAGGAGAAGAAGGAGGGGTGGACGCATCAGGACCGGCACGCCCTATGCCGGCGACCGCATCTAGACCACCCATCCCTCCTATCGAGCTCCCCATCGAACGCACCCCCGTGTCGCCCCGCCATGGCAGTCAGCACACATCCCGACGAGGCCACCATCAATCGTGCGCCCACCGACGAGGGATATCAAATCGACCCGCAGCAGCAACCAAGGTAGCTCACCAGGGAGGCCCGCCCGCGCCGAGTGCCGCCGTCTAGCCACAAGGGCCCGACTGGACGGGGGTGCCCACCTCCACCCCTGCCGTGCTGCCCCCTCACCATCGCGCCACGGCAAGGGAGGCCGCCCGCGACCCGCAGCGTCAGAGGCGGATCCGGACGCACCGCCACAAAGCCGCCACCGCCGTCACCACCCGCTGGCCTGCACCACCACCATGCCGCCCGTCGCACCGCCGCCACGCCACCATCGCCGGCCCGCTCCGGAGCGCCACCGCGCTGTCGCGCCCGGCATCTAGCGCCACGTCCTGGCCCGCGAGATCCGGCCTGCGCCGCACCCCCCGCGTGAGGAGACGAAAGGGGCCCCGCCGCCGCCGGCGACGCACGGGCTTCGCCTGCGCGCGCCCCCTGGCGACGGTGAGGGAGGGGGAGGAGGAGGGAAGGGGAGGCGGCGGCACTAGGGTTAGCCTCCCGGACGCTCGCGGGAGCGTCGTGGGAGGGGGGGAGGTAGATTACTTTCATTGCTCAAGTCTCTTCTTTCCTGAAGCTCTTCTGTGATGAGCAGTTGTTTTCTCAACTTCTTTTTAGAGAAAATGCGCGAGCCCGACTTTATAAATAAAGCCACACGTCAGGATTCAAGACAACCGAAGGTTACAAACAGAAACAAGGTTCAAACAGCTGCACAAGGTTTACATAAAAGGCACAAAAGGAAGTTCGCAGGCCAACTACCTACGAACGACGCATAAAGGCAAACAGCAGACTCGGAGACTCGTGCGGACGAGGAGGCCTGATCCCGATTGATAAGATCCGACGCCGTTGCCCGGACACGGGAGATCAGGAGCTCCATCGCGTCTCTGTCACCAGCTCTAACCAGCGGGTTTTACTGCTGTAAAATGATAAATAGTTTGAAGAGACAATCTCGTCGGTCGGGGCGTGGAAACACCTGATGTGGTGAGGAACCCCCTTGGATTTTGTGGCATTTCAGGCCAAGTATTGTTATGCAGCTTTAGTTTGGCTCAATATTGCAGTTCATAACCAACATATTTTCTTTCTTCATCTGAAGATTTGAGAGCAGTAAGAGGAAAACATTGCACCTGGGAGAACGTAACATCTATTGATCAAGCCATAGTATACAAGTATAGTCATATGTACAATTCCTTGCACCTAGTATACAAGCCTAGTCATATGTACAATTCCTTGCACCTAGTATACAAGTATTCTCATTCCGATCCATCTGCTTTGGTGATTCATTTTGAATTTCTTCGTGGTTCTCTTTTGCAGGGTGATCATCTAAAAAACCAAAGGCCCGACACAGTGGACGCCATCATTGATCATACACCCCGACGAGCTTGAAGTTATGGACGTTGTTTTGGCAGCCAAGTAAGATCATTTCTACCTCGATATCTCATCTTATTATAATTAAACAAGTGAGATCAAGGAAAAACATATCCACACATTTACACCATGTCCATATCAATATTTACATAATGGTAGGAAAATGATTAAACATAATCAGTCAAACGAAAACCTATCGCACTCCCTTCCTAAGGCGCCGGCGTCCCCGACCGTCCTAGGGCCACACGACCACCACACTGCCTTTGGGTCACATAGCTTGACGTTGAACTCCGGCACCCCGCTGCGCATGTCCATTGCCAGGCTGTCTAGCTCGGGCCCCGGCATGACCACCCCGGAGCCCCGCGCGGTGAGGGGATGTTCAACCTCCCTCCTTGGCCCGGCACAGATCTGGTGTATCAAAGTGGCGCTAGCAGCGAGCTTGTAGCCGCGGTAGGACACCTCCACGTAAATACTTGGATCCGCGCACGCGCTGACCCAGAGCCCGTGTGAGGCGACGCGGAGGGTGAGGTTGAACTCTGGATGCATCGTGGGCTTCTGCCCTGGGGCTGTCACTGGGTTGATACCGGACACGGAGTCGATGCTAAGAGAGTAGTGGGGCACCTGATCGGAGGTCTGGTTCACGTATAACATCCAGGCGCCGCCGAGGATGCCGACGACTAAAATTACCACGGTGAACCGCACCAAGCAGAAGCGGCATTCTGTTTCCGTTGGCGACGATGGCTGTTGTTGCTCTTCGTCTGGCTGCACCGAGGAGTACCCATTAGTGGTGCCCATCGTTCTCTTGCCGGTTGATCGCCGGCCGGCCGCCCCGAACCGATCGTGTAAATGTCTCTTGGTTGCTTCGTTGCTGGTTTGGATCGATCTCTCCGTCGGGGTTTATATAAGTAAGACGGCTTCACGTGGGTGTCCAGCAAGAATGCTAAAGAACCTTGAACTTCCGATGAGACAAGGGCGCTGTCACCTCTATCCTAGAAACTGCCGTCGGCTTCGTCCTTGCCTGCTCCAACCAGCTTCTAACAACATCCCAGGAGCCGGCGGTAAAGCTTGGTGATATGCGTGTGTTTCTTGTTGGGGCCGGCGTGGTTTCATGTACAGCTGCGTATATCCCTTCGCATATGCTTCAATATGCCTGTGTGCTGTGTTGCTTGTTATGTGTGCTGATATAGTTTTTCTTTTTTAGTGTAACTTGCATCCACGGTGCTTGAACTTGATACACCTACTAGGGTTCACTTTGGTCACTGTATTTAGGAAGGGTCAACATTCGAGTATATAAATACGATTTTGCTAAAACTCAGCTAGCTGAGAAATAAATTTGTCTCATTCATTTCCGTGGCCGTCCGATTTAAAGGCCAGAGATTCGTGCAGGCTGTTTTCGTTTTACACGCGTGAGTTGAGCAACAACGCGGAGCGCAACACTTGTTTCGTTTGTCGTCCCTCTCGCAGCCACATGCGCCAAGACACACAGCAGCTATCACTCATGTTTTTTCCTTTTTGTCCGCTTTTTTATGTCAGCATGAACCTTTAGACATCACGTCCTAGGGGTGCATGTTAGTAGACCCCATTGTTCTCCCTTGGTTGTTTTTCTTTACCCGTTGCTTTTTGTGTTGTTGTTATCATTTTGTTTTCTAATATTATTTTGCCTTTGTAATTATTACTTTATTTATGTTAATTTCCCATTCTTATTTTCTTTCTTATATATAAACACTTCGTTGTCGTCAGATTAAAGTACGCCGTGATTCGTGCATTTCAGCGCATGAATTTGTCCGCAAACGTTCGCGATCGACCGGCCGCGGCCTATTTTCGTTTTTTACGGTGCTTGTTATCTGCTCGCTTTATTTTTGTCATTATCAAACCCCGAACCATCTAGCCCACCGATCTTTATTTTTAGTGGCATGTTTCTGGGCGGCCAGTCAAATCTTTTTTGTTGTTTTTATTGTTTTGTATGAGAAACACAAATGTGCGTTTTTTTATATTTTTAACATGCAAATACTCACAAGTGCGTCAGTTGCATGTCTATCACTAGACATGCAATTGCAAACATTTATAATGCAACTGCAACTGCATGGGGCGCAAAACGACTACAACTGAGATCGGATAGGTGTTTGTTGCGGCCAGTTGCATGTCCACCACTAGACATACAATTGAAAGCGTTGTAATCTGACTACAACTGCATGAGACACAACGCGACTGCAATTGGGGTCGGGAGGAGAGTTATCGGGCCAGTTGCATGTCCATTACTAGACATGCAACTGCAACTGCATTGGGTAGAAAGCGACGGCAATTGGGGTCGGGAGAAGAGTTGTCGGGATCAGTTACACCACTAGACATGCAAGTGCAACTGCACCGGGGGGGGGGGGGGGGGGGACGACCGCAACTGAGATCGGTAGGTGGTTGTCGGGCCAGTTGCATGTCCACCACTAGACATTGGCGGAGCCACCTCCCGGCGACCCCGGGCTGCTCCAACAAATTACTCCTAAACACTAGCGATAATCTATGGTTAGAAGAATTATTTCTTTGGGCAAGTGGCAGCTCACACTGTCAAAGTTGAGTCTTGCCCGGGCTACATTCACGGACTGGCTCCGCCACTGCCACTAGACATGCAACTGCAAGCGTTGTAACCCGACTGCAACTGCATGGGGCACAAAGCGACTGCAACTGGGATCGGGAGGAGAGTTGTCGGGGCCAGTTACATGTCCACCGCTAGACATGCAACTGCAAGTGTTGTAATCGGATTGCAATTTCACGGACACAAAAGCGACTGCAACTGGGGTCGGGAGGGGAGTTGCCGAGCCAGTTGCATGTCAATCACTAGACATGCAACTGCAAGCATTATAACCTGACCGCAATTGCACATGCACAACGCGACTGCAACTAGAGTCGGGAGGGGAGTTGTCAGGGTCAGTTACATGTCCACCATTAGACATGCAACTGCAAGCATTGTAACCTGACTGTAATTTCACGGGCACAAAAGCGACTATAACTGGGCCGGGAGGGGGCTTGTCGGGGTAGTTGCATGTCCACAACTAGACATGGAACTGCAGATGTGATAACCCGGCTGCAAGTGCACGTGCACAAAGCGACTGCAACTGGTGTCGGGAGAGGAGTTATCAGGGCCAGTTCCATGTCTACCACTAGACATGCAACTGCAAGTGTTGTAACCCGACTACAAACTGCACGGGCACAAAGCGACTAGGGTCGACCAAAATTTTTCCCTACAAGCTGCACGGGACGCACCCATGCGCAATTGCAACCGTCGTAACACATATGCAATTGTTGTCGATATGGTTTTTTTCCAACTAGTCACATGTGAGCCAGTTGCATGTGACGCACACATGCGTAATTGCAACCACTCCAACTGGTGTCGATATGATTTTTTTTCCTTCTTGGACTTTATCAAACAAGCAAGTATCATTTTGCTTGTGAGATGTGCTCCTGTTTCTTGTTTTTTCAAAAAAAAATCGGCTTGGAAATTTAGATGGTCCAAGTCACGAGCAACAGAAATAAGACAACACAGCAGTTTAATAAGTAGATAGGTGTATGAGAGTGTTTGGTTATAATTGCAAAAAAAACACAAATACGAAAAAAAAAACAAAAGCACAAAGCTTACACTCGCATGCAGCCCAATAAAATCCCATATTGCTTAGCCCAGACAATAGACAACAAAGAAATAAGGGACACATGCTATCCACAAATATATATGCATGGGATCAATTCAATTAGATGGATAATGTCAGCAGTGAATGAGACCAAATTAAATCTCAGCTAGCTGAGTTCTAGGCACTTCCACATAAATAACATGAAACTACCCCAACTAGGTTAGGGTTTTAAAAACACCACAATTCGATTTTGTTTTAAAAACCATGGGTATTCTGCTATTTTTTTTCAAAAAAACATTGGTCACTCACTTGGTTAAAGTTGAGCACGATTATGACAGGCATGATCTATGTTAGCTTGAAAAACGTTTTTATAATGTGGGACGGAAGGAGTATATTTTAATTTTCAGAGTGTGACACATCCACATAAACTAACTTATGAGGTCATAATTTTAACCGAACCAGACCGAGCTAGGTAACGGTTAGCTTGAGAAACGTTTTTATAATGTGGGACAGAGGGAGTGTTTAAATGTACAATAGAACAATGTGCTTTTATGACAGTATTTGATGCTCTCTCTTTCTTCCATGTTATTAGATGGATATCCATACCAAATTAATACTATATGTTTTTGTTTTGCTCTAAGCCAAACGTGTTAAATTTAATCAGTTTTATAGAAAAGAAATGTGTCAACATCTACGCCATCAAATTAGTTCTACTAGTTCATCATGAAATACATTTTCACAAGATCAACAACCATCATCTAACAACTCGCGACTTACCCCTTCGTCTCTCCTCCAAGCGAACAAGCGGCTAGGGTTTCTGCCTCCAGTCAGGGAGCCGCCGATCTGCCTCATCTTCTGTGACCTTAGGGCCATGAGAGGCATGGTGGATCCCGGCCCTTGCCGGTGGGAGGGCTTTGTTTTTATATGTTTCTTTGAGTTTTGCTAGAGTTTGTGTCTTGCTCAGGAAGATGAGACGACGACGGCTCCCTGAAGATGGAATAAGGTTCTCCCCACCTAGCCCTCGTCTCGATGGTGCGTCTAGCATCGTCAAAAAGCGTGTGAAGGTGTGTCTTCAACGGATCTCGCAGGATTCGGTCGGTGGTTGCCTTTGGTGGATCCACTCGGATTCGGTCTTTGTTCGTCTACCTCGGTGTGTCTTCAGGTTGGATCCTTCTGATTTACGATTCTCTTGATCTTCAGGTTGGATCCCCTAACAACAATCACGACGACTTCCCGATTGCCTGCTACAATAAGTTTTGCCCGGCTCTAGCGAGGTAAGAGTGATGATGGCGGCATGCCTTCTGCTCGCTTCAGTGCTTATAGTCGTTGCTAGGTGGTTTACGGATCTGGATGTAAATTTTATTATTTTTGGTGTTTGTTGTACTGCTATGATTGATAATGAATAGATCAAAAGTTTTCTTGAAAAAAAAAACATTTCAACCTAGGTGATTGTTGTCGACACTAGAGCTAGAGGGACGACAAACAAATGTTGGTTTGTCGGTCCCGCTGATCCGAATTGTTTACGCTAAACCGAATAGTCTTTTTTTACGGGAACCGCATAGTCTGCGTTAAGTGTGTTCCCGACAAGTTCTTGTTTTATGAAAAGGATCCATATATTGCGGGAACGTTCGGGGGTGGGGTGGAACGAACAAAAAGTTCGCGCTCGATGGGGAAGGAGATCGAACGATTTCGTTCAATGGAAAAGAACCCCCAGCTCTCACCCCCCCCCTCCCCCTCCGCGCGCGGGGCATAACGATCAAACTTGTCGTTACACAAAACACATGATCCAGTGGAGAAAGGGGCCCAAAACAAAAGGCCCAACGTCAACATAGTAAAAAGACAGATGTTAAACAAAAGATATTCTACACACGACTTATTTTAGCTAAAAAAATACAAGACTTGCCATCCTTTTTACAATAAAACAACCCCATAGCTATTGATTAAAAAAAACTTTGACATTTGCCATGACTCCTAAAAGAGTTGCCATGTAAAGAAACCATTTTGATATGTTTCTGAAAATTTACCATGGCTCGAAAAAAATGCCATGGATGTAAAAATTAGCAAAGAAAAATCTAGAAAATGCAATTTGGCATGGCTCGGAATTTGAATTTGCCAAAAACAAACTTGCCATTGTCAAGCAAAAGTAAAATGTCATGTCTCTGAAAATAAATTTGCCATGATCCAGAAATGCAATTTGCCATGTAAAAAAATGGTTTCCATGTCAACCAATTTGAAAAGAAGCACATTTTTTGTATAAAGGTCCAATTTATAAATATGTCGATATCTTTATTTCCATGGCAATTATAGGAAAAACAATTCTAAGAATTCACATTTGAATAGAATACGCGATGGCAAGAAATGAAAAAAATATTGCAAGTGACATAGCAAAAGTTAAAATTTTCCATGACAATAAAAAGTAAAATTTGCCATGTCAATGAAGTTAAATTTTTCCATGGCAAAATAGAAAACTAAATTAAATTGCCATGATCGACTAAATTCAAATTTGACATGTATGTAAAAGTAAATTTGCCAGCTGTATAAATAATTTTGCCATGGCAAATAAATGTAAATTTGCCATGGCCATAAAAGTTAAAATTTGCCATGGCGATATACATAAATTTGCCAAGTTAGTCAAGTTTGCCATGGCAAATAGAAAAATAATTTTTGCCATCCCAATAAAATAAAAAGTTGTCATGCTACAAAGTACTAAAAGCCATGTTCTTAATAAAGGTAAATGTTGATGATCAATTTTTTTGTGTACAGATGACATGGCAAGTTTAGACAAAAAGTGTGCAATCTAAATGATGACATATGTACATATCATGATGGAATGCATTTTTGGGGGTACTAGTCACAAGGCAAGTTTATGGAATTTTTTTCATAGCATGGCAAGCTTCATATCTGGTCACATGGCATATTCGTTGAGAACATTTTGTTTTCCCACAAAAAGCACGGCAAGTAGTGTATAAAAATCTTTGAAATGTCCACATGGCAATTCTAGGATGTTTAAAACCTGTCACATGGCAAGTATATATATTCTTGTACATGGTAAATTTATTAAGTTGACATGGTCATTTACTAAAATTTGCCATCGTCTTGGCAATAAACTAAATTTGCCATGGTCATTTACTAAATTTTGCCAAGATATATAAACTAAATTTGCCATGGTCATTTACTAAATTTACCATGATCATTGAAATAAATCTGCCATGGTTAATTAATGAAAAACAAAAATTTGACATGATCTATAAACTAAATTTCCCATGGTCGATTACTAAATGTACCATGATTAGTTAATTAATGAAATTTTCCATGATTCGTAAACTAAATTTGCCATGCTCATTTACTAAAAAATACTACAGAAAGGTTCTAATCAAATAATAATTACTACAAAAATTACTATTTGCTAAAGAAATATGCAGAAGTATTTACTAAATTTGCCATGTCAAAATAAAACGTAAATTTGCCATGAGCGATAAAAGTAAAGTTACCATGTATGTAAATTTGCCATGTGTATGAAGGTATAATTGTCATGGAAAATAAAAAATGATAATTTGCCATGTCAAGTTAAAAGGCAAATTTCAACGGCAAAAGAATTTGCCATGGCAAAATAAAAGATTAATTTGCCATGGCAAACACTATAGGAAACTGAGCATGGCCTTTGAGCCTAGATTTTTATCAATTGTCATGGCAAATTCCCTGAAATAATTGCGACTATATAAGATGTGAGACACACATGAAACACGCATTTGCCAAGATTTTTTTTGCCATGATAAAAAAGTGATGGCAAATTATTTGTAAAACTGTCATGACGCATACAAACTACTTGCCATGGTGCTAAAAAAAACACGTCATGGCAACAACCTAAATTTTCCTTGATGTTAGTCCACAAAGGCAATTATATGTGGCCAGCTCAAAATTTTACTAGCTCACAATACATTGCAGAGCACAAAAAAAAATAGATGGTAGCTACAGCAGTCGGAGGAAATTATGAAATGTTGCCATAAAAAAAGTAGTTTGAAATTGGCTAAAAAAAAGGAATTTACCATGAGTCGTGAAGTGAATTTGCCATGGGCCGTCAAGTGAAATTGCCATGGCAATTTTTTTTTTTAAAACTGAGCCATGTAAAAAATGTGGTTGTGGCATGGCAAGGGTTGTATTGTATGACAAAAGATATATTGACGACATGACAAAAGCTAAAAACACTTGCCACGGCAAAAATTGCGATAGATCAATTCTTTTGCTAACCTTGTGAATCACAGATTTTCCAAAGCATGCGGAAAACTGAGGAGTACAACAAAATGTGCAAGTGACATGGAAAAATGCATAAAGAAAGGCTTTGTTGTGAAATTTGCTATGTACCAAGGGACATGGCCACCATTTTTTATTGTAGAAATTTCCATGCGACCAGATACGTACTTGCCAAGGTATGAACGAATTCCATGAACTTCCAATAAAATAATGTGTAATCGCCATGTCCATCATTTACTGTATACAAATTTGAACAAAGTTATACTAAATTTACAATGGCCCCATATATCTACAGCTAGATTGAAAGGTACAACCTATCGCAAATAAGTGCACGCTAACTGAAGAAAAAATTGGTAGCTAAACTACGATGGGCCGAGTGTGTGCCGAACCTGGAATTACTAGCCGAATCGTGAACTCTAACGCGCGGGTGCGCTTGGATATTATCCGCTCGCTACAGTAGACAGGAGAGGCGACCCGTCCGGCGACTTCAGCGCCTGGGCTCCCGCCGTCGATCCCGTCGGGTCCCCTCGCTTCCGTCGCCCTCGTTGGCGTCGTGAGGTGGGGGGGCCAGATCCACGGGCGGGCTGTGTATATAGCGTAGTTTGGTGGCTCCGTAGCTAGGCTTTTGCTGTCGGGGTGGGCTCCTCGGCGTCGTGCTCGGCTCCGGCCGGGCGGCGAGGGCGGCGGAGATGCCCGCGACTTGGTGTGCTTCGGGTGCTGCGTTGTCTCGTTGACCTCGTCCACGGTGGCGGCTTCAGGTCAGCCGCTTGTGTGTGCTCCGATTCGAGCGCTCGATCTGGTTGGGCGCTCGCCGGCGTTGTCCTTGGCTCTGGCTCGGGAGGCAATGGAGGAGCTGCACGCGAGTTGGTCTTCGTCCTGGCGCTGCTCTGATCCGCGGGCTCCGTCGGCGGCGGCGGCTGCAGATCAGATGCGTTTTCGCGGCGACGGCGCTTGGTTGGAAGCTGCGTCCCGTCGGCGTTTTGTTCTTCCGGGGCTCGATCCACCTCGAGCTCGTCTTCTGGGATGGGATCGACGGTCCATCGGCGTAGATTCCTGCCGCTCGTCTTGGGCGGTGAGGTTAGGTTTGGCCTGGCCGGCTTGCACAGCGGCGGGCTTGGTGTGCTCTGGTTTGGTCGAGGAGGCGGCGCCGTCGACCAAATCGGGAGTTTTGCTTCGTCTTTGCCACGTCGACACGTTCTCCGGTGTCGATGGGAAGCCGGTGGAGTCTTGTACAGGAGTGCTCAAGCCGATTTTTTTCCAGAAGTATGACTAAATTTGTAGCAAATTTGAAAATTATACGGCGAAATGAAAAAATACCGAAAATATTACCCTGTCGGCCTGCGGTGGGCCGAGCTCCTGCTGTCGGCCACCAGTAGGCCGAAAGGGGCCCTGTCGGCCAGCAGTGGGCCGAGCGCGTGCTGTCGGCCACCAGTAGGCCGACTGGTCGGCTGTCGGCCACCAGCAGGCCGAAAGGTGGCTGTCGGCCGCCCGACCGTTTTCTTCTTCCTCTCGCTCTCTCTCTCTCGTTCTTGGTCGCTGGCAGCTCTCTCTCACTAGTACATAACAGGGCATTGGTCCAGGCCGGGCCAGCCCATTAGTCCCGGCTCAGTCACGAACCGGGACCAACGGGGGCAACGGTCCCGGTTCGTGAGGCCAGGGGGCCGGCCGGGCCTCGTGGGGCATTGGTCCCGGTTCGTCTGGACCCTTTGGTCCCGGTTCCAGACACGAACCGGGACCAGTGTGCCTCGCTCCTGGCCCACAACCATTGGTCCCGGTTCGTGGTTGGAACCGGGACCAAAGGGGGTCCTTTAGTCCCGGTTCCAGCCACGAACCGGGACCAATGAGATGCCTATATATACCCCCCGCCAGCGAGCAGAGCACTCCACGTTGCTCTGTTTTTCTGGCCGGCAAGGGGAGAGCTTTGTGGTGCTCTAGCTCACATCCTATGCACATGAGGTGTTCGATGAAATGCCCGAGCCACACTTAAGCTTTCTCCTCTCGAAGCTCCTTGTCCAAGCTCCATTTTTCTCAAGATTTGTTTAGGTTTGGTGGTCCGTCCTGTCCCGTCCCTGTCCTCACCGCCGTCGATCGCCCGCGTCCATCTCGGCGCCGGCACCACCGTGGTTAGCCTCTTCTTCTTATCTTCTTTCTAAAAGAAAAAATTCTTACTTGTATCATTTAGATAGATACTTGTGTAATTTTCTTACTTTTATTATTATTTGTTATTATATAGTGCCATGGTCATGGTATCCGCCCACGTCGGCCCTCGTCCGGTCTATGATTCGGATGTGGTATATATTATCTTTTATCTATTTGTTTTATTTAGTGTTTATGACAATTATGCCGACCAACGTGACATAGATTTTTTAATCTAGGAGGTATGTGAACCGGAAATTCCAACCGACATAGAAATTCTTGTCGAGAAGTTAAATTTGGTTGAAAAAGAAAACAATTACTTGAAAGAGGAGAAGATTAAGTTGGAGTTGCATGTTGCCGATGTCGTCGACGATCACAAGATCAAGATGGATGCAATGCGCTTGAAGATTAGAAAGATTAGAAAATATGCCATTCATACTGAGGCTTGGTATCATTATGCCGTTGGATCAATTGGTACCTTAGTTGCGGTTATGATCGCATTTGTTGTTGCATTTAAATTTTATAGTTTCAATGTATGTTTTAATTAGATGCTTTAGAGAGCTATATGTTGTTCAATAATGAGAACTATGTATGAACGTTATGACGCAACTGCTTCCGGTTGCATTGAGGGGGCTTCTACCGAAAAACGTTCGATTAGCCATTGTGAAGCTATGTGCATTCCTCAATGCAATCTCTCAGAAGGTGATCGATCCAGAAATCCTGCCAAGGTTAAGGAGTGATTTGGTGCAATGTCTTGTTAGTTTCGAGCTGGTGTTCCCACCGTCCTTCTTCAATATCATGACGCACGTCCTAGTTCATCTAGTCGACGAGATTGTCGTTCTGGGCCCTGTATTTCTACATAATATGTTCCCCTTTGAGAGGTTCATGGGAGTCTTAAAGAAATATGTTCGTAACCGCGCTAGGCCAGAAGCAAGCATCTCCATGGGCCATCAAACAGAGGATGTCATTGGGTTTTGTGTTGACTTCATTCCTGACCTTAAGAAGATTGGTCTCCCTCAATGACGGTATGAGGGGAGACTGACTGGAAAAGGCACGCTATGAGCGGACTCAATAATATGTAGGGACGGCCATTCTTGGTCTCAAGCACACTACACAGTTTTATAGAATTCTACCTCGGTGACCCCGTATGTCGATGAACACAAGAATATTCTGCGCTCCAAACACCCGGAGCAGTGTGACGACTAGATTACATGTGAACACATCAGGACTTTCGGCAGTTGGTTGCAAACACGTCTCATGCGTGACAACACTGTTTCTGATGAGCTGTACTCGTTGGCCAGGGGACCATGTTCGACTGTAATGACTTACAAAGGGTACGAGTTCATTTGAAGTGCTTTTCAATTTCAGGGTTATTTAGCTCAAAAAAATCAGTAAGTGCATGAAAAATACCAAATGAAGTCAGTAAGGGTTGAAAATTGATGATGTGGCTTTGAATGGTGCATTTTGAACACACAAAAAGTATGGAGTTCAAATAAGTTCAAAAAATGAAATCCCTTTGTAACATATGAGTTTTCGTCCGAAAGCCTGATACTTCAAAAGAGATTGTCGGTTTTGTACACGAAGTGCATCCAGTTTTTGCCGTAACCCACTCAACTTTTTAGCACATTCTATGTGGGTGAAATGATGATACCATGCCAACTTTCAACCTTTTCAGAGTTCATTTGAAGTGCTTTTCAATTTCAGGGTCATTTAGCTCAAAAAAATCAGTAAATGCATGAAAAATACCAAATGAAGTCAGAAAGGGTTGAAAATTGATGATGTGGCTTCGAATGGTGCATTTTGAACACACAAAAAGTATGGAGTTCAAATAAGTTCAAAAAAATGAAATCCCTTTGTAACAGATGAGTTTTCGTCCGAAACCCTGATACTTCGAAAGAGATTGTCCGTTTTGTACACGAAGTGCATCCAGTTTTTGCCGTAACCCTCTCAACTTTTTAGCCCATGCTATGTGGGTGAAATGATGATACCATGCCAACTTTCAACCTTTTCAGAGTTCATTTGAAGTGCTTTTCAATTTCAGGGTCATTTAGCTCAAAAAAATCAGTAAATGCATGAAAAATAACAAATGAAGTCAGAAAGGGTTAAAATTTGATGATGTGGCTTCGAATGGTGCATTTTGAACACACAAAAACTCTGGAGTTCAAATAAGTTCAAAAAAATGAAATCCCTTTGTAACAGATGAGTTTTCGTTCGAAACCCTGATACTTCGAAAGAGATTGCCCGTTTTGTACACGAAGTGCATCCAGTTTTTGCTGGAACCCTCTCAACTTTTTAGCACATGCTATGTGGGTGAAATGATGATACCATGCCAACTTTCAAGCTTTTCAGAGTTCATTTGTAGTGCTTTTATAAAACTCTAATAGCAAAAGGAATCAACTAAAAAGCTTTTATAAACCTCTAGTATTTTTTTAACTAAAATTATATAAAATTTATGCAACTAAAATTATCAAAGTATTTTCTGTTCAAAACATTAACGGCAAAAAGAATTTTCATAAAGAAATTTTTAGTTACAAACTTTAATAGCAAACTAAAATAACAAAATCTGTTCTTGATTAAAACAGACATTGAAAATAACCTAAAAATTACCAAATTTAATATAATGATAAAACACAATAATATTAAATAGCAGAAAAAAGAATCACTCCAAAATCTATTTTTATAGTAAAGTTATTCACGCAAATTTAAAAGAATTCAAATTTAAACTATTCAAATATGAAAATTAATGGCACTAACAGAAAGTCTATAATTTTGTGACCTAACAGCAAAAAGAATCACTGGAAAACTGAAAAAAAAAGCAAAAAAGAAAACAAATAAACAGAAAAAAATGCCACCTACTGGGCCACCACAGCCTGAATACGACTAGAAACCAAGATAGTTGAGCCAGGATTCAGGCCCGCAGTAGGCCCAGCAGGCCCACAGGCATAGCAGTGTCAGATTAGGCCCATAGGCCTGCGGTTCAGAGGAGTTCGAGAGGGAAGAGGCAGCGGGGCTTATAAACAGGTGCTCGGCGCTCTCAACTAGCGAGGTGGGACTAAACTCCCACCACTACGCCGCTATGCAAGGCCATTGGTCCCGGTTGGTGGCACCAACCGAGACCAATGCGCACCTTTGGTCCCGGTTTGTGCCACCAACCGGGACCAATGCCTACCTTTGGTCCCGGTTGGTGGAACCAACCGGGACCAAAGGTCTCTGCTTCCCGCCCTTTGGGCTGCTGAAAAGAGACCTTTGGTCCCGGTTGGTGGCACCAACCGGGACTAAAGGTGGGCATTGGTCCCGGTTGGTGCCACCAACCGGGACCAATGCTTCTTGTATATAAGAAAACCCTTGGAAAATTTCAGGTTTTCATCTACCAGTTGCCCCGAGCCCGCCTCCCCGATTCCGCCATCCCCGTCGTCGCCGCCGCCTCCCCGTCGCCGCGTCGTCGCCTCCCCAAGCCTGCCGTCCTCGTCGTCGCCGTCGCCTCCGCGTCGCCGCGTCGTCGCCGTCGCCGAGCCCGCCGTCCTCGTCGTTGTCGCCTCCCCGAGCCCGCCGTCCCCGTCGTCACCGTCGCCTCCCCGACGTCGCCGCGTCGTCGCCGTCGCCGAGCCCGCCGTCCTCGTCGTCGTCGCCTCCCCGAGCCCGCCGTCCCAGTCGTCGCCGTTGCCTCCCCGTCGCCGCGTCGTCGCCTCCCCGAGCGCCCGCCGTCCTCGTCCCCGTCACTGCGTGCCGCCCCGATCCCGCCGTCCTCGTCGTCGGCCTCCAGCCATCGCCGCCCACCCCAGTGAGCCCCCCCCTTTCCGGCCATGTATATGTTTTTTTTCATGTATATGTATATGTTCATGTATATGTGTGTATATGTTCATGTAAAAAGTCATGTATATGTTTTTTTCATGTATATGTATATATGTTCATGTATATGTGTGTATATGTTCATGTAAAAAGTCATGTATATGTTTTTTTCATGTATATGTATATATGTTCATGTATATGTGTGTATATGTGTGTATATGTTATCCGGAATGTATTTCGTTGTCGATATACCCCCTCCCCGATAACTTCGACATGAGGGGGGAGGGGGGGGTCGATATACCCCCTCCCCAATAACATTTTTTTTCTAAGTTACTAAGGTAAAATTTTCACCCCCCTCTCGATATACCGGGCGACCAACTCTCGAGGCCACCCAAACCCTAGAAAAAAAATGCATACAGAAAACTCCGGTAATATAGATTTAGCAAGAATGCCCCCATTATGGATGTGCAAAAGAAGAAAGAGCGTTGTCGATCTCCTACCCCCTCCCGTCCCTACCCGATAAACTCTCGAGGCCACCCAAACCCTAGAAGAAAGAGCGTTGTCGATCTCCTACCCCCTCCCGTCCCTACCCGATAAACTCTCGAGGCCACCCAAACCCTAGAAGAAAGAGCGTTGTCGATCTCCTACCCCCTCCCGTCCCTACCCGATAAACTCTCGAGGCCACCCAAACCCTAGAAGAAAGAGCGTTGTCGATCTCCTACCCCCTCCCGTCCCTACCCTAGAAGTGTTGTTGAGGCCACCCCAAACCGGACGTCGGACATTCATGAGAGAGGCGGTCCGGACGTCGGACATTCATGTTTGTATATTAATTGCCATGTTGTAATATTTGCAGAAACTATGGATCCAAGAGACTTGGAACAAGAACAGTTGTTGGGGGACATAATCCACGGCGGCGGACGTGATATCTTGTCGTTTCTCAACGACACCGATGGTCTGGAAGGAGAGGATGACGGCTCCGGTGATCGAACAATGGAGGAGGAAGGACATGATCATGATGGCTCCGGTGACCGAATGCCGGAGGAAGAAGGAGACCATGATGACGGCTCCGGTGACCGAACGGAGGAGGGAGCTGTTGCAAAGTCCGGCGAGGTATATATATTAATTAAGCCTGTGCTGACTAGCTAATTGATGCATTAATTGTTTTGGTATGTAGATATATTAATTAACTCTTCTTTCTTCTTTTATAGCCCTCCGGATCGAGCGAAACTTCGGTAACGAGACGAGGCCCGAAGAAGAGGTTGCGCAAGGATGAAAGGTTCACGATCACAGCAGTCGCGCACGATGGCCATCCGATTGAACCCAAGCGGACCAAGGACGCATTTTCTGCTCAGTGCGGAGCTATTGTTAGGGACGACATCCCGATCAGCATCAAGCAATGGAATAAGCCTAAGGACGGCGCCCCTGAAGCTGATTATGTCACCGATAGACAGAAAGATGATCTTTGGACCGCGCTAAAGGCAAATTTCATCCTACCGCCAGAGGAGGATCCGAATAAGCCAGTTATAGAGCCACTGGTCAAGGCGTGTGCTCTTAAGAAGATGGCAGATCTATTCAGGAGGTGGAAGAATGAGTTGAAATCAAAGTTTGTCGACAAAGGGAAGACTCCAGTATTCACCGGCCGATTTGAGAAGATAAGAGATCACTGGCCCGCATTTGTGGCCAACAAGACATCGGACAAGAGTATTAAAATGTCAGAGACAAACAAGACCAATGCTGCAAAGAAGCAGTATCACCATCACACGGGGTCAGGTGGCTACCTCAAAGCCCGGCCGTTGTGGGACAAAGCTGAGAATGACCTTATTGCTAAAAACGTCGTACCACAGACATTGAACTGGCCAGACCATTCAAGGACTTGGTTCTTCGGGGTTGGGGGAACTTTGGACCCTGAAACAGGGAAGTGCCGTTGGACGAACGAGCAACTTGCAATACCCATGGACAAGCTTCAGGAGTATATCACCGCAGCGCAGGAAGGGACGTTCATTCCCGACAGAGAGAGGACGAACTGACTGAGGCCCTAGGGAATGCTGAGCACCCTGGACGAACACGAGGCACACCAGGCTCCGTTCCGTGGAAGGTTGGGTTTCCCGACGCAGGCGGTTATAGAAGCCGGGAGAGAAAGAGGAAAGCGGAGCTGAGCGAAATTCAGAAGCTCAATACAAGACTACAAAAGCTAGAGGAAGCTGAGAGCCAGCGAGCTGCCGGCCAACCATCTCAGCGGCACGAAGCTACCCCGCCATCTCAGCGGAGAAGCAGCGTCGCTTCCACGGAGCCCCTTCAGCCTGACTTCACGTCTCCTAGCTACCCCGTGGATACTATCACGGAGGCTCAACATTGCAATCTTATGACGAAATGCCAGAACCTCACTTTATTGGCGGCTGTCGGCTCTGTTGCACCTCCTCAACCCAACGGAACTTTTCACTGCCGTCCGATTCCACATGGCTATGCTGCTGTGATGGTCGATGAAGTAATGAAGGAATTTGAGGAGCTCGAGCTTCACCACTCTACAGGTGAAGGGGAGAATCGGCTGGGTCGTGCCCTGAAGAGTACATGTCTATGGCAGAAGGAGTACATCAAGCTTCCAAACTGGACACCTCCGCCTCCTCCTCCTCCTCCGGCGAGTCAGGGCACTCCGCCTCCTCCTCCTCCTCCTCCGGCGAGTGATCAGGGCACCCCGCCTCCTTCTCCGGCTCCTCCGACGCGTGAGGGCACTCCGCCTCCTCCTTCGCCTACTCCGGCACGTCGGAGCCGTACGCCTCCTCCTCAGCCTCGTCGGCAACGATGGAAGACAGACGCCGCCGCTCCGGCTCCTCCGGCGCGTCGGAGCACTCCGCCTCCTTCTCCGCCTCGTAAGCAACGACAGAAGAGAGACGCCGTCGCTCCGGCGGCTAGCAGTACAAGAAGAGGCGGGAGGGATTACAGATACGGTCCATCTCTCAAGCCTCTGGAAAAGTTACCATATGAGAGGACCGAGTCTAAAAACGAGGAGATATGTCAGGCCGAATTGAGGGCCCATTTTGCAAAGAAAACTCCACCTCCGAAGGAGAAGCTAGATCCGGTGAAAGTGATGCGCACTATCGATGCCCTGAAGCGACCACCACCGCCTCCGCCGGATTCCAACTTTGACCGCTATGTTAAAAAGACATATCAAGACGCGCGGCAGTCGGGAAGTACTTCCAGTGACGCAAGGTTAGCAAAACGAAGAAGTGGGAAAGAAATTCCCCAGCTCGGCGAACAGGCGAACCAATCGTGCCCCCCGTCAAGGTGTCTAGCGATATCGTCGCTAATCATCTGGGGATGGTGCCCGGTACAAATCCTGGTGATTACCTGAGCGATGATGTACAGTTTGAGCCGTTGGAGGTGGACGAATTCAGTTACCGGTACGGGCGGCCTCTCGTCAAACCTGATCATCCTCCTCTAACAACGATGATGCGAACATTGCATGAATGGTACATGAAAACCTGCCGGGAGTCTGGGAGGGATGCTCTGACACTGAGAATTAAAGAGAAGCACGACCTCGTTGGAATGGATCAGTTGAATGTTGAATTTGAGGAGATATTCCAGTTATACAATCAAAAGGCCCTCGACAAAACAATCGTGACTTGCTACTGTCTGTAAGTACTACTTCTGTAATTAAGCCTCTATATATATATAGCTCAGCTCTTTCATTGCATGTATATATAATTATCCTCACTATATTATGCAGATTGAAGATCGTCGAATGCAGAAAAGCACAAATGTATGACATTGGGTTCATTAACCCAAATATCATACATGAGTTTACGGTTAAAAACAATGTCACACAAACCGAGGACAACTTGCTAGAATCGTTGCTTAAAAATCAAAACAAAGGGACAATACTCTTTCCTTACAACTTCAAGTGAGTGTTACTGTCTTGTGCATATTCGGTTTCCCTTATTACTCGAGGTTATAGTAATGTAATTGATGAGTTATGCATGCGTGCGCAGGTTCCACTATATTCTGCTAGAGATTAAGCTTGAGCGGGGAGTAGTAATCGTCTTAGACTCGAAACGAAAAGATCCCCAGGAATATGCGGACATGACTGAAATGCTCCAGAAGTAAGTTCAATCGATCATTATCGCATCATATCGGCAACTTTGTTCATTTCCTGATATCAAGTAATTATTTTCTTTGTCTGGCAGGGTTTGGAAAGAGTTCACCGCAATTGTTCCGGCACTGCCGAGGGAGCTGCGATTTACACACCCGAAAGTAAGTACTACTAGCTAGTTCCGCGCATCTCCCATTGATTCTAGTTCCATCAATACCATTTATCATGCTTGATTATCAGTTTGATTGAACTCTATTTCTCGTAAAGTGCTTGTGGCAGGAAAAAGGGAATAATTTTTGTGGATACTACGTTTGCGAGTTCATCTACAACGCGACGACCCCTAAGCGGGGCTACTCTGAAAAACAATTTCAAGTGCGTAAGGAATAATATTGACAATTTTATTTTATTACCATGATTTGTGTTGAGTTTCATTCATATATATGTATTGACCCCCTTCTTCAAATTAGACGTGGCAGATGTGGGATGAACTCCTACCACATGATCGCATACGAGCAATTCAAGAGGAATTGGCGGGATTCTTTCTTGACCACGTCATAAATAAAGCCGGAGAATACCATCTGGAATTTGAAATTAAATGTTAGGGATTGTAAGAGATCTTATATTGTATATATGTAGCTAGTAGCGTCGGATAGATATACGAAAACTTGTTGTTCGACCAATCTCTCGGAGAAAGAGAGGTCGATCACTTCTCTGTGTATATGTTCATGATCGACGATCTTGTGTACTTAATGGTTCCTTCATTTTCTTACTAGCTAGCGTGTCGAGTTCTCTCTATAGTAGCTAGCGTCGACCAAGCACGGAGAAAGAGAGGACACTTCTCTCTATTAGCTAGCTAACACAATATGAAACACCTCAATTAACCCTACAAACCCCCCTAAACCCCCCCCCCCCCTTTCAAAAAAAAAAACCCAGTGCATTTTGGTCCCGGTTGGTGTTACCAACCGGGACTAAAGGTCCTCCTACCTGGGCTCCCAGCACCGGCCACGTGGAGGGCCTTTAGTCCCGGTTCGTAAGCCAACCGGGACTAAAGGTTTTGGGCTTTAGTCCCGACCCTTTAGTCCCGGTTCTAGAACCGGGACAAAAGGCCCTTACGAACCGGGACAAATGGGGGTTTTCCTACTAGTGTCTCTCTCTCGTTTCCTCTCTATACTCTCCCCCCCCCCCTCACCGATCTACTAATTCTTCCACCGATTTTCCGTTCCAAGCCGCAGAATCAATAGATCATAGCATTCTCCAGCGTCCTACGGTCATTTTTTTTGCAATGGGATAGTTATTTGTGCGTAAGTGAGGAGGAGCCATGGTGGGGTGGAGGAGGTGAGGAGGTGGTGGGGTGGAGGAGGTGTGGCTGGTGAGGAGGTGGTGGTGTGGAGAGGAAGAAGAAGGGGACACACGCGTCGAAGGTATATTTTTATTCGTGTAGTTAGTGTAGTTTTAGTGTACAGTTTATTTAGTGTACATAGTCATTTTAGTGTACATAGTAATTTTAGGGGATAGTTAGTGTAGTCGGTAATAATTTTGTATGTGCTGTAGAGTTTATTTAGTGTACATAGTAATTTTAGCGGATAGTTAGTGTAGCCGGTAATAATTTTGTTCGTTGCGATTAATAAAAGGTGGCAATGTCTGACAAGTGAAAATGTCTGAATCAGTAAATTTGACTGTTTACTACGGCCCTGGTAATGTTTGATATAATGAGTTGGGGGTTGATCTTAGCGAGTTTAAAAATGGCATCATGACACTTTCACACCCGGACATACTGGACATTAGACATTTGAAGCACTGGTTGACTACTAGTTTTGGACTAGATCCTGAAGTATGTTCCGTCAGTATTCATGCACTGTGGACAAAATCCTGAAAAAATGTCAAGTGGGAGTTGATGCCGATAGATAGGAGCCAGCATTGGGTGACCCTGTTAAGTCGTTGCCGAGACCGAAGAATCCACCCATATGCCCTAGTGCAACCAGTGGCGAAGGAGGAGAATACGGTACAACTTCACGTGGGGTATGAACCAGGCCAGGGTAGTCAAATGGCTAACGAGAATTATTTATCCGGGTCACAGCCACCGGATGTGGATGTTAGCCAAGCCGAGAAAGAGTCAGACTACATGTCACACAATGTTTGTGGTCATGATACTGGGCAGAGTATTAAGTCAAAAATAGTAGGTGGTTCTGGTGTTGCTGATGGGGATGAGGAAGGCGATGAAATGCAGAGGGTGATGGAGGAAGATGACGAGGATGGATTTGCGGAGGATCTGGATTCAAAAAATTCTGAGGATGAAGTGGAGGTACCGATTCCTTCTGCATGGGATCAGGACATATCCACCGGCCTTACTGTCAACGATGGCCATGAGACTCCATGGCAATATAATCTGAACCAAGTCCAGATAGGGGCTATGTTTGATACAAAGAAAAAATTGAAGTATGCGGTGATAAAGTGGGCTATGTCTACGCAGAGGGTTTTCCGGACACACATATCGAGTCCAACAAACTATACCGTACTTTGAGATAACCAATCTTGCAGATGTGTATAACTTTGTACTCAGAGGGAATAGAGCATTGCCACTGACAGCTATTGTGGAGGGTGTATTCCATGGCACTTTGAGATATTTCAGAGAAAGGCACGAGTTAGCAAAGAATCATATTGCAGTTAATCAGAACACACCTTATTGTAGCCGTGTCATGGAGTACATGGCTCAGAAGATAAAGAAAGCAAAAAAGCACACTGTCACACTCATAGGTAATCAGGAAAGGAGGTATGAGGTTCAGCTTCCTGCTGATGGTTTTGGTTCTGCAAATGAGGTGAAGACGCATGGTTGAAGGGTCTTCATGAGAAGGTACGCGGGATTTACGCAGCTGTTACATGTAGACGATCTTCGGATGTTGCTATTCCTCGTCCAGCACATCGTCCGCCACGCCCCTCTATGCAGCGTTCAGAACCTCGAACCTCTGTGCACCGTTCGGAACCACGACCTTCACAACCAGGGAGCTCTTCCTGGCAGCAGACACCTCCTTCCCAACCAGGGAGCTCTTCCTGGCAGCAGACACCTCCTTCACAACCAGGGAGCTCTTCCTGGCAACAGACACCTCCTTCACAACCAATGTGCTCTTCATGGCAGCAGATACCTCCTTCACAACCAGGGAGCTCTTCCTGGCAGCAGCCACCTCCTTCACAACCAGGGAGCTATTCCTGGCATAATCAGATGGACCTAGGTAACACTACTTTGTACATTCTTTTTAACATTCTAGGTTCGCAAATCAATTTTACATGTTTCACTTTACCGCAGTCGGCAGCCAGTCGCAACCGTTCATGCAGTCTAATGTCTAGTCACCGATGTTTACTGGTGCTGGTTCGTTCTTTGCCGGCGACGGCGACGATGATGACCGAGCTGCAAACACCTATGATTTCTCGGAGACATTTCTTGCCACTCCACCACCACCATACACGCAGGAGACACAGACACAGACAGACGAGGTGGCCTATGGTCGTGGTCATCGTGAGACTCATCCACCGCGTGAGCGCTTATCGCCTTCCGGTCCTCGTCCGAGGAAGCCCAAGATTCGTCGCCGTCCGCAGCAGTGATATGGTTATCTATGTATGAGACATATGTCTATTTTATGTATGGGACAAATTACTATCTACTTATGTATGAGACATATTCATGTTTTATTTCAGTGGTCAATTGGTTTAGAGATATAACACTTGTACTGCGAACTAAATGCATCCAACTGAAATTAAACATTACCACTGAATTAAACATTACAACTGAAATAAACATTACAACTGAAATAAACAGTACAACTGAATTAAACACTACAATTGAAATTAAACAGTACAACTGAATTAAACACTACAATTGAAATTAAACAGTACTACATAAAATAATACTACATTGTCGAAGTAGAACTCTTGCCCATCGACGATGCGGTAGTCTTGACCTTGGTGCTCGGCATGAAGACGTCCTCTTCGTCCTCCGTCGATGCAGATCTCTTGACCTTCGTCGATGTACAGCTCTTGCCCTTCGACGATGCGGTAGTCTTGACCTTGGTGCTCGGCATGAAGAGGTCGTCTTCGTCCTCACTGTCTGCTGACCATAAATCTGAATTATTCCTCGCAAGCCTGATGTAAGATTCACTCTTATGCAGTTTGACCTTCTGCCATCTGCCATGCAACCTGAGAAGTTCTTTCCGTATCTCCTCAAATGTCCTGGGAGGCCACCCACTCCTAGCTAATGAGTGAGCCAACTCATTCATTATGGTGTCACTACTGATGAGTTCCTCCCATGGAACTACTCTATCATCCATCTTGAAATTGGCGGCTAGTTTGAGAAGACGATCGGACATACCAAAGTGAAAACTACGATCAAAAGGATAATGAGGATGAGACATCTCCACGAAAGGATGGCGGGAGCGAAAGGCGTGAGAGAAAGGGGGGACAGAAGGGCCTGCTCACCCACCTTACCGCGGATGTGGTTATATAGGTACACAAGAGAAGATGGCGGGAGAGAAAGGTGGGAAATAAAATGGCGGGAGAGAAAGGCGGGAAAGAAAATGGCAGGAGAGAATGGCGGGAGAGAATGGCGGGAAAGAAAGTGGTGGGAGATTATGGCGGGAAAGAATATGGCGGGATGGTAGGGCGGGAAAAGAAAATGGGGGGATAGTAGGGCGAGATAGTACAATCACTGTGGCAGATGGCTGAAAACAACAACTAGCTCCTGATCACGCTCTTTGAAGGTTATGAGCACCAAATTGTTTACTTCAATAGACGATGCCAGAAGAAAATTACCGAAACCTTCCTTGTTCAACACCATTCTACCACCCAAGCCAATAAAGTAGGAACAAGGAATGCTCACAGATATATCATCATCTTCAGAATCCAAAGTAATTTCAAGAGTTAAAGAACCAGTCCTAGGAATTGACAAAAAATCCTTCAAACTCCTCACAACCATGGGCGGAATAACCTGACAAAAAACATCTAGTTATATGATGTTCAGCTAACAAATTTTAAACAGTATACTAGAGCAAAGGACAAATAAATAAAGAGTAGCCAAAAACAAAGCTCACCATATGTTGACCATTAACATTCATGGAATCAATCCTATGAACAAAAGGAGTAGACAATATGTAGTTGTCATCAAAGAGCTGTCGCGACATGACAAACATTTGGTGATAATTCATACTGACACCACGACTATAAAAACAATTGTCAACAAGTTCCCTCTGAGTTTCACTCAGATCCTCAATCGTTACAAAAAAATAATTTCACAAATTGAGCAGAACAACAAATCGTATAAGCTGAAACAAAACTTAAAATCACTCAAATAAAAAACTTACCAACACAGGGTAAAGGGAACAACATAACACCATCCCGATGAAAATCAACACTACACCATGTTCCATAGTGCTCAAGCCTAACAGTCATCATGTCACGATGACGGAGACCATAATCATTCACAAGTTCCTCCCAGGAAGGACCATGGAATTTACTGCTCACCCGACCATGTGTAAACAGAACATGGTATAAGTTACCCTCACTGTTGTGAAGAGCAAGATCAATATCTGTGTCACCCCTCCGAATAGCTAAAGCTCTGCACTCCTCAATGTACCGAGCAAGATGTGATCTAACACTGCACGGAACATACTACAAAAAGAATGGAAGCAAACATCATAATCATATAAACAAAGGTATTAGAATACATTCCAACCTAAACAACATCAACCATATGCCACAATCAGATAAACAAGATATAGAATCTTACAACACGCCTTGAACAGCGACGATCCAGCACCACCGTGAAGACAGACGCACAAGAATCAAAGGAAGAACAAGGGCCACCTAGAGCTCGGCAAAAGGGGCAAGCCATTACCTGCAAAGAAACGGTGACAAAAAAAAAACACTACACTTGCTTGCTTGCTCACCCACCTTGCTGCGGAGGGGGTTTTATAGGGTCAGAAGAGAAGATGGCGGGAGAGAATGGCGAGAAAGAAGGGCGGGAACGAAACTGGCGGGAAAGAAGGGCGGGAAGGAAACTGGCGGGAAAATGCACTCTTCGGCGAAGGAAATACCAAAAAAATGTACTATTTCTGAAAAAAAAATCAAGAAAACGTTTGGGTAGGCTATCTACGGGCCTATCGGCCTTTGGTAGGCCGACAGCCACCTTTCGGCCTGCTGGTGGCCGACAGCCCACAGTCGGCCTACTGGTGGCCGACAGCACGCGCTCGGCCCACTGCTGGCCGACAGGGCCCCTTTCGGCCCACCGCAGGCCGACGGGGTAATATTTTCGGTATTTTTTCATTTCGCCGTATAATTTTCAAATTTGCTACAAATTTAGTCATACTTTTGAAAAAAAATCGCTCAAGCCGGCGTTGGTCACCGGTGCGGTGGCCGCGGCGGCTGGCGAGAGATTTGGTGGCCCAGCTCTCGGGTGGTGGTTTGTGGCGGCAGATCTGGTGATTCTCCTTTGACCCCGTCGAACGGAGGTGCCGGAGCTGGAGCCGAGGTTTTGCACGGGGATGTTCCCCGGTCGACGTGCCACAGCGGCTACGCCTCGCCGGTCACGGCGGGGCTCATCTTCGACTCAGATAGTCGTTTCCGGCGATGGTGTGCCCTCAGTTCTGGGCTTGGTGGTTTCCGGCGTCTTCCTTTGCTGCTCATCTCAACGACGGCGGCGGAGGTCGATGGCTGGTGCTGGCTCTTTCTGCGTTAAGGCCCCCCCGGGACCGGATTGTACTTTCTCTTTCTTTGGGGGTCTTTTTGCATTTGTGTTGGGACACCTGTGGTCTCTCGGCGATGCTGCGTATGTGCTATGTTTGTAACCTTTGCTGGTTAAGAGATATGCAGTTATCCTCAAAAAAAAAAAAACCTGGAATTACTAGCCCTGCTCCGCCTGTCACTGCCGCAAAGGCCTGCTGCGCCTACCACGCCTGCCTCCCCGTCTCCGGGACGACCAGTGGCCCCGCAACGGCAACACGAATCGAGCGCACCGCTCGAGCTGCTTTTCCCCTCGCCTCGTCATTTGCCGTCAAGGATTCCTCCTCTGAAAAGCTTAGCTGCCGCAGGGAGTGAGAGAGCAGGAAGCTGCAGAAGACGAAAGTAGTAGGAGGTCATGGCGGGGCCTCACCAGTGAACGCGCGGCAAGGCAGCGGCTGCTGCAGGATTGGAGGCGAGCATCGCAGCTCGGGCGTGGCTGCAGGACCGGTCAGCGTGGACCCTGAAACCGGCGGTCTGGTGCTCGTCGTCGGTGAGGAGCGGTTGAATGGAGGCGGCCTTGACGCCCGCCGCGGCGGCGCGGGCGAGCAGGCGGCGCTCGGCTACGCCCAAAACGGCACGGCCACGGAGCGCATCCCTCGCACGTTCCTCGATCGGCGCCATGTCGCCAATCAGATGAAGGTGCTACGTGCCAAGGTCGAGGATGTGAGCCAGAGGAACGTGCGGTACCACCTCATCAACGGTGCCTCCAAAGCTTCCGGCCTCTCCACTCCTGCAGCCATGTTTGGTATCGATGAAGCAGGAATGCATGCCACGAATCAGCATGAATCAGGATCAAGACTAGATCTTACTCAGCTGATTGTCAACAACAAGAAAGGCTTGGGCTCAGACCAAACTGGAGTGATCGGACTGTGGGGAACAAGTGGCACCCTCGGGCATACCTCCATCATCTGGGAGGCCTATGAGAATACAAACGTCAAACTCAACTTCCCATGCCGGGCCTGGGTCAGGGTGACGCACCCTTTCAATCGCAAAGAGTTTGTTGAGGGTATAGTGGAACAATTTCGAGGAACCTCTGCAGGGGTGGTTGAATTTCTGCTGGAGCCAGAGGCAAACAAGACGACACACGAGTTGGCTCATGAGTACAACGGATATGTGAGCAAGAATAGATACCTGATCGTGCTTACCGAACTATCCACCATTGAAGAATGGCATCGAATAAAAACTTGCTTCCCAGAAAACAAACTGGGAAGCCGAATCATAGTGTCCACAGAGCATGTTGAAGTTGCAAGTTTATGTCCGGGCCAGGAAAGTATTGCATTGGGGCTCAAGCAATTGTCTGCTGAACAGACTATCTATGCTTTCTACCAGCAGGTACTACTCCAAATTCAAATGCAATTTTTTTGTTATTCAATTTTTTTTCCAAAAAAGTCACACCAAATATGAACCATTAAATCAGCTTGGTGTAGTGTGTAGTGGCCAAGATAATCACTATGGAACATTTCCATGGTAGGATCAAATTAGTTTTATGTGTTCAGACAAAGTTGGGAAGGGGAAATTCCTGGTTTAGTCCTTCACAATCCACAGCAGAGGGAATAGTCTTCTAGGCGTGGAACGATCCACTTCTCGCATTCAACCAAGCTTGCAAAACTTCTCTCCCTGACTCCAGCGATGGCCCCCACCTAAGACCTTCCCATACCCCCTGTATTCGTCGCTTACCATCTAGTGGTGAGGTATCTGCTGCCGTTCAGTGCGAAATACCAAAACATTCTTGCTCACTGCCTGGATGACTAGGCTCAGTGACACGTCTCCTTGAGGCATCACGGCAAGGGTGCAGTGAGCTGTCCAGAAAAGGGTTGGCAACATGGATGTTTCTTCCCAGATACAAGCATTAGGTTGCAATGCTTAAGTAAAGTGAGCTTGCATGGTTTTGTTGCAATGCTTTGGTCAAGCGATTGTCCGTGATGTTGCTATTGTTGCAGTGCTATTTGTTGGTTTTCTCAGTGTGGGGGTGGTAGAGCGGAATTTGTTCCAGCAGGTGGAGATTACGTCGTGAGGCCAGGAAGGAGGGTGGAGGAGGCATGACTAGAGCAGGGAGGCCCGTGAACACACATAATTTGACTTGTTCTAATTCTTGCTTGCCTCATAACAACAGGTGGCTCTTTAAATGTATAGAGGGCTGCCTTGCACACGTTGGCATAACTAAATCATACTAGGACTCTTCATTCTAATAAACACTTTCTCCTCTATTAATACAAATTACGTAAGAACTGGACTCTTTCTCCTCTATCAATATGAATTACATAAGAACTGGACTCTTTCCAAATTTGCCCCCTCCTTGAACTGGTTCAGTCTCCACTACTCCACCAGAACTGTCGTACCTTCCAGAGCTGGCTGCAGAGGGTGCGGTCTGGCTACTTAGTTACGTTTTGCTGTACATGACATGTAGGTGGTCATATAATGCTGAGTGCTGTTGTTTTTTGTAACTTAATATTCTCTTGTAATACAGGTAACTTTTTATGTGATGAGTGAAAAGTTGTATTCGTGTTCTTTTCTACCTTCTAAATTTCTGGACTGCTTTCAGTATTTCTGAAAAAGTCGATCCTTACAGGCCATCTCAGCAAAGTTGACATGTATACATAATATTGGAGCTTGATTTCCTAATTTTGGTTCATTCTGCTATGTAAAATTGTTGCGTAGCAATAGGGCATGTGCTGACCTGATTTGTCAATACTTGTTGGAGTGATTCATTATTAAAATATAATGTACTATCATTTGCTTTTGTTCAGAGGTCCCAAGATGTTACATATTCATGGAAGCCAACATCTAGCTCAATACTACCCTGCACTGCTGAGAATGAGATACAAGAAGAACAATCTAATGATAATACTGATGGAAAGATGATAATACATAATATGCCCATGCGCATAAACAGGATGCCATGCATTTTGAGGATTTTCAGCTTATTGGGCGGGAGAAAGAAAATTCTGATATTATTGGATTACTTCGAAAACACGCTTGTACTCAAAAATTTCAGGTGATCGCGCTCTGGGGAATGGGTGGTATTGGAAAAACCACTCTAATCAAAGATGTATACCAGAGACAAGAGGTTAGCGACATGTTTGAGAAACATGCTTTTGTCACAGTTTTACGACCTTTCAAGCTCGAGGAGCTCCTTAGAAGCTTAGCATGTCAGTTCGAAGCAAAGAAGACCGGCATGGACTTTGCAGGCGATAGCGAAAAAGATATTGCTTTGATGGGAATTGCAAAGTTGACTGAACTGTTGGGCAGACGTTCACAAGGAAAAAAGTGTCTGATTGTTCTCGATGACCTATCATCTGTCATGGAATGGGATAAATTGATGCCGAGTTTACTTGCAATGAAAAATCCAAGCTTGGTTATTGTGATCACAACAAGACGAGAGGATATTGCTAAACATTGTTGCCAGAAACCAGAGTACATGCAAGAAGCAGAGTGCATACGCTCGCTCAGTGGTCTACAAGACAAGCATGCATGTGACCTCTTCATAAATAAGGTACTGGAAGAAAATTACTCATATTTTTTTGACGAAAAGAACATATTTTGTATTAATGATATTCACACTATTCATTTTGGTATTCCTTTTGTTTAAAGGGTCATTTGAGATTAGTATATTGTAAGTACAACTCGAGCGACCCTAGATATGATGAGGTATTTCTTCAGAGTGTAGCAGAAACATAAGAGTGGCCTCCAACATGACCCATGTTGTAGTTTCATCATGTAGGACTGATGAACTTTTGACCATTTCAGCAATTAAATGAAAACATTTATCATGGTACCCATTGTCTGTGTTTGGTCAGGTCAGCTCGTCTTAGCAACAAGCCGGGAATTCATAACTTCACCACTTCGCTTATGTCAAATTATGCTAGAACTAAAATGAGTTCCATTTCTATGATTTTGTTTCCAATTTGTTCCAAAACTGAAAGTGTAATTTTTCAAACAGGTTGATATGAACACAGAACTAGAGTAGAACTTTTCTTTGTTTCCCATTTTTCAACTTATCAAAGTCGCAAATTCAAGTTCTAAAAATTTAATAGAAATTTCATGGATGCAAAGAATGGATAATAACATCTCCATGTGAATGCTACTATTCTGTAAAAAAAACATGGTTAAGAGATGTGCACAGTACCAGATAGTCTGATTTCGTATTTTGTACTTAGGGAATTAATACATCCGGAACTATTTCCTAGTCACTTTAATCAAAAAAATAACGAAAAGGATATTTTTAGTACAAAATAATAACAAAACTAAAAACATAACTACATATAGCCTACTATCTACTCGCCACTGGAACAGGGACAGACTAGTTAATTAGTAGACTAGAAAGATGCATTTGCATGCACACGATTCATTTAATTGTAGAATATTAAAAAGACCAAATATATTTTCCATAATTGTAGGTATTTAAGAATAAATCCACAGATTTGGCCAAGCAGTATCCAGAATTGGTTGAACCCACAAAACTCATCCTAAAGAAGTGCAATGGACTTCCTCTTGCTATAGTCACTATAGGTGGTTTCTTGGCAGACCAACCAACAAAAACTGCTGCGGAGTGGAGGAAATTGAATGAGCATATCCGTGTTGAGCTAGAGATGAATCCAAAGCTAGAGGTCATAAAAACAGTCCTTATGAAAAGTTATGATGGCTTACCATATTACCTCAAGTCTTGTTTTTTGTACATGTCCATCTTTTCCGAAGACCATAATGTTAGCCGGAGACGATTGGTGTACCGATGGATTGCAGAAGGTTACTCGCAGGATAGATCCGGAGTGGATAGATACTTCATGGAACTCATAGAGAGAAGCATGATATTACCTACTCAGCAATCAGTTTACAGCATACAAGGATTTGACTCCTGCCAGCTACATGATCTGATCCGTGATATCAGCATTGCCAAGTCAGTGGAGGAAAATCTTGTTTTCAGGCTGGAGGAAGGTTGTGGCTCGAACACTAATGGTGCGGTGCGTCACCTTGCCATAAGCAGCAATTGGAAGGGAGATGAGCGTGAGTTCGAGAGCACTGTGGAGCTGTCCCGTATAAAGTCATTGACGGTGTATGGCAAGTACAGGCCATTTTACATTTCTGATAAGATGAGGTTTCTTCGGGTGCTGGACCTTGAAGATACAATAGGTCTAACTGATCATCACCTTGAGATCGTCGGGAAGCTTATTCATCTCAGATTCCTTTCCCTAAGAAGGTGTTTGGACATATCCTACCTTCCAGATTCTGTGGGTAACCTGAGACAACTCGAGACACTAGACATCAGATATACACGAATATTGGTGCTGCCCAAAACCATCACCAAGCTGAGCAAGCTACGTTATCTGCATGCTGGCGTGAGTTATGGTGTTAAGGTGCCAAGAGGGATCAGGAAAGTGAATACCCTGCACATACTGCGGTATGTGAACCTTCTGGAGGGGAATTCCGTCATGCAGGAGATAATAAGTCTAACCGGCTTGCGCAAGCTAGGAGTGTTTGGCATCAACACGAAAAATGGTCCGGAGTTCTGTTTAGCCATTTCCAGACTCAGCTGTCTTGAATCTTTGTCAGTTCGGTCAGAAAAAAAAGATTTAAATGACTGCTTGCATGATATGTCTTGGCCTCCGGAAAAACTGCAGACCCTCAAGCTGCGTGGCTGCCTAAATATTTTGCCAGAATGGATCAAGGGGCTCGAGAATCTCGTGAAGCTCAATCTAGAATTGACCGGGCTACTTGGAGATAATGAAACCATGCAAGTCATTGGGAACCTACCAAACCTATCCATTCTTCGTTTGCTGGACCGTGATATTGAAGAACCTATCAGTATCACTTTCCAGGCTGGCCTCTTCAGAAGCCTCGTGGTATTCTATCTTGTTTGCATGCATGTGAAAATCAAATCGTTGGAGTTTAAGCGGACAGCAATGCTGAAACTTGAGGTGTTGAGCCTGCGACTTTTTGACTCTGCAACTAGCATTTCTGGACTGGGATTTCTCCCAAGCATCAGGGAAGTACAGCTCATTGTGGAGTTTTACTCATTTCATATCCAGCGCGCCGAAGATATAACCAATACAGAAGCACAGAATGAAGCAAGACGCAGGGAATACAACATCAAGGAGGACATCAGGAAGCAGCTCGCCAGCAATAAAAATGGTGCCACTTTGAAGGTGCAACATATGAGTCGCCGGGAACAAGAACAGAAGCAGTTCCTATTAAATTTTGTGTAAACATTACTTCTGTCTCTTCCAGAAGCATACGAGGACTTTTTATGCGGTTCTGTTTCAAACCTTCTTTTCCGACGACAAATGTAGTTGTTCAACCTCAACCTGTGCTTTGCAACTCACAGGGCGCATGCAAGAGGACGATGAAGCATGAGAAGGACGGGCACTTCAAGTTGCAGGTGTTGTCGTCTGGGTTATTAATTTCTCCTATTTTCTAAGATGGGTGTTTCCATTCCATTTACTTTAGCTTGTACCATAGCAAGTTTAGCAAGTGTGAATGGTACAGTTGGTAGTATTCGTAGGAGTCTTGGTTCATTAGGTGTGCAGGGTAGGTAAGTTGCCAGGATGGATGGAATCTTTGGCATCGCACGCTACTGAAGGCACCATGCTTCATCTTCATGAATTGCTTCTTATTTTTGGAGCCCGATAGAATGTTCGGGGTTGTACAGTAAACAACAGATGGATTTTTCGAGCTCTGTTTGCGCAGGAATTTCAACAGTCCATGGAAGCTACCTTGCTTGATTTTCAGTAGTTGTTTCCAAATTCCTGAGTCAAGCAATGTTCACGCTGAAATCACAATAGTCCAGTCAACGCACTCTTCTTTATGTCTGGGAAATCATTCAAGAACTTTTTGAGCACTTTGCTATTTTCTTCGGTTCCCGCGGTCACGGTGTTTCCGTGGTGTACAAGAAAACAGAGGATGCCTCCATCTTAGCTATGTTGGTGCTGAAATTTCAACAGCCCAGTCCGGTCATACCTGCAACTCCCAATATTCCTGGCAATATCAATTTTTTGGTTTTTTACTCAGAATATTAATTTTATGTCTTTTTGCTGGGATCCAATTTTTTATTAGGGTATAGGCGTATGTTCTGTTCAGTATCACAGTAGACGAACAGCTATTCGTAGTTTCACTGAATTTCGATTTTTAAGTCATAATGATAGCGTGTACAGGAATACAAGATAAAAAAAAGTATACGAATCTCTGCCTTTTGCCCTAGCTCTTTCTCTCTCTCATTGGGAGTAAAAATATTTTTTTTTCTCTGGCGTCCTTGGCTACGAGAGAAATGCACTTCGAAGGTTATTTCTGTCCAAGTGTATATATGGATTTTCTAGCCCATTTCACCAGTTCGGACTTTTGGTTGCGTTGGCTAATGCATGAAGATTAATAATTTCTAATTTGACGAAAGCCCTCTGAATTTTCGGTCTCTTGCCAAAGTCCGGAGAAACCACTCCTTCGGTTGCCACGTGCCCACGTCCAACCCTCAAGTAATCCAGAGCGTTGAATGTGAAGACCACTTATTCTGAGCCGTAGATTTTCTCGAGACAGTTGAGATTTTTCTCTACAAATAACCCCCCTCATCTTCCTCGTACGGTTCCGATCTCCATGACATTTCTTGCCTCCTCACTCAGAAACCCTCGCGTGCGCCACCACCCATGCAAGTTTAGTGAATCCATCCGTCGACGAATCTCTGGTGGACCTCGCCGCATTTGTTCCTCGCCAACGCAATAATTCTTCCTCGTCGTCTTGCAATAGTCGATCTCCGCCACCGAGTTAGTGTACGTACATCTAAACTTATTTTTCTCATCTAGTTCATATTACTAGTCATCCCGACGCTCTGGTAGATCGTTAGGAGGTCATAGGTTTTACAGTGTGCCATTTGTAGTTATTCGTCGTGTACATCTCTTTAAAGGTAGACTTTGTGTTTTATCCCCGATGAAAAACAAAATAGATTTCATCTTAGTAGATTTCTCTCGGAATTTACTAGCATGAAATCTTTCGGAGACTTTTCTCATCTGAGATATCATTCAAAGTTCCGATCATTTCTCTCAAGGAAAATGTTTTTCTTCAAAACTTGTTGTGCCTATTCATGACACTGTCTTTATTTTCCCTCGCTTCTCAAGCCTCTTCACATGTGTTGATGGCTTCTGGTTCATCTACTACATCTGACTATGAGACAGAGTCTCAGGAACCTTTGCCACATATCTCTCCTTTCAAAGGCAAGACCTCCCACCCCTGCCCTCCCACCCCCTCCAGCGACGCGCCCGCGCGCGCCGGGTGGAGGGGGGGGGGAACTCTAGCCGCCCCTCCCCTTCGACCCCGCCTCCCTCCCCTCCTCCCCGCTGCCGCCGGCGAGCGCTGTCTGGCAAAGCCCGGTGGGCGCGGTGGCGGCGGGGCCCTTCTTCCCCCTCTGCTCGTGGGGCACCGGCGCGGGGCGGCTCCCTCGAGTGGCGGCGCTGGGCGGTTGCGGGGCGCAACAACGTGGCGGCGGGCTCGCAGGGCGGCCGGCTGTGGTGGCGCGCCGGCGTTCTGGGTCCCGCACGCGGCGGGGCGGCTACGACGCTCCCGTCTCGGGAGGTGGCGCGCGGCGGCCTCCTGCTGGATCCGGCCGGATCTGGCGCTGGGGGTCGTCCGGCAACGCCTGGCAGCGGTGGTGCGTGCCCGGCGGCTCTGGCGCCTGGAGCTCGCTGGGCGACGCGGGTAGGGCAGCGGCCGGGTGTGGTCGTTGCTCCGACCGTGGGCGGTGGCGTGGGGAGGCCCGACGGTGGTGCCTCCTGGTGTCGTGGCGGCTTCACGGTGGCTCGGCGGATCTGCCTGCGACGGCGGCTGGCTTCTCTGGCGTCGGCTCGTCTGCATTCGGACCGTTTTGACCTTTGGTCCATCTTCGCGTCGGCCGGGCGCTACTTCCATCGAAGGGATGGCCCTCTCCCAGCTGCGGTCCATCGCTCGTCTCGCGCCCCGTGCTGCAAGACCGAGCTCGTCTCGCGCACAATGTTGCAGGACCGAGCTCGTCTCGCGCACGGTGCAGCAGGACTGACCTCGTCCCCCTCACGGTGCTGCAGGAACGAGATCGTCTCGCGCTCGGGGCTGTAGGACGGGTTGATGGATGCCAGCGTTGGCCAGCCATCGGGTCTCAGCGCTGGGGGTCTCCCAGGGGTGCGAAAGGTGGGACCTTTTCGCCCGTCTCTTTGATTCGGGTAGCGGCGGGTCTCGGGTGAGGTGGTGTCAAGGTCTTGGATGCTGGGGCGGTGGCTTTGGTGGTGGTAGCGTGGTGCTCTTGGGCGGAGGCCGTGGCTTGGTGCTTCTCGGTGGCCACGACCGTGTGGGTGGCGTGGTAGCCGGGGTGTGGCGTTCGGTGGCGGTGAATGTTGACCGGGGTGAAAACCTGCTCTATCTTCGGATGAACCGGAGGCGGCGATGCTCGTTCCTTCTTGAAGGCGTCTTCGCGGCTCTCACTGCCTGTCGTGCGGCTCCGGGGGAAACTCTGATCCTCGGATTGGGCGGTGGCGGCGCTCCGGTGTCGTATCCTTCCTGTAGGCGCTGCTTTGGAGTCCACGGTTCGTTATATGCGGCCTCATCTCTTCGTGGTGGTAGTGCTTGGGGTGGTGTTGCTGCGCTCATCAGCACCTTTGTAGCTTGCCTTGGGTGTGTGTGTGTGATGGTGGCGTGCGTTTGTTTCGGGTGATGTTGATCTTTGCTTTATATATAAAACGGGGCGGAAGCCTTTTTCGGTAAAGGGCAGAAAAGAGGAGAGGCACAACTAAGGCTTCAAAGAAGAAGCCGAGAGAAAATGAAGAAGAAGCTACAAAAATAGCAAATGGTGCACGGGCACCATGGTGCCCTTTTCCACAAATCATTTTTTACAGGGGAAAAAAAATTATTTTTTTCCTGTAAACACACATGCACATGCATACTACGTATGTGCAAAATTTCATAGCAATATACATTTACATGTGGCGTACAGAAAAAAGACAAATATGCATTTTTAATTGGGCCTTTGATTTTTGTTATTGGGCCAGAATTTTATGTTTTTTGCACTGACTACAAATCACAACATTTTCCGTCGAAATTCAGTACGTTCCTGCGGAATACATATATGTTTTCATGGAATTTTTTTCAGATTTTTTTGAAACTTTTAAATAAGATATTTGATATTTCCAAAATAAAGGGCACCATGGTGCCCGTGCACCACTAGTTCGCACTCGAAGAAGCTATTCCTTCTAAGGATCGAGCAACGGGTTCCAAATACTACTGGAGAGATGACTGGTGTAGAAGGATATCGCGGTGTCATTGGAGAAACTTCCACTCAGCGTAACAATAGACTGCAAATAATTTGTCGCTATTGGGCCAAGAAGATAGAACCGAGGGAATGGGAGAGAAGAGGTACGTGCCTAGCGACGGCCGTAAATGTTTCCGTTCGTCGATGATCTCCCTCACACACTCTATTGTCCTACATATACCGCCACTAATGTGTCCAACTAGACCCTTGATATATATCATGAGTTGGGCCTACCTTCGCGCTTCAACCTCTTGGCTGGGCCGGACCTTCGTCTTCCTTGGCGGTAGTTTCGTGTCCTGCTACCGCTGCTGTTTCCGCCTGCTGCGTGCACATCATGTCCAGCCCTCGCAAGGTTCACAGCAGGTCAGCACCATGGCCTATGCTCGTGTGGTCGTTCTCGTGGCCAGCGTCGACATGGAAGCCATTGTTGTGCTCCATGGCCTATGCTCGTGTGGTCATTCTCGTGGCCAGGGTCGACATGGAAGCCATTGTTGTGCTCCAACTATGGTAAATAGTACTCGTGCATGCATACTACAATCTCATCCACACAAGGCAACATCCTGAGCCAGCTAGCCGGAGAGAGTGCATGCGCGTGACACAGTATTTAGAGAAGTTTGCAAATTTGGAAATAGTTCAGGAATTAAAAGAAATCTTAAAAAGTTCACAATATGAAAAAGTTTGCGTATCTATTCTTTTTTTCAAGAACTAGATTTTTTTTGCGGATGTGTAAAAATGTTTGTGACTTTTAAAAAGTACAAGAGTTTGAAAAGAGTTTACTAATTTTTAATAAAAAGAAAAAGTAAAAATTAAAGAACGAGAAAACCAATAAAAAGAAGAAAAACACAAGTAAAAAATAAGGAAAAGGAAAAGGTAAACAAACACACACCTAGTACAAAAAGGGAGTGCCTAGAACTCATCTAGATGAGAAATAGTTTGGTCTCATTCACTTTGAAACAAAAAAGATACAAAATAGTACTACAACCCACATCAACACGCACACATCTTATAGTCACATCCAATGGCTATAAAAGTGAATGAGACCAAACTATTTCTCATCTAGATGAGTTCTAGCAAAACCGATACAAAAATGCCAGAAAAAAAAGGAAAAAACGGGTTGGGAGCTTCAGGTTCCCAAAACCGGCATGGAAGCCGAAATCACTAATTGAGGAGTACTCCTTTCAAGGATCACTCACATCTCCCCAGGTTGCGACAAGTGGCGCACTGTATTTGTGCCACTTGTCGCAACCTGGGAGTTTTCCCTTTTTTTCATAGGTCTGTATTTTCAAAACGTTTTATCTCCTAAACCGTGCGACCAAATCTCGAACCATTTTCACCGTTGGGTTCCTCGCGTCGAGATCTTTAAAACTAGATCCCATGTTGATAGGTTTGACGATTTTTTTTTTCATGAAAAAAACGGGAAAAAAATTGTGCCTCTCACGAAAAAAACAGAAAACACGTTTTTTCCTTTCCAAGAGGCACGGTTGTGCCTCTCGCGGAAGGAAAACCGTGTCTTTTGCGAAAAAAAAACAAAAAACACGTTTTTTTCCCTTTCCGAGAGGCACGGTCGTGTCTCTCGCGAAGGCAAAACCGTGCCTCTCAAGAAAGCAAACCCATGCCTCTCGTGAAAGAAAAACCAGAAAACACGTTTTTTCCCTTTCCGAGAGGCACGGCCGTGCCTCTCGCGAAAAAACCCAGAAAATGCGTTTTTCTCCTTTCGGAAAATGCGTTTTTCTCCTTTTCTGGGTTTTTTCGCGAGAGGCACGGCCGTGCCTCTCGATAAAACCATGTTTTTTTTATTTTTTTTGAATTTTTTTCGTCCAAAAGCTAAGAAAGACCGGTGAAAAACCAGAACAAAAAAAAAACCAATCTAAAAAGCCAAAAACGCGTGCGGAAAAATAAAAAAAAACAAAATCCAAAGGGAACGGTCAGAGCGCGACACGTGAGGGCGGGTGAGAACGCGCTAAATGGCGGCGCGTGCGAGTGATCGTTGAGAGGCTTCCCAGAGAGTACTCCTCAACTAGTTGCTCTTCATGGAAGCTTCGTAAAACCGAGATAGAACTCCCGCTAGAATACGCTTAAATGGGCCGGCCCAAAGAAAGAGTCTGTCAGCGACACGCGCGATTAAGGCTTTAAGCGTCGCTGAAGGCGTCGAATAGGAAATTTGCGAACAATACTTAGTAGTTAGTATTTTTTTTTTGAGGCAAAGTACTTAGTAGTTAGTATCCCTGGTATCAGTGAAGTAGAAGGGCGGGAAACCCGAAGATAAGGAACACGGGCGGCCCTAGGTCCATTGCGCTCGATAAACCAAAATTCTGAACGTTGAACAGCCCAGCCCTCTCCTTTGGGCCAGCACTCACTCACTAGGGTACAAGTCTCGGCGTAAACCGAGTAACATCGCAACAGTAGTGGTACGTGAAAGGCACGCTTGCATGTCGTTCAGTTTCGGGGCTGCCCGGGGATTAATCTGATGGTTCTCAGCAGTTCCCTGCACTGCACGGCCACAAGCATAAACGTATCCTTCTCCATGGCCACAAAACCTGCCGTACCTTGACTGTATAAATTTTGCAAGGCGTAGTGTTCCCAAGCGGCTACAATCATCCAGCATGCTGGCCAAGCTTCACTCGCCACTCGGCATGCGACGACCGCGTGCGGGTCGGGCACGTCATAATTTGTGGTGGTAATTAACCCCGGCGCCGGCGATGACCGTAAAATCCTGCTTTAAATACGCGACCCATACACAGGCAGCATATATATATATATATATATATATATATATATATATATACACATCCCGGCATATGATAGGAAACCAACCACCAACAGCTAGAACAAACTTGCCCGCCGCCGGAGCCACGATGATCGCCGTGTCATTTTTGTTGGCGTGCTTGGCGGCAGCTCTGCACCCAACGGCGGCCGCCGACGCTGGAAGGGGTGGGATCTTGCATATCCCTTCCTCCGCCGAGCTGTTTCGGGCTCGCTGCCCTTCCAGATGCGGTGGTGTTGCCATTTACTACCCGTTCGGGATTGGGCCGGGCTGCTTCCGGCAAGGCTTCGAGCTGACCTGCAACAGCACCGCTGGTCATAAGAGGCTCTTTCTGGCCAACAGTACCACTGAGGTCCTTGAGTTGTATCCCGGAGGAAATTGGCTTCAAGTCCGTCCTATCCGCTTCGACGTCACCATGAAACCAGGTATGAACGACACCTATAACATGTCATGGGAGCCTCCCGTTAAAGGTGTTATGGCCTCTGGAGAGACACGCTTGTTCGTTGTTGGCTGCGGTGTGGGTGTCTACTTGTTTGGCCATGATACCAACGATCCCATCAGTAGTTGCATGAGTATTTGCCTAGACAACAAAGAGGCCATGAAGGAGGCAAATGCCAAAAACCAGTACGATAGCGATGTTGGGTTGGGATGCTGTTCCATCCGTTTGCAGCAGGACGTGCCAGCATTTGGGTTCACAGTTGACCGCCTCAAAGGCGTCTCAGCACTATCAGGCCAAGGTCAAGGGCTCTTTAATAGTATTTGAGCCACGATGATCGCCGTGTCATTTTTGTTGGCGTGCTTGGCGGCAGCTCTGCACCCAACGGCGGCCACCGACGCTGGAAGGGGTGGGATCTTGCATATCCCTTCCTCCGCCGAGCTGTTTCGGGCTCGCTGCCCTTCCAGATGCGGTGGTGTTGCCATTCACTACCCGTGGGGGATAGTGTTGAGTATATGTGTTATGTGCATATTGTGTATTGGGTCCGCCTCTTAGTTCCTGTATAGTTGAGGTCCGTGGCCCACCTTTGTACATCATATATACATGCCTATGCACGAAGAGCAATACATCGTGCAATCATAATCTCATACATGGTATCCGAGTTTTAGGTTTTCCTTCTTGCTTCCGCCGCCGCCGCCGCCGCCGCCGCCGCCCGCGCGCCTCCCCGCGCCGGCCGCCGCCGCCGCCTCTCGCGCGCCTTCCGCGCCGGCCGTCCCGCCCGCTACCCTGGTGTTGACTCACGTACGTAGCAAAGGACCAAGCAGCTGGATCGATTCCTTCGAGCTAGCTAGCTTGCACTATCCACGATACGTACGTGTGTACTAGGAGCCGCCGGCGATTGATCGATTCAATCTCGCCGTCGCCGAGACACAAGCACGCGGGACACCAGATTGGATTGCCACCTGCATCGCCGGCCGCTGCTGCCTACCCGCGTCGTCCGGAGCCGCCATGTCGTCCGTCACCTCCTTCGCGTCCACCAACTCCAACCCGTTCGCCGACGCCAACCCTCCCGACGTCAACGACATCCGCAACCTTAACATCTTTGAGCGGGTACCGGTTCGTCTCTCGCAGGCGGACTCCTCCTACTACACGTGGAAGACTTATTTTTCCCTCGTGTTCCGGGAGTATCACCTCATCGACCACGTGGACGGCACCGTCGACTCCAGCCTCGTCCCCGAGTTCCATGACTGGTCCACCATCGACACCACGATCATCCGCTGGTTCTTCCTCACCATCTCGCCGGACCTCTTCCAGACGGTCGTGGCGGACGGTGACGATGCCTGCGCCGTGTGGACCAAGCTGAACGGGCTCTTCACCGATAACCAGCTCCAGCGTCGCGTTTTTTTGCAGCAAGAGTTTTTTGGGTGTCACCAGGACAACACCTCCGTCGACGACTACTGTCGCCGCCTGAAGACTCTCGCCGACGAGCTCCGCGATATTGGCGCGAAGATCGATGATGACCTCCTTCTCAGCATGCTCACCGCCGGGCTCAACGAGGACTTCGGCAACGCCGCGGCGAACCTCAGCCTCATCCTCAACCCGTCCTTCGCCAAGTTCGTTGCGTACCTCCGCTTGGAGGAGCGGCGGATGAAGCAGGTGAAGGCGCGGGCCATCCACACCGCCCTCGCTGCCGGCACCACCCGCGGCGGCTCCTCGGCGCCTCCAGCCGCCCCGGCCGCGCCCCCGTCGCAGCGCCACCCGGCGCCGTTCCCGGCGCCGCCGTCATACCCGGCCACCCAGCAGCCGGGGCTGCTCCCGCTGCCCTATGGGCCGCCCGCCCCTCCCGCCGAACGGTGCCACGGGGGCCGGCGCGGTGGGGGCCGCCGCGGCGGTCAGCAGCAGCAGCCGCAGGGCGCCGGCCAGCCCCGTCAGCAGCAGCAGCAGCAGTTCCAGGTGCCCCCTCCGTGGGCCTCCGGCTACAACCCGTGGACCGGTGTTGTTCATGCCTACACCATGTCGGTTCCACGGGCTCCTGCACCGACCCTTCCCGTGCCGCGCCCGCCGGCGCATCAGGCGTACTACGCGGCTCCGCAACCGTACGGAGGATACCCTCTGCTGCAGTTGAGCGGCGCCTACGGTCTTCCTGCGGCCCCGCCGCCACCCTCGCTGGCCCTGCCGCCGGCGCCTTGGGATCCGGCGCTCCTCGCCGCGCTGCACACCGCGCCTACGCCGAACAACTACACTGGAGGCGGTGACTGGTACATGGACACCGGTGCTACGGCTCACATGTTTGCTCATCCCGGTAACCTTACCTCTTTCACTCCTGTCTCCACCGACCGCCGTATCATTGTCGGCGACGGTTCCACACTTCCCATCACACACGTCGGGCACGCTTCTTTTCCTTCTAATTCTACACCTTTATCTTTGTCTAACATACTTGTGTCTCCTGATCTTATTAAGAACCTTGTTTCTGTTAAATGTTTCACTCGTGAAAATCCTGTTACTGTTGAATTTGACGGCATTGGTTTTTGTGTCAAGGACGCTCGAACCAGGATGGTGCTCCACCGATGTGACAGCCCCGACGAGCTCTATCCGGTGCATCCGTCTTCTTCCACCACCACCGCACCGGTCGTTCTCTCCGTTGGCGTTGATCTCTGGCATGCTCGCTTGGGTCATCCCAACCCCGTCACACTTCGTCATATACTTAGGAGTTTCAGTTTCAGTTGTAATAAGATTGAGGATCACACTTGTCATGCCTGTCGAGTCGGCAAACATGTTCGCCTGCCGTTTAATAATTCCACCACCATTGCTTCTTTTCCTTTCCAGTTCATTCATAGCGATGTGTGGACCTCTCCAGTTCCTAGTAATTCGGGCTATTTATATTATCTGGTCATTCTTGATGATTATTCTCATTACGTGTGGACTTTTCCTTTGCGCAGAAAGTCGGATGCACTCTCCACCTTGACGGCTTTTTACTCCTATGTCCGCACGCAGTAAGGGCGTCCCATCCTTGCGTTTCAGACGGACAATGGAAAAGAGTTCGACAAGCTCGCTTTCCGTACCTTTTTGTCGCATCATGGCACAGTTTTCCGCCTCACATGCCCGTACACTTCACAGCAGAACGGTCGAGCCGAACGCGTCCTTCGCACTCTGAACGACTGCGTTCGCACGCTCCTGTTTCATGCTCACGTGCCGCCTCGCTTCTGGCCGGACGCGCTTGCTACTGCATCCCTTCTCCTTAACCTTCGACCCTGCCGACCACGGTGGAATTTTGCACCTCATCACCTCCTGTTCGGTACGCCACCTTCTTATGATGGTTTGCGTATATTCGGGTGCCTTTGCTATCCTAGCACTGCCGACTCCGCTCCTCACAAGCTCGCACCTCGCTCTGTCGCTTGTATCTTCATCGGCTACCCCTCTAACTCCAAGGGATATCGGTGCTACGATCCCGTCTCCCACCGTGTGTTCACTTCCCGGCACGTTTACTTTGATGAGCATGTGTTTCCGTTTCACCAGGTACCCCCGGCCGTTCCTCCCGCCACCGGTGATGCGGGCTCCTCGACGCCTCTCCCAGGGCGCTCGCGCGCCTCTCTTGGCCCGCCCCCTGGCTTTGAGGCACGCCCCCCGCATGCGGCGCCTCCTACAGCCGCGGCACTGGCGCCCCCAGCGCCCCCGACGCTGGCTCCCGCGGCCCCCTTGGCGCCCGCGGCCCTCGCGCCCCCCCCCCGGCGCCCTCGGCGCCCCCGGCGCCCCCGGCCTCCGCGGCGCCCCCGGCCCCCTCGGCGCCCCCGGCGCCTGTGGCCGGTCCGGTCACCCGTGCCCGTACGGGCGTGTTTTGCCCGAGCTCGCGCTACGCCTCGGATGACTACGTCCATGCGGCGTCCACCTCTGAGCCGTCGCCGTTGCCGTCCTCCGTTCGAGCCGCTCTTCGTGACCCGCTCTGGATGGCTGCGATGCAAGAGGAGTTTGACGCTCTGCTGCGCAACCGGACGTGGCCGCTTGTTCCCCGTCCCCGGCACGCCAACGTGATTACCGGGAAGTGGGTCTTTAAACACAAGCTCCGTCCTGATGGTACCCTTGATCGCTATAAAGCGCGTTGGGTCGTTCGTGGCTTCCGACAGCGTGCTGGCATCGACTTCACCGACACCTTCGCTCCGGTCGTCAAGCCCGGTACGATACGCACGGTTCTCCACCTTGCGGTCTCCCGTGCTTGGCCGGTGCACCAGATGGATGTCTCCAACGCCTTCCTCCATGGTCACCTCGAGGAGCAGGTGTTCTGCCAGCAGCCCACCGGGTTTGTTGACCCGGCGCTTCCCGACCACGTGTGCCTGCTTTCGCGGTCCTTGTACGGACTCAAGCAGGCTCCGCGCGCTTGGTACCAGCGCATCGCGGCGTTTCTCCACCAGCTTGGGTTCCGCTCTACCCGCTCGGACGCCTCGCTCTTCGTCTATCATCAGGGCTCTGACACGGCCTACTTGCTGCTCTATGTCGACGACATCATCCTGACGGCATGTACGGCTGGTCTCCTCAGTCAGCTCACGGCTCGTCTTCGCGCTGAGTTCGCCATCAAGGACTTGGGTCCTTTGCACTACTTCCTCGGTGTCGAGGTGGTGCGCCGTCCGGATGGCTTCTTCCTTCATCAGCGGAAGTACGCTCACGAGCTCCTGGAGCGCGCCTGCATTCTTAACTGCAAGCCCGCCGCTACGCCTGTTGATACGAAGGCCAAGCTTTCTGCCACGGATGGTTCTCCTGCTTCGGATGCTGCTTTCTATCGGTCTATCGTTGGTGCTCTCCAGTACCTCACTCTGACTCGACCGGAGATCCAGTATGCCGTGCAGCAGGTGTGTCTTCATATGCATGCTCCTCGAGACGTTCACTGGGCTGCCGTCAAGCGGATTCTCCGCTATATCTGTGGCACTATGGATCTTGGCGTCACGCTTCACGCCTCCGCCGACACCGCCCTCACCGCCTACTCCGATGCAGACTGGGCGGGCTGCCCTGACACTCGTCGCTCCACTTCGGGCTATTGTGTCTACCTTGGACCCTCACTTATCTCGTGGTCGTCCAAGCGGCAGCCTACGGTCTCTCGTTCCGGTGCTGAGGCTGAGTATCGTGCAGTGGCCAACGCCGTCGCCGAGTGTTCGTGGCTTCGCCAGCTGCTTCAGGAGCTCTCTTGCCCTGTTGACCGTGCCACGGTGGTCTACTGCGACAACGTCTCGGCGGTCTACCTCTCCGCTAACCCGGTGCATCATCGACGGACCAAGCATATTGAGTTGGATATTCATTTTGTTCGGGAACAGGTGGCCCTTGGCCATATTCGTGTTTTACATGTCCCTACTTCCCAACAATTTGCCGATATCATGACCAAGGGCTTGCCTACGGCGTCATTTGAGGAGTTCCGGTCCAGTCTTTGCGTCAGCCGCGGTGACGCTTCGACTGCGGGGGGGTGTTGAGTATATGTGTTATGTGCATATTGTGTATTGGGTCCGCCTCCTAGTTCCTGTATAGTTGAGGTCCGTGGCCCACCTTTGTACATCATATATACGTGCCTATGCACGAAGAGCAATACATCGTGCAATCATAATCTCATACAGATAGGGCCGGGCTGCTTCAGGGAAGGCTTCGAGCTCACCTGCAAGAACACAGCTGGTCATAAGAGGCTCTTTCTGGCCAACAGTACCACGGAGGTCCTTGAGTTGTCTCCCGGAGAAAATGGACTTTGAGTCCGTCCTATCCACTTCAACGCACTAGTAGAAAACAGGGCTTTGGTCCAGCCCTGAAAAGCTCATTAATCCCGGTTCACTCACGAACCGGGACCCATGGGGGCATCGGTCCCGGTTCGTGAGGCCAGGGCGCCGGCCGGGCCTCGTGGGCCATTGGTCCCGGTTCCTCTGACCCCTTTGGTCCCGGTTTCAGACACGAACCGGGACCAATGGGCCTCGGTCCTGGCCCACAACCATTGGTCCTGGTTTGTGGCTGGAACCGGGACCAAATGTTGTCCTTTAGTCCCGGTTCCAACCACAAACCGGGACCAATGGTTGGCCTATATATACCCCCTGCCCGCGAGGAGAGCAGTGCACTGCTCTGTTTTTTTTGGCCGGCCGTTGGGAGAGCTTTGTGGTGCTCTAGCTCACCTCCTATGCACATGAGGTGTTCGATGAAATGCCCGAACCACACTTAAGCTTTCTCCTCTCGAAGCTCCTTGTCCAAGCTCCATTTTCCTCAAGATTTGTCTAGGTTTGGCGGTCCGTCCTGTCCCGTCCCCGTCCTCACCGCCGTCGATCGCCCGCGCCCATCTCGGCGCCGGCATCACCGTGGTTAGCCTCTTCTTCTTATCTTCTTTCTAAAAGAAAAAAGTTCTTACTTGTATGATTTAGATAGATACTTGTGTAATTTTCTTACTTTTATTATTGTTTGTTATTATATAGTGCGATGGTTTTGGTATCCGCCTCCGTCGGCCCTCGTCCTGTCTATGATTCGGATGTGGTATATATTATCTTTTTTAACAATTTGTTTTATTTAGTGTTTATGACAATTATGCCGACCAACGTGACATATATTTTTTAATCTAGGAGGTATGTGAACCGGAAATTCCAACCGACATAGAAATTCTTGTCGAGAAGTTAAATTTGGTTGAAAAAGAAAACAATTACTTGAAAGAAAAATTACAAAGAGTTGAAGAGGAGAAGATGAAGTTGGAGTTGCATGTTGCCGATGTCGTCGACGATCACAAGATCAAGATGGATGCAATGCGCTTGAAGATTAGAAAGATTAGAAAATATGCCATTCATACTGAGGCTTGGTATCATTATGCCATTGGATCAATTGGTACCTTAGTTGCGGTTATGATCGCATTTGTTGTTGCATTTAAATTTTATAGTTTCAATGTATGTTTTAATTACATGCTCTAAAGAGCTATATGTTGTTCAATAATGAGAACTATGTATGTACGTTATGTATTTATTTTGGTCACTACTGTACTTTGGCTTTAATGTGATGATGAATTTCTATTAATTTGGTTTTTAATACACTTTATTATATAACGCACGCAGATGAACCGGCAATGGATGTACGGTGACCGACGCACCTCCGAGTATATTAAGGGCCTGCATAATTTTCTCGAAGCGGCTGAGGCAAACAAGCAGAATGGTTTTATGCATTGTCCATGTACTGTCTGTGAGAATACGAAGGCTTTCTCCAACTCTAAAACCCTTCACTTCCACCTGCTTGAGAAGGATTTTATGCCACACTATAATGTTTGGACCAAGCACAGAGAAAGAGGGGTTATGATGGAAGACAACGAAGAAGAAGAGGATGATGACAACTACACGCCCCCTGAATACGGTGATGCTGCAATGGGGGAAGCTGAAGATCAAGAGGAACCGGACGATGTGCCCGATGATGATCTTCGCCGGGTCATTGTTGATGCACAGAGAGAATGCGAAGGTGAAAGGGAGAAGTTGAAGTTCGATCGCATGTTAGAGGATCACAAAAAAGGGTTGTACCCAAATTGCGAAGATGACAACAGAAAGCTCGGTACCACACTGGAATTGCTGCAATGGAAGGCAGACAATGGTGTATCTAACAAGGGATTTAGTTCGCTACTGAAAATAATGAAGAAGAAGCTTCCAAAGGATAACGAATTGCCCGGCAGTACATACGAAGCAAAGAAGGTTCTATGCCCTCTAGGATTGGAGGTGCAGAAAATACATGCATGCCCTAATGACTGCATCCTCTACCGCGGTGCGTACGAGTATTTGAACGCATGCCCGGTATGCGGTGCATTGCGGTATAAGATCAGAAGAGATGACCCTGGTGATGTTGAGGGCCAGCGCACCGGGAAGAGGGTTCCTGCCAAGGTGATGTGGTATGCTCCTATAATACCACGGTTGAAACGTCTGTTCAGAAACAAAAAGCATGCCGAGTTGATGCAATGGCACATAAAAGACTGTAAGAAAGACGGGAAGTTGAGAGCACCCGCTGACGGGTCGCAGTGGAGAAAGATCGAGAGAAAGTGGAGCGGCTTTACAGGTGACCCGAGGAACGTATGGTTTGGTTTAAGTGCAGATGGCGTTAATCCTTTTGGGGAGCAGAGCAGCAAGCATAGCACATGTCCTGTGACTCTATGTATGTATAACCTTCCTCCTTGGTTGTACATGAAGCGGAAGTTCATTATGATGCCAGTGCTCATCTAAGGCCCTAAGCAACCCGGCAATGACATTGATGTGTACCTAAGGCCATTAGTTGATGAACTTTTACAGCTATGGAATGGAAGAGGTGTACGTGTGTGGGATGAGAACGAACAGGAGGAATTTGACCTACATGCGTTGCTGTTTGTAACCATCAACGATTGGCCTGCTCTCAGTAACCTTTCAGGACAGACAAACAAGGGATACCACGCATGCACACACTGTTTAGATGACACCGACAGTATATATTTGGACAAATGCAGGAAGTATGTGTACCTGGGGCATCGTCGATTTCTTCCGACCAACCATCAATGTCGAAAAAAAGGAAAGCATTTCAAAGGTGAGGCAGATCACCGGAAGAAGCCTGCCCTCCATACTGGTGATCACATACTTGATATGGTCAATGATTTACAAGTAATCTTTGGAAAGGGTCCTGGCGGACTATCTGTTCCGACTGACGATGCGGGACGCGCACCCATGTGGAAGAAGAAATCTATATTTTGGGACCTACCCTATTGGAAAGACCTAGAGGTCCGCTCTGCAATCGACGTGATGCACGTGACGAAGAATCTTTGCGTGAACCTGCTAGGCTTCTTGAGAGTGTATGGGAAGACAAAAGATACACCGGAGGCACGGGAGGAACAGCAACGTGTGCATGAAAAAGACGGCATGCATCCAAAGCAGTATAAAGGTCCTGCCAGCTACGCTCTTACCAAAGAAGAGAAGGAAATCTTCTTTGAATGCCTGCTCAGTATCAAGGTCCCGTCTGGCTTCTCGTCGAATATAAAGAGAATAATAAATATGGCAGAGAAAAAGTTCCAGAACCTAAAGTCTCATGACTGCCACGTGATTATGACGCAACTGCTTCCGGTTGCATTGAGGGGACTTCTACCGGAAAACGTTCGATTAGCCATTGTGAAGCTATGTGCATTCCTCAATGCAATCTCTCAGAAGGTGATCGATCCAGAAATCCTGCCAAGGTTAAGGAGTGATTTGGTGCAATGTCTTGTTAGTTTCGAGCTGGTGTTCCCACCATCCTTCTTCAATATCATGACGCACGTCCTAGTTCATCAAGTCGACGAGATTGTCGTTCTGGGCCCTGTATTTCTACGCAATATGTTCCCCTTTGAGAGGTTCATGGGAGTCTTAAAGAAATATGTCCGTAACCGCGCTAGGCCAGAAGCAAGTATCTCCATGGGCCATCAAACAGAGGATGTCATTGGGTTTTGTGTTGACTTCATTCCTGACCTTAAGAAGATTGGTCTCCCTCAATCGCGGTATGAGGGGAGACTGACAGGAAAAGGCACGCTAGGAGCGGACTCAATAATATGTAGGGACGGGCATTCTTGGTCTCAAGCACACTACACAGTTCTACAGAATTCTACCTTGGTGACCCCGTATGTCGATGAACACAAGAATATTCTGCGCTCCAAAAATCCGGAGCAGTGTGACGACTGGATTACATATGAACACATCAGGACTTTCGGCAGTTGGTTGCAAACATGTCTCATGGGTGACAACACTGTTTCTGATGAGCTGTACTCGTTGGCCAGGGGACCATCTTCGACTGTATTGACTTACAAAGGGTACGAGATAAATGGGAATACATTTTACACGATCGCCCAAGATCAAAAGAGCACCAACCAAAACAGCGGTGTCCGCTTTGATGCAGCAACCAAGAGGGGAAAGGACACATATTATGGTTACATAGTGGACATATGGGAACTTGACTATGGACATGATTTCAAGGTCCCTTTGTTTCAGTGCAAATGGGTCAATCTGTCAGGAGGCGGGGTACAGGTAGACCCACAGTACGGAATGACAACAGTGGATCTGAACAATCTTCGGTACACAGACGAACCATTCGTCCTAGCCAATGATGTGGCGCAGGTTTTCTATGTGAAGGACATGTCTACCAAACCGAGAAAAAGAAAAGATAAGGAAGCGAATATATCATACGATGAGCCAAAGCGCCACATAGTTCTTTCAGGAAAAAGAGACATCGTGGGATTGGAGGGCAAGACAGACATGTCTGAAGATTATGAAAAGTTTCATGAAATTCCTCCCTTCATAGTCAAGGCTGACCCAAGCACCCTGTTAAACGATGAAGATTATCCATGGTTACGGCGCAATAAGCAAAGGACACAAGCGAAGAAAAAGTGAAGACTTTCTCTCCACAACTAGTATGATGATGCCTTTGATCTAGAATATCACTGCAGTTACATGTGAAGAAATGAAATGCCTTTTGTAACAGATTAGTTTTCATATGATACCCTGATACTTCGAAAGAGATTGTCCGTTTTGTACACGAAGTGCATCCAGTTTTTGCCGTAACCCTCTCAACTTTTTAGCACATGCTATGTGGGTGAAATGATGATACCATGCCAACTTTCAACCTTTTCAGAGTTCATTTGTAGTGTTTTTCAATTTCAGGGTCATTTAGCTCAAAAAATTCAGTAAATGCATGAAAAATACCAAATGAAGTCAGAAAGGGTTGAAAATTGATGATGTGGCTTTGAATGGTGCATTTTGAACACACAAAAAGTCTGGAGTTCAAATAAGTTCAAAAAAATGAAATCCCTTTGTAACAGATGAGTTTTCGTCCGAAACCCTGATACTTCGAAAGAGATTGTCCATTTTGTACACGAAGTGCATCCAGTTTTTGCCGTAACCCTCTCAACTTTTGAGCACATGCTATGTGGGTGAAATGATGATACCATGCCAACTTTCAACCTTTTCAGAGTTCATTTGTAGTGCTTTTCAATTTCAGGGTCATTTAGCTCAAAGAATGAACTGATAGCAAAAAGAATGAACTAGAAAACTTTTATGAAACTCTAATAGAAAAAAGAATGAACTAAAAATAATCAATTAAAATATTCTGTTATGATCAACTCAAACAAAACTATAATATTCTTCAATAGCAAAAAGAATCAACTAAAAAGCTTTTATAAAACTCTAATAGCAAAAGGAATCAACTAAAAAGCTTTTATAAACCTCTAGTATTTTTGAAACTAAAATTAAATAAAATTTATGAAACTAAAATTATCAAAGTATTTTTTGTTCAAAACATTAATAGCAAAAAGAATTTTCATAAAGAATTTTTTTGTTAGAAATTTTAATAGCAAACTAAAATAACCAGATCTGTTTTTGATTAAAACAGAAATTTAAAATAACCTAAAACTTACCAAATTGAATATAATGATAAAACACAGTAATATTAAATAGCAGGAAAAAGAATCACTCAAAAATCCATTTTTTTAGTAAAGTTATTCACAAACTAGTGATTCACACAAATTTCAAAAAATTCAAATTTAAACTATTCAAATTTGAAAACTAATGGCACTAACAGAAAGTTTATAATTTTTGTGACCTAAAAGCAAAAAAGAATCACTGAAAAACAGTAAGTAGGAACAAAATAAAATAAATAAAGCAAAAAACAAAACAAAAAAACTGGATTTTTTTTTAAAAAATGCCACCTACTGGGCCACCACGGCCTGAATACGACTAGAAACCCAACCAGCTTGTTGGGCCAGGATTCAGGCCCGCAGAAGGCCCAATAGGCCCACAGGCAGTGACAGATTAGGCCCGGAAGCCTGCAGTTGAGATGGGCTCGAGAGGGTGTGCGCAGCAGCGCTTATAAACCACTCTCGACCTCTCTCAGCTAGCGAGGTGGAAATAAAATTTGGCCCCGGGCAGCACCACCCTTTGGTCTCGGTTGGTGGCACCAACCGGGACCAATGCGCCCCTTTAGTCCCGGTTGGTGGCACCAACCGGGACTAAAGGGGCGCATTGGTCCCGGTTGGTGCCACCAACCGGGACCAATGCTTCGTGTATATAAGCAGCACTTGTGAAAATTTCCATTCAGTTCTTCGATCTCTCCGACGCCGCCGCCAGGCTGCCCCTGCCCCGCCGTCGCCGTCGCTGCCCCCGACGCCGTCGTCGCCCCTGCCCCATCGTTGGCGTCGCCCCCGACGCCTCCGACGCCGTCGCCGCGGCCGACGCCCCCGATGCCATCGCCGCGCCCCTGCCCCGACGCCGTCGCCGCGCCCCTGCCCCGAGCCCTCGCCGTCGCTGCCCCCGACGCCGTCGTCACCCCTGCCCCATCGTTGGCGTCGCCGTCGCCGCCCCCGACGCCGTCGCCGCGCCCCTGCCCCGAGCCCTCGCCGACGCGCCCGACGCCGTCGCCGCGCCCCTGCCCCCGACGCCGTCACCGTGCCCCGAGCCCTCGCCGACGGTCCGCGCCGCCCCGCGCTACGATCCGGCCGGCACCCTTTCCTCCCTGCCCTCCTCCCCTGTTCATATACATTTTTTTGTTCATATGATTGTTAGATATGATGATGTTGATGATTGTTAGCTAGATGATGTTGATGATAGATATGATGATGTTGATGATAGATGATGTATGCTTTTTTTGTGTTCATATAATTTTTTTTGTTCATATGATGATTTTTTTGCATTTTTAGAAAAATGTATGTATGTATGTTCTCTGTATATGTTCATATATGCAAAAGTTACATTTTTAGAAAAGTTTTATGTATGTATGTTCTCTGTATATGTTCATATGTGCATTTTTAGAAAAAAATTGTGTATGTATGTTCATATATATATGCAAAAGTTACATTTAAGAAAAAAAGAAAATGTATGTTTTTTCATATGCAAAGAAAATGTATGTTTTTTCATAGAAAACTCTCGAGTCCACCCAAACCGGGACTGAGATGTGATAGGTAGTATTTTTTTTGTTCATAGAAAACTCCGGTAACTCTTCAACATGAGGGGGGACGTCGATCAACCCCCTCTCGCCCGACCAAACACTCGAGTCCACCCAAACCGGGACTGAGATGTGATAGGTAGTATTTTTTTTGTCCATAGAAAACTCCGGTAACTCTTCAACATGAGGGGGGACGTCGATCAACCCCCTCTCGCCCGACCAAACACTCGAGTCCACCGAAACCGGGACTGAGATGTGATAGGTAGTTTTTTTTTTGTTCATAGAAAACTCCGGTAACTCTTCAACATGGGGTCGAGTCCACCCAAACCGAGACTGAGATGTGATAGGTAGTATTTTTTTTTGTTCATAGAAAACTCCGGTAACTCTCCAACATGAGGGGGGACGTCGATCGATCAACCCCCTCTCGCCAAACCGGGACTGAAAAAGCGTTGTCGAGGCCACCCCAAACCCTAGAAGTGTTGTCGAGGCCACCCCAAACCCTAGAAGCATTGTCGAGGCCACCCAAATTTACCAAGTTAAATGAAGAAAACTCCGGTAACATAGATTTATCAAGAATGCCCCCATTATGGATGTGCACAAGTTGATCCAATTTTTTTCTGATCTCATCTATATATATATTCTTCTATATATCACGTTGTCTGTCAAAGTATTGAAGAAATCCATGGCTTCATCATTAGCCAGAAGTAACATGCGTATGATGCTACGAAGCTCTTCAAAGTTGTTTTGGAACGGAGTCCCGGATAGAATAATTCGCTTTTTGGTACGAATTTCAGCAAAGCCTTCCAAATAGCGATATTCGGAAGGCTCTTGCTGAACTTCGTACCAAAAAGCTAATTAATTATCCTATCCGGGACTCCGTTCCAAAACAATTTTGGAGAGCTTCGTACCATTATGCGCCTGTTACTTCCGGCTAATGATGAAGCCTTGGTTTTCTTGAATCCTTTGACACTAGACAACGTGACATATAGAAGGGTAGATGAGATCAGGAAAAATATGGGCCATTTTCTGCACATTCAGAATGGCGCCATTTGTTAAATCCCTTAAAGGTTAAGAGAATCCCTTGTTTGACATTCATGAGAGAGGCGGTCCGGACGTCAGACATTCATGTTTGTATATTAATTGCCATGTTGTAATATTTGCAGAAACTATGGATCAAAGAGACTTGGAATCAGAACAGGTGTTGGGGGACATAATCCTCGCCGGACGTGATGTCTTGTCGTATCTCAACGACACCGATGGTCTGGAAGGAGAGGATGACGGCTCCGGTGATCGAACAATGGAGGAGGAAGGACATGATCATGACGGCTCCGGTGACCGAATGCCGGAGGAAGAAGGAGACCATGATGACGGCTCCGGTGACCGAACGGAGGAGGGAGCTGTTGCAAAGTCCGGCGAGGTATATATATTAATTAAGCCTGTGCTGACTAGCTAATTGATGCATTAATTGTTTTGGTATGTACATATATTAACTCTTCTTTCTTCTTTTATAGCCCTCCGGATCGAGCCAAATTTCGGTAACGAGGCGAGGCCCGAAGAGAAGGTTGCGCAAGGATGAAAGGTTCACGATCACAGCACTCGCGGACGATGGCCTACCGATTGAACCCAAGCAGACCAAGGACGCATTTGCTGCTCAGTGCGGAGTTATTGTTAGGGACAACATCCCGATCAGCATCAAGCAATGGAATAAGCCTAAGGACGACGACGTCCCTGAAGGTGATTATGTCACCGATAGACAGAAAGATGATCTTTGGACCGCGCTGAAGACAAATTTCACCCTACCGCCAGAGGAGGATCCGAATAAGCCAGTTATAGAGCCACTGGTCAAGGCGTGTGCTCTTAAGAAGATGGCAGATCTATTCAGGAGGTGGAAGAATGAGTTGAAATCAAAGTTTGTCGACAAAGGGGAGACTCTAGAATTCATCGGCCGATTTGAGAAGATAAGAGATCACTGGCCCGCATTTGTGGCCTACAAGACATCGGACAAGAGTAAGAAAATGTCAGAGACAAACAAGAACAATGCTGCAAAGAAGCAGTATCACCATCACACGGGGTCAGGTGGCTACCTCAAAGCCCGGCCGTTGTGGGACAAAGCTGAGAATGACCTGATTGCTAAAGGGGTCGTACCACAGACATTGAACTGGCCAGACCGTTCAAGGACTTGGTTCTTCGGGGTTGGGGGAACTTTGGACCCTGAAACAGGGAAGTGCCGTTGGACGGACGAGCAACTTGCAATACCCGTCACGAAGCTTCAGAAGTATATCACCGCAGGGCAGGAAGGGACGTTCATTCCCGACAGAGAGAAGGACGAGCTGACTGAGGCCCTAGGGAATGCTGAGCACCCTGGACGAACACGAGGCACACCAGGCTCCGTTCCGTGGAAGGTTGGGTTTCCCGACGCAGGCGGTTACAGAAGCCGGGAGAGAAAGAGGAAAGCGGAGCTGAGCGACATGCAGAAGATCAGTGCAAGACTACAAAAGCTAGAGGAACTTGAGAGCCAGAGAGCTGCCGGCCAACCATCTGAGCGGCACGAAGCTACCCCAGAAGCTACCCCGCCATCTCAGCGGAGAAGCAGCGTGGCTTCCACGGAGCCCATTCAGCCTGACTTCACGGCTCCTAGCTACCCCGTGGATACTATCACGGAGGCTCAACATTGCGAGCTTATGACAAAATACCGGAACCTCACTTTCAAGGGGCTGTCGGCTCTGTTGCACCTCCTCAACCCAACGGAACTTTTCACTGCCTTCCGATTCCACATGGCTATGCTGTTGTGATGGTGGATGAAGTAATGGAGGGATTTGAGGAGCTCGAGCTTGACCACTCTACAGGTGAAGGGGAGAATCAGCTGGTTCGTGCTCTCAGGAGTACATGTCTATGGCAGAAGGAGTACATCAAGCTTCCAAACTGGACGCCTCCGCCTCCTCCTCCTCCTCCGGCGAGTCAGGGCACTCCGCCTCCTCCTCCTCCTCCTCCTCCAGCGAGTGATCAGGGCACTCCGCCTCCTTCTCCTTCTCCTCCGACGCGTGAGGGCACTCCGCCTCCTCCTTCGCCTACTCCGGCGCGTCGGAGCAGTCCGCCTCCTTCTCAGCCACGTCGGCAACGGCGGAAGACAGACGCCGCCGCTCCGGCTCCTCCGGCGCGTCGGATTTCTCCGCCTCGTCAGCAACGACGGAAGAGAGACGCCGCCGCTCCGGCGGCTAGCAGTACAAACAGAGGCGGGAGGCAATTCAGATACGGTCCATCTCTCAAGCCTCTGGAAAAGTTACCATATGAGAGGACCGAGCACGAAAACGAGGACATATGTCGTGCCCAACTGAGGGACCATTTTGCAAAGAAAACTCCACCTCCGAAGGAGAAGGTAGATCCGGTGAAAGTGAAGCGCACTATCAATGCCCTGAAGCGACCACCACCGCCTCCGCCGGATTCCAACTATGACCGCATAATTACTAAGACACATGCTGAAGCGCAGCACTCGGGAAGTACTTCCAGTGCTGCAAGAGCAAAAAAACGAAGAAGTGGGAAAACAATTCCCCAGCTCGGCGAACAGGAGAAGCAATCGTGCCCCCCGCTCAAGGTGTCTAGCGATATCGCTAATCATCCGGTGCTACTGCCCGGTACCACTCTTGATGATTACCTGCCCGATGATGTACAGTTTGAAACGGCCGAGGTAGTAGACGTCTTTAGATACGAGCACAGGAAGCCTCTCGTCAAACCTGATCATCCTCATCTAACAACGATGATGCAAAAATTGCATGACTGGTACATGGAAACCTGCAGGAAGTCTAGGAAAGACAGTTTGTTTGTCGGAATTAAAAAAGAGCATGACTTCCCTGGAGTCGACCTGCTGCCTGTTGAATTTGTGGAGTTATTTCAATTATACAATCAAAAGGCCCTCGACAAACAACTCATGACTTGCTACTGTCTGTAATTATTACTTCTATAATTAAGTCTCTAGCTCAGCTCGTTCATTGCATGTATATATATTTATCCTCACTATATTATGCAGATTGAAGATGGTCGAATGCAAAAAAACAGGAATCTTCGACGTTGGGTTCATTAGCCCAAATACCGTAAATGAATGGTCGGTACGAAAGGAGGCCAAAGATACCGAGAACAACTTGCTAGAAACGTTCCTTAGACATCAAAACAAAAGGGAAATACTCTTTCCTTACAACTTCAAGTGAGTGTTACTGTCTTCTGCATATTCGGTTTCGCTTACTCGTGGTTAAGTAATGTAATTGATGAGTTATGTGTGCGCAGCTTCCACTATCTTCTGCTATCCATTAACCTTGACGGGGCATTAGTAACTGTCTTAGACTCGCTCCGTAAAGATCCCAAGTATTATGCGGACATGACTGCAATGCTCCAGAAGTAAGTTCAATCAATACCGGGACCATATCGGCAACTTTCGTTCATTTCCTGATATCAAGTAATCATTTTCTTTGCCTGCCAGGGTTTGGAAAACGTTCACCGCTATGGTTCCGGGTCTGAAGAAGGAGCTGCGATTTACACACCCCAAAGTAAGTAGTACTAGCTAGTTCCGCGCATCTCTCATTGATTCTAGTTTCATCAATACCATTATCATGCTTGCTTATCAGTTTGATTGAACTCTATTCTCGTAAAGTGCTTGTTGCAGGCACCCAACACTCATTTATGTGGATACTACGTATGCGAGTTCATTCGCTACTATACCTCTGAACGGGCCTCCTCTGAGAAACAATTTGAAGTACGTAAACAATATTCACAATTTTATTTTATATATTACCATCAATTGTGTTGAGTTTCATTCATATATATGTATTGACCCCCTTCTTTAAATTAGATCTGGCAGATGCGGGATGAACTCCTACCACATGATCGCATACGAGCAATTCAAGAGGAATTGGCGGGATTCTTTCTTGACCACGTCATACCTGAACACGGAAAATACCATGTGAAATTGAAATGGTTGTAAGGGATGTTATATATTGTACATATGTAGCAGCGTCGGATAGATATACGAAAACTTGTTGTTCGACCAAGCACGAAGAAAGAGATGTCACTTCTCTCTATATATGTTCATGACGATCTTGTGTAATTAATGGTTTCCTTTATTTGCTTACTAGCTAGCATCGAGTTCTCTCTATATGTGTAGTAGCTAGCGTCGACCAAGCACGGAAAAAGAGAGGTCACTTCTCTCTATTAGCTCGCTAACACAATATGAAACCCCTAAATTAACCCTTCAAAACCCCAAAACCCCTCCTTCAAAAAAAAACCCCAAGCGCCTGCGAGCTGCTGACGCGTGGCCGCCTTTTGGTCCCGGTTGATGTTACCAACCGGGACTAAAGGTCCTCCTGCCTGGGCTCCCGCAGCGGCCACGTGGAGCCCCTTTGGTCCCAGTTCGTAAGCGAACCGAGGCTAAAGGTTTTGGGTTTTAGTCCCGACCCTTTAGTCCCGGTTCCAGAACCGGGACAAATGGGCCTCTGGAACCTGGACAAATTGACCGTTTTCTACTAGTGACGTCACCATGAAACCAGGTACGAACGACACCTATAACATGTCATGGGAGGCCCCTGTTAAAGGTGTTATGGCCTCTGAACGAACTAGCTTGTTCGTTGTTGGCTGCGGTGTGGGCGTCTACATGTTTGGCCGTGATACCAACGATCCCATCGGTACTTGCATGAGTATTTGCCTAGACGAGGAGGCGAATGAATACCCGTACCATGTTGGGATAGGGTACTGTTCCGTCCTTTTGCAGCAGGACGTGCGAGCCTTTGGGTTCATAGTTGGCCGCCTCAATGGTGGCTTCTCAGCACTATCAACTCAAGGTCAAGGGCTCTCTAATAGTAGTATCAAAGTTTTCTTGGCGGAAGGTTACAACATTTTTACGGTTGACACGGCATATTTTATCATGGCCACCACGGATCAACTAGACTGTGAAAATGCTCAGAAGAATAAGTCAAGCTATGCTTGTAGCACTGACAGCGTTTGCCTGGATCTGCCATCTGGAGGCTACTCGTGTCGGTGCCCCAGTTACGCAGATCATGAGAATCCGTACATTATGGACGGCTGTCAAGGTCAGGAATTTACTCTTCACTTAGGATTATATATAAAAATATTCAATTGACATGTCCTGAATATTGGATTCATATATGCACGATTGAATATTATGGTATTTTTCGCACCAAGATTGTAACATTTCCTCTCCACTAATAGAAAACGGACCTTTCGTCCGCAGCTTTAGTCCCGATCGTGTTTGGAACCGGGACTAATGTTAGTATTAGTTCCGGTTCCAACGGCTAGGAGCTGACGGGGGCAGGGCAACCTCTAGTCCCGGCTCAATGGGTATTTTTAGTCCCGGTTGATGACATCAACCGGGACTAATTAAATGGATCATGACAGGATTGCGTCAGGCATGAGCCCCTGCTAGCCCCTTCAAACAAAAACTTCAAAAAAAAATCATTAGTCCCGGTTGGTGACATCAACCGGGACTAAAGATTTAGTGAGCCTCTTGGCACGACAGCTGCGTCCGTTTTTACTAGGCCGTTCACTTCGAGTACCGCTCTACTATTTGAGGGGACCTCTCCTGCATGTGAAAAAGGTAGACTGCATGCAAATATTTACTCCGTGACCGGTACTGCCTCCGTTGCATGTGTAGAAACGGACCAATGCATGAGATCAGCACAAAAGCGAGCGCTGCATGCAGCAATTAATAGCATCGGGAACAAACGATTTTGCATGCGCGTCTGCTCGGCCTTGATCCTGCCGATGCGGTCAATGGGACTAATAATCCCGGACGAAGGTAGTACTAGCTAAGTATCATTATGACTACTTGCATGCAAGTATTAAATAAGTTACCAGTACTAGAAAACATCTTTAATTTTTGTCTCGTTTAGTGTTGATGGCCTAGTATAGATGAAAAATGCATTTTTTATAGTGGCCTTGTATAAGGGAATGGAGGGAGTACAACAAAGCAAGCACTAATTGTTTCTTGCCCAAGACTCAAAATTGCCAATCATAGAAGTTCGGAAATTAGGATTTCTTCAGAATGTTTTGACACATTGGGATGTACTACTGTTATTGATTATATTTTTTACTAGTGCCACATGGGGTAACTTGATTCCAGTTCTCATATTATCTCTACTAGTGTGGAATCTTGACAAGGTGTTAATAAGACTTATGATGTTTTTGTTACTCCCTCCATCTAGGTGCATAAGTCATACTCCTAGTTCTAGGTAGTAAATTTTACAAGCTAAATATGAATTATATGTACTAATAAAAAAAATAGAAACAATATTTGCATATGAATCCAGTGATATACTTTTGATAACATATAACACTGTTTTAGGTTGATGCCGCTACCTACAGAGGGGGGGGGGGGGGGGTAATCCTCTTTTTTCAAAAGACAAACACTGCTTCAGGTAGTCCAATTAATGACCTAGAACTACGCGTAACAGAGGGAGTAGTATCCAGCCAATTAATGGGATTGGTTTTCCACAAATAGTAGCTCGTTTCTTTATAATGTTTTAGCTAGCAATTAGACTTGCTATTATTCTTTAATGATTTAATAAGTTGTAGATCTAGAGTTGAGATAGGATGACCATTAATTCGCACGAGCAAGTAGAATATCAGTTTTGGAAGAGCTTGGAGCATGCTCTCGCAACTCCATCCTCCCGCTCGTCCGCACCGTCACCCCGTGGCGGCCGGGCAGGCTTCTTCTTCCTTGGCTCCCCTGGCCTCCGCCTGTCTCCCCCCTACTCGTCGCCGCCCGCGCGGGCCGCCTGGCGAAGCCTGGTTAGCCTGGGTGGCGGCGGGGGCTTTCTCCTTCCCGTCTGTCTCCGTCGGCGCGCGGTGCTGCGGGTCCAGCGGGGACGCAACGGCGGGGCAGGGGGTCACAACGCTGGTGGCGTGGGCACTCGTTGGTATCGCGGCGGCTATGTGGCGGACACGGGGCATCATCCCGTCGGCGATTCATGCGGGGCGGTCCCAGTCTGATTCGGCCGGTTATGGCGCCGGCAGCCCGTCCGATGGCGAGGGCTGAGGCCAGCAGGGGCTGCGAGCGGCCGCCGCTGTCGTGGATTGGCGGACAGCGCTGGTGGGGTGGCCGGGGTGGTGGAGGTGCACGCGTATCCGGGTGTATGGTCCGGCCTTCCCCGGATTTTGAACGATGACGTGCGGCGCGAGCGGGCTTGTCCTGGGCCCATCCTCGACGGTGGTGGTGGCGGCTCTACACTTCTCTCCGGCGGATGGGCGACTATTGGTGGCCTCTAGCCCACCGCGCCAATAGCCATGGTGGGGCAAAGCAGGGGTGCCTCGGGGGGGGGGGGGGGGGGGGGGAGGTCGGTATGAGGGATGGGGGCTCTGACGTGGTCGAGTCGCCCGTCGTCGGCACAGTGGGTGCCGGTCGTGGCCGTGTGCTGCTCATTCCCCTTCCCCTTTCCCAGCCTGGCGCTTCCTGGTCGCCGACTTGGCGATGCTTGAGGTGGGACAGTCATTGCCGGTTCTAGTGGTGGTTGGGGTTGGTGTAGCTTTTCAAAGCCACCCACTTTGATGATCTCGGGGCGGTCTAGGTACAGGGCGGCGGCCCTGGCGATGGGAGGCGCGTTGGTCTTGGGCAGATTGCGCAGATCGAGTGTGGGCGTGAAACATGGCCACTCGGGCAGCATGGATGCGGAAGGTTGGCGAAGCGGGGGTGCGTCGAAGGGGTCAGATCGACGGGATACATCACTTGCCCAATCTTTGTACTGGCCGACGGCGGCAGCATCCGCGGACGTCGTTTCCTCCTTGCAGGCTCCGTCGCACTGCTCTCACTCCCTTCGTGTTGTGTCAGCTGAAAACTTGATCCGCGGGATCAGACAGTGGCGGCTATCCGTGGTCGTGCCCTTCTTGGAGGCACCGTTTTGGAGTCCCCGCTTCAGCGTTGGCCGTCTCACCTCTCCGCGGTGGAGCGCTCATGTTGTGATTTTCGTCGGCTAGAAGTGGTTCTTCTTTGCTCATTCATAGTATGCTTGGTAGTCGTTGGGGTGGTTTGTCGGTGCCCGACACCTTTTTATCTTGCTTTGGGTGTGTGTTAAAAGCGGTGGTGGTGTGTGTTTGTATCGGTCTTCTCGGATGTATGTGGTGATGGCTGGTTTATAATAATTCGCATAATCTTAATGTAACTTCTCCTGTGGAAGTCTCCCTGTGTGACTTCTTCCTATGTCAATCTATTTGCAGCGCATTACAGTCCCAATTATAAAGGAGGTTGCACCAAATTATGTGGGAACACAAATATTCACTTCCCTTTTGGGCTTGAAAAAGGTTGTTACGCTGCAGAAAAGTTTCGACTTAACTGTACATTAGAAAACATCACAATTTTTTATGCTGGGGGAAGTAATTTTGATCAAGGGGCCAAATTCATTGTGGCCAATATTTCAGTGAATGAAGGATATCTTACTGTTAGACCAACACAAGATAACTCAAGATACAGTGATGAAGGGATAGCAGTAGTAGGTTATACAAACGATGGGGGCCGGGAAACAGAAGACATCTCTTCAGAAGGTTTTCATTTATATGAAGAATACGGTATGAAGTTGCTGTGGTCTGTCGATAATTTGACCTGTTCGAAGGCTATGAGCAAGCAAAGAAGTGCTACGTACGCATGCCGTAGCAGCAATAGCACTTGCATTATTGTCAACCAACCAGGCTACAAGAATGTGACAATGCATCTCAGCTATCGTTGCCAGTGCTCTCAAGGTTTTGATGGAAATCCATACAGACTGAATGGATGCCAAGGTAAACACATTACAACGCCCAGTACAAATTATCTTCCAACTGCACGGACGATTTTCCAAGTAGATGAAATGATTGACTAAAACATTGCAATGATAAATCTAGCAGGATTCATGTGATGCAATTTGTCGGTCACCTTGATCCAAAGAATTTATTTCCTTGTTAGTGGATTTAGGCTAAACATGCTACTCAAATCATACAACTCATTAACATGTCTCATTTTGGTTATGTGCAATTTGTCGGTCACATGATGTAGAGACTAGAAGAATTGTACATTATGGTACATTATGCTAAATTACCCTAGCCATGCACTAGTACTGGATTTTTGCTAATTTATGAAAATGGCAACATAGGGATTGATCCTTGTTTGAGATAACACTGAATATCACCATCATGTATACAATTAATCTTATACAACAATTTTTTGGTCTTTTCTAAAGTGCGCATACAAACTTCCAGAATATAGTGACATTTGCATACGCATAAACTAGTAAATTCACCTCATGGAAATAATTTGTTTTAAACATATATGAAATCAAACAAATGTGTATAATGTTAGGTTTCTACATAGTTTGGTTGTTTACAAACATGTGCTTAGAAACAATAATGGCCAATGGTGTATTTTGAAGATCAAATTGCTGCATAGAGGTAGTTTTAATGTCTCTAGGATGAATGCTAGGCCAAGGTAGCCTAGCGATGGTTCTAACATTTCTACCAAATATTTTCAGGCATCATTTGTTTCTCACATACCTAACATTTGCAGATGTCAATGAGTGTTTGTTGATGAATATTTGCAACGGCCCTTGCCTAAATTATCCTGGAGGCTATAATTGTAGTGAGTGCACCCATGGGAAAGAGTTTGATCCAAAAGAACTCAAATGTGTCATGTCAACAAAGAGACACAATCTTTTCTTAGGTACCGAATTTACTCACCTCGGTACAAAATGCAACTTGCAAAGTGGGATTTTTTTTCATAACAACTACTATTTGATGTATAGGTATCGCAATTGGAATTAGTTGTGGCCTTGGTGCCATAATTCTTGTGGTAGGTGCAACAATACTCATCAACAAGTGGAAGAGAGGCATACAAAAGAGAATTCGAAGGACATACTTCAAGAAAAATCAAGGCCTACTCTTGGAACAACTAATATTAGATGAAAGTGCGACAAATAAAACAAAGATATTCTCCTTGGAGGAAATAGATAAAGCAACCAACAAATTTGATGTCAGTCGTATTCTTGGCCGTGGAGGACATGGCACAGTTTACAAAGGGATTCTATCCGATCAACGTGTAGTGGCCGTAAAAAAGTCTGAGCTGGTGGAGCAAACTGAGATTGACCAGTTTATCAATGAGGTTGCCATCCTGTCACAAATCATTCATCGGAATGTGGTCAAGCTTTTTGGTTGTTGTCTCGAAACAGAAGTGCCTTTGCTAGTTTATGAGTTCATATCCAATGGCACACTATATGATCTTCTTCACATTGATGTAAGTGTTAAATGCTTACTTTTATGGGATGATCGCATCAGTATTGCTGTAGAAGCTGCAGGTGCTCTTGCTTATCTCCACTCAGCTGCTGCGATACCAATTTTCCATAGAGATGTCAAATCTTCCAATATACTCCTAGATGGCAACTTCACTACCAAGGTTTCTGACTTTGGTGCTTCGAGGTCTTTATCACTTAATCAGACACATGTAGTGACAAATGTACAAGGAACTTTTGGTTACTTAGACCCCGAGTACTACCACACCGGGGAGCTGAGTGAGAAGAGTGATGTTTATAGCTTTGGAATTATACTGGTGGAGCTTCTCATGAGAAAGAAGCCAATTTTTATTAATGAACAAGGTATAAAACAAAGCTTGGCTCATTACTTTGTGGAAGGACTTCGGCAGGGATTTCTGATGGAAATCATGGATCCCCAAGTCGCAGAAGAAGCGAACCAGAATGAAATTGATGATATTGCCTCAGTTGCGGAAGAATGCTTGAAAACCAAAGGAAGAGAAAGACCTACCATGAAAGAGGTAGAAATGAAGTTGCAACTCCTAAAAACTAGAAGATTAAGGAGTCAACTTCCTCCCATAAATGATGGAGAGATCGAGTCATTTGGGTGCCTAAATGGTGCTAGCTCTCATGCACAGAGCAACAACATTATGAGTAATGTTGGTTTAACACCTACACGCATCTCCGGAACATACAGTCTGGAGCAAGAGTTTTTGAACTCGGCCAGCTTTCCACGCTAGCGAAGCACACAGTGGGATGATCATCTGCTTTAATAAGCTTCTGAGGTGCATCTTTGTCAGTTACCCTGCATGTATTTATATAGAAGAAAATATGTAATGTACGCTGTTCCTTTTAGTCGGACTGGGAGTATGCGATGCAAATTTCTGCATTGTGTTTGTGGCTTATTTTATACGTGTAATTTCAATTCGGATGGCAACTCATTGCAATTAAGCTATGGTGATGATTATGTTAGAATAAACCTCACAGGTTCAGTTAGTTCAGTTAGCGATAGCTGCTCTTTTCTTCAGTTAGTTCAGTTTCGTCAGTAGCGAGATTAGCTCGCCTTAACTACTTAGTCCGAGTCTCACGCCCTACCGATTCGTTCGTGGGATGTCACGAGCAATGTGGATCGTAGTGGCGCATAGTCAGGAGGCCACGAGCCCCGTTCCCTTGGTTGTAGTCCAATAAATACAAGCAGAAAGAAAGCAGAAAACTGCGGCAAGTTTGCGCAGGCAAAACCACGTCTTCCACCTCGGTTCGTTGCTCGTTCGTCTCTGACTCCGACAATTGGCATCAGAGCCGTTTTTCGGTCCAAGACATGGCCGGGGACGACACCGGAGGCAGCAAGTCACCAGCCACGCCGCGCGCAAGAATCTCCGACGGCACAGAGCTGACCGTAGCAGAGAGATCAATGGCGCGGGTGGTGCGTGACACCGGTGGCACGGCATGGCCGCAGCTGACGAAGACCAACTACTCGGACTGGGCCGTCCTCATGCAGGTCATGATGGAAGGACGACAGTTGTGGGACGCCGTGCAGACGGGCATGGCGGAGCGCAGCGATGATCGGCTGGCGCTCGAAGCGATCTTGCGCGGGGTGCCGCCGGAGATGGCATCCACCCTCACCGGCAAGGCCACGATGAAGGATGCGTGGGACACCGTCAAGACCATGCGCCTGGGAGTGGCGCGCGTTCGCGAGGCAAAGCTCGCGACCCTCTCCAAGCAGTACAACGACATCCGCTAGCTTCACCGACGGCGAGACCATCGACGACTTCGCTATGCAAGTTTCTCTGCGTCGTCCCGAAGAGGTACTCGCAAATCGCTCTGTCAATTGAGACACGCATTGATCTGGACACGCTCTCCATGGAGGAGCTCACCGGGCGGCGGCTCAAGGCCGCCGAGGAGAGGTACGAGCTCGACCAGGTGGAGAAAGGCGTAGGGCGTCTTCTTCTTACGGAGGAGGAGTGGCAGGTGCGGCTCAAGAGCCAGGGCGGCTCGAGTAGCAAGGCGCCATGAGGCGGCCGGCACGGCAGAGGCCGCGGGAGTGACCGCGGCGATGCGCGTGGAAATGGCAAGAACAAACAGCCCGTCACCGACGCTGACAAGTGCAGGTACTGCGGTATCTCTGGCCACTGGGTCAAGGACTGTCGCAAGAAGAAGAGGGAGGAGCAGGCAAACCTTGCACAGGCGGAGGGAGCCAACGACGAGGATCCAACCTTCCTCATGGCACAAGTGTGCACGGTCACCGACGACGGCAACATCAGCGACGACTACGTCGACCTCATCGAGGAACACGCCGAGGTCCACCTCGGCCGTATGGAGGAGTATGACTCCAAGTGGTACCTGGACACGGGTGCGTCTAACCCCGACATAACCCCATGTCGGGGAGCGCAGCGTGCTTCAACGAGCTCGATCGCCGCGTCGCCGGCACTGTGAAGTTTGGAGATGGCTCGGTCATGGAGATCCGCGGACGTGGATCCGTGCTCTTCACCGACGGTAATGGAGGGCATCGCGTGCTCACGGGCGTCTACCTCATCCCACGCCTATGTAGCAGCATCGTCAGCGTCGGGCAGTTGGACGAGAGCGGCCACAAAACCGTGATCCTCGACGGCGTGTTCACCCTCAGCGACCGATGAGGGCAGGTGTCACGACCAGGGCACGCAATCGCCTCTACCCCTACGAGATGCAGCTGGCATGGCCAGTGTGTCTGGCCGTGCACACAACCACGGACCAGGCATGGCGCTGGAAGGCAAGGTACGGTCACATGAACTTCAAGTCACTCCAAATGCTGGCACGGCAGGACATGGTGCACGGCCTGCCGCCGATCGATCATGTCGAGCAGCTGTGCGACAGTTGCCTAGCTGGGAAGCAGCGCAGATCACCGTTTCTAGACGCGGCGAACTACCAGGCCAAGCATGTTCTGGAGCTGGTCCACGACGATCTGTGTGGACCCATAACCCCAGCGACGCCTTCAGGCCAGCGCTACTTTCTGCTCCTGGTTGACGATCTCTCCAGGTACATGTAACTGACACTGTTGAGCAGCAAGGACGAGGCGCCGGACGCGATCCGCCACTTCCAGGGGCGCGTCGAGGTGGAGACTGGGCGCAAGCTACGCGCTCTCCGCACTGATCGCGGTGGCGAATTCACCTCGGTGGAGTTTGGGGAGTACGGCGCTGATCGCGGTGTGGAGCGTCAGCTCACGTTTCCATACTCACCCCAACAGAACGGGGTGGTCGAACGCCGCAACCAGACGGTGGTGGCCATGGCGCGGAGCATGATGAAGGCGACGGCGATGCCTGGCAGGATCTGGGGGGAAGCAGTGTCCACTACTGTCTTCATCCTCAACCGCGCGCCGACAAAGAGCGTGCGCGGCATGACCCCGTACGAGGCATGGCACGGCAGGCGACCGGCGGTGCACTTCCTCCGAACCTTCGGGTGTGTGGCGCATGTCAAGAATGTGCGCCCACACTTGAATAAACTCGATGACAGATCAACCCCAATGATTTTCATCGGCTACGAGGAAGGCGGCAAGGCCTACCGTGTTTTCGACCCAGTCGGTGGGCGCGTCCATGTGACACGCGACGCCGTCTTCGACGAGGCATCACACTGGAACTGGGACACCGAGGACCGCGCCGAGGGCACCAACGCCTTCACCGTCAACTATGAGGTGCGCCGTGTTCCTGCTATGGCAGGGAGGATCGTCCCCAACACGCCACCGCGCCAGCCTGCCGTCGCAGCTGGAACCTCGACTGAACCAGTGAGACCAGCCGTGGCGGCGGTTGACGGCGTAGAAGATGCTGCTGGTGCTGCTACGGCAGCAACCCCAACACACCACGAGCCGGCGACGCCCGGCACTGCAACAAGTGCTGCATCTTCGTCGAGCAGCCCACTGGTCACATTCGCTACTCCTCCGACGCTGTGCTCGGAGATGCTTGACGTCGCCGTCGACACCCGCGGTCCTCTTCGCTTTCGGCGTGTGTCAGACCTGCTCGGTCCACGCCCGGACACGACCCGCGATCAGGAGGAGCAACTATTGCTCACCTCTGCAGAAGAGCCATCGACGTTCTTTGAAGCAGAGCACGAGCCCTGCTGGAGGAAGGCCATGCTCGAGGAGATCGCCTCGATCGAAGAAAATCAAACCTGGGAGCTCACTGATCTCCCCCCAGGCCACGAGCCCATTGATACGTGTCCAACGTATCTATAATTTTTTATTGTTCCATGCTATTATATTATCTGTTTTGGATGTTTTATATGCATTAATATGCTATTTTATATTATTTTTGGGACTAACCTATTAATCTAGAGCCTAGTGCCAGTTTCTGTTTTTTCCATGTTTTTGAGTATTGCAGATAAGGAATATTAAACGGAGTCCAAACGGAATAAAATCTTCGGAATGATTTTTCTTGGACCAGAAGCAACTCAACAAACTTGGAGATGAAGGCAGGGGAGCCGCCGTGTGGCGACAAGCCACAGGGGCGCGCCCTAGGGGGGGCGCCCCCCTGGCTTGTGGCCCCACGGCAGCCCTCTTAACCCTATTCTTCGGCCTATAAATTCCCAAATATTCCCTGGATACTAAAAAGAGCCACGAAAATACTTTTCCGCCACCGGAAGCCTCTGTTCCCGTGAGATCCAATCTTGGAGCTTTTTCCGGTAATCTGCCGGAGGGGGATTCGATCACGGAGGGCATCTACATCAACTCCATTGCCCCTCCGATGATGCGTGAGTAGTTTACCACAGACCTTCGGGTCCATAGCTAGTAGCTAGATGGCTTCTTCTCTCTCTTTTTTCTTCAATACCATGTTCTTCATGATCTTCATGGAGATCTATCCGATGTAATACTCTTTTGCGGTGTGTTTGTCGAGATCCGATGAATTGTGGGTTTATGTTCAGATTATCTATGAATATTATTTGAATCTTTTCTGAATTCTTATATGCATGATTTCATATCTTTGCAAGTCTCTTCGAGTTATTGGTTTGGTTTGGCCAACTAGATTGGTAATTCTTGCAATGGGAGAAGTGCTTAGTTTTGGGTTCAATCTTGCGGTGTCCTCACCCAGTGACAAAGTAGGGGTAGCGAGGCACGTATTGTATTGTTGCCATCGAGGATAAAAAGATGGGGTTTTCATCATATTGCTTGAGTTTATCCCTCTACATCATGTCATCTTACATAATGCGTTACTCTGTTCTTCATGAACTTAATACTCTAGATGCAGGCAGGAGTCGGTCGATGTGTGGAGTAATAGTAGTAGATGCAGGATCGTTTCGGTCTACTTGACACGGACGTGATGCCTATATGCATAATCATTGCCTTGGATATCTTCATAATTATTCGCTTTTCTATCAATTGCTCGACAGTAATTTGTTCACCCACCGTATTATTTTCCTTCATGAGAGAAGCCTCTAGTGAAACCTATGGCCCCCGGGTCTATTTTCCACATTATATTTTCAGATCTATAAACCAAAAATACCAAAAATATCTTGCTGCAATTCTTTTTTACTTTTGTTTTACTTTTCGTTTTAGCAATCATATCTATCTATCTCTATCAGATCTCATCCTTGCAAGTAACCGTGAAGGGATTGACAACTCCTTTATAGCGTTGGGTGCAAGTGTTTGATTAGTTGTGTAGGTTACATCCATTGGTGACTTGCTTGTATCTCCTACTGGATTGATACCTTGGTTCTCAACAACTGAGGGAAATACTTATCTACTTTGCTGCATCACCCTTTCCTCTTCAAGGGAAAACCAACGCATGCTCGAGAAGTGGCAAGAAGGATTTCTGGCGCCGTTTCCGGGGAGATCTACATCAAGCCTTCCAGAAACTCATCTCTTGCATTTACATTAGTTGCCATTTGCCTCTCGTTTTCCTCTCCCCCACTTCTAAAACGATTTTCCAAAAGATTTGCCTTTTTATTCGCCCTTCTTCCGTTCGTCTTTTCGTTTGCTTTTTTGCTTGGTTGTGTGTTAAATCGGTTTCTCGTCTTTATGGCTCAACCCAAAAGCCTTGATCCTTATCTTAGGAAGTTGGGAGATATTGAAGATAATGTAAAAGTTTCATGTCGCTCCAATATGACCACAATAGTTTCTTTAGGAACGAGCTTAAAGAACAAAAGAATATGTGGGAATACATGAATAAGGAACTTGATGATATGTCTAAGGAGTTTTATGGCTTGAAATCTCAATTTGCTCACCTTGAAAACTTAGTAGGCCAAATTTCTGATAAACAAGCCACCTTAGTCAACAAAATGGCCGCGAAGCCAGAATCTTTAAATAATGATGAAGATCTTAAAGTGATTGATGTGACTCCTATTCAATCTTTGTTTTCTAATATAAATCTTGATAAAGATGGGACTGGAGATGAGTCAACTTTAGTTAAAAGGCGTCCCAATGATTCGGAGGTTATAGATCTTAATGCTAAGATTGATAAAAGTGGGATTGAAGAGGTCAAAACTTTAGATAGCAATGAACCCACTCTTTTGGATTTCAAGGACTTTAATTATGATAGTTGTTCTTTGATTGATTGTGTTTCCTTGTTGCAATCCATGTTGAATTCTCCTCATGCTTATAATCAAAATAAAGCTTTTACTAAACATATCGTTGATGCTATGATGAAATCTTTTGAAGAAAAACTTGAGTTGGAAGTTTCTATACCTAGAAAGCTTTATGATGACTGGGAACCTACTATTAAGATTAAAATTAAAGATTATGAGTGCCATGCTTTGTGTGATTTGGGTGCTAGCGTTTCCACGATTCCAAAAACTTTATGTGATGTGCTAGGTTTCCGTGAATTTGATGATTGCTCTTTAAATTTGCATCTTGCGGATTCCACTATAAAGAAACCTATGGGAAGGTTTAATGATGTTCTTATTGTTGCAAATAGGAATTATGTGCCCGTAGATTTCATTGTTCTTGATATAGATTGCAATCCTACATGTCCTATTATTCTTGGTAGACCTTTCCTTAGAACGATTGGTGCAATTATTGATATGAAGGAAGGAAATATTAGATTCCAATTTCCATTAAGGAAAGGCATGGAGCACTTTCCTAGAAAGAAAATAAAATTACCTTATGAATCTATTATGAGAGCTACTTATGGATTGCATACCAAAGATGACAATACCTAGATCTATTGCGTTATGCCTAGCTAGGGGCGTTAAACAATAGCGCTTGTTGGGAGGCAACCCAATTTTATTTTTATGCTTTCGTTTTTGTTTCTGTTTTTGTGTGTTTTGCATATTATTACTTCTGTAATAATTGTGTTTTCTTGTTTAAATTAGTGTTTGAGCCAAGTAAGACCTTTGGGATGGTCTACGGTGTTTGCAATTTGATTTTGCTGAAAAACAGAAACTTTTGCTCTCAGTCCAGGAATTTTGTAAATTCACTAGAACGTGCTTTTGATCTGAAATTTTACACAAGATTGATATACAAATTGCCCTGATTTTCCTAATTTTTCAGAATTTTTGGAGTTACATAAGTATTCAAAGTCTATAGATTTCTACAGACTGTTCTGTTTTAGACAGATTCTGTTTTCTTTGTGTTGTTTGCTTATTTTGATGAATCTATGGCTTGTATCGGGGGGTATGAACCATGGAGAAGTTAGAATACAGTAGATATTACACCTAAATAAATAAAGAATGAGTTCACAACAGTACCTAAAGTGGTGATTTATTTTTCTTATACTAACGGATCTCATGAGTTTTCTGTTGAGTTTTGTGTTGTGAAGTTTTCAAGTTTTGGGTAAAGATTTGATGGACTATGGAATAAGGAGTGGCAAGAGCCTAAGCTTGGGGATGCCCAAGGCACCCCAATCCATATTCAAGGATACCAAAAAGCCTAAGCTTGGGGATGCCCCGGAAGGCATCCCCTCTTTCGTCTTCAATCCATCGGTAAATTTACTTGAGGCTATATTTTTATTCACCACATGATATGTGTTTTGCTTGGAGCGTCTTGTATGATATGAGTCTTTGCTTTTTAGTTTGCCACAATCATCCTTGCTGCAAACTTCTTTTGAGAGAGACACGCTGAATCGTGAATTTATTAGAATACTCTATGTGCTTCACTTATATCTTTTGAGCTAGGCAATGTTGCTCTAGTGCTTCACTTATATCATTTTAGAGCACGGTGGTGTTATATTTTATAGAAATTATTGAACTCTCGTACCTCATTTACATTATTTTGAGAGTCTATTTAAACAACATGGTAATTGGTTTAGGTTGTGAATTTAGTCCTAATATAATGGGCATCCAAGAGGGATATAATAAAAACTTTCATATTAAGTGCATTGGATACTATGAGACGTTTGATTCCTTGCATATAGTTTTGAGATATGAAGATGGTAATATGAGAGTCATGCTAGTGAGTAGTTGTGAATCGGATGAAATACTTGTGTTGAAGTTTGTGATTCCCATAGCATGCACGTATGGTGAACCGTTATGTAACGAAGTCGGAGCATGATTTGTTTAATGATTATCAACCTTTGTGTGAGGGTCGGGAGCGCGCGATGGTTAACTCCTACCAACCTCTCCCCTAGGAGCATGCGTCTAATGCTTTGTTTGATGACTAATAGACTTTTGCAATAAGTATGTGAGTTCTTTATGACTAATGTTGAGTCCATGGATTATACGTACTCTCACCCTTCCACCTTTGCTAGCCTCTCTAGTACCGCGCAACTTTCGCCGGTGCATGAAACCCACCTTCCTCAAAGCAGCCACCATATACCTTCCTCAAAACAGCCACCATACCTACCTATTATGGCATTTCCATCGCCATTCCAAGATATATTGCCATGCAACTTCCACCGTTCCGTTTTCATGACATGCATCATCACTTTCATATTGCATATAGAGTCATGATGATTTCCATTATTAGAGCATTTGTCCCGTGTGAGAAAAGGATGATGGAAGCTATGAATCCCTCATAAGTTGGGATGAGTTTCCGGACTTTACAAAAAATAAAAGAGGCCAGCGAAGCCCAAATAAAAAAAGAGGCCAAAGATGCACACCAAAATAAAAAAAAAGGAAAACAAAAAGAAAAAAATGAGAGAAAGAGAGAAGGGACAATGCTACTATCTTTTTCCACACTTGTGCTACAAAGTAGCACCATGATCTTCATGATAGAGAGTCTCCTATTTTGTCACTTTCATATAGCTAGTGGAATTTTTCATCATTTTGCACAACCACTTAGTTTTCTTTTTGAGCTTTCATACACTTATAGCTCTAGTGCATTTGTTCCATGGCAATCCCTACTCACTCACATTGATATCTATTGATGGGCATCTCCATAGCCTGTTGATACGCCTAGTTGATGTGAGACTATCTTCTCCTTTTTCCTTTCAACCTCCACCATATTCTATTCCACCTATAGTGCTATATCCATGGCTCACGCTCATGTATTGCGTGAGAGTTGAAAAAGTTTGAAAACATAAAAAGTGTGAAACAATTGCTTGACTTGTCATCGGGGTTGTGCATGATTTAGATACTTTGTGTGGGGAAGATGGAGCATAGCCAGACCATATGATTTTGTAGGGATAACTTTCTAAGACCATGTTATTTCGAAGGGACACAATTGCCTTGTTGGTATGCTCGAAGCATTACTGTTTTTATGTCAATATTAGACTTTTGTTTTGAATCTTACGGATCTGAATATTCATGCCACAATAAAGAATATTACATGGATAAATATATTAGGTAGCATTCCACATCAAAAATTCTGTTTTTATCATTTACCTACTCGAGGACGAGCAGGAATTAAGCTTGGGGATGCTTGATACGTCTCCAACATATCTATAATTTTTTATTGTTCCATGCTATTATATTATCTGTTTTGGATGTTTTATATGCATTAATATGCTATTTTATATTATTTTTGGGACTAACCTATTAATCTAGAGCCTAGTGCCAGATTCTGTTTTTTCCAAGTTTTTGAGTATTGCAGATAAGGAATATTAAACGGAGTCCAAATGGAATAAAATCTTCGGAATGATTTTTCTTGGACCAGAAGGAACCCAACAAACTTGGAGATGAAGGCAGGGGAGCCGCCGTGTGGCTACAAGCCACAGGGGCGCGCCCTATGGGGGGGGCGCCCCCCTGGCTTGTGGCCCCACGGCAGCCCTCCTAACCCTATTCTTCGGCCTATAAATTCCCAAATATTCCCTGGATACTAAAAAGAGCCACGAAAATACTTTTCCGCCGCCGGAAGCCTCTGTTCCCGTGAGATCCAATCTTGGAGCCTTTTCCGGCAATCTGCCGGAGGGGGATTCGATCACGGAGGGCATCTACATCAACTCCATTGCCCCTCCGATGATGCGTGAGTAGTTTACCATAGACCTTCGGGTCCATAGCTAGTAGCTAGATGGCTTCTTCTCTCTCTTTGTTCTTCAATACTATGTTCTTCATGATCTTCATGGAGATCTATCCGATGTAATACTCTTTTGCGGTGTGTTTGTCGAGATCCGATGAATTGTGGATTTATGTTCAGATTATCTATGAATATTATTTGAATCTTCTCTGAATTCTTATATGCATGATTTCATATCTTTGCAAGTCTCTTCGAGTTATTGGTTTGGTTTGGCCAACTAGATTGGTAATTCTTGCAATGGGAGAAGTGCTTAGTTTTGGGTTCAATCTTGCGGTGTCCTCACCCAGTGACAAAGTAGGGGTAGCGAGGCACGTATTGTATTGTTGCCATCGAGGATTAAAAGATGGGGTTTTCATCATATTGCTTGAGTTTATCCCTCTACATCATGTCATCTTACCTAATGCGTTACTCTGTTCTTCATGAACTTAATACTCTAGATGCAGGCAGGAGTCGGTCGATGTGTGGAGTAATAGTAGTAGATGCAGGATCGTTTCGGTCTACTTGACACGGACGTGATGCCTATATGCATAATCATTGCCTTGGATATCTTCATAATTATTCGCTTTTCTATCAATTGCTCAACAGTAATTTGTTCACCCACCGTATTATTTTCCTTCATGAGAGAAGCCTCTAGTGAAACCTATGGCCCCCGGGTCTATTTTCCACATTATATTTTCAGATCTATAAACCAAAAATACCAAAAATATCTTGCTGCAATTCTTTTTACTTTTGTTTTACTTTTCGTTTTAGCAATCATATCTATCTATCTTTATCAGATCTCATCCTTGCAAGTAACCGTGAAGGGATTGACAACCCCTTTATAGCGTTGGGTGCAAGTGTTTGATTATTTGTGTAGGTACATCCATTGGTGACTTGCTTGTATCTCCTACTGGATTGATACCTTGGTTCTCAACAACTGAGGGAAATACTTATCTACTTTGCTGCATCACCCTTTCCTCTTCAAGGGAAAACCAACGCATGCTCGAGAAGTAGCACCCATCGGCTTGAAGTGGGTGTTCAAGGTCAAGCGCGACGAGAGCGGAGCGGTGACCAAGCATGAGGGCTTCGTTCAGCAGAAGGTGATCGACTTTGAAGAGGCATTCGTGCATGTTGCACGCATGGACTCCGTGCGCCTGATGCTTGCTCTCGCTGCACAGGAGGGCTGGCGCGTCCACCACATGTACGTGATGTCCGCGTTCCTCAACGGCGAACTGACATTGGAGGTGTACGTCCGGCAACCACCGGGTTTCGTCATCGCAGCAGAGGAACACAAGGTACTGCACCTCAAGAAGGCGTTGTACGGCCTGCGTCAGGCCCCACGCGCCTGGAACGCCAAGCTCGGCGCTCTGGGTTTCGCCAGAAGCATCTCGGAGCATGCCGTCTACGTCCGCCGTGAGCTCCTGGTGGGCGTGTACGTAGACGACCTCCTCATCACCGGGCCGAACGACGACGACATTCACAGCTTCAAGGAGGAGATGATGGCCAAATTCCGCATGAGTGACCTTGGCTTGCTCACATACTACCTCGGCATCGAGGTTCACCAGAGCGCGCACGGGATCACGCTCGGCCAGGCTGCGTATGCACGCAAGATACAGGAGAAGGCCGATATGCTTGGTTGCAACCCCTGCCCCGCGCCGATGGAGCCCAGGCTCAAACTGAGCAAGGACAGTCAGGCTCCACCGACGGACGCCGGCGACTACAGAAGCCTCGTTGGCAGTCTCAGGTACCTGGTTCACACTCGACCGGACATCTCTTTTGCCGTCGGGTATGTGAGCAGGTTCATGGAGGTACCGACGACGGAGCACCTCGTGGCGGTCAAACACATCCTACGCTACATCGCGGGCACGATCGACTACAGCTGCAGCTACCGGAGGAGCGGCGGCGCAGTACTGTCTGGCTTTAACGACAGCGACATGGCTGGCGACCTAGACACTCGCAACAGCACCACCGGCCTCCTCTGGTACCTTGGCGACAACCCAGTGTCTTGGCAGTCACAGAAGCAAAAGGTGGTGGCGCTCTCGTCCTGTGAAGCAGAGTACATGGCCACCACGGCGGCGGCATGCTACGGTGTATGTCTGACCCGTCTGCTGAAGGACCTGACGGGAAAAGCTGCTGATGCGCCTGTGCTGAAGATGGACAACAAGTCTGCAATTGCTCTCGCCAAGAATCCTGTCCACCATGATCGCAGCAAGCACATAGAACCGCGGTTCCATTTCATCAGGAAATGTGGGGAGGAGAAGAAGATCGCGGTGGACTACATCAGCACTAACCTTCAGCTCGCGGATATCTTGACGAAACCCCTGGGCAGAATCAAGTTTCAGGAGCTGAGGAGCAAGATCGGAGTCACCAAAATAAAGTAGGAACTGCAAGGCTTAGGAGGAGATTGTTAGAATAAACCTCGCAGGTTCAGTTAGTTCAGTTAGCGATAGCTGCTCTTTTCTTCAGTTAGTTCAGTTTCGTCAGTAGCGAGATTAGCTCGAGGTCTTAACTACTTAGTCCGAGTCTCACGCCCTACCGATTCGTTCGTGGGATGGCACGAGCAATGTGGATCGTAGTGGCGCATAGTCAGGAGGCCACGAGCCCCGTTCCCGTGGTTGTAGTCCAATAAATACAAGCAGAAAGAAAGCAGAAAACTGCAGCAAGTTTGCGCAGGCCAAACCTCGTCTTCCACCTCGGTTCGTTGCTCATTCGTCTCTGACTCCGACAGATTAAAGGTATTTTGTAGTGTTGTCAACTGCAGTACTCATGTCTAACCGCTCATTACCAGTGACTTATGTGTGTGTGTGTGTGTGTGTGTGTGTACTTTGCCGGGATGGAGGAAGATGATGGACTTGATGGGGTTTCTTTGGTCAGACATGCGATGCACAAGTCAGGTTGAGATCGGCTTGTGAAGGTGCATAGGAAAGACAAAGAGGGTCGAGCAGTCGCAACTCCAGGAGCTGCAAAGTCAGCCATGCCGATGTTAGCATGCTCCCGGCGTACTGAATGCCAGAAATGGCTCTCGACAATGGCTCAACGGCGCATTGCATCCTGTTGGGGAGAAGAGGAGAGGGAGACGAGTGTTACCCAAGCCTCGACCCTCGATGAAGAGAATGAAAGGCATGTAGGAGGTTCGCGACGCATATACCGCTCGAGGTCTTTTTATTCCTTTTTTTCTGGGAGGGGGCGCAAAATCTGGTTTGCAAAAAATCTTAGGAATTCTAGAAATTTTCGTCAGAAAGAATTGAAATGAATTTTAAATTCATATTTTCACTTCTAAGTATGAAACATTTAACCTATGAAATGTCCATGGTCTCAAAAGTTGCTCCGTCCGAATCCTAACAATTGCACCAAAGTGTGGTATGAGGGATTTCTATGTTGTAAATTGCATACACAATATAAGCATTTTTTTCAAGTCTAAAACTTCTTAACGGTACTACAGCATGACCCTCCCTATAGCAACGCTTTTTTCCGTATCTAAATGTCCATATATGCGTTGCTAGTGTCTTTATGCGTCGCCTTATCAAGTGTTGCTAGAGCATAATGCAACGCTTATACTACCGTTGGTAAAAGGGACCGATGCAAGGGTACAACGCTTAAAACCATCTTCTACAATAGTTTTATATGTTGGTTCTTAATGTACAGGAATCCAAATCTCACTGGTTTGGCAATAGAGAATTTGCAACGCTTCAGATGCGGGTACATATATAATGCTGTTGTTGTTATTATTATTATTATTACACACTGACCAAAAAGTAAGAGAATATATTCACGAGAGGAAGAAATCATATATTGGATAAAACTGTTGGATTACAATAGTGGATATTACAGGAGGAACATCATTCCATTTTGATGCATAATCTAAATGTTTTCTTCACAGCCCTACAACTTAACTAAAATTTAATCGAGTAACATCATGCAACATGAACAACATCCCAACAACTGAACTAAGACTGAAAGCATCTATCATCATCATCATGAACCGGAACATGACCATCATCATTGCAGTATACTTGCCACAACACTCATATAATCATCCATATATCTTTTGGATCTACAAGGAAAATAACAAAATGAACTGTTAACACACAATGAATTGACTTGATGCAAGTAGCAATAGAGGCAGGTAATTAGTCACGTACAAATGTTGAAGGCCATGCAATCTTTGTTATACATAACTAATTACTAGAATACATAGTAGATAGAAATACATTCATAACTTACCTCAAGGTCATCATTGACCCGTTAGTATTAGTTTTGTTACCGTTTCTTTGAGGGGTTAAGGTTACGTGCTTACACTATATGAGCCTAATATGGGCCTCTTAGTGTATGTTAGAAATCGTTGCATAAGTATACATTTCTGTTGGAGCTTTTGAACATATCAAATGGAGCAATGATAAGCATTTTGTTACCGCATGTAGTGAAAGTTGTTGGAGCAACACGAACCAGCACCAATTGCTGGCATCCCTACTCCCACTTCCACGTGAGATCCTGGTCCAAGCATATGAGTGAAATATAATAGAGTACAAATATACTTTCAGTTTGTGCTTGTAAACATAATTAAAATATTAGTTACACACCAGTTGTGGGAAAGGGGCTAATTAAGTTATTCAACACACATCATGCTTGTTAACATGGTAATTCGTGCTTGGGTAAAAATAAATTAGTCCGGACAAAATCACTGCTTATGCAATATATATAGACAGCCAGAAGGACCTAATTAATATGAAAATGTAAAGAAACGATGGAGAGACATGCTTATATTTTCTCTGAAGCTACAGACTTTTCACATGGTACTGTAGATATGCACTGACCATGACTAATCACAAAAATTCTTTAATTTGAGTGTTTGCATAAGACATACACCTAACGTAATTTAAAAAGCCTTGTGCATGCATCTTTTATTGTTCAGAACATGAAAAGGGTGGATAAACACCAATTTTGGAACAAAATTAAGAACTGCTTCGGAACCACACACCATTACTAAAGATTTATAAAATCCAGTATATTCTGGAAAGTAGCTTAATTATCTTATTATGTTTCCGTAAGTGGCTTCTCTCAAATCCAGATATTGAAACTGCAGAGGAATGATACACATGCTATTAGAAACAATTGTTTAAAATATTGCTCGCATTATAATGATTGTAAGAACATTCCATATCAATGTTCCGTTTTATATTGAAACCTCATTAATAAATTGATGATGTCAACATGAACCTGTACAAATCAAGTACTCCTTGTATTAGCATAACTTTTTCACCGGCAGTAGGATTGTAGTCTGACTACCAAATAAACAAAGTAAAAGTTATGCACAGTGTTACACATTATTTCAAGAAAGCTAGGAAGCTGATATGCTAAGCATCACATTATTGAAGATTATGTAATGTCTCAGCATGATAGTTGCTTATCTTAATGCTTAAACTCAGAAGATAAATAAAATATACCATGAAGTGCTGGGTATACATACGAAATGACATAAAGTTCTCAAAGCCTGCATATCCAAAATAATAATAATTAATTACTTTGGCTAGCATGGACTGAGATGGAAAATCATTTTTAAATTGAGCTATTAATATCATAGTGAACTGGGTGGCGGGTGTTTCAGTTATTGACGTAGCAAATACAACCTGAAAGCATAATTCCGTATTGCCACAGGATGCCATGAAGACCACGCCTCGTGACTCTTCTCCACTCCATACACGGCATAACAGGATCAACAATGGTGCTGATAGATACACATATAACTAACTGACTACTTCATCAGCTAATATACATAAAGAAAATTAATTGGGCTTTCACGAAGAACTCAACGCTCTAGCTAGCTACAGAGCAAAACATGAAATCTTGTGATAAAGGCTTACTCACCAGAGTCGGGGCTGGAGTAACGACCAATGATCCAGAACAGAGTTGGGGGTGTTTAATCGTCTCCCTACTAGGCCGCCGTACAGCTGTGTGGTAGCCTCGTTCCTCCCCATCTGCTTTAAATTGTCGTCGCTGGACTTCCTATTCCGCTGCAACAACCATCATGGCATTAATGCTTTAATCAGCCTAGGGAGAGATATGGTGGATTGGAAGAAGATCAGATTGAAAAAGTTGGAATCTTTGAATATTTATTTCTAATAGAAAAATCAAATTGACTTCAAGCAGCAGGCACTTAAGACCAGAGTTTCGGATTTTGTTTTACAAAATATACCACCCCAGAACGAAACTGACGAAATTCAGATTCTCGGATTTTTTCGGAAAATTCCAGACGAAAAGCAGCGTCCAAAATTTGAATTCCTGAACGAAAATTGAGCGAATTTTGAACGAAAAATGAACGAATTTGTGCCAAAAATGGAAATCCTTCAGCAACGAGAACAAAACACATCCAAGTTGAACTAACAGCAATCCATTGATTGACTATACGCACACGAATCAGAAATTGCTCAAGCTAGCAGGAATGAGAGTCTCGCGCTGCCCAAGCACGGCACCAGCTGCGCCATCTGGTTCAGCTTCCGGCTGCCCGGACATGCGTGCCCGTGCCCAGCCAACAGTGTGCCGCGCCATGGAAGAGGCCGAGCACATCAGGCGCGAGGACGATGGGATCCAGGATGAGTCCAGCACGAGGAGGCGGCGCGAGGACGATGGGATGCAGACGCGACGGCACGAGGACGATGGGATCCAGGACGCGGCGGCGCACACAGAGAAGAGTTGAGGAATTAGATTTTTCTCTCTAGGGTTTGAAGGTCAGTTCCAGCCATTTATGTCCCTAGAAGAGCCACGCAGGTTGGGCCAGAGGCTTTGGTTGGGCTAGAAGTTCAAATACGTCTGAAATGTTTGGGCCGGCAAACAAATGTACCGGGCCTGAACGAGTTGGACGGATTTCGTCCGAATTTCGTTTTTTTCGGCCGAAATCCAAAATTCTGCTTAAGACAAACATTGGCAAATCCTAATACCACCAGAACAACAATGGATCTTGATATACCACAAACAAGAGCAGAGAGGAGGAGTGAACCAAATCACCTGAAGCCAGAGGAGGACAAGGAGGAGGAAGCTCCATGGCTACTTTGTCTCGTGGAGCAACAAGGCTGGCCACTATCGATTCCTCCCTGCACGTCTACGGGAGAAGAGAAGAGCATAGGTTAGAGAAAGGGGGACAAAGAGAGTATGAAGAAAAGGGAGGGGATGCACTCAGTCACCGGACGACATGGCCGCCGGCGCCAGAGCCGATACCCCAAACCCTAGCTACGGGGGAGGGTCGCGGGATGGTCTTTGGTGGCTGCGAGCGCCGGATCTACCTGGATGGGAAAGCGCCGCGGTGCGAGGGGACGTCGGGCTGTGCGTCGCGGTCCTGGGATTCGCTAGACGTCGACTGAATCAGCCGCCGCAGTGACGCAAGGAGGAGCCACGTGAGATGGGACGCGAGAGTGATGGGTGGGTGCGGGATGGGGCGGATCCAACAGCTTCTAGAACTACGAGGTGGGATGAGACGAGGGGGAGGGCCGGCGGGCGGCGGTGATGGGGTCGGAGAAGGGAGACGAGGCGGTTGGTGGCGGCGGTTTGGGCGCGATGAGGGGAATTGGGGGTTCTGTTTCTTGTGCGTCTCTCTCTCTCTCCTTCCCTCTATTTTTTTTTCATACTAGTAAGCGTGCACGTGCAACGCACGTCTCTGCAATGGCAAGTCGGGGCGATGACCGCAGAAACGATCGAGTGCACAAGGTGTGTTGGAGCAATGGTGTTATGTGGGTCGCAACTATTGCAGACATGTGGAATGCTTGTCACTTTGTCACCACGGAAGAGTGCCTCATGACTTATTTTCGACGGTGATGAAAGAGCGGCTTGTTCAGGGGAGCGAGTTCCCTAGCTAGTGTGTGTTTGTGTGATTGCCGTTTGACGCTGTAAGGAGTGGGCTTGGCCGTGTCCTACAATGGGATTGGCCCATTTTTTTGCCTGGTATTCTATGATTACCTGGACAATTTTTAGCTTAGTCGAAAAGGCAAAGCTTTCGCTTCATGTTTGAACTTATTTTTTACTCGTACTCAATTACTCAACAATAATTAAAATATATCCACAAAAATTATCAGTAAATGCTAAACACAAAGGATAACCCTGATGTCCATTTTGAAAATCCACAGAAGATAAAATCGGATTAAGAATCAGGACCATAGAGAAATAGACCTACAAAGTACGATTTCCTATATTTACAAATTTATGATGTCATTATGACAATTTTCACTGAATCATGTCCATAACTTTAATCCCTCTTAGAATAAATTAAGAGGAAACAGGCTCTCCGTTGCCAAGCCTTTGGAATAATATAAAACAGTCATCTACTGAACTGTTGATTATACATCATACAAATTCTAGATCAGATCATCAATAACACGAGAGGAAAAATCCAATAATCTTGCTTCATATAACATCATCCGCTGAATTTAGTTACATTTTTTTACTAACCCAAACAGTATAAATGAAGATAGAAGGCAAATCATTATTTCCGAATTTAAACATATTTATATGCTATACTTTAGGATCTGGATATGAAGAAAGGAAATATACAACATGAGATGTAGTGGAGCGGAGCGCCAACATCAGTGGTCAATCTATGGTAGGCAAGTGAATGATGCGGTGTCACGTTTGTTGTTCACTGGTGGCGAAGGGAAGCGGCGGCCAAACAAAGGAGATGCCCCTGACGGTCATGCCTCCCCTGGGAGCCCTCCCGTTTGACGCTCACTATGTCAAACAGTCCAATCACACAGGATAACTTTTGGGTATATCAACAATGAAACTAATGATGCTACACCAACTCTGCCCTGTTGTAGCAAACATGTACTCCTACTTATAATTAAATACATACACCAGTGCCTGAGTAATTTTACATATTTCTCTGTGATTCACATTAAAAATATAGAGACAAGGCCCTAAACATGCATGATATAGACATCTGGTAAGAAAGTTGGCTCGGTCCCACAAACTTGGACCATTTAAAGATGGGACATTACCTTCTTATGCAAACCTTGTGGAGACCTTTGTATATTTAATGCTTTCTTCGATGAATATGCTTAATCACTATTTGTGGGATGCATTCTTCTGCTTTTATTCTCAAAGTGATCAGGTGAAAGTTGTCAGCCCAAATATTCTAAATCTCCTGCTACTTCTTTAGCAACTATAAATTTCAAGGTGGACGATCAACGATTCAGATCAGTGAACTGGAGTAACTTCAACAGAATTGACAAAACAAACAACATAAAAGAAGTAAAATAGCTAGTCACACCCATAGAAAAATCAGAGATGAACCTTTAGGTAAAATCCATACAGTTGAGGGGAAAGGCCCCACAAAACATTGAAAGTTACAAAATTAGGCGAGCATATAGAAACATGCTTTATATTATCTGAGAGAACACAACAGTCATACATATTTTAAGAAACATCACAATTAGATAGTAAACAGAGTACCTTGATAGTTACAAAGCCTCCTTCGGCACCATCTTTTAAGAAACATAACAATCAGATTGTAAACATAGTACCTTTCTTAGGTAGAATCCCATGGTGGAAATACATAGCAACGAACGAAGGAAAATAACCCCATCAACATCCTATATAATTGAACCAAACACATATCATAAAAGGTACTCCCTCCGTTTCTTTTTAGTCTGCATATAAGATTTGGTCAAAGTCAAACTTCGTAAACTTTGACTAACTTTATAGAACAAAATATCAACATCCATAATATGAAATCAATATTATTAGATGCATCATAACATTAATTTTCATAGCATATAGTTTTAGTATTGTAGATATTGATATATTTTGATATAAATCTGGTCAAACTTTGCATTGCTTGACTTTGACCAAATCTTATATGCGCACTAAAAAGAAACGGAGGGAGTATATGCAATAGGAAAATACGAAGCAACATATGAAAGAAGCTAGCCCACACAATGAACAACCTGCAACATTTTATAGCTATCGAGGAAAATTGCGAACTCAACAAAGGGAGTAGATTTTTCAAATTTTCACAAACAAAAACCCATAGAAAGAGATAAGTTATTTTCAGTCATAAGAAACAATGATGGAATACTAAAAATCCTGAGTATTGTCCCATTGTGCTAACATCAGAGAATATAATTCTTGAGTTGTTTGTAGTAATTACCTTTCCACCACCATCCGAAACAAAGACTTCTTCATACTTGAACCGAGACATGATGTCAACATCAGTGTTGAGGTATGGATCTGCAGATGAGCATTCACACCAGAAGAACGATAATAAGATGAGCAACCAATGTCTACCTGACAAATAGTTTCTTTAGTCATTTCAATTTGTATTGTGGAAACCTTTCAAATAAAATCTTGATCTAAACTAACAGGAGAACGTGAGGCTGGGGAGTACAAAGGCTGAAAGTATAAGTCATTTTCCTTTCTAATCATGCACTTGCACACCAGCTGAATGAAATAAAACCAATACTTTCCTTAGAACATGTACATGCTCTAATCAATTTTTTTTCTACTGCGGTATCTTTTGTACCTGAAAGATTTTGTTGGGCTCTAGTGACCAACATCACCTTCGCTGCTTCATTTACTACTAATTTCTTTAAAAAAATAAGTCTCGAAGGAAAATGAATACTTTTGTAGTTTGCATACATAATTGTACATCGGAACCTCTAGAGAATGAACGTTCTCCCAGCAATCGTCCAGCACGACCATATGTGCGTTGTTGGAATTTTGGTCTGCACATGTGACATGAGCAAAGCAATTGAAAACACCGGGAAGCGTCGCACAATAGTGTTGTCCTCGTACAATTGTGTACACAACAGAGAAGAAGGAATAAGCCAAATCGAAAACCAAAATAATATCACATTGCAATACAAAAGGGAGTTAAGAAATAATATGGCACTCCGTGTCAGATAGGGCCCCGTGTCGCTCCCGCGAGCGGCCCGGGTGCTAACCCTAGCCGCCGCCAGGCACAACCCCCACACCGGCGCTCCTCCCCTCGCCGCTGCCGGAGGGCGTCGCCGGCCAAAGGCCGCGCGGCATCGGCGGCGGCGGGGCGATCTTCCTCCTCTCGCTTGGGCTGGGTGGCGCGGGACGTCCGTTTCCTGGCGGAGGTGTGGGTTTGCGCGACGGCCGGCGGGCACAGGGAATGGAGGTCCTTCCTGCGGCTGGGCTGCGTGGTATGGAGGTCCGGGGCGGCGCTGAGACGCGTCGGCGCATCGTGTTCCTCTGCGGCGGGTTGCTACATGGAGCTACATCCAGATCCGCGTTGGTGCTAGTGGCTACATGCATTGGCGTGAGTGCAGCCAGCCCTGCTCGGAAGCTAGCGTGCAGCCAGACCATGAAGCGGCAAGCGGCAGAGGAAATCGGGGCTGGGGCCAGATCCGGTGGTTGCATTCCGGCGCACGGCAGTGTGGACTCGCAATCCGGGCAGCCCACGCCTTGATGGTGGTGGCCTAGCACCAGCTGGCAGGTGAGCGCGTTGGCCAGAGTCTGGTTATCCGGTGGATGACCGGCTGGCTTGCTCCACTGGAATAAAGGTGGTTGGCCTTGTCGTTCTTCGAGCACCAAAACATCGATCTGTTTCATGTTGGCCCCCTCGATCTGGACACCGACGGGTTCCGATCTTTCTCTTAGAGATCTCAGCTTTTGAAGCATGGCGCCACTGAATACCTAAAGCGGAATTGATTCGGTCGGGCGGACGCTCATCTTTTGCCACAGAGGCTTCATGAGGGGGTGGCTCGAAGCTTCGCCGTCTTGCCGGTGCCATGGGACATGTCTAACTAAAGATTTCCACGGTGTTGACAGTGGTGAAGAAAGTCATGGTGACTGCGATCGGAGGCTTCTAATGACGGACATGAGTTTTAGTTGCGATGAAGAATAGCGGCACAAGTTTTTCTTCTCTGTCAGGTGTTGAGGACTTGCAGCGGCGACCTTGACAGGAGGGGGCGGCAACACAGGTGGACATCATTTCTGGTGGTGCTTCTCAAGTACCGAGACGCGATTTCCAAGGTGAAAGCCAAAGGTCTGGCCTTCATTGGTTGTACCTGGCAATGGACTTGATGAAGGCATTGTTTTTGGGATCTCGGTCCTTCTCCAAGGTGAAAACTCAAGATCCTTGATCAGCGACGACAACGCTTGTGCATTGTTTCCTTCTTGGAGGTGTCGCTTTTGGAGAACCTATTATGTTGTCCGGGTGTTGTCTTTGGTGGTGGTTAGAGTGTTGTTGTTGCGAGTGTTTCATCACTGCGATGGGGGTCTTTTTTTCATTTTGTTCTTAGCTGTGTGCATCCTTGATGTTTTTCGATATCTTGGTGGTGCAGAGGCTGGGTGTAATTGGTATCTTCACGATATTAATATATTCCCCTTATCGAAAAAGTAACATAGATGTGTTGTTCAAAGATGCTGACTGGATACACAACGAAAGAAAAGACCATCTGCCGATGAAAGTAAAGAGGCTAAACAAACTATCTGGATAAGTGGAGATAAAACCGAATAGTGATCTTCATTCTTGAATTTTCCATTTCTCACTGGACTACATGATTATCTAGGTCATGTCGAGTGCATGAAACAAGTTTTTTGCTTTAAACTGGTGCATGAAACAAGTTCAGAATGAATCATGAAGAAAATTAGATTGGTACACGGAAAAGATTCGAAAATCATTGCATGCTGTGATTCTTTTTATTTGATCCGATTTTACCTCATCTCAAATTGAACAGTCCGCTGAAGGATATCACACATTTGTGGTCATTTGCTGGAGCACATTGGACCAACTAAAACATTTTACAGCTCTGAGATTTATGATAAATAGACAAGCATGAATAAAGAGCCCTAATTGACTCATTGCTCAACCTTATACTTGTTCTTTCTCTCGAAATAACAAACAATACTTTTCATCTCGTCTATTTTCTGAATTCTACGTGATATTTTCACAAGTCTAATGTGTTATAGAAAATAAAGATGAATTTGCAGTCTCCGTCAGTAAATTATAATTTGTTGTCTGTTACAGTAATTGCCAACATAGTAAGGTCGGAAGCAAATTCTACCAATTGAACAGTACAATCTCAGCACAAAATGAAAACGAAAAGAGAGAAAACATACTTCATAGCAGAGAAGTCATTTCCAACAGAAGATTTAGCTTCATCCTGATTCTGTTAAGTCTTCCACTCCATGATGCCTAAGTAGCACGAGATCCAAGCCTCGAAGGCGCCGCCGACCCAGTTGCTGCTGTTATTGGGGGCAAACAGAGGAGTTGACGCTGACAGCAACGGCGAGTAGCGGGTAGTTTGTGCTCCGTGGTGGTGGCGTGCTAAGGGAGCGGGGATGGTGTGACATTGTCAGATAGCTCGTCTCCTGTCCAATATTCCATGTAATTGGTCAAGAACAATCCACATGATGTCCTACAAGATTTGATCAACAAAAAGAAATATTTAAAACAACCAGTCTATAAATTAAATTTAAGATATTAGATCGTTGTATGAAGATGAAGGAATGTCACGGGATTATCATAAGTGACAATGTTAAATGTACCCATCTTCCTGCACTCGCTCGTACGAATATTCTTTGATTGGCCATGATGCAACATACAGGTTCTGCCACTTGTTGCCCATGCTAAAATCTGTGCTTTGTGAAGCAATATCAAGATGCTTTTAAGTCCCTGCAACTGTTAATAAGATATAAATTAAGAAGCAGAAGGCAAAAAAAAGTACAAAATCCTAAGAAAAAATCAATGGTAAATACTTACTATCAGGGTGAGGTCATCCCCGGCTAGCACATCAGGACCAAAGGAATCAAGTACTTGTATCTCACACATTTTGGCGTTGACAACCGCTAGATACCAATGACAGTTCTTAATGTTTACTGGAATATAAACCTGAAGCAAACATTGTTATGTTAGCCATGAAGGCATCTAGTTAAAATATATATTAAATTAGATGCATACGTAAAGCCTGACCATGCCATGTTGTAGATAATTATGAACCCGCCATATGATGTGTCCATGGTCCGATGGGGCTATATCAAGTTTTCCATCTCGCTTTAGTATGGCAGAAACATAAGTAGTTTCTAGATGTACATTTCCTCCGGCTCTATGCCGAAGATGCTCTTGAACACGTATACAATAGATGTATGCATTTATGACCTATAAGTGGAAGCACAAATAACGGTTAGTTAAAATTCATTTATTTCTTATTTAAAACAATAACTTTACCGACACAGTTGGACTTACACTATCGTCCAAATATACACCACCATTAATAAGACATGCCAAATCCTCAACTGACAAGACGGCATCACCAATGACCACAAGCTTGGTTTTCGGAGGTACGGACATGATATATTATATAATAGATATATCTTCATTGGTACAGATGTAATCTATATCATTGTAAATATGAGTAACATATTATTTAAATTAAAATATAGAACAGAAGGAGGCAACCATGTATAAATAAGTACCTAGCGGGATAACCGGTGTGTTCACCTTCTTTGGTTTATTATGTCTTGACATTACAAACTCCAGCTGCCCCTCCGTTGGCTGTTCACAACTAACTGAGTTTTCAATCCCTTCCAAATCCATTGCCTCTGGGCCTATGCCCACGGGTTTTTCTTGTACCTCGATGCGGTCGGTCTGTATTGCGATATGTAAGAGCGAAACAGAAATGATAATTAAACTCAGCATGCTATATAAATCCATGATTTGTTTCTTCTGAAACAATCAAACTGATATCTGCAGACGAATACATGTGAAATATAGAGTGAGCATTTATGTCTATTACAATATGTACGGAAAACACACTGTGCTTCTAATCAAACTTTAAACTATCTTGCAACGCACGTGTGGACCTTTTGGTATAGAGCACACCTGTTTTTTTTAGAGCTTCCGTGGAGATTACTAATACTTCATGATACCATATGCTGGCATCTTGTTTATTTTAGAGCTTTAAGTGGAGATTTGATTTTTCATATTTCTAGATCCTATCTGTTGCATTATTCCACCTGCACTCAATTACTCTCTTGTTGATACTCTATATAAGTATAAGCATGATATGTGGCGAACGCGGAATCGTCAACAAAGGAACAATAATTGAAAAGCAAAAGCATAACCTCTTCCACCATGCATCATGTTTGTCTCAGACGAGACATAAACAGCCAAAGCTGGGCTCCCGTGACCACTGTTTGCTCCTAAATGCCACGCTTTATTAGGCTGTCATGGACGACATTCAAGTGTGGCGCAGTTTGCACAAGCTAATACTATTACGAGTTTAGTATATGACATTAATAAACAACTATCCAAGAACTGGCCTGTGGATGACACATGACAATCAAAATCGGCGATTCCAGCCGAACAGATCCGCAAGAACTGGCGAGGGAGCAAGAACAGGGCAATCCCACGGATGGATTCTCCCCGATCCATGAAGCGAACAGAGCAATCCCGGCAGAGTACGGCAACATATTTCAACCGAGAGAGATCGGTGGCAGCCGGCATTGAACCGGAACGGCGGAAAGAGATCGTGGGGAGAAGGGGACTGATGAAGGAGAAAAGGGGGCATGGCGAGCCAAGCAAGAACGCACCTTCTTGCCGGGATCCATGCTCCGCGGCGGCTTGGTGCGCGCGGGGTACGACGACGCGCAGGCTCCCGGCCTCCCCTCCCGCTCTAGCACAATGTCTTCCTCGGGGTCGTAATATGTGCCCTCGGCGACCTCCTCTTCCTGCTCCCAGTTGACCTCGACCTCGTCGTCCATGTCCGCCTGCAGCGGGAGCGAGCGGGCGCGCAGGTCGCTGGCGGCGGTGGTCGCGGAGGATGTATTCGTATGGGGATGACGAGGATGAGGCGGAGGAGACGCGGAGGGAGCGGTGGTGGCGCAGCCAGTGGATGAGGGAGCAGGCGCGGCCGCCAATACACCGCTGGTGGGCCGGCGGATTGGGCGGCGGCGCGGCTGTCCGGCGGCGCAGGGGCTAGGCGGCGGCGTGGACGTCGTGGCTGGGCGGCAGCGTGGCGCAGGGGGGGCGGCGGTGGGGCTGCGTGGCTGGGCGGCATGGCGCAGGGGGGCGGCGGTGGGGCTGCGTGGCTGGGCGGCATGGCGCAGGGGGGCGGGCGGGTGCGTGAAGGAGAGAGGCGGGAGCGGTTGGCAGGGCGAAGACGTGCGGGATGATATGATGCGGTGGGTTAGTCTTTCGTTAACGAAGACAATTTCGTTAACAACGTATTTAGACCCTTGATGATGTGATTAGATGGTCCAGATTTTAAGTTGGATTTGCCCTCTCGTCCTTTTATAAGGGTAGTAGATAGATGTACCATGCTAGGATCATGAGCTGCAAATATGGAACACATATTCTACAACGCTTATATCCGTATCTATTGCGAAGTTTACAACGTATAGTAAAAATGTTGTAGAATTTATGTTGCTTAATAGGGGGTATCCTTGTAGTAGCACGTTTTCTTGGGGACCAACGAAATTTCCACATCAAAAAAGACCCTTGACCCCACTATGGCAACGGCGGTTAAACAATTGATATGGGTTATTATGTGTGTCCGTTAGATTGAGAAATTTTGCTTTTTTTGGAAAAAGAGAAGTTCTGCTTTTGTGAAACACAATTATGGTTTCTGTAAGAGCATCTCTAGCAGACCCCGGCCTGCAAGAAACGTTTAAGTGCGCACGCTAAACTTATTTATAGTACAGCGAAACCTCCGGCGGAACAAATCTTATAAATCCGTCCCGCAAATATTTCGCGGGACGCGTTTACGGGATCTATTCCACGCCGGGGGCTCACGGTACCGCAAATAAAATCATAGGACAAATATTAATAAGTTCATCATCATATATACATCACTAGTTCATCATCATACTAGCTCATCACATCCAAAATCATGTGTAACATACGAGGTATGAAGTTTAGCCTTACAAATGCACGATCAAACATAACAAGAGATGCTCAAATGATCATCTCTCATGGATAAATCAAGGAACATTCACATTGTTGCGAAGACCGTCACCAACGTCCATAGCACCGCCATCTTCACGAACTAGGACCGGAGAAAGAACACCACCACCATCATCTTTAACTTGGATCGGAGAACGAGCACCACCACCACCTCCATCTTCACAAACTTGTACCGGAGAACGAGCACCACCACCACCATTTTCAACATGGACCGGAGAGCGAGCACCACCACCACCATCACCATCCACATGGTTTGCCGAAGCATTAACCCCACTTCCACCACCATGGCCGAAACCAACACCACCTCCGAACGCACCTCCACCATCATTTCGAAACCCCACCTCCTCCTCAAGCACCTCCAAACTCAACACCACGACCCATGGCACCAATGTCGAACCCTCCACCACCCATGGCACCAATGCCAAACCCAACACCACCACCCGTGCCGAACCCCTCCACCACCGGCCATAATATTCTGAAGCTGCATCTTGCTTCGGCACATGATCTCCATTCTTTTGATCTCCCAAAATTCTCTTGTCATTGCATCTAAGCCCTCCGGATTCATCATCATGAACCGGTCCTCCTAAGCGGTTCACTCGCCCTTCCTCTTTTACTCCTTTAGGGCGAGCTTGCGCTCCTCGAAGGCACTCCTCTTCTCCCAATTCTTCTCCTTGTCCTTCTCTTTCTTCTCGGCACGGACACCTTTGCATCGCAATGCTTGGATAGCATAGCCTCTTGCATCTTCGTCATCTAATCAATTTGATCTCTCAAAGTGATTGCCTCGGCTGTCCTCTTGACTCTCGCTTTCTCCTTTTTGTTTCCATCCGGTTTGCCCTTGTTTCTTCCTCCTTTTGGTGCATCATCAATATCATCATCATCCTCATCCTCCACTTTGACACCTCTCTTTGAAGGGGGTTCCTTGTCGCTCACCGTCCACTTCTCTCTATCCCAGAGCCATTTCCAACAATAATGAAGATTGAATGACCGACCATTCATGCCCGGGGTTTGATTGTAGTACTCATTGGCGATGCGATTCTACACACAAACATTGATACATGTATGAGCTTATACTCTTCATATCAATACTGCTAGGGACATGAAGATGAAGAAATACTCACATAATCATCAAATAGTGACGCCACTTGGTGGTGCATTCCGCACTTGCTCCAAGCACCCATTCCAACAGTCGCAACATTTGTTGATGCTGTCCCAATGGCCTTGAAGACTTCAAGGACACCGTCAGAAGGAAATGGCATCATTTGGTGATACTTGTCCTCGATTCTTTGCCAATAACATCCATAGCTTTGATCCTTGCCAACCACCGCGTCAAGAGAGATACTCTCCCATGCTTAAACAAAGCACACATCCTTCTGTCCCCGTGTACTTGCCCGTCCTCCCCATCCTTGCATCATAGTCAGTATTGTCAATCACTTGCAAGTCATCATCACCGTCTTGATCCACCTCAACGTGAGTCGCATCGAAATCACCAAGGGGAGCACTCAAATCCACATCGCTCTCGGCCAATATCTCGGTGTATGTGGATGGCACACTTTGGCTACAAAATTTAGTGGGCAAGCTCACACAAGTGTTCCGAACGGCAAAAGCATAGATCACCGAAGCAAACCAAGAAAAAGAAACAATTTTATACCTCCCAATCATTTCATCGAACATGTGGTAGGCGTCACCAACGGAGTCACCGGGAATGTGGATGTCGTGGACGGCCGGAGGCAGAGGAGGAGCCCGGCCTCTTGTCATGAGCACCTTCTTCCTCGGGGCCTTTGCCCGCGCACCGGCCGGGACGGTGGAGGGGGTCTTGTTCTTCCCGTCCGCGGCCTTGATGTGTGGAATCGGAGAGGGGCCGAAGGTGGGAGGTGCCGCGCCGGCTGCGCCCACTTGGACGAGATGGCTCCCCTGCCGCTTCGTCTTGATGGCATGATCGGCCGTGGGAGGCGCGGGCGGACGGATCGGCGACGGTGGCCTCGGCGGCCCATGATATGGGGCACCGGGGGGGGGGGGGGGGGGGGGGAGGGGGTTATTCCATTCGGCCGAAATTCGACACCACGAGGCCGGACGGCGAGGTCGGGGCGGGATTAGAGGCGGCTGCGGCGGCGCGGGAGGTAGGAAGTGAACCGCCCGAAAGTTGCTTCGCTTCAAGGGGAAGGGCAGCCGGCAAAATCCGAGGAAATCCCCTAGATATGAATGAAATGCTCTCGGGGATCGGGATCCCACAAAAATAATTTCTGGACGGTCGATTTTAGGGTATCTTCGGGCCGGCCAAATACCTGTTGTCGCACAAACCGGTGGATATTTTGTCGGATAGCCCGGTTTACGGGATCTGCTAGGGATGCTCTAAAGCCTAAAGCCCAATTACTATAGCTCTTTGTTTTTTTTTTTACGTTTTGGGGAAAAGAATATGCTTTTCTTTTTATCTGAAATATTTTCCCCATCCCCTTCCGGCCTTCCGAGCCGCCGCGAAGTGGTGCTTCTCCTCGTTGCCAGCCAGCCGGTAGGCGTTGTCTCCGGATCCCCGCCGTCCAGCATAAGCGTCCTGAGCCCCTGGCGGAGGCATGCGGCTGGAGGCATGTGAGGGAGGGATCTGCGTCGGGGATGTGGCTGCAACTGCTTCGACCGGCGTGCACGCTCGCCGCACCGAGGTGCGCGTCGGCGTTCTGGGTCTGCTCTTCCTCACCGGCGGCGACTCCTAGAACCTCCAAGGTTCTACCTCTCCTCCCCACCATCTTCCCCTCCGATCCACTAACCAGTGCTCTGCATACAGAAATACGCTTACTAGTACAGATCAACTTTTTTTTAACCCTATCATCGATGTAGAACCTAGCAGTTAGTGATGTGCCACACTGTCAATTAGACAAATACGCGACGATTACGTGCCAAATCCTTGCTGAATGGAGCCGCCGGGTACGCCAAATGCCACATTGCTATTCGAGGGTCGTGGCTAGGAGCCCACATGCCTCAGCAACCCCCAATAATAGATCGATAAATGGTTAAATATTGTGTTAGCATATAGGTGCATACTTTCTTTAGTATCGCAACCGGCTTTGACAGCTATTAGCATCAAAGCCATATGTATTCTAATCAAGAATCTTAGGTGTGTGAGTTTGTTCTTGAGTCTATATATACTACATACATGGTGGTGAGTACCGTCTATAGAAATACTCCCTTCGCAAATAAATATAAGAGCATTTAGATCATTAAAGTAGTGATCTAAACGCTCTTATAATTCTTTACAGAGTGAGTACAAATTAGGAATTCACACTTATATGAGTTGTGAGATGTCGCTGTAAAGCCTAACTAATGACAAGTTCCTTGATTAGAAAGCACTGATGATGAGTGTCACACTGTTAGAGTAATATGAGATGCGCTGGAGGCTTGTCAAGCGTTGATCAAAGAAGATTAACTTCCATTATCTGTCTAAGAAGGACCTAAGCGCCTAAAACCTGCATTCAAATCCATCTCACGTGATCATTATAAATAGTTGAACTTTGTGTTAGCATATAGGTGCATACTTTCTTTAGTATCGCAACCGGCTTTGACAGCTATTAGCATCAAAGCCATATGTATTTTAACTAAATTTTAAGCCTTGATGTGGGTTGTTTATGTTGGAGGAAGGACGTCACATGCAGGCTTCGTTCGGGCAGTTTGATTAGCTCAGTCAGTGCAGCTAGAGTCTGTAGGAATTAAAAATAATAATTGATCCTTATGTCATTATGTGAGAGTCTGTTGAGGCAGCACTGTCTACTGTCTAGTAATGAGAGCCGACCTGATGCAGAATTAACTAATGAGTCTGCTGTTAAAAACTAATGTGCAAGGACTTAAGGGTAGCAAAGTCATGATTAAAAGATAGTTGTGAGTGAGCAGGCTGCTAATCTCCATCAATCAGCAAGATCCATCCACACGCAAAGACTCACGGAAAGCGAGAGAGGGAAGCTTGACCGGTACCGATGGAGGCGACTGCATTGAACATTGGCAAGTCTGCACTGAGCGGGGCGCTCGGTTATGCCAAATCCGCCGTTGCGGAGGAGGTGGCCCTATAGCTGGGAGTCCAGCGCGACAAGGCCTTCATCACAGACGAGCTGGAGTTGACGCAGTCTTTCTTGATGGTGGCGCACGATGAGCAAGACGACCACAACAAGGTGATCAAGAGTTCAAGACCTCGGTGAAGCAAGTCCGCGATGTCACCTGTGATGTTGAGGATGGTCTCCAGGACTTCTTTGTCCGAGTCCATGGACAATCCTAGTGGTGCATCCCTCGTACGCTTCTCGACCGTCGCCATGTCGCCAAGCAGATGAAGGAGCTTAGGACCATGGTCGAGGAGGTGAGCTAGAGGAACTTGCGCTACGGCCTCTTCAAGGGCTCTAGCTCCACTCATCCTTTTGCTACATTTTCTGCTGATGCTGCCATGTCTGGTGTTGATGAAGCAAGGCACGCCGCGAAGCAAGGTTTTTAATTTCGGAAACAAAATAATTTCGCACCCCAGTGAAATATGCGAAATTTCGGAAATTTTGCATATTTCAGATTTTGAGATTTCAAATTTAACTTAATTTTATTGAATTCTGACATAATTTCAATTTATTTTGAAATTAGTTTAAAAATGACTTGAAATTTCGAGGTTAAAAAATTTTCAGACCCCACTGAAATATGCGAAATTTCGGAAATTTCACTGAAATTTCTTTAAAAAATTTAACCCTGCGCGAAGCAACACCAGGCGAGATTGGATCTTGCCCAGTTGATCAACAACGAAGGTGACAACCAGGTTGGAGTGATCGGTGTATAGGGAACAAGTAGCAGTGTTGGGCATACCTCCATCATCTAGGAGGCCTATGCGAATCCAATCACCAAACTGAATTTTCCATGCCGAGTATGGTGAGGGTGATGAGCCCTTTTCATCCAACAGATTTTGTCCAGAGCATGGTGAAACAGTTTCACGCAGCGGTAGGGGTTCGTGTTCCGCTGGAGGGGGAAACCAAGGTGGAGGATTTGGTCAGTCCTTCGATGAATATGTCAATGAGAACAGGTGGAGGATTGTTCTTATTGGCATGTCTACCATTGAAGAATCGCACTAGATAAAGACTTGCTTCCCAGATAAGTCTCCAAGGAGCAAGTTGAAGTTTCAAGCTTATGCGCTAGCCAAGCAAGTGTACCTGTCGCGATGGGTCTGTACTCGCGCTACTGCTATTTAACAGCAGTGTGGCCTCACCAACCCGTGCTACTTCTAAGAATCTACTTATAGCCTTTTCCCTAGTATTGTGGCCACTCCACGCTGCCGAACGGTGACCCACCTAGTCGGGCTGTTAGGGGCCCCTATGGCACCCCTCTAGCCCATCTTTGATCTCCGGTCTTCATAATGGAAATGATTCACAAAAAACCTTAGCAGTTTTGAAGCTCTGAAAAATTGTGTTTTCTTTTGTTGGAAATTAGCTACAGATTTCCAGCTGTCCGGCAATCTCCCTATTTGTGTATACCTTGTAATTTAAGAGAGAGAGAACTCACCAAAATTGCATCAAAATGTGAAATATTCACTGAAATAGAATGAGTGATACCAAGAAATAGTGATGCAAAAAGGACGTATTAGGCATCACACCTCCTAGTCCAATAAATAGCACGTGGGTTAAATGACGGAAAATTATCTAGTGCTCCCCTCCCACCTCCTTACTTCACGGGTAGCTTTGGTCATTTCTCTAGAACCCGCAGGTAATATAAAGGACCCCATGATCTCGCACTCACTTGAATACACTCAATCGGAGGATCACTCTCTCGTTCCTAGGACCTTTCAGACTAGTTGGGATTAATAGGACTTCGGAAACATCCGCACTCCAGGTACATCGTGCCCTGGGCACCACTCTCGATGACCCCTGCCATAGGACACAGGTCGCGCTCCCACGAGGCTACTGAACCTCTTTAAAATGCATCATTGGGCCACTTTGTCAAGTGTACGGCGACTTTCATTATAAGCCCGTTGTACACCCCGTCGCTAATTTTTGACCACACTACTAAGTATACCTCCTAGTGAAAAGTTGATTTTCGAACGTCAATAAAAACTATCGACGAAATACAAGTTGGAAGTCATATATGTGTACATACCTAGATAATTTTAATTATATGGAGCTCATGATAACTCTTGATCAGTCTATTCCCGCATTTATGATGCTCAACTAAATTATCTAGAAAAGATCTCTCATTATCACGATTAGCAATCCATTTCTATTGAAGTATAGACTATTAAACTAGTGCCAAGAAATAAAGGAAAAGGCATGTTACTGCTATACTTGCACGTTCTCAGGAAGGTTTATTGGTCAATGCTGAATTTTTCTTCTTAAGTGCACTAGCATCCATCAATTTAACATGCTAGCAAACAACTTTTTTTGACTTGTTTAACTCATTTCCTTAATTTTCACAAAACTATTCTGTAAATTAACTATATTTCTCTTACAATTTTCATATGAGACTGAGGAGTTGCCACTGTAAGAGCACTCGCAATTCAAATACTAGGCTCAAAGTAGTTAAAACATATAACATTTGTACTAAACTCTTATACTTACATATAATCTATTTTATAACATTATAACATTAACTATTTTATTTTTTATTTGGTCACAATTAATAATAACATTCTTTGATATAAATTGTAGCATGTATCATCGAAAGATACACCACACACACACACACACACACACACACACACCATACCAAATGTAAATTGTATCATATAGGCACAAAGTTTTGTTTTTGTTTTCAAACAATGTCTCTTAAAATAATATGTTTGAACCCCTTAAATATTAAAGAAAGGAATCTCATAGCACCATCGATTATCATACGAAACTCACATCAAATTATAGTGAATTTATCTGTGTTATGTTGCATACTTTAATATTCTTAAATATCCCGAGACAGATACAAAACACATATATACAATTTTAGAAATATCCCAAAAGTGGTTTCTAGTGTAATAGCACAAATAAAATATAGCATATAATGTATTTACGAGGAGATTATCATGTAATAGCTAGCACCATGCTTTAATTGTTATCAAATATGGTTTACATCTTCATGCTGGTTCAATACCATGTTGTGCTTTCTATGTGAATTGAGCTTGATATAGTAATGAGATTGATTTTAATAACAAACCACATACAAAATTGAAAGTATGTTTAGTCCCTAATGATCTATTGGTGTTGATAACAGAATGGTTAGGGAGACAAATGTCAGTTATTAAGTTTATCTCAGGACATTAGTCTTTCAATGTGTTTATATGGAGTTGGTTGACCCACTTCAAAAATGAAAAGGGTGTTAGCTTTTTTGAAGAATCAAAAAACTGGTGTTTTATTTATAAAGCGGCGCGAAAGCCTACTTCGAGGGTCATAGAAAACCGCACTATTAAAAGGAGTTGACGTGATTGCATAAGAATGGCAATCATGCAAAACATATATACAAACGCATCTCATTCTTTCCTCCAAGATAATGGGTTAAATCTCGAGTGCGAATTTTCAGAGGCCGAGCCCCTCAGGTTGGCTTATCTCGTCCGCTGAGGCTTGTCTCGTGATCCATTCCTGTCGGGAACGTGCCCCCCCCCCCCCCCCCCCTGTTCGTTCGGCAGGTTTAGGTGCTAGCGTTCGTAGGTGTACACTAGCAAAAAAAAAACTCGTGCGTTGCAGCGCGTACAAAATAAATCTAAGAGTTCATGCAATATTAGAGAGTTTACATGTCGTGGTGAAATATTGAGTTATATTTCCAAATCCGTCTTATCCCAAATTAAAATTTATACCTGCCTACTTCAAAGATATGATGACCTGATAGAAAGTAAAGAATTTACAATACTTGGCGCTTTTTCTGTTGATGCGTTGTGTCAACAATGGGGCACCTCCCCCCCCCCCCCCCCCCCCCCCCCCCCAACATGCCAACGCGGCCAATTCCCTGGACATCATCAGCGGGGCCCAATGGAGACATGATTGGGCATGCAGAGTTGTGAGAGAGATGGTGTAACGGAGGGGAGTAGACACGTAGAGATGGGGCATGAGAGGATGTGGTTGTCGTAGCCAAGACTACATGCCTCCGCCCACACACACCCAGCCAACACGGCAAAATGGAACATGACCAAAATGCACCGTTCTCGGACTTTCTTTCCTCTTCAAGTGATACTTTTGCAACCGAGCTCACATGAGCTCGGGTGAACAGTAAAAATACAGAAACATTTAAAAAAAATCAAAAAAACCTGATTTTTTAATGAAAAACTGTGACATTTTTTCTAACAACTTACAAAATTTCATCATGAAATCACGTTTTTGAAAGTCGTGACAAAAAAATCAAAATGGATACCTTGAAAATGCTACTTTCGAAAGCATTTTGAAACATTGTTTTTTTTTGCCACGACTTCCACAAATGTGATTTCAATCTCAAATTTTCCAAACTCTTAGAACATTTGTCAAAGTTTGCAATACAATAATTTAGATTATATTGAACATTTTCAAATGGTTTTCGAGTTACTGTTCACCCCGAGCTAATTTGAGCTCGGTTGTAGAAGGGTACTTTCGACTTTCTTCTCTATCTCACCAATGGTACCGGGATATTTATAGTGGAGGAATATAGTGATGGCCAGCAAGTTCCGGTGAGGGCGGAATATCTTCTCCATAATTAATAATATCTTTATCTAATATTTCACTCACATATATTTTAATTACTATATATATATATATAATGATAAATTTATTTGTGATATACGGTCAGCATGCACATTAAATTGTGGCAGTACGACAAATAATAGCCAAGAAATTGTTATCGGAGAGCAACATCTAAGATGTTCTAGTCAATGCAGCACAACATCTAGTAGCAGCAGTTCGTAAAAAAAACAGTAGGAACAACACCGATCTGTTGTCCACACATAGCTATTCCTCCACATCACTCAGCACTGCTCCGCCTCCATCTTCCTCCCCATGTTACCTCAACACCCAGCTCTGCTCCTACTCCTCCTCAGCTCCCTCCTACCAACGCCGGGTGGTGCTCCACCCCCAGCCATGATGGCCACCCGAGCTCCAGCCGCACCAACACGAGACGATGAAGTTGTCGCCATGTGCTCCCTATACCTCAATCTGCTCATGATTTGACCTCCCTATTACTCCCCAACGACACCAGCCCGTACTCCCTTTCCCTCCTCCACAGCCAAGTAACCACTACATTCTCCTCCATCCATCCTTGACCGTGGCGCCCAGATCAGGCACGGGTGCGCGCATCGACTGCCTGATCTGGTATGGATGTGTGCGGTAGTTCCTCCCTCCCCTGATCTTTCCTTGGCAAGCTCACATCTCCACCCAGTCCGCACCAGGAGACGCCGCGCTGCGTGTTGTAGCCACGGAGGTCGTCGATTGGGCAAAGGATGCCCAGTGGGAGGTGACCCGGGGCGAGGTGGAGTCAGCGAGGTGGCGTCGGTTGGGCCAAAATTGTTCTCCATAAGCAGCAATAGGGCACACAAAATTGATTATATCTTCCTCGTGTCTTACAATGGCGAGATTCGGGATAGATGGATCCGACACTGCAAGCACGTATCAGCCAGACCCTGATGGCGGCGAGCCGAGGTTGCCTACGGGCATCGGTGGGGAAGACATCCCCTGTTGTCTAAAGAAGATGAGGCCGACACTAGTAGAAAACGGACCTTTCATCCGGAGCTTTAGTCCCGGTCGGGTTTGGAATCGGGACTAATGTGACCATTAGTCCCGGTTCCAACGGACGGGGGCAGGGTCACCTGTAGTTCCGGTTCAAATGGGACTTTTAGTCCCGGTTGGTGTCACCAATCGGGACTAAAGGGTTCTGGCAGACTTGCAGCAGGGTGGGGCCCCTGTGATCCCCTTTAGTTCCGGTTGGTGATACCAACTGGGACTACAAATAGCCCTTTAGTCCCGGTTGGTGAAGATATCCCTATATATAGATGCTTCTTCCAGCCCGAGCCCAAGCTCCCCTTTCTCTCCTCTCTGTTTCCTTCCCCTAGCTCGAACTCATCATCCATTTTTGCCAAGATTTATGAAGATTGGAGGCACCCTATCGTTGTAAAAGGTTAGCAACTTCATCCTTTCATCTCTCATTGCTAGTTTAGCTCGTTTCATGATCTATAAGTATAGTGATTTGTGGGTTTTAGTTTGGGAGTAATTATGTGAGAGTTTATTTGATTTATATGCAATTTGAGCTCAAATTAACTTCTTGGTTTGCATATATGTAGGTGTGGTTTACTTAGTGCCTTCCCGTCCCCGTCCTCGTTCTCACTGCCGTCGATCGCCCGCGTCGTCCCATCGCCAGCACCACCTTGGTGAGCCTCTTGTTCTTATCCTTTTTGTAAAAAAACTTATTTAGATAGTTACTTGTATAATTTTCTTACCTGTATGATTGTTTGTTATATATAGTGCCATGGTTTTGATATCCGTCCCCGTCGGCCCTCGTACGGTTTATGATTCAGATGTGGTATATTATATTTTATAACTATTTTGTTTCATTCCGTGTTTATGACAATTATGCCCATCAAGTTGACATGGATATTTTTATCTACGAGGTATGTGAACCGGAAATTGTAACCGACCCTCTTGTTGAGAAGTTAAATTTAGTTGAAAAAGGAAACAATTATTTGAAAGAAAATTTGAAAAGAATTGAAGAAGAGAAGATGAAATTGGAGTTGTATGTTGCTGATGTCGTCGATGATCATAAGATCAAGATGGATGCAATGCGCTTGAAGATTAGAAGGATTAGAAAATATGCCATTAATAAAGAGGCTTGGTATCATTATGATGTTGGATCAATTATTGCCTTAGTTGCGATTTTGATCGCATTTGTTGTTGCATTTAAATGCTTTAGCTAGATAGTTGTATCTTGTTTTATGAGAATAAGTGTGTATGAACTTTATATATAAACTTGTATTAATTTGGTCGATTCGATGTTGTGTAATGAAGATGAGCCGACAATGGATGTACGATGACCGACGCTCTCCCCAGTTCATTAATGGCGTGCATAGTTTATTGCGTGCGGCTGAGGCAAACAAGAGGAAAGGTTTTACTGTGTGCGGCTGAGACAAACAAGAGGAAAGGTTTTATGTCTTGTCCATGTGGTGTCTGTAAGAATGATAGGAATTACTCTACCTCAAAAGTCCTTCACAGCCACCTGCTTCAATCCGGTTTCATGTCTGGCTATAACTGTTGGACCAAGCACGGAGAAAGAGGAGTTATAATGGAAGACAATGAAGAAGAAGAGGATGATGACAACTATCCTAGGTTCCCTGAATATGATGGTACTACAATGGGGGAAGAAGCTGAAGAAGAGGCATCAGATGAGCCCGCTGATGATCTTGGTCAGGCCATTGCTGATGCAAAGAGAAACTGCGCAAGTGAAAAGGAGAAGTTAAAGTTGCAGCGCATGTTAGAGGATCACAAAAAATTGTTGTACCCAAATTGGGAAGATGACAAGAAAAAGCTGGGTACCACACTGGAATTGCTGCAATGGAAGGCAGAGAATGGTGTATCTGACAAGGGATTTGAAAAGTTGCTGAAAATGTTAAAGAAGATGCTTCCAAAGGACAACGAATTGCCCGACAGTACGTACGAAGCAAAGAAGGCTGTCTGCCCTCTAGTATTAGAGGTGCAGAAGATACATGCATGCCCTAATGATTGCATGCTCTACCGCGGTGAGTACGAGAATTTGAATGCATGCCCGGTATGCAGTGCATTGCGCTCTAAGATCAGCCGCGATGACCCTGGTGATGTTGAGGGTGAGCGCCCCAGGAAGAGGATTCCTACCAAGGTGATGTGGTATGCTCCTATAATACCACGGTTGAAATGTGTGTTCCAAAACAAAGAGCATGCCAAGTTGTTGCGATGGCACAAAGAAGACCGTAAGAAAGACGGGATGTTGAGAGTACCCGCTAATGGGTCGCAGTGGAGAAAAATCGAGAGAGAGTGGCCAGATTTTGCAGATGACGGAAGGAACTTATGGTTTGGTATAAGTGCAGATGGCATAAACCCTTTTGGGGAGCAGAGCAGCAATCATAGCACCTAGCCTGTGACTCTATGTATCTATAACCTTCCTCCTTGGTTGTGCATGAAGCGAAAGTTCATTATGATGCCAACGCTCATCCAAGGCCCTAAGCAACCCGGCAACGACATTGATGTGTACCTAAGGCCATTAGTTGAAGACCATACTACTTCTATGGCCTGTCCCGGGGGGACACGATGGGGACCACTTAGTATTAGCGCGTGGTTCCTGCACCCGCACTACTACTACTCAATACCTGTAGCGCGGTCTTTTAGCCAATAGTAGCACGGCCCAGATAACACGCGTCACTATTAAGTGGTTGCCTATAGAGGTTTTCCTAGTAGTGTTTAATGTTTACATGGAAGATCCTTCCATTGACATAATTATTCAAACACTAGTGATAATTAGTTTAGAATATGTGGCTGAAGGCATAAGGGTGTTCTGTACTTGCAAACTAGGACAACCGACCATAATGAGTTTCCTTAGGCTGGGTAACCATGAATTTTGTTCAGTTTTGTAGTTATAACCATTCTGAAACATATCAGACACCTCAAGTGCAGAGCAACTCCAAATCTCCAGCACCCTTAAACTAGACTTCATCTCCCCCATAGAAGTACAATAACCTCTTTGTAAATATGGCATTCCATCTAAAACCTACTCCTCCAATGGCAGAATCAAGATTTCTCTTACTCTCTGCATGCTGCTAACTTCAACCATTTAAAAAATCGATGCGTGTCCAGAGTTGGAAGTACTCTCCATTCTCCGCAATCCACAAGATGAACCATATGCAATGACTTAAAGAAAGCAACATCCAATACTTGAAGATGGAAAATCATGCTCAAAACATGAGGCAAAGCCTTCTGCTCAGTAGTACCATCCTAAATTTTTAGATACCGAAGATGTCTATGATTTGCCCAGCTACATAGAAAGGAATTATAATCATGAGATGTTGCACACATATGCATCAAACACAAATTATGTATATTCAAAGACATCTTGGAATACTTTGAAGAAAAAGGAGTAATATTCCCCAATTAACACCAATGTCCTTAACTTTCTCGCTGATGCGACTATATGTTGAAAAAAAAATCAAACTTCTCACTACGAGGTATATTATCAGTCTGATCATCCCTCTGATATACACATATAGTTACTACAAATGGTGTAAAGTTGGCAAAATTTCATTGCATTGCAAACCATGCAAAGCTGCACATTCTGTTCTTGAAACAAGCCCTGCAAAATCGGCATCAGGCCATAAATAGCATAAAAAGTATGACATCCAAATTCAACCTGCTGAAAGAAGGCCAGGTTCACCAAGTGAGTAAGATAGTACCATCCCATCTCCTCCAAACTCTTATTTCAATGATCATGTTTCACAAATCCCTATGAAATCCAAACACTAACTAGCTGCTCAACAAGAAATCAATAGTTGTAGGGCAATATAGAATAATATGAGAATTATTTACACTTAACTATTCCGCAATTTAACTATTTTCTCTTATAATGTTCCTCTCTAATCCTATGTTCGTGATGAATGGGATTGATAAGTTGGCACCGTATCTACAATGACGGTCCAAACATTGGGCTCGGAGCGAGTTAAATTATGTATTATTTGTACTAAACTTTCATACTTATTTTGATTTATTATATAAAATTATAAATTTAACTATTATATTTTATTTATCCATAATTAATAATAATATTCTTTATATGAATTTCTAACATCTACCATTGAAAGATACACCATACACACACCATACTAAATGTAAATTGTATCATGTAGCCACAAAGTTTTGCTGTTTTCAAATAATATCTCTTAAATTATATGTTGGGATCCCTTAAACCCTAAAAATAAAGACGAATGAAATCGCATAGTGTCATCGATTATTATATGAAACTCATGTCAAATTATACTGTGTGTATTTGCGTTATGGTGCATATTTTTAATATTCTTAAATATCTCGAGACAAATGCATAAAGCATACAATTTTACGAATATACCAAGAGTGGTTTCTAGTGTAATAGCCACAGACAAATAGAATATACTATATAATGTTTTTATGAGGATATTATCACCTAATAGCTGGCATGATGCTTTAGCTGTGATCAAATGTGGTTACATGTTCATGTTGGTTCAATACTATGCTGGGCAAGTTGTGTCTAAATTGTGTTTGATATTGAAATGAGATTGATTTTAATAACCAACGAGATACAAAACTAGAAGTGCAATTAGTCCATAATGATATTTTGGCCTTGATGATAATGTGGTTAGTGAGCCTAGTGTCGGTTATTAAGTTTATCTCAGGACATTGGTATCTCGATGAGTTTATATGGAGTTAGTTGACCCCCACTTCAAAACAAAAATCTGGTTCTTCCGAAGACTCGAAGGTCTTATAGTTTTCTTTGGAGTCATAGGATAACCTCACTATTAAGAGGAGTTGAGGTGATTGCATAAGAATGGGGATCATGCAAAACATATATAACAAGGCATCACATTCTTACCGCAAAGATAATGGATCAAAACCCTCCTAATGTGACTGCATGAAAATTTTCTAAAAGTTGTGTGAACATTTTTTTTACATTGCATAAATATTTTTTAAATTCACTAAGAATATATTTTTAAAGTAGCTAATAAAATATATTTAGAGTATTTCAAAATATAAACAAAAATACAAAAGAAACAAAAAGAAAAAACAGACAAAGCAACTAACAATCAAATAAAGCAATGCGGTACTCGGTCGGCCAATAGCTCGTCGCTTGAGGAGAGGGGATGCTGATGGGAGCAACTATATGAGCAGCACTCCTTCGGGAGCCTCCCAAGGGTCACTCTGAGTTGCCACCACTTGGAGCGTTCTCAAACGCCGCCACGTGTCGCGCCCTGGGCGGTCCCTTGAGATTTTTTTTCGCACGCGTTTTCTGCTTTTTAGACGTATTTCCCGTTTTATTTTGGCTTTTCGGTTTTCCACCGGTCTTTCTTAGCTTTTGGACGAAAAATCACATTTTCTTTTTATTTTCTCCACTAAAACATGTGTTTTGTTTCCTTCCTCGACAAACACGGTTTTGCTTTCGCGAGAGGCAAGGCCATGCCTCTCAGAAACGAAAAAAATGTGTTTTCCTTCCTTGAGAGGTGCGGTTTTGCTTCCGCGAGATGCACGACCGTGCCTCTCCAAAACGGAAAAAAATGCATTTTTTTCTTCCTCGAGAGGCATGGTTTTTCTTCCGTAAGGGGCACGGATTTGCTTCAGCGATAGGCACAGTCATGCCTCTAGGAAATAGGAAAAACACGTTTTTCCTTTCTCGAGAGGCATGTTTTTTTGCTTTTTTTTTTACTTCTGTTTGTACATCCAAATATTCTAAATAAATACATTACAAAAATCACCGTACATAAAACATTTATAAAATGTTGACCAAGCATTTAAGAAAATGTTAATTGGGCATAGAGACAATCACGAATACCAAAAATGTATAATTTTTTTAGTATGAAACAATTTGAAGACTATATTAGAAAATGTATTAGAAAATACATTGTCAACATTAACATGCTTGAACTACTTCTACTGTGTGTCCCCAGGCTTGGTCAACATTTTTATTAATCATGTAATAGAAAATGTTAATATTATACTTAAAAAATGTTAATCATGTCTTTGAAACAGTTTAAAAGTGTGTATAGAAAAATATAGACAAAGTATACAATATAATTAATCTTATATTTTAAAATTTTAAAAATATGTATTAGAAAAAATGTTGACCATGTATTAAAAAATGTTGAATTTTTATTGAAAGAATGTTAAATGTTTATTATTAAACTTTAGTAGAAATAATACAAAAAATAAAGAATGAAAACCAGAAGAAACAAATAAAACCAAAAAAAGAATAAACCAAAGAAATGTAAATAAAAATAGAAGAGACAAATGCAGGAAAAATAAAAAACACCGATGAAAACCAAGAGAGAAAATAAAAAAAACAACGACAACCGAATAAGGAAACAAATAAAAATATAGCAAAAACAACAAAATCGGTGAAAACCGATGAAAAAGTAAATAAAACTGGGAAAAAGTGAAAGAAACGAAGGAAAAATAAGGAAAACGAAAAACAAACGAATTTGTTTTCGAAAAACCCAGGAACCAACCTACCAACCGAGCATGGCAAATGAATCAGCAAAAGGAAAGAAAGCAGATAGGCGCATTCGCTTAATGCGAGATATAATGCTAGCGTCGACAGAAATCGCTCACCGGCGCTAAATCTTCGCGGGCCAAAGCGGAGGCAGTCTCATTCAAGAAGGTTTCGGGCCAATTTACAAAAGATTCTTGAAGTTTCCATGTGGTTTCGCAAACGTTCCAGAATGATCTTTTAACCATTTTTTCCACAACAATTCTATATTTTTTATTTTACTTTCTGTGACAATATTTTATAATTCGTGGATATTTTTAAAATTCGCAACCACTTCTAAATATTGTAAACATTTTAATTCTAAAACCCTTTAATTTTCCACAAATATTTTCTTTGTTGTGAAGAGATTTTAAATTTGCGAAGAAGTTTTCAAATTTACGAACGTTTTTGAATAATTCCTAAACTTTTCAAATTCCTTAATATTTTCAAATTAGTGAACATTTTTTACAATTCCCGAATATTTATGGAATTAATAAACAAATATTAATATTATGAACATTTATTAAATTCTAGAACATATTTTCAAATTCATGATTTGTTTTTTAAATTTGCGAACTGTTTTGTCATCATGAATATGGTTTAATTCTGAACAATGTTGAAATCTTGATTTTTTTTTAAATTCAGTAAAAGTTATATCGAATTAAAATCCTTCCATTTAGTAGCAGCTTAGGATGGCATAGGCTTAACGTTAATGGCAAGGTTCAAAAGAGGAAAGGCTTGCGGTGGATACCTAGGCACCCAGAGACGAGGAATGGCGTAGCAAGCGACGAAATGCTTTGGGGAGTTGAAAATAAGTGTAGAACTGGAGATTTCCAAATAGGTCAACCTTTTAAATTGCCTGATGTATGCATGAGCAGGCAAGAGACAACGTGGCGAAGTGAAACATCTTAGTAGCCTAACATCTTGTAGGAAACATTTAATTTGTGAACAATTTTTGAATTCATGATTTTGTTTTGAAATGCCTTAATATTTTAAAAATTGCAAACATTTATCAAGTTTGTGAACAGTTTTCAAAATTTGATCTTTTTCCAAATTTACCAACATTTTTAACATGAAAATAATATGTATTCATGGATATCTAAAATTTGAAATTAAAGCGACCAAAATATTTTAAAAGCAAAGTGTAAAATATCAGAAAAATATGGACGGCTGGTGTGCCCTCGCTCGCTAGCGCCTTCTCCACTTGCTAGTTGAGGCCCATATAAGTGGGACGTGAGCGACGTGTGTTGTCGTGCTCGCTACGAGCGACACACATTAGAGCCCAACAGTTGGACCGACTAATTAGAGGGCGCCTTTTCTGTGGAACCCAACTCTCACTTTTGGTGAACCGGGAGCGCGCCACGTGGTGCGCTCAGTCATCATCCTGTGTCGCGTGCTGGTGCATCTTTGGAATTTCAGTGTTTTTAAAATTTTGAGCTTTGTTACTTTTTTTTACTTTTGCTAGGTTTCCCTAGGTTTTGATGGAAAATCTTTAATTTTTCAAAAAATAGTGTTTTTTCACGAGAAGCACAAAGCATAGTTATGCTTTCGTGAGAAGTACAATCCATGCTTTCACGAGAAGCACGGTTGGTGCTTTCTAGAAAGGGAAAACACAATGGTGCTTTCAAAAAAGGGGGAAAACTCAACAATTGTTTCCACGAGAAGCACCACTATGGTTCCCGAAAAGTACAAAAACACAGGCCTGCTTCCTAGAAAATATTGGAAAACACACCTGTGCTTCTGGGTTTCATCCTTTTCCAGTTTATATCTATTTTGACCAGTTTTTTATTTTCAGTTTTTGTCGGGTTCTGTTTTCCTATTTTTGTTTTCTCCCCTTGAAAAAAGTTCATCGAATTCTGTTAACACGGGATGTACTCCCTTTGTTTCTAAATATAAGTCTTTGTTGAAATTTCACTACAAACTACATATGGATGTATATAGACATACTTTACAGTATATATTCACTCATTTAGTTCCGTATAAAGCCCCTAGTGAAATCTTTAAAAAGACTAATATTTAGGAACGGAGGGAGTAGCTTCGAAGATGTCGACAAGAAATCTAATGATGAAAATGTTTTGTAATTTGGATTCATGATTCAAGAGATAAAATATTTTGAAAACCAAATCTACAGAAGAAAAAAAACTTTTAGGTTGGGGAATGACCTATGCAAAGAGTACTCTGTAATTAGCGACTCCACCGGACAATTTGCACTTTCCCGGGAAGGAGGGAGTAGCAGACAGGAGAGTTTCATGGGCCAGAGTGGGCTCGTTGAGAGGGCGGCCCATGTGAGAGTGGGACAAATACGAAATACGACACGAGTAGCAATCGTCTGAACGTCTCTCAAGTCTGCAGTCTGAACCCTTCCTCTTCCTGTTCCTCTGATCCCATGTCGTTTCATGGCTTTCCTCATTCACGATTACAAAAAAGGTGAGCCAGTGGTGGTGCCTTTTTGACTTTGGACGGCCGGAAAAGCAGTGGCCGGGACAAATGCGAGTACTGTTGTGAACCTTTCCTCTTCCTCTGAACCCCTCTCTGCCTTTTCTCACTCTCGCTCATTCACTCACTGCTGCTGCATCTAGCCATCCCCTCATAGTTGCTTCCGCCGGGATCTGCCCGATGGAGGCGGTGGAAGACGCCACGCTGGATCTGGAGCCTGCGATTGGGTGGCTTGCAGACACAATCCTTGCAAATCTCCCCGCCGGCGGCAAGCTGGAGTCATGGATCCGGCAAGCTGGCCTGTGGCCTCGGCAACGACATCGGGAAGCTCAAGTCCGAGGTCAAGGCTGTGGAGATGGTGTGCTCTGCTGTGCAGGGGAGGGCGGCCGGTAACAAGCCGCTGACCCGATCTCTGGCAGCCGTCAAGGAGCTGCTCTACGACGCCGACGATGTGGTCGACGAGCTGGACTGTTACAGGCTCCAGCAGCACGAGCTCCAACCTGGTAATTTTGTTATCTGCTGAATTGCTTGCTAATTGGCAGTTCCCTTTTTCTCTTTTTATTTACGCCAGGCACGATTATGCTGAATATCTGGTCCACTTTTTCCTCTGCCTGCATTAGAGACACTGCTCGCAACGGATGGACATGTTACGGTCCAAGGAATGGGTTCACTTTGACATCAGAGTCCGACGAAAAGGGACGGCCTGCCAAAGCAAGATGTAAGCGCTGTCAAATAGTGCTTATGTGCGATACCAGAAATGGGACATCAGTTTTGCGCAATCATCTCAAGAGCAAAGCTTGTCGCCAGAAACGTGGAGCAACGGACCCTTCTTCAAGGTACCTATATTATTTTTCTGCATCGCACCGGCACACTTTTGCAAGTCTTTTTAAATACGCATCTGCTTAATTAAGAGCATGTTAAGCTTCTCATTGCCAATCTATGATCTGTTTCTCATTGCAGCACTGCTGATGCTACTACGATTCCTACACCTCTGGCAGCTGGTAATTCGTCCAGCAGAAAAAGGATGAGAACCGGTCAGGAGTCAACAAACGTCGCCGCAGCTAACCCAAACGGTTCGAATAAGGATGCATTTTCTGAAGAGTTTTCTGGAAGGATACAAGACATCACTAGTCAGCTGCAAGGCAGGCGAGAGGCTATCACAGGGCTTCTCAAGATACTTGGGCCAGACTCTGGTGGTGCAAGTTCAAATCACTGTCAGAGTACTATCTCAGATCCACGCAGAAGAACATCAAGTCTTGTTCAAGGAAAAGTGTATGGGAGAGCTGCAGAGAAGAGATCCATCAAAAAGTCGATAGAAGAACACAAATCAACTGCCGGTGTAACTGTTCTGCCTATTGTAGGCATCGGAGGAATTGGGAAGACAGCTCTCGCTCAGCTCGTATACAATGATCCAGCTTTGGAAAGTCGATTTGATCACAAGATATGGATTTGGGTGTCTAAAAACTTTGACGAAATTAGACTCACAAGAGAGATGTTAGATTGCGTCTCCCAAGAAACACATGATGGCATGTGCAGCTTTCCCAAGCTTCAGGAGGTCTTGAAGGGTCATTTTCAATCAAAGCGGGTTCTACTCATATTAGATGATGTCTGGGAAGACATGGATGATTGCCGATGGAAGAAATTATTGACTCCTTTCAGTTCTGATGGTGCAAAGGGCAACATGATAATCATGACAACTAGAAAACCGTCAGTTGCCAAAAGGAAAGGTACAACTAGACCAATTAACTTAGATGGTTTGGGAAAGGACCATTTTTGGCAATTGTTTAAATCATGCGCGTTTGGTGACGAGAATTATGAAGCGCAGGCAAGTCTAAGTGACTTAGGACAGGAAATAGCACAAAAGTTAAAAGGGAACCCATTAGGAGCACAAACTGCCGGGGCACTATTAAGAGATCATCTTACTATGGATCATTGGAGTAACATTCTCAAGACCGAAGCTTGGAAATCCCTTAACCACACTGGTGGCATCATGGCTTCTTTGAAGCTTTCCTACGATGAGCTGACCTACTACCCTCTACGACAATGTTGCTCGTATTGTTCTATATTCCCATACAACTATAAGTTTCTTGCTGAGGAGCTAGTTCTTATTTGGATTTCACAGGGATATGTGAAGCGTGATCACTCAAGTAGGAGTTTGGAGGAGATTGGATGGTACTATCTGACAGACTTGGTGAACCTCGGCTTGTTTCAGCAGGTTGAAATAGAAAGTCCCTCTCTTGGTAGTCAAACTTACTATACTATGTGTGGCCTGATGCATGATTTTGCAAGGCTAGTTTCAAGAACTGAGTGCGCAACTTTGGATGGTTTGCAATGCAATGAATTTTTTCCAAATGTACACCACTTGGTCATAGTAACCAGTTCTAAATATTGGAGGGATTGTCAGACTGTGAACATACCTCGTAGTGAGAAGATTGAATTTTTCATGCAACATATAGTCGCATCTGTGAGAAAGTTGAGGACACTGGTGTTAATTGGGGAATATGACTCCTTTTTCTTCAAAGCATTCCAGGATGTATTTGAGAAAGCACATAATCTGCGTCTGCTGCAAATGTCTGCAACATCTGCTGATTTTAATTCCTTCCTGTGTAGCTTGGTAAATCCTACACATCTTCGGTATCTAAAACTTCAGGATGCTCATACTGAACAGAAGGCTTTGCCTCATGTCATGAGCAAGTTTTTCCATCTTCAGGTGTTGGATGCTGTTTTCTTTATGTCATTGCAAGCAATCCATAGATGGTGTGGCAGAGAATGGAGAATACTTCCATCTCTGGAAATGCTTCGGTTTCTTAAAAGGTTGAGGTTGAGCAACATGGGGGGAGTAAGAGTAGTATTGGTTCCATCATTGGAGGAGCTGGTTTTAGATGGAATGCCAGATTTACAGAGATGTTCCTGCACTTCCGTGGGCGATATGAAGTCTAGTTTAAGGGTGCTGGAGATCCGGAGATGCCCTGAACTTGAGGTTTTCGATCTGTTTCAGAAAGGTCATAACTATGAAATGGAGCATAAGTCATGGTTGCCCAGGCTGAGGAAACTCATTATGTGTGATTGTCATCATTTGCAAGTACAAACCCCCCTTCCACCTTCAGCCATATTTTCTGAACTATCAATTAACGAGGTTTCAACAATTATGACAGTGGAGGGATCTTCCATGGGAACATTCAAAATTAGCGGAAATAGAATTTGGGGTCTGCTTTTTGGTGAGTCGATGGCACTTGATGAGAAAACTTTGGCATTCCATAATCTTAAGGATATCAAATATTTAGAGATATCATCATGTGGAAACCTAACATCTATTCCATTCAAAGGTTTAAGTGAGCTCATCTCTTTAAAGAGTTTGAAAATATGGTACTGCGGAGAACTTTTCTCTTTAGATGATGTGCCAGAGCAGACCGATGAAGACATGATAACTGCAAACGATGCTGCTCTCCCAGCTCTTGAAAATCTTGATATTAGAGAATGTGGAATAACGGGGAAGTGGTTATCTCTGATGCTGCGACATTCGCCAACCCTGAAGGAGTTGAATTTATATGCATGCCCGTAGTTGAAACATTTGAAGATAGAAGAGGAAGGAAAGGTTCAATCAAACCTTCTCTCGGCTTCCTCGTCAGGGCATCTATCTGAAGCGTCAACAGGATATGCAGATGACACACGGTCAAGCTCAGTTGTAGATGGAGTCGTGCACATTCCGTTGAATCTCGAAAAGATAAGAATTGATCGATGCCCTCATCTAATATTTGACGGGAGTAGGGAAGGCCAAAAGAACGGCAGATGTCTCATCCCGCAATCACTTGAACATCTTGATTGGTATGATTATCCCCGAAAAGTTATGCGTCCCTGCTTTGTGGGTAATCTCACATGCCTCAAAAAGTTAGAAGTAAATAGCAAAAGTTTGGAATGTCTAAAGCTGGATTCCTGTACGGCCTTGGAAGAATTGGAAATTAGATGTTGTGAACTGCTCGTCGCATTACAGGGCATGCAATCGCTTGGAACCCTCAGGTCTTTGGTATTAAATCAGAACTCAATGTTGGAATCTCTACAGCTGCATTCCTGCACAGCGCTGGAACGTTTGGAAATTGGTTGGTGTAGTTCGCTCGTTGCACTAGAGGGCTTGCAATCCCTCGTGAACCTCAAGCATTTGGAAATACACAAGTCTCCTGCCTATGATTGCCTTACCGCACTGGAGAGTATTGAGCCAACTGAGGGGATTTCAAGTCATAGCAATGAGTTATTCTTCCCTGCACTGGAAACTCTCGTGATCGATGGCTTGTCTCCCCTTGACACGTCATTCTGCAAGGGCCTCACCTGCCTCCGAAGCCTAACACTTAGTTATTTGGATGCAACGAGGCTAACAGATGAGCAAGAGAGATCGCTTCTGCTCCTCGGGTCCCTGCAAGAGCTCCATTTTGAACGATGTGCCCTTCTCTATCTTCCTGCGGGGCTACGTGACATCCATTCACTCAAGACATTGAAGATCAAAGGGTGTCAAGACATCTCACTGCTTCCGAATGAGGGCATACCACCTTCGCTGGAAAAACTGGTAATCGACGAGTGCAGCGACAAGTTATCAGAAGGATGCAGATCGCTAGCAACAAGCAAGCTAGAGGTCAAAATTGATAGGTGCTATGTGGACTGACTACTGAGTTTCTTCTAAGGTATACTTCTACCATATACCCAGTTATTGTTTGACTAAACAACAAAATAGTACAATTATATGCTATTGGGGGGTTGCACAGGCCATTCCTGTCATGGGTCACCTGTTACAGTACTTATATTTGAATTGGGTGGAAATGCTAACGTATTTTTCTTGTGATATGAACAGGTTTGGTTTCACTTCAGAACCTCATCTTCAGGGCTCTGCTATATTCTTGCTGATGTTCTTAGCATGCCATTCTCGTTTTGGTTTCAGTGGACAGGAAATTTTTCATTTGTGAATTGTGAGTGAAGTGTTTGCAAATCCGGCTGAGGTCACCATATTTACTAAAACTTTATGTCAGCATATTTGTTATGTTCAGTGTTACAGCCGAGGTCTGGCTCTTTCTTTTTTTGACGAAATAGGGTTTCCCCCGCTTTATATTATAAAACAACTTCCACCGATCACAACGATATTGTTGGGGCAAACAACACATCAAGCAAAAAAAAAAAGACAACAACAGCAGCTCGACAAAGAATGGATGATCCGCCACCGTTGTGTCCTCCGGATTCTTCACACCGCACTCCAGGGCCCCGAAACGTCGCGTACGAAGCAGCACCTCCAAGAAGGAATGCCACGTCGATGACGCTACTGCCCGGACAGGTCCTAGGATTTCCCCGGCACGCGGAGGGGAGTGGGGGATGGGTGACACCGACGCCCTTCAGGAAGGAATGGTGGCACCCACATGCGCCACCGCGTCGGAGCCGGATGAACCGGCAAGGATTTCTCCCGTAACCCAAACACCACAACCCACCGGAACCGGAGCCAACCGGCCAGCTTGCCATCCGCCAACATACGCCACCAAGGTCTTGAGGTCATCCATGCCACCTCACTGATATCGCCAACACGAGGCCAAGAGGACGAAGGAAGGGAGCGCCAGGAATTGGGAGCGGCAGCACCGGAGCCGCGCGGGAGGGAACCACCTCCACCGCCGTCGTGCGGGAGGCCCGTGCCTCCAGCACCGTCGCGGTAGCCGGAGCATACCAGGCCTCCCGGGCCCGGCCGGGCCCAAAACGGGTCTGCAAAGCCCCAGCCACCACGCTGCAGCAGGCCGGTACCAACGCCGCCACCACCCACCATCCCCACGTCGCACCTTTGCCTCCCGGGAGCCACGCCGATGACCCGCCCTGCTGCCGGCCCGCCCTGACCCAGATGGGGCCCAAGGGGCCCAGATCTGGGCCGATCGGGCGCCACCAGATCGCGCCGCCGCCGCCAAGGTGCACCCCACGGTGCGCTCTGTCCCACGTCAGAGCGACACCCACGGGGGGAAGGGCCGGGGGCCGCCGCCGCCAGCGCCACCCGGGCCCGGCATGGCGCCGGCCGCCAGTGACGGCGGCGGGAAGGGAGGAGAGGGGGAGAAGGTTAGACGGGATGCGTCGGGGTCGCAGGCGTTCGCCCCCGCAGGCGACACGGTCGCGAGATGCCGGGGTTTGTCAACTGCTCGCCGCTTGCAGTGAAGAGTGCATCCCACCGTCGATTGAACTGATATGCAATGCAATCGAGACCTTGGAAGTCTTGATTAAGAAAGAAAGACTAACTTCCATCATCATATACTATATCACTAATCTTCCTAGAATTGAAGGCCTAACAATCAATTGATGTCTCCAATTGGAATTTGGTCATTTTGACCGGGTCAACAATTTCTCAAACCTTCTCATTTAATTTTTTTATAGAATACACTATGCTTCCTAATTTTTAAATCTTCACAATTAATTGAGGCTTCAGTTTAGACTTTGGTCACCTGATTTTGACCGGAACAATAAATTCTCAAGGAGCTCTTCTATTTAATTATTTTAGTTCTCTATGCTCCCTAATTTAAAGATTTTTCATTCGATTGAGGAATTCAATTTTGGATTTGATTTACGATTTTGATTGGACCAACGATTTTTCAAATCAATCAGCAGCAACTAGCCTATAAAAACATATCAATCCCTCACAGACTCCTATCACCCATAAAAAGCACCACCATGTGATACTATAGCACGAATATAGTACATGCAACCAACAATGAAAAAATATCCCCACATAAATATGGGTTGATTAACGGATAACACAGAATCACACCGCGAAAAAACCACCAAATAACCGCATTACAAATAAACGTAAAACACACTCCATCGTCTCCCCCACCGACCAAACTAAATACTCCATTAGTTTTAAAATATAAGGGTTATTAGTTTATTGGAAAGCCAAATTTCTTTAATTTTGATCAAGTTTAGAGTCAAAAATATTGACATCCATAATATTAAACAAAAAATAGGAAAATTCATTTCAGGATGAATCTAATAACACCGATTCGAAATTATGAATTTTGATATATTCTCTATAAATTTGATCAAACTTAAAGAGGTTTGACTTTTAAAAAAAGTAATACACCATATATTTTGAAATAGAGTGAGTAAAGAAATTTAACAATCCCAACAAATTCAACGACGCAGTAAAATGCGCACAACCCTTATAGTTCTGTCTAAACATGACTGAGAGCCCAAGACATGTCTCAGATGGTAAACTCGATCAGTACTGATGGAGCTCACCCACCTGGTGATTACAACTACAAATTAGGAAGTAATCATGTCACGAGTCACACTGTCAATTGAACTAATTACGTTGTCATATTGTTAAAATTGCTCAAAACGTGCGCCCCAGTAAGAGCATCTACAGCCGGACCCCTCATACCCCCCTCAAACGCCCGAACAGGACGTCCGGTCACTAACTGATCACAAAAAATCGACCCAGTCGGACCCCTCAAACGCCCGGACTGATCAACACCCCTTGTTGGAAATATACCCTAGAGGCAATAATAAAGTGGTTATTATCATATTTCCTTGTTCATGATAATCGTTTATTAGCCATGCTATAATTGTATTGATCGGAAACTCAGATACATGTGTGGATACATAGACAACACTGTGTCCCTAGTAAGCCTCTACTAGACTAGCTCGTTGATCAAAGATGGTTAAGGTTTCCTGACCATCGACATGAGTTGTCATTTGATAACAGGATAACATCATTAGGAGAATGATGTGATGGACAAGACCCAATTGTAATCATAGCATTTGATCGTACTAGTTTATTGCTACTGCTTTATCCATGTCAAGTATCTGTTCCTACGACCATGAGATCATACAACTCCCGGACACCGGAGGAATGCCTTGTGTGTATCAAACGTCACAACATAACTGGGTGACTATAAAGGTGCTCTACAGGTATCTCTGAGGGTGTCTGTTGGGTTGGCGTGAATCGAGACCGGGATTTGTCACTCCGTATGACGAAGAGGTATCTCTGGGCCCACTCGGTAATACAGCATCACAAGAAGCTTGCAAGCAATGTGACTAAGGAGTTAGTCACGGGATCTTTTATTACGGAACGAGTAAAGATACTTGCCGGTAACGATATTGAACTAGGTATGGAGATACCGACGATCGAATCTCGGGCAAGTAACATACCGATGGACAAAGGAAACTGCATACGGGATTGATTGAATCCTTGACATCGTGGTTCGACCGATAAAGATCTTCATAGAATATGTAGGACCAATATGGGCATCTAGGTCCCGCTATTGGTTATTGGCCGTAGAGGTGTCTCGGTCATGTCTGCATAGTTCTCGAACCCGCAGGGTCTGCACACTTAACGTTCGGTGACGATTTGGTATTGTTGAGTTATATATGTTGGTGACCGAAAGTTGTTCGGAGTCCCAGATGAGATCTCGGAAGTCACGAGGAGTTACAGAATGGTCCGGAGGTAAAGATTCATATACGGGAAGTTGGTATTCGGGCACCAGAATAGTTTCAGAGTTTGCCGGATTTCATCGGGAGTGCCGAAAAGGGTTCCAGGGGTCCACCGGGGAGGGCCACCTGCCCCGGAGGGCCCCATGGGCTAAGAGGGAGAAGCACCAGCCCCTGGTGGGCTGGGCACCCCGCCTCCCAAGGCCCATGCGGCCGAAAGGGCAAGGGCTGGCCTTGGGGTGGCCGCCGCCCCCCTGCCTTGGGGGGCAAGGCAGCCCCCCAGGCCGCCGCGCCCAACCCTAGGGGAAACCCTAGGGCGGCCGCCCCTCCCCCTTGCCCCTATATATATGTGAGGGGAGGGAGGGCAGCCAACACACAAGCCATGACGCAGCCCTCCCTCTCCCTCTAGATCGGTTTCTCCTCTAGTTCATCGCGGTAGCGCTTGGCAAAGCTCTGTCGGGACAGCTCCACCACCATCAACACCACGCCGTCGTGCTGCCGGAGAACTCGTCTACCTCTCTGCCCCCGCTTGCTGGATCAAGAAGGCGGAGACGTCATCGAGTTGTACGTGTATGAGGTGCCATCCATTCAGCGCTAGATCGGGATGGATCGTGATTGGATCGGGGGATGGATCGTGATTGGATCGCGAAGATGTTCGACTACATCAACCGCGTTTCTTAACGCTTCCCGCTTAGCGTTCTACAAGGGTATATAGATCCACTCTCCCTGTCGTTGCTGTTGCTCTCCATAAGATAGATCTTGGGTGTTCGTAGGAAATTTATTTGTTTCCCATGCAACGTTCCCCAACAGTGGTATCAGAGCTAGGTCTATGCGTAGATAAAATGCACGAATAGAACACAAAAGAGTTTTTGGGCGTTGATGTTCAGATTGCTTACTTCCTTAGTCTTATCTTGATTCAGCGGTATTGTGGGATGAAGCGGCCCGGACCAACCTTACTCGTCCACGCACGAGAGACCGGTTACATCGACTGACATGCAACTTGTTGTATAAAGATGGCTGGCGGGTGTCTGTCTCTCTCACTTTAGTTGAATCGGATTCGACAGAGGCAGTCGTTGTAGAAGTTTAAATAGCAACTTGAATATCACCGTTGTGGCTTTGTGTAGGTAAGAACGGTTCTTACTAGTTGCCCATAGCAGCCACGTAAAAACTTGCAACAACAAAGTAGAAGACGTCTAACTTGTTTTTGCAGGGCATGTTGTGATGTGATATGGCCAAGACGTGATTTGATATATGTGATGTATGAGATGATCATGTTTTGTAATAGTTATCACGACTTGCATGTCGATGAGTACGGCAACCGGCAGGAGCCATAGGGTTGTCTTTAATTATTTTCGCCATTTTTGCTTTACTTTATCGCTATGAGTTAGCAATAGTTGTAGAAGCAATAGTTGGCGTGGGAACCACATGACGACACGATGATGGAGATCATGGTGTCATGCCGGTGATGATGGAGATCATGTTGGTGCTTTGGAGATGGAAATCACAAGCACAAGACGATGATGGCCATATCATGTCACTTATATGATTTGCATGTGATGTTAATCCTTTTATGCATTTTATTTTGCTTAGGACGACGGTAGCATTATAAGATGATCCCTCACTAAAATTTTATAATAAAATTGTGTTCTCCCCAAGTATGCACCGTTGCGAAGGTTTGTCGTTTCGAAGCACCTCGTGATGATCGGATGTGATAGACTCTACGTTCGCATACAATGGGTGTAAGCCAGATTTACACATGCAGAATACTTGGGTTAACCTTGATGAGCCTAGCATGTACATACATGGCCTCGGAACACAGCAGACCGAAAGGTCGAACATGAGTCATATAGTAGATATGATCAACATGGAGATGTTCACCATTGAAACCACCTCATCTCACATGATGATCGGACTTGGGTTGGTGGATTTTGATCATGTCACACTTAGACAACCTGAGGGATGTTGATTTGAGTGGGAGTTCGTTAGTAATTTGATTAACTGAACCAATTGTCATGAACATAGTCTAAGTTTTCTTTGCAAATTATGTTGTAGATCAATAGCTCACGCTATAGCTCCCCTATATTTTGATATGTTCCTAGAGAAAAACTAAGTTGAAAGTGTTGGGAGACGTAGTAGTAAATCAAAAAATTTCCTACGTGTTCACCAAGATCTATCTATGGAGAAACCAGCAACGAGTAAGGGGAGAGTGCATCTTCATACCTTTGAAGATCGCAAAGCAGAAGTGTTACAAGAACGCGGTTGGTGGAGTCGTACTCGCAGCGATTCAGATCGCGGTCGATTCCGATCTAAGCGCCGAACAACGGCGCCTCCGCGTTCAACACACATGCAGCCCGGTGACGTCTCCTACGCCTTGATCCAGCAAGGAGGAAGGAGAGGTTGAGGGAGAGCTCCAGCAGCACGACGGCGTGGTGGCGGTGGAGCTGCGTGGTTTTCCGGCAGGGCTTCGCCAAGCACTACGGAGGAGGAGGAAGGTGTAGGAGGGGGATGGCCGCGCCAGGGGCTGAGGTGAGGCCTCCCTCCCACCCCTCCACTATTTATAGGCTGAGGGGGAGAGGGGGCCGGCCCCCTAGATCCCATCTAGGGTTGGGGCGGCGGCCAAAGGGGGGAGGAGTGCCTCCCAAGTCAAGTGGAGGCCCTCCCCCTTAGGGTTTCCCCTCTCCCATGCGCATGGGCCTTAGGGGGGCTGGTGCCCCAGGCCCATTAAGGCTAGGGCGCCCCCTTACAGCCCATGCTGCTGTATTGGACGTGGTGGAACCTTTCCCGGACCTCCGGACCCCTCCGGAATCCTCCGGAACCTTCTGGAAGCTTCCCGGTACAATACCGGAAAAACCCGAACTTTTTCCGGAACCCCAATAACAACTTCCTATATATAAATCTTTACCTCCGGACCATTCCGGAGCTCCTCGTGACGTCCGGGATCTCATCCGGGACTCCGAACAACCTTCGGTAACCACGTACACTATTTCCCTATAACCCTAGCGTCATCGAACCTTAAGTGTGTAGACCCTACGGGTTCGGGAGGCACGTAGACATGACCGAGACACCTCTCTGGTCAATAACCAATAGCGGGATCTGGATACCCATGTTGGCTCCCACATGCTCCACGATGATCTCATCGGATGAACCACGATGTCGGGGATTCAATCAATCCCGTATACAATTCCCTTTGTCTACCGGTATGATACTTGCCCGAGATTCGATCGTCGGTATCCCTATACCTTGTTCAATCTCGTTACCGGCAAGTCTCTTTACTCGTTCTGTAACACATCATCCCGTGGCTAACTCCTTAGTCACATTGAGCTCATTATGATGATGTCTTACCGAGTGGGCCCAGAGATACCTCTCCATCATATGGAGTGACAAATCCCAGTCTCGATTCGTGCCAACCCAACAGATACTTTCGGAGATACCCGTAGTTTACCTTTATAGCCACCCAGTTACGTTGTGACATTTGGCACACCCAAAGTATTCCTACGGTATCCGGGAGTTGCACAATCTCATGGTCTAAGGAAACGATACTTGACATTGGAAAAGCTTTAGCAGACGAACTACACGATCTTGTGCTATGCTTAGGATTGGGTCTTGTCCATCACATCATTCTCCTAATGATGTGATCCCGTTATCAACGACATCCAATGTCCATGGTCATGAAACCGTGACCATCTATTGATCAACGAGCTAGCCAACTAGAGGCTCACTAGGGACATGTTATGGTCTATGTATTCACACATGTATTACGGTTTCCGGTTAACACAATTATAGCATGAACAATAGACAATTATCATGAACAAGGAAATACAATAATAACCATTTTATTATTGCCTCTAGGGCATATTTCCAACAGTCTCCCACTTGCACTAGAGTCAATAATCTAGTTACATTGTGATGAATCGAACACCCATAGCATTCTGGTGTTGATCATGTTTTGCTCGTGAGAGAGGTTTAGTCAACGGATCTGCGACATTCAGATCCGTAGGCACTTTACAAATTTCTATATCTCCCTCCTGAAAGTAATCACGGATGGAGTTGAAGCAGCGCTTGATGTGTCTTGTCTTCTTGTGAAACCTGGGCTCCTTCGCAAGGGCAATAGCTCCAGTGTTGTCACATAATAGAGTCATCGGGCCCGACGCATTGGGAATTACTCCTAGGTCGGTGATGAACTCCTTCATCCAGACTCCTTCCTTTGCTGCTTCCGAAGCAGCTATGTACTCCGCTTCACATGTAGATGCCGCCAGGACGCTTTGCTTGCTGCTGCACCAGCTGACTGCCGCTCCATTCAAAATATACACGTATCCGGTTTGTGACTTGGAGTCGTCCGGATCTGTGTCGAAGCTAGCATCGACGTAACCCTTTACGACGAGCTCTTCGGCACCTCCATATACGAGAAACATGTCCTTTGTCCTTTTCAGGTACTTCAGGATATTCTTGACCGCCGTCCAGTGTTCCGCTCCGGGATCACTTTGGTACCTCCCTACCAAACTTATGGCAAGGTTCACATCAGGTCTGGTACACAGCATGGCATACATAATAGAGCCTATGGCTGAAGCATAGGGGATGACACTCATCTCTTCTCTATCCTTTGCCGTGGTCGGGCATTGAGTCGCACTCAATCTCACACCCTGTAACACAGGCAAGAACCCCTTCTTGGACTGATCCATATTGAACTTCTTCAATATCTTTTCAAGGTATGTGCTTTGTGAAAGACCTATGAGGCGTCTCGATCTATCTCTATAGATCTTAATACCTAATATGTAAGCAGCTTCTCCAAGGTCCTTCATTGAAAAACATTTATTCAAGTAGGCCTTTACACTTTCCAAAAGTTCTATATCATTTCCCATCAGGAATATGTCATCCACATATAATATGAGAAATGCTATAGAGCTCCCACTCACTTTCTTGTAAATACAGGGTTCTCCATAAACCTGCATAAACCCAAACGCTTTAATCACCTCATTAAAGCGGATGTTCCAACTCCGAGATGCTTGCACCAGCCCATAGATGGAGCGCTGGAGCTTGCATACTTTGTTAGCATCTTTAGGATCGACAAAACCTTCCGGCTGCATCATATACAGTTCTTCCTTAAGGAAGCCATTAAGGAATGCTGTTTTGACGTCCATTTGCCAGATCTCATAATCATAAAATGCGGCAATTGCTAACATGATTCGGACAGACTTCAGCATCGCTACGGGTGAGAAAGTCTCATCGTAGTCAACTCCTTGAACTTGTCGATAACCCTTAGCGACAAGCCGAGCCTTATAGACGGTCACATTACCATCCGCGTCAGTCTTCTTCTTAAAGATCCATTTATTTTCAATGGCTCGCTTATTCTCAGGCAAGTCCACCAAAGTCCACACTTTGTTCTCATACATGGATCCTATCTCGGATTTCATGGCTTCAAGCCATTTGTTGGAATCCGGGCCCGCCATCGCTTCTTCATAATTCGAAGGTTCACTGTTGTCCAACAACATGATCTCCAGGACAGGGTTGCCGTACCACTCTGGTGCGGAATGTGTCCTAGTGGACCTTCGACGTTCAATAGTAACTTGATCTGAAGTTTCATGATCATCATCATTAACTTCCTCTCCAGCCGGTGTAGGCTCCACAGAAACAACTTCCAGTGTTGCGCTACCCTCCGGTTCGAGTGGAGGTACAATTACCTCATCAAGTTCTATTTTCCTCCCACTTACTTCTTTCGAGAGAAACTCTTTCTCGAGAAAGGATCCATTCTTGGCAACAAAGACTTTGCCTTCGGATCTGAGGTAGAAGGTATACCCAATAGTCTCTTTGGGATATCCTATGAAGACGCACTTTTCCGCTTTGGGTTCGAGCTTCTCAGGTTGAAGTTTCTTCACATAAGCATCGCATCCCCAAACTTTTAGAAACGACAGCTTAGGTTTCTTTCCAAACCATAATTCATACGGTGTCGTCTCAACGGACTTTGACGGTGCCCTATTTAAAGTGAATGCGGCAGTCTCTAATGCATATCCCCAAAATGATAGCGGTAAGTCGGTAAGAGACATCATAGATCGCACCATATCCAATAGAGTGCGATTACGACGTTCAGACACACCATTTCGCTGAGGTGTGCCAGGCGGCGTGAGTTGTGAAACAATTCCACATTTCCTTAGGTGCGTGCCAAACTCGTGACTTAAATATTCTCCGCCACGATCATATCGTAGGTATTTTATTTTTCTGTCACGTTGATTCTCTACCTCACTCTGAAATTCCTTGAACTTTTCAAAGGTTTCAGACTTGTGTTTCATTAAGTAGACATACCCATATCTGCTCAAGTCATCAGTGAGGGTGAGAACATAACGGTAGCCACCGCGAGCCTCGACGCTCATTGGACCGCATACATCGGTATGTATTATCTCCAACAAGTCAGTCGCTCGCTCCATTGTTCCAGAGAACGGAGTCTTGGTCATCTTGCCCATGAGGCATGGTTCGCACGTGTCAAATGATTCGAAATCAAGAGACTCCAAAAGTCCATCAGCATGGAGCTTCTTCATACGTTTGACACCAATATGACCAAGGCGGCAGTGCCACATGTAAGTGGGACTATCGTTATCAACCTTACACTTTTTGGTACTCACACTATGGACATGTGTAACATCACGTTCGAGATTCATCAAAAATAAACCATTGACCAGCGGGGCATGACCATAAAACATTTCTCTCATATAAATAGAACAACCATTATTCTCAGATTTAAATGAGTAGCCATCTCGCATCAAACGAGATCCAGATACAATGTTCATGCTCAAAGCTGGTACTAAATAACAATTATTGAGGTTTAAAACTAATCCCGAAGGTAGATGTAGAGGTAGCGTGCCGACGGCGATCACATCGACCTTGGAACCATTCCCGACGCGCATCGTCACCTCGTCCTTTGCCAGTCTCCGCTTATTCCGCAGCTCCTGCTTGGAGTTACAAATGTGAGCAACTGCACCGGTATCAAATACCCAGGAGCTACTACGAGCGCTGGTTAGGTACACATCAATAACAAGTATATCACATATACCTTTAACGTTGCCGGCCTTCTTATCCGCTAAGTTCTTGGGGCAGTTCCGCTTCCAGTGACCGGTACCCTTGCAATAAAAGCACTCAGTCTCAGGCTTGGGTCCATTCTTGTTCTTCTTCCCGGCAACTTGCTTACCGGACGCGGCAACAGCTTTGCCGTCCTTCTTGAAGTTCTTCTTACCCTTGCCTTTCTTGAAACTAGTGGTCTTATTCACCATCAACACTTGATGCTCCTTTTTGATCTTGACCTCCGCTGATTTCAGCATCGAGTACAACTCAGGAATGGACTTCTCCATACCCTGCATGTTGTAGTTCATCACAAAGCTCTTGTAGCTAGGTGGAAGCCACTGGAGGATTCTGTCAATGACCGAGTCATCCGGGAGATTAACTCCCAGTTGAGTCAAGCGGTTGTGTAACCCAGACATTTTGAGTATGTGCTCACTGACAGAACTATTCTCCTCCATCTTACAGCTGAAGAACTTGTCAGAGACGTCATATCTCTCGACCCGGGCATGAGCTTGGAAAACCAGTTTCAGCTCTTGGAACATCTCATATGCTCCGTGTTGCTCAAAACGCTTTTGGAGCCCCGGTTCTAGACTGTAAAGCATGCCACACTGGACAAGGGAGTAATCATCGCAGCGTGACTGCCAAGCATTCGTAACGTCTTGGTCTGCTGGGAAAATGGGTGGGTCACCTAGCGGTGCATCAAGGACATACAATCTCTTGGAAGCTATGAGGATGATCCTCAAGCTACGGACCCAGTCCGCATAGTTGCTTCCATCACCTTTCAGCTTGGTTTTCTCTAGGAACGCGTTGAAGTTGAGGGTGACATTAGCGTTGGCCATTGGATCTACAATATAGATTGTAATGACATTTTTAGACTAAGTTCATGATAATTAAGTTCACATAATCAAATTATTTAATGAACTCCCACTTAGATAGACATCTCTCCAGTCATCCAAGTGATACATGATCCATGTCAACTAGCCCGTGTCCGATCATCACGTGAGACGGACTAGTCATCCATGGTGAACATCTCCATGTTGATCGCATCTACTATACGACTCATGTTCGACCTTTCGGTCTTCCGTGTTCCGAGGCCATGTCTGTACATGCTAGGCTCGTCAAGTCAACCTAAGTGTTTCGCGTGTGTAAATCTGGCTTACACCCGTTGTATGCGAACGATAGAACCTATCACACCCGATGATCACGAGGTGCTTCGGAACAACGATCCTTAGCAACGGTGCACAGTTAGGGTGAACACTTCTCTTGAAATTTTATTGAGAGATCATCTTATTTACTACCGTCGTTCTAAGCAAATAAGATGTAAACATGATAAACATCACATGCAATCAATATAGTGACATGATATGGCCAATATCATCTTACTCCTTTGATCTCCATCTTCGGGGCACCATGATCATCACTGTCACCGGCATGACACCATGATCTCCATCATCATGATCTCCATCATCGTGTCTTCATGAAGTTGTCTCGCCAACTATTACTTCTACTACTATGGCTAACGTTTAGCAATAAAGTAAAGTAATTACATGGCGTTTATGATTGACACGCAGGTCATACAATAAAATAAGACAACTCCTATGGCTCCTGCCGGTTGTCATACTCATCGACATGCAAGTCGTGAATCCTATTACAAGAACATGATCAATCTCATACATCACAATGCATCACATCACATCCTTTGGCCATATCACATCACAAGGCATATGCTGCAAAAACAAGTTAGACGTCCTCTAATTTGTAGTTGCAAGTTTTTACGTGGCTGCTATAGGTTTCTAGCAAGAACGTTTCTTACCTACGCCAAAACCACAACGTGATATGCCAATTGCTATTTACCCTTCATAAGGACCCTTTTCATCGAATCCAATCCGACTAAGGTGGGAGATACAGACACCCGCTAGCCACCTTATGCAACAAGTGCATGTCAGGCGGTGGAACCGGTCTCACGTAAGAGTACGTGTAAAGTTGGTCCGGGCCGCTTCATCCCACAATACCGCCGAATCAAGATAAGACTAGTAACGGCAAGCAAATTAACAAGATCGACGCCCACAACAACTTGTGTTCTACTCGTGCATAGATTCTACGCATAGACCTAGCTCATGATGCCACTGTTGGGAGACGTAGTAGTAAATCAAAAATTTTCCTACGTGTTCACCAAGATCTATCTATGGAGAAACCAGCAACGAGTAAGGGGAGAGTGCATCTTCATACCTTTGAAGATCGCAAAGCGGAAGCGTTACAAGAACGCGGTTGGTGGAGTCGTACTCGCAGCGATTCAGATCGCGGTCGATTCCGATCTAAGCGCCGAACAACGGCGCCTCCGCGTTCAACACACGTGCAGCCCGGTGACGTCTCCTACGCCTTGATCCAGCAAGGAGGAAGGAGAGGTTGAGGGAGAGCTCCGGCAGCACGACGGCGTGGTGGCGGTGGAGCTGCGTGGTTTTCCGGCAGGGCTTCGCCAAGCACTACGGAGGAGGAGGAAGGTGTAGGAGGGGGATGGCTGCGCCAGGGGCTGAGGTGAGGCCTCCCTCCCACCCCTCCACTATTTATAGGCTGAGGGGGAGAGGGGGCCGGCCCCCTAGATCCCATCTAGGGTTGGGGCGGCGGCCAAAGGGGGGAGGAGTGCCTCCCAAGTCAAGTGGAGGCCCTCCCCCTTAGGGTTTCCCCTCTCCCATGCGCATGGGCCTTAGGGGGGCTGGTGCCACAGGCCCATTAAGGCTAGGGCGCCCCCTTACAGCCCATGCTGCTGTATTGGACGTGGTGGAACCTTTCCCGGACCTCCGGACCCCTCCGGAATCCTCCGGAACCTTCTGGAAGCTTCCCGGTACAATACCGGAAAAACCCGAACTTTTTCCGGAACCCCAATAACAACTTCCTATATATAAATCTTTACCTCCGGACCATTCCGGAGCTCCTCGTGATGTCCGGGATCTCATCCGGGACTCCGAACAACCTTCGGTAACCACGTACACTATTTCCCTATAACCCTAGCGTCATCGAACCTTAAGTGTGTAGACCCTACGGGTTCGGGAGGCACGTAGACATGACCGAGACACCTCTCTGGTCAATAACCAACAGCGGGATCTGGATACCCATGTTGGCTCCCACATGCTCCACGATGATCTCATCGGATGAACCACGATGTCGGGGATTCAATCAATCCCGTATACAATTCCCTTTGTCTACCGGTATGATACTTGCCCGAGATTCGATCGTCGGTATCCCTATACCTTGTTCAATCTCGTTACCGGCAAGTCTCTTTACTCGTTCTGTAACACATCATCCCATGGCTAACTCCTTAGTCACATTGAGCTCATTATGATGATGTCTTACCGAGTGGGCCCAGAGATACCTCTCCGTCATACGGAGTGACAAATCCCAGTCTCAATTCGTGCCAACCCAACAGATACTTTCGGAGATACCCGTAGTTTACCTTTATAGCCACCCAGTTACGTTGTGACGTTTGGCACACCCAAAGTATTCCTACGGTATCCGGGAGTTGCACAATCTCATGGTCTAAGGAAACGATACTTGACATTGGAAAAGCTTTAGCAGACGAAATACACGATCTTGTGCTATGCTTAGGATTGGGTCTTGTCCATCACATCATTCTCCTAATGATGTGATCCCGTTATCAACGACATCCAATGCCCATGGTCATGAAACCGTGACCATCTATTGATCAACGAGCTAGCCAACTAGAGGCTCACTAGGGACATGTTATGGTCTATGTATTCACACATGTATTACGGTTTCCGGTTAACACAATTATAGCATGAACAATAGACAATTATCATGAACAAGGAAATACAATAATAACCATTTTATTATTGCCTCTAGGGCATATTTCCAACAGAAAGATGGTAGTAGAAATTATGCGGACTAGGTCCGTAAACTGAGGATTGTACTCATTGCTACACAGAAGGCTTATGTCCTTGATGCACCGCTCGGTGCGCCACCCCCTCAAGCATCGTTTGTGGGTGTTGAGAACATCAGACATACATGTTTTTGATGACTACTTGACAGTTCAGTGTGTCATGCTTTATGACTTAGAATTGGGGCTCCAAAGACGTTTTGAACGTCACGGAGCATATGAGATGTTCCAAGAGCTGAAATTGGGATTTCGGGCTCATGCCCGTGTTGAGAGGTATGAGACCTCCAACAAGATTCTTTGCCTGCAAGACGAAGGAGAATAGCTCAATCGGTGTGCATGTGCTTAGATTGTCTGGGTGCTACAATTGCTTGAATCAAGTGGGAGTTGACCTTCCAGATAAGATAGTGATTGACATAATTCTCCAAGTCACTGTCACCAAGATACTAGAGCTTCGTGATGAACTATAACATGCCCGGGATGGAGAAAATGATCCCTGGGCTATTCTCGATGTTATACACCGCGAAAGGTAGAAATCAAGAAGAAGCATCAAGTGTTGATGGTTAGTGAAACCACTAGTTTCAAGAAGGATAAGGGCAGGAAGGGAAACTTCGAGGATGACAAGCCAGTTGTCGCTCGAGTGAAGAAACCCAAGGTTGAACCCAAACCCGAGACTGAGTGCTTCTGTTATGAAGGGAATGGCCACTCAAAGCGGAACTACCCCAGATACTTGGCAGATAAGGAGGCTGGTAATGTCAACAAAAGTATATTTGATATAAAAGTTATTGACGTGTGCCTTACTAGTGCTCGTTGTAGCTCTTGGGTATTTGATACCGGTCTAGTTGCTGATATTAGTAACTCGAAGCAGAAGTTGCGGGAAAAACGGAGACTAGCTAAGGGCGAGGTGACGGTGTGTGTTGGAAGTGTTTCCAAGGTTGATGTGATCACCATCGCACGCTCCATCTACTTTCGGGATTAATGGTAAACCTAAATAAATATTATTTGGTGTCTGCATTGAGCATGAACATTATATTGATTTTGTTTATTGCAATACAGTTATTCATTTAAGTCAGAGAATAATGGTTATTCTGTTTACATGAATAATACCTTCTATGGTCATGCACCCAATGTGAATGGTTTATTGAATCTCGATCGTAGTGATACACATGTTCATAATATTGATGCCAAAAGATGCACAGTTAATAATGATAGTACCACATACTTGTGGCACTGCCGCTAAGGTCATATTGGTGTAAAGCGCATGAAGAAACTCCATGCTGATGGATCTTTGGACTCACTCAATTTCGAATCGCTTGAGACATGCGAACCATGCCTCATGGGCAAGATGAATAAGACCCCATTTTCCGGTACGATGGATACTGGAATATTTACTTGATGAATCACAAGTCTGAAACTTTTGAAAGGTTCAAGCAATTTCAGAGTGAAGTTGAAGATCATCGTGACAAGAAGATTGAATGTCTACGATATGATCGTGGAGGTGAATATCTGAGTTACGAGTTTTGGTATACATTTAAGACAATGTGGAAGTTGTTTCAGAACTCATGCCACCTGGAACACCACAATGTAATGGTGTGTCCGAACATCGTAGCCGTACTCTATTGGAGATGGTGCGGTCTATGATGTCTCTTACCGATTTGCCACTATCGTTTCGGGGTTATGCATTAGAGACAACTACATTCACTTTAAATAGGGAACCATATAAATCCTTGAGATGACACCGTATGAATTATGGTTTGGCAGAAACCTAAGCTGTCGTTTCTTAGATTTTGGGAATGCGACACTTATGTCTGATAAGCTCGAACCCAAAGCGGAAAAATGCATCTTCATAAGATACCCTAAAGCAACAATTGGGTATACCTTCTATCACAGATCCGAAGCCAAGGTATTTGTTGCCAAGAATGGATCCTTTCCAGAGAAGGACGTTCTCTCGAAAGAAGTGAGTGGGGGGAAGGTAGAACTTGATAAGGTTATCGAACCTTCACTTGAATTGGAAAAGTAGCGCGGAACAGAAAGGTGTTCCTGTGATGCGTAAACCAATTGAAGAGGAAGCTAATGATGATGATCATGAAACTTCGGATCAAGTTACTATCGAACCTCGTAGGTCGACAAGGACACATACTGCCCCGAGCGATTCGGTGATCCTGTCTTGAAGGTCATGTTGTTAGACAATAGTGAACCTACGAGTTATGAAGAAGCAATGGTGGGCCCGGATTCCAAAAAATGGCTAGGAGCCATGAAATCCGAGATAGGATCCATGTATGAAAGCCAAGTATGGACTTTGGTAGACTTGCCCGAAGAACGGCAGGCCGTTAAGTACAAATGGACCTTTAAGAAGAAGACAAACACTGATGGTAAATGTCACCATTTATAAAGCTCGACTTGTCGCAAAAAAGTTTCCGACAAGTTCAAGGAGTTGACTACGACGAGACTTTCTCACCTGTAGCGATGCTAAAGTCTGTTGGAATTATGTTAGCAGTTGCTACATTTTTCGATTATGAAATCTAGCAGATGGATGTCAAAACATCGGTTCCTCAATGGTTTCCTTGAGGAAAGGTTGTATGTGATACAACCGGAAGTTTTTGTCGATCCTAAGGATGCTAAAAGGTATGCGAGCTCCAACGATCCTTAAATGGACTGGTGCAAGCATCTCGGAGTTGGAATGTTCGCTTTGATGTGTTGATCAAAGCTTTTTGGGTTTATGCAAAGTTTATAAGAAACTTGTATTTACAATAAAGTGAGTGGGAGCACTATAGAATTTTTTATAAGTATATGTGGTTGACATATTGTTGATCAGAAATAATGTAGAATTTCTGGAAAGCATGAAGGGTTGTTTGAAATGATTTTTTCAAAGGAAGTCCTAGATAAAGCTACTTAAATATTGGGCATCAAGATCTATAGAGATAGATCAAGACACTTGATAAAACTTTCAATGAATACATACCTTGACAAGATTTTGAAGGAGTTCAAAATAGATCAGTCAAAGAAGGAGTTCTTGGCTGTATTGTAAGGTGTGAATTTGAGTAAGACTCAAAGCTCGACCACGGCAGAAGAAAGAGAAAGGACGAAGGTCGTCCCCTATGCCTTAGCCGGAGGCTCTATAGTATGCCATGCTGTGTACCGCACCTGGTGTGTGCCTTGCCATGAGTCTGTCAAGGGGTACAAGAGTGATCCAGGAGTGGATCACTGGACAGCGGTTAAAATTATCCTTAGTAACTAGAGGACTAAGGAAATGTTTCTCGATTATGGAGGTGATAAAGAGTTCGGCGTAAAGGGTTACGTCGATGCAAGCTTTGACACCAATCCGGATGACTCTGAGTAGCAATCCGGATACGTATAGTGAAGCAGTCATTTGGAATAGCTCCAAGTGGAGCGTGGTAGCAGCATCTACAATATGACATAGAGATTTGCAAAGTACACACGGATCAGAATGTTGCAGACCCGTTGACTAAAACCTCTCTCACAAGCAAAACATGATAAAACCCCAGAACTCATTGGGTATTGATCACATGGTGACGCGAACTAGATTATTGACTCTAGAGCAAGTGGGAGACTGTTAGAAATATGCCCTAGAGGCAATAATAAAGTGGTTATTATCATATTTACTTGTTCATGATAATCGTTTATTATCCATGCTATAATTGTATTGATCGGAAACTCAGATACATGTGTGGATACATAGACAACACTGTGTCCCTAGTAAGCCTCTACCAGACTAGCTCGTTGATCAAAGATGGTTAAGGTTTCCTGACCATGGACATGAGTTGTTATTTGATAAAGGGATCACATCATTAGGAGAATGATGTGATGGACAAGACCCAACTGTAAGCATAGCATTTGATCGTACTAGTTTATTGCTACTGCTTTATCCATGTCAAGTATCTGTTCCTACGACCATAAGATCATGCAACTCCCGGACACCGGAGGAATGCCTTGTGTGTATCAAACGTCACAACGTAACTGGGTGACTATAAAGGTGCTATACAGGTATCCTCGAGGGTGTCTATGTTGGGTTGGCGTGAATCGAGACCGGGATTTGTCACTCCGTATGATGGAGAGGTATCTCTGGACCCACTCGGTAATACAGCATCACAAGAATCTTGCAAGCAATGTGACTAAGGAGTTAGTCACGGGTTCTTTTATTTCGGAACGAGTAAAGAGACTTGCCGGTAACGGGATTGAACTAGGTATGGAGATACCGATGATCAAATCTCGGGCAAGTAACATACCGATGGACAAAGGGAACTGCATACGGGATTGATTGAATCCTTGACATCGTGGTTCGACCAATAAAGATCTTCGTAGAATATGTAGGAACCAATATCGGCATCCAGGTCCTGCTATTGGTTATTTACCGTAGAGGTGTCTCGGTCATGTCTGCATAGTTCTCGAACCCGCAAGGTCTGGTGACGATTTGGTATTGTTGAGTTATATATGTTGGTGACTGAAAGTGGTTCGGAGTCCCGGATGAGATCCCGTGCGTCACGAGGAGTTTTGGAATGGTCCAGAGTTAAAGATTCATATATGGGAAGTTGGTATTCGGGCACCGGAATAGTTTCGGAGTATGCCGAATTTCATCGGGAGTGTCGGAAAGGGTTCCGGGGGTCCACCGGGGAGGGCCAACTGCCCCGGAGGGCCCCATGGGCTAAGAGGGAGGCGCAACAGTCCCTGGTGGGCTGGGCGCCCTGCCTCCCAAGGCCCATGCGGCCGAAAGGGCAAGGGCTGGCCCTGGGGTGGCCGTCGCCCCTGCCTTGGGGGCCAAGGCAGCCCCCCCCCCCACGTGCGGCGCCCAACCCTAGGGGAAACCCTAGGGCGGCCGCCCCTCCCCCTTGCCCCTATATATATGTGAGGGGAGGGACGACAGCCAACACACAAGCCACGGCGCAGCCCTCCCTCTCCCTCTAGATCGGTTTCTCCTCTAGTTCGTCGTGGTAGCGCTTGGCGAAACCCTGTCGGGACAGCTCCACCACCATCACCACCACGGTGTCGTGCTGCCGGAGAAATCATCTACCTCTCCTCCCTGGCTTGCTGGATCAAGAAGGCGGAGACGTCATGGAGCTGTACGTGTGCTGAATGCGGAGGTGCCGTCTGTTCGGCGCTAGATCGGGATGGATCGTGATTGGATCGCGGGACGGATCGTGATTGGATCGCGGAGGTGCCGTTTCTTAACGCTTCCCGATTAGCGATCTACAAGGGTATGTAGATCCACTCTCCCTCCCGTAGCTGTTGATCTCCATAAGATAGATATTGGGTGTTTGTAGGAAAATTCTGTTTCCCATGCAACGTTCCCCAACACCCCTCATATCCAGCCAAAATATGGGGCGAATAGGGGTAGCCCGGCACGTCGGTCTGACCACGTGGCCCCATGCGGACTCGCCTGGAAACCCGACGATACGACTAGCGCCCCGACCGTCGGCGCGGTGTGAACGCCGTGTGGCTCCGCTCCGGCTCGCGGCCCGAGGACAGAGTCGGCTATTTAAGCCGGTCGGCACCCCCATCCCTAGCACATCCACCCCCTCCCTTCCTCCGCCGCCATCCGAGTCCATCCGCCTCCTCTCCCCCGCTCTCCGGTCTCACTATGGTCCGCCAAAGGATTACCACCTACGCTCAGCTCACGCCGGAGCGCCAGATGCAGATCGAGGCAGAAATTCAGGCTCGACGCGCCGCCCGCATCGCTGCGGGTCTCCCTCCGGACTCGACGGAATTAGAGGAGGAGGACGACGCTCCGGGCTTCAACATGGCAGAGGCGGAGGAGGAGTTCGCCGTCGCCCAAGCCAACGAGATGGCCGAGCAGCAGGCCATCCTAAGTTCCATCCGGGATGAGACCGAGGTGGAGGCCGACCGCCGACTCATTCGACAGAGGCAGGCGGAGGCCGAAGCCCTCTTCGACGAGGTCGAGACGGAGATAGCGGCGGAGGAAGCCGCAGCGGAGCAGCCGGAGGGGGGGGGGGAGCTGCATCTGTTGCACATCTATCCGCGGGAAGGCACGGAGATCGTCGATATCTCCGACGAAGAGTAAATAGCTCGTACGTAGTACGTAGGTTTAATATGCTGCATGTTTTTGTATGTAATTGAGGTATCAAATATGAGATGTCCGGATGCAGCAGTCATTTTTCGAGGCGTGACCGGTTACTGTTCGCGGATGCGCTTTTGAGGTGCCGGATTTGTAAGTTCTGACTGTAGATGCTTTTTTGTTTTTTTAGTTGAAACTCCAGTTATTACTTAGCGAAGTTCGATATTTAGTACTTCTACTTTTTCATGTACATTTTCTTTTATCCTCCACCAGCGAACCTCACTCATCGCCTCTGTCTCGTTCCCTTTTCGCCGTGTGGCGCCATGGGTTCGATCTGCCGTCGGAGCCCACGGGTCCGAGCCCACCGCCGCCGCTGACTGGCCCCACCCGCGAAGCGTGGCGCCCCTCCTCGCCGCCAGCCGCCTCCGCTTTTCCTGGGCGGTGCCTCCGGAGGCCCCGCCGTAGGGCAGCAGCGCGGCTTGAAGCAAGGAAGGGAGGGAGGGGCGGTGGTCGTGCCTGCTTCGACCGGCGTGCTGGGGCCGCGCTTCCTCCCCGGCGGCGACGCCTAGGATGTCTGAGGTTCGACCTCTCCTGTCCTCTCCTCTGCACCACCTCCTTCCCCTTCCGTCGGCCCGGGGGTGCTCTGCATCTTGAAATTTTGTTAATCCTGTCATCGGTGTGAAGCCTAGCAGCTATTGATGAGTCCCACTGTCAGTTAAACTAACGACGTGCATCCAAGCCTGCATAGTGGATCGATAAATAGTCAAACTATGTGTTAGTTAGCTGTGTATTCTGTTCAGTATTGCAGCTGGCGGACAGCTATTAGCATTTTCACTAAATTTAAATTTCAAGCTGTAATGGGTTGTTGATGGTGGCGTAAGGAAGTCACATGCAGCTGGCTTGGTTCATGCATCTGAATTTGGTGAGAGATTGTTCTTGCGTCTGTACAGCTAGCTTCCATACTCTATAGAAATACAAATTAACAATTGATCCTTGCAAGAGAGGGTGATAAGGCTTCGCTGTATCTTGGAACGAGTGCCTGCTGCAGAAATAACTAATGAGTTCTGCTGCTAAAACTAATTAATATGCGAGGACTTGAGGCCTGCCAAGTAGTCTTGATTAAAAATGGAAGTTGTGAAATGATCGAGGTCGCTGACTAAACTTCCATTATCTATCTAAACAGGACCTCAGAGCCTGAGACCTGCATCTCAGATCCATCCACAGGCAAACACTCACCGGAGAGGCAGAGAGACGGAAGCTCGATTGGTGCCGATGGAGGCGACAGCGCTGAGCATTGGCAAATCAGTGCTAAATGGAGCTATTTGGTATGCCAAATCCGCCATCGTGGAGGAGGTGGCTCTGCAGTACGGAGTCCATCGCAACAAGGCCTTCATCACGGATGAGCTGGAGATGATGCAGTCTTTCTTGATGGTGGCACACGATGAGCGAGATGAGCACAATAAGGTGGTGAGGACCTGGGTGAAGCAGGTCCGTGACGTGGCCTATGATGTCGAGGATGGCCTCCAGAACTTTGTCCTCCGCGTCCATGGGAAATCCTGGTGGTGCATCCCTCGCACATTCCTTGATCGGCGCCATGTCGCCAAGCAGATGAAGCAGCTGCGTGACAAGGTCAAGGATGTGAGCCAGAGGAACGTGCGGTACCACCTCATCAACTGTGCCTCCAAAGCTTCTGACCTCTCTATCACCACTCCTGCAGCCATGTTTGGTATCGATGAAGCAGGAATGCATGCCACGAATCAGCATGAATCAGGATCAAGACTAGATCTTACTCAGCTGATTGTCGACAACAAGAAAGGTTTGGGCTCAGACCAAACTGGAGTGATCGGAGTATGGGGAACAAGTGGCACCGTCGGGCATACCTCCATCATCTGGGAGGCCTATGAGAATACAAACGTCAAACTCAACTTCCCATGCCGGGCCTGGGTCAGGGTGACTCACCCTTTCAATCGCAAAGAGTTTGTTGAGAGTATAGTGGAACAATTTCGAGGAACCTCTGCAGGGGTGGTTGAATTTCTGCTGGAGCCAGAGGCAAACAAGACGACACACGAGTTGGCTCATGAGTACAACGGATATGTCAGCAAGAATAGATACCTGATCGTGCTTACTGAACTATCCACCATTGAAGAATGGCATCGAATAAAAACTTGCTTCCCAGAAAACAAACTGGGAAGCCGAATCATAGTGTCCACAGTGCATGTTGAAGTTGCAAGTTTATGTCCCGGCCAGGAAAGTATTGCATCGGGGCTCAAGCAATTGTCTGCTGAACAGACTATCTATGCTTTCTACCAGCAGGTACTACTCCAAATTCGAATGCAATTTTTTTGTTATTGATTTTTTTTCAAAAAAGTCACATCAAATATGAACCATTAAATCAGCTTGGTGTAGTGTGTAGTGGCCAAGATAATCACTATGCAACATTTCCATGGTAGGATCAAATTAGTTTTATGTGTTCGGACAAAGTTGGGAAGGGGAAATTCCTGGTTTAGTCCTTCACAATCCACAGCAGAGGGAATAGTCTTCTAGGCGTGGAACGATCCACTTCTCGCATTCAACCAAGCTTGCAAAACTTCTCTCCCTGACTCCAGCGATGGCCCCCACCTAAGACCTTCCCATACCCCCTGTATTCGTCGCTTACCATCCAGTGGTGAGCTATCTGCTGCCGTTCAGTGCGAAATACCAAAACATTCTTGCTCACTGCCTGGATGACTAGGCTCAGTGACACGTCTCCTTGAGGCATCACGGCAAGGGTGCAGTGAGCTGTCCAGAAAAGGGTTGGCAACATGGATGTTTCTTCCCAGATACAAGCATTAGGTTGCAATGCTTAAGTAAAGTGAGCTTGCATGGTTTTGTTGCAATGCTTTGGTCAAGCGATTGTCCGTGATGTTGCTATTGTTGCAGTGCTATTTGTTGGTTTTCTCAGTGTGGGGGTGGTAGAGCGGAATTTGTTCCGGCAGGTGGAGATTACGTCGTGAGGCCAGGAAGGAGGGTGGAGGAGGCGTGACTAGAGCAGGGAGGCCCGTGAACACACATAATTTGACTTGTTCTAATTCTTGCTTGCCTCATAACAACAGGTGGCTCTCTAAATGTATAGAGGGCTGCCTTGCACACGTTGGCATAACTAAATCATACTAGGACTCTTCATTCTAATAAACACTTTCTCCTCTATTAATACAAATTACGTAAGAACTCGACTCTTTCTCCTCTATCAATATGAATTACATAAGAACTGGACTCTTTCCAAATTTGCCCCCTCCTTGAACTGGTTCAGTCTCCACTACTCCACCAGAACTGTCGTACCTTCCAGAGCTGGCTGCAGAGGGTGCGGTCTGGCTATGCAGTTACGTTTTGCTGTACATGACATGTAGGTGGTCATATAATGCTGAGTGCTGCTGTTTTTTGTAAGTTTATATTCTCTTGTAATACAGGTAACTTTTTATGTGATGCATGAAAAGTTGTGTTCGTGTTCTTTTCTACCTTCTAAATTTCTGGACTGCTTTCAGTATTTCTGGAAAAGTCGATCCTTACAGGCCATCTCAGCAAATTTGACATGTATACATACTATTGGAGCTTGATTTCCTAATTTGGTTCATTCTGCTATGTAAAATTGTTGCGTAGCAATAGGGCATGTGCTGACCTGACTTGTCAATACTTGTTGGAGTGATTCATCATTAAAATATAATGTACTATTGCTTTTGTTCAGAGATCCCAAGATGTTACATATTCATGGAAGCCAACATCTAGCTCAATACTACCCTGCACTGCTGAGAATGAGATACAAGAAGAACAATCTAATGATAATACTGATGGAAAGATGATAGTACAAAATATGCCCATGCGCATCAACAGGATGCCATGCATGTTTGAGGATTTTCAGCTTATTGGGCGGGAGAAAGAAAAATCTGATATTATTGGATTACTTCGAAAACACGCTTGTACTCAAAAACTTCAGGTGATCGCGCTCTGGGGAATGGGTGGTATTGGAAAAACCACTCTAATCAAAGATGTATACCAGAGACAAGAGGTTAGCGACATGTTTGAGAAACATGCTTTTGTCACAGTTTTACGACCTTTCAAGCTTGAGGAGCTCCTTAGAAGCTTAGCATGTCAGTTCGAAGCAAAGAAGACTGGCATGGACTTTGCGGGCGATAGCGAAAAAGATATTGCTTTGATGGGAATTGCAAAGTTGACTGAACTGTTGGGCAGACGTTCACAAGGAAAAAAATGTCTGATTGTTCTCGATGACCTATCATCTGTCATGGAATGGGATAAATTGATGCCGAGTTTACTTGCAATGAAAAATCCAAGCTTGGTTATTGTGATCACAACAAGACGAGAGGATATTGCTAAACATTGTTGCCAGAAACCAGAGTACATGCAAGAAGCAGAGTGCATACGCTCGCTCAGTGGTCTACAAGACAAGCATGCATGTGACCTCTTCATAAATAAGGTACCGGAAGAAAATTACTCATATTTTTTTGACGAAAAGAACATAATTTGTATTAATGATATTCACACTATTCATTTTGGTATTCCTTTTGTTTAAAGGGTCATTTGAGATTAGTATATTGTAAGCACAACTTGAGCGACTCTAGATATGATGAGGTATTTCTTCAGAGTGTGGCAGAAACATAAGAATGGCCTCCAACATGACCCATGTTGTAGTTTCATCATGTAGGACTGATGAACTTTTTACCATTTCATCAATTAAACGAAAACATTTATCATGGTACCCATTGTCTGTGTTTGGTCAGGTCAGCTCGTGTTAGCAACAAGCCGGGAATTCATAACTTCACCACTTCGCTTATGTCAAATTATGCTAGAACTAAAATGAGTTCCATTTCTATGATTTTGTTTCCAATTTGTTCCAAAACTGTAAGTGTAATTTTTCAAACAGGTTGATATGAACACAGGACTAGAGTAGAACTTTTCTTTGTTTCCCATTTTTCAACTTAGCAAAGTCGCAAATTCAAGTTCTAAAAATTTAATAGAAATTTCATGGATGCAAAGAATGGATAATAACATCTCCATGTGAATGCTACTATTCTGTAAAAAAAACATGGTTAAGAGATGTGCACAGTACCAGATAGTCTGATTTGTATTTTGTACTTAGGGAATTAATACATCCGGAACTATTTCCTAGTCACTTTAATAAAAAAAATAACGAAAAAGATATTTTTAGTACAAAATAATAAAAAAACTAAAAACATAATTACATATAGTCTACTATCTACTCGCCACTGAAACAGGGACAGACTAGTTAATTAATAGACTAGAAAGATGCGTTTGCATGCACACGATTCATTTAATTGTAAAATACTAAAAAGACCAAATATATTTTCCATAATTGTAGGTATTTAAGAATAAATCCACAGATTTGGCCAAGCACTATCCAGAATTGGTTGAACCCGCAAAACTCATCCTAAGGAAGTGCAATGGACTTCCTCTTGCTATAGTCACTATAGGTGGTTTCTTGGCAGACCAACCAACAAAAACTGCTGCGGAGTGGAGGAAATTGAATGAGCATATCCGTGTTGAGCTAGAGATGAATCCAAAGCTTGAGGTCATAAAAACAGTCCTTATGAAAAGTTATGATGGCTTACCATATTACCTCAAGTCTTGTTTTTTGTACATGTCCATCTTTTCCGAAGACCGTAATGTTAGCCGGAGACGATTGGTGTACCGATGGATCGCAGAAGGTTACTCGCAGGATAGATCCGGAGCGGATAGATACTTCATGGAACTCATAGAGCGAAGCATGATATTACCAACTCAGCAATCAGTTTACAGCATACAAGGATTTGACTCCTGCCAGCTACATGATCTGATCCGTGATATCAGCATTGCCAAGTCAGTGGAGGAAAATCTTGTTTTCAGGCTGGAGGAAGGTTGTAGCTCGAACACTCATGGTGTGGTGCGTCACCTTGCCATAAGCAGCAATTGGAAGGGAGATGAACGTGAGTTCGAGAGCACTGTGGAGCTGTCCCGTATAAGGTCATTGACGGTGTATGGCAAGTACAGGCCATTTTACATTTCCGATAAGATGAGGTTTCTTCGGGTGCTGGACCTTGAAGATACAATAGGTCTAACTGATCATCACCTTGAGATCGTCGGGAAGCTTATTCATCTCAGATTCCTTTCCCTAAGAAGGTGTTTGGACATATCCTACCTTCCAGATTCTGTGGGTAACCTGAGACAACTCGAGACACTAGACATCAGATATACACGAATATTGGTGCTGCCCAAAACCATCACCAATCTGAGCAAGCTACGTTATCTGCATGCTGGCGTGAGTTATGGTGTTAAGGTGCCAGGAGGGATCAGGAAAGTGAATACCCTGCACACGCTGCGGTATGTGAACCTTCTGGAGGGGAATTCCGTCATGCAGGAGATAATAAGTCTAACCGGCTTGCGCAAGCTAGGAGTGTTTGGCATCAACACGAAAAATGGTCCGGAGTTCTGTTTAGCCATTTCCAGACTCAGCTGTCTTGAATCTTTGTCAGTTCGGTCAGAAAAAAAAGATTTAAATGACTGCTTGCATGATATGTCTTGGCCTCCGGAAAAACTGCAGACCCTCAAACTGCGTGGCTGCCTAAATTTATTGCCAGAATGGATCAAGGGGCTCGAAAATCTCGTGAAGCTCAATCTAGAATTGACCGGGCTACTTGGAGATAGTGAAACCATGCAAGTCATTGGGAGCCTACCAAACCTATCTATTCTTCGTTTGCTGGACCGTGATATTGAAGAACCTATCAGTATCACTTTCCAGGCTGGTCTCTTCAGAAGCCTCGTGGTATTCTATCTTGTTTGCATGCATGTGAAAATCGAATCGCTGGGGTTTGAGCGGACAGCAATGCTGAAACTTGAGGTGTTGAGCCTGCGACTTTTTGACTCTGCAACTAGCATTTCTGGACTGGGATTTCTCCCAAGCATCAGGGAAGTACAGCTCATTGTGGAGTTTTACTCATTTCATATCCAACGCACTGAAGATATAACCAATAAAGAAGCACAAAATGAAGCAAGACGCAGGGAATACAAAGTCAAGGAGGACATCAGGAAGCAGCTCGCCAGCAATAAAAATGGTGCCACTTTGAAGGTGCAACATATGAGTCGCCGGGAACAAGCACAGAAGCAGTTCCTATTAAATTTTGTGTAAACATTACTTCTGTCTCTTCCAGAAGCATACGAGGACTTTTTATGCGGTTCTGCTTCAAACCTTCTTTTTCGACGACAAATGTAGTTGTTCAACCTCAACATGTGCTTTGCAACTCACAAGGCGCATGCAAGAGGAAGATGAAGCATGAGAAGGACCGGGACTTCAAGTTGCAGGTGTTGTCGTCTGGGTTATCAATTTCTCCTATTTTCTAAGATGGGTGTTTCCATTCCATTTACTTTAGCCTGTACCATAGCAAGTGTCCTAGCAAGTGTGATTGGTACAGTTGGTAATATTCATAGGAGTCTTGGTTCATTAGGTGTGCAGGGTAGGTAAGTTGCCAGAGATGGATGGAATCTTTGGCATCTCACGCTACTGCACCATGCTTCATCTTCAGGAATTGCTTCTGATTTTTGGAGCCCGATAGAATGTTCGGGGTTGTACAGTAAACAACAGATGGATTTTTCGAGCTCTGTTTGCGCAGGAATTTCAACAGTCCATGGAAGCTACCTTGCTTGATTTTCAGTAGTTGTTTCCAACTTCTGAGTCAGATGGTATCTCCAAACAACCAGCAATGTTCACGCTGAAATCATAAGAGTCCAGTCAACGCACTCTTCTTTATGTATGTGAAATCCTTCAAGAATTTTTTGAGCACTTTGTTATTTTCGGTTCCCGCAGTCACGGTGTTTCCGTGGTGTACAACAAAACAGAGGATGCCTCCATCTTAGCTATGTTGGTGCTGAAATTTTAACAGCCCAGTCCGGTCATACCTCCAACTCCCAATATTCCTGGCAATATCATTTTTTTGCTTTTTTACTCCGAATATTAATTTTATCATATTTTTTGCTGGGATTCAATTTTGTTATTAGGGTATAGGCGTATGTTCTGTTCAGTATCACAGCTGGTGAACAGCTATTCGCAGTTTTGATTTTATGTCGTAATGTTAGCGTGTACAGAAATACAATATTTTTTGTTGAATTTTCTCCAAGGGGAGATTTCCCCACCTGAATTCTATTCACTAGTACATATGCCCGTGCGTTGCAAGGGAAAAGAAAATATTTCATAGTGTCGGATTGAATCCGAAGAGCATGCTAGTTGTCCCATTCATCAAACTGTTCAACAACGCAACATCGGACAGTGGCACCCGGTGGCATTAGAAAAACTGTACACATTAATTAATTAATATGAGTGAAGAATTAAAAATACGACTCTCTGCCTTTTGCCCTAGCTCGTTCTCTCTCTTATTGGGAGTAAAGTCCTTGGCTACGAGAGAAACTGAAGGTTATTTCTAATTTGAGGAAACCTCTTCAAAATTTGGGTCTCCCGCCCAAGTCCGGAGAAACCACTCCTTCAGTTGCCACGTGCCCACGTCGAGCTCCCAAGTAATCCTGCGCGTTGAAGTGAAGACCATTGGTTCTGAGCCATAGATTTGCTCGAGATGGTTGAGATTTTACTCTATAAATAACCCTCCTCATCTTCCTCGTACGGTTTCGATCTCCTCGACATTTCTCGCCTCCTCGCTTAGAAACCCTCGCGTGCACTGTCGCCCGTGCAAGTCCAATGAGTCCATCTGCCGACGAATTTCCGGTGGACCTCGCTGCATTTGTTCCTCGCCAATGCGGTAATTCTTCCTCGTCGTCTTGCCGTTCCTCGCCAACGCGGTAATTCTTCCTCGTCGTCTTACCATAGTCGATTTCCGTCAACGAGTTAGTCTACGGAGATCCGAACTCATTTTTCTCATCTAGTTCATATTACAAGTTCTATTATCTTTCATTTTAAGCGCTCTGGTAGATCTTTAGGAGGTCATATGTTTTATTGTGTTCCATTTATAGTTATTCCTCGTGAACATCTCTTTAGATTGAGACTTTGTGTTTAGCTCCGATGAAAAACTAGATAGATTTTATCTTAGTAGATTTCTCTCGGAACTTACTAGCACGAAATCTTTCGAAGACTTTTCTCATCTGAGATATCTCTCAAAGTTCCGATCATTTCTCTTAGAAAAATATTTTTCTTTAAAACTTGTGCATATTCATGACCCTGTCTTTATTTTCCCTCGCTTCTTTAAGTTTCTTCACAGGTGTTCATAGCTTCTGGTTCATCTGCTAAAGCTGACATCGTGCCCCTGTCCTGCTACCACCGCTATCTCCGCCTACTGTGTGCACATCATGTCCAGCCCTCGCAAGGTTCAAAGCAGGCCAGCACCATGGCCTATGCTCGTGTGGTCGTTCTCGTGGCCAGCATCGACATGTAGGCCATTGTTGTGCTCCAACTACGGTCAATTGTACTGGTGCATGCATACTACAATATCATCCTCACAAGGCAACACCCTGAGCCAAGTACTCGGGGAGCGTACATGCATGTCACGCAGTATGCAGAGAAGTTTGCAAATATTTCAGGAATTCAAAAGAAATTATATGAATTTAAAAAAGTTACTCCTTTGAGTAAAAAATATGAATTTTTTTGAGAATATAAAAAAGTTCAACGATTTGATTTTTTTTTGCGAATGTGGAAAAATGTTTCTGACTTTAAAAAAGTTCAAGAGTTTGAAAAGAGTTCACAAATTGTTTTTACAAAATAAAAAGGTAAAATTAAAGAACGACAAAAGCAATAAAAAGAATAAATAGGCAAGTAATAATCAAGAAAAAGAAAAGAAAACAAAAACCTAGTAGAAAAAGGCAAGAAAAAGAAAAAGAAAAAAATCGGGTACGGAGCTTCAGCAACCCAAAATCGGGAACTCATGCTAGAATACGCTTAAATGGGCCGGCCCATAGAATGAGGCGCGTCAGCACTACGTACGCATTAAGCGGCGCTCAAGGCGCGAAAAAGGAAATTCGCAAACAACCACAACTTAGTATCCTGGCACCGGTGGTGAAGTAGGAGAGAGCAACTATCTGAGAAGCGCTTCTTCGGGAGCCCCCAAGGGCCACTTTCAGGCGTCGCCACTTGGCACGTTCTTAGCCTCCGCCATGTGTCGCGCTCTGAATGTTCCCCCCGGTTTTTTATTTTTTCTGACGCGTTTTCGGCTTTTAGATGATTTTTTTTTTCGGTTTTTTTCGGCGTTTTGGTTTTTCACAGGTCTTTCTTAGCTTTTGGACAAAAAAAAAAATACGCGAAAAAATGCGTTTTTTTCTTTCTTTCTCGAGAGGCACGGTTTTGCTTCTGCAAGAGGCACGGATTTGCTTCCGTGATAGGTATGGCCGTGCGTCTCGGAAATGAAAAAAACGCATTTTCTTTTTTTTTCTTCCTCGAGAGGCACGGATTTGCTTCCGCGATAGGCACGGCCGTGCCTCTCGGAAACGGAAAACACGTTTTTTTTCTTTCTTTCTCGAGAGGCACGATTTTGCTTCCGCGAGAGGCACGAATTTGCTTCAGCGAGAGGCACGGATTTGCTTGTGCCTCTCGGAAACGGAAAAAGAAACGCGTTTTCTTTTTTTCCTTCCCCAAGAGACAAGGATTTGCTTGTGCCTCTCGGAAACGGAAAAAGAAACACATTTTCTATTTTTCCTTTCCCAAGAGGCACGGATTTGCTTCCGCGAGAGGCGCAGATTTGCTTCCGCGAGAGGCAGGACCGTGCCTCTCGGAAACGAAAAAAACGCGTTTTCTTTTTTTCCTTCCTCGAGAGGCATGGTTTTGCTTGCGCGAGAGGCACGAATTTGCTTCCGCGAGAGGCAGGGCCGTGTCACTTGGAAACCAAAAAAAACGCGTTTTGTTTTGTTTCCTTCCTCGAGAGGCATGGTTTTGCTTGCGCGAGAGGCACGGATTTGCTTCCGCGAGAGGCAGGGCCATGCCTCTTGGAAACCAAAAAAAAAAAACGTGTTTTGTTTTGTTTCCTTCCTCGAGAGGCATGATTTTGCTTCCGCGAGAGGCACAAATCTGCTTCCGCGAGTGGCAGGGCCGTGCCTCTCGGAAACGAAAAAAAAAAAAATTTATTCCGCGAGAGATATGGTTTTTTCGTCCGGTTTTTTTCCTTCCTCGAGAGGCATGGTTTTGCTTCCGTGAGATGCACAGATTTGCTTCCGCGAGAGCCACGGCCGCGCCTCTCGAAAAAGAAAAAAAATGCATTTTTTTTCTTTCGCGAGAGGCACGGTTTTGCTTCTGTGAGAGGCACATATTTCCTTCCGTGAGAGGCACGGACGTGCCTCTCGGAAACAGAAAAAAAACGCGTTTTTTTCATTCCGCGAGAGATTTATTTTTTTCGTCCGGTTTTTTTGTGAAAAAAAAAAGTTCGTCAAAACCTATTATCATAGGATCTACTACCTCTGTACCGAAATACTTGTAGCTGGGGGAAACTAGTACAAGTTTCCCCAGCTACAAGTATTTAGGTACAGAGGGAGTAGTTTTGAAGATCTCAACGCAAGGAATCCAACGGTGAAAACGGTTCGAGATTTGAAAGCACGGTTAAGAGATAAAACGTTTTTAAATACGAATCTAAAAAAAAGGAAAACATCCAGGTTGCGACAAGTGGCACACATACAGTGCGCCACTTGTCGCAACCTGAAAAGGTTGGAGTGACATTTGAAAGGAGTACTCATTAATTAATGATTTCGAAAGTAGAAGGGCGGCAAACCCGAAGATATGGAACATGGGCGGGCCTAGGTCGATTGGGCTTGTGCAAACCAAACCAGGTCCTTTGGGCCTGCAATCACGGCTTCGCTGATTGTCTCAAACAGAAAAACAAGTCTCAGCACAAACCGCGTAAAATTGCAACAGTGGTACGTGAAGCGCACGCTCGCATGCATTTCAGTTTCGGGTGGACGTACGTGTGGGAAATCTGTAGAATTTGTGACTAGATCCGTCAATTGGCACGTACTCTTCCCGTCAAGGTGGCCCGGGGATTAATTGGATGGTTGTCAGTAGTTCCCTGAACTGCACGGCCACAAGCATAAACATATCCTTCTCCATGGCCACAAAACCTGACGTACCTTGACTGTATAAATTTTGCAAGGCGTAGTGTTCCCAAGCGGCTACAATCATCCAGCATGCTGGCCAAGCTTCACTCGCCACTCGGCATGCGACGACCGCGTGCGGGTCGGGCACGTCGTAATTTGTGGTGGTAATTAACCCCGGCGCCGGCGATGACCGTAAAATCCTGCTTTAAATACGCGACGAAGTGGCGGAGACAAGGGGGGGGGGGGGGGGGGGGGGGGGGAGCAGGGGCCCTGGCCCCCCCTAACATCACTGATTTGCTACTAATTTGAATATGAACAGTGTATAATTTAAAGAAAATTACATGCATTAGTGTAGTTTGGCCCCTGTAATCAAATGTTTGTGTCATTTGGCCCCCCTAACCATTAATTCCTGGCTCCGCCCCTGACGCGACCCATACAGAGGCAGCATATATATACAACTCAAGGACCTCAGTGGACCCAACAGTACCACTGAGGTCCTTGAGTTGTATCCCGGAGGAAATTGGCTTCAAGTCCGTCCTATCCACTTCAACGTCACCATGAAACCAGGTACGGACGACACCTATAACATGTCATGGGAGGCCCCTGTAAAAGGTGTTATGGCCTCTCAAGAAACAGGCTTGTTCGTTGTTGGCTGCGGTGTGGGTGTCTACTTGTTCGGCCATGGTACCAACAATCCCATCGGTACTTGCATGAGTATTTGTCTAGACGACAAATATGCCATGAAGGAGGCAAATGCAAAAAACCAGTACGGTATAGATGTTGGGGTGGGATACTGTTCCATCCGTTTGCAGCAGAACGTGCGAGCCTTTGGGTTCATAGTTGGCCGCCTCAATGGTGGCTTCTCAGCAACATCAAGTCAAGGTCAAGGGCTCTCTAATAGTAGTATCAACGTTTTCTTGGCGGGGAATTACGAATTTCATACGGTTGACATCTATTCAAGTAAGATAGACGAACGGAATGTTGACGGGGCATATTTTAGCATGGCCATCACGGATCAACCAAACTGTGAAAGTGCTCAGAAGAACAAGTCAAGCTATGCTTGTAGCTATAACAGTGATTGCCAGGATTCCGTCATCCGGAGGCTACTCATGTCGGTGTCCCAATTACCCAGATGACGAGAATCCGTACATTATGGACGGCTGTCAAGGTCAGGAATTTACTACGTACTACTCCCTCCGTTTCTAAATATAAGTTTTTTAGAAATTGCAATATGGAATACATACGGATGTATATAGATATATTTTAGAGTGTAGATTCACTTATTTTGTTCCGTATGTAGTCTATAGTAGGAACGAGGAAGTATTTACTTAGGAGTATAAAATATTCAACTGCCATGCATGGCATGAATATTTGATTCATATATGCATGATTGAATATTATGGTAATTTTTGCACCAATGTTGAGCATCTCCAATAAAAGATGCAAATTTGGAGATGTAAAACTAGGTGTTGTATAATTTACATCATCAAAAAATGCTTTTTACATCTCCAAAAAAGAGCAAACTCCAACATATAATGCAAAACGGAGATGTAAAAGAGCAACTCCAATAGAAGATGCAAATGGAGATGTAAAACTATATTCTTCAACTACTATTTCATTTGAAACCTATACTTCAAATGTAGAAAATTCAACTAGTACTTCATTTCAAACATAATTAAACATAATTCTAATTAATAAAAACATAGCAAACTCAACTACTACTAGTTCAACTTCTACTAGTTCGAGGTACTACATTCATCTACTACTAGTACTAGTTCGAACTACATCGACTTGAACTACACCGAAGATAAAACTACTCCTCATCATTGGAGCTCTCGAACCGCTCCTCGTCATCGGAGCTCCTGAACTGCTCCTTGTCCGGGTCATCACAGACCTCGTCCTCCTCCTCCAAGGACTCGACGGGGATGACCGTCGAGGGGCCGGCCTCGTCCTTCTTCTTCTTCTTCTTCTTCTTCTTCTTCTTCTTCTTCTTCTTCTTCTTCTTCTTCTTCTTCTTCTTCTTCTTCTTCTTCTTCTTCTTCTTCTTCTTCTTCTTCTTCTTCTTCTGCTCGGCCTCGCGCTTCCAGAAGAACACCTGCTCGGCCTGCACATACTCTGGATGCTCACGCGCGAACCTCGCCATCCCTGCCTCGTCGCTATCGCCGGGACTGACGACAAATGCGGGCATCTTCTTCTTCTTCTTGTTCGTCGTGATTTCCACCATGTGAATGCCCCCGGCACGAGGAACTCCGCAGCCGCCTGGGTCTTGATCTCCGGGAAGTTGAGGTCCATCTTCGGCCTCCCGGCATGCCACACCACCACGTCGTAGGCACGCGCGGTCTCCTCGACGGTGGGGTACGTGTCGAGCCAAAAGCGCTGGCCGGTGTCGGAGAACTCGACCCTGAAGTTGCCGAAGGGTTTCGCCCTCATGCCGAAGAACCCCGTCTTGCCCTTCGGGGTCTTCCTTGGCGGCATGGCGACGACGGGGCGGGGAGGCGCGGTATGGTGGGGGCGACGAATCGGCGGCGGTGCGGTGCGGTGGGGGCGGGGAGGGGCGACGCGGTGCGGTGGGGGCGACGAATCGGCGACAGTGCAGCGGGGCGGTGTGGTGGGGGAGGGGCGGTGGTGCGGTGTGGTGGCGGTGGGGGCGGCGCGGGGTGACGGTGCGGTGCGGTGGGGGCGGGCGGCGGTGCGGTGCCGGCGGCGGCGGCGACGAATCGAGCGTTGGCGGGGAAGTGCGGTGTGGGACGGCGGGCGAGCGGTGCGGTGGCGGGCCGACGAATCTGACGGCGAGGGCGACGGAACCGACGGCGGGGGCAACGGAACCAGCGGCGGGGGCGATGGCTGGGCTGGATCTAGCGCGGGGGCAGGCCGGCGGGCGGCCAGTGGCGGCGGTGCGGCGGGATGTGGGAGGACGTAGGGAGGGGAAGAGAAGTGAAGTGGCGGTTGGGCGGTTGGCAGGCGGACGCAAATTTACATCTCCTGGAGTTGGAGATGCAAATTTGCACCGCGAAGTGCTATTGGATACATCTCCGGGAGGTGGAGATGTATTTTTTTTTTGCATCTACATCGAACAACGTTTTTGGGCCTCGGAGATGCAAAAGGTAGTTATTTTTGCATCTACATCTTCTATTGGAGATGCTCTAATAGTACAACTTTTCTTCTTCATTTTACGCACATCGTCATTTTTATTGGGAAACAATCAATATGCATCCTAGGTAAAATATATAGCTAGTAGTGCTACAAAAAAAGCATTAATTTATTCTTGCCGGAGAATTAAAATTGCCTGTCATAGAAGTTCCAAAATCAGCATGCGCCTTTTCTTCAGAAAATTTTACACATTTGGATGTAGTACAGTTTTTTTATACTTGTTCACTAGTGGCACATGGGTTACTTGGCCGCTCTCCCGCCGTATCTACGATTATCCACCCAATTAATGGGATTGGTTTTCCACAAGTACTAGCTCGTTTCTTTATGATGTTTCAGCTAGCAATTAAACTTGGTATTATTAATTTATGATTTAATAAGTTGTATCTCTAGTCTAGATAGGATGACCATTAATTTGCATAATCTTAATGTAACTTCTCACGTGGCAGTCTCCCAGTGTGACTTCTTCTTATGTCAATCTACTTGCAGCGCAATACAATCCCAATCATAAAGGAAGTTGCACCAAATTTTGCGGCAACACAAGTATGCACTTCCCTTTTGGGCTTGAAAAAGGTTGCTACGCTGCTGAAAAGTTTCGACTTAACTGTACATTAGAAAACATCACAGTTCTTGATGGAGGGGTTAACAATTTCGATGAAGGTGCCAAATTAATTGTGGCCAACATTTCAGTGAATGAAGGATATCTTACTGTTAAAGAAAGAAAAACTAACTCAAGGTATGGTAATGAAGAGCTCGCAATAATAGGGTATGGTAATGATGGCAACCGGAGACTAGAATACATCTCTTCAGATTTTCATTTTTCTAAAGAATACGATATGAAGATGTGGTGGTCTGTCGATAATTTGACCTGTTCGGAGGCTATGAGCAAGCAAAGAAGTGCGACGTATGCATGTCGTAGCAGCAATAGCACTTGCATTATTGTCAACCAACCAGGCTACAAGAATGTGACAATGCAGCTCGGCTATCGTTGCCAGTGCTCTCAAGGTTTTGATGGAAATCCATATATACTGCATGGATGCGAAGGTAAACACACTACAACTACCAGTACAAATTGTCTTCCAACTACACAGACAATTTTCCAAGTACATGAAATGATTGACTAAAACATTGCAATGATAAATCTAGCAGGATTCATGTGATGCAGTTTGTCGGTCATCTCGATCCAAAGAATTTATTTCCTTTTTAGTGGATTTAGGCTAAACATGCTACTCAAGTCATACAACTCATTAACATGGTTCATTTTAGTTATGTGCATCACCTGATGTAGATACTAGAAGAATTATCATTTTATTACTTAAAACAATGTACATTATGCCAAATTACCCTGGCCACGCACCAGTACTAGATTTTAGCTAATTCATGAAAATGACAACATAGGTATTGGTCCTTGTTTGAGCTAACACTTAATATCACCATCATGTATACGATTAATCTTATACAACATTTTATGGTCTTTTAAAATGCGCGCATACAAACTTCAAGAATATATTGGCATTTGCATACACATACCTTTGATCTTGCATGAAGATCCGTATAATTTTTTTCTTTTTATTCTCATATACTATGTTACTTGACTGAGACTTGGTTAAATCTTAGTCGACCGAGACCTAGCCACACCATTTTTCTTAAGATGTTCCAATCAATCCTGAAACAAGTCTGTAGCATGCATGCATGGTTTACTTTTTGACTACATGACATAACTCTGTAGCATGCATGGTCTACATTTTTTTTACCAGTACATGTACTGACACGAGCCTGTAGCATGCATGCATGGTGTACCTTTTTACACAACACAAGCCTGTATCATGCGTGCATGGTCTTTTTTCTACTAGATGGAACAACTCGGCTAGGCAAGCTTACCTGCCTACCTCACGTAGAAGTTTTTATCCGCTATAGTGTTCATATATGAACTAACAGGCCACTAAGTAGAATTTAAAATGACAAGCGCTGCAAAATAATGTGACAATTAATTTTCATAACAACGGGCAAGCTTATATGAGACAATTGAGTAGAATTAAACTGAGAAACACAACAAAACACCACATCAAGTAGGTTTTAGAACAATCCAATGGCTTTTTATGAGACATCAAGACAACTGGGTAGAAATAACCTGCTAATTACAGCAAAACAGCGCGACAACTAGTTTTTACAATAATTGACAGGCTGTATGAGACAATATGTCAACTAGGTAGAAGTAACATGACAAGCACATCAAAACATTTTGTGGCAACTAGGTTTTAGAATAATCTAATGGCTTTTTATGAGGCATCACGACAACTGGGTAGAATTAAACTGATAAGTACAACAACACACCGCGGTAACTAGTTTTTACAATAACTGACAAGATGTATGAGACAGTATGGAAACTAGGTGGAATTAAAATGACAAACACATCAAAACATTTATGGCAACATGGATTTAAGAAGTACTGATAAGCTTTTATGAGACACCATGACAACTAAGTGGAATTAAAATGACTAGCATCAAAACATTGTGGCAACTGAATTCTAAGCAACAACAAGCTTTGTACGAACTCACACAAAAAATATGGCAATTAATTTATTTTTTATCAGGCAAGTAAGTAGTTAATAATATGACAAGTGAGTGAAACAATGTGGCAAGTACGATTGAAAAGAAAGTTGTCCAAACATGTCGATATGGGATCTAATTTTGAAGATCACGTCATGACAAAATCAATGGTGAAAACAGATCATCGATCAAATTAACGGGTTTAGAGATTAAAAAATTAAATTTCAAATATTAGAGGGACTCTTGAATCGCATGCATGCATGATGGAGAGAGAGGAAATTGGTGGCAGCATGAGGAGACAGAGTAGCTGGTAGTACTCCATATTAATAAAACTTTTTTTTAGATGCAAGTGCATGCAGTCTGCATGCTTTTTTCGCTTTTGCAGGCGTCTTCTGTGTGTGGACAATAGCCGCCACACGGGAGCGCTAGGATGTGGCGCCGCTGCCTAGTCGACTCCTATAATGTTAGGTTTCTACATAATTTGGTTCTTTACTAGCATGTGCTTAGAAACAATAATGGCCAATGGTGTATTTTGAAGATCGCATTGCTGGACGGAGGTAGTTTTAATGTCTCTAGGATGAGTGCTAGGCCAAGGGTAGCCTAGCTATGGTTCCACCATTTTTACCGGATATTAATTTGCAGGCATCGTTTGTTGCTCACATACCTACCATTTACAGATGTCAATGAGTGTTTGATGAATATTTGCAACGGCCCATGCCTAAATTATCCTGGAGGCTATAGTTGCAGTGAGTGCACCCATGGAAAAGAGTTTGATCGAATAGAACTCAAATGTGTCATGTCAACAAAGAGACGCAATCTTCTCTTAGGTAAATCATACCGACTTTACTCACCACGTACACAACTTGCAAAGTGAGATATTTTCATAACAACTACTATTTGATGTATAGGCATCACAAATGGAATTAGTTGTGGCCTTGGTGCCATAATTCTTGTGGTAGGTGCAACAATACTCATCAACAAGTGGAAGAGGGGCATACAAAAGAGAATTCGAAGGACATACTTCAAGAAAAACCAAGGCCTACTCTTGGAACAACTAATCTTAGATGAAAGTGCCACAAATAAAACAAAGATATTCTCCTTGGAGGAATTAGATAAAGCAACCAACAACTTTGATGTCAGTCGTATTCTTGGCCGTGGAGGACATGGCACAGTTTACAAAGGGATTCTATCCGATCAACGTGTAGTGGCCATAAAAAAGTCTAAGCTGGTGGAGCAAACTGAGATTGACCAGTTTATCAACGAGGTTGCCATCCTGTCACAAATCATTCATCGGAATGTGGTCAAACTTTTTGGTTGTTGTCTCGAAACAGAAGTGCCTTTGCTAGTTTATGAGTTCATATCCAATGGCACACTATATGATCTTCTTCACATCGATGTAAGTGTTAAATGCTCACTTTTATGGGATGATCGTATTAGGATTGCAACAGAAGCTGCAGGTGCTCTTTCTTATCTCCACTCAGCTGCTGCGATACCAATTTTCCATAGAGATGTCAAATCTTCCAATATACTCCTAGATGGCAACTTTACTACCAAGGTTTCTGACTTTGGTGCCTCGAGGTCTTTATCACTTGATCAGACACATGTAGTGACAATTGTACAAGGAACTTTTGGTTACTTAGACCCAGAGTACTACCACACCGGGGAGCTGAGTGACAAGAGTGATGTTTATAGCTTTGGAATTATACTGGTGGAGCTTCTGATGAGAAAGAAGCCAATTTTTATTAATGAACACGGTATAAAACAAAGCTTGGCTCATTACTTTGTGGAAGGACTTCAGCGGGGATTTCTGATGGAAATCATGGATCCCCAAGTCGGAGAAGAAGCGAACCAGAATGAAATTGATGACATTGCCTCAGTTGCGGAAGCATGCTTGAAAATCAAAGGAAGAGAAAGACCTACCATGAAAGAGGTAGAAATGAAGTTGCAACTCCTAAAAACTAGAAGATTAAGGAGTCAACTTCCTCCCATAAATGATGGAGAGATCGAGTCATTTGGGCGCCTAAAGGGTGCTAGCTCTCATGCACAGAGCAACATCATTATGAGTAATGTTGGCTTAACACCTACATGCATCTCCGGAAAGTACAGTCTGGAGCAAGAGTTTTTGAACTCGGCCAGCTTTCCACGCTAGCGAAGCACAGAGTGGGATGATCATCTGCTTTACTAAGCTTCTGAGGTGCATCTTTGTCAGTTACCCTACATGTATTTATATAGAAGAAAATATGTAATGTACGTTGTTCCTTTTAGTGGGACTGGGAGTATGCCATGTAAATTTCTGCATTGTGTTTGTAGCTTATTTTATGCGTGTAATTTCAATTTGGATGGCAACTCATTGCAATTAAGCTATGGTGGTGAATAAAGGTATTTTGTAGTGTTGCCAACTGCGGTACTCATGTCTCACTGCTCATTACCAGTGACTTACGTGTGTGTGTGCACACACTTTGCCGGGATGGAGGAAGATGATGGCCTTAATGGGGTTTCCTTGGTCAGAAATGAGATGCACAGGTCAGGTTGAGATCGGCTTGTGAAGGTGCATAGGAAAGACAAAGAGGGTCGAGCAGTCGCAACTCCAGGAGCAGCAAAGTCAGCCACGCGGATGCTAGCATATGCTCCCGGCGTACTGAATGCCATAAATGGCTCCGGACAAAGGATGAACGGCACATTCACCAGTAGAAAACAGGCCTTCCGTTTCAACCTTTAGTCCCGGTTTTGCTTTGGACCCATTAGTCCCGGTTCCAACGGCTAGGAGCTGTCAGGGGGTACGGGCCCCATTAGTCCCGGTTCATTTTGGACATATAGTCCCGGTTTGTATCACAAACCGAGACTAAAGGAGTGGTGGCAGGCTGGTGTCAGCCTGGGGCCCGCACGAGCCCTTTTAGTCCCGGTTTGTGATACAAACCGGGACTATAGATGGACCTTTAGTCCCAGTTTGTATAACCAACCGGGACTACAGCTCTCCCTATATAAACCCTTCGTCCAGCCCGACTCCATTTCTCTGTTTTCTCCATTCGAATTTCCCTCTCTGTTCTTCCCCTAGCTCGAGCTCCACCCTCCATTTTTGCCAAGATTTGTCAAGAATTGAGGCACCCCAATCCATCCAAGTGTCCACAAAGGTTAGCAACTTTGTCCTTTCATCTCTTATTGCTAGATCAGCTCGTGCTATGCTTTATAAGTATAGTGATTTGTGGGTTTTAGTTTGGGTGTAATTATGTGGTAGTTTTTTTGATTTATATGCAATTTGAGCTCAAATTTAGTCCTTAGCTTGCATATGTGTAGGTGTGGTTTACTTAGTGTGCCTTCCCGTCCCCGTCCTAACCACCGTCGATCGACCGCACCGTCCCGTCGCCGGCACCACCTTGGTGAGCCTCTTCTTGTGTTCTTATCATTTTTATAAATAAAATCGTATTTGTATGATTTAGATAGTTACTTGCATAGTTTTCTTACTTGTATGATTGTTGTTATATATATAGTGCCATGGTTATGATATCCGTGCCCATCGGCCCTCGTCCGGTTTACGATTCAGATGTGGTGTATTCTCTTTTATAACTATTTGTTGCATTTTGTGTTAATGACAATTATGCCCATCAAGTTGACATAGATATTTTTATCTAGGAGGTAATTGAACCGGAAATGCCAACCGACCCTATTGTCGAGAAGTTAAATTTAGTTGAAAAAGAAAACGAGGATTTGAAAGAAAAATTGAAAAGAGTTGAAGAAGAGAAGATGAAATTGGAGTTGTACGTTGCCGATGTCGTCGATGATCACAAGATCAAGATGGATGCAATGCGCTTGAAGATTAGAGAGATTAGAAAATATGCCATTAATAAAGAGGCTTGGTATCATTATGCTGTTGGATCAATTTTTACCTTAGTTGCGATTTTGATCGCATTTGTTGTTGCATTTAAAATATTTTAGCTAGATAGTTTTATGTTGTTTTATGAGAATAAGTGTGTATGAACTTTATGTATGAACTTGTATTAATTTGGTCTTCTCGGTGTTGTGTAATGAAGATGAACCAGCAATGGATGTACGTTGACCGACGCTCTCCCCAGTTCATTAATGGCGTGCAGAGTTTTTTGCGTGCGGCTGAGGCAAACAAGCGGGATGGTTTTATGTGTTGTCCATGTGGTGTGTGTAAGAATGATAAGACTTACTCTAGCTCAAAACAGATTCACGTCCACCTGTTTACGTCCAGTTTCATGTCCGGCTATAATTGTTGGACCAAGCACGGAGAAAGAGGGGTTCTAATGGAAGAGAATGAAGAAGAAAAGGATGACGACAACTATCCTGGGTGTCCTGAATATGATGGTAGTACAATGGGGGAAGAGAATGAAGAAGAAGAAGAAGCTGAGGCATCAGATGAGCCCGCTGATGATCTTGGTCGGGCCATTGCTGATGCAAAGAGAAACTGCGAAAATGAAAAGGAGAAGTTAAAGTTGCAGCGCATGTTAGAGAATCACAAAAAAGCGTTGTACCCAAATTGCGAAGATGACAACACAAAGCTCGGTACCACACTCGAATTGCTGCAATGGAAGGCAGAGAATGGTGTAGCTGACAAGGCATTTGAAAAGTTGCTGAAAATAATGAAGAATAAGCTTCCAAAGGACAACGAATTGCCCGACAGTACATACGAAGCAAAGAAAGTTGCCTGCCCTCTAGGATTGGAGGTGCAGAAGATACATGCATGCCCTAATGACTGCATCCTCTACCGCGGTGAGTACGAGAATTTGGATGCATGCCCGGTATGCAATGCATTGCGATATAAGATCGGTCGCGATGACCCTGTTGATGATGTTCAGGGCGAGCGCCCCAGGAAGAGGATTCCTGCCAAGGTGATGTGGTATGCTCCTATAATACCACGGTTGAAACGTTTGTTCCAAAACAAAGAGCATGCCAAGTCGTTGCGATGGCACAAAGAAGACCGTAAGAAAGACGGGAAGTTGAGAGTACCCGCTGATGGGTCGCAGTGGAGAAAAATCGAGAGAGAGTGGCCGGACTTTGCAGATGACCCAAGGAATGTATGGTTTGGTTTAAGTGCAGATGGCATTAATCCATTCGGGGAGCAGAGCAGCAAGCATAGCACATGGCCTGTGACTCTATGTATCTATAACCTTCCTCCTTGGTTGTGCATGAACCGGAAGTTCATTATGATGCCAGTGCTCATCCAAGGCCCTAAGCAACCCGGCAACGACATTGATGTGTACCTAAGGCCATTAGTTGATGAACTTTTACAGGTGTGGAATAAAAAAGGTGTACGTGTGTGGGATGAGCACAAACAGCAGGAATTTGACCTGCGAGCGTTGCTCTTTGTAACCATCAATGATTGGCCTACTCTTAGTAACCTTTCAGGACAGACAAACAAGGGATACCATGCATGCACGCACTGTTTAGATGATACCCAAAGTATATATTTGGACAAATGCAAGAAGAATGTGTACCTGGGACATCGTCGATTTCTTCCGGCCAAGCATGCCTTAAGAAAGAAAGGCAAGCATTTCAAAGGTGAGGCAGATCACCGAAAGAAGCCCGTCCTCCGTACTGGTGATGACATACTTGATATGGTTAACGCTGAGGGACGCGCACCCATGTGGAAGAAGAAATCTATATTTTGGGAGCTAGAATATTGGAAAGTCCTAGAGGTCCGCTCTACAATCGACGTGATGCACGTGACGAAGAATCTTTGCGTGAACCTGCTAGGATTCCTGGGCGTGTATGAGAAGACAAAAGATACACTGGAGGCATGGGAGGACCAGCAACGTGTGCACGAAAACGACGGCATGCATGAGCAGTATGAAGGTCCTGCCAGCTACGCTCTTACCAAAGCAGAGAAGGAAATCTTCTTTGAATGCCTGCTCAGTATGAAGGTCCCATCTGGCTTCTCGTCGAATATAAAGGGAATAATAAATATGGCGGAGAAAAAATTTCAGAACCTAAAGTCTCATGACTGCCACGTGATCATGACGCAATTGCTTCCGGTTGCGTTGAGGGGGCTTCTACCAGAAAATGTTCGATTAGCCATTGTGAAGCTATGTTCATTCCTCAATGCAATTTCTCAGAAGGTAATCGATCCGGAAATCCTACCAAGCTTACAGAATGATTTGGTCCAATGTCTTGTCAGTTTCGAGTTGGTGTTCCCACTATCCTTCTTTAATATTATGACGCACGTCCTTGTTCACCTAGTCGAAGAGATTGCCATTCCGGGTCCTGTATTTCTACACAATATGTTCCCCTTTGAGAGGTTCATGGGAGTCTTAAAGAAATATGTTCGTAACCGTGCTAGGCCAGAAGGAAGCATTTCCAAGGGCCATGAAACAGAGGAGGTTATTGAGTTTTGTGTTGACTTTATTCCTGACATTAAGCCGATTGGTGTTCCTCAATCGCGGCATGAGGGGAGACTGCGTGGAAAAGGCACGCTTGGACCAAAATCAATAATATGTACGGACGGGCATTCTTGGGCGCAAGCACACTACACAGTTCTACAGAATTCTACCTTGGTCACCCCATATATCGAGGAACACATGGATATTATACGCTCGAAGAACCCGGAGAAGTCTGACCCCTGGATTCAACGTACACACATTGAGGCTTTCGGCAGTTGGTTGCGAACACATCTCATGAATGATGACAATGTTGAAGATGACTTATACTTGTTGGCCAAGAGACCATCTTCGACTATATTGACTTTCCAAGGGTACGAGATAAATGGGAATACATTTTACACGATCGCCCAAGATAAAAAGAACACCAACCAAAACAGTGGTGTTCGCTTTGACGATGCGGCAAACACCAAGGAAAAGGACACATATTATGGTTACATAGAGGAGATATGGGAACTTGACTATGGAGGTGATTTGAAGGTCCCTTTATTCCGGTGCAAATGGGCCAATCTGACTGGAGGAGGGGTAATGGTAGACCCGCAGTACGGAATGACAACAGTGGATCTCAACAATCTTGGGCACACAGACGAACCATTCGTTCTAGCCAATGATGTGGCGCAAGTTTTCTATGTGAAGGACATGTCTACCAAACCGAAAAAAAGGAAAGATAAGAAAGCGGATACATCATACGATGAGCCAAAGCGCCACATAGTTCTTTCTGAGAAAAGAAACATCGTGGGAGTGGAGGACAAGACAGACATGTCAAGAGATTATGAAAAGTTTGATGAAATTCCTCCCTTCGCAGTGAAGATTGACCCAAGCATCATGTTAAATGATGAAGATTGTCCATGGTTACGGCGCAATAATCAAGGGACACACGCGAAGAAAAAGTTTTATATCCCAAGATCCCACTCTGGGATGTGACTGGCTGCACCGTCATCACTTTTCTTCTCTAGTGAGTAGCCGGAATGGTTCAGTTTGTACACAAAGTGCATCCAGTTTTTGTTGTAACCCTCTCAACTTTTTACCACTTGCTATGTGGGTGAAATGATGGTACCATGCCAAGTTTCAACCTTTTCAGAGTTCATTTGTGGTGCTTTTTAATTTCAGGGTCATTTAGCTCAAAACAAATCATTAAATGCATGTAAAATAGCAAATGAAGTTAGATAGGGTTGAAATTTTAGTATGTGGCTTCTAATGGTTCATATTGAATGCACAAAAAGTCTGGAGTTGAAATAAGGTAAAAAAATTGAAATCTTTTTGTAACAGATGAGTTTTCGTCCGAAACCCCGATACTTCGAAGGAGATTGTCCATTTTGTACACGAAGTGCATCCAATTTTTGTTGTAACCCTCTCAATTTTTTAGCACATGCTATGTGGGTGAAATGATGATACCATGCCAAGTTTCAACCAATTCAGAGTTCATTTGTGGTGCTTTTTAATTTCAGGGTCATTTAGCTCAAAACAAATCATTAAATGCATGAAAAATAGCAAATGAAGTTAGATAGGGTTGAAATTTTAGCATGTGGCTTCTAATGGTTCATATTGAATGCACAAAAAGTCTGAAGTTGAAATAAGTTTAAAAAAATTGAAGTCCTTTTGTAACAGACGAGTTTTCGTCCGAAACCCTGATACTTCGAAGGAGATTGTCCATTTTGTACACAAAGTGCATCTAGTTTTTGTTGTAACCCTCTCAATTTTTTAGCACATGCTATGTGGGTGAAATGATGATACCATGCCAAGTTTCAACCATTTCAGAGTTCATTTGTGGTGCTCTTTAATTTCAGGGTTATTTAGCTCAAAACAAATCATTAAATGCATGAAAAATAGCAAATGAAGTTAGATAGGGTTGAAATTTTAGTATGTGGCTTCTAATGGTTCATATTGAATGCACAAAAAGTCTGGAGTTGAAATAAGTTTAAAAAAATTGAAATCCCCTTGTAACAGACGAGTTTTCGTCCGAAACCCCGATACTTCGAAGGAGATTGTCCATTTTGTACACGAAGTGCATCCAGTTTTTGCCGTAACGCTCTCAACTTTTTAGCACATGCTATGTGGGTGAAATGATGATACCATGCCAAGTTTCAACCTTTTCAGAGTTCAGTTGGGTGATTTTGATTAAAACAAATGAAGGTATAAAATTAAAAGAGTTAAACAGAATCTGATTTTGATTAAAACACCTATTTAAATTATCCTAAAAATTCCCAACTTTAACATAATGATAAAACATACTAATATTAAACAACAGGAAAAATAATCACTCAAAAATCTATTTTTAAACTAAAGTTATTCACAAATTACTGTTTTACACAAATTTCAAATGAATTCAAATTTAAACTATTTCAATTTGAAAACTACTGGCACTAACAGAAAGTTTGTAATTGTTTTGACCTAAAGCAAAAATATTCATTAAAAAACTATAAATATTCTAACAGTTATTCCAAATATAAAAACAGAAATTAAAAAAACAAAACAAAACAAAAAAGAGAAAATACAGCTGTAGTCCCGGTTGGTGCTACCAACCGGGACTAAAGGTCCCTTCCCGCGCGTAATTTGGGCCGCCGAAAAGACCTTCCCGCGCGGAATCCCGGGAGGACCTTTAGTCCCAGTTGGTGATACCAACCGGGACTAAAGGTTTGTAGTCCCGGTTGGAGCCTCGACCCGGGACTAAAGAGTCCCTCTATATATGCAGGACTTTGCCGTTTCTTCCCCAACCACTCCCATTCTACCCCCCGACGCCGCCCCTGCCCGACGCCCCCAGGCTGCCGGAGCTCCCCGCGTGCCTCTTCTCCCTCGACCTCGTCGTCGCGCTACCAGGCTGCTCGTCTTCAACCTCCCGTCGGAGATCGCCGTCCCCGACCCGCTCGCTCCGGCCCCTCTCTTCTCCCTCGCTGTCGCCTCGACCTCGCCGTCGCCTCGACCTCGCCGTCGAGCCCGCTGTCGCCTCGACCTCGCCGCCGAAAAGACCTCGAGTCGGCATCGACATCCTTGAGAGGCGCAATGTCCGGGACTGGGCTCCGCCGGGCTGGCACTGGGAGGTGCTACCTTCCCGGGCTCGGAGCTTGGTGAGGAATCCTGGTCTCATCGTCGACCCGGAGCTTCTTTGGTGGCAGTCACATGGGCCACTTTCGGTGCAGAGGGAGCGGGCCCCCGTGGAGGTGGTACGTCGCCGTGTCAGGGAGGAGGACGAGCACGTCCGTCGCTACATGGCGGCGTTGGACGCCAGGTTCAACAATACCTGCCAGATTCTTCAGGGAGCTCACCCGAGTTATGATCCCGTGATGGTTCCTTATCTTTGGGTGTCCACCACCCGCGACTCAGGAACCGCTAGTGACTTAGATTATTCGATAGTATTCGATCTGTATTAGTGATCTTATATGATAATATTCGAGATGTATTAGTTAATATTTGATGATGCATTAACTGGATTATTCGAGATGATGTATTAGTGATATTATATTCGAGTTCATTATAAATGTATTAGTGATATTTTATCGGTATAATGCGTGTGTGACTTTCGGTCTGTCGTTGCTCCTTGTGTGACTTTCATGTGTGTTCTTGATGGAGGAATCCCGACTGTTGTCGTGGGGGGCGCCTCCTCTTCTTCTCTTCTTTGCGATATATTCGTCGGTATAATGCGCAAGAAGAGAAGAGGGGGGGCGTCCATCACCGACGGTCGAACTATTACTGTGAGAGAGTGTCCACCAACATATATACACCACCATATCAGTGTGAGAGAGTGCGCACCCACACACCATGAGATATGAGAGTTATTTAAGGAAAGCCTCGACGGACCGAAAGTCACACACGCATTATGATCCAAGCGTGCCGTAATTCTTGAATCATGAACACAGGAAATGTCGTCGCCATCAGACGACGATAGGATCCAAGCGTGTGAACTTTGCGGTGAAGATAATGGCCTTTGCGACCAGCCTGGGCTGCGAGACGGTAGGTTCTTCACCATGAAGCTTTACGAGGACTTTGATATTTCTATGGTACGCAACGATGACAACTGTTTTTTCGTAATTAAGCATGACTTATGTTTCTTTCCTTCAACGCGTAATTTCTGTTTTATACAATTCGACTAGTTCATCCCCTGTCATGCAAGACGGTATTTCTTGGAGAGGCTCGGTTTCGAAGAGCACGAGAGTTTCGAGACGAAGACAGCCAACCTGAGGACTAAACATGGTCACACATTTCTGGTGAAAGTAATGAATGCACCTAATAACACAGAATTAGGGTGCTCAAATTGGGAAGCTCTTTGCAAGGCATATGGATTTCAGGAAGATATGGAAATAACCTTCGATCTTCGTCCTGAAGATCATATTGAAGGAAACATCGACATTTGGGTGGATGTCGATATGCTTCCTGTTTTACCTCCATGTGAGTTTGTCAACCATGCATATTTGTCAAGTAATTTGCATTCTATTTTTAAAAATATTTGGTGTTCATCCATACTAAATTTGTTAATTTATAATTTACAGCTTATTTCGTTTCTTCGAGTGAAACACAGAACATAATCGACACGACAAACTACACTTATGGATAACATCTAACTTGGGAGGAGAAGGATGATCTTATCAACTTTGTTATTGGTGTCCTAGTTGGTAGGGAGATCTTCAAGTATAATTTGGGAACTGGCCCAAATTATACATTGTACAGGACACTAGTGCATAGGTTGAGGGCGGATGACATTCGCCGAAATATCTTGGTAAGAGTTGCTAATTAAGTACACTAGTACTGTTGCGTAAATGATATCGATTACATTGCTAACTAGGCTACTATTATGTTCTTCAACAGAAACTGCCAAATGAAGTTGTGCCTCCGTTGATGCAACCCGAAGGTAATATGACAATTAAAAGCCCCTTCCAGCCTGAGTTCTCTTTTGCATACTCGACTGAGCGCAAACCATCAAGACGGCTCCAAATTGAAGCATGGTGACAAATAAAGAAGGATCGCAAGCCACAAGTTGGAGACCGTTGGATCTCTTTGCTTCATCATGAAGACATAGGTGTTATTCTGTTTTATGTCATTTTACCTATGAGGGAGGACTAGGTCCTATGAGGGAGGACTATGTCATTTTATTTTATTTTTGTTTTATGAGATTTTAACTTGATATGATTAAGATGATGATGATGAGTTGTTAGATGAGTAAGATGATGATGAGTTATATGACATATATTTGATTAAAGTGGATGAATGCAAGTGATCATGTTGAATTAGAGGAAAAAATTAAATGGAAAACACAAAATGAAAAAAAAAACAATGAAGCCTTAACCTTTAGTCCCGGTTGGTGCTACCAACCGGGATCAAAGGTCCCCATGCCCTGGCGCGCTCTGCCGCCCACGTGGCCAGGGTTTAGTCCCGGTTCGTAGCCAACCGGGACTAAAGCCTTAGACCCTTTAGTCTCTATACTTTAGTCCCGGTTGGGGAACCGGAACTAAAGGCCCTTCCCAAACGGGACTAATGGCCTGTTTTCTACTAGTGATTGCATCCTGTTGGGGGAAGAGAACAGGGAGACTAGTTTTAAAGCATCTCTAGCAAATCCCGTAAAAACAATAAAACCTTCGTATTTACGATACAAGCTGGAAAAAATGTCCCGAATAGATTCTGTAAAAAAAATTGCAGGCTCCCTATATTCGAGCTCCCATCCTTCATATGTGGAAGATTTCAGCCTTTTTGAAGGATCCCATAAAACCGGTCAACGCCGGAGCAGGGGCCTCGCGACGCCGCGCACGGGCAGCGAGCAGGCGGAGGAGCTCGCCGACAACCGGCCAGAGCATCGTCGGAGCATGAGGCGGGCCGGAGAAAAAAATGTTCCCGCTATCAAAACTAGTTCACAATTTTGAAAAATGTTCACGTTTCCCTTTTTGAAGGAGAATTTTTTTGTGTTTTCAAATTTAGTTTGTGTTTTTGAAAAATTGTTCGGAAGGTTATTTAAAAATTATTTGGAACTTCAAAAAATGTTCCCGTTTTCAATTTTTTTAAATGTTCATGTTTCGATTTTTTAGGAGTTTCAAAAAATGTTCCTGCTTAAAAAATTGTTCACAAATTTCAAAAAAAAATTGTATTATATAATTTTCTTTGGGAGTTTCAAAAAACGTTCTTCAATTTCTCAAAAATGTTCGCCTTTTTGAAACATATACATAAGATCAAAAAATGTTCCTGTTTAAAATTTTGTTCGTAAATTAAGAAAATGTTCGCACTTTCCTAATTTTTTCAGAGTTTCAAAATTTGTTCACAGATGCAAAATTCCGTTTTTTCAAAAATTGTTCACTAATTAAAAAGTTCCCCTTTAAAATTTGGTCGCACATTCAAAAATTGTTCACATCTTTTAAAAACTTGTTCATGTTTGTATAAAATTGTTCGAAATTTAATAAATGATCCTGTTTTCAAACGAATTCACGTTTTCTAATTTTTTTACGAGCTATAAAATCTATTTACGGTTTTAAGAAATGTTCAAACGTTAAATTTTTTTATGGTGGTTTTCAAAAAATGTTTGCATTTTTTCAAAATAGTTTTTTGAATATTTGTTAGAAATATTGAATTTGGTTCGCGTTTCCGAAAACATTATTTTTTTAAAAAAATCGGGTTTCTATAACCATGAACATGTTTTGGAATCGTGAACACTTTTCTAAAATATACGAATAATTTCTGAAAACACTGTTAAAGGGAGAGAGGGATTGGTGGAATAGTTGATGTATTGCTTGAGCCTCGTGGGCATATATATAGGAGTACATGATCATCTTGGAGTACAAGTCAAGGTAGAATAATATCCTACGCTATCCTATCTTTCCTAATAATCAATATACTCAACATCCCCCCGCAGTCACAACGGTAGCGACGCAGACGGTGAGACTGGAGAAGAATCCGAAGGTAAGCCGACGGCCATCCCCCCACAGTCGTAACGGTCGATGCATCGCGGAAGTCGTGGCTGGAGAAGAAACCGACGAGGTTGCCCAAGCAAGGCGGTAGCCCTGTGTGCCGTTTGTCGAGGTAGCCGAGAGCATAGGGTGGTGTAGCCGTGGTCGAGGTAGTCGTGCGAAGAATGCCGTGGTCGATGTCGAGTCGGGGTAGCCGGTTTCGAGGGAGTCGCCGAGGAGCCGCGGGCGCAAAGAGGCGCCGAGTTAGTCATGGGCACAGTGGTGTCGAAGTAGTGGTGTGCCGGGAAGAAGACGAAGTTGAGACGCGTCGTGCCGGGATTGCCAAGTCCGGGGATACGTCGTGGATGAAGGCACGCGTCGGTGTTGCCAGCACCGGGCATGCGTAGACGGACGAAGACGACGTTGACGATGCGTTGCTCCAGGCTTGCTAGACCTGGGAACACAACGGGGACGAAGGCACGCGTCGGTGTTGCCAGCACCGGGCATGCATAGACGGGGACCTGCAGACAACTTGTACGCCATGTCGAGGAGGCTAGCAGAGAAGGACTCGACGACGGTTGTGGCGCAAATCGGTGGGAAGCCGATGTCGCCCGCGGTGGTCGGAGTAGATGAAGTGGTTGGGGTAGACGACGGCGACGCTGCCGATGAGCTGGTGCTGGACGAAGACGAAGGGGGTGGACGGGCGACGGCGGCGGCTACGGGGGTAGCAGCAGCGGCGGCCGAAGAAGAGCGGCTGCGGCGGCTACGGGGGTAGCAGCGGCGGTGGCCGAAGAAGAGCGGCGGCGGCGGCCTGAAGGCGGCGGCGGCTGGTTAGGAGCGCGGCGGCGATGCTCGAAGTAGGCGAGGAAGAACCCGACAGCGTGACGAAGACCGGCGCGGACGGTGGTGTTCCCGCGCCAAGGGAGGCGGCGCGGCGCATACCACGTAGAGTCGACACGCGGAGGCGGCGGGGTGAACCCCGAGCCGCGACGCTGCGGCCCGAAGGGGCGACGCAACGGCAGCAGGCAGTCGGGGCGACGGCGGGAAGACCTCGGGGCGGCGGCGTGAACCGCGCGCCGTGCCGCAATGGCCCGAAGGGGCGACACAGCGGCGGCGCGCGAGTCGGTGCAGCCGCGGGGACAGCCTCGGGCGGCGGCGGAGACCGCGTGCCACGCTCGCTACGGCCTGATGGGGCGATGCAGCGGCAACGCAAGGGTCGGTGCGGCGACGAGGACGACCTGAAGATGACGGCCTCGGGGCGGCAGTAGACCGCGGGCTGCGACACTACGGTCCGAAGGGGCGACGCAGCGGTAGCGCGCGGAGTGATGCGGCCGCGGGGAGAACCACGGGGCGGCGGCGCTGCAGCCCGAAGGGGCGACTCAACGGCAGCCCGGTGCTCGATCGGTGGAGGGGAGCGCTTTACTCGGGACAGTCTTCACGGGACCTGCGGAGGCGCGCGCAACCGACGGGCCAGGTTGGTCGCACGGCGTAGATGAGGCGGATCGCGGCGGCGGGCGGGTGATCAATCCAATCGCGCGCGAGGTCGGGGGCGCTGCTCGGTGATGATGACGGCGTCGTGGACGATGAAGTGTGGTGTCGAGCAGACCAAGGCGACCCGAGGCAGCCGGCAAGCCCGGCAGACCCGGCAAGCCCGGCAACCAGCAACCCGAGGCAGCCGGCAACCGGCAAGCCTAAGGCAGCCGGCGAGGCAGCCGGCAAGCCCGTCAACCGGCGACCCGAGGCAGCCGGCAAGCCCGGCAGGCCCGGCAAGCCCGGCAACCGGCAGCCCCGGCAAGCCCGGCAGGCCCGGCAAGCCCGGCAACCGGCATGCCCGGCAAGCCCGGCAACCGGCGACCCGAGGCAGTCGGCAACCGGCAAGCCTAAGGCAGCCAGCAAGCCCGGCAACCGGCGACCCGAGGCAGCCGGCAGGCCCGGCAAGCCCGGCAACCGGCGACCCGAGGCAGTCGGCAAACCGGCAAGCCTAAGGCAACCGGCGAGGCAGCCGGCAAGCCCGGCAACCGGCGACCCGAGGCAGCCGGCAGGCCCGGTGCAGCCGGTGAGGAGGCCGGCAACCGGCAGGCCTAAGGCAGCCGATGATCCCGAGGCGGCCGGCGAGTGACGACGGAGACGGTAGGTGGATGATGCAGGCGTCCTGTTCGGCACGGGGCGGCGACGGCCGGCGTAGAGCGACGGGCGGGCAGGTGCGCGGACGACGGCCGTGACGGGTTGTCGCGGCACGCGAGGCCGTCGGGTCGAAGTAGAGGCCGGCTAGTCGCGCCGGTGTCGGAGTAGAGGCGCGGGGTCGACGGCGGCGGCGGGCGACGCAAACCGATCTTAGATCGGAAAAACCAAAAAGAAAAAAGAACGCCTGATCAATGCGACCGGCAGAAGAGAGAAAAACCCGTATCAAGAGATCGGGAAAAAGACTCTCTAGGGCAGCCGGTCAACACGACCGGCGGACGAACCCTAGGTACGGGCGGCGCGGCCCCCGGTGGCGGTCATGTAGACCGACCGCCCCGGGGGCGGCCCGCGGTGCGGAAGCGGTGGGCGGCGGCTAGGTCTAGGAACTTGCGGCAGATACCATGTTAAAGGGAGAGAGGGATTGGTGGAATAGATGATGTATTGCTTGAGCCTCGTGGGCATATATATAGGAGTACATGATCATCTTGGAGTACAAGTCAAGGTAGAATAATATCCTACGCTATCCTATCTTTTCTAATAATCAATATACTCAACAAACACGAACATTTTTTTCAATTGGTGAATATTCAGCGCTCGATCGTTTCTCCATACAGCATGTGCTAGTGGCTGGCCAGTTGGTCGCCTGTGCGTTTGCCCGAGCACCCGGGTTCAAAACAGCAGAGGAAACAGCAGAAACGCGTGTGCGGCCCTCAAAGCCCGGCAAGGACATGCCTCTGTGCGAAAGCGCAGCAATTTGACACAGAACGCATCACATAGGAACTCCCTGTCGGCCGCACAAGCACGCACTGTGTTGTCTTTTTAGATCAGTTTTTCATGTTTTTTCTTATTTCTTGATCGGTTTTTTCTTCTGATTTTCCTGCTACAATTTTAGTTTTTAGTTTTTCTAAATTATTCATTATGTATTGAAAGTAAATTGTAGCAGTGTATACATGTATAAAAAAGTGTTTGTCGTGTGTACACAAAAGTACAATATGTATGAAAAGTTAGACATCAAAACATATATTTCAAAAATGGTAATCATATATTTAAAAATATTAAATTGTATAAAAAGTTGTTCCTGACATATACAAAATAAATGTTACTAATGTATAAAAAATTGTACAATAAGTTTGAAATAAAAGTACCCGTGTAAATAGAAATCATGAACTTAAAAATGGAAATCGTGTATTTGAGAATGTTAAAAGTGCATAAAAATGTTTCATTTGTATAAAAACTGTATGAAAAAGGTAGAAAAATATATTTGAAAATGCTTAACATGTATTAAAAAATGTTTTTTAGCTATATGAAAATGTTCAATATGTACGAAAATAAGTAAAAAATAATACATATATTTAGAAATTATTAGTAATGTATTTGAAAAAAATTAAACATGTATTAAGAATGTTCATGTTGTATACAAAAATGAACAATAAGTATAAAATAAAATTACCTGTGTTATAAAAAAAAGGAAAACCGATGAAAGAAACAAAGATTATCATAGGAAAAAATGAAAGAAACAAGGTAAATAATAGAAAATCAGGAAATAAAAAAGAAACCTGGAAAAAAAGTATACCAAGAAAAACCAAGGAAACCGAATAGACCAAAGAAAAAAGATGGAAAATAGAAACAGGAAAAAAAAGAAGGAAAACTAAAGAAAACCCTGTAAAACAGATAAATGGAAAAGACCTTGCTACCGAAGAAGGGCCGCTCCAGTAGGGCACAAGCCGGAAGCGAGACAGTACTTCGCGGGCCACATATAGCTCTAGGGAACCTCCTATTTGATGCTGATTGCATCAAATTGGACGAGATTCGCACATAGGCACACGACTGGGCCGACCCGTTGAGGCCACACCCTTGAACGATATCGAACATGCAACCTGCAATTGGTAATTGAGAGTTTCTAGGCACTGGAGTTGATGTTGGTTAGTGAATAGTGACAGATTCAGAGCATAAAATAATGAGAACAAACTGTGGCGAGTAGATAACATTTTTCAAATCTTCTGATCATTTTTTGAATATGGTGAGTAACTTTTTGTAAAAATAACATTTTTGGACAAGATGTCATTTTTTCAAAATTTGTGAACATTTCTTTAATTCTGATTTGGAAATTTCAAACTTTAATTGAAATTGTGAATAATTTTTTAAAAGAAAAAATCCAGTACTCATGAGCATTTTAGAAAAATTAGATCTCTTGTCGGGGGAGCGCGTTGGCGTGAGATCGATGGGAGGGGGCGAGCGACGGCGGCTTGAGAGCTCTGGCGGGACCAAACAGAGGCGGGAGGTCGGCGGCTAGTGCCGAGGTGCCGAGGGGCGGTGACACTAGCTGCTCGTTTATTTCTTCTTTTTAGGGAGTTGTGTGTCACAAAGAGGTAAAATAATATACATCATCCCTGCTATACGATGAATGTTCATTTACGAATTGAATACGACCTGGCATAGCAGCCGTCCATTCTATTCGTTGGATGCTTTAGATGGCGTTGTGTGAAAATTGTACATAGACCAATTCGCAGTATACACAAATGAACATTATAGAGGGGACGATCAAGGTGACAATCAAATAAAAAAGTACTGTTCAAAGTTTAGTACAACTAATTTTAATATCTATCTGAGTTAAGAAAAATACGAGTAATCAAAGTTTTCTTAAGTCGTCCTTAAAAACAGAGTCGCACATTAAAACGTCTCAAAAATCGTCTATAAAAACAGAGTCACGTATTAAAACGTCTCACAAATCGTCTCTAATAATAGAGCCAGACATTAAAACGTCTCTCAAATTGTCTCTAAGTTAATTGAAATTAAATACTTATTTTTTTAAGGGTAATTACAATAAAAATATTGTGATGCTGTGTAAACGTCTTAAGAAGCGTCTGTTGGTTGCTAGTGTTCAAGGGTATAGAGACGAAGAAAAAAACGACCCAGAAAAAGCGACCATAGGTGATGTTTTTGTTGTAGTGATATAATTGTCTCTCCCCGTTTCCAATAAAGCCATAAAATCCAGTTTATATTCTATCGATGTTTCTGTGAGGAATCTACTTTTAGCCAAGTCCGCAAGACCTCTGCTATTCCAAAAGATCCCTTTCATATCTCATCATGGAATTTTTTCTGTTGTTTAAACCTCGCACTCCTACGCACTGCGGATGTAGGATAAACTTTCCTCTTCCAGGATCTTTTGGGTTTATCCTTCATCGCCTCTGCGTCCTCAGGACCAGTGGCAGTGGTAAACGAGTCATTTGGTTGCAGAGGAGCCACATACCCCTCTGCCACCTCATCCTCATCCTCATTTAGGAAGTCCTCTGTGGTTGAAGGCTTTATCAATAATTTCATGCTCAGAAAAATGTAGAATTGAATGATTTGTATTAACTGACATAGCTGTATTTGCTTAGATTTCTCGAAGCTTGGCGGCCCTCATAGCACGCCCTAGCTGTATGTCATCTGCATCCGGCTGTGCCTGAATCCGGTGACTAAAACGCCTGTCACCAGACCTAGGATCCGGAATCCCTCCAAAAGAGATAATGTCGTCGATGGGAACGCCGTCTGAGCTATGACCGCCTGCCATTTGACCGACCGTGCCCGAAGCAGTGTGCGTTGGTGACCTCCCGGTCTGCGCCGCAGGAGTGCTGTCCATCCTGGTAGCCGATGTGGTCATCTCAATCGGTCTGTCCTCCTGACGAACCAACAGAGCCACCTCTTGTGTCATACTGGCCTGACGTGGTGAAGTATGCCGCGATGAAGATAATGGCCGACCCGCATCCTCCCTCACTGGTGATGTGATCATCTCTGCTAGTCGCGTCTCCTCCCTCTCTACTGGAGCAGCCTCCTGCGAGGGCATATGTTGTATGGGTGGTGTATCAAGTGGTGCTGACTGAGGAGATCCTCGTGCGTCCTGCCCGATGTGGACCTCCCCCATCTGAACCGAACCAGGCCTACGTCTCTGTAGGGTAACGCAGCAGAAAACAAAAATTTTCCGACCTACGCACCAGCCCAGGACCACTATGGAGACTGCATACAAGGTTTGATCTTTTCGTTACCGACTCGTAGCGCAGCGGAAGTAGAGTCGATGACGATCGGCGGTGCAGATCCCCGCAGCTAGGATTTTACAACCTCCCAACCGCGAGGATGTATACCCTCATCCGCCCCACGGACAGCCCTCCGGGAGGCGATCAGACAGTCCCCCGGACGGTGTCGCAGACAGCCCTTCGGGAGGACCTCCAAAACTTGGACTATCACTCGGACAACCCTTCGGGAGGACCTTCGAAACTCGGACGGTCACACGGACAGCCCTTCGGGAGGCACTCTCAAACTAAGACCGAAACTACGATCTCTCTATAGAGTTGCACACATACGGTGTCATCTATCCGGCAGGGCTTCGCCGTCCAGAACTAGTTCCTGCCGGAACCCAGACAGCCTTTCGGCTCTACGAAACTATTTCGCTGGGAGGGAGAGAAGAAGCCAGATCATTGCAATGGCACTTGTATGTGAGAAAAGGATGAAGAGATGGCAGCCCTCTCCACCTCTATTTATAGGAAAACCAAGGGCTAGGATGGGCATTTCAAAAATACCAAAACTTGCTCATGAAGGAAACACTTTCCAAGGGCAAAATGGGAAAGCAAGTGGGCAAGTGGGGCTCCAAGGTGGAGCCCCCTTCTTGGCCGGCCACAACCCTTGTGGGGCCCCCCCAAGGTGGTCCCCATCCATCCATCCCTTCTAGAAGCCTTTTGGGAAAATATCCCAAAAGGCACTTTTCCAAAAATATCCCATAAAGCACTTTCACTATTCACGACGACATTTTTCAGCGTCTGATCGAACTGAAAATATTCATGTGGGCTTAAAACATTTCCAGTACCCACCAAAATAATTTTCAACTCGAGCCGGAACAATTCCGGTTTAGTGATTTTCATCTGCGAAAAGCATCTGAAGCGGTTTCGGCAGCTCCGGAACATTTCCGGTTTTCATTCCGGAAAATTACAGAAAGTTTCCAGAATGATTCTGGCACCCTCCAAGAATTATCAGGCATGTGCCAAAACCAATTTGACTTTATGGTATCCTCTGAAACAACTTTTCAGTTTCACCAGAACTCATCCGGTGACCTCTCTCTTCGGAACTTTTTCCGCTGTCTCCGAAAACTTTTTCCGGAAACTTTCTCTCAGACTCCCTGTCTAGTATTCAGCAGATAGATGACCCTTATGCGTGTGACCCTATAGGTTCGGTGAAGCATAGACATGACCCGGAACCCCTTCCGATCAATGATCAACATCGGAGCCGTGGACACCCATATTGATCCCTATACCCACACGAATGAATATTCGAGTGAACCTCCAGTTGCCGTGTGCTATTCCTGTTGCTTCGCGATATGTTACAAATACCCGAGGTGAGACATGTAGGCATCCCCGTGGATCAACAACTTGTCCACTATGCCAGTTACCTCGTTACCGGTATTGTTCTCTTTTCTCGTTCCCGTGTTCCGGCATCCCTGTGATCAAATCACCCTGTGTCTGGCCAGACGATGATGGATACCGTAACACCGAGAGGGCCCAGAGATATCTCTCCATCGTCGGAGGAGCAAATCCCAATCTTGAGCTATCAAGTTACTTGACATACTTTTCCATGAACCCGTAAGCCGCCGTAATAGCCACCCATTTACGGATGACGTTTAACAAACCCCAAAGTTCATGAAGCAAGAATGAAGAAACTCGATACTCTCATGGTCTAAGGAATTATGCAAACGTTAACCATCTCTGTGTTATTAACCATTAACTTATGACGAATGTATCTCATAGCATAACATCAATTCGGGTCGATTCAACACAAATGTTCTTCCAACATTGTGCCCTCAAAATTGCCGGCATAGCCATGCCCATGATCAGGAAAACAGGATCGTCATGCAATACTTGAGCTAGTCTTAGAGGCAAGACTAGGAATACATTTTACCGTTTATTATACCACACGTGCAAATGAGTCCTTCTTCGAGCCTCGTTTTATTTGTAGACTCGAGAATCATTGCAGTTATAGCATGGAACATAAACATAATTATGAACAGGGAGATAATCAATAACATTTATTATTGCCTCTAGGGCATATCTCCTACAGACTCCCACTTGCACTAGAGTCAATAATCTAGTCAATGCTAATGCACTTTACACCTATGGCATACTGGTGTAAAATATGCTTCGCTTGTGATATAGCCTGATGTCCAACGGATCTGACAACTTCAGCTCCGTGTGTAACTTTGCATATCCATGCGTTTTCACGCTTTCACAAAATTCATATTTTGTGTGGACTTGGCTTTGCATATGTGTGAATCATTGGTCGAAACTTGATTCCTCAGACTGAGCTATGGAGCAACTATCTGCAATAGTGTCCCATTGACTAAAGCCATCTTGGAACCATACTAAGTTCATGAATGAACTATATGATTCAACAACTTCTTTGTCGCTTCTAAAGCGTCAACATACTCAGCCTTTGTTATAGAATTCGCCACAGTATCTTGTTTGGAACAATTTCCAACTACCGTGCTACCATGTTGTGTATTACACAAAACCCTTAACTTAAATCGAAAATCGCATGGAGCATTGATGAAGACTGTATCGATGTAATTACTTACAACGAGCACTTCATAATCTCAGCTTGCGAGAAAACATGTCATCAGTACTGCTCTAGTACTCAATGACATCTTTCACTGTTGTCCCATGATCAGTACTTTGATCACTTTGGTATCTATACTCGCAACAACTTGGGACTATCGGACATATCTGGTTGATTTACATACCATGGAATACATGATTAATCCAAACACAAGAGTGTGTGGAATCTCCATCATGTATTTTGCTCATCAGTGTTTTGAGACACCGAGTCTTGCAAAACTCTTTCCATGTGACTTCGGCAAGAATCACTCCTTGGCATTTTTAAATGCTAAAAAGTTTTAGCATCTTGTCAATATGTATTCATAGCTTAGCCCTATTAGGTAAATCTATCTTCATAGATCATCATGCCTAATATTGAGGCTATTTAGCCTAAGCACTTCATCGAAAAACTATTTTCAAATGAAGTCCTAATTCGTGTCAAGAAATTTATTTCCAATTTAACAATGTGTCAAGTACACAAGGTTTTTAGAAATATTATCATGCTCCCACTTACTTTCTTGAATCACAAGCATCTTTGATACCCATTTGATGAAGTCAACCCCTTTGACCATTCCATCAAAAACGAAGATTCCAACTCCACTTTGCTCTCTTCTGTTCATCGCTGGAACTCTGAAGTTTGCATACTTACTAGCATCCTCTGGATCGACAAATTACTTTGGACTGTATCACATACAAATCCTAGGTTTCATTTCCATCAGATGGAAATCCTTTTGTCATCCATGTTTCATATCTCATGATTGAAATATGTATTAATTGCTAGTTCAACCCGAACCGACTTCAAGCATCGCTACAGTGAGACAATCTCATCGTAGTCAACTCCTTGAACTTGTTATTGCAACAAGTCGAGCTTTATGGATAAAACATTTTATCCGTATCAGTTTTTATTTCCATAAATATTCGTTAGACTCTAAGTCTTCCGAAAGGTGTATCAAGATTTTAATCTTGAATCACTTATATGGAAACTATCTCGGATTGTATTGGCATTTAGCCAATTCTGGAGTCAGGGCCCATCAACGATTCCTTGTGAATCGTAGGTATACTGTTGTCTAACAACAATATCTCGTTTGCGCACCAGATAGGTTTGCACGAGTTTTTCCTACGCGGTTCAGCTGCAAGTTCGACCGAAGTCCATACATCTCATGTAGAGGCTTCCGTATCAGTCGCAGTAGGAAACTCCGGAATCACTTCCAAGGTTCCTTTCCTTTGACCTGATGACGAAGATACTGGTTATCTCGTCGAGTTGCACTGTCCTCCCACTCACCTTTTGTAAGAACTATTCTCTTTAAAAGCATACCGTTTTGCGGCAAAACCCTTTGCCTCGGTATAGTGGTGGGGGAATACCCAATGACTTGGGATAACCTTACAAAGTAGCACTTGTCTGATTTGGAATAGGTTTGTAACCTTTTACACAAGCCCCATATTCCAAATGTTAAGAAAAGATATAACATGGTTGGGCGTACCATACCATGGCGTCATTTCAACAGACCTGATGGAGCTCTTTTCAGTGTAAAAGCCGCAGTCTCTAAAGCATCACTTTAAAAGGGATAATGGCAAATCTATTTATGTCATCTTTGATCTTACCATGTCATAAATGGTTCGATTACATCTTCACGGACTTTCCACTTGCAGTGGTGCTCCGGGAGGTGCAAGTTATGAAACCCCTTTCACAACTCATCAGACATTCGCTAAACTTGTAACTCAAATATTCCTTTCTGCAATCTAATTGTAGAAACATAATTTTCTTGTTACAACAACTTCTACTTCATTTTTGAAAACCTTATGAATGAATTCAAAAGATCCAGACTTACGTCTCATCAAGTAAATATCAATATATCTACTTGAGTCATTTCTGAAGATAGATAAATCCACTACTTGCAACAACATTTATTGAACTACACACATCATAATGTATGATCACCAATATGTTCTTTGCTCGTTCCTTATGGCCTGTGAACGGTATTTCAGTCACTTCACCTTTCAGAGGAAAGTTGCAAGTGTCAGATGATTCAAAATCAAATGACTTCAAAATCCATCATAATGGAATTTTCCATGCGGGTTTCTCTAATGTGACCAAATGCAGTGCCACACTTGTGTGGTATTCTTTTAGTCTTGCGACATTTAGCGTCAGTGTTATGGATGTATCATATTACCATCAATATTCATAGCATACATCCCATCCTGTATGGAAGCATGGCCCTTCATGTTATTCATAACACCGAACATCATAAATTCTCTTATGAATAACCTTCTTGCAAAATACCTCATGCAAAGGGCTAGAGTGTATGAAACTCTAAATGAATTATGAAAGTAAATACAGAGGTAATGTATTATTATCAATATTCATAACATACATCTCATTCATAATGAAAGTATGGCCCTTATGTTATTCATAACATCGAACATCAAAAGTTCTCTTATGAATAACCTTCTTGCAAGATACTTTATGCAATGGGCTAGAGTGTAAAACTCTAAAATGAATTATGAAAGTAAATACATAGGGAATACACTAATGGAAGGTATAGTAACATTTACTATGTTCCCTGTGTGTATCTAAACCTCATTCCTGGCTAGTCTTTAAGGCCGTAGTAGTTCTTACATCGAGTTGCAACAGAGTGCAATCGAGCGGGTATCTTTGTGATTAACTCACAATACCCAAGAATTAGTGATTAACATGTTTAACCATAATTCCCAAGAACTATATCTTTGACCAGCCTTCTATACATCAAAAACTTGTATGACATTCATACATGAGCTGGATATTCCAGTCTTCTTTCCTTTTGCCTTCATACTTCTAACAGTTTAACTTTCAGTATTTCTCCTACTCTCATCAGTCAAATGCATAGTAAACTCCTTTACTAATAGTTTGCAAACAAACATTGCTTTGGATATCTCATATCTTTTAGCCTTTGTCTGTCTCTGAAAATGATTTTCAGATTCCATGAATATCACATAACTATCCAAACTTTCGAAGTTCGGGTCTTATGGAAGCAAACATATTTCACTTGACCGTAACGGAATTTTAGCTTTTGGATCGAAGGACGAGAGTCATATCATCCATAGCATTAGCGGGAGAATACTGAAAGTATGCGATAGAACAAAGTCCTTCTCGGCACTCTTGAGGACAATCCTCATATTACGTTAACCAACCGTAAAGTTTTAACCAGATATTTAACAGCTATTCAATTTTAATAGGGAAGGTGGAAACGCGAGCCATTATTCTACAACTATTATGCAAACCACACTTAGACAGTGTTCAAAATTAATTGCACTAAGAATTAAAAGAATTAATTCTAAAGTGCGCTCCCACTCAAATCAATATCTCTCAAAATTGATTATGAGTGATACAAGACCCAAGTTTTGATTGTGCGCCACGATGGTAGCATCACAGATGACGAAAAATCTCAACCGGTAGGCCAACTTGCCAATCACATCTTTATGTGATTCTTGTTCATCTTTCGATGCGTGTGTTCCGAGCTCATGACTTTCATGCCTGAACGTCAAGACAACCAAGTGATCTCGCTGCGAGGTCTTAACTCACCCGCCTCACACTTCTCTAATCGTTCGTGCCCATGTTAGCATGTGACACCCCGAAGAGATAGGTGCCGTGACGGTGCTACACTTAGGAGAACACTAACTACTTGATATTTTTAGTGAGAGATCACCCTAATAAAAAGCGACTACCGCGCAATCAAGAAGGGTGCATCAAGAGGGATAAACATCTCAGGCAATTCATAATAGCATGATATGGTATAGCCCCTTCTGACGGAGAAGTCAAGTATTTCTTCGTCTTCGGCATTCGCGTCGGTGTTCACCTTTGCGAAGATTGCCACCATCTTGTCGATGCACCAGATAATATTGCTATATCTATAGCTAATAAAATAAGTGCATTACATAAGGTTGACACGCAGGTCATTAAAGTGCAATCATATGGCTCCAGCCATCATGCCGAATCATGACACGCAGGTCATGTTAATTACATCATATAGTTATCTCATACATAATCAAATTAATATGAGACCTGCTATACCACATCACATGCAAACCATCCTGCAAAACCAAGTTAGACGCCTCTAATCGGTCCATGCAAAAACTTGTTTTACGTGGCTTCTAAGGTTTCGAAACAAACCGAAGCTACCAACGTCCATCATCAAGCATGATAATCCAAGTTGCTAGATTAACCTTCCAGGGTGTATGAAACACGAGATAATAAAATCTCGAGCCCCATACTAAACTTCGTCATACGCGTGACCCCCGTGCAGATCACATCTGCATTGCCCTTTCGTCTGCGAAACATCCATCTTTCTCAACTATGGCGGAACCCAAAGAACTGTTAGCACTTCGTTGATCTGTCAATCAGCATACTCAGGAGCAGCATGAAAGGATCGCGGATTGCCAGAACTTTGTGAGATTCCACCATGCCGTCAAGATCAGGACTACGCAAATTCCAGGGAAGCAACAAGAACATCGGGTAACAGATTTCATCTGCTACCCGCACAAATAATTTTCAGCAATAGATCTTATCTACTACCTAATTATATTGTGCAACACCCATACATCTCTATGTATTCTAGATCGCAACCTGCATCTACGCATAGCACGGCTCTTGATGCCACTGTAGGGTAACGCAACAGAAAACAAAAATTTTCCGACCTACGCACCAGCCCAGGACCACTATGGAGACTGCATACAAGGTTTGATCTTTTCGTTACCGACTCGTAGCGCAGCGGAAGTAGAGTCGATGACGATCGGCGGTGCAGATCCCCGCAGCTAGGATTTTACAACCTCCCAACCGCGAGGATGTATACCCTCATCCGCCCCACGGACAGCCCTCCGGGAGGCGATCAGACAGTCCCCCGGACGGTGTCGCGGACAGCCCTTCGGGAGGACCTCCAAAACTTGGACTGTCACTCGGACAGCCCTTCGGGAGGACCTTCGAAACTCGGACGGTCACACGGACAGCCCTTCGGGAGGCACTCTCGAACTAAGACCGAAACTACGATCTCTCTACAGAGTTGCACACATACGGTGTCATCTATCCGGCAGGGCTTTGCCGTCCAGAACTAGTTCCTGCCGGAACCCAGACAGCCTTTCGGCTCTACGAAACTATTTCGCTGGGAGGGAGAGAAGAAGCCAGATCATTGCAATGGCACTTGTATGTGAGAAAAGGATGAAGAGATGGCAGCCCTCTCCACCTCTATTTATAGGAAAACCAAGGGCTAGGATGGGCATTTCAAAAATACCAAAACTTGCTCATGAAGGAAACACTTTCCAAGGGCAAAATGGGAAAGCAAGTGGGCAAGTGGGGCTCCAAGGTGGAGCCCCCTTCTTGGTCGGCCACAACCCTTGTGGGGCCCCCCAAGGTGGTCCCCATCCATCCATCCCTTCTAGAAGCATTTTGGGAAAATATCCCAAAAGGCACTTTTCCAAAAATATCCCAAAAAGCACTTTCACTATTCACGACGACATTTTTCAGCGTCTGATCGAACTGAAAATATTCATGTGGGCTTAGAACATTTCCAGCACCCACCAAAATAATTTTTAACGCGAGCCAGAACAATTCCGGTTTAGTGATTTTCATCTGCGAAAAGCATCTGAAGCGGTTTCGGCAGCTCCGGAACATTTCCGGTTTTCATTCCGGAAAATTCCAGAAAGTTTCCAGAATGATTCTGGCACCCTCCAAGAATTATCAGGCATGTGCCAAAACCAATTTGACTTTATGGTATCCTCTGAAACAACTTTTCAGTTTCACCGGAACTCATCCGGTGACCTCTCTCTTCGGAACTTTTTCCGCTGTCTCCGAAAACTTTTTCCGGAAACTTTCTCTCAGACTCCCTGTCTAGTATTCAGCAGATAGATGACCCTTAAGCGTGTGACCCTATAGGTTCGGTGAAGCATAGACATGACCCGGAACCCCTTCCGATCAATGATCAACATCGGAGCCGTGGACACCCATATTGACCCCTATACCCACACGAATGAATATTCGAGTGAACCTCCAGTTGCCGTGTGCTATTCATGTTGCTTCGCGATATGTTACAAATACCCGAGGTGAGACATGTAGGCATCCCCGTGGATCAACAACTTGTCCACTATGCCAGTTACCTCGTTACCGGTATTGTTCTCTTTTCTCGTTCCCGTGTTCCGGCATCCCTGTGATCAAATCACCCTGTGTCTGGCCAGACGATGATGGATACCGTAACACCGAGAGGGCCCAGAGATATCTCTCCATCGTCGAAGGAGCAAATCCCAATCTTGAGCTATCAAGTTACTTGACATACTTTTCCATGAACCCGTAAGCCGCCGTAATAGCCACCCATTTACGGATGACGTTTAACAAACCCCAAAGTTCATGAAGCAAACATGAAGAAACTCGATACTCTCATGGTCTAAGGAATTATGCAATCGTTAACCATCTCTGTGTTATTAACCATTAACTTATGACGAATGTATCTCATAGCATAACATCAATTCGGGTCGATTCAACACAAATGTTCTTCCAACATTGTGCCCTCAAAATTGCCGGCATAGCCATGCCCATGATCAGGAAAACAGGATCATCATGCAATACTTGAGCCAGTCTTAGAGGCAAGACTAGGAATACATTTTACCGTTTATTATACCACACGTGCAAATGAGTCCTCCTTCGAGCCTCGTTTTATTTGTAGACTCGAGAATCATTGCAGGTATAGCATGGAACATAAACATAATTATGAACAGGGAGATAATCAATAACATTTATTATTGCCTCTAGGGCATATCTCCTACAGTCTCTGTATCGACAGCTGCGAGGGCATCACAGACCCCTCCTGCCGCTGATGTTCCTCCGCAACAAGATTGTCGTCTAAATCCTCCATCACACGGTCATCCCAAAGGCGACTTGGTGATGACACTGCAGACACAGCCTGAAATGTACAGAACCAGAGCAATGCCATTGGAGTGACTGAAGGGGCCGACCCATTATCTGTCTGCGACTCTGCCGGTTGCGTGGACTTTCCAGTTGGTTTGTCCATCCCACCATGCTCACCATGACTCCCACCCGTACCCTGGTTACCGCTACCACCTGTGCCATCGGTCATATCAACATCTTTGATCCCAGAACTGTCATCTGTCTTATGTGATTCCTCTATCTAAACCTCGAGATCATATGTCATGCCATCATACACCCATAGTACAATGTCCGGCACATATTCCACATCAGTAACACTGACAAGCAGCCTCGCAATCCCATGCATACGTGTGAATGGCATGTCCAGTTTCTCTGTTTTACCTATTAGGGATCCGAGGCTCCACACAATCAGAAAGTCATCATGTAAAACCTCTGGAACACCTGAGAGTCTGATCCAAACCTGCTCTAGTGGTATTCCCGTTGGCTCTGATTTTGTGCACTCATCGAACTTAAGAATACACTTACTCCCAGTCACCTTACTGAATCCAAACGTCAGTAATCGATCAAGATCTGCCCTCCTCGGGAACTCCACTCTGTATAGGTGTTCCTCCACCCTAACCGGAGCCCAATGAAACGAATCTGAAACCAGTCGCCTGAGTTGCTGAGACACCTGTTCCTCTGACAGCGTCCCCTGAGTAACCCAGACTAGCCAAAACTTCAAGCTCTCCGTATGTGGGGTCACCGAGATCGTACTTAGAGTCTCAAAAAACATAAGCTTGTTGTTGCTAACACCGTAGATGTTCACCACAGGCTTAGGTCCCAGCAATAGCGGCCAAGCATCCAATGGGTGTCCAGGTTTCCGACAAATGTCACATAGCTTTGCCTTGCAATCTGTCGCGAAATGCCCTGGCTCACCACAGCGATAACAACTCATCTTCTCTTTCTTACGGGCCGCTTTATTAGCCCGCACATTATCTGTTTTGTCACTCCCTCTATCATTGAGCCCATCTCTGTCTTTGGAAGACGCCACAGCCGGAACCGACACCGTCGCAAGTGCATTGACCACAGCCACCGCCGTTGCCGGCAGTGTTGCAGTAGATGTTGAAGCCGTGGGATCAGTCGCCTTGGCCGTCCCTTCACCCGTCGCCACCGCGCCCGCCGGCAGCTTTGGAACGTAGGGGCGTCGTGGGGGAAGGGGGGATTCCGACCAAACGTCCGGCCATATCCACCGCGGCCTCCACGCTGTCGATAAGTAGGCCCCGTGGCTCCTTCGACAAAATCGCCAAGCGAAGGGTTGAAGTTGCGTTGCCACTGATTTCCAGCGAAGCCCCGTCCAGCTCCGTCATGCCATTGATTCCATCCGGAGCGACAACCCTGATAGCCACCGCGTCCGGGTCCAAGTCCTCCGCACCCCGCGCCAGCGGCGGCCGCGCGGCCGCCGCCGAAGCCACCCCTCGCCGGTCCGTCAGAGTCACGGCCGTCGCCGAAGCCGCTTTGCCCAGCGCCGTCGGCACCTTGTCCCGCAGCAGCAGAGCCACGACCGGCTCCAGTACGTCCAGCGCCATCACCACGAGGAACGGCTGCCGTCCGCACCGGCTGGTTCAGCGAGGGTCGTGGCGGCGGCTGCGTTCCGTTTCCTGGCCGGCCATCGCAGTGTTCGCCGCCGGGATACGCAGCGCCTTCCCGCGAGCGGATGGGAAACCTGGAGCCGCTGTTCGTCGAACCCTAGGTTCGTTCTGTGTGTTTGCATGTAATTCCCGTGTTCTCTGTACGTCGTGCGATCGAGGCACCCTAGCCAGCGATGTAACGACTGGGCCATATAGCCAGTCGAACTCGGACTGTCCACTGTCGACACAAGCCCATCAAAGCCCAGTAGAGCGTTCAAACAAGATTGCCTGGTCAGTCCGATTCCCATCTCTGGATCAGCCGCCGGCGGCGGCGTCGGCGTCCGATCCGCCAGCTGCCGCCCCTTCATCCGACGCCGCTGCACCGTTTTCCATGATCCGATGAAGTCGGCAAGAGTCAGGGCGGGAAGACTTACCTTCGGAAGAGGACCCTTCCATGGTCGAACCGCGGACGGAGCCGTCCGTCGATGAACCACCCGCCGGAAAACCTCGACCTTGTCAGTCTCGCCGGGTCCCTCCCAAGCCTTGTCGGTCGCCGGAACGACCCCGTCGATGCACGCAGCGATTTCTTCTTCCGTGTACCCCGAGCGTAGTGACTCGCAGACGTAGTCCGAAGGGGTTGGAGAGTAGGATGCCGTCGTCGCTCCGATGGAGATCCAGTCATCATCCTCACCGGAGTCGTCGGAGTCCGACCCGGCGAGCGCCCAGAACCTATTTCCCCGCCGGGAATAATCCGCTATGGCCGCTGATGGCCTCGCCATCGCGGGGCGTCCGAGGTCTCCCTCAGATCGCCCCCGCTCGCCCCTCCTCACGTCAGATGAGCTTCAACCTCTTGGCAGGGCCGGACCGTCGTCTTCCTTAACGGTAGTAGTGGTTCCCATGACATCGTGTCCTGCTACCGCTGCTGTTTCCGCCTGCTGCGTGCACATCATGTCCAGCCCTCGCAAGGTTCACCGCAGGTCAGCACCATGGCCTATGCTCGTGTGGTCATTCTCGTGGCCAGCGTCGACATGGAAGCCATTGTTGTGCTCCATGGCCTATGCTCGTGTGGTCGTTCTCGTGGCCAGCGTCGACATGGAAGCCATTGTTGTGCTCCAACTATGGTAAATTGTACTCGTGCATGCATACTACAATCTCATCCACACTAATGTTTTAAATAGCGGGCTATGACAAATAGCGGCTGACCTCCAAATCAGCTATAGCGGCATATTTGTAACCATTTAGCGGTACCCTACTGAAAAGGCTATAACAAGGCTATAGCGAGGCTATAGCCGGCTATTTAAAACTATGATCCACACAAGGCAACATCCTGAGCCAGCTAGCCGGAGAGCTTGCATGCGCGTGACACAGTATTTAGAGAAGTTTGCAAATTTGGAAATATTTCAGGAATTAAAAGAAATCTAAAAAAGTTCACAATATGAATTTTTTTGCGTATCTATTCTTTTTTGCAAGAATTTGATTTTTTTGCGGATGTGTAAAAATGTTTGTGACTTTTAAAAAGTAAAAGAGTTTACTAATTTTTAATAAAAAAGAAAAAGTAAAAATTAAAGAACAAGAAAACCAAGAAAAAGAAGAAAAAGACAAGTAAAAAATAGGGAAAAGTAAAAGGTAAACAAAAAGAAACCTTGTAGAAAAACGCCAGAAAAAAAAGGAAAAAACGGGTTGGCAGCTTCAAGTTCCCAAAACCGGCATGGAAGCCGAAATCATTAATTGATGAGTACTCATTTCAAGGATCACTCCCACCTTCCCAGGTTGCGACAAGTGGCGCACTGCATTTATGACACTTGTCGGAACCTGAGAGTTTTCCTTTTTTTCGTAGATCCGTATTTTCAAAACGTTTTATCTCCTAATCCGTGCGTCCAAATCTTGAACCGTTTTCACCGTTGGGCTCCTCGCGTCGAGATCTTTAAAACTAGATCCCATGTTGATAGGTTTTGACAAACTTTTTTTTTCACGAAACAAACCGAACCAAAAAACCGTGCCTCTCGCGGAAAAAAAAACTGAAAACGTGTTTTTTTTTCTCTTTCCGAGAGGCACGGTCGTGCCTCTCACGATGGCAAAACCGTGCCTCTCTCGGAAGCAAAACCGTGCATTTCGCGAAAAAAAAACAGAAAACACTTATTTTTCCCTTTTCGAGAGGCACGGTCGTGTCTCTCGCGAAGGCAAAACTGTGCCTATCGCGAAAATGCCCCCAAAAAAGGTTTTTTTTTTCCTTTCCGAGAGGCATGGCCGTGCCTCTCACAAAGGCAAAACCGTGACTCTGGTGAAAAAGGAAATGCCTTTTTTTCCTTTCCGAGAGGCACGGCCGTCCCTCTCGCGAAAAAAGTGTTTTTCACGAAAAAAAAATCGAATTTTTTTTCGTCCAAAAGATAAGAAAGACCGGTGAAAAATCGGAACAAAAAAAATCTAAAAAGCCAAAAACGAGTGCAGAAAAATAAAAAAAACAAAATCTAAAGGGAACGCTCAGAGCGCTGCACGTGACGGCGGCTGAGAACGCGCTAAATGATGGTGCGTGGGAGGGATCGTTGGGTGGCTTCCCAGAGAGTACTCCTCAACTAGTTGCTCTCCATGGAAGCTTCCTAAAACCGAGATAGAACTCCCACTAGAGTACGTTTAAATGGGCCGGCCCAAAGAAAGAGGCTGTCAGCACCACGTGCGAGTAAGGCATTAAGGGTCGCTCAAGGCGTCAAATAGGAAATTTACGAACAATACTTAGTAGTTAGTATTTATTTATTTTGAGGCAAAGTTAGTGTCCCTGGCGTCAGTGAAGTAGAAGGGCGGCAAACCCGAAGATAAGGAACAGGGGCGGCCCTAGGTCCATTGGGCTCGATAAACCAAAAATCTGAACGTTGAACAGCCCAGCTCTCTCCTTTGGGCCAGCACTCACTCACTAGGGTACAAGTCAGTCTCGGCATAAACCACTCGGCATGCGACGACCGCGCGCGATGACCACTCGTCGTAATTTGTGGTGGTAATTAACCCCGGCGATGACCGTAAAATCCTGCTTTAAATACGCGACCCATACAGAGGCAGCATATATATATATATATATACACCCCGGCATATGATAGGAAACCAACCACCAACAGCTAGAACAAACTTGCCCGCCGCCGGAGCCACGATGATCGCCGTGTGCTTTTTGTTGGCGTGCTTCGCGGCAGCTCTGCGGCCAACGGCGGCCGCCGAGGCTGGAAGGGGTGGGCTCTTGAAAATCCCTTCCGCCGCCGAGCTGCATCGGGCTCGCTGCGCTCCCAGGTGCGGTGGTGTTGCCATTTACTATCCGTTCGGGATAGGGCCGGGCTGCTTCCGGCAAGGCTTCGAGCTCACCTGCAACATCACCGCTGGTCATAAGAGGCTCTTTCTGGCCAACAGTACCACTGAGGTCCTTGAGTTGTATCCCGGAAGAAATTGGCTTCGAGTCTCTCCTATCCACTTCAACGTCACCATGAAACCAGGTATGAATGACACCTATAACATGTCATGGGAGGCCCCTGTAAAAGGTGTTATGGCCTCTCAAGAAACAGGCTTGTTCGTTGTTGGCTGCGGTGTGGGTGTCTACTTGTTCGGCCATGGTACCAACAATCCCATCGGTACTTGCATGAGTATTTGTCTAGACGACAAATATGCCATGAAGGAGGCAAGTGCAAACCGCTATAGCGATGTTGGGATGGGTTGTTGTTCCATTTATTTGCAGCAGGACGTGCCAGCATTTGGGCTCACAGTTGACCGCCTCAAAGGCGTCTCAGCGCTACCAGGCCAAGGTCAAGGGCTCTTTAATAGTACTATCAAAGTTTTCCTGGCGGGGGATTACAATTTTCATGTCGGATAGACGAAGGAAACATTCTTGCGGCACCGTTTGGACTGGCCATCACGGATCAACCAAGCTGTGAAAGTGCTCAGAAGAAAAGGTCAAGCTATGCTTGTAGCGCTGACAGCGATTGCGAGGATTTACCATCTGGAGGCTACTCCTGTCGCTGCCCCAATTACGCAGACGACGAGAATCCGTACATTATGGACGGCTGTCAAGGTCAGGAATTTACTCTTTACTTAGGAGTATACTAGCAAAACGGCCCGTGCGTTGCAACGGGAGAAAAAAAATCATAATCTCCAATGACCATGACCACATTTTGCTGCATCACCGAGATACACTATCACTCTCATTTTTGTGAAATCGTGAACAATTTTTGAAAATCATGAATGTTTTTTCAAACTCGTGAACATAATTGAAATCATGAAAAACATTCAAATTTATGAACAATTTCTAAAATCAGGAACATTTTGTGAATTTATGAACATTCTAGACTATTTATAAATATTTTCAAAAAAATGTGAACATTTTTAAAATATTTTGTTGAATCTACGAACATTTTTTCGAAATTGTTGGAACAATTTTCGGAATTGATGATTTTTTTTTGAAATGCCTATCTTTTCAGCGAACATTTTATTACTCAATAAACTATTTATTAACTTACGAACAGTTTTCTGAATTTTTATGAAAATTTTCAATTCATGAATTTTTTTGAATTGGAAACTTTTTATTCTATTTCTTTAACATTTTTAATAATTTAACTTTTTTAAAAATCATGAACATTTCCCGAACATTTATTTAAAAAATTATTTTTTTTATATCATAAACATTTTCTGAATCCACAGATATTTATGAATTATTAAACATTTTATTTCAACCTTATCAATTTTTTTAATTTTCGAAAGTTTTTTGAATTTCCAAATTATTTAAAATAGAAAAAGAACAATAACAGGAAAGAAAAACGAAATTTTAAAAACTGGTCGCTCATACATGGGCCGGCCCAAACAGGTGCGTTGTGTCTTCTCGTAGTGCACAGAGCGCTGTATAGGAGGTTCTTGCATGGGCAGGCCCAGTCTGATATTTTTTTGTGTGAAACGTTTTTTTATTACTTATAGGTGGCATTGGTGGTAATATTTTGCAACTTTAATGGCAATTTCGATGACGTACGGGCAGAAGCACTCCGTACTTTAATAGTAGGTATAGAAAAATATTCAACTTCCATGCCATGAGTATTGGATTCATATATGCATGATTGAATATTATGGTAATTTTTGCACCTATATTGTAACTTTTCCTCTCCTTTTCTACGCTCGTCATCATTTTCTTATAGAAAAAAACATTTTTACTTCATAGTTAAAAACAATTAGTTCTACGTACAACAAAGCAAGCACTAATTGTTTCTTGCGGTGATGGATACACCAATGAGTTTTACAAGAGCTTCCAGGGATGGAGTTTGAACGCGCTCCCGCCTCTGGCGACTCCGGGGGCGACCCGGACGCCGCCACGCCGACGCCTGCCTTCGCCGCTCCGGCCGCGGTCTCCGCGCCGTCCGCCGACGCCGGCTCCGCCTCTGCTTCGCCGTCCCCGCCCGCTCCTGTTGGGGAACCTAACCCTCCGCTCCCGGCCCGCTGGTCCGACCTCACGGACGAGGTGACGGACGAGGCTGCTGGCCCATCGGCGCGCGGCGCTGCTGCCCACAGGCCTCTCGTTCCCGCCACCGTCGCTGGCTCCGGTGGCGCTCCCAGGGGTGGGAGTGCCGCCCGACCGGCGTGGCCGCGCCCGCCGCCGCCTCAAACCCAGGGTGGGTCGTCGAGTTCCAAAGGTCTCTCCTTGCAGCGCGCGGGCCGTCGTCGCCGTCCCAGGGACTGGGGTGTCCAGGGACGCGCTGACTGCGGCTCCGTCGACCGGCCTTGGGTTCACATGCCGGTCCCCGCCCCTCCGTGCGCCGCCTCGCCGGAGCTCCGCCGGCCTACGCCCTCCGCCCGCCCTCCGATCCGGTCGCTTCCCGCCCCGATGACTCGCCGCGCCGCCTTTCGGCCGTTCAAGGCGATCCCCGCCGGTCCCCCGCGCCGCTCCTCCCCTCCCAAGGACGGTCGCGCTGCCGCTGCTCCTCCCGCCGGCCAACCCTCGCCATCGCCGCCGCGCCCGACGGCGCTCGTCCAGGACGGGGTGTCCTGGGCCACCGTGGTGGGCCGCGCGGGCCCTAGGGTTCCCTCCGCCCGGGAGGAGACGGCTCGGATTGCCTTGGCCCAGGATAGGGCTGCCCGGCCCGCTTCGTCCCAATTTGCCGCGGCCCCGCCCCCGCTACCCCCTCCGGCCGTGGGCCCCTCCCCGCAGGCCGCGGCCCAGTCGCCTCGCCTGGCCCAACGGGGCTGGGTGTGGCTGCCTGTAGGGTTTCCCCTACAGCCGCCAGTGTCTCGTATACTCGACGCATTAATCCCGTCGCACATCCCTCCTCCTCCCCGACGCCGCCTCCTCTACTCCCTCCGGTCTCCTCCGCCACGGCTACCCCTCCGGCCCCTCCCCGCGCCCCCCCCACTCCTCGCGCCGGTGCCCGTCGCGGCCATGGCCCGGGAACGCGACGACGAGGGCCAGCGCCCGAAACGGCGCCTGGATGACCGCGACGGCCGCTCCTCTGCTCGGCCCTCCCCCGACGGGTCCCGGCGGGAGACGAAGCTCCGCCGGCAGGTCCAGCAGTCGACGGCGGCGGCTTCCTCGCGGGGCGGTCGTCGGTCCCCTGCTCGCCCGAATGAGCGCCGGTCTCCGTCACGGGATGGTCGCCGTTCGCCTGACCGTGGTCGCTCTCCGGCGCGCTCTGGCTACCGTTCGCCGGGTCGGGAGGGACACCGGTCCCCGGCCCGTGACGACCGGAACGCCCGCCGCTTGCTGTCCCCCGACCGCCGCCGCGGCCGGTCGGTCTCGCCGGCCCGTCCCCACGCCTCGGCCGAGGCCTCTCCCATGGGGCGCTATGTCCCCCCGCGCTCCCAGCCGCAGCTTCCGCAGGTGAAGGGTCCCAACAACGGCCGCGGCCGCCAAGGGTCCAAGAAGAAGAAGCGAAAGAACCCCCTCCGCAACCCCGCTCCCGCGCCCGCGGTTGCCGAGGGGACCGGTGCGGCTTCGGATGAAGCTCCTCCGTGCTTCAACTGCGTCCTCCACGGGCACTTCCAGGTCGCCTGCCCCAACCCCCCGCTCTGCTACTTATGCAAGGACCCTGGTCACCCCGCCGTCCTTTGCCCTGACCGGTCGGTGGCCGAGGAGCTGATGGTGTACGGGCATGGCATCGAGGGAATGGCTTTCTTCCACATGGAGATCCCCGATGTCCCGCCTCCGGAGCCCTCCCTCTCGGCCATTGTCTCGGTGCTGGGGGATGGGGTGGCTTCTCCGGAGATGATTGAGGCTGAGCTCAACCACCTCTGCCGCTGCTAGTGGGATTGGCAGGTCACCCCGATCACTGGTACCCAGTTCTCCGTCGTGGTCGGCATCTCCAAGCCGATGATGGACCCGAAGGCGATCGCGATCCTCGACACGGCTTGGATTCTGATCGCGGGCCTCCCCGACATCGCCCGGTCCGAGCGCGTCATCCGCAACATGTCGCGGATCATCGGCAAGGTGGTGGTGGTCGACGAGCTCTCCCTCCGCAAGGAGGTGGAGGTCCGTGTCAAGACCAAGTCCCTCGACTCCGACAAGCTTCGGGCCACTGTCCGTGTCTTCTTCAACGACCAGGGCTTCCACCTCAGGATTCGGCTGGAGCCTCCCAACCACGTCGGCCGCCCCCGTTTCTTGGATGGTGGTCACGATGGGAGGGGAGGCGCTGGTGGTGGTGGTGGTCGGGAGGACCACTCCAACCACCGTAGGCGCCACCGGTCTGATGATGAGGATGACTACTCCGACCGCAGCCGCTCTCCCTCCCACGAGCCTCCCGCTCTCCGCCAGCCTCGGGTCTCGTCTGGAGGCGGTATCACCCACACGGTGGCCGCTCTCTCGCCGCCTGCCGGTCTCTCCTCTCCGGGTGGCAGTGACGCATCCGGGGCCAGCATGCTCATGGCCCCCGCTGTGTCACCCCGCTCCCCGGCCTCGCCCTCGCTCTTTGGGCCCTCTGCTGTCTGCTTCGACCCCCCGTCCTCTGAGCTTGTTCCGGTGGCGGAGCCCCGTCCCGCGATGATGGCTGCGGACCCGGTTGGGGTGGCTCTGCCCATTACGAGCGCCCCTGCCACCTCTGCCCCATCTCCGGGCCTCCTTCCGCCCATCGCGCCGCTCTCCCCCTGGTCCCGGACGTGCCATCCCCGGGCCAGGGACGCCTCCTGACTCCGGTGCTGGGTCCAGTGCAGCTGACCTCCGAGCTGCCCGACCCGGCCCCGGAGGTCGTCGTCGCTCCGGTCTCGACCCTGGTCCCGGACGTGCCATCCCCGGGCCAGGGACGCCTCCTGACTCCGGTGCTGGGTCCCGTGCAGCTGAGCTCCGAGCTGCCCGACCCGGCCCTGGAGGTCCTCGTCGCTCCGGTCTCGACCCTGGTCCCGGACGTGCCATCCCCGGGCCATGGCCGCCTCCTGACTCCGATGCCCGCTTCCACGCTGCTCAGCTCCCTACTGGCCGACCCGGCCCCTGCTTCACCCCTGGCCAGGTCCTCGGTGGGGGCTGAGGAGGTGACTACGCCGGTGGCCGCCCACCCTACCCCCCTTCGGAGTGCCGCGTACTCCAGGCGGGCCCGGTCGGCGTCGACCCCGGTGACTACCTCCAGGCGCAGCGGTAGACTTGACGCTGCTCGTCCGGTGGACCGCTCTGCGCCGTCCATCGCCGAGCGGGCGGAGCTCCGGGCTGCGGTCCGGAACCTCGAGATTGGTACTCCAGTGATCCCTGCATCTTCGTCTTCCTGCTCGTTTTCTGCTCTTGAATCGGTCCCTCTTGGCCAGCTGGCTAAGGTCGCGACCGATTCTGCGATTATTTTCAGGGGGGACGTAGGTCCCCCCCTTAGAGCAGATTGAGGCTATCCGGGCCCGTGAGATCCTTGACAGTAAACTTGCGGAATCACGCACTCGCCTCCTCCGGGCTCCTGCTTCGAAACCGTCCTCCTCCCGCCCCCCTGCCGCAGATGCAGTTGGGGCGGAAATTCGTTGCCGGACTCGGTCCCGCACTGCCGCACTTCACGCACAAAGTGCCTCCCTTGTCCTGGGGTCAAGCAGCCCCTCCATGGTTGCTTGATGCGAGTCCTCTTCTGGAACCTCCACGGTTTCGGCCAGGATGGCCGGCGCCGCCAACTCATCGAGTATATGCGCGAGGAGCGAATAGACATTGTGGCTGTCCAAGAGACCATGCGTACTGACTTCTCCCTCCAAGAGCTGGAACACCTGAGCCATCACCTCTTTGCTTGGCACTGGCTCCCTTCTAGTGGAACGACTGGTCACTCGGGTGGCATCCTTCTAGGGGTGAAGGATGCCACCTTTGAGATAGGTAGCATGGACCGGGGTGAGTTCTATGTTAGTATGGAGGTGTATGAGCGGGCCATCAACTTCAAGTGGGAGATTGTGATTGTCTATGGCCCGACTGATCACCGTCGCTCCGAGACCGTCCTTGCAGAGCTCCGCAGGAAGGTCTCCGCCGCCTCACTTCCGGTTGTGGTAGGCGGCGATTTCAATCTCATCCGCTGCGCTGAAGACAAGAGCAATGACCAGGTGAACTTTCCGCGTATGCAACTCTTCAATGACTGCATTGCGGACCTTGGACTTCGAGAGCTTGACAGGGTTGGTGCCAGGTTCACCTGGACCAACCGCCAGGCTATCCCGACGATGTCAGTTCTTGATAGGGTTTTTGTGGCCCCGGAATGGGAGCTCAAATGCCCCTGGCTTCTCTTCGCGCCATTACCCGCGTTGGTTCAGATCACGTCCCTCTCCTGCTCTCTTCGGAGAATGATAGACCGCCTCCTCCTCCTCGTTTCCGGTTCGAGTCCTTCTGGCTTAACCAGGCCGGTTTCGTTGACGCTGTCCGTGCACGCTGGGTGGCCGCACGCGTATCCCCTCACCGCGCAGTCTCCGCCGTTGACTCCTGGCAGTTCTGTGCTAAGCTTGCCCGGCAATTTATGAAAGGCTGGGGTGCCAACTTGGGCCGTAATTTCCGTGAGCGGAAAAGGGGTATCCTTGAATCCATCCAGGCCTTAGACCTTCGGGCTGACACCTCCGGTCTGTCCCCAGATGAGTGGCTCCTCCGCTATGATCTTGAGGACCAGTTGACAGTGATTTACACCGATGAGGAGGCTTTCTGGCGCCAGCGCGGCACCCAACGTTGGGTCTTGCAGGGAGATGCAAACATGGCGTACTTCCAGGCCATTGCTAACGACCGTCGCAGTCGCAACTCCATCCCCCTCCTTTGGGATGGGGAGACCCTCCTCTAGCGTCCTGCCGAGATTCGCGCTCATGTCGATGGCTTCTATAAAGCCCTTTTTTCTCCCTCCCCTCGGGAAGGGTTATCTCTAGCTCCGGCCTTCTGGGCCTCTCACCAGTGTGTCTCCGACGATGAGAACGTGGCTCTCACAACGCCCTTCTCTGAGGATGAGGTGTGGGCGGCCATCAAGGGGATGAATCCTACCTCCGCGCCTGGCCCGGATGGCCTCCCCGTGAAGTTCTTCCAGACCTTCTGGGATGTGATTAAGCCGGAGGTGATGGCCCTGTTCGAGGAGTTCTATGTGGGAGACATCGACCTCTCCCGCCTCAATTATGGGCTCATCACCCTCATTCCCAAGGTGGCGGGGGCCTCCGACATTCGCCAGTTCCGACCCATCACGGTGATCAACGTGATCTTCCATATTCTGACGAAGGGGTACGCCAATAGGGTGACTTTCCTCGCCGACCGTATAACCCATCCTAATCAATCGGCCTTCATCCACGGCCGATTTATTTTGGATGGCGTCCTGGTCTTCCATGAGGTCCTGCACGAGGTGCGCACTAGGCGACAGCGTGCGGTCTTCTTGAAGATCGACTTCCACAAGGCTTACGACACCGTCTCCTGGGCCTTCTTGCGGAAAGTTCTTCTCCGCAAAGGCTTTGATGACCGGTGGGTCACCCGGGTTATGCAGATGGTCTCGTCTGGTCGGACCGCAGTTAACATCAACGGGGAGGCTGGCCCCTACTTCCCCACGCTTTGTGGGGTTAGGCAGGGTGACCCCTTCTCCCCATTCTTGTTCAACATGGTGGTCGACGCCCTTGCCACCATCCTAGATAAGGCTAAGGTGGCGGGCCATATTCGCGGGGTGGTCCCCCATTTAGTGGGAGGGGGAGGGGTCTCCCTCCTACAATATGCCGATGACACCATCATTATGGTGGAAGGCTCTCACGAGGACATAGCCAACCTTAAGTTCTTGCTCCTGTGCTTCTAGCAGATGTTTGGGCTGAAAATCAACTTCGACAAGAGTGAAGTTATGATCCTTGGATATTCTCCAGAGGAGTCCCAGCTCATTTCTGACTGCCTCAATTGCCAGCTTGGGTTCTTCCCCACCTCTTACCTGGGGGTTCCCATTAGTGATTCGCGCCTCTCCGTCGCGGAGTTGCGACCCACGGTGACTAAGCTTCCACACCGGATCGAGCCCTGGCAGGGCAGATGGCTGTCCAAGGCAGCCAGGACCGTGCTCATCAACTCCCCGCTGTCCAGCCTCATCCTGTTTCTAATGAGCTTCTATAGTCTCCACGAGACCCTGCACCACGAGATTGCCAAGTACCAGTTGATACGTCTCCAACGTATCTATAATTTTTGCTTGTTCCATGCTGCTATATTATCATTCTTGGATGTTTTACAATCATTTTACTACAACTTTATATTATTTTTGGGACTAACCTATTAACCTAGAGCCCAGGGCCAGTTCCTGTTTTTTCCGTGTTTTTGAGTTTTACAGAAAAGGAATATCAAACGGAGTCCAAACGGAATAAAAATTTACGGTGATTTTTTATGGACCAGAAGAGACCCACGGAGCATCGGAGTTGGGCCAGAAGATCCACGAGGCAGTCACAAGCCACAGGGGCGCCCCCCCTAGGGCGCGCCCCCTGGCTTGTGACTCCCTCGTGGCCCCCCTGGACTTGTTTCCACCGCCGTAAATTCCTATAAATACAGAAACCTCCGAAAATAAAACTAGATCGGGAGTTCCGCCGCCGCAAGCCTCCAGAGCCATGAAAAATCAATCGGGAGCCCGTTCCGGCACCCTGCCGAAGGGGGATACCATCACCGGAGGCCATCTTCATCATCCCGGCGGTCTCCATGACGAGGAGGGAGTAGTTCACCCTCGGGGCTGAGGGTATGTACCAGTAGCTATGTATTTGATCTCTCTCTCTCGTGTTCTTGAGGTGACACGATCTTGATGTACCGCGAGCTTTATTAATATAGATGAATCATATGGAGTTTTCCCCTCTCTATCTTCTTGTGATGAATTGAGTTTTCCCTTTGAAGTTTTCTTATCGGATTGAATCTTTAAGGATTTGAGAACACTTGATGTATGTCTTGCGATGGGATATCTGTGGTGACAATGGGATGTTCTATTGATCTACTTGATGTATGTTTTGGTGATCAACTTGCGGGTTCCGTGACCTTGGGAATCTATGCATAGGGGTTGGCACATGTTTTCGTCTTGACTCTCCGGTAGAAACTTTGGGGCACTCTTTGAAGTTCCTTGTGTTGGATTGAACATGATGAATCTGAAATTATGTGATGCATATCGTATGATCAAGCCCATGGGTACTTGTGGTGACATTGGAGTATCTAGGTGACATTAGGGTTTTGGTTGATGTGTATCTTAAGGTGTTATTTTAGTACGAACTCTAGGGCTGTTTGTGACACTTATAGGGATAGCTCATAAGATTGATCAGAAAAGATAACTTTGAGGTGGTTTCGTACCCTACAATAATTTCTTCGTTTGTTCTCCGCTATTTGTGACTTTGGAGTGAACTCTTTGTCGCGTGTGAGAGATTTACATATGATTCAACTATGTTAGTATTGTTGAGAGAAGTTGCACTAGTGAAAGTATGAACCCTAGGCCTTGTTTCCAAGCAATTATACAACGTTTTTGCTCACTTTTGTTACTTGCTACCTTGCTGTTTTTATATTTTCAGATTACAAAAACCTATATCTACCATCCATATTACACTTGTATCACCATCTCTTCGCCGAACTAGTGCACCTATACAATTTACCATTGTATTGGGTGTGTTGGGGACACAAGAGACTCTTTGTTATTTGGTTGCAGGGTTGTTTGAGAGAGACCATCTTCATCCTACGCCTCCCACGGATTGATAAACCTTAGGTCATCCACTTGAGGGAAATTTGCTACTGTCCTACAAAACTCTGCGCTTGGAGGCCCAACACGAGTCTACAAGAAGAAGGTTGCGTAGTAGACATCAAGCTCTTTTCTGGCGCCGTTGCCGGGGAGGTGAGTGGTTGAAGGTATATCTTTAGACCTTGCAATTGAATCTTTTAGTTTCTTGTTTTATTACTAGTTTGGTTTTATAAAAGAAAACTACAAAAAAATGGAATTGAGGTTGCCTCATATGCTTCATCTTTTTAACGTCTTTCGTGAAAATAATGGAAAGGAAAATTGTGCTCAAGTGTTAGAAGAAGAAGTTATTAAAATGTTTGGCACTAAATCTTTGAGTGATGAGCATGATTGCAATGTTGTTAGTATGAATTCTTTGAATATCCATAGTACTAATGATGATTGCACTAGTCATGATAAAAAGATTTCTTATAAGCATGTCAATTTTTGTGGAGTGCATAGAGTTTGTGTAGACATGCCTAAAAGGGAAGATAGATTTTGTAAGAGGCACAAGTATTTAGAAACTAAATGGTTGCAAGAGAGGCTATATGTTTGTGCTGAAAGACTTAATATTTCTAGCCGTCCTTGTGAACTTTGCAATGAACGTGGTCATTATAATTTCCAATGTGAACTATTTCATGATCGAATTGTGTCCAAATTTTTTGATAACCTCATTAACCTTGATCATCATAATGAACTTAGTCTATTTTTGGGGTATGAAGAAATGAAACGTGAAACTAAGGATGTTCCAGCATGGGCTCTCATGAAAATGATTGATTTTGATCTAAATGAAATCTATATGTATTGCGTGGTAAATTGCATTGAGAATCCTTATATTGCCAATTACTTAAAGACAAGGAAACAAATAGAAGATGAAGAGAATACTAATGAAGGGGAAGAGGTTTCCCAATATCCTCCTATTTTTTCTTATGATGAATCAGGTAACGAGGAGGAGCTTTTTATTCAACCAACCTCTTCAAAAAGAAGCTTGGAGGAATTAAATAAACCCACACATAATGTGGTGAAGAAGAAGAAAAGAAGGAAAAGTAAAGGTAAATAGGTATCTCTCCCAAATAATGACACCCCTTATAATCTTGAAAATCTTTTTGGCACCAACTTAGAAAATTGTGATGATAACAATTGCTATACCATTGGTGCAATTCATACTATTAATGATGAGAGTGATTATGCTTATATTTTGCAAAGCCGCAAGCTTGGGGATGCTATGTTTGATGAGAATGACATGTTTGAGAATTTATTTGCTGCAATTAATGTTTGTCCCAAGCTTGGGGATGCTATGTTTAATGAAGATGATGTTTTTAGTCCCCCAAGTTTTGATGAGCAAAACTATTATGATGATAGCATACTCCCTATTTATGATGATTGCAATATTTATGAAAGTGGGTTTAGAAGAGTGTCAACTTTAGATAATAATTATCCCACTATTTTGGAGGGTGTTGAATCTTATTATAATGATAAAAGTGGATTTGGAGAGGTCGCGACTTTATTTATTAATGATTCCACTATTTCGGAAGAGGTTTCAATTGACTATGATGAGAACAAAGTTGCTACTTATGATGATTATTGTGATGATACTTATGTTATAAAGAGTAGTGATAATTATTGTCATAATTTTGAATATCCTTTTACTGAACATTACTCTTTTAATGTGGAAACAATTTTTAGTATTCGAGCTTCATATGATACTCCCACTATTATGAATGAGAAGAAAATTGCTTGTGTGGAGAGTGACAAATTTGCTATGCTTGTGGATCATGAAGATAATGCTTTATGTGCTGGCTATATTGTGAAATTCCTTCATGATGCTACTGAAAATTATTATGAGGGAGGAACATATGCTTGTAGGAATTGCAATAATATCAAGTTTCCTCTCTATGTGTTCAAAGTTTTGAAGTTATGCTTGTTTTGCCTTCCTATGCTAGTTGATTCTTGCTCCCATAAATTATTTGCTCACAAAATCCCTATACATAGGAAGTGGGTTAGGCTTAAATGTGCTAGTCATATGCTTCATGATGCTCTCTTTGTGTTTCAATTCTTATCTTTTATGTGAGCATCATTGAAATCATCATGCCTAGCTAAAAGGCATTAAAGAAAAGCGCTTGTTGGGACGCAATCCAACACTTTTACTTTCTGTTTTGGTGTGTTCACATGATTAATATACTGTAGTAATCATGTTTTGTGTCTTTTATTTCAATAAAGTGCCAACTAAAGCCTTTGGGATAGTGTGGATGATAGTTGACTTGATTCTGTGCAAAAACAGAAACTTTTGCTCTCAGTCCAGGAATTTTGTAAATTCACTGGAACGTGTTTTTGATCTGAATGTTTTACACATGATTGATATACAAATTTCCTAGATTGTCCTAATTTTTTACAATTTTTAGAGACAGGGAAGTATGGCTACGCTACAGATCTTCACAGACTGTTCTGTTTTTGACAGATTCTGTTTTGCATGCATAGTTTGCTTGTTTTAGTGTTTCCATAGCTTATATTTAGTGGTATAAATTATGTGAATGATAGAATACAGTAGGTATCATGTGTAAACAATTATGAATCTTGTCTTGACAGTACCTAAGTGAATGATCTTTGTTTATTATACTAACCCATCTCACGAAGTTCCGTTAAGTTTTGTGTGATTGAAGTTTTCAAGTTTTGGGTGAGACACCGATATGAGGAGAATAAGGAGTGACAAGAACCTAAGCTTGGGGATGCCCAAGGCACCCCCAAGGTAATATCCAAGGAATACTCAAGCGCCTAAGCTTGGGGATGCCCCGGAAGGCATCCCCTCTTTCTTTTTCAACACTATCGGTATATCTTACTTGGAGCTATATTTTTATTCGTCACATAATATGAGTTTTGCTTGGAGCGTCATTTTATTTTGTTGTTTTCTGTTAAGTGTTATTTATAATCTTGTTTTTTTCAATAAAAAGTTCCAAGAATTGCATTAGGATGCTTGCATTACATGTTTTGATATGTGCTGTGTAAAAACAGAAACTTATGCTGTAGTGTATGAATTTTTCATATTTTACTGGAACGTGAAAAGTTTCTGAAATTTTTACACAGTGATGTCATATAAATTATTTAGCTTGTCCTAAATTTTCATAATTTGTTGAGTTACAGAAGTACACTGTTTTCATAAATTGCTACAGACTGTTCTGTTTGGACAGATTGCTGTCATAGTTTTGTTATCTACTTATCCTAAGTTTCCATAGCCTATATTGGTAGATATAAATTGTGGAAATGATAGTATACAGTACCTAATGTTTGGAAATTATTATGCACCTTGTCTTGGCAGTACATGAAGTGTTGATTTATTATTATGTGCACTAACCTATCTCACGAGTTCTTTTCAAGTTTTGTGTGGATGAAGTTTTTGAGAATAGGTGAAACTGGGATATGAGAGGATTGAACAAGATGCAAAAGCTCAAGCTTGGGGATGCCCAAGGCACCCCAAGTAAATATTTCAAGAAGTCTCAAGCATCTAAGTTTGGGGATGCTACGCATCCCACCTCTCTTCATCAACAATTATCGGTTAGCCTATGTTGAGCCTAAATCTTTATTCGTTCACATGATGCGTGCTATTCTTGGAGTGATATTTTTCTTTTGCTTGCTGTTTAATAAAATACTTAAGATCTGAAAATATTTATTGAGAGAGAGTCCTCACATAGCTACTTAATTGTTTGACTACTCATTGATCTTCACTTATATCTTTTGAGAGTAGCTTGTCATTTCCTCTCATGCTTCACTTATACCTTTTTGAGGGATGAAATCTTTATGCTCATGTGCTTCACTTAAATTTGTTTGAGCTTGCCAAAAGGCAATTGCAATATATGAAACTAGTCCCAAAGTAATAGATATCCAAGGAGGATATAATAAAAACTTTCATGAAGATCATTGGACAAATTAAACTTGATTCCTTGTAATAGTTTTGAAACATGATGATAGTAATATGTGAGTCATGTTAGTGAGTAATTATGCTTAGTAGGAATATTGGTATTAAGGTTTGTGATTCCCTATGCATGCACGAAAGTCAATAGTTATGTGTGACGCCCCCATCCTTGTCCGTACGCTAATCATGCACACAATGCGTACGACCAAGATTAGGGACTCACTGATTGATACCACAACACGACAAACGACATAAATAAAGAGTCATACAGCTTAATATTACAAGCCAGGGGCCTCGAGGGCTCGAATATAAAGCTCCGACAAGCACAAGTCAGCGAAAGCAAATATATTTGAGTACAGACATAAGTTAGACAAGTTTGCCTTAAGAAGGCTAGCACAAACATAAACAGCGGATCGAAAGAGGCGAGGCATCCTGCCTGGGAACCTCCTAACTACTCCTGGACGTCGGAGAAGGCTACGTCGTAGTAAGCTCCATCCTGCTAGTAGGGGCCTCCGTCGGGGTAGTAGTAGTCGGCATCTCCAGCGTACTCCAAATCCTGGGCTCCATCGTCTGAACGCAGCAACGTATCGAAGGGGAAAAGGGGAGCAAAGCAGCTGTGAGTACTCATCCAAAGTACTCGCAAGACTTACATTAGAACTATGCTAGATATGCACCATTATCAAGGGAGAGGTTATATCTGGACTGACTGCAGAAAGCAAGAATAGGGAGAAGGCCAAGTCCTATCGAAGACTAGCATCTTCATCATCTTGCAGCATTAGAAGAGTGCAGATTGGTATCTCATACAGATAGTTATATTGTTGTAACAATTTTAATTAAGTAAACTCGCCCAGAGATCCTTCCTCGACTCCCTGCGAGGAAGCAATCCCGGAGCCACAATTCATTTTATTAGATTATGATTATAGTTGTAGTAGGTCAAAGCACAACTCCAAGTCGTCCTGTTACCGTGGACACGGCTATTCGAATAGTTTACTTCCCTGCAGGGGTGCACCACATTACCCAACACGCTCGATAAGCTCCGGCCAGATACAATTTTCTGGTCATACCCGGCCTCGGCAGATCGACACGACGTAGTCCTACCTAGGCTCAACGGAGAGGCCAGAACGCCGGTCTACATCCTAATGGCTCGGGGTCTTGGGCCATCGCCCTCGCCATCCTGCACGTTACGCCATCAGCCGGGACCAGTCCTAGCACGCCCTCCATCAGGGTCCCTGCGTTCCAGACCACCCGGGCGCGAGTCGAAAAATGTGGCATCTGAAGAGCTTTCGGGAGAATGTACGCCGACGAGCAGCCCATACTGATTACCCCGCGTGGTGGTTAGTGCGTATTAGGCCAACGACCTAACTCAGATTAAATACTCAACCCATTAGCAATTTTATTAGTGTTCGATAATACTCGGGTGCCTTACCGGCGCACCCCACCAAATCTCCGGATGCCTTGCAGCGCATCCCACCAAATCTTTCTCTCGCGGGTACCCTTGGGGCCGACCCGTCTTAACAAGTAGCAGTAACCCGGTCATAGTAACTGTGTGTCTGTACATCAGGTGGAGATCTGAGGAATCACCCTCGTTGGATCCCACTCGAGGTAAGGGTAAGGCAAGATTCGATACCGGTAAATGGAAAAGAGGAATCACCCTCGATACCCATTACCGATAACTACGCTACACAATTAACATCAGGAGTGCTAGTGAGGTATCACCCTCGGCACTCGATGGTAGCTCTGCAGTGCCATACTAAAGGGGTGTGGGGTGATGTGTCGGTAACGGCTTGTTAGTCACGACGACTGAGTCTTCTGTCTTCAAGTCCTTGGGGTCGTCGATGAAAGCAGGGCAACTGCGACTAAGGGGTCTCAGGGGTTCATTGTCCAACCTATACTAAGCAGTTGATACGATAACATGTGTAGTAACAGTTCATCAAAAACAGGCTATGCATCAGAATAGGAGCTAACTAATACAGTAGCAAAATTCTAATGCAAGCATAAGAGGGAGAGAGATGGGTGATATCGGAATGCTCAAGGGGGTTTTGCTTGCCTTGTTGCTCTGCGGCAAAAGGCTGAACGTCAACGGTGTAGTCGATCTCGGCAGCTCCGTCAGCCTCGGGGTCTACCGAAGAGAAGAGGGGGAAGAAACAATAAATATAAAGCACACAGATGCAACATGATGCTTGACATGGCAATATGCTTAGCTAGGCATGCACTAACGCAGTACTACGTGTTGCAGACGAAGCGGGAGAATATCTGACGATATTTCCCGGGTCTGTTGGTTTATCGGACAGACGGATCGGAGGGGAAAATTCCATGTTGGCTGTGCTAGAGGCATGTGTCAGCTAGGATGCAGTGCAGGGTTGCCTAAAATCATGTCTAAGTCATGTCAGTTATTTTTAGGATTTAATTTGGAATTATTAATCGGTAGACATGCACTATTCATCTATCTGAAACAGGCAAAAAGTTGCATGTTCAGATAGCTAGGGGCATGTGACAGATGAATGGATGGCATATTTGGTTTCGTGGGATTTTTCTGATCAACTTTCATAAATAAGTTTTTTTATCTTAGCTACAGATTATTTTCTATGATTTTCTAAAGTTTTTATTGATTTTCTGGAATTAAATCTATTTATTAATTCAACATTATCCAAAACAGTGTCATGTGACGTCAGCATTGCATCAGCATGACATCAGCAGTCAACAGTGGCTGTTATTATTTGAACCTGACATGTGGGACCCACATGTCATAGACTCATTTTAATTCCAGTGTTTTAATTTAACTAAAACAGTTTAATTAACAAGTGGGGCCCATATGTCAGTGACTGATTAGGCAATTTAATTAATTTTAATTAATCTATATCACTAATTAAACTATCTGACGAATGGGGCCCATGTGTCATAGACACAGGGGGTGTGGGGCCCCACTGTCAGTGGCTGAGCTGGCCAGTTAGCGGTCATCGGCGACCGTTGACTGGTCAACCGAGGCCGCGGGGCCACTGGCAGTGGCACTGGGGGTGGCCCCAGGCCTGCCAGGTTAGCGGCGGCGCCGGCCGGCCACCGGAGCTGCTCCGGCGAGCTCCCGAATCGCCGGAGAGGCTCGGAAATGGCGCACAGGGCACCATTTCGAGCGCGGTCGGGCGCGTTCGAACGCTGGTGGAGCCGCCGGTCCATTTTGGCCATCGGCACGAGCTACGGTGGACGGTGGCGAGCGCTACGACAGCAATGGCGGACGGCGGCGCTCGGGTGCGATGGCGAACGGCGAAACAACGTGCAAAAGGGGGAACTAAGCGCGCGGGGCGAGCCTACACGCGATGTGGAGTCGATTGGCGGCGACGGCAGGACCATTTGGTCACCGGCGAGGCGCCGGCGACGAGCTCGAGCGGCGGCACGTTCGGGCTCCAGTGGAAACGAGCGCCACGAGCAACGGCTCGTCGCGAGGAGGAGCGGGAGAGGTAGCAGGAGCTCACCGCGGGATGTAGCCGTTCAAGTGTTCTCGGGGGAGGCTCGACGGCGACGGAATCGACGGCGGCGAGCTTGGGTGCCCGAGGTTGAAGACGACGGCGTGGAGGCGTCGCAGGGGTCCAGGGCGTCGGGCTCGTGATCGGGGAGGTCGAGGGGGTCGAGGCGGAGCCGCTGGGCGTCTCAGCGGGGCTCGGGGGAGGCTGTGGCAGCGGCTATGCCGGAGCCATGGCGGCGGTGGCGCGGGCGCGCTGGATCTGGAGGGGAAGAGAGGAGCGAGCGAGAGGGGGGGAGAGTGGCCAGGGAGGCCAGGGGGAGGGACGGGGCCGTCCTTATCCCCTCGCTCCCCAGCCTCGTCGCGGTGGCGAGCGGCGGTGGACGAGCTCGTCCATGGCGCGGCCGACACGCAGGGGGAGCAGGTAGGGGACGGCCAGATGGGTCGGCTGGGTCGGCTGGGCCGGCACTGTGCCAGTTGCCCAGTGGCACGGGCCTTTTCCTTTTTCCCCTTTTCTTTTCTTTTCTGTTTTCCTTTTACTAATTCTGTTTTAATTATTCTAGGCCAATTTCCTCAAACGCAAAAATGTTCTATATGGCCCAAATATTACCTTGCAATATTCCAAGGGTCCACAGCAACTTTGGGGGATTTTTAGAAACTTCTTGTATTTCCAAATTGATTTAAATGCATTTTAAAATGCATTTAGCTCCTGTTATTATTTGGTGGGGTCCACACCACATGTTTGGTGATGTTGTTTTCCTCAACATTATTTGTTTTGGAATATTCCACAATTTTGGAACATTTTATCTTTGATGTTTGAAAATTTAATTTCATCACCCAAAATCACAAGGCATTTGCATTGGAATTTGAATTGAAATTTGAACTCCAACTTGATCTAGCTTCACTTAGCAAAATAACTAGGCACTGCTCATGATCATTACTGTAGCTTAATTACAATGATCACTGTGGCATAAGCCCAGGGTGTCACAATTCTCCCCTACTAACAAGAATTCTCGTCCCGAGAATTAAGAAGTAGAAGGGAAGAGCCCGGGGTATTCTGCACGAAGGTGATCTTCGCGTTCCCAAGTGGCTTCATCTTCAGAATGATTTGCCCACTGCACCTTGAAGAACTTGGTAACCTTCTGACGAGTACGACGTTCAGTTTCATCGAGAATGCGGACTGGTTGCTCCTTGTAGGAAAGGTCTTGTTGCAGTTCCAGCATCTCATGGTCCACTGCTCGGATAGGATCCTTGAAGCAGCGACGAAGCTGTGACACATGGAACACATCGTGAACCTGTGACAGGTTTGGCGGTAGTTCCAATTGGTATGCCACTTTACCACGCCTTTCGAGAACAGTGAAAGGACCAATATAACGAGGAGCCAACTTGCCCTTGATTCCAAATCGGTGTGTTCCTCTCATTGGCGTGACTCGAAGATAAGCCTTTTCGCCAGGTTGATAGACCATATCTTTGTAATGACGGTCATACTGACTCTTCTGACGAGACTGAGCAGCCTTCAGATTCGCCTGAATAATGCGGACTTGATCTTCGGCACGTTGGATAATATCCGGACCGATAAGTGTACGTTCCCCAGTTTCTGACCAATTCAGAGGAGTCCGACACTTACGTCCATACAACACTTCAAAAGGAGCCATCTTCAGACTAGCTTGATAGCTATTGTTGTAGGAGAACTCAGCAAACGGAAGGGATTCCTCCCATTTCTTGCCGAAAGAAATGACACAGGCTCGAAGCATGTCTTCGAGAATCTGGTTGACTCGTTCAACTTGTCCCTGGGATTGAGGGTGAAAAGCGGTGCTGAAGGACAAACTAGTCCCCATAGCTTCCTGAAAACTTGTCCAAAATCTTGAAGTGAATAAACTACCACGGTCTGAACTAATCACTGATGGAATACCGTGGAGTGAAACAATTCTGGACATGTATAGATCTGCCAGCTGACTAGCAGTAATAGTTTCCTTGACAGCCAGAAAATGTGCAACTTTGGACAATCGGTCAATGACGACAAGAATAGCATCATTACCTTTCTGCGACCTGGGAAAACCAGTAATGAAGTCCATTTCAACATGATCCCATTTCCATTCAGGAATAGAAATAGGCTATAGAGTTCCAGCTGGCTTTTGATGTTCTGCTTTGATCCGACGGCAAATGTCACACTCTGAAACATAGCGTGCAATGTCTTGCTTCATCTTTGGCCACCAGAACCTCTGACGGATGTCTTGATACATCTTGGTGCTACCAGGATGAATAGAGAGCGGAGTGTCATGTGCTTCCTTGGTACCATTAGCCGGTTTTTGTAGTACAAAGTGCCATCTTCAGTAGTGGTGAAGGGTGAGGGCTTTCCTTCTGAGAGCTCGAGCTTAATCCTCCTGACTTCATCGTCACACTTCTGGTTCCACTTGATGACGTCCACAAGATCTGGTTTAGCAATCAGGTTATTAAGAGAACCCTGAGCAACAACGTGGAGGTTCATCTTAAAGAACTCCTCAGTAGGAGGAGTGAGATAACCCTGAGGGACTATATGGAGGTTCAGCTTGCGAAACTCTTCTTGAAGCAGAGGGTGAACCTTGTGAACCTGAAGGTGGTTGCAGTATGACTTACGGCTCAAGGCGTCAGCCATTACATTAGCCTTGCCAGGGGTATAAGAAATACCGAAATCATAGTCTGTGAGGGATTACATCCATCTTCGCTGGCGGAGATTCAAGTCCGGTTGAGTAAACAAGTACTTTAGACTTTGGTGGTCGGTATAGATCTCGCAACGATTACCAACAAGGTAATGTTGCCAATTCAATAGAGCATAGACCACTGCTGCTAACTCGAGATCATGAACTGGATAGTTCTCTTCATGAGAACGCAGCTGCCTTGAGGCATAAGCAACTACTCTGCGCTCTTGCATTAGGACACAGCCTAATCCTTGACGGGAAGCATCACAATATATGGCAAAGTCCTTACGAGTATCCGGAGGAGCAAGCACCGGTGCTGATGTAAGCTTGTCCTTGAGAGTCTGGAAACTTTCCTGACATTTGTCTGTCCATTCAAACTTAACACCCTTGTGAAGCAGATTGGTCAGGGGCTTTGCGATCTTGGAGAAGTTCTCGATGAATCGACGGCAATAGCTGGCGAGACCGAGGAAACTTCTGACTTGCTTGACATTCTTCGGGGGAGTCCAGTCAAGAATAGCTTGAACTCATTCAGGGTTGACCGCAATACCATCCTTGGAGATCACATGACCAAGGTAGGTTACTTCGTCCAGCCAGAACTCACACTTAGAGAACTTTGCATATAGTTGATGTTCTCGAAGCCTTTCGAGCACAAGACGAAGATGTTCGGCATGTTCTTCTTCATTTTTGGAATATATCAGTATGTCATCCAGATATACCACTACAAACTTGTCGAGATAATCCATGAAGATATAATTCATCAACCGAGAGAAGGTTGCTGGGGCATTTGTTAAGCCGAAAGACATAACGGTGTACTCGTATGATCCATAGCGAGTAACAAATGCTGTCTTTGGAATATCTTCTTCACGAACACGGATCTGATGATAACCCAACCTCAAGTCGAGTTTAGAGAACACTGATGATCCAGCAAGCTGATCATACAGGTCATTGATCCGGGGAAGCAGATATTTATTCTGAATTGTTGCTTGGTTAATAGGCCGGTAATCTTGAACTAGCCGATTAGTACCATCTTTCTTCTTGACAAAGAGTGAAGGTGCTCCCCAAGCTGAGGAACTAGGACGAATAAAACCCTTGCGAAGCGATTTGTCAATTTCTTCCTTAAGCTCAAGAAGTTCATGAGGAGGCATTTTATAGGGTCGCTTGGCTATAGGAGTGGTACCAGGTACCAAGTCGATGACAAACTCGACAGCTCTAGCAGGGGGAATGCCTGGAAGTTCTTCTGGAAACACATCCGGAAAGTCCCGAACCACTGGAATGTTTTCAATCCCCTCTAGAGGTGAAGCATTCAATGCGTTCATGAAATGAATCTGGGTCTCGACATTACGAATGAGACGAGCGGTATGAACCACTAACTCGTTGGAAGGGTGCAGAAGATGCACGGTTTTGGTGGCACAAACGACTGAAGCGCTATGTGCTGTCATCCACTCCATTCCCAAGAGTAAGTCAATATTGGAAGATGCCAACACAATGGGCGAGACGAGGAACTCTAGTCCTTCGATCTCAATGGCGATGTTGGGGCATACCAAAGAGGTCCGACAATTTCCCGCGGGTGTGGATACCATTATTTGAATGTCCATGTTCTCGCTCTTAAGGTTATGCTTACATGCAAATTCTTCCGACATGAATGAATGCGATGACCCAGTATCAAATAATACGGATGCGGGTATTGAGTTAACAAGAAGTGTACCCATCACAGTAGAAGGCTGATCTTGAGCTTGATTCAGATCAACATTGTTGGCTTGAACGCGACCAGTGTTAGGCCTGGCGTTGTTGTTGCGTGGCTGGTTGGTAGACAGCGCAAGTTGATTCTGATTCTGCCTGCATTCTCTAGCACGGTGACCTGGACGGCCACACTTGAAGCACAGTCCATCCTCAGGACGGGATGGTGGAGGCTGAGGTGCTCTTGGCGGTACAACTCTTGGCTGTCTTGGCGGTGGAGGGGGCAGACGAGGCGCCACATAGGATGGCCTCGGTGCATAAGCAGGTGGACGGTAGTTGTTGGGGATCCACATCCTTTGCTTTTGAGGACGTGGGCCCGAAGATGAACCCACGTCAATCTTGCGCTTGGTGTGATCCTTGTACCTCTGCAGACCTGTCTCAATCTGGATAGCCTTATTCACCAAGGTGGCGAAATCAGGGAAGTCGTGAGCCAGAAGAGCAAGGTGAATATCTGGGTGAAGACCTTCACGGAACTTCTCCTGTCTGCGAGCATCAGTTGCAACGTCTTCTTCCACATAGCGAGATAAGTCTAGAAATTCCCGCTGATAAGCATCCACAGTCTTGCTGCCCTGGACTAAGTTGCGGAATTCACGCTTCTTCTTGTCCATTGTCCCCTGGGGAATATGGCGAGCACGAAACGCAGCTTGGAACTCTGGCCAGGTGATGATTGTTCCAACAGGCTGAGAGCGCCTGTGGCTGTCCCACCATTGAGCAGTGGGACCCTTCAGAAAGTACGAGGCAAAAGTGATATAGCTAGCCTCTGGGGCGCCTGAAGCTTCCAGCTCATAAGTGATGTCACGGAGCCAGTCATCTACGTCAAGCGGCTGAGTTGAGCTGCGGAAGATCGTAGGGTTGAGGCGCATGAAGTCTTGCAGAGTCACTGGGGCTGGCTGCTGATTCATGTTCGGCCTTGGGAAGTGATCCATAAGCCCTTGCATAAACTGGCGGTTCAGTTCAAACTGTTGCATCATAGCAGCCATGTAGTCCGGCGGCGGTGGTGGCTCAGGCGTACCATGACCACGACCAGCTGGCCTAACCATTCTGTCAATTTTAACAGTGGTAGTTTAGCATTTGGTGATTGCAAAATCAATGAATCATTCATGAAGTAAATTGCACAAAGAAGGAAGTGCAATAATTACGACATAGTAGTTCAAACTTCATCATACAGATCCATACATAAGTCTATTACAAACCATAAGTTCGTTACAAAATAGACGATAGATCCGGCATGAAATTAACCTAGACAACTAGGCGGCACGCAGGCACGCGGTGGAGGGATTCAACAACGCATCAGCGTCGGGGACAACGAAAGTAGCCAGGGAACTGCAGGTGACCCTGAAATCTGGTGAAGGAGTACTACATCCCATGCACACCCTGATGCAGAACCTGCATATCAACTGGGAGCCTAGGCCCAAGTGCGGGAGCACGACCTCCAATAGCAGGCCACTCAAGTCCTGGAGGAAACTCAGTCGGACGCGGGTGGAGAACAAACTCTGTATGCATCCCCGCAATGACTGCTGGCCTCAACTGCTCCAAAGCCCGGTAAAGACGAGCACGGGTGGCGTACAACTCAAAGTTAAGAGCCCTGACAGTGCGATCCAGAGCCTCAGTGTACTGAACCAGAACCCGTGGGTCGTAGCGACGACTCACATAGGGAGCGCAGATAGCAGTGTAGGATCGGTCGGTACGCTGCCGTGCAAAAGGGATCAAGACCTCAGCGTCGGCTGGCGTATCAACTCCAGCAGGGACATACGGGATGTATCTGTAGGACGTCTCCTCCAAAGTGGGGTTCGCTGCACGGAGACGAACAATAGCAGCATAGGCAGCATCCTGTACTGCCATCTCAACAGTCACTCCAATGCCACGGAAGGTGTGCAGCTCAGTAATGGAGCGATCCCATCGATCCCAGATAACCATCACAGCCTCATACTGTTCCTGGTTGAACTCGTGGTAGTCCTCGTAAATAGTGTACTCGGGGTACCAACGATAACCCAGTGTCTTCAAGAGGCCGTTCAGAATGGCCGGGAACCCAGTCGTCTCGTGTGCATAGGTCAGACGGACGATCTGCCTAGCGGGACGCATCTGTAACAAGAAGATTCAAGATGTCAAATGACAGTGTGTGCATCATAACTTCAAAGAAGACAATTTTCGATGAAACAATTCTCCGGTGGATGTGATCACGAGAACCTAATGTTAGATTTTAGCAAAATCTTTAACCCGAAAGAGAAGAGAGACTAGAATCCCAGAGTATAGACGAGGAATAAAAGATCCTAATTAATACCACCCGATTGAGATGTGGGCCCGTAAGCCACAGCATCAGTGTTAGTAAAACAGTTTCAATGACTAGACTCAACTTCGGCCAAGGAGTTGGAAAGGGGGCTACCTACAGGCAGTCGGCTCTGATACCAACTTGTGACGCCCCCATCATGCACACAATGCGTACGACCAAGATTAGGGACTCACTGATTGATACCACAACACGACAAACGACATAAATAAAGAGTCATACAGCTTAATATTACAAGCCAGGGGCCTCGAGGGCTCGAATATAAAGCTCCTACAAGCACAAGTCAGTGAAAGCAAATATATCTGAGTACAGACATAAGTTACACCAGTTTGCCTTAAGAAGGCTAGCACAAACATAAACAGCGGATCGAAAGAGGCGAGGCCTCCTGCCTGGGAACCTCCTAACTACTCCTGGACGTCGGAGAAGTCTACGTCGTAGTAAGCTCCATCCTGCTGGTAGGGGCCTCCGTCGGGGTAGTAGTAGTCGGCATCTCCAGCGTACTCCAAATCCTGGGCTCCATCGTCTGAACGCAGCAACGTATCGAAGGGGAAAAGGGGAGCAAAGCAGCTGTGAGTACTCATCCAAAGTACTCGCAAGACTTACATCAGAACTATGCTAGATATGCACCATTATCAAGGGAGAGATTATATCTGGACAGACTGCAGAAAGCAAGAATAGGGAGAAGGCCTAGTCCTATCGAAGACTAGCATCTTCATCATCTTGCAGCATTAGAAGAGTGCAGATTGGTATCTCATACATATAGTTATATTGTTGTAACAATTTTAATTACGTAAACTCGCCCAGAGATCCTTCCTCGACTCCCTGCGAGGAAGCAATCCCGGAGCCACAATTCATTTTATTAGATTATGATTATAGTTATAGTAGGTCAAAGCACAACTCCAAGTCGTCCTGTTACCGTGGACACGGCTATTCGAATAGTTTACTTCCCTGCAGGGGTGCACCACATTACCCAACACGCTCGATAAGCTCCGGCCGGATACAATTTTCTGGTCATACCCGGCCTCGGCAGATCGACACGACGTAGTCCTACCTAGGCTCAACAGAGAGGCCAGCACGCCGGTCTACATCCTAATGGCTCGGGGTCTTGGGCCATCGCCCTCGCCATCCTGCACGTTACGCCATCGGCCGGGACCAGTCCTAGCACGCCCTCCATCAGGGTCCCTGCGTTCCAGACCACCCGGGCGTGAGTCGAAAAATGTGGCATCTGAAGAGCTTTCGGGAGAATGTACGCCGCCGAGCAGCCCATACTGATTACCCCGCGTGGTGGTTAGTGCGTATTAGGCCAACGACCTAACTCAGATTAAATACTCAACCCATTAGCAATTTTATTAGTGTTCGATAATACTCGGGTGCCTTACCGGCGCTCCCCACCAAATCTCCGGATGCCTTGCGGCGCATCCCACCAAATCTTTCTCTCGCGGGTACCCTTGGGGCCGACCCGTCTTAACAAGTAGCAGTAACCCGGTCATAGTAACTGTGTGTATGTACATCAGGTGGAGATGTGAGGAATCACCCTCGTTGGATCCCACTCGAGGTAAGGGTAAGGCAAGATTCGATACCGGTAAATGGAAAAGAGGAATCACCCTCGATACCCATTACCGATAACTACGCTACACAATTAACATCAGGAGTGCTAGTGAGGTATCACCCTCGGCACTCGATGGTAGCTCTGCAGTGCCATACTAAAGGGGTGTGGGGTGATGTGTCGGTAACGGCTTGTTAGTCACGACGACTGAGTCTTCTGTCTTCAAGTCCTTGGGGTCGTCGATGAAAGCAGGGCAACTGCGACTAAGGGGTCTCAGGGGTTCATTGTCCAACCTATACTAAGCAGTTGATACGATAACATGTGTAGTAACAGTTCATCAAAAACAGGCTATGCATCAGAATAGGAGCTAACTAATACAGTAGCAAAATTCTAATGCAAGCATAAGAGGGAGAGAGATGGGTGATATCGGAATGCTCAAGGGGGTTTTGCTTGCCTTGCTGCTCTACGGCAAAAGGCTGAACGTCAACGGTGTAGTCGATCTCGACAGCTCCGTCAGCCTCGGGGTCTACCGAAGAGAAGAGGGGGAAGAAACAATAAATATAAAGCACACAGATACAACATGATGCATGACATGGCAATATGCTTAGCTAGGCATGCACTAACGCAGTACTACGTGTTGCAGACGAAGCGGGAGAATATCTGACGATATTTCCCGGGTCTGTTGGTTTATCGGACAGACGGATCGGAGGGGAAAATTCCATGTTGGCTGTGCTAGAGGCATGTGTCAGCTAGGATGCAGTGCAGGGTTGCCTAAAATCATGTCTAAGTCATGTCAGTTATTTTTAGGATTTAATTTGGAATTATTAATCGGTAGACATGCACTATTCATCTTTCTGAAACAGGCAAAAAGTTGCATGTTCAGATAGCTAGGGGCATGTGACAGATGAATGGATGGCATATTTGGATTCGTGGGATTTTTCTGATCAACTTTCATAAATAAGTTTTTTTATCTTAGCTACAGATTATTTTCTATGATTTTCTAAAGTTTTTATTGATTTTCTAGAATTAAATCTATTTATTAATTCAACATTATCCAAAACAGTGTCATGTGACGTCAGCATTGCATCAGCATGACATCAGCAGTCAACAGTGGCTGTTACTATTTGCACCTGACATGTGGGACCCACATGTCATAGACTCATTTTAATTCCAGTGTTTTAATTTAACTAAAACAGTTTAATTAACAAGTGGGGCCCATATGTCAGTGACTGATTAGGCAATTTAATTAATTTTAATTAATCTATATCACTAATTAAACTATCTAACGAATGGGGCCCATGTGTCATAGACACAGGGGGTGTGGGGCCCCACTGTCAGTGGCTGAGCTGGCCAGTCAGCGGTCAGCGGCGACCGTTGACTGGTCAACCGAGGCCGCGGGGCCACTGGCAGTGGCACTGGGGGTGGCTCCAGGCCTGACAGGTCAGCGGCGGCGCCGGTCGGCCACCGGAGCTGCTCCGGCGAGCTCCCGAATCACCGGAGAGGCTCGGAAATGGCGCACAGGGCACCATTTCGAGCGCGGCCGGGCGCGTTCGAACGCTGGTGGAGCCGCCGGTCCATTTTGGCCATCGGCACGAGCTACGGTGGACGGTGGCGAGCGCTACGACGGCAATGGCGGACGGCGGCGCTCGGGTGCGATGGCGAACGGCGAAACAGCGTGCAAAAGGGGGAACTAAGCGCGCGGGGCGAGCCTACGCGCGATGCGGAGTCGATTGGCGGCGACGGCAGGACCATTTGGTCACCAGCGAGGCGCCGGCGACGAGCACGAGCGGCGGCACGTTCGGGCTCCAGTGGAAACGAGCGCCACGAGCAACGGCTCGTCACGAGGAGGAGCGGGGGAGGTAGCAGGAGCTCACCGCGGGATGTAGCCGTTCAAGTGTGCTCGGGGGAGGCTCGACGGTGACGGAATCGACGGCGGCGAGCTTGGGTGCCCGAGGTTGAAGACGACGGCGTGGAGGCATCGCAGGGGTCCAGGGCGTCGGGCTCGTGATCGGGGAGGTCGAGGGGGTCGAGGCGGAGCCGCTGGGCGTCTCAGCGGGGCTCGGGGGAGGCTGTGGCAGCGGCCATGCCGGAGCCATGGCGGCGGCGGCGCGGGCGCGCTGGATCTGGAGGGGAAGAGAGGAGCGAGCGAGAGGGGGGGAGAGTGGCCAGGGAGGCCAGGGGGGAGGGACGGGGCCGTCCTTATCCCCTCGCTCACCTGCCTCGTCGCGGTGGCGAGCGGCGAGCGGCGGTGGGCGAGCTCGTCCATGGCGCGGCCGACACGCAGGGGGAGCAGGTAGGGGACGGCTGGGCCGGCACTGTGCCAGTTGCCTAGTGGGACGGGCCTTTTCCTTTTTCCCCTTTTCTTTTCTTTTCTGTTTTCCTTTTACTAATTCTGTTTTAATTATTCTAGGCCAATTTCCTCAAACGCAAAAATGTTCCATATGGCCCAAATATTACCTTGCAATATTCGAAGGGTCCACAGCAACTTTGGGGGATTTTTAGAAACTTCTTGTATTTCCAAATTGATTTAAATGCATTTTAAAATGCATTTAGCTCCTGTTATTATTTGGTGGGGTCCACACCACATGTTTGGTGATGTTGTTTTCCTCAACATTATTTGTTTTGGAATATTCCACAATTTTGGAACATTTTATCTTTGATGTTTGAAATTTTAATTTCATCACCCAAAATCACAAGGCATTTGCATTGGAATTTGAATTGAAATTTGAACTCCAACTTGATCTAGCTTCACTTAGCAAAATAACTAGGCACTGCTCATGATCATTACTGTAGCTTAATTACAATGATCACTGTGGCATAAGCCCAGGGTGTCACATTATGCAATGAAGTTACATCCTAATTGTGGTGCATTATTCGGTGTTAGTTATGACTCAATGCTCACTTATGAGATTTTTCGTTCCTCGGTTTGGTTGCTTCCCAATCTATTTGCTAGCCTTCATTCGTACTAAGTAGAAACACTACTTGTGCATCCAAAATCCTTAAACCAAGTTTTGCCTTATGAGTCCACCATACCTACCTATATGTGGTATTTCCATGCCGTTCCAAGCAAATTTGTATGTGCCATCTCTAAATCTTCAAAATAAATTTTCTTTTTTGTGTGCCCGTACCGCTCATGAAACGGTGGGGAGTATCCAATGTTTTTCCATGCTAGGTGGGTTATTCTCACGATATGTGTTGATTCACTATCATTCACGAGAAAATGGCTGGTATTCGGGAGGCCCAGTCCCATGCTCAAAAATCAAATAAAAAAAAATGAAACAAAACTCCCCCAGGAATGTTGTTGGTATGGACGGTACCCATGGATTCGGCTCGCCGTGGAGTGTGATTGATTGGTAGAGGGGGAGTAAAAACTTTACTATTCTGTTTGGGAACCGCCTATAATGTATCTAGCATGGAAAGTATTGTGACCTACTTCGTCGTTTTCGTTGACAGGAAAAGCATGTCACTCAAAATATTTTTCTCTCTCAATTTAAACCTTGAGCTCTGGCACCTCTACAAATCCCTACTTCCCTCTGCGAAGGGCCTATCTATTTACTTTATGCAATTTTTATTTTTGTTTTGAGTCTCCATCTTCTCTTATAAGCACCAACTAGGGGGCACTATGATCGTACTTGAGCATTGGGCATAGCTAATATTTGAGTGTGTTTCATGAATGGATCAATGATTGAGCATGATGGGCTAGGGATAACTTTCTTTAGTGTTGATATTTTGAAAGACATGGTTGCTTGTTGACATGCTTGAGTATCGAAGTCATTATGTTAAAACTAGACTATTGCTTTGAATCATTTACAAGCCCAAATGTCCATGCTATACATAGAAGAAAAGAATATGATGAACATGTTAGGCAGCATTCCACATCAAAAATTCTGTTTTTATCATTTACCTACTCGAGGACGAGCAGGAATTAAGCTTGGGGATGCTGATACGTCTCCAACGTATCTATAATTTTTGCTTGTTCCATGCTGCTATATTATCATTCTTGGATGTTTTACAATCATTTTACTACAACTTTATATTATTTTTGGGACTAACCTATTAACCTAGAGCCCAGAGCCAGTTCCTGTTTTTTTTTTCCGTGTTTTTGAGTTTTACAGAAAAAGAATATCAAACGGAGTCCAAATGGAATAAAAATTTACGGTGATTTTTTATGGACCAGAAGAGACCCACGGAGCATCGGAGTTGGGCCAGAAGATCCACGAGGCAGTCACAAGCCACAGGGACGCCCCCCCCCCCCTAGGGCGCGCCCCCTGGCTTGTGACTCCCTCGTGGCCCCCCTAGACTTGTTTCCACCGCCATAAATTCCTATAAATACAGAAACCTTCGAAAATAAACCTAGATCGGGAGTTCCGCCGCCGCAAGCCTCCAGAGCCACGAAAAACCAATCGGGAGCCCATTCCGGCACCCTGCCGGAGGGGGATACCATCACCGGAGGCCATCTTCATCATCCCGGCGGTCTCCATGACGAGGAGGGAGTAGTTCACCCTCGGGGCTGAGGGTATGTACCAGTAGCTATGTGTTTGATCTCTCTCTCTCTCTCGTGTTCTTGAGGTGACACGATCTTGATGTACCACGAGCTATATTAATATAGATGAATCATATGGATTTTTCCCCTCTCTATCTTCTTGTGATGAATTGAGTTTTCCCTTTGAAGTTTTCTTATCGGATTGAATCTTTAAGGATTTGAGAACACTTGATGTATGTCTTGCGCTGGGATATCTGTGGTGACAATGGGATGTTCTATTGATCTACTTGATGTATGTTTTGATGATCAACTTGCGGGTTCCGTGACCTTAGGAATCTATGCATAGGGGTTGGCACATGTTTTTGTCTTGACTCTCCGGTAGAAACTTTGGGGCACTCTTTGAAGTTCTTTGTGTTGGATTGAACATGATGAATCTGAAATTATGTGATGCATATCGTATGATCAAGCCCATGGGTACTTGTGGTGACATTGGAGTATCTAGGTGACATTAGGGTTTTGGTTGATGTGTATCTTAAGGTGTTATTTTAGTACGAACTCTAGGGCTGTTTGTGACACTTATAGGGATAGATCATAAGATTGATCAGAAAAGATAACTTTGAGGTGGTTTCGTACCCTACAATAATTTCTTCGTTTGTTCTCTGCTATTTGTGACTTTGGAGTGAACTCTTTGTCGCGTGTGAGAGATTTACATATGATTCAACTATGTTAGTATTGTTGAGAGAAATTGCACTAGTGAAAGTATGAACCCTAGGCCTTGTTTCCAAGCAATTATACAACGTTTTTGCTCACTTTTGTTACTTGCTACCTTGCTGTTTTTATATTTTCAGATTACAAAAACCTATATCTACCATCCATATTACACTTGTATCACCATCTCTTCGCCGAACTAGTGCACCTATACAATTTACCATTGTATTGGGTGTGTTGGGGACACAAGAGACTCTTTGTTATTTGGTTGCAGGGTTGTTTGAGAGAGACCATCTTCATCCTACGCCTCCCACGGATTGATAAACCTTAGGTCATCCACTTGAGGGAAATTTGCTACTGTCCTACAAAACTCTGCGCTTGGAGGCCCAACACGAGTCTACAAGAAGAAGGTTGCGTAGTAGACATCACCAGTCTAGATTCTACTGGGCTGGTGAGGGTGATAAGCAGAAATACCATATGGTCAGCTGGCCCGATATATGCAAACCTCGCGACCAGGGGGGTCTGGGGATCATGTCGTCCAAACGCATGAACATCGCGCTGCTGACCAGATGGCTGTGGAGGATCGCCAATGGCGACGGTGGTCTGTGGCTTGACATCATTAGGAACAAATACCTTCGGGGACAGCCGCTGGCCTTTTGCCAACGTTTCGGAGGATCCCAGTTCTGGCAGTCTGTCATCCAGTTGCTCCCGGTCATGCGCATTGGCTCTTCCATCTCGATTGGATCCGGGTCCGCTACGCTATTCTGGTACGATAGATGGGCGGGTGACGCACCCTTTGCAGCCCGCTTCTCGGACCTCTTCTCCATCGCGGTGGAGCCTAGAGTTTCCGTCGAGGTCGCCCTTTCGGATCTAGGGCGCCTCGCGTTCCGCCGCCCCTTCGGTCCCCCAGATGTTGCTGCCTGGGAGGACATGCTCGAGTGCATCGCACTCCACCCCCCCCCCCCGACGCTGACAGTGCTTCGGACCACATATCTTGGCGCCTGGAGCCCTCGGGCCGCTTCTCCACTAAGTCGTTATACCAGGCCAGCGCCCCGTCGACGGCCCCAGATGCTCTCACGGCTGTCTGGACAATCAAACTGTCACTCAAGATAAGGATTTTCTTGTGGCAGTGGATTAGAGGACGGGTACCTTCTGGGGTGGAGGTGCTCAAACGGAATGGTCCTGGGGATGGGATGTGCCCCTTATGCGACACGGTGGAGGACTCGAACCACATCTTCTTTGCGTGTGCCACGGCTCAATTCCTTTGGAGTTGCTTCCGCGAAGCCGTTGGCGGTCATTGGTGCCATACCAACGTCCCCGACCTCTTCGCGGAAATCCAGTCCGTTCCCCCGTCGGCTCGCCACATTAGGTGGCTGACCATTGGGGCGCTAGTGTGGACTCTCTGGATGGTCCGCAATAAGCTTGTGATTCAGCGTGTCCCCCTTCGACGTTCCACTGACGCTGTCTTCAAAATGTGTGGTTTCCTACAGCTCTGGAGGCCGCTTAGCCGCCCCTCCGACCGAGACGCCATCAACACCATCATCGCCGACCTCCGCTCGATGGCGCTTCGTATGGCACCCCCGCTTCCGCCGCCTCCTCCTGAGCCTGATTAGCCTGCTGTGGTTGCCCCACCCGGTGCTGGGTCTGGGCGTGTGTGTTTTTAGGGCTTGTTGAGCTGTGCCCTCAGCAGAACCCATTATTGTTGTCCTGTGCTACCTCTGTGTGTGTGGGGGGGGGGGGGGGGTTGAACTTATGTTGGATATTGTGCTCTGGCAGTTTGCTTTATTTATAAAGCGGGGCGAAAGCCTTTTTCGGTCAATTGTTTCTTGCCCAAGACTCAAAATTGCCAATCATACAAGTTCGAAAATTAGGACACACCTTTTCTTTAGAATCGTTTGACACATTTGGATGCACTACTGTTATTGATTATATTGTTTACTAGTGCCACATGGGGTAACTTAATTCCCAGTTCTTATATTGTCTCTACTAGTGGGGAATCTTGACAAGGTGTTAATAAGACTTATGATGTTTTTGTTACTCCCTTCATCTTGCTACATAAGGCATACTCGTAGTTCTAGGTCGTAAATTTTACTAGCTAGACAATGCCCACTTTGATCTAGCGGAGATATCATGCCCGACCCTCGCGTCACCTGACCGGGCGACTCGGGGGGAGCCCCAGCCGCCGCCGGCCGGACCCCCACCTCCCGCCCACCCCCGCGTCGCCGCCGCCGGAGGGCTGGCTGGCGAAGTCGTGCCGGGCCCCGAGATGGTGGCGGCGGGGCCGTTCTCATCTCCACCGTCAAGCCCATGGCCTCCCCCTCCCACCACCACCCAGATCCGGTTCCTGGCGGCGCCGACGGCCTTCACCGGCGGTGGGGGCGGCCTCCCCCGGTGGTCTCTCCCCCCTGTTTGACGTTGCCATGGTTGGCCTCCCTCGGCTGTTGCTCCCGTGCGGGTGGCCTCCTCTGGTACAGATGGGTTCTGGAGGTCGGCGGACCTGGTCCAAGCCCCCGCGTTGCCCGCACCAGGCGACACGGGGGATCCCGCGCCACCGCCCGCACCCCCTCTCCACCACCACTCCCGGCTGCCCCGCTGCCGGAGGGCTGGCCGGCGAAGCCGTGCCGCGCCCTGGGATGGTGGCGGCAGGGCGGTTCCGTTCCTCTCCGCGCCAGAGCTCCGCCCTCCCCAACCCTCGATCTGGTCACGAGCACATCCACCGCCGCCACCCCCCTCTCCTCCGCCCCCCCCCCCTCAGATCCGCCCCGTCTGTCGCTGCTGCGTTGGCAGGGGCTCCATCCGCCGTTGCCTACATGGCTCGGCACTGCGTTTCACCCTCAATCGCTCGCCGCCGTCTACCGCAATGCTCCGCGTCGTCCTCCTCCGCCACCCCCATGTTCTGCCGTCACCGTGCTTCTGCGTGCGCTCGCCAACGAAGGTGGCATCGTGGCTCCTGCCATGAAGCCCTCCACTTCCCATTTCCTGTTGGGGGCGCCGCACCGGTGGTCCTCACTGGTGCCCTCGGCGTCAAGGTGCCTGCCGGCGTCGCTTTGCCGGTTGGATTCACCTGGATCTGGGGCCGCCCGTTCTTGCGCTGACCGACGCTATTGGCGGCTGCTCTGCGATGCTCTTCGCATGAAGGATGTGACCGAGGATGGAGAAATCCATGGTCGGCCGTCTGCTGCTGGCCGAGGCAGCGGCGACGCTTCACGTCATTCCCATCTTGATGGCGTTGTCTTCATCCCCCGGTCGTCACGATGGCTTGGGTGTACTCTGGGGCGTTCTCTGCTTGGTGATGCCCTTTGACTACACCGGTGACACATACGTGCCATGGCGCCGTCTCGGCCTGGCGTGACCTTGGACTGTACCCCGTGACATTGGTGGTGTCGCGGCGGTGTACGGTCTGTACCCCATGACATTGATGTTGTCACGGCGTTGTGCAGTATGTACCCCATGACACATGTGGTGTCACGGCGTTGTGCAGTCTGTACCCCATGGCATTGGTGGTGTCGCCGCGTTGTGCAGTCCTGGTTGGCCGGCACCTTTCGATTGCGTCGACAATACAGTGTCATGATTTAGTCTCGGCTGACTGATGCAGTCGAGTGCTCGGGGGTGCCCCCCGTTATGTTGTGCCCCCCTCCCACATGTGTTTTTCGCTTTATCTCTCTTCCTGTGCCCCCTGTTCTTCTGGTTCACTTGAACCCTATCTTGTATTAGGCTGCAAAGTCTATAGGCAAAAAATTATACAATTCAGGTGGGGAACCCCCCCTGAAAATTCAATTTTTTTACTAGCTAAATGTTAATTATATGTACTAATAAAAATATATTTAGAAACAATATTTGCATATGAATCCAGTGATATACTTTTAATGACATGTAACACCGTTTTAGGTTGATGCCGCTACCTAATTTAACAAAATGGATGTGTGCATCGTTTGATGCAGAGTGAGGGAGGGGTAGTCCTCTTTTTCAAAAAAAAAATACAGCTTTATGTAGTCAAAATAATGACATGGAACTATGCGTATGTCCTATGCATCGAGACGGAGGGAGTAGTATCCACCCAATTAATGGGATTGATTTTCCACAAGTAGTAGCTCGTTTCTTTATAATGTTTTAGCTAGCAATTAGACTTGGTATTATTATTTAATGATTTAATAAGTTGTAGATCTAGTCGAGATAGGATGGCCATTAATTCGCACGAACAAGTAGAATATCAGTTTTGGAAGAGCTTGGAGCAGGCTCTCACGACTCCGCCCTCCCGCTCCTCCGCGTCGTCACCCCGCGGTGACCGGGCCGGCTTCTTCTTCCTCGGCTCCCCTCACGTCCGCCTCTCTCCCCCCTCCTTGTCGCCGCCTGCGCAGGCCGCCTGACGAAGCCTAGTTGGCATGGGTGGCGGCGGGGGCTTTCTCCTTCCCGCCTGACTCCGGCGGCGCGGGGTGCTGCGGGTCCAGCGGGCGCACGGCGCTGTGTGTAGGGCGCGGCGGCGGGGCTGTGGGTCGCGATGCTGGTGGCGAGGGCGCTCGTCGGTACCACGGCGGCTGTGTGGAGGACACGGGGCCTCGTCCCGTGGGCGGTTTGTGCGGGGCGGTCCTGGTCCGATCAAGGCGGATATGGAGCCGGCGGCCGTCCGACGGTGAGGGCCGAGGCCAGCAGGGGCTGCAGGCGGCCGGCGCTGTCGTGGATCAGTGGGCACCGTTGGTCGTGTGGTTGGGGTGGTGAAGGTGCGCGCGCGTCCGGGTCTCTGGTCCGGCCTTCCCCGGCTTCTGGACGATGGTGTGCGGCGCGAGCGGGCTTGTCTTTGGCCCATCCTCGGTGGGGGTGGTGGCGGCTTTACACTCCTCTTCGACAGACGGGCGGCTATTGGTGGCCTCTCGCCGGTTGTGCAAACAGCCGTGGTGGGGCGAAGCAGGGGTGCTTAGGGGGGGAGGTCGGTAGGAGGGATGGGAGCTCCGACATGGCCGAGCCGCCCGTCGCCGGCATAGGGGGTGCCGGTCGTGGCCGTGTGCCGCCCATCCCCATTCCCTTTTCCCCAGCCTGGTGCTTTCTGGTCGCCGACATGGCGATGCTTGAGGCGGGACGGTCGCTGCCGGTTCTGGTGGTGGTTGGGGTTGGTGGAGCTGTTCAAAGCCACCCACTTTGATGTTCTCGGGGCGGTTTAGGTGCAAGGCGGCGGCCCTGGCGGTGGGAGGCACGTTGGTCTTGGGCGGATTGCACGGCTCGAGTGTGGGCGAGCAGACATGGCCGCTCGGGCGGCATGGATGCGGGTGGTTGGCGGAGCGGGGGTGCGTCGAAGGGGTTGAATCGCCGAGATACATCACTTGCCCAATCTTTGTACTGGCCGACGGAGGCGGCATCCGCGGACGTCATTTCCTCCTTGCAGGCTCCATCTCGGTGCTCTCACTCCCTTCGTGTTGCTTCGGGTGAAAACTTGATCCGCGGGATCAGACGGTGGTGGCTATCCATGGTCGTGCCCTTCTTGGAGGCACCGGTTTGGATTCCCCGCTCCGGCGTTGTCCGTCTCTCCTCTCCTCTCCTCGGTGGATCGCTCATGTGGTGATCTCCGTCGGCTAGAAGAAGTTCTTCTTTGCTCATTCATAGTATTCTCGGTAGTCGTTGGGGTGGTTTGTCGGTGCCAAACACCTTTGTATCTTGCTTTGGGTGTATTTGTTAAGTGCGATGGTGGCGTGTGTTTCTATCGGTCTTCTCGGATGTATGTGGTGATGGTTGCTTTATAATATAAAGCGGGGGGGAAACCCTTTTTCATCGACCATTAATTCGCATAATCTTAATGTAACTTCTCATGTGGAAGTCTCCAAGTGTGACTTCTTCCCATGTCAATCTACTTGCAGCGCAATACAATCCCAATCATAAAGGAGGTTGCACCAAGTTTTGCGGGAACACAAGTATGCACTTCCCTTTTGGGCTTGAAAAAGGTTGCTACGCTGCTGAAAAGTTTCGACTTAACTGTACATTAGAAAACATCACAATTCTTGATCGAGGGGGTCAAAATAATTATGAAGGTGCCAAATTAATTGTGGACAGCATTTCAGTGAATGAAGGATATCTTACTTTTAGAGAAACAAAAAATAACTCAAGGTATGGTAATGAAGAGCTCGCAGTAATAGGGTATAGAAGCAATGGGGACCGGGAAGTAGAAGACATCTCTTCAGATGGTTTTCATTTATCTGAAGAATACGGTATGAAGTTGTTGTGGTATGTCGATAATTTGACATGTTCGAAGGCTATGAGCAAGCAAAGAAGTGCTACGTTCGCATGCCGTAGCAGCAATAGCGCTTGCATTATTTTCAACCAACCAGGCTACAAGAATGTGACAAAGCAGCTCGGCTATCGTTGCCAGTGCTCTCAAGGTTTTGATGGAAATCCATACATAATGGATGCCAAGGTAAACACATTACAACTGCCAGTACAACATCAACAATTATTACAACACTAACAATAGTTAATCCTATATCGCTGTAGAGTGTACAACCTATCAAATGATGAGTCACACTGTCAATTGAACAAATGCACGGAGAGTACACGCCAAACTTTGCTGAATGGTGCTGCTGGGTACGCCAAGTTTGCGTCAGGCAGCAGGTCAGAACAACCCACAATAATAGATCGATAAATGGTTAAACTTTGCGTAGCCGCCAGACAGACATATGGATTGTCACTAAATTTCAATCCGTGATGCAGGCTTGGTTCAAGCAGCGTTTGTTTATACATGTGGTTGGCGAGTACAGCTACCGTCCATATAGAAATACAAATTAGCAATGTGTACTTATATTTACGAGTGCGGTGAGACATCGCCGTAAAGCCTATCTACGATGAATCCCTGGATTACAAAGCGTTGATGGTGAGTGTCACACTATTAAACACTGCCTGAGAGTGTGTTGATATATCTCCCTGAAATACGTTTTAGAAGTGGATATTAACAATCGATCCTTATATGAGACACCGAGAGTGTTGATATATTGCTGTCTATCCTTGTAATAAGAACCGGCCTGATGCAGAATTAACTAGTGAGCCCGCTGTTCTAGTAATGGGCAAGGACTTGAGGCCTGGGAAAGTCCTGATTAAAAGATCTTCAGTAGTTGAGAGTGGGCAGGGTGTGAATTAACAATTCAGCATTATTTGGCAATACATGCCAAATCTTTGCTGAATGGAGCCTCCAGGTATGCCAAATGCCCCATTGCTCTTCTTTGATCCCGCCTTGGAACTCAATAATAATAACTAGATCAATAAACATTGTGTTAGCTGGCAGACATCCATATATTAGGATCAAAGCCGTATGCCTTTTCACTAAATGTTAATCCCTGATGCAGGCTTTGGTACAGGCAGCTGAATTAGGTGGGTGATGTTGTTCTTGCCATTATATATACATGTGCTTGGTGCATAGTATAGCTACCGTCTATAGAAATATTGAAAATGAACAATGTATGTTTCTATGAGTGCGGTGAGGTGTCGCCATAATGCCTAACTAATGACGAGTCCCTTGATCAGAAACGGATAATAATGAGTGTCACACTGTTAACCTAATACGCAATGCGATGGAGACCGGGTAAGTCTTGATTGGAAAAGAGTAACTTCCATTTTCTGTCTATAATGAAATCACATTAACTTGTAATCAGACCGGTTAATAATGAGTATCACACTGTTAACCTAATATGCAACGCCAAAAGTTAACTTTTGGCTGCTTTCCTTTTATTAGCTTGTAATCAGACATGGTGATTTCTCTTGAATGAAATCAGAGAGAGATCTCTCTTTTATCAAAAAAAAAATCTGTCTATAAGCAGTACCTAAGAACCTGAGACCTGCATCTCAAATCCATCATAATTGATCCTTATGAACAATTAAACTTTGTGTTAGCATTAAAGGAGCATATTATGTTCAGTATCGCAGCCGGCTTCGACAGTTATTAGCATCAAAGCCATATGTATTTTCACTAAATTTTAAGCCATGATGTGGGTTGTTTATGTCGGGGGAAGGACGTCACATGCAGGCTTGGTTCGGGCAGTTCGATTAGCTAAGTCAGTGCAGCTAGAGTCTGTAGGAATTGAAATTAACAATTGATCCTTATGTAAGAGTCTGTTGAAGGATCACTGTGTACTGTCTAGTAATGAGAGCCGGCCTGATGCAGAATTAACTAATGAGTCCGCTGTTAAAAACTAATGTGCAAGGACTTAAGGGCGGCAAAGTCCTGATTAAAAGATAGTTGTGAGTGTCAGTGAGCAGGCCGCTAAATGACATAAATCTGCAAGGTCATCAGCTAACCATGACCTGAACTTGAGCCTTGCATCTCAGATCCATTCACACGCAAACACTCACGGGAAAGCGAGAGAGGGAAGCTTGATCGACACCGATGGAGGTGACCGCGTTGAGCATCGGCAAGTCTGCGCTGAGCGGGGCGCTCGGTTTTGCCAAATCCGCCATCGCGGAGGAGGTGGCCCTGCAGCTGGGAGTCCAGCGCGATAAGGCCTTCGTCACAGACGAGTTAGATATGATGCAGTCTTTCTTGATGATGGCGCATGATGAGCAAGGCGAGCACAACAAGGTGGTCAGGACCTGGGTGAAGCAGGTCCGCAATGTCGCCTATGACGTCGAGGATTCGCTCCAGGATTTTGTTGTTCGTGTGGACAAACAATCTTGGTGGCGCATCCCTCGCACGCTTCTCGATCGTCGCCATGTTGCCAAGCAGATGAAGGAGCAGAGGACCAAGGTCGTCGACGTGAGCCAGAGGAACTTGCGCTACGGCCTCATTAAGGGCTCCAGCTCCACTCAACCTGCTACTGATTCTGCTAATGATGCTGCCATATTTGGTGTTGATGAAGCAAGGCATGCCGCGAAGCAACACCAAGCAAGGTCAAATCTTGCCCAGCTGATCAACAAGGAGGGTGAGAACCAAATCGGAGTGATCGGTGTATGGGGAACAAGTAGCAGTGTTGGGCATACCTCCATCATCTGGGAGGCATATGAAAATCCAATCACCAAGCTGAATTTTTCATGCCGAGCATGGGTCAGGGTGATGCGCCCTTTCAATCCAACAGAATTCGTCCAGAGTATGGTGAAACAGTTTCATGCAGCAGTAGGAGTTGGTGTTCTGCTGGAGGGCGAAAGGAAGGTGCAAGATTTGGCTCAGGCCTTCGATGGATACGTCAATGAGAAGAGGTGCCTGGTTGTGCTTACTGACCTGTCCACAATTGAAGAATGGCACCAGATCAAGACTTGCTTCCCTGAGAACAATCTGGGGAGCTGCATCGTGGTATCCACAGAGCAAGTTGAAGTTGCAAGCCTGTGTCCAGGTCAACCAAGTACGGTGTCGGAGCTGAAGCAATTGTCTGCTGATCAGACCATCTATGCTTTCTACAAACAGGTACTACTTCAGTTTTAAACACATGTTCTTATTTTAAAAGGACCACCCAAAATATGAACCATTATATCAGTTAGATTAATATATAGTGACCAAAGGTAATCGCTATGGAACGTCTCATGGGTAGGCTCAAATTAATTTGCGTGTTTGGACAAGGCGAGGAGGGGGGAATTCCTGGTTCCATGCGGGAAAGAATTCCCTAGGCGTGGAGCAAATCCAGCTCTCTTGTTCAACTGACAACTGAGCTTGTGAGTTGGGAACTTATCTACCCTGAGGCCCTAACTACCATGATGGTCCTAACCGAATAAATTCTCAGCCTCCCGGGATTCCTCATCGACATGCTGATACAGATGTCCTTTACACAGGTCCCTGGATGAGGTAATGGCTGTTTAGTGGAGAGGTATTAGCGGGCATCCAGTGTGAATTACCAAAGCTCTCCTGCTCGCCGGCTAGTGACTAGGCTTAGCAATGTATCTCCTATTGAATTCATGCTCCAGCCAGTTGCTCCAAAAGTCCGAACTGATGGAAAGAGGTGGGCAATATATTTCAACATCTCCTTGAGCCTTCACGGTGGGGGTACAGGGAGCTGCCCAAAATAGGGATGTAAATGTGGATATTCCATTCTAGTACAAATAAACCTTATGTTGCAATGCTTTGATAAAAGTAACAACGCAAAAAAAAATTTGCGTTTGTTTGACAAGCAGTTGTCCATGGTTTCATACCATGTTGAGGGCTAAGGTTTTCAGTAACTTTATGTTCTCTTGTAGTACTAGTCAACTTTTGATGTAATTCAAGAATAATTTGTAATCGTGTTCTTTTCGCCTTTTAAACTTCTAGGCTATTTTTTGTATTTGTGGCAAAGTCAAGTTTGACCAGGTCTTGTATAAAACCATTCAAGCTTGATATACTATTTCTGGTCCGTTGTCACATTAATATTCCTGTATAGCAATTATACCACAGGACACACTCGATCTTGTTGAAGTGTATATGTGGATTGCCTAACCCTTTTCATCAGTTTACAATTTTGGTTACGTTGGTTAGTGCATGAAGCTTAATATGGTATTGGAGCGAAAAGGTCTTAGTCAACTCCCGACTTTTGCAATTTATCCAAAAATTGTTGCTCCCCACTTTGTGTTCACATATAGGCCTCTTGAGTCATACCTCTGAGTCTATCCATGTGTTAACTATAGGTGGATTGCGTAGCTCATTCCATCAGTTCGGACTGTTGATTGCTTTGGCTAGTGCGTGAAGCTTAACAGAGCGGACGCGTCAGTATTTATTTTAGTGATTCATCATTAAATTTTTATCTTACTATTGGTTGCTTGTGTTCAGATTTCTCATGATGATACATCTCCATCAAAGCAAACATCTAGCTCAAAGTTACCCAACATCACGGAGATACAAGAAGAGAAATCCAATGTTGATGTTGATGGAAATATGATAGTGCAAAATAAGTTCACACACACCTATACATTGGCAGGTGTTCTGGAGGAATTTCAGCTTATTGGGCGAGAGCAAGAAAAATCTGAAATTATTGAACTAATTGTAAAACAAGCTAGCACCCAACAATTTCAGGTGATAGTAGTATGGGGAATGGGTGGTCTTGGAAAAACCACTCTGATAAAAAATGTTTTCCAGAGCAAAGATGTCAGTGGCCTGTTTGAGAAATATGATTTTGTCACGGTCTTGCGACCTTTCAAGCTTGAGGAGCTCCTTAGGAGCTTGGCATTGCAACTAGATGCAAACAAGGAATCCATGGACTATGCAGGTGACACCCAAAAAACCATTGCTTTCATGGGAGTTGCAGACTTGATTAAAGTGCTGGGCATACTTTCAGAAGGAAAGAGTTGTTTGATTGTTCTCGATGACCTCTCATCTATTGGAGAATGGAATAAAATATTTCCATATTTACATGGAATCAAAAATCTGGTCATTTTAATCACCACAAGGCGAGAGGATATTGCTAACCATTGTTGCAAAAAACCAGAGTGCATACGCTTGCTCAAAGGACTTAAGGAAAAGGATGCTAGTAACCTGTTCACAAGAAAGGTAACGAAACAGTATTCTTTAAATTATTTACCTTATCGATTAGCAAAAAAAATATGATCCCTTTACTTTTGAATGGTCATCTCAATTTAGTTTTTAGTTTTGAATGGTCATCTCAAATTAGAATATTGTAAGCACATCATGAGCAACCATCCTTGGAAGAGATACTTCAAAGTGGGTTGCAAAAGCATAAGATTAGGGCACTATGACTCATATGTTGTAAATATATCTGTTACAAATGATACAGTTTCAACTGTTTTAGCAATTAAGGACAGTAAAACCGAACTGTTTCTCAGCCCTCTCACACTTTCAACAATTTTGGCCGTCAGATCCCTTGTGCAGATCGTTTGTGACCGTTCAATCGCTAAGTGGGCTAGCTGTCCTGGGGGTGGCTACTCCGGTGGAAAAATCGGTTCGACGTGGTTAACTGGACCTTACCCCATAAGCCTGGCTCCCACACGAAGCCCACAAAGCAAGTAGTGCGACGATTGGATGCGAGCCTGTGCAACTCCCCCGCCGGCCGCCGCTACACCTTCGGGCTTTGGATCACCCTGCACAAACAGCCTCTCTCCCATCCCCACAACTGGCGGCGAACATGGAGCGATCGATAAAATCGATCCAAACGTCAGCGAGCGGCATTCGACGCTGCCTGGATCTCCTGATCGCCGACCACTCCTCTACCTCCGCTTCCTGCGAATCCTGCCTGACCAAAGCGATGGCGATGGCGATGACGACGCTGATGGTTCACATCGGCCATGGCGGTGGGGGCGAAGGGAAGACGGAGGGGGAAGACGTCGAGGCCGGACAAATCATCCACGTTCTCGGCTGATGACAACACGTATGCCCTGGTGCCATCCCCTTCGTGGTGGGCGAGGATACTGAGATAGTAAGATCCGAACACTTAAGCTTCAGCCTAAAGATTCTACTGAATTTGGTCTATCTTTTTTAGATTAAACATGAGTATATTAAGGATGAATGAATGCGTGCAACACTCCCATTTTTTGGTAGAACCTTTTGCATCATCTGTGTTTTTCCATCCACAATGAGCATATTTCCATGCTATCTGTGAAGGTTTGCCGATATTTGAGTATGATTTTTCAGGATGATTATAGTGTTTGGGAGATTTTCGTCCCTAACAATGCTGCCTGAGTTTTCCGAAGGCGACACCACTGGAACCGGCGTCCGCAGACGGCTCCTGTACATGGGTAGGGTGGACGCACTTCCTCGACGCCGGCCTATCTCGCGGTCATAGGGCGAACCCTAGGTGCCACCGCCATGACCTCCTGGTCGTGACTCCTCACGGCGCCGATGACCACCCTCCGGTAACCAAGCTTGTGTCCACTTCGCCTACAGGTATGTGCTCGCACCTCTCTCCTTTCTGTTGCGCCACCGCTAGCTGCTGTATGGAGGTGTGACATCTTATTTTTCGGGGTGTCAATTGGGCAGGCACGGTGCACTTCGGCGCTAACACGCGATGCAGGACGGGTACACACACAATGGAGCTGAAGGTGTTCTGAAGAGCAGGGTATTTTTCTGGGTAAACGGGCGTCTGACGCAGGGAAGGGGATGTGAGCGTTCTCTAACCATGTACAGTAGTTTATCTGAAGGGTATACAAGAGATTTCCTGTTACCTCAACCTTTTATCTGGAATGCATGGACCGCTAGAGGGATGTAGCCTGTAGGCCTAGGATGCACTACGGAATTGCAAATTGTGATGATACGAAAATAGGGATAATTTCCATCGCCTTAAGAACTGCATCTTCTACCGTAACTGAATTCAGTATTGTTAAAAAAAACTGAATTCAGTACTGCTGGTTGAGCTGTGCACTAATATTCCTATTTTTTTTGTGATGCAGTTAAGCAGCTGCTTTCTTGTCTGCATGAAAGACGATACCATTGAGGGACTTTATGATGCTTTCTCGGAATGCGCTTCCATAAACAAATCTGCTGGAGGCATCGGTGTGGCAATTCACAATGTTTAAGCTACTGGCAGTTACATTCGAGGAACAAATGAAACTTCTAATGGAATTATCCCCATGCTGCGTGTTTTCAGTGATACTGCACGCTGTGTTGATCAAGGTGGAGGAAAGAGAAAAGTTAAGTAGCATCAGTTGGTTGGACCCAATCTACATATTCTTAATGGTTCCTCACAGATTCCTATCTTTTAGGTGCATTTGCTATATATTTGGATCCTTGGCATGCTGGTATTTATGAGTTCCTTGATATGAGAAAGAAGAACCATCGAAAGGTAAACATTCTAGAAGTACGACGTAACACACTTTTAGGCAGAGATACTAGAAACCGATTAGCAGTTTGGATTTACCTTTTTGGCACTGGATCACCACCCTCATGCTATTGATATCTTTGTCCATTTATCAGGAACAGTAATTTAGAATGGGAAAACCATTTTAATTAATCTGAATCAATTGTTTATGTACAATTAGTTTTTTTTTTAAAGGAGGATGACCCCCGGCCTCTGCATCAGCACGATGCATGCATCCATGTATTATTAATAAAGCAACATCCAGCAGCCGAACACCTTCGACCCGGAAATAAAACGGAAAACAAATCCTGAGGCCATATACCTCGCGACAGTAACCCCCCCAGATAACCACTAACCCTATGATACAAGACACAACAAAAATGAAAAATACACAACTCCTAAGCTACCCCTTCAAGAAGGAATCGCCGCACGTGCGCCGATGATGCCGAGTCCACCACAAGGATGAACTCCGGATTCTCATCCCCAAAGCAAAGCTTCAATGCACCACCTTCAGCAAGGACACGACGCAGGCGCGCGACGACATAGCCCGATCAGTGATCTTGTGTTTCCACCGGAGTGCATAAGCTCGTCGTTGAAGCAGTCTGTACCATCCGCCTTTATCCATCTATCGACACCTCAATAGCTGGATACCTCTGGAGGAGACAACGGAAGACAAAGACGTCCCATACCGCCTGCCTCCCGCTACTGTCGCACCACCTTCGATCCAACAAGAACAGGCTAAACCTGACACCTCCGCCAGAGCCGCCGTGCATCACCTGCCGATGACAGGCATGACCTGACGTCTCCATATAAGACGCCGTGCATACATCCGCCGGTAGCACATCCACCCGGTGGCTTCACCTGCCGACGACAGGTATCGCCCGACAACTCCGAGAGAGGCTCATGTGTCACCTGCCGAGCCGTATCAACCCGATCTGTTGATGGAGGGGACGTCCCATACCGCCACCAGCCTCAGAAGGCCGTCACCATCTCGAGATCCGGACTCCGAGTCGCCCTCACGACCCCGGAGTCCGCCGCCGTTGATGAAGAGGGGCCGCCGCCCCGATTCCGGGCGCTACAGGGAGCACCCACCGTAGCGCCGGCCGTTGTCGTCGCCCATACAACGGCAACCATCGTCGCGATCCCGCATCCAACGCCGTCGACGCCGGAGGAAGCTCCGGCCGCCACGCGCATCCTATGACGAGCCCGGTCACGGGATCCCAAGATCCGCCGCCGCCGACGCCGCCACAAGGACCCACCACCTAGCCCGTCATCCCCGGCGGAAGGGATGCCGCCACCACCATGGACGGATCCGGCCAGCCGTAGCCATCACCACCGCGAAGACCGGATCCGGGCTGGACGCCGCCGCCGCCACCGCCACCGGCCACGCCCAGCCCAACCCCTGCGCCGCCAAGCGCAGCCGCCGGGATCCGCCGTGCCGCCATGTCCTGGATCCAACCGCCGCGCGCCCGCAACCGCCACGACTGGAACCCAAGACTCGCCATGGCCAGCCATCACGGCCGAGCCGGACGCCGGCCATCCTCCACCGCGGCAGGGATCCGACAGCCCTGGCCGAACCAGGGTCGCCGCCCCGGCGGAACCGCAGCGCAGGACAACGGGCAGCCACCACGAGAAGGGCGAGTCCCCGCCGCCGCCGTCACCAGGCCGGGCTTTGCCGGAGGTGACCACCGGCAGCGGCGAGGGGAGGGGGCTGAGAGGTGGTGGCCGAGTCCGGGCGGATCTGGTTGCCGCCCGAGTCGCCCTGCGGGGGAGCGACGCGGGGGCCGTTGAGGGGCTTCAAAATGGGGGACTCTTGACACACTGTTGTTTCCTTTTTTTTTAACAGTGTAAACCTTATGTACAATTAGTTGTTCATGTTTTTTTATTATCTCCTGTATTTTTAGTTGTTCAACTACTCCATATCTGCTTGTCCACTGTATATTGTAAGAGGGTGATAACACAAGTCAATCTCTCAAGCTAATTAGGTGTGACGCTTCGCACCTGCCGGATACAGTTTGTTTGGTTTGGTAAGGCCCTGAAGCATTTTACAAACTACAATTACAAAATTATTCTTGGCTTTGTTTTCTATTCATTTGATAGCTATCAACTTGTCAGAATCATTCAAACAAAAGCAAGGCCTACAAGGAATAGCAGTTGATAGAATATGCATGGTTCATGAATCATGATAAGCGGCACCTATTATCAGCCATTGCTGTTAAATTTGAGCATCAACCAGAAATAAGGTGACATAGCCAAAGTGCAGAGTTTTTCCAATCCCTCTTTAATTACTTCTGGTCATGAACCATTTGGTTTTAAAGTGTGAAATATTGCATTGGGGATATTCCTTGTCTAACCGAACAATATCTTTGTCATATCAGTAGTTTTTTTATTCCAAACCATGCAAATAGAGGATTCAGAAGTCCTCGCCAGGGAGACCCTGTTTATGTCCATGCTAGCAATTCTCTTGCTATTAACATCTAAGAAAACTTCTCTTGCTGGAAGGGACGGAGTTAGGAATTTTATTAATGGGGGGCCAATGAAACATGTACAGCATCAGAAGGGCCATACATAAGAATTTAGAATCAAATAATTAACTCACATAGTATTTAGGGGTAGCTTGAGAAACTTTTGCAGTGTGGGGGGAGCCATGGCCCCAGCTCGCCCCTGTTGACTCTGTCCCTGTTTCTAGCCCAAGTCGCAATTGATTGTGCTCTATTTATCAGGTGATGTGTAATGTGATTACGGGGTCACTGGGTGGTCTGCCTTTTCGTGCAGTTAGGGTGTGTGATGTCGAAGCGTTGTATGAGCTGTTCAAGAAATCAGTAATGTTGTGGTACATGCCGGGCTGATTACCAAGGTTAGTGGATAAACACCCATCTCTTTATTAAATTAAAAAATATATACTGTGTCGTTCTGTCAGGTGCATGTTTGTGTATATGGTGGGTAATGAATAACATGAGATGTGATGCTTGTACGTTGACATGGTGCAGGAGTTTCAGCTAGCGCTTTTCAAGACCAGTAAGACTGAGAGTTTGTTTACTGATCATGCAAGTCCACATTGCACGTGTGCACACATTTGCTCTTTGTATTGTAAAATGAAAATGTCTCTTGTTTTTGCTTCTTTTTTTGTATTCTAATGTAATTACTATGGAATCAATTTCACTCTCGTTTTTGGCATATTACTGGGACTTTGGAGATAAACAACACACTGTTTAACATTCCTTAGGGATCATACGTGATCTATGGCAAAAACATCTGCCTAATTGTAGAATCGTGCAGATCACCGATACTGGAAGGGCTTTGAGGTCACAATTAAGTTGGAATTTGGTTTTACTTTCTGCGTTATTTTTCCCATTTTCATTAGAGGATTTCACTCCTATTACGTCTATTTTTTTAGCATGGCCTTTGATCTACTACATTTCATGTAGTAAATAGTGTTTCCCACAAAAACGTCACCCTGCAGACTTCTAATTAGAAGCTTGGAACATAGAAATAAGACTTACCCTTCAATAACTTGGTAGATGTCGGCTTGTTTGGAAGCTACCTTCATGCATAGAATAGAGATCTGGTACTCTGGTTGTTTCTTATCGAGTTTGCGTTAATGCACACTTCAGGTGGGGACGATGCCTGTAATGGAACATGTTGCTGAAGAATTGTACGCGGACCTTCTTAAATGTGTAGTATTTTGACTCAGGGAAGTTTTAGTAGGACCTATACTAATTTGCAGTCAAATTGCTTTTATATTTTGTGCTTGTGTTTTATTATAGCTAACACCAAACAATTATAGTGTTTATTAAGTGGTTTCATTCGAGAACGGACATTTGGTGGCCGAGCTTACTAGAGCTCGAAATTTTTGAAAAATTCAAAATTCATATTTTTTGGTTTCAAAAAAATCTGAAAAAATTTTTGCAAGTAAAGAAGGATGTTATTTGTATATGTATAAATTTTTAGGATGAAATACGATCTGTACAAAAAAGACAAATTCGTGGCCTGAGAGGATGAATAGTATCATGTGTTAAAAAGGCCCAGATTTGTCTTTTTTGCACAGGCTTCATTTCAACGTATTTTGCCCTGAAAATTTACACGCATGTGTGTTATACCTTCATCTGTCTCTGTATTTATTTTCAGATTTTTTTTGAAATGTAAAAAAATATGAATTTTCATGAATTTGAATTTTGCATTTGGAGGCCTCCATGGAGCTCGGCCTCCAAAAGCAATTTCCGGTTTCCTTCTGATTTTGTTGTTTTTAGCACACAGGCCATTATGATGCATGAAGTATTGGATTGAGAAATTAATGCCATGTTGACCATATCTCTCCCAAATATGTGCAATGTTCATTAACATAAAATGAATGGCTATATTGTTCTTTTTGAAATAGAATAGAAAGATGAAATACCTTTATGACCTACGTATATTTTTGGAAATTACTACCATTCTTTTGAAAGAATAGACGGGCGCAGCAACGCGCGCCATCAATGATCTAGTTAAATAAAAAACCGATTAAATCCCACGTTACTCGGGTTAGGACAAGTTAGTATTAGCAACAAGACAATAATATTCCACGAACTCACCACTTTCCTTATCAAATTATACAAACCACTTTCTTCAAGAAACTGGCGGGAGCTCTGCATTTTCATTACCGAAAAAGGCTTTCGCCCCGCTTTATATATAAAGCAACGAACAACAACGGTCGGATACAAACACACGCACACATCCAAGGCTGGATACATAGGCGCTGAGCGCAGCAACACCACCCCTAACACGAAGAGATGCAGCCGCATACGACGAACCGTGTACTCCAAGGCGGTGCCTTCATAAAGGAAGCGACACCGGAGCGCCGTCACCGCCTGATCCGAGGATCAGAGTTTCCCCTGGAGAAACACGACGGGCAATGAGAGACGCGACGACGCCTTCAAGAAGGGAACGAGCTTTGCCGCCGTCGGTCTGTCCGAAGATAGCACAGGTTTTCACCCCGGCCAACATACACCGCCACCGAACGCCACACCCCGGCTACCACGCCACCCACACGACCATGGCCACCGGGCAGCACCGAGCCACGGGCTCTGCCCAAGAGCACCGCGCTACCATCACCAGGGCCGCCGCCCCGGCATCCAAGACCTTGACACCACCTCACCCGACACCCGGCGCTACCCTAACCAAAGAGATGAGCGGAAAGGTCCCGCCTTTCGCACCCCTGGGCGGCCCCCAGCGCTGAGACCAAATAGGCCGGCCAAAACTGGCCTCCATCGCGCCGTCCTGCAGCCCCGGGGGCGAACCAGGCTCGGTCCTGCAGCCGGGCGCGAGACAGACGCGGTCTTGCTGCCGGGCGCGAGACAGACGCGGTCCTGCTGCCGGGCGCGAGACGAGCTCGGTCCAGCGGCCCCGGGCGCGAGACAAATGATGAACCGCAACTGGGATAGGGCCAGCCCTTCGACGAAGGTAACGCGCGAACGACGAGGAGATGGATCGAAGGCCTATGCAAACCGCCGACAGACGAGCCGACACCGGGACATGCCAGCCGCCGTCGTTGCCGACCTGCCAAGCTGCCGTGGAGCCATCCACGGCCGGAGCAGCCGCCACACCGGGCCACTGCCCATCCCGGGCCGCCCGCCGAGCTCCAAGTGTCGTAGCCGCCGGGCATGCACCTCCCTCGTCCAGATCTGGAGAGCCAGGAGCTGGCAGCCGCAGCCCGCAGCACCCAGCACATGCCCGCACGCAGCAGACCCCCAGCTCCGCCGCCTGACACCACCCAGCGCCACCATCGGCCGCCCCCGCCGGAGAAACGCAGCATGCCGCCAACGGCCGCCGCCAGCCCGCCAGATCTGGCCGAGCCCAGACCAGTCCGCCACCGCAGCCCCGGGCGCGAGCCCTCGCCGTGAAGCCCACCGCGCCTCCACCAAGCTCCCGTGACCCCACCGCCAGAGCCCGCCGCCACGCCACCGCACCCTCCACTAGCACGATGCGCCGCCGCCGGAGGCCATTGGCCCGCGCCAAACCCCCCACGCGCGGGGTGAAGGAGCCCCGCCGCCACCGGCGCCGGCGGGCTTTGCCCGTCAGCGTGGTCCGGCAGCGGCGAGGGAGGGAAAGGAGGAAGGGGGGCGAGGCCGGCGGCTGGGGTTCCCCCCCCCCCCCCCCCCGGTCGCCTCGCGGCAGCGACGCGGGGGAGGGAGGGGAAAATTAGTGCCAGGGATAACTACCTGTTTCAGGTTTGATCCTGCATTTTCATTACGTAGAATAACTGCCCAGTTTACATGAAAAACTAGCAGAAAACTAAGGCATCAACCACACTCGCACACCGGCCTCGAGGCCATGCACCAACCAAGATATTGGCTACCAAAGTGACTGGAACCAACCTTTACAACATGAGAACGGTTTTCAAAGCCATCGATTCTGTTTCCACATTACCGAAAAAGGCTTTCGCCCCGCTTTATAGATAAAGCAAACCACCAGAGCCACAAGGTTCAATACAAGAACCCATTCAAACACGCACACACACCCAAGGTAGCACAACACAAAGTACAGGAGGGTTTTGCTGAGGGCACAGCTCAACAAGCCCTAAAAAAAACAAATGCGGACACGCCGCGGAGCATAGCGAAGGAGCTAATCCGGCTCAGGTGGTGGCGGAGGGAGCGGTGGCGCCAAGCGAAGGGCCATCGTCCGGAGATCAGCAGTGAATGAGGATATGGCGTCCTCGTCCTGGGATCGGCTAAGTGGCCGCCAGAGCTGCAAGTAACCACACATTTTGAACACCGCTTCAGTTGCACGTCGAAGAGGGACACGCTGAATCACAAGCTTATTTTGAACCATCCAAAGCGTCCAAGCGAGGAACCCAATAACCAGCCACCTAATGTGGCGTCCCAAAGGTGGGAGGCCTATATCTCGGTGTAAAGGTCAGGAAAGTTGGTGTTGCACCAAGTGCCCCCAATGGCCTCGCGGAGATAGGACCAGAGGAACTGGGCTGACATGCCCAAGATGAAAATGTGGTCGGAGTCTTCCATTGTCCCACAGAGGGGGCATAACCCATCACCCGGTCCATTCCGTTCAATCACCTTCGCGCCGGAGGGAACCCGGCCGCGGATCCATTGCCACAGGAACATCCTGATCTTCAAGGGAAGCCTGATCGACCAGATCAACTCAAAGGGCTCCGGGGTGGGGGAGGCAGCGATGGCACAGTATAGAGACTTCATGGAGAAGTGGCCTGATAGCTCTAGCTGCCAGAAGGGACGATCGTCAATCTGGTCAACGTTCGGTTCGTGGAGGGCGACGGTCTCAAGGAGCTCATGCCATGCGATGGTGTCCGGGGGGGGGGGGGCAAATGGCCGCCAGAACGCCAAGCGCCCTAAGTCAATAAGGGCCGCCGCAATGGAGATCTGAGGATCCACCGCGATGGCAAACATGTCGGGAAAGCGGGCCGCGAAAGGAGCCCTGCCAGCCCACCGGTCGAACCAAAACAGAGTGGAGGTTCCGAAGCCCACCGCAATGGAGGTGCCGATGCGCAGGACCGGGAGCAGTTGGATGACAGACTGCCAGAACTGGGAGTCCCCAGATCGCTGACAGAAGGCCAGCGGTTGGCCACGAAGGTATTTGCTCTGGATGATGCGGAGCCAGAGACCACCTTCCCCATTAGCGATCCGCCAGAGCCAGCGGGTCAATAGGGCAATGTTCATGCGCCTGGAGGACATGATCCCGAGGCCACCTTGGTCACGCGGCTTGCATATGTCCGACCAGCGGACCATATGATACTTCTTATCGCCATCGCTCGCCTAGAAGAATCTATCCTGAATGGTGTCGATCTCATGGTGAAGCGTTTCTGGTAAGTTGTAGAAGCTCATAATAAACAGGAGCAGGCTGGATAAGGACGAGTTGATGAGGATCGTCCTCGCCGCCTTAGAAAGCCACATGCCCTGCCAAGGCTCTATACGATGCTGAAGCTTGAGCATCGTAGGTCTCAGATCCGCCATGGAGAGGCGAGATGCACTAATGGGGATCCCCAAGTAGGGGGTGGGGAAGGAACCCAGCTGACAGTTAAGTCTGACGGCGATGCTCTGACTCTCAGAAGGAGAGTATCCCATCACCATCACTTCGCTCTTATAGAAGTTGATCTTTAGACCCGACATCTGCTGAAAGCATAGTAGGAGGAACTTCAGGTTCGAGATATCGTCCGCGGAGCCCTCAACCATGATGATTGTGTCTTCAGCATACTTGTAACAGCCCAAGTGTTATCCTTGCCTTTTGTATGATGTAATTCTCATGTGTGACCTTCCATGGATGTTATCTATGCATATGAGTGGATTTCTACTTTGCCTCTTGTCATCTCATGCATCATGGCATCATATTCATAACATCAAGTGCATCATATTTATTGCCATGCTGTGATTGTGGGTGTTGTTGATGTGAGTGGTGTGTTGTGGAGTAGATGCATGTGATGCTTTGGTTTGATTTCTCCTCTTTCCATTTTAAAGCTATGCCATCTCTCTCCTTATTCAAATAATTCCACATGCTAATTTACTTGCTGTTTTCTCATATTAAAAATGTTGCTCCTTGTCTGGATATTTAGATGAGTATTGTGGTGTAGTCTCAAACATGTTCTACTGGTTTTGAATATTTTAAACAATTGCAAAACAGATTCCAATTCTAAATATATGTGATGATTTATGTGCTCTAAAAATGCCAATTCTATTTTTCTTAAATAGAGTATAATTTGGTGTTTCCAAACATATTTTTCTTCCTCCCCAATTATTTTTCCAAACCTGCATGGTTTTATTCCTTAGTTTGCTGATTTATTTAATAGGGAAGGCCTGTGTTTTATTTTGCGCAGAGAGAGAGTGGCCGGCCCATCTGGGCCTCCTCCTTCCTTCCTTCCCCGCGGCCCAGCTAGCCCGTGCGCTGGTTCCCTCCAGCGTGGCGCGCGTCGGGCCCGCACGTCAGCCTCTCCCTTCCCCCTTTCTTCTTCCTCGCTTTCCAGCTCCCTCTTAGAGAGCTCCCGCGCGGGGACCCGCCAGGGCTAGGGTGGCGAGGCTAGGGCGTGCCTCCAGGGCTATAAAGCCTCGACGTCCGCGCCCTCTCCCTAGGGTTCCCCCTCTTCCTTGCCTCCGCCGCCAGGTTCGTTCTCCCCCCCCCCCCCGGATTCAGGAGTGAGCGGGTTCAGAGAGCGCCGATCTTCGCGGGCGCATCTCCGGCGAGCCCCTCGAGCCGGCGAGCGTCGGGATCGCTCCGCGTCAGCCTCTTCTTCCCCGTCGTCCTCTGCATCGTCGCGGGACGCCAAGAATCGCCGGAATTGCTGCCTTCTTCCTCCGCGCCCGCCGGTCATCGCCGTTCAAATTCGTCGCCGTCCGTCTTCCTCAAGCCCGTTCATCGACGCTAGAGCCTCCCTGTGAGCTTCTTCCCGTCCCCGCTAGTGTCCTGCGTGCGATTGCGTCGTGTAGCGTCGTCTCCGCGTAGCCCGGTTCTCGCCGCCGTCGGACCTCGTCGCCGGCGAGTGCTCCGTCCAGTTCTTGCGTATGCGCGTTTGTTCTTGAGCTCCAGACCGTGTGAAGGTTCCATTTTTGCAACGTAGCGCTCGATCCCTTCCTCGTAGCTCGCTGAACGACTCCGCCGTCGCCGCCGGAGTTCCTCAACGCTGGGTGCGTTCTAGCGCGTCTCCGGCCCTGTGCGTGTGCGTGCGTGTGCGGGATGTTGTGGTGCGTGTAGTGGTGCCATCCGCCGCTCGATTTGGTCATCGGAGGCCCCTCCGTCGCGAGCGCCGTCTCTGTTCGTCGCCGATGAGTGCAGTGTTTGTCTGTGTTTGTGTCGCTGCGGTTGGGGCCAGGCCTCTCGCCAGGGAAGGGCCAAGTGTGGTCGAGCCCATCTCTGGTCAGATCCGTGTGGTGGCCGAGTGGTTCGACCGAACCAGCTCGACCAGGAGGGCGTGGGTTCGATCCCCAGTGGGCACATCGCCCCCCCCCCCCCCTTTTTATTTGTTTTCTGTGCAGGTGTGTGCTGAGTGTGTGAGGCCCTGATAGTGGGACCTGGCCCCACTTGTCATCCTCAGGGGGGCCTGGTGAGTATGCCAGTGGGACCCCCCTCTATTTGTTTTTTTATTTTATTTTATTTATTCTGTTGTCTTATTTCTTTCCATTTTTGGAGAGATCCAGATCTGGACATGGCCATTTTTGGCAGTAGCCAAATAGGGCAAGATTCCACTTATAAGCCATGGGTGGTTTTTGTGTGATTCTCTTCTAGTGTTGTGTGAGTTTTCCTTACTTGAACATATGAGTATGATACATGATTTTGGGGTAGAATTTCCCAAGGAATCCAATGGTGCAATTTGTTTTGCCATTTGAGCAAGTTTGCAAAATGTCATTTTGTCCCAACATGCCATTTTGTCATTTTCATATGATTTAATCTATGCAATATATGTGAAACTTGTCAACATGAATATGCTAGTGTTTTGTGGGTACTAGGCCCTGGTATTTTTGTTTGGCATCATATACTTGTGGATGATTGGGTTTCTTGCTGTTAACATGCTAAGATAATAACACTGGTTGCATGCCTCAAAATATTGCCAAGTGTTGGATCTGTTATTTTCTTGCTATGTTTAGATGATGGTTCCCATGGATGTAGTGATCCTTTGAGTTTGGGGCCTCAACATGTTTTGTTGTGCTCATCATCCCCTAGAGAATTGTGCTAAGAACTTGAGCATTAAGCTCTTGCATCATATTTAAAACATGCTGTCAAGTTGCTATTCTGTTAACATGTGCCCAGTTTTGCCCTTGCTAATATTCCTAAGTCTGAGAATCTGTTGTTATTTTTATGCCATGGTCAGAGGATGCTACCAAATTATGTGTTGTGTTCTAGCTCATGCTCAGTGCTAGTGTTTTGTTGTAGAGGTTGCCCTCTACTGTCCTGTTAATTTTCATGCCATGCAAGTTGCTGTAGCATATATAAACCATGCTGTCAATATGCCATCTGGTTAAATCAGATTCCAGAAAAACTGGAATTTTCTCTAAGTCCTAAAAATCTGGTTCAACATGCCATCTTGTGATCTTCATTGCTATTGATCTATGCTTCCTTTCAAGTTTGTGTAGGTATATTAATTGTTAAGCATGCTATAAAGTTTCTGTACATGCCTTGGTTTTGAATTAATACCTGTTGTAGCTCTTTCTATGTTTGTGACAAGATGCCACCTTGCTGTTTGTAGACAGATTGTGTGTTTGATTGTTTTGTGACTTGTGGGAGCTATACTCCAGTGTTTTGCTTGATCTTTAGCTCTATCCTTGTTAGATTTTCATTACCTATCCAGTGGCATCCTTGGAACACCAAGGTATAGCCCATGGATTGCCTCATCTTGTGTTTTGTCTCCGTTAAACGTTCGTACCTTGCCGTGAGCGTACCGTGAGCTTCGTTACTCCGTTTGCATCGTTCTACATATGCATTTGCATCGTTTTTGCATGAAGCATCCATATTTTCCATGATCATGCATGTCCAAATAAGTAATTTTGAGGTTCTGTCCAGAATACTAAATAACTTAATAAATGCATGTGAAACATGACTAGCATAGGATTGCCATGCTATATTCCTTAATATGACCATGCATCATATTGTTTGTGCATTGCACCTCGCTGTTTGTTTATTTGGTGCTGTTCTCTTTGGGTAGACGCGAGTGTTGAGCCTGAGTACGAGGATTCCGGAGAGTACAACTACGAGGACCCAGCTCTTTGTCCCTCTAAAGAACCAACAGGCAAGATGATCATACCCGGATCCCGACACTATTTTTGCCTTGCTAGATGTCTCGTTTTTACCGTTATGTTACGATACCCAACACTTGAACTGTCAGCCTCCTGATTTGCCATGAAAGCCTCTAACCCTTCCACTACCTAGCAAAACATTGATTGGCTATGTTACCGCTGCTCAGCCCTTATCTTATAGCGTTGCTAGTTGCAGGTGCAAGCTTTCCATGTGTCAACATGGATTCTGTTTATATCACTCTATTTATTGTTATTTAAATTAATGCACATATATATCTGGCAACGGTGGAAGGCTTGGCCTTTTGCTCAGTGTTTTGTTCCGCTTTTGCCGCTCTAGTTCCGAGTTCCGGTGTTATATTCCATATTTTGCGCTCCTAACATGCTCGGGGTTGTTATGGGGACCCCCTTGATCGTTCGTTTTAGATTAAAACTTGTCTGGCAAGACCCAACATTGGTACTACATTTGCTAAACAACATAATAAAATTGCATAGGGCTTAGCTACCCCGTGGATAATTTAATCAACCCCCGGGCCAGTGCTCCTCATGAGTGTTGGTCCAAAACGGGCAGACTGCGGGGCCACCACGGGGAAACTCGAGGTTTGGTTTGACTCGTAGTGTGACCCATCTGTCGTGTCCTGAGAATGAGATACGCGGCTCTTATCGGGTTCGTCGACACGTCGGGCGGTCTTGCTGGACTTGTTTTACCTTCATCGAATGTCTTGCGCGAGGAATTCCGATTTTTCTTCGGGCTATCTCGAGGTTGCGGTTTTCCAGTGGAATTGCCAAGGAAGATCACGAGATTCGTGGTCGAGGTTATTCTCGCGGAGTGTGGTTAGTTTGTGATGGATGAGTTGGAGCACCCCTGCAGGGTTTAATCTTTCGGAAAGCCGTGCCCGCGGTTATGTGGCAACTTGGAAATTTGTTTAACACCCGGTTATAGTTAACTTGAAGTAAACTCCAATAAAATACACCAACTGCGTGCGTAACCGTGACCGTCTCTGCTCGTGAACATGAACCGAGAGAGAACACGGTGGGGTTATGATTGACGTAAGTAGGTGTTCAGGATCACTTAGTGATCATGCTATTTCACGATCGTCTTACGTATGCCACCATATTTACATTCATGTTCTCGTAAGTTAGCCACCAAATATATGCTTAGCGCTTGCTGCAGCCTCACCACTTAACCACTTCCTTACCCAATGGCTTACATAGTTTCGGTACCCGGGTTATGAGATTGCTGAGTCCCTGTGGCTCACAGATTACAACAATACAGGTACAGGTGTTGATGAGAACGTGCCAGACGATGTGACTCAGCTCCAGTGGGAGTACGACGAGGAGAGTAGACGTATGTATGTTACGTATCCAGACGAGTAGGGAGCTCCATGGTGGTGATCCTGGGATAGCAAGGCAGTTTACATTGCTTCTTTTATCGTTTGTTTTCGTCCGTAGCCGGACCCTGTCTTCTGGATGATGTATGAATAATTATTTGTGTGGACTTGTAAGCTAGCTTGTGGCGAGTGTAAGCCAACTCATATACTCATCTCTTCCTACATGTATTGCAATGTATACTGTGCTTGCGAACGACAAGATGCGCTTCTATCCCCGTCGAGGCCACAAGCCTTAATAGGGATAGGACCGCATCTTGGGCGTGACAAGTTGGTATTCAGAGCCATACCGACCATAGGAGCCCCTTGCTTGATCGAACTTGGCCGAGTCGAGTCTAGTGAAAAACTATTTTGAGTTTAGTTATATCGGAGAGTAGGATTCTTTTACTCCTCTTCTATACTCTGGTGAGGTATTCGACTTAGGAATTTATTCTACTCCTCTTCTCGCTCAAATTTTTTTTTAGGATCACGCGGGTATTTTGGAAACTATATGATGCCGATGTGACGGAGTTCTGTCTTGGTGCCTCCTGTCTGACTTGATTTCTTCCGGGGAGTTGAGCTCCAGGGGATTCTTGACACATCGTTATCATTCAGTTTTCGTAGTATCTCTGGACGGAGGATGTTCGAAATTGCTTCAATACTAGTAGTGGCGAGAGGAGTCCGGCATCCCCAGTACTGGTGGAGAGAGTTCGGATGTACTGCCATACTTAGTATCGTTGTGATTACGAGTGTCTGAGTTAGATTAGTTTCCAAGACTTCGGTTGTGTGTTGAGGGATGTGATACACTGGAGAGTAGTATTACTGCTAGGAGTTGTGTGATCATGTTAAACTCCGTGTATCCGTGTACCCGATTGCATAACCGAGATTTCGGGAGTTCTTAGGTGGGAATTCCAGTAGTTCTTAGGATCATCTTCCGACAGATGTATAATGGTTGTACATTTGTTCCGAGCAACCTTAGCTCAATACTTGTTGTGTTATTTCAAGTGGCTTCATGTTCTATTGATGTTATCAAGATCCTGCAGAAAGCGTTCTTACTATTTGCAGTTTGAATGCAATTGATGATATTCCGTTGCAATTTCCTTCAAGCCGTTGATTCAGCTTATTTCAATCTTCTTGTCAATGGTGTGCTGATATTCTGTCCATCTTCAGGATGGCTCCAGCAACTCGTGGGAACCAAGGTCGTGATGGAGAGCAGTCTGATCCTCCACCACCCCCACCACCACCTCCACCTCCACCTCCGGAGGCTTGGCAAGCAGTGATGGCCGCAACCAATGCGAACACTCAGATGTTGCTCAGGTTGCTGCAGGAAAGAGAGCAGGGACAGCAAGGTTATCAAGGGAATTTTCAGAACCAGCCGCAGTTTGCCACTCTGAACCAGTTCCTCACAAATCAGCCAAAGTCCTTCACCTGTTGTGAGCAGCCTTTCGATGCGGATGATTGGCTCCGTGACATGAACAAGCATTTTGAGTGCAGCAATGTCAGGCCTGCAGACTATGTCAAGTTTGCGACCTTCTAGCTCAAGGGTCAGGCAGCAGATTGGTGGCAGCAGTACAAGGATTCCAGAGGTGATCGTGTTATCAGCTGGGATGATTTCTGTCGTGACTTCAGAGCTCATCACATCCAGACGAGCTTTGTCGAGGAGATGCGTGAGAAGTTCAGGAATTTGAAGCAGGGGAGCAAGTCTGTCTATCAGTATAACATCGACTTCCAGAATCTGGCCCGCTATGCTAAGCAAGATGTTCCCAATGATAAGGCAATGATTTACCAGTTCAGAGGTGGTCTCAGGGATGATCTGCAGCCGGGTCTAGTCCTGCAAGAGCCTCCTGAGTTTGATCAGTTCTACAACATGGCTCTAAAGGTCGAGGCGTCTCAGCTCAGGTTGGAGAATTCCAGGAAGCGATTCAGAGACACCCACTCTTCTTCTTCCAGCTCTCAAATTGTTCCTAAGCAGCAGAAGTATTGGGTTCCTCCTCCTCCTCCGTTGCGTCCCCCTCAGCAGCAGAGACAGCACGGTGGTCGTGGTCCTTCCCACCCACCCAACTCAGGTTTTCAGCAGAGGCCTCAGGCACCCAAGCCAGCAAATGCTCCTCCTCCAGGCAACTTCCGTCCGCTCTCAGAGGTTACTTGTCACAAGTGTGGTCAGAAGGGCCACTACTCCAACAAGTGCAACAACCAGCGGCGTCTCCCGCCTCCTCCTCCTATCAGGCCCCCAGGCAATGCTATGGTGAAGCACAATCCCAAGTCAGCAAGAGTGAACATGGTGAATGCAGCTGAAGCAGAGGATTCTTCTCAAGTGATTATGGGTAACCTCTTGGTCAATTCTATTCCTGCAAAATTTTTGTTTGACACTGGTGCATCGCATTCATTCATATCATATCCTTTTGCGGTCAAGCATGATTTGCCTCATGAAGAGTTGCCTAAAGCATTAGATGTTGTTTCGCCGGGAAAGCTCATGAGTTCTCGTTGGATAGTTCGGGATGCCTCTATCAAGATGGGAAATTATTCTTTTCTGGCCTCTCCTATTGTGCTCGGCAATTCCGATATTGATCTTATTCTTGGCATGGATTTCCTGGCGATGAACAAGGCTTATGTGGATTGCAAAGCTAAAGAAGTTCAATTGACTCATCCTTCTGAAGACGTGATCATTTTCGCTGCTCGCGATGACACGATTCGTCTATTTTCTCTCAATGAGAAGGGTGAAATTTCTGCCATCTCTCAAATTCCCGTTGTCTCGGAATATGAAGATGTCTTTCCAGAAGAGTTGCCAGGAATGCCTCCTCACAGGCCAGTGGAGTTTGTGATTGATCTCGAGCCTGGAACTGAACCGGTGTGCAAGCGTCCTTATAAGCTTGGCCCCGAAGAGCTGAAAGAGTTGAAGAAATAGCTAGATGAACAAGAGCGTCTGGGTCTGATCAGACCAAGCTCTTCTCCTTGGGGTTGTGGTGTTCTGTTTGTCAAGAAGAAGGATGGCACGGACCGACTATGTGTCGATTACCGTCCATTGAATAAGAAGACAATCAGGAACAAGTACCCACTTCCCAACATCAATGAGTTGTTTGAGCAATTGAAAGGTGCCAAGGTTTTCTCGAAGTTAGATCTCCGTATGGGCTATCATCAAATCCGCATTCGTGAAGAAGATATTCCAAAGACAGCTTTCAGGACGAGTTTTGGCTCCTATGAGTACACCGTCATGTCTTTTGGTCTAGCAAATGCGCCTCCGACCTTCTCCAGAATGATGAACTACATATTCTCTCCTTTCAAGAATGAGTTCGTCTTGGTCTATTTGGATGATATTCTCGTGTTCTCGGAGACTGGAGAAGAGCATGCAGAGCATCTCAGGCTTGTGCTTGACAAGCTAAGGGAACATCGGTTTTATGCGAAGTTCTCGAAATGTGAGTTTTGGCTCAATGAAGTGGTGTACCTTGGGCATGTCATCTCTGCCGAGGGCATTAAAGTGCACCCTGAGAAAGTTGAGGCAATTGTGAACTGGGAGCCTCCTCAGAATGTCAAGCAGCTTCGTAGCTTTCTCGACCTTGCAAGCTATTGCAGAAGATTTGTCGAGAATTTCTCTCAAATTGCTAAGCCTCTGTCCAACCTCCTTCAGAAGAATGTCAAGTTTCTGTGGTCTCCTGAGTGTGACGTGGCGTTCAATACACTCAAACAGAAGCTAACTTCGGCTCCAGTTCTTGTTCCTCCCGAGCAATCCAAGCCTTTCCAAGTGTTTTGTGATGCTTCTCTCCAAGGTCTCGGTGGCGTTCTCATGCAAGATAAGAAGGTTGTGGCTTATACCTCGAGGCAGTTGAAGCCTGCTGAGAAGAACTACCCCACTCATGATCTTGAGCTGGCGGCAGTACTGCATGCTCTGATGACGTGGAGACATCTGTTGTTGGGAAGACCAGTTGAGGTGTTCACCGACCACAAAAGCTTGAAGTATATCTTCACCCAACCCAATCTCAATCTTCGGCAGTCTCGTTGGGTGGAGATGATCGAGGACTTCAATCCGAGTATTGAATATACTCCTGGGAAAGCAAATGTCATTGCAGACGCGCTGAGCAGAAAAGCGTACTGCAACAGTCTTATCCTCAAGCCTCTTCAGCCCGAGCTTTGTGAAGCATTCCGCAAGCTCAATCTCCAAATGATTCCTCAAGGTTTTCTTGCCAATCTTCAAGTCTCTCCGACTCTCGAGGATCAGGTTCACCAAGCTCAGCTTCTTGATGCTATGGTGAAGAAAGTGAAGAAAGGTGTGGCAAAGAGCATTCCCAAGTATAAGTGTTTCCGTGTTGATGACAAAGACACCCTGTTCTTCGAGGACCGTCTGGTGGTTCCGAAAGGTGATCTCAGGAAAGTTATCATAGATGAAGCACATAATTCCCTCCTCTCGATTCATCCAGGCAGTTCCAAAATGTATCAAGACCTCAAGCAAACCTTCTGGTGGACTCGCATGAAACGCGAGATTGCTCAGTTCGTGAACGAGTGTGATGTTTGTCGCAGAGTGAAGGCGGAACATCAATGTCCAGCAGGTCTCCTTCAGCCTTTGCCTATCCCAGAGTGGAAATTCGATCATGTTGAAATGGATTTCGTCACTGGGTTTCCTAAGTCCAAGAGAGGGAACAATGCCATCTTCGTGGTCATCGACAAGCTCACCAAAGTTGCCCACTTCCTTCCGGTCAAAGAATCTATCTCGGCAGCTCAGCTAGCAGAGTTGTATACGTCAAGGATAGTTTCTTTGCACGGTGTTCCTAAGCTCATATCCTCAGATCGTGGAAGCATCTTCACTTCCAAGTTTTGGGATTCCTTCCAGACTGCAATGGGGACCAATCTCCGTTTCAGCACAGCTTTCCATCCTCAGACTAGTGGTCAAGTTGAGAGAGTCAATCAAATCCTCGAAGATATGCTCAGAGCTTGTGTGATTTCTTTTGGCATGAAGTGGGAAGATTGTCTCCCGTTTGCTGAGTTCTCATACAACAATAGCTTCCAAGCAAGTTCCGGCAAAGCTCCTTTCGAGATTCTCTATGGCAGGAAGTGCCGCACCCCGCTCAATTGGTCTGAAACCGGTGAGCGTCAAATCCTTGGTAATGACATGATCACTGAAGCAGAAGAAATGTGCCGTGTCATTCGTGCAAATCTCAAAGCAGCTCAGTCCCGCCAGAAGAGTTATTATGATAGCAAGCATCGTGACATGACCTTTCAGATCGATGATTTTGTCTATCTCAGAGTGTCTCCCATGAAGGGCACTCAACGCTTTGGCATCAAAGGAAAGCTCGCTCCACGCTTTGTGGGTCCTTTCAAGATTGTGGGCAAGAGGGGTGACCTTGCCTACCAACTCGAGCTTCCTCCCAATTTCTCCAATGTGCATGATGTATTCCATGTCTCTCAGCTCCGGAAGTGCTTCAAGACTCCCGAGCGCACCGTTGATCTCCAAGAAATTGATCTCCAAGAAGACCTATCTTATCATGAGCATCCAGTTGCTATCCTTGAAGAAACTGAGCGTAAGACTCGCAACAAGTCAATCAAGTTTCTAAAGGTGAAGTGGTCACATCACTCCGACAAAGAAGCCACTTGGGAACGAGAGGACCATCTCCGTTCCGAATTTCCCGAATTCTTCCGTTCCTAGATCTCGGGACGAGATCCTCATGTAGTGGGGGAGAGTTGTAACAGCCCAAGTGTTATCCTTGCCTTTTGTATGATGTAATTCTCATGTGTGACCTTCCATGGATGTTATCTATGCATATGAGTGGATTTCTACTTTGCCTCTTGTCATCTCATGCATCATGGCATCATATTCATAACATCAAGTGCATCATATTTATTGCCATGATGTGATTGTGGGTGTTGTTGATGTGAGTGGTGTGTTGTGGAGTAGATGCATGTGATGCTTTGGTTTGATTTCTCCTCTTTCCATTTTAAAGCTATGCCATCTCTCTCCTTATTCAAATAATTCCACATGCTAATTTACTTGCTGTTTTCTCATATTAAAAATGTTGCTCCTTGTCTGGATATTTAGATGAGTATTGTGGTGTAGTCTCAAACATGTTCTACTGGTTTTGAATATTTTAAACAATTGCAAAACAGATTCCAATTCTAAATATATGTGATGATTTATGTGCTCTAAAAATGCCAATTCTATTTTTCTTAAATAGAGTATAATTTGGTGTTTCCAAACATATTTTTCTTCCTCCCCAATTATTTTTCCAAACCTGCATGGTTTTATTCCTTAGTTTGCTGATTTATTTAATAGGGAAGGCCTGTGTTTTATTTTGCGCAGAGAGAGAGTGGCCGGCCCATCTGGGCCTCCTCCTTCCTTCCTTCCCCGCGGCCCAGCTAGCCCGTGCGCTGGTTCCCTCCAGCGTGGCGCGCGTCGGGCCCGCACGTCAGCCTCTCCCTTCACCCTTTCTTCTTCCTCGCTTTCCAGCTCCCTCTCAGAGAGCTCCCGCGCGGGGACCCGCCAGGGCCAGGGTGGCGAGGCTAGGGCGTGCCTCCAGGGCTATAAAGCCTCGACGTCCGCGCCCTCTCCCTAGGGTTCCCCCTCTTCCTTGCCTCCGCCGCCAGGTTCGTTCTCCCCCCCCCCCCCCGGATTCAGGAGTGAGCGGGTTCAGAGAGCGCCGATCTTCGCGGGCGCATCTCCGGCGAGCCCCTCGAGCCGGCGAGCGTCGGGATCGCTCTGCGTCAGCCTCTTCTTCCCCGTCGTCCTCTGCATCGTCGCGGGAGCTGCAAGTAACCACACATTTTGAACACCGCTTCAGTTGCACGTCGAAGAGGGACACGCTGAATCACAAGCTTATTTTGAACCGTCCAAAGCGTCCAAGCGAGGAACCCAATAACCAGCCACCTAATGTGGCGTCCCAAAGGTGGGAGGCCTATATCTCGGTGTAAAGGTCAGGAAAGTTGGTGTTGCACCAAGTGCCCCCAATGGCCTCGCGGAGATAGGACCAGAGGAACTGGGCTGACATGCCCAAGATGAAAATGTGGTCGGAGTCTTCCATTGTCCCACAGAGGGGGCATAACCCATCACCCGGTCCATTCCGTTCAATCACCTTCGCGCCGGAGGGAACCCGGCCGCGGATCCATTGCCACAGGAACATCCTGATCTTCAAGGGAAGCCTGATCGACCAGATCAACTCAAAGGGCTCCGGGGTGGGGGAGGCATCGATGGCACAGTATAGAGACTTCATGGAGAAGTGGCCTGATAGCTCTAGCTGCCAGAAGGGACGATCGTCAATCTGGTCAACGTTCGGTTCGTGGAGGGCGACGGTCTCAAGGAGCTCATGCCATGCGATGGTGTCCGGGGGGGGGGGGGGCAAATGGCCGCCAGAACGCCAAGCGCCCTAAGTCAATAAGGGCCGCCGCAATGGAGATCTGAGGATCCACCGCGATGGCAAACATGTCGGGAAAGCGGGCCGCGAAAGGAGCCCTGCCAGCCCACCGGTCGAACCAAAACAGAGTGGAGGTTCCGAAGCCCACCGCAATGGAGGTGCCGATGCGCAGGACCGGGAGCAGTTGGATGACAGACTGCCAGAACTGGGAGTCCCCAGATCGCTGACAGAAGGCCAGCGGTTGGCCACGAAGGTATTTGCTCCGGATGATGCGGAGCCAGAGACCACCTTCCCCATTAGCGATCCGCCAGAGCCAGCGGGTCAATAGGGCAATGTTCATGCGCCTGGAGGACATGATCCCGAGGCCACCTTGGTCACGCGGCTTGCATATGTCCGACCAGCGGACCATATGATACTTCTTATCGCCATCGCTCGCCTAGAAGAATCTAGCCTGAATGGTGTCGATCTCATGGTGAAGCATTTCTGGTAAGTTCTAGAAGCTCATAATAAACAGGAGCAGGCTGGATAAGGACGAGTTGATGAGGATCGTCCTCGCCGCCTTAGAAAGCCACATGCCCTGCCAAGGCTCTATACGATGCTGAAGCTTGAGCATCGTAGGTCTCAGATCCGCCATGGAGAGGCGAGATGCACTAATGGGGATCCCCAAGTAGGGGGTGGGGAAGGAACCCAGCTGACAGTTAAGTCTGACGGCGATGCTCTGACTCTCAGAAGGAGAGTATCCCATCACCATCACTTCGCTCTTATAGAAGTTGATCTTTAGACCCGACATCTGCTGAAAGCATAGTAGGAGGAACTTCAGGTTCGAGATATCGTCCGCGGAGCCCTCAACCATGATGATTGTGTCTTCAGCATACTTGTAACAGCCCAAGTGTTATCCTTGCCTTTTGTATGATGTAATTCTCATGTGTGACCTTCCATGGATGTTATCTATGCATATGAGTGGATTTCTACTTTGCCTCTTGTCATCTCATGCATCATGGCATCATATTCATAACATCAAGTGCATCATATTTATTGCCATGCTGTGATTGTGGGTGTTGTTGATGTGAGTGGTGTGTTGTGGAGTAGATGCATGTGATGCTTTGGTTTGATTTCTCCTCTTTCCATTTTAAAGCTATGCCATCTCTCTCCTTATTCAAATAATTCCACATGCTAATTTACTTGCTGTTTTCTCATATTAAAAATGTTGCTCCTTGTCTGGATATTTAGATGAGTATTGTGGTGTAGTCTCAAACATGTTCTACTGGTTTTGAATATTTTAAACAATTGCAAAACAGATTCCAATTCTAAATATATGTGATGATTTATGTGCTCTAAAAATGCCAATTCTATTTTTCTTAAATAGAGTATAATTTGGTGTTTCCAAACATATTTTTCTTCCTCCCCAATTATTTTTCCAAACCTGCATGGTTTTATTCCTTAGTTTGCTGATTTATTTAATAGGGAAGGCCTGTGTTTTATTTTGCGCAGAGAGAGAGTGGCCGGCCCATCTGGGCCTCCTCCTTCCTTCCTTCCCCGCGGCCCAGCTAGCCCGTGCGCTGGTTCCCTCCAGCGTGGCGCGCGCCGGGCCCGCACGTCAGCCTCTCCCTTCCCCCTTTCTTCTTCCTCGCTTTCCAGCTCCCTCTCAGAGAGCTCCCGCGCGGGGACCCGCCAGGGCCAGGGTGGCGAGGCTAGGGCGTGCCTCCAGGGCTATAAAGCCTCGACGTCCGCGCCCTCTCCCTAGGGTTCCCCCTCTTCCTTGCCTTCGCCGCCAGGTTCGTTCTCCCCCCCCCCCCCCCCGGATTCAGGAGTGAGCGGGTTCAGAGAGCGCCGATCTTCGCGGGCGCATCTCCGGCGAGCCCCTCGAGCCGGCGAGCATCGGGATCGCTCCGCGTCAGCCTCTTCTTCCCCGTCGTCCTCTGCATCGTCGCGGGACGCCAAGAATCGCCGGAATTGCTGCCTTCTTCCTCCGCGCCCGCCGGTCATCGCCGTTCAAATTCGTCGCCGTCCGTCTTCCTCAAGCCCGTTCATCGACGCTAGAGCCTCCCTGTGAGCTTCTTCCCGTCCCCGCTAGTGTCCTGCGTGCGATTGCGTCGTGTAGCGTCGTCTCCGCGTAGCCCGGTTCTCGCCGCCGTCGGACCTCGTCGCCGGCGAGTGCTCCGTCCAGTTCTTGCGTATGCGCGTTTGTTCTTGAGCTCCAGACCGTGTGAAGGTTCCATTTTTGCAACGTAGCGCTCGATCCCTTCCTCGTAGCTCGCTGAACGACTCCGTCGTCGCTGCCGGAGTTCCTCAACGCCGGGTGCGTTCTAGCGCGTCTCCGGCCCTGTGCGTGTGCGTGCGTGTGCGGGATGTTGTGGTGCGTGTAGTGGTGCCATCCGCCGCTCGATTTGGTCATCGGAGGCCCCTCCGTCGCGAGCGCCGTCTCTGTTCGTCGCCGATGAGTGCAGTGTTTGTCTGTGTTTGTGTCGTTGCGGTTGGGGCCAGGCCTCTCGCCAGGGAAGGGCCAAGTGTGGTCGAGCCCATCTCTGGTCAGATCCGTGTGGTGGCCGAGTGGTCCGACCGAACCAGCTCGACCAGGAGGGCGTGGGTTCGATCCCCAGTGGGCACATCGCCCCCCCCCCCCCCTTTTTATTTGTTTTCTGTGCAGGTGTGTGCTGAGTGTGTGAGGCCCTGACAGTGGGACCTGGCCGCACTTGTCATCCTCAGGGGGGCCTGGTGAGTATGCCAGTGGGACCCCCCTCTATTTGTTTTTTTATTTTATTTTATTTATTCTGTTGTCTTATTTCTTTCCATTTTTGGAGAGATCCAGATCTGGACATGGCCATTTTTGGCAGTAGCCAAATAGGGCAAGATTCCACTTATAAGCCATGGGTGGTTTTTGTGTGATTCTCTTCTAGTGTTGTGTGAGTTTTCCTTACTTGAACATATGAGTATGATACATGATTTTGGGGTAGAATTTCCCAAGGAATCCAATGGTGCAATTTGTTTTGCCATTTGAGCAAGTTTGCAAAATGTCATTTTGTCCCAACATGCCATTTTGTCATTTTCATATGATTTAATCTATGCAATATATGTGAAACTTGTCAACATGAATATGCTAGTGTTTTGTGGGTACTAGGCCCTGGTATTTTTGTTTGGCATCATATACTTGTGGATGATTGGGTTTCTTGCTGTTAACATGCTAAGATAATAACACTGGTTGCATGCCTCAAAATATTGCCAAGTGTTGGATCTGTTATTTTCTTGCTATGTTTAGATGATGGTTCCCATGGATGTAGTGATCCTTTGAGTTTGGGGCCTCAACATGTTTTGTTGTGCTCATCATCCCCTAGAGAATTGTGCTAAGAACTTGAGCATTAAGCTCTTGCATCATATTTAAAACATGCTGTCAAGTTGCTATTCTGTTAACATGTGCCCAGTTTTGCCCTTGCTAATATTCCTAAGTCTGAGAATCTGTTGTTATTTTTATGCCATGGTCAGAGGATGCTACCAAATTATGTGTTGTGTTCTAGCTCATGCTCAGTGCTAGTGTTTTGTTGTAGAGGTTGCCCTCTACTGTCCTGTTAATTTTCATGCCATACAAGTTGCTGTAGCATATATAAACCATGCTGTCAATATGCCATCTGGTTAACTCAGATTCCAGAAAAACTGGAATTTTCTCTAAGTCCTAAAAATCTGGTTCAACATGCCATCTTGTGATCTTCATTGCTATTGATCTATGCTTCCTTTCAAGTTTGTGTAGGTATATTAATTGTTAAGCATGCTATAAAGTTTCTGTACATGCCTTGGTTTTGAATTAATACCTGCTGTAGCTCTTTCTATGTGTGTGACAAGATGCCACCTTGCTGTTTGTAGACAGATTGTGTGTTTGATTGTTTTGTGACTTGTGGGAGCTATACTCCAGTGTTTTGCTTGATCTTTAGCTCTATCCTTGTTAGATTTTCATTACCTATCCAGTGGCATCCTTGGAACACCAAGGTATAGCCCATGGATTGCCTCATCTTGTGTTTTGTCTCCGTTAAACGTTCGTACCTTGCCGTGAGCGTACCGTGAGCTTCGTTACTCCGTTTGCATCGTTCTACATATGCATTTGCATCGTTTTTGCATGAAGCATCCATATTTTCCATGATCATGCATGTCCAAATAAGTAATTTTGAGGTTCTGTCCAGAATACTAAATAACTTAATAAATGCATGTGAAACATGACTAGCATAGGATTGCCATGCTATATTCCTTAATATGACCATGCATCATATTGTTTGTGCATTGCACCTCGCTGTTTGTTTATTTGGTGCTGTTCTCTTTGGGTAGACGCGAGTGTTGAGCCTGAGTACGAGGATTCCGGAGAGTACAACTACGAGGACCCAGCTCTTTGTCCCTCTGAAGAACCAACAGGCAAGATGATCATACCCGGATCCCGACACTATTTTTGCCTTGCTAGATGTCTCGTTTTTACCGTTATGTTACGATACCCAACACTTGAACTGTCAGCCTCCTGATTTGCCATGAAAGCCTCTAACCCTTCCACTACCTAGCAAAACATTGATTGGCTATGTTACCGCTGCTCAGCCCTTATCTTATAGCGTTGCTAGTTGCAGGTGCAAGCTTTCCATGTGTCAACATGGATTCTGTTTATATCACTCTATTTATTGTTATTTAAATTAATGCACATATATATCTGGCAACGGTGGAAGGCTTGGCCTTTTGCTCAGTGTTTTGTTCCGCTTTTGCCGCTCTAGTTCCGAGTTCCGGTGTTATATTCCATATTTTGCGCTCCTAACATGCTCGGGGTTGTTATGGGGACCCCCTTGATCGTTCGTTTTAGATTAAAACTTGTCTGGCAAGACCCAACATTGGTACTACATTTGCTAAACAACATAATAAAATTGCATAGGGCTTAGCTACCCCGTGGATAATTTAATCAACCCCCGGGCCAGTGCTCCTCATGAGTGTTGGTCCAAAACGGGCAGACTGCGGGGCCACCACGGGGAAACTCGAGGTTTGGTTTGACTCGTAGTGTGACCCATCTGTCGTGTCCTGAGAATGAGATACGCGGCTCTTATCGGGTTCGTCGACACGTCGGGCGGTCTTGCTGGACTTGTTTTACCTTCATCGAATGTCTTGCGCGAGGAATTCCGATTTTTCTTCGGGCTATCTCGAGGTTGCGGTTTTCCAGTGGAATTGCCAAGGAAGATCACGAGATTCGTGGTCGAGGTTATTCTCGCGGAGTGTGGTTAGTTTGTGATGGATGAGTTGGAGCACCCCTGCAGGGTTTAATCTTTCGGAAAGCCGTGCCCGCGGTTATGTGGCAACTTGGAAATTTGTTTAACACCCGGTTATAGTTAACTTGAAGTAAACTCCAATAAAATACACCAACTGCGTGCGTAACCGTGACCGTCTCTGCTCGTGAACATGAACCGAGAGAGAACACGGTGGGGTTATGATTGACGTAAGTAGGTGTTCAGGATCACTTAGTGATCATGCTATTTCACGATCGTCTTACGTATGCCACCATATTTACATTCATGTTCTCGTAAGTTAGCCACCAAATATATGCTTAGCGCTTGCTGCAGCCTCACCACTTAACCACTTCCTTACCCAATGGCTTACATAGTTTCGGTACCCGGGTTATGAGATTGCTGAGTCCCTGTGGCTCACAGATTACAACAATACAGGTACAGGTGTTGATGAGAACGTGCCAGACGATGTGACTCAGCTCCAGTGGGAGTACGACGAGGAGAGTAGACGTATGTATGTTACGTATCCAGACGAGTAGGGAGCTCCATGGTGGTGATCCTGGGATAGCAAGGCAGTTTACATTGCTTCTTTTATCGTTTGTTTTCGTCCGTAGCCGGACCCTGTCTTCTGGATGATGTATGAATAATTATTTGTGTGGACTTGTAAGCTAGCTTGTGGCGAGTGTAAGCCAACTCATATACTCATCTCTTCCTACATGTATTGCAATGTATACTGTGCTTGCGAACGACAAGATGCGCTTCTATCCCCGTCGAGGCCACAAGCCTTAATAGGGATAGGACCGCATCTTGGGCGTGACAATACTGCAAGAGGGAGATGCCATTCCCCTCCACAAGGTCAGGCACGACACCGCGGATGTGGCCCGTCACTTTGGCCTTATCGAGGATGCAAGCCAATGCGTCGACCACCATGTTGAACAAGAATGGGGAGAAGGGGTCGCCCTGCCTAACCCCACATAGGGTGGGGAAATACGGGCCGATCTCCCCATTGATGTTAACCGCGGTACGACCGGACGAAACTAGCTACATGACCCGGGTGATCCAGCAGTCGTCGAACCCTTTCCGTAGCAACACTTCCCGAAGGAAGGGCCAACTGACTGTGTCATAGGCCTTGTGAAAGTCTATCTTCAAGAAAACGGCCTTGAGGTGCTTGGCACGAACTTCGTGAAGGACTTCATGAAGGACAAGAACCCCATCCAGGATGAACCGGCCTCGGATGAAGGACGACTGCTCGGGATGGGTAATGTGGTCGGCCAAAAGGGCCACACTATTGGCGTACCCCTTCGCCAGGATGCGGAATATCACATTGATCACCGTGATCGGGCGGAACTGACGGATGTCCGAAGCGCCGGAGACCTTGGGGATAATCCCATAGTTAAGGCGGTACAGGTCGATGGAGCCAACATAGAACTTCTCAAAGAGGGCCATCACCTCCTGCCTAACAGTGCTCCAGAAGGTCTAGAAGAACTTGACCGGTAGACCATCCGGATCAGGCGCGGAGGAAGGATTCATACCCTTAATGGCAGACCAGACCTCCTCCTCGGAGAACAGGGCCGTAAGGGCCGCATTCTCAGCGGCAGAGACACACTGGTGGTCAGTCCAGAAGTCAAGTGCCAGAGCCAGACCACTCCTAGGGGAGGTGGAGAAGAGGGCCTTGTAGAAACCATCGACAGGAGCGCGGATGTCGGATGGCCGCTGGAGGAGGGTCTCTCCATCCCACAGCAAAGGGATGGAGTTCCACCGACGACGGCCATTGGCAATGGTCTGGAAATATGTCGTATTAGTGTCACCCTTGAGGACCCACTTTTGGGTCCCGCGGAGGTGCCAATAGGCTTCCTCGCCAGTGTAGATGGTCGAGAGCTGGTCTTCAAGGTCGTACTGAAGCATCCACTCGTCGGGAGACAATCCGACCGAGTCCGCCCGGAGGTCTAGCACCTGGATGGAACCTAGAATGGATTCCTTGCACTCGCATAGATCTCGACCGAGGTTCGCACCCCAGCCCTTCATGAACTGTCTCGAACGCTTGGTGCAGAAGTGCCAATTGTCGACATCCGAGGAAGAGTGGTGGGGGGAGGTCCTGGCCTCCAACCATCTAGCACAGACGGCTTCGACGAAACCATGTTGGTTGAGCCAGAACGTCTCAAAACAGAACCTAGGGGAGAGGGAGGTCGGTCATCCTCCGAGGAGAGGAGAAGCGGCACATGATCCGACCCAATCTGGGTGATCGCCCGGAGGGAGGCGAGAGGGCACCGCAGCTTCCACTTAGGAGAGACCAAGACGCGATCAAGGACGGATCGTGTCGGGTCCACCTAGCGGTTGGTCCAAGTGAATCTGGTGCCAACCCGATCTAATTCCCGGAGCCCGAGGTCGGCAATGCAGTCATTGAACATCTGCATCCGCAGGAAGTTAACTAAATCGTTATTCTTATCCTCCGCGAAGCGGAGAAGGTTGAAGTCTCCGCACACCATCACCGGCAGGCGGGCGGCCGATACCTTCGCCCTAAGCTCGGCCAGGAAAACCGCGGAGCGGCGGTGATTAGTCGGGTCATACACTATTATGATCTCCCATCTCAAGTTGAGGGCCCGTTCGAAGACCTCGATACTAACGAAGAACTCGCCCCGGTCCATGCTACCCACCTCAAAAGTGGCAGCCTTCACGCCTAAAAGGATGCCCCCCGAGTGGCCTGCAGTCCCACTAGAAGTGAGCTAGTGCCACGCAAACAGGTGGGTGCTCAGCCGTTCGAGTTCACACAGGGAAAAGTCCGTGCGCATGGTTTCCTGGATGGCCACAATGTCTATACGTTCATCACGCTTGTACTCGATGAGCTGACGGCGCCGGCCATCTTGGTCGAAGTCGCGGATGTTCCAGAAGAGAGTCTGCATCAAGGGTCCGCATCAAGGCCGACACGATCCAATGCCTCGCCTGACATCGATGTCGGCTGGTGATGCCTGCGAAAGGGTGGTTGGGTCTTCCTTATTAGGCTAATTAGGGTAGTAGTTGTCCTAGTTAATCTTTAGTTATGTCGTGGTTTGGTGATATGCCAGCTGCATACTTTGCTCCGTTGCCAACATGCATCGTATGGAGCTTGCCTTCGTCCTCCTCTGGCCAACTTCCATGCTGGATGGTGGCGGCGGGCGGTGGATTTTGCGAAAGCATCATCAATAAGCCCGGGAGAGCCCCTGTCGGCCAGATCTGGAACCACCCATTCTTCTTCACCCGCATGGTGTCGACTCGACATGAAAGATGGATCCAACTGCTTCCTTTGCCCTGCATCGGCCTCGGCCACGGAAGATGCACATCCACAAAGGTATTTCTTCTAGTGCGCCATCTCCAAGTGGGACCCTTATCCCCTTGCCCATCGTTGGCAAGGTTTTTTGTCAGAGACGGTGGCCATGAAGTCTCCGACGAGGTTGCTACATGCGATAGGACTCAATTGTGTTCCTCTTGTATGGTTAGGGGTCCTATTTACAAAAGGGAGGGCCATGTTGTAATTTTATGTTTCTTTCAAGGTCTTCTACGTAGTGTTGTATAAAATTTGACATGAAATGGTAGCTCCGGGGGCCTTTGTTCCCTAAGAGCATCTACACCCGGATGCCTCATACCCATCTCAAACGCCCAGGCAGGCCGCCCGGTCACGAAAAATCGACCCAGGCAGGCCTCTCAAACCGGCCTCAAACGGCCCGGGCAGACCGGCACCCCCCATATCTAGCCGAAATATGAGGCGGATATGGGGGAGCCCGGGAGCGCCCGGGCACGCCCGCCACGTCGGCCTAACGGCGTGGCCCCATGCCGACTTGCCTGGAAACCCGAAGGTCCGACAGGCGCCTCGACTGTCTCCGCGGTGTGACCGTCGCGTGGCGCCGCTCCAGCTCGCCGCCCGAGGCCATAGCCGGCTATTTAAGCCGGCCGGCGTCCCTCAGCCCTAGCCCATCCGCCTCTTCCCTCCCTCCACCGCCACCCGAGCCCATCCGCCTCCTCTCCACCGCTCTCCGGCCTCACTATGGTCCGTCAGAGTATTACCACCTACGCTCAGCTCAGGCCGGAGCACCGGAACCAAATCGAGGCGGAGATCCAGGCTCGCCGCGCCGCCCCCATCGATGCAGGTCTCCCTACGGACTCACCGGAATGGAGGAGGAGGAGCAGACGGAGGAGGAGGTGCCGAAGGCCATGGACGAGGACGAGCCGGAGGCCGCCGACGCTACGGGGTTCAACATGGCAGAGGCGGAGGAGGAGTTTCCCGTCGGCCAATCCGACGAGATGGCGGAGCAGTAGGCCATCCTGGATTCGATCCGGGATGAGGCCGAGGCGGAGGCCAACCGCCGGCTCATCCGGCAGAGGCAGGCAGAGGCCGACGCCCTCTTCAACGAGCTGGAGGCGAAGATAGCGGCGGAGGAAGCCGCAGCGGAGCAGCCGGAGGGGGCAGCAGCGCCGGCGTCGGAGGGGGTGGAGCGCGGGCGGCCGCACATCTATCCGCCGGAGGGCACGGAGATCGTCGAAATCTCCGACGAAGAGTAGATAGCTCGTACGTAGTACGTAGGTTTATTATGTTGCATGCTTTTGTATGGAATTGAGGAATCTAATATGAGATGTCTGGATGCAGTAGTCATTTTTTGTGGCGTGGCCGGTCAATGTCCGCGGATGCAACCGGGCACGTCTGCGGACGTTTGACGGGCCAGATTTGCATGGTCCGGTTGTAGATGCTCTAACCTCTGTTAAAAAAAAAGCAAGCTGAAGCAGGGGCCCAGCCAAATCTGGAGCCGATGCTCGAGAACTGAGCCAGATAATGCAACACTGCAGCTGCCACCTGTCGACTTGGACGACGCATTGTCTTTTTCAAACAGTCGTGAATCACTTGTTTTCGGACTCATTTTTGTGAGAATTTTTCGTCTCACATTGTCAATTCCATTTACACAAGATAAAGATACTCATAAATCCAATGTATTCACAAGCATTCTTTTGTGGGAAAATTTTATTTTAATTTTTTTGGTTGGTGTATTGACCAATTTATTAGCATGGTGGCTGTGACAAACAACTGCATCTCAATTAGTTTTGGTCAATCTTCTTATTTCATTTTGTTGAGACCTCATGATCACATTCTTAGCTTGGTAGATCAATACTTATTACTGTAATTTGCAGATTTTACCGCCTGATTGCACTGATTTTTTGGTCAAGTTACTTAATGTGGTTCATCTTGAGAGTTGAGTAGTACTTTGGAGATGTTGGTGATCTAGAGTTTTAGAAGCAATATTTAAATGTGAACTTGCATTTTGCTCAAGATTAATCTTTCTGCTACTCATTACTAAGTGTGGTTCATCTTCAGAGTTGAGTTATGTTGTGGAGAAGCCTATGAGTCTGCAATTTTACAAGCAATATTTAATCATGAACAAAATTAGATAATTTAGTCAGTGTTTGTGAGGAACATATCAGTGCTGATTCCGCTGTTTTGTTGCTGATATGCATTCAGTATGATAAATTGTACACCTAATGTGGTATTTAAATGTTAATAATCATTAGCAGTGCTATACCGGACCATGTCCATTCGTCCTTCTTGTTGACATGACCTGTACCGATGGTGGCTATACCGGCGCTATGCCTGCAGTGCTTGTTTAGGACCGTGCTGTACTGATGGTGGGTCCATGAACTGTTTGAATTACAAAATGCATGCCCATTTAATATATACTGCACTGACGGGAATATGATCTCAGTGTGACAGAGCATGTCGCTCAGACCTTAAAGAGCATTTCATTGTTACATATCCTATTGTGTACTCGCCACCCAAACTGGGGGAAGGCTAGCTAGCTATTAAGTAAACTTGGAAAATGGTTTGGATGCACCTAATTCATTCATAGTTAACTGACTAATTATATTTCCTACAATTGCAGGTATTTAAGAATACGACTACTGATTTGACTGAGCAATATCCTGCATTGGTTGAACCAGCAAAACTAATCCTAAATAAGTGCAATGGACTTCCCCTTGCTATAGTCACCATAGGTGGCTTCTTGGCTGATCAACCAACAAAAACTGCTGCAGAGTGGAGGAAACTGAATGAGCATATCAGTGTTGAGCTCGAGATGAATCCAGAGTTTGAAGTCATAAAAACAGTCCTAGTGAAAAGTTATCATGGCCTACCCTATTACCTCAAGTCTTGTTTTCTGTATTTGTCCATTTTTCCCGAAGACCGCAATGTTAGCCGGAGGCGTTTGGTTTACCGATGGGTCGCGGAAGGTTACGCACGAGACAGGTCCACGGCAGATAGATACTTCATGGAACTTGTAGAGAGAAGCATGATATTACCAACTCAGCAATCAGTTTGCAGCCTACAAGGATTTGACTCGTGCCAGCTACATGATCTGATCCGTGATATCAGCATTGCGAAGTCAATGGAGGAAAACCTTGTTTTCAGGCTGGAAGAAGGCTGCAGCTCAAACACCCACGGTGCAGTGCGTCACCTTGCCATAAGCAGCAACTGGGAGGGAGATGGTCGTGAGTTGGAGAGCACCGTGGAGGTGTCCCGCATACGATCATTGACAGTGTTTAGCAAGTGGAAGCCATTTTACATTTCTGCTAAGATGAGGTTTCTCCGGGTGCTAGATCTGGAAGAAATAAAAGGGTTAAGAAGTCATCACCTTGAGCACATTGGGGAGCTTCTTCATCTGAGATACCTCTCTCTACGTGGGTGTAGGTTGATCTTTGACCTCCCAGATTCGGTAGGTAATATGAGACAACTCGAGACACTAGACATCAAAGATACATTTATAACAGTGTTGCCAAAAACCATCATCAAGCTTAGTAAGCTATGTTATCTCCATGCTGGCAACGGTTTCGGAAGGGAAGAATTGAGAAATTGTTTCACAAAGTGTCAAAGCATTTGCCAAATGAAATCTCATTTATGTGCAGTATGCTGGCCACATGACCTTCAAGACATGGGTGGTTTGATGGATGGTTTGGACAGGCGTGATGCTTGCACCATTTCATGCAGCATAATGTACCCTTATATCATTAGGGGCATAGACGATACTGGTGTTATGTTGCCAAGAGGGGCCAGGAAACTGAAGGCCCTGCGTACACTGCGGTATGTGCACCTCGCCTGGGGAAATGCCGTTGTAGAAGAGATAAAGGGTCTCACCGGCCTGCAGAAGCTTGGAGTGGTCGGCATCAACAAGAAAAATGGTCCGAACTTCTGTTCAGCCATTTCCAGTCTCAGCCGTCTTGAATCGTTGTCAGTGCTATCAGAGGATAGCTTAAATGGCTTCTTGGATAGCATGCCCACAGCTCTAGAAAACCTCCAGAGCCTCAAGCTGCAAGGCATCCTGGAAAAAATACCAAATTGGATCGAGGGGCTCCAGAATCTCGAGAAGCTGAAGCTGCAGTTCACCGGCCTATCATGCAACCGTGCAGCCATGCAGGCCCTTGGGATGCTGCCAAACCTATCCATTCTGGGTATGCGGGAGTTGAAGCAAGAGATGGATGTACTCCAGTTTCAGAGTGGACTTTTTGAAAAGCTCACTGTGCTTGAACTTTCATACAGTATTACAGAAATCAAATCAGTGAAGTTTGAGAAAGGATCAATGTCCAATCTCGAGATGCTGAGCCTTGGCCTTCACGACACTGAAACTGCTTTCTCTGGGCTAGAACTTCTCAAAAGCATCAAGGAAGTACGGCTCCGCGTTTATTGTACCATGTATTCAATGGAACTTCCAGAAGATATGAAACGGGAAGAAAAGGAGAAAGAAGCAGAAAAGAAAACAAAACTGATGAAAGACAAATTCAGGAAGGAGTTGTGGAGCCAGCTTGAGAGGAATGAAGGCCATCCCGTCTTGAAGGTGGAATGAGCTCCTGTCCTGCCATTGGAAAATCTATCTTTGATCTACGCTCTTGTTTTATCTCTTGCATTCCTTGTTATATGATATTATAATAATGGGTTAAATGAATGAAGCCTACACATCGTCGACGACATTGTTGTTCTGCGGTTGTTAGAGGTGGTTTCTCTTTTTCTGATTTGGGTACGGTGTCTGCTTTGATTTTGGGAAGAATGAGTGGGCACTGCATTGATTATAAGATGCGCTGTATCTGTATGTTCGGGCCGGCGATCGTTGGGCTGTTTGTAATCAGTTGGTTGTAAGACGTTTCGTAACTGTAAACAGTTTGGATTAGATGCAGAAAACTTGTCAGTATTTTGCATCATGTGCCGATGTGCGATTGCTTGTTTGCAATCCTTTTTCTTCTGTCATTGGTGACTGTGTCAGTCGGTCGGCTCTGTCCATTTCATTTGTCAGCAGAACGAATGGTGTAACCACATATAATCTAGATAGTCATCCACAGCTTACAGATGAAGGGAGGGAGAACCTGCGCATCGCATGGCAGACACATGAAGAGGGAGGAACGCATGTCTCCAAGGGCCAGGCCATCTACCTACGTACTCAGGCAGCTAAACTCTTTCAGATGGCAAGTACTAGTACTCCCTCCATCCGGAATTACTTGTCGTGCAAATTGATAAAAATGGATGTATCTAGAACTAAAATACATCCATTCCTATGACAAATATTTCTAGACGGAGGGAGTACATCTCGGCTACGTCTCGCTGACTGCCTCGAGACGGACTATAGTGAGCCAGCCTAGTCATAGTTAATTCTTCGTTGCGTTCGTTTCATTGCTTTGTTTTTATTTTCCTACTTTATATTTATATTTCTCAAACAAAAAAATTACTTAATTTTTTAAAAACACCACGCATTTAAGAAAATGTTCATGTATTTTTCTCAGGAATTTCTTTTTAATTTCTGGAATCCAATAGAACGTATGGTGTGTACAGCAACAGTTGGATGTTTCTAGCTGCGTTTGTGTAGCAATTTTAGCAGTCAACTCAAGAAACTATGCTTGATTTTCAGCCCAATTAACAACCCACAACGTGCATGCACGTTCGTCATAGATCGTGATAAATAGTCGAACTTTGTGCTGGCATATACTCCATGATGGAAAGCTATTAGCAATTTAGCATCAAATCCGTATATGGATTGATTTTCTCTAAACTTCAATCCATGACGTGGGTTGTTTGAGGGAGGGCCTCACATGCATGCTTGGTCCAGGCAGCTTAATTAGGGGACAGAGTAGAATTAACTACTCCACAAATCTTGATTAGAGCGCTGGCAAATCTTCATTAATAATTAGTTGAAATCGTGAACGATCGAGGCCGCGCATGAACTTCCATTATCTACCAAAACATGGCATGAGAGTCGTCTGAGACCTGCATTCTCACATCCCATCCGCAAACACTCACAGGGAGAGGGAAGGGAGGGAGAGAGAAGCTCGATCGACACCGATGGAGTCCACGGCGGTGAGCATCGGCAAGTCCGTGCTGAAAGGAGCGCTTGGGTGCGCCAAATCCGCCGCCATGGAGGAGGTGGCCGTGGAGCTCGGAGTCCAGCACGACAAGGCCTTCATCGCAGACGAGCTGGAGATGATGCAGTCTTTCCTGATGGTGGCTCACGACGATGAGAGGGACGAGCTCAGCAAGGTGGTCACGACTTGGGTGAACCAGGTCCGCGATGTCGCCTACGATGTCGAGGATGGCCTTGAGGACGTCGTCCTCCGCGTCCACGGGCAAACCTGGTGGGGCATCCCTCGCACGCTCCTTGACCGGCACCATGTCACCGAGCAGATGAAGGAGCTGCGTGCCAAGGTAGAGGACGTCAGCCAGAGGAACGTGCGCTACCGCCTCGTCTACGGTGCCTCCAAAGCTCAAGACCTCTCCATCAACACCACCGCTGATGCTGCCATGCTCGGCAATGATGAAGCAACAAGACATGCCATGAATCAGCATGAATCAAGACCTGGGATAGATCTTGCCCAGCTGATCCTCAAGGATGACTTGGGCTCGGACAAAATTGGAGTGATCGGAGTGTGGGGAACAAGTGGCACCGCTGGGCATACCTCCATCATCCTGGAGGCCTATGACAATCCAACCATAAAAGTGAAATTTCCATGCCGTGCATGGATCAGAGTGACGCGCCCTTTCCATCAAGAAGAATTTGTCCAGAGTATAGTGGAACAGTTTCGAGAAACTGTTGCAGGGGTGGCTGGTTCTCCTTTGAAGCTGGAGCTGAAGCTGGAGGAGGCAAAGACTGGTCGAGAGTTGGCTCGCCAACACGGTGCGAACATCAACAAGAGGTACCTGATTGTTCTTACGGAACTGTCCACCATCGAAGAGTGGCACCAGATCAAGGCTTACTTCCCCGAAAACAAGATGGGGAGCCAAATCGTAGTGTCCACGGAGCAAGTTGAAGTTGCAAGCTTGTGTTCAGGCCAGAAAAGTATGGTTTCCAAGCTGAAGCAATTGTCTGCTGACAAGACCATCTATGCTTTCCACCAGCAGGTACTAGCTTGTTCACTTTTGAAAATAGCTTTTTGTTACTCTTTCATCTTGCTCAAAATCTTGGTTATCGAAAGCCATTAGGTTACGAAAACTTTAATTCCCTTATTTATTTGTTTTGCAATCATGCTAGCATTAGTATCCTACTATTATATAGATTAGATGTGTAGATATTAGCTGAAGGTGTTTAATTATTTGTCTCCTTTAGACATATCACCGAAGATATAGGCCATTCATTGTGACATCAATATAGTTCTCTAGCCTAGGACATATATATGTCCGGACCTGATGCATATTTTTATTCCGCGTGATTCATCATTGGAAATGTGTGTAACTGTTGTTTGCTTGTGTTCAGAGTTTTCAAGACACAACATATTCATCAAAGGCAGCGTCAAGCTTAGTGTTACCCCACACCATTGAGAATGAGATACAAGAAGGCCAATCTCATTACGAAGATGATGAAATGACAATGACCCAAGAGAGCCTCACACCCACCAGTAATGTGCACTATCATCTGGAAGAATTTCAGCTTATTGGACGGGAGAAAGAAAAATTGGAAATTACTGAACTGATTCTAGAACACTCTACCACCCAACAAATTCAGGTCATTGCAGTGTGGGGAAAGGGTGGTGTTGGAAAAACCACTCTCATCAGAGATATTTACCATAGCCAAGAGGTCAATCAAATGTTTGAAAAACATGCCTATGTCACGGTCTTGCAACCTTTCGATCTTGACAAACTCCTTAGCAGCTTAGCATTTCAACTAGATGCAAGAAATGTTGCTTCAACCGAAGTTGCAGACTATCCTGGAGTGTTGGGCAGGTGTTTACAAGAAAAGAATTGCTTGATTATTCTTGATGACCTCTCGTCTACCACGGAATGGGATATAATATTGTCATCTTTGCTTGCAATGAATAGACGAAGCTTGGTCATTCTGATCATCACAAGGCAGGAGGATATTGCTAAGCATTGTTGCGAAAAAACAAAGTGCATACGCTTGCTCAACGGTCTGGAAGAAAAGGATGCTTATGACCTCTTCACAAAAAAGGTACTGAAAGAGCACTGCCCCTATTATTCACTTAATCAATTGCAAAAATATATAGTTCCCTTTATCTAGATCTTCGAAGGGTCATATTTCAGATTAGCATATTGTAAGCACAACACAACTAACCCCCTTTACAAGAGATAATTCAGAGTGGGTTGCAAGAACGTAAATTTGGCTACCATGTTGTAGGGTAATATTTAGGAATGATATGCATTCGATATGCTAGCTATGAAACCAAAATATTGATTACATCAACCCAGTGCCTGAGTTAGGCCAGGTTAGCATTAGCATCAAGCTGTTAAAATTCCATGACTTCACTACGTCTCTTACCAAATTATATAGGAACGATGTTTTGAAAGAATCATGTAACTGTAATGAATACAATTTAATCATTTTTCCATATTGTTGAAACGGGTTGGTATGTACATGGTACTAGAAAAGTATTTCTCTTTTTTCCCTTCTGTACAAGCTTAACCAAATAACATAATCATGTTTCCAAAAAATACTAAATTTTTCATATGTTATTACTCAACTTGTATTATAATAACATAGTGTTTCATATTTCATATATAAAATTCGTACATACAGAACTATGTCCTGGTCACTCCAATTAAAAAAATAGATAGTGAAAGAGATATTTCTAATTGCATTCCTGATGTTTATTGCCATGTCACTAGAAAACATAGCCTATTTTATACTAGCCACCCAAACATGCACATGATAGTCAAAAATAAACTATGTACACTAGTTTGCATACACCTGACTCATCTTAATTACATAGTGGTCAATAACTAATTATATGTTAACCAATTGCAGGTATTTAAGAATAAAGCCATAGATTTGACTAAGCATTATCCTGAATTGGTTGAACTAGCAAATCTGATCCTAAAGAAGTGTAATGGGCTTCCCCTTGCGATAGTCACCATAGGTGGCTTCTTGGCAGAACAACCAACAAAAACTGTTGGGGAGTGGAGGAAACTGGATCGATCTATCAGTCTTGAGATGGAGATGAATCCAAAGTTTGAGGACATAAAAACAGTCCTTATGAAAAGTTATGATGGCCTACCCTATTACCTCAAGTCCTGCATCCTATACTTATCCATCTTCCTTGAAGATCGCCCAATTAGCCGGAGACGGTTGGTGTGCCGATGGGTTGCGGAAGGTTACTCGGAGGATACATACACGGCCGAAAGATACTTCATGGAACTTCTAGAGAGAAGCATGATATTACCAAATCAGATTTTACTCTGCAGCATACAAGGAACAGACTCATGTCAGCTACATGACATGATCCGTGATATCATCATAGAGAAGTCAAAGGTGGAAAATCTTGTTTTCAGGCTAGAGGAAGGGTGCAGCTTCAACAGACAAGGCGCAGTGCGTCACCTTGCCATAAGCAGTAATTGGGATGGAGATGAGGGTCAGCTGGAGGCCACCATGAAGTTATCATGTATACGGTCATTGACGGTGTTTGGAAAGTGGAGGCCATTTTATATTTCTGACAAGATGAGGTTTCTTCGTGTGCTGGACCTCGAAGGCACTAAAGATCTAGCTGATCATCACCTTGAGCACATTGGGAAGCATCTTCATCTGAGATACCTTTCTCTAAGATGGTGTGAAGGAATATATTACCTCCCAGATTCAGTGGGTAACCTGCGACAACTTGAGATACTAGACATCAAATATACAAGAATACTGAGGCTGCCCAAAACCTTCACCAAGCTTAGCAAGCTATGTCAACTGAAAGCTGGCAATCAATTCTATGTCGGAGAAGAACGGCCATCACTAGCATGTTGTGTACCTTTCGCTTGTTGTTGCGCAATGGTCATACAAGCTCATGCTGTTAAGGTGCCAGTAAGGATCGGGGAACTGAAATCTCTGAACACGCTGAGATGTGTGCACCTTGAATGGGAAAATGCCATCATACAAGAGATCGAAGGTCTCACCAACCTCCGTAAGTTAGGAGTGTATGGCATTGATAGGGGGAATGGTACAGAGTTTTGTTCAGCTATTTCAGGTCTCCGCCGCCTTGAATCTTTGTCAGTGCAGTCATCGGAACGAGATTTATGTGACATCTTGCATGGCATGTCCTCGCTTCCAGAAAACCTCCGGAGCCTCAAGCTTCACGGTTGGATGGATGAACTGCCGCAATGGGTCAAGGTGCTCCAGAATCTGGTGAAGATTAAGCTAGAACTCACCGAGGTGTCTATAAATGATGAAGACATGCGAATCCTTGGGAACCTACCAAACCTATCCATCATGTCTATCAAGGAGAAATCGTTCCAGAGTGCACTACCTATCACTTTCCATAGTGGCCTCTTCAGAAGCCTCGTGGTGCTCGAACTTGTTTACATGGAAGTGGAAGTCGGGTCGTTGGAGTTCGAGGCAACATCGATGCCCAGACTTGAGATGTTGAACCTGCGACTTATCGATTGTAAAACTGGCTTTTCTGGGCTGGAACTTCTCCCAAGCATCAAGGAAGTGCGGCTCTTGGTCTTCGCTTCCCCAACATTCATCGCAATAAAGGAAAATATGACCGAAGAAGAAGCAGAAGAGGAGGCAAGATACAGGGAAGACAAAGTCAAGGAGGACATGAGGAAGCAGCTCGCCAAAAATAAAAATAGCCCCATTCTGAAGGTGCAATGAACGAAGTAGGTCGACAAACTGTTTTCTGAACTTACTATGCTGCAAAGGAGAATCGATCCGGGGGCATATGTTAGCGAGGGGTCTCAGACTTGTGGGCCTACTTGCCAGTGTGTTTGTTTATGTTCCAGTTTGGGCGGTGGTTTCGTCGTAGGCTATAGTTTCTGAGTTTTCAGTTCATGTGTAATTGTTCATTTCATTTTCCTTGTTCTGGCCTTGGGCAATAACTCTGTAACTGAACATCACTTCTGTTAATGGTGATCTGGCTTGCCATTACCAATATGTCTTCCTGAAGCTTAACTGTCAACAAACCAGAAGGGAGATGTTCTTCTTCAATCATATTTTTGAACAAATGTGGTTCTTCAACCCCATTTACTTGTTATATGTTTTTTGTGTTGCCATTTGTTCAGAAGAATGCTTTCCTTATAGCATATACTCCCTCCGTTTCTAAATATAAGCGTTTTTAGAGATTTCAAATACGGACTACATACTGATGTATATAGACATATACTCCCTCCGTTCCAAAATAAGTGTCTCGACTTCATACTAACCTTAGTACAAACTGGAATCTCTATAAAAGGGCTTATATTTAGGAACGGAGGGAGTACATGTTGCAGGGTTACCATCTTTTTGTGCCATGTTGAAGTTTACTGTAAATCTGCTAGCATTTAGTTCACTGTTGTCAATACTATTAATGTGCTACTACTGAAACACCATTAATTTGACATTACAGAAGTTCAGTATGGTAATTGCCACTCATGTACTACTGAAAGTGAAACACCATTAAAGGTACACATTGCCCTAGCTGGTTCTGCCTAGATGTTCATTGTCAATCAACATTTGTACATGTGTGACATGCATCTGGAATGATTCAGTTTAGCTACCGTACACAGATTTTCCTGACCGAAAAGAGAGGGAAAATCGATAGAGCACGACTGACCGAACTTGCTGCTCCCGGCTAATCAACTAACTGGTGGTGGTGGTTCTCTCCATGCTGTTGGTCCTGGCGTTCTCCCGCATCTTCTCGATGATGTGCCGGCCCTTCTCCTCCGCCTGCCGCCGCTTCTCCTCCAGCTTGTCCCCCATCTTCTTCCCCAGGTCCATCATCCGGCTCCGCCTCCCGCTCTTCCGCTTTGCGTCATCTCCAACGGAGGCTGCTGCTGCCGACAAAGCCTGCTGCTGCTCCCCTGCAGGTATGACGGCCCTCAGGGACGTGTACAGCGGGGAGCCAGCCCTGCTCTCCGAAGTGGCGCCCTCCTGGAGCTTCTCCGTGGCCAGCAGTGGTTTCCTCAGATCATCAGTAGCATCCGGGTGAGGAGGAGAAGCGGTCTCAGGCTCAGACAGGCGAGACTGTGCGTGGGATGCTTCTGCGGGAGGGTCTTCGGTTGACTCGTCAATGGATTTCAGTGATTCCTCGCTCCCAGCAGAGGAAGCAGGAAGACTTGGTGCTGTGCTTTTGCTGATGGCATCGTCCTTGGGACCAGCTTCCTCAGGATGGGTTGGTGTGGCGGCTGCGACATGGCTTTTGGCCTCGGTGGGTTCGTGGTTGAGCCAGATATAAGGTCCCTCCTTGCGGGGGACCCAGTCGTCCTTTTCTGCCAGCATCCCTGGTATGGAAATGCATTCACAGTTTGGAAGCACCAAGCTATCACGGAGCGAAACCTGACACAACATGGTGTGTTTCGCTGTTAGACATGTAAGTCAGCAAAGGAACAACATGTTCAGAGGAAGGTTGTGTTCTTTACCTTGATTCGGTTACCGATAAGTGACGCGATGCGATTGTTGGTAATTTTCGTGTCCCCGACGGAAGATTCCAAATCCCACTTCAGGTCAGGCATAGATGTGAATCCATACCAGAGTTGATCCGACGGAGGGGGCTTCAGATGTATGCGCAAGGTACCTCTAACAGATGTGATTTTTATCGCCAGAGAAAGTGGAACCTGCAAGAAAAATGTAACGCACATTTGATCTTAAGCTTTTGACATTTCTGTATGCTTAACTTAACACATCCATAAGAAATATATAGGTAAAACACATGAATGACGGGATCTTCAAGCACAAGGCCTGCCCAGTCTCCACTCTTTTGTCCAAGATAACTGACGTGCCTCTGGAACAACGCCGGCCTGCGGAGGGCCATGTGGCTGCCTCAAGATTAACTACGAAACCTGCTTAGTCCTATAATGTATATTTCCACGATCCATTAATTGTTTGTAAATTATATTCTGCCATCTTGGCTCTTCTTTTAATTAATACTAGAAATCAGCGCTCTCTGTTTTTCATCAAAAAGAAAACATGAATGCAGAGTCGGAGGCAACAAGGAGAAAAGCAAACCTGTGAGACATGATCGGCTATTGAATGCAACATATTTTTCAACCTTGATATATAAGTTGATGTCCATCCGGTGCTCTTGGACTGACTAGCATCTGAAACAAAAGACCATAATTGATCACTGTCTAATATATGTATAAATAATCAATGCCAATGCATCATAACTTTGAGCCCTTTTTTCAGTTCAGTGTCATAGATCACATCAATCAAGAAATAAAAAGAAACAAATATTCCATATTGCACAGGAAGACTGCTCAAAGTACAAGACACCTATATTGTGATGCAAACTCAGATTACAAATCCTAACAATGCCTATCTGAAGTCTGCTACAGGTATATACAACCAACATAGGGAACTAACATGTCAAAGACGCTGAAGATACAAGTTGACCAGGACATTTTTGCAGAAAGATAATGGTACTTTTTTTTTCTCTTATCCTTTTAACAAACATTTGGTCATTCGGTAGAAGAAGCATAGATAAAGACTCTCAAGGAAGAACTTGAAATGTGTGAGTAAGAGTTCAAAGTATAACAAACCTGCTTCGTCTTTTTCTTCCACTGAAGAAACTGAGTTCTGTGAACCTCTAAACTGGTTACCATACTGCTCAATACTCTCGAGAAGCTCTGAGTCGACCTCCCCATTAGAGTCTGTTCCGAAATTGGTTTTCATGAGATCCTTTTGTAACTCTGGTTCCTCAACCTCAAGCCTCGTTTCAATGTCCAACAATATTCCGCCTGAATATTCAAAATCAACTTCAAAGGCCCACAACTCATTTAAATCCACTGGAAGAACTCTCATCGCATGCACATAAGGTGGAAGTTTTCCAAGGCTGAACTCCGTAAGTGTAATTTCACCCACATAAGCTGGGGTCCTCATGCTTGATAATGTTCGCTGTACAAATGGGAATCAGGAATAAACAAAAGGAAAGAACATAACGACAGATTTCTTGAACATGAGCGGTATAATCTAACCTGAATACGTCCTTTGATGGCCTTGTTTATCCCAACACTCATTTGAGCATCAAAAAAGAGCCGTGAGGATAGAAGGTTCCAACAAAGTGTACCTTCATCTACAACTTTACCATCTGCATTTACATCAGGGAATGCTGGAAGCTGTCCAGTGTGACTTGATGCAGCAGTTGGGACACTGGGTTTTGCTGTATCTTGTGATGAGCTGCTACTGAACTTGTCCTCTTGCGGACCTAGTATGGATTCAATAAATGGTGGACCCTGATAGCTGCGTATTTTATCTAACATCTTCCTTTCACCTTGTGTGGATGACGCAGCACTTGTTTTACCCTCGGGAACCTTTGTAGATGCCTTCTTTGCTAGCTTTTTGAGGAAAAGGCGGACTTTGGAAGACCCGTCCGTCTTTATTTCACTGTCCATAACCTCATGATCCTCAGCTGAAATTGCTGTAGGCTTCAGGAAACACGGGTATTCCGAATTTAATGATGATATGTAATTACCGAAATCTTTGCTCAACTTAGCATGCCAATTCAATTTCTTTTTGTCAGTGGTAGCTGCAAGACGAAGTGCTTTACACCATGATTCCTTCTCCCATGAAGTCTCAGCATAAAGAAAGCACACCTTGCTTCCATTATAGATTTCAGATTCCTGGCTTTCCAATTTTATCGGATACCTCTTAGTCCTGAAAGTAAGCAATAGTAGTACAATTACATATAGGTTAAGCATAGAGTACCAGTACCCAAACAGCTTGCTGAAAGGCACACAGAGTTGTTTGTGAAATACTTCTACTTGCCCTCTAAAATAGATTTGTTCTTACAGGAGTTCCTTCAAAAAACTTAACACTTAAATCGTTAGCTGATTGTAACATATATACATGATTTACCTTCAAACCAGAACATTCAATGCAAATCATCAAATATAATTAACAGATTTGTTTGGTACTTAAAAAGGCAATGCCAAATTTAAATAGCTTTTGTCTCAAAAATATTAGCTAGTTGTACATTTACACCTAGAAAAAGATGAATGATAATTTATTGATCACAGATAGCATTTTCATTTGTTTGGAGCACTCACCATTTGCGTGAGGACATACTTGATGCAGACACAGCAACGACCGTGCAATTCAAAAGCTCAATCATAGTGTCAGGGCCATCAGGACCAGACAAACAAAGTGAGTGCCCCTTGATTTTAGCCGATTTCTTTGCAGGAAAAACCTCCACAATACTCTTTTTTTCCTTCGTCTCTTTGGGACCTCCACTTGATAAGCGCTCATTACTAACTTTCGGTAGCTTTTCTGGCTCTAGTATCCAAAGAGAGCCCTGCCAATATATATGGCAGTAATGTAAATAGGCTTGATCATTAGCAATGAAATACAAAAGCTAAGCGATTGCATATTCATCATGCCAAAGCAATTTGATGAGAACTGAATGCAAAGTTAAGTAAGCCCTTCAATAGCCAAATTCATTTTGCATATTTTTTCTTCAACCATCCTATTCAGTCTTAAGTTGGATAGAGCACATTCATAAATACAGTCCTTGCCTGGACAACAGAAATTAATTAACAATGTGCTTATAAAGACAAAAGTAATATCATGATGTAAACATAGTGACAGGCAAGATGTAATGTTCAGAACAAGATAAATCCAGTTACTGCTTCTGAGTTCTGACTATGGTCGATCCATATGTATTTTGGTCAACAGTGACAGTGAGCCTTTACCAGTTCTGATACTTAGAGGCAAATTGCTTATACTCAAGGTCAAGGCTCTTAAGTAGGTATCCTACTCATAGACTCCTTGATATAATAAGCAAAGGACTTCCGTATACTCTATTAGATACATGTGCGCCCCTAAATCGTTTATCGTGAGTCATCCCACATTCTTCAGATTAAAATTAGTGACAAAGAGCATCTAGGAGACGCCACCAACAGAGACATAAACTGTATCCTTCAGTGTACCGCTTCTGAGTTCTGACATTGCTAGAACTAACAGCTAGGCATGCTAAAGGGTAGCATCACAGATCAAAGGTGCATGTCACTGTCAGAAGCGATTAAAAACCCTGGGAACCTGACCAGTATGCAAATATGATATGTACAAACACAGAGTAGCCATTCCCACTCATGGATTACATGATTTATTTAGCTACAACTGGGGACTACATATGCTGGTGCCAAAAAGGAACAACAATTTAACTTGAGAAGGCGACATTCAATCTCAATATGCTAAATGTAATCACAAGGATCGCGTTCACATCAGAAGTAGCTGACTGGCCACTACCCAGGAAACACCCAGGCATTCCAAAATAAGCAGATGGAATACATAATTAGCAAACTGCAAACACCGCATACAGGCATCTAGCATGAGCTACATCGGCACCCTGGATACAAAAGCAGAACCCTGAACACAAACCCCTCACTGATTCCCCAGCTGAGCCACTAAGATTGTGGGTGGTTTGGGGTGGTTAACACGAATGCGCGGTGTTGTTCGTCCTCCCAACCAACAGCAAAAGCAGCCCAGGTTTCCCCAAATTTCAACCACTGCAATTGGGGGAAGGAAGGAAGAAGTATGCCGAATGCACACTGTTGCTGCCCCTCAATCAGCAGCAATCCAACCACCCTAGCCAAAGCTACTACCAACTACGTGCGGTTTCGAGCTCGCAAACCGAACGAACTTCTAAGAGAGCGCGGCGGAGACCGGCAGCTGATCCCTAAGCCCCCGCCGCATCTGCGGGAGGCTCCGGAGCGGTTGCCGCCGCCGAATCGAGAGGCGCAGTAAGCTACGGTGGGGATGGGGTGCGTGTCCTCCTCACCTTCTTCTCGTAGGGGAACGGCTGCTCGCCGGGGAGCTCGTGGGCGTCGTCGGCCGCTGCCCTCTCCTGCCGGCGGCGGAGGCGGCGCGCGACCCACAGCAGCGCGGCCGCCTCGGCCGCGGCCAGCGCGAGCAGGCCGAGAAGGAAGCCCGCGAGGAACCCCGCGGAGGCCATCCCGGCCCGAGCTCTCCGGCGGGGGGCGGCGGAGGAGGGACTGGAGTGCGAAAAGGGGAAAGCAGCGGGTGCTCGCCGCGTGAGGCCCGAACGGACGGAACGCGTGGCGTGGGGAGGAGGAGAGGCCCTTTTTCTTTTGTTTCCGGCCGCGGAGCGCGTGGAGGTGGCGGTGGTTGGAATGAGACGATGACGTGTGGGCCCGGGAGATGCCTGGGGCCACCTGTCGGTGCTTGGGGGGGGGGGGGGGTGTGGCTCGGTTGCTTCGCGTGTCGGCTTTGGAATTGGAATTCCACGGTGGCTACGCGCTTTGTGCGTGGACGTGTATGTGTACGGATGGTGTACGTGTGTACGAGATGAGCTCTCTGAGATACGAGCTTTGTACTACATCGGCACCGTATCTTTTACTCCCTCCGTCCCATAACGTATTACTTTTTTTACACTAGTGTAGTGTCAAAAAATGATTTTGCATTATGACAAGTGGGAGTAACTTTTTTTCTAAAAGGCAACCTATGTTTAACTTTACCGAGCTCTCTCGAATAATTGGAGCTCCCGGGTCGACTGGGGCGATCGATTTGCCTGGGTGCCCCCAATTTTGACTTGGTCGTGTGCTAGGTGGGCTGGGGTGACCGGTGGTCCTTTTTGTTCAGCGTTTATGGTGTGGGGTGGCAGCTGGGGTGTGTTGTGTTTTTTCATGTCGGTCGGCTACAGTTTGATCGTCCGTGTGTCGCCTGCGCGTCTTCCTGTGTGTCAGAGAGAGAGGGGTGGTGATTTGGGGGAGGAAAACTACCTTTGCATCGCACGGCCGTAGAGACAAGATTGTACTGCGTCGCCACCAGCTCGCCACCATACCACCCCAAGTCTCCATCTTTCTCCCTCTCTCACGGCATGACAAATGGCGGAGATAGAGACATAGGGGGATCAAGAAGCAGGGGCGCGGGATCTGCCGGAGGCAGCCAAGGTCTTTGTGCGCCACGCAGCCGCCAAAGACGCGATGCAACCGCTCTGAACTAGGATGTCTTTAGCCTCCTAGACTCGATTGCTTTTCTCAACCCCGCTACGGTGTGCATCCTGTCCTTTGTGTGTGTGTGGGGGGGGGGGGGGGTGATTCGTATTTGACCACATGGGCGGAACTAGTGAGGAAAAGGGGGCCATGCCCCCCCCCCCCCCAAAAAAATCGTGCGTGTCGAACCTATGTATGATAGCACAATTTTTGTACGATCGGGACTAATTAGCTCCCCCTACCCAACGGTGATCTCAAGCCCAATACCAATGTGTTCAACCTTGTAGCCCAACACGGAAGACAAAGAGCCAGGGTGTATTCTGCCTCCTCCTAGGCTCGATTGCTTTCCTCAACCCCGTCAGGGTGTGCATCTCGTCCTCACACACATACACAGAGAGAGAGGGAGGGGGAAGAGAGAGATTCAGATTTGATCTCAATTGCTTTCAGTGTTGATGCAAGTTTCAGAAAGTAGATTGTGATTAACTGTTGAATCTGGATTGACTACCAGGATTTTGGTATGTCACGCGTTCTTACGGACTAACAACCTTTGTCACTTTAGACACATCATCTCTAAGCTCAAAATTGTTCGTCTAAACCTAGGATATCACTACATATGCTAGCCCGACAGATGTTCTTAAGTCCCTCATGTATTATGTTGGCATGCGGAAATCAAAGATCTCAGTTGCATATATAAGAATCTCCCTAGAATTAAATCTTAGTTACACATAAAGATCACCGAATTTTGGAAGTGTTAATCGAAAGCAATGTTTCTTGATTTGTCATTGTTTAATTATAGTTGATGAGAAGATGCACCACTATGAGTTCACTTTTCAAACTCTTTTTGATGTCTCATTTTTCCTATTCGATCATTAATTAGTTTATTATCAATACTAGCTGCAACATGCTATTTCTTATTTACACTGAAAATTGTTTCTCCTTAACTATGTCGTGCGATGCATTGATAGATCCCATAGGCATTTCTGCAGAGCTTCAAAGGCGTTATATATTAAGGCCATCTACACCGTATTTTGTTTTACATGTTGAGGGTACGAAGGACCAATTTTGTGGTAGCCATCATATGCATCAAATTAACTAGACAGAGAAGCCTAATAGCTATCGTTTTTCCATGCATTGTTGTTGATTACTACTCCCTCCATTTCTAAATATAAGTCCTTAAGAGATTTCAATACAAACTACATACAGATGTATATAGACATATTTTAGAGTATAGATTCACTCATTTTGCTCCGTATGCAATCCGTTATTGGAATCTCTAAAATTAATTATATTTAGGAACGAAAGCAGTACTTTCAACTTCTTTGTTTTCTAGACTTGTGTTTAAGATGGTTAGGCTAATGTGGCTGAATTCATATTTCAATGCTACTTAGGCAGGTACTTGCACTTGCAATTGTAAGCAAAATATGGGAAAGCAACCTCTTGGCATGGTTAATTTCGGTTATAATTGGTAATAAATATTTGTTCTTTCTTGTTGTAATTGAATTTGTGTTCAATTACTTAGTTGCAATTGAATCATGTCAATGCAACTTTTTGCGCACTTGCATATGCTTGTTTCATACTTAAACTACGTCTTCATTGGTCCATGTTCCTGCAGCTGGCTCAACCTCTCCTTGCGTTTGGTCTCTTGGTTGGCATTGTGCTAACCTTTTCTCTATTGTATTTCGTATTACCCTAACTTGTTCCCTTTTGCTGGGTCTAAGGTTTTTTTAGCATGGGACATTTTGTTAATTTAGTTGGAACTTGTCTAATATTCTTTTAGCTTTGAAAACGCCAACAAAAGTTGAGGATGTGGATTTCTAGGTGAAGAATGAAATACAAATAAGCGAAGAGATTTAAAGGAATTACATGGCTCGTCAATGATGTCATGGACTCATGATATACTCTCCTCTCCCCCACGCAGTGTGTTCGATAATTAGATTGAAGCTTATCAAACTCACGTAGATCGCCGTCTCATGCTACCAGTTCTGCTGAAATGTTAGACACGAGTCGTGCCCTAAATGAGTTCATGTTTTTATGCCCCCCCCCCCCCCCCCCCCCCCCCCACACACACACACACACACACTCCACTCACTCTTTCGAACAAATGTGTTCATTGAAATTCTCGAATTGCTTCACGTGAAACATCCAAACTTGTATAGGCTGTCAGCTTTCCTGCATGCTCACAACCGCGTGACGCACTCTATGTTTCTAGCAAAAAATGTGATATTGTATAGTGAGCGATATTATATATTAAATTCATGAAAACAAGACAAAATTAGAGCTAAATAGGGAGATTGCCTATTTGAAGGACTAGTAGATCTTTCTCTATTCATTATTATCCTGCATTCATACCTAGCTCTACAGTTTCAGATTAATTTGTAGTAACCACTGCAATTATGCAAAGTGAAAATGCCGAGGCATGCCATAACATGCATGCATTGCAAAAATGTGAATCCAAGATGAAAACGTAGTGTGGGCTCAAATAGCAAACACACAACAAACAATTTAAAGTCATCATCATTACAGGGATATGGAAAAGCGAAGTAAACTAGTGTGTTAGCTTAGTAATGGAAAGCTCATCCCCAATCGTCTTTGGAAGATAAGTCTGTTTTAGTCCCTCTAAATCAAATCTAGTGTTAGATGAGATTCATTTTTACTGGGTTTGCTTTTTAAACAAATTTCATTATTTAACTTATGCTCTCGATGCTTCAAGAAGCACTACTTCATTATAAAGCAATTTGGCTGTCTAACCAGAAAAGGTTATATTTGTGCTAGTCCTCAAGTTGTGGTTTGTTGGAAAAATATGTAAAAACTATGCTCAATTGTCCTTTCTTGTTCTTTAGACACTTGCATGCATGGGATCGCGCCAAGGGGCATGGAGGTGAGAAAAATGCCCATTTAACTGGACACCACCTCAGTGGCAGAGCCAGGACCCAGGAATTTGCTCCTTTGTATTCATCTTGTTAAAAAAAGCTTATGCCGGATATTTACAATACGAGAACTATTGAGCAGCCAAGGTCTCAGTTTCTGAATTCTCAGTAGTAGCAGTACTTGTCGGATCAGTACAACGCCCAAGGCCAAGATGTTGGTGAGAGGTTCGCTCTACTCTACACCATCTCTCCATGAGAATTGAGACTTATGGAAAATAATTAGAGATGAGACGAGATTTCAACCTGGTCGCGGTGTCTGTTGCTTGGCGCCCCACCGCCATCGCCTCCACTTGCCTTCTGCCGTTCTGCGGTCCACTCTTCCTACTCTTGTGTGACGTGTGTAAATACGTCCCATGTATGTTTTTTAAAATTGATCGTTGTAGATTCGCCCTGTCATGAGCCTTGAGGTGTTACCCAACCCATGATTCGGTTGTATTTGTACGTAAAATAGCAGTTGTATTTGGATTGTTTATGTATGTATAAATAGTTTTCTCATAGGACTGTAGTGATTCTGATAAAATTCTGAGTCCAACATTACAAGAATATCATCACTTTAAATAATAATAATATAATGTGATAGTCTACCTAGCTAGTTACAATTAGAACGAACTCCTAGTGTGATATCCGCAGATTGATTTATTCATTTGACACCAGAGTTGTTTCAATTATTCATGGGTACCCTCGTTTCGTCCCGAATTAATACTCGGACACGATTGTACACGATGTCTTGACCTGCCTCCATTGCGCGGGCGGCATCCCTTTTTTTTTCGAAACTCGGCCCCTGAGGATCTCGATTTCTTAAAAAAGCAGAAGAGAGTTGCCTGGTTAATTTACGGAAAACCGGGCTAAAATCGTTACAACACGCCCACCAACAAGGGCACCCGGCCGACCTGGCACCCACAAGACCCATACACACCGCCGAGGCGAGGACACCATCAAAGTTGCCAGCGATGTCATCGTCATCACCTCTCCCCGAGCAAGCGACTCCGACTCCAACGCAGATGACCCGTCAAGGCCCCTCCGAACGAACGACACACAAGAACCCTGTTGGCCACAGCACACAATCGACCAGCGATGACGAAGACCAGGCAGCTCCGACCTTGATGACAAGCATCACAGGGAAAAAGGAGCACGCCTGATGCCAACACAGTCCGGATTACCCATCGCCTGGCATCGTTGCCGCCGCGTCACCCCGCAACACCGCAGCTCCGACTTCACGCTTAGAAGCAAGCCGACTGTCGAGGAACAAAGACCAGCCACAAATCTACATATTATGCCACCATCATCGTCGCCGCACAAGTCGGGACGCCAGAAACTCCACACTGCCCGTCGGACACCTGCCAACCGCAGCACCGTGAGCGTCTAGCACATGGAAGCACGAACCGGATCTGAAGGTCTTCAAGACGACGCCCCAAAGGGGGAAGCGACGATGACGACGCCGTCGCCCAGCCCAACCGGGCCTTAGGCTTTCACCCGAAGACCTGAGACCGAGAGTGTGCAGGGGATGAACTCCGCAGCGGCGCCTCCAAGGAGGTGAAACGACATCCACAGACGCCGACGCTGCTGGCCGGCAAAACCTGGCAAGCTTTCGCTCGGAGCACCACCCAACACCACACCCCCACGCACCGCACATCTGCTAGCCCGCACACCTCCAATGACGACGCCGCGCCGACCGCACATGAGAGCCACCACAAACCTCCAGTACCCACTGCCGAACAGAGACCACCAAGCTTCCTAGAGGTGGACTGCCACCCCACCCTCACACGCCGGAGGGACACCAAGCCGAAGCCTAAGCCCGCCGCCGCTGCAGCGCCACGCAGACAGATGCCGAAGCAGCCAGCGGCCGTCAACGCTGCCAGGGAAGCCAGAGGAGGCCTCCACACTGCGCGGCCGAGAGGGCCGAGCCTCCCCCACCAGAAGGCCGGCAGCCGCGCCGCCCGCACTGCCACGGCTGCCGGCGTGAGCTCACGAGGGACCGCCGTCCCTCAGTCCAAACCGTCGCGCGGAGACCCGCGGGAACCGTCCCCCATAGGACCAGGGCCGACCAGCGCCGGAGGAGCAGCGCCGGGACGCCGCCGCCACAGATCCGCCATCTGGGCGTCCAGGAGACGCCGAACTCTGTCCATGTGTTCATCATCTTGTTGTCGGCGCTTGATTTCTATCATTGTCAACTTCTTGCACCAAAAACCAACGGGTGCGACTGGTGTTGCGTCATGGCTTTTGGAAGATGCCATATCCTTCTCCCCTTTCACGATGCGGGAATCTACAAACTGTGATTGCACATGTGAGATTATTTGATTAGCTAGAGTAGCAACAAAAACCCAATACTAGTTGAAGGAGGCAAGAGAGGCAACCAAATTGTCATGTATACATGTCAATTACTAGCTAGGACGTACCATGCATAGGTGCAATGCAAGCTTCTCCAAGTTAGATGTGTTCCTCAGGATGCTTGTCAAGGCCTGGAAATTCACTCCGACGTCACAGTTTTCTAGGAGCAAGCTTCTCAAGTTATAGAGCACCGGGAACTGTTGGGATTCCTTCTCAAGTAATGCCTGAAACACAAACATATATCAAGGCTTTGGTAAATGCTGTTAAGATATGATCATGATATTTGCGATAAAGGACATATTTCTGTATTTTTAATTAATGTTTTCTGAATAACTAAAGTTGGAAATGTGGGTTTTGGGTATCATATGATCACGATTTACGACGAGATGTTAGATCAGAAAATTGTTTCTTGAGTGCTTGCTTACATACCATGGTGGTGAACCCCTGGAGGTGAAGCTTTACGATGTTAGGGGAGAGGGCTAGGAAGCCCGGCAGGGAGTTGAAGAAGTCGAGGTTGCGTTGTTCCCTCACTTGTTGGTTCGGCCAGTTTCCCATAAAAAAAAAACTTGTTGGTTCGGGAGAAAAGTCCACATTTCAACCCCGAACTAACCACTCGGTTTGATTTTCCACCCTCATCTTCAAAACCGGACGTATTACACCCTCCAGGCCAGCGCGAGAGCAAAAACCTAGACCAACACAGCCGCCGCATGCGGAGACTTGGATCGATAGGGACGACTCTCTGAGAGAAAGAAAGAGACACGATGGGTGGGAGATCGATGATGTGGCGGATCACTACAGACGGACGGATGTTCCCGCTCGAGCCCTCCGTGGAGTTTAAAACAAAACCCAAAACCACCCGGGCCAGCGCGAGAGCAAAAACCTAGACCAAAACAGCCGCCGCATGCGGAGACATGGATCGATCGGCACGACTCTCCGAGAGAAAGAAAGAGACACGATGGGTGGGAGATCGATGATGTGGCGGATCACTACAGACGGACGGATGTTCCCGCTCGGGCCCTCCGTGGAGTTTCAAACGAAACCCAAAACCACCCGGGCCAGCGCGAGAGAAAAAACCTAGACCAACACAGCCGCCGCATGCGGAGACTTGGATCGATCGGGACGACTCTCCGAGAGAAAGAAAGAGGCACGATGGGTGGGAGATCGATGATGTGGCGGATCACTACAGACGGACGGATATTCCCGCTCGGGCCCTCCGTGGAGTTTCAAACGAAACCCAAAACCACCCGGGCCAGCGCGAGAGCAAAAACCTAGACCAACACAGCCGCCGCATACGGAGACTTGGATCGATCGGGACGACTCTCCGAGAGAAAGAAAGAGGCACGATGGGTGGGAGATCGATGATGTGGTGGATCACTACAGACAGACGGATGTTCCCGCTCGGGCCCTCCGTGGAGTTTCATACGAAACCCAAAACCACCCGGGCCAGTGCGAGAGCAAAAACCTAGACCAACACAGCCGCCGCATGCGGAGACTCGGATCGATCGGGACGACTCTCCGAGAGAAAGAAAGAGGCACGATGGGTGGGAGATCGATGATGTGGCGGATCACTACAGACGGACGGATGTTCCCGCTCGGGCCCTCCGTGGAGTTTCAAACGAAACCCAAAACCACCCGGGCCAGCGCGAGAGCAAAAACCTAGACCAACACAGCCGCCACATGCGGAGACTCGGATCGATCGGGACGACTCTCCGAGAGAAAGAAAGAGGCACGATGGGTGGGAGATCGATGATGTGGCGGATCACTACAGACGGACGGATGTTCCCGCTCGGGCCCTCCGTGGAGTTTCAAACGAAACCCAAAACCACCCGGGCCAGCGCGAGAGCAAAAACCTAGACCAACACAGCCGCCGCATGCGGAGACTCGGATCGATCGGGATGACTCTCCGAGAGAAAGAAAGAGGCACGATGGGTGGGAGATCGATGATGTGGCGGATCACTACAGACGGACGGATGTTCCCGCTCGGGCCCTCCGTGGAGTTTCAAACGAAACCCCAAACCACCCGGGCCAGCGCGAGAGCAAAAACCTAGACCAACACAGCCGCCGCATGCGGAGACTCGGATCGATCGGGACGACACTCCGAGAAAAGAAAGAGGCACGATGGGTGGGAGATCGATGATGTGGCGGATCACTACAGACGGACGGATGTTCCCGCTCGGGCCCTCCGTGGAGTTTCAAACGAAACCCAAAACCACCCGGGCCAGCGCGAGAGCAAAAACCTAGACCAACACAGCCGCCGCATGCGGAGACTCGGATCGATCGGGACGACTCTCCGAGAGAAAGAAAGAGGCACGATGGGTGGGAGATCGATGATGTGGAGGATCACTACAGACGGACGGATGTTCCCGCTCGGGCCCTCCGTGGAGTTTCAAACGAAACCCAAAACCACCCGGGCCAGCGCGAGAGCAAAAACCTAGACCAACACAGCCGCCGGATGCGGAGACTCGGATCGATCGGGACGACTCTCCGAGAGAAAGAAAGAGACACGATGGGTGGGAGATCGATGATGTGGCGGATCACTACAGACGGACGGATGTTCCCGCTCGGGCCCTCCGTGGAGTTTCAAACGAAACCCAAAACCACCCGGGCCAGCGCGAGAGCAAAAACCTAGACCAACACAGCCGCCGCATGCGGAGACTCGGATCGATCGGGACGACTCTCCGAGAGAAAGAAAGAGGCACGATGGGTGGGAGATCGATGATGTGGCGGATCACTACAGACGGACGGATGTTCCCGCTCGGGCCCTCCGTGGAGTTTCAAACGAAACCCAAAACCACCCGGGCCAGCGCGAGAGCAAAAACCTAGAACAACACAGCCGCCGCATGCGGAGACTCGGATCGATCGGGACGACTCTCCGAGAGAAAGAAAGAGACACGATGGGTGGGAGATCGATGATGTGGCGGATCACTACAGACGGACGGATGTTCCCGCTCGGGCCCTCCATGGAGTTTCAAACGAAACCCAAAACCACCCGGGCCAGCGCGAGAGCAAAAACCTAGACCAACACAGCCGCCGCATGCGGAGACTTGGATCGATCGGGACGACTCTCCGAGAGAAAGAAAGAGGCACGATGGGTGGGAGATCGATGATGTGGCGGATCACTACAGACGGACGGATGTTCCCGCTCGGGCCCTCCGTGGAGTTTCAAACGAAACCCAAAACCACCCGGGCCAGCGCGAGAGCAAAAACCTAGACCAACACAGCCGCCGCATGCGGAGACTTGGATCGATCGGGACGACTCTCCGAGAGAAAGAAAGAGGCACGGTAGGTGGGAGATCGATGATGTGGCGGATCACTACAGACGGACGGATGTTCCCGCTCGGGCCCTCCGTGGAGTTTCAAACGAAACCCAAAACCACCCGGGCCAGCGCGAGAGCAAAAACCTAGACCAACACAGCCGCCGCATGCGGAGACTCGGATCGATCGGGACGACTCTCCGAGAGAAAGAAAGAGACACGATGGGTGGGAGATCGATGATGTGGCGGATCACTACAGACGGACGGATGTTCCCGCTCGGGCCCTCCGTGGAGTTTCAAACAAAACCCAAAACCACCCGGGCCAGCGCGAGAGCAAAAACCTAGACCAACACAGCCGCCGCATGCGGAGACTTGGATCGATCGGGACGACTCTCCGAGAGAAAGAAAGAGGCACGATGGGTGGGAGATCGATGATGTGGCGGATCACTACAGACGGACGGATGTTCCCGCTCGGGCCCTCCGTGGAGTTTCAAACGAAACCCAAAACCACCCGGGCCAGCGCGAGAGCAAAAACCTAGACCAACACAGCCGCCGCATGCGGAGACTTGGATCATTCGGGACGACTCTCCGAGAGAAAGATAGAGGCACGATGGGTGGGAGATCGATGATGTGGCGGATCACTACAGACGGACGGATGTTCCCGCTCGGGCCCTCCGTGGAGTTTCAAACGAAACCCAAAACCACCCGGGCCAACGCGAGAGCAAAAACCTAGACCAACACAGACGCCGCATGCGGAGACTCGGATCGATCGGGACGACTCTCCGAGAGAAAGAAAGAGACACGATGGGTGGGAGATCGATGATGTGGCGGATCACTACAGACGGACGGATGTTCCCGCTCGGGCCCTCCGTGGAGTTTCAAACAAAACCCGAAACCACCCGGGCCAGCGCGAGAGCAAAAACCTAGACCAACACAACCGCCGCATGCGGAGACTTGGATCGATCGGGACGACTCTCCGAGAGAAAGAAAGAGACACGATGGGTGGGAGATCGATGATGTGGCGGATCCCTACAGACGGACTGATGTTCCCGCTCGGGCCCTCCGTGGAGTTTCAAACGAAACCCGAAACCACCCGGGCCAGCGCGAGAGCAAAAACCTAGACCCACACAGCCGCCGCATGCGGAGACTTGGATCGATCGGGACGACTCTCCGAGAGAAAGAAAGAGACACGATGGGTGGGAGATCGATGATGTGGCGGATCACTACAGACGGACGGATGTTCCCGCTCGGGCCCTCCGTGGAGTTTCAAACGAAACCCGAAACCACCCGGGCCAGCGCGAGAGCAAAAACCTAGACCAACACAGCCGCCGCATGCGGAGACTTGGATCGATCGGGACGACTCTCCGAGAGAAAGAAAGAGACACGATGGGTGGGAGATCGATGATGTGGCGGATCACTACAGACGGACGGATGTTCCAGCTCGGGCCCTCCGTGGAGTTTCAAACGAAACCCGAAACCACCCGGGCCAGCGTGAGAGCAAAAACGTAGACCAACACAGCCGCCGCATGCGGAGACTTGGATCGATAGGGACGACTCTCTGAGAGAAAGAAAGAGACACGATGGGTGGGAGATCGATGATGTGGCGGATCACTACAGACGGACGGATGTTCCCGCTCGAGCCCTCCGTGGAGTTTCAAACAAAACCCAAAACCACCCGGGCCAGCGCGAGAGCAAAAACCTAGACCAACACAGCCGCCGCATGCGAAGACATGGATCGATCGGCACGACTCTCCGAGAGAAAGAAAGAGAGACGATGGGTGGGAGATCGATGATGTGGCGGATCACTACAGACGGACGGATGTTCCCGCTCGGGCCCTCCGTGGAGTTTCAAACGAAACCCAAAACCACCCGGGCCAGCGCGAGAGCAAAAACCTAGACCAACACAGCCGCCGCATGCGGAGACTTGGATCGATCGGGACGACTCTCCGAGAGAAAGAAAGAGGCGCGATGGGTGGGAGATCGATGATGTGGCGGATCACTACAGACGGACGGATGTTCCCGCTCGGGCCCTCCGTGGAGTTTCAAACGAAACCCAAAACCACCCGGGCCAGCGCGGGAGCAAAAACCTAGACCAACACAGCCGCCGCATGCGGAGACTTGGATCGATCGGGACGACTCTCCGAGAGAAAGAAAGAGGCACGATGGGTGGGAGATCGATGATGTGGTGGATCACTACAGACGGACGGATGTTCCCGCTCGGGCCCTCCGTGGAGTTTCATACGAAACCCAAAACCACCCGGGCCAGTGCGAGAGCAAAAACCTAGACCAACACAGCCGCCGCATGCGGAGACTCGGATCGATCGGGACGACTCTCCGAGAGAAAGAAAGAGGCACGATGGGTGGGAGATCGATGATGTGGCGGATCACTACAGACGGACGGATGTTCCCGCTCGGGCCCTCCGTGGAGTTTCAAACGAAACCCAAAACCACCCGGGCCAGCGCGAGAGCAAAAACCTAGACCAACACTGCCGCCACATGCGGAGACTCGGATCGATCGGGACGACTCTCCGAGAGAAAGAAAGAGGCACGATGGGTGGGAGATCGATGATGTGGCGGATCACTACAGACGGACGGATGTTCCCGCTCGGGCCCTCCGTGGAGTTTCAAATGAAACCCAAAACCACCCGGGCCAGCGCGAGAGCAAAAACCTAGACCAACACAGCCGCCGCATGCGGAGACTCGGATCGATCGGGATGACTCTCCGAGAGAAAGAAAGAGGCACGATGGGTGGGAGATAGATGATGTGGCGGATCACTACAAACGGACGGATGTTCCCGCTCGGGCCCTCCGTGGAGTTTCAAACGAAACCCCAAACCACCCGGGCCAGCGCGAGAGCAAAAACCTAGACCAACACAGCCGCCGCATGCGGAGACTCGGATCGATCGGGACGACACTCCGAGAAAAGAAAGAGGCACGATGGGTGGGAGATCGATGATGTGGCGGATCACTACAGACGGACGGATGTTCCCGCTCGGGCCCTCCATGGAGTTTCAAACTAAACCCAAAACCACTCGGGCCAGCGCGAGAGCAAAAACCTAGACCAACACAGCCGCCGCATGCGGAGACTCGGATCGATCGGGACGACTCTCCGAGAGAAAGAAAGAGGCACGATGGGTGGGAGATCGATGATGTGGAGGATCACTACAGACGGACGGATGTTCCCGCTCGGGCCCTCCGTGGAGTTTCAAACGAAACCCAAAACCACCCGGGCCAGCGCGAGAGCAAAAACCTAGACCAACACAGCCGCCGCATGCGGAGACTCGGATCGATCGGGACGACTCTCCGAGAGAAAGAAAGAGACACAATGGGTGGGAGATCGATGATGTGGCGGATCACTACAGACGGACGGATGTTCCCGCTCGGGCCCTCCGTGGAGTTTCAAACGTAACCCAAAACCACCCGGGCCAGCGCGAGAGCAAAAACCTAGACCAACACAGCCGCCGCATGCGAAGACTCGGATCGATCGGGACGACTCTCCGAGAGAAAGAAAGAGGCACGATGGGTGGGAGATCGATGATGTGGCGGATCACTACAGACGGACGGATGTTCCCGCTCGGGCCCTCCGTGGAGTTTCAAACGAAACCCAAAACCACCCGGGCCAGCGCGAGAGCAAAAACCTAGAACAACACAGCCGCCGCATGCGGAGACTCGGATCGATCGGGACGACTCTCCGAGAGAAAGAAAGAGACACGATGGGTGGGAGATCGATGATGTGGCGGATCACTACAGACGGACGGATGTTCCCGCTCGGGCCCTCCGTGGAGTTTCAAACGAAACCCAAAACCACCCGGGCCAGCGCGAGAGCAAAAACCTAGACCAACACAGCCGCCGCATGCGGAGACTTGGATCGATCGGGACGACTCTCCGAGAGAAAGAAAGAGGCACGATGGGTGGGAGATCGATGATGTGGCGGATCACTACAGACGGACGGATGTTCCCACTCGGGCCCTCCGTGGAGTTTCAAACGAAACCCAAAACCACCCGGGCCAGCGCGAGAGCAAAAACCTAGACCAACACAGCCGCCGCATGCGGAGACTTGGATCGATCGGGACGAATCTCCGAGAGAAAGAAAGAGGCACGATAGGTGGGAGATCGATGATGTGGCGGATCACTACAGATGGACGGATGTTCCCGCTCGGGCCCTCCGTGGAGTTTCAAACGAAACCCAAAACCACCCGGGCCAGCGCGAGAGCAAAAACCTAGACCAACACAGCCGCCGCATGCGGAGACTCGGATCGATCGGGACGACTCTCCGAGAGAAAGAAAGAGACACGATGGGTGGGAGATCGATGATGTGGCGGATCACTACAGACGGACGGATGTTCCCGCTCGGGCCCTCCGTGGAGTTTCAAACAAAACCCAAAACCACCCGGGCCAGCGCGAGAGCAAAAACCTAGACCAACACAGCCGCCGCATGCGGAGACTTGGATCGATCGGGACGACTCTCCGAGAGAAAGAAAGAGGCACGATGGGTGGGAGATCGATGATGTGGCGGATCACTACAGACGGACAGATGTTCCCGCTCGGGCCCTCCGTGGAGTTTCAAACGAAACCCAAAACCACCCGGGCCAGCGCGAGAGCAAAAACCTAGACCAACACAGCCGCCGCATGCGGAGACTTGGATCGATCGGGACGACTCTCCGAGAGAAAGAAAGAGACACGATGGGTGGGAGATCGATGATGTGGCGGATCACTACAGACGGACGGATGTTCCCGCTCGGGCCCTCCGTGGAGTTTCAAACGAAACCCATAACCACCCGGGCCAGCGCGAGAGCAAAAACCTAGACCAACACAGCCGCCGCATGCGGAGACTTGGATCGATCGGGACGACTCTCCGAGAGAAAGAAAGAGGCACGATGGGTGGGAGATCGATGATTTGGCGGATCACTACAGACGGACGGATGTTCCCGCTCGGGCCCTCCGTGGAGTTTCAAACGAAACCCAAAACCACCCGGGCCAGCGCGAGAGCAAAAACCTAGACCAACACAGCCGCCGCATGCGGAGACTCGGATCGATCAGGACGACTCTCCGAGAGAAAGAAAGAGACACGATGGGTGGGAGATCGATGATGTGGCGGATCACTACAGACGGACGGATGTTCCCGCTCGGGCGATCTGTGGAGTTTCAAACGAAACCCAAAACCACCCGGGCCAGCGCGAGAGCAAAAACCTAGACCAACACAGCCGCCGCATGCGGAGACTCGGATCGATCGGGACGAATCTCCAAGAGAAAGAAAGAGGCAAGATGGGTGGGAGATTGATGATGTGGCGGATCACTACGGACGGCGGATGTTCCCGCTCGGGCCCTCCGTGGAGTTTCAAACGAAACCCAAAACCACCCGGGCCAGCACGAGAGCAAAAACCTAGACCAACACAGCCGCCGCATGCGGAGACTCGGATCGATCGGGACGACTCTCCGAGAGAAAGAAAGAGGCACGATGGGTGGGAGATCGATGATGTGGCGGATCACTACAGACGGACGGATGTTCCCGCTCGGACCCTCCGTGGAGTTTCAAATGAAACCCAAAACCACCCGGGCCAGCGCGAGAGCAAAAACCTAGACCAACACAGCCGCCGCATGCGGAGACTCGGATCGATCAGGACGACTCTCCGAGAGAAAGAAAGAGACACGATGGGTGGGAGATCGATGATGTGGCGGATCACTACAGACGGACGGATGTTCCCGCTCGGGCGATCCGTGGAGTTTCAAACGAAACCCAAAACCACCCGGGCCAGCGCGAGAGCAAAAACCTAGACCAGCACAGCCGCCGCATGCGGAGACTCGGATCGATCGGGACGAATCTCCAAGAGAAAGAAAGAGGCAAGATGGGTGGGAGATTGATGATGTGGCGGATCACTACGGACGGCGGATGTTCCCGCTCGGGCCCTCCGTGGAGTTTCAATTGAAACCCAAAACCACCCGGGCCAGCGCGAGAGCAAAAACCTAGACCAACACAGCCGCCGCATGCGGAGACTTGGATCGATCGGGACGACTCTCCGAGAGAAAGAAAGAGACACGATGGGTGGGAGATCGATGATGTGGCGGATCACTACAGACGGACGGATGTTCCCGCTCGGGCCCTCCGTGGAGTTTCAAGCGAAACCCAAAACCACCCGGTCCAGCGCGAGAGCAAAAACCTAGACCAACACAGCCGCCGCATGCGGAGACTTGGATCGATCGGGACGACTCTCCGAGAGAAAGAAAGAGACACGATGGGTGGGAGATCGATGATGTGGTGGATCACTACAGACGGACGGATGTTCCCGCTCGGGCCCTCCGTGGAGTTTCAAACGAAACACAAAACCACCCGGGCCAGCGTGAGAGCAAAAACCTAGACCAACACAGCCGCCGCATGCGGAGACATGGATCGATCGGCACGACTCTCCGAGAGAAAGAAAGAGACACGATGGGTGGGAGATCGATGATGTGGCGGATCACTACAGACGGACGGATGTTCCCGCTCGGGCCCTCCGTGGAGTTTCAAACGAAACCCAAAACCACCCGGGCCAGCGCGAGAGCAAAAACCTAGACCAACACAGCCGCCGCATGCGGAGACTTGGATCGATCGGGACGACTCTCCGAGAGAAAGAAAGAGGCACGATGGGTGGGAGATCGATGATGTGGCGGATCACTACAGACGGACGGATGTTCCCGCTCGGGCCCTCCGTGGAGTTTCAAACGAAACCCAAAACCACCCGGGCCAGCGCGAGAGCAAAAACCTAGACCAACACAGCCGCTGCATGCGGAGACATGAATCGATCGGCACGACTCTCCGAGAGAAAGAAAGAGAGGCGATGGGTGGGAGATCGATGATGTGGCGGATCACTAGAGACGGACGGATGTTCCCGCTCGGGCCCTCCGTGGAGTTTCAAACGAAACCCAAAACCACCCGGGCCAGCGCGAGAGCAAAAATCTAGACCAACACAGCCGCCGCATGCGGAGACTTGGATCGATCGGGACGACTCTCCGAGAGAAAGAAAGAGACACGATGGGTGGGAGATCGATGATGTGGCGGATCACTACAGACGGACGGATGTTCCCGCTCGGGCCCTCCGTGGAGTTTCAAACGAAACCCGAAACCACCCGGGCCAGCGCGAGAGCAAAAACCTAGACCAACACAGCCGCCGCATGCGGAGACTTGGATCGATCGGGACGACTCTCCGAGAGAAAGAAAGAGACACGATGGGTGGGAGATCGATGATGTGGCGGATCCCTACAGACGGACGAATGTTCCCGCTCGGGCCCTCCGTGGAGTTTCAAACGAAACCCGAAACCACCCGGGCCAGCGCGAGAGCAAAAACCTAGACCCACACAGCTGCCGCATGCGGAGACTTGGATCGATCGGGACGACTCTCCGAGAGAAAGAAAGAGACACGATGGGTGGGAGATCGATGATGTGGCGGATCACTACAGACGGACGGATGTTCCCGCTCGGGCCCTCCGTGGAGTTTCAAACGAAACCCGAAACCACCCGGGCCAGCGCGAGAGCAAAAACATAGACCAACACAGCCGCCGCATGCGGAGACTTGGATCGATCGGGACGACTCTCCGAGAGAAAGAAAAAGACACGATGGGTTGGAGATCGATGATGTGGCGGATCACTACAGACGAACGGATGTTCCAGCTCGGGCCCTCCGTGGAGTTTCAAACGAAACCCGAAACCACCCGGGCCAGCGTGAGAGCAAAAACCTAGACCAACACAGCCGCCGCATGCGGAGACTTGGATCGATCGGGACGAATCTCCGAGAGAAAGAAAGAGACACGATGGGTGGGAGATCGATGATGTGGCGGATCACTACAGACGGACGGATGTTCCCGCTCGGGTCCTCCGTGGAGTTTCAAACGAAACCCATAACCACCCGGGCCAGCGCGAGAGCAAAAACCTAGACCAACACAGCCGCCGCATGCGGAGACTTGGATCGATCGGGACGACTCTCCGAGAGAAAGAAAGAGACACGATGGGTGGGAGATCGATGATGTGGCGGATCACTACAGACGGACGGATGTTCCCGCTCGGGCCCTCCGTGGAGTTTCAAACGAAACCTATAACCACCCGGGCCAGCGCGAGAGCAAAAACCTAGACCAACACAGCCGCCGCATGCGGAGACTTGGATCGATCGGGACGACTCTCCGAGAGAAAGAAAGAGGCACGATGGGTGGGAGATCGATGATGTGGCGGATCACTACAGACGGACGGATGTTCCCGCTCGGGCCCTCCGTGGAGTTTCAAACGAAACCCAAAACCACCCGGGCCAGCGCGAGAGCAAAAACCTAGACCAACACAGCCGCCGCATGCGGAGACTCGGATCGATCAGGACGACTCTCCGAGAGAAAGAAAGAGACACGATGGGTGGGAGATCGATGATGTGGCGGATCACTACAGACGGACGGATGTTCCCGCTCGGGCGATCCGTGGAGTTTCAAACGAAACCCAAAACCACCCGGGCCAGCGCGAGAGCAAAAACCTAGACCAACACAGCCGCCGCATGCGGAGACTCGGATCGATCGGGACGAATCTCCAAGAGAAAGAAAGAGGCAAGATGGGTGGGAGATTGATGATGTGGCGGATCACTACGGACGGCGGATGTTCCCGCTCGGTCCCTCCGTGGAGTTTCAAACGAAACCCAAAACCACCCGGGCCAGCGCGAGAGCAAAAACCTAGACCAACACAGCCGCCGCATGCGGAGACTCGGATCGATCGGGACGACTCTCCGAGAGAAAGAAAGAGGCACGATGGGTGGGAGATCGATGATGTGGCGGATCACTACAGACGGACGGATGTTCCCGCTCGGGCCCTCCGTGGAGTTTCAAATGAAACCCAAAACCACCCGGGCCAGCGCGAGAGCAAAAACCTAGACCAACACAGCCGCCGCATGCGGAGACTTGGATCGATCGGGACGACTCTCCGAGAGAAAGAAAGAGACACGATGGGTGGGAGATCGATGATGTGGCGGATCACTACAGATGGACGGATGTTCCCGCTCGGGCCCTCCGTGGAGTTTCAAACAAAACCCAAAACCACCCGGGCCAGCGCGAGAGCAAAAACCTAGACCAACACAGCCGCCGCATGCGGAGACTTGGATCGATCGGGACGACTCTCCGAGAGAAAGAAAGAGACACGATGGGTGGGAGATCGATGATGTGGTGGATCACTACAGACGGACGGATGTTCCCGCTCGGGCCCTCCGTGGAGTTTCAAACGAAACACAAAACCACCCGGGCCAGCGTGAGAGCAAAAACCTAGACCAACACAGCCGCCGCATGCGGAGACATGGATCGATCGGCACGACTCTCCGAGAGAAAGAAAGAGACACGATGGGTGGGAGATCGATGATGTGGCGGATCACTACAGACGGACGGATGTTCCCGCTCGGGCCCTCCGTGGAGTTTCAAACGAAACCCAAAACCACCCGGGCCAGCGCGAGAGCAAAAACCTAGACCAACACAGCCGCCGCATGCGGAGACTTGGATCGATCGGGACGACTCTCCGAGAGAAAGAAAGAGGCACGATGGGTGGGAGATCGATGATGTGGCGGATCACAACAGACGGACGGATGTTCCCGCTCGGGCCCTCCGTGGAGTTTCAAACGAAACCCAAAACCACCCGGGCCAGCGCGAGAGCAAAAACCTAGACCAACACAGCCGCCGCATGCGGAGACTTGGATCGATCGGGACGACTCTTCGAGAGAAAGAAAGAGACACGATGGGTGGGAGATCGATGATGTGGCGGATCACTACAGACGGACGGATGTTCCCGCTCGGGCCCTCCGTGGAGTTTCAAACGAAACCCATAACCACCCGGGCCAGCGCGAGAGCAAAAACCTAGACCAACACAGCCGCCGCATGCGGAGACTCGGATCGATCGGGACGAATCTCCAAGAGAAAGAAAGAGGCAAGATGGGTGGGAGATTGATGATGTGGCGGATCACTACGGACGGCGGATGTTCCCGCTCGGGCCCTCCGTGGAGTTTCAAACGAAACCCAAAACCACCCGGGCCAGCGCGAGAGCAAAAACCTAGACCAACACAGCCGCCACATGCGGAGACTCGGATCGATCGGGACGACTCTCCGAGAGAAAGAAAGAGGCACGATGGGTGGGAGATCGATGATGTGGCGGATCACTACAGACGGACGGATGTTCCCGCTCGGGCCCTCCGTGGAGTTTCAAATGAAACCCAAAACCACCCGGGCCAGCGCGAGAGCAAAAACCTAGACCAACACAGCCGCCGCATGCGGAGACTCGGATCGATCAGGACGACTCTCCGAGAGAAAGAAAGAGACACGATGGGTGGGAGATCGATGATGTGGCGGATCACTACAGACGGACGGATGTTCCCGCTCGGGCGATCCGTGGAGTTTCAAACGAAACCCAAAACCACCCGGGCCAGCGCGAGAGCAAAAACCTAGACCAACACAGCCGCCGCATGCGGAGACTCGGATCGATCGGGACGAATCTCCAAGAGAAAGAAAGAGGCAAGATGGGTGGGAGATTGATGATGTGGCGGATCACTACGGACGGCGGATGTTCCCGCTCGGGCCCTCCGTGGAGTTTCAAACGAAACCCAAAACCACCCGGGCCAGCGCGAGAGCAAAAACCTAGACCAACACAGCCGCCGCATGCGGAGACTCGGATCGATCGGGACGACTCTCCGAGAGAAAGAAAGAGGCACGATGGGTGGGAGATCGATGATGTGGCGGATCACTACAGACGGACGGATGTTCCCGCTCGGGCCCTCCGTGGAGTTTCAAATGAAACCCAAAACCACCCGGGCCAGCGCGAGAGCAAAAACCTAGACCAACACAGCCGCCGCATGCGGAGACTTGGATCGATCGGGACGACTCTCCGAGAGAAAGAAAGAGACACGATGGGTGGGAGATCGATGATGTGGCGGATCACTACAGACGGACGGATGTTCCCGCTCGGGCCCTCCGTGGAGTTTCAAACGAAACCCAAAACCACCCGGGCCAGCGCGAGAGCAAAAACCTAGACCAACACAGCCGCCGCATGCGGAGACTTGGATCGATCGGGACGACTCTCCGAGAGAAAGAAAGAGACACGATGGGTGGGAGATCGATGATGTGGTGGATCACTACAGACGGACGGATGTTCCCGCTCGGGCCCTCCGTGGAGTTTCAAACGAAACACAAAACCACCCGGGCCAGCGTGAGAGCAAAAACCTAGACCAACACAGCCGCCGCATGCGGAGACATGGATCGATCGGCACGACTCTCCGAGAGAAAGAAAGAGATACGATGGGTGGGAGATCGATGATGTGGCGGATCACTACAGACGGACGGATGTTCCCGCTCGGGCCCTCCGTGGAGTTTCAAACGAAACCCAAAACCACCCGGGCCAGCGCGAGAGCAAAAACCTAGACCAACACAGCCGCCGCATGCGGAGACTTGGATCGATCGGGACGACTCTCCGAGAGAAAGAAAGAGGCACGATGGGTGGGAGATCGATGATGTGGCGGATCACTACAGACGGACGGATGTTCCCGCTCGGGCCCTCCGTGGAGTTTCAAACGAAACCCAAAACCACCCGGGCCAGCGCGAGAGCAAAAACCTAGACCAACACAGCCGCCGCATGCGGAGACTTGGATCGATCGGGACGACTCTTCGAGAGAAAGAAAGAGACACGATGGGTGGGAGATCGATGATGTGGCGGATCACTACAGACGGACGGATGTTCCCGCTCGGGCCCTCCGTGGAGTTTCAAACGAAACCCAAAACTACCCGGGCCAGCGCGAGAGCAAAAACCTAGACCAACACAGCCGCCGCATGCGGAGACATGGATCAATCGGCACGACTCTCCGAGAGAAAGAAAGAGAGGCGATGGGTGGGAGATCGATGATGTGGCGGATCACTAGAGACGGACGGATGTTCCCGCTCGGGCCCTCCGTGGAGTTTCAAACGAAACCCAAAACCACCCGGGCCAGCGCGAGAGCAAAAACCTAGACCAACACAGCCGCCGCATGCGGAGACTTGGATCGATCGGGACGACTCTCCGAGAGAAAGAAAGAGACACGATGGGTGGGAGATCGATGATGTGGCGGATCACTACAGACGGACGGATGTTCCCGCTCGGGCCCTCCGTGGAGTTTCAAACGAAACACAAAACCACCCGGGCCAGCGCGAGAGCAAAAACCTAGACCAACACAGCCGCCGCATGCGGAGACATGGATCGATCGGCACGACTCTCCGAGAGAAAGAAAGAGACACGATGGGTGGGAGATCGATGATGTGGCGGATCACTACAGACGGACGGATGTTCCCGCTCGGGCCCTCCGTGGAGTTTCAAACGAAACCCAAAACCACCCGGGCCAGCGCGAGAGCCAACACTACTAGGAAAAGGGCTATAGATGATATGGCTACTAATGGCGCACCAGACATGTGGTGCGCCACTACTATATAGTAATGGCGCACCATGAGTTGGTGCGCCATTAGTGTGGTAGACACTAATGGCGCACCAGACCCACGGTGCGCCATTAGTGACAAATGTTTTTTTTTCATTTTTCCAAAAATACTAATGGCGCACCAGGGAAGAGTGCGCCATTACTAGTTTAACTAGTAATGGCGCACCTCCAACACAGTGCGCCACTACTATTTTTTTTTTTTGCAAAACTACTAATGGCGCACCTCAAGCTGGTGCGCCATTAGTAACCAGGGTTACTAATGGCGCATATATGGGTGGTGCGCCATTAGTAACCTGGGACCAGCTAGATATTTTGGACAGCCACACCTACACTCACTTTCCCCACTTCATTCTCTCCACCTCCTCCTCCAAGATTGTGTCGGCTGCCTCCTCCTCCTCACCTCATTTGCACCATAGATTCATCAAAATTAGGTGGTTAAATTACCTTTTTTTGATAGGTAAGTAAGGGGAAAGCTATCTTTATGTTGTAGATCTACTTTTTTTCTCTCCCTCGCTCCAAGAACGTGCACATGCACTTTTTATGGCCTTGCTAGATCTATGTATGTTTGTGGTGTTGCATATGTTTGTGGTGTTGCATATATGTTTGTGTTTGCAGGTACCAGTATTTGAAATGCGATAGTTGCCAATATTTTGCCGGAATGTTGATTCATTTCCGTTTCGGCGAGAATTTTGGCACTATGCATTCTTTTTGGTCCTATTTTTAGGGAAAGTCATGCCAATTTTTTTCTTGGTTCTAAAATATCGTTTTGCTCTACCCCGCAGGCGACCATGGTCCGCACGATGACCGAAGGCATCGTGAATAGGTTTTTGAGCTCCGCGAAGGCCGAGATGCTTCAAAAGAACGAGACGGAGATAAGATGTCCGTGTCGAAGATGCAAGCTGAAGAGCCTTATTGCGGACCCGGATTCCGGGCAGGTGCGGGACCACCTGCTCTTGCGTGGTTTCATGGATGGCTATCGGTGGCAAGGTGATGAAGATGACTATGAAGTCGTCCATGGGGGCCGGGCAAGAAATGAGGAAGGGCAGCAAGACAACCACCGCGGCGAGGGCGGTCGAGAAGACGAAGAATCTCCAGGACATGATCACGATGGTGATGCTGTACACAGTCATCATGTAGAAGATGCCGGACATGATGATGAGGAAGATCAAGACGAAGGGCATGATCATGAAGATGAAGATGCCGGAGCAGACGACGATGGAGGCTGGGTGCAGGACCCTCATATTCAAGAGCTGCTTCTCAAGCAGACGGATAACGCAAGAGCTGCCGCCCGAGAGAAAGCCAAGCTGGATCAACTGGAGATAGACGCGGTTACTCCATTGTATGAAGGATGCAGGCCCGAGGATACCCGCCTGAAAGTAACGCTCATGGCTCTGGAGATGAAGGTAAAACACAAAATGACCGACGCATGCTTCGACGAGAACATGTCATTCTGGCACGAACGTCTTCCCAAGGGGAACAAGTGCCCGACCAGTTTCGAGGAGGCGAAGAAAATCGTGTGTCCTCTGGATTTACCGCACGTGAAATACCATGTGTGCATGAACAATTGCATCATTTATCGGGACAAGCACGCGGAGTCTACCATATGTCCGGTGTGCGGCGTCACTCGATACAAGAAGAGGAAGAAAGCTCCTCGAAAAGTGGTGTGGTACTTTCCGATCACTCCTCGTCTGCAGCGGTATTTCGCGGACCCTAAGGTAGCAAAGCTCCTGCGTTGGCACGCGGATAGGGAGGAGAAGAAGCGAGAAGATGACGGAAATGATCCGGAGATAAATAAAAAAGACAAGATGCTGAGTCACCCTAAGGATGCGAGCCAGTGGCAAGCGTTGAACTTCGAAGACCCAGAATTTGGGAACGATCCAGGGAACATCGTGCTGGGCGCGAGCACCGATGGAGTCAATCCGTTTGGCAGCCAGAGAAGCACACATAGCACCTGGCCTGTGTTTGTGTGGATGTACAACCTTCCCCCCTGGTTGTGCATGAAGAGGAAGTGCATTCACATGAGTATGCTAATTGAAGGGCCGAAACAACCAGGGAACGACATCAATCTGTATCTGGGGCTGCTGAAAGAGGAGCTAGACACGCTGTGGAAAACGCCAGCCAATACGTGGGACGCCGCAGAGAAAGAATATTTCCCTATGAGAGCCGCACTGCTCACGACGGTGCACGACTATCTCGGTTACGGATATCTCGCGGGGCAGGTGGTCCACGGATTTTCTGGATGCGTCAGGTGCATGGATGACACAACGTATCGCCAGCTAGATAGAGATCCTGGGTCTTCGAAAACCGTGTTCATGGGACATCGAAGGTGGCTTCGCGACGATGACCCGTGGAGAAAACGCAAGGATCTGTTCGATGGTGAAACCGAACCCCGAAGACGCCCGCGTACGAGGAGCGGCGAGGAAATAGACGAGCTATTGAAAAATTGGAAAGATTGCCCACTGCCGGGAAAGAAGCAAAAGGCGCCAGAGCCGGGAAAGAAGCGAAAGGCGCCAGAGCCGCTGCTGAAGGTATGGAAAACGAGGTCTGTTTTCTGGGACTTGCCGTACTGGAAGATCCACCGTGTGCCTCACAGCCTTGATGTCATGCATATCACGAAGAACGTGTGTGAGAGTCTGCTTGGTACCCTGCTCAACATGCCAGAGAGGACCAAAGATGGGCCGAAAGCAAGGGCAGACTTGAAATCAATGGGCATCAGGGAGGAGCTTCACGCTAATGATGATGATGATGAGGCGAAGCAGGACACAGAAAGTCGTCGCAAAGGCAAAAAGGCCAAGAAGACCGGAAATGACTACCCTCCCGCGTGCTTCACTCTAAGTCAGGAGGAGATCGAGCAGTTTTTCAGCTGCCTCGTAGGAGTAAAACTTCCTTACGGTTACGCGGGGAAGATAAGCAGATACCTAGCCCCAGCGAAGCAGAAGTTCAGCGGGATGAAGTCTCACGACTGTCACGTGCTGATGACGCAGATACTTCCAGTTGCAATCCGTGGGATCATGGACGCGCACGTCCGTGAAACGCTATTTGGCCTATGCAACTTTTTCGACGTCATCTCTCGGAAGTCGGTTGGCGTGAGGCAACTCAGAAGGCTACAGGAAGAGATCGTGGTGATACTATGCGAGCTTGAGATGTACTTCCCGCCCGCATTCTTCGACGTTATGGTGCATCTGCTGGTCCATATCGTGGAGGATATCATCCAACTCGGGCCGACGTTCCTGCACAGCATGATGCCGTTCGAAAGGATGAATGGTGTCATCAAAGGATACGTTCGCAACATGTCACGTCCAGAGGGAAGCATAGCCAGGGGCTTTCTGACCGAAGAGTGCATCTCCTACTGCACGAATTATCTAGGCATCGAGAACCCCGTTGGTCTGCCCGTCAACAGGCACCTCGGCAGGCTCGCTGGATGGGGTCACCGTGAGGGTCGGCGCGAAATGCATGTCGACTTCGAGGGTCGACTCGCCGACTTTGAAAGAGCAAACCTAGTCGCGCTACAACACATAGACGTGGTCGATCCTTGGGTGGTAGAGCACAAAACCTTTATTGAGAAGACGTACAATGACCGAGGCCAACAGAGGACGGACAGAGATATAATCAAAGAGCACAACTCATGTTTCACGCGTTGGTTCAAGCAGAAGCTTCTGTCGTACCCTTTACATGAGGATTCTTCCGCGGAAGAACAACTCATATTCGCCTTGTCACAGGGCGCCGAGCACAACCTGATGACCTATGAGGCGTATGATATCAACGGCTACACATTCTACACCGAGGACAAGGACATGAAGAGCGATGGTTATCAGAACTCCGGGGTAACGATGGAATCCTACACCGGTAACGACAAGGACAGATACTACGGAAGGATCGAGGAGATCTGGGAGCTGAGCTACGCTGGAGAGAAGGTCCCGATGTTTCGTGTCAGATGGGCCAAGAGCGTCCTAAAAGAAGACCGGTATTTCACCACCATGGTTATACCCGAAGCCAAATCCAAGACCGCGGACGCAAACGTCACCGCGAAAAATGAGCCATGGGTACTGGCTTCCCAAGTGGACCAATGCTTCTTCATTACCGACCAGTCAAAGCCCAGTCGTGTTGTCGTGAGGAGAGGCAAAAGGAAGATCATCGGAATGGATGGAGTCGCCAATGAGCAAGACTTCGACAAGTACGGCGACCCGAAGATGGAACATGACGACGACGATGAAGTAGCAGCATACACCACAAGAAGAAGCAGGACCACCCTACCTAAAGGACGTCCGTTCCACAGAAGAACTCCATTTGCGAAAAAGAAGGGCAAGAAGATTGTGAACAGATAGCTAGCTAAGATCGATTGTATTTAAATCGTAGTCTTCATTTCTCGATTGTATTTCATGGGCACTTTTTGAACTCATGAATATTTTTAAATTTCATGGGCACTTTTTGAATTCATGAATATTTTTTCAAATTTGATGATATTTTTTCATATTCAATATGAAAAAATATTGAATATTCATGAGGACACTCGATCTCGATCCCCCTCCATCTCGATCGCTATCCCCCTCCATCTCGATCTCGATCCCCCCCGCACCCTCCCCCGCTAGCTCCACCGCCGCCGACGACCCACCGCACCCTCCCCCGCTCCACCGCTCGGGTAGGGTGGTCCGGGGGAGGGTGCGGTGGGGTAGGGTTTATTATTCATGAAAAATTATTACTGTTTTTATAAAAAAATATTACTGTTTTTATAAAAAAATATTAAAAAATAGCAACAAAAAATAATAATAAAAAAACATACTAATGGCGCACCGCTCGGGTAGTGCGCCATTGCTATATAAAAAAAAAGCTTTCTAATGGCGCACCGCTCGGGGGTGCGCCATTAGTAAGCTTCCCCCTAGCTCTACCTCGCCCGACCCCTTCGTCCCTCCCTCTCGCCAGATCCACTTCCCCCCCCCCCCCCCCGCGCGCTGCCCCGACCCACGACGCCGCCGCCCCCGCGCCCCTACGTGCGCCGCCGCCCCCGCGCCCCTACGTGCGCCGCCGCCCCCGCCGCCCCCGCCCCCGCGACCCACGACGCCGCCGACCCACTTCCCCCCCCCGTCGGCCTCCCCACGACCAACCGAGGCGCCCAGAAGGACCGCCGTCGTCTTCTTCTTCGACTACGAGGACCCGGACGAGCTCGGACGCCCTCGAGCCATCCCTTCGACGCTGCCGCCGCCGCCGACCCCGACCCCGACCCCGACCCCTCCGGCGACCGGCCGCGCCCGCCCAGGTACCTCTCCTCCTTCCTCCTTCCTCTGCCCTCCTCAATCTAGTAATGCTATAAGTTCACGCAGAAATCTGGCGCTCTAGTCGAGGCTCAATGATCTATGTATATTTCTGAGAGAGAAACAATAAACTTAATGTATCTGGTATGTTGTAATACCTGCACCTCCTGGGATATTAGTTGCCATTTTGTCATTCTTGATCTACAACAATAACCGCTACTTCATGGAAATAACCGTTGCTATATGTTCATTCTTGAGGGTTCAGACTTGCTACAACAATATTCAGACTTGCTAAACTATTGATGATTTTTTGTTGGGTGACCTATTAGATCTGGAATGGAAGCTCACATAAGTTGAGCTGATTTTTGTCCATATGAAAGCAGAGGACCATATGGTCTGTGGCCTTTTCATCCATATGAAAGTAGAGGCACATTGTGGTGCTAGTTTGCTGGGTTTTGTATCCGACCATCGTGTCGTGATGATTTTGCAGGTACCCCGAGAGGCCCTTGAGTTTGCCGGAATGTCGATTAACTTCCGTTCCGGCAAATTCGGGTACTCCATATGTCCTATTTTCAGCAAAGGTCATGCTGAAATTTTCCGTGAATTTTAGCATGACTTTGCTAAAAATCGGACATATGGGGTACTTGCTACTAATGCATGGGCCGGGGTATCTTAGTACTTAATTAAGTAGCTTTTAGGGTGCCTCGGTGTCGATAAGAACCTAAATGATGAAAGCTTAGGCTTTTAGGGTGCCTCGGCGTCGACAAACCCTAAATGATAAAAGCTTAGCTTTTAGGATGCCTCGGTGTCGACAAACCCTAAATGATGAGACCATGATCTTGTTCCTTGACAATAACCAACTTTTTGACCAAACTTTTTTCCTATTTAGAGCGAAACATGGCCCACAACGATGAGGTCGGTGGTTCGGGCGGCAAGCAATTCTGGGAGCTGTCCCAGGAGATGGAGGAACAACCTCACCGCTATGAGGACGCCGCGGAAGACACCGATCCTGACTACACAACCCCTAGTGGCGTCGGGGATGACACCACTGATGGTGCCGCCGAGGATGCCACCACTGATGATGGCAGCGCACGCACAGATGGCAGCCAACCGAAGAGGCAACGGAAGGACTGGCGCCCGAACGTGCTCCGCACCGTCAAGGAGGAATTTACTCAAGTGGACTCCGACGGGCATCCAACGGAGCCCAAACAAATAGTCAAGGGGTACTCGGTTCAGCTCGGGTGCATTCTCCGGAGCACCGTCTCGATCAACACCGAGAACCTAAGGCATAAGGACCGAGGGAATTTGCGCAACCTCCTCTTCACGAAGCTGCACGAACGATACAAGTTCGCCGCTGAATTTGAAAACACACACCTCTCAGGGAATAAAGTGAACAGTGCCGCCCTCACGAGGATGAGCACGGCCCTGTCTACTTGGAGAAGCGCGGTGAAAAGAATGATTGAGAAAGGTGATAGTTATGAGAAGATCAAGGCGAAAAATCCTTCGATCAGCGAAGATGACTACAAGGAGTTCAAGATCAAGTGCGAGAGCAGCGCAACCTCCGAATCAAGTCAGTGGGGGAAAGAAATGCGGGAGTTGAACTTAGGGGAACACAAACTCGGTCCCGGCGGTTACAGAGTGGCGGAGCCTATATGGGACAAGGAGGACGCGGAGCGTGCCGAGCAAGGCCTACCGCCCCGCTTCGAGAAATACCGTGACAAGCAGACCAGGAACTATGTCAGGGCCCGGTACAAGGAGGACCCGGTAACAAAGGAGCTTACCACGGATCCGAAGACCAGGGCGCTTGAGCTTGTTCTGGCGCAGGAGACTGAAAGCAGTAGCGCGGGGTCGTCTCAGAGCATCCCTTGGGACAGCACTCTAAATAGGGCGTTGAACGTAATGAAAAACAAGGATAAGCTCAGTAAGCCGTCGTCAGCTGGTCGTGTGGCCGGCAAAGGCTTGTCCACAAAATGGTCGTCATACTATAACGCTGGTGGGCGAAAGGAGAGAAAGACCAGCTCGGAAAGCCAGTCGCGCGAGGTTCAAGAACTCAAGGCACAAGTGGCGCGGATTCCGGAGATTGTCCAAGAGCAAGTGCAACAACAACTGGGATCGACGCTCACCGGCATTATGCTTACCTTGATTCATGGGCTGACGACGTGGATTGCGAGCGGCCAACAGGGGCCGCCCCCGATTCCCAGCTTCACGGCCAGCAACTCGCACAACGCGCAGGCGGCGCCATTGGTGTCTCCGGCGGAGCCGGTATTGGTGTCTCCGACGCCGGCACGGGCATTGGAGCTTAATGCACCCGGGTGTACGCCGGCCGGCACCTCGGCAGCAAGCGGCCCCTCCATCAATTGCACGCCCGCCGTTGGCGGTGCCTCGACATTAGCCGAGCTCGACGCCATCATCACGGTAACTAATTAAGCCTCTCAGCCGAGGACTTCATCTCCTTGCCTTTGACTGGGCATCCCTGACGCCCTACATGTTTTCGCAGGGCGCCGCCGACGTTCCGTGCACTCTCCTGCACTTCGTGAACAACGAGTTGGTCGATGTCGCCAAGGGCAAAATCGTTCAACCGGGCAACCCCGTGTTCCACGGTAATCCAATGCCACCCACCGTGTATAGGGTTCAACTGGTTCGGGTGCTGCCAGGCTGCGACGAGTTGTTACCTCCGATTCGACCCGCCGGGGCCGACGAAGATGATGTGATGACCCTCAGCGCCTGCCTAAGCTGGCCCCTGCTTTGGCCGAAGAGCCAGATTCGTTTGGGGGCGGGGGACACCACCCCAAAGACAACACCGCCAGTCGTGCCGGCGCCAAGCCATGGCAAGACCGCCGCAACGCTACCGGACATGCCGGACATGCATATGGCACAGGATCCGGGCATGCATATGGCACAGGATCCATACGACGACGACAACGACGACGGTACATTTACCAACGTCGATAAGTACTTCAACGAACATGGGTGCGATGACGAATTCATGGGGCCTCCTTCTCAAGAACCCAACCCTGCAAAAGACGATCGCGATCTAGCTGGTACCGCGGAGAAACCCAATTGCAACAGGCGTCGTCTGGCGTTCAGTTCTCAGGAGACGCCTCCAGCTGCCGACTTCACCGAGCCTCAGATAGCCGAGGTGCGAAATATTATCAGCCCCAGCACACTCAAGAAGGCGGTCTGTGAGCAGAACTCGGTCCCATTACAGCAGAAGAAGAAGGGACGGAAAAGAAAGAGTAACAAGGGTGCGAGCCAGCCGGCACCGAGTACGACCCGTGCTCAGGACGGGCCACCTTCACCTAAGGATATCTCGAGGAGGGTGCATGTGGCGGGTAGGCCGATGCTACCGACTAATATGCTCAATGCTGCAACCGGTGCTATGCGGAGTCTGCATGACAGTGTTCTTTCTTTGGAGAAGCGGCGTCTCCGAGAGAATGATGTGGCATACCCGGTTTTTGTGGCCAAGGTGCCAGAGGGCAAGGGATTTGTGGATAGCGCCATCGGGGGTACGATCGTCCTGCGGTTTGATGACATCTTCGCTATGTTTAACCTTCATCCGCTGCACTACACCTTCGTTCGGCTATTTTCGCTGAGTATGGAGATGCGGATCATTAGAGACAAGACCCCGGACATCGTGATAGTCGACCCCTTCTACATGCGTGCCAAGATCTTGGGCAGCGCTGGGGACCGGCAAGTCGCGAGTTCTTACCTCGAAGGCGTCATTCTGGCAAACCCAGATAAGGATAACTTCCTCGTGCCTTACTTTCCCGAGTAAGTCGTCCCCTCAACCGCCCCGTAACATATGATTTCTTAGATTTCGATCGTTTTTTTTAACATTCCGTGTTTTGTGCAGTGACACACATTGCACACTCATCCTCTTAAGCCCGAAATATTCCATGGCCACGTATTTCGACTCGGACCGTCAGTCGAAGAAAGACTACACAAATGTCAAGAAAGTTCTTGATGATGTTCTCCCCGGCTACGCCAAATCTGGAGGCACCTTCACCAGGCCAGTTCGTAAGTACGGCAAGCACGTGTTCGCCCACAATACGATGTTCCCCTGCGTCAAGCAGCCGCCTGGCGATCAGAAGGATGCCTACTACGCCCTCCATCACATGCGGGCGATCGTACGGGACCATAATCACCTTCTGCTACCAAATAATCTCAAAGATTGGGCCGCAAGCTTGTCGGCAATCCACGACACGGACATCAGACAAGAATTCTTTCGCATCCAGTCGGAGTTTGCGGAAATCATCCATCAAGATGTCCTTCGTACCTCGGGGCAGTTCTACCTCAGAAATCAACCGTCCAACAGTGAGATAGACACAACGCTACAAATGCAGGCTGACAACGCCCGCGATTTCATGACCATCACGATAGACGGCGGCTTCATCCACGCTCCGGTCCCTTGAGTCGAGTCGAAAGTAGTGATGCTATGTCTAGTTTTGAAACATCGATTGGCTCATGTTGTAATTAAACTTTGATGAACTTGTATGTCTCTTTGGTTTGGACAGTCGTTCAACTTAGATGTAATCGATGCTATTAATGTCTTGCTTTTCTCTTCCGATCCTTTTGTTGCATACTTATATATTGCTTATGTATTGTCTGTGAATTGGTACTAACGTTTTGTTTGGCTAGTGCATAGAGATGCCGTCGTATGTCGTGTACAAGGGTAGGGTTCCCGGAGTCTACGACGACTGGGAGGAGTGTCGGACACAGGTTTACCGTTTCAGCGGTAACAGTTACAAAGGGTACACCACTAGGGCGGAGGCGGAATCTAGATACGCGCGCTATCTAGCGGGAGAGAGGAGGGAGCGTTGGAGGAACCGGATGAAGACCAGTTTCATCGCGATTATGCTCATCGTGATGACCGCAGCTCTCTTCTATGTGATGGTAGTTTAGATGATCGATATCGACTTGTAATGTGAAGACAAACTCGCTACTCGCGGTTTCGAGACTTGTAATGTTCTAACTTTGTTCGGTATTTTAAATTCGGAGACTAATATGATGAATTGTATTCGGACACTAATCTTCTATTGTATTCGATGAATCTGCTGTTGCTGTGTGGTGCTAGCTATATTCTGTCAAATAATATATTTTGTAACCTGTGAAAATATCAGAAACGAAAAAAAAAAAATCCCTAATATTCATACTAGTGGCGCACCACCACATAGTGCGCCATTAGTAAGCCAGCGCACACTAATGGCGCATCATCCACCAGTGCGCCATTAGTATGCCAAAGCACATGGGTAAATATGGCCCCTGGGAGGCATACTAATGGCGCACCGTGGGCTATACTAATGGCGCACTACATGGTGCGCCATTAGTATACCAGATACTAATGGCGCACCAGTGGTGCGCCATTAGTAAAAAATTCTAATGGCGTGGTGCTAGTGGCGCACCTGTAGTCCGCCATTAGTAGCGAAAATAGGTGCGCCACTAGTAGCCCTTTTCCTAGTAGTGAAAAACCTAGACCAACACAGCCGCCGCATGCGGAGACTTGGATCGATCGGGACGACTCTCCGAGAGAAAGAAAGAGGCACGATGGGTGGGAGATCGATGATGTGGCGGATCACTACAGACGGACGGATGTTCCCGCTCGGGCCCTCCGTGGAGTTTCAAACGAAACCCAAAACCACCCGGGCCAGCGCGAGAGCAAAAACCTAGACCAACATAGCCGCCGCATGCGGAGACTTGGATTGATCGGGACGACTCTCCGAGAGAAAGAAAGAGACACGATGGGTGGGAGATCGATGATGTGGCGGATCACTACAGACGGACGGATGTTCCCGCTCGGGCCCTTCGTGGAGTTTCAAACGAAACCCAAAACCACCCGGGCCAGCGCGAGAGCAAAAACCTAGACCAACACAGCCGCCGCATGCGAAGACATGGATCGATCGGCACGACTCTCCGAGAGAAAGAAAGAGAGACGATGGGTGGGAGATCGATGATGTGGCGGATCACTAGAGACGGACGGATGTTCCCGCTCGGGCCCTCCGTGGAGTTTCAAACGAAACCCAAAACCACCCGGGCCAGCGCGAGAGCAAAAACCTAGACCAACACAGCCGCCGCATGCGGAGACTAGGATCGATCGGGACGACTCTCCGAGAGAAAGATAGAGGCACGATGGGTGGGAGATCGATGATGTGGCGGATCACTACAGACGGACGGATGTTCCCGCTCGGGCCCTCTGTGGAGTTTCAAACGAAACCCAAAACCACCCGGGCCAGCGCGAGAGCAAAAACCTAGACCAACACAGCCGCCGCATGCGGAGACTTGGATCGATCGGGACGACTCTCCGAGAGAAAGAAAGAGGCACGATGGGTGGGAGTTCGATGATGTGGCGGATCACTACAGACGGACGGATGTTCCCGCTCGGGCCCTCCGTGGAGTTTCATACGAAACCCAAAACCACCCGGGCCAGCGCGAGAGCAAAAACCTAGACCAACACAGCCGCCGCATGCGGAGACTCGGATCGATCGGGACGACTCTCCGAGAGAAAGAAAGAGGCACGATGGGTGGGAGATCGATGATGTGGCGGATCACTACAGACGGACGGATGTTCCCGCTCGGGCCCTCCGTGGAGTGTCAAACGAAACCCAAAACCACCCGGGGCAGCCCGAGAGCAAAAACCTAGACCAACACAGCCGCCACATGCGGAGACTCGGATCGATCGGGACGACTCTCCGAGAGAAAGAAAGAGGCACGATGGGTGGGAGATCGATGATGTGGCGGATCACTACAGACGGACGGATGTTCCCGCTCGGGCCCTCCGTGGAGTTTCAAACGAAACCCAAAACCACCCGGGCCAGCGCGAGAGCAAAAACCTAGACCAACACAGCCGCCGAATGCGGAGACTCGGATCGATCGGGACGACTCTCCGAGAGAAAGAAAGAGGCACGATGGGTGGGAGATCGATGATGTGGCGGATCACTACAGACGGACAGATGTTCCCGCTCGGGCCCTCCGTGGAGTTTCAAACGAAACCCAAAACCACCCGGGCCAGCGCGAGAGCAAAAACCTAGACCAACACAGCCGCCGCATGCGGAGACTCGGATCGATCGGGACGACTCTCCGAGAAAAGAAAGAGGCACGATGGGTGGGAGATCGATGATGTGGCGGATCACTACAGACGGCGGATGTTCCCGCTCGGGCCCTCCGTGGAGTTTCAAACGAAACCCATAACCACCCGGGCCAGCGCGAGAGCAAAAACCTAGACCAACACAGCCGCCGCATGCGGAGACTTGGATCGATCGGGACGACTCTCCGAGAGAAAGAAAGAGACACGATGGGTGGGAGATCGATGATGTGGCGGATCACTACAGACGGACGGATGTTCCAGCTCGGGCCCTCCGTGGAATTTCAAACGAAACCCGAAACCACCCGGGCCAGCGCGAGAGCAAAAACCTAGACCAACACAGCCGCCGCATGCGGAGACTCGGATCGATCGGGACGACTCTCCGAGAGAAAGAAAGAGGCACGATGGGTGGGAGATCGATGATGTGGCGGATCACTACAGACAGACGGATGTTCCCGCTCGGGCCCTCCGTGGAGTTTCAAACGAAACCCATAACCACCCGGGCTAGCGCGAGAGCGAAAACCTAGACCAACACAGCCGCCGCATGCGGAGACTCGGATCGATCGGGACGACTCTCCGAGAGAAAGAAAGAGGCACGATGGTTGGGAGATCGATGATGTGGCGGATCACTACAGACGGACGGATGTTCCCGCTCGGGCCCTCCGTGGAGTTTCAAACGAAACCCAAAACCACCCGGGCCAGCGTGAGAGCAAAAACCTACACCAACACAGCCGCCGCATGCAGAGACTCGGATCGATCGGGACGACTCTCCGAGAGAAAGAAAGAGGCACGATGGGTGGGAGATCGATGATGTGGCGGATCACTACAGACGGACGGATGTTCCCGCTCGGGCCCTCCGTGGAGTTTCAAACGAAACCCAAAACCACCCGGGCCAGCGTGAGAGCAAAAACCTAGACCAACACAGCCGCCGCATGCGGAGACTCGGATCGATCGGGACGACTCTCCAAGAGAAAGAAAGAGACACGATGGGTGGGAGATCGATGATGTGGCGGATCACTACAGACGGACGGATGTTCCTGCTCGGGCCCTCCGTGGAGTTTCAAACGAAACCCAAAACCACCCGGGCCAGCGCGAGAGCAAAAACCTAGACCAACACAGCCGCCGCATGCGGAGACTTGGATCGATCGGGACGACTCTCCGAGAGAAAGAAAGAGGCACGATGGGTGGGAGATCGATGATGTGGCGGATCACTACAGACGGACGGATGTTCCCGCTCGGGCCCTCCGTGGAGTTTCAAACGAAACCCAAAACCACCCGGGCCAGCGCGAGAGCAAAAACGTAGACCAACACAGCCGCCGCATGCGGAGACTTGGATCGATCGGGACGACTCTCCGAGAGAAAGAAAGAGAGACGATGGGTGGGAGATCGATGATGTGGCGGATCACTAGAGACGGATGGATGTTCCCGCTCGGGCCCTCCGTGGAGTTTCAAACGAAACCCAAAACCACCCGGGCCAGCGCGAGAGCAAAAACCTAGACCAACACAGCCGCCGCATGCGGAGACTTGGATCGATCGGGACGACTCTCTGAGAGAAAGATAGAGGCACGATGGGTGGGAGATCGATGATGTGGCGGATCACTACAGACGGACGGATGTTCCCGCTCGGGCCCTCCGTGGAGTTTCAAACGAAACCCAAAACCACCCGGGCCAGCGCGAGAGCAAAAGCTAGACCAACACAGCCGCCGCATGCGGAGACTTGGATGGATCGGGACGACTCTCCGAGAGAAAGAAAGAGGCACGATGGGTGGGAGATCGATGATGTGGCGGATCACTACAGACGGACGGATGTTCCCGCTCGGGCCCTCCGTGGAGTTTCATACGAAACCCAAAACCACCCGGGCCAGCGCGAGAGCAAAAACCTAGACCAACACAGCCGCCGCATGCGGAGACTCGGATCGATCGGGACGACTATCCGAGAGAAAGAAAGAGGCACGATGGGTGGGAGATCGATGATGTGGCGGATCACTATAGACGGACGGATGTTCCCGCTCGGGCCCTCCGTGGAGTGTCAAACGAAACCCAAAACCACCCGGGCCAGCGCGAGAGCAAAAACCTAGACCAACACAGCCGCCGCATGCGGAGACTCGGATCGATCGGGACGACTCTCCGAGAGAAAGAAAGAGGCACGATGGGTGGGAGATCGATGATGTGGCGGATCACTACAGACGGACGGATGTTCCCGCTCGGGCCCTCTGTGGAGTTTCAAACGAAACCCAAAACCACCCGGGCCAGCGCGAGAGCAAAAACCTAGACCAACACAGCCGCCGCATGCAGAGACTTGGATCGATCGGGACGACTCTCCGAGAGAAAGAAAGAGGCACGATGGGTGGGAGATCGATGATGTGGCGGATCACTACAGACGGACGGATGTTCCCGCTCGGGCCCTCCGTGGAGTTTCAAACGAAACCCAAAACCACCCGGGCCAGCGCGAGAGCAAAAACCTAGACCAACACAGCCGCCGCATGCGGAGACTCGGATCGATCGGGACGACTCTCCGAGAAAAGAAAGAGGCACGATGGGTGGGAGATCGATGTTGTGGCAGATCACTACAGACGGACGGATGTTCCCGCTCGGGCCCTCCGTGGAGTTTCAAACGAAACCCAAAACCACCCGGGCCAGCGCGAGAGCAAAAACCTAGACCAACACAGCCGCCGCATGCGGAGACTCGGATCGATCGGGACGACTCTCCGAGAGAAAGAAAGAGGCACGATGGGTGGGAGATCGATGATGTGGCGGATCACTACAGACGGACGGATGTTCCCGCTCAGGCCCTCCGTGGAGTTTCAAACGAAACCCAAAACCACCCGGGCTAGCGCGAGAGCAAAAACCTAGACCAACACAGCCGCCGCATGCGGAGACTCGGATCGATCGGGACGACTCTCCGAAAGAAAGAAAGAGACACGATGGTTGGGAGATCGATGATGTGGCGGATCACTACAGACGGACAGATGTTCCCGCTCGGGCCCTCCGTGGAGTTTCAAACGAAACCCAAAACCACCCGGGCCAGCGCGAGAGCAAAAACCTAGACCAACACAGCCGCCGCATGCGGAGACTCGGATCGATCGGGACGACTCTCCGAGAGAAAGAAAGAGGCACGATGGGTGGGAGATCGATGATGTGGCGGATCACTACAGACGGACGGATGTACCCGCTCGGGCCCTCCGTGGAGTTTCAAACGAAACCCAAAACCACCCGGGCCAGCGTGAGAGCAAAAACCTAGAACAACACAGCCGCCGCATGCGGAAACTCGGATCGATCGGGACGACTCTCCGAGAGAAAGAAAGAGACACGATGGGTGGGAGAACGATGATGTGGCGGATCACTACAGACGGACGGATGTTCCTACTCGGGCCCTCCGTGGAGTTTCAAACGAAACCCAAAACCACCCGGGCCAGCGCGAGAGCAAAAACCTAGACCAACACAGCCGCCGCATGCGGAGACTTGGATCGATCGGGACGACTCTCCGAGAGAAAGAAAGAGGCACGATGGGTGGGAGATCGATGATGTGGCGGATCACTACAGACGGACGGATGTTCCCGCTCGGGCCCTCCGTGGAGTTTCAAACGAAACCCAAAACCACCCGGGCCAGCGCGAGAGCAAAAACGTAGACCAACACAGCCGCCGCATGTGGAGACTTGGATCGATCGGGACGACTCTCCGAGAGAAAGAAAGAGGCACGATGGGTGGGAGATCGATGATGTGGCGGATCACTACAGACGGACGGATGTTCCCGCTCGGGCCCTCCGTGGAGTTTCAAACGAAACCCAAAACCACCCGGGCCAGCGCGAGAGCAAAAACCTAGACCAACACAGCCGCCGCATGCGGAGACTCGGATCGATCGGGACGACTCTCCGAGAATAAGAAAGAGACACGATGGGTGGGAGATCGATGATGTGGCGGATCACTACAGACGGACGGATGTTCCCGCTCGGGCCCTCCGTGGAGTTTCAAATGAAACCCAAAACCACCCGGGCCAGCGCGAGAGCAAAAACCTAGACCAACACAGCCGCCGCATGCGGAGACTTGGATCGATCGGGACGACTCTCCGAGAGAAAGAAAGAGGCACGATGGGTGGGAGATCGATGATGTGGCGGATCACTACAGACGGACGATGTTCCCGCTCGGGCCCTCCGTGGAGTTTCAAACGAAACCCAAAAGCACCCGGGCCAGCGCGAGAGCAAAAACCTAGACCAACACAGCCGCCGCATGCGGAGACTTGGATCGATCGGGACGACTCTCCGAGAGAAAGAAAGAGGCACGATGGGTGGGAGATCGATGATGTGGCGGATCACTACAGACGGACGGATGTTCCCGCTCGGGCCCTCCGTGGAGTTTCAAACGAAACCCAAAACCACCCGGGCCAGCGCGAGAGCAAAAACCTAGACCAACACAGCCGCCGCATGCGGAGACTTGGATCGATCGGGACGACTCTCCGAGAGAAAGAAAGAGACACGATGGGTGGGAGATCGATGATGTGGCGGATCCCTACCGACGGACGGATGTTCCCGCTCGGGCCCTCCGTGGAGTTTCAAAAGAAACCCGAAACCACCCGGGCCAGCGCGAGAGCAAAAACCTAGACCCACACAGCCGCCGCATGCGGAGACTTGGATCGATCGGGACGACTCTCCGAGAGAAAGAAAGAGACACGATGGGTGGGAGATCGATGATGTGGCGGATCACTACAGACGGACGGATGTTCCCGCTCGGGCCCTCCGTGGAGTTTCAAACGAAACCCGAAACCACCCGGGCCAGCGCGAGAGCAAAAACCTAGACCAACACAGCCGCCGCATGCGGAGACTTGGATCGATCGGGACGACTCTCCGAGAGAAAGAAAGAGACACGATGGGTGGGAGATCGATGATGTGGCGGATCCCTACAGACGGACGGATGTTCCCGCTCGGGCCCTCCGTGGAGTTTCAAAAGAAACCCGAAACCACCCGGGCCAGCGTGAGAGCAAAAACCTAGACCCTCACAGCCGCCGCATGCGGAGACTTGGATCGATCGGGACGACTCTCCGAGAGAAAGAAAGAGACACGATGGGTGGGAGATCGATGATGTGGCGGATCACTACAGACGGACGGATGTTCCCGCTCGGGCCCTCCGTGGAGTTTCAAACGAAACCCATAACCACCCGGGCCAGCGCGAGAGCAAAAACCTAGACCAACACAGCCGCCGCATGCGGAGACTTGGATCGATCGGGACGACTTTCCGAGAGAAAGAAAGAGACACGATGGGTGGGAGATCGATGATGTGGCGGATCACTACAGACGGACGGATGTTCCCGCTCGGGCCCTCCGTGGAGTTTCAAACGAAACCCATAACCACCCGGGCCAGCGCGAGAGCAAAAACCTAGACCAACACAGCCGCCGCATGCGGAGACTTGGATCGATCGGGACGACTCTGCGAGATAAAGAAAGAGACACGATGGGTGGGAGATCGATGATGTGGCGGATCACTACAGACGGACGGATGTTCCCGCTCGGGCCCTCCGTGGAGTTTCAAACGAAACCCATAACCACCCGGGCCAGTGCGATTGCAAAAACCTAGACCAACACAGCCGCCGCATGCGGAGACTTGGATCGATCGGGACGACTCTGCGAGAGAAACAAAGAGACACGATGGGTGGGAGATCGATGATGTGGCGGATCACTACACACGGACGGATGTTCCCGCTCGGGCCCTCCGTGGAGTTTCAAACGAAACCCAAAACCACCCGGGCCAGCGCGAGAGCAAAAACCTAGACCAACACATGCGGAGACTTGGATCGATCGGGACGACTCTCCGAGAGAAAGAAAGAGACACGATGGGTGGGAGATCGATGATGTGGCAGATCACTACAGACGGACGGATGTTCCCGCTCGGGCCCTCCGTGGAGTTTCAAACGAAACCCAAAACCACCCGGGCCAGCGCGAGAGCAAAAACCTAGACCAACACAGCCGCCGCATGCGGAGACTTGGATCGATCGGGACGACTCTCAGAGAGAAAGAAAGAGACACGATGGGTGGGAGATCGATGGTGTGGCGGATCACTACAGACGGACGAATGTTCCCGCTCGGGCCCTCCGTGGAGTTTCGAACGAAAATCAAAACCATCCGGGCCAGCGCGAGAGCAAAAACCTAGACCAACACAGCCGCCGCATGCGGAGACTTGGATCGATCGGGACGACTCTCCGAGAGAAAGAAAGAGACACGATGGGTGGGAGATCGATGATGTGGCGGATCACTACAGACGGACGGATGTTCCCGCTCGGGCCCTCCGTGGAGTTTCAAACGAAACCCATAACCACCCGGGCCAGCGCGAGAGCAAAAACCTAGACCAACACAGCCGCCGCATGCGGAGACTTGGATCGATCGGGACGAATCTCTGAGAGAAAGAAAGAGACACGATGGGTGGGAGATCGATGGTGTGGCGGATCACTACAGACGGACGGATGTTCCCGCTCGGGCCCTCCGTGGAGTTTCAAACGAAACCCAAAACCACCCGGGCCAGCGCGAGAGCAAAAACCTAGACCAACACAGGCGGAGACTTGGATCGATCGGGACGACTCTCCGAGAGAAAGAAAGAGACACGATGGGTGGGAGATCGATGATGTGGCGGATCACTACAGACGGACGGATGTTCCCGCTCGGGCCCTCCATGGAGTTTCAAACGAAACCCATAACCACCCGGGCCAGCGCGAGATCAAAAACCTAGACCAACACAGCCGGCACATGCGGAGACTTGGATCGATCGGGACGAATCTCCGAGAGAAAGAAAGAGACACGATGGGTGGGAGATCGATGGTGTGGCGGATCACTACAGACGGACGGATGTTCCCGCTCGGGCCCTCCGTGGAGTTTCAAACGAAACCCAAAACCACCCGGGCCAGCGCGAGAGCAAAAACCTAGACCAACACAGGCGGAGACTTGGATCGATCGGGACGACTCTCCGAGAGAAAGAAAGAGACACGATGGGTGGGAGAACGATGATGTGGCGGATCACTACAGACGGACGGATGTTCCTGCTCGGGCCCTCCGTGGAGTTTCAAACGAAACCCAAAACCACCCGGGCCAGCGCGAGAGCAAAAACCTAGACCAACACAGCCACCGCATGCGGAGACTTGGATCGATCGGGACGACTCTCCGAGAGAAAGAAAGAGGCACGATGGGTGGGAGATCGATGATGTGGCGGATCACTACAGACGGACGGATGTTCCCGCTCGGGCCCTCCGTGGAGTTTCAAACGAAACCCAAAACCACCCGGGCCAGCGCGAGAGCAAAAACGTAGACCAACACAGCCGCCGCATGTGGAGACTTGGATCGATCGGGACGACTCTCCGAGAGAAAGAAAGAGGCACGATGGGTGGGAGATCGATGATGTGGCGGATCACTACAGACGGACGGATGTTCCCGCTCGGGCCCTCCGTGGAGTTTCAAACGAAACCCAAAACCACCCGGGCCAGCGCGAGAGCAAAAACCTAGACCAACACAGCCGCCGCATGCGGAGACTCGGATCGATCGGGACGACTCTCCGAGAATAAGAAAGAGACACGATGGGTGGGAGATCGATGATGTGGCGGATCACTACACACGGACGGATGTTCCCGCTCGGGCCCTCCGTGGAGTTTCAAATGAAACCCAAAACCACCCGGGCCAGCGCGAGAGCAAAAACCTAGACCAACACAGCCGCCGCATGCGGAGACTTGGATCGATCGGGACGACTCTCCGAGAGAAAGAAAGAGGCACGATGGGTGGGAGATCGATGATGTGGCGGATCACTACAGACGGACGGATGTTCCCGCTCGGGCCCTCCGTGGAGTTTCAAACGAAACCCAAAAGCACCCGGGCCAGCGCGAGAGCAAAAACCTAGACCAACACAGCCGCCGCATGCGGAGACTTGGATCGATCGGGACGACTCTCCGAGAGAAAGAAAGAGGCACGATGGGTGGGAGATCGATGATGTGGCGTATCACTACAGACGGACGGATGTTCCCGCTCGGGCCCTCCGTGGAGTTTCAAACGAAACCCAAAACCACCCGGGCCAGCGCGAGAGCAAAAACCTAGACCAACACAGCCGCCGCATGCGGAGACTTGGATCGATCGGGACGACTCTCCGAGAGAAAGAAAGAGGCACGATGGGTGGGAGATCGATGATGTGGCGGATCACTACAGACGGACGGATGTTCCCGCTCGGGCCCTCCGTGGAGTTTCAAACGAAACCCAAAACCATCCGGGCCAGCGCGAGAGCAAAAACCTAGACCAACACAGCCGCCGCATGCGGAGACTTGGATCGATCGGGACGACTCTCCGAGAGAAAGAAAGAGACACGATGGGTGGGAGATTGATGATGTGGCGGATCACTACAGACGGACGGATGTTCCCGCTCGGGCCCTCCGTGGAGTTTCAAACGAAACCCATAACCACCCGGGCCAGCGCGAGAGCAAAAACCTAGACCAACACAGCCGCCGCATGCGGAGACTTGGATCGATCGGGACGAATCTCCGAGAGAAAGAAAGAGACACGATGGGTGGGAGATCGATGGTGTGGCGGATCACTACAGACGGACGGATGTTCCCGCTCGGGCCCTCCGTGGAGTTTCAAACGAAACCCAAAACCACCCGGGCCAGCGCGAGAGCAAAAACCTAGACCAACACAGGCGGAGACTTGGATCGATCGGGACGACTCTCCGAGAGAAAGAAAGAGACACGATGGGTGGGAGATCGATGATGTGGCGGATCACTACAGACGGACGGATGTTCCCGCTCGGGCCCTCCATGGAGTTTCAAACGAAACCCATAACCACCCGGGCCAGCGCGAGATCAAAAACCTAGACCAACACAGCCGCCACATGCGGAGACTTGGATCGATCGGGACGAATCTCCGAGAGAAAGAAAGAGACACGATGGGTGGGAGATCGATGGTGTGGCGGATCACTACAGACGGACGGATGTTCCCGCTCGGGCCCTCCGTGGAGTTTCAAACGAAACCCAAAACCACCAGGGCCAGCGCGAGAGCAAAAACCTAGACCAACACAGGCGGAGACTTGGATCGATCGGGACGACTCTCCGAGAGAAAGAAAGAGACACGATGGGTGGGAGAACGATGATGTGGCGGATCACTACAGACGGACGGATGTTCCTGCTCGGGCCCTCCGTGGAGTTTCAAACGAAACCCAAAACCACCCGGGCCAGCGCGAGAGCAAAAACCTAGACCAACACAGCCACCGCATGCGGAGACTTGGATCGATCGGGACGACTCTCCGAGAGAAAGAAAGAGGCACGATGGGTGGGAGATCGATGATGTGGCGGATCACTACAGACGGACGGATGTTCCCGCTCGGGCCCTCCGTGGAGTTTCAAACGAAACCCAAAACCACCCGGGCCAGCGCGAGAGCAAAAACGTAGACCAACACAGCCGCCGCATGTGGAGACTTGGATCGATCGGGACGACTCTCCGAGAGAAAGAAAGAGGCACGATGGGTGGGAGATCGATGATGTGGCGGATCACTACAGACGGACGGATGTTCCCGCTCGGGCCCTCCGTGGAGTTTCAAACGAAACCCAAAACCACCCGGGCCAGCGCGAGAGCAAAAACCTAGACCAACACAGCCGCCGCATGCGGAGACTCGGATCGATCGGGACGACTCTCCGAGAATAAGAAAGAGACACGATGGGTGGGAGATCGATGATGTGGCGGATCACTACACACGGACGGATGTTCCCGCTCGGGCCCTCCGTGGAGTTTCAAATGAAACCCAAAACCACCCGGGCCAGCGCGAGAGCCAAAACCTAGACCAACACAGCCGCCGCATGCGGAGACTTGGATCGATCGGGACGACTCTCCGAGAGAAAGAAAGAGGCACGATGGGTGGGAGATCGATGATGTGGCGGATCACTACAGACGGACGGATGTTCCCGCTCGGGCCCTCCGTGGAGTTTCAAACGAAACCCAAAAGCACCCGGGCCAGCGCGAGAGCAAAAACCTAGACCAACACAGCCGCCGCATGCGGAGACTTGGATCGATCGGGACGACTCTCCAAGAGAAAGAAAGAGGCACGATGGGTGGGAGATCGATGATGTGGCGGATCACTACAGACGGACGGATGTTCCCGCTCGGGCCCTCCGTGGAGTTTCAAACGAAACCCAAAACCACCCGGGCCAGCGCGAGAGCAAAAACCTAGACCAACACAGCCGCCGCATGCGGAGACTTGGATCGATCGGGACGACTCTCCGAGAGAAAGAAAGAGACACGATGGGTGGGAGATCGATGATGTGGCGGATCCCTACAGACGGACGGATGTTCCCGCTCGGGCCCTCCGTGGAGTTTCAAAAGAAACCCGAAACCACCCGGGCCAGCGCGAGAGCAAAAACCTAGACCCACACAGCCGCCGCATGCGGAGACTTGGATCGATCGGGACGACTCTCCGAGAGAAAGAAAGAGACACGATGGGTGGGAGATCGATGATGTGGCGGATCACTACAGACGGACGGATGTTCCCGCTCGGGCCCTCCGTGGAGTTTCAAACGAAACCCGAAACCACCCGTGCCAGCGCGAGAGCAAAAACCTAGACCAACACAGCCGCCGCATGCGGAGACTTGGATCGATCGGGACGACTCTCCGAGAGAAAGAAAGAGACACGATGGGTGGGAGATCGATGATGTGGCGGATCCCTACAGACGGACGGATGTTCCCGCTCGGGCCCTCCGTGGAGTTTCAAAAGAAACCCGAAACCACCCGGGCCAGCGCGAGAGCAAAAACCTAGACCCACACAGCCGCCGCATGCGGAGACTTGGATCGATCGGGACGACTCTCCGAGAGAAAGAAAGAGACACGATGGGTGGGAGATCGATGATGTGGCGGATCACTACAGACGGACGGATGTTCCCGCTCGGGCCCTCCGTGGAGTTTCAAACGAAACCCATAACCACCCGGGCCAGCGCGAGAGCAAAAACCTAGACCAACACAGCCGCCGCATGCGGAGACTTGGATCGATCGGGACGACTTTCCGAGAGAAAGAAAGAGACACGATGGGTGGGAGATCGATGATGTGGCGGATCACTACAGACGGACGGATGTTCCCGCTCGGGCCCTCCGTGGAGTTTCAAACGAAACCCATAACCACCCTGGCCAGCGCGAGAGCAAAAACCTAGACCAACACAGCCGCCGCATGCGGAGACTTGGATCGATCGGGACGACTCTGCGAGAGAAAGAAAGAGACACGATGGGTGGGAGATCGATGATGTGGCGGATCACTACAGACGGATGGATGTTCCCGCTCGGGCCCTCCGTGGAGTTTCAAACGAAACCCATAACCACCCGGGCCAGTGCGATTGCAAAAACCTAGACCAACACAGCCGCCGCATGCGGAGACTTGGATCGATCGGGACGACTCTGCGAGAGAAACAAAGAGACACGATGGGTGGGAGATCGATGATGTGGCGGATCACTACACACGGACGGATGTTCCCGCTCGGGCCCTCCGTGGAGTTTCAAACGAAACCCAAAACCACCCGGGCCAGCGCGAGAGCAAAAACCTAGACCAACACATGCGGAGACTTGGATCGATCGGGACGACTCTCCGAGAGAAAGAAAGAGACACGATGGGTGGGAGATCGATGATGTGGCAGATCACTACAGACGGACGGATGTTCCCGCTCGGGCCCTCCGTGGAGTTTCAAACGAAACCCAAAACCACCCGGGCCAGCGCGAGAGCAAAAACCTAGACCAACACAGCCGCCGCATGCGGAGACTTGGATCGATCGGAACGACTCTCAGAGAGAAAGAAAGAGACACGATGGGTGGGAGATCGATGATGTGGCGGATCACTACAGACGGACGGATGTTCCCGCTCGGGCCCTCCGTGGAGTTTCAAACGAAACGCATAACCACCCGGGCCAGCGCGAGAGCAAAAACCTAGACCAACACAGCCGCCGCATGCGGAGACTTGGATCGATCGGGACGACTCTCCGAGAGAAAGAAAGAGACACGATGGGTGGGAGATCGATGGTGTGGTGGATCACTACAGACGGACGGATGTTCCCGCTCGGGCCCTCCGTGGAGTTTCAAACGAAACCCAAAACCACCCGGGCCAGCGCGAGAGCAAAAACCTAGACCAACACAGCCGCCACATGCGGAGAATTGGATCGATCGGGACGACTCTCCGAGAGAAAGAAAGAGACACGATGGGTGGGAGATCGATGGTGTGGCGGATCACTACAGACGGACGAATGTTCCCGCTCGGGCCCTCCGTGGAGTTTCAAACGAAACCCAAAACCACCCGGGCCAGCGCGAGAGCAAAAACCTAGACCAACACAGCCGCCGCATGCGGAGACTTGGATCGATCGGGACGACTCTCCGAGAGAAAGAAAGAGACACGATGGGTGGGAGATCGATGATGTGGCGGATCACTACAGACGGACGGATGTTCCCGCTCGGGCCCTCCGTGGTGTTTCAAACGAAACCCATAACCACCCGGGCCAGCGCGAGAGCAAAAACCTAGACCAACACAGCCGCCGCATGCGGAGACTTGGATCGATCGGGACGAATCTCCGAGAGAAAGAAAGAGACACGATGGGTGGGAGATCGATGGTGTGGCGGATCACTACAGACGGACGGATGTTCCCGCTCGGGCCCTCCGTGGAGTTTCAAACGAAACCCAAAACCACCCGGGCCAGCGCGAGAGCAAAAACCTAGACCAACACAGGCGGAGACTTGGATCGATCGGGACGACTCTCCGAGAGAAAGAAAGAGACACGATGGGTGGGAGATCGATGATGTGGCGGATCACTACAGACGGACGGATGTTCCCGCTCGGGCCCTCCATGGAGTTTCAAACGAAACCCATAACCACCCGGGCCAGCGCGAGATCAAAAACCTAGACCAACACAGCCGCCACATGCGGAGACTTGGATCGATCGGGACGAATCTCCGAGAGAAAGAAAGAGACACGATGGGTGGGAGATCGATGGTGTGGCGGATCACTACAGACGGACGGATGTTCCCGCTCGGGCCCTCCGTGGAGTTTCAAACGAAACCCAAAACCACCCGGGCCAGCGCGAGAGCAAAAACCTAGACCAACACAGGCGGAGACTTGGATCGATCGGGACGACTCTCCGAGAGAAAGAAAGAGACACGATGGGTGGGAGATCGATGATGTGGCGGATCACTACAGACGGACGGATGTTCCTGCTCGGGCCCTCCGTGGAGTTTCAAACGAAACCCATAACCACCCGGGCCAGCGCGAGATCAAAAACCTAGACCAACACAGCCGCCACATGCGGAGACTTGGATCGATCGGGACGACTCTCCGAGAGAAAGAAAGAGACACGATGGGTGGGAGATCGATGATGTGGCGGATCACTATAGACGGACGGATGTTCCCGCTCGGGCCCTCCCTGGAGTTTCAAACGAAACCCATAACCACCCGGGCCAGCGCGAGAGCAAAAACCTAGACCAACACAGCCACCGCATGCGGAGACTTGGATCGATCGGGACGACTCTCCGAGAGAAAGAAAGAGACACAATGGGTGGGAGATCGATGATGTGGCGGATCACTACAGACGGACGGATGTTCCCGCTCGGGCCCTCCTCGGAGTTTCAAACGAAACCCAAAACCACCCGGGCCAGCGCGAGAGCAAAAACCTAGACCAACACAGCCGCCGCATGCGGAGACTTGGATCGATCGGGACGACTCTCCGAGAGAAAGAAAGAGACACGATGGGTGGGAGATCGATGATGTGGCGGATCACTACAGACGGACGGATGTTCCCGCTCGGGCCCTCCGTGGAGTTTCAAACGAAACCCATAACCACCTGGGCCAGCGCGAGAGCAAAAACCTAGACCAACACAGACGCCGCATGCGGAGACTTGGATCGATCGGGACGACTCTCCGAGAGAAAGAAAGAGACACGATGGGTGGGAGATCGATGGTGTGGCGGATCACTACAGACGGACGAATGTTCCCGCTCGGGCCCTCCGTGGAGTTTCAAACGAAACCCAAAACCACCCGGGCCAGCGCGAGAGCAAAAACCTAGACCAACACAGCCGCCGCATGCGGAGACTTGGATCGATCGGGACGACTCTCCGAGAGAAAGAAAGAGACACGATGGGTGGGAGATCGATGATGTGGCGGATCACTACAGACGGACGGATGTTCCCGCTCGGGCCCTCCGTGGAGTTTCAAACGAAACCCATAACCACCCGGGCCAGCGCGAGAGCAAAAACCTAGAACAACACAGCCGCCGCATGCGGAGACTTGGATCGATCGGGACGAATCTCCGAGAGAAAGAAAGAGACACGATGGGTGGGAGATCGATGGTGTGGTGGATCACTACAGACGGACGGATGTTCCCGCTCGGGCCCTCCGTGGAGTTTCAAACGAAACCCAAAACCACCCGGGCCAGCGCGAGAGCAAAAACCTAGACCAACACAGGCGGAGACTTGGATCGATCGGGACGACTCTCCGAGAGAAAGAAAGAGACACGATGGGTGGGAGATCGATGATGTGGCGGATCACTACAGACGGACGGATGTTCCCGCTCGGGCCCTCCGTGGAGTTTCAAACGAAACCCATAACCACCCGGGCCAGCGCGAGATCAAAAACCTAGACCAACACAGCCGCCACATGCGGAGACTTGGATCGATCGGGACGACTCTCCGAGAGAAAGAAAGAGACACGATGGGTGGGAGATCGATGATGTGGCGGATCACTATAGACGGACGGATGTTCCCGCTCGGGCCCTCCCTGGAGTTTCAAACGAAACCCATAACCACCCGGGCCAGCGCGAGAGCAAAAACCTAGACCAACACAGCCACCGCATGCGGAGACTTGGATCGATCGGGACGACTCTCCGAGAGAAAGAAAGAGACACAATGGGTGGGAGATCGATGATGTGGCGGATCACTACAGACGGACGGATGTTCCCGCTCGGGCCCTCCGTGGACTTTCAAACGAAACCCAAAACCACCCGGGCCAGCGCGAGAGCAAAAACCTAGACCAACACAGCCGCCGCATGCGGAGACTTGGATCGATCGGGACGACTCTCCGAGAGAAAGAAAGAGACACGATGGGTGGGAGATCGATGATGTGGCGGATCACTACAGACGGACGGATGTTCCCGCTCGGGCCCTCCGTGGAGTTTCAAACGAAACCCATAACCACCCGGGCCAGCGCGAGAGCAAAAACCTAGACCAACACAGCCGCCGCATGCGGAGACTTGGATCGATCGGGACGACTCTCCGAGAGAAAGAAAGAGACACGATGGGTGGGAGATCGATGGTGTGGCGGATCACTACAGACGGATGAATGTTCCCGCTCGGGCCCTCCGTGGAGTTTCAAACGAAACCCAAAACCACACGGGCCAGTGCGAGAGCAAAAACCTAGACCAACACAGCCACCGCATGCGGAGACTTGGATCGATCGGGACGACTCTCCGAGAGAAAGAAAGAGACACGATGGGTGGGAGATCGATGATGTGGCGGATCACTACAGACGGACGGATGTTCCCGCTCGGGCCCTCCGTGGAGTTTCAAACCAAACCCAAAACCACCCGGGCCAGCGCGAGAGCAAAAACATAGACCAACACAGCCGACGCATGCGGAGACTTGGATCGATCGGGACGACTCTCCGAGAGAAAGAAAGAGACACGATGGGTGGGAGATCGATGATGTGGCGGATCACTACAGACGGACGGATGTTCCCGCTCGGGCCCTCCGTGGAATTTCAAACGAAACCCAAAACCACCCGGGCCAACGCGAGAGCAAAAACCTAGACCAACACAGCCGCCGCATGCGGAGACTTGGATCGATCGGGACGACTCTCCGAGAGAAAGAAAGAGACACGATGGGTGGGAGATCGATGATGTGGCGGATCACTACAGACGGACGGACGTTCCCGCTCGGGCCCTCCGTGGAGTTTCAAACGAAACCCAAAACCACCCGGGCCAGCGCGAGAGCAAAAACCTAGACCAACACAGCCGCCGCATGCGGAGACTTGGATCGATCGGGACGACTCTCCGAGAGAAAGAAAGAGGCACGATGGGTGGGAGATCGATGATGTGGCGGATCACTACAGACGGACGGATGTTCCCGCTCGGGCCCTCCGTGGAGTTTCAAACGAAACCCAAAACCACCCGGGCCAGCGCGAGAGCAAAAACCTAGACCAACACGGCCGCCGCATGCGGTGACTTGGATCGATCGGGACGACTCTCCGAGAGAAAGAAAGAGACACGATGGGTGGGAGATCGATGATGTGGCGGATCACTACAGACGGACGGATGTTCCCGCTCGGGCCCTCCGTGGAGTTTCAAACGAAACCCATAACCACCCGGGCCAGCGCGAGAGCAAAAACCTAGACCAACAAGGCCGCCGCATGCGGAGACTTGGATGGATCGGGACGACTCTCCGAGAGAAAGAAAGAGACATGATGGGTGGGAGATCGATGGTGTGGCGGATCACTACAGACGGACGGATGTTCCCGCTCGGGCCCTCCGTGGAGTTTCAAACGAAACCCAAAACCACCCGGGCCAACGCGAGAGCAAAAACCTAGACCAACACAGCCGCCGCATGCGGAGACTTGGATCGATCGGGACGACTCTCCAAGAGAAAGAAAGAGACACGATGGGTGGGAGATCGATGATGTGGCGGATCACTACAGACGGACGGATGTTCCCGCTCGGGCCCTCCGTGGAGTTTCAAACGAAACCCATAACCACCCGGGCAAGCGCGAGAGCAAAAACCTAGACCAACACAGCCGCCGCATGCGGAGACTTGGATCGATCGGGACGACTCTCCGAGAGAAAGAAAGAGACACGATGGGTGGGAGATCGATGGTGTGGCGGATCACTACAGACGGACGAATGTTCCCGCTCGGGCCCTCCGTGGAGTTTCAAACGAAACCCAAAACCACCCAGGCCAGCGCGAGAGCAAAAACCTAGACCAACACAGCCACCGCATGCGGAGACTTGGATCGATCGGGACGACTCTCCGAGAGAAAGAAAGAGACACGATGGGTGGGACATCGATGATGTGGCGGATCACTACAGACGGACGGATGTTCCCGCTCGGGCCCTCCGTGGAGTTTCAAACCAAACCCAAAACCACCCGGGCCAGCGCGAGAGCAAAAACCTAGACCAACACAGCCGACGCATGCGGAGACTTGGATCGATCGGGACGACTCTCCGAGAGAAAGAAAGAGACACGATGGGTGGGAGATCGATGATGTGGCGGATCACTACAGACGGACGGATGTTCCCGCTCGGGCCCTCCGTGGAGTTTCAAACCAAACCCAAAACCACCCGGGCCAGCGCGAGAGCAAAAACCTAGACCAACACAGCCGCCGCATGCGGAGACTTGGATCGATCGGGACGACTCTCCGAGAGAAAGAAAGAGGCACGATGGGTGGGAGATCGATGATGTGGCGGATCACTACAGACGGACGGATGTTCCCGCTCGGGCCCTCCGTGGAGTTTCAAACGAAACCCAAAACCACCCGGGCCAGCGCGAGAGCAAAAACCTAGACCAACACGGCCGCCGCATGCGGAGACTTGGATCGATCGGGACGACTCTCCGAGAGAAAGAAAGAGACACGATGGGTGGGAGATCGATGATGTGGCGGATCACTACAGACGGACGGATGTTCCCGCTCGGGCCCTCCGTGGAGTTTCAAACGAAACCCATAACCACCCGGGCCAGCGCGAGAGCAAAAACCTAGACCAACAAGGCCGCCGCATGCGGAGACTTGGATTGATCGGGACGACTCTCCGAGAGAAAGAAAGAGACACGATGGGTGGGAGATCGATGGTGTGGCGGATCACTACAGACGGACGGATGTTCCCGCTCGGGCCCTCCGTGGAGTTTCAAACGAAACCCAAAACCACCCGGGCCAGCGCGAGATCAAAAACCTAGACCAACACAGCCGCCGCATGCGGAGACTTGGATCGATCGGGACGACTCTCCGAGAGAAAGAAAGAGACACGATGGGTGGGAGATCGATGATGTGGCGGATCACTATAGACGGACGGATGTTCCCGCTCGGGCCCTCCGTGGAGTTTCAAACGAAACCCATAACCACCTGGGCCAGCGTGAGATCAAAAACCTAGACCAACACAGCCGCCGCATGCGGAGACTTGGATCGATCGGGACGACTCTCCGAGAGAAAGAAAGAGACACGATGGGTGGGAGATCGATGATGTGGCGGATCACTATAGACGGACGGATGTTCCCGGTCGGGCCCTCCCTGGAGTTTCAAACGAAACCCATAACCACCCGGGCCAGCGCGAGAGCAAAAAGCTAGACCAACACAGCCGCCGCATGCGGAGACTTGGATCGATCGGGACGATTCTCCGAGAGAAAGAAAGAGACACAATGGGTGGGAGATCGATGATGTGGCGGATCACTACAGACGGACGGATGTTCCCGCTCGGGCCCTCCGTGGAGTTTCAAACGAAACCCAAAACCACCCGGGCCAGCGCGAGAGCAAAAACCTAGAGCAACACAGCCGCCGCATGCGAAGACTTGGATCGATCGGGACGACTCTCCAAGAGAAAGAAAGAGACACGATGGGTGGGAGATCGATGATGTGGCGGATCACTACAGACGGACGGATGTTCCCGCTCGGGCCCTCCGTGGAGTTTCAAACGAAACCCATAACCACCCGGGCCAGCGCGAGAGCAAAAACCTAGACCAACACAGCCGCCGCATGCGGAGACTTGGATCGATCGGGACAACTCTCCGAGAGAAAGAAAGAGACACGATAGGTGGGAGATCGATGGTGTGGCGGATCACTACAGACGGACGAATGTTCCCGCTCGGGTCCTCCGTGGAGTTTCAAACGAAAGCCAAAACCACCCGGGCTAGCACGAGAGCAAAAACCTAGACCAACACAGCCGCCGCATGCGGAGACTTGGATCGATCGGGACGACTCTTCGAGAGAAAGAAAGAGACACGATGGGTGGGAGATCGATGATGTGGCGGATCACTACAGACGGACGGATGTTCCCGCTCGGGCCCTCCGTGGAGTTTCAAACAAAACCCAAAGCCACCCGGGCCAGCGCGAGAGCAAAAACCTAGACCAACACAGCCGCCGCATGCGGAGACTTGGATCGATCGGGACGACTCTCCGAGAGAAAGAAAGAGACACGATGCGTGGGAGATCGATGATGTGGCGGATCACTATAGACGGACGGATGTTCCCGCTCGGGCCCTCCCTGGAGTTTCAAACGAAACCCATAACCACCCGGGGCAGCGCGAGAGCAAAAACCTAGACCAACAAAGCCGCCGCATGCGGAGACTTGGATCGATCGGGACGACTCTTCGAGAGAAAGAAAGAGACACGATGGGTGGGAGATCGATGATGTGGCGGATCACTACAGATGGACGGATGTTCCCGCTCGGGCCCTCCGTGGAGTTTCAAACGAAACCCAAAACCACCCCGGCCAGCGCGAGAGCAAACACCTAGACCAACACAGCCGCCGCATGCGGAGACTTGGATCGATCGGGACGACTCTCCGAGAGAAAGAAAGAGACACGATGGGTGGGAGATCGATGGTGTGGCGGATCACTACAGACGGACGGATGTTCCCGCTCGGGCCATCCGTGGAGTTTCAACCGAAACCTAAAACCACCCGGGCCAGCGCGAGAGCAAAAACATAGACCAACACAGCCGCCGCATGCGGAGACTTGGATCGATCGGGACGACTCTCCGAGAGAAAGAAAGAGACACGATGGGTGGGAGATCGATGATGTGGCGGATCACTACAGACGGACGGATGTTCCCGCTCGGGCCCTCCGTGGAGTTTCAAACGAAACCCAAAACCACCCGGGCCAGCGCGAGAGCAAAAACCTAGACCAACACAGCCGCCGCATGCGGAGACTTGGATCGATCGGGACGACTCTCCGAGAGAAAGAAAGAGACACGATGGGTGGGAGATCGATGATGTGGCGGATAACTACAGACGGACGGATGTTCCCGCTCGGGCCCTCCGTGGAGTTTCAAACGAAACCCAAAACTACTCGGGCCAGCGCGAGAGCAAAAACCTAGACCAACACAGCCGCCGCATGCGGAGACTTGGATCGATCGGGACGACTCTCCGAGAGAAAGAAAGAGACACGATGGGTGGGAGATCGATGATGTGGCGGATCAATACAGACGGACGGATGTTCCCGCTCGGGCCCTCCGTGGAGTTTCAAACGAAACCCATAACCACCCGGGCCAGCGCGAGAGCAAAAACCTAGACCAACACAGCCACCGCATGCGGAGACTTGGATCGATCGGGACGACTCTCCGAGAGAAAGAAAGAGACACGATGGGTGGGAGATCGATGATGTGGCGGATCACTACAGACGGACGGATGTTCCCGCTCGGGCCCTCCGTGGAGTTTCAAACGAAACCCAAAACCACCCGGGCCAGCGCGAGAGCAAAACCTAGACCAACACAGCCGCCGCATGCGGAGACTTGGATCGATCGGGATGACTCTCCGAGAGAAAGAAAGAGACACGATGGGTGGGAGATCGATGATGTGGCGGATCACTACAGACAGACGGATGTTCCCGCTCGGGCCCTCCGTGGAGTTTCAAACGAAACCCATAACCACCCGGGCCAGCGCGAGAGCAAAAACCTAGACCAACACAGCTGCCGCATGCGGAGACTTGGATCGATCGGGATGACTCTCCGAGCGAAAGAAAGAGACACGATGGGTGGGAGATCGATGATGTGGCGGATCACTACAGACGGACGGATGTTCCCGCTCGGGCCCTCCGTGGAGTTTCAAACGAAACCCATAACCACCCGGGCCAGCGCGAGAGCAAAAACCTAGACCAACACAGCCGCCGCAGGCGGAGACTTGGATCGATCGGGACGACTCTCCGAGAGAAAGAAAGAGACACGATGGGTGGGAGATCGATGGTGTGGCGGATCACTACAGACGGACGGATGTTCCCGCTCGGGCCCTCCGTGGAGTTTCAAACGAAACCCAAAACCAACCGGGCCAGCGCGAGAGAAAAAACCTAGACCAACACAGCCGCCGCATGCGGAGACTAGGATCGATCGAGACGACTCTCCGAGAGAAAGAAAGAGACACGATGGGTGGGAGATCGATGATGTGGCGGATCACTACAGACGGACGGATGTTCCCGCTCGGGCCCTCCGTGGAGTTTCAAACGAAACCCAAAACCACCCGGGCCAGCGCGAGAGCAAAAACCTAGACCAACACAGCCGACGCATGCGGAGTCTTGGATCGATCGGGACGACTCTCCGAGAGAAAGAAAGAGACACGATGGGTGGGAGATCGATGCTGTGGCGGATCACTACAGACGGACGGATGTTCCCGCTCGGGCCCTCCGTGGAGTTTCAAACGAAACCCAAAACCACCCGGGCCAACGCGAGAGCAAAAACCTAGACCAACACAGCCGCCGCATGCGGAGACATGGATCGATCGGGACGACTCTCCGAGAGAAAGAAAGAGACACGATGGGTGGGAGATCGATGATGTGGCGGATCACTACAGACGGACGGATGTTCCCGCTCGGGCCCTCCGTGGAGTTTCAAACGAAACCCAAAACCACCCGGGCCAGCGCGAGAGCAAAAACCTAGACCAACACAGCCGCCGCATGCGGAGACTTGGATCGATCGGGACGACTCTTCGAGAGAAAGAAAGAGACACGATGGGTGGGAGATCGATGATATGGCGGATCACTACAGATGGACGGATGTTCCCGCTCGGGCCCTCCGTGGAGTTTCAAACGAAACCCAAAACCACCCGGGCCAGCGCGAGAGCAAAAACCTAGACCAACACAGCCGCCGCATGCGGAGACTTGGATCGATCGGGACGACTCTCCGAGAGAAAGAAAGAGACACGATGGGTGGGAGATCGATGATGTGGCGGATCACTACACATGGACGGATGTTCCCGCTCGGGCCCTCCGTGGAGTTTCAAACGAAACCCAAAACCACACCGGCCAGCGCGAGAGCAAACACCTAGACCAACACAGCCGCCGCATGCGGAGACTTGGATCGATCGGGACGTCTCTCCGAGAGAAAGAAAGAGACACGATGGGTGGGAGATCGATGGTGTGGCGGATCACTACAGACGGACAGATGTTCCCGCTCGGGCCCTCCGTGGAGTTTCAACCGAAACCTAAAACCACCCGGGCCAGCGCGAGAGCAAAAACCTAGACCAACACAGCCGCCGCATGCGGAGACTTGGATCGATCGGGACGACTCTCCGAGAGAAAGAAAGAGACACGATGGGTGGGAGATCGATGATGTGTCGGATCACTACAGACGGACGGATGTTCCCGCTCGGGCCCTCCGTGGAGTTTCAAACAAAACCCAAAACCACCCGGGCCAGCGCGAGAGCAAAAACCTAGACCAACACAGCCGCCGCATGCGGAGACTTGGATCGATCGGGACGACTCTCCGAGAGAAAGAAAGAGACACGATGGGTGGGAGATCGATGATGTGGCGGATCACTACAGACGGACGGATGTTCCCGCTCGGGCCCTCCGTGGAGTTTCAAACGAAACCCAAAACCACTCGGGCCAGCGCGAGAGCATAAACCTAGACCAACACAGCCGCCGCATGCGGAGACTTGGATCGATCGGGACGACTCTCCGAGAGAAAGAAAGAGACACGATGGGTGGGAGATCGATGATGTGGCGGATCAATACAGACGGACGGATGTTCCCGCTCAGGCCCTCCGTGGAGTTTCAAACGAAACCCATAACCACCCGGGCCAGCGCGAGAGCAAAAACCTAGACCAACACAGCCACCGCATGCGGAGACTTGGATCGATCGGGACGACTCTCCGAGAGAAAGAAAGAGACACGATGGGTGGGAGATCGATGATGTGGCGGATCACTATAGACGGACGGATGTTCCCGCTCGGGCCCTCCGTGGAGTTTCAAACGAAACCCAAAACCACCCGGGCCAGCGCGAGAGCAAAAACCTAGACCAACACAGCCGCCGCATGCGGAGACTTGGATCGATCGGGACGACTCTCCGAGAGAAAGAAAGAGACACGATGGGTGGGAGATCGATGATGTGGCGGATCACTACAGACGGACGGATGTTCCCGCTCGGGCCCTCCGTGGAGTTTCAAACGAAACCCATAACCACCCGGGCCAGCGCGAGAGCAAAAACCTAGACCAACACAGCTGCCGCATGCGGAGACTTGGATCGATCGGGATGACTCTCCGAGCGAAAGAAAGAGACACGATGGGTGGAAGATCGATGATGTGGCGGATCACTACAGACGGACGGATGTTCCCGCTCGGGCCCTCCGTGGAGTTTCAAACGAAACCCATAACCACCCGGGCCAGCGCGAGAGCAAAAACCTAGACCAACACAGCCGCCGCATGCGGAGACTTGGATCGATCGGGACGACTCTCCGAGAGAAAGAAAGCGACACGATGGGTGGGAGATCGATGATGTGGCGGATCACTACAGACGGACGGATGTTCCCGCTCGGGCCCTCCGTGGAGTTTCAAACGAAACACAAAACCACCCGGGCCAGCGCGAGAGCAAAAACCTAGACCAACACAGCCGCCGCATGCGGAGACTAGGATCGATCGAGACGACTCTCCGAGAGAAAGAAAGAGACACGATGGGTGGGAGATCGATGATGTGGCGGATCACTACAGACGGACGGATGTTCCCGCTCGGGCCCTCCGTGGAGTTTCAAACGAAACCCATAACCACCCGGGCCAGCGCGAGAGCAAAAACCTAGACCAACACAGCCGCCGCATGAGGAGACTTGGATCGATCGGGACGACTCTCCGAGAGAAAGAAAGAGACACGATGGGTGGGAGATCGATGATGTGGCGGATCACTACAGACGGACGGATGTTCCCGCTCGGGCCCTCCGTGGAGTTTCAAACGAAACCCAAAACCACCCGGGCCAGCGCGAGAGCAAAAACCTAGACCAACACAGCCGCCGCATGCGGAGACTTGGATCGATCGGGACGACTCTCCGAGAGAAAGAAAGAGACACGATGGGTGGGAGATCGATGATGTGGCGGATCAGTACAGACGGACGGATGTTCCCGCTCGGGCCCTCCGTGGAGTTTCAACCGAAACCTAAAACCACCCGGGCCAGTGCGAGAGCAAAAACCTAGACCAACACAGCCGCCGCATGTGGAGACTTGGATCGATCGGGACGACTCTCCGAGAGAAAGAAAGAGACACGATGGGTGGGAGATCGATGATGTGGCGGATCACTACAGACGGACGGATGTTCCCGCTCGGGCCCTCCGTGGAGTTTCAAACGAAACCCAAAACCACCCGGGCCAGCGCGAGAGCAAAAACTTAGACCAACACAGCCGCCGCATGCGGAGACTTGGATCGATCGGGACGACTCTCCGAGAGAAAGAAAGAGACACGATGGGTGGGAGATCGATGATGTGGCGGATCACTACAGACGGACGGATGTTCCCGCTCGGGCCCTCCGTGGAGTTTCAAACGAAACCCAAAACCACTCGGGCCAGCGCGAGAGCAAAAACCTAGACCAACACAGCCGCCGCATGCGGAGACTTGGATCGATCGGGACGACTCTCCGAGAGAAAGAAAGAGACACGATGGGTGGGAGATCGATGATGTGGCGGATCAATACAGACGGACGGATGTTCCCGCTCGGGCCCTCCGTGGAGTTTCAAACGAAACCCATAACCACCCGGGCCAGCGCGAGAGCAAAAACCTAGACCAACACAGCCACCGCATGCGGAGACTTGGATCGATCGGGACGACTCTCCGAGAGAAAGAAAGAGACACGATGGGTGGGAGATCGATGATGTGGCGGATCACTACAGACGGACGGATGTTCCCGCTCGGGCCCTCCGTGGAGTTTCAAACGAAACCCACAACCACCCGGGCTAGCGCGAGAGCAAAAACCTAGACCAACACAGCCGCCGCATGCGGAGACTTGGATCGATCGGGACGACTCTCCGAGAGAAAGAAAGAGACACGATGGGTGGGAGATCGATGATGTGGCGGATCACTACAGACGGACGGATGTTCCCGCTCGGGCCCTCCGTGGAGTTTCAAACGAAACCCATAACCACCCGGGCCAGCGCGAGAGCAAAAACCTAGACCAACACAGCTGCCGCATGCGGAGACTTGGATCGATCGGGACGACTCTCCAAGCGAAAGAAAGAGACACGATGGGTGGGAGATCGATGATGTGGCGGATCACTACAGACGGACGGATGTTCCCGCTCGGGCCCTCCGTGGAGTTTCAAACGAAACCCATAACCACCCGGGCCAGCGCGAGAGCAAAAACCTAGACCAACACAGCCGCCGCATGCGGAGACTTGGATCGATCGGGACGACTCTCCGAGAGAAAGAAAGAGACACGATGGTTGGAGATCGATGGTGTGGCGGATCACTACGGACGGACGGATGTTCCCGCTCGGGCCCTCCGTGGAGTTTCAAACGAAACCCAAAACCACCCGGGCCAGCGCGAGAGCAAAAACCTAGACCAACACAGCCGCCGCATGCGGAGACTAGGATCGATCGAGACGACTCTCCGAGAGAAAGAAAGAGACACGATGGGTGGGAGATCGATGATGTGGCGGATCACTACAGACGGACGGATGTTCCCGCTCGGGCCCTCCGTGGAGTTTCAAACGAAACCCATAACCACCCGGGCCAGCGCGAGAGCAAAAACCTAGACCAACACAGCCGCCGCATGCGGAGACTTGGATCGATCGGGACGACTCTACGAGAGAAAGAAAGAGACACGATGGGTGGGAGATCGATGATGTGGCGGATCACTACAGACGGACGGATGTTCCCGCTCGGGCCCTCCGTGGAGTTTCAAACGAAACCCATAACCACCCGGGCCAGCGCGAGAGCAAAAACCTAGACCAACACAGCCGCCGCATGCGGAGACTTGGATCGATCGGGACGACTCTCCGAGAGAAAGAAAGAGACATGATGGGTGGGAGATCGATGGTGTGGCGGATCACTACAGACGGACGGATGTTCCCGCTCGGGCCCTCCGTGGAGTTTCAAACGAAACCCAAAACCACCCGGGCCAGCGCGAGAGCAAAAACCTAGACCAACACAGCCGCCGCATGCGGAGACTTGGATCGATCGGGACGACTCTCCGAGAGAAAGAAAGAGACACGATGGGTGGGAGATCGATGATGTGGCGGATCAGTACAGACGGACGGATGTTCCCGCTCGGGCCCTCCGTGGAGTTTCAAACGAAACCCAAAACCACCCGGGCCAGCGCGAGAGCAAAAACCTAGACCAACACAGCCGCCGCATGCGGAGACTTGGATCGATCGGGACGACTCTCCGAGAGAAAGAAAGAGACACGATGGGTGGGAGATCGATGATGTGGCGGATCACTACAGACGGACGGATGTTCCCGCTCGGGCCCTCCGTGGAGTTTCAAACGAAACCCAAAACCACCCGGGCCAGCGCGAGAGCAAAAGCCTAGACCAACACAGCCGCCGCATGCGGAGACTTGGATCGATCGGGACGACTCTCCGAGAGAAAGAAAGAGACACGATGGGTGGGAGATCGATGATGTGGCGGATCAGTACAGACGGACGGATGTTCCCGCTCGGGCCCTCCGTGGAGTTTCAACCGAAACCTAAAACCACCCGGGCCAGTGCGAGAGCAAAAACCTAGACCAACACAGCCGCCGCATGTGGAGACTTGGATCGATCGGGACGACTCTCCGAGAGAAAGAAAGAGACACGATGGGTGGGAGATCGATGATGTGGCGGATCACTACAGACGGACGGATGTTCCCGCTCGGGCCCTCCGTGGAGTTTCAAACGAAACCCAAAACCACCCGGGCCAGCGCGAGAGCAAAAACCTAGACCAACACAGCCGCCGCATGCGGAGACTTGGATCGATCGGGACGACTCTCCGAGAGAAAGAAAGAGACACGATGGGTGGGAGATCGATGATGTGGCGGATCACTACAGACGGACGGATGTTCCCGCTCGGGCCCTCCGTGGAGTTTCAAACGAAACCCAAAACCACTCGGGCCAGCGCGAGAGCAAAAACCTAGACCAACACAGCCGCCGCATGCGGAGACTTGGATCGATCGGGACGACTCTCCGAGAGAAAGAAAGAGACACGATGGGTGGGAGATCGATGATGTGGCGGATCAATACAGACGGACGGATGTTCCCGCTCGGGCCCTCCGTGGAGTTTCAAACGAAACCCATAACCACCCGGGCCAGCGCGAGAGCAAAAACCTAGACCAACACAGCCACCGCATGCGGAGACTTGGATCGATCGGGACGACTCTCCGAGAGAAAGAAAGAGACACGATGGGTGGGAGATCGATGATGTGGCGGATCACTACAGACGGACGGATGTTCCCGCTCGGGCCCTCCGTGGAGTTTCAAACGAAACCCACAACCACCCGGGCTAGCGCGAGAGCAAAAACCTAGACCAACACAGCCGCCGCATGCGGAGACTTGGATCGATCGGGACGACTCTCCGAGAGAAAGAAAGAGACACGATGGGTGGGAGATCGATGATGTGGCGGATCACTACAGACGGACGGATGTTCCCGCTCGGGCCCTCCGTGGAGTTTCAAACGAAACCCATAACCACCCGGGCCAGCGCGAGAGCAAAAACCTAGACCAACACAGCTGCCGCATGCGGAGACTTGGATCGATCGGGACGACTCTCCAAGCGAAAGAAAGAGACACGATGGGTGGGAGATCGATGATGTGGCGGATCACTACAGACGGACGGATGTTCCCGCTCGGGCCCTCCGTGGAGTTTCAAACGAAACCCATAACCACCCGGGCCAGCGCGAGAGCAAAAACCTAGACCAACACAGCCGCCGCATGCGGAGACTTGGATCGATCGGGACGACTCTCCGAGAGAAAGAAAGAGACACGATGGGTGGGAGATCGATGGTGTGGCGGATCACTACGGACGGACGGATGTTCCCGCTCGGGCCCTCCGTGGAGTTTCAAACGAAACCCAAAACCACCCGGGCCAGCGCGAGAGCAAAAACCTAGACCAACACAGCCGCCGCATGCGGAGACTAGGATCGATCGAGACGACTCTCCGAGAGAAAGAAAGAGACACGATGGGTGGGAGATCGATGATGTGGCGGATCACTACAGACGGACGGATGTTCCCGCTCGGGCCCTCCGTGGAGTTTCAAACGAAACCCATAACCACCCGGGCCAGCGCGAGAGCAAAAACCTAGACCAACACAGCCGCCGCATGCAGAGACTTGGATCGATCGGGACGACTCTCCGAGAGAAAGAAAGAGACACGATGGGTGGGAGATCGATGATGTGGCGGATCACTACAGACGGACGGATGTTCCCGCTCGGGCCCTCCGTGGAGTTTCAAACGAAACCCATAACCACCCGGGCCAGCGCGAGAGCAAAAACCTAGACCAACACAGCCGCCGCATGCGGAGACTTGGATCGATCGGGACGACTCTCCGAGAGAAAGAAAGAGACATGATGGGTGGGAGATCGATGGTGTGGCGGATCACTACAGACGGACGGATGTTCCCGCTCGGGCCCTCCGTGGAGTTTCAAACGAAACCCAAAACCACCCGGGCCAGCGCGAGAGCAAAAACCTAGACCAACACAGCCGCCGCATGCGGAGACTTGGATCGATCGGGACGACTCTCCGAGAGAAAGAAAGAGACACGATGGGTGGGAGATCGATGATGTGGCGGATCAGTACAGACGGACGGATGTTCCCGCTCGGGCCCTCCGTGGAGTTTCAAACGAAACCCAAAACCACCCGGGCCAGCGCGAGAGCAAAAACCTAGACCAACACAGCCGCCGCATGCGGAGACTTGGATCGATCGGGACGACTCTCCGAGAGAAAGAAAGAGACACGATGGGTGGGAGATCGATGATGTGGCGGATCACTACAGACGGACGGATGTTCCCGCTCGGGCCCTCCGTGGAGTTTCAAACGAAACCCAAAACCACCCGGGCCAGCGCGAGAGCAAAAGCCTAGACCAACACAGCCGCCGCATGCGGAGACTTGGATCGATCGGGACGACTCTCCGAGAGAAAGATGGAGACACGATGGGTGGGAGATCGATGATGTGGCGGTTCACTACAGACGGACGGATGTTCCCGCTCGGGCCCTCCGTGGACTTTCAAACGAAACCCAAAACCACTCGGGCCAGCGCGAGAGCAAAAACCTAGACCAACACAGCCGCCGCATGCGGAGACTTGGATCGATCGGGATGACTCTCCGAGAGAAAGAAAGAGACACGATGGGTGGGAGATCGATGATGTGGCGGATCACTACAGACGGACGGATGTTCCCGCTCGGGCCCTCCGTGGAGTTTCAAACGAAACCCAAAACCACCCGGGCCAGCGCGAGAGCAAAAACCTAGACCAACACAGCCGCCGCATGCGGAGACTTGGATCGATCGGGATGACTCTCCGAGAGAAAGAAAGAGACACGATGGGTGGGAGATCGATGATGTGGCGGATCACTACAGACGGACGGATGTTCCCGCTCGGGCCCTCCATGGAGTTTCAAACGAAACCCAAAACCACCCGGGCCAGCGCGATAGCAAAAACCTAGACCAACACAGCCGCCGCATGCGGAGACTTGGATCGATCGGGACGACTCTTCGAGAGAAAGAAAGAGACACGATGGGTGGGAGATCGATGATGTGGCGGATCACTACAGACGGACGGATGTTCCCGCTCGGGCCCTCCGTGGAGTTTCAAACGAAACCCAAAACCACCCGGGCCAGCGCGAGAGCAAAAACCTAGACCAACACAGCCGCCGCATGCGGAGACTTGGATCGATCGGGACGACTCTCCGAGAGAAAGAAAGAGCCATGATGGGTGGGAGATCGATGATGTGGCGGATCACTACAGACGGACGGATGTTCCCGCTCGGGCCCTCCGTGGAGTTTCAAACGAAACCCAAAACCACCCGGGCCAGCGCGAGAGCAAAAACCAAGACCAACACATCCGCCGCATGCGGAGACTTGGATCGATCGGGACGACTCTCCGAGAGAAAGAAAGAGACACGATGGGTGGGAGATCGATGATGTGGCGGATCACTACAGACGGACGGATGTTCCCGCTCGGGCCATCCGTGGAGTTTCAAACGAAACCCATAACCACCCGGGCCAGCGCGAGAGCAAAAACCTAGACCAACACAGCCGCCGCATGCGGAGACTTGGATCGATCGGGACGACTCTCCGAGAGAAAGAAAGAGACACGATGGGTGGGAGATCGATGGTGTGGTGGATCCCTACAGACGGACGGATGTTCCCGCTCGGGCCCTCCGTGGAGTTTCAAACGAAACCCAAAACCACCCGGGCCAGCGCGAGAGCAAAAACCTAGACGAACACAGCCGCCGCATGCGGAGACTTGGATCGATCGGGACGACTCTCCGAGAGAAAGAAAGAGACACGATGGGTGGGAGATCGATGATGTGGCGGATCACTACAGATGGACGGATGTTCCCGCTCGGGCCCTCCGTGGAGTTTCAAACGAAACCCAAAACCACCCCGGCCAGCGCGAGAGGAAAAACCTACACCAACACAGCCGCCGCATGCGGAGACTTGGATCGATCGGGACGACTCTCCGAGAGAAAGAAAGAGACACGATGGGTGGGAGATCGATGGTGTAGCGGATCACTACAGACGGACGGATGTTCCCGCTCGGGCCCTCCGTGGAGTTTCAACCGAAACCTAAAACCACCCGGGCCAGCGCGAGAGCAAAAACCTAGACCAACACAGCCGCCGCATGCGGAGACTTGGATCGATCGGGATGACTCTCCGAGAGAAAGAAAGAGACACGATGGGTGGGAGATCGATGATGTGGCGGATCACTACAGACGGACGGATGTTCCCGCTCGGGCCCTCCGTGGAGTTTCAAACGAAACCCAAAACCACCCGGGCCAGCGCGAGAGCAACAACCTAGACCAACACAGCCGCCGCATGCGGAGACTTGGATCGATCGGGACGACTCTCCGAGAGAAAGAAAGAGACACGATGGGTGGGAGATCGATGATGTGGCGGATCACTACAGACGGACGGATGTTCCCGCTCGGGCCCTCCGTGGAGTTTCAAACGAAACCCAAAACCACTCGGGCCAGCGCGAGAGCAAAAACCTAGACCAACACAGCCGCCGCATGCGGAGACTTGGATCGATCGGGACGACTCTCCGAGAGAAAGAAAGAGACACGATGGGTGGGAGATCGATGATGTGGCGGATCACTACAGACGGACGGATGTTCCCGCTCGGGCCCTCCGTGGAGTTTCAAACGAAACCCATAACCACCCGGGCCAGCGCGAGAGCAAAAACCTAGACCAACACAGCCGCCGCATGAGGAGACTTGGATCGATCGGGACGACTCTCCGAGAGAAAGGAAGAGACACGATGGGTGGGAGATCGATGATGTGGCGGATCACTACAGACGGACGGATGTTCCCGCTCGGGCCCTCCGTGGAGTTTCAAACGAAACCCAAAACCACCCGGGCCAGCGCGAGAGCAAAAACCTAGACCAACACAGCCGCCGCATGCGGAGACTTGGATCGATCGGGACGACTCTCCGAGAGAAAGAAAGAGACACGATGGGTGGGAGATCGATGATGTGGCGGATCACTACAGACGGACGGATGTTCCCGCTCGAGCCCTCCGTGGAGTTTCAAACGAAACCCATAACCACCCGGGCCAGCGCGAGAGCAAAAACCTAGACCAACACAGCCGCCGCATGCGGAGACTTGGATCGATCGGGACGACTCTCCGAGAGAAAGAAAGAGACACGATGGGTGGGAGATCGATGGTGTGGCGGATCACTACAGACGGACGGATGTTCCCGCTCGGGCCTTCCGTGGAGTTTCAAACGAAACCCAAAACCACCCGGGCCAGCGCGAGAGCAAAAACCTAGACCAACACAGCCGCCGCATGCGGAGACTTGGATCGATCGGGACGACTCTCCGAGAGAAAGAAAGAGACACGATGGGTGGGAGATCGATGATGTGGCGGATCACTACAGACGGACGGATGTTCCCGCTCGGGCCCTCCGTGGAGTTTCAAACGAAACCCAAAACCACCCGGGCCAGCGCGAGAGCAAAAACCAAGAACAACACAGCCGCCGCATGCGGAGACTTGGATCGATCGGGACGACTCTCCGAGAGAAAGAAAGAGACACGATGGGTGGGAGATCGATGATGTGGCGGATCACTACAGACGGACGGATGTTCCCGCTCGGGCCCTCCGTGGAGTTTCAAACGAAACCCATAACCACCCGGGCCAGCGCGAGAGCAAAAACGTAGACCAACACAGCCGCCGCATGCGGAGACTTGGATTGATCGGGACGACTCTCCGAGAGAAAGAAAGAGACACGATGGGTGGGAGATCGATGGTGTGGCGGATCCCTACAGACGGACGGATGTTCCCGCTCGGGCCCTCCGTGGAGTTTCAAACGAAACCCAAAACCACCCGGGCCAGCGCGAGAGCAAAAACCTAGACGAACACAGCCGCCGCATGCGGAGACTTGGATCGATCGGGACGACTCTCCGAGAGAAAGAAAGAGACACGATGGGTGGGAGATCGATGATGTGGCGGATCACTACAGACGGACGGATGTTCCCGCTCGGGCCCTCCGTGGAGTTTCAAACGAAACCCATAACCACCAGGGCCAGCGCGAGAGCAAAAACCTAGACCAACACAGCCGCCGCATGCGGAGACTTGGATCGATCGGGACGACTCTCCGAGAGAAAGAAAGAGACACGATGGGTGGGAGATCGATGATGTGGCGGATCACTACAGACGGACGGATGTTCCCGCTCGGGCCCTCCGTGGAGTTTCAAACGAAACCCAAAACCACCCGGGCCAGCGCGAGAGCAAAAACCTAGACCAACACAGCCGCCGCATGCGGAGACTTGGATCGATCGGGACGACTCTCCGAGAGAAAGAAAAAGACACGATGGGTGGGAGATCGATGATGTGGCGGATCACTACAGACAGACGGATGTTCCCGCTCGGGCCCTCCGTGGAGTTTCAAACGAAACCCATAACCACCCGGGCCAGCGCGAGAGCAAAAACCTAGACCAACACAGCCGCCGCATGCGGAGACTTGGATCGATCGGGACGACTCTCCGAGAGAAAGAAAGAGACACGATGGGTGGGAGATCGATGGTGTGGCAGATCACTACAGACGGACGGATGTTCCCGCTCGGGCCCTCCGTGGAGTTTCAAACGAAACCCAAAACCACCCGGGCCAGCGCGAGAGCAAAAACCTAGACCAACACAGCCGCCGCATGCGGAGACTTGGATCGATCGGGACGACTCTCCGAGAGAAAGAAAGAGACACGATGGGTGGGAGATCGATGATGTGGCGGATCACTACAGACGGACGGATGTTCCCGCTCGGGCCCTCCGTGGAGTTTCAAACGAAACCCAAAACCACCCGGGCCAGCGCAAGAGCAAAAACCTAGACCAACACAGCCGCCGCATGCGGAGACTTGGATCGATCGGGGCGACTCTCCGAGAGAAAGAAAGAGGCACGATGGGTGGGAGATCGATGATGTGGCGGATCACTACAGACGGACGGATGTTCCCGCTCGGGCCCTCCGTGGAGTTTCAAACGAAACCCAAAACCACCCGGGCCAGCGCGAGAGCAAAAACATAGACCAACACAGCCGCCGCATGCAGAGACTCGGATCGATCGGGACGACTCTCCGAGAGAAAGAAAGAAACACGATGGGTGGGAGATCGATGATGTGGCGTATCACTACAAACGGACGGATGTTCCCGCTCGGGCCCTCCGTGGAGTTTCAAACGAAACCCGAAACCACCCGGGCCAGCGCGAGAGCAAAAACCTAGACCAACACGGCCGCCGCATGCGGAGACTTGGATCGATCGGGACGACTCTCCGAGAGAAAGAAACAGACACGATGAGTGGGAGATCGATGATGTGGCGGATCCCTACAGACGGACGGATGTTCCCGCTCGGGCCCTCCGTGGAGTTTCAAACGAAACCCAAAACCACCCGGGCCAGCGCGAGAGCAAAAACCTAGACCAACACATGCGGAGACTTGGATCGATCGGGACGACTCTCCGAGAGAAAGAAAGAGACACGATGGGTGGGAGATCGATGATGTGGCGGATCACTACAGACGGACGGATGTACCCGCTCGGGCCCTCCGTGGAGTTTCAAATGAAACCCAAAACCACCCGGGCCAGCGCGAGAGCAAAAACCTAGACCAACACAGCCGCCGCATGCGGAGACTTGGATCGATCGGGACGACTCTCCGAGAGAAAGAAAGAGGCACGATGGGTGGGAGATCGATGATGTGGCGGATCACTACAGACGGACGGATGTTCCCGCTCGGGCCCTCCGTGGAGTTTCAAACGAAACCCATAACCACCCGGGCCAGCGCGAGAGCAAAAACCTAGACCAACACAGCCGCCGCATGAGGAGACTTGGATCGATCGGGACGACTCTCCGAGAGAAAGGAAGAGACACGATGGGTGGGAGATCGATGATGTGGCGGATCACTACAGACGGACGGATGTTCCCGCTCGGGCCCTCCGTGGAGTTTCAAACGAAACCCAAAACCACCCGGGCCAGCGCGAGAGCAAAAACCTAGACCAACACAGCCGCCGCATGCGGAGACTTGGATCGATCGGGACGACTCTCCGAGAGAAAGAAAGAGACACGATGGGTGGGAGATCGATGATGTGGCGGATCACTACAGACGGACGGATGTTCCCGCTCGAGCCCTCCGTGGAGTTTCAAACGAAACCCATAACCACCCGGGCCAGCGCGAGTGCAAAAACCTAGACCAACACAGCCGTCGCATGCGGAGACTTGGATCGATCGGGACGACTCTCCGAGAGAAAGAAAGAGACACGATGGGTGGGAGATCGATGGTGTGGCGGATCACTACAGACGGACGGATGTTCCCGCTCGGGCCTTCCGTGGAGTTTCAAACGAAACCCAAAACCACCCGGGCCAGCGCGAGAGCAAAAACCTAGACCAACACAGCCGCCGCATGCGGAGACTTGGATCGATCGGGACGACTCTCCGAGAGAAAGAAAGAGACACGATGGGTGGGAGATCGATGATGTGGCGGATCACTACAGACGGACGGATGTTCCCGCTCGGGCCCTCCGTGGAGTTTCAAACGAAACCCAAAACCACCCGGGCCAGCGCGAGAGCAAAAACCAAGAACAACACAGCCGCCGCATGCGGAGACTTGGATCGATCGGGACGACTCTCCGAGAGAAAGAAAGAGACACGATGGGTGGGAGATCGATGATGTGGCGGATCACTACAGACGGACGGATGTTCCCGCTCGGGCCCTCCGTGGAGTTTCAAACAAAACCCATAACCACCCGGGCCAGCGCGAGAGCAAAAACCTAGACCAACACAGCCGCCGCATGCGGAGACTTGGATCGATCGGGACGACTCTCCGAGAGAAAGAAAGAGACACGATGGGTGGGAGATCGATGGTGTGGCGGATCCCTACAGACGGACGGATGTTCCCGCTCGGGCCCTCCGTGGAGTTTCAAACGAAACCCAAAACCACCCGGGCCAGCGCGAGAGCAAAAACCTAGACGAACACAGCCGCCGCATGCGGAGACTTGGATCGATCGGGACGACTCTCCGAGAGAAAGAAAGAGACACGATGGGTGGGAGATCGATGATGTGGCGGATCACTACAGACGGACGGATGTTCCCGCTCGGGCCCTCCGTGGAGTTTCAAACGAAACCCATAACCACCAGGGCCAGCGCGAGAGCAAAAACCTAGACCAACACAGCCGCCGCATGCGGAGACTTGGATCGATCGGGACGACTCTCCGAGAGAAAGAAAGAGACACGATGGGTGGGAGATCGATGATGTGGCGGATCACTACAGACGGACGGATGTTCCCGCTCGGGCCCTCCGTGGAGTTTCAAACGAAACCCAAAACCACCCGGGCCAGCGCGAGAGCAAAAACCTAGACCAACACAGCCGCCGCATGCGGAGACTTGGATCGATCGGGACGACTCTCCGAGAGAAAGAAAAAGACACGATGGGTGGGAGATCGATGATGTGGCGGATCACTACAGACAGACGGATGTTCCCGCTCGGGCCCTCCGTGGAGTTTCAAACGAAACCCATAACCACCCGGGCCAGCGCGAGAGCAAAAACCTAGACCAACACAGCCGCCGCATGCGGAGACTTGGATCGATCGGGACGACTCTCCGAGAGAAAGAAAGAGACACGATGGGTGGGAGATCGATGGTGTGGCAGATCACTACAGACGGACGGATGTTCCCGCTCGGGCCCTCCGTGGAGTTTCAAACGAAACCCAAAACCACCCGGGCCAGCGCGAGAGCAAAAACCTAGACCAACACAGCCGCCGCATGCGGAGACTTGGATCGATCGGGACGACTCTCCGAGAGAAAGAAAGAGACACGATGGGTGGGAGATCGATGATGTGGCGGATCACTACAGACGGACGGATGTTCCCGCTCGGGCCCTCCGTGGAGTTTCAAACGAAACCCAAAACCACCCGGGCCAGCGCAAGAGCAAAAACCTAGACCAACACAGCCGCCGCATGCGGAGACTTGGATCGATCGGGGCGACTCTCCGAGAGAAAGAAAGAGGCACGATGGGTGGGAGATCGATGATGTGGCGGATCACTACAGACGGACGGATGTTCCCGCTCGGGCCCTCCGTGGAGTTTCAAACGAAACCCAAAACCACCCGGGCCAGCGCGAGAGCAAAAACATAGACCAACACAGCCGCCGCATGCGGAGACTCGGATCGATCGGGACGACTCTCCGAGAGAAAGAAAGAAACACGATGGGTGGGAGATCGATGATGTGGCGTATCACTACAAACGGACGGATGTTCCCGCTCGGGCCCTCCGTGGAGTTTCAAACGAAACCCGAAACCACCCGGGCCAGCGCGAGAGCAAAAACCTAGACCAACACGGCCGCCGCATGCGGAGACTTGGATCGATCGGGACGACTCTCCGAGAGAAAGAAACAGACACGATGAGTGGGAGATCGATGATGTGGCGGATCCCTACAGACGGACGGATGTTCCCGCTCGGGCCCTCCGTGGAGTTTCAAACGAAACCCAAAACCACCCGGGCCAGCGCGAGAGCAAAAACCTAGACCAACACATGCGGAGACTTGGATCGATCGGGACGACTCTCCGAGAGAAAAAAAGAGGCACGATGGGTGGGAGATCGATGATGTGGCGGATCACTACAGACGGACGGATGTTCCCGCTCGGGCCATCCGTGGAGTTTCAAACGAAACCCATAACCACCCGGGCCAGCGCGAGAGCAAAAACCTAGACCAACACAGCCGCTGCATGCGGAGACTCGGATCGATCGGGACGACTCTCCGAGAGAAAGAAAGAAACACGATGGGTGGGAGATCGATGATGTGGCGGATCACTACAAACGGACGGATGTTCCCGCTCGGGCCCTCCGTGGAGTTTCAAACGAAACCCGAAACCACCCGGGCCAGCGCGAGAGCAAAAACCTAGACCAACACAGCCGCCGCATGCGGAGACTTGGATCGATCGGGACGACTCTCCGAGAGAAAGAAAGAGACACGATGGGTGGGAGATCGATGATGTGGCGGATCACTACAGACGGACGGATGTTCCCGCTCGGGACCTCCGTGGAGTTTCAAACGAAACCCAAAACCACCCGGGCCAGCGCGAGAGCAAAAACCTAGACCAACACAGCCGCCGCATGCGGAGACTTGGATCGATCGGGACGACTCTCCGAGAGAAAGAAAGAGACACGATGGGTGGGAGATCGATGATGTGGCGGATCACTACAGACGGACGGATGTTCCCGCTCGGGCCCTCCGTGGAGTTTCAAACGAAACCCATAACCACCCGGGCCAGCGCGAGAGCAAAAACCTAGACCAACACAGCCGCCGCATGCGGAGACTTGGATCGATAAGGACGACTCTCCGAGAGAAAGAAAGAGACACGATGGGTGGGAGATCGATGGTGTGGCGGATCACTACAGACGGACTGATGTTCCCGCTCGGGCCCTCCGTGGAGTTTCAAACGAAACCCAAAACCACCCGGGCCAGCGCGAGAGCAAAAACCTAGACCAACACATGCGGAGACTTGGATCGATCGGGACGACTCTCCGAGAGAAAGAAAGAGACACGATGGGTGGGAGATCGATGATCTGGCGGATCACTACAGACGGACGGATGTTCCCGCTCGGGCCCTCCGTGGAGTTTCAAACGAAACCCAAAACCACCCGGGCCAGCGCGAGAGCAAAAACCTAGACCAACACAGCCGCCGCATGCGGAGACTTGGATCGATCGGGACGACTCTCCGAGAGAAAGAAAGAGGCACGATGGGTGGGAGATCGATGATGTGGCGGATCACTACAGACGGACGGATGTTCCCGCTCGGGCCCTCCGTGGAGTTTCAAACGAAACCCATAACCACCCGGGCCAGCGCGAGAGCAAAAACCTAGACCAACACAGCCGCTGCATGCGGAGACTCGGATCGATCGGGATGACTCTCCGAGAGAAAGAAAGAAACACGATGGGTGGGAGATCGATGATGTGGCGGATCACTACAAACGGACGGATGTTCCCGCTCGGGCCCTCCGTGGAGTTTCAAACGAAACCCGAAACCACCCGGGCCAGCGCGAGAGCAAAAACCTAGACCAACACAGCCGCCGCATGCGGAGACTTGGATCGATCGGGACGACTCTCCGAGAGAAAGAAAGAGACACGATGGGTGGGAGATCGATGGTGTGGCGGATCACTACAGACGGACGGATGTTCCCGCTCGGGCCCTCCGTGGAGTTTCAAACGAAACCCAAAACCACCCGGGCCAGCGCGAGAGCAAAAACCTAGACCAACACATGCGGAGACTTGGATCGATCGGGACGACTCTCCGAGAGAAAGAAAGAGACACGATGGGTGGGAGATCGATGATGTGGCGGATCACTACAGACGGACGGATGTTCCCGATCGGGCCCTCCGTGGAGTTTCAAACGAAACCCAAAACCACCCGGGCCAGCGCGAGAGCAAAAACCTAGACCAACACAGCCGCCGCATGCGGAGACTTGGATCGATCGGGACGACTCTCCGAGAGAAAGAAAGAGACACGATGGGTGGGAGATCGATGATGTGGCGGATCACTATAGACGGACGGATGTTCCCGCTCGGGCCCTCCGTGGAGTTTCAAACGAAACCCAAAACCACCCGGGCCAGCGCGAGAGCAAAAACCTAGACCAACACATGCGGAGACTTGGATCGATCGGGACGACTCTCCGAGAGAAAGAAAGAGACACGATGGGTGGGAGATCGATGATGTGGCGGATCACTACAGACGGACGGATGTTCCCGCTCGGGCCCTCCATGGAGTTTCAAACGAAACCCAAAACCACCCGGGCCAGCGCGAGAGCAAAAACCTAGACCAACACAGCCGCCGCATGCGGAGACTTGGATCGATCGGGACGACTCTCCGAGAGAAAGAAAGAGACACGATGGGTGGGAGATCGATGGTGTGGCGGATCACTACAGACGGACGGATGTTCCCGCTCGGGCCCTCCGTGGAGTTTCAAACGAAACCCAAAACCACCCGGGCCAGCGCGAGAGCAAAAACCTAGACCAACACATGCGGAGACTTGGATCGATCGGGACGACTCTCCGAGAGAAAGAAAGAGACACGATGGGTGGGAGATCGATGATGTGGCGGATCACTACAGACGGACGGATGTTCCCGATCGGGCCCTCCGTGGAGTTTCAAACGAAACCCAAAACCACCCGGGCCAGCGCGAGAGCAAAAACCTAGACCAACACAGCCGCCGCATGCGGAGACTTGGATCGATCGGGACGACTCTCCGAGAGAAAGAAAGAGACACGATGGGTGGGAGATCGATGATGTGGCGGATCACTACAGACGGACGGATGTTCCCGCTCGGGCCCTCCGTGGAGTTTCAAACGAAACCCATAACCACCCGGGCCAGCGCGAGAGCAAAAACCTAGACCAACACAGCCGCCGCATGCGGAGACTTGGATCGATCGGGACGACTCTCCGAGAGAAAGAAAGAGACACGATGGGTGGGAGATCGATGGTGTGGCGGATCACTACAGACGGACGGATGTTCCCGCTCGGGCCCTCCGTGGAGTTTCAAACGAAACCCAAAACCACCCGGGCCAGCGCGAGAGCAAAAACCTAGACCAACACATGCGGAGACTTGGATCGATCGGGACGACTCTCCGAGAGAAAGAAAGAGACACGATGGGTGGGAGATCGATGATGTGGCGGATCACTACAGACGGACGGATGTTCCCGCTCGGGCCCTCCGTGGAGTTTCATACGAAACCCAAAACCACCCGGGCCAGCGCGAGAGCAAAAACCTAGACCAACACAGCCGCCGCATGCGGAGACTTGGATCGATCGGGAAGACTCTCCGAGAGAAAGAAAGAGACACGATGGGTGGGAGATCGATGATGTGGCGGATCACTACAGACGGACGGATGTTCCCGCTCGGGCCCTCCGTGGAGTTTCAAACGAAACCCATAACCACCCGGGCCAGCGCGAGAGCAAAAACCTAGACCAACACAGCCGCCGCATGCGGAGACTTGGATCGATCGGGACGACTCTCCGAGAGAAAGAAAGAGACACGATGGGTGGGAGATCGATGGTGTGGCGGATCACTATAGACGGACGGATGTTCCCGCTCGGGCCCTCCGTGGAGTTTCAAACGAAACCCAAAACCACCCGGGCCAGCGCGAGAGCAAAAACCTAGACCAACACATGCGGAGACTTGGATCGATCGGGACGACTCTCCGAGAGAAAGAAAGAGACACGATGGGTGGGAGATCGCTGATGTGGCGGATCACTACAGACGGACGGATGTTCCCGCTCGGGCCCTCCGTGGAGTTTCAAACGAAACCCATAACCACCCGGGCCAGCGCGAGAGCAAAAACCTAGACCAACACAGCCGCCGCATGCGGAGACTTGGATCGATCGGGAAGACTCTCCGAGAGAAAGAAAGAGACACGATGGGTGGGAGATCGATGATGTGGCGGATCACTATAGACGGACGGATGTTCCCGCTCGGGCCCTCCCTGGAGTTTCAGACGAAACCCATAACCACCCGGGCCAGCGCGAGAGCAAAAACCTAGACCAACACAGCCGCCGCATGCGGAGACTTGGATCAATCGGGACGACTCTCCGAGAGAAAGAAAGAGACACGATGGGTGGGAGATCGATGATGTGGCGGATCACTACAGACGGACGGATGTTCCCGCTCGGGCCCTCCGTGGAGTTTCAAACGAAACCCAAAACCACCCGGGCCAGCGCGAGAGCAAAAACCTAGACCAACACAGCCGCTGCATGCGGAGACTCGGATCGATCGGGATGACTCTCCGAGAGAAAGAAAGAAACACGATGGGTGGGAGATCGATGATGTGGCGGATCACTACAAACGGACGGATGTTCCCGCTCGGGCCCTCCGTGGAGTTTCAAACGAAACCCAAAACCACCCGGGCCAGCGCGAGAGCAAAAACCTAGACCAACACAGCCGCCGCATGCGGAGACTTGGATCGATCGGGACGACTCTCCGAGAGAAAGAAAGAGACACGATGGGTGGGAGATCGATGATGTGGCGGATCACTACAGACGGACGGATGTTCCCGCTCGGGCCCTCCGTGGAGTTTCAAACGAAACCCATAACCACCCGGGCCAGCGCGAGAGCAAAAACCTAGACCAACACAGCCGCCGCATGCGGAGACTTGGATCGATAAGGACGACTCTCCAAGAGAAAGAAAGAGACACGATGGGTGGGAGATCGATGGTGTGGCGGATCACTACAGACGGACTGATGTTCCCGCTCGGGCCCTCCGTGGAGTTTCAAACGAAACCCAAAACCACCCGGGCCAGCGCGAGAGCAAAAACCTAGACCAACACATGCGGAGACTTGGATCGATCGGGACGACTCTCCGAGAGAAAGAAAGAGACACGATGGGTGGGAGATCGATGATGTGGCGGATCACTACAGACGGACGGATGTTCCCGCTCGGGCCCTCCGTGGAGTTTCAAACGAAACCCAAAACCACCCGGGCCAGCGCGAGAGCAAAAACCTAGACCAACACAGCCGCCGCATGCGGAGACTTGGATCGATCGGGACGACTCTCCGAGAGAAAGAAAGAGGCACGATGGGTGGGAGATCGATGATGTGGCGGATCACTACAGACGGACGGATGTTCCCGCTCGGGCCCTCCGTGGAGTTTCAAACGAAACCCATAACCACCCGGGCCAGCGCGAGAGCAAAAACCTAGACCAACACAGCCGCTGCATGCGGAGACTCGGATCGATCGGGATGACTCTCCGAGAGAAAGAAAGAAACACGATGGGTGGGAGATCGATGATGTGGCGGATCACTACAAACGGACGGATGTTCCCGCTCGGGCCCTCCGTGGAGTTTGAAACGAAACCCGAAACCACCCGGGCCAGCGCGAGAGCAAAAACCTAGACCAACACAGCCGCCGCATGCGGAGACTTGGATCGATCGGGACGACTCTCCGAGAGAAAGAAAGAGACACGATGGGTGGGAGATCGATGATGTGGCGGATCACTACAGACGGACGGATGTTCCCGATCGGGCCCTCCGTGGAGTTTCAAACGAAACCCAAAACCACCCGGGCCAGCGCGAGAGCAAAAACCTAGACCAACACAGCCGCCGCATGCGGAGACTTGGATCGATCGGGACGACTCTCCGAGAGAAAGAAAGAGACACGATGGGTGGGAGATCGATGATGTGGCGGATCACTACAGACGGACGGATGTTCCCGCTCGGGCCCTCCGTGGAGTTTCAAACGAAACCCATAACCACCCGGGCCAGCGCGAGAGCAAAAACCTAGACCAACACAGCCGCCGCATGCGGAGAGTTGGATCGATCGGGACGACTCTCCGAGAGAAAGAAAGAGACACGATGGGTGGGAGATCGATGGTGTGGCGGATCACTACAGACGAACGGATGTTCCCGCTCGGGCCCTCCGTGGAGTTTGAAACGAAACCCAAAACCACCCGGGCCAGCGCGAGAGCAAAAACCTAGACCAACACATGCGGAGACTTGGATCGATCGGGACGACTCTCCGAGAGAAAGAAAGAGACACGACGGGTGGGAGATCGATGATGTGGCGGATCACTACAGACGGACGGATGTTCCCGCTCGGGCCCTCCGTGGAGTTTCATACGAAACCCAAAACCACCCGGGCCAGCGCGAGAGCAAAAACCTAGACCAACACAGCCGCCGCATGCGGAGACTTGGATCGATCGGGAAGACTCTCCGAGAGAAAGAAAGAGACACGATGGGTGGGAGATCGATGATGTGGCGGATCACTACAGACGGACGGATGTTCCCGCTCGGGCCCTCCGTGGAGTTTCAAACGAAACCCATAACCACCCGGGCCAGCGCGAGAGCAAAAACCTAGACCAACACAGCCGCCGCATGCGGAGACTTGGATCGATCGGGACGACTCTCCGAGAGAAAGAAAGAGACACGATGGGTGGGAGATCGATGGTGTGGCGGATCACTATAGACGGACGGATGTTCCCGCTCGGGCCCTCCGTGGAGTTTCAAACGAAACCCAAAACCACCCGGGCCAGCGCGAGAGCAAAAACCTAGACCAACACATGCGGAGACTTGGATCGATCGGGACGACTCTCCGAGAGAAAGAAAGAGACACGATGGGTGGGAGATCGCTGATGTGGCGGATCACTACAGACGGACGGATGTTCCCGCTCGGGCCCTCCGTGGAGTTTCAAACGAAACCCATAACCACCCGGGCCAGCGCGAGAGCAAAAACCTAGACCAACACAGCCGCCGCATGCGGAGACTTGGATCGATCGGGACGACTCTCCGAGAGAAAGAAAGAGACACGATGGGTGGGAGATCGATGGTGTGGCGGATCACTATAGACGGACGGATGTTCCCGCTCGGGCCCTCCGTGGAGTTTCAAACGAAACCCAAAACCACCCGGGCCAGCGCGAGAGCAAAAACCTAGACCAACACATGCGGAGACTTGGATCGATCGGGACGACTCTCCGAGAGAAAGAAAGAGACACGATGGGTGGGAGATCGCTGATGTGGCGGATCACTACAGACGGACGGATGTTCCCGCTCGTGCCCTCCGTGGAGTTTCAAACGAAACCCATAACCACCCGGGCCAGCGCGAGAGCAAAAACCTAGACCAACACAGCCGCCGCATGCGGAGACTTGGATCGATCGGGAAGACTCTCCGAGAGAAAGAAAGAGACACGATGGGTGGGAGATCGATGATGTGGCGGATCACTATAGACGGACGGATGTTCCCGCTCGGGCCCTCCCTGGAGTTTCAGACGAAACCCATAACCACCCGGGTCAGCGCGAGAGCAAAAACCTAGACCAACACAGCCGCCGCATGCGGAGACTTGGATCAATCGGGACGACTCTCCAAGAGAAAGAAAGAGACACGATGGGTGGGAGATCGATGATGTGGCGGATCACTACAGACGGACGGATGTTCCCGCTCGGGCCCTCCGTGGAGTTTCAAACGAAACCCAAAACCACCCGGGCCAGCGCGAGAGCAAAAACCTAGACCAACACAGCCGCTGCATGCGGAGACTCGGATCGATCGGGATGACTCTCCGAGAGAAAGAAATAAACACGATGGGTGGGAGATCGATGATGTGGCGGATCACTACAAACGGACGGATGTTCCCGCTCGGGCCCTCCGTGGAGTTTCAAACGAAACCCGAAACCACCCGGGCCAGCGCGAGAGCAAAAACCTAGACCAACACAGCCGCCGCATGCGGAGACTTGGATCGATTGGGACGACTCTCCGAGAGAAAGAAAGAGACACGATGGGTGGGAGATCGATGATGTGGCGGATCACTACAGACGGACGGATGTTCCCGCTCGGGCCCTCCGTGGAGTTTCAAACGAAACCCAAAACCACCCGGGCCAGCGCGAGAGCAAAAACCTAGACCAACACAGCCGCCGCATGCGGAGACTTGGATCGATCGGGACGACTCTCCGAGAGAAAGAAAGAGGCACGATGGGTGGGAGATCGATGATGTGGCGGATCACTACAGACGGACGGATGTTCCCGCTCGGGCCCTCCGTGGAGTTTCAAACGAAACCCATAACCACCCGGGCCAGCGCGAGAGCAAAAACCTAGACCAACACAGCCGCTGCATGCGGAGACTCGGATCGATCGGGATGACTCTCCGAGAGAAAGAAAGAAACACGATGGGTGGGAGATCGATGATGTGGCGGATCACTACAAACGGACGGATGTTCCCGCTCGGGCCCTCCGTGGAGTTTCAAACGAAACCCAAAACCACCCGGGCCAGCGCGAGAGCAAAAACCTAGACCAACACAGCCGCCGCATGCGGAGACTTGGATCGATCGGGACGACTCTCCGAGAGAAAGAAAGAGACACGATGGGTGGGAGATCGATGATGTGGCGGATCACTACAGACGGACGGATGTTCCCGATCGGGCCCTCCGTGGAGCTTTAAACGAAACCCAAAACCACCCGGGCCAGCGCGAGAGCAAAAACCTAGACCAACACAGCCGCCGCATGCGGAGACTTGGATCGATCGGGACGACTCTCCGAGAGAAAGAAAGAGACACGATGGGTGGGAGATCGATGATGTGGCGGATCACTACAGACGGACGGATGTTCCCGCTCGGGCCCTCCGTGGAGTTTCAAACGAAACCCATAACCACCCGGGCCAGCGCGAGAGCAAAAACCTAGACCAACACAGCCGCCGCATGCGGAGACTTGGATCGATCGGGACGACTCTCCGAGAGAAAGAAAGAGACACGATGGGTGGGAGATCGATGGTGTGGCGGATCACTACAGACGAACGGATGTTCCCGCTCGGGCCCTCCGTGGAGTTTGAAACGAAACCCAAAACCACCCGGGCCAGCGCGAGAGCAAAAACCTAGACCAACACATGCGGAGACTTGGATCGATCGGGACGACTCTCCGAGAGAAAGAGACACGATGGGTGGGAGATCGATGATGTGGCGGATCACTACAGACGGACGGATGTTCCCGCTCGGGCCCTCCGTGGAGTTTCATACGAAACCCAAAACCACCCGGGCCAGCGCGAGAGCAAAAACCTAGACCAACACAGCCGCCGCATGCGGAGACTTGGATCGATCGGGAAGACTCTCCGAGAGAAAGAAAGAGACACGATGGGTGGGAGATCGATGATGTGGCGGATCACTACAGACGGACGGATGTTCCCGCTCGGGCCCTCCGTGGAGTTTCAAACGAAACCCATAACCACCCGGGCCAGCGCGAGAGCAAAAACCTAGACCAACACAGCCGCCGCATGCGGAGACTTGGATCGATCGGGACGACTCTCCGAGAGAAAGAAAGAGACACGATGGGTGGGAGATCGATGGTGTGGCGGATCACTATAGACGGACGGATGTTCCCGCTCGGGCCCTCCGTGGAGTTTCAAACGAAACCCAAAACCACCCGGGCCAGGGCGAGAGCAAAAACCTAGACCAACACATGCGGAGACTTGGATCGATCGGGACGACTCTCCGAGAGAAAGAAAGAGACACGATGGGTGGGAGATCGCTGATGTGGCGGATCACTACAGACGGACGGATGTTCCCGCTCGGGCCCTCCGTGGAGTTTCAAACGAAACCCATAACCACCCGGGCCAGCACGAGAGCAAAAACCTAGACCAACACAGCCGCCGCATGCGGAGACTTGGATCGATCGGGAAGACTCTCCGAGAGAAAGAAAGAGACACGATGGGTGGGAGATCGATGATGTGGCGGATCACTATAGACGGACGGATGTTCCCGCTCGGGCCCTCCCTGGAGTTTCAGACGAAACCCATAACCACCCGGGTCAGCGCGAGAGCAAAAACCTAGACCAACACAGCCGCCGCATGCGGAGACTTGGATCAATCGGGACGACTCTCCGAGAGAAAGAAAGAGACACGATGGGTGGGAGATCGATGATGTGGCGGATCACTACAGACGGACGGATGTTCCCGCTCGGGCCCTCCGTGGAGTTTCAAACGAAACCCAAAACCACCCGGGCCAGCGCGAGAGCAAAAACCTAGACCAACACAGCCGCTGCATGCGGAGACTCGGATCGATCGGGATGACTCTCCGAGAGAAAGAAAGAAACACGATGGGTGGGAGATCGATGATGTGGCGGATCACTACAAACGGACGGATGTTCCCGCTCGGGCCCTCCGTGGAGTTTCAAACGAAACCCAAAACCACCCGGGCCAGCGCGAGAGCAAAAACCTAGACCAACACAGCCGCTGCATGCGGAGACTCGGATCGATCGGGATGACTCTCCGAGAGAAAGAAAGAAACACGATGGGTGGGAGATCGATGATGTGGCGGATCACTACAGACGGACGGATGTTCCCGATCGGGCCCTCCGTTGAGTTTCAAACGAAACCCAAAACCACCCGGGCCAGCGCGAGAGCAAAAACCTAGACCAACACAGCCGCCGCATGCGGAGACTTGGATCGATCGGGACGACTCTCCGAGAGAAAGAAAGAGACACGATGGGTGGGAGATCGATGATGTGGCGGATCACTACAGACGGACGGATGTTCCCGCTCGGGCCCTCCGTGGAGTTTCAAACGAAACCCATAACCACCCGGGCCAGCGCGAGAGCAAAAACCTAGACCAACACAGCCGCCGCATGCGGAGACTTGGATCGATCGGGACGACTCTCCGAGAGAAAGAAAGAGACACGATGGGTGGGAGATCGATGGTGTGGCGGATCACTACAGACGGACGGATGTTCCCGCTCGGGCCCTCCGTGGAGTTTCAAACGAAACCCAAAACCACCCGGGCCAGCGCGAGAGCAAAAACCTAGACCAACACATGCGGAGACTTGGATCGATCGGGACGACTCTCCGAGAGAAAGAAAGAGACACGATGGGTGGGAGATCGATGATGTGGCGGATCACTACAGACGGACGGATGTTCCCGCTCGGGCCCTCCGTGGAGTTTCAAACGAAACCCAAAACCACCCGGGCCAGCGCGAGAGCAAAAACCTAGACCAACACAGCCGCCGCATGCGGAGACTTGGATCGATCGGGAAGACTCTCCGAGAGAAAGAAAGAGACACGATGGGTGGGAGATCGATGGTGTGGCGGATCACTACAGACGGACGAATGTTCCCGCTCGGGCCCTCTGTGGAGTTTCAAACGAAACCCAAAACCACCCGGGCCAGCGCGAGAGCAAAAACCTAGACCAACACAGCCGCCGCATGCGGAGACTTGGATCGATCGGGACGACTCTCCGAGAGAAAGAAAGAGACACGATGGGTGGGAGATCGATGGTGTGGCGGATCACTACAGACGAACGGATGTTCCCGCTCGGGCCCTCCGTGGAGTTTGAAACGAAACCCAAAACCACCCGGGCCAGCGCGAGAGCAAAAACCTAGACCAACACATGCGGAGACTTGGATCGATCGGGACGACTCTCCGAGAGAAAGAGACACGATGGGTGGGAGATCGATGATGTGGCGGATCACTACAGACGGACGGATGTTCCCGCTCGGGCCCTCCGTGGAGTTTCATACGAAACCCAAAACCACCCGGGCCAGCGCGAGAGCAAAAACCTAGACCAACACAGCCGCCGCATGCGGAGACTTGGATCGATCGGGAAGACTCTCCGAGAGAAAGAAAGAGACACGATGGGTGGGAGATCGATGATGTGGCGGATCACTACAGACGGACGGATGTTCCCGCTCGGGCCCTCCGTGGAGTTTCAAACGAAACCCATAACCACCCGGGCCAGCGCGAGAGCAAAAACCTAGACCAACACAGCCGCCGCATGCGGAGACTTGGATCGATCGGGACGACTCTCCGAGAGAAAGAAAGAGACACGATGGGTGGGAGATCGATGGTGTGGCGGATCACTATAGACGGACGGATGTTCCCGCTCGGGCCCTCCGTGGAGTTTCAAACGAAACCCAAAACCACCCGGGCCAGCGCGAGAGCAAAAACCTAGACCAACACATGCGGAGACTTGGATCGATCGGGACGACTCTCCGAGAGAAAGAAAGAGACACGATGGGTGGGAGATCGCTGATGTGGCGGATCACTACAGACGGACGGATGTTCCCGCTCGGGCCCTCCGTGGAGTTTCAAACGAAACCCATAACCACCCGGGCCAGCACGAGAGCAAAAACCTAGACCAACACAGCCGCCGCATGCGGAGACTTGGATCGATCGGGAAGACTCTCCGAGAGAAAGAAAGAGACACGATGGGTGGGAGATCGATGATGTGGCGGATCACTATAGACGGACGGATGTTCCCGCTCGGGCCCTCCCTGGAGTTTCAGACGAAACCCATAACCACCCGGGTCAGCGCGAGAGCAAAAACCTAGACCAACACAGCCGCCGCATGCGGAGACTTGGATCAATCGGGACGACTCTCCGAGAGAAAGAAAGAGACACGATGGGTGGGAGATCGATGATGTGGCGGATCACTACAGACGGACGGATGTTCCCGCTCGGGCCCTCCGTGGAGTTTCAAACGAAACCCAAAACCACCCGGGCCAGCGCGAGAGCAAAAACCTAGACCAACACAGCCGCTGCATGCGGAGACTCGGATCGATCGGGATGACTCTCCGAGAGAAAGAAAGAAACACGATGGGTGGGAGATCGATGATGTGGCGGATCACTACAAACGGACGGATGTTCCCGCTCGGGCCCTCCGTGGAGTTTCAAACGAAACCCAAAACCACCCGGGCCAGCGCGAGAGCAAAAACCTAGACCAACACAGCCGCTGCATGCGGAGACTCGGATCGATCGGGATGACTCTCCGAGAGAAAGAAAGAAACACGATGGGTGGGAGATCGATGATGTGGCGGATCACTACAGACGGACGGATGTTCCCGATCGGGCCCTCCGTTGAGTTTCAAACGAAACCCAAAACCACCCGGGCCAGCGCGAGAGCAAAAACCTAGACCAACACAGCCGCCGCATGCGGAGACTTGGATCGATCGGGACGACTCTCCGAGAGAAAGAAAGAGACACGATGGGTGGGAGATCGATGATGTGGCGGATCACTACAGACGGACGGATGTTCCCGCTCGGGCCCTCCGTGGAGTTTCAAACGAAACCCATAACCACCCGGGCCAGCGCGAGAGCAAAAACCTAGACCAACACAGCCGCCGCATGCGGAGACTTGGATCGATCGGGACGACTCTCCGAGAGAAAGAAAGAGACACGATGGGTGGGAGATCGATGGTGTGGCGGATCACTACAGACGGACGGATGTTCCCGCTCGGGCCCTCCGTGGAGTTTCAAACGAAACCCAAAACCACCCGGGCCAGCGCGAGAGCAAAAACCTAGACCAACACATGCGGAGACTTGGATCGATCGGGACGACTCTCCGAGAGAAAGAAAGAGACACGATGGGTGGGAGATCGATGATGTGGCGGATCACTACAGACGGACGGATGTTCCCGCTCGGGCCCTCCGTGGAGTTTCAAACGAAACCCAAAACCACCCGGGCCAGCGCGAGAGCAAAAACCTAGACCAACACAGCCGCCGCATGCGGAGACTTGGATCGATCGGGAAGACTCTCCGAGAGAAAGAAAGAGACACGATGGGTGGGAGATCGATGATGTGGCGGATCACTACAGACGGACGGATGTTCCCGCTCGGGCCCTCCGTGGAGTTTCAAACGAAACCCATAACCACCCGGGCCAGCGCGAGAGCAAAAACCTAGACCAACACAGCCGCCGCATGCGGAGACTTGGATCGATCGGGACGACTCTCCGAGAGAAAGAAAGAGACACGATGGGTGGGAGATCGATGGTGTGGCGGATCACTATAGACGGACGGATGTTCCCGCTCGGGCCCTCCGTGGAGTTTCAAACGAAACCCAAAACCACCCGGGCCAGCGCGAGAGCAAAAACCTAGACCAACACATGCGGAGACTTGGATCGATCGGGACGACTCTCCGAGAGAAAGAAAGAGGCACGATGGGTGGGAGATCGATGATGTGGCGGATCACTACAGACGGACGGATGTTCCCGCTCGGGCCCTCCGTGGAGTTTCAAACGAAACCCATAACCACCCGGGCCAGCGCGAGAGCAAAAACCTAGACCAACACAGCCGCTGCATGCGGAGACTCGGATCGATCGGGATGACTCTCCGAGAGAAAGAAAGAAACACGATGGGTGGGAGATCGATGATGTGGCGGATCACTACAAACGGACGGATGTTCCCGCTCGGGCCCTCCGTGGAGTTTCAAACGAAACCCGAAACCACCCGGGCCAGCGCGAGAGCAAAAACCTAGACCAACACAGCCGCCGCATGCGGAGACTTGGATCGATCGGGACGACTCTCCGAGAGAAAGAAAGAGACACGATGGGTGGGAGATCGATGATGTGGCGGATCACTACAGACGGACGGATGTTCCCGATTGGGCCCTCCGTGGAGTTTCAAACGAAACCCAAAACCACCCGGGCCAGCGCGAGAGCAAAAACCTAGACCAACACAGCCGCCGCATGCGGAGACTTGGATCGATCGGGACGACTCTCCGAGAGAAAGAAAGAGACACGATGGGTGGGAGATCGATGATGTGGCGGATCACTACAGACGGACGGATGTTCCCGCTCGGGCCCTCCGTGGAGTTTCAAACGAAACCCATAACCACCCGGGCCAGCGCGAGAGCAAAAACCTAGACCAACACAGCCGCCGCATGCGGAGACTTGGATCGATCGGGACGACTCTCCGAGAGAAAGAAAGAGACACGATGGGTGGGAGATCGATGGTGTGGCGGATCACTACAGACGAACGGATGTTCCCGCTCGGGCCCTCCGTGGAGTTTGAAACGAAACCCAAAACCACCCGGGCCAGCGCGAGAGCAAAAACCTAGACCAACACATGCGGAGACTTGGATCGATCGGGACGACTCTCCGAGAGAAAGAAAGAGACACGACGGGTGGGAGATCGATGATGTGGCGGATCACTACAGACGGACGGATGTTCCCGCTCGGGCCCTCCGTGGAGTTTCATACGAAACCCAAAACCACCCGGGCCAGCGCGAGAGCAAAAACCTAGACCAACACAGCCGCCGCATGCGGAGACTTGGATCGATCGGGAAGACTCTCCGAGAGAAAGAAAGAGACACGATGGGTGGGAGATCGATGATGTGGCGGATCACTACAGACGGACGGATGTTCCCGCTCGGGCCCTCCGTGGAGTTTCAAACGAAACCCATAACCACCCGGGCCAGCGCGAGAGCAAAAACCTAGACCAACACAGCCGCCGCATGCGGAGACTTGGATCGATCGGGACGACTCTCCGAGAGAAAGAAAGAGACACGATGGGTGGGAGATCGATGGTGTGGCGGATCACTATAGACGGACGGATGTTCCCGCTCGGGCCCTCCGTGGAGTTTCAAACGAAACCCAAAACCACCCGGGCCAGCGCGAGAGCAAAAACCTAGACCAACACATGCGGAGACTTGGATCGATCGGGACGACTCTCCGAGAGAAAGAAAGAGACACGATGGGTGGGAGATCGCTGATGTGGCGGATCACTACAGACGGACGGATGTTCCCGCTCGGGCCCTCCGTGGAGTTTCAAACGAAACCCATAACCACCCGGGCCGGCGCGAGAGCAAAAACCTAGACCAACACAGCCGCCGCATGCGGAGACTTGGATCGATCGGGAAGACTCTCCGAGAGAAAGAAAGAGACACGATGGGTGGGAGATCGATGATGTGGCGGATCACTATAGACGGACGGATGTTCCCGCTCGGGCCCTCCCTGGAGTTTCAGACGAAACCCATAACCACCCGGGTCAGCGCGAGAGCAAAAACCTAGACCAACACAGCCGCCGCATGCGGAGACTTGGATCAATCGGGACGACTCTCCGAGAGAAAGAAAGAGACACGATGGGTGGGAGATCGATGATGTGGCGGATCACTACAGACGGACGGATGTTCCCGCTCGGGCCCTCCGTGGAGTTTCAAACGAAACCCAAAACCACCCGGGCCAGCGCGAGAGCAAAAACCTAGACCAACACAGCCGCCGCATGCGGAGACTTGGATCGATCGGGACGACTCTCCCAGAGAAAGAAAGAGGCACGATGGGTGGGAGATCGATGATGTGGCGGATCACTACAGACGGACGGATGTTCCCGCTCGGGCCCTCCGTGGAGTTTCAAACGAAACCCATAACCACCCGGGCCAGCGCGAGAGCAAAAACCTAGACCAACACAGCCGCTGCATGCGGAGACTCGGATCGATCGGGATGACTCTCCGAGAGAAAGTAAGAAACACGATGGGTGGGAGATCGATGATGTGGCGGATCACTACAAACGGACGGATGTTCCCGCTCGGGCCCTCCGTGGAGTTTCAAACGAAACCCGAAACCACCCGGGCCAGCGCGAGAGCAAAAACCTAGACCAACACAGCCGCCGCATGCGGAGACTTGGATCGATCGGGACGACTCTCCGAGAGAAAGAAAGAGACACGATGGGTGGGAGATCGATGATGTGGCGGATCACTACAGACGGACGGATGTTCCCGATCGGGCCCTCCGTGGAGTTTCAAACGAAACCCAAAACCACCCGGGCCAGCGCGAGAGCAAAAACCTAGACCAACACAGCCGCCGCATGCGGAGACTTGGATCGATCGGGACGACTCTCCGAGAGAAAGAAAGAGACACGATGGGTGGGAGATCGATGATGTGGCGGATCACTACAGACGGACGGATGTTCCCGCTCGGGCCCTCCGTGGAGTTTCAAACGAAACCCATAACCACCCGGGCCAGCGCGAGAGCAAAAACCTAGACCAACACAGCCGCCGCATGCGGAGACTTGGATCGATCGGGACGACTCTCCGAGAGAAAGAAAGAGACACGATGGGTGGGAGATCGATGGTGTGGCGGATCACTACAGACGAACGGATGTTCCCGCTCGGGCCCTCCGTGGAGTTTGAAACGAAACCCAAAACCACCCGGGCCAGCGCGAGAGCAAAAACCTAGACCAACACATGCGGAGACTTGGATCGATCGGGACGACTCTCCGAGAGAAAGAAAGAGACACGATGGGTGGGAGATCGATGATGTGGCGGATCACTACAGACGGACGGATGTTCCCGCTCGGGCCCTCCGTGGAGTTTCATACGAAACCCAAAACCACCCGGGCCAGCGCGAGAGCAAAAACCTAGACCAACACAGCCGCCGCATGCGGAGACTTGGATCGATCGGGAAGACTCTCCGAGAGAAAGAAAGAGACACGATGGGTGGGAGATCGATGATGTGGCGGATCACTACAGACGGACGGATGTTCCCGCTCGGGCCCTCCGTGGAGTTTCAAACGAAACCCATAACCACCCGGGCCAGCGCGAGAGCAAAAACCTAGACCAACACAGCCGCCGCATGCGGAGACTTGGATCGATCGGGACGACTCTCCGAGAGAAAGAAAGAGACACGATGGGTGGGAGATCGATGGTGTGGCGGATCACTATAGACGGACGGATGTTCCCGCTCGGGCCCTCCGTGGAGTTTCAAACGAAACCCAAAACCACCCGGGCCAGCGCGAGAGCAAAAACCTAGACCAACACATGCGGAGACTTGGATCGATCGGGACGACTCTCCGAGAGAAAGAAAGAGACACGATGGGTGGGAGATCGCTGATGTGGCGGATCACTACAGACGGACGGATGTTCCCGCTCGGGCCCTCCGTGGAGTTTCAAACGAAACCCATAACCACCCGGGCCAGCGCGAGAGCAAAAACCTAGACCAACACAGCCGCCGCATGCGGAGACTTGGATCGATCGGGAAGACTCTCCGAGAGAAAGAAAGAGACACGATGGGTGGGAGATCGATGATGTGGCGGATCTCTATAGACGGACGGATGTTCCCGCTCGGGCCCTCCCTGGAGTTTCAGACGAAACCCATAACCACCCGGGTCAGCGCGAGAGCAAAAACCTAGACCAACACAGCCGCCGCATGCGGAGACTTGGATCAATCGGGACGACTCTCCGAGAGAAAGAAAGAGACACGATGGGTGGGAGATCGATGATGTGGCGGATCACTACAGACGGACGGATGTTCCCGCTCGGGCCCTCCGTGGAGTTTCAAACGAAACCCAAAACCACCCGGGCCAGCGCGAGAGCAAAAACCTAGACCAACACAGCCGCTGCATGCGGAGACTCGGATCGATCGGGATGACTCTCCGAGAGAAAGAAAGAAACACGATGGGTGGGAGATCGATGATGTGGCGGATCACTACAAACGGACGGATGTTCCCGCTCGGGCCCTCCGTGGAGTTTCAAACGAAACCCAAAACCACCCGGGCCAGCGCGAGAGCAAAAACCTAGACCAACACAGCCGCTGCATGCGGAGACTCGGATCGATCGGGATGACTCTCCGAGAGAAAGAAAGAAACACGATGGGTGGGAGATCGATGATGTGGCGGATCACTACAGACGGACGGATGTTCCCGATCGGGCCCTCCGTTGAGTTTCAAACGAAACCCAAAACCACCCGGGCCAGCGCGAGAGCAAAAACCTAGACCAACACAGCCGCCGCATGCGGAGACTTGGATCGATCGGGACGACTCTCCGAGAGAAAGAAAGAGACACGATGGGTGGGAGATCGATGATGTGGCGGATCACTACAGACGGACGGATGTTCCCGCTCGGGCCCTCCGTGGAGTTTCAAACGAAACCCATAACCACCCGGGCCAGCGCGAGAGCAAAAACCTAGACCAACACAGCCGCCGCATGCGGAGACTTGGATCGATCGGGACGACTCTCCGAGAGAAAGAAAGAGACACGATGGGTGGGAGATCGATGGTGTGGCGGATCACTACAGACGGACGGATGTTCCCGCTCGGGCCCTCCGTGGAGTTTCAAACGAAACCCAAAACCACCCGGGCCAGCGCGAGAGCAAAAACCTAGACCAACACATGCGGAGACTTGGATCGATCGGGACGACTCTCCGAGAGAAAGAAAGAGACACGATGGGTGGGAGATCGATGATGTGGCGGATCACTACAGACGGACGGATGTTCCCGGTCGGGCCCTCCGTGGAGTTTCAAACGAAACCCAAAACCACCCGGGCCAGCGCGAGAGCAAAAACCTAGACCAACACAGCCGCCGCATGCGGAGACTTGGATCGATCGGGAAGACTCTCCGAGAGAAAGAAAGAGACACGATGGGTGGGAGATCGATGATGTGGCGGATCACTACAGACGGACGGATGTTCCCGCTCGGGCCCTCCGTGGAGTTTCAAACGAAACCCATAACCACCCGGGCCAGCGCGAGAGCAAAAACCTAGACCAACACAGCCGCCGCATGCGGAGACTTGGATCGATCGGGACGACTCTCCGAGAGAAAGAAAGAGACACGATGGGTGGGAGATCGATGGTGTGGCGGATCACTATAGACGGACGGATGTTCCCGCTCGGGCCCTCCGTGGAGTTTCAAACGAAACCCAAAACCACCCGGGCCAGCGCGAGAGCAAAAACCTAGACCAACACATGCGGAGACTTGGATCGATCGGGACGACTCTCCGAGAGAAAGAAAGAGACACGATGGGTGGGAGATCGCTGATGTGGCGGATCAATACAGACGGACGGATGTTCCCGCTCGGGCCCTCCGTGGAGTTTCAAACGAAACCCATAACCACCCGGGCCAGCGCGAGAGCAAAAACCTAGACCAACACAGCCGCCGCATGCGGAGACTTGGATCGATCGGGAAGACTCTCCGAGAGAAAGAAAGAGACACGATGGGTGGGAGATCGATGATGTGGCGGATCACTATAGACGGACGGATGTTCCCGCTCGGGCCCTCCCTGGAGTTTCAGACGAAACCCATAACCACCCGGGCCAGCGCGAGAGCAAAAACCTAGACCAACACAGCCGCCGCATGCGGAGACTTGGATCAATCGGGACGACTCTCCGAGAGAAAGAAAGAGACACGATGGGTGGGAGATCGATGATGTGGCGGATCACTACAGACGGACGGATGTTCCCGCTCGGGCCCTCCGTGGAGTTTCAAACGAAACCCAAAACCACCCGGGCCAGCGCGAGAGCAAAAACCTAGACCAACACAGCCGCCGCATGCGGAGACATGGATCGATCGGGCCGACTCTCCGAGAGAAAGAAAGAGACACGATGGGTGGGAGATCGATGATGTGGCGGATCACTACAGACGGACGGATGTTCCCGCTCGGGCCCTCCGTGGAGTTTCAAACGAAACCCATAACCACCCGGGCCAGCGCGAGAGCAAAAACCTAGACCAACACAGCCGCCGCATGCGGAGACTTGGATCGATCGGGATGACTCTCCGAGAGAAAGAAAGAGACACGATGGGTGGGAGATCGATGGTGTGGCGGATCACTACAGACGGACGGATGTTCCCGCTCGGGCCCTCCGTGGAGTTTCAAACGAAACCCAAAACCACCCGGGCCAGCGCGAGAGCAAAAACCTAGACCAACACATGCGGAGACTTGTATCGATCGGGACGACTCTCCGAGAGAAAGAAAGAGACACGATGGGTGGGAGATCGATGATGTGGCGGATCACTACAGACGGACGGATGTTCCCGCTCGGGCCCTCCGTGGAGTTTCAAACGAAACCCAAAACCACCCGGGCCAGCGCGAGAGCAAAAACCTAGACCAACACAGCCGCCGCATGCGGAGACTTGGATCGATCGGGACGACTCTATGAGAGAAAGAAAGAGACACGATGGGTGGGAGATCGATGATGTGGCGGATCACTACAGACGGACGGATGTTCCCGCTCGGGCCCTCCGTGGAGTTTCAAACGAAACCCATAACCACCCGGGCCAGCGCGAGAGCAAAAACCTAGACCAACACAGCCGCCGCATGCGGAGACTTGGATCGATCAGGACGACTCTCCGAGAGAAAGAAAGAGACACGATGGGTGGGAGATTGATGGTGTGGCGGATCACTACAGAAGGACGGATGTTCCCGCTCGGGCCCTCCGTGGAGTTTCAAACGAAACCCAAAACCACCCGGGCCAGCGCGAGAGCAAAAACCTAGACCAACACATGCGGAGACTTGGATCGATCGGGACGATTCTCCGAGAGAAAGAAAGAGACACGATGGGTGGGAGATCGATGATGTGGCGGAATACTACAGACGGACGGATGTTCCCGCTCGGGCCCTCCGTGGAGTTTCAAACGAAACCCAAAACCACCCGGGCCAGCGCGAGAGCAAAAACCTAGACCAACACAGCCGCCGCATGCGGAGACTTGGATCGATCGGGACGACTCTCCGAGAGAAAGAAAGAGACACGATGGGTGGGAGATCGATGATGTGGCGGATCACTACAGACGGACGGATGTTCCCGCTCGGGCCCTCCGTGGAGTTTCAAACGAAACCCAAAACCACCCGGGCCAGCGCGAGAGCAAAAACCTAGACCAACACAGCCGCCGCATGCGGAGACTTGGATCGATCGGGAAGACTCTCCGAGAGAAAGAAAGAGACACGATGGGTGGGAGATCGATGATGTGGCGGATCACTACAGACGGACGGATGTTCCCGCTCGGGCCCTCCGTGGAGTTTCAAACGAAACCCAAAACCACCCGGGCCAGCGCGAGAGCAAAAACCTAGACCAACACAGCCGCCGCATGCGGAGACTTGGATCGATCGGGAAGACTCTCCGAGAGAAAGAAAGAGACACGATGGGTGGGAGATCGATGATGTGGCGGATCACTACAGACGGACGGATGTTCCCGCTCGGGCCCTCCGTGGAGTTTCAAACGAAACCCATAACCACCCGGGCCAGCGCGAGAGCAAAAACCTAGACCAACACAGCCGCCGCATGCGGAGACTTGGATCGATCGGGACGACTCTCCGAGAGAAAGAAAGAGACACGATGGGTGGGAGATCGATGGTGTGGCGGATCACTACAGACGGACGGATGTTCCCGCTCGGGCCCTCCATGGAGTTTCAAACGAAACCCAAAACCACCCGGGCCAGCGCGAGAGCAAAAACCTAGACCAACACATGCGGAGACTTGGATCGATCGGGACGACTCTCCGAGAGAAAGAAAGAGACACGATGGGTGGGAGATCGATGATGTGGCGGATCACTACAGACGGACGGATGTTCCCGCTCGGGCCCTCCGTGGAGTTTCAAACGAAACCCAAAACCACCCGGGCCAGCGCGAGAGCAAAAACCTAGACCAACACAGCCGCCGCATGCGGAGACTTGGATCGATCGGGAAGACTCTCCGAGAGAAAGAAAGAGACACGATGGGTGGGAGATCGATGATGTGGCGGATCACTACAGACGGACGGATGTTCCCGCTCGGGCCCTCCGTGGAGTTTCAAACGAAACCCATAACCACCCGGGCCAGCGCGAGAGCAAAAACCTAGACCAACACAGCCGCCGCATGCGGAGACTTGGATCGATCGGGACGACTCTCCGAGAGAAAGAAAGAGACACGATGGGTGGGAGATCGATGGTGTGGCGGATCACTACAGACGGACGGATGTTCCCGCTCGGGCCCTCCGTGGAGTTTCAAACGAAACCCAAAACCACCCGGGCCAGCGCGAGAGCAAAAACCTAGACCAACACATGCGGAGACTTGGATCGATCGGGACGACTCTCCGAGAGAAAGAAAGAGACACGATGGGTGGGAGATCGATGATGTGGCGGATCACTACAGACGGACGGATGTTCCCGCTCGGGCCCTCCGTGGAGTTTCAAACGAAACCCAAAACCACCCGGGCCAGCGCGAGAGCAAAAACCTAGACCAACACAGCCGCCGCATGCGGAGACTTGGATCGATCGGGAAGACTCTCCGAGAGAAAGAAAGAGACACGATGGGTGGGAGATCGATGATGTGGCGGATCACTACAGACGAACGGATGTTCCCGCTCGGGCCCTCCGTGGAGTTTCAAACGAAACCCATAACCACCCGGGCCAGCGCGAGAGCAAAAACCTAGACCAACACAGCCGCCGCATGCGGAGACTTGGATCGATCGGGACGACTCTCCGAGAGAAAGAAAGAGACACGATGGGTGGGAGATCGATGGTGTGGCGGATCACTACAGACGGACGGATGTTCCCGCTCGGGCCCTCCGTGGATTTTCAAACGAAACCCAAAACCACCCGGGCCAGCGCGAGAGCAAAAACCTAGACCAACACAGCCGCCGCATGCGGAGACTTGGATCGATCGGGACGACTCTCCGAGAGAAAGAAAGAGACACGATGGGTGGGAGATCGATGATGTGGCGGATCACTACAGACGGACGGATGTTCCCGCTCGGGCCCTCCGTGGAGTTTCAAACGAAACCCATAACCACCCGGGCCAGCGCGAGAGCAAAAACCTAGACCAACACAGCCGCCGCATGCGGAGACTTGGATCGATCGGGATGACTCTCCGAGAGAAAGAAAGAGACACGATGGGTGGGAGATCGATGGTGTGGCGGATCACTACAGACGGACGAATGTTCCCGCTCGGGCCCTCCGTGGAGTTTCAAACGAAACCCAAAACCACCCGGGCCAGCGCGAGAGCAAAAACCTAGACCAACACAGCCGCCGCATGCGGAGACTTGGATCGATCGGGACGACTCTCCGAGAGAAAGGAAGAGACACGATGGGTGGGAGATCGATGATGTGGCGGATCACTACAGACGGACGGATGTTCCCGCTCGGGCCCTCCGTGGAGTTTCAAACGAAACCCAAAACCACCCGGGCCAGCACGAGAGCAAAAACCTAGACCAACACAGCCGCCGCATGCGGAGACTTGGATCGATCGGGACGACTCTCCGAGAGAAAGAAAGAGACACGATGGGAGGGAGATGGATGATGTGGCGGATCACTACAGACGGACGGATGTTCCCGCTCGGGCCCTCCGTGGAGTTTCAAACGAAACCCAGAACCACCCGGGCCAGCGCGAGAGCAAAAACCTAGATCAACACAGCCGCCGCATGCGGAGACTTGGATCGATCGGGACGACTCTCCGAGAGAAAGAAAGAGACACGATGGGTGGGAGATGGATGATGTGGCGGATCACTACATACGGACGGATGTTCCCGCTCGGGCCCTCCGTGGAGTTTCAAACGAAACCCAGAACCACCCGGGCCAGCGCGAGAGCAAAAACCTAGATCAACACAGCCGCCGCATGCGGAGACTTGGATCGATCGGGAAGACTCTCCGAGAGAAAGAAAGAGACACAATGGGTGGGAGATCGATGATGTGGCGGATCACTACAGACGGACGGATGTTCCCGCTCGGGCCCTCCGTGGAGTTTCAAACGAAACCCATAACCACCCGGGCCAGCGCGAGAGCAAAAACCTAGACCAACACAGCCGCCGCATGCGGAGACTTGGATCGATCGGGACGACTCTCCGAGAGAAAGAAAGAGACACGATGGGTGGGAGATCGATGGTGTGGCGGATCACTACAGACGGACGGATGTTCCCGCTCGGGCCCTCCGTGGAGTTTCAAATGAAACCCAAAACCACCCGGGCCAGCGCGAGAGCAAAAACCTAGACCAACACATGCGGAGATTTGGATCGATCGGGACGACTCTCCGAGAGAAAGAAAGAGACACGATGGGTGGGAGATCGATGATGTGGCAGATCACTACAGACGGACGGATGTTCCCGCTCGGGCCCTCCGTGGAGTTTCAAACGAAACCCATAACCACCCGGGCCAGCGCGAGAGCAAAAACCTAGACCAACACAGCCACCGCAAGCGGAGACTTGGATCGATCGGGACGACTCTCCGAGAGAAAGAAAGAGACACGATGGGTGGGAGATCGATGGTGTGGCGGATCACTACAGACGGACGGATGTTCCCGCTCGGGCCCTCCGTGGATTTTCAAACGAAACCCAAAACCACCCGGGCCAGCGCGAGAGCAAAAACCTAGACCAACACAGCCGCCGCATGCGGAGACTTGGATCGATCGGGACGACTCTCCGAGAGAAAGAAAGAGACACGATGGGTGGGAGATCGATGATGTGGCGGATCACTACAGACGGACGGATGTTCCCGCTCGGGCCCTCCGTGGAGTTTCAAACGAAACCCATAACCACCCGGGCTAGCGCGAGAGCAAAAACCTAGACCAACACAGCCGCCGCATGCGGAGACTTGGATCGATCGGGACGACTCTCCGAGAGAAAGAAAGAGACACGATGGGTGGGAGATCGATGGTGTGGCGGATCACTACAGACGGACGAATGTTCCCGCTCGGGCCCTCCGTGGAGTTTCAAACGAAACCCAAAACCACCCGGGCCAGCGCGAGAGCAAAAACCTAGACCAACACAGCCGCCGCATGCGGAGACTTGGATCGATCGGGACGACTCTCCGAGAGAAAGGAAGAGACACGATGGGTGGGAGATCGATGATGTGGCGGATCACTACAGACGGACGGATGTTCCCGCTCGGGCCCTCCGTGGAGTTTCAAACGAAACCCAAAACCACCCGGGCCAGCGCGAGAGCAAAAACCTAGACCAACACAGCCGCCGCATGCGGAGACTTGGATCGATCGGGACGACTCTCCGAGAGAAAGGAAGAGACACGATGGGTGGGAGATCGATGATGTGGCGGATCACTACAGACGGACGGATGTTCCCGCTCGGGCCCTCCGTGGAGTTTCAAACGAAACCCAAAACCACCCGGGCCAGCGCGAGAGCAAAAACCTAGACCAACACAGCCGCCGCATGCGGAGACTTGGATCGATCGGGACGACTCTCCGAGAGAAAGAAAGAGACACGATTGGTGGGAGATCGATGATGTGGCGGATCACTACAGACGGACGGATGTTCCCGCTCGGGCCCTCCGTGGAGTTTCAAACGAAACCCAAAACCACCCGGGCCAGCGCGAGAGCAAAAACCTAGACCAACACAGCCGCCGCATGCGGAGACTTGGATCGATCGGGACGACTCTCCGAGAGAAAGAAAGAGACACGATGGGTGGGAGATCGATGATGTGGCGGATCACTACAGACGGACGGATGTTCCCGCTCGGGCCCTCCGTGGAGTTTCAAACGAAACCCAAAACCACCCGGGCCAGCGCGAGAGCAAAAACCTAGACCAACACAGCCGCCGCATGCGGAGACTTGGATCGATCGGGACGACTCTCCGAGAGAAAGAAAGAGACACGATGGGTGGGAGATGGATGATGTGGCGGATCACTACAGACGGACGGATGTTCCCGCTGGGGCCCTCCGTGGAGTTTCAAACGAAACCCAAAACCACCCGGGCCAGCGCGAGAGCAAAAACCTAGACCAACACATGCGGAGACTTGGATCGATCGGGACGACTCTCCGAGAGAAAGAAAGAGACACGATGGGTGGGAGATCGATGATGTGGCGGATCACTACAGACGGACGGATGTTCCCGCTCGGGCCCTCCGTGGAGTTTCAAACGAAACCCAAAACCACCCGGGCCAGCGCGAGAGCAAAAACCTAGACCAACACAGCCGCCGCATGCGGAGACTTGGATCGATCGGGAAGACTCTCCGAGAGAAAGAAAGAGACACGATGGGTGGGAGATCGATGATGTGGCGGATCACTACAGACGGACGGATGTTCCCGCTCGGGCCCTCCGTGGAGTTTCAAACGAAACCCATAACCACCCGGGCCAGCGCGAGAGCAAAAACCTAGACCAACACAGCCGCCGCATGCGGAGACTTGGATCGATCGGGACGACTCTCCGAGAGAAAGAAAGAGACACGATGGGTGGGAGATCGATGGTGTGGCGGATCACTACAGAAGGACGGATGTTCCCGCTCGGGCCCTCCGTGGAGTTTCAAACGAAACCCAAAACCACCCGGGCCAGCGCGAGAGCAAAAACCTAGACCAACACATGCGGAGACTTGGATCGATCGGGATGACTCTCCGAGAGAAAGAAAGAGACACGATGGGTGGGAGATCGATGATGTGGCGGATCACTACAGACGGACGGATGTTCCCGCTCGGGCCCTCCGTGGAGTTTCAAACGAAACCCAAAACCACCCGGGCCAGCGCGAGAGCAAAAACCTAGACCAACACAGCCGCCGCATGCGGAGACTTGGATCGATCGGGAAGACTCTCCGAGAGAAAGAAAGAGACACGATGGGTGGGAGATCGATGATGTGGCGGATCACTACAGACGGACGGATGTTCCCGCTCGGGCCCTCCGTGGAGTTTCAAACGAAACCCAAAACCACCCGGGCCAGCGCGAGAGCAAAAACCTAGACCAACACAGCCGCCGCATGCGGAGACTTGGATCGATCGGGAAGACTCTCCGAGAGAAAGAAAGAGACACGATGGGTGGGAGATCGATGATGTGGCGGATCACTACAGACGGACGGATGTTCCCGCTCGGGCCCTCCGTGGAGTTTCAAACGAAACCCATAACCACCCGGGCCAGCGCGAGAGCAAAAACCTAGACCAACACAGCCGCCGCATGCGGAGACTTGGATCGATCGGGACGACTCTCCGAGAGAAAGAAAGAGACACGATGGGTGGGAGATCGATGGTGTGGCGGATCACTACAGACGGACGGATGTTCCCGCTCGGGCCCTCCATGGAGTTTCAAATGAAACCCAAAACCACCCGGGCCAGCGCGAGAGCAAAAACCTAGACCAACACATGCGGAGACTTGGATCGATCGGGACGACTCTCCGAGAGAAAGAAAGAGACACGATGGGTGGGAGATCGATGATGTGGCGGATCACTACAGACGGACGGATGTTCCCGCTCGGGCCCTCCGTGGAGTTTCAAACGAAACCCAAAACCACCCGGGCCAGCGCGAGAGCAAAAACCTAGACCAACACAGCCGCCGCATGCGGAGACTTGGATCGATCGGGACGACTCTCCGAGAGAAAGAAAGAGACACGATGGGTGGGAGATCGATGATGTGGCGGATCACTACAGACGGACGGATGTTCCCGCTCGGGCCCTCCGTGGAGTTTCAAACGAAACCCAAAACCACCCGGGCCAGCGCGAGAGCAAAAACCTAGACCAACACAGCCGCCGCATGCGGAGACTTGGATCGATCGGGACGACTCTCCGAGAGAAAGAAAGAGACACGATGGGTGGGAGATGGATGATGTGGCGGATCACTACAGACGGACGGATGTTCCCGCTCGGGCCCTCCGTGGAGTTTCAAACGAAACCCAAAACCACCCGGGCCAGCGCGAGAGCAAAAACCTAGACCAACACATGCGGAGACTTGGATCGATCGGGACGACTCTCCGAGAGAAAGAAAGAGACACGATGGGTGGGAGATCGATGATGTGGCGGATCACTACAGACGGACGGATGTTCCCGCTCGGGCCCTCCGTGGAGTTTCAAACGAAACCCAAAACCACCCGGGCCAGCGCGAGAGCAAAAACCTAGACCAACACAGCCGCCGCATGCGGAGACTTGGATCGATCGGGAAGACTCTCCGAGAGAAAGAAAGAGACACGATGGGTGGGAGATCGATGATGTGGCGGATCACTACAGACGGACGGATGTTCCCGCTCGGGCCCTCCGTGGAGTTTCAAACGAAACCCATAACCACCCGGGCCAGCGCGAGAGCAAAAACCTAGACCAACACAGCCGCCGCATGCGGAGACTTGGATCGATCGGGACGACTCTCCGAGAGAAAGAAAGAGACACGATGGGTGGGAGATCGATGGTGTGGCGGATCACTACAGACGGACGGATGTTCCCGCTCGGGCCCTCCGTGGAGTTTCAAACGAAACCCAAAACCACCCGGGCCAGCGCGAGAGCAAAAACCTAGACCAACACATGCGGAGACTTGGATCGATCGGGACGACTCTCCGAGAGAAAGAAAGAGACACGATGGGTGGGAGATCGATGATGTGGCGGATCACTACAGACGGACGGATGTTCCCGCTCGGGCCCTCCGTGGAGTTTCAAACGAAACCCAAAACCACCCGGGCCAGCGCGAGAGCAAAAACCTAGACCAACACAGCCGCCACATGCGGAGACTTGGATCGATCGGGAAGACTCTCCGAGAGAAAGAAAGAGACACGATGGGTGGGAGATCGATGATGTGGCGGATCACTACAGACGGACGGATGTTCCCGCTCGGGCCCTCCGTGGAGTTTCAAACGAAACCCAAAACCACCCGGGCCAGCGCGAGAGCAAAAACCTAGACCAACACAGCCGCCGCATGCGGAGACTTGGATCGATCGGGAAGACTCTCCGAGAGAAAGAAAGAGACACGATGGGTGGGAGATCGATGATGTGGCGGATCACTACAGACGGACGGATGTTCCCGCTCGGGCCCTCCGTGGAGTTTCAAACGAAACCCATAACCACCCGGGCCAGCGCGAGAGCAAAAACCTAGACCAACACAGCCGCCGCATGCGGAGACTTGGATCGATCGGGACGACTCTCCGAGAGAAAGAAAGAGACACGATGGGTGGGAGATCGATGGTGTGGCGGATCACTACAGACGGACGGATGTTCCCGCTCGGGCCCTCCATGGAGTTTCAAACGAAACCCAAAACCACCCGGGCCAGCGCGAGAGCAAAAACCTAGACCAACACATGCGGAGACTTGGATCGATCGGGACGACTCTCCGAGAGAAAGAAAGAGACACGATGGGTGGGAGATGGATGATGTGGCGGATCACTACAGACGGACGGATGTTCCCGCTCGGGCCCTCCGTGGAGTTTCAAACGAAACCCAAAACCACCCGGGCCAGCGCGAGAGCAAAAACCTAGACCAACACAGCCGCCGCATGCGGAGACTTGGATCGATCGGGAAGACTCTCCGAGAGAAAGAAAGAGACACAATGGGTGGGAGATCGATGATGTGGCGGATCACTACAGACGGACGGATGTTCCCGCTCGGGCCCTCCGTGGAGTTTCAAACGAAACCCATAACCACCCGGGCCAGCGCGAGAGCAAAAACCTAGACCAACACAGCCGCCGCATGCGGAGACTTGGATCGATCGGGACGACTCTCCGAGAGAAAGAAAGAGACACGATGGGTGGGAGATCGATGGTGTGGCGGATCACTACAGACGGACGGATGTTCCCGCTCGGGCCCTCCGTGGAGTTTCAAATGAAACCCAAAACCACCCGGGCCAGCGCGAGAGCAAAAACCTAGACCAACACATGCGGAGATTTGGATCGATCGGGACGACTCTCCGAGAGAAAGAAAGAGACACGATGGGTGGGAGATCGATGATGTGGCAGATCACTACAGACGGACGGATGTTCCCGCTCGGGCCCTCCGTGGAGTTTCAAACGAAACCCATAACCACCCGGGCCAGCGCGAGAGCAAAAACCTAGACCAACACAGCCACCGCAAGCGGAGACTTGGATCGATCGGGACGACTCTCCGAGAGAAAGAAAGAGACACGATGGGTGGGAGATCGATGGTGTGGCGGATCACTACAGACGGACGGATGTTCCCGCTCGGGCCCTCCGTGGATTTTCAAACGAAACCCAAAACCACCCGGGCCAGCGCGAGAGCAAAAACCTAGACCAACACAGCCGCCGCATGCGGAGACTTGGATCGATCGGGACGACTCTCCGAGAGAAAGAAAGAGACACGATGGGTGGGAGATCGATGATGTGGCGGATCACTACAGACGGACGGATGTTCCCGCTCGGGCCCTCCGTGGAGTTTCAAACGAAACCCATAACCACCCGGGCTAGCGCGAGAGCAAAAACCTAGACCAACACAGCCGCCGCATGCGGAGACTTGGATCGATCGGGACGACTCTCCGAGAGAAAGAAAGAGACACGATGGGTGGGAGATCGATGGTGTGGCGGATCACTACAGACGGACGAATGTTCCCGCTCGGGCCCTCCGTGGAGTTTCAAACGAAACCCAAAACCACCCGGGCCAGCGCGAGAGCAAAAACCTAGACCAACACAGCCGCCGCATGCGGAGACTTGGATCGATCGGGACGACTCTCCGAGAGAAAGGAAGAGACACGATGGGTGGGAGATCGATGATGTGGCGGATCACTACAGACGGACGGATGTTCCCGCTCGGGCCCTCCGTGGAGTTTCAAACGAAACCCAAAACCACCCGGGCCAGCGCGAGAGCAAAAACCTAGACCAACACAGCCGCCGCATGCGGAGACTTGGATCGATCGGGACGACTCTCCGAGAGAAAGGAAGAGACACGATGGGTGGGAGATCGATGATGTGGCGGATCACTACAGACGGACGGATGTTCCCGCTCGGGCCCTCCGTGGAGTTTCAAACGAAACCCAAAACCACCCGGGCCAGCGCGAGAGCAAAAACCTAGACCAACACAGCCGCCGCATGCGGAGACTTGGATCGATCGGGACGACTCTCCGAGAGAAAGAAAGAGACACGATTGGTGGGAGATCGATGATGTGGCGGATCACTACAGACGGACGGATGTTCCCGCTCGGGCCCTCCGTGTAGTTTCAAACGAAACCCAGAACCACCCGGGCCAGCGCGAGAGCAAAAACCTAGATCAACACAGCCGCCGCATGCGGAGACTTGGATCGATCGGGACGACTCTCCGAGAGAAAGAAAGAGACACGATGGGTGGGAGATCGATGATGTGGCGGATCACTACAGACGGACGGATGTTCCCGCTCGGGCCCTCCGTGGAGTTTCAAACGAAACCCATAACCACCCGGGCCAGCGCGAGAGCAAAAACCTAGACCAACACAGCCGCCGCATGCGGAGACTTGGATCGATCGGGACGACTCTCCGAGAGAAAGAAAGAGACACGATGGGTGGGAGATGGATGATGTGGCGGATCACTACAGACGGACGGATGTTCCCGCTCGGGCCCTCCGTGGAGTTTCAAACGAAACCCATAACCACCCGGGCCAGCGCGAGAGCAAAAACCTAGAACAACACAGCCGCCGCATGCGGAGACTTGGATCGATCGGGACGACTCTCCGAGAGAAAGAAAGAGACACGATGGGTGGGAGATCGATGGTGTGGCGGATCACTACAGACGGACGGATGTTCCCGCTCGGGCCCTCCGTGGAGTTTCAAATGAAACCCAAAACCACCCGGGCCAGCGCGAGAGCAAAAACCTAGACCAACACAGCCGCCGCATGCGGAGACTTGGATCGATCGGGACGACTCTCCGAGAGAAAGAAAGAGACACGATGGGTGGGAGATGGATGATGTGGCGGATCACTACAGACGGACGGATGTTCCCGCTCGGGCCCTCCGTGGAGTTTGAAACGAAACCCAGAACCACCCGGGCCAGCGCGAGAGCAAAAACCTAGACCAACACAGCCGCCGCATGCGGAGACTTGGATCGATCGGGAAGACTCTCCGAGAGAAAGAAAGAGACACGATGGGTGGGAGATGGATGATGTGGCGGATCACTACAGACGGACGGATGTTCCTGCTCGGGCCCTCCGTGGAGTTTCAAACGAAACCCAGAACCACCCGGGCCAGCGCGAGAGCAAAAACCTAGACCAACACAGCCGCCGCATGCGGAGACTTGGATCGATCGGGAAGACTCTCCGAGAGAAAGAAAGAGACACGATGGGTGGGAGATCGATGATGTGGCGGATCACTACAGACGGACGGATGTTCCCGCTCGGGCCCTCCGTGGAGTTTCAAACGAAACCCAAAACCACCCGGGCCAGCGCGAGAGCAAAAACCTAGACCAACACAGCCGCCGCATGCGGAGACTTGGATCGATCGGGACGACGGATTGAAAACGATGCCGATTCAAGGGAGGTATACGCGCGCGGATCAATGACGTGGCGTAATCATGCGATCCGAAAGAAAGAAAGAAAGAGACACCATGGATGCGGATCAACGACAGTGTCGGATCACTAAGGACGGACGGACGCCGAAAATATCTCCCGCGCGTGGAGTGGAGTGGAATAGAGTTTCAAACGAAATTGAAAATCCAAAAACACAAGAGCAAAAAAGGCCCAACCCAAGGGACGACCCGACCGCCTCCTCTTCTTCCTCCCCCGATTCCCTCGCCCTCCCGCATCCGCGCCGCCGACCCTCTTCTCTTCCTCCGACCTCGCCGCCCACCGCCGCCTCCCCCACCCCTCCCCCCTCCCCTCATCACAAGACAGGACAAGACAAGGAGGAGAGGGAGATCCAGCGACGGCCACTCCCTCCCGCCCAACCAGATCCGTCGTCAACGGAGTCGCCTCCATCCGGGGCGGAACCGGCGACGACACGCCCGTGCGTGATGAGACGGGTGGAGGTTCTCGCGCCGCCGGGACAGAACCTCCGACGACGCGGCCGTTCCAACCCTCACCTCTCCTCTCCTCTCCTCTCCTCAGGCGGCCGTCGTCACGGAGGCGTAGCTGCTGCTGCTATTCAAGGTGCCACCGGCGAACCTCCTCAAGTCCGACCCATGGTTGGCGCCCGAAACCCTAGCCCCTCACCCACCCACGGATGGATGGACGGGGATAAGGCGGCGTTCTCTCTCTCGGTGGGGAGCTTGCTGCTGCGACACCGGCGACGGGCTGCGGCATCCGGGACATGAAGGCTGCTCCGACGCCATGAAAGGTCCGCCCCCTTCTCCTCTCCTCTTCGATTTCTTCTTCTTCTTCCCTTCCCTGACATGTGCTTTCCTGCCTCACGCATGCAGCTGCACGCCTGCAAACTCGACTTGATTCAGGGAGAGGAGGACGCCACAACCACCCATGGAGCACCTGCGACTCAAGGTCCATCTCTCTTTTGCAGGATGCTCTGTTTCATTCCCATGGATGTTTGTTAGGGTTCAGCTATTGTTTGGGCTCAATTAGCTGTGTTGCCTGCTGTTTATAGATCATTATTGGCTTGTGCTAAACTCTCTTGTCCTTGTGTAGCAGCAGCAGCATGGATTCGGTACAACAGATGATGGCCTGCTCCCGTATGATGCTACAAAATTGCCAATGGTGAGCTGCTCCAGCTCCTTCCCTTCCTCTGCTCCGCACCCGTGGTCGTCGACCTGCCGCTGTACCATGCTCTGTCTAGTGGCCATCGAGCCATGGATGGTCTTAGTTAAGATTTTGCTACCGTTTTGAATTAATTGGCTCGATTGCCTGTTGTTTAACGTTGATTGCGTGTGCTATGTGCTCAATTCTGCTTGCTACGTATGGCCTCTGGATGTTGCCAATTTGTCATCATGTGAAATCTAGGGAGCAGAAGTTATCCTCATGTACCTCGCGTGATGTTTGCAACTTATCATATATTGTATGGACATCAAATCATCTAATTTTCTTTCCCTTGGTAGCAGCACTATCCATGAGGGAGTATATATCCTACTAAATTCAGTCTACTACTGGTACTACTGCATGTTTCAAATATTCCTCCTGTATACCTCCAGGAAATGGATGCTGTAATCAAGTACAATTAATTTCCTGGTTTGCCAAACTGTTGATGAATCTGTAATTTTGATTTTGACAAGTCATCTCAAGGGAGGGGGAGGGGATTATGTCACTCCAGTTCCAATCCATGGATGGCATCCACAAGGACCAAGATGACGACCAGGAGGCCAAACCCGAGCGTGACTACGGTGTTACGGCGGCCACTAAAACCTCTCCGGTGAGTCCATCTCCTACCTCTAGCTCCCTCTCCTCTGCTCCTACAGTACCTTGTTCTGCTTCATGGCCATGGGTGATTCAGTTTGTGCTTGTTGTCTTTGTGTGTTGGAGTCAAATTAGCTGCTGTTGTGGAATAATTTACTCGTCATAATAAGATTTTACTCTTGTATCATGGAAAAGATGATTCCTATCTACTGTCATGTCCATATTACAAATGATGAGTCAGATTAGCACACTTCTTTCTTCCTGCTGGCTCTACTAGCTGAATTCTGGTATTTGTAATTCATACCATCAATTTTGCTACTGCTATTGTGATGCTTAATGCGTATGACAGAGCCGGTGCTGTTCAGCATCCGCTGCAAAATCGCCATGGTGAGCTACCCCAGCTCCTTCCCTTCCTCTGCTCTGCACCCCGTGGCCATCGACCTGCCGCAGCTCTGTCGGGTGCCATCGAGCCATGGGTGGTCTTAGTTAAGATTTTGCTACCGTTTTGAATTAATTAGCTCGATTGCCCGCTGTTTAATGTCCATTGCGTGTTAAATGCTCAATGCTGCTTGCTATGTATTATGGCCTCTGGATGTTATCAAGTGAAAGCTTTTGTCATCAAGTGAAATGTAGGGAGCAGAAGTTATCCTCATGTACCTCGTGTGATGTTTGCAACTTACCATATATTTTTGTTAGATGCTTGCTTATGTGTATGGATATCAAGTGAAAGCTCTGTTTCAAATCATCTAAATTTTATTTCCCTTGGTAGCAGCACTAGCCATGAGTGATACGTTTTGATGATCTCCATGTACTAGATGACTAGTAGATAGATATCCTAATAAATCCAGTCTACTACTAGTACTACTGCATGTTTGAAATATTCCCCCTGTATACATCCAAGTAGCGCATGAGTCACTCGTGATCATGTATTTCTTTAGAAACCTACTTTTACAGAGTCACTCGTGATCATGTATTTATGTTATAATTTTTAATCCTGTGCAGGCTATTTTCAGTTTTATCACAATGCAACTGCAGTTCTGCTCAGTATTTTTCATCTTTTCACTTGGAACTAGAACACATTATTTTGGGAGAACAATCCTTCATGGTGGTGCAAAGGTACATATGATGTGTTTCTTTTTACGAATATTATTTGTTTGAACTCTGCTGACACATGATCCTTTATGCAGTATCGTGCTACTGGACGAGGTTTTGTTGTTCGCCACATAAAGTTTGCTGACAATTATAGGCTCTATTCTCGAAGCCACTTTGTGAAAGCGTAAGTTACTACTTTCAAGCAATAAAGTGAATCATTACAATAAGTTCATCTGCATGAGTAATGGACACACAAATCCATCTACCAAACAGAATAGCACACAGCTGTAGTGTTGCCATATTCCTTTTGTAGTATCGCGATAATACGGTTTCCCCATCCTCTTGGAATTGTCAGACATAATTTTTATAACCTTATTGTATACCTTCTGTTGACATTGGTCATTGGCGATCAATCTGAAACTCCTTTTGAAGGCAAAATTCGTTAGCATTTGCTGCAAAACGCCATAAAATAAGTACTCTGCTGATGGGCTCTGCAAAATTGTGATGGAAATTACTGGAGCAGTTAAAATTTTCTTGTTTGGAAAATTAGGAGTTAAAAGGGAAGAAATCCTATTTGCCTTTGGAAATTAACCGAGCCCAGCTGTTATTGCTCAATCCTATGTTCTCTTGTTTCTCTCCAAGTACAAATAAAACTGCTCACAACCCCTCCCTTCTAAATTTCGAAATATTAATATTATAATTGTTCTAGTGTGCTGCACCAAGTGGCGGCAGTTGTGCAGTTTTCATTGGCAAATACTGTTGTTTCATGATTTGCTTCAGCAAACGCCAATCAATTGTAATAATGTCTTAAAGAGTCAGTTCTGCCCCAGAAATCCAATTCGCCTCTTCGGAGTATCTTTGGCTCCTGCATGTTAAAAATGTTTTTTTTACGAATGTCAATTTTTAGTGGCAAAGCTTAAGCATTTTGACCCGTGCAAAAAAAAAAAAAAAGACGAACACCAAAACACCACCCCCCATCCAGGGATCTGACTCAATGCAACACATTGAATCTTCAATTCCAGTTATCGTGTTCTTGCTAGCATTACTTGGTGATCAATCTGATGGCTATATTATTGCAGGCTTGAGGTTGCTCTCCTGCTTATTGTCTACATTGCTTATGGCTACACGAAGGGCGGGTCATCGTCCTTTATTCTGTTGACTATCAGTAGTTGGTTCATGGTTATATCCTGGCTTTTTGCGCCATACATTTTCAACCCTTCTGGTTTCGAGTGGCAAAAGTATGTTCACCAATCCTACCTTTTCCCTTTAGATTTGTTGTCATTCAAGCAGGATGACCACTGATTGGGAAACTGAGCTTGTTCACTTATTTTCCCCTTTGTAGAAAATAGAGCAGTCACTACTATGATCAAACATATAGAAATATACTCCCTCCGTCCCAAAATAAGTGTCTCAAGCTTAGTACAACTTTGTACTAAAGTTAGTACAAAATTGAGACACTTATTTTGGGACGGAGGGAGTAGGATAATTGTATATATACGCTCTTATACTACCTGCTCACTCATCATTCTAGTCCTAGAAATATAAATATAAGATGCATTTGGCTATTGCACGTTGCATCGATGTAATTGGTTTTTGGCTGTACCTTTATTGATTTGCATTTTGAATGTCAGAACTGTTGAGGACTTTGATGACTGGACAAATTGGTTATTTTATAAAGGTGGAATTGGTCTGGAGATCTCCCTCATCCTGGCGGGGAACAAGGCGAACCAGGAGTCATGAGAAGCCCCATCCGCTGTGTGTTTTTGTTGTACATTTCTGTTAGATTTGTACTGACATGCAGTTGAACGCTCGCTCATCTGTCTAGCATCGTAAAGCACACTCTGCAGATATATATAAAAATATGACTAGGATATATATATCAGTCTATCATCTGGATATATACATGAAGTTTGAATAAACACACTCTGCAGGCATCGTAAGCTTCAGTCCACTACTCACCCAAGCCCCAGCGTCAAAGGTTCACTCACTAGGAATAAGGGTCCAGTAATACATCTACCCATCCCATTTATTCCACTTATCGCACAAGTTTCGAGTCAAACGCTCGCTGCAAGCAAACTACTCGAGACCCAGGTAGACGGCCTGCGATAGACTGATATGTACATGTTGTTGGTGTAGACGGCCTGCGATAGACTGATATGTACATGTTGTTGGTGTAGACGGCCTGCGATAGACTGATATGTACATGTTGTTGGTGTAGACGGCCTGCGATAGACTGATATGTACATGTTGTTGGTGTAGACGGCCTGCGATAGACTGATATGTACATGTTGTTGGTGTAGACGGCCTGCGATAGACTGATATGTACATGTTGTTGGTGTAGACGGCCTGCGATAGACTGATATGTACATGTTGTTGGTGTAGACGGCCTGCGATAGACTGATATGTACATGTTGTTGGTGTAGACGGCCTGCGATAGACTGATATGTACATGTTGTTGGTGTAGACGGCCTGCGATAGACTGATATGTACATGTTGGTGTAGACGGCGGCTCAGAGTGTCGAGTCTCAGGGGTTGACGAGTATGTACATGTTGTTGGTGTTGTTGGTCTGCGGTGGCTGCTGTGGCGGGTTGCCCTGCTGTTGCTGCTGTGGCGGGTTGTCCTGCTGTGGTGGCCGCCGCGATATGAGCCACGCATTAAGACTGGCGGAGACAAGTGCAAAAGCGGCCAGCACGTAGTCCGCGATGCGGAACCCCTACAAAGAAGGAAAAAAACGTTAGTGCCGGTTCGTTCCGGACCTTTAGTCCCGGTTCGTGCCACGAACCGGGACTAAAGGGGTGATGGCAGGCTGGCGTCAGCCTGGGGCCCCACAATAACCTTTAGTCCCGGTTCGTGTCACGAACCGGGACTATAGGCTAACCTTTAGTCCCGGTTCGTGTCTCGAACCGGGACTAAAGGTCCCCTATATGAACCCTTCGGCCAGCCCGAGCTCTCTGTTCTTTCCCTTTCCTCTCCTCTGGTTCTTCCTCTCTTCCCCGAGCTCATCCTCCATTTTTGCCAAAATTTGTCAAGATTTGGAGGCACCCATCCATCCAAGTGTTCACAAAGGTTAGCAACTTGATCCTTTCATCTCTCATTGCTAGATTAGCTCTTGCAATGCTCTATAAGTATAGTGATTTGTGTGTTTTAGTTTGGGAGTATTTATATGTGGTAGTTTATTTGATTTATATGCAATTTGAGCTCAAATTAACTTCTTATTTTGCATGTGTACAGTGTGGTTTACTTAGTGCCTTCCCGTCCCCGTCCTAACCACCGTCGATCGCCCGCACCGTCTCGTCGCCGGCACCACCTTGGTGAGCCTCTTGTTCTTATCATTTTTATAAAAAAAATTCATGTTTGTAAGATTTAGATAGTTACTTGTATAGTTTTCTTACCTATATGGTTGTTTGTTATACATAGTGGCATGGTTTTGATATCCGTCCCCGTCGGCCCTCGTCCGGTTTATGATTCGGATGTGGTATATACTCTCTTTTATAACTGTTTGTTACATTTCGTGTTTATGACAATTATGCCCATCAAGTTGACATAGATATTTTATCTAGGAGGTATGTGAACTGGAAATTCCAACTGACATAGATATTCTTGTCAAGAAGTTAAATTTAGTTGAAAAAGAAAACGAGTATTTGAAAGAAAAATTGAGAAGAGTTGAAGAAGAGAAGATGAAACTGGAGTTGTATGTTGCCGATGTCGTCGATGATCACAAGATCAAGATGGATGCAATGCGCTTGAAGATTAGAAAATTTTAAAAATATGTCATTGATAGTGAGGCTTGGTATCACTATGCTGTTGGATCAATTGTTACCTTAGTTGCGATCTTGATCGCATTTGTTGTTGCATTTAAATGCTTTAGCTAGAGAGTTGTATGTTGTTTTATGAGAACAAGTGTGTATGAACTTTATGTATGAACTTGTATTAATTTGGTGTTTTCGGTGTTGTGTAATGAAGATGAGCCGGCAATGGATGTACGATGACCGATGCTCTCCCCAGTTCATTAATGGCGTGCATACTTTTCTGGTTGCGGCTGAGGCAAACAAGCGGGCGGATGGTTTTATGCATTGTCCATGTGCTGGCTGTAAGAATGATCGAAATTACTTTAACTCAAGAACCATTCACGTCCACTTGTTTGAGTCCGGTTTCATGTCCGGCTATAACTGTTGGACCAAGCACGGAGAAAGAGGGGTCCTAATGGAAGAGAATGAAGAAGAAGAGGATGACGACAGCTATCCTGGCCATGGGTTCCATGAATACGATGGTACAACAATGGGGGAAGAAGCTGAGCCGGCAATGCGGGAAGGAGCTGAAGAAGAGGCATCAGATGAGCCCGCTGATGATCTTGGTCGGGCCATTGCCGATGCAAAGAGAAACTGCACAAGTGAAAAGGAGAAGCTGAAGTTGCAGCGCATGTTACAGGATCACGAGAAATTGTTGTACCCAAATTGCGAAGATGACAAGAAAAAGCTGGGTACCACACTGGAATTGCTGCAATGGAAGGCAGAGAATGGTGTACCTGACAAGGCATTTGAAAAGTTGCTGAAAATAATGAAGAATAAGCTACCAAAGGACAACGAATTGCCCGACAGTACGTACGAAGCAAAGAAGGCCGTCTGCCCTCTAGGATTAGAGGTGCAGAAGATACATGCATGCCCTAATGACTGCATCCTCTACCGCGGTGAGTACGAGGATTTGAATGCATGCCCGGTATGCTGTGCATTGCGCTATAAGATCGGCCACGATGACCCTGGTGATGTTGAGGGCGAGCGCCCCAGGAAGAAGATTCCTGCCAAGGTGATGTGGTATACTCCTATAATACCACGGTTGAAACGTTTGTTCCAAAATAAAGAGCATGCCATGTTGATGCGATGGCACAACGAATACCGTAAGAAAGACGGGAAGTTGAGAGTACCCGCTGACGGATCGCAATGGAGAAAAATCGAGAGAAAGTGGAAGGACTTTGCAAAGGACGCAAGGAACGTATGGTTTGGTTTAACTGCAGATGGCATTAATCCTTTTGGGGAGCAGAACAACAATCATAGCACATGGCCTGTGACTCTATGTATCTATAACCTTCCTCCTTGGTTGTGCATGAAGCGGAAGTTCATTATGATGCCAGTGCTCATCCAAGGTCCCAAGCAACCCGGCAACGACATTGATGTGTACCTAAGGCCATTAGTTGAAGAACTTTTACAGGAAAAGGTGTACGTGCGTGGGATGCGAAAGAACAGAAGGAATTTGACCTACATGCGTTGCTGTTTGTAACCATCAATGATTGGCCTGCTCTCAGTAACCTTTCAGGACAGACAAACAAGGGATACCACGCATGCACGCACTGTTTAGATGATACCGACAATATATATTTGGATAAATGTAAGAAGAATGTGTACCTGGGGCATCGTCGATTTCTTTAGAGCAGGCATCCCGTAAGAAAGAAAGGCAAGCATTTCAAAGGTGAGGCAGATCACCGGAAGAAGCCTCGCCACCGTACTGGTGATGATATACTTGATGTGGTGAAGGATTTAAATGTAATCTTTGGAAAGGGTTCTGGCGCACAATCTGTTCCGAATGATGCTGACAATCGGGCACCCATGTGGAAGAAGAAATCTATATTTTGGGACCTATCCTATTGGAAAGACCTCGAGGTCCGCTCTGCAATCGACGTGATGCACGTGACGAAGAATCTTTGCGTGAACCTGCTAGGCTTCTTGGGCGTGTATGGGAAGACAAAAGATACACCGGAGGCACGGGAGGACCAGCAACGTATGCACGGAGAAGACGGCATGGATCCAAAGCAGTTTCAGGGTCATGCCTGCTACGCTCTTACCAAAGAAGAGAAGGAAATCTTCTTCGAATGCCTACTCAGTATGAAGGTCCCGTCTGGCTTCTCGTCGAATATAAAGGGAATAATAAATTATATGGCAGAAAAAAAGTTCCAGAACCTAAAGTCTCATGACTGCCACGTGATTATGACGCAACTGCTTCCAGTTGCATTGAGGGGGCTTCTACCGGAAAACGTTCGATTAGCCATTGTGAAGCTATGTGCATTCCTGAATGCAATCTCTAAGAAGGTAATCGATCCAGAAATCCTACCAAGGTTAAAGAATGATTTGGTGCAATGTCTTGTCAGTTTCGAGCTGGTGTTCCCACCATCCTTCTTCAATATCATGACGCACGTCCTAGTTCATCTAGTCGACGAGATTGCCATTCTGGGCCCTGTATTTCTACACAATATGTTCCCCTTTGAGAGGTTCATGGGAGTCTTAAAGAAATATGTTCATAATCGTGCTAGGCCAGAAGGAAGCATCTCCAAGGGCCATGAAACAGAGGAGGTCATTGAGTTTTGTGTTGACTTTATTCCTGACATTAAGCCGATTGGTGTTCCTGAATCGCGGCATGAGGGCAGACTGGGTGGAAAAGGCACGCTAGGAAAGAATTCACTAATATGCCGGGACGGGCAATCTTTGGCGCAAGCACACTACACAGTTCTACAAAGTTCCACCTTGGTGGCTCCGTATATCGAGCAACACAAGAATATTCTACGCTCCAAACACCCGGAGCAGTCTGACGACTGGATTACACATGAACAAACGGTGACTTTCGCCGGTTGGTTGCAGACACGTCTCATGCATGACGACACTGTTGAAGATGACATGTACTTGCTGTCCAAGTTACCATCTTCGACTATATTGACTTTCAAAGGGTACGATATAAATGGGAATACATTTTACACGATCGCCCAAGATAAAAAGAGCACCAACCAAAACAGTGGTGTCCGCTTTGATGCAGCAAACATCAATGGGCCAAAGGTTACATATTATGGTTACATAGAGGAGATATGGGAACTTGACTATGGACTTGGTTTGAAGGTCCCTTTGTTTCGGTGCAAATGGGTCAATCTGACAGGAGGTGGGGTAAAGGAAGACCCGCAGTACGGAATGACAACAGTGGATCTCAACAATCTTGGGTACGCGGACGAACCATTCGTCCTAGCCAAAGATGTGGCACATGTTTTCTATGTGAAGGACATGTCTACCAAGCCGAGAAAAAGAAAAGATAAGGAAGCGAATACATCATACGATGAGCCAAAGCGCCACATAGTTTTTTCAGGGAAAAGAAACATCGTGGGAGTGGAGGACAAGACAGACATGTCAGAAGATTATGAAAAGTTTCATGAAATTGCTCCCTTCAGAGTGAATGTTGACCCGAGCATCAAGTTAAACGATGAAGATTGTCTATGGTTACGACGCAAAGGGACACACGCGAAGAAAAAGTTTTATACCCAAAGATCCCACTCTGGGATGTGACCGGCTTCACCGCCAATTGAGCATTATCCTTTCTATTTGTCTTTTGTTTCTTTCTAAGTGTCTTTGTAAAAATGGAGTTGGAAAAATGAAATATACCGTCGGAAAATGAAAGGATTTCTAGATAGATCAACAAAACACACGGTTTCCCCTGCATACAGCCCGACGGTGGCTCGTGAGTGCCCGCATATGAAATGCACCGTCGGACCGTATGCAGGGAATCCGAATGATTTGTATTCGGTCGATGAACTAAAGGATTTCTAGATAGATCAACAAAACACACGGTTTCCCCTGCATACAGCCCGACGATGGCTCGTGAGTGCCCGCATATGAAATGCACCGTCGGACCGTATGCAGGGAATCCGAATGATTTGTATTCGGTCGATGAACTAAAGGATTTCTAGATAGATCAACAAAACACACGGTTTCCCCTGCATAAAGCCCAACGGTGGAAATATGAAATGCACCGTTGGACCGTATGCAGGGAATCCGAATGATTTGAATCCGAATGAGTAAACACACAAAGTGTCGAACATGTCCGAGAGGTGGGCTATATATAGGGTTGTGTGCCTCTTTAGTCCCGGTTGCTAGCACGAACCAGGACTAGTCGTTATAGTGCTGATCCAACAGCTCACAAGCGCTTGAAAGAAACACACGATCCGTGTGCTTCTTCCTGATTGGTACGACCTTCACCCACATAGCATGTGCTAAAAAGTTGAGAGGGTTACGGCAAAAACTGGATGCACTTCGTGTACAAAATGGACAATCTCTTTCGAAGTATCAGGCTTTCAGACGAAAACTCGTCTGTTACAAAGGCATTTCATTTTTTTAAACTTATTTCAACTCCAGACTTTTTGTGCGTTCAGTATGCACCATTCGAAGCCACGCCATCAATTTTCAACCATTTCTGACTTGATTTGCTATTTTTCATGTATTTACTGATTTTTTTTAGCTAAATGACCCTGAAATTGAAAAGCACTACAAATGAACTCTGAAAATGTTGAAAGTTGGCATGGTATCATCATTTCACCCACATAGCATGTGCTAAAAAGTTGAGAGAGTTACGGCAAAAGCTGGATGCACTTCGTGTACAAAATGGTCAATCTCTTTCGAAGTATGAGGGTTTCAGACGAAAACTCGTCTGTTACAAAGACATTTCATTTTTTTAAATAACCTAAGTATTACCAAATTGAATATAATGATAAAACACAATAAAATTAAACAGAAGAAAAAATAATCACTGAAAAATCTATTTTTAAAGTAAAGTTATTCACAAACTAGTTATTCACACAAATTTCAAATAATTCAAATTTAAACTATTCAAATTTGAAAACTATTAGCACTAACAGAAAGTTTATAATTTTTTCCCTAAAGCAAAAAGATTCACAAAGAAAATATTTAAATAAAGAAAAAGATTCACTCAGAAACAAAAGAAAATAAATAAAGCAGAAAACAAAAAAATAATTAAAAAAAGCCTGCCTACTGGGCCGTCACGGCCTGCATACGACTGGGCCAGGATGCAGGCCCGTACGGCCCGGTAGGCCCACGTGGCGGAGGGATGTGATGGGCCCAGCAGGCCTGCATATTAGAGAGGAGCTCGACACGGTAGCCGCGGCGGGGCTTATAAACCGGTCCGAGCTCCTCTCGACTAGCGAGGTGGGACTAAACATCCACCCCGCCCCGCGCCTGGCACACAACCCTTTAGTCACGGTTGGTGTCTCCAACCGCGACTAAAGGGGGTCTTTAGTCGCGGTTGGAGCCACCAACCGCGACTAAAGGTGAATTTCATCCAGCCGAAGCGGCGGGAAGCCAGACCTTTAGTCGCGGTTGGTGGCTCCAACCGCGACTAAAGACCCCCTTTAGTCGCGGTTGGAGCCACCAACCACGACTAAAGGGTCCTCTATATATACCACACTTACGAAAATTTCCCAAAATCCAGCCTTTCGTCGACGTCCGCGCGCGCCCCTACCCTTGCCCCTCGTCGTCGCCGTCGTTCGTCCGTCCGCGCCCCGCCGCACCTCGACGCCGCCGTCCGTCCGCGCCGCCGCACCTCGACGCCGCCGTCCGTCCGCGCTGCCGCACCTCGACGTCGTGGCCGCCGCGCCGTGTACCTAGCCGTCGCCGTCGTCCGCGCACCTCGACGCCGCCATCGCCGTCGCCGTCGCCGCCCCTGCACCTCGCCGTCGCCGTCGCCGCCCCTCCTCGACCTCGCGCGCCATCGCCCCCTTGTGAGCCCTGCCGCCATGGGCGCCGCCCTCCCGTCGATCCCGCACACACACACACACTCATGAACACACACACACACATATGTTCTATTTTTTATATGCTTAATTAGTATATATGCTTAATTAGTGTTTCTTTATGTAATGTTGTTTTTCTGTTTTTTATATAATGTTGTTTTTCTATAATTAGTGTTTAATTAGTATATATGCTTAATTAGATTTTTTTGCTTAATTAGAAGTATATAATGTCCCTAACCTATTAAAATGTTGTTTAGAAGTATATAATGTTGCATATCATATTACAGAAAAAATTTGCATACTAAAATGTTGCATAGGAAATTATAATTGAGAATTTTTTCGGAATTTTTTATTGAGAAAGGAATATTATTAGTGTAGTTATAACCTAGGAATGGGACATTATAATTGAAAAGATGATATTTTGCTCAAAATTTCCTAATAAAATGACATTGCATATATAGGAATTTTTTTGTCATAAGAATTTTTTCTCGGATTCAACGATGCCTAATTAGATGTATAGAAATGTTAAATGTTAATTAGATGTATATAATTTTTTTATAAATGTTAATTAGATGTATATAATGTTAATTAGATGTATAGAAATGTTAAATGTTAATTAGATGTATATAATTAAATGTTAATTATATGTATAGAAATGTTAATTAGAATTTTTTTTCATAAGAATTTTTTCTCGGAGTCAACGATGCCTGGCCCCCATCCTCGTCGTCGACTCGTTCGCGACGACGTCCTGCTTCAGAGGGGCAACGTTCGGGACTGGGCTCCGCTAGGCTGGCACGGGAGGTGCTACCTTCAGGGGCGCGCAGCTTGGTGAGGAACCCGGCCCCGGGTCCCGTTGTCGACCCGGAGCTTGTTTGGTGGCGTTCGCGTGGGCCACTTTCGGTGCGGAGGCAGCCGGCCACGCCGGAGGTGGTACGTCGCCGTGTCAGGGAGGAGGACGAGCACGTCCGTCGCTACATGGATGCGTTGGACGTCAGGTTCTCCAATACCTGGCAGGTTCTTCAGGGATCTCACCCGAGCTATGATCCTGTCATAGTTCCTTCTCTTTGGGTGTCCACCGCCCGCGCCTCAGGAACTGCGAGTGAACTAGATTCTTCGATAATATTCGATCTGTATTAGCTAGTGATAATACTCGAGATGTATTCGAGATTATATTCGATAATATTCGAGATGATTTATTTGAGATTATATTCGATGATGCATATTATATGAATTATTCGAGATGCATATTATGTACTATGATTCAGTTTTTCCTTATTGATTGCATGCATTCTAATTTGAATACTAAATTGTTTTATCTTTCTTCTGGATTAGTTAAATAAAAGCTATGGACAATATCGGCAGAGAAGGAGAAGAGGCTCTGTTCGACATCATACGCTCCAAGAGCCTAGAGCATGAACCTGAAGATGATGACGGCTCGCAATATCTGAACAATTCCGGTGAGGGTTGTATGATATTTGATGAAGACGGACGAATAGATGAAGGCGACGACAACGATGTTGACGAAGAAAATGTTCTTCAAATAACAAAGACCGGCGAGGTATATTTAATATATAAGCCATCCGGTGATCATTACATGTCTTAATTGATTTGTATGTATTAATGAATCGATCTTTCTTCTTTTAGGCCTCCGGATCGAGCAAATCTTCTACAAGCGACAGGGTAGTTCGAGGCCCGGCCAAAAAGTTGGACAAAGGCGTAAAGTTCAACATCGATTCCTTCAAAACATCAACTGGCGAACCGCTTGAACCTAGGAAAAATGCGACCAAGTTCAAGAATCAATGCGGAGTTATTGTCAGGGACCAAATCCCGATCTCCGTTCAAGAATGGAAAAAGCCAGCAAAGGGAGATCGAGCAGGAGTTACTTTTGTCGACGAAAGAGCAAAAGATGTGCTTTGGACTACGCTCATGGAACATTTCACCCTACCAGATAATTTGACAGATGCAGATCTGAAGAAAGTCAGAAACTATGCTCTTAAAAAGATGGCGATCGCATTCAACACCTTCAAGAAAAATACATGGACTAAGTACGTCAAATCCGGAAAGAAGACTCCAGAATTCATGGGAGCCCTGGTGAAGGCAAAAGATCACTGGGACGCTTTCGTGAAGTTCAAGGAATCGGAAGAAGCTCAGGAACGGTCGAGAAAAAACAAGATTAATGCTGCGAAAAAGAAGTGGCACCATCATATTGGGCCAGGTGGCTACCAGGTGGCCCTGCCTAAGTGGGATAAATCTGAGCAAGAGATGATTAGTGCAGGGGTCAGTCCAGTTACATTGACATGGCCCCCCAGGTGCAGGACATGGTTTTATGCGCATGGGGGGAAGTTGGACCCAGAGACAGGGCTGGTTATGGTGAAGGCAAGTCTTAAAGAAGCGACAGACGAAATACTTATTGCAATAGAAGAAGCTCGAACGGGGGTGTTCACGCCCAATAGAGAGAACGACGAGCTTACGCGCGCCCTGAAGAATCGTGAACACCCGGGAAGAACACGAGGCAAAGGCGTTGTTCCGTGGTTTGAGGGGTTTGCGGATTGGAACGACGACTATAGAAGCCGTGTGAGAAAGAAGATGCAGGAGGAGAAGAAGAAGAAGGAGGAAGCACTCCTCTTTGAAGGCCTAGAATCAAAGCACCTGGAGTTGGAACGATTTGTCAGGCGGCAGCAGGAGCAGATAGACTCACTCAGCCAGGAAAGGGCGTCTCAGCGGCAGCATGAGCAGATCGATCCAGCATTGGATAGCACCGTCCCATCTATGCCGAGAAGCAGCGTGGGTTCCGCCCCGGCCGATATCGATAATGCACTGCTAGCTAGCTACCCTGTGGATGATATCAAAGACACGACTAACTGTGAGCTACACATGAAAGTGAAGAACTTATCCATGAAGGTGGCGGACGGCTATGCTTTAGCAAATCCCCCTGAAGCAACCTTCCATTGCAATCCCATTCCAGCAGGCTATGCTCGTGTCGGGGTTGATGAAGTGATGTCAGGATATAACAAGCTACAACTTGACATTCTTGGAGGTGACGAGGAGAGAACACTGGGAGAGGCCATACATCGTATCATTCTATGGAAAAAGGATTGCATCGTCTTCCCAAGGCCACCGACTCCTCCTCCTCCAAGTCTGCCGCCGCGTCAGTCGACTCCTCCTCCTCCAAGTCCGGCACCGCGTCAGCCGACTCCTCCACCAAGTCCGGCACGGCGTCAGCCAACTCCTCCTCCTCCAAGTCCGCCGGCACCGCATCAGCCGACTCCTCCTCCAAGTCCGGCACGGCGTCAGCCTAAGCAACATCGGAAGAGAGAGGCCGCAGCTACGACGGCTAGCGGTACAACAGGCAAGAAATTCAAATATGGTCCAGATCTCAAGCCTCTTCCGAAGTTGTCTTACCACCTGACTCAGGAGGAACTCGACGACGCATGTGATGCCCAATTGAAGGCCCATTTTGCACCGAAACCGCCCGCGCCGCCAAAGGAGAAAGTACCTGAGCATGTCTCACAACACTTTATTGATATGGCTGCACCGGCTGACAATCAAAAGGACTCCGACTATGTGCGGTCTATCAAGAAGTCATATTTGGCAGGGCAAAAGGAGTCGAGCTCGAGCTCGAGCCAAGCAGTTGGGAAAAAAGCGGGAAAACTGTTCCCCAGCTGGGAGAACAGGCAGTGCAATCGATCCCCCCGCTCATTGTACAAACAACTGTGAGTACCGCCGATCGGCTGGTAATAACCGACGATCTTAGAAGGCAGGCTAAAGAGGCCGGTGTCACTGTTGAACAACTCCTAGGCCTTGAGGGAATCCCTGGGATTACAGAGGAGGAAGTAAAATGGCAATATGTCCGCGGCAAACCTCTGGTCAAGCCTGATGAAGTCAAGCTTCTACCAACGAGAATGTACGATTTGCATACGTGGTACATGCAAAAAACAACAAATACCAATGAAGAGTCCCTCATGGTGAAAGTCAAGAAAAGGCATTACTTCCATAAAAAAGATGTGTGGATTCATTATTCAGAGTTGTTACAGTTATTCAATCAAGACGCACTCGACAAATCTATCGTCAGTTGCTATTGTCTGTAAGTGATTTCTTTCTGCTATTGTCTCTAGCTAGCTAGCTGTGCTCTCGTTCATTACCTGTAATTATCCTCACTATATTCTTTTCTGTGGTATTATGCAGAATGAAGATGTATGAAATGAAAAAAGCTGGACGCTATGGCATTGGGTTCATTGACCCAAATACGGTTAATCAGGCGATATGGGAAGATCAATATTCGAGAAAAGACACAGAGAAATCCCTGCTAGAGTTTTTGAAGCAACTAAACACCCAACCAGAAATACTACTTCCTTACAACTTCGGGTGAGTGTTACTATATCTTGTACTACAAATTCTATTTTTTGCTTAATTACTAGATGTTAATAAGTGTAGTTGATGAGTTATGCACGTGCCCGCTTATTTATACAAAACGTGTGCGCATGCAGTTACCACTGGATCTTGTTAATCATTGAAGTTGACAAGGCAAAAGTTGAAGTACTGGACTCACTATATAAGAATCCATCTGAATACGCAACCGTGAGGGGGATGGTCGACAGGTAATTTCAATCATTATCGCACTATGTCGGCCTCTTTACTTCATTTCCTGATATCAACTAGTTAATAACTCCTTTATTCATTTTCTTTGCTGGCGGGCAGGGCTTGGGCCAGGTTCGTCAAAGAGGTCCCAGGCGACTGGGAAAAAAAGCTGACATGGGTGCGACCCAAGGTAATTAAGTAGTACTAGCTAGCTACGTCCGTGCATCTCTTTAATTCTAGTTTCAATACCATTATCGTGCTTGATTAATTATTACCTGGTTGAATTTTATTCTCGTAAAGTGCATGAAGCAGGAGCAGGGGGATGCTTTATGCGCATACTACGTTTGCGAGAACATTCGCATGATCACATCTGAAAGGAGCAGAAACGAAAGAAATTTTTGGGTACGACGTTTGCCAGAACACTATCCATAATTTTTTATCATGATCTAGCTAATATATATACACACAACTAATATATTCATCTTGATCTCCTGATTATAGCTGAACGAGATGCGGGGCCAGCTCCTACCAACGGCTCGCGTACGAGCAATTCAAGAGGAAATAGCTAGATTTCTGGTCGACCAGGTCATAGATCCCAAAGGAGAATACCATTACAAGATCAAGCGGTAATTAATGCCTGCATATGTAATGATCCGCAAATTGTAGGAGAAATTGTATATACCAAATTGTATATACCAAATTGTATATATATATGTATGTGTGAATGGTGGTCGTACGAGAAATTCGATGATATATATATATATATATATATATATATATATATATATATATATATGATCGGTTCTACGAGAAATTCTATTTATATATATATGCACAACGTGTACAGTATGTAGTAGCGTAATATATGTTTGAAATGAAAAATAATTAAATGGAAAACACAAAATTAAAAGAAAAAATAAACCATAATTAATTCATAAACCCCTGAAGGATTAAAAGGAAAAATAAACCAAAATTAAAAGAATTAAATACTTTTAGTCCCGGTTGGTATTACCAACCGGGACTAAAGGTCCCCCCGCCCACGGCACCGGCAGGTGCCACGTGGTGGGCCTTTAGGGCCGGGCCGTGTTGAACCGGCACTAAAGGGGGGGGGGGGGGGCTTTAGTCCCCACCCTTTAGTGCCGGTTGGAGAACCGGCACTAAAGGCCCTTACGAACTGGCACTATAGGCCGATTCTGCACTAGTGATAGATCTTCATAACTGGTACGTGTACCTGCTCCTCCTTCTTCACCTTCCGCAGCGCTGCTCCATCGCAGGTGGCGTTCGGCAGCAGTAAGTGACCACTGTCAGTAATATTTATTCTGTCTAAGGTCAGACCGTCGTAATGTATCTCCAGCTGGTTCACTCGTCTCGGTGCAAGCGTGATAGAATGAATAACTTACAAAATCAATTAAATGATCGAGGAAAATCATCAAGCCTCTTGGTTGCTCCACCGAGGAAAATTATCAATTAAATGACGAAAAAGCCGTAGCGCCGGAGACCAGTTAGAAAAGAACATAGAGATTGGTGTAACACAAGGATTCACAAACAGTAATTATCTACAGTAATCCACGAACAGTACCAGCCTACAGTGATCCACGCACAGTGCGGAGCCCCTGACACCCCTGCTTGGTTTTATACACATAGTTCACTGTAGCTCTCTGACTTCCCTTGTGCAAGTCAGAGGATCAGCTAATTTCCTTAATGCATATCGGCCTAGAATTGGAGATGCCCTTACCGGATCCTACTGCGGCTCGTCGGAGTAGGAGGAGGTCGGAGGAGCAGTGCCGCTGCCGCCTGGCGTCGATGTAGCTCCGTGCCTGCTCGTCGGGATAGTGGCCTCGATGGGAGCTGAGGAGGTCGGAGGAGGAGTGCCGCTGCCGTCGGGCGTCGAGGTATTCCACTGTTGTAAGCAAAATCGAGACAGAGGTCACCATTTTGACCTGATTTGAACAAAGGTGCTTCATGAGTGGCTGTACTTACCTGAGTGCCGCTGCCGCCGGGCGTCGATGTAGTTCCGTGCCTGCTCGTCGGGATTGTGGCCTCGATGGGAGCTGAGGAGGTCGGAGGAGGAGTGCCGCTGCCGCCGGGCGTCGAGGTATTCCACTGTTGTGAGCAAAATCGAGACAGAGGTCACCATTTTGACCTGATTTGAACAAAGGTGCTTCATGAGTAGCTGTACTTACCTGAGTGTCGCTGCCGCCGGGCGTCGATGTAGTTCCGTGCCATCTCCTCGGGATAGTGGCCTCGATGGGAGCTGAGGAGGACGGAGGAGGAGTGCCACTGCCGCCGGGCGTCGAGGTATTCCACTGTTGTGAGCAAAATCAAGACAGAGGTCACCATTTTGACCAGATTTGAACAAAGGTGCTTCATGAGTGGCTGTACTTACCTGAGTGCCGTTGCCGCCGGGCGTCGATGTAGTTTCGTGCCTGGTCGTCGGGATAGTGGCCTCGATGGGAGCTGAGGAGGTCGGAGGAGGAGTGCCGCTGCCGCCGGGCGTCGAGGTATTCCACTGTTGTGAGCAAAATCGAGACAGAGGTCACCATTTTGACCTGATTTGAACAAAGGTGCTTCATGAGTGGCTGTACTTACCTGAGTGCCGCTGCCGCTGGGCGTCGATGTAGTTACGTGCCTGCTCGTCGGGATAGTGGCCTCGATGAGAGCTGAGGAGGTCGGAGGAGGAGTGCCGCTGCCGCCGGGCGTCGAGGTATTCCACTGTTGTGAGCAAAATCGAGACAGCGGTCACCATTTTGACCTGATTTGAACAAAGGTGCTTCATGAGTGACTGTACTTACCTGAGTGCCGCTGCCGCCGGGCGTCGATGTAGTTCCGTGCCTGGTCGTCGGGATAGTGGCCTCGATGGGAGCTAAGGAGGTCGGAGGAGGAGTGCCGCTGCCGCCGGGCGTCGAGGTATTCCACTGTTGTGAGCAAAATCGAGACAGAGGTCACCATTTTGACCTGATTTGAACAAAGTTGCTTCATGAGTGGCTGTACTTACCTGACTGCCGCTGCCGCCGGGCGTCGATGTAGTTCCCTGCCTGCTCGTCGGGATAGTGGCCTCGATGGGAGCTGAGGAGGTCGGAGGAGGAGTGCCGCTGCCGCCGGGCGTCGAGGTATTCCACTGTTGTGAGCAAAATCGAGACAGAGGTCACCATTTTGACCTGATTTGAACAAAGGTGCTTCATGAGTGGCTGTACTTACCTGAGTGCCGCTGCCGCCGGGCGTCGATGTAGTTCCGTGCCTGCTCGTCGGGATAGTGGCCTCGATGGGAGCTGAGGAGGTCGGAGGAGGAGTGCCGCTGCCGCCGGGCGTCGAGGTATTCCACTGTTGTGAGCAAAATCGACACAGAGGTCACCATTTTGACCTGATTTGAACAAAGGTGCTTCATGAGTGGCTGTACTTACCTGAGTGCCGCTGCCGCAGGGTGTCGATGTAGTTCCGTGCCTGCTCGTCGGGATAGTGGCCTCGATGGGAGCTGAGGAGGTCGGAGGAGGAGTGTCGCTGCCGCCGGGCGTCGAGGTATTCCACTGTTTTTAGCAAAATCGAGACAGAGGTCACCATTCTGACCTGATTTGAACAAAGGTGCTTCATGAGTGGCTGTACATACCTGAGTGCCGCTGCCGCCGGGCGTCGATGTTGCTCCGTGCCTGCTCGTCGGTATAGTGGCCTCGATGGGAGCTGAGGAGGTCGGAGGAGGAGTGCCGCTGCCGCCGGGCGTCGAGGTATTCCACTGTTGTGAGCAAAATCGAGACAGAGGTCACCATTTTGACCTGATTTAAACAAAGGTGCTTCATGAGTGGCTGTACTTACCTGAGTGCCGCTGCCGCCGGGCGTCGATGTAGTTCCGTGCCTGCTCGTCGGGATAGTGGCCTCGATGGGAGCTGAGGAGGTCGGAGGAGGAGCGCCGCTGCCGCCGGGCGTCGAGGTATTCCACTGTTGTGAGCAAAATCGAGACAAAGGTCACCATTTTGACCTGATTTGAACAAAGGCGCTTCATGAGTGGCTGTACTTACCTGAGTGCCGCTGCCGCCGGGCGTCGATGTAGTTCGGTGCCTGCTCGTCGGGATAGTGGCCTCGATGGGAGCCGAGGAGGTCGGAGGAGGAGCGCCGCTGCCGCCGGGCGTCGAGGTATTCCACTTTTGTGAGCAAAATCGAGATAGAGGTCACCATTTTGACCTGATTTGAACAAAGGCGCTTCATGAGTGGCTGTACTTACCTGAGTGCCGCTGCCGCCCGGCGTCGATGTAGTTCCGTGCCTACTCGTCGGGATAGTGGCCTCGATGGGAGCTGAGGAGGTCGGAGGAGGAGTGCCGCTGCCGCCGGGCGTCGAGGTATTCCACTGTTGTGAGCAAAATCGAGACAGAGGTCACCATTTTGACCTGATTTGAACAAAGGCGCTTCATGAGTGGCTGTTATTCCTGAGTGCCGCTGCCGCCGGGCGTCGATGTAGTTCCGTGCCTGCTCGTCGGGATAGTGGCCTCGATGGGAGCGGAGGAGGTCGGAGGAGGAGTGCCGCTGCCGCCGGGCGTCGAGGTATTCCATTGTTGTGAGCAAAATCGAGACAAAGGTCACCATTTTGACCGGATTTGAACAAAGGCGCTTCATTAGTGGCTGTACTTACCTGAGTGCCGCTGCCGCCGGGCGTCGATGTAGCTCCGTGCCTGCTCGTCGGGATAGTGGCCTGGATGGGAGCTGAGGAGGTCGGAGGAGGAGTGCCGCTGCCGCCGGGCATCGAGGTATTCCACTGTTGTGAGCAAAATCGAGACAGAGGTCACCATTTTGACCTGATTTGAACAAACGTGCTTCATGAGTGGCTGTACTTACCTGAGTGCCGCTGCCGCCGGGCGTCGATGTAGTTCCGTGCCTGCTCGTCGGGATAGTGGCCTCGATGGGAGCTGAGGAGGTCGGAGCAGGAGTGCTGATGCCGCCGGGCGTCGAGGTATTCCACTGTTGTGAGCAAAATCGACACAGAGGTCACCATTTTGACCTGATTTGAACAAAGGTGCTTCATGAGTGGCTGTACTTACCTGAGTGCCGATGCCGCCGGGCGTCGATGTAGTTCCGTGGCTGCTCGTCGGGATAGTGGCCTCGATGGGAGCTAAGGAGGTCGGACGACGAGTGCCGCTGCCTCCGGGCGTCGAGGTATTCCACTGTTGTGAGCAAAATCGAGACAGAGGTCACCATTTTGACCTGATTTGAACAAAGGTGCTTCATGAGTGGCTATACTGACCTGAGTGCCGCTGCCGCCGGGCGTCGATGTAGTTCCGTGCCTGCTCGTCGGGATAGTTGCCTCGATGGGAGCTGAGCAGATCGGAGGAGGAGTGCCGCTGCCGCCGGGCGTCGAGGTATTCCACTGTTGTGAGCAAAATCGAGACAGAGGTCACCATTTTGACCTGATTTGAACAAACGTGCTTCATGAGTGGCTGTACTTACCTGAGTGCCGCTGCCGCCGGGCGTCGATGTAGTTCCGTGCCTGCTCGTCGGGATAGTGGCCTCGATGGGAGTTGAGGAAGTCGGAGGAGGAATGCCGCTGCCGCCGGGCGTCGAGGTATTCCACTGTTGTGAGCAAAATCGAGACAGAGGTCACCATTTTGACCTGATTTGAACAAAGGTGCTTCATGAGTGGCTGTACTTACCTGAGTGCCGCTGCCGCCGGGCGTCGATGTAGCTCCGTGCCTGCTCGTCGGGATAGTGGCCTCGATGGGAGCTGAGGAGGTCGGTGGACGAGTACCGCTGCCGCCGGGCGTCGAGGTATTCCACTGTTTTTAGCAAAATCGAGACAGAGGTCACCATTCTGACCTGATTTGAACAAAGGTGCTTCATGAGTGGCTGTACATACCTGAGTGCCGTTGCCGCCGGGCGTCGATGTTGCTCCGTGCCTGCTCGTCGGTATAGTGGCCTCGATGGGAGCTGAGGAGGTCGGAGGAGGAGTGCCGCTGCCGCCGGGCGTCGAGGTATTCCACTGTTGTGAGCAAAATCGAGACAGAGGTCACCATTTTGACCTGATTTAAACAAAGGTGCTTCATGAGTGGCTGTACTTACCTGAGTGCCGCTGCCGCCGGGCGTCGATGTAGTTCCGTGCCTGCTCGTCGGGATAGTGGCCTCGATGGGAGCTGAGGAGGTCGGAGGAGGAGTGTCGCTGCCGCCGGGCGTCGAGGTATTCCACTGTTTTTAGCAAAATCGAGACAGAGGTCACCATTCTGACCTGATATGAACAAAGGTGCTTCATGGGTGGCTGTACTTACCTGAGTGCCGCTGCCGCCGGGCGTCGATGTTGCTCCGTGCCTGCTCGTCGGGATAGTGGCCTCGATGGGAGCTGAGGAGGTCGGAGGAGGAGTGCCGCTGCCGCCGGGCGTCGAGGTATTCCACTGTTGTGAGCAAAATCGAGACAGAGGTCACCATTTTGACCTGATTTGAACAAAGGCACTTCATGAGTGGCTGTACTTACCTGAGTGCCGCTGCCGCCGGGCGTCGATGTAGTTCCGTGCCTGCTCGTCGGGATAGTGGCCTCGATGGGAGCCGAGGAGGTCGGAGGAGGAGTGCCGCTGCCGCCGGGCGTCGAGGTATTCCACTGTTGTGAGCAAAATCGAGACAGAGGTCACCATTTTGACCTGATTTGAACAAAGGCGCTTCATGGGTGGCTGTACTTACCTGAGTGCCGCTGCCGCCGGGCGTCGATGTAGTTCCGTGCCTGCTCGTCGGGATAGTGGCCTCGATGGGAGCTGAGGAGGTCGGAGGAGGAGTGCCGCTGCCGCCGGGCGTCGAGGTATTCCACTGTTGTGAGCAAAATCGAGACAGAGGTCACCATTTTGACCTGATTTGAACAAAGGCGCTTCATGAGTGGCTGTACTTACCTGAGTGCCGCTGCCGCCGGGCGTCGATGTAGTTCCGTGCCTGCTCGTCGGGATAGTGGCCTCGATGGGAGCTGAGGAGGTCGGAGGAGGAGCGCCGCTGCCGCCGGGCGTCGAGGTATTCCACTGTTGTGAGCAAAATCGAGACAAAGGTCACCATTTTGACCTGATTTGAACAAAGGCGCTTCATGAGTGGCTGTACTTACCTGAGTGCCGCTGCCGCCGGGCGTCGATGTAGTTCGGTGCCTGCTCGTCGGGATAGTGGCCTCGATGGGAGCCGAGGAGGTCGGAGGAGGAGCGCCGCTGCCGCCGGGCGTCGAGGTATTCCACTTTTGTGAGCAAAATCGAGATAGAGGTCACCATTTTGACCTGATTTGAACAAAGGCGCTTCATGAGTGGCTGTACTTACCTGAGTGCCGCTGCCGCCCGGCGTCGATGTAGTTCCGTGCCTACTCGTCGGGATAGTGGCCTCGATGGGAGCTGAGGAGGTCGGAGGAGGAGTGCCGCTGCCGCCGGGCGTCGAGGTATTCCACTGTTGTGAGCAAAATCGAGACAGAGGTCACCATTTTGACCTGATTTGAACAAAGGCGCTTCATGAGTGGCTGTTATTCCTGAGTGCCGCTGCCGCCGGGCGTCGATGTAGTTCCGTGCCTGCTCGTCGGGATAGTGGCCTCGATGGGAGCGGAGGAGGTCGGAGGAGGAGTGCCGCTGCCGCCGGGCGTCGAGGTATTCCATTGTTGTGAGCAAAATCGAGACAAAGGTCACCATTTTGACCGGATTTGAACAAAGGCGCTTCATGAGTGGCTGTACTTACCTGAGTGCCGCTGCCGCCGGGCGTCGATGTAGCTCCGTGCCTGCTCGTCGGGATAGTGGCCTGGATGGGAGCTGAGGAGGTCGGAGGAGGAGTGCCGCTGCCGCCGGGCATCGAGGTATTCCACTGTTGTGAGCAAAATCGAGACAGAGGTCACCATTTTGACCTGATTTGAACAAACGTGCTTCATGAGTGGCTGTACTTACCTGAGTGCCGCTGCCGCCGGGCGTCGATGTAGTTCCGTGCCTGCTCGTCGGGATAGTGGCCTCGATGGGAGCTGAGGAGGTCGGAGGAGGAGTGCTGATGCCGCCGGGCGTCGAGGTATTCCACTGTTGTGAGCAAAATCGACACAAGAGGTCACCATTTTGACCTGATTTGAACAAAGGTGCTTCATGAGTGGCTGTACTTACCTGAGTGCCGATGCCGCCGGGCGTCGATGTAGTTCCGTGGCTGCTCGTCGGGATAGTGGCCTCGATGGGAGCTAAGGAGGTCGGACGACGAGTGCCGCTGCCTCCGGGCGTCGAGGTATTCCACTGTTGTGAGCAAAATCGAGACAGAGGTCACCATTTTGACCTGATTTGAACAACGGTGCTTCATGAGTGGCTATACTGACCTGAGTGCCGCTGCCGCCGGGCGTCGATGTAGTTCCGTGCCTGCTCGTCGGGATAGTTGCCTCGATGGGAGCTGAGCAGATCGGAGGAGGAGTGCCGCTGCCGCCGGGCGTCGAGGTATTCCACTGTTGTGAGCAAAATCGAGACAGAGGTCACCATTTTGACCTGATTTGAACAAACGTGCTTCATGAGTGGCTGTACTTACCTGAGTGCCGCTGCCGCCGGGCGTCGATGTAGTTCCGTGCCTGCTCGTCGGGATAGTGGCCTCGATGGGAGTTGAGGAAGTCGGAGGAGGAATGCCGCTGCCGCCGGGCGTCGAGGTATTCCACTGTTGTGAGCAAAATCGAGACAGAGGTCACCATTTTGACCTGATTTGAACAAAGGTGCTTCATGAGTGGCTGTACTTACCTGAGTGCCGCTGCCGCCGGGCGTCGATGTAGCTCCGTGCCTGCTCGTCGGGATAGTGGCCTCGATGGGAGCTGAGGAGGTCGGTGGACGAGTACCGCTGCCGCCGGGCGTCGAGGTATTCCACTGTTTTGAGCAAAATCGAGACAGAGGTCACCATTTTGACGTGATTTGAACAAAGGTGCTCCATGAGTGGCTGTACTTACCTGAGTGCCGCTGCCGCCGGGCGTCGATGTAGCTCCGTGCCTGCTCGTCGGGATAGTGGCCTCGATGGGAGCTGAGGAGGTCGGAGGAGGAGTGCCGCTGCCGCCGGGCGTCGAGGTATTCCACTGTTGTGAGCAAAATCGAGACAGAGGTCACCATTTTGACCTGATTTAAACAAAGGTGCTTCATGAGTGGCTGTACTTACCTGAGTGCCGCTGCCGCCGGGCGTCGATGTAGTTCCGTGCCTGCTCGTCGGGATAGTGGCCTCGATGGGAGCCGAGGAGGTCGGAGGAGGAGTGCCGCTGCCGCCGGGCGTCGAGGTATTCCACTGTTGTGAGCAAAATCGAGACAGAGGTCACCATTTTGACCTGATATGAACAAAGGTGCTTCATGGGTGGCTGTACTTACCTGAGTGCCGCTGCCGCCGGGCGTCGATGTAGTTCCGTGCCTGCTCGTCGGGATAGTGGCCTCGATGGCAGCTGAGGAGGTCGGAGGAGGAGTGCCGCTGCCGCCGGGCGTCGAGGTATTCCATTGTTGTGAGCAAAATCGAGACAAAGGTCACCATTTTGACCGGATTTGAACAAAGGTGCTTCATGAGTGGCTGTACTTACCTGAGTGCCGCTGCCGCCGGGCGTCGATGTAGCTCCGTGCCTGCTCGTCGGGATAGTGGCCTGGATGGGAGCTGAGGAGGTCGGAGGAGGAGTGCCGCTGCCGCCGGGCGTCGAGGTATTCCACTGTTGTGAGCAAAATCGAGACAGAGGTCACCATTTTGACCTGATTTGAACAAAGGTGCTTCATGGGTGGCTGTACTTACCTGAGTGCCGCTGCCGCCGGGCGTCGATGTAGTTCCGTGCCTGCTTGTCGGGATAGTGGCCTCGATGGGAGCTGAGGCGGTCGGAGGAGGAGTGCCGCTGCCGCCGGGCGTCGAGGTATTCCACTCTTGTGAGCAAAATCGAGACAGAGGTCACCATTTTGACCTGATTTGAACAAAGGTGCTTCATGGGTGGCTGTACTTACCTGAGTGCCGCTGCCGCCGGGCGTCGATGTAGTTCCGTGCCTGCTCGTCGGGATAGTGGCCTCGATGGGAGCTGAGGAGGTCGGAGGAGGAGTGCCGCTGCCGCCGGGCATCGAGGTATTCCACTGTTGTGAGCAAAATCGAGACAGAGGTCACCATTTTGACCTGATTTGAACAAAGGTGCTTCATGAGTGGCTGTACTTACCTGAGTGCCGCTGCCGCCGGGCGTCGATGTAGTTCCGTGCCTGCTCGTCGGGATAGTGTCCTCGATGGGAGCTGAGGAGATCGGAGGAGGAGTGCCGCTGCCGCCGGGCGTCGAGGTATTCCAGTGTTGTGAGCAAAATCGAGACAGAGGTCACCATTTTGACCTGATTTGAACAAACGTGCTTCATGAGTGGCTGTACTTACCTGAGTGCCGCTGCCGCCGGGCATCGATGTAGTTCCGTGCCTGCTCGTCGGGATAGTGGCCTCGATGGGAGTTGAGGAAGTCGGAGGAGGAATGCCGCTGCCGCCGGGCGTCGAGGTATTCCACTGTTGTGAGCAAAATCGAGACAGAGGTCACCATTTTGACCTGATTGGAACAAAGGTGCTTCATGAGTGGCTGTACTTACCTGAGTGCCGCTGCTGCCGGGCGTCGATGTAGCTCCGTGCCTGCTCGTCGGGATAGTGGCCTCGATGGGAGCTGAGGAGGTCGGTGGACGAGTGCCGCTGCCGCCGGGCGTCGAGGTATTCCACTGTTTTGAGCAAAATCGAGACAGAGGTCAATATTTTGACCTGATTTGAACAAAGGTGCTCCATGAGTGGCTGTACTTACCTGAGTGCCGCTGCCGCCGGGCGTCGATGTAGTTCCGTGCCTGCTCGTCGGGATAGTGGCCTCGATGGGAGCTGAGGAGGTCGGAGGAGGAGTGCCGCTGCCGCCGGGCGTCGAGGTATTCCACTGTTGTGAGCAAAATCGAGACAGAGGTCACCATTTTGACCTGATTTGAACAAAGGTGCTTCATGAGTGGCTGTACTTACCTGAGTGCCGCTGCCGCCGGGCGTCGATGTAGTTCCGTGCCTGCTCGTCGGGATAGTGTCCTCGATGGGAGCTGAGGAGATCGGAGGAGGAGTGCCGCTGCCGCCGGGCGTCGAGGTATTCCACTGTTGTGAGCAAAATCGAGACAGAGGTCACCATTTTGACCTGATTTGAACAAACGTGCTTCATGAGTGGCTGTACTTACCTGAGTGCCGCTGCCGCCGGGCATCGATGTAGTTCCGTGCCTGCTCGTCGGGATAGTGGCCTCGATGGGAGTTGAGGAAGTCGGAGGAGGAATGCCGCTGCCGCCGGGCGTCGAGGTATTCCACTGTTGTGAGCAAAATCGAGACAGAGGTCACCATTTTGACCTGATTGGAACAAAGGTGCTTCATGAGTGGCTGTACTTACCTGAGTGCCGCTGCTGCCGGGCGTCGATGTAGCTCCGTGCCTGCTCGTCGGGATAGTGGCCTCGATGGGAGCTGAGGAGGTCGGTGGACGAGTGCCGCTGCCGCCGGGCGTCGAGGTATTCCACTGTTTTGAGCAAAATCGAGACAGAGGTCACCATTTTGACCTGATTTGAACAAAGGTGCTCCATGAGTGGCTGTACTTACCTGAGTGCCGCTGCCGCCGGGCGTCGATGTAGTTCCGTGGCTGCTCGTCGGGATAGTGGCCTCGATGGGAGCTGAGGAGGTCGGAGGAGGAGTGCCGCTGCCGCCGGGCGTCGAGGTATTCCACTGTTGTGAGCAAAATCGAGACAGAGGTCACCATTTTGACCTGATTTGAACAAAGGTGCTTCATGAGTGGCTATACTGACCTGAGTGCCACTGCCGCCGGGCGTCGATGTAGTTCCGTGCCTGCTCGTCGGGATAGTGGCCTCGATGGGAGCTGAGGAGGTCGGAGGAGGAGTGCCGCTGCCGCCGGGCGTCGAGGTATTCCACTGTTGTGGGCAAAATCGAGACAGAGGTCACCATTTTGACCTGATTTAAACAAAGGTGCTTCATGAGTGGCTGTACTTACCTGAGTGCCGCTGCCGCCGGGCGTCGATGTAGTTCCGTGCCTGCTCGTCGGGATAGTGGCCTCGATGGGAGTTGAGGAAGTCGGAGGAGGAGTGCCGCTGCCGCCGGGCGTCGAGGTATTCCACTGTTGTGAGCAAAATCGAGACAGAGGTCACCATTTTGACCTGATTTGAACAAAGGCGCTTCATGAGTGGCTGTAGTTACCTGAGTGCCGCTGCCGCCGGGCGTCGATGTAGTTCCGTGCCTGCTCGTCGGGATAGTGGCCTCGATGGGAGCTGAGGAGGTCGGAGGAGGAGTGCCGCTGCCGCCGGGCGTCGAGGTATTCCACTGTTGTGAGCAAAATCGAGACAGAGGTCACCATTTTGACCTGATTGGAACAAAGGTGCTTCATGAGTGGCTGTACTTACCTGAGTGCCGCTGCTGCCGGGCGTCGATGTAGCTCCGTGCCTGCTCGTCGGGATAGTGGCCTCGATGGGAGCTGAGGAGGTCGGTGGACGAGTGCCGCTGCCGCCGGGCGTCGAGGTATTCCACTGTTGTGAGCAAAATCGAGACAGAGGTCACCATTTTGACCTGATATGAACAAAGGTGCTTCATGGGTGGCTGTACTTACCTGAGTGCCGCTGCCGCCGGGCGTCGATGTAGTTCCGTGCCTGCTCGTCGGGATAGTGGCCTCGATGGCAGCTGAGGAGGTCGGAGGAGGAGTGCCGCTGCCGCCGGGCGTCGAGGTATTCCACTGTTGTGAGCAAAATCGAGACAGAGGTCACCATTTTGACCTGATTTGAACAAAGGTGCTTCATGAGTGGCTGTACTTATCTGAGTGCCGCTGCCGCCGGGCGTCGATGTAGTTCCGTGCCTGCTCGTCGGGATAGTGGCCTCGATGGGAGCTGAGGAGGTCGGAGGAGGAGCGCCGCTGCCGCCGGGCGTCGAGGTATTCCACTGTTGTGAGCAAAATCGAGACAGAGGTCACCATTTTGACCTGATTTGAACAAAGGCGCTTCATGAGTGGCTGTACTTACCTGAGTGCCGCTGCCGCCGGGCGTCGATGTAGTTCCGTGCGTGCTCGTCGGGATAGTGGCCTCGATGGGAGCCGAGGAGGTCGGAGGAGGAGCGCCGCTGCCGCCGGGCGTCGAGGTATTCCACTTTTGTGAGCAAAATCGAGATAGAGGTCACCATTTTGACCTGATTTGAACAAAGGCGCTTCATGAGTGGCTGTACTTACCTGAGTGCCGCTGCCGCCGGGCGTCGATGTAGTTCCGTGCCTGCTCGTCGGGATAGTGTCCTCGATGGGAGCTGAGGAGGTCGGAGGAGGAGTGCCGCTGCCGCCGGGCGTTGAGGTATTCCACTCTTGTGAGCAAAATTGAGACAGAGGTCACCATTTTGACCTGATTTGAACAAAGGTGCTTCATCAGTGGCTGTTATTCCTGAGTGCCGCTGCCGCCAGGCGTCGATGTAGTTCCGTGCCTGCTCGTCGGGATAGTGGCCTCGATGGGAGTTGAGGAGGTCGGAGGAGGAGTGCCGCTGCCGCCGGGCGTCGAGGTATTCCATTGTTGTGAGCAAAATCGAGACAAAGGTCACCATTTTGACCGGATTTGAACAAAGGTGCTTCATGAGTGGCTGTACTTAGCTGAGTGCCGCTGCCGCCGGGCGTCGATGTAGCTCCGTGCCTGCTCGTCGGGATAGTGGCCTGGATGGGAGCTGAGGAGGTCGGAGGAGGAGTGCCGCTGCCGCCGGGCGTCGAGGTATTCCAGTGTTGTGAGCAAAATCGAGACAGAGGTCACCATTTTGACCTGATTTGAACAAACGTGCTTCATGAGTGGCTGTACTTACCTGAGTGCCGCTGCCGCCGGGCGTCGATGTAGCTCCGTGCCTGCTCGTCGGGATAGTGGCCTCGATGGGAGTTGAGGAAGTCGGAGGAGGAGTGCCGCTGCCGCCGGGCGTCGAGGTATTCCACTGTTGTGAGCAAAATCGAGACAGAGGTCACCATTTTGACCTGATTTGAACAAAGGTGCTTCATGAGTGGCTGTACTTACCTGAGTGCCGCTGCCGCCGGGCGTCGATGTAGTTCCGTGGCTGCTCGTCGGGATAGTGGCCTCGATGGGAGCTGAGGAGCTCGGAGGAGGAGTGCCGCTGCCGCCGGGCGTCGAGGTATTCCACTGTTGTGAGCAAAATCGAGACAGAGGTCACCATTTTGACCTCATTTGAACAAAGGTGCTTCATGAGTGGCTATACTGACCTGAGTGCCACTGCCGCCGGGCGTCGATGTAGTTCCGTGCCTGCTCGTCGGGATAGTGGCCTCGATGGGAGCTGAGGAGGTCGGAGGAGGAGTGCCGCTGCCGCCGGGCGTCGAGGTATTCCACTGTTGTGAGCAAAATCGAGACAGAGGTCACCATTTTGACCTGATTTAAACAAAGGTGCTTCATGAGTGGCTGTACTTACCTGAGTGCCGCTGCCGCCGGGCGTCGATGTAGTTCCGTGCCTGCTTGTCGGGATAGTGGCCTCGATGGGAGCCGCGGAGGTCGGAGGAGGAGTGCCGCTGCCGCCGGGCGTCGAGGTATTCCACTGTTGTGAGCAAAATCGAGACAAAGGTCACCATTTTGACCTGATATGAACAAAGGTGCTTCATGGGTGGCTGTACTTACCTGAGTGCCGCTGCCGCCGGGCGTCGATGTAGTTCCGTGCCTGCTCGTCGGGATAGTGGCCTCGATGGCAGCTGAGGAGGTCGGAGGAGGAGTGCCGCTGCCGCCGGGCGTCGAGGTATTCCACTGTTGTGAGCAAAATCGAGACAGAGGTCACCATTTTGACCTGATTTGAACAAAGGTGCTTCATGGGTGGCTGTACTTACCTGAGTGCCGCTGCCGCCGGGCGTCGATGTAGTTCCCTGCCTGCTCGTCGGTATAGTGGCCTCGATGGGAGCTGAGGAGGTCGGAGGAGGAGTGCCGCTGCCGCCGGGCATCGAGGTATTCCACTGTTATGAGCAAAATCAAGACAGAGGTCACCATTTTGACCTGATTTGAACAAAGGTGCTTCATGGGTGGCTGTACTTACCTGAGTGCCGCTGCCACCGGGCGTCGATGTAGTTCCGTGCATGCTCGTCGGGATAGTGGCCTCGATGGGAGCTGAGGAGGTCGGAGGAGGAGTGCCGCTGCCGCCGGGCGTCGAGGTATTCCACTGTTGTGAGCAAAATCGAGACAGAGGTCACCATTTTGACCTGATTTGAACAAAGGTGCTTCATGAGTGGCTGTACTTACCTGAGTGCCGCTGCCGCCGGGCGTCGATGTAGTTCCGTGGCTGCTCGTCGGGATAGTGGCCTCGATGGGAGCTGAGGAGGTCGGAGGAGGAGTGCCGCTGCCGCCGGGCGTCGAGGTATTCCACTGTTGTGAGCAAAATCGAGACAGAGGTCACCATTTTGACCTGATTTGAACAAAGGTGCTTCATGAGTGGCTATACTGACCTGAGTGCCACTGCCGCCGGGCGTCGATGTAGTTCCGTGCCTGCTCGTCGGGATAGTGGCCTCGATGGGAGCTGAGGAGGTCGGAGGAGGAGTGCCGCTGCCGCCGGGCGTCGAGGTATTCCACTGTTGTGAGCAAAATCGAGACAGAGGTCACCATTTTGACCTGATTTAAACAAAGGTGCTTCATGAGTGGCTGTACTTACCTGAGTGCCGCTGCCGCCGGGCGTCGATGTAGTTCCGTGCCTGCTTGTCGGGATAGTGGCCTCGATGGGAGCCGCGGAGGTCGGAGGAGGAGTGCCGCTGCCGCCGGGCGTCGAGGTATTCCACTGTTGTGAGCAAAATCGAGACAAAGGTCACCATTTTGACCTGATATGAACAAAGGTGCTTCATGGGTGGCTGTACTTACCTGAGTGCCGCTGCCGCCGGGCATCGATGTAGTTCCGTGCCTGCTCGTCGGGATAGTGGCCTCGATGGCAGCTGAGGAGGTCGGAGGAGGAGTGCCGCTGCCGCCGGGCGTCGAGGAATTCCACTGTTGTGAGCAAAATCGAGACAGAGGTCACCATTTTGACCTGATTTGAACAAAGGTGCTTCATGGGTGGCTGTACTTACCTGAGTGCCGCTGCCGCCGGGCGTCGATGTAGTTCCCTGCCTGCTCGTCGGTATAGTGGCCTCGATGGGAGCTGAGGAGGTCGGAGGAGGAGTGCCGCTGCCGCCGGGCATCGAGGTATTCCACTGTTATGAGCAAAATCAAGACAGAGGTCACCATTTTGACCTGATTTGAACAAAGGTGCTTCATGGGTGGCTGTACTTACCTGAGTGCCGCTGCCACCGGGCGTCGATGTAGTTCCGTGCCTGCTCGTCGGGATAGTGGCCTCGATGGGAGCTGAGGAGGTCGGAGGAGGAGTGCCGCTGCCGCCGGGCGTCGAGGTATTCCACTGTTGTGAGCAAAATCGAGACAGAGGTCACCATTTTGACTTGATTTGAACAAAGGTGCTTCGTGAGTGGCTGTACTTACCTGAGTGCCGCTGTCGCTGGGCGTCGATGTAGTTCCGTGCCTGCTCGTCGGGATAGTGGCCTCGATGGGAGCTGAGGAGGTCGGAGGAGGAGTGCCGCTGCCGCCGGGCGTCGAGGTATTCCACTGTTGTGAGCAAAATCGAGACAGAGGTCACCATTTTGACCTGATTTGAACAAAGGTGCTTCAGGGGTGGCTGTACTTACCCGAGTGCCGCTGCCGCCGGGCGTCGATGTAGTTCCATGCCTGCTCGTCGGTATAGTGGCCTCGATGGGAGCTGAGGAGGTCGGAGGAGGAGTGCCGCTGCCGCCGGGCGTCGAGGTATTCCACTGTTGTGAGCAAACTCAAGACAGAGGTCACCATTTTGACCTGATTTGAACAAAGGTGCTTCATGGGTGGCTGTACTTACCTGAGTGCCGCTGCCGCCGGGCGTCGATGTAGTTCCGTGCCTGCTCGTCGGGATAGTGGCCTCGATGGGAGCTGAGGAGGTCGGAGGAGGAGTGCCGCTGCCGCTGGGCATCGAGGTATTCCACTGTTGTGAGCAAAATCGAGACAGAGGTCACCATTTTGACCTGATTTGAACAAAGGTGCTTCATGAGTGGCTGTACTTACCTGAGTGCCGCTGCCGCCGGGCGTCGATGTAGTTCCGTGCCTGCTCGTCGGGATAGTGTCCTCGATGGGAGCTGAGGAGATCGGAGGAGGAGTGGCGCTGCCGCCGGGCGTCGAGGTATTCCAGTGTTGTGAGCAAAATCGAGACAGAGGTCACCATTTTGACCTGATTTGAACAAACGTGCTTCATGAGTGGCTGTACTTACCTGAGTGCCGCTGCCGCCGGGCGTCGATGTAGCTCCGTGCCTGCTCGTCGGGATAGTGGCCTCGATGGGAGTTGAGGAAGTCGGAGGAGGAGTGCCGCTGCCGCCGGGCGTCGAGGTATTCCACTGTTGTGAGCAAAATCGAGACAGAGGTCACCATTTTGACCTGATTTGAACAAAGGTGCTTCATGAGTGGCTGTACTTACTTGAGTGCCGCTGCCGCCGGGCGTCGATGTAGTTCCGTGGCTGAGCGTCGGGATAGTGGCCTCGATGGGAGATGAGGAGGTCGGAGGAGGAGTGCCGCTGCCACCGGGCGTCGAGGTATTCCACTGTTGTGAGCAAAATCGAGACAGAGGTCACCATTTTGACCTGATTTGAACAAAGGTGCTTCATGAGTGGCTATACTGACCTGAGTGCCACTGCCGCCGGGCGTCGATGTAGTTCCGTGCCTGCTCGTCGGGATAGTGGCCTCGATGGGAGCTGAGGAGGTCGGAGGAGGAGTGCCGCTGCCGCCGGGCGTCGAGGTATTCCACTGTTGTGAGCAAAATCGAGACAGAGGTCACCATTTTGACCTGATTTAAACAAAGGTGCTTCATGAGTGGCTGTACTTACCTGAGTGCCGCTGCCGCCGGGCGTCGATGTAGTTCCGTGCCTGCTTGTCGGGATAGTGGCCTCGATGGGAGCCGCGGATGTCGGAGGAGGAGTGCCGCTGCCGCCGGGCGTCGAGGTATTCCACTGTTGTGAGCAAAATCGAGACAAAGGTCACCATTTTGACCTGATATGAACAAAGGTGCTTCATGGGTGGCTGTACTTACCTGAGTGCCGCTGCCGCCGGGCGTCGATGTAGTTCCGTGCCTGCTCGTCGGGATAGTGGCCTCGATGGCAGCTGAGGAGGTCGGAGGAGGAGTGCCGCTGCCGCCGGGCGTCGAGGTATTCCACTGTTGTGAGCAAAATCGAGACAGAGGTCACCATTTTGACCTGATTTGAACAAAGGCGCTTCATGAGTGGCTGTACTTACCTGAGTGCCGCTGCCGCCGGGCGTCGATGTAGTTCCGTGCCTGCTCGTTGGGATAGTGGCCTCGATGGGAGCTGAGGAGGTCGGAGGAGGAGCGCCGCTGCCGCCGGGCGTCGAGGTATTCCACTGTTGTGAGTAAAATCGAGACAGAGGTCACCATTTTGACCTGATTTGAACAAAGGCACTTCATGAGTGGCTGTACTTACCTGAGTGCCGCTGCCGCCGGGCGTCGATGTAGTTCCGTGCGTGCTCGTCGGGATAGTGGCCTCGATGGGAGCCGAGGAGGTCGGAGGAGGAGCGCCGCTGCCGCCGGGCGTCGAGGTATTCCACTTTTATGAGCAAAATCGAGATAGAGGTCACCATTTTGACCTGATTTGAACAAAGGCGCTTCATGAGTGGCTGTACTTACCTGAGTGCCGCTGCCGCCGGGCGTCGATGTAGTTCCGTGCCTGCTCGTCGGGATAGTGGCCTCGATGGGAGCTGAGGAGGTCGGAGGAGGAGTGCCGCTGCCGCCGGGCGTTGAGGTATTCCACTCTTGTGAGCAAAATTGAGACAGAGGTCACCATTTTGACCTGATTTGAACAAAGGTGCTTCATGAGTGGCTGTTATTCCTGAGTGCCGTTGCCGCCGGGCGTCGATGTAGTTCCGTGCCTGCTCGTCGGGATAGTGTCCTCGATGGGAGCTGAGGAGGTCGGAGGAGGAGTGCCGCTGCCGCCGGGCGTTGAGGTATTCCACTCTTGTGAGCAAAATTGAGACAAAGGTCACCATTTTGACCGGATATGAACAAAGGCGCTTCATGAGTGGCTGTACTTACCTGAGTGCCGCTGCCGCCGGGCGTCGATGTAGCTCCGTGCCTGCTCGTCGGGATAGTGGCCTGGATGGGAGCTGAGGAGGTCGGAGGAGGAGTGCCGCTGCCGCCGGGCGTCGAGGTATTCCACTGTTGTGAGCAAAATCGAGACAGAGGTCACCATTTTGACCTGATTTGAACAAAGGTGCTTCATGGGTGGCTGTACTTACCTGAGTGCCGCTGCCGCCGGGCGTCGATGTAGTTCCGTGCCTGCTCGTCGGGATAGTGGCCTCGATGGGAGCTGAGGAGGTCGGAGGAGGAGTGCCGCTCCCGCCGGGCGTCGAGGTATTCCACTCTTGTGAGCAAAATCGAGACAGAGGTCACCATTTTGACCTGATTTGAACAAAGGTGCTTCATGGGTGGCTGTACTTACCTGAGTGCCGCTGCCGCCGGGCGTCGATGTAGTTCCCTGCCTGCTCGTCGGTATAGTGGCCTCGATGGGAGCTGAGGAGGTCGGAGGAGGAGTGCCGCTGCCGCCGGGCATCGAGGTATTCCACTGTTATGAGCAAAATCAAGACAGAGGTCACCATTTTGACCTGATTTGAACAAAGGTGTTTCATGGGTGGCTGTACTTACCTGAGTGCCGCTGCCACCGGGCGTCGATGTAGTTCCGTGCCTGCTCGTCGGGATAGTGGCCTCGATGGGAGCTGAGGAGGTCGGAGGAGGAGTGCCGCTGCTGCCGGGCGTCGAGGTATTCCACTGTTGTGAGCAAAATCGAGACAGAGGTCACCATTTTGACCTGATTTGAACAAAGGTGCTTCATGAGTGGCTGTACTTACCTGAGTGCCGCTGTCGCTGGGCGTCGATGTAGTTCCGTGCCTGCTCGTCGGGATAGTGGCCTCGATGGGAGCTGAGGAGGTCGGAGGAGGAGTGCCGCTGCCGCCGGGCGTCGAGGTATTCCACTGTTATGAGCAAAATCGAGACAGAGGTCACCATTTTGACCTGATTTGAACAAAGGTGCTTCAAGGGTGGCTGTACTTACCCGAGTGCCGCTGCCGCCGGGCGTCGATGTAGTTCCATGCCTGCTCGTCGGGATAGTGGCCTCGATGGGAGCTGAGGAGATCGGAGGAGGAGTGCCGCTTCCGCCGGGCGTCGAGGTATTCCACTGTTGTGAGCAAAATCAAGACAAAGGTCACCATTTTGACCTGATTTGAACAAAGGTGCTTCATGGGTGGCTGTACTTACCTGAGTGCCGCTGCCGCCGGGCGTCGATGTAGTTCCGTGCCTGCTCGTCGGGATAGTGGCCTCGATGGGAGCTGAGGAGGTCGGAGGAGGAGTGCCGCTGCCGCCGGGCATCGAGGTATTCCACTGTTGTGAGCAAAATCGAGACAGAGGTCACCATTTTGACCTGATTTGAACAAAGGTGCTTCGTGAGTGGCTGTACTTACCTGAGTGCCGCTGCCGCCGGGCGTCGATGTAGTTCCGTGCCTGCTCGTCGGGATAGTGTCCTCGATGGGAGCTGAGGAGATCGGAGGAGGAGTGCCGCTGCCGCCGGGCATCGAGGTATTCCAGTGTTGTGAGCAAAATCGAGACAGAGGTCACCATTTTGACCTGATTTGAACAAACGTGCTTCATGAGTGGCTGTACTTACCTGAGTGCCGCTGCCGCCGGGCGTCGATGTAGCTCCGTGCCTGCTCGTCGGGATAGTGGCCTCGATGGGAGCTGAGGAGGTCGGAGGAGGAGTGCCGATGCCGCCGGGCGTCGAGGTATTCCACTGTTGTGAGCAAAATCGACACAGAGGTCACCATTTTGACCTGATTTGAACAAAGGTGCTTCATGAGTGGCTGTACTTACCTGAGTGACGATGCCGCCGGGCGTCGATGTAGTTCCGTGGCTGCTCGTCGGGATAGTGGCCTCGATGGGAGCTGAGGAGGTCGGAGGACGAGTGCCGCTGCCGCCGGGCGTCGAGGTATTCCACTGTTGTGAGCAAAATCGAGACAGAGGTCACCATTTTGACCTAATTTGAACAAAGGTGCTTCATGAGTGGCTATACTGACCTGAGTGCCGCTGCCGCCGGGCGTCGATGTAGTTCCGTGCCTGCTCGTCGGGATAGTTGCCTCGATGGGAGCTGAGGAGATCGGAGGAGGAGTGCCGCTGCCACCGAGCGTCGAGGTATTCCACTGTTGTGAGCAAAATCGAGACAGAGGTCACCATTTTGACCTGATTTGAACAAACGTGCTTCATGAGTGGCTGTACTTACCTGAGTGCCGCTGCCGCCGGGCGTCGATGTAGTTCCGTGCCTGCTCGTCGGGATAGTGGCCTCGATGGGAGTTGAGGAAGTCGGAGGAGGAGTGCCGCTGCCGCCGGGCGTCGAGGTATTCCACTGTTGTGAGCAAAATCGAGACAGAGGTCACCATTTTGACCTGATTTGAACAAAGGCGCTTCATGAGTGGCTGTACTTACCTGAGTGCCGCTGCCGCCGGGCGTCGATGTAGTTCCGTGCCTGCTCGTTGGGATAGTGGCCTCGATGGGAGCTGAGGAGGTCGGAGGAGGAGCGCCGCTGCCGCCGGGCGTCGAGGTATTCCACTGTTGTGAGTAAAATCGAGACAGAGGTCACCATTTTGACCTGATTTGAACAAAGGCGCTTCATGAGTGGCTGTACTTACCTGAGTGCCGCTGCCGCCGGGCGACGATGTAGTTCCGTGCGTGCTCGTCGGGATAGTGGCCTCGATGGGAGCCGAGGAGGTCGGAGGAGGAGCGCCGCTGCCGCCGGGCGTCGAGGTATTCCACTTTTGTGAGCAAAATCGAGATAGAGGTCACCATTTTGACCTGATTTGAACAAAGGCGCTTCATGAGTGGCTGTACTTACCTGAGTGCCGCTGCCGCCCGGCGTCGATGTAGTTCCGTGCCTACTCGTCGGGATAGTGGCCTCGATGGGAGCTGAGGAGGTCGGAGGAGGAGTGCCGCTGCCGCCGGGCGTCGAGGTATTCCACTGTTGTGAGCAAAATCGAGACAGAGGTCACCATTTTGACCTGATTTGAACAAAGGCGGTTCATGAGTGGCTGTACTTACCTGAGTGCCGCTGCCGCCGGGCGTCGATGTAGTTCCGTGCCTGCTCGTCGGGATAGTGTCCTCGATGGGAGCTGAGGAGGTCGGAGGAGGAGTGCCGCTGCCGCCGGGCGTTGAGGTATTCCACTCTTGTGAGCAAAATTGAGACAGAGGTCACCATTTTGACCTGATTTGAACAAAGGTGCTTCATGAGTGGCTGTTATTCCTGAGTGCCGTTGCCGCCGGGCGTCGATGTAGTTCCGTGCCTGCTCGTCGGGATAGTGGCCTCGATGGGAGCTGAGGAGGTCGGAGGAGGAGTGCCGCTGCCGCCGGGCGTCGAGGTATTCCATTGTTGTGAGCAAAATCGAAACAAAGGTCACCATTTTGACCGGATATGAACAAAGGCGCTTCATGAGTGGCTGTACTTACCTGAGTGCCGCTGCCGCCGGGCGTCGATGTAGCTCCGTGCCTGCTCGTCGGGATAGTGGCCTGGATGGGAGCTGAGGAGGTCGGAGGAGGAGTGCCGCTGCCGCCGGGCGTCGAGGTATTCCACTGTTGTGAGCAAAATCGAGACAGAGGTCACCATTTTGACCTGATTTGAACAAAGGTGCTTCATGGGTGGCTGTACTTACCTGAGTGCCGCTGCCGCCGGGCGTCGATGTAGTTCCGTGCCTGCTCGTCGGGATAGTGGCCTCGATGGGAGGTGAGGAGGTCGGAGGAGGAGTGCCGCTCCCGCCGGGCGTCGAGGTATTCCACTCATGTGAGCAAAATCGAGACAGAGGTCACCATTTTGACCTGATTTGAACAAAGGTGCTTCATGGGTGGCTGTACTTACCTGAGTGCCGCTGCCGCCGGGCGTCGATGTAGTTCCCTGCCTGCTCGTCGGTATAGTGGCCTCGATGGGAGCTGAGGAGGTCGGAGGAGGAGTGCCGCTGCCGCCGGGCATCGAGGTATTCCACTGTTATGAGCAAAATCAAGACAGAGGTCACCATTTTGACCTGATTTGAACAAAGGTGCTTCATGGGTGGCTGTACTTACCTGAGTGCCGCTGCCACCGGGCGTCGATGTAGTTCCGTGCCTGCTCGTCGGGATAGTGGCCTCGATGGGAGCTGAGGAGGTCGGAGGAGGAGTGCCGCTGCCGCCGGGCGTCGAGGTATTCCACTGTTGTGAGCAAAATCGAGACAGAGGTCACCATTTTGACCTGATTTGAACAAAGGTGCTTCATGAGTGGCTGTACTTACCTGAGTGCCGCTGTCGCTGGGCGTCGATGTAGTTCCGTGCCTGCTCGTCGGGATAGTGGCCTCGATGGGAGCTGAGGAGGTCGGAGGAGGAGTGCCGCTGCCGCCGGGCGTCGAGGTATTCCACTGTTGTGAGCAAAATCGAGACAGAGGTCACCATTTTGACCTGATTTGAACAAAGGTGCTTCAAGGGTGGCTGTACTTACCCGAGTGCCGCTGCCGCCGGGCGTCGATGTAGTTCCATGCCTGCTCGTCGGGATAGTGGCCTCGATGGGAGCTGAGGAGATCGGAGGAGGAGTGCCGCTTCCGCCGGGCGTCGAGGTATTCCACTGTTGTGAGCAAAATCAAGACAAAGGTCACCATTTTGACCTGATTTGAACAAAGGTGCTTCATGGGTGGCTGTACTTACCTGAGTGCCGCTGCCGCCGGGCGTCGATGTAGTTCCGTGCCTGCTCGTCGGGATAGTGGCCTCGATGGGAGCTGAGGAGGTCGGAGGAGGAGTAGCGCTGCCGCCGGGCATCGAGGTATTCCACTGTTGTGAGCAAAATCGAGACAGAGGTCACCATTTTGACCTGATTTGAACAAAGGTGCTTCGTGAGTGGCTGTACTTACCTGAGTGCCGCTGCCGCCGGGCGTCGATGTAGTTCCGTGCCTGCTCGTCGGGATAGTGTCCTCGATGGGAGCTGAGGAGATCGGAGGAGGAGTGCCGCTGCCGCCGGGCGTCGAGGTATTCCAGTGTTGTGAGCAAAATCGAGACAGAGGTCACCATTTTGACCTGATTTGAACAAACGTGCTTCATGAGTGGCTGTACTTACCTGAGTGCCGCTGCCGCCGGGCGTCGATGTAGCTCCGTGCCTGCTCGTCGGGATAGTGGCCTCGATGGGAGCTGAGGAGGTCGGAGGAGGAGTGCCGATGCCGCCGGGCGTCGAGGTATTCCACTGTTGTGAGCAAAATCGACACAGAGGTCACCATTTTGACCTGATTTGAACAAAGGTGCTTCATGAGTGGCTGTACTTACCTGAGTGACGATGCCGCCGGGCGTCGATGTAGTTCCGTGGCTGCTCGTCGGGATAGTGGCCTCGATGGGAGCTGAGGAGGTCGGAGGAGGAGTGCCGCTGCCGCCGGGCGTCGAGGTATTCCACTGTTGTGAGCAAAATCGAGACAGAGGTCACCATTTTGACCTGATTTGAACAAAGGTGCTTCAAGGGTGGCTGTACTTACCCGAGTGCCGCTGCCGCCGGGCGTCGATGTAGTTCCATGCCTGCTCGTCGGGATAGTGGCCTCGATGGGAGCTGAGGAGGTCGGAGGACGAGTGCCGCTGCCGCCGGGCGTCGAGATATTCCACTGTTGTGAGCAAAATCGAGACAGAGGTCACCATTTTGACCTAATTTGAACAAAGGTGCTTCATGAGTGGCTATACTGACCTGAGTGCCGCTGCCGCCGGGCGTCGATGTAGTTCCGTGCCTGCTCGTCGGGATAGTTGCCTCGATGGGAGCTGAGGAGATCGGAGGAGGAGTGCCGCTGCCACCGAGCGTCGAGGTATTCCACTGTTGTGAGCAAAATCGAGACAGAGGTCACCATTTTGACCTGATTTGAACAAACGTGCTTCATGAGTGGCTGTACTTACCTGAGTGCCGCTGCCGCCGGGCGTCGATGTAGTTCCGTGCCTGCTCGTCGGGATAGTGGCCTCGATGGGAGTTGAGGAAGTCGGAGGAGGTGTGCCGCTGCCGCCGGGCGTCGAGGTATTCCACTGTTGTGAGCAAAATCGAGACAGAGGTCACCATTTTGACCTGATTTGAACAAACGTGCTTCATTAGTGGCTGTACTTACCTGAGTGCCGCTGCCGCCGGGCGTCGATGTAGTTCCGTGCCTGCTCGTCGGGATAGTGGCCTCGATGGGAGTTGAGGAGGTCGGAGGAGGAGTGCCGCTGCCGCCGGGCATCGAGGTATTCCACTGTTGTGAGCAAAATCGAGACAGAGGTCACCATTTTGACCCGATTTGAAAAAAGGTGCTTCATGATTGGCTGTACTTACCTGAGTGCCGCTGCCGCCGGGCGTCGATGTAGTTCCGTGCCTGCTCGTTGGGATAGTGGCCTCGATGGGAGCTGTGGAGGTCGGAGGAGGAGTGTCGCTGCCGCCGGGCGTCGAGGTATTCCACTGTTGTGAGCAAAATCGAGATAGAGGTCACCATTTTGACCTGATTTGAACAAAGGTGCTTCATGAGTGGCTGTACTTACCTGAGTGCCGCTGCCGCCGGGCGTCGATGTAGCTCCGTGCCTGCTCGTCGGGATAGTGGCCTCGATGGGAGCTGAGGAGGTCGGTGGACGAGTGCCGCTGCCGCCGGGCGTCGAGGTATTCCACTGTTTTGAGCAAAATCGAGACAGAGGTCACCATTTTGACCTGATTTGAACAAAGGTGCTCCATGAGTGGCTGTACTTACCTGAGTGCCGCTGCCGCCGGGCATCGATGTAGTTCCGTGGCTGCTCGTCGGGATAGTGGCCTCGATGGGAGCTGAGGAGGTCGGAGGAGGAGTGCCGCTCCCGCCGGGCGTCGAGGTATTCCACTGTCGTGAGCAAAATCGAGACAGAGGTCACCATTTTGACCTGATTTGAACAAAGGTGCTTCATGAGTGGCTGTACTTACCTGAGTGCCGCTGCCGCCGGGCGTCGATGTAGTTCCGTGCCTGCTCGTCGGGATAGTGGCCTCGATGGGAGCTGAGGAGATCGGAGGAGGAGAGCCGCTGCCGCCGGGCGTCGAGGTATTCCACTGTTGTGAGCAAAATCGAGACAGAGGTCACCATTTTGACCTGATTTGAACAAACGTGCTTCATTAGTGGCTGTACTTACCTGAGTGCCGCTGCCGCCGGGCGTCGATGTAGTTCCGTGCCTGCTCGTCGGGATAGTGGCCTCGATGGGAGTTGAGGAGGTCGGAGGAGGAGTGCCGCTGCCGCCGGGCATCGAGGTATTCCACTGTTGTGAGCAAAATCGAGACAGAGGTCACCATTTTGACCCGATTTGAAAAAAGGTGCTTCATGATTGGCTGTACTTACCTGAGTGCCGCTGCCGCCGGGCGTCGATGTAGTTCCGTGCCTGCTCGTTGGGATAGTGGCCTCGATGGGAGCTGTGGAGGTCGGAGGAGGAGTGTCGCTGCCGCCGGGCGTCGAGGTATTCCACTGTTGGAGCAAAATCAAGACAGAGGTCACCATTTTGACCTGATTTGAACAAAGGTGCTTCATGGGTGGCTGTACTTACCTGAGTGCCGCTGCCGCCGGGCGTCGATGTAGTTCCGTGCCTGCTCGTCGGGATAGTGGCCTCGATGGGAGCTGCGGAGGTCAGAGGAGGAGTGCCGCTGCCACCGGGCATCGAGGTATTCCTCTATTGTGAGCAAAATCGAGACAGAGGTCACCATTTTGACCTGATTTGAACAAAGGTGCTTCATGGGTGGCTGTACTTACCTGAGTGCCGCTGCCGCCGGGTGTCGATGTAGCTCCGTGCCTGCTCGTCGGGATAGTGGCCTCGATGGGAGCTGAGGAGGTCGGTGGACGAGTGCCGCTGCCGCCGGGCGTCGAGGTATTCCACTGTTTTGAGCAAAATCGAGACAGAGGTCACCATTTTGACCTGATTTGAACAAAGGTGCTCCATGAGTGGCTGTACTTACCTGAGTGCCGCTGCCGCCGGGCGTCAATGTAGTTCCGTGGCTGCTCGTCGGGATAGTGGCCTCGATGGGAGCTGAGGAGGTCGGAGGAGGAGTGCCGCTGCCGCCGGGCGTCGAGGTATTCCACTGTTGTGAGCAAAATCGAGACAGAGGTCACCATTTTGACCTGATTTGAACAAAGGTGCTTCATGAGTGGCTGTACTTACCTGAGTGCCGCTGCCGCCGGGCGTCGATGTAGTTCCGTGCCTGCTCGTCGGGATAGTGGCCTCGATGGGAGCTGAGGAGATCAGAGGAGGAGAGCCGCTGCCGCCGGGCGTCGAGGTATTCCACTGTTGTGAGCAAAATCGAGACAGAGGTCACCATTTTGACCTGATTTGAACAAACGTGCTTCATGAGTGGCTGTACTTACCTGAGTGCCGCTGCCGCCGGGCGTCGATGTAGTTCCGTTCCTGCTCGTCGGGATAGTGGCCTCGATGGGAGTTGAGGAGATCGGAGGAGGAGTGCCGCTGCCGCCGGGCATCGAGGTATTCCACTGTTGTGAGCAAAATCGAGACAGAGGTCACCATTTTGACCCGATTTGAAAAAAGGTGCTTCATGAGTGGCTGTACTTACCTGAGTGCCGCTGCCGCCGGGCGTCGATGTAGTTCCGTGCCTGCTCGTCGGGATAGTGGCCTCGATGGGAGCTGTGGAGGTCGGAGGAGGAGTGTCGCTGCCGCCGGGCGTCAAGGTATGACACTGTTGTGAGCAAAATCAAGACAGAGGTCACCATTTTGACCTGATTTGAACAAAGGTGCTTCCTGGGTGGCTGTACTTACCTGAGTGCCGCTGCCGCCGGGCGTCGATGTAGTTCCGTGCCTGCTCGTCGGGATAGTGGCCTCGATGGGAGCTGAGGAGGTCAGAGGAGGAGTGCCGCTGCCGCCGGGCATCGAGGTATTCCTCTGTTGTGAGCAAAATCGAGACAGAGGTCACCATTTTGACCTGATTTGAACAAAGGTGCTTCATGGGTGGCTGTACTTACCTGAGTGCCGCTGCTGCCGGGCGTCGATGTAGTTCCGTGCCTGCTCGTCGGGATAGTGGCCTCGATGGGAGTTGAGGAAGTCGGAGGAGGAGTGCCGCTGCCGCCGGGCGTCGAGGTATTCCACTGTTGTGAGCAAAATCGAGACAGAGGTCACCATTTTGACCTGATTTGAACAAAGGCGCTTCATGAGTGGCTGTACTTACCTGAGTGCCGCTGCCGCCGGGCGTCGATGTAGTTCCGTGCCTGCTCGTTGGGATAGTGGCCTCGATGGGAGCTGAGGAGGTCGGAGGAGGAGCGCCGCTGCCGCCGGGCGTCGAGGTATTCCACTGTTGTGAGTAAAATCGAGACAGAGGTCACCATTTTGACCTGATTTGAACAAAGGCGCTTCATGAGTGGCTGTACTTACCTGAGTGCCGCTGCCGCCGGGCGACGATGTAGTTCCGTGCGTGCTCGTCGGGATAGTGGCCTCGATGGGAGCCGAGGAGGTCGGAGGAGGAGCGCCGCTGCCGCCGGGCGTCGAGGTATTCCACTTTTGTGAGCAAAATCGAGATAGAGGTCACCATTTTGACCTGATTTGAACAAAGGCGCTTCATGAGTGGCTGTACTTACCTGAGTGCCGCTGCCGCCCGGCGTCGATGTAGTTCCGTGCCTACTCGTCGGGATAGTGGCCTCGATGGGAGCTGAGGAGGTCGGAGGAGGAGTGCCGCTGCCGCCGGGCGTCGAGGTATTCCACTGTTGTGAGCAAAATCGAGACAGAGGTCACCATTTTGACCTGATTTGAACAAAGGCGCTTCATGAGTGGCTGTACTTACCTGAGTGCCGCTGCCGCCGGGCGTCGATGTAGTTCCGTGCCTGCTCGTCGGGATAGTGTCCTCGATGGGAGCTGAGGAGGTCGGAGGAGGAGTGCCGCTGCCGCCGGGCGTTGAGGTATTCCACTCTTGTGAGCAAAATTGAGACAGAGGTCACCATTTTGACCTGATTTGAACAAAGGTGCTTCATGAGTGGCTGTTATTCCTGAGTGCCGTTGCCGCCGGGCGTCGATGTAGTTCCGTGCCTGCTCGTCGGGATAGTGGCCTCGATGGGAGCTGAGGAGGTCGGAGGAGGAGTGCCGCTGCCGCCGGGCGTCGAGGTATTCCATTGTTGTGAGCAAAATCGAAACAAAGGTCACCATTTTGACCGGATATGAACAAAGGCGCTTCATGAGTGGCTGTACTTACCTGAGTGCCGCTGCCGCCGGGCGTCGATGTAGCTCCGTGCCTGCTCGTCGGGATAGTGGCCTGGATGGGAGCTGAGGAGGTCGGAGGAGGAGTGCCGCTGCCGCCGGGCGTCGAGGTATTCCACTGTTGTGAGCAAAATCGAGACAGAGGTCACCATTTTGACCTGATTTGAACAAAGGTGCTTCATGGGTGGCTGTACTTACCTGAGTGCCGCTGCCGCCGGGCGTCGATGTAGTTCCGTGCCTGCTCGTCGGGATAGTGGCCTCGATGGGAGCTGAGGAGGTCGGAGGAGGAGTGCCGCTCCCGCCGGGCGTCGAGGTATTCCACTCTTGTGAGCAAAATCGAGACAGAGGTCACCATTTTGACCTGATTTGAACAAAGGTGCTTCATGGGTGGCTGTACTTACCTGAGTGCCGCTGCCGCCGGGCGTCGATGTAGTTCCCTGCCTGCTCGTCGGCATAGTGGCCTCGATGGGAGCTGAGGAGGTCGGAGGAGGAGTGCCGCTGCCGCCGGGCATCGAGGTATTCCACTGTTATGAGCAAAATCAAGACAGAGGTCACCATTTTGACCTGATTTGAACAAAGGTGCTTCATGGGTGGCTGTACTTACCTGAGTGCCGCTGCCACCGGGCGTCGATGTAGTTCCGTGCCTGCTCGTCGGGATAGTGGCCTCGATGGGAGCTGAGGAGGTCGGAGGAGGAGTGCCGCTGCCGCCGGGCGTCGAGGTATTCCACTGTTGTGAGCCAAATCGAGACAGAGGTCACCATTTTGACCTGATTTGAACAAAGGTGCTTCATGAGTGGCTGTACTTACCTGAGTGCCGCTGTCGCTGGGCGTCGATGTAGTTCCGTGCCTGCTCGTTGGGATAGTGGCCTCGATGGGAGCTGAGGAGGTCGGAGGAGGAGTGCCGCTGCCGCCGGGCGTCGAGGTATTCCACTGTTGTGAGCAAAATCGAGACAGAGGTCACCATTTTGACCTGATTTGAACAAAGGTGCTTCAAGGGTGGCTGTACTTACCCGAGTGCCGCTGCCGCCGGGCGTCGATGTAGTTCCATGCCTGCTCGTCGGGATAGTGGCCTCGATGGGAGCTGAGGAGATCGGAGGAGGAGTGCCGCTTCCGCCGGGCGTCGAGGTATTCCACTGTTGTGAGCAAAATCAAGACAAAGGTCACCATTTTGACCTGATTTGAACAAAGGTGCTTCATGGGTGGCTGTACTTACCTGAGTGCCGCTGCCGCCGGGCGTCGATGTAGTTCCGTCCCTGCTCGTCGGGATAGTGGCCTCGATGGGAGCTGAGGAGGTCGGAGGAGGAGTGCCGCTGCCGCCGGGCATCGAGGTATTCCACTGTTGTGAGCAAAATCGAGACAGAGGTCACCATTTTGACCTGATTTGAACAAAGGTGCTTCGTGAGTGGCTGTACTTACCTGAGTGCCGCTGCCGCCGGGCGTCGATGTAGTTCCGTGCCTGCTCGTCGGGATAGTGTCCTCGATGGGAGCTGAGGAGATCGAAGGAGGAGTGCCGCTGCCGCCGGGCGTCGAGGTATTCCAGTGTTGTGAGCAAAATCGAGACAGAGGTCACCATTTTGACCTGATTTGAACAAACGTGCTTCATGAGTGGCTGTACTTACCTGAGTGCCGCTGCCGCCGGGCGTCGATGTAGCTCCGTGCCTGCTCGTCGGGATAGTGGCCTCGATGGGAGCAGAGGAGGTCGGAGGAGGAGTGCCGATGCCGCCGGGCGTCGAGGTATTCCACCGTTGTGAGCAAAATCGACACAGAGGTCACCATTTTGACCTGATTTGAACAAAGGTGCTTCATGAGTGGCTGTACTTACCTGAGTGACGATGCCGCCGGGCGTCGATGTAGTTCCGTGGCTGCTCGTCGGGATAGTGGCCTCGATGGGAGCTGAGGAGGTCGGAGGACGAGTGCCGCTGCCGCCGGGCGTCGAGGTATTCCACTGTTGTGAGCAAAATCGAGACAGAGGTCACCATTTTGACCTAATTTGAACAAAGGTGCTTCATGAGTGGCTATACTGACCTGAGTGCCGCTGCCGCCGGGCGTCGATGTAGTTCCGTGCCTGCTCGTCGGGATAGTTGCCTCGATGGGAGCTGAGGAGATCGGAGGAGGAGTGCCGCTGCCACCGAGCGTCGAGGTATTCCACTGTTGTGAGCAAAATCGAGACAGAGGTCACCATTTTGACCTGATTTGAACAAACGTGCTTCATGAGTGGCTGTACTTACCTGAGTGCCGCTGCCGCCGGGCGTCGATGTAGTTCCGTGCCTGCTCGTCGGGATAGTGGCCTCGATGGGAGTTGAGGAAGTCGGAGGAGGAGTGCCGCTGCCGCCGGGCGTCGAGGTATTCCACTGTTGTGAGCAAAATCGAGACAGAGGTCACCATTTTGACCTGATTTGAACAAAGGTGCTTCATGAGTGGCTGTACTTACCTGAGTGCCGCTGCCGCCGGGCGTCGATGTAGCTCCGTGCCTGCTCGTCGGGATAGTGGCCTCGATGGGAGCTGAGGAGGTCGGTGGACGAGTGCCGCTGCCGCCGGGCGTCGAGGTATTCCACTGTTTTGAGCAAAATCGAGACAGAGGTCACCATTTTGACCTGATTTGAACAAAGGTGCTCCATGAGTGGCTGTACTTACCTGAGTGCCGCTGCCGCCGGGCATCGATGTAGTTCCGTGGCTGCTCGTCGGGATAGTGGCCTCGATGGGAGCTGAGGAGGTCGGAGGAGGAGTGCCGCTCCCGCCGGGCGTCGAGGTATTCCACTGTCGTGAGCAAAATCGAGACAGAGGTCACCATTTTGACCTGATTTGAACAAAGGTGCTTCATGAGTGGCTGTACTTACCTGAGTGCCGCTGCCGCCGGGCGTCGATGTAGTTCCGTGCCTGCTCGTCGGGATAGTGGCCTCGATGGGAGCTGAGGAGATCGGAGGAGGAGAGCCGCTGCCGCCGGGCGTCGAGGTATTCCACTGTTGTGAGCAAAATCGAGACAGAGGTCACCATTTTGACCTGATTTGAACAAACGTGCTTCATTAGTGGCTGTACTTACCTGAGTGCCGCTGCCGCCGGGCGTCGATGTAGTTCCGTGCCTGCTCGTCGGGATAGTGGCCTCGATGGGAGTTGAGGAGGTCGGAGGAGGAGTGCCGCTGACGCCGGGCATCGAGGTATTCCACTGTTGTGAGCAAAATCGAGACAGAGGTCACCATTTTGACCCGATTTGAAAAAAGGTGCTTCATGATTGGCTGTACTTACCTGAGTGCCGCTGCCGCCGGGCGTCGATGTAGTTCCGTGCCTGCTCGTTGGGATAGTGGCCTCGATGGGAGCTGTGGAGGTCGGAGGAGGAGTGTCGCTGCCGCCGGGCGTCGAGGTATTCCACTGTTGTGAGAAAATCAAGACAGAGGTCACCATTTTGACCTGATTTGAACAAAGGTGCTTCATGGGTGGCTGTACTTACCTGAGTGCCGCTGCCGCCGGGCGTCGATGTAGTTCCGTGCCTGCTCGTCGGGATAGTGGCCTCGATGGGAGCTGAGGAGGTCAGAGGAGGAGTGCCGCTGCCACCGGGCATCGAGGTATTCCTCTATTGTGAGCAAAATCGAGACAGAGGTCACCATTTTGACCTGATTTGAACAAAGGTGCTTCATGGGTGGCTGTACTTACCTGAGTGCCGCTGCCGCCGGGCGTCAATGTAGTTCCGTGGCTGCTCGTCGGGATAGTGGCCTCGATGGGAGCTGAGGAGGTCGGGGGAGGAGTGCCGCTGCCGCCGGGCGTCGAGGTATTCCACTGTTGTGAGCAAAATCGAGACAGAGGTCACCATTTTGACCTGATTTGAACAAAGGTGCTTCATGAGTGGCTGTACTTACCTGAGTGCCGCTGCCGCTGGGCGTCGATGTAGTTCCGTGCCTGCTCGTCGGGATAGTGGCCTCGATGGGAGCTGAGGAGATCGGAGGAGGAGAGCCGCTGCCGCCGGGCGTCGAGGTATTCCACTGTTGTGAGCAAAATCGAGACAGAGGTCACCATTTTGACCTGATTTGAACAAACGTGCTTCATGAGTGGCTGTACTTACCTGAGTGCCGCTGCCGCCGGGCGTCGATATAGTTCCGTGCCTGCTCGTCGGGATAGTGGCCTCGATGGGAGTTGAGGAGATCGGAGGAGGAGTGCCGCTGCCGCCGGGCATCGAGGTATTCCACTGTTGTGAGCAAAATCGAGACAGAGGTCACCATTTTGACCCGATTTGAAAAAAGGTGCTTCATGAGTGGCTGTACTTACCTGAGTGCCGCTGCCGCCGGGCGTCGATGTAGTTCCGTGCCTGCTCGTCGGGATAGTGGCCTCGATGGGAGCTGTGGAGGTCGGAGGAGGAGTGTCGCTGCCGCCGGGCGTCAAGGTATGACACTGTTGTGAGCAAAATCAAGACAGAGGTCACCATTTTGACCTGATTTGAACAAAGGTGCTTCATGGGTGGCTGTACTTACCTGAGCGCCGCTGCCGCCGGGCGTCGATGTAGTTCCGTGCCTGCTCGTCGGGATAGTGGCCTCGATGGGAGCTGAGGAGGTCAGAGGAGGAGTGCCGTTGCCGTCGGGCATCGAGGTATTCCTCTGTTGTGAGCAAAATCGACACAGAGGTCACCATTTTGACCTGATTTGAACAAAGGTGCTTCATGGGTGGCTGTACTTACCTGAGTGCCGCTGCCGCCGGGCGTCGATGTAGCTCCGTGCCTGCTCGTCGGGATAGTGGCCTCGATGGGAGCTGAGGAGGTCGGTGGACGAGTGCCGCTGCCGCCGGGCGTCGAGGTATTCCACTGTTTTGAGCAAAATCGAGACATAGGTCACCATTTTGACCTGATTTGAACAAAGGTGCTCCATGAGTGGCTGTACTTACCTGAGTGCCGCTGCCGCCGGGCGTCGATGTAGTTCCGTGGCTGCTCGTCGGGATAGTGGCCTCGATGGGAGCTGAGGAGGTCGGAGGAGGAGTGCCGCTGCCGCCGGGCGTCGAGGTATTCCACTGTTGTGAGCAAAATCGAGACAGAGGTCACCATTTTGACCTGATTTGAACAAAGGTGCTTCATGAGTGGCTGTACTTACCTGAGTGCCGCTGCCGCCGGGCGTCGATGTAGTTCCGTGCCTGCTCGTCGGCATAGTGGCCTCGATGGGAGCTGAGGAGGTCGGAGGAGGAGAGCCGCTGCCGCCGGGCGTCGAGGTATTCCACTGTTGTGAGCAAAATCGAGACAGAGGTCACCATTTTGACCTGATTTGAACAAACGTGCTTCATGAGTGGCTGTACTTACCTGAGTGCCGCTGCCGCCGGGCGTCGATGTAGTTCCGTGCCTGCTCGTCGGGATAGTGGCCTCGATGGGAGTTGAGGAGGTTGGAGGAGGAGTGCCGCTGCCGCCGGGTGTCGAGGTATTCCACTGTTGTGAGCAAAATCGAGACAGAGGTCACCATTTTGACCCGATTTGAAAAAAGGTGCTTCATGAGTGGCTGTACTTACCTGAGTGCCGCTGCCGCCGGGCGTCGATGTAGTTCCGCGCCTGCTCGTCGGGATAGTGGCCTCGATGGGAGCTGTGGAGGTCGGAGGAGGAGTGCCGCTGCCGCCGGGCGTCGAGGTATTCCACTGTTGTGAGCAAAATCGAGACAGAGGTCACCATTTTGACCTGATTTGAACAAAGGTGCTTCGTGAGTGGCTGTACTTACCTGAGTGCCGCTGTCGCCGGGCGTCGATGTAGCTCCGTGCCTGCTCGTCGGGAGAGTGGCCTCGATGGGAGCTGAGGAGGTCGGTGGACGAGTGCCGCTGCCGCCGGGCGTCGAGGTATTCCACTGTTTTGAGCAAAATCGAGACAGAGGTCACCATTTTGACCTGATTTGAACAAAGGTGCTCCATGAGTGGCTGTACTTACCTGAGTGCCGCTGCCGCCGGGCGTCGATGTAGTTCCGTGGCTGCTCGTCGGGATAGTGGCCTCGATGGGAGCTGAGGAGGTCGGAGGAGGAGTGCCGCTGCCGCCGGGCGTCGAGGTATTCCACTGTTGTGAGCAAAATCGAGACAGAGGTCACCATTTTGACCTGATTTGAACAAAGGTGCTTCATGAGTGGCTGTACTTACCTGAGTGCCGCTGCCGCCGGGCGTCGATGTAGTTCCGTGCCTGCTCGTCGGGATAGTGGCCTCGATGGGAGCTGAGGAGATCGGAGGAGGAGAGCCGCTGCCGCCGGGCGTCGAGGTATTCCACTGTTGTGAGCAAAATCGAGACAGAGGTCACCATTTTGACCTGATTTGAACAAACGTGCTTCATGAGTGGCTGTACTTACCTGAGTGCCGCTGCCGCTGCCGCCGGGCGTCGATGTAGTTCCGTGCCTGCTCGTCGGGATAGTGGCCTCGATGGGAGTTGAGGAGGTCGGAGGAGGAGTGCCGCTGCCGCCGGGCGTCGAGGTATTCCACTGTTGTGAGCAAAATCGAGACAGAGGTCACCATTTTGACCCGATTTGAAAAAAGGTGCTTCATGAGTGGCTGTACTTACCTGAGTGCCGCTGCCGCCGGGCATCGATGTAGTTCCGTGCCTGCTCGTCGGGATAGTGGCCTCGATGGGAGCTGTGGAGGTCGGAGGAGGAGTGTCGCTGCCGCCGGGCGTCGAGGTATTCCACTGTTGTGAGCAAAATCAAGACAGAGGTCACCATTTTGACCTGATTTGAACAAAGGTGCTTCATGGGTGGCTGTACTTACCTGAGTGCCGCTGCCGCCGGGCGTCGATGTAGTTCCGTGCCTGCTCGTCGGGATAGTGGCCTCGATGGGAGCTGAGGAGGTCAGAGGAGGAGTGCCGCTGCCGCCGGGCATCGAGGTATTCCTCTGTTGTGAGCAAAATCGAGACAGAGGTCACCATTTTGACCTGATTTGAACAAAGGTGCTTCATGGGTGGCTGTACTTACCTGAGTGCCGCTGCCGCCGGGCGTCGATGTAGCTCCGTGCCTGCTCGTCGGGATAGTGGCCTCGATGGGAGCTGAGGAGGTCGGAGGAGGAGTGCCGCTGCCGCCGGGCGTCGAGGTATTCCACTGTTGTGAGCAAAATCGAGACAGGGGTCACCATTTTGACCTGATTTGAACAAAGGTGCTTCATGAGTGGTTGTACTTACCTGAGTGCCGCTGCCGTCGGGCGTCGATGTAGTTCCGTGCCTGCTCGTCGGGATAGTGGCCTCGATGGGAGCTGAGGAGGTTGGAGGAGGAGTGCCGCTGCCGCCGGGCATCGAGGTATTCCACTATTGTGAGCAAAATCGACACAGAGGTCACCATTTTGACCTGATTTGAACAAAGGTGCTTCATGAGTGGCTGTACTTACCTGAGTGCCGCTGCCGCCGGGCGTCGATGTTGTTTCGTGCCTGCGCGTCGGGATAGTGGCCTCGATGGGAGCTAAGGAGGCACGAGTGCCGCTGCCGCCGGGCGTCGAGGTATTCCACTGTTGTGAGCAAAATCGAGACAGATTTCACCATTTTGACCTGATTTGAACAAAGGTGCTTCATGAGTGGCTGTACTTACCTGAGTGCCGCTGCCGCCGGGCGTCGATGTAGTTCCGTGGCTGCTCGTCGGGATAGTGGCCTCGATTGGAGCTGAGGAGGTCGGAGGAGGAGTGCCGCTGCCGCCGGGCGTCGAGGTATTCCACTGTTGTGAGCAAAATCGAGACAGAGGTCACCATTTTGACCTGATTTGAACAAAGGTGCTTCATGAGTGGCTGTACTTACCTGAGTGCCGCTGCCGCCGGGCATCGATGTAGTTCCGTGCCTGCTCGTCGGGATAGTGGCCTCGATGGGAGCTGAGGAGATCGGAGGAGGAGAGCCGCTGCCGCCGGGCGTCGAGGTATTCCACTGTTGTGAGCAAAATCGAGACAGAGGTCACCATTTTGACCTGATTTGAACAAACGTGCTTCATGAGTGGCTGTACTTACCTGAGTGCCGCTGCCGCCGGGCGTCGATGTAGTTCCGTGCCTGCTCGTCGGGATAGTGGCCTCGATGGGAGTTGAGGAGGTCGGAGGAAGAGTGCCGCTGCCGCCGGGCGTCGAGGTATTCCACTGTTGTGAGCAAAATCGAGACAGAGGTCACCATTTTGACCCGATTTGAAAAAAGGTGCTTCATGAGTGGCTGTACTTACCTGAGTGCCGCTGCCGCCGGGCGTCGATGTAGTTCCGCGCCTGCTCGTCGGGATAGTGGCCTCGATGGGAGCTGTGGAGGTCGGAGGAGGAGTGTCGCTGCCGCCGGGCGTCGAGGTATTCCACTGTTGTGAGCAAAATCAAGACAGAGGTCACCATTTTGACCTGATTTGAACAAAGGTGCTTCATGGGTGGCTGTACTTACCTGAGTGCCGCTGCCGCCGGGCGTCGATGTAGTTCCGTGCCTGCTCGTCGGGATAGTGGCCTCGATGGGAGCTGAGGAGGTCGGAGGAGGAGTGCCGCTGCCGCCGGGCGTCGAGGTATTCCAGTGTTGTGAGCAAAATCGAGACAGAGGTCACCATTTTGACCTGATTTGAACAAACGTGCTTCATGAGTAGCTGTACTTACCTGAGTGCCGCTGCCGCCGGGCGTCGATGTAGTTCCGTGCCTGCTCGTCGGGATAGTGGCCTCGATGGGAGCTAAGGAGGTCGGAGGAGGACTGCCGATGCCGCCGGGCGTCGAGGTATTCCACTGTTGTGAGCAAAATCGACACAGAGGTCACCATTTTGACCTGATTTGAACAAAGGTGCTTCATGAGTGGCTGTACTTACCTGAGTGCCGATGCCGCCGGGCGTCGACGTAGTTCCGTGCCTGCTCGTCGGGATAGTGGCCTCGATGGGAGCTGAGGAGATCGGAGGAGGAGTGCCGCTGCCGCCGGGCGTCGAGGTATTCCAGTGTTGTGAGCAAAATCGAGACAGAGGTCACCATTTTGACCTGATTTGAACAAACGTGCTTCATGAGTGGCTGTACTTACCTGAGTGCCGCTGCCGCCGGGCGTCGATGTAGTTCCGTGCCTGCTCGTCGGGATAGTGGCCTCGATGGGAGCTGAGGAGGTCGGAGGAGGAGTGCCGCTGCCGCCGGGCGTCGAGGTATTCCACTGTTGTGAGCAAAATCGAGACAGAGGTCACCATTTTGACCCGATTTGAAAAAAGGTGCTTCATGAGTGGCTGTACTTACCTGAGTGCCGCTGCCGCCGGGCGTCGATGTAGTTTCGTGCCTGCTCGTCGGGATAGTGGCCTCGATGGGAGCTGTGGAGGTCGGAGGAGGAGTGTCGCTGCCGCCGGGCGTCGAGGTATTCCACTGTTGTGAGCAAAATAACGACAGAGGTCACCATTTTGACCTGATTTGAACAAAGGTGCTTCATGGGTGGCTGTACTTACCTGAGTGCCGTTGCCGCCGGGCATCGATGTAGTTCCGTGCCTGCTCGTCGGGATAGTGGCCTCGATGGGAGCTGAGGAGGTCAGAGGAGGAGTGCCGCTGCCGCCGGGCGTCGAGGTATTCCTCTGTTGTGAGCAAAATCGAGACGGAGGTCACCATTTTGACCTGATTTGAACAAAGGTGCTTCATGGGTGGCTGTACTTACCTGAGTGCCGCTGCCGCCGGGCGTCGATGTAGCTCCGTGCCTGCTCGTCGGGATAGTGGCCTCGATGGGAGCTGAGGAGGTCGGTGGACGAGTGCCGCTACCGCCGGGCGTCGAGGTATTCCACTGTTTTGAGCAAAATCGAGACAGAGGTCACCATTTTGACCTGATTTGAACAAAGGTGCTCCCTGAGTGGCTGTACTTACCTGAGTGCCGCTGCCGCCGGGCGTCGATGTAGTTCCGTGGCTGCTCGTCGGGATAGTGGCCTTGATGGGAGCTGAGGAGGTCGGAGGAGGAGTGCCGCTGCCGCCGGGCGTCGAGGTATTCCACTGTTGTGAGCAAAATCGAGACAGAGGTCACCATTTTGACCTGATTTGAACAAAGGTGCTTCATGAGTGGCTGTACTTACCTGAGTGCCGCTGCCGCCGGGCGTCGATGTAGTTCCGTGCCTGCTCGTCGGGATAGTGGCCTCGATGGGAGTTGAGGAGGTCGGAGGAGGAGTGCCGCTGCCGCTGGGCGTCGAGGTATTCCACTGTTGTGAGCAAAATCGAGACAGAGGTCACCATTTTGACCTGATTTGAACAAACGTGCTTCATGAGTGGCTGTACTTACCTGAGTGCCGCTGCCGCCGGGCGTCGATGTAGTTACGTGCCTGCTCGTCGGGATAGTGGCCTCGATGGGAGTTGAGGAGGTCGGAGGAGGAGTGCCGCTGCCGCCGGGCGTCGAGGTATTCCACTGTTGTGAGCAAAATCGAGACAGAGGTCACCATTTTGACCCGATTTGAAAAAAGGTGCTTCATGAGTGGCTGTACTTACCTGAGTGCCGCTGCCGCCGGGCGTCGATGTAGTTCCGTGCCTGCTCGTCGGGATAGTGGCCTCGATGGGAGCTGTGGAGGTCGGAGGAGGAGTGTCGCTGCCGCCGGGCGTCGAGGTATTCCACTGTTGTGAGCAAAATCAAGACAGAGGTCACCATTTTGACCTGATTTGAACAAAGGTGCTTCATGGGTGGCTGTACTTACCTGAGTGCCGCTGCCGCCGGGCGTCGATGTAGTTCCGTGCCTGCTCGTCGGGATAGTCCCCTCGATGGGAGCTGAGGAGGTCAGAGGAGGAGTGCCGCTGCCACCGGGCATCGAGGTATTCCTCTGTTGTGAGCAAAATCGAGACAGAGGTCACCATTTTGACCTGATTTGAACAAAGGTGCTTCATGGGTGGCTGTACTTACCTGAGTGCCGCTGCCGCCGGGCGTCGATGTAGTTCCATGCCTGCTCGTCGGGATAGTGGCTTCGATGGGAGCTGAGGAGGTCGGAGGAGGAGTGCCGCTGCCGCCGGGCGTCGAGGTATTCCACTGTTGTGAGCAAAATCAAGACAAAGGTCACCATTTTGATCTGATTTGAACAAAATTGCTTCATGGGTGGCTGTACTTACCTGAGTGCCGCTGCCGCCGGGCGTCGATGTAGTTCCGTGCCTGCTCGTCGGGATAGTGGCATCGATGGGAGCTGAGGAGGTCGGAGGAGGAGTGCCGCTGCCGCCGGGCGTCGAGGTATTCCACTGTTGTGAGCAAAATCAAGACAGAGGTCACCATTTTGACCTGATTTGAACAAAGGTGCTTCATGGGTGGCTTTACTTACCTGAGTGCCGCTGCCGCCGGGCGTCGATGTAGTTCCGTGCCTGCTCGTCGGGATAGTGGCCTCGATGGGAGCTGTGGAGGTCGGAGGAGGAGTGTCGCTGCCGCCGGGCGTCGAGGTATTCCACTGTTGTGAGCAAAATCAAGACAGAGGTCACCATTTTGACCTGATTTGAACAAAGGTGCTTCATGGGTGGCTGTACTTACCTGAGTGCCGCTGCCGCCGGGCGTCGATGTAGTTCCGTGCCTGCTCGTCGGGATAGTGGCCTCGATGGGAGCTGTGGAGGTCGGAGGAGGAGTGTCGCTGCCGCCGGGCGTCAAGGTATGACACTGTTGTGAGCAAAATCAAGACAGAGGTCACCATTTTGACCTGATTTGAACAAAGGTGCTTCATGGGTGGCTGTACTTACCTGAGTGCCGCTGCCGCCGGGCGTCGATGTAGTTCCATGCCTGCTCGTCGGGATAGTGGCTTCGATGGGAGCTGAGGAGGTCGGAGGAGGAGTGCCGCTGCCGCCGGGCGTCGAGGTATTCCACTGTTGTGAGCAAAATCAAGACAAAGGTCACCATTTTGATCTAATTTGAACAAAATTGCTTCATGGGTGGCTGTACTTACCTGAGTGCCGCTGCCGCCGTGCGTCGATGTAGTTCCGTGCCTGCTCGTCGGGATAGTGGCATCGATGGGAGCTGAGGAGGTCGGAGGAGGAGTGCCGCTGCCGCCGGGCATCGAGGTATTCCACTGTTGTGAGCAAAATCGAGACATAGGTCACCATTTTGACCTGATTTGAACAAAGGTGCTTCATGAGTGGCTGTACTTACCTGAGTGCCGCTGCCGCCGGGCGTCGATGTAGTTCCGTGCCTGCTCGTCGGGATAGTGGCCTCGATTGGAGCTGAGGAGATCGGAGGAGGAGTGCCGCTGCCGCCGGGCGTCGAGGTATTCCATTGTTGTGAGCAAAATCGAGACAGAGGTCACCATTTTGACCTGATTTGGACAAACGTGCTTCATGAGTGGCTGTACTTACCTGAGTGCAGCTGCCGCCGGGCGTCGATGTAGTTCCGTGCCTGCTCGTCGGGATAGTGGCCTCGATGGGAGCTGAGGAGGTCGGAGGAGGAGTGCCGATGCCGCCGGGCGTCGAGGTGTTCCACTGTTGTGAGCAAAATCGACACACAGGTCACCATTTTGACCTGATTTGAACAAAGGTGCTTCATGAGTGGCTGTACTTACCTGAGTGCCGCTGCCGCCGGGCGTCGATGAAGTTCCGTGCCTACTCGTCGGGATGGTGGCCTCGATGGGAGCTGAGGAGGTCGGAGGCGGAGTGCCGCTGCCGCCGGGCGTCGAGGTATTCCACAGTTGTGAGCAAAATCGAGACAGAGGTCACCATTTTGACCTGATTTGAACAAAGGTGCTTCATGAGTGGCTGTACTTACCTGAGTGCCGCTGCCGCCGGGCGTCGATGTAGTTCCGTGCCTGCTCGTCGGGATAGTGGCCTCGATGGGAGCTGAGGAGGTCGGAGGAGGAGTGCCGCTGCCGCCGGGCGTCGAGGTATTCCACTGTTGTGAGCAAAATCGAGACAGAGGTCACCATTTTGACCCGATTTGAAAAAAGGTGCTTCATGAGTGGCTGTACTTACCAGAGTGCCGCTGCCGCCGGGCGTCGATGTAGTTCCGTGCCTGCTCGTCGGGATAGTGGCCTCGATGGGAGCTGTGGAGGTCGGAGGAGGAGTGCCGCTGCCGCCGGGCGTCGAGGTATTCCACTGTTGTGAGCAAAATCAAGACAGAGGTCACCATTTTGACCTGATTTGAACAAAGGTGCTTCATGGGTGGCTGTACTTACCTGAGTGCCGCTGCCGCCGGGCGTCGATGTAGTTCCGTGCCTGCTCGTCGGGATAGTGGCCTCGATGGGAGCTGTGGAGGTCGGAGGAGGAGTGTCGCTGCCGCCGGGCGTCGAGGTATTCCACTGTTGTGAGCAAAATCAAGACAGAGGTCACCATTTTGACCTGATTTGAACAAAGGTGCTTCATGGGTAGCTGTACTTACCTGAGTGCCGCTGCCGCCGGGCGTCGATGTAGTTCCGTGCCTGCTCGTCGGGATAGTGGCCTCGATGGCAGCTGAGGAGGTCAGAGTAGGAGTGCCGCTGCCACCGGGCATCGAGGTATTCCTCTGTTGTGAGCAAAATCGAGACAGAGGTCACCATTTTGACCTGATTTGAACAAAGGTGCTTCATGGGTGGCTGTACTTACCTGAGTGCCGCTGCCGCCGGGCGTCGATGTAGTTCCATGCCTGCTCGTCGGGATAGTGGCTTCGATGGGAGCTGAGGAGGTTGGAGGAGGAGTGCCGCTGCCGCCGGGCGTCGAGGTATTCCACTGTTGTGAGCAAAATCAAGACAAAGGTCACCATTTTGATCTGATTTGAACAAAATTGCTTCATGGGTGGCTGTACTTACCTGAGTGCCGCTGCCGCCGGGCGTCGATGTAGTTCCGTGCCTGCTCGTCGGGATAGTGGCATCGATGGGAGCTGAGGAGGTCGGAGGAGGAGTGCCGCTGCCGCCGGGCATCGAGGTATTCCACTGTTGTGAGCAAAATCGAGACATAGGTCACCATTTTGACCTGATTTGAACAAAGGTGCTTCATGAGTGGCTGTACTTACCTGAGTGCCGCTGCCGCCGGGCGTCGATGTAGTTCCGTGCCTGCTCATCGGGATAGTGGCCTCGATTGGAGCTGAGGAGATCGGAGGAGGAGTGCCGCTGCCGCCGGGCGTCGAGGTATTCCACTGTTGTGAGCAAAATCGAGACAGAGGTCACCATTTTGACCTGATTTGAACAAACGTGCTTCATGAGTGGCTGTACTTACCTGAGTGCAGCTGCCGCCGGGCGTCGATGTAGTTCCGTGCCTGCTCGTCGGGATAGTGGCCTCGATGGGAGCTGAGGAGGTCGGAGGAGGAGTGCCGCTGCCGCCGGGCGTCGAGGTATTCCACTGTTGTGAGCAAAATCGACACACAGGTCACCATTTTGACATGATTTGAACAAAGGTGCTTCATGAGTGGCTGTACTTACCTGAGTGCCGCTGCCGCCGGGCGTCGATGAAGTTCCGTGCCTACTCGTCGGGATGGTGGCCTCGATGGGAGCTGAGGAGGTCGGAGGCGGAGTGCCGCTGCCGCCGGGCGTCGAGGTATTCCACAGTTGTGAGCAAAATCGAGACAGAGGTCACCATTTTGACCTGATTTGAACAAAGGTGCTTCATGAGTGGCTGTACTTACCTGAGTGCCGTTGCCGCCGGGCGTCGATGTAGTTCCGTGCCTGCTCGTCGGGATAGTGGCCTCGATGGGAGCTGAGGAGGTCGGAGGAGGAGTGCCGCTGCCGCCGGGCGTCGAGGTATTCCACTGTTTTGAGCAAAATCGAGACAGAGGTCACCATTTTGCCCCGATTTGAAAAAAGGTGCTTCCTGAGTGGCTGTACTTACCTGAGTGCCGCTGCCGCCGGGCGTCGATGTAGTTCCGTGCCTGCTCGTCGGGATAGTGGCCTCGATGGGAGCTGTGGAGGTCGGAGGAGGAGTGCCGCCGCCGCCGGGCGTCGAGTTATTCCACTGTTGTGAGCAAAATCAAGACAGAGGTCACCATTTTGACCTGATTTGAACAAAGGTGCTTCATGGGTGGCTGTACTTACCTGAGTGCCGCTGCCGCCGGGCGTCGATGTAGTTCCGTGCCTGCTCGTCGGGATAGTGGCCTCGATGGGAGCTGAGGAGGTCAAAGGAGGAGTGCCGCTGCCGCCGGGCATCGAGGTATTCCTCTGTTGTGAGCAAAATAGAGGCAGAGGTCACCATTTTGACCTGATTTGAACAAAGGTGCTTCATGGGTGGCTGTACTTACCTGAGTGCCGCTGCCGCCGGGCGTCGATGTAGTTCCATGCCTGCTCGTCGGGATAGTGGCCTCGATGGGAGCTGAGGAGGTCGGAGGAGGAGTGCCGCTGCCGCCGGGCGTCGAGGTATTCCACTGTTGTGAGCAAAATCAAGACAGAGGTCACCATTTTGATCTGATTTGAACAAAATTGCTTCATAGGTGGCTGTACTTACCTGAGTGCCGCTGCCGCCGGGCGTCGATGTAGTTCCGTGCCTGCTCGTCGGGATAGTGGCCTCGATGGGAGCTGAGGAGGTCGGAGGAGGAGTGCCGCTGCCGCCGGGCATCGAGGTATTCCACTGTTGTGAGCAAAATCGAGACATAGGTCACCATTTGGACCTGATTTGAACAAAGGTGCTTCATGAGTGGCTGTACTTACCTGAGTGCCGCTGCCGCCGGGCGTCGATGTAGTTCCGTGCCTGCTCGTCGGGATAGTGGCCTCGATGGGAGCTGAGGAGATCGGAGGAGGAGTGCCGCTGCCGTCGGGCGTCGAGGTATTCCACTGTTGTGAGCAAAATCGAGACAGAGGTCACCATTTTGACCTGATTTGAACAAACGTGCTTCATGAGTGGCTGTACTTACCTGAGTGCAGCTGCCGCTGGGCGTCGATGTAGTTCCGTGCCTGCTCGTCGGGATAGTGGCCTCGATGGGAGCTGAGGAGGTCGAAGGACGAGTGCCGATGCCGCCGGGCGTCGAGGTATTCCACTGTTGAGAGCAAAATCGACACACAGGTCACCATTTTGACCTGATTTGAACAAAGGTGCTTCATGAGTGGCTGTACTTACCTGAGTGCCGCTGCCGCCGGGCGTCGATGAAGTTCCGTGCCTACTCGTCGGGATGGTGGCCTCGATGGGAGCTGAGGAGGTCGGAGGAGGAGTGCCGCTGCCGCCGGGCGTCGAGGTATTCCACAGTTGTGAGCAAAATCGAGACAGAGGTCACCATTTTTACCTGATTTGAACAAAGGTGCTTCATGAGTGGCTGTACTTACCTGAGTGCCGCTGCTGCTGGGCGTCGATGTAGTTCCGTGCCTGCTCGTCGGGATAGTGGCCTCGATGGCAGCTGAGGAGGTCGGAGGAGGAGTGCCGCTGCCGCCGGGCGTCGAGGTATTCCACTGTTGTGAGCAAAATCGAGACAGAGGTCACCATTTTGACCCGATTTGAAAAAAGGTGCTTCATGAGTGGCTGTACTTACCTGAGTGCCGCTGCCGCCGGGCGTCGATGTAGTTCCGTGCCTGCTCGTCGGGATAGTGGCCTCGATGGGAGCTATGGAGGTCGGAGGAGGAGTGCCGCTGCCGCCGGGCGTCGAGGTATTCCACTGTTGTGAGCAAAATCAAGACAAAGGTCACCATTTTGACCTGATTTGAACAAAGGTGCTTCATGGGTGGCTGTACTTACCTGAGTGCCGCTGCCGCCGGGCGTCGATGTAGTTCCATGCCTGCTCGTCGGGATAGTGGCCTCGATGGGAGCTGAGGAGGTCGGAGGAGGAGTGCCGCTGCCGCCGGGTGTCGAGGTATTCCACTGTTGTGAGCAAAATCAAGACAGAGGTCACCATTTTGATCTGATTTGAACAAAATTGCTTCATGGGTGGCTGTACTTACCTGAGTGCCGCTGCCGCCGGGCGTCGATGTAGTTCCGTGCCTGCTCGTTGGGATAGTGGCCTCGATGGGAGCTGAGGAGGTCGGAGGAGGAGTGCCGCTGCCGCCGGGCATCGAGGTATTCCACTGTTGTGAGCAAAATCGAGACAGAGGTCACCATTTTGACCTGATTTGAACAAACGTGCTTCATGAGTGGCTGTACTTACCTGAGTGCCGCTGCCGCCGGGCGTCGATGTAGTTCCGTGCCTGCTCGTCGGGATAGTGGCCTCGATGGGAGCTAAGGAGGTCGGAGGAGGAGTGCCGATGCCGCCGGGCGTCGAGGTATTCCACTGTTGTGAGCAAAATCGACACACTGGTCACCATTTTGACCTGATTTGAACAAAGGTGCTTCATGACTGGCTGTACTTACCTGAGTGACGCTGCCGCCGGGCGTCGATGTAGCTCCGTGCCTGCTCGTCGGGATAGTGGCCTCGATGGGAGCTGAGGAGGTCGGAGGAGGAGTGCCGCTGCCGCCGGGCGTCGAGGTATTCCACTGTTGTGAGCAAAATCGAGACAGAGGTCACCATTTTGACCTGATTTGAACAAAGGTGCTTCACGAGTGGTTGTACTTACCTGAGTGCCGCTGCCGCCGGGCGTCGATGTAGTTCCGTGCCTGCTCGTCGGGATAGTGGCCTCGAAGGGAGCTGAGGAGATCGGAGGAGGAGAGCCACTGCCGCCGGGCGTCGAGGTATTCCACTGTTGTGAGCAAAATCGAGACAGAGGTCACCATTTTGACCCGATTTGAAAAAAGGTGCTTCATGAGTGGCTGTACTTACCTGAGTGCCGCTGCCGCCGGGCGTCGATGTAGTTCCGTGCCTGCTCGTCGGGATAGTGGCCTCAATGGGAGCTGTGGAGGTCGGAGGAGGAGTGTCGCTGCCGCCGGGCGTCGAGGTATTCCACTGTTGTGAGCAAAATCAAGACAGAGGTCACCATTTTGACCAGATTTGAACAAAGGTGCTTCATGGGTGGCTGTACTTACCTGAGTGCCGCTGCCGCCGGGCGTCGATGTAGTTCCGTGCCTGCTCGTCGGGATAGTGGCCTCGATGGGAGCTGAGGAGGTCAGAGGAGGAGTGCCGCTGCCGCCGGGCATCGAGGTATTCCTCTGTTGTGAGCAAAATCGAGACAGAGGTCACCATTTTGACCTGATTTGAACAAAGGTGCTTCATGGGTGGCTGTACTTACCTGAGTGCCGCTGCCGCCGGGCGTCGATGTAGTTCCGTGCCTGCTCGTCGGGATAGTGGCCTCGATGGGAGCTGAGGAGGTCGGAGGAGGAGTGCCGCTGCCGCCGGGCGTCGAGGTATTCCACTGTTGTGAGCAAAATCGACACAGAGGTCACCATTTTGACCCGATTTGAAAAAAGGTGCTTCATGGGTGGCTGTACTTACCTGAGTTTTGCTGCCGCTGGGCGTCGATGTAGTTCCGTGCCTGCTCGTCGGGATAGTGGCCTCGATGGGAGCTGTGGAGGTCGGAGGAGGAGTGCCGCTGCCGTCGGGCGTCGAGGTATTCCACTGTTGTGAGCAAAATCAAGCAGAGGTCACCATTTTGACCTGATTTGAACAAAGGTGCTTCATGGGTGGCTGTACTTACCTGAGTGCCGCTGCCGCCGGGCGTCCATGTAGTTCCGTGCCTGCTCGTCGGGATAGTGGCCTCGATGGGAGCTGAGGAGGTCAGAGGAGGAGTGCCGTTGCCGCCGGGCATCGAGGTATTCCTCTGTTGTGAGCAAAATCGAGACAGAGGTCACCATTTTGACCTGATTTGAACAAAGGTGCTTCATGGGTGGCTGTACTTACCTGAGTGCCGCTGCCGCCGGGCGTCGATGTAGTTCCATGCCTGCTCGTCGGGATAGTGGCCTCGATGGGAGCTGAGGAGGTCGGAGGAGGAGTGCCGCTGCCGCCGGGCGTTGAGGTATTCCACTGTTGTGAGCAAAATCAAGACAGAGGTCACCATTTTGATCTGATTTGAACAAAATTGCTTCATGGGTGGCTGTACTTACCTGAGTGCCGCTGCCGCCGGGCGTCGATGTAGTTCCGTGCCTGCTCGTCGGGATAGTGGCCTCGATGGGAGCTGAGGAGGTCGGAGGAGGAGTGCCGCTGCCGCCGGGCATCGAGGTATTCCACTGTTGTGAGCAAAATCGAGACATAGGTCACCATTTTGACCTGATTTGAACAAAGGTGCTTCATGAGTGGCTGTACTTACCTGAGTGCCGCTGCCGCCGGGCGTCGATGTAGTTCCGTGCCTGCTCGTTGGGATAGTGGCCTCGATGGGAGCTGAGGAGATCGGAGGAGGAGTGCCGCTGCCGCCGGGCGTTGAGGTATTCCACTGTTGTGAGCAAAATCAAGACAGAGGTCACCATTTTGATCTGATTTGAACAAAATTGCTTCATGGGTGGCTGTACTTACCTGAGTGCCGCTGCCGCCGGGCGTCGATGTAGTTCCGTGCCTGCTCGTCGGGATAGTGGCCTCGATGGGAGCTGAGGAGGTCGGAGGAGGAGTGCCGCTGCCGCCGGGCATCGAGGTATTCCACTGTTGTGAGCAAAATCGAGACATAGGTCACCATTTTGACCTGATTTGAACAAAGGTGCTCCATGAGTGGCTGTACTTACCTGAGTGCCGCTGCCGCCGGGCGTCGATGTAGTTCCGTGCCTGCTCGTCGGGATAGTGGCCTCGATGGGAGCTGAGGAGGTCGGAGGAGGAGTGCCGCTGCCGCCGGGCATCGAGGTATTCCACTGTTGTGAGCAAAATCGAGACAGAGGTCACCATTTTGACCTGATTTGAACAAACGTGCTTCATGAGTGGCTGTACTTACCTGAGTGCCGCTGCCGCCGGGCGTCGATGTAGTTCCGTGCCTGCTCGTCGGGATAGTGGCCTCGATGGGAGCTAAGGAGGTCGAAGGAGGAGTGCCGATGCCGCCGGGCGTCGAGGTATTCCACTGTTGTGAGCAAAATCGACACACAGGTCACCATTTTGACCTGATTTGGACAAAGGTGCTTCATGACTGGCTGTACTTACCTGAGTGACGCTGCCGCCGGGCGTCGATGTAGTTCCGTGCCTGCTCGTCGGGATAGTGGCCTCGATGGGAGCTGAGGAGGTCGGTGGACGAGTGCCGCTGCCACCGGGCGTCGAGGTATTCCACTGTTTTGAGCAAAATCGAGACAGAGGTCACCATTTTGACCTGATTTGAACAAAGGTGCTCCATGAGTGGCTGTACTTACCTGAGTGCCGCTGCCGCCGGGCGTCGATGTAGTTCCATGGCTGCTCGTCGGGATAGTGGCCTCGATGGGAGCTGAGGAGGTCGGAGGAGGAGTGCCGCTGCCGCCGGGCGTCGAGGTATTCCACTGTTGTGAGCAAAATCGAGACAGAGGTCACCATTTTGACCTGATTTGAACAAAGGTGCTTCATGAGTGGCTGTACTTACCTGAGTGCCGCTGCCGCCGGGCGTCGATGTAGTTTCGTGCCTGCTCGTCGGGATAGTGGCCTCGATGGGAGCTGAGGAGATCGGAGGAGGAGTGCCGCTGCCGCCGGGCGTCGAGGAATTCCACTGTTGTGAGCAAAATCGAGACAGAGGTCACCATTTTGACCTGATTTGAACAAACGTGCTTCATGAGTGGCTGGACTTACCTGAGTGCCGCTGCCGCCGGGCGTCGATATAGTTCCGTGCCTGCTCGTCGAGATAGTGGCCTCGATGGGAACTGAGGAGGTCGGAGGAGGAGTGCCGCTGCGGCCGGGCGTCGAGGTATTCCACTGTTGTGAGCAAAATCGAGACAGGGGTCACCATTTTGACCTGATTTGAACAAAGGTGCTTCATGAGTGGTTGTACTTACCTGAGTGCCGCTGCCGCCGGGCGTCGATCTAGTTCCGTGCCTGCTCGTCGGGATAGTGGCCTCGATGGGAGCTGAGGAGGTCGGAGGAGGAGTGTCGCTGCCACCGGGCGTCGAGGTATTCCACTGTTGTGAGCAAAATCGACACAGAGGTCACCATTTTGACCTGATTTGAACAAAGGTGCTTCATGAGTGGATGTACTTACCTGAGTGCCGCTGCCGCCGGGCGTCGATGTTGTTCCGTGCCTGCGCGTCGGGATAGTGGCCTCGATGGGAGCTGAGGAGGTAGGAGTGCCGCTGCCGCCGGGCATCGAGGTATTCCACTGTTGTGAGCAAAATCGAGACAGATGTCACCATTTTGACCTGATTTGAACAAAGGTGCTTCATGAGTGGCTGTACTTACCTGAGTGCCGCTGCCGCCGGGCGTCGATGTAGTTCCGTGCCTGCTCGTCGGGATAGTGGCCTCGATGGGAGCTGAGGAGGTCGGAGGAGGAGTGCCGCTGCCGCCGGGCGTCGAGGTATTCCACTATTGTGAGCAAAATCGAGACAGAGGTCACCATTTTGACCTGATTTGAACAAAGGTGCTTGATGGTTGGCTGTACTTACCTGAGTGCTGCTGCCGCCGGGCATCGATGTAGTTCCGTGCCTACTCTTCGGGATAGTGGCCTCGATGGGAGCTGAGGAGGTCGGAGGAGGAGTGCCGATGCCGCCGGGCGTCGAGGTATTCCACAGTTGTGAGCAAAATCGAGACAGAGGTCACCATTTTGACCTGATTTGAACAAAGGTGCTTCATGAGTGGCTGTACTTACCTGAGTGCCGCTGCCGCCGGGCGTCGATGTAGTTCCGTGCCTGCTCGTCGGGATAGTGGCCTCGATGGGAGCTGAGGAGGTCGGAGGAGGATTGCCGCTGCCGCCGGGCGTCGAGGTATTCCACTGTTGTGAGCAAAATCTAGACAGAGGTCACCATTTTGACCTGATTTGAACAAAGGTGCTTCATGACTGGCTGTACTTACCTGAGTGCCGCTGCCGCCGGGCGTCGATGTAGCTCCGTGCCTGCTCGTCGGGATAGTGGCCTCGATGGGAGCTGAGGAGGTCGGTGGACGAGTGCCGCTGCCGCCGGGCGTCGAGGTATTCCACTGTTTTGAGCAAAATCAAGACAGAGGTCACCATTTTGACCTGATTTGAACAAAGGTGCTCCATGAGTGGTTGTACTTACCTGAGTGCCGCTGCCGCCGGGCATCGATGTAGTTCCGTGGCTGCTCGTCGGGATAGTGGCCTCGATGGGAGCTGAGGAGGTCGGAGGAGGAGTGCCGCTGCCGCCGGGCGTCGAGGTATTCCACTGTTGTGAGCAAAATCGAGACAGAGGTCACCATTTTGACCTGATTTGAACAAAGGTGCTTCATGAGTGGTTGTACTTACCTGAGTGCCGCTGCCGCCGGGCGTCGATGTAGTTCCGTGCCTGCTCGTCGGGATAGTGGCCTCGATGGGAGCTGAGGAGATGGAGGAGTGCCGCTGCCGCCGGGCGTCGAGGTATTCCACTATTGTGAGCAAAATCGAGACAGAGGTCACCATTTTGACCTGATTTGAACAGACGTGCTTCATGAGTGGCTGTACTCACCTGAGTGCCGCTGCCGCCGGGCGTCGATGTAGTTCCGTGCCTGCTCGTCGGGATAGTGGCCTCGATGGGAGCTGAGGAGGTCGGAGGAGGAGTGCCGCTGCCGCCGGGCGTCGAGGTATTCCACTGTTGTGAGCAAAATCGAGAGAGGGGTCACCATTTTGACCTGATTTGAACAAAGGTGCTTCATGAGTGGTTGTACTTACCTGAGTGCCGCTGCCGCCGGGCGTCGATGTAGTTCCGTGCCTGCTCGTCGGGATAGTGGCCTCGATGGGAGCTGAGGAGGTCGGAGGAGGAGTGCCGCTGCCGCCGGGCGTCGAGGTATTCCACTGTTGTGAGCAAAATCGACACAGAGGTCACCATTGTGACCTGATTTGAACAAAGGTGCTTCATGAGTGGCTGTACTTACCTGAGTGCCGCTGCTGCCGGGCGTCGATGTAGTTCCGTGCCTGCTCGTCGGGATAGTGGCCTCGATGGGAGCTGAGGAGATGGAGGAGTGCCGCTGCCGCCGGGCGTCGAGGTATTCCACTATTGTGAGCAAAATCGAGACAGAGGTCACCATTTTGACCTGATTTGAACAGACGTGCTTCATGAGTGGCTGTACTCACCTGAGTGCCGCTGCCGCCGGGCGTCGATGTAGTTCCGTGCCTGCTCGTCGGGATAGTGGCCTCGATGGGAGCTGAGGAGGTCGGAGGAGGAGTGCCGCTGCCGCCGGGCGTCGAGGTATTCCACTGTTGTGAGCAAAATCGAGAGAGGGGTCACCATTTTGACCTGATTTGAACAAAGGTGCTTCATGAGTGGTTGTACTTACCTGAGTGCCGCTGCCGCCGGGCGTCGATGTAGTTCCGTGCCTGCTCGTCGGGATAGTGGCCTCGATGGGAGCTGAGGAGGTCGGAGGAGGAGTGCCGCTGCCGCCGGGCGTGGAGGTATTCCACTGTTGTGAGCAAAATCGACACAGAGGTCACCATTGTGACCTGATTTGAACAAAGGTGCTTCATGAGTGGCTGTACTTACCTGAGTGCCGCTGCTGCCGGGCGTCGATGTTGTTCCGTGCCTGCGCGTCGGGATAGTGGCCTCGATGGGAGCTGAGGAGGCACGAGTGCCGCTGCCGCCGGGCGTCGAGGTATTCCACTGTTGTGAGCAAAATCGAGACAGATTTCACCATTTTGACCTGATTTGAACAAAGGTGCTTCATGAGTGGCTGTACTTACCTGAGTGCCGCTGCCGCCGGGCGTCGATGTAGTTCCGTGCCTGCTCGTCGGGATAGTGGCCTCGATGGGAGCTGAGGAGGTCGGAGGAGGAGTGCCGCTGCTGCCGGGCGTCGAGGTATTACACTATTGTGAGCAAAATCGAGACAGAGGTCACCATTTTGACCTGATTTGAACAAAGGTGGTTGATGGGTGGCTGTACTTACCTGAGTGCTGCTGCCGCCGGGCATCGATGTAGTTTCGTGCCTGCTCGTCGGGATAGTGGCCTCGATGGGAGCTGAGGAGGTCGGAGGAGGAGTGCCGCTGCCGCCGGGCATCGAGTTATTCCACTGTTGTGAGCAAAATCGAGACAGAGGTCACCATTTTGACCTGATTTGAACAAAGGTGCTTCATGGGTGGCTGTACTTACCTGAGTGCCACTGCCGCCGGGCGTCGATGTAGTTCCGTGCCTGCTCGTCGGGATAGTGGCCTCGATGGGAGTTGAGGAGGTCGGAGGAGGAGTGCCGCTGCCGCCGGGCGTCGAGGTATTCCACTGTTGTGAGCAAAATCGAGACAGAGGTCACCATTTTGACCTGATTTGAACAAAGGCGCTTCATGAGTGGCTGTACTTACCTGAGTGCCGCTGCCGCCGGGCGTCGATGTAGTTCCGTGCCTGCTCGTCGGGATAGTGGCCTCGATGGGAGCTGAGGAGGTCGGAGGAGGAGTGCCGCTGCCGCCGGGCGTCGAGGTATTCCACTGTTGTGAGCAAAATCGAGACAGGGGTCACCATTTTGACCTGATTTGAACAAAGGTGCTTCATGAGTGGCTGTACTTACCTGAGTGCCGCTGCCGCCGGGCGTCGATGTAGTTCCGTGCCTGCTCGTCGGGATAGTGGCCTCGATAGGAGCTGAGGAGGTCGGAGGAGGAGTGCCGCTGCCGCCGGGCGTCGAGGTATTCCACTGTTGTGAGCAAAATCGAGACACAGGTCACCATTTTGACCTGATTTGTACAAAGGCGCTTCATGAGTGGCTGTACTTACCTGAGTGCCGCTGCCGCCGGCCGTTGATGTAGTTCCGTGCCTGCTCGTCGGGATAGTGGCCTCGATGGGAGCTGATGAGGTCGGAGGAGGAGTACCGCTGCCGCCGGGCGTCGAGGTATTCCACTGTTGTGAGCAAAATCGAGACAGAGGTCACCATTTTGACCTGATTTGAACAAAGGTGCTTCATGAGTGGCTGTACTTACCTGAGTGCCGCTGCCGCCGGGCATTGATGTAGTTCCGTGCCTGCTCGTCGGGATAGTGGCCTCGATGGGAGCTGAGGAGGTCGGAGGAGGAGTGCCGCTACCGCCGGGCATCGAGGTATTCCACTGTTGTGAGCAAAATCGAGACAGAGGTCACCATTTTGACCTGATTTGAACAAAGGTGCTTCATGAGTGGTTGTACTTACCTGAGTGCCGCTGCCGCCGGGCGTCGATGTAGTTCCGTGCCTGCTCGTTGGGATAGTGGCCTCGATGGGAGCTGAGGAGGTCGGAGGAGGAGTGCCGCTGCCGCCGGGCGTCGAGGTATTCCACTGTTGTGAGCAAAATCGAGACAGGGGTCACCATTTTGACCTGATTTGAACAAAGGTGCTTCATGAGTGGTTGTACTTACCTGAGTGCCGCTGCCGCCGGGCGTCGATGTAGTTCCGTGCCTGCTCGTTGGGATAGTTTCCTCGATGGGAGCTGAGGAGGTCGGAGGAGGAGTGCCGCTGCCGCCGGGCGTCGAGGTATTCCACTGTTGTGAGCAAAATCGAGACAGGGGTCACCATTTTGACCTGATTTGAACAAAGGTGCTTCATGAGTGGTTGTACTTACCTGAGTGCCGCTGCCGCCGGGCGTCGATGTAGTTCCGTGCCTGCTCGTCGGGATAGTGGCCTCGATGGGAGCTGAGGAGGTTGGAGGAGGAGTGCTGCTGCCGCCGGGCGTCGAGGTATTCCACTGTTGTGAGCAAAATCGACACAGAGGTCACCATTTTGACCTGATTTGAACAAAGGTGCTTCATGAGTGGCTGTACTTACCTGAGTGCCGCTGCCGCCGGGCGTCGATGTTGTTCCGTGCCTGCGCGTCGGGATAGTGGCCTCGATGGGAGCTAAGGAGGCACGAGTGCCGCTGCCGCCGGGCGTCGAGGTATTCCACTGTTGTGAGCAAAATCGAGACAGATTTCACCATTTTGACCTGATTTGAACAAAGGTGCTTCATGAGTGGCTGTACTTACCTGAGTGCCGCTGCCGCCGGGCGTCGATGTAGTTCCGTGGCTGCTCGTCGGGATAGTGGCCTCGATGGGAGCTGAGGAGGTCGGAGGAGGAGTGCCGCTGTCGCCGGGCGTCGAGGTATTCCACTATTGTGAGCAAAATCGAGACAGAGGTCACCATTTTGACCTGATTTGAACAAAGGTGCTTCATGAGTGGTTGTACTTACCTGAGTGCCGCTGCCGCCGGGCGTCGATGTAGTTCCGTGCCTGCTCGTCGGGATAGTGGCCTCGATGGGAGCTGAGGAGATGGAGGAGTGCCGCTGCCGCCGGGCGTCGAGGTATTCCACTATTGTGAGCAAAATCGAGACAGAGGTCACCATTTTGACCTGATTTGAACAGACGTGCTTCATGAGTGGCTGTACTCACCTGAGTGCCGCTGCCGCCGGGCGTCGATGTAGTTCCGTGCCTGCTCGTCGGGATAGTGGCCTCGATGGGAGCTGAGGAGGTCGGAGGAGGAATGCCGCTGCCGCCGGGCGTCGAGGTATTCCACTGTTGTGAGCAAAATCGAGAGAGGGGTCACCATTTTGACCTGATTTGAACAAAGGTGCTTCATGAGTGGTTGTACTTACCTGAGTGCCGCTGCCGCCGGGGGTCGATGTAGTTCCGTGCCTGCTCGTCGGGATAGTGGCCTCGATGGGAGCTGAGGAGGTCGGAGGAGGAGTGCCGCTGCCATCGGGCGTCGAGGTATTCCACTGTTGTGAGCAAAATCGACACAGAGGTCACCATTTTGACCTGATTTGAACAAAGGTGCTTCATGAGTGGCTGTACTTACCTGAGTGCCGCTGCTGCCGGGCGTCGATGTTGTTCCGTGCCTGCGCGTCGGGATAGTGGCCTCGATGGGAGCTGAGGAGGCACGAGTGCCGCTGCCGCCGGGCGTCGAGGTATTCCACTGTTGTGAGCAAAATCGAGACAGATTTCACCATTTTGACCTGATTTGAACAAAGGTGCTTCATGAGTGGCTGTACTTACCTGAGTGCCGCTGCCGCCGGGCGTCGATGTAGTTCCGTGCCTGCTCGTCGGGATAGTGGCCTCGATGGGAGCTGAGGAGGTCGGAGGAGGAGTGCCGCTGCTGCCGGGCGTCGAGGTATTCCACTATTGTGAGCAAAATCGAGACAGAGGTCACCATTTTGACCTGATTTGAACAAAGGTGCTTGATGGGTGGCTGTACTTACCTGAGTGCTGCTGCCGCCGGGCATCGATGTAGTTCCGTGCCTGCTCGTCGGGATAGTGGCCTCGATGGGAGCTGAGGAGGTCGGAGGAGGAGTGCCGCTGCCGCCGGGCGTCGAGGTATTCCACTGTTGTGAGCAAAATCGAGACAGAGGTCACCATTTTGACCTGATTTGAACAAAGGTGCTTCATGGGTGGCTGTACTTACCTGAGTGCCACTGCCGCCGGGCGTCGATGTAGTTCCGTGCCTGCTCGTCGGGATAGTGGCCTCGATGGGAGTTGAGGAGGTCGGAGGAGGAGTGCCGCTGCCGCCGGGCGTCGAGGTATTCCACTGTTGTGAGCAAAATCGAGACAGAGGTCACCATTTTGACCTGATTTGAACAAAGGCGCTTCATGAGTGGTTGTACTTACCTGAGTGCCGCTGCCGCCGGGCGTCGATGTAGTTCCGTGCCTGCTCGTCGGGATAGTGGCCTCGATGGGAGCTGAGGAGGTCGGAGGAGGAGTGCCGCTGCCGCCGGGCGTCGAGGTATTCCACTGTTGTGAGCAAAATCGAGACAGGGGTCACCATTTTGACCTGATTTGAACAAAGGTGCTTCATGAGTGGCTGTACTTACCTGAGTGCCGCTGCCGCCGGGCGTCGATGTAGTTCCGTGCCTGCTCGTCGGGATAGTGGCCTCGATAGGAGCTGAGGAGGTCGGAGGAGGAGTGCCGCTGCCGCCGGGCTTCGAGGTATTCCACTGTTGTGAGCAAAATCGAGACACAGGTCACCATTTTGACCTGATTTGTACAAAGGCGCTTCATGAGTGGCTGTACTTACCTGAGTGCCGCTGCCGCCGGCCGTTGATGTAGTTCCGTGCCTGCTCGTCGGGATAGTGGCCTCGATGGGAGCTGATGAGGTCGGAGGAGGAGTGCCGCTGCCGCCGGGCGTCGAGGTATTCCACTGTTGTGAGCAAAATCGAGACAGAGGTCACCATTTTGACCTGATTTGAACAAAGGTGCTTCATGAGTGGCTGTACTTACCTGAGTGCCGCTGCCGCCGGGCATTGATGTAGTTCCGTGCCTGCTCGTCGGGATAGTGGCCTCGATGGGAGCTGAGGAGGTCGGAGGAGTAGTGCCGCTACCGCCGGGCGTCGAGGTATTCCACTGTTGTGAGCAAAATCGAGACAGAGGTCACCATTTTGACCTGATTTGAACAAAGGTGCTTCATGAGTGGTTGTACTTACCTGAGTGCCGCTGCCGCCGGGCGTCGATGTAGTTCCGTGCCTGCTCGTTGGGATAGTGGCCTCGATGGGAGCTGAGGAGGTCGGAGGAGGAGTGCCGCTGCCGCCGGGCGTCGAGGTATTCCACTGTTGTGAGCAAAATCGAGACAGGGGTCACCATTTTGACCTGATTTGAACAAAGGTGCTTCATGAGTGGTTGTACTTACCTGAGTGCCGCTGCCGCCGGGCGTCGATGTAGTTCCGTGCCTGCTCGTCGGGATAGTGGCCTCGATGGGAGCTGAGGAGGTTGGAGGAGGAGTGCCGCTGCCGCCGGGCGTCGAGGTATTCCACTGTTGTGAGCAAAATCGACACAGAGGTCACCATTTTGACCTGATTTGAACAAAGGTGCTTCATGAGTGGTTGTACTTACCTGAGTGCCGCTGCCGCCGGGCGTGGATGTAGTTCCGTGCCTGCTCGTTGGGATAGTGGCCTCGATGGGAGCTGAGGAGGTCGGAGGAGGAGTGCCGCTGCCGCCGGGCGTCGAGGTATTCCACTGTTGTGAGCAAAATCGAGACAGGGGTCACCATTTTGACCTGATTTGAACAAAGGTGCTTCATGAGTGGTTGTACTTACCTGAGTGCCGCTGCCGCCGGGCGTCGATGTAGTTCCGTGCCTGCTCGTCGGGATAGTGGCCTCGATGGGAGCTGAGGAGGTCGGAGGAGGAGTGCCGCTGCCGCCGGGCGTCGAGGTATTCCACTGTTGTGAGCAAAATCGACACAGAGGTCACCATTTTGACCTGATTTGAACAAAGGTGCTTCATGAGTGGCTGTACTTACCTGAGTGCCGCTGCCGCGGGGCGTCGATGTTGTTCCGTGCCTGCGCGTCGGGATAGTGGCCTCGATGGGAGCTGAGGAGGCACGAGTGCCGCTGCCGCCGGGCGTCGAGGTATTCCACTGTTGTGAGTAAAATCGAGACAGATTTCACCATTTTGACCTGATTTGAACAAAGGTGCTTCATGAGTGGCTGTACTTACCTGAGTGCCGCTGCCGCCGGGCGTCGATGTAGTTCCGTGCCTGCTCGTCGGGATAGTGGCCTCGATGGGAGCTGAGGAGGTGGGAGGAGGAGTGCCGCTGCCGCCGGGCGTCGAGGTATTCCACTATTGTGAGCAAAATCGAGACAGAGGTCACCATTTTGACCTGATTTGAACAAAGGTGCTTGATGGGTGGCTGTACTAACCTGAGTGCTGCTGCCGCCGGGCATCGATGTAATTCCGTGCCTGCTCGTCGGGATAGTGGCCTCGATGGGAGCTCAGGAGGTCGGAGGAGGAGTGCCGCTGCCGCCGGGCGTCGAGGTATTCCACTGTTGTGAGCAAAATCGAGACAGAGGTCACCATTTTGACCTGATTTGAACAAAGGTGCTTCATGGGTGGCTGTACTTACCTGAGTGCCACTGCCGCCGGGCGTCGATGTAGTTCCGTGCCTGCTCGTCGGGATAGTGGCCTCGATGGGAGTTGAGGAGGTCGGAGGAGGAGTGCCGCTGCCGCTGCCGCCGGGCGTCGAGGTATTCCACTGTTGTGAGCAAAATCGAGACAGAGGTCACCATTTTGACCTGATTTGAACAAAGGCGCTTCATGAGTGGCTGTACTTACCTGAGTGCCGCTGCCGCCGGGCGTCGATGTAGTTCCGTGCCTGCTCGTCGGGATAGTGGCCTCGATGGGAGCTGAGGAGGTCGGAGGAGGAGTGCCGCTGCCGCCGGGCGTCGAGGTATTCCACTGTTGTGAGCAAAATCGAGACAGGGGTCACCATTTTGACCTGATTTGAACAAAGGTGCTTCATGAGTGGTTGTACTTACCTGAGTGCCGCTGCCGCCGGGCGTCGATGTAGTTCCGTGCCTGCTCGTCGGGATAGTGGCCTCGATGGGAGCTGAGGAGGTTGGAGGAGGAGTGCCGCTGCCGCCGGGCGTCGAGGTATTCCACTGTTGTGAGCAAAATCGACACAGAGGTCACCATTTTGACCTGATTTGAACAAAGGTGCTTCATGAGTGGTTGTACTTACCTGAGTGCCGCTGCCGCCGGGCGTCGATGTAGTTCCGTGCCTGCTCGTTGGGATAGTGGCCTCGATGGGAGCTGAGGAGGTCGGAGGAGGAGTGCCGCTGCCGCCGGGCGTCGAGGTATTCCACTGTTGTGAGCAAAATCGAGACAGGGGTCACCATTTTGACCTGATTTGAACAAAGGTGCTTCATGAGTGGTTGTACTTACCTGAGTGCCGCTGCCGCCGGGCGTCGATGTAGTTCCGTGCCTGCTCGTCGGGATAGTGGCCTCGATGGGAGCTGAGGAGGTCGGAGGAGGAGTGCCGCTGCCGCCGGGCGTCGAGGTATTCCACTGTTGTGAGCAAAATCGACACAGAGGTCACCATTTTGACCTGATTTGAACAAAGGTGCTTCATGAGTGGCTGTACTTACCTGAGTGCCGCTGCCGCGGGGCGTCGATGTTGTTCCGTGCCTGCGCGTCGGGATTGTGGCCTCGATGGGAGCTGAGGAGGCACGAGTGCCGCTGCCGCCGGGCGTCGAGGTATTCCACTGTTGTGAGTAAAATCGAGACAGATTTCACCATTTTGACCTGATTTGAACAAAGGTGCTTCATGAGTGGCTGTACTTACCTGAGTGCCGCTGCCGCCGGGCGTCGATGTAGTTCCGTGCCTGCTCGTCGGGATAGTGGCCTCGATGGGAGCTGAGGAGGTGGGAGGAGGAGTGCCGCTGCCGCCGGGCGTCGAGGTATTCCACTATTGTGAGCAAAATCGAGACAGAGGTCACCATTTTGACCTGATTTGAACAAAGGTGCTTGATGGGTGGCTGTACTAACCTGAGTGCTGCTGCCGCCGGGCATCGATGTAATTCCGTGCCTGCTCGTCGGGATAGTGGCCTCGATGGGAGCTCAGGAGGTCGGAGGAGGAGTGCCGCTGCCGCCGGGCGTCGAGGTATTCCACTGTTGTGAGCAAAATCGAGACAGAGGTCACCATTTTGACCTGATTTGAACAAAGGTGCTTCATGGGTGGCTGTACTTACCTGAGTGCCACTGCCGCCGGGCGTCGATGTAGTTCCGTGCCTGCTCGTCGGGATAGTGGCCTCGATGGGAGTTGAGGAGGTCGGAGGAGGAGTGCCGCTGCCGCCGGGCGTCGAGGTATTCCACTGTTGTGAGCAAAATCGAGACAGAGGTCACCATTTTGACCTGATTTGAACAAAGGCGCTTCATGAGTGGCTGTACTTACCTGAGTGCCGCTGCCGCCGGGCGTCGATGTAGTTCCGTGCCTGCTCGTCGGGATAGTGGCCTCGATGGGAGCTGAGGAGGTCGGAGGAGGAGTGCCGCTGCCGCCGGGCGTCGAGGTATTCCACTGTTGTGAGCAAAATCGAGACAGGGGTCACCATTTTGACCTGATTTGAACAAAGGTGCTTCATGAGTGGTTGTACTTACCTGAGTGCCGCTGCCGCCGGGCGTCGATGTAGTTCCGTGCCTGCTCGTCGGGATAGTGGCCTCGATGGGAGCTGAGGAGGTCGGAGGAGGAGTGCCGCTGCCGCCGGGCGTCGAGGTATTCCACTGTTGTGAGCAAAATCGACACAGAGGTCACCATTTTGACCTGATTTGAACAAAGGTGCTTCATGAGTGGCTGTACTTACCTGAGTGCCGCTGCCGCGGGGCGTCGATGTTGTTCCGTGCCTGCGCGTCGGGATAGTGGCCTCGATGGGAGCTGAGGAGGCACGAGTGCCGCTGCCGCCGGGCGTCGAGGTATTCCACTGTTGTGAGCAAAATCGAGACAGATTTCACCATTTTGACCTGATTTGAACAAAGGTGCTTCATGAGTGGCTGTACTTACCTGAGTGCCGCTGCCGCCGGGCGTCGATGTAGTTCCGTGCCTGCTCGTCGGGATAGTGGCCTCGATGGGAGCTGAGGAGGTGGGAGGAGGAGTGCCGCTGCCGCCGGGCGTCGAGGTATTCCACTATTGTGAGCAAAATCGAGACAGAGGTCACCATTTTGACCTGATTTGAACAAAGGTGCTTGATGGGTGGCTGTACTTACCTGAGTGCTGCTGCCGCCGGGCATCGATGTAATTCCGTGCCTGCTCGTCGGGATAGTGGCCTCGATGGGAGCTCAGGAGGTCGGAGGAGGAGTGCCGCTGCCGCCGGGCGTCGAGGTATTCCACTGTTGTGAGCAAAATCGAGACAGAGGTCACCATTTTGACCTGATTTGAACAAAGGTGCTTCATGGGTGGCTGTACTTACCTGAGTGCCACTGCCGCCGGGCGTCGATGTAGTTCCGTGCCTGCTCGTCGGGATAGTGGCCTCGATGGGAGTTGAGGAGGTCGGAGGAGGAGTGCCGCTGCCGCCGGGCGTCGAGGTATTCCACTGTTGTGAGCAAAATCGAGACAGAGGTCACCATTTTGACCTGATTTGAACAAAGGCGCTTCATGAGTGGCTGTACTTACCTGAGTGCCGCTGCCGCCGGGCGTCGATGTAGTTCCGTGCCTGCTCGTCGGGATAGTGGCCTCGATGGGAGCTGAGGAGGTCGGAGGAGGAGTGCCGCTGCCGCCGGGCGTCGAGGTATTCCACTGTTGTGAGCAAAATCGAGACAGAGGTCACCATTTTGACCTGATTTGAACAAAGGTGCTTCATGAGTGGCTGTACTTACCTGAGTGCCGCTGCCGCCGGGCGTCGATGTAGTTCCGTGCCTGCTCGTCGGGATAGGGGCCTCGATGGGAGCTGAGGAGGTCGGAGGAGGAGTGCCGCTGCCGCCGGGCGTCGAGGTATTCCACTGTTGTGAGCAAAATCGAGACACAGGTCACCATTTTGACATGATTTGTACAAAGGCGCTTCATGAGTGGCTGTACTTACCTGAGTGCCGCTGCCGCCGGCCGTTGATGTAGTTCCGTGCCTGCTCGTCGAGATAGTGGCCTCGATGGGAGCTGAGGAGGTCGGAGGAGGAGTGCCGCTGCCGCCGGGCGTCGACGTATTCCACTGTTGTGAGCAAAATCGAGACAGAGGTCACCATTTTGACCTGATTTGAACAAAGGTGCTTCATGAGTGGTTGTACTTACCCGAGTGCCGCTGCCGCCGGGCGTTGATGTAGTTCCGTGCCTGCTCGTCGGGATAGTGGCCTCGATGGGAGCTGAGGAGGTCGGAGGTGGAGTGCCGCTGCCGACGGGCGTCGAGGTATTCCACTGTTGTGAGCAAAATCGAGACACAGGTCACCATTTTGACCTGATTTGAACAAAGGCGCTTCATGAGTGGCTGTACTTACCTGAGTGCCGCTGCCGCCGGCCGTTGATATAGTTCCATGCCTGCTCGTCGGGATAGTGGCCTCGATGGGAGCTGAGGAGGTCGGAGGTGGAGTGCCGCTGCCGACGGGCGTCGAGGTATTCCACTGTTGTGAGCAAAATCGAGACAGAGGTCACCATTTTGACCTGATTTGAACAAAGGTGCTTCATGAGTGGCTGTACTTACCTGAGTGCCGCTGCCGCCGGGCGTTGATGTAGTTCCGTGCCTGCTCGTCGGGATAGTGGCCTCGATGGGAGCTGAGGAGGTCGGAGGAGGAGTGCCGCTGCCGCCGGGCGTCGAGGTATTCCACTATTGTGAGCAAAATCGAGACAGAGGTCACCATTTTGACCTGATTTGAACAAAGGTGCTTCATGAGTGGCTGTACTAACCTGAGTGCCGCTGCCGCCGGGCATCGATGTAGCTCCGTGCCTGCTCGTCGGGATAGTGGCCTCGATGGGAGCTGAGGAGGTCGGAGGAGGAGTGCCGCTGCCGCCGGGCGTCGAGGTATTCCACTGTTGTGAGCAAAATCGAGACAGAGGTCACAATTTTGACCTGATTTGAACAAAGGTGCTTGATGGGTGGCTGTACTTACCTGAGTGCCGCTGCCGCCGGGCATCGATGTAGTTCCGTGCCTGCTCGTCGGGATAGTGGCCTCGATGGGAGCTGAGGAGGTCGGAGGAGGAGTGCCGCTGCCGCCGGGCGTCGAGGTATTCCACTGTTGTGAGCAAAATCGAGACAGAGGTCACCATTTTGACCTGATTTGAACAAAGGTGCTTCATGGGTGGCTGTACTTACCTGAGTGCCGCTGCCGCCGGGCGTCGATGTAGTTCCGTGCCTACTCGTCGGGATAGTGGCCTCGATGGAAGCTGAGGATGTCGGAGGAGGAGTGCCGCTGCCGCCGGGCGTCGAGGTATTCCACTGTTGTGAGCAAAATCGAGACAAAGGTCACCATTTTGACCTGATTTGAACAAAGGTGCTTCATGAGTGGCTGTACTTACCTGAGTGCCGCTGCCGCCGGGCGTCGATGTAGTTCCGTGCCTGCTCGTCGGGATAGTGGCCTCGATGGGAGCTGAGGAGGTCGGAGGAGGAGTGCCGCTGCCGCCGGGTCTCGAGGTATTCCACTGTTGTGAGCAAAATCGAGACAGAGGTCACCATTTTGACCTGATTTGAACAAAGGCGCTTCATGAGTGGCTGTACTTACCTGAGTGCCGCTGCCGCCGGGCATCGATGTAGTTCCGTGCCTGCTCGTCGGGATAGTGGCCTCGATGAGAGCCGAGGAGGTCGGAGGAGGAGTGCCGCTGCCGCCGGGCGTCGAGGTATTCCACTGTTGTGAGCAAAATCGAGACAGAGGTCACCATTTTGACCTGATTTGAACAAAGGTGCTTCATGAGTGGATGTACTTACCTGAGTGCCGCTGCCGCCGGCCGTCGATGTAGTTCCGTGCCTGCTCGTCGGGATAGTGGCCTCGATGGGAGCTGAGGAGGTCGGAGGAGGAGTGCCGCTGCCGCCGGGCGTCGAGGTATTCCACTGTTGTGAGCAAAATCGAGACAGAGGTCACCATTTTGACCTGATTTGAACAAAGGTGCTTCATGAGCGGCTGTACTTACCTGAGTGCCGCTGCCGCCGGGCGTCGATGTAGCTCCGTGCCTGCTCGTTGGGATAGTGGCCTCGATGAGAGCTGAGGAGGTCGGAGGACGAGTGCCGCTGCCGCCGGGCGTCGAGGTATTCCACTGTTTTGAGAAAAATCGAGACAGAGGTCACCATTTTGACCTGATTTGAACAAAGGTGCTCCATGAGTGGCTGTACTTACCTGAGTGCCGCTGCCGCCGGGCGTCGATGTAGTTCCGTGCCTGCTCGTCGGGATAGTGGCCTCGATGGGAGCTGAGGAGGTCGGAGGAGGAGTGCCGCTGACGCCGGGCGTCTAGGTATTCCACTGTTGTGAGCAAAATCGACACAGAGTTCACCATTTTGACCTCATTTGAACAAATGTGCTTCATGAGTGGCTGTACTTACCTGAGTGCCGCTGCCGCCGGGCGTCGATGTTGTTCCTTGCCTGCGCGTCGGGATAGTGGCCTCGATGGGAGCTGAGGAGGTACGAGTGCCGCTGCCGCCGGGCGTCGAGGTATTCCACTGTTGTGAGAAAAATCGAGACAGATGTCACCATTTTGACCTGATTTGAACAAAGGTGCTTCATGAGTGGCTGTACTTACCTGAGTGCCGCTGCCGCCGGGCGTCGATGTAGTTCCGTGCCTGCTCGTCGGGATAGTGGCCTCGATGGGAGCTGAGGAGGTCGGAGGAGGAGTGCCGCTGCCGCCGGGCGTCGAGGTATTCCACTGTTGTGAGCAAAATCGAGACAGAGGTCACCATTTTGACCTGATTTGAACAAAGGTGTTTCATGAGTGGTTGTACTTACCTGAGTGCCGCTGCCGCCGGGCGTCGATGTAGTTCCGTGCCTGCTCGTCGGGATAGTGGCCTCGATGGGAGCTGAGGACGTCGGAGGAGTAGTACCGCTGCCGCTGGGCGTCGAGGTATTCCACTGTTGTGAGCAAAATCGAGACAGAGGTCACCATTTTGACCTGATTTGAACAAAGGTGCTTCATGAGCGGCTGTACTTACCTGAGTGCCGCTGCCGCCGGGCGTCGATGTAGCTCCGTGCCTGCTCGTCGGGATAGTGGCCTCGATGGGAGCTGAGTAGGTCGGAGGACGAGTGCCGCTGCCGCCGGGCGTCGAGGTATTCCACTGTTTTGAGCAAAATCGAGACAGAGGTCACCATTTTGACCTGATTTGAACATAGGTGCTTCATGTGTGGTTGTACTTACCTGAGTGCCGCTGCCGCCGGGCGTCGATGTAGTTCCGTGGCTACTCGTCGGGATAGTGGCCTCGATGGGAGCTGAGGAGGTCGGAGGAGGAGTGCCGCTGCCGCCGGTCGTCGAGGTATTCCACTGTTGTGAGCAAAATCGAGACAGAGGTCACCATTTTGAACTGATTTGAACAAAGGTCCTTCATGAGTGGCTGTACTTACCTGAGTGCCGCTGCCGCCGGGCGTCGATGTAGTTCCGTGCCTGCTCGTCGGGATAGTAGCCTCGATGGGAGCTGAGGAGGTCGGAGGAGGAGTGCCGCTGCCGCCGGCGTCGAGGTATTCCACTGTTGTGAGCAAAATCGAGACAGAGGTCACCATTTTGACCTGATTTGAACAAAGGTGCTTCATGAGTGGTTGTACTTACCTGAGTGCCGCTGCCGCCGGGCGTCGATGTAGTTCCGTGCCTGCTCGTCGGGATAGTGGCCTCGATGGGAGCTAAGGAGGTCGGAGGAGGAGTGCCGCTGCCGCCGGGCGTCGAGGTATTCCACTGTTGTGAGCAAAATCGACACAAAGGTCACCATTTTGACCTGATTTGAACAAAGGTGCTTCATGAGTGGCTGTACTTACCTGAGTGCCGCTGCCGCCGGGCGTCGATGTTGTTCCGTGCCTGCGCGTCGGAATAGTGGCCTCGATGGGAGCTGAGGAGGTACGAGTGCCGCTGCCGCCGGGCGTCGAGGTATTCCACTGTTGTGAGCAAAATCGAGACAGATGTCACCATTTTGACCTGATTTGAACAAAGGTGCTTCATGAGTGGCTGTACTTACCTGAGTGCCGCTGCCGCCGGGCGTCGATGTAGTTCCCTGCCTGCTCGTCGGGATAGTGGCCTCGATGGGAGCTGAGGAGGTCGGAGGAGGAGTGCCGCTGCCGCCGGGCGTCGAGGTATTCCACTGTTGTGAGCAAAATCGAGACACATGTCACCATTTTGACCTGATTTTAACAAAGGTGCTTCATGAGTGGCTGTACATACCTGAGTGCCGCTGCCGCCGGTCGTCGATGTAGTTCCGTGCCTGCTCGTCGGGATAGTGGCCTCGATGGGAGCTGAGGAGGTCGGAGGAGGAGTGCCGCTGCCGCCGGGCGTCGAGGTATTCCACTATTGTGAGCAAAATCGAGACAGAGGTCACCATTTTGACCTGATTTGAACAAAGGTGCTTCATGAGTGGCTGTACTTACCTGAGTGCCGCTGCCGCCGGGCGTCGATGTAGTTCCGTGCCTGCTCGTTGGGATAGTGGCCTCGATGGGAGCTGAGGAGGTCGGAGGAGGAGTGCCGCTGCCGCCGGGCGTCGAGGTATTCCACTATTGTGAGCAAAATCGAGACAGAGGTCACCATTTTGACCTGATTTGAACAAAGGTGCTTGATGGGTGGCTGTACTTACCTGAGTGCCGCTGCCGCCGGGCATCGATGTAGTTCCGTGCCTGCTCGTGGGGATACTGGCCTCGATGGGAGCTGAGGAGGTCGGAGGAGGAGTGCCGCTGCCGCCGGGCGTCGAGGTATTCCACTGTTGTGAGCAAAATCAAGACAGAGGTCACCATTTTGACCTGATTTGAACAAAGGGGCTTCATGGGTGGCTGTACTTACCTGAGTGCCGCTGCCGCCGGGCGTCGATGTAGTTCCGTGCCTGCTCGTCGGGATAGTGGCCTCGATGGGAGCTGAGGAGGTCGGAGGAGGAGTGTCGCTGCCGCCGGGCGTCGAGGTATTCCACTGTTGTGAGCAAAATCGAGACAGAGGTCACCATTTTGACCTGATTTGAACAAAGGCGCTTCATGAGTGGCTGTACTTACCTGAGTGCCGCTGCCGCCGGACGTCGATGTAGTTCCGTGCCTGCTCGTCGGGATAGTGGCCTCGATGGGAGCTGAGGAGGTACGAGTGCCGCTGCCGCCGGGCGTCGAGGTATTCCACTGTTGTGAGCAAAATCGAGACAGATGTCACCATTTTGACCTGATTTGAACAAAGGTGCTTCATGAGTGGCTGTACTTACCTGAGTGCCGCTGCCGCCGGGCGTCGATGTAGTTCCCTGCCTGCTCGTCGGGATAGTGGCCTCGATGGGAGCTGAGGAGGTCGGAGGAGGAGTGCCGCTGCCGCCGGGCGTCGAGGTATTCCACTGTTGTGAGCAAAATCGAGACACATGTCACCATTTTGACCTGATTTTAACAAAGGTGCTTCATGAGTGGCTGTACATACCTGAGTGCCGCTGCCGCCGGTCGTCGATGTAGTTCCGTGCCTGCTCGTCGGGATAGTGGCCTCGATGGGAGCTGAGGAGGTCGGAGGAGGAGTGCCGCTGCCGCCGGGCGTCGAGGTATTCCACTATTGTGAGCAAAATCGAGACAGAGGTCACCATTTCGACCTGATTTGAACAAAGGTGCTTCATGAGTGGCTGTACTTACCTGAGTGCCGCTGCCGCCGGGCGTCGATGTAGTTCCGTGCCTGCTCGTTGGGATAGTGGCCTCGATGGGAGCTGAGGAGGTCGGAGGAGGAGTGCCGCTGCCGCCGGGCGTCGAGGTATTCCACTATTGTGAGCAAAATCGAGACAGAGGTCACCATTTTGAGCTGATTTGAACAAAGGTGCTTGATGGGTGGCTGTACTTACCTGAGTGCCGCTGCCGCCGGGCATCGATGTAGTTCCGTGCCTGCTCGTGGGGATACTGGCCTCGATGGGAGCTGAGGAGGTCGGAGGAGGAGTGCCGCTGCCGCCGGGCGTCGAGGTATTCCACTGTTGTGAGCAAAATCAAGACAGAGGTCACCATTTTGACCTGATTTGAACAAAGGGGCTTCATGGGTGGCTGTACTTACCTGAGTGCCGCTGCCGCCGGGCGTCGATGTAGTTCCGTGCCTGCTCGTCGGGATAGTGGCCTCGATGGGAGCTGAGGAGGTCGGAGGAGGAGTGCCGCTGCCGCCGGGCGTCGAGGTATTCCACTGTTGTGAGCAAAATCGAGACAGAGGTCACCATTTTGACCTGATTTGAACAAAGGCGCTTCATGAGTGGCTGTACTTACCTGAGTGCCGCTGCCGCCGGACGTCGATGTAGTTCCGTGCCTGCTCGTCGGGATAGTGGCCTCGATGGGAGCTGAGGCGGTCGGAGGAGGAGTGCCGCTTCCGCCGGGCGTCGAGGTATTCCACTGTTTTGAGCAAAATCGAGACAGAGGTCACCATTTTGACCTGATTTGAACAAAGGTGCTTCACGAGTGGCTGTACTTACCTGAGTGCCGCTGCCGCCGGGCGTCGATGTAGTTCCGTACCTGCTCGTCGGGATAGTGGCCTCGATGGGAGCTGAGGAGGTCGGAGGAGGAGTGCCGCTGCCGCCGGGCGTCGAGGTATTCCATTGTTGTGAGCAAAATCGAGATAGAGGTCACCATTTTGACCTAATTTGAACAAAGGCGCTTCATGAGTGGCTGTACTTACCTGAGTGCCGCTGTCGCCGGGCGTCGATGTAGTTCCGTGCCTGCTCGTCGGGATAGTGGCCTCGATGGGAGCTGAGGAGGTCGGAGGAGGAGTGCCGCTGCCGCCGGGCGTCGAGGTATTCCACTGTTGTGAGCAAAATCGAGACAAAGGTCACCATTTTGACCTGATTTGAACAAAGGCGCTTCATGAGTGGCTGTACTTACCTGAGTGTCGCTGCTGCCGGGCGTCGATGTAGTTCCGTGCCTGCTCGTCGGGATAGTGGCCTCGATGGGAGCTGAGGAGGTCGCAGGAGGAGTGCCGCTTCCGCCGGGCGTCGAAGTATTCCACTGTTGTGAGCAAAATCGAGACAGAGGTCACCATTTTGACCTGATTTGAACAAAGGCGCTTCATGAGTGGCTGTACTTACCTGAGTGCCGCTGCCGCCGGGCGTCGATGTAGTTCCGTGCCTGCTCGTTGGGATAGTGGCCTCGATGGGAGCTGAGGAGGTCGGAGGAGGAGTGCCGCTGCCGCCGGGCGTCGAGGTATTCCACTATTGTGAGCAAAATCGACACAGAGGTCACCATTTTGACCTGATTTGAACAAATGTGCTTCATGAGTCGCTGTACTTACCTGAGTGCCGCTGCCGCCGGGCGTCGATGTTGTTCCGTGCCTGCGCGTCGGGATAGTGGCCTCGATGGGAGCTGAGGAGGTACGAGTGTCGCTGCCGTCGGGCGTCGAGGTATTCCACTGTTGTGAGAAAAATCGAGACAGATGTCACCATTTTGACCTGATTTGAACAAAGGCGCTTCATGAGTGGCTGTACTTACCTGAGTGCCGCTGCCGCCGGGCGTCGATGTAGTTCCGTGCCTGCTCGTCGGGATAGTGGCCTCGAAGGGAGCTGAGGAGGTCGGAGGAGGAGTGCCGCTGCCGCCGGGCGTCGAGGTATTCCACTGTTGTGAGCAAAATCGAGACAGAGGTCACCATTTTGACCTGATTTGAACAAAGGTGCTTCATGAGTGGTTGCACTTACCTGAGTGCCGTTGCCGCCGGGCGTCGATGTAGTTCCGTGCCTGCTCGTCGGGATAGTGGCCTCGATGGGAGCTGAGGAGGTCGGAGGAGGAGTGCCGCTGCCGCCGGGCGTCGAGGTATTCCACTGTTGTGAGCAAAATCGAGACAGAGGTCACCATTTTGACCTGATTTGAACAAAGGTGCTTCATGAGCGGCTGTACTTACCTGAGTGCCGCTGCCGCCGGGCGTTGATGTAGCTCCGTGCCTGCTCGTCGGGATAGTGGCCTCGATGGGAGCCAAGGAGGTCGGAGGACGAGTGCCGCTGCCGCCGGGCGTCGAGGTATTCCACTGTTTTGAGCAAAATCGAGACAGAGGTCACCATTTTGACCTGATTTGAACAAAGGTGCTCCATGTGTGGCTGTACTTACCTGAGTGCCGCTGCCGCCGGGCGTCGATGTAGTTCCGTGGCTGCTCGTCGGGATAGTGGCCTCGATGGGAGCTGAGGAGGTCGGAGGAGGAGTGCCGCAGCCGCCGGTCGTTGAGGTATTCCACTGTTGTGAGCAAAATCGAGACAGAGGTCACCATTTTGACCTGATTTGAACAAAGGTGCTTCATGAGTGGCTGTACTTACCTGAGTGCCGCTGCCGCCGGGCGTCGATGTAGTTCCGTGCCTGCTCGTCGGGATAGTGGCCTTGATGGGAGCTGAGGAGATCGGAGGAGGAGTGCCGCTGCCGCCGGGCGTCGAGGTATTCCACTGTTTTGAGCAAAATCGAGATAGAGGTCACCATTTTGACCTGATTTGAACAAACGTGCTTCATGAGTGGCTGTACTTACGTGAGTGCTGCTGCCGCCGGGCGTCGATGTAGTTCCGTGCCTTCTCGTCGGGATAGTGGCCTCGATGGGAGCTGAGGAGGTCGGAGGAGGAGTGCCGCTGCCGCCGGCGTCGAGCTATTCCACTGTTGTGAGCAAAATCGAGACAGAGGTCACCATTTTGACCTGATTTGAACAAAGGTGCTTCATGAGTGGTTGTACTTACCTGAGTGCCGCTGCCGCCGGGCGTCGATGTAGTTCCGTGCCTGCTCGTCGGGATAGTGGCCTCGATGGGAGCTGAGGAGGTCGGAGGAGGAGTGCCGCTGCCGCCGGGCGTCGAGGTATTCCACTGTTGTGAGCAAAATCGACACAGAGGTCACCATTTTGACCTGATTTGAACAAAGGTGCTTGATGAGTGGCTGTACTTTCCTGAGTGCCGCTGCCGCCGGGCGTCGATGTTGTTCCGTGCCTGCGCGTCGGGATAGTGGCCTCGATGGGAGCTGAGGAGGTACGAGTGCCGCTGCCGCCGGGCGTCGAGGTATTCCACTGTTGTGAGCAAAATTGAGACAGATGTCACCATTTTGACCTGATTTGAACAAAGGTGCTTCATGAGTGGCTGTACTTACCTGAGTGCCGCTGCCGCCGGGCGTCGATGTAGTTCCGTGCCTGCTCGTCGGGATAGTGGCCTCGATGGGAGCTGAGGAGGTCGGAGGAGGAGTGCCGCTGCCGCCGGGCGTCGAGGTATTCCACTATTGTGAGCAAAATCGAGACATAGGTCACCATTTTGACCTGATTTGAACAAAGGTGCTTGATGGGTGGCTATACTTACCTGAGTGCCGTTGCCGCCGGGCATCGATGTAGTTCCGTGCCTGCTCGTGGGGATAGTGGCCTCGATGGGAGCTGAGGAGGTCGGAGGAGGAGTGCCGCTGCCGCCGGGCGTCGAGGTATTCCACTGTTGTGAGCAAAATCAAGACAGAGGTCACCATTTTGACCTGATTTGAACAAAGGGGCTTCATGGGTGGCTGTACTTACCTGAGTGCCGCTGCCGCCGGGCGTCGATGTAGTTCCGTGCCTGCTCGTCGGGATAGTGGCCTCGATGGGAGCTGAGGAGGTCGGAGGAGGAGTGCCGCTGCCGCCGGGCGTCGAGGTATTCCACTGTTGTGAGCAAAATCGAGACAGAGGTCACCATTTTGACCTGATTTGAATAAAGGCGCTTCATGAGTGGCTGTACTTACCTGAGTGCCGCTGCCGCCGGGCGTCGATGTAGTTCCGTGCCTGCTCGTCGGGATAGTGGCCTCGATGGGAGCTGAGGCGGTCGGAGGAGGAGTGCCGCTTCCGCCGGGCGTCGAGGTATTCCACTGTTGTGAGCAAAATCGAGACAGAGGTCACCATTTTGACCTGATTTGAACAAAGGCGCTTCATGAGTGGCTGTACTTACCTGAGTGCCGCTGCCGCCGGGCGTCGATGTAGTTCCGTGCCTGCTCGTCGGGATAGTGGCCTCGATGGGAGCTGAGGAGGTCGGAGGAGGAGTGCCGCTGCCGCCGGGCGTCGAGGTATTCCACTGTTGTGAGCAAAATCGAGACAGAGGTCACCATTTTGACCTGATTTGAACAAAGGCGCTTCATGAGTGGCTGTACTGACCTGAGTGCCGCTGCCGCCGGGCGTCGATGTAGTTCCGTGCCTGCTCGTCGGGATAGTGGCCTCGATGGGAGCTGAGGAGGTCGGAGGAGGAGTGCCGCTGCCGCCGGGCATCGAGGTATTCCACTGTTATGAGAAAAATCGAGACAGAGGTCACCATTTTGACCTGATTTGAACAAAGGTGCTTCATGAGTGGCTGTACTTAACTGAGTGCCGCTGCCGCCGGGCGTCGATGTAGTTCCGTGCCTGCTCGTCGGGATAGTGGCCTCGATGGGAGCTGAGGAGGTCGGAGGAGGACTGCCGCTGCCGCCGGGCGTCGAGGTATTCCACTGTTGTGAGCAAAATCGAGACAGAGGTCACCATTTTGACCTGATTTGAACAAAGGCGCTTCATGAGTGGCTGTACTTAACTGAGTGCCGCTGCCGCCGGGCGTCGATGTAGTTCCGTGCCTGCTCGTCGGGATAGTGGCCTCGATGGGAGCTGAGGAGGTCGGAGGAGGAGTGCCGCTGCCGCCGGGCGTCGAGGTATTCCACTGTTGTGAGCAAAATCGAGAGAGAGGTCACCATTTTGACCTGATTTGAACAAAGGCGCTTCATGGGTGGCTGTACTTACCTGAGTGCCGCTGCCGCCGGGCGTCGATGTAGTTCCGTGCCTGCTCGTCGGGATAGTGGCCTCGATGGTAGCTGAGGAGGTCGGAGGAGGAGTGCCGCTGCCGCCGGGCGTCGAGGTATTCCACTATTGTGAGCAAAATCGAGACAGAGGTCACCATTTTGACCTGATTTGAACAAAGGTGCTTGATGGGTGGCTGTACTTACCTGAGTGCCGCTGCCGCCGGGCATCGATGTAGTTCCGTGCCTGCTCGTGGGGATAGTGGCCTCGATGGGAGCTGAGGAGGTCGGAGGAGGAGTGCCGCTGCCGCCGGGCGTCGAGGTATTCCACTGTTGTGAGCAAAATCAAGACAGAGGTCACCATTTTGACCTGATTTGAACAAAGGGGCTTCATGGGTGGCTGTACTTACCTGAGTGCCGCTGCCGCCGGGCGTCGATGTAGTTCCGTGCCTGCTCGTCGGGATAGTGGCCTCGATGGTAGCTGAGGAGGTCGGAGGAGGAGTGCCGCTGCCGCCGGGCGTCGAGGTATTCCACTGTTGTGAGCAAAATCGAGACAGAGGTCACCATTTTGACCTGATTTGAACAAAGGCGCTTCATGAGTGGCTGTACTTACCTGAGTGCCGCTGCCGCCGGGCGTCGATGTAGTTCCGTGCCTGCTCGTCGGGATAGTGGCCTCGATGGGAGCTGAGGCGGTCGGAGGAGGAGTGCCGCTTCCGCCGGGCGTCGAGGTATTCCACTGTTGTGTGCAAAATCGAGACAGAGGTCACCATTTTGACCTGATTTGAACAAAGGCGCTTCATGAGTGGCTGTACTTACCTGAGTGCCGCTGCCGCCGGGCGTCGATGTAGTTCCGTGCCTGCTCGTCGGGATAGTGGCCTCGATGGGAGCTGAGGAGGTCGGAGGAGGAGTGCCGCTGCCGCCGGGCGTCGAGGTATTCCACTGTTGTGAGCAAAATCGACACAGAGGTCACCATTTTGACCTGATTTGAACAAAGGCGCTTCATGAGTGGCTGTACTGACCTGAGTGCCGCTGCCGCCGGGCGTCGATGTAGTTCCGTGCCTGCTCGTCGGGATAGTGGCCTCGATGGGAGCTGAGGAGGTACGAGTGTCGCTGCCGTCGGGCGTCGAGGTATTCCACTGTTGTGAGAAAAATCGAGACAGATGTCACCATTTTGACCTGATTTGAACAAAGGCGCTTCATGAGTGGCTGTACTTACCTGAGTGCCGCTGCCGCCGGGCGTCGATGTAGTTCCGTGCCTGCTCGTCGGGATAGTGGCCTCAATGGGAGCTGAGAAGGTCGGAGGAGGAGTGCCGCTACCGCCGGGCGTCGAGGTATTCCACTGTTGTGAGCAAAATCGAGAGAGAGGTCACCATTTTGACCTGATTTGAACAAAGGTGCTTCATGGGTGGCTGTACTTACCTGAGTGCTGCTGCCGCCGGGCGTCGATGTAGTTCCGTGCCTGCTCGTCGGTATAGTGGCCTCGATGGGAGCTGAGGAGGTCGGAGGAGGAGTGCCGCTGCCGCCGGGCGTCGAGGTATTCCACTCTTGTGAGCAAAATCGAGACAGAGGTCACCATTTTGACCTGATTTGAACAAAGGTGCTTCATGAGTGGCTGTACTTACTTGAGTGCCGCTGCCGCCGGGCGCCGCCGCCTCCGCCACGCCGCCGGCGGCGGCGAGGACGGCGAGCACTGCCACCAGGAGGGTTGCGGGAGCCATTGTGGACGCCGACAACGATCAGAGATGAGGACGGTTGCGGTTGCAGGAAGGGGAGAGCGCGTGAAGAGGAGTGACCAAGATCTATCCGGGCGGGGTTAATATTGAGGGGAGATTTCCTTGTTGGGGGATACAATCGACGGGATGAAGCGCAATGGAAATGTAGCAAAGAAGGGGATTCAGTTGGGCAGATCTCTGGTTTTTCTTTTTGGATGGACGGTAAGGGGAGGGGAGGGGAGGGGGGAGCTGGGTCTAGATATCGTTTTGGTGAAGAACTGCCCGTCCCGCGCGTGATTGAGCTTTTTAGTTTGGGATTTGATGAGGAGCATTGGGCCACGGAACCACGAAACGGGGAAGAAGCATGTGGACGGCGGTGGCGGCGAAAAATGCGGCGCTGCGACGAGTCAAGATCATTATTAAGGAATATTCTCCTTTGGTTGCTCAGACCTCGAGCGCGAGCGCAACCACCACTCGGGCCACAGCAACAACAACAAAATGGCGATGGAGGGTGGCGTTCGCGTCGGATCTGGCGCGGCGCACCGTCACATTCGATGCTGGCGAGGTCTTCCTCCGTCAGGACATCCAGCGTCTCGTGCTGCTCAACTCTCGTGGCCATACGGTGGATGCGCGCTACGTGCACGAAGGAGAGCGGATCGATGTCGGCTGCATCGTGTCGTTCCCTTGTCACTTCGCCAAGATCTGGGATCGTCTGCCGGTGGTGGGCACGTCGCGCGGCCAGACTCCGATGGTCAACGACGGCGAGGGCCCGTGGGTCAAGCCTGACACGACTGCAGCGGTACACATAGCGCTAGTGCAAGTGCATGCACCGCTCGATCTTCAAGTGCAACGGGAAGGCACATGAGGGTGTTGTGGTACGTGCTGCCGGCCACCCCAAGCAAAATCGATCTTGTACTGCCTGCCTGACAGCCTCGTGCGCATTCATGTGTTGCTCGCTTGCCGCTTGGCCATGTCAGCTACGAAATTTAAGTCGGGGGAGAGTGATTTTACCTTTTACGTACGTGCGTACTACTCCGTATGTTACTACTAGTAGTAGTACAACTGTGGTACACTTGATGGTCAAAATATTATTCATCCGGCCCTCACAGTGAAGTGACAAGACCCTGCGCCCGAGGTGACACTAGTCCAGGCGGCGTGTTCGGGTTACCAAAGTCAGCCTCACCTTGTGCACTGTGCAGTCGCTATCACCGCCACTGTATAGCATGCCTCGCCTCGTCTCCCTCTCCCCGCCTAGCACCAATCCATCTCCATCTCCGTCTCGCCGGAGATCCTGAGGTCACTCTTCATCATCTCACTTTGCCCCCGCGTACCCTCGCCTTGCTCGCCTCCCCCAGTACCACTATTCCCTCGCTAGCCCCTCCAGCACCGAGATACTTCTCCCCCGTAAATCAAGCCCCCAAAAACCCCACCTTCCAAACTCCACCATGGCCGAACACGAACCGCGCAGCATCCATATGACCCGCGATTGGAGCAATCTCCCCAGTGACATCCTCGACCTCTGTTGTTCGTGTATGGATATGTTGAGCGCCGTGCGGCTGGCTGCATGCTCGAGGGACATGCACACGGCCATCGTCGAAGCGAGGCCTAAGCTTTTCAAGACACCCGGCTTGCTGCTATCTGGTCTTGCGAGATTTGCTCACCATGATACGGAGGCGTACATGATGCCCCTCGACTTCAATCCGACCTCCATTAGCCGAAACTTCTTTGCAGGTATGTAGTGGGTCGCCGTACATCATTTCCCTCGACTTCGATCCGATCACCATCCCCCGAAACTTCTTGGCAGGTATGTACTGGGTCGGCATGAACTCCCACAGGATGGCTGCCGTCAGAGAAGACGGGAAAAAGTTGGTGCTCGTGAACTTCCAGACCTCCCATGAGATTATCCTTCCTCCGTTGGAGTATGTAGGGTTTTACCGTCGTGGTCCAAGTCATCTACATTACCACGTCAGTTGGACGGACCTTGTTTTGCAGAAGATTGTAATCTGCCAAGTGCCGACACGACATGCGGATTACGCAGACTTCAAGCTAATTGCCTTGTTCGACCGCGGACTCGCCTATCTTTACGCTGGTGTCTTCTTTAGCTGGAGACGACTCAGCTCGCAGTGGATCGTCAAAGCTGATACACACTTCTGTGATGCTATTGAACACAATGGCATCATCTACGCGATCGACAAAGCAGATGGCACCACGTATTGCTGGGACGGCGCGTGTAAGTTGTTTTCATCTGATGTTAATGATAACGCCGTGACACTGTTCGAACTTTTTGTGATGATTGTCATATCCCTGTTTGAACACAATTTGAGTAGAACTATGGCAATGTATTAGAGACGCCGTAAATCAGCTATATTTGGAATGAGTTAATTCATGCGATTGTGACCATGTCATTACAGCCAATTTGTACCCTTGAATAATCAAATGGTTAGGAAGATATGGATATTCTCCTTACTTTATAGTAATCTATATACTACTAAATATGAGTGTGTATCAATAGCCATGTTAGTTTCCTCATTTTCATGATGTAGAAACATGCATCACACTGTTGGTTTCATCTAACCATACATTAGGGAAGTAAATGTGCATATGGAGAACTCTATATTTGGAAGTAGGGAAATCCTGTAATGCTTACCATGTGTACATACCTATATTCGCCCTTCAGCAATCAATGGCTAGAATAATATCCTCACAAGAATTTTGCCCATAGAACATGAGTATATAACAATGCATGGTCTGTTAGTTTCCTTGAAGAATTTGTTTGTGAGGACAGAACATGATTACATAACATGCATGACATGGTAGTTTCCTGTGAAGAATCGATTGTGAGATAACATGAGTATAACCATGCATGGCACTTCTATATTTTTGAACCCAGTATACATTTCCCTATATTTTACTCTCAGTTCCAACAGGGACAGATCAATGTTGTTTCTTGCATTATCCTACTCATACTCTGAACAATGCTGATCTTACATTAACAATGCCTGTCCTTTTTGATATGATGCAGTGTCCCTACAGTTATTGCCCTTTGTAATCACACCACCTTTGCCAAAAACAGGGAAGCACAACTGGTTCCTCGCTCGATCAGACGACGGCAAAAGACTGATGATCATTCGCACACATGAGCCAAAAAAGTTATATTGCGAAACCCCCACTGTGTACAAGCACCGTGAAATACGTGAGTATCCGGACAGTGGCTGTTACGTCTATGAGCAGGATACCAGCTTGTTGGGGCCTTCAGGATTTTTGAGTTGGAGGCGGGTAAACAGCCTTGGTTCACACTCTCTGTTTATCGGACTCAATTATCCGATTAACCAGGAGATCACCATTGGCAAGGACCTTGATGGCAGAGAGTAATTGTTTTCTTTTTCAACCAAATTTAACTTCTCGACAAGAATTTCTATGTCGGTTGGAATTTCCGGTTCACATACCTCCTAGATTAAAAAATCTATGTCACGTTGGTCGGCATAATTGTCATAAACACTAAATAAAACAAATAGTTATAAAAGATAATATATACCACATCCGAATCATAGACCGGACGAGGGCCGACGTGGGCGGATACCATGACCATGGCACTATATAATAACAAACAATAATAAAAGTAAGAAAATTACACAAGTATCTATCTAAATGATACAAGTAAGAACTTTTTTCTTTTAGAAAGAAGATAAGAAGAAGAGGCTAACCACGGTGGTGCCGGCGCCGAGATGGGCGCGGGCGATCGACGGCGGTGAGGACTGGGACGGGACAGGACGGACCGCCAAACCTAAACAAATCTTGAGGAAAATGGAGCTTGGACAAGGAGCTTCGAGAGGTAGAAAGCTTAAGTGTGGTTCGGGCATTTCATCGAACACCTCATGTGCATAGGAGGTGAGCTAGAGCACCACAAAGCTCTCCCAACGGCCGGCCAAAAAAACAGAGCAGTGTGCTCTGCTCTGCTCGCGGGCAGGGGGTATATATAGGCCGACCATTGGTCCCGGTTTGTGGCTGGAACCGGGACTAAAGGACACCATTTGGTCCCGGTTCTAGCCACAAACCGGGACCAATGGTTGTGGGCCAGGACCCAGGCCCATTGGTCCCGGTTCGTGTCTAGAACCGGGACCAAAGGGGTCAGACGAACCGGGACCAATGGCCCACGAGGCCCGGCCGGCGCCCTAGCCTCAAGAACCGGGACCAATGCCCCCATTGGTCCCGGTTCGTGAGTGAACCGGGACTAATGGGCTTCTCAGGGCTGGACCAAAGCCCTGTTATGAACTAGTGTGGTATTCTCCGTGTTCAGGTATGATGTGGTCAAGAAAGAATCCCGCCACCAATTCCTCTTGAATTGCTCGTATGCGATCATGTGGTAGGAGTTCATCCCGCATCTGCCAGATCTAATTTAAAGAAGGGGGTCAATACATATATATGAATGAAACTCAACACAATTGATGGTAATATATAAAATAAAATTGTGAATATTGTTTACGTACTTCAAATTGTTTCTCAGAGGAGGCCCGTTCAGAGGTATAGTAGAGAATGAACTCGCATACGTAGTATCCACATAAATGAGTGTTGGGTGCCTGCAACAAGCACTTTACGAGAATAGAGTTCAATCAAACTGATAAGCAATCATGATAATGGTATTGATGAAACTAGAATCAATGAGAGATGCGCGGAACTAGCTAGTACTACTTACTTTGGGGTGTGTAAATCGCAGCTCCTTCTTCAGACCCGGAACCATAGCGGTGAACGTTTTCCAAACCCTGGCAGGCAAAGAAAATGATACCTTGATATCAGGAAATGAACGAAAGTTGCCGATATGGTCTCGGTATTGATTGAACTTACTTCTGGAGCATTGCAGTCATGTCCGCATAATACTTGGGATCTTTACGGAGCGAGTCTAAGACAGTTACTAATGCCCCATCAAGGTTAATGGATAGCATAATATAGTGGAAGCTGCGCACGCATAACTCATCAATTACATTACTTAACCATGAGTAAGCGAAACCGAATATGCAGAAGACAGTAACACTCACTTGAAGTTGTAAGGAAAGAGTATTTCCCTTTTGTTTTGATGTCTAAGGAATGTTTCTAGCAAGTTGTTCTCGGTATCTTTGGCCTCCTTTCGTACCGACCATTCATTTACGGTATTTGGGCTAATGAACCCAACGTCGAAGATTCCTGTTTTTTTGCATTCGACCATCTTCAATCTGCATAATATAGTGAGGATACTTATATATACATGCAATGAACGAGCTGAGCTAGAGACTTAATTATAGAAGTAATACTTACAGACAGTAGCAAGTCATGAGTTGTTTGTCGAGGGCCTTTTGATTGTATAATTGAAATAACTCCACAAATTCAACAGACAGCAGGTCGACTCCAGGGAAGTCATGCTCTTTTTTAATTCCGACAAACAAACTGTCTTTCCCAGACTTCCTGCAGGTTTCCATGTACCAGTCATGCAATTTTTGCATCATCGTTGTTAGATGAGGATGATCAGGTTTGACGAGAGGCTTCCCGTGCTCGTATCTAAAGACGTCTAGTACCTCAGCCGTTTCCAACTGTACATCATCGGGCAGGTAATCATCAAGAGTGGTACCGGGCAGTAGCACCGGATGATTAGCGATATCGCTAGACACCTTGAGCGGGGGGCACGATTGCTTCTCCTGTTCGCCGAGCTAGGGAATTGTTTTCTTACTTCTTCGTTTTTTCGCTCTTGCAGCACTGGAAGTACTTCCCGACTGCTGCGCTTCAGCATGTGTCTTAGTAATTATGCGGTCATAGTTGGAATCCGGCGGAGGCGGTGGTGGTCGCTTCAGGGCATTAATAGTGCGCTTCACTTTCACCGGATCTACCTTCTCCTTCGGAGGTGGAGTTTTCTTTGCAAAATGGTCCCTCAGTTGGGCACGACATATGTCCTCGTTTTCCTGCTCGGTCCTCTCTTATGGTAACTTTTCCAGAGGCTTGAGAGATGGACCGTATCCGAATTGCCTCCCGCCTCTGCTTGTACTGCTAGCCCCCGGAGCGGCGGCGTCTCTCTTCCGTCGTTGCTAACGAGGCGGAGAAATCCGACGCGCCGGAGGAGCCGGAGCGGCGGCGTCTGTCTTCCGCCGTTGCCGATGAGGCTGAGGAGGAGGCGGACTGCTCCGACGCGCCGGAGTAGGCGAAGGAGGAGGCGGAGTGCCCTCACGCATCGGAGGAGCCGGAGAAGGAGGCGGAGTGCCCTGATCACTCGCCGGAGGAGGAGGAGGAGGAGGCGGAGTGCCCTGACTCGCCGGAGGAGGAGGAGGCGGAGGCGTCCAGTTTGGAAGCTTGATGTACTCCTTCTGCCAAAGCCATGTACTCCTCAGAGCACGAACCAGCTGATTCTCCCCTTCACCTGTAGAGTGGTCAAGCTCGAGCTCCTCAAATCCCTCCATTACTTCATCCACCATCACCACGAACCAGCCACGTGGAATCGGAAGGCAGTGAAAAGTTCCGTTGGGTTGAGGAGGTGCAACAGAGCCGACAGCCGCCTTGAAAGTGAGGTTCCGGTATTTCGTCATAAGCTCGCAATGTTGAGCCTCCGTGATAGTATCCACGGGGTAGCTAGGAGACGTGAAGTCAGGCTGAACGGGCTCCGTGGAAGCGACGCTGCTTCTCCGCTGAGATGGCGGGGTAGCTTCGTGCTGCTGAGATGGTTGGCCGGCAGCTCACTGGCTCTCAACTTCCTCTAGCTTTTGTAGTCTTGCATTGAGCTTCTGCATTTCGCTCAGCTCCGCTTTCCTCTTTCTCTCTCGGCTTCTGTAACCGCCTGCGTCGGGAAACCCAACCTTCCACGGTACGGAGCCTGGTGTGCCTCGTGTTCGTCCAGGGTGCTCAGCATTCCCTAGGGCCTCAGTCAGCTCGTCCTTCTCTTTGTCGGGAATGAACGTCCCTTCCTGCGCTGCGGTGATATACTTCTGAAGCTTCGTGACGGGTATTGCAAGTTGCTCGTCCGTCCAACGGCACTTCCCAGTTTCAGGGTCCAAAGTTCCCCCAACCCCGAAAAACCAAGTCCTTGAACGGTCTGGCCAGTTCAATGTCTGTGGTACAACCCCTTTAGCAATCAGGTCATTCTCAGCTTTGTCCCACAACGGCCGGGCTTTGAGGTAGCCACCTGACCCCGTGTGATGGTGATACTGCTTCTTTGCAGCATTATTCTTGTTTGTCTCTGACATTTTCTTACTCTTGTCCGATGTCTTGTAGGCCACAAATGCGGGCCAGTGATCTCTTATCTTCTCAAATTGGCCGGTGAATTCTGGAGTCTTCCCTTTGTCGACAAACTTTGATTTCAACTCATTCTTCCACCTCCTGAATAGATCTGCCATCTTCTTAAGAGCACACGCCTTGACCAGTGGCTCTATAACTGGCTTATTCGGATCCTCCTCTGGCGGTAGGGTGAAATTTGCCTTCAGCGCGGTCCAAATATCATCTTTCTCTCTATCGGTGACATAATCGCCTTAATGGGCGTCGTCCTTCGGCTTATTCCATTGCTTGATGCTGATTGGGATGTTGTCCCTAACAATAGCTCCGCACTGAGCAGAAAATGCGTCCTTGGTCCGCTTGGGTTCAATAGGATGGCCATCGTCCGCGAGTGCTGTGATCGTGAACCTTTCATCCTTGCGCAACCTCTTCTGCGGGCCTCGTCTCGTTACCGAAGTTTGGCTCGATCCGGAGGGCTATAAAAGAAGAAGAAAGAGTTAATATATGTACATACCAAAACAATTAATGCGTCAATTAGCTAGTCAACACAGGCTTAATTAATATATATACCTCGCCGGACTTTGCAACAGCTCCCTCCTTCGTTCGGTCACCGGAGCCGTCGTCATGGTCTCCTTCCTCCGGCATTCGGTCACCAGAGCCATCATGATCATGTCCTTCCTCCTCCATTGTTCGATCACCGGAGCCGTCATCCTCTCCTTCCAGACCATCGGTGTCGTTGAGATACGACAAGACATCACGTCCGGCGAGGATTATGTCCCCCAACACCTGTTCTGATTCCAAGTCTCTTTGATCCATAGTTTCTGCAAATATTACAACATGGCAATTAATATACAAACATGAATGTCCGACGTCCGGACCGCCTCTCTCATGAATGTCAAAAAAGGGATTCTCTTAACCATTAAGGGATTTAACAAAATGGCGCCATTTTGAATGTGTAGAAAATGTGCAAAAAATGTTACCGGAGTTTTCTATATGAACAAAAAAAATCCACATGACATGTCTGACGTCCCCCCTCATGTCGAAGTTATCGGGGAGGGGGTAGATCGACAACGACGCTCTTTCTTCTAGGTTTTGGGTGGCCTCGATAGTTGGTCGGGCGAGCGGACCCCCTCTCTCTCATGCATGTCCGACGTCCCCCCTCATGTCGAAGTTATCGGGGAGGGGGTAGATCGACAACGACGCTCTTTCTTTTAGGGTTTGGGTGGCCTCGATAGTTGGTCGGGCGAGCGGACCGCCTCTCTCACTCATGCATGTCCGACGTCCCCCCTCATGTCGAAGTTATCAGGGAGGGGGTAGATCGACAACGACGCTCTTTCTTCTAGGATTTGGGTGGCCTCGATAGTTGGTCGGGCGAGCGGACCGCCTCTCTCTCTCATGCATGTCCTACGTCCCCCCTCATGTCGAAATTATCGGGGAGGGCCGGGGTAGATCGACAACGATGCTCTTTCTTCTACGGCTTGGGTGGCCTCGATAGTTGGTCGGGCGAGCGTACCGCCTCTCTCTCATGCATGTCCGACGTCCCCCCTCATGTCAAAGTTATCGGGGAGGGGGTAGATCGACAACGACGCTCTTTCTTCTAGGGTTTGGGTGGCCTCGATAGTTGGTCGGGTAAGCGGACCGCCTCTCTCACTCATGCATGTCCGACGTCCGCCCTCATGTTGAAGTTATCGGGGAGGGGGTAGATCGACAACGACGCTCTTTCTTCTAGGGTTTGGGTGGCCTCGATAGTTGGTTGGGCGAGCGGACCGCCTCTCTCTCATGCATGTCCGACGTCCCCCCTCATGTCGAAATTATCAGGGAGGGCCGGGGTAGATCGACAACGATGCTCTTTCTTCTACGGTTTGGGTGGCCTCGATAGTTGGTCAGGCGAGCATACCGCCTCTCTCTCATGCATGTCCGACGTCCCCCCCTCATGTCAAAGTTATCGGGAAGGGGGTAAATTTTAACTTAGTGAGTCTTTTAATTAACTCATTTTGAATATATGAACCAAAAAATGCTATGAACAAAAAATGCTATGAACAAAAAAAAATCATATTAACAGTAAATGCTTACATCCATACACACATACATATATACATCCATCAGAGTATATTAATAGTAAATGCATACATATATACAAAAAATGCTATGAACAAAAAAAATTCTATGAAAAAAAATGGCAGTGGCGGCGGCGGCGGCAGCGCAGGGGCGGCGGCGGTGGCAGAACAGGGGCAGCGGCGGCGGCGGCAGCGGCGGCAACGCAGGGGAAGGGGAGCTCACTGGGGGTCGGTGCGTCGTGGCAGGGAGCAGCGGAGCAGCTGGCGGCGTCGGGAGCGGCGGGCGAGGGTGAAGAGGCGAGGGCGAGGGCGAGGGCGACGGCGAGGCGACGGCGAGAACGACGGGGGCGGCGGGCGAGGGCGACGACGGCGAGCGACGACGGGGGCGGCGAGCGACGGCGACGACGGGGGCGGCGGGCGATGTCGATGGCGGTCGGCGGTCGGCGGGCGGGCAGCCTGGCGGCGTCGATTTCGTCGGCGTCGTTGGGGGCGAGATGAGAATGCTGAAAATTCCTAAGTGTTGGCTTATATATGAAGAGAATTGGTCCCGGTTGGTGGCAGTAACCGGGACTAAAGGGGTGCATTGGTCCCGGTTGATGCCACCAACCGGGACCAAATGTCAGTTCTCAGCAGCCCAAAGGGTGGGACACAGGGACCTTTGGTCCCGGTTGGTGCCACCAACCGGGACTAAAGGGGTGCATTGGTCCCGGTTGGTGGCACCAACCGGGACCAAAGGGTGGTGCTGCCCGGGGCCAAATTTTTAGTCCCATCTCGCTAGCCGAGAGAGCTCGAGAGCGGTTTATAAGCGCTGCTGCGCACACCCTCTCGAGCTCCTCTCAACTGCAGGCCTCCGGGCCTAATCTGTCACTGCCTGTGGGCCTATTGGGCCTTCTGCGGGCCTGAATCCTGGCCCAACAAGCTGGTTGGGTTTCTAGTCGTATTCAGGCCGTGGTGGCCCAGTAGGTGGCATTTTTTTAAAAAAAATTCCAGTTTTTTGTTTTGTTTTTTGCTTTATTTATTTTATTTTGTTCCTACTTACTGTTTTTCAGTGATTCTTTTTTGCTCTTGGGTCACAAAAATTATAAACTTTCTATTAGTGCCATTAGTTTTCAAATTTGAATAGTTTAAATTTGAATTTTTTGAAATTTGTGTGAATCACTAGTTTGTGAATAACTTTACTAAAAAAATAGATTTTTGAGTGATTCTTTTTCTTGCTATTTAATATTACTGCGTTTTATCATTATATTCAATATGGTAAGTTTTAGGTTATTTTAAATGTCTGTTTTAATCAAAAACAGATTTGATTATTTTAGTTTGCTATTAAAGTTTATAACAAAAAAATTCTTTATGAAAATTCTTTTTGCTATTAATGTTTTGAACAAAAAATTCTTTGATAATTTTAGTTGCATTAATTTTATATAATTTTAGTTTCAAAAATACTAGAGGTTTATAAAAGCTTTTTAGTTGATTCCTTTGGCTATTAGAGTTTTATAAAATCTTTTTAGTTGATTCTTTTTTCTATTGAAGAATATTATAGTTTTGTTCTAGTTGATCATAACAGAATATTTTAGTTGATTATTTTTAGTTCATTCTTTTTGCTATTAGTGTTTCATAAAAGTTTTCTACTTCATTCTTTTTGCTATTAGTTCATTCTTTGAGCTAAATGACCCCGAAATTGAAAAGCACTACAAATGAACTCTGAAAAGGTTGAAAGTTGGCATGGTATCATCATTTGACCCACATAGCATGTGCTAAAAAGTTGAGAGGGTTACGGCAAAAGCTGGATGCACTTCGTGTACAAAATGGACAATCTCTTTCGAAGTATCAGGGTTTCGGACGAAAACTCATCTATTACAAAGGGATTTCAATTTTTTGAACTCATTTGAACTCCAGACTATTTGTGTGTTCAAAATGCACCATTCAAAGCCACATCATCAAATTTCAACCCTTTCTGACTTCATTTGGTATTTTTCATGCATTTACTGATTTTTTTGACCTAAATGACCCTGAAATTGAAAAGCACTACAAATGACCTCTGAAAAGGTTGAAAGTTGGCATGGTATCATCATTTCACCCACATAGCATGTGCAAAAAAGTTGAGAGGGTTACGGCAAAAGCTGGATGCACTTCGTGTACCAAATGGACAATCTCTTTCGAAGTATCAGGGTTTCGGACGAAAACTCATCTGTTACAAAGGGATTTCATTTTTTTGAACTTATTTGAACTCCAGAATTTTTGTGTGTTCAAAATGCACAATTCAAAGCCACATCATCAATTTTCAACCCTTTCTGACTTCATTTGGTATTTTTCATGCATTTACTGATTTTTTTGAGCTAAATGACCCTGAATTGAAAAGCACTACAAATGAACTCTTAAAAGGTTGAAAGTTGGCATGGTATCATCATTTCACCCACATAGCATGTGCTAAAAAGTTGAGAGGGTTACGGCAAAAACTGGATGCACTTCGTGTACAAAACGGACAATCTATTTCGAAGTATCAGGGTTTCATACGAAAACTCATCTGTTACAAAAGGCATTTCATTTCTTCACATGTAACTGCAATGATATAGTTGTGAAGAAAAAGTCTTCACTTTTTCTTCGCTTGTATCCTTTGCTTATTGCGCCGTAACCATGGATAATCTTCATCGTTTAACAGGGTGCTTGGGTCAGCCTTGACTTTGAAGGGAGGAATTTCATGAAACTTTTCATAATCTTCAGACATGTCTGTCTTGCCCTCCAATCCCACGATGTCTCTTTTTCCTGAAAGAACTATGTGGCGCTTTGGCTCATCGTATGATGTATTCGCTTCCTTATCTTTTCTTTTTCTCGGTTTGGTGTAGGGTAACGCAACAGAAAACAAAAAAATTCCGACGTACGCACCAGCCCAGGACCACTATGGAGACTGCATACAAGGTTTGATCATATTCGTTACCGACTCGTAGCGCAGCGGAAGTAGAGTCGATGACGATCGGCGGTGCAAATCCCCGCAGCTAGAATTTTACAACCTCCCAACCGCGAGGATGTATACCCTCATCTGTCCCGCGGACAGCCCTCCGGGAGGCGGTCGGACAGTCCCCCGGACGGTGTCGCGGACAGCCCTTCGGGAGGACCTCCGAAACTCGGACTGTCACTCGGACAGCCCTTCGGGAGGACCTCCAAAACTCGGACGGTCACACGGACAGCCCTTCGGGACGCACTCTCGAAATAAGACCGAAACTATGATCTCTCTACAGAGTTGCACACATACGGTGTCATCTATCCGGCAGGGTTTCGCCGTCCAGAACTAGTTCCTGCCGGAACCCAGACAACCTTTCGGCTCTACGAAACTATTTCGCTGGGAGGGAGAGAAGAAGCCAGATCATTGCAATGGCACTAGTATGTGAGAAAGAGTGAGTTTGTGGGCAGCCCACTCACCTCTATTTATAGGAAAACCAAGGGCTAGGATGGGCATTTCAAAAATACCAAAACTTGCTCATGAAGGAAACACTTTCCAAGGGCAAAATGGGAAAGCAAGTGGGCAAGTGGGGCTCCAAGGTGGAGCCCACTTCTTGGCCGGCCACAACCCTTGTGGGGCCCCCCAAAGGTGGTCCCCATCCATCCATCCCTTCTAGAAGCCTTTTGGGAAAATATCCCAAAAGGTACTTTTCCAAAAATATCCCAAAAAGCACTTTCACTATTCACGACGACATTTTTCAGCGTCTGATCGAACTGAAAATATTCATGTGGGCTTAGAACATTTCCAGTACCCACCAAAATAATTTTCAATGCGAGCCAGAACAATTCCGGTTTAGTGATTTTCATCTGCGAAAAGCATCTGAAGCGGTTTCGGTAGCTCCGGAACATTTCCGGTTTTCATTCCGGAAAATTCCAGAAAGTTTCCAGAATGATTCTGGCACCCTCCAAGAATTATCAGGCATGTGCCAAAACCAATTTGACTTTATGGTATCCTCTGAAACAACTTTTCAGTTTCACCGGAACTCATCCGGTGACCTCTCTCTTCGGAACTTTTCCGTTGACCGAAACTTTTCCGGTGTCCGAAACTTTTTCGGTGTTTTTCTCTCAGACTCCCTATCTAGTATTCAACAGATAGATGACCCTTAAGCGTGTGACCCTATAGGTTCGGTGAAGCATAGACATGACCCGGAACCCCTTCCGATCAATGATCAACATCGGAGCCGTGGACACCCATATTGATCCCTATACCCACACGAATGAATATTCGAGCGAACCTCCAGTTGCCGTGTGCTATTCCTGTTGCTTCGCGATATGTTACAAATACCCGAGGTGAGACACGTTGGCATCCCCGTGGATCAACAACTTGTCCACTATGCCAGTTACCTCGTTGCCGGTATTGTTCTCTTTTCTCGTTCCCGTGTTCCGGCATCCCTGTGATCAAATCACCCTGTGTCTGGCCAGACGATGATGGATACCGTAACACCGAGAGGGCCCAGAGATATCTCTCCATCGTCGGAGGAGCAAATCCCAATCTTGAGCTCTGAAGTTACTTGACATACTTTTCCATGAACCCGTAAGCCGCCGTAATAGCCACCCATTTACGGATGACGTTTAACAAACCCCAAAGTTCATGAAGCAAGCATGAAGAAACTCGATACTCTCATGGTCTAAGGAATTATGCAAACATTAACTTCTCTGTGTTATTAACCATTAACTTATGACGAATGTATCTCATAGCATAACATCAATTCGGGTCGATTCAACACAAATGTTCTTCTAACATTGTGCCCTCAAAATTGCCGGCATAGCCATGCCCATGATCAGGAAAACAGGATCATCATGCAATACTTGAGCCAGTCTTAGAGGGCAGACTAGGAATACATTTTACCGTTTATTATTCCACACGTGCGTATGAGTCTTCCTCCGAGCCTCGTGGTTATTGCAGACTCGAGAACCATAGCAGTTATAGCATGGAACATACACCTAATTATGAACAGGGAGATAATCAATAACATTTATTATTGCCTCTAGGGCATATCTCCTACATTTGGTAGACATGTCCTTCACATAGAAAACCTGCGCCACATCATTGGCTAGGACGAATGGTTCGTCTGTGTACCCAAGATTGTTCAGATCCACTGTTGTTATTCCATACTGTGGGTCTACCTGTACCTCGCCTCCTGACAGATTGACCCATTTGCACTGAAACAAAGGGACCTTGAAATCATGTCCATAGTCAAGTTCCCATATGTCCACTATGTAACCATAATATGTGTCATTTCCGCTATTGGTTGCTGCATCAAAGCGGACACCGCTGTTTTGGTTGGTGCTCTTTTGATCTTGGGCGATCGTGTAAAATGTATTCCCATTTATCTCGTACCCTTTGTAAGTCAATACAGTCGAAGATGGTCCCTTGGCCAACGAGTACAACTCATCAGAAACAGTGTTGTCACCCATGACACGTGTTTGCAACCAACTGCCGAAAGTCCTGATGTCTTCATATGTAATCCAGTCGTCACACTGCTCCGGGTGTTTGGAGCGCAGAATATTCTTGTGTTCTTCGACATACGGGGTCACCAAGGTAGAATTCTGTAGAACTGTGTAGTGTGCTTGAGACCAAGAATGCCCGTCCCTACATATTATTGAGTCCACTCCTAGCGTGCCTTTTCCAGTCAGTCTCCCCTCATACCGCGATTGATGGAGACCAATCTTCTTAAGGTCAGGAATGAAGTCAACACAAAACCCAATGACATCCTCTGTTTGATGGCCCATGGTGATGCTTCCTTCTGGCCTAGCACGGTTACGAACATATTTCTTTAAGACTCCCATGAACCTCTCAAAGGGGAACATATTATGTAGAAATACAGGGCCCAGAACGACAATCTCGTCGACTAGATGAACTAGGATGTGCGTCATGATATTGAAGAAGGATGGTGGGAACACCAGCTCGAAACTAACAAGACATTGCACCAAATCACTCCTTAACCTTGGCAGGATTTCTAGATCGATCACCTTCTGAGAGATTGCACCGAGGAATGCACATAGCTTCACAATGGCTAATCGAACGTTTTCCGGTAGAAGCCCTCTCAATGCAACCGGAAGCAGTTGCGTCATAATCACGTGGCAGTCATGAGATTGTCGGGGGGATTACCGCCGGGTAGGCTCAAGGAGACGACTCAACATTTTAAAACATCGGGGGAGCCACCCCCGGTATGCCATGCCTCGCGAATCGACAAGACAAACGAAGAAGGTAGATGGCGACACTGTAGCTGACGACACTGTAGCTGTCCGGCTCCTCCTGTCCGGCTCCTCCAGTCCGGCTCCTCCAGTCCGTCTGCTCCAGTCCGGCTCCTCCTGTCCGGCTCCTCCTGTCCGGCTCCTCCTGGCCGGTTGCCGGCTGCGGCCCGACGAAGTCAGCTCCAGACGTCCCGTCGGACACGACCTGACGACACTGTAGCTGACGGACTGCAGAGCCTGCCACCCCGCTACAGTCGGGCACTATTGGCGAATAGTGCCCCGCTGTGCACCCGTCACTTCACTGCGCCCCAATAGTGGCGCACTGTAGCCTGCGTCACTTGTCATCTCCTACAGTGTGCATTGTAGCCTGCATCACCTGTCTTCTCCAATAGTAGATAGTTGGCAGGTGGGCCACCCCTTGTCCCCTGGGCCTCCCTATATAAGAGGCACCAGGGGAGCCTCACACAGACGGCCACACACGCACTCACGGGAGCTCCTCCCATTCTCTCTCTCTCACTCACTCATGCCCACGCATGCATGCAAGTGAGGCAAGGAAAGGAGCTCACAGCTCCCTCTTCCTCCTCTGATACAGCTCCAGGAACAACCCTGTACTACAAATATACCACATATATACAGATATGCAGGAGTAGGGGTATTATCTCTCCGGAGAGCCCCGAACTTGGGTAAACCACCGCGTGCCATCCGCATACCCGTCCCGGATCTTCCACGGCAGCCTTGCTCTCACCTCTCAAGCCATCCCATGGCATCTGCCGTCTCGGGGTACCCCCGGTGAGAAAACGACGACAGTTGGCGCCCACCGTGGGGCTCGCTGCCACTGGAACCGCGGTCCAGGCGGGACCATCTTCGTCACCATCGCCGCGACGTCGCCGTCGCCTCCCCGGCCGCGCTCGAGGGCTCGACATCAACTCGCCCCCGTGGCGGCCGCGCGAGGCGGCGCGCCTTCGTCGTCGGTTTCGCCATCTTCGCCGGCTCCGCCGTGGCGTCGCCGTCGCCTCTCCGGCCGCGCTCGAGGGCTCGACATCAAGTCGCCCCCGGGGCGGCCTCGCAAGGCGGCGCGCCTTCGTCGTCGGCCTCGCCATCTTTGCCAGCCCCACCGTGGCATCGCCGTCGCCTCTCCCGGCCGCCATGCTCACGTTGGCGCCTGCCGCGTGCTCCCGACAGCCGCTGCGGCCACCGCTCGACCCGCCGTCGGCCTGGTCGTTTCCCAGCTCCAACGACACCTCCATCCCTGTACACACACCCACGCCTAGCTAGCTAGCAAGGCCAATGGATCCTGCTACGTGCGTGCTAGTTTGGCTAGCTAGCTGGGCTCGTGCGCGCGCATGGGGTCGGCCGTCGGTCTTTCCAGCGATGACGTTGACGCGGGGTCTCCTCAGCACCACTTCGGCTACACGCCCGCGACCGCGAGCCCTGCGCCACCTCACCGCGCCTCCCCCGGCTTTCCTGCGCCGACGTGCTCGTGCCCACCCATGCAACGCCGGCCTCGGCACGCCCGTCCGCCCACACTTTTCAGCCGGCGCAACGCGGCGCCCCACTCCGCCTGCTCCGCGCCCGCGTCGCGCGCCGGCTCGGCCTCGCCGGCTCCGCCTCCACCCGACCGCGCGTCGACGCGCTCGTTCGGACTTGCCCCGCGCTCGGCTCCGCGTGCTCGTCTGACAATGCTACTTCGGCAGTTATCCCGCGAACCAATTATCCAGGAAGAAGAGAAAAAAGTGCACACGTACATGGCGTGTACGTGCATGCATGTCCAGACCGCGTGCATGGCTGCACGCATGGTCGTCTACTTGGTCCGGCTGCAAGCGCGCACGGCCGGCTGCTCAGCTTCCTTGGTCGGCTGCTCAGCCGCAGCTGAGCCTGCTGCCTGCCCGGCCACCGCACGACCGGCGCCGAGGCTGCCTTGGCCGGCTGCTCGGCTGTGGCTCGGGTCGCTACCTGCCTGGCTGCCTGCTTGCTGCAGCCCGGCCGGCTGCCCGATTGCCCGCCCGCCTTGCCGCGCTCGGTCCGGCTCCTCTCCACGTCGCGTCCGGCTGCTACCGCGCCGGCTGCCGGTTCCCGTCCATGCCCCCGCGAGCCCGCGGCTCCGGCCCGCTCCGCCGTGCGCCCCGTGCGACGCCCCGCCTCGGGCCGTTCCGCTAACCCCGCGCCACGCCCCCCGCTGCCACCCCAGGCGGCGCCCCGGCGCGTCGCCCCGCCTGCGGCCGCGGCTCCGCGCTGCCCGGCGTCCCCGCACCCGGCCGGCTCGCCGCCCGGCGCCGGCTCCCACGACCGCCGGCTCACCGACCGCCCGCGTACGCCTCGCCCCGCCACGGCTCCCGCGCGCCCGCTCGCCCGCGCGGCCTCAACCTCGGCCGGCTCCGCCTGGAGCGTCACGGGTCGCCCGGCCTCGCCCCCTGCAGCTCCTCGACCGGCACGACCTCGCGCCGGCTACCTCCACCTCCACAGCCACACGCAGGCGTCCTCCGCCTCCGCGCTTATCCCGTGCGCCGTCTCGCCCCGCTCCAAAATACGTACGTACGTGTGGTATGTACGTGCATGCATGGCCAAGACCACATGCATGGCTGGCTTTGTGCCTGGCCGTCTGCATGCCTGGCCGTCTGCATGCATGGCCGGCCGCCGGCTGCGTGTCAGCACGCCCTGGCCGGCTGCACAGCCGCGCGCGTTGACTGGCTGCCTGGCCGGCTGGCTGCGGTTGCTACCCGGCCGTCCGGCAGGCTGCCTCGTTCCGCGCCCGCACGAACCCATTCAACTAGCAACCGAAGACGTCCGTGTGCCCCGCTCCAGACAGCTGCGCACCCGCGCCGCTGCACGTGCCGCCTCGCTCCATCAGCGCTCCGGCTTGCTCCCAAGTGCCACCCGCGACGGCTACCGCTACTCCACGAGCACCCCGTCGCCGGCTTCGCCCGCGCCAGTCCTGAGTGCTTCCGCGGCCGCGCCGCTCCGACGGGCTGTCCACTCCCCCCGTGGCCGCCTGCTCCGGCTCCATGTGCCACGCCCGCTGGCTCAGCCCGGCGCGCTTCGCCCGGCCCACCTCCTCGCACCGCGCGCGCCGGCTCCGCCCGCCGCACTCGCTCCAGCCGGCCGTCGCCTCCTGCAGCTCCGTGCGCCGGCTGCCTCCCCGCGCATCCATCCGGCCCGGCCGGCCGCACCGCGCTCCACTCCGGCTGGCCGCCAGTCCGACCTCCGCTACTGCACTGCCATGCGCCCCCGACGCTCCGGCCGGCGGCTCCCCCGCCTGCCGCTTCCTCGCTCTCGGGCCGGCTACGCACGCCCGGGCTGCTCCGCCTGGCCACCCGGCTCGCCCTCGATCGCCAGCACCGGCTCGGCCCCACCTCCGATCTTTTCCCCGCCGGTCGCCTACAGCCGACAAAGAGAAGAGAAGAAAAAGACGTCCGCCCGCCCGTCCGCCTCGATGCCTGGTCGGTCGGGTCCGACCGGCCGGGCCCCCCTTCGAGCACCCGGAGGCTCGAAGGTCACACCCAGCGGGTGCCCCGGCGCGCTCCGCGAGCACCTAGCCGCGCCGATCATCATCGACAACAACCGCCTCGCCTACCCAAAAACGAATGAACCCCCTCGCTCGGAGGCTCGGAAGCCACTCTCGGCAGCGCCTCACGCGCAACAGCCGACGGACCCCGCGTCCGCCCTCGGCAGCGCCTCGCGCGCGACAGCCGGCGGACCTTGCATCCGCCTCCGGCAGCGCCTTGCGATCAATAGCCGGCGGACCCCGCGTCCGCCCTCGGCAGCGCCTCGCGCGCATCAGCCGGCAGACCCCGCTTCCGCCCTCGGCAGTGCCCCGCGCACAGCAGCCGGCGGACCCCGCGTCCGCCCTCGGCAGGGCCCCGCGTCCGCGCCCGTCGTCCTCAACGCCACTATCCGCTTCAGCAACAGCAAAAACCCTCCGCCCGACTCTTTGAGTCGCCCGGAGGCTCGGAGGATACACCCAGTGGGTGCGCTGGCGCGCCCCCGCTGGAAACCGCCAGCCGGTGGACTTCGCGTCCATGCCCGGCAGGGCTCCGCGCCCATCTGCCGGCGAACTCCAAGTCCGCGCCCGGCGGCGCCTCGCGCGCGCCAGTCGGACCACGTCGGCTGCAAGCCACACTGGCCGACTTCGACAAAAACCGCCTCGCCGGCACCAAAAAGCAATGTGAGCTCTCCACCCACATACCCTCGTGCCACGCACAAACAGCGGATACCCCGAGCGTCCCTCGGGGGCAATCCCCGCATTTACTTCAGCAACTTTACTGTTTACCCCGGCGCCAGCTAGTCTCGGCCCGGGGCCGGCCGCTCGGCCCCATTCGTTCGTTCCACAAGACGGTTTAGTAGCGTGCTCGGTACCGAAGGCCCACTCTTTATCTCAGCTACAGACCGCACCGCGGCTGTCCGGCTAGCGAGAGCAAAAGCTGGAGGTCACCACACGCGAAAAGCGTCCCGGGAGGAAACGGCCCGGGCGACCCAGTCGTTTCATTTATGAGTATCTGCTCGGTCGAGCCTGCTCCCAGAGTCCAAGTACTGCACGCTCCATTCCGCGGCCCACTCTTCGCCTCAGCTACAGACCGGCTCCCGGCTGTCCGGCTAGCAAGAGCAAAAGCCAAAGAGCGGAGAGAACATGAAAAAGACTGAAGGGGGCTCGGACAAAACCGAGTCGGCACCCTCTCCATAAACTTGCACCACCAAAATCAAATATTTGATATGTCTGGGCCGATTAACCTGCCTTTTGCACGATCATCTCCATGAGGAACCTCCTCGCTCGGAGGCCACTCCCGGCAACGCCTCGCGCACTTCAGCCAGCGGACTCCATGTCCGCCTTCGGCAGCGCCACGCGCAAATCAGCCGGCGGACCCCCGCGTCCGTCTCCGGCAGCGCCTCGTGCCCTTCAGCCGGCGGACCCCGCGTCCGCCTTCGGTAGCGCCACGCGCACATCAGCCGGCGGACCCCCGCGTCCGCCTCCGGCAGCGCCTCGCGTCCTCCAGCCGGCGGACTCCGCGTCCGCCTTCGGCAGCGCCACGCGCACATTAGCCGGCAGACCCCCGCATCCGCCTCCGGGAGCGCCTCGCTCCCGTAAGCCGGCGGACCCTGCGTCCGCCTTCAGCAGCGCCACACGCACATCAGCCGGCGGACCCCGCGTCCGCCTGCGGCAGCGCCACGCGCACATCAGCCGGCGGACCCCCGCGTCCGTCTCCGGCAGCGCCTCGCGCCCTTTAGCCGGCGCACCCCCACGTCCGTCTCCGGCAGCGACTCCCGCCCTTCAACCGGCGGACCCCCGCGTCCGCCTCCGGTAGTGCCTCGCGCCCTTCAGCCGGCGGACCCCCGCGTCCGTCTCCGGCAGCGCTACGCGCACATCAGCCGGCGGACCCCCGCGTCCGCCTTCGGCAGCGCCACGCGCACATCAGCCGGCGGACCCCCACGTCCGTCTCCGGCAGCGCCTCGCGCCCTTCAGCCGGCGGACCCCCGCGTCCGTCTCTGGCAGCGCCTCGCGCCCTTCAGCCGGCGGACCCCCGCGTCCGTCTCTGGCAGCGCCTCGCGCCTTTCAGCCGGTGGACCCCCGCGTCCGCCTCCGGCAGCGCCTCGCGCCCTCCAGCCGGCGGACTCCGCGTCCGCCTTCGGCAGCGCCACGGGCACATCAGCCGGCGGACCCCGCGTCCGCCTGCGGCAGCACCACGCGCACATCAGCCGGTGGACCCCCGCGTCCGTCTCCGGCAGCACCTCGCGCACATCAGCCGGCGGACCCCCGCGTCCGTCTCCGGCAGCGCCTCGCGCCCTTCAGCCGGCGGACCCCCGCGTCCGTCTCCGGCAGTGCCTCGCGCCCTTAAGCCGGTGGACCCCCGTGTCCGCCTCCAGCAGCGCCTGCGCCCTCCAGCCGGCGGACTCCGCGTCCGCCTTCGGCAGCGCCACGCGCACATCAGCCGGCGGACACCCGCGTCCGCATCCGGCAGCGCCTCGCGCCCTTCAGCCGGCGGACCCCGCGTCCGCCTTCGGCAGCGCCACGCGCACATCAGCCGGCGGACCCCGCGTACGCCTGCGGCAGTGCCACGCACACATCAGCCGGCGGACTCCCGCGTCCGTCTCCGGCAGCGCCTCGCGCCCTTGAGCCGGCGGACCCCCGCGTCCGTCTCCGGCAGCGCCTCGCGCCCTTCAGCCGGCAGACCCCCGCGTCCGCCTCCGGCAGTGCCTCGCGCCCTTCAGCCGGCGGACCCCCGTGTCCGTCTCCGGCAGCGCCTCGCGCCCTTCAGCCGGCGGACCCCTGCGTCCGCCTCCGGCAGCGCCTCGCGCCCTTCAGCCGGCGGACTCCGCGTCCGTCTTCGGCAGCGCCACGCGCACATCAGCCGGCGGAGCACCGTGTCCGCCTCCGGCAGCGCCTCGCGCCCTTCAGCCGGCGGACCCCGCGTCCGCCTTCGGTAGCGCCACACGCACATCAGCCGGCGGACCCCCGCGTCCGTCTCCGGCAGCGCCTCGCGCCCTTCAGCCGGCGGACCCCCGCGTCCGTCTTCGGTAGCGCTACGCGCACATCAGCCGGCGGACCCCCGCGTCCGCCTCCGGCAGCGCCTCGCGCCCTCCAGCCGGCGGACTCCGCGTCCGCCTTCGGCAGCGTCACGCGCAAATTAGCCGGCGGACCCCGCGTCCGCCTGCGGCAGCACCACGCGCACATCAGCCGGCGGACCCCGCGTCCGCCTTCGGCAGCGCCTCGCGCCCATCAGCCGACGGACCCCCGCGTCCGTCTTCGACAGCGCCTCGCGCCCTTCAGCCGGCGGACCCCCGCGTCCGCCTCCGGCAGCGCCTCGCGCCCTTCAGTCGGCGGACCCCGCGTCCGCGCCCGACATCTTCGACGCCACCGTCTACTTCAGCAATAGCAAGGACCCTCCGCCCGACTCTTCGAGTTGCCCGGAGGCTCGGAGGCTACACCGAGCGGGTGCGCTGGCGCGCCCCCGCTGGAAACCGCCAGCCAGTGGACTCCGCATTCACCCCCGGCCGTGCCTCGCGCCCTTCAGTCGGCGGACCCCGCATCCGCGCCCGACATCTTCGACGCCACCGTCTGCTTCAGCCACCGCAAGGACCCTCCGCCCGACTGTTCGAGTCGCCCGGAGGCTCGGAGGCTACACTCAGCGGGTGCGCTGGCGCGCCCCCGCTGGAAGCAAGCTGCGCCGTCCTCAGCCCGCGATCGACCATCATCGACAACTTCTGCAACAACAACAACGGCAAAAACCCTTCGCCCGACTCTCCAAGTCACCCGGAGGCTCGGAGGCTACTGTCGGGGGGATTACCCCCGGGTAGGCTCAAGGAGACGACTCAACATTTTAAAACATCGGGGGAGCCACCCACGGTATGCCATGCCTCGCGAATCGACAAGACAAACAAAGAAGGTAGCTGACGACACTATAGCCGACGACACTGTAGCTGTCCGGCTCCTCCTGTCCGGCTCCTCCAGTCTGGCTCCTCCTGTCCGGCTTCTCCAGTCCGGCTGCTCCAGTCCGGCTCCTCCTGTCCGGCTCCTCCAGTCCGGCTCCTCCAGTCCGGCTCCTCCTGTCCGGCTCCTCCAGTCCGGCTCCTCCAGTCCGGCTCCTCCTGGCCGGTTGCCGGCTGCGGCCCGACGAAGTCAGCTCCAGACGTCCCGTGGGACACGACATGACGACACTGTAGCTGACGGACTGCAGAGCCTGCCACCCCGCTACAGTCGGGCACTATTAGTGAATAGTGCCCCGCTGTGCACCCGTCACTTCACTGCGCCCCAATAGTGGCGCACTGTAGCCTGCGTCACTTGTCGTCTCCTACAGTGTGCACTGTAGCCTGCATCACCTGTCTTCTCGAATAGTAGATAGTTGGCAGGTGGGCCACCCCTTGTCCCCTGGGCCTCCCTATATAAGAGGCACCAGGGGAGCCTCACACAGACGGCCACACACGCACTCACGGGAGCTCCTCCCATTCTCTCTCTCTCACTCACTCATGCCCACGCATGCATGCAAGTGAGGCAAGGAAAGGAGCTCACAGCTCCCTCTTCCTCCTCTGATACAGCTCCAGGAGCAACCCTGTACTACATATATACCACATATATACAGATATGCAGGAGTAGGGGTATTATCTCTCCGGAGAGCCCCAAACCTGGGTAAACCACCGCGTGCCATCCGCATACCCGTCCCGGATCTTCCACGGCAGCCTTGCTCTCACCTCTCAAGCCATCGCATGGCATCTGCTGTCTCGGGGTACCCCCGGTGAGAAAACGACGACAGAGACTTTAGGTTCTGGAACTTATTCTCTGCCATATTTATTATTCCCTTTATATTCGACGAGAAGCCAGACGGGACCTTCATACTGAGCAGGCATTCAAAGAAGATTTCCTTCTCTTCTTTGGTAAGAGTGTAGCTGGCAAGACCTTCATACTGCTTTGGACGCATGAAGTCTTTTTCATGCACACGTTGCTGTTCCTCCCGTGCCTCCGGTGTATCTTTTGTCTTCCCATACACTCCTAAGAAGCCTAGCAGGTTCACGCAAAGATTCTTGGTCACGTGCATCACGTCGATTGCAGAGCGGACCTCTAGGTCTTTCCAATAGGGTAGGTCCCAAAATATAGATTTCTTCTTCCACATGGGTGCGCATCCCACATCGTCAGTCGGAACAGATAGTCCGCCAGGACCCTTTCCTAAGATTACTTGTAAATCATTGACCATATCAAGTATGTGATCACTAGTACGGAGGGCGGGCTTCTTCCGGTGATCTGCCTCACCTTTGAAATGCTTTCCTTTCTTTCGACATTGATGGTTGGTCGGAAGAAATCGACGATGCCCCAGGTACACATTCTTCCTGCATTTGTCCAAATATATACTTTCGGTGTCATCTAAATAGTGTGTGCATGCATGGTATCCCTTGTTTGTCTGTCCTGAAAGGTTACTGAGAGCAGGCCAATCGTTGATGGTTACAAACAGCAACGCATGTAGGTCAAATTCCTCCTGTTCGTTCTCATCCCACACACGTACACCTCTTCCATTCCATAGCTATAAAAGTTCATCAACTAATGGCCTTAGGTACACATCAATGTCATTGCCGGGTTGCTTAGGGCCCTGGATGAGCACTGGCATCATAATGAACTTCCGCTTCATGCACAATCAAGGAGGAAGGTTATACATACATAGAGTCACATGCCATGTGCTATGCTTGCTGCTCTGCTCCCCAAACGGATTAACGCCATCTGCACTTAAACCAAACCATACGTTCCTCGGGTCACCTGTAAAGTCGCTCCACTTTCTCTCAATCTTTCTCCACTGCGACCCGTCAGCGGGTGCTCTCAACTTCCCGTCTTTCTTACGGTCTTTTATGTGCCATTGCATCAACTCGGCATGCTTTTTGTTTCTGAACAGACGTTTCAACCATGGTATTATAGGAGCATACCACATCACCTTGGCAGGAACCCTCTTCCCGGTGCGCTGGCCCTCAACATCACCAGGGTCATCTCTTCTGATCTTATACCGCAATGCACCGCATACCGGGCATGCGTTCAAATCCTCGTACGCACCGCGGTAGAGAATGCAGTCATTAGGGCATGCATGTATCTTCTGCACCTCCAATCCTAGAGGGCATAGAACCTTCTTTGCTTCGTACGTACTGCCGGGCAATTCGTTATCCTTTGGAAGCTTCTTCTTCATTATTTTCAGTAGCGAACTAAATCCCTTGTGAGATACACCATTGTCTGCCTTCCATTGCAGCAATTCTAGTGTGGTACCGAGCTTTCTGTTGTCATCTTCGCAATTTGGGTATAACCCTTTTTTGTGATCCTCTAACATGCGATCGAACTTCAACTTCTCCCTTTCACTTTCGCATTCTCTCTGTGCATCAACAATGACCCGGCGAAGATCATCATCGGGCACATCGTCTGGTTCTTCTTGATCTTCAGCTTCCCCCATTGCAGCATCACCGTATTCAGGGGGCGGGTAGTTGTCATCATCCTCTTCTTCTTCATTGTCTTCCATCATAACCCCTCTTTCTCCGTGCTTGGTCCAAACATTATAGTGTGGCATAAAACCCTTCTCAAGCAGGTGGAAGTGAAGGGTTTTAGAGTTGGAGAAAGCCTTCGTATTCTCACAGATTGTACATGGACAATGCATAAAACCATTCTGCTTGTTTGCCTCAGCCGCTTCGAGAAAATTATGCAGGCCCTTAATATACTCGGAGGTGCGTCGGTCACCGTACATCCATTGCCGGTTCATCTGCGTGCGTTATATAATAAAGTGTATTAAAAACCAACTTAATAGAAATTCATCATCACATTAAAGCCAAAGTACAGTAGTGACCAAAATAAATACATAACGTTCATACATAGTTCTCATTATTGAACAACATATAGCTCTCTAGAGCATGTAATTAAAACATACATTGAAACTATAAAATTTAAATGCAACAACAAATGCGATCATAACCGCAACTAAGGTACCAATTGATCCAACGGCATAATGATACCAAGCCTCAGTATGAATGGCATATTTTCTAATCTTTCTAATCTTCAAGCGCATTGCATCCATCTTGATCTTGTGATCGTCGACAACATCGGCAACATGCAACTGCAACTTCATCTTCTCCTCTTCAACTCTTTGTAATTTTTCTTTCAAGTAATTGTTTTCTTTTTGAACCAAATTTAACTTCTCGACAAGAATTTCTATGTCGGTGGGAATTTCCGGTTCACATACCTCCTAGATTAAAAAATCTATGTCACGTTGGTCGGTATAATTGTCATAAACACCAAATAAAACAAATAGTTATAAAAGATAATATATACCACATCCGAATCATAGACAGGACAAGGGCCGACGGAGGCGGATACCAAAACCATCGCACTATATAATAACAAACAATAATAAAAGTAAGAAAATTACACAAGTATCTATCTAAATCATACAAGTAAGAACTTTTTTCTTTTAGAAAGAAGATAAGAAGAAGAGACTAACCACGGTGGTGCCGGCGCCGAGATGGGCGCGGGCAATCGACGGCGGTGAGGACGGGGATGGAACAGGACGGACCGCCAAACCTAGACAAATCTTGAGGAAAATGGAGCTTGGACAAGGAGCTTCGAGAGGAGAAAGCTTAAGTGTGGCTCGGGCATTTCATCGAACACCTCATGTGCATAGGAGGTGAGCTAGAGCACCACAAAGCTCTCCCAACGGCCGGCCAAAAAAACCGAGCAGTGCACTGCTCTGCTCGCGGGCAGGGGGTATATATAGGCTGACCATTGGTCCCGGTTTGTGGCTGGAACCGGGACTAAAGGACACCATTTGGTCCCGGTTCCAGCCACAAACCGGGACCAATGGTTGTGGGCCAGGAGCCAGGCCCATTGGTCCCGGTTCGTGTCTGGAACCGGGACCAAAGGGGTCAGATGAACCGGGACCAATGGCCCACGAGGCCCGGCCGGCGCCCTGGCCTCACGAACCGGGACCGATGCCGCCATGGGTCCCGGTTCGTGAGTGAACCGGGATTAATGGGCTTTTCAGGACTGGACCAAAGCCCTGTTTTCTACTAGTGATGTTGCAGTTGACGAAATGGAAACCGAGACAGTGGATAATGCTTGTAGAGACATATCACTATCATGGATTCTGAATATGCAAGACAAAGATGGGAACACTGAACTGCACTTAGCTGTAAGGAAAAGGAGTATGAAAATGTTTTGTTCTCTACTTGGAAATAAGCACGTAGACTTGAATTTAATAAATGAGAAAGGGGAGACTCCACCAGATATAACGTGTGAGAATATTCCAGGAGGACTGTATTATAACCAGGTAATACTACACACATCATTTTATTTATATTCTAAGCACCATGACCATGGAGGTGCATAGTAACAATTGGGATTTGTGTGAATTAAATTTTATTTATTCTAATTTTGCAGAACAGTGACTACTAAGTCATCTCACTTAAGTTAGAGAATGTCGACACGATCGGTTATAATACTCCTGGGAAATTGTTGTGGCTTTTGTGGTTGTGTAACAAGCTTAGAGCATACCTACCACAAACCAAAAATTTTGTTATCTAAATTAATTTTTATGGGAGGCAAGAAAAGAAATAGGTAGTCAAAAATTTCATGTTTTTACCGTAGACCTAAAAGCTGGATACCTACGTTTTAGCTTCTACTTTTACCATACATACTTGTGCACGTGCAATACTCTACATAATATTAAACTCATGTCAGATAAATCCCGCAAAATATGACACAAAAACTACTTAACTATTACATAGGTCATCAATCCACAACCTAAAATTCAACACTATTGTTCATCAACTCGAATGTGCATTGGCTATTATGGCCGTCTAGCCTCCTCCTACAAATTACCTCACGGACGACAACGGTACCGCCTTGTTTCGACCGCTTGTTCTTCTCCATGTTGATCAACATGATCATGGTAAAGTCCTCATCTTCATATCACACATGCTCCTTCGAGGAATCCTCGTACAAGATAAATCAGGCCAACTAATCTACACAATATATGTATTCCATTATCAACAAGCCCTAGCTCACAACAAATAGCAAAACGGTAGCTAGGAGTAATTTCGCCGAACACATAATGGCCACAGAGCTCGATTTCAGTCGAGGAAGCTTCTCAGGGCCGGGACAATTGTCGATGCCTTGGGAAGGCGACCCGGGGGGGGGGGGGGGGGGGGGAGAAAACATACAAAAGAAGGTGCACAAACGCAATAAGATACGAATAATCCTAAGCTAGAGAACAAAATTAAAGGCAAATATTATCACAAAAATTGGACACATCACATATTTTTTGGTCAATTGGTAATGACATATATGTAGCTATTTTAAGTTTATCTTTATAACCAGTAAGTGGTACATGACTCCAATCCTTCATATGGTCAATGAATTAAGCGGGTAACATTTAATTGTATAACATGAGCCTCTCGGGGGTCACACAAACCATAATTTAGTGAAATTTTGTTTAGTACCAAATTAGGACGGGCTAGATTTGTATTGTTTAGTACCAAATTTTGTTAGTGAAATTTTGTACGTAAATAATTTCCTTGTAGAATTGCAAGGCTTTGGCAAATTATCAATCCAACATTTTAAGAATAATGTCATAACAAATAACAAAGTGAGGTAGTCTAGTTCGAGTTAGTAAGATTTTGATATTAGAGTAATTTTTTTTCAGAGATCCCCTCATTTCGTCTCAAATTCATTCTACTAACACAAATTTACTGGACATCTTAACCCATTGACAATGTGCCGGCAGCATACCCTCAAGGATTTTCGATAAAATTCTATCTAGGCGTGGCTCTTTTCCTATAGACACTTGATTTTTATTGGGAGGTTCTTGCACCAAAAAACTAGGTGGTGTAGAGCCACAACGTTTGGAAGATGTCATCTTCTTTCTCCTTTTAGGGTGGTGGGAGCTATGGACTATGGTTGTACACGTGAGATTAATTAATTTTCTATGTGAGATAATAAACATAAGTCCGGTTGAAGGAGGCGATCAAAGTATCATGCATACATGTTAATTAGTTATTAATATAGTATAGCGGGTATTGATGGAACCCAAACTTCCTCCCAGTTAGGTGTGTTACTGAGATGGCAGTCAAGGCTTTGAAACTTCAGACCAAGTCACAGTTTGTAGGAGTAAACATCTATGTTATGGAGCATGAGAAACCCTTAGGATTTTTTCTCAAATAACTTCTCATACATACATATGTAGAATGGGATTGGAGGGTGCTGACTACACCATGATACATATGAATATATGTTTAGACTCTAATTAAGGACATTAAAACTTAGCCTAAAGCGAGCTCTCATAGCGATTTACGTTTTCAACCGTTTGTTTTCACGATTTAAGAGTTTCTGGCCGTTAGATCTCGTCTGTGACGCATCCTATCCCGCACTTTGTTTAATCTGGCCCAGCTATCCTGTGGGCTGCTGCTCCAGAGGCCGAAATGAAGGCCTCTGGTGCATGGGGCCAGTGGACAACAGGCAGGCCCATTCGAGCGCAAAAGGACTTCCACTTATGGGCTTGCGAGCACGTCCTTCAATCCATCCACTCCCGATTCAGTTGCATCAAAGAAAAAGGTCCCGATTTGTAACAGCCCGGGACCGATGCTCCAGAAGATTCCCCTTTTATTCCATTGTCATCATGTGAGTCGAGTGGTTGTTGCATTCATCATCGCATCATTCGCATCATCTGCATTTCATCGGTACTTCATTATCATCGTTTTCAAAACTTGCATCCGTTAGCAGCCGCCGGTTCTTCCCGTCGTCCGTTTCGAGTCCAACCACACACGCACGCGCCCGCGGCATCGGTAAAACATTGTTTTCAAAAGCGTGTATTGAACTTTCTCGGATTGGGTCGAAACTTGGCGTGCGGTCGTTATTTATTGTTGGTAGACCGCCTGCCAAATTTCGTCGCGATCAGAGCTCGTTTGATACCCGAACCGTTAAACCTAGAGCAGCTCTATCGCCGGTTATATTTTCGGATGTTTTGTTTTAAAATATGTTGCCGGGCCACACACCTCCCCCTCTCCTCAGCCCACACCACCTCTACACAGCCCACATGGCCCTGCTAGCCCCCCCTCCATTTCCGGACCCCCGATCGAGATCGAACGGTCCGAAAACGGAGGAGAAACCCCTCTCCTATCCAGCCTTGCTATATATAGATGCCCCGCCCTGTCCATTTTTGGCCTAACCCTAACCCCTCCTCGAATTCCGCGCCGCCGCCGCCAATCCACAGCCTCCCACCGCAGCACCCCTCCTCCCTCCCACGCGGGCCTCGCCGACCCAGCCCCGTGGGCCCGCTGCACCGACCGGTCGTTTGGCCCAAAGTGAGCGCCGCCCCTCTATCCTCCGCCCCGGCCGATGCTTTGCTGTGCAGCACCCTGCCGATTAATTAACCGTGCGCCGAAATCAAATGTTTTATATATGTAAATTACTCAGAAAAATGTGTAGATTAATAATATGACGTTTTCATCCATGTTTAAAATACCTAAGCTCGCTGTTTGCATCATTTTTGCACAAATGGCATGTTTTGCATCACGCATAATTATTTAACATGCATCGGAATTTAATCCAACAATATATTAAAAAGTTCATATTATCGGCATCGCGTTTTCATGCATTACAAACTTGTTCATTGGAATATTTGCATTTAACTTGCATTTATTGTTGCTAAAAGGGATTATTCCATAAACTTGCATAATTAATTGCAACATATTTCCCTACATGAACCTATGCATATTATATGTGTTTTCGGGGTAGAAAAATCCATAGAATTTAACTGTGCATTTAGTTTTTTCATTGGAGGAAGTTCGTGTGCATGTCATTTTTGCCATGATGCCCGTTTGTCTATTTTGTGGGATTTAATCCGTGCATCATATGAAATAATTTTGAACATGACATATGCCCTTGGACATGTGTGCTAGGCCCTGGTATTTTTGGTTGTCATAGAAATGCATGTTTAGGTGTTTTTTTCTTGTTGCAAACATGCTATAAAAATCTGTTGTTTTGAGGGTCCAAAATATTTCCAAGTCTGGAAATCTGTTATTATGATGCCATGTTGCCATGTGATTTGCTAGTGTTCTAGGGGTCATTTGTGTTTGCTCCAAGGAGTCTTTTGTTAAGCATGTTGTTGCCTACCATGTTGTGTCAATAGTTTGCATGAATAGGTTTAGCATCATAATTATTTCTGTTGCCCAATATGTCAATATGTTAAAACTGCTGCACATGTCTACTCTAATTTTCACTAAGTCTGAGAATCTGTTTTTTTCAATATGCCATGTTGTGTTGATGGTTGCCATGAATCTGAGCATAATTTGATGTTGCCATAAAGTAATTATTTGTAATGCATCATGTCTACTGCCATGCTGTTAAGTTTCATGCCATAATATGCCCTGTAGAATATAGTTTTACTGCTGCCAATATGCCTTCGTGAATATCTGCTATGCTAAAAACTGTGATTTTCACCAAGTCTTAATCTGCCATATTATGTTGCGATGTTGTGAGCTTCCTACCATGTGATCCTTGACTCTTTTGAGTATGATATGTGAAGATGAAATGAAGTGTGTGTTATATGCTACTGCCCCATGCTTAGTTTGTGCATTTTAGAATATTGTAACTTGTTGTTTTTATGTGTGCAAAATGCTATCTTGCTGTTTTGGGCAGATTTCGACTAAAACTTGTGTTGGTTGTATTTGTTGAACCGTAGCTCCGTTTTGAACATGTTGCTTATGTAACTTGACTAGAATTTCATGTAGCATCATAATATCTTGCTGCATTCATGATTTGAAATGTTTGTGGTTGTCATTTTCATGCATTTTGCATTCATGACATATGCATCTTGTGCATGTCATATCTTTTAGACCGTAGCTCCGTTTCAAACGTTCCATATATGTAAATCGACTAGAATGACGTGTAGAGTTGCGTGGTACACTTTATTTCCCTGTTTAATAAATATAAAACATGATTAGTTCAGATCTGGACCAATTTCGAAATTAACATATGGGGTCGTTTTGGAAATGCTATATGTTGTTTCCGGCCTCATTTAAACTTGCCTAGATGTGTAGTTTCATTATGCTTCACCTCTTGCCATGTTTAACAACATTTTATATTGTCGTGTACCTAAACGAGAGTGAACTAAATATTCGAATGTGGAGATTCGTCAATATGCAACTCGTTGCATATTGAGCTTCACTTAATGTGTAGAAGTCGATTGTTGTGCTTGCCATGTCTTGCATAACATGCATCATATTTGAAGTGCATCATGTCATGCATATGTTGTGGTGTTGGTCATGTGTTGATTGTTGTTTTCGGATTGCTTCTTCTCGATAGAGTTCCGAGTGCGTTCGGAGTGTGAGGATTCGTTCGACTACGTTGCTCGTCTTCTTCACGGACTCGTTCTTCTTCCAAGCGGGATCTCAGGCAAGATGATCATTTCCCTGGATACCATTCCTATCATTGCCATGCCAGGTGTCTCGTTTCTATTGTTGTCTCGCTACCTACCACTTGTATGACAATCCTCCCAAATTGCCATGAAAAGCCTCTAACCCCTCCACATCCCAGCAAACATTGTTTGGCTATGTTACTGCTTGCTCAGCCCTTCTTATAGCGTTGCTAGTTGCAGGTGCAAGTTCTTCCATGTGCAACATGGATATTTTGATATATCACAATATTATTGCTATTTAATTTAATGCACATATATACTTGGTAAAAGGTGGAAGGCTTGGCCTTTTGCTCGGTGTTTTGTTCCACTCTTGCCGCCCTAGTTACTTGTGTACCGGTGTTATGTTCCATAATTGAGCGCTCCTAACATGCTCGGGGTTGTTATGGGGACCCCCTTGATTTTCGTTTTAGGATAAAACTTGTCTGGCAAGGCCCAACATTGGTACTATATTTGCCTAATAACTAATAAAATTGCATAGGGACTTTCCGGACCCCGTGGATAATTAATCAACAACCCGGGCCAGTGCTCCTCATGAGTGTTGGTCCAAACTAGAGCACTGTGTGGGGCCAACCCGGGGCAACTCGGGAGATGTCTATCAGGCCACCGTACGCTTCGCTTATCTGTCGTGTCCTGAGAACGAGATACGCGGCTCCTATCGGGTTCGTCGACACGTCGGGCGGTCTTGCTGGACTTGTTTTACCTTTCTCGAACGTCTTGTGCGAGGAATTCCGATAATACTTCGGGCTATCTCGAGGTTGCGGTTTTCCAGTGGAATTGCCTAGGAAGATCACGAGATTCGTGGTCGAGGTTATTCCCGCTGCGTGTGGTTAGTTTGTGATGGATGAGTTGGAGCACCACTGCAGGGTTAAATCTTTCGGAAAGCCGTGCCCGCGGTTACGTGGCAACTTGGAAACTTTGTTTAACACCCGGTCATAGCAAACTTGAAGTAAACTCAAATAAAATACACCAACCATGTGCGTAACCGTGACTGTCTCTTCTCGTGAGTCCTTATCCGAGAGAGAACACGGTGGGGTTATGTTTGATCGTAAGTAGGTGTTCAGGATCTCTTAGAGATCATTACTAGATGACGTCCGTTTATTCGACAATCATCCCCCTTTATTCTTGTACTCGTAAGTTAGCCACTCAAATAAATGCTTAGTGCTTGTTGCAGCCTCACCACTTAACCATACCTCACCCATTAAGCTTTAATAGTCTTGATACCCTTGGAAATGAGATTGCTGAGTCCCCGTGGCTCACAAATTACAACAACGATAGTTGCAGGTATAGGTAATGCGATGATATGACGTGAGCGCGATGCTTGTTTGATTTGGAGTTCTTCTTCTTCATCATCATCAATCTAGGATGGGTTCCAGGCGGCAGCCTGGGATAGCAAGGATGGATGTCATTTTATCGTTTATTTCCGTCCGTAGTCGGACCCTGCTCTTCTGTATGATGTTTGGATATGTTGATGTATTGATGTGTTATTGATGTAGCTTGTGGCGAGTGTAAGCCAATTCCATATACTCATCTCTTCTTTACATGTACTTGTAATGATATCCATTCTTCCAAGTGACGAGATGCGCTTCTATCCCTGTCGAGGCCCTCGTGCCAAAATAAGGATAGGATCTCATCTTGGGCGTGACAAGTTGGTATCAGAGCCTGTACCGACCTAGGAGCCCCCTTGATTGATCGAACTTTGGCCGAGTCGAGTCTAGTGAAAAACTATTTTGAGTCTAGTTATATCGGAGAGTAGGATTCTTTTACTCCTCTTCTATACTCTGGTGAGGTATTTGACTTAGGAATTTTCATTCTACTCCTCTTGTTGCTCAAATTTTTTTTAGGATCACGCGGGTATTTTGGAAACTATATGATGCCGATGTGACGGAGATCTGTCTTGGTGCCTCCTGTCTGACTTGATTTCTTCTGGGGAGTTGAGGTCCAGGGGATTCTTGTGCACATCGTTATCATTCAGTTTCCTTAGTATCTCAGGACGGAGGATATTCGAAATTGCTTCAATACTGGTAGTGGCGAGAGGAGTCCGGCATCCCCAGTACTGGTGGAGAGAGTTCGGATGTACTGCCATACTTAGTATCGTTGTGATTACGAGGATCTGAGGTAGATGAGTTTTCGAGACCTTTGGTTGTGTGTTGAGGGATGTGATACACTGGAGAGTAGTATTACTCCTAGGAGTTGAGTGATCATGTAAAACTCCGTGTATCCGTGTACCCGATTGCATAACCGAGATTTTGGAAGTTCTTAGGTGGGAATTCAAGTAGTTACCTAGGTTATCTTTCAATAGATGCATGATGTGAGGTCGGGGTTCGACATCTAGTGGTTCGTTTGTTCACGGTCTTTCTTACAGAGGACAGTCTCGGTATGCTTCGTCAAGCCTTGTAGTTCGCTACGCCTAGGGAGCATATTCGAGCGTCATTTCAATATGACAATCCAATGTATGATCGAGCCCGTGCGAGCCTTACCACGAAAATATTGGACGAATTCTCTATTATGTATTTGTTTCTGTCTTAATTCGAAAGCCTTATCCTTTGGTTGTGTTAGAGTATGGTAAATTCAAGTTGCTTCAATGTCAAGTGGTGATTTCATATCTTTTCTAAGCGGTGTTCTCACATTTTTATGGGAATGCTAATCCTTTTGTTCAACCGGAGTTGTCATGCCAATTCTTTCCAACCGGGTGCATCTCTTCAAGATGATTCTATCCCTTCCAATTTTTTGCAAGATCTATCCTCATCCTTCCTTTTTCCCGGAGTTCCTTTCATCCGTTCCAAGTCTTCTTTGTTTTCCCCGCCCTCCCGCCCTGTCTTCAATGAGTAAATTCCCATCCTTGTGGAGATGCTCAAAGTGTCAAGTTCATCATTTCTTAGTCTTCATCTTTGTTTTCTTTTCGGTGGATTCAATTCAAGTTTCGGTGCTCATCATATCCTTTCCATTCTCTAAATGCTCTCCCATGTTGGAAATTCTTACACTAGTAGGAAAACCCCCATTTGTCCCGGTTCATAAGGGCCTTTTGTCCCGGTTCTGGAACCGGGACTAAAGGGTCGGGACTAAAGCCCAAAACCTTTAGTCCCGGTTGGCTTACGAACTGGGACTAAAGGCCCTCCACGTGGCCGGGGCTGGGAGCCCAGGCAGGAGGACCTTTAGTCCCGGTTGGTAACACCTACCGGGACCAAAAGGCACTGGGGTTTTTGTTTTTTTTTTGAAAGGGGGGGGGGGTTTAGGGGGGTTTGTAGGGTTAATTGAGGTGTTTCATATTGTGTTAGCTAGCTAATAGAGAGAAGTGTCCTCTCTTTCTCCGTGCTTGGTCGACGCTAGCTACTATAGAGAGAACTCGACACGCTAGCTAGTAAGCAAATGAAGGAACCATTAAGTACACAAGATCGTCGATCATGAACATATACACAGAGAAGTGATCGACCTCTCTTTCTCCGAGAGATTGGTCGAACAACAAGTTTTCGTATATCTATCCGACACTACTAGCTACATATATACAATATAAGATCTCTTACAATCCCTAACATTTAATTTCAAATTCCAGATGGTATTCTTCGGCTTTATTTATGACGTGGTCAAGAAAGAATCCCGCCAATTCCTCTTGAATTGCTCGTATGCGATCATGTGGTAGGAGTTCATCCCACATCTGCCACGTCTAATTTGAAGAAGGGGGTCAATACATATATATGAATGAAACTCAACACAAATCATGGTAATAAAATAAAATTGTGAATATTATTGCTTACGCACTTGAAATTGTTTTTCAGAGTAGCCCCGCTTAGGGGTCGTCACGTTGTAGATGAACTCGCAAACGTAGTATCCACAAAAATTATTCCCTTTTTCCTGCCACAAGCACTTTACGAGAAATAGAGTTCAATCAAACTGATAATCAAGCATGATAAATGGTATTGATGGAACTATAATCAATGGGAGATGCGCGGAACTAGCTAGTAGTACTTACTTTCGGGTGTGTAAATCGCAGCTCCCTCGGCAGTGCCGGAACAATTGCGGTGAACTCTTTCCAAACCCTGCCAGATAAAGAAAATAATTACTTGATATCAGGAAATGAACAAAGTTGTCGATATGATGCGATAATGATCGATTGAACTTACTTTTGGAGCATTTCAGTCATGTCCGCATATTCCTGGGGATCTTTTCGTTTCGAGTCTAAGACGATTACTACTCCCTGCTCAAGCTTAATCTCTAGCAGAATATAGTGGAACCTGTGCACGCATGCATAACTCATCAATTACATTACTATAACCTCGAGTAATAAGGGAAACCGAATATGCACAAGACAGTAACACTCACTTGAAGTTGTAAGGAAAGACTATTGTCCCTTTGCTTTGATTTTTAAGCAACGATTGTAGCAAGTTGTCCTCGGTTTGTGTGACATTGTTTTTAACCGTAAACTCATGTATGATATTTGGGTTAATGAACCCAATGTCATAGATTTGTGCTTTTCTGCATTCGACGATCTTCAATCTGCATAATATAGTGAAGATAATTATATATACATGCAATGAAAGAGCTGAGCTATATATATAGAGAGACTTAATTACAGAAGTAGTACTTACAGACAGTAGCACGTCACGATTGTTTTGTCGAGGGCCTTTTGATTGTATAACTGGAATATCTCCTCAAATTCAACATTCAACAGATCCATTCCAACGAGGTCGTGCTCCTCTTTAATTCTCAGCGTCAAAGTATCCCTCCCAGACTCCCGGCAGGTTTTCATGTACCATTCATGCAATGTTCGCATCATCGTTGTTAGAGGAGGATGATCAGGTTTGACGAGAGGCCGCCCGTACCGGTAACTGAATTCGTCCACCTCCAACGGCTGAAACTGTACATCATCGCTCAGGTAATCACCAGGATTGGTACCGGGCACCATCCCCGGATGATTAGCGACGATATCGCTAGACACCTTGAGCGGGGGGCACGATTGGTTCGCCTGTTCGCCGAGCTGGGGAATTTTTTTCCCACTTCTTCGTTTTGCTAAGCTTGCATCACTGGAAGTACTTCCCGAGCGCCGCGCGTCTTGATATGTCTTTTTAACACAGCGGTCAAAGTTGGAATCCGGCGGAGGCGGTGGTGGTCGCTTTAGGGCATTGATAGTGCGCATCACTTTCACCAGATCTAGCTTCTCCTTCGGAGGTGGAGTTTTCTTTGCAAAATGGGCCGTCAATTCGGCCTGACATATCTCCTCGTTTTCAGACTCGGTCCTCTCATATGGTAACTTTTCCAGAGGCTTGAGAGATGGACCGTATCTGTAATCCCTCCCGCCTCTTCTTGTACTGCTAGTCGCCGGAGCGGCGGCGTCTCTCTTCTGTCATTGCTTACGAGGTGGAGAAGGAGGCAGAGTGCTCCGACACGCCGGAGGAGCCGGAGCGGCGGCGTCTATCTTCCGTCATTGCCGACGAGGCTGAGGAGGAGGCGTACTGCTCCGACGTGCCGGAGTAGGCGAAGGAGGAGGCGGAGTGCCCTCACGCGTCGGAGGAGCCGGAGAAGGAGGCGGGGTGCCCTGATCACTCACCGGAGGAGGAGGAGGAGGAGGAGGAGGAGGCGGAGTGCCCTGACTCGCCAGAGGAGGAGGAGAAGGAGGCGGGGTGCCCTGATCACTCACCGGAGGAGGAGGAGGTGGAGGCGGAGTGCCCTGACTCGCCGGAGGAGGAGGAGGAGGCGGAGGTGTCCAGTTTGGAAGCTTGATGTACTCCTTCTGCCATAGACATGTACTCTTCAGGGCACGACCCAGCTGATTCTCCCCTTCACCTGTAGAGTGGTGAAGCTCGAGCTCCTCAAATTCCTTCATTACTTCATCGACCATCACAACAGCATAGCCATGTGGAATCGGACGGCAGTGAAAAGTTCCGTTGGGTTGAGGAGGTGCAACAGAGCCGACAGCCGCCAATAAAGTGAGGTTCTGGCATTTCGTCATAAGATTGCAATGTTGAGCCTCCGTGATAGTATCCACGGGGTAGCTAGGAGACGTGAAGTCAGGCTGAAGGGGCTCCGTGGAAGCGATGCTGCTTCTCCGCTGAGATGGCGGGGTAGCTTCTGGGCTAGCTTCGTGCCGCTGAGATGGTTGGCCGGCAGCTCGCTGGCTCTCAGCTTCCTCTAGCTTTTGTAGTCTTGCATTGAGCTTCTGAATTTCGCTCAGCTCTGCTTTCCTCTTTCTCTCCCGGCTTCTGTAACCGCCTGCGTCGGGAAACCCAACCTTCCACGGAACGGAGCCTGGTGTGCTCGTGTTCGTCCAGGGTGCTCAGCATTCCCTAGGGCCTTAGTCAGCTCGTCCTTCTCTCTGTCGGGAATGAACGTCCCTTCCTGCGCTGCGGTGATATACTGCTGAAGCTTGTTCATGGGTATTGCAAGTTGCTCGTTCATCCAACAGCACTTCCCGGTTTCAGGGTCCAAAGTTCCCCCAACCCCGAAGAACCAAGTCCTTGAACGGTCTGGCCAGTTCAATGTCTGTGGTAAGACGTTTTTAGCAATCAGGTCATTCTCAGCTTTGTCCCACAACGGCCGGGCTTTGAGGTAGCCACCTAACCCCGTGTGATCGTGATACTGCTTCTTTGCAGCATTGGTCTTGTTTGTCTCTGACATTTTAATACTCTTGTCCGATGTCTTGTAGGCCACAAATGCGGGCCAGTGATCTCTTATCTTCTCAAATCGGCCGGTGAATACTGGAGTCTTCCCTTTGTCGACAAACTTTGATTTCAACTCATTCTTCCACCTCCTGAATAGATCTGCCATCTTCTTAAGAGCACACGCCTTGACTAGTGGCTCTATAACTGGCTTATTCGGATCCTCCTCTGGCGGTAGGATGAAATTTGCCTTTAGCGCGGTCCAAAGATCATCTTTCTGTCTATCGGTGACATAATCAGCTTCAGGGGCGCCGTCCTTAGGCTTATTCCATTGCTTGATGCTGATTGGGATGTCGTCCCTAACAATAGCTCCGCACTGAGCAGAAAATGCGTCCTTGGCCCGCTTGGGTTCAATCGGATGGCCATCGTGAGCGACTGCTGTGATCGTGAACCTTTCATCCTTGCGCAACCTCTTCTTCGGGCCTCGTCTCGTTACCGAAGTTTGCCTCGATCCGGACGGCTATAAAGAAGAAAGAAGAGTTAGTTAATATATGTACATACCAAAACAATTAATGCATCAATTAGCTAGTCAGCACAGGCTTAATTAATATATATACCTCGCCGGACTTTGCAACAGCTCCCTCCTCCGTTCGGTCACCGGAGCCGTCATCATGGTCTCCTTCTTCCTCCGACATTCGGTCACTGGAGCCATCATGATCATGTCCTTCCTCCTCCATTGTTCGATCACCGGAGCCGTCATCCTCTCCTTCCAGACCATCGGTGTCATTGAGAAACGACAAGATATCACGTCCGCCGCCGTGGATTATGTCCCCCAACAACTGTTCTTGTTCCAAGTCTCTTGGATCCATAGTTTCTGCAAATATTACAACATGGCAATTAATATACAAACATGAACGTCCGACGTCCGGACCGCCTCTCTCATGAATGTCCGACGTCCGGTTTGGGGTGGCCTCGACAACACTTCTAGGGTAGGGACGGGAGGGGGTAGGAGATCGACAATGCTTTTTCTTCTAGGGTTTGGGTGGCCTCGAGAGTTTATCGGGTAGGGACGGGAGGGGGTAGGAGATCGACAACGCTCTTTCTTCTAGGGTTTGGGTGGCCTCGAGAGTTTATCGGGTAGGGACGGGAGGGGGTAGGAGATCGACAACGATCTTTCTTCTTTTGCACATCCATAATGGGGGCATTCTTGCTAAATCTATATTACCGGAGTTTTCTCTATGCTTTTTTTTTCTAGGGTTTGGGTGGCCTCGAGAGTTGGTCGCCCGGTATATCGAGAGGGGGGTGAACATTTTACCTTAGTAACTTAGAAAAAAATGTTATCGGGGAGGGGGTATATCGACCCCCCCTCCCCCCTCATGTCGAAGTTATCGGGGAGGAGGTATATCGACAACGACATACATTCCGGATAACATATACACACATATACACACATATACATGAACATATATACATATACATGAAAAAACATATACATGACTTTTTACATGAACATATACACACATATACATGAACATATATACATATACATGAAAAAAACATATACATGACTTTTTACATGAACATATACACACATATACATGAACATATACATATACATGAAAAAAACATATACATGGCCAGAAAGGGGGGGGCTCACTGGGGTGGGCGGCGATGGCTGGAGGCCGGCGACGAGGACGGCGGGCTCGGGGCGGCATGCGGTGACGGGGACGAGGACGGCGGGCGCTTGGTGTCGTGGTTTTAACACGGCAGATGTCCGAAGAGTTAAGTTCGAGGCCATCGCCATGGTAGTGCACTCAAAGGGGTTGATCGGGACGAAGGACACGAGTTTACCCAGGTTCGGCCCTCAAGTAGAGGTAAAAGCCTACGTCCTCCTTGTGTTGTATTGATTGGAGTATCGATTACAAGGGAGCGGATTGCTTGACCTAGTTCTCGATTGCTTAGTTTCCTGTCTAATCCGCCCCAGGGACTCGCCTTTATATAGGAGGTCAAGGCCCTGGGTTACACGAGTCATAAACCATCTTACACAACGTAGTCTATTCTGTCTCTAAGCCGCCTTGCCGTCTTGGGCAAACCGTCTCCGGGCGGCTTAACCGCCCGGGTCTTCTTACCATCTTCTGTCTCTTGGGCCTCCGCTTTAGCCCATTAGGTAAGCCGCCACGCAGCCTGGCCTTCATCTTCCGGCCCATCTACCTAGGTCTTGAGCCATGAGCCGCCAGGTATGACCCGGCCTCCCCTGGGCGGGTCTTGCCACGGAGTTATATCCCCAACATTTGGCCCCAGGTTGATTTGAGCCAGCTCATGTCAATCTTCAATTCCCTTGGCGGCGAGTCTTCATATTCTGTCATCTGAAAAGACAACTTTTAGCCCGCCATGATGTCATATTGAATATCCTGAAAAGATTCCATGACGTGTGTAACGGATCTTTTTATTGAGAGGCCATCCCGAAAATCGAGGCGCCGCGTTCGGTCAGTCATCACTGTGCCTCCCCAATTTTCGCGCGCACTGTTGCCCTTCCAACTTATAAATAGGGACACGTGCGCCCCTTTTTCCTTTCTCCGCCTCCTCTACTGTTGCTGTCGTCTTCTCCCTTCGAGCAACTGCGCCTCCAGAGCTCCGCCTCCGTCAACCGGACCTCGCCGTCGCCCCCATCGCCGGCTGCTGCATCGACCTGATCGGGACCAGAATCTTCGCCTGCGCGCCCTCATCCACAAGGTACTTCCTTCAGCCCTTGTCGAATCTGCATCTATCCCCATTAGGGTTTCCGAGTTCGTCAGTGTTCTTGCGTTCATCGATGTTCATCCGCGCCCGTAGCACTGATCCTCTAGCATCACTTTGTGTCCCGTAATGCTGTCTGTTCGCCGCGGTGGTACTTGTAATGCCAATGTTTACTTGTTTTTGAATCTGTGTAGCAATCTCCACCGCGTGCCAACCTTCTGTTCTTCCACTGCTTTTTTGGGTCATGAATACATTTTATTTCCCTTGCCCGTAGATCTTGCAACTGATACAACAACATGCAAAACTTGTTTTTCTGTACTTAGCCAAATTTTCCAGTGTCGCCTTGTCCATCTAACCCGCCATTATGTTTGGCGTCTCTTGATCAACATGCTTTGGTAGCTTAACTTTTCACCATTATACTGATCCCAACTGTCTTATCCGTTTAATGTTTTTCTAACCCGCCGCACTTCGTGCCTTTGCAGCCTAACCCGCCATTATGTCAAGGGCACCATCATCCTGTGATTGGGTCTGCTCCGGTGTTACTGAAGAACTTCTGCTTGATTTTGTTGAGTCGGGAATGCTGCCGGCTAAAGATGTTATACACTGGCGGGTTCCAGGGCCAGAGAAGAGGCCTGAGCCGAAGGAGGGGGAGGTTATCATATTTACTGATCATATCCTCCGCGGGTTCAGCCCTCCCGGGTCAAAATTCTTTCGGGACGTTCTTCACTTCTTCAAACTTCATCCTCAAGACATAGGCCCAAATTCAGTCACCAACATTTGCCAGTTCCAAGTCTTGAGTGAAGTCTATCTGCAGGAAGAGCCGTCTGTTGACCTCTTCCATGACTATCATTATGCCAACCGCCAAACTGAAATGGCAGCCGGGCCAAGTTTAGAGCTTGGGGGCATTACAATTCAGAGACGGAGAGATTTGCCATACCCAATAGCTACCCTGCCAAGTCATCCCAAAGACTGGAATAAGACCTGGTTTTATTGTAAAGACACTTCTCCGGAGGGAGAAAATCCATTGCCGGGTTATCGCCCTACCCGGCTTCCCAATTCTGGAGACCTCCCAAGCCGGATGTCAGCCGCAGAGCGAGCAAAATATGCTCCAACTTTTGCAAAGATCAGAGCCTTAATGGCTAACGGCTTGACAGGCATCGATCTAACCCGCTGCTGGGTCAGCTGGAAGATTCTGCCACTGAGCCGGCGTGACCGGCCTATGCACGAATACACGGGTGAGCCCAACGACCCCCTCTGCTTCAATGCCACCCCTTTGACCGATGAAGATATCAATGCCACCGTCAAAGGACTTCTAGGTGAAAAGCAATCGGTTTGCAACAAAATCGGGCTTAAACCCTTTTCTGCCAAGAATCCTGCTCCAGACGTAAGACTCTTTTCCCTCAACTGGTCACATTTGTCTTAACACTTTCTAACCTTTGCCGGCTGCTTATGTATAGGCCGACTCCCCTTTTTGGAAAAAGAAGTATAGCCCGCCAACGAGGAAGCCAAAGGTGAAAACCCCTGCTCAGAAGAAGAAGAAAGCCGCCACTCCAGAGCCGCTTGAATCTTATGACTCGGAGGTAGAACTTGACTCCCTTGGCCGTCTCTTTATGCAACTTATTGACAATAATTACTCACAGGACGAAACGGAGGCGAGCCACGCAAATGCCCCTGAGGTAATTGACATTTCTGACTCAGAGATCTTTCCACAAAACAGAGTACGGCGGGTCGTCCGGAAAGTCCCCTTCTCTCATCCTCTTGCTCATTTAGACCCCAATTTTCTTTTGAAAAAGCAACAGCACACCTCCATATGTCAGACCCGGAGCTCCGGCTCTGAAGATCTCGTGGCCGGATTATCACATGCTCCGGCTCAACGGAAACGCCCAGCTGAGGTATTCTTTAACTGAAACATAACTTTAATCAACCTTGCATTGTAACCTTACTCTGCTTTGTATTGCCTTAACTGCCTTCAGGACTCTCCTCCTTCCTCTGACGACTCGACTGCCTCCAAGTTGCCTCCAATGAAGATCAACCCGGAGTGCGTATTTTTACTTTTTGCACCAAATGCTTTAACCCTCTTGACCTCTATGTAACCTTCGTCTGCGCCTTCCAGGGCCCAAGCGAAACGAAGGAAGACTGGCGGGTCTACCGCCGCCCCTTCTGCCCAGGAGCCAGCATTTGCTAAGCCGGCCTCCCCTTTGACTCATGCTGAGCCCAGTGATACTATGAAGGATGCACCTAACGAGACTCACCAGCCATCTGAGCCGGCGGGTCATGACACGGCCACTGAAAGCCCTGCAAGGGATGACCCTAAACCGGCCAGCCCTTCAACAGCTGTTGAAGACATGGTCCCTCCAGAAGTTGTCATTACTAGGACGGGTCATCGAACCCCTGAACCTCATGTGCTGACAAGGCATACTAGCCAGGCTAAAACTTCTTCACCTGAGAAGTTTGAATTTGAACTCCCATCATTGGAGAAGCTGACTGCTGATGAGCTCCATGCTGGTTACTTGAACCGCCTGACGACGAGCCGGAACTTGGAGCTCAAGCTTGTTAATCTGATGAAGAAAAAATATGAGGTAAGCCCTTTGCCTTCCTTTCCTTACACCCTTATATAGCCGCCAAGAGCTGGTTTAGTATTGCAGATAGTAGACCGGGTCTTCCAATCTATATCATATTCCAAGTAGCTTGACATGTAGCCGCCAAGTATCGGGTTAGTATAAATAGTAAGCCGATACTCAATTTGTAGAGTGTGATCAATGGTAGCCCCCAAATCCGGGTTAACATAAAATGATGAACCGGAATTTCACTAGAAACTTTGAAAATGCTGATTGTAGCCCCCAAGTGTCGGCTGATCTTCATGAAGATGAGCCGGGACTGTGTTGCAGATCTGTAGAGCGTCGATTGTAGCCCCCAAGTGCCGGCTTATCGTTGCAGAGATGAGCCGGAACTTTAAGGAAAGACTTGAAGAGCAAACAGACATTAGCCCCCAAGTGTCAAGTATATTGCTTGCAATCTGCTTGAGACTTGTAGCATAACTGTGTCATCAATTATCCTCCAATAACTCAGCCTGGCGACTTAACCCTGTTTTGTACTTGTATGATACAGGATAACTTAGAGGCGGCTGAGTCTGAACTGACCAGCCTAAGAGGAAATCTTGCTTCACAACAAACCGCTCGGTACGAGGCGGAAAATAAGTGGCGGATTGCCATAGAAGAACTTGAGAAGATGCAAGTTGAGTTTTCTCTTTTAGGAAGACTGCCGAAACTGAACAAGCCGCCCTGACCGAACGCGCAGACGATGCGGAAGGGCAGCTAAAGCTTGTGTCGGAAGAATTGCAAACTCTGAAACGCCACATATCCAGGATGACTTCTGCTATCTTTGGTAAGCACGTAATACGTAATGACTTTCCTTTCCATACTAAATAACCTTACTGGCGGCTTACACCACCAAACCCTTCCTTGCAGGCGAAAGGAGCCGCCAATTTTCATCCGACAGCTTGTTGATATTAAAGGCAGTGTACTCTTTGGCGGAGCAACTGTATTGCAGGACCCTTTGCACTATAAAAGCGATGTTAACTGAGCAGAGCATCCCCAAGCATATGAAGGGAGCCATAGAACTACTTTCAACTCTGCCAAAGCAAATTGGAGAGCTCAAAAAATCAGCCGCCCGTCAGGGAGCCATGGCCGCGCTAAGCCGGTGCCTAGCCTTTGCTCCGGAGCTGTCTGCTGATGAAATGATGGACGGGTTTCCATCAAGAAAAGGTGACGGCTCAGAGTTCACAGAAGTTGACTATGCCAAGTGTAGAAAAGCCTCCAGGGTGCTTGCATCAACATTGGCGGATGAACTTGATCTGTCAACATACCAGGCGGCTTACAGCGAGCCCAGCAAGAGAGTGCGCGGTCTGACTTTTGAAACCAGAGACTTGACTCCAGCTCGTCGTAAGCACCTCTTCGCCCCTGAGATTGACCCGCCTCCTCTATTTGAAGAGGCTCAGTTTGTAGCTCTAACAAACTGCAACTGGGATTTGGACAATCTTCAGATAGAGGAGGTCGAAGACCCGGCGCAGGATGACCCGCCATCAAGCTAATTACTGTAAATTTGATAACTTGGCCGCCTGAGCCGCCAAACTGAGTTGTACAAAACTTGTCTGTTGGTTTTTGGGCTCTCGTGGAGAGCTTTGTAATAGGTGTAGCAAAAACTCTGTCTGAGCCATGCCATCGTGCACGTGTAAATCTTTTGCCTCACTTAATATATGCCTTGTTTGTCTTTGTCCGGCTTATGATACCGGTTTGCACGGAGGCTCATCTTAAAAAACTTATAAGCCGGTTCTTCTGCGTGGACTCACTGCTTGAACTCTTAACAGTACAAGGTCTCGAACGAGATTGACCGTTAACTCTTTAGACGGCGAAGGGTCTCTGGACGAGATTAACTGATTATAGCGTAGCGAACCAGAAAGAGACTCAGCAGGGTATGAGCACCCATAGAGCCCATAACCTACTTCTCACGTGACGTAAATCCATCGTTTGAATCTCAAGGGTACGACGGGCCACTTGGCGGAGAGTACGCAGCAGATGGGAGGGTTTGCCTCGCCGCTGTAAGAGGCCCTTGCAGGGGGTAAGTTTTAGAACTCGCATCACCCCTGGTAAAGCGGCAGCTACTTACAGGCAGGTATAACCCGGCCTTGCAAATGAGAGAGTTAGCCTCGCCGCTGTAAGAGGCCCTTGTAGGGGGTATGTTTTAGAACTCGCTGCACCCCTGGCAAAGCGGCAGCTACTTACAGGCAGGTATAACCCGGCCTTACAGATCGGAAAAGGGGGTAAGTTCACAACTCGCTGCACCCCTAGTGATCTTTTGTTGACGGAGTCAACGGTTGGGTCCACGACCCGCCTTACAATGGCTAAAAAGCTTGATTGAGAGGGTTGAAGCTTGACCCGGCAGGTTGAAAGCCCCCAAACGACCTTGTTGATGATATCAACTGACCCATCATCTTGTAAGCCGCCATCTTGTAAGCCGCCGGTTGATGGTGCTATCTTGGCTGAAGAGCCTGATCAAGAGGGTGAAGCTTAACCCGGCGGGTTAGAAGCCCCCAAGTGACCTTGTAATTTCGACTGAAGAGCCTGACCAAGAGGGTTAAAGCTTAACCCGGTAGGTTAAAGCACCCAAATGATCGTATGATTGTATTCATCTTTGAGCAATGTGAGATACGTAAAACGGCAGAGGCCCCGGCTTGTAGGGATGCCAACTTTATTATATATATATATGTGATATATACAATGATGATATACACTGGGGGGAGTCAATGACTCTAAGTATAGTAAGGCCGTAGATGAGCGATGTTCCACGGCCGGTAGGTCTCCTGCCCAGAAGTGCGTGACTCGTCCCGGACGTCGATGAGATAGTATGACCCATTGTTGAGGTTTCTGCTAACCACAAAAGGCACTTCCCAGGGAGGAGACAACTTGTGCGCGTCCGTCTGATCTTGAATCAGGTGCAACACTAAGTCGCCTTCTTGAAAAAACGTCCGAGTCTTAACCCGGCGGCTGTGATAGCGACGCAGGTCTTGTTGATAAATTGCCGATCGAGCCGCCGCTAGATCACGCTCTTCATCCAAAGCATCCAACGCGTCCTGACGCGCCGTCTCATTATCTGCCTCAACGTAAGCCGCCACCCGTGGCGAGTCATGACGTATGTCGCTTGGTAATACGGCTTCTGCGCCGTAAACCATGAAGAAAGGCATATAGCCTGTTGACCTGTTGGGAGTTGTATTGAAGCTCCATAGAACGGATGGTAACTCCTCAACCCAACAACCCGGCGTTCTCTGTAGAGGAACCATAAGCCGGGGCTTGATACCTCTCAGGATCTCCAGGTTAGCATGCTCCGCCTGACCATTGGACTGTGGATGAGCCACAGCAGAAACGTCAAGCCGGATGTGTTCACTTTCATAGAAAGCCTGCATAGCCCCCTTGGATAGGTTTGTGCCATTATCTGTGATGATACTGTGGGGGTAACCAAAGCGGTAGATCAATTTTTTGACAAACTGAACCGCCGTAGCCGCGTCACACTTGCTGACCGGCTCAGCCTCTACCCACTTGGTAAACTTATCCACCGCCACCAAAAGGTGGGTCTTCTTATCTTTGGATCTCTTGAAGGGTCCGACCATATCAAGCCCCCAAACCGCGAACGGCCAGGTAATTGGGATCATGCGCAATTCCTGAGCCGGCACGTGAGCACGTCGCCCGAACTTCTGACAGCCATCACACTTGAGAACCAAGTTTTCTGCGTCCTTATGAGCCGTCAGCCAGAAGAAACCATGTCGAAAAGCCTTGGCCACCAGAGATTTTGAGCCGGCATGATGACCACAATCTCCGACGTGGATTTCATTCAGGATCTCCTTTCCTTCCTCAGGTGAAACACAACGTTGAAAAACGCCGGTAACGCTGCGCTTGTGCAGCTCGCCGTTGATTATCGTCATGGACTTAGATCGTCTGATGATTCGCCTTGCCAAGGTCTCGTCCTCCGGCAACTCGCCGCGAGTTAGATACGCCATGTAAGGTAACGTCCCTCCGGGTCAGGTATAGCCAGATCCTCCTCCGAAGGTAGCTTAACCGACGGGTGATATAACACGTCCAAGAATACGTTAGGCGGCACCGGCTTACGCTGAGAGCCGAGTCTTGACAATGCATCAGCCGCCTCGTTCTTGCGACGATCAATATGATCCACCTGATAACCTTTGAAATGACCTGCAATGATGTCCACCGCCTGATGATAAGCCGCCATCCGTGGGTCTTTGGAATCCCACGTGCCTGAAACTTGCTGAGCCACAAGGTCTGAGTCGCCGAGGCATCTAACCCGGCTTAGGTTCATCTCCTTAGCCACCCGGAGGCCATGAAGTAAAGCCTCGTACTCAGCTGCATTGTTAGTACAAGGAAACATCAGCCTTAGCACATAACAAAACTTATCACCTTTAGGGGAAGTTAGGACAACTCCAGCCCCCGAGCCTTCCAGCTGTCTAGACCCGTCGAAGTGAATCGTCCAGTAAGTGTTGTCCGGCTTCTCCTCTGGCGACTGACACTCTGTCCAGTCATTTATAAAGTCCACCAAGGCTTGAGACTTAACAGCCGTGCGAGGCACATACTTTAGATTAAGAGGTCCAAGCTCCAATGCCCACTTAGCAATCCGGCCAGTGGCTTCTCTGTTTTGAATTATGTCTCCCAACGGGGCAGAGCTAACCACTGTGATCGGGTGTCCCAGGAAATAGTGCTTCAGCTTACGGTTCGCCATGAACACCCCATATATTAGCTTCTGCCAATGTGGATACCGTTGCTTAGACTCAATCAAGACTTCGCTGACATAATAAACCGGCCTTTGAACCGGATACTCCTTTCCTGCCTCCTTGCGTTCTACAACAATCGCAGCGCTGACTGCTCTGTTGTTAGCCGCCATATAGAGGAGTAAAGGTTCCTTCTCAGCCGGAGCAGCCAAGACTAGCGGCTCAGTTAATTGCTTCTTGAGCGCCTCAAACGCTTCACCCGCCACCTTGCTCCAGACGAAATCGTCTGTTTTCTTCATCATCTGATATAAAGGGATTGCCATCTCGCCCAGGCGGCTTATGAATCGGCTTAACGCAGCGATCCGACCCGCCAGGCGCTGAACGTCGTTTACGCACGCCGGCTCAGACAAAGAAGTGATCGCTTTTATCTTGTCCGGGTTAGCTTCAATTCCACGCTCAGGGACCAGAATCCCCAAAAGCTTGCCTGCAGGAACTCCAAAAACACACTTGGTCAGGTTAAGCATCATCTTGTAAACCCGTAAGTTATCGAAAGTCTCCTTCAGGTCGTCCAGTAGAGTTTCCTTCTTCCTTGACTTGATCACAATATCATCTACATACGCATGAACATTACTACCAATTTGACTGTGAAGACAGTTCTGCACACAACGCTGATAAGTCGCCTGGGCACTCTTGAGCCCAAAAGGCATGGACACATAGTAGAAAGCACCAAATGGCGTGATGAAAGCCGTCTTCTCTTGGTCTTTGACTGCCATCTTGATCTGGTGATAACTTGAATAAGCGTCCAGGAAGCATAAACTCTCACAACCCGCCGTTGCATCAATAATCTGGTCGATACGGGGGAGAGCAAACGGGTCAACCGGACAGGCTTTGTTAAGGTCCGTGTAATCCACACACATACGCCAAGTGCCGTTCTTCTTAAGCACTAGCACCAGGTTAGCTAACCACTCCGGGTGAAAGACCTCCACGATAAACCCTGCCGCTAAGAGCCGGGCCACCTCTTCTCCAATAGCCTTGCACCGCTCTTCATTGAAACGACGAAGGAATTGCTTGATCGGCTTGAACTTAGGATCCACATTAAGGTGGTGCTCAGCAAATTCTCTCGGCACACCCGGCATGTCAGACGGCTTCCATGCAAAGATGTCCCGATTCTCACGGATGAATTTGATGAGCGCGCTTTCCTATGCGGGGTCCATGTTAGCCCCAATAGTGAACTGCTGAGATGAGTCGCCCTCGGTGAAATCCACCTGTTTGGTATCATCCGCCGCAAACTTGAGAGGCGGCTCTGATTCCGTAGTAGGCTTCTTCAATGGAGACATATCCTCCAGGTCGACATTCTCTTTGTAAAACTTGAGCTCTGCCTCTGCACAACTTGACTCTGCGTAAGCTGCATCACCTTCCTCGCACTCAAGAGCCGTCTTCCGATCACCATGCACGGTAATCGTTCCTCTTAACCCGGGCATCTTGAGCTGCAAGTAGACATAACAAGGCCTAGCCATGAACTTGGCATAAGCCGGCCGTCCAAATAAAGCATGATATGGACTTTTAATTTTGACCACCTCAAACCACAAGGACTCCACCCTGTAGTTGTATTCATCACCAAAAGCTACCTCCAAAGAAATCTTGCCCACTGGATAAGCCGACTTGCCAGGCACCACACCATGAAACACTGTGGAAGACGGCTTAAGATCCTTGTCGAGCAAACCCATCCGGCTGAAAGTGTCATAATACAGGATGTTGATGCTGCTGCCACCATCCATAAGCACCTTAGTGAACACGTATCCACCTACTTCGGGGGCAACCACCAAAGCTAGTTGCCCCGGGTTCTCAACCCGCGACGGGTGATCCGCCCTGCTCCAAGTGATGTCATACTCAGACCACTTCAAATACTGCGTGAGAGCCGGCATGACCGCATTAACCGCCCGCTTGCGCACCTTCCGGTCTCGCTTGTCAAGGCTGGTTGTGAAAACATGATATTGACCCCCGCTAAGCTGCTTCGGGTTGCTCTGGAAACCCGACTGGTTATGCTGCTGCTGGCCACCGCCTCCAGACTGTTGATGATGACCTCCTTGATTGCCTTCACCCTGGTAACCGGACCCTGAACTGTCGGGACCAAAGCCGGCTCCTGACCCGCCTGGCCCTGAGCCGCCGGACGGACCATTGTCGTTGTTATGATGTTGTTGAAGGCTGTAGTCTCGAAACTGCCGCATAATGCTGCAATTCCTCCATGTATGGCCTGCCGGGTTGTCAGGCTGACTATGCTCCGGACAAGGTTTATTGAGCATCGCTTCTAGGTTGAAAGGAGCTTTACCCTTGTTAAAGTGCTGCCTGAAGTTCCCATTGCCCTTAGCACGGTTGTTTCCGGCGCTGGTGTTCGCCACCAGCTCTGACCCGCCGTCCGGGTGTTTCCGCTTGCCAGAATTGCCGTTTCCAGCCGCGTTCTGCTGCTGACCCTTTCCATTGTTACTCTTCTTCCCCTGACCTAATTTTTCATCATCAGAGCCCGGGTCTTTCGTGTTGTCAGAGTCTGCATACTTGGTAAGAGCCGCCATGAGCTCCCCCATGTCTTGACATGAGCGCTTGAGCCGGCCAAGCTTCTGCTTCAAAGGTGTAAAGTGACAATTCTTCTCCAGAATCAAAACCGCTTGAGCCGCCGTAATCTGTTCGGAAGAGTGGATGATGGTTGAGACCCGCCGGACCCAAGGATGAGCCGACTCATCCGCCTGTTGTACACAATGATCCAAATCCACGATCGTCATGGGCTGCTTGCACGCCCCTTTGAAATTTTTGATAAATTTCGCCTTCAACTCGGCCCAGGAAGTAATGGTATTGGGTGGTAATCCCTTCAACCACGTGCGAGCCAGCCCTTCCAGCATCATGATGAAGTACTTGGCACATACTGCATCACTAACATCCAACATTTCCATGGCCAGTTCATAGCTTTCGACCCAAGCCTCTGGAGGTACGTCAGCTGTGTAATTGGGCGCCTTGCGAGGGCCCTTGAAATCCTTCGGCAGGCGCTCATTCCGCAAAGCCGGCGCTAAGCATGGCACCCCCATAGCCCTGGAAGTTAACCCCGCTCCGACTGAGACGGAGGGTGCGACTGTGGGTTCCTGATAAGCCGCCGCTGCCGCCAGAGCCGCCGCCTCTCGCTGTGCTCTCGCTCGATCCACCAGTGCCTGAGCATCTAGAGCCGCCCGATCGGTTCGCGGCGGGTTCCGATGTCGTTCACTGCTAGAAACCGCCGGCTGTAGCTGCGACTGGGGACGGGGGTTGAGTGCACGCGACTCCGGTTGTAAGTATACTTCTCCTGCTGGGCCACCGCCGTCTGCAGGTATCCAACAGCATTCCGCACCTCTTCCGCGAAAGGTGACTCGTCTGGGATGGGGATAGCAGCAAGCCGGGTTGCCGCTACCACCATGTTCTCTGCCGGATTAGAATAATGACCCGGTGGTGTAGGGAAGGAGGTTGGCATAACCTGGTTCCGCCGGGGCGGGTTAATCTGCTGATGCTGAACCGCCGCCCGGCTTCCAGGCACTTCCGTCATCCGGGTTACGGCCAAAGGCACGTTCTGTCCCGTTCCTGGCGTGTTGAAAAGGTTTCTTGCTTCATACTGATCCGGCAAGCGGGATTGATGCCTCATCCGCTGAACCGCCGCTGCTGACTGCTGTTCCAGCTCAAGACGGAAAGCGTCCGCCCTAAGGCGCTCCGCCTCAGCATCCATCTGAGCTTTCAGCGCATTGATCTCCTGCTGGACTTCGGTCATCTGGTTCTTCAACCTTGCGATCTCCGTGTTACGGGCCGCTTGGTTTTCAGCCGTGACCTCAGTTGCCATCAGGGTTGTAAGCTCGTTCATCAGATCCAGAAGAACTTGAGCCGGCAGCGTGCCAGCCCCAGACCCGGTCGCACCGGCGGCTGAACTGCCCGGAGCTGCCGCTGAACCGGCCATAAAGACGGCAGCGCGGTTCGGCGGCTCATACTCCTCCGGCTCATGGAACTCCGACTCGGGGTAAGGCTCGACGTAGCCCCCGAGCCCGCCATTATGGAGCTAGTAGATTGATTCCGTCTCTCCGCTCGAGGATCCATCCTCGGAGCAGATGAGATTTTCCTCCTGCGACAAAGATCCCTCGAGATCCATGCCCTGAGTGAAGCCGACGAAGACATGCTTCCGGCCCGGTTTAGCACGGGCGGGTTGCACGTGTCGGGGGGGTTGCTTGCGCCGAGCCGGCTCGACGATGTCGGTGCAGGTGTCCTGCCCGGGTTCGGATCCGCCGATTTTGCCGATGAAGACGTGAATCCCGCCGAAGGGGACCCGGAAACCATACTCAATGGAGTCAGCCTCGGGGCCCCAACTGGCGTCGTCGATGTAGAGCCGGCCGCGGCGACTTTTGGTCATCCTGCCAACCGCGTATCCCTCGATCCCTAGGAGAGAGCCCTTTGAGAACTTAACACCACCGAGCGCTAGCCCCACGGTGGGCGCCAACCGTCGTGGTTTTAAGACGGCAGATGTCCGAAGACTTAAGTTCGAGGCCATCGCCATGGTAGTGCACTCAAAGGGGTTGATCGGGACGAAGGACACGAGTTTACCCAGGTTCGGCCCCTCAAGTAGAGGTAAAAGCCTACGTCCTGCTTGTGTTGTATTGATTGGAGTATCGATTACAAGGGAGCGGATTGCTTGACCTAGTTCTCGATTGCTTAGTTTCCTGTCTAATCCGCCCCAGGGACTCGCCTTTATACAGGAGGTCAAGGCCCTGGGTTACACGAGTCATAAACCGTCTTACACAACGTAGTCTATTCTGTCTCTAAGCCGCCTTGCCGTCTTGGGCAAACCGTCTCCGGGCGGCTTAACCGCCCGGGTCTTCTTACCATCATCTGTCTCTTGGGCCTCCGCCTTAGCCCATTAGGTAAGCCGCCACGCAGCCTGGCCTTCATCTTCCGGCCCATCTACCCAGGTCTTGAGCCATGAGCCGCCAGGTATGACCCAGCCTCCCCTGGGCGGGTCTTGCCACGGAGTTATATCCCCAACACTCGGGGAGGCGACGACGACGAGGGCGGCGGGCTCGGGGAGGCGACGACGCGGCGATGGGGAGGCAACGGCGACGACTGGGACGGCAGGCTCGGGGAGGCGACGATGACGAGGACGATGGGCTCGGCGACGGCGACGATGCGGCGACGTCGGGGAGGCGGCGGCGACGACAGGGACGGCGGGCTCGGGGAGGCGACGACGACGAGGACGGCGGGCTCGGCGACGGCGATGACGCGGGGATGGGGAGGCGACGGCGACGACGGGGAGGCGACGACGCGGCGACGGGGGGGGGGGGGGGGGGGCGGCGGCGACGACGGGGACGGCGGAATCGGGGAGGCGGGCTCGGGGCAACTGGTAGATGAAAACCTGAAATTTTCCAAGGGTTTTCTTATATACAAGAAGCATTGGTCCCGGTTGGTGGCACCAACCGGGACCAATGCCCACCTTTAGTCTCGGTTGGTGCCACCAACCGGCACCAAATGTCTCTTTTCAGCAGCCCAAAGGGCGGGAAGCAGAGACCTTTGGTCCCGGTTGGTTCCACCAACCGGGACCAAAGGTAGGCATTGGTCCCGATTGGTGGCACAAACCGGGACCAAAGGTGTGCATTGGTCCCGGTTGGTGCCACCAACCGGGACCAATGGCCTTGCACAGCGGCGTAGTGGTGGGAGTTTAGTCCCACCTCGCTAGTTGAGAGCGCCGAGCACCTGTTTATAAGCCCCGCTGCCTCTTCCCTCTCGAACTCCTCTGAACTGCAGGCCTATGGGCCTAATCTGACACTGCTATGCCTGTGGGCCTGCTGGGCCTTCTGCGGGCCTGAATCCTGGCCCAACTATCTTAGTTTCTAGTCGTATTCAGGCTGTGGTGGCCCAGTAGGTGGCATTTTTTTCTGTTTATTTGTTTTCTTTTTTGCTTTTTTTTCAGTTTTCCAGTGATTCTTTTTGTTGTTAGGTCACAAAATTATAGACTTTCTGTTAGTGCCATTAATTTTCGTATTTGAATAGTTTAAATTTGAATTCTTTTAAATTTGTGTGAATAACTTTCCTATAAAAATAGATTTTGGAGTGATTCTTTTTCCTGCTATTTAATATTATTGTGTTTTATCATTATATTAAATTTGGTAATTTTTAGGTTATTTTCAATGTCCGTTTTAATCAAGAACAGATTTTGTTATTTTAGTTTGCTATTAAAGTTTGTAACTAAAAATTTCTTTATGAAAATTCTTTTTGCCGTTAATGTTTTGAACAGAAAATACTTTGATAATTTTAGTTGCATAAATTTCATATAATTTTAGTTAAAAAAATACTAGAGGTTTATAAAAGCTTTTTAGTTGATTCCTTTTGCTATTAGAGTTTTATAAAAGCACTACAAATGAACTCTAAAAAGCTTGAAAGTTGGCATGGTATCATCGTTTCACCCACATAGCATGTGCTAAAAAGTTGAGAGGGTTACGGCAAAAACTGGATGCACTTCGTGTACAAAACGGGCAATATCTTTCGAAGTATCAGGGTTTTGAACGAAAACTCATCTGTTACAAAGGGATTTCATTTTTTTGAACTTATTTGAACTCCAGACTTTTTGTGTGTTCAAAATGCACCATTCGAAGCCACATCATCAAATTTTAACCCTTTCTGACTTCATTTGTTATTTTTCATGCATTTACTGATTTTTTTTGAGCTAAATGACCCTGAAATTGAAAAGCACTACAAATGAACTCTGAAAAGCTTGAAAGTTGGCATGGTATCATCATTTCACCCACATAGCATGTGCTAAAAAGTTGAGAGGGTTACGGCAAAAACTGGATGCACTTCGTGTACAAAACGGGCAATCTCTTTCGAAGTATCAGGGTTTCGAACGAAAACTCATCTGTTACAAAGGGATTTCATTTTTTTGAACTTATTTGAACTCCAGACTTTTTGTGCGTTCAAAATGCACCATTCGAAGCCACATCATCAAATTTTAACCCTTTCTGACTTCATTTGTTATTTTTCATGCATTTACTGATTTTTTTGAGCTAAATGACCCTGAAATTGAAAAGCACTACAAATGAACTCTGAAAAGCTTGAAAGTTGGCATGGTATCATCATTTCACCCACATAGCATGTGCTAAAAAGTTGAGAGGGTTACGGCAAAAACTGGATGCACTTCGTGTACAAAACGGGCAATCTCTTTCGAAGTATCAGGGTTTCGAACGATAACTCATCTGTTACAAAAGAGATTTCATTTTTTTGAACTTATTTGAACTCCAGACTTTTTGTGTGTTCAAAATGCACCATTCGAAGCCACATCATCAAATTTTAACCCTTTCTGACTTCATTTGTTATTTTTCATGCATTTACTGATTTTTTGAGCTAAATGACCCTGAAATTGAAAAGCACTTCAAATGAACTCTGAAAAGGTTGAAAGTTGGCATGGTATCATCATTTCAACCACATAGCATGTGCTAAAAAGTTGAGATGGTTACGGCAAAAACTGGATGCACTTCGTGTACAAAACGGACAATCTCTTTCGAAGTATCAGGGTTTCGGACGAAAACTCATCTGTTACAAAGGGATTTCATTTTTTTGAACTTATTTGAACTCCATACTTTTCGTGTGTTCAAAATGCACCATTCAAAGCCACATCATCAATTTTCAACCCTTTCTGACTTCATTTGGTATTTTTCATGCATTTACTGATTTTTTTGAGCTAAATGACCCTGAAATTGAAAAGCACTTCAAATGAACTCTGAAAAGGTTGAAAGTTGGCATGGTATCATCATTTCACCCACATAGCATGTGCTAAAAAGTTGAGAGGGTTACGGCAAAAACTGGATGCACTTCGTGTACAAAACGGACAATCTCTTTCGAAGTATCAGGGTTTCGGACGAAAACTCATCTGTTACAAAGGGATTTCATTTTTTTGAACTTATTTGAACTCCATACTTTTTGTGTGTTCAAAATGCACCATTCGAAGCCACATCATCAATTTTCAACCCTTTCTGACTTCATTTGGTATTTTTCATGCATTTACTGATTTTTTTGAGCTAAATGACCCTGAAATTGAAAAGCACTTCAAATGAACTCTGAAAAGGTTGAAAGTTGGCATGGTACCATCATTTCACCCACATAGCATGTGCTAAAAAGTTGAGTGGGTTACAGGAAAAACTGGATGCACTTCGTGTACAAAACGGACAATCTCTTTCGAAGTATCAGGGTTTCGGACGAAAACTCATCTGTTACAAAGGGATTTCATTTTTTTAAACTTATTTGATCTCCATACTTTTTGTGTGTTCAAAATGCACCATTCGAAGCCACATCATCAATTTTTAACCCTTTCTGACTTCATTTGTTATTTTTCATGCATTTACTGATTTTTTGAGCTAAATAACACTGAAATTGAAAAGCACTACAAATGAATTCTGAAAAGGTTGAAAGTTGGCATGGTATCATCATTTCACCCACATAGCATGTGCTAAAAAGTTGAGAGGGTTACGGCAAAAACTGGATGCACTTCGTGTACAAAATGGACAATCTCTTTCGAAGTATCAGGGTTTCGGACGAAAACTCATCTGTTACAAAGGGATTTCATTTTTTTGAACTTATTTGAACTGCATGCTTTTTGTGTGTTCAAAATGCACCATTCAAAGCCACATCATCAATTTTCAACCCTTTCTGACTTCATTTGGTATTTTTCATGCACTTACTGATTTCTGGATCGATCACCTTCTCAGATATTGCATTGAGGAATGCACATAGCTTCACAATGGCTAATCGAACGTTTTTCGGTAGAAGCCCCCTCAATGCAACCGGAAGCAGTTGCGTCATAACGTTCATACATAGTTCTCATTATTGAACAACATATAGCTCTCTAGAGCATCTAATTAAAACATACATTGAAACTATAAAATTTAAATGCAACAACAAATGCGATCATAACCGCAACTAAGGTACCAATTGATCCAACGGCATAATGATACCAAGCCTCAGTATGAATGGCATATTTTCTAATCTTTCTAATCTTCAAGCGCATTGCATCCATCTTGATCTTGTGATCGTCGACGACATCGGCAACATGCAACTCCAACTTCATCTTCTCCTCTGTCAAGTAATTGTTTTCTTTTTCAACCAAATTTAACTTCTCGACAAGAATTTCTATGTCGGTTGGAATTTCCGGTTCACATACCTCCTAGATTAAAAAATCTATGTCACGTTGGTCGGCATAATTGTCATAAATACTAAATAAAACAAATAGTTATAAAAGATAATATATACCACATCCGAATCATAGACCGGACGAGGGCCGACGTGGGCGGATACCATGACCATGGCACTATATAATAACAAACAATAATAAAAGTAAGAAAATTACCCAAGTATCTATCTAAATGATACAAGTAAGAACTTTTTTCTTTTAGAAAGAAGATAAGAAGAAGAGGCTAACCACGATGGTGCCGGCGCCGAGATGGACGCGGGCGATCGACGGCGGTGAGGATGGGGACGGGACAGGACGGACCGCCAAACCTAAACAAATCTTGAGAAAAATGGAGCTTGGACAAGGAGCTTCGAGAGGAGAAAGCTTAAGTATGGCTCGGGCATTTCATCGAACACCTCATGTGCATAGGATGTGAGCTAGAGCACCACAAAGCTCTCCCCTCGCCAGCCAGAAAAACAGAGCAATGTGGAGTGCTCTGCTCGCTCGCGGGGGGTATATATAGGCATCTCATTGGTCCCGGTTCGTGGCTGGAACCGGGACTAAAGGACCCCCTTTGGTCCCGGTTCCAACCACGAACCGGGACCAATGGTTGTGGGCCAGGAGCGAGGCACACTGGTCCCGGTTCGTGTCTGGAACCGGGACCAAAGGGTCCAGACCAACCGGGACCAATGCCACACGAGGCCCGGCCGGCCCCCTGGCCTCACGAACCGGGACCGTTGCCCCCATTGGTCCCGGTTTGTGACTGAACCGGGACTAATGGGCTGGCCCGGCCTGGACCAATGCCCTGTTATGTACTAGTGTTATCCAAACCTCTCTTGTTTATTCGCCTCTATCTATCCTGTCCGGTGTGTCAAGATATCTTAGAAGACTTTCTTTTCCATTCAGATCCTTTAAATATTTCGAGGTTCTCACCTCATCAGTTTTCAATTGTACCGGTGCAATCTCTCTTTCTAATCTTTCAGTCCAATGGTGGTCTCTTTGAGTGGGCTCATAACCCACAGGTTTTCCCCCAGGATCTTACCTGGCTCTTCTAATCTTTTCTGGAGATCTCCTCAAGTTCTTTCAAATATGATGTAAGAATGAATTTCATCAATCATATTCCTTCTCGTAGATCGCGTCTAAATCCTTTCCATCGTTGGCTCAACCTTTCTTTATTCTTTATCCCGGAGTGTCTCAGTAATTCTTGGTGGTGTTTCTCGCCATCATTCTTAGCGTTGAAGACCGAAGGAGTGTTTCTCTAAATCTTTGTCCATTCTTTTGAAGATTCATGGTTTCAGCTTCGTGCGATCCTCTCAATTTCTTCTCGATCATGAGTAATTCTTTCCATATCTATCCGGAGCATTTCAGAGTTATTGTCATTTCTCGATCCTCCGAAGGCCATCATTTCAGAAGATTTCTTCGTTCTCAGCTTTCAGCTTTCGTTCTCCAATTCTTCTCAATTGTCGTCTCTTCGTCCGTATCTCAATTATTCTGGTGTTTCGTTCAAGTCGTCTTCAAGCTTGTTTCATCCCTCTTCAATCTTTTGCAAGAAGAATAAGTAGTATGCATAATCCGTTGCTTGTCATCAATTTAACTTGATGAAGGATAAGCATAACATAATTCTTATTCTAGTTTCATCAAGTGATCTCAATCCTTCTTCCGGAGTTGTTCATGATATCAAATTCTTGGTTCTAAGTTGTTCATCTTTTCCTTTTCCGGAGTTCCATGTTTTCTCAAGCATCTCGTCATGAAGCTTCATCTAATCTTGGAGGTCATGATCTTATTCTTTTCAACCTTCAATTCTTTTCTATCATCCTTTCGTTTCAGAGTTCTTTCCGAAGGTTCTTCATGGTGACTCATCAAGATTTCTTTATTTTTCAAGTGTTCTTCAAGATTTTGTTGGTGGTCCTCAAGTATTCCTATCTTGCATTTCAAAGTGCAATTCTTTCTTCCTTATCTTTTGAGATGGTACTATAGCATTCTTGATTCATGAGGAGTCTCCAAGAGAATTTGTCAAGAATGAGATATGTAAACCCATCTTTTCTTCTCGTAGTTATCTTGGATTGGATTTCACCTAAAGCATTTCCTAAGGATTGTTGCTATCATGGTGTTTAACAATGATCCAAGTTTTCTATGTATCCTCTTGGTGAAAGAAGTTTTCATATCTAGTTGCTCCCAAGCAATCAATTGTTTCCGTCTGTGGCCAGTTGTCACCTCATTATTTTGAGATGTTTTCAATAAGACCATACCAAGTCTTTTCTTTCATTGTTGATTTCCAACAACTCCGTTCAATCTCTTATTGTTAGGATGCTTTTCAAATTCAATGATGGTAGGATTTTGTTGGGGATATAACCCCATAGTAAGACCCGCCCAGGAGGGGCCGGGTCATACCTGGCGGCTCATAGCCCAAGACCCGTAAGGTGGGCCAGAAGATGAAGGCCAGGCCGCGTGGCGGCTTACCAGATGGGCTAAGGCGGAGGCCCGGAGACAGAAGATGGTATGAAGACCCGGGCGGTTAAGCCGCCCGGAGACGGCTTGCCCAAGACGGCAAGGCGGCTCAGAGACAGGATTCACTACGATGTATGAGTCGGTTTAGGATTCATGTAACCCAGGGCCTTGACCTCTTATATAAAGGCAAGACCCTGGGGCGGCTTAGAGAGAAAAATCAACAAGTCGAGAACTAGGTCAAGCGAATCTGCTCCCTTGTAATCGATACTCCAATCAATACAACACAAGCAGGACATAGGCTTTTACCTCTTCTAGAGGGGCCGAACCTGGGTAAACCCGTGTCTCTCGTCTCGATAAACCCCTTTGAGTCCACCACCTTAGCGATGGCCTCGAACCTAAGTCTTCGGACATCTACCGTGACAAACCCACGATAGTTGGCGCCCACCGTGGGGCCAACGCTCGGTGGTGTTGAGTTCTCAAAGGGCTCTCTCCCAGGGATCGAGGGATACGCTGTTGGCAGGATAACCAAGAGTCGCTGCGGCCGGCTCGACATCGACGACGCCGGCTAGGGCCCCGAGGCCGACTCAATTGAGTACGGTTTCCGGGTCCCCTTCGGTGGAATCCACGTCTTCATCGGCAAGATCGGCGAATCTGAACCCGGGCCGGACATCTACACCGACATCGTCGAGCCGGCCCGGCGCGAGCAACCCGCCCGACGCGTGCAACCCGCCCGTGCTGACCCGGGCCGGAGGCATGTCTTCGTTGGCTTCACCCAGGGCATGGAGCTGGAGGGCTCCGTGTCTTGGGAGGAAACTCTCATCTGCTCAGATGATGGATCATCCACCGGAGAGACGGAGTCAATCTATCAGCTTCACAATGGTGGGCTTGGGGGCTACATCGAGCATTACCCCGAGTAAGAATATCATGAGCCGGAGGAGTACGAGTCGCCGAACCGCGCTGCCGTCTTCATGGCGGGTTCAACACCGGCCCCCAGTAGCACAGCCGCCGGTGCAACCGGGTTTGGAGCTGGCAGGCTGCCGGCTCAAGTTCTTCTGGATCTGATGAATGAGCTTACAACCTTGATGGCGACTGAGGTCACTGCGGAAAACCAAGCGGCCCGTAATGCGGAGATCGCGAGGTTGAAGGACCAGATGACCGGAGTCCAACATGAAATCAATGCGCTGAAGGCTCAGATGGATGCTGAGGCGGAGCGCCTTAGAGCGGACGCTTTCCGTTTGGAGTTAGAACAGCAGTCTGCGGCAGCGGTTCAGCGGATGAGGCATCAATCTCGCTTACCAGATCAGTATGAAGCGAGAAATCTTTTCAAGACGCCAGGGACGGGACGGAACATACCTCTGACCGTAAACCGGACGGCGGAAGTACCTGGAAGCCGGACGGTGGTTCAACATCAGCGGCCAGACCCGTGCCGCCAGAACTTGACCCCACCACAACCTTTTCCGACGCCGCCGGGTCATTATTCTAACCCGATGGAGAACATGGTGGCGGCGGCTACCAGGCTTGATACAATCCCCATCCCCGACGAGGCGCCTTTTGCAGAAGAGGTGCGGAACACTATTGGATATCTGCGGACGGCGGTGGCCCAGCAGGAGAAGTATACTTACAGGCGGAGCCGCGTGCATTCAACTCCCATCCCCAGTCGCAGCTACAGTCGGCGTTATGAGTCACCGGCGGTTTTTAGCAGTGAACGGCATCGGAACCCGCCGCGAGCCGATCGGGCGGCTCTGGATGTTCAGGCACTGGTGGATCGAGCGAGAGCACAGCGAGAGGCGGCGGCTCTGGCGGCAGCGGCGGCTCATTAGGAACCCACAGTAGCACCTTCCATTTCAGTTGGAGCGGGGTTAACTTCCAGGGCTGTGGGAGTGCTGTGCTTAGCGCCGGCTCTGCGGAATGAGCGTCTGTCGAAGGATTTCAAGGGTCCTCGCAAGGTGCCAAATTATAATGCTGACCTACCTCCGGAAGCTTGGATCGAAAGGTATGAGCTGGCTATGGAGATGTTAGACGTCAGTGACGCAGTATATGCTAAATATTTCATCATGATGCTAGAAGGGCAGGCTCGCACGTGGTTGAAGGGCTTACCACCCAACACCATTAATTCCTGGGCCGAGTTGAAGGCGAAATTTATCAAAAATTTCAAAGGAACGTGCAAACAGCCCATGACGATCGTGGATTTGGATCATTGTGTGCAACAGGTGGAAGTCGGCTCATCACTGGGTCCGGCGGGTCTCAACCATCATCCACTCTTCAGAACAGATTACGGCGGCTCAAGCGGTTTTGATTCTGGAGAAGAATTGCCACTTTACGCCTTTGAAGCAGAAGCTTGGCCGACTCAAGCGCTCGTGTCAAGACATGGGGGAGCTCATGGCGGCTCTCACCAAATATGCAGACTCTGATAACATGAAGGACCCGGGCTCTGATGATGAAAAATCAGGTCAGGGGAAGAAGAGTAGCAATGGAAAGGGTCAGCAGCAAAACGCGGCCGGAAACAGCAATTCTGGCAAGCGGAAGAACCCGGACGGCGGGTCAGAGCTGGTGGCGAACACCAGCGCTGGAAACAATCGTGCTAAGGGCAACGGGAACTTCAGGCAACCCTTTAACAAGGGCAAAGCTCCTTTCAACTTGGAAGCGATGCTCAACAAACCTTGTCCGGAGCACAGCCGGCCAGACAAGCCGGCAAATCACACTTGGAGGGACTGCAGTATCATGCGACAGTTCCGGGACTACAGCCTTCAACAGCATCATAATAACGATAATGATCTGGCAGGCGGCTCAGGGCCAGGCGGGTCAGGAGCTGGCTTTGGTGCTGGCGGCTCAGGGTCCGGTTACCAGGGTCAAGGCAATCAAGGAGGTCATCATCAACAATCTGGTGGTGGAGGCCAGCAGCAGCATAACTAGTCGGGATACCAGACTAACCCGAAACAGCTTAGTGGGGGTCAGTATCATGTTTTTACAACCAGCCTTGACAAGCGAGACCGAAAGTTGCGCAAGCGGGCGGTTAATGCAGTCATGCCAGCCCTTTCGCAGTATTTGAGGTGGTCTGAGTATGATATAACTTGGAGCCGGGCGGATCACCCGCCGCGTGTTGATAACCCGGGGCAACTAGCTTTGGTAGTTGCCCCCCAAGTTGGAGGATATGTGTTCACCAAAGTGCTTATGGATGGTGGCAGCAGCATCAACATCTTGTATTATGACACTTTTAGCCGGATGGGTCTGCTTGATAAGGATCTTAAACCTTCTTCAACAGTTTTTCACGGTGTGGTGCCTGGCAAGTCGGCTTATCCAGTGGGGAAGATTTCTTTGGAGGTAGCTTTTGGTGATGAGTTCAACTACAGGGTGGAATCGTTGTGGTTTGAGGTGGTCAAGATCAAGAGCCCATATCATGCTCTGTTTGGACGGCCGGCTTACGCCAAATTCATGGCTAGGCCTTGTTATGTTTACTTACAGCTCAAGATGCCCGGGTTGAACGGGACGATTACTGTCGTGGATTTGTCACGGCAGATGTCCTAGTGTAAGGACTTAGTCGTGAGGCCAACGCATCTAACTGGTAGCTTGAGAGGGGTTGAGCGAGACGAGAGACGCGGAGTTTTTACCCAGGTTCGGCCCCTCCGATGGAGGTAAAAGCCTACGTCCTGCTTTGTGTTTATATTGATGATGATGACGATCTCGGTTACAAGGGTGCGGAGTCGCTACCTCTAAACTCAAGACCCTCTAATCTGACTATCTCGGGTGACCTGTCTGTCTGGCCTGTATCGAGACGTCTAAAAACTTGACCCTTTTGGGGTGACCCGCCCCTCCTTATATAAGTTGAAGGGGTGGTTTACATGTAGAGTCTAAGTCGGGTTGAGACTTAACTTACTATGACTTCCCATCGCGGGCTTCTCTTCATGGGCTTCTGAGTCCCGGGCTTCTTATATCTCCCGGGCGGCTTACAATCGGGCTTATCTTCAAGACTCGTCTTTGGGGACTCGTCTCCGGGACTTAACTGTCTGCCAGGTAATACTGTTCACCGGGTTAACACTGTTTGCCGGGTCAACACTGTTTGCCGGGTCAACACTGTTTGTCGGTTTAGAACCGTCTGCCGGCTTAGGATTGTCTGCCGGCTTAGAACTGTCTGTCGGCTTAGGATTATCTGCCGTCTTAGAACTGTCTGCCGGCTTAGGATTGTCTCCGGGTCATACCACGGGGTATATCCCCGACATTAGCCCCCAGGTTAGCTTGAATTTATTCATGGTAACCTCCTGAAATAAGAATATGTAAAGGGACCGGTTCACTCCAAAATACCAGTTGATCAGCTCCTGAAAATTTTGAAACTTTGTCATATCAATATACTGACGCTGGCTCCTTGAAGAAAAAATAATTCTTATTATCAACTGCCTTGACTTGACAAATTTGCTTGGTTCCTCATAACTGAGAATTTGAAGACATATCTTCCTCATATCCATATTACCTGTAGCCCCCAAGTCTTAAGAAGGAAAACGTAGTGATAGCCTTAAGACTTGCTTCATATTACCTGGATTGCTCATCTGAGTCACCAGTCATAAATTGAATGTTCCACATATGTAGCCCCCAAGTACCGGGTTGTCTTGCCTGCAGCAACCTGGCACTTTTGAACTTGGTGTTGAATGTTGAGAAATCTGGGTTGTCATCTGAGTCGCCAGATGTATACTGAGTGTTCTGTACTTCACATGTGTAGCCCACAAGGGTCGGCTCATCAGCATGTGATGGGCCGGGTCTTTAATTTGGACTTTATAATCTTCTTGAACAGCTGAGTACTGTAGCCCCCAAGTACCGGGTCGCATGCCTGCAGCAACTTGGGACTTTAGAAAATTTGATCTGAGCGTTGTAGCCCCCAAGGGCCGGGTCAGTAAGAAGTACTGGGCTGGGACTTAGAAAAATATTGAAAGGCTGGCTCATCTCCTTGAGATAACAGGGTCTTGTTGACGATGTAATGATTTCAAAACCAGCTTGCATTAGCCCCCGAGCGCCGTGGTGCATGCTTGCAGCGACATGGGACTTGCATACTTGATATAAACTATCCTTGAATAATGTAGCCCCCAAGTACCGGGTCGTCTGCCTGCGGCGACTCGAGACTGTGTGAGAATGATATGACTCATCATAATTTGTTGAATGAATCCTTGACCGTGGTTGTAATATAACCCGGAATGAATATCCTAGAATAATTCCTTTGTCTTTGATATGAAATCCCTGCCCGTAGTTGCGGTGCAACCCGACAAATATTTGTCTGAGAAATCCATGACGAAGATCCAGCCATGTTGGCTATTAAAGATCCATTTGTTCTGGCGGCTTATCTTAGGAGACAAGACCTGCAAAAATAAACAAGACAGAATATATTCTGCATTGTTGTAAGGGCGGCTTGAAAAAGCACAACCCAGGGATGTTGAATCCCTTATAACCTTGCTTCTTCTTTCACACCCTTGCTCTGACCCGGCTTGATAAGCCGGCATGATATGTAAGTATGATGCAATATATGATGTAATGTATGTATGATGCAATATATGATGCAATGTATGATGTTCTTGCTTTGCCTTCCTTTGTTATCAAAAACTCATATGATGGTTCTTCCTGGCTGGACTCGATGCTTGAACTCATACCAGTGCAGGGTCTCTAACGAGATCAACTGATAAGAGCGCAACGAACCAGAAAGAGAGACTGTGGGGTGAATACCCCTAAAGCCCATAAGCTACTTCTCACGTGACATAAATCCGTCGTTTGAACCTCCAGGGTATGACAAGCCACTTGGCGGAGAGTATGCAGCAGATGAGAGAGTTTATCCTCGCCGCTGTAAGAGGCCCTTGTAGGGGGTAAGTTTATAACTTGCTGCACCCCTGGCAAAGTGGCAGCTACTTACAGGCAGGTATAACCCGGCCTTGCAAATCGAAAAGGGGGTAAGTTCACAACTCGCTGCACCCCTAGTGATCTTTGTTGACGGAGTCAACGTTTGGGTCCACGACCCGCCTTACGGTGGCTGAAGAGCCTGATCGAGAGGGTTGAAGCTTAACCCGGTGGGTTGAAAGCCCCCAAACGACCTTGTTGATGTAGTCAACGTTTTGGGTCTACGACCCGCCTTACAGTGGCTGAAGAACCTGATCAAGAGGGTTGAAGCTTAACCCGGTGGGTTGAAAGCCCCCAAATGACCTTGTTGAAGTATCAACATTGTGGCAGCATCTTGTGAGCCGCCATCTTGTATGAATAAACAGCAGAAGCCCCCAAGCTAAACGGTGCATCATGGCGGCACATCTTCTTGGGTAACTTTTAATCCTTCCGCCAATAATGTAATAGCCCCCGAGGTCGGGTTAACTTCCTTGCAATGACCCGGGGTTCTCGTTGAAAATGACCAAAATGTGTCTCGCCATGTCTGTAGTCCCCCGAGTCTTAAGACGACTCGAAGAGGCGGCTTGAGAGTCTCCACTGAAGGTTGAGGTCGACCGTGGCGGGTTATAGATGATCCCGTATGAATTGTTTCAATAATCCGGTTGATGGTTCGTCCCGGCTGGTTGTTTGAAGTTAACCAAACTGCAGTGGCGGCGACTTGTGCGCCTGTCCGTTTGGGCGGCTCGTATAGACGAACACTGCACCAATATGCTGATGATCTGACTGCGGACGGTGGCTTGTGCTCGTCAGTTGGGCGGCTCGTACAGGCAAGCACTGCACCGATATGTTGATGTAGATCAGATCGTGGGCGGCGGCTTGCGCGCGCCCGCTGAGCAGTTTGTATGGATAGCTCCGGCGATTTGATGTAGACACGGTGGTCAACTGCGGCGTTGGAAGACAACGTCGGGCGAGTCAGGCTTCAACGTTGTAAGCCGGTGTGGAAGGGCGAGTCGACCGCGAGCGCGGTCCAGGCGAGTTGATGTAGACCGGGCCGTAGGGACAGCGACTTCCACATGTCTGTAGAGCAGCAAGCAGGCGCGGTCCCGGAGAGTCGACGTAGTCTTGGCCGTGGGGGCGGTGGCTTGCGCATGCCCGTTCACCGAACAGCGTGGCCGGACGAACGTCGGTGCAAAACATTGCCAGCTCATGCTCCGTACCCACGGTATAAGCCACCTTTGTCGTGCATATTTGTCCTGAAACAACAAATATCACAAGCCAGAGTAATTGCTCTTAAAGAATTTTATATAAGCTATTAAAATAGAATGAACGGATATCACCTGATGCATCTGAACGACAGATGATCTTTGCACGGACCAGAGATTAACTCGGATGTATGGAGGCCCAGCAGTGGCGTGGAGGCAAGGCCGCGGTGCAGGCCGGAGCCGGCGGAGGGCGCGGTAGCGGTCGACCGCGCGGGGGCGGCGCGTATGACCCAGAGCCGGCCCGGGCCAGGGGCGCGAAGGCGGGGAGCGGCTCGGTGAGGCTCAAAGCAGAGCTAAGGTTTGACGCAGCAGGGTCCCAGCGGCATGTGGTTCGATGAGGGAGGCCGGTGATGGTGACTCGGCGGGAAGCCGGTCGTGGGGCGAGGCCGGTCACGGAGGCAGCAAGCCCGACCGGGCGGCTTGTGGCGTCGGCAGAGCCGTCCATGGAGGCGGAAGGTCGACGTGCGGCGGTTCGGGGCCGCCCACGGTGGAGGCGGCGTGGGGCCGGTGAGGCTGCTTGGTGAGGGCAGCTTGAGGCAGTGGTTGAGACGGTTCACAGGCCCGGTGCAGAGGCAGCCAAGCGAGGCTGGGCCACGGCAGAGGCGAGTGGTGACTCGCAGGCAGAGACGGAGCCGGGGCGGCTCGCAGGGCTAGGCGGCCAGCGGCTCAATGTGGTGGTAGAGCGATGCGGGTCGCGGCAGAGAGGGAAACCGCGGTGGCGCTCGGCAGTCGTGGCAGAGGCGAGGGAAGTCCGCAGCGACCCAGTAGAGGAGCGGTGCGGCCCGGAAGCGAGGGGAAACTGGCCCGGTGCGGCCGTGGCTGCCTCATCGTGGGACAGCGGCTGTGGAGGTGACCCAAAGCCAGCGTGAGGGAGACCAATGAAAATGGTGATTCGACGGCGGAGGCGCGCGGTGGCGGCTCGGATGCCACTCGGATGTGTGGAGATCATCGAAAGCGAAAGTGATTCAGAGCCAGGTTTGAGGCCGCTGCGGCGACTCGAGACAAAACGAGAGCAGCCGGAGCCAGAGGCCGGCCGGACCGGCTCCGCGGTCAGCGAGGCGACGGGGGCGGCCATGCACGATTGGAGGTGAGGCGCACTGGTGATGCGCAGGGTGCTCAGCGACGGCCGGTTTGGAGGCGACTGGTAGAGGCGGCATGGCAGGGCGAGGTCACGGTGGACGAAACGGCGGTTGTCCGGCTCAATGCGGACGGAGGCGACGCGGACCTCGACAGCGGCTCGGGAGGCCGGGTGTTGGGGATATAACCCGTGGTGAGACCCGCCCAGGCAGGGCCGGGTTACACCAGGCGGCTCGTAAGACCAAGGTTTGTAAGGTGGGCTTAAGGACGCAGACAAGGCCACAGGGCGGCTTACCAGATGGGCCGTTGACAGAGGGCCAGAGACAGAAGACATCGTGATGACCCGGGTGGCTAAGCCGCCCGGTGGCGGCTTACCCAAGATGGCATGGCGACTTAGAGACAGAACAGGACACGGTGTGTGAGTCGGTTTGGGACTCGTGTAACCCGGGGCCTTGACCTCCTATATAAAGGTTAGACCCCGGGGCGGCTTAGACAAGAAACCAAGTTATCGAGAACTAGGTCAAGCAATCCGCTCTCTTGTAATCGATACTCGAGTTAATACAACACAAGCAGGACGTAGGCTTTTACCTCTACTTGAGGGGCCGAACCTGGGTAAACTCGTGTCCTTCGTCCCGATCAACCCCTTTGAGTCCACTGCTATGGCTATGGCCTCGAACCTAAGTCTTCGGACATCTGCCGTGACAAAACCACGACAGTTGGCGCCCACCGTGGGGCGAGCGCTCGGTGGTGTTGAGTTCTCAAAGGGCTCTCTACCAGGGATTGAGGGTTACGCGGTTGGCAGGATGACCAAGAGTCGCCGCGGCCGGCTCTACATCGACGACGCCGGCTGGGGCCCCGAGGCTGACTCCATTGAGTACGGTTTCCGGGTCCCCTTCGGCAGGATTCATGTTTTCATCGGCAAGATCGGCGGATCTGAACCCGGGCCGGACGTCTGCACCGACATCGTCGAGCCGGCTCGGCGCAAGCAACCCGCCGGACGCATGCAACCCGCCCGTGCCAAGCCGGGCCGGAAGCATGTCTTCGTCGGCTTCACTCAGGGCATGGATCTAGAAGGATCTATGTCACAGGAGGAAACCCTCATCTGCTCTGAAGATGGATCTTTGAGCGGAGAGACGGAATCAATCTACCAGCTCCATGATGGCGGACTTGGGGGCTACATTGAGCCTTACCCCGAGTCGGATTTCCATGAGCCGGAGGAATACGAGCCGCCGAACCGCGCTGCAGTCTTCATGGCGGGTTCTGCGGCGGCTCATAATAGCACAGCTGCTGAGGTAACCGGATCTGGGGCTGGCAGGCAGCCGGCTCAGGTCCTTCTGGATTTGATGGGTGAGCTTTCAACCCTGATGGCGACTGAGGTCACAGCTGAAAACCAAGCAGCCCGTAACACGGAGATTGCGAGGTTGAGGAATCAGATGACTGAAGTCCAGCAGGAGATCAATGAACTGAAGACCCAGATGGACGCTGAGGCGGAGCTCCTTAGGGCGGATGCTTTCCGTCTTGGGCTGGAGCAGGAATCAGCAGCGGCAGTTCAGCGGATGAGGCATCAATCCCGCTTGCCGGATCAGTATGAAGCAAGGAATCTCTTTAACACGCCAGGAACGGGGCAGGACGTGCCTTTGGCCGTAACCCGGACGGCGGAAGCACCTGGAAGCCGGGCGGCGGTTCAGCATCAGCAGGTTAACCCGCCCCGACGAAACCAGATTGCACCAACTTCTTTTCCTACGCCGCCGGGTCATTATTCTAACCCGGAGGAGAACATGGTATCGGCAGCAACTCGACTGACTGCTATCCCAATCCCCGACGAGTCGCCTTTCACAGAAGAGGTGCGGAACGCGGTTGGATACCTGCGAACGGCAATGGCCCAGCAGGAGAAGTATGCTTACAGCCGGAGTCGTGTGCACTCAACCCCCATCCCCAGTCGCAGCTATAGCCGGCGTTTTGAGTCGCCGGCGGTGTCTAGTAGTGAACGGCGTCGCAACCCGCCACGGGCTGACCGGCCGGCTCTGGATGCGCAGGCGCTGGTGGATCGAGCAAGAGCACAGCGAGAAGCGGCGGCTCTAGCGGCGGCGGCGGCTTATCCGGAACCTACAGCTGCACCTTCTGTCTCAACCGGAGCCGGGTTAACTTCCCGGGCTGTGGGAGTGCCGTGCTTAGCGCCGGCTTTACGGAATGAGCGCCTGCCGAAAGATTTCAAGGGCCCTCGTAAGGTGCCTAATTACACAGCTGACCTACCTCCGGAGGCTTGGATCGAAAGCTATGAGCTTGCCATGGAGATGTTGGATGTTAGTGATGCGGTGTGTGCCAAGTACTTTATCATGATGCTGGAAGGACCGGCTCGCACGTGGTTGAAGGGTTTGCCACCCAATACCATTACTTCCTGGGCCGAGTTGAAGGCGAAATTTATCAAAAATTTCAAAGGGACGTGCAAGCAACCCATGACGATCGTGGATTTGGATCATTGTGTGCAACAGACGGATGAGTCGTCTCATCATTGGGTACGGCGGGTCTCAACCATCATCCACTCTTCAGAACAGATCACGGCGGCTCAAGCGGTTTTGATTCTGGAGAAGAATTGCCACTTTACACCTCTGAAGCAGAAGCTTGGCCGGCTCAAACGTTCGTGTCAAGACATGGGGGAGCTCATGGCGGCTCTCACCAAGTATGCGGACTCTGACAACACGAAAGACCCGGGCTCTGATGATGAAAAAACAGGCCAGGGGAAGAAGGGTAACAATGGAAAGGGTCAGCAGCAGAACGCGGCTGGAAACGGCAACTCCGGCAAGCGGAAACACCCGGACGGCGGGTCAGAGTTGGTGGCGAACACCAACACTGGGAACAACCATGCTAAGGGCAACGGGAACTTCAAGCAGAATTTTAACAAGGGAAAGGCTCCATTTAACTTGGAAGCGATGCTCAATAAACCTTGTCCGGAGCATAGTCGACCTGATAAGCCGGCAGGGCATACGTGGAGGAATTGCCACATTATGCGGCAATTTCGGGATTACAGCCTTCAGCAGCATCACAACAATGGTAATGGACCGTCCGGCGGCTCAGGACCAGGCGGGTCAGGAGCTGGCTTTGGTCCTGGCGGCTCAGGGTCTGGTTACCAGAATCAGGGCAATCAAGGAGGTCATAATCAACAGTCTGGAGGCGGTGGCCAACAGCAACATAACCAGTCAGGTTTTCAGAGTAACCCGAAGCAACTTAGTGGGGGTCAGTATCATGTTTTCACAACTAGCTTTGACAAGCGAGATCAGAAGGTACGCAAGCGGGCGGTTAACGCGGTCATGCCGGCTCTCCCGCAGTATTTGAAGTGGTCTGAGTATGATATCACTTGGAGTAGGGCGGATCACCCGCCACGGGTTGATAACCCAGGGCAACTGGCTTTGGTGGTTGCCCCCCAAGTTGGGGGATACAAGTTCACGAAGGTGCTTATGGATGGTGGTAGCAGCATCAACATCCTGTATTATGATACTTTCAGCCGGATGGGTCTGCTTGACAAGGATCTTAAGCCGTCCTCCACAGTCTTTCATGGTGTGGTGCCTGGCAAGTCGGCTTATCCAGTTGGCAGGATTTCGCTGGAAGTCGCCTTTGGTGATGAATACAATTACAGGGTGGAGTCCCTGTAGTTTGAGGTGGTTAAAATTAAAAGTCCATATCATGCTTTGTTTGGACGGCCGGCTTATGCCAAGTTCATGGCTAGGCCTTGTTATGTCTACTTACAGCTCAAGATGCCCGGGTTAAGAGGAACGATTACTGTACACGGTGATCGAAAGACGGCTCTTGAATGTGAGGAAGGTGATGCGGCTTATGCAGAGTCAAGTTGTGCAGAGGCAGAGCTCAAGTTTTATAAAGAGAATGTTGACCCGGAGGATATGACTCCCTTGAAGAAGCCTACTACGGAATCAGAGCCGCCTCTCAAGTTTGCGGCGGATGATACTAAGCAGGTGGATTTCACAGAGGGCGACTCATCTCAGCAGTTTACTATAGGGGCTAACATGGACCCCGCATAGGAAAGCGCGCTCATCAAATTCATCCGTGAGAATCGGGACATCTTTGCATGGAAGCCGTCTGACATGCCGGGTGTACCGAGAGAGTTTGCTGAGCACCAGCTTAATGTGGATCCTAAGTTCAAGCCGATCAGGCAATTCCTTCGTCGTTTTAATGAAGAGCGGCGCAAAGCTATTGGAGAAGAGGTGGCCCGGCTCTTAGCAGCAGGGTTCATTGTGGAGGTCTTTCACCCGGAGTGGTTAGCTAACCCGGTGCTAGTGCTTAAGAAAAACGGCACTTGGCGTATGTGTGTGGACTACACGGATCTTAACAAAGCCTGTCCAGCTGACCCGTTTGCACTCCCCCGGATTGATCAGATCATTGATGCAACGGCGGGTTGTGAGAGTTTATGCTTCCTGGATGCTTATTCAGGTTATCACCAGATCAAGATGGCAGTCAAAGACCAAGAGAAGACGGCTTTCATCATGCCTTTTGGTGCTTTCTGCTATGTGTCTATGCCTTTCGGGCTCAAGAGTGCCCAGGCGACTTATCAACGTTGTGTGCAGAACTGTCTTCACAGTCAAATTGGGCGCAATGTTCATGCTTATGTGGATGATATAGTGGTCAAGTCAAGGAAGAAGGAAACTTTGCTGGATGACCTGAAGGAGACTTTCGACAACTTGCGGGTTTACAAGATGATGCTCAACCCGGCCAAGTGCGTTTTTGGAGTTCCTGCAGGCAAGCTTTTGGGGTTTCTGGTCTCTGAGCGTGGAATTGAAGCTAACCCGGACAAGATCAAAGCAATTACGTCTTTGTCTGAGCCGGCGTGCATCAACGACGTTCAGCGTCTGGCGGGTCGAATCGCCGCGTTAAGCCGGTTCATAAGCCGCCTGGGCGAGAAGGCAATCCCTTTATATCAAATGATGAAGAAGACGGATGATTTCGTCTGGAGCAAAGCGGCGGGTGAGGCGTTTGAGGCGCTTAAGAAGCAGCTGACTGAGCCGCCCGTCTTGGCTGCTCCGGCTGAGAAAGAACCCTTACTCCTCTATGTGGCGGCTAACAATAGGGCAGTCAGTGCTGCGGTTGTTGTGGAGCGCAAGGAGGCAGGGAAGGAGTATCCGGTTCAACGGCCGGTTTACTACGTCAGTGAAGTTTTGATCGAATCCAAGCAGCGATACCCGCATTGGCAGAAGCTGATCTATGGAGTATTCATGGCAAACCGGAAGTTGAAACACTATTTTCTGGGACACCCGATCACAGTGGTTAGCTCTGCCCCGTTGGGAGATATAATTCAAAACAGAGAAGCCACTGGCCGGATTGCTAAGTGGGCGTTGGAGCTTGGACCTCTTAATCTAAAGTATGTGCCTCGCACGGCGGTTAAGTCTCAAGCTTTGGTGGACTTTATAAACGACTGGACTGAGTGTCAGTCGCCAGAGGAGAAGCCGGACAACACTTATTGGACGATTCACTTCGACGGGTCTAGACAGCTGGAAGGCTCGGGGGCTGGAGTTGTCTTAACTTCCCCCAAAGGTGATAAGTTCTGTTACGTGTTACGGCTGATGTTTCCTTGTACTAACAATGCAGCTGAGTATGAAGCTTTGCTTCACGGCCTCCGGGTTGCTAAGGAGATGAATCTGAGCCGGGTTAGATGCCTGGGCGACTCAGACCTTGTGGCTCAGCAAGTTTCAGGTACGTGGGATTCGAAAGACCCACGCATGGCGGCTTATCGTCAGGCGGTCGACGTCATTGCAGGTCACTTCAAGGGTTATCAGGTGGATCACATTGATCGTCGCAAGAACGAGGCGGCTGACGCATTGTCAAGACTTGGCTCTCAGCGTAAGCCGGTGCCGCCTAATGTTTTCTTGGACGTGTTATATCACCCTTCAGTTAAGTTACCTTCGGAGGAGGATCTGGCTATTCCTGACCCGGAGGGGCAATTGGTGGCGGCTCTGCGTGCTATTCCTGACTGGACATTGCCTTACATGGCGTATCTCACTCGTGGCGAGTTACCTGAGGAGGAGACCTTGGCGAGGCAAATCGTCAGACGATCTAAGTCCATGACAATCATCAATGGCGAGTTACATAAACGCAGCGTCACGGGCGTCTTTCAGCGTTGTGTTTCACCTGAAGAGGGCAAGGAGATTCTTAATGAAATCCACGCCGGAGATTGTGGTCATCATGCCGGCTCAAAATCTCTGGTGGCCAAGGCTTTTAGACATGGTTTCTTCTGGCTGACGGCTCATAAAGACGCAGAAAACTTAGTGCTCAAGTGTGATGGCTGTCAAAAGTTTGGACGACGTGCTCATGTGCCGGCTCAGGAATTGCGCATGATCCCCATTACTTGGCCGTTTGCGGTCTGGGGGCTTGATATGGTCGGGCCCTTCAAGAGATCAAAAGATAAGAAGACCCACCTTTTGGTGGCGGTTGATAAGTTTACAAAGTGGGTGGAGGCTGAGCCGGTCAGCAAATGTGACGCAGCTACGGCGGTTCAGTTTGTCAAGAAGCTGATATACCGTTTTGGTTACCCCCACAGTATAATCACAGATAATGGCACAAACCTGTCCAAGGGGGCTATGCAAGCTTTCTGTGAAGAAGAGCACATCCGGCTTGACGTCTCTGCTGTTGCTCATCCACAGTCCAATGGTCAGGCGGAACGTGCTAACCAGGAAATTTTGAGAGGTATCAAACCCCGGCTTATGGTTCCTTTACAGAGAACGCCGGGTTGCTGGGTTGAGGAGTTACCATCCGTCTTATGGAGCATCAATACAACTCCCAACAGATCCACTGGCTATACGCCTTTCTTCATGGTTTACGGCGCAGAGGCCGTCTTACCAAGTGATATACGTCATGACTCGCCAAGAGTGGCGGCTTATGTTGAGACAGATAATGAGACGGTGCGTCAAGACGCGTTGGATGCTTTGGATGAAGAGCGTGACTTGGCGGCGGCTCGATCGGCGATTTATCAGCAAGACCTGCGCCGCTATCACAGCCGCCGAGTCAAGACCCGGACGTTTCAAGAAGGCGAGTTAGTGTTGCGCCTGATTCAAGATCAGACGGACGCGCACAAGTTGTCTCCTCCATGGGAAGGGCCTTTTGTGGTTAGCAGAAACCTCAACAATGGGTCATATTATCTCATTGACGTACGAGACGAGTCACGCACCTCTGGGCAGGAGACCCTCCGGCCGTGGAATATCGCTCATCTGCGGCCCTACTACACATAAGTCATCGACTTCCCTCGTTGTATAATATCATTGTATATATCATATATATATAATAAAGTTGGCATCCCTGCAAGCCGGGGCCTCTGCCGTTTTCACATCACATTGTCCAAAGATGGCTACAATCATATGATCACTTGGGGGCTTTCAACCCGCCGGGTTAGGCTTCAACCCTCCTGGTCTGGCTTTTCAGCCGGAGTTACAAGGTCATTTGGGGGCTTCTAACCCGTCGGGTTAAGCTTCAACCCTCTTGATCGGCTCCTTAACTACAAATTATCACCTACTGGCGGCTTACAAGACGGCGGCTTATAAGTTGGTGTGCAAGTTGATATTATCAGCAAAAGATTACTAGGAGTGCAGCGAGTCATGAACTCACCTCCTCTAATCTGAGACGGGTTATGCCTGCCTGTATGCAGATGCACTTTGTCAGGGGTGCAGCGAGTTCTAAAAACTTACCCCCTGCAAAGGCCTCTTACAGCGGCGAGGCTAACTCTGTAAGGCCGGGTTATACCTGCCTGTATGTAGATGCGCTTTGTTAGGGGTGCAGCGAGTTCTATAACTTACCCCCTACAAAGGCCTCATGCAGCGGCGAGGTTAACTCTTATATTTATAACTACGGGTTATACCTGCCTGTAAGTAGATGCGCTTTGTCAGGGGTGCAGCGAGTTCTATAACTTACCCCCTACAAAGGCCTCTTACAGCGGCGAGGTTAACTCTCCTATTTGCTGCGTCTCTTTCTGGGTTGCTACGCTCTTGTTAAAGAGTTCAAAGTAGCTAAGATCACCCAGAGGAACCGGCTCATACATTCTGAAAGAGGCAAGGAAAATGAGGTTTTCAAGCCTCCGGGTTAGGCTTCTTAAGCCGCCCTTTATAGCAGTACAGAACATGCTTCTGTATTACCTTATTTTGCCGGGTTTCTATCTATAAGATAAGACGCCGGGCAAATTGGCATCATAAGCCGCTTGAAGAAAAGCAGGAAATATATTATGATTAACCACAGATTCATACGTGCACGATGGCACGGGTCAGACAGTGAAAGAGTTTGCTACAAGCCTATTACAAAGCTCTCTTTGAGAGCCCAACAGGCAAACAGCCAAAAGTTTTATACACATCGGCGGCTCAGGAAGCCGGGTTATCAAATATCAAGTTCAGCTCGACGACGGGTCATCCTGCTCCGGGTCTTCCACTTCTTCGATCTGAAGATTGTCCACGTCCCAGTTGCAGTTTGTTAGCGCTTCAAACTGGGCGTCCTCAAACAGAGGAGACGGATCAATCTCAGAGACGAAAAGGTGCTTACGGCGGGTTGGATTCAGGTTTCTAGCTTCAAAGGTTGGACCGCGAATTCTTTTGGTGGGCTCACTGTAAGCCGCCTGATATACTGCTAAGTCAAGTTCATCCGCCAAGGTGGACGCAAGGACTCGAGAGGCTCTCCTGCAGTGGGCATAATCTGCTTCCGTGAACTCTGAGCCATCATCTTTCTTAGATGGAAACCCATCCATCATCTCTTCAGACGTCAGTTCAGGAGCGAAGGCTAAGCACCGGCTCAGCGCAGCCATGGCACCCTGGCGGGCGGCTGATTTTCTAAGCTCTTTGACTTGTTCTGGCAAAGTTGAAAGCAGCTCTATGACTCCCTTCATAGTCTTGGGAATACTCTGCTGTGTTAGCATGGCCTTGATAGTGCAAAGGGTGCCGCAGTACAGTTGTTCGGCTAACGAATACACTGCCTTCAGCTTCATCAGGTTGTCAGATGACAATTGGCGGCTCCTTTCACCTACAAGGAAGATTGGGTGGTATAAGCCGCCAAGAAATACTATTTAGCATGGACAGGAAAGTCGCTCCGTGCTATATGCTTACCAAAGATAGCAGAAGTCATCCTTGATATATGCTGTTTTAGGGTTTGCAGCTCTGTTGACACAGTGGCAAGTCGCCCTTCAGCATCCTCTGCACGCTTGATCAGGGCGGCTTGATGCGTTTCAGTATTCTTCTTGAAAAGAGCAAAGTTAACTTGCGTCTTTTCAAGGTCTTCGACGGCAACCCGCCATTTGGTTTCCGCCTCTGACCGGGCGGTTTGTTGCACATCAAGATTTTTCTTCAGGCTGGCCATTTCAGACTCAGCCGCTTCCAGAGCATCCTGTGACAATACAAAAGCAGGAAAAGGAGGTTCAATGATCAGGATAAAGTTATCAGTGAGGAAATTATGCTACAAGTCTCAAGCAGATTGCAAGCAATATACTCGACACTTGGGGGCTAATGTCTGTTTGTTCTCTAAGGCTAGTCCCGGCTCATCTTTCAAAAGATAATCCGGCCCTTGGGGGCTACAGATCACGCTCTCAAGTCTTTCAATTAAAGTCCCGGCTCATCTTTCAAATGATAAGCCGGCCCTTGGGGGCTACAGGCGATGCTCAATTCTTTCAATTAAAGTCCCGGCTCATCTTTCAAAAGATAAGCCGGCCCTTGGGGGCTACAGGCGACGCTCAATTCTTTCAATTAAAGTCCCGGCTCATTTTTAAAAAGATAAGCCGGCCCTTGGGGGCTACAATCAGCATTTTCAGTGTCCAATGAGAATCCGGGTCATCATTTCATGATAACCCGGACTTGGGGGCTACAACTGATCAAACGCTATACATCGAGTATCGGCCTACTACTTATACTAACCCGATACTTGGGGGCTACAGCTCAAGTTCTGCTATGTTGCTAAGGAAAGACCCGGTTTATTATTCGAAATATTAATCCGGCTCTTGGCGGCTAGGAAAGGGTATAAGGGACAGGCTGGTAAAAAGTATTACCTCATATTTTTTCTTCATGAGGTTGACAAGCTTCAGCTCCATTTTCCGGCTTGACTCCAGACGGTTCAGAAATCCAGCATGAAGCTCATCAGTGGTAAACTTCTCCAGCACAGTGGGTTCAAAATGAAACTCCTCAATCGAAGCAGTTTCGGCCTTGCCAGAGTGCCTTGATAGTACACGGGGTTCAGGGGTGTGATAACCCGCCCCGGTGATAGCAACGTCTGGAAGGACTGTGTCTTCAGCAGCCATTGAAGGGCTGGGCGGCTTGGGGTCATCCCTCGCAGGGCTTTCGGCGGTCGTGTCATGACCCGCCGGCTCAGGTGGCTGAGGAGTGTCTTTCATAATGTCTGCAGCTGGTGCAGGAGAGGCCGGCTTGGCAAGCACTGGTTCTTTGGCAATTGGGGCGGCAGTAGACCCGCCAGCTTTCCTTCGCTTTGCTTGAGCCCTGGAAGGCGCAGTTGATGGTTATATATATGTCAAAGACATTGAAAACATTCAAGTACAAAGTAATATACGTACTCCGGGTTGATTTTCATCGGAGGCAGCTTTGATGCGGTAGAGTCGCCAGATGAAGGCGGAGAGTCCTGAAGGCATCCAAAGCAATGCAAGACAAAATAAGATTATAATGCAAAGTCGATGACAATTATGTTTCAGTAAAAGGATACCTCAGCTGGCCGTTTTCGTTGAGCCGGGGAATGTGGCAACCCGGCCACGAGGTCTTCAGAGCCGGCGCTCCGGGTTTTACGACGGGAGTTATGCTGTTGCTTTTTCAAAAGGAAATTGGGATCTAAGTGAGCAAGAGGATGAGAGAAGGGGACCTTCCGGACGACCCGCCGTACTCTGTCTTGTGGAAAGATCTCTGAGTCAGAAATATCAATTACCTCAGGCGCGTTGGCGTGGCTTGCTTCTGTCTCGTCCTGAGAGTAATTACTGTCAATAAGTGGTACAAAAGAATGGCCAAGTGAGTTAAATTATACCTCCGAGTCATCACTTTCAGCCGGCTCTGGAGTGGCGGCTTTCTTCTTCTTCTTGGCAGGAGTTTTTGTCTTGGGCTTCCTTACTGGCGCAGTGAACTTCTTCTTCCAGAACGGGGAGTTGGCCTGTGCATGAGCCGCTGACAAAGGTTAGAAAATACAAGGCAAGTATGATCAAGTGAAGGAAAAAGACTTACATCTGGAGCCGGATTCTTGACGTAAAAGGGCTCTAGCCCAACCTTGTTGCAATCTTCCTGGCTCTCACCAAGGAGTCCCTTGACGCCAGTGTTGATGTCTTCATCAGTCAAGGGAGTTGTCTTGAAGCAAAGGGGGTCATTGGGTTCACCCGTATATTCGCACATGAGCCGGTCACGCCGGCTCAACGGCATGATTTTCCAGCTTACCCAGCAACGGGTTAGGTCGACACCTGTCAAGCCGTTTGCCAGTAAAGCCTTGACCTTGGTGTAAGCCGAGGCGTACTTCGCTCGCTCGGCGGCTGTCATCCGTGCTGGGAGGGGGTTGTCATTAGCAAAGCTGAGCCGGGTTGGACGATAACCCGGCAAGGGATTCTCGCCTTCAGGAGAGGTATCCTGGCAGTAAAACCAGGTTCTATTCCAGTCCTTGGGGTGACTCGGCAAGGTGGCGGAAGGATATGGCAGGTCTCTCCGTCGTTGGATGGTAATTCCACCAAGTTCCAAGCTGGGGCCAGCCGCCATCTCAGTCTGGCGGTTTGCATAGTGATACTCGTAGAAGAGATCAACAGACGGCTCTACTTGCATATAGACTTCATTCAAAACTTGGAATTGGCATATATTGGTAACTGAGTTGGAGCCTATGTCTTGAGGATGGATCTGGAAGAAGTGAAGAACATCCCGGAAAAACTTTGACCCGGGAGGGCGAAACCCGCGAAGGATGTGGTCAGCAAATATGATGACCTCTCCCTCCTTGGGCTCAGGCCTCTTCTCCGGTCCTGGAACCCGCCAGTGTATTTCCTCTTTGCTTGGTAACATGCCAGATTCAACAAAGTCAAGAAGGAGCTGTTCGGTAACTCCAGAGCTAACCCAATCGCAAGACGATGGTGTCCTTGTCATTTTGGCGGATTATGCTACAAGGATAGAAGGAATGGCGGGTTAGAAGAGCAATTACTGTGCAATACAGTTATAACCGATATGACAGTAGAAGAGCTAAGCCGCCGGAGTAATGGGCAGAGAGCCGCCAAACAATGGCGAGTTACAGAAGCAAGGCGATATGGGAACAAAATCGGCTAAGTGTGGAAAACAGCTTTTGCATATTATCCATTCACTGCGAGATCTACGGGCGAAGAAAAAGTAAAAATGAATACGACCTAGAAATAGCAGTGGATGAACAAGGTTAATCTACCCGCAACAATGAGTGACATATGAGCACAAAAGCGAGTGGGGGATGGACTTCGGAGGAGTGGCCGCGGCCAAAGGAGAGTGACACGAGGTCTGGGGCAGTGCCCGATGCCTCGGTGGTTATCAATGGCGATGAACTCGAAAGAGCAAGGAATAACTCGGAACCCTAATGGGGGGCACACAGATTCAATGGGGATTGGAGGAGGTTACCTCTGAGATGCGGAGGCGCCGGCGAGGTCCTGGTCCGTTTCGGGCTGAGGCAGTGGCCGGCGATGAGAGCAACGGCGCGGCTTCTTGCGGGCGGCGGAGCTCTGGAGAAGGAGTCTTCGCGCGAGGAAGGAGACGACAGCGACAGGCGGAGAAAGAGAGGAGGCGCACGTGGCGGCTATTTATAAGGAGAAGGGCAACCGTGCGCGCGAAAGTGGGGAGCTACAGTAAATTGGCGCCTCGATTTTCGGGATGACCTTTCGGTGACAAAGATCCGTTGCAAACGTCAGGGAATCTTTTCCGAATATTCGGTGTGACGTCATGGCGGGTTACAAGTTAAACTTTCCAGATGACAGTGCTATGAAGACTCGCCGCTAAGTAAGTTAAAGATTGACATGAGCTGGCTCAAATCAACCTGGGGCCTAATGTTGGGGATATAACCCGTGGTGAGACCCGCCCAGGCAGGGCCGGGTTACACCAGGCGGCTCGTAAGACCTGTTGGAAATATGCCCTAGAGGCAATAATAAATTGGTTATTATTATATTTCCTTGTTCATGATAATCGTTTATTATCCATGCTATAATTGTATTGATTGGAAACTCAAATACATGTGTGGGTACATAGACAACACTGTGTCCCTAGTAAGCCTCTAGTTGACTAGCTTGTTGATCAAAGATGGTTAAGGTTTCCTAGCCATGGACATGAGATGTCATTTGATAACGGGATCACATCATTAGGAGAATGATGTGATGGACAAGACCCAAACTGTAAACGTAGCATTTGATCGTGTCAGTTTATTGCTATTGTTTTCTGCATGTCAAGTATCTGTTCCTTTGACCATGAGATCATGCAACTCACTGACACCGGAGGAATACCTTGTGTGTATCAAACGTCGCAACGTAACTGGGTGACTATAAAGGTGCTCTACAGGTATCTCCGAGGGTGTCTGTTGGGTTGGCATGGATCAAGACTGGGATTTGTTACTCCGTATGACGGAGAGGTATCTCAGGGCCCACTCGGTAATACAACATCACAATGAGCCTTGCAAGCAATGTGACTAAAGTGTTAGCCACGAGATCTTGTATTACGGAACGAGTAAAGAGACTTGCCGGTAACGAGATTGAACTAGGTATAGTGATACCGACGATCGAATCTCGGGCAAGTAACATACCGAAGAACAAAGGGAACAGCATACGGGATTAACTGAATCCTTGACATAGAGGTTCGACCGATAAAGATCTTCGTAGAATATGTAGGAGCCAATATGGGCATCCAGGTCCCGCTATTGGTTATTGATCGTAGAGGTGTCTCGGTCATGTCTACATAGTTCTCGAACCCGCAGGGTCTACACACTTAACGTTTGGTGACGATTAGTATAATTGAGTTATTATGTTGGTGACCGAAAGTTGTTCGGAAGTCTCGGATAAAATCCCGGACATGACGAGGATCTCCGGAAGAGTCCGAAGGTAAAGATTGATATATGTGATAATAGTGTTTTGATCTCCGAAAGAGTTCCGGAGTTCACCGGAATGGGTTCCGGATGTTTACCGAAGTGTTCGGGTGCAGCAACACTTTATATGGGCCAAAGGGATAAAGCCCACGAGGTATTGGAAAGTGCAAAAAGTAGTTTTGCTGCCGCGTAAGCGGTACTACCGCTTGGTGAAGCGGTACTACCGCCCAAGCGGTACTACCGCTTGTGTGAACCGGTACTACCGCTTGTGTGCGGCTGTGCACGATTCGGCAGGGATCCGAGTTGGACTCTTTCCCTGCGGGCCAAACCGACCTTGTGCGGGCAAAACCGACTTGGAAGAAACTTTTACTCCAAGTTTAGACCCCAAGGCTCAACATATAAATAGAGGGGCAGGGCTAGCACACGAGATACATCAAGATTTCCCCAAGCCGTGTGCGGCAACCCTAACCCTCTAGTTCCTCCGTCATAATCTCCGTAGTGCTTGGCGAAGCCCTGCAGAGATTTTTTTCTCACCACCATCACCACGCCGTCGTGCTGCTGGAACTCAACCACTACTTCACCATCGCTCGCTGGATCGAGGAGGTGAAGGCGTCATCAAGCCGTACGTGTGTTGAACGCGGAGGTGCCGTCCGTTCGGCACTAGATCGGAAGGATCGTGATTGGATCGCGGGACGCTCGGCGATTTGGATCGCGAAGACGTTCGACTACATCAACCGCGTTTATTAACGCTTCCGCTTAGCGATCTACAAGGGTATGTAGATTCACTCTCCCTCTCGTAGATGCTCATCACCATGGATAGATCTTGTGTGTGCGTAGGAAAAATTTTGTTTCCCATGCAACGTTCCCCAACAGTGGCATCATGAGCCTGGTCTATGCGTAGATGAGATCTCGAGTAGAACACAAACGAGTTGTGGGCGTGGATGTATACATATTGCTTGCCGTTACTAGTTGATATTTGATTCGGCGGTACTGTGAGATGAAGCGGCCCGGACCGACATTACGCGTACACTTACGCGAGACAGGTTCCTTCAACTGACATGTAACTTCGTTGCATAAAGATGGCTAGCGGGTGTCTGTCTCTCTCACTTTAGTTGAATCGGTTCAATGAAGAGGGTTCTTTTAGAAGATCAAAAAGCAATCACTACACCACGTTGTGGTTTTGCGTAGGTAAGTACGGTTCTTGCAAACCCGTAGCAGCCACGTAAAATTTGCAACAACAATTAGAGGACGTCTAACTTGTTTTTGCAGGGTATGTTGTGATGTGATATGACCAGTTACATGATGAGATATATGTGATGTATGAGATGATCATGTGTTGTATAGAATATCACGACTTGCATGTCGATGAGTACGGCAACTGGCAGGAGCCATAGAGTTGTCTTTAATTATTGTATGACCTGCGTGTCAATCATTAAGCGCTATGTAATGCTTTACTTTATCGCTAAACGTTAGCTATAGTCGTGGAAGCAACAGTCGGCGCGACAACCTTATGGCGACACGTTGATGGAGATCAAGATGATAGAGATCATGGTGTCATGCCGGTGACGATGGAGATCATGCCGGTGCTTTGGAGATGGAGATCAAAAGCACAAGTTCATGGCCATATCATGTCACTTATGATTTGCATGTGATGTTAATCCTTTTATGCATCTTATTTTGCTTAGGACGACGGTAGCATTATAAGGTGATCCCTCACTTAAATTTCAAGATAAATTGTGTTCTCCCCAAGTGTGCACCGTTGCGAAAGTTCGTCGTTTCGAGACACGCCGTGATGATCGGGTGTGATAGACTCTACGTTCGCATACAACGGGTGTAAGCCATGTTACACGTGCGGAACACTCGGGTTAAACTTGACGAGCCTAGCATGTACAGACATGGCCTCGGAACACAAGAGACCGAAAGGTCGAACATGAGTCATATAGTAGATATGATCAACATGAAGATGTTCACCATTGAAACCACCTCAACTCACGTGATGATCGGACTTGAGTTGGTGGATTTGGATCATGTTACACTCGAATGATCGGAGGGATGTCAATTTGAGTGGGAGTTTCTTAAATATGATTAACTAAACTCATTATCTAAGAACAATAGTCTAAGTTGTCTTTGCTATATTTATGTTGTAGATCATGGCTCGCGCAGTAGCACCCCTGAATTTTAATGCGTTCCTAGAGAAAGCTAAGTTGAAAGATGATGGAAGTAACTTTGTGGACTGGGCCCGTAATCTAAGGATTATCCTTACGGCTTCCCAGAAGGCTTATGTCCTTGATGCACCGCTTGGTGATCCACCTGCTCCAGTTGAGTCTCTAGACGTTGTGAACGCCTGGCAGGCTCGTTCTGATGATTACTCAATAGTTCAATGTGCAATGTTGTATGGCTTAGAGCCGGGACTTCAAAGACGTTTTGAACGTCATGGAGCATATGAGATGTTCCAGGAATTGAAGTTTATCTTTCAGAAGAATGCCCGGATCGAGAGATATGAGATCTCCGATAAGTTCTATGCTTGCAAGATGGAGGAGAACGGGTCTATCAGTGATCACGTGCTCAGAATGTCTGGGTACTCCACCCGTCTGGCTGAGTTAGGGATGCCCCTTCCGCCAGAGGCTATCACTGACAGAGTTCTTCAATCATTGCCACCTAGCTACAAGAGCTTCGTGTTGAACTATAACATGCACGGGATGAACAAGTCAGTCGCCGAGCTGTTTGCGATGCTGAAAGCCGCTGAGTCTGAAATTCAGAAGGAGCATCAAGTGTTGATGGTCAATAAAACCACTAGTTTCAAGAAAAATGGCAAGGGTAAGAAGGGTAACTCCAAGCAGAGTGGCAAAGCAGTTGCTCCTCTCGTGAAGAAACCCAAGGCTGGACCCAAACCAGAAACTGTGTGTTTTCATTGCAAGGGAACTGGACACTGGAAGCGGAATTGCCCCAAGTATTTGGCTGACAAGAAGGCGGCCAACAACAAACAAGGTATATATGATATACATGTTATTGATGTGTACCTTACCAACTCTCGTTGTAGTGCCTGGGTATTTGATACCGGTGCGGTTGCTCATATTTGCAACTCAAAACAGGAACTGCGGAATAGACGGAGGCTGGCAAAGGACGAAGTGACGATGCGCGTGGGAAATGGTTCCAAGGTTGATGTGATCGCCGTCGGCACGCTCGCTCTTCGATTACCGTCGGGATTAGTGATGAACCTAAATAAGTGTTATTTGGTGCCTGCGTTAAGCATGAACATTATATCTGGATCTTGTTTATTGCGAGACGGTTACTCATTTAAATCAGAGAATAATGGTTGTTCTATTTATATGAGTAATATCTTTTATGGTCATGCACCCGATGTGAGGGGTTTATTCTTATTGAATCTCGATAGTAATGATACACATATTCATAACATTGATGCCAAAAGATGTAGAATTGATAATGATAATACCACTTTCTTGTGGCACTGCCGTTTAGGTCATATTGGCGTAAAACGCATGAAGAAGCTCCATGCTGATGGACTTTTGGAGTCACTTGATTTTGAATCACTTGACACATGTGAGCCATGCCTCATGGGCAAGATGACTAAAACGCCGTTCTCTGGAACAATGGAACGGGCAAGTGACTTATTGGAAATCATACATACTGATGTGTGTGGTCCGATGAGTATTGAGGCGCGCGGTGGTTATCGTTACTTTCTCACCTTCACTGATGACTTAAGTAGATATGGGTATATTTACTTAATGAAACATAAGTCTGAAACATTTGAAAAGTTCAAACAATTTCAGAGTGAAGTTGAGAATCATCGTAACAAGAAGATTAAATTCCTACGATCTGATCGAGGAGGAGAATATCTGAGTTATGAGTTTGGCAGTCACTTAAGACAGTGTGGAATTGTTTCACAATTGACACCGCCTGGAACACCACAGCGTAATGGTGTGTCCGATCGTCGTAATCGAACTTTATTGGATATGGTGCGATCTATGATGTCTCTTGCCGATTTGCCACTATCGTTCTGGGGTTATGCATTAGAGACAGCTGCATTCACTTTAAATAGGGCACCATCGAAATCCGTTGAGACGACGCCATATGAACTTTGGTTTGGCAAGAAGCCAAAACTGTCGTTTCTTAAAGTTTGGGGATGTGATGCTTATGTCAAAAAGCTTCAGCCTGAAAAGCTGGAACCCAAAGCGGAGAAATGCGTCTTCATAGGATACCCAAAAGAGACAGTTGGGTATACCTTCTACCTCAGATCCGAAGGAAAAGTGTTTGTCGCTAAAAACGGAACATTTCTTGAGAAAGAGTTTCTCTCGAAAGAATTGAGTGGGAGGAAGATAGAACTTGATGAGGTTGTTGAACCTTTACTTCAACCTGAGAGTAGCGCAGCGCAGAAAGTTGTTTCTGTGGAGCCTACATTAGCTGAAGAGGAAGTTAATGATGATGATCATGAAGCTTTGGATCAAGTTGCTATCGAACCTCGTAGGTCGACAAGGACGCGTACTGCTCCTGAGTGGTACGGCAACCCTGTCTTAGAGGTCATGTTGTTAAACAACGATGAACCTACGAGCTATGGAGAAGCGATGATGGGCCCGGATTCCGAGAAGTGGTTAGAGGCCATGAAATCCGAGATGGGATCCATGTATGAAAACAAAGTATGGACTTTGGAAGTATTACCTGAAGGGCGTAAGGCCATTCAGAACAAATGGATCTTTAAGAGGAAGACGGACGCGGACGGTAATGTCACCGTCTATAAAGCTCGACTTGTGGCAAAGGGTTTTTCACAAGTTCAAGGAGTTGACTACGATGAGACCTTCTCACCCGTAGCGATGCTTAAGTCCGTCAGAATCATGTTAGCAATAGCTGCCTTTTTCGATTATGAAATTTGGCAGATGGATGTCAAAACAGCGTTCCTTAACGGTTTCCTTAAGGAAGAGTTGTATATGATGCAACCAGAAGGTTTTTTCGATCCAGAAAATGCTGACAAAGTTTGCAAACTCCAGCGATCCATTTATGGACTGGTGCAAGCATCTCGGAGTTGGAATCTTCGTTTTGATGAGGTGATCAAAGCGTTCGAGTTTATACAAGTTTACGGAGAAGCTTGTATTTACAAGAAAGTGAGTGGGAGCTCTATAGCGTTTCTAATATTATATGTGGATGACATATTGCTGATTGGAAACAATATAGAAATGCTGGAAAGCGTAAAGGAATATTTGAACAAGAGTTTTTTCAATGAAGGACCTAGGAGAAGCTGCTTTCATATTAGGCATCAAGATCTATAGAGATAGATCGAGACGCTTAATAGGACTTTCACAAAGCACATACCTTGATAAGATTTTGAAGAAGTTCAAAATGGATCAGTCCAAGAAGGGGTTCTTGCCTGTTTTGCAAGGTGTGAAGTTGAGTAAGACTCAATGCCCAGTGACTGCAGAAGATAGAGAAAAGATGAGTGTCATCCCCTATGCTTCAGCCATAGGCTCTATCATGTATGCAATGCTTTGCACAAGACCCGATGTCAGCCTTGCCATAAGTATGGTCGGAAGGTTTCAAGGTGATCCAGGAATGGAACACTGGACGGCGGTCAAGAATATCCTGAAGTACCTGAAAAGGACTAAGGACATGTTTCTCGTTTATGGAGGTGATCAAGAGCTCGTCGTAAAGGGTTACGTCGATGCAAGCTTTGACACTGATCCGGATGACTCTAAGTCGCAAACCGGATACGTATTTATTCTTAATGGGGGTGCGGTTAGCTGGTGCAGTTCCAAGCAAAGCGTGGTAGCAGATTCTACATGCGAAGCGGAGTACATCGCTGCCTCGGAGGCGGCGAAGGAAGGTGTCTGGATGAAGGAGTTCATGACAGATCTTGGAGTAGTGCCTAGTGCACTTGACCCAATGACTCTGTTTTGTGATAATACTGGTGCCATTGCTCTAGCCAAGGAACCAAGATTTCACAAGAGGACCAGACACATAAAGCGACGTTTCAATTCCATCCGCGATTACATCAAGGAGGACGACATAAATATTTGCAAAGTACACACGGATCTAAATGTTGCAGATCCGATGACTAAACCTCTTCCAAGGGCTAAACATGAACAACACCAGAACTGCATGGGTGTTCGATTCATTACAATGTAAATCACATAGTGATGTGAACTAGATTATTGACTCTAGTGCAAGTGGGAGACTGTTGGAAATATGCCCTAGAGGCAATAATAAATTGGTTATTATTATATTTCCTTGTTCATGATAATCGTTTATTATCCATGCTATAATTGTATTGATTGGAAACTCAAATACATGTGTGGGTACATAGACAACACTGTGTCCCTAGTAAGCCTCTAGTTGACTAGCTTGTTGATCAAAGATGGTTAAGGTTTCCTAGCCATGGACATGAGATGTCATTTGATAACGGGATCACATCATTAGGAGAATGATGTGATGGACAAGACCCAAACCGTAAACGTAGCATTTGATCGTGTCAGTTTATTGCTATTGTTTTCTGCATGTCAAGTATCTGTTCCTTTGACCATGAGATCATGCAACTCACTGACACCGGAGGAATACCTTGTGTGTATCAAACGTCGCAACGTAACTGGGTGACTATAAAGGTGCTCTACAGGTATCTCCGAGGGTGTCTGTTGGGTTGGCATGGATCAAGACTGGGATTTGTTACTCCGTATGACGGAGAGGTATCTCAGGGCCCACTCGGTAATACAACATCACAATGAGCCTTGCAAGCAATGTGACTAAAGTGTTAGCCACGAGATCTTGTATTACGGAACGAGTAAAGAGACTTGCCGGTAACGAGATTGAACTAGGTATAGTGATACCGACGATCGAATCTCGGGCAAGTAACATACCGAAGAACAAAGGGAACAGCATACGGGATTAACTGAATCCTTGACATAGAGGTTCGACCGATAAAGATCTTCGTAGAATATGTAGGAGCCAATATGGGCATCCAGGTCCCGCTATTGGTTATTGATCGTAGAGGTGTCTCGGTCATGTCTACATAGTTCTCGAACCCGCAGGGTCTACACACTTAACGTTTGGTGACGATTAGTATAATTGAGTTATTATGTTGGTGACCGAAAGTTGTTCGGAAGTCTCGGATAAAATCCCGGACATGACGAGGATCTCCGGAAGAGTCCGGAGGTAAAGATTGATATATGTGATAATAGTGTTTTGATCTCCGAAAGAGTTCCGGAGTTCACCGGAATGGGTTCCGGATGTTTACCGAAGTGTTCGGGTGCAGCAACACTTTATATGGGCCAAAGGGATAAAGCCCACGAGGTATTGGAAAGTGCAAAAAGTAGTTTTGCTGCCGCGTAAGCGGTACTACCGCTTGGTGAAGCGGTACTACCGCCCAAGCGGTACTACCGCTTGTGTGAACCGGTACTACCGCTTGTGTGCGGCTGTGCACGATTCGGCAGGGATCCGAGTTGGACTCTTTCCCTGCGGGCCAAACCGACCTTGTGCGGGCAAAACCGACTTGGAAGAGACTTTTACTCCAAGTTTAGACCCCAAGGCTCAACATATAAATAGAGGGGCAGGGCTAGCACACGAGATACATCAAGATTTCCCCAAGCCGTGTGCGGCAACCCTAACCCTCTAGTTCCTCCGTCATAATCTCCGTAGTGCTTGGCGAAGCCCTGCAGAGATTGTTTCTCACCACCATCACCACGCCGTCATGCTGCTGGAACTCAACCACTACTTCACCATCGCTCGCTGGATCGAGGAGGTGAAGGCGTCATCAAGCCGTACGTGTGTTGAACGCGGAGGTGCCGTCCGTTCGGCACTAGATCGGAAGGATCGTGATTGGATCGCGGGACGCTCGGCGATTTGGATCGCGAAGACGTTCGACTACATCAACCGCGTTTATTAACGCTTCCGCTTAGCGATCTACAAGGGTATGTAGATTCACTCTCCCTCTCGTAGATGCTCATCACCATGGATAGATCTTGTGTGTGCGTAGGAAAAATTTTGTTTCCCATGCAACGTTCCCCAACAAGACCAAGGTTTGTAAGGTGGGCTTAAGGACGCAGACAAGGCCACAGGGCGGCTTACCAGATGGGCCGTTGACAGAGGCCCAGAGACAGAAGACAGCGTGATGACCCGGGTGGCTAAGCCGCCCGGTGGCGGCTTACCCAAGATGGCATGGCGACTTAGAGACAGAACAGGACACGGTGTGTGAGTCGGTTTGGGACTCGTGTAACCCGGGGCCTTGACCTCCTATATAAAGGTTAGACCCCGGGGCGGCTTAGACAAGAAACCAAGTTATCGAGAACTAGGTCAAGCAATCCGCTCCCTTGTAATCGATACTCAAGTTAATACAACACAAGCAGGACGTAGGCTTTTACCTCTAATTGAGGGGCCGAACCTGGGTAAACTCGTGTCCTTCGTCCCGATCAACCCCTTTGAGTCCACTGCTATGGCGATGGCCTCGAACCTAAGTCTTCGGACATCTGCCGTGACAAAACCACGACACCGGGCGTGAGCTTGCGCGGCTGCAGCTGTCGATGGGGAAGCAAGCACGACACAGGGCCAGCTCAAGACAAATGCAAGGGTGGCTCGGTCACGATGACAGCGAAAGGGTGATGATGGCGACTTGCAAGCGAGAATGGAACCGCGGTGATGGCGTGGCGAGGTTGAAGCAGAGACCGGCTTGCCGGAGCGGCCCGTGGTAGAGCAAAAGGTGGTGTGCGGACAGGCACGCGTTCGCGAAGGCAGGGCCGTGGAGAGGCGAAGGGGCCTCGGCGAGGCGATCCAGGATGGCGGCTCTGAACCGGTGAGGCGGCCGATTGGCCGAGCCATGGAGGCTTGGCCATGTTAGAGTCAGAGCCCGGCCAGGGCGGCTCGACGGCAAAGGGAGACCGTGGCGGCTTAATGGAAGCGGCTCGGACGCGAAAATGAAGGCGGAGACGAGTCCGTTCATGTCGACATCTTCCTCCGGATTTGTGGTCACGGGCTGTGACTGAAAGCAGCATCTTGACGTCTAACAAGCCCAGCGAAGGGAACCATAGTGGTGGCAAGGCCAGACGGCGGCGGGTTAGTGCGACGGCTCAAGGCGTCCACGACGGCAGATTGTCGAAACGCAATGGCTACTTAGTGTGCCGGTGAGTCTACAGCAACAGAGGCCGGCTGATTTGGGCAGAGGCGAGGCGACTCAACATGAAGGAAGGCATGGCCGGCTTGATGCGGATCATGGTAGTGGCAGTGTGTCGGCGAGGGAAAACACAACCGTAGCTGAAGTGATGGCTCGGCGACTTAGATGCAGGCCGTGGAAGCGATCAGGGCCAGGAAGCGAAGCCATCCGGGCGGCTCGGCAGATCGAGGCTGCAGAGGCGAGCTATCTTGGAGGCGGCTCAATCTGCTGCGGCCACGGTGAGCCACGGTGGAGGCCGACAGGCGAACCACGGCGAAACGAGGCAACCGAATCCGGGTCGCGGCTGTGTCTGTTTCCGGGTCGTAGGCGTCTTTGCACAATTCACGTCTGCCTCTTTCTTTTTCTTTGACTTTTTCCTTGACGTTTTCCTTTGCCGTTGATGGTTAATTGGTGAACCAAAACGAAATGGCGACTTGTCTTGGCGAGTTACTGATGGAAACTTGACACGCCGAGGGTGAAATAGGCCATAAAGGAAGACGATGGTGTTGGCGACATGCAGCAGCCATCAGATTGCAACCTTAATTTTCTTGAACTTTAAATCTCCCAGACTATGAATCTGGACCGATGAACTCGAAGCTGATGCAGATCCTTTCCAATCGGCTCTTCTTTATCCAAAAATTGTGAACTTCTCGATCCCCGTGAAAGATCCCTTGAAGAACTCAACACCACCATGCATGCTGCCCCACGGTGGGCACCAACTGTCGTGGATTTGTCACGGCAGATGTCCTAGTGTAAGGACTTAGTCGTGAGGCCAACGCATCTAACTGGTAGCTTGAGAGGGGTTGAGCGGGACGAGAGACGCGGAGTTTTTACCCAGGTTCGGCCCCTCCGATGGAGGTAAAAGCCTATGTCCTGCTTTGTGTTTATATTGATGATGATGACGATCTCGGTTACAAGGGTGCGGAGTCGCTACCTCTAATCTCAAGACCCTCTAATCTGACTATCTCGGGTGACCTGTCTGTCTGACCTGTATCGAGACGTCTAAAAACTTGACCCTCTTGGGGTGACCCGCCCCTCCTTATATAAGTTGAAGGGGCGGTTTACATGTAGAGTCTAAGTCGGATTGAGACTTAACTTACTATGACTTCCCATCGCGGGCTTCTCTTCATGGGCTTCTGAATCCCGGGCTTCTTATCTCTCCCGGGCGGCTTACAATCGGGCTTATCTTCAAGACTCGTCTTCGGGGACTCGTCTCCGGGACTTAACTGTCTGCCAGGTAATACTGTTCACTGGGTTAACACTGTTTGCCGGGTCAACACTGTTTGCCGGGTCAACACTGTTTGCCGGTTTAGAACTGTCTGCCGGCTTAGGATTGTCTGCCGGCTTAGAACTGTCTGCCGGCTTAGGATTGTCTGCCGGCTTAGAACTGTCTGCCGGCTTAGGATTGTCTCCGGGTCATACCACGGGGTATATACCCGACAATTACAGTGCATGGTGATCGGAAGACGGCTCTTGAGTGTGAGGAAGGGGACGCAGCTTATGCAGAGTCAAGTTGTGCTGAGGTAGAGCTCAAGTTCTATAAGGAGAATGTTGACCCGGAAGACATGACTCCACTCAAGAAGCCTAACACGGAATCTGAGCCGCCCCTCAAGTTTGCGGCGGATGATACCAAGCTGGTGGATTTCACTGAGGGCGACTCATCACAGCAGTTCACTATCGGGGCTAACATGGACCCCGCATAGGAAAGCGCGCTCATCGAATTCATCCGTGAGAATCAGGACATCTTTGCATGGAAGCCATCTGACATGCCGGGTGTACCGAGAGAATTCGCTGAGCACCACCTTAATGTGGATCCTAAGTTCAAGCCGATCAAGCAGTTCCTTCGCCGTTTCAATGAAGAGCGGCGTAAAGCTATTGGAGAAGAGGTGGCCCGGCTCTTAGCAGCTGGGTTCATCGTGGAGGTTTTTCACCCGGAGTGGTTAGCTAAACCAGTGCTAGTGCTTAAAAAGAACGGCACGTGGCGCATGTGTGTGGATTACACGGATCTTAACAAGGTCTGTCCAGTTGACCCATTTGCTCTCCCCCATATCGACCAGATTATTGATGCAATGGCGGGTTGTGAGAGTTTATGCTTCCTGGATGCTTATTCAGGTTATCACCAGATCAAGATGGCAGTCAAAGACCAAGAGAAGACGGCTTTCATCACGCCTTTTGGTGCTTTCTGCTATGTGCCTATTCCTTTCGGGCTCAAGAGTGCCCATGCGACTTACCAGCGTTGTGTACAGAACTGTCTTCACAATCAAATTGGACGCACTGTTCATGCTTATGTGGATGATATTGTGGTCAAGTCAAGGAAGAAGGAAACTCTGCTGGACGACCTGAAGGAAACTTTCGACAACTTGCGGGTCTACAAGATGATGCTTAACCTGGCCAAATGTGTCTTCGAAGTTTCTGCAGGCAAGCTCTTGGGATTTCTGGTCTCTGAGCGTGGTATTGAAGCTAACCCGGACAAGATAAAGGCTATCACTTCCCTGTCTGAGCTGGCGTGCATCAATGACGTTCAGTGCCTGGCGGGTCGGATCGCTGCTTTAAGCCGGTTCATAAGCCGCCTGGGTGAGAAAACTATCCCTTTGTATCAAATGATGAAGAAAACAGACAATTTTGTCTGGAGCAAGGCGGCGGGTGAGGCATTCGAGGCGCTCAAGAAGCAACTGACTGAGCCGCCAATCTTGGCTGCTCCGGCTGAGAAGGAACCTTTGCTCCTCTACGTGGCGGCTAACAACAGAGCAGTCAGTGCTGCGGTCGTTGTGGAGCGTAAGGAGGCGGGAAAGGAGTATCCGGTTCAGAGGCCGGTTTACTATGTCAGCGAAGTCTTGATTGAGTCCAAGCAAAGGTACCCACATTGGCAGAAGCTGATCTATGGAGTGTTCATGGCGAATCGTAAGCTGAAGCATTACTTCCTAGGACACCAGATCACGGTGGTTAGCTCTGCTCCGTTGGGAGCCATAATTCAAAACAGAGAAGCCACTGGCAAGATTGCTAAGTGGGCATTGGAGCTTGGGCCTCTTAATCTGAAGTACGTGCCTCACACAGCTGTTAAGTCTCAAGCCTTGGTGGACTTTATAAACGACTGGACAGAGTGTCAGTCGCCTGAGGAGAAGCCGGAAAACACATACTGGACGATTCACTTTGATGGATCCAGGTAGTTGGAAGGCTCAGGGGCTGGAGTGGTCTTAACTTCCCCTAAAGGTGACAAGTTCTGTTATGTGCTAAGGTTGACGTTTCCTTGTACTAACAATGCAGCTGAGTATGAGGCTTTGCTTCATGGCCTCCGTGTGGCTAAAGAGATGAACCTAAGCCGGGTTAGATGTCTTGGCGACTCAGACCTCGTGGCTCAGCAGGTTTCAGGCACGTGGGACTCCAAAGACCCACGGATGCCAGCTTATCGTCAGGCGGTGGACATCATTGCTGGTCACTTCAAGGGTTATCAAGTGGATCACATTGACCGTCGCAAGAACGAGGCGGCTGACGCGTTATCACGGCTGGGTTCTCAGCGTAAACCGGTGCTGCCTAATGTTTTCTTGGATGTGTTATATCACCCGACAATCAAGTTACCTTCGGAGGAGGATCTGGCAATACCTGACCCGGAGGGGCAGCTGGTGGCGGCTATTCATGCCATCCCAGATTGGACGGTACCCTACTTGGCATACTTGACTCGCGGCGAGTTACCTGAGGACGAAACTTTGGCAAGGCAAATCGTCAGGCGATCCAAGTCCATGACTATCATCAATGGCGAGTTGCAAAAGTGCAGCGTCACCGGCATTTTTCAACGTTGTGTTTCACCGGAAGAAGGAAAGGAGATCTTAAGTGAGATTCATGCTGGTGATTGTGGTCATCACGCCGGCTCAAAATCTCTGGTGGCCAAGGCTTTTGGACATGGTTTCTTCTGGCTGACGGCTCATAAGGATGCAGAAGACTTGGTCCTCATGTGTGACGGGTGTCAAAAGTTCGGGCGACGTGCTCACGTGCCGGCTCAGGAGTTGCAGATGATCCCAATTACCTGGCCGTTCGCGGTCTGGGGGCTTGATATGGTCGGGCCCTTCAAGAGATCCAAAGACAAGAAGACCCACCTTTTGATGGCGGTGGATAAGTTTACCAAGTGGGTAGAGGCTGAGCCGGTCGGCAAGTGTGACGCAGCTATGGTGGTTCAGTTTGTCAAAAAACTGATCTACCACTTTGGTTACCCTCATAGTATCATCACAGATAACGGCACAAACCTATCCAAGGGGGCTATGCAAGCGTTCTGTGAAAGTGAGCACATCTGGCTTGACGTCTCTGCTGTGGCTCATCCACAGTCTAATGGTCAGGCGGAGCGGGCTAACCAGGAGATCCTGAGAGGTATCAAGCCCCGGCTTATGGTTCCTTTACAGAGAACGCCGGGTTGTTGGGTGGAGGAGTTACCATCAGTTCTGTGGAGCATCAGAACAACTCCCAACAGGTCAACAGGCTATACGCCTTTCTTCATGGTTTACGGCGCAGAAGCCGTGTTACCAAGCGACATACGTCATGACTCGCCAAGGACGCGCACAAGTTATCTCCTCCATGGGAAGGACCTTTTGTGGTTAGCAGAAACCTCAACAATGGGTCATACTATCTCATCGACGTACGAGACGAGTCACGCACTTCTGGGCAGGAGACCCACCGGCCGTGGAATATCACTCATATGCGGCCTTATTATACTTGAGTCATCGACTCCCCCCATTGTACAGCATCATTGTATATATCACATATATATAATAAAGTTGGCATCCCTGCAAGACGGGGCCTCTGCCGTTTTTACGTATCTCAAATTGTGCAAAGATGGATACAATCATAAGGTTAATTGGGGGCTTCTAACCCGCCAGGGTTAAGCTTCAACCCTCTTGATCGGCTCTTCAACCAAAATAGCACCTTCATCTGGCGGCTTACAAGTTGGCGGTCCACAGGACGGCGGCTTACAAGATGGTGCACAAGTTGATATCATCAACAAAGTCGTTTGGGGGCTTTCAACCCACCGGGTTAAGCTTCAACCCTTTCGATCAAGCTCTTCAGCCACAGTAAGGCCGGGTTTATATACCCAAAAAGTTGATTCCGTCAACAAGGTCATTTGGGGGCTTCCAACCCACCGGATTTAGCTTACACACCCTCTTGATCGGCTCTTCAGCCACCGCCAGTTAGAGTTAAACCTGCCTGTAAGCTGCTGCTGCTCCACCAGGTGCCCCGCCGAACTCTTACCAGTTCATCTCAATTAGAGACCCTGAGCTGTTCAAACATATTTGGCAGTCACTCTCACTAGAGACCCTATACTGGTCAAGGTTCAACCGGCGGCTCTTGTCACGTGAGGGCCGGCTTACGGAAAGCGAGGATAAACTCACCCATCTGCTGCCGACTCTCCGCTATGTGGCCCGCTCGTACTCTTAAACAGTTACTCTTTTAAAGACCCTGCACTGTTTAAGGTTCAAACGACGGAATTACGTCATGTGAGAGGTAGCTTATGGGCCTTAAGTGTACTCATACCCTACTGCGTCTCTCTCTGGTTCGTTGCGCTCTTATCAGTTAATCTCGCCTAGAGACCCTGAGCCGTTCAAAGAATTGATGGTCACTCTCGTTAGACACCCTGTACTGTTAAGAGTTCAAGTATCGAATCCACTCAGAAGAGCCGGCTTATGAGTTTTAAAAAGCAAGGTCATGGAATATTCAATATTTCCGGGTTGTGCTTTTTCAAGCCGCCCTTATGGCAATACAGCACATATTCTGTCTTGTTTATTTTTGCAGGGTTTATCTTCTAAAGATGAGCCGCCGTGCAAACAGATATTATAAGCACAAACATAAGACAGACAAACATGCATCAAGCTATGCAAAGTTTACTACGTGCACGATGGCACGGCTCAGACAGTTCAAGATTTTCTAAGCCTATTACAAAGCTCTCCACAGAGCCCAAAAGGCAACAGACTTAAAGTTTTTATATAACTTTCAGTTCGGCGGCTCAGCAAGCCAAGTTATCAATTTCAAGCATCAAGTGCTTAGCTCAACGGCGGGTCATCCTGCGCCGGTCTTCGACCTCTTCGATCTGAAGATTATCCACATCCCAGTTGCAGTTTGTTAGAGCTTCAAACTGAGCCTCTTCAAAGAGGGGAGACGGGTCAATCTCAGGAGCAAAGAGGTGCTTACGGCGTGCAGGAGTCAAATCTCTGGCTTCGAAAGTTGGGCCACGCACTCTTTTGCTGACCTCGCTGTAAGCCGCCTGGTACATGGACAGGTCAAGTTCATCAGCCAGCGTTGATGCAAGCACTCGGGAAACTTTCCTACATTTGGCATAGTCAGCTTCTGTGAATTCTGAGCCATCATCTTTTCTGGATGGAAACCCGTCCATCATTTCTTCAGCAGTCAATTCAGGAGCAAAGGCTAGAGATCGGCTCAGCGCGGCCATTACTCCTTGCCGGGCGGCTGATCGTTTGAGTTCCTCAATCTGTTTGGGCAGAGTTGATAAGAGTTCTATCACCCCCTTCATGTACTTGGGGATGCTTTTCTCAGTGAACATCGCCTTGATGGTGCAAAGGGTCCCGCAGTAGAGTTGTTCTGCCAAGGAATATACTGCTTTCAGCTTTAACAGGCTGTCAGATGATAGCTGGCGGCTTCTTTGACCTACAAGGGAGAATTTGGTATTATAAGCCGCCCCCACAAGATTTTTAACCTAGCACGAAAATTTTCTAACGTTTTCAATACTTACCAAAGATGGCAGAAGTCATCCTGGATATATGGCGCTTCAGAGTTTGTAGCTCCTCTGACACAAGTTTGAGCCGCTGGTCCGTGTCATCTGCGCGCTTGGTCAGGGCCGCTTGTTCTGCTTCAGCAGTCTTCTTGAAGGCATCAAAGTCAGCCTGGACTTTTTCAAGCTCCTTCGCGGCAACCCGCCATTTCTCTTCTGCCTCAGACCGGGCGGTTTGTTGCGCGGCAAGGCTTTCTTTTACGTCGATAAGATTTGACTCGGCTGCGTCCAAGGCTTCCTGTTTTACACAACAACAAAACGGTTCAGGATGTTTAAGTCGCCAGTGTAAGATATTCATAGATGGTTGATGGAGCTGTTATGACAAGTCTCAAGCAGATTGCAAGCAATATACTTGACACTTGGGGGCTAATGTCTATGTTTGCTCTCTAAACCTACAATGAAGTTCCGGCTCATCTTCGGAAAGATAAGCCGATACTTGGGGGCTACACACGGTGCTTTTCAAATCTCCAATGCAGTCCCGGCTCATCTTCGCAAAGATAAGCCGGCACTTGGGGGCTACATGCGGCGCTCTTCAAGTCTACACTGAATTTCCGGCTCATTTTCTTCAAGATAATCCGGCACTTGGGGGCTACATAGCGTTTTCCAAGTTTTCAAAGTGAAGTTCCGGCTCATCATTTTTCATACTGACCCAGACTTGGGGGCTATAGTTGATCAAATCTTCAAATTGAGTATCGGCTTACTATCTATACTAACCCGATACTTGGGGGCTACAGTCTAAGCTATTTGCAGTATGACATAGATTGGAAGACTCGGTCTACCATTTGCAATACAAAACCAGCTCTTGGGGGCTACGTAAGGGTACAAGGAAAAAGCAGGCAGAGATTACCTCATATTTTTTCTTCATCAGGCCAACAAGTTTGAGCTCCCTATTCCGGCTTGTGCTCAGGCGGTTCAGATAACCAATGTGTAATTCATCAGCAGTTAGCTTCTCCAACACAGGGAATTCGAAACCAAACTTCTCAGGTGTGGAAGCTTCAGCCTGGCTGGTATGTCTTGTCAATACATGAGGCTCGAGAGATTGATGACCCATCCCAGTGGCGATAACGTCTGGAAGAGCTGTGTCTTCAATGGCTGTTGAAGGGCTGGGCAGCTTAGGATCATCCCTTGGAGGACTGTCAGTTGCCATGTCATGATCAGCTGGCTCAGAGGGCCGATGAGTGGCTTCAGGTGCATCTTTCATAAGATCAGTGGACTCCACATGAGCTGAAGGGGAGTCCGGCTTAGCAATTTCGGTTCTTGGGCGCTAGGAGCGGCGGTAGACCCGCCGGTCTTCCTTTGTTTTGCTTGAGCCCTGGAAGACATGAAAGATTGTTACATAGAGGACAAGAGTATTAAAATGTATGGTGCAAAAGTAAAGATGCGCACTCCGGGTTGATCTTCATTGGAGGCAGCTTGGTGGCAGTAGAGTCGCCAGAAGAAGGGGGAGAATCCTGAAGACGATTAAGACAATACAAAGCAGAGTAAGGTTACAATGCAAGATTGTTAAAACTAAACCTCAGTTAAAAGAATACCTCAGCCGGCCGTTTCCGTGGAGCCGGAGAATGCGATAACCCGGCCACAAGATTTTCAGAGCCGGTGCTCCTGGTCTGACGTCGGGAGTTGTGCTGTTGCTTTTTCAAAAGAAAATTGGGGTCTTAATGAGCAAGAGGATGAGAAAAAGGGACTCTTCGGATGACCCGCCGGACTTTTTCTGGTGGAAGGTTTTCTGAGTCAGAAGAAATGTAAGTTACCTCAGGGGCGTCCGCATGGCTGGTCTCCGTTTCCTCCAGTGAATGATTGTTGTCAATAAGTTGCATAAAAAGACAGCCAAGGGAGTCAAGTTCTACCTCTGAGTCGTCGAGCTCAGGCGGGTCTTGAGTGGCGGCTTTCTTCTTCTTCTGGGCGCGGGCTTTCACCTTAGGCTTCCTCACTGGAGGGTTATACTTCTTCTTCCAGAAAGGAGAGCTGGCCTATACATAAGCCGCCAACAATGATTAGAAGGGGCAAGACAAAGTAAAGATGAATTTGACCAATTGAGGGAAAGGAGTTTCTTACAGCTGGTGCTGGGTTCTTGGCACAAAAGGGGTTAAGTCCGGTTTTGTTGCAAACTGCTTGTTTTTCGCCGAGAAGTCCTTTGACGGTAGAATTGATGTCTTCTTCGGTCAGAGGAGTGCCGTTGAAACAGAGAGGGTCATTGGGCTCACCCGTAAATCGGTACATGAGCCGGTCACGCCGGCTCAGCGGCAAGATTTTCCAGCTAACCCAGCAGCGGGTTAAATCGACGCCAGTCAAGCCGTTTGCTGGTAAGGCCTTGATTTTGGTGTAAGGCGGAGCATATTTGGCTCGCTCTGCGGCGGACATCCGGTTTGGGAGTTCACTTGTGTTGCAAAGCCGGGTTGGGCGGTAACCCGGCAGCGGATTTTCACCTTCAGGAGAAGTGTCCTTGCAGTAGAACCAAGTCTTGTTCCAGTCCTTGGGGTGGCTTGGTAGGAGAGCTATTGGATAGGGAAGATCTCTCCGTCTTTGGATGGAAACACCACCAAGCTCCAAACTTCGCCCAGCTGCCACTTCAGTTTGGCGGTTGGCGTAGTGGTAGTCATGGAAGAGGTCAACTGACGGTTCTTCTTGCAGATAAACTTCACACAAAACTTGAAACTGACACATGTTGGTGACAGAGTTGGGACCAATGTCTTGAGGATGAAGCTTGAAAAAATGAAGAACATCCCGGAAGAATTTCGACCCGGGTGGGCTGAATACGCTTAGGAGGTGATCAGTAAACACGACAACCTCTCCTTCTTTAGGCTCAGGTCTTTTCTCTGGTTCTGGAACCCGCCAGTGTATGACAACCTTAGCCGGCAAGATACCCGACTCTACGAAGTTAAGCAGAAGTTCTTCAGTGACTCCGGAGCTGACCCAATCGCAGGATGAGGGTGCCCTTGACATGATGGCGAGTTAAGCTATGAAGACATATAGTACGGCGGGTTAGAAAAACAATAACTGGATGAGGCAGTTGTGGTCAGTGTAATGGTGAGGAGTTAAACTGCCAAAGCATTCTAGCAGAGAGCCGCCAAAGCTATGGTGGGTTAAGTGGACAAGGCAGTATTGGAAGAAACGATTAAGTGTGGTTAAACAGGTTTCACATAATATCACTATGGCTGCAAGATCTACAGACGAAGGTAAAATGAAAATACTCATGACCTAAAAACGACAGTGGAAGGACAAGTAAATCAGTATGCAGAGATGAGTGCTATACGGATCTAAAACCGATGGGCATTGATACTAAAGGGATAACCGCAACAAATAGACAGTATCATGGGACGCAAAGTGGTGCTCAGTGGTCTATGCTATGATGAACACTGACGAACTGCTATGAACAGCAGAGAAACCCGATGAGCTCGGGAACCCTAATGGAGATGGATCTAGATTGGAACGAGGGCTGAAAGTAGTACCTTGCGGATGCGGGCGCCCTGGCAAAAAATCTGGTCTGGTTCAGGTCGATGCAGCGGCCAGCGATGGAGATGACGGCGAGGTCCAGTCGGCGGCGGTGGAGCTCTGGAGGCGCTGCTGACCGAAGGAGGAAGAAGACAGAGGAGGTGGAGAAAGGAAAAAGGGCACCACGTGTCCCTATTTATGAGTAAGGAGGGCAACAGTGTGCGCGAAAATTGAGGAGGCACAGTGATGATTGACCGAACGTGGCGCCTCGATTTTCAGGATGGCCCTTCGATGAGAAGATCTGTTGCAAACGTCACAGAATCTTTTTGGAATATTCGATATGGCGTCATGGCGGGTTATAATTTTTCTTTTCAGATGACTGAAATGTAAAGACTCGCCGCCAAGTGAGTTTGAAGATTGACATGAGCAGGCTCAAATCAACCTGGGGCCTAATGTTGGGAATATAACCCCGTAGTAAGACCCGCCCAGGAGGGGCCGGGTCATACCTGGCGGCTCATAGCCCAAGACCAGTAAGGTGGGCCGGAAGATGAAGGCCAGGCCGCGTGGCGGCTTACCAGATGGGCTAAGGCGGAGGCCCGGAGACAGAAGATGGTATGAAGACCTGGGCGGTTAAGCCGCCCGGAGACGGCTTGCCCAAGACGGCAAGGCGGCTCAGAGATAGGATTCACTACGATGTATGAGTCGGTTTAGGATTCGTGTAACCCAGGGCCTTGACCTCTTATATAAAGGCGAGACCCTGGGGCGGCTTAGACATGAAAAATCAACAAGTCGAGAACTAGGTCAAGCGAATCCGCTCCCTTGTAATCGATACTCCAATCAATACAACACAAGCAAGACGTAGGCTTTTACCTCTTCTAGAGGGGCCAAACCTGGGTAAACCCGTGTCTCTCGTCTCGACCACCCCCTTTGAGTCCACCGCCTTAGCGATGGCCTCGAACCTAAGTCTTCGGACATCTGCCGTGACAAACCCACGACAGATTTGTCATTTCTTCTCTGTTCTTTTCTTTCCAATGATCTAGTTTCTATTCTTTTGTTCCAGAGGCGTTGTGATGTTGCTCTCTTCAATCTATCATCTTGTTTTGTCAAGATCATGTTCCTCCTTTTCTTATTCATTAACCGGAGTGTTGTGTCATCTTTTCAAGTTCTCCCATCTTATGAAATTTTGCCCCTCTATCCTACCGAAGTGCTGCCGAAATTTCTTGTGAATTCTTGCTTGTTTCTCATGTCATTCTTCATCTCTGTGCAACCTTCATGTTTCTATGGTTTCACTCGTTTGTCAAAGAAGCAACTAAGTTTTACCTCTTCCTTTCGTCTTCCTCTTCCCCTTCTCATTCTAAGATCTCGGGTCGAGATCTCTTGTAAGTGGAGGAGAGTTGTAACAGCCCGGGACCGATGCTCCAGAAGATTCCCCTTTTATTCCATTGTCATCGTGTGAGTCGAGAGGTTGTTGCATTCATCATCGCATCATTCGCATCATCTGCATTTCATCGGCACTTCATTGTCTTCGTTTTCAAAACTTGCATCCGTTAGCAGCCGTCGGTTCTTCCCGTCGTCCGTTTCGAGTCCAACCACACACGCACGCGCCCGCGACATCGGTAAAACATTGTTTTCAAAAGCGTGTATTGAACTTTCTCGGATTGGGTCGAAACTTGGCATGCGGTCTTTATTTATTGTTGGTAGACCGCCTGCCAAATTTCGTCGCGATCAGAGCTCGTTTGATACCCGATCCGTTAAACCTAGAGCAGCTCTATCGCCGGTTATATTTTCGGATGTTTTGTTTTAAAATATGTTGACGGGCCGCACACCTCCCCCTCTCCTCAGCCCACACCACCTCTACACAGCCCACATGGCCCTGCTAGCCCCCCCCCCCCTCCATTTCCGGACGCCCGATCGAGATCGAACGGTCCGAAAACGGAGGAGAAACCCCTCTCCTAGCCAGCCCTGCTATATATAGATGTCCTCCCTCTCCATTTTTGGCCTAACCCTAATCCCTCCTCGAATTCCGTGCCGCCGCCGCCAATCCACAGCCTCCCACCGCAGCACCCCTCCTCCCTCCCACGCGGGCCTCGCCGACCCAGCCCCGTGGGCCGCTGCACCGACCGGCCTTTCGGCCCAAAGTGAGCGCCGCCCCTCTATCCTCCGCCCTGGCCGATGCTTTGCTGTGCAGCACCCTGCCCTGTTAGGCCCATATGATTTTCTTTAAATATCAGAAAAATTGCATGTTTTAAAATATTGTCAATTAATTAACCGTGCGCCGAAATCAAATGTTTTATATATGTAAATTGCTCAGAAAAATGTGTAGATTAATAATATGACGTTTTCATCCATGTTTAAAATACCTAAGCTTGCTGTTTGCATCATTTTTGCACAAATGCCATGTTTTGCATCACGCATAATTATTTAACATACATCGGAATTTAATCCAACAATATATTAAAAATGTTCGTATTATCGGCATCGCGTTTTCATGCGTGACAAACTTGTTCATTGGAATATTTGCATTTAACTTGCATTTATTGTTGCTAAAAGGGGTTATTCCATAAACTTGCATAATTAATTGCGACATATTTCCCTACATGAACCTACGCATATTATATGTTTTTTCGGGGTAGAAAAATCCATAGAATTTAATTGTGCATTTAGTTTTGTCATTGAAGGAAGTTCGTGTGCATGTCATTTTTGACATGATGCCCGTTTGTCTATTTTGTGGGATTTAATCCGTGCATCATATGAAATAATTTTGAACATGAGATATGCCCTTGGACATGTGTGCTAGGCCCTGGTATTTTTGGTTGTCATAGAAATGCATGTTTAGGTGTTGTTTTCTTGTTGCCAACATGCTATAAAAATCTGTTGTTTTGAGGGTCCAAATTATTTCTAAGTCTGGAAATCTGTTATTATGATGCCATGTTGCCATGTGATTTGCTAGTGTTCTAGGGGTCATTTGTGGTTGCTCCAAGGAGTCTTTTGTTAAGCATGTTGTTGCCTACTATGTTGTGTCAATAGTTTGCATGAATAGGTTTAGCATCATAATTATTTCTGTTGCTCAATATGTCAATATGTTAAAACTGCTGCACATGTCTACTCTAATTTTCACTAAGTCTGAGAATCTGTTTTCTTCAATATGCCATGTTGTGTTGATGGTTGCCATGAATCTGAGCATAATTTGATGTTGCCATAAAGTAATGCTTTGTAATGCATCATGTCTACTGCCATGCTGTTAAGTTTCATGCCATAATATGCCATGTAGAATATAGTTTTACTGCTGCCAATATGCCTTCGTGAATATCTGCTATGCTAAAAACTGTGATTTTCACTAAGTCTTAATCTGCCATATTTTGTTGCCGTGTTGTCAGCTTCCTACCATGTGATCCATGACTCTTTTGAGTATGATATGTGAAGATAAAATGAAGTGTGTGTTATATGCTACTTCCCCATGCTTAGTTTGTGCATTTTAGAATATTGTAACTTGTTGTTTTTATGTGTGCAAAATGCTATCTTGCTGTTTTGGGCAGATTTCGACTAAAACTTGTGTTGGTTGTATTTGTTGAACCGTAGCTCCGTTTTGAACATGTTGCATATGTAAGTTGACTAGAATTTCATGTAGTATCATAATATATTGCTGCATTAATGATTTGAAATGTTTGTGGTTGTCATTTTCATGCATTTTGCATTCATGACATATGCATCTTGTGCATGTCATATATTTTAGACCGTAGCTCCGTTTCAAACGTTCCATATATGTAAATCGACTAGAATGACGTGTACAGTTACGTGGTACACTTTATTTCCCTGTTTAATAAATATAAAACATGATTAGTTCAGATCTGGACCAATTTCGAAATTAACATATGGGGTCGTTTTGGAAATGCTATATGTTGTTTCCGGCCTCATTTAAACTTGCCTAGATGTGTAGTTTCATTATGCTTCACCTCTTGCCATGTTTAACAACATTTAATATTGTCGTGTACCTAAACGAGAGTGAACTAAATATTCGAATGTGGAGATTCGTCAATATGCAACTCGTTGCATATTGAGCTTCACTTAATGTGTAGAAGTCGATTGTTGTGCTTGCCATGTCTTGCATAACATGCATCATATTTGAAGTGCATCATGTCATGCATATGTTGTGGTGTTGGTCATGTGTTGATTGTTGTTTTCGGATTGCTTCTTCTTGATAGAGTTCCGAGTGCGTTCCGAGTGTGAGGATTCGTTCGACTACGTTGCTCGTCTTCTTCACGGACTCGTTCTTCTTCCAAGCGGGATCTCAGGCAAGATGATCATTTCCCTGGATACCATTACTATCATTGCCATGCTAGGTGTCTCGTTTCTATCGTTGTCTCGCTACCTACCACTTGTATGACAAGCCTCCCAAATTGCCATGAAAAGCCTCTAACCCCTCCACATCCCAACAAACATTGTTTGGCTATGTTACTGCTTGCTCAGCCCTTCTTATAGCGTTGCTAGTTGCAGGTGCAAGTTCTTCCATGTGCAACATGGATATTTTGATATATCACAATATTATTGCTATTTAATTTAATGCACATATATACTTGGTAAAGGGTGGAAGGCTTGGCCTTTTGCTCGGTGTTTTGTTCCACTCTTGCCGCCCTAGTTACTTGTGTACCGGTGTTATGTTCCATAATTGAGCGCTCCTAACATGCTCGGGGTTGTTATGGGGACCCCTTTGATTTTTGTTTTAGGATAAAACTTGTCTGGCAAGGCCCAACATTGGTACTATATTTGCCTAATAACTAATAAAATTGCATAGGGACTTTCCGGACCCCGTGGATAATTAATCAACAACCCGGGCCAGTGCTCCTCATGAGTGTTGGTCCAAACTAGAGCACCGTGCGGGGCCAACCCGGGGCAACTTGGGAGATGTCTATCAGGCCACCGTACGCTTCGCTTATCTGTCGTGTCCTGAGAACGAGATACGCGGCTCCTATCGGGTTCGTCGACACGTCGGGCGGTCTTGCTGGACTTGTTTTACATTTCTCGAACGTCTTGTGTGAGGAATTCCGATAATACTTCGGGCTATCTCGAGGTTGCGGTTTTCCAGTGGAATTGCCTAGGAAGATCACGAGATTCGTGGTCGAGGTTATTCCCGCTGCGTGTGGTTAGTTTGTGATGGATGAGTTGGAGCACCCCTGGAGGGTTAAATCTTTCGGAAAGCCATGCCCGCGGTTATGTGGCAACTTGGAAACTTTGTTTAACACCCGGTCATAGCAAACTTGAAGTAAACTCAAATAAAATACACCAACCGTGTGCGTAACCGTGACTGTCTCTTCTCGTAAGTCCTTATCCGAGAGAGAACACGGTGGGGTTATGTTTGATCGTAAGTAGGTGTTCAGGATCTCTTAGAGATCATTACTAGATGACGTCCATTTATTCGACAATCATCCCCCTTTATTCTTGTACTCGTAAGTTAGCCACTCAAATAAATGCTTAGTGCTTGCTGCAGCCTCACGACTTAACCATACCTCACCCATTAAGCTTTAATAGTCTTGATACCCTTGGAAATGAGATTGCTGAGTCTCCGTGGCTCACAGATTACTACAACGATAGTTGCAGGTACAGGTAATGCGATGATATGACGTGAGCGCGATGCTTGTTTGATTTGGAGTTCTTCTTCTTCATCATCATCAATCTAGGATGGGTTCCAGGCGGCAGCCTGGGATAGCAAGGATGGATGTCATTTTATCGTTTATTTCCATCCGTAGTCGGACCCTGCTCTTCTGTATGATGTTTGGATATGTTGATGTATTGATGTGTTATTGATGTAGCTTGTGGCGAGTGTAAGCCAATTCCATATACTCATCTCTTCTTTACATGTACTTGTAATGATATCCATTCTTGCAAGCGACGAGATGCGCTTATATCCCTATCGAGGCCCTCGTGCCAAAATAAGGATAGGATCGCATCTTGGGCGTGACACGATTCGAGGCGCAACGGGAGCGGCCGCGGCGGGAGTGACCGCGTCGAATACATCGATTTGAAGCATAGAGAGGAGTCAATCCATCCAGTCTAGATTTGAGTCGCAGAGATGAGCGGCCGGTTCGATTGATTCGGTCCACTTGAGGTGCATGATGGGATCGAGGCAAGTACATCTGTGCACTGGGATCGACCGGAGGAACAGGATCCGGGTCCAGCCGATGCAGTCCAGAGCTGAAGCGAGGAGGCGCACGATGCGGCTGAAGAAGGTGGGGGCGAGGGCGATAATGGCAGACGCCTCGTCAGCTAGAAACGGCTTTGCTCTGACTTGAAGCTCGCAATCATGGCCTATTCATGCCTGGTAATGTTGTAATCGTTTCCTATGGTCAGTGGTAGTACTATATAATGCTCTCAAAGGCGATGCGGATACAGAGGAGGAGAGGGATCGAGGCATCGAGCCAAGGCGATGCGAGGCGCGCGATTCAATCAACCGGAGTTGCAGGCATGCGTTGGGATTGACCAGGGGCACCTACCATCACTCGTATCCTTGTCGACTTCTCCCTTCCTTTAAGACTTCCATGCCCTCATCCGCCCATCCACCCCCGGTGGCGGCACACCGCTCACGCACCACATGCGGCCCCTACAGGCCAGAGCCCAACTCGCTGCCGTCGGCCACAGCGGCCAGGCTGGGCCTCTCCTTCCACCGGTCCCGAGATCCGCCGACACTAATGATGGAAATATGCCCTAGAGGCAATAATAAAATGGTTATTATTATATTTCCTTAATCATGATAAAGGTTTATTATTCATGCTAGAATTGTATTGATCAGAAACTTAAATACATGTGTGAATACATAAACAAATATTGTGTCCCTAGTAAGCATCTACTAGACTAGCTCGTTGATCAAAGATGGTTAAGGTTTCCTAACCATGGACATGTGTTGTCATTTGATAACGGGATCATGTCATTAGGAGAATGATGTGATGGACAAGACCCATCCGTTAGCTTAGCATATGATCGTATACGTTTATTTTTACTGCTTTCTTGAATGTCAAATATATGTTCCTTCGACCATGAGATCATACAACTCCCGGATACCGAAAGAATACCTTATGTGCTATCAAACGTCAAAACGTAACTAGGTGATCATAAAGATGCTCTACAGGTATCTCCGAAGGTATCTGTGTTGGAAATATGCCCTAGAGGCAATAATAAAATGGTTATTATTATATTTCCTTGTTCATGATAATCGTTTATTATCCATGCTATAATTGTATTGATTGGAAACTCAAATACATGTGTGGGTACATAGACAAACAATGTGTCCTTAGTAAGCCTCTAGTTAACTAACTCGTTGATCAAAGATGGTGAAGGTTTCCTGGCCATGGACATGAGATGTCATTTGATAACGGGATCACATCATTAGGAGAATGATGTGATGGACAAGACCCAAACTATAAACGTAGCATATGATCGTGTCAGTTTATTGCTATAGTTTCCTGCATGTCAAGTATCTGTTCCTATGACCATGAGATCATGCAACTCACTGACACCGGAGGAATGCCTTGTGTGTATCAAACGTCACAACGTAACTGGGTGACTATAAAGATGCTCTACAGGTGTCTCCGAGTGTGTCTGTTGAGTGGGCATGGATCAAGACTGGGATTTGTTACTCCGTGTGACGGAGAGGTATCTCAGGGCCCACTCGGTAATACAACATCACTATAAGCCTTGCAAGCAATGTGACTAAGGTGTTAGCCACGGGATCTTGTATTACGTAACGAGTAAAGAGACTTGCCGGTAACGAGATTGAACTAGGTATAGGGATACCGATGATCGAATCTCGGGCAAGTAACATACCGAAGAACAAAGGGAACAGCATACGGGATTAACTGAATCCTTGACATAGAGGTTCGACCGATATAGATCTTCGTAGAATATGTAGGAACCAATATGGGCATCCAGGTCCCGCTATTGGTTATTGACCGTAGAGGTGTCTCGATCATGTCTACATAGTTCTCGAACCCGCAGGGTCTACACACTTAACGTTTGGTGACGATTAGTATAGTTGAGTTATTGTGTTGGTGACCGAAGGTTGTTCGGAGTCTCGGATAAGATCCCAGACATGACGAGGATCTCCGGAAGAGTCCGGAGGTAAAGATTGATATATGTGATAATAGTGTTTTGATCTCCGAAAGGGTTTCGGAATTCACCGGAAGGGGTTCCGGATGTTTACCAAAGTGTTCGGGTGCAGCAACACTTTATATGGGCCAAAGGGGTAAAACCCACGAGGTATTGGAAAGTGCAAAAGGAAGTTTTGCTGCTGCCTTAAGCGGTACTACCGCTGGTAAGGCAGTACTACCGCGTAAGCGGTACTACCGCTTGTGTGAAGCGGTACTACCGCTCAAGCGGTACTACCGCTCAAGCGGTACTACCGCTTGTGCACCATACTGCTGGAATCCGAGTGGGACTCTTTCCGTGCGGGCCAAACCGACCTTGTGCAGGCAAAACCGACCTTGTGGAGGCTTTCTCTCCAAGTTTAGACCCCAGGGCTCAACATATAAATAGAGGGGCAGGGCTAGCAAACGGGACACATCAGGATTTCCCAAGCCGTGTGCCGGCAACCCTAGCCCTCTAGTTCCTCCCATCATAATCTCCGTAGTGCTTGGCAAAGCCCTGCAGAGATTGTTCCTCACCAACATCACCACGCCGTCGTGCTGCCGGAACTCATCTACTACTTCACCATCGCTCGCTGGATCGAGGAGGTGAAGGCGTCATCAAGCCGTACGTGTGTTGAACGCGGAGGTGCCGTCTGTTCGGCACTAGTTCGTGATCGGATCGAGGGACGACTTGCGATTTGGATCGCGGAGACGTTCGACTACATCCACCACATTTCTTAACGCTTCCACTTAGCGATCTACAAGGGTATGTAGATTCACTCTCCCTCTCGTAGATGCTCATCACCATGGATAGATCTTGCGTGTGCGTAGGAAAAGTTTTGTTTCCCATGCGACGTTCCCCAACAGTCTGTTGAGTTGGCATGGATCGAGATTAGGATTTGTCACTCCGAGTATCGGAGAGGTATCTCTGGGCCCTCTCGGTAATACACATCATAATAAGCTTGCAAGCAATATAACTAAGGAGTTCGTTACGAGATGATGTATTACGGAACGAGTAAAGAGACTTGCCGGTAACGAGATTGAAATAGGTATAGAGATACCGACGATCGAATCTCGGGCAAGTAACATACCGACAAACAAAAGGAATTACGTATGTTGTCATTGCGGTTCGACCGATAAAGATCTTCGTAGAATATGTAGGAACCAATATGGGCATCCAGGTTCTGCTATTGGTTATTGACCGGAGAGGTGTCTCGGTCATGTCTACATAGTTCTCGAACCCGTAGGGTCCGCACGCTTAACGTTCGTTGAAGATATAGTGTTATATGAGTTATATGATTTGGTGACCGAATGTTGTTCGGAGTCCCGGATGAGATCACGGACATGACGAGGAGCTCCGGAATGGTCCGGAGGTAATGATTGATATATAGGACGATGGTATTCGGACACCGGAATAGTTTCGGAGTGCACCGGATAGTCATCGGGGCACCGGAAGGGGTTCCGGACACCACGGGAAGTGTATGGGCCTAATGGGCCAAAGGGGGGGACAGACCAGCCCCTCTCCTTGGCTGGCCGGCCCTAGGGGAAGGAAAGGGGAGGGGTGGCCCCTCCTGCCTTTCCCTCCTCGTGAGAGAAAGGAAAGGGGGGCCACCTCCCCCTGCCTTCCTCCCGCACTCAAATAAGGAAGGGGGGGCGCGGCTTGGGGAAGTCCCCAAGTAGGATTCGGCCCTACTTGGGGCGCCCCCTGGACTCTCCCCTCTCCCCCCACTTATATATATGTGGGAGGGGGGTGCCACATAGAACCACGACAATCTCTTAGCCGTGTGCGGCGCCCCCCTCCACCGTTTACACCCTCGGTCATATTTTCGTAGTGATTAGGCGAAGTCCTGCGGAGATAGCATCACCATCACCGTCACCACGCCGTCGTGCTGCTGAAACTCATCCACTACCTCGCTGTCTTGCTGGATCAAGAAGGCGTGGACGTCACCGAGCTAAACGTGTGCTGAACACAGAGGTGTCGTACGTTCGGTACTCGATCGGTTGGATCGCGAAGAAGTTAGACTACATCAACCGCGTTGTCAACCGCTTCCGCTTACGGTCTACGAGGGTACGTAGACACACTCTCCCCCTCGTTGCTATGCATCTCCATGGATAGATCTTGCGTGTGCGTAGAAAATATTTTGTTTTCCATGCAACGTTCCGCAACAACTAACCCCGTCGTCCAGCGCCTGGTGCCTAAGATCGGCATGCCTCCTCCAGATGTGAGTTTCACTTGGAGTTATTTTTTTTTGCTGAATGTAGGATGAAAGTGAAGTGCGTTTGCCAGAATACATCTGTACTTTGTTCGTGTTGTGACAATGTGAAGGAATTTGTTAATTCTGTAAAATGACATCTTTTTCATGAGAGATGGATATGTTAGCCGCACATGGAGTCCGCCATGCTGCCACCGCCGCCTCGGATCGACAAGGCTCTGATGCCATTTGTTGACGCTGCCTCTTGCAGTACCACTCTTATTCTTCTCATCTCTCTCTCCTCTCAAGAACGCAAGGATACCCATGGAAGAAACTCTACACACACACGCCAAGGAAGAAACCTGGCACTAGCTTTGCCGGGAGGCTCTCTCCTTGGTTAACACAATGGCTACATTTTCCATTACACAATGCAACTTATATATACACAGAGGTTGGCACGGCTGCCATGCAAAACTCACGCCATTACTTGACCCATTACTCCACTAATCATTCCATGCACTAACTAACTTGACTCATCACACGAAGCTAGCTAACAAATCACATGCAGCTAACAACCTGCTTTCCCATGTTCAGCTCTCCCTGGAATCACTCCATCCTGCGGAGGACTCAGCCGGCCGGACACTGCTCAACCGACTCAATGCAGGCACTAATCTATCTATCTATCTATCTATCTATCTATACCTACCTACTAGATCATTGATGGCGCGCGTTGCCGCGCCCATCCATTTTGAATGTTGTATGATAGTGTTAAAAATATGTTACACGGAGTTGGAATATTACATTGTACAATTTCAAGTGTATTTGTAGTGTAAGATGTTACTTACGGCTGATCATATTTTTACATGCACTTATAGTGTAAGAAGTTAATTAGCTCATGTTTTGGTGTATATCCACTTTCCAATAAACTCATATACATATTTTCCAAATGTATAGGATAATATCTTACCTTCAAAAATAACGGGCAAGTATTTGTCATCTGGTTCCTTCTCCAGAGCCGTCTGATAGCAATTAATTTTGGTACCCCCACCAAATCCCCAGTGTTTCAAACTATCATTTAGCTTGCTCAAATTTAGAAGGGTATATGCGGACTGGGTAGGCAGTATCCAGTGGACCTCGGGAAAGGAACCATAGTTTCAATCTAACAGCATTGACATAATTTCTTTTAGCTGACTACTTTTTCATTCGCAGACACACACAACCACCCATTAAATAGAAACCTAGTTAGCAATTTCTGTTGTTCTTGATATGAAGCGAAGGTAAAATATAATCCATAAATAGTAGCTATGAAAATATGGACAGTAGAGGAACTTAAACCGGTATCAGGTTGAAAACCCCATTTTTAAACACACCATATGGCTCCGTGTCCAGGTATGAATAGTGGACACCACACACTTACAAAAGTCAAAACATGTTAGTATGAGAAACAAATGCATGAAATGGCTAGCTAATCTGGCCTGAATGATAAGGTGTTTCTTACACCATCAGCTTACAAAAGGATAATGTTATCATTTTTAAACACACCATGCCTCTGTGTCCAGGTAATCATTGTGGCAGCGACAATACAGTAGCGGTAGCAGAAAATTAAATAAAAGATTGTCCCTCCACTGATGTTTATCATGGTACCGAGGAACATTTCCATCCTAAGGAAGGCATCACAAATGAACGTTAATTAACAATGGAACATAAATGTATTGAATGCAGGATGAGGCTTAGGAGGATCAGTTGGCTGAAAAAATTCATAGTGTCAGTGTGTCATTCATATATGGACAGAACATTTTTCGTTTATTTTGGAAGATCCGTCGATAATAAATAGAGATTGGCTCAAGAAGTCTAAACAACTGCCTAAAGTGTCGTGTCAAGAAAATGAATATATAATTGATACTGCAATTGTTTAAAGAGAGAGCCAAAAGACGGTGGTCAAGAATTGAATTAGATAAAGATCAAATAAATGCTACATGTTCCACATACCAAACAGGTCCAATTATTAAACTTTGTAACAAAACATACAGAATGTGACGAAGCTCCTGAAACTTCTGTAATAATTGGCGCTATGTAAATGAACCTTGGTTGAAGTTTTTGTGTCGAGGAAAACTTCCAGATCAACTTCACAACATTTCCCGCATTCACAGCAAAAATATGATGTCACGTCTGCGGTTTTAAAATTTAAAATTATTACTGCACCACACCATAATATTTTCTTTAGACTATCACAATGTTAAACTAACTATTTAGTATCTACACCTAAGTAAAATAACCTCTGTTAATAGTCTATCTTTATCTTCTGCATATATATGAAGTATACACAGAACGGATAAGCAAGGACATATACACTGAATATACACCAGGGGAGGGGGGGCTTATTTAGGGACATAGTTTCTGATGCGATGCAAGATCAGTTGCATGCATTAAGAAAACATCGACCCCGCAGCCAAATGGTCCAAGAGTGAAAAGATAGGTGGAAATGATACAAACCCTACACAACGAACATCGCTGTTGAAGGTCCAGAAAAATGATCAAAATATATGGAGGCTTCTAAGGAAAATGGAGGAAAATAACCTTTTTATCTCCTTCAGATTTTTCTCCTTCCAGTAAGCTCGTTTGTCCACCAACACTGCAAACTAAACGGTACAGAGAAGCATCGGACACCTCCAATAATAGTCGATCTTTATCTTCTGTAAAACGCGGGGAGTGATGGGGCACTTATTAAGGGACATAGTTTGTGATACGATGCACGACCAGCTGTATCTATCAAAAAACATTGACCCCAGCCAAATGAATCCGACGCACCAAACATGGCTGGCAAAGGTACAGAGAAGGGAGCAAAATATATGGAGGCTTCTAAGGAAAATGGAAGGAAAGTAGAACATATATTCCCGTCTTTGATTGTAAACTGACATGGCTAATCTAGAAAAATTAACTGTAAGATCAACGATATAACACATTTATCAATATCTTCTACTGGTACAAGAAATATTACTAATGCCTCAATATAAGGCTGTTTCATAAAAAAAACTATAGACATAAGATGTCAGTATAGCCCCGTATGCTATGTACCAAGCCTTCTCAGGAGAAAAATGTCTAGTTTCACTAATGACCTAATCTCCTAATCTTCTCAAGCAGATAAAAATTTGGAATAATGAGGTAAATCCAAATGTGGGCTCTGGTAAAGCACCACAGAAACCAAATAAAACCAGCATAAGGAATAGTACATGAATAAATGTTATGAATGGATTGATAAGGTGGAAATGCACGTTCAGAGTAGTACCAACAAGCTATTGACATTCTTTACTTGTAGCTATCCTTATGTGAACCCCTCATCGGCTGGAGCTACTTAAGTTCCTTTTGTATGCTTTTTTTTAGAGAAGTTCCTTTTGTATGCTTATTCTGACCCAGGCCTACAACAAATGAGTTACTGAAGAAAATAATCAAGAGGAGAAAGATGATGTAATTTCAATGTAGAGCAACGTACTGAGAGAATGATCACGATCAAGCAGCAAACTAACACAACAGTAGTAATTATCAATTTCAAATTGCATTTTGCGTGTCCCTAGTCATGTTAATGTTTACCCTGCATTTTGGCAAACTTAAACCATATTGAACTTAATGTAAGTATACTACTTGGTCCAAATATGGTGCCAATTTGTGTAGGCTAGGTTATTTCTCTAAGAAACATACAGATGAATTGATAATTAATTAATGAATCTAGCTAGCTATCTAAATCAACTTAGAACCTGCAACCTAAAGAAAATACAGAAGCAAAGCATAAATCACTAATTTAAAAGGACCCTGAGAATAATGACCATGGAATAAATTGGAACAGAGATTAGGGATCGACCTAACCTACTCAAAAGTGATGATGAGGTGCAAGTATTGAACATGTGGAACGGGAGGCTTCGGTACATCACGCTGATCTCCTCACCCCGTTGCTGCATCCCTTTTGTCTCCTCAGGGGCAAACGTTCAACAATTTTGGGGACAAGCCAGATGATGTGGCGGACTGGCAACACCCCTCCTCCTCTACGGTGCTGGAGGTGGCAACCTCCCAGGCAGCCCTTCTTCCAGTAACCTCGTTTATCCACCAAAACAACAAATTAAATGGTACAAAAAAGCACCAAAAAAGACGAATAACACGTCCAGTACACAAGCACATCACATAGATCAAAGATGAATACTGAAACCGTTCACGGCTGAAATAGATATTCAGAAATTTTAGATCCATGAAAGATTTAAAAGTACAACAAACCTACGGAGATCGAATCCAGCGTGGAAAGATATGAGGAATGAAGCCCCTAACCTACCTTTGCACTGGCTGACCTGCAGAAGAGTAATCGAGACAGCGGCGGCATGGGAGTGGAGGCGTCCGCCTTATCGCGTGAAGCCAACAGGTTGAGCGGCAGAGGTGTCCATGCTGGCCGGTGCACCTTTCGCCAGCGGTCGGCGTCGCCGCCGCTGCCATCAATCACCTCTCTCTCGGCGAGACCGGGAGGGGTAGGGAATGCGGCGAGGAGGCAGAGCGGCAGAGTTCACGGAGGGGAGGGGGTTGTAGAAGGTGGACACACGGCAGAATCAACACCGTTCCTCTCGGATCTGACGTCAACCAGTAGGAGTGAATGAGATGCATCGGATTTGGCCTCTGGAAAAGCAGCCCAAGGACAGCCGGCCCATAGGAGGAGGAGCAGCCCACGCGGGAGTAAATAACACATCGAACGGCCACACATGGCCAGGACACGGGATCCAACGCCAAAAGCAGTGGATGCGTGAGAGGACTCGGTTTAGGTTCGTTTTTACTGCCCTTAATACTAATTCTAGACTCCCAAGAAATTCCCACGTTAATTAGAATTTACATATCTAGGGTGGGACCAAGTTATTACGGTGTAGATTAATCTTCATATAGATTAATAAAAGAAACCCACAAAACGACCCACAAGTTTTCAATTATATTTAGTTTCGACGAATATATGACTAGAAAGCCCAGCATCTTGAAGCCGAAATAGTGGCCCATAAGGCTCACACGGATGTAAAAGAACCAGCCACGTGATGCAATGTAAAAGAACCAGCCACATGAAGCAATCGTACTGTCTATCTCTCTCTCACGTATCTCTCTCAATCTCTCCTGTTGCAATCGTATTTGTCTCTGTCTCTCTCTCAATCTCTTATGTTTCTCTTCCAACAGATCTGTTTCTCCACATCAGGCTCTCACCGATGTAAAAAAACAGCCACCTGAAGCAATCGTAGTCTCTCTCCCCCCCCCCTCTCTCTCTCTCTCTCTCTCTCTCTCTCTCTCTCTCTCTCTCTCTCTCTCTCATGTCTCTCTCAAGCTCCCCTGTTTCTCTTCCAACAGATCAGTTTCTCTCTCAGATTAGAGGAATCATTCAAACAGAAGTCCATCCGATCAAATTAACAAAAAATACATGGCGTTAGAGACATATATCCAAGCCCGATCTCCTGATCCAAGCCGATGCTCGCCATATCTCGGAGTCCTATCTACTTTCTAACTATCGCTATGTTTGCTGCAGGAAACACACATGCCCTCTCTTCATGCCGCGGCCGCCGCCCAGGCCCAGTTGGAGCACGATCTATGCAAAGTATGCTAGCTATCATGTACCAGGTCGATGGTTGTCTCCTAGATCAGCCGTAAGTCCGTCAACCATGTTGCTGCACGAAACCGCCAGTGCCGCTGCTGCCAGCAGCCCAATTAAGTTGCACATGCCACCAGTGCAGCCATTACCATCGGCGTGACTAGGCAGATCAATCTTACTTACAGCAGAGGCACTTTGTTTATCTAATTTGCATCTCATGTAGTTTAGGTTTGTGGCAGAGTTATCTTCTTAATAACTAATGAATTGCCAATTCAAGGCTTGCTGGCACCTTTTAATGTTCTCTCACATCATAAAGGAGTTTATATGCAATCTGCTATATCTTTAACAAGTCACGCATAGTTCAAGATAATTTCTGCAGTAGCCTTGAGTTAATTCCAGGTAATCACTTTTATTTTGATTGTATGTTTAGGCATCTTTTAAGCAGCGGCATGTTTAATGGTAGCTCTTACTAATTTTCTATTTCATTCGACATCGAATCAATAGCTAGAGTGTCGTTTTATTATACGGCTAAATACATACCTACACTCTCGATCAATTCAAGAATTAACTATATATATATATGGATAGGCATCAAGTGCAGATTTTGTATTCGTACTTTCATTATTCATTTGTTTTCCAAGAACACTTTCTTGATTCTTTCGAATACGTATATATGATATTTCAGAAAAATCGTACATCACAAAAGCACAAGAGCCTTGCTTCCTTTTTTATTTGTGCATCATGGACTCCGTGACAGGATCACAGGACAATGGCGCACCAATCAAGGTTTGTTAGAGTACGTGTGGAACATCATCAGTCGACTCTTTCATACATGTAACATAAATCAGATCCTCCAAGTGTGAAAACTACTGTTGTGTTGTGCTACAGTATGCACATGTCGCCAAGTGCATGTCGTAGGAGAAATTTCACCTTTTATTCTACTTGATTCAGTATGTGTACATGCCGATAGCTTAGTCAACATTTTTTAGCTTCTTCAGACTTTTTAATACAAGGAGCTTCTTCAGATTTTAATACGGTTGTCCAGAATTTTTTTTTTTTTTTTTGAAAAGGAGGAACGAAGCCCCCGTCCTCTGCATCAATCGATGCATGCAGCCATCTTATTAGATAGTTCCGAAACAAAATGACAGGTCCACAATGCGTTCAGGCGCTAATGCATAACAAAGAGAAATAAAAATCAAGCTGCCACATCCGGCGCTTTGTAACAATAGACTACGATGCCTACACACCTAGCCTATTATTAGCACGCCATCCAAATCGGTTGAAGATAACCCGTGCGACCATCTCCCACCGGTTGCACCCAATATCCATATGCTCCCTGGAGTCCGCATGGCTGAGTAATGACCACGTACGGATCCAAGATGTTGCTCTAAAGATAACCTGCAAAAAGTTGTTGAAATTCTTGCCATTAAAAATCATATCATTCCTGGTGTTCCATATAGCCCAAAATAGAGCACATATCCCAACTCTGATACGCTGCGCTATTGTAACGTCTACTCCATTGAGCCACGTTCCAAATAACGACCTTATACATGTGGGTGGGTTTAAATTAAAAGCTATATGAATTGTTCGCCATAAAAGTTTTGCCAGAGGACACTCGAGAAAGAGGTGTTGTATTGTCTCATTCTGATCACAAAAACAACAATTAGGTCTGCCTCCCCATCTTCGTTTTGCCAAGTTGTCCTTGGTTAATACCACTCCCTTGTGTATAAACCACATGAAAATTTTAATCCTAAGGGGAACCTTAATTTTCCAAATATGCAAAGATCTTGATAGTGGTCCAGTGTTTATCAAGTCGTTGTAAAGGGACTTTACCGAGAAGACCCCATTCACCAGTAAAGTCCAGCGAATACCATCTGTCTGGCCAGAAAGTTGCACTTGCATCAATCTCCGAACCAGATGTAACCATGCAGTCCAACGTGCTCCCACTAATGCTCGTCTGAATTGCATGTTCAGGGGTACCGATTGTAACACCGTGGACACATACTCTTCTTTACGTTGCGCGATGTTATATAACGAAGGATATTGAATTGCTAATGGCGAATCCCCAAGCCAAGTGTCTTCCCAAAATCTTGTTGAGGTGCCATTACCAACTACGAACTTCACCCTTTGAAAAAAGGTTGCCTTAATCTTCATTAACCCCTTCCAGAAAGGTGAGTCATTTTGTCTAGCTGTCACCTGAGCTAGAGTTTTGGAATGTAGATATTTGTTCTTCAATAATTGAACCCACATCCCATCAGTCTCAGTGGATAGCCTATAAAGCCATTTGCTAAGCAGGCATTTGTTCTTCACTTCTAGATTTTCGATACCAAGACCCCCTTGGTCTTTTGGTCTGCATATAATATCCCATCGCGCCAGTCTGTATTTCTTCTTAGCCTCATCACTTTGCCAGAAGAAACGAGATCTATAAAAGTCTAATCTCTTTCGTACCCCTACAGGCACTTCAAAGAAAGACAACAGAAACATCGGCAGGCTTGTTAATACTGAGTTTATTAATACTAGCCTCCCTCCGTATGACATAAGTTTACCCTTCCAGCAACCTAGTTTCTTTTCAAATCTTTCCTCAATACATTTCCATTCCTTGTTCGTCAATCTTCTATGATGAATAGGAATCCCTAGGTAACTAAATGGTAATGATCCCAATTCACATCCAAATAGCTGCCTGTAAGCGTCTTGGTCGTCCTTTGCCTTTCCAAAGCAAAATATTTCACTTTTGTTAAAATTTATTTTTAGCCCTGAGAGTTGTTCAAATAAGCACAAAACTAGTTTCATATTCCTTGCTTTTGCCATATCATGTTCCATGAAAATAATTGTATCATCCGCATACTGTAGTATGGACACCCCCCCCTCCACCAGGTGTGGTACGAGTCCTCCTACGTGCCCCTGTTCTTTAGCTCTACCAATGAGTATTGCCAACATGTCTGCTACAATGTTGAACAATATTGGAGACATGGAATCACCCTGCCTCAATCCCTTATGTGTTTGAAAAAAATGACCTATGTCATCATTAACTGTAATACCCACGCTGCCTTTCTGAATGAAAGTGTCCACTTGATCCCGCCATTTTTCATTGAACCCTTTCATTCGTAAGGCCTGTTGGAGAAACGGCCATTTTACTTTATCATATGCCTTCTCGAAATCCACTTTAAAGATAACCCCATCGAGTTTCTTTGTATGTATTTCATGCATCGTTTCATGCAAGACAACAACCCCTTCTAAGATGTGTCTCCCAGGCATAAATGCTGTTTGTGTTGGTTGGACAACCGAATGAGCTATCCTCGACAGTCTATTCGTGCCAACCTTTGTAAAAAATTTGAAACTGACATTGAGCAAGCATATCGGTCTAAATTGCTCAATGCGTACAGCCTCCGCCTTCTTTGGCAACAGCGTGATTGTTCCAAAGTTAAGATGAAAGAGCTGTAAATGGCCATTGAATAAATCATGGAACATAGGCAAAAGGTCACCCTTAATGATATGCCAGCATTTTTTCTAAAATTCTGCCGGAAACCCATCCGGACCTGGTGCCTTATTTTGTTTCATTTGTGATATAGCGTCAAACACCTCCTTCTCCGTAAATGGAGCTGAAAGCACGTCATTCTCCTCAGAACTAATCTGTGGTATATCATGAATTGTGCTTTCATCCAGAGAGACAAAATTATCTTCCGGTGCCCCAAATAACTTCTTATAATACTCTGAAATATACATTTTTAAATTCTCGTGTCCTATAATTGTCCCTTCATCTTGCTCTAGTTGAATAATTTTTTTCTTTCGATGCTTGCCATTCGCAATCATATGAAAGAATTGTGTGTTATCATCTCCCTGGACCACCTTCGTCACCTTAGCTCGAAGTGCCCATTTCATCTCTTCCTCTCTCAGAAGCTGTTGCAATTTCTTCTCAGCCTCAATTTTATTATTTCTATCCGACACGTTGAGGATATTAGTCTCAGCCTTCACATCTAACTCATCAATTAGTCGAATAAGCCTCTCTTTTTCCACTTTGTATATCCCGCTCTGATTCTTCGCCCATCCTCTCAAGAACTGGCGCAAGTGTCGGGTTTTGTTTTGCCATCTTTCAATATTTGAAGATCCACCAGAATCCCTAGCCCATTCAGTGGCTATGATATCCATGAATCCTTCTCTCTCGAACCAACCTAGTTCAAAGGAGAATAAATTTCTATTTCCCACATGATTGGCCTCCCCAGAGTCAACCATTAGAGGTGTGTGGTCAGAGATGCACTACTAGGAAAAAGCCTAGTAGTAGCGCTGGTTAAAGGGCTAGTAGTAGCGCGGGTGCCCGCGCTACTACTATCGCGCTACAGCTAACTGGTAGTAGTAGCGCTGGTTCATCCCGCGCTACTAGTACATGTGTTAGTAGTAGCGCTGCTGCCACACGCGCTACTACTAACTATCTGTAGCGCGTGCCCATGACCAGCACTACTACTATTAATTTCAAAAACCAAAAAAAAATCGTGACCGCCGGCCGGAGATGGCCCCCTTCGAGGAGTAGGTCCTGTGCACCGTCGGCTAGAGATGGGGAGGAGATAAGCCCATGGCGGATCTGCAGACGGGCGCCATGGCCGCCGCCTGACCTTCTCGCAGCTCGAGGGGAGGGCAGGGTACACGATGGGATGGGATGGGATGGGAGGAGGAGAGGGTGGGCAGCGACGGCGGTGAAGGAGAGAGCGGGGGGCATTGCCGCCGGTGGCGAGGTCAAGGGGAGGAATGAATCTGAGAGAAGGGGAGAGTGACGGGAGAGAGAGAGAGAGAAAGGAGGGCGGGGGAGAGGCTTACGACGGCGGTGGTCTCGGGGAGGGGAGCGGTGGCGGCAGGGGAGAGGGCTGTGGCGGCGGTGGTGGTCTCGGGGAGGGGAGCGACGGCGACAGGGGAGAGGGCGGCGGCGGCGGTGAGGTCGAGGGCGGCCTCGGGCGGCTGCGGTGACGTCGATGGCGACGGTGGCGACAGAGAGGAGTGGGGGAGAGGGGGGAGACGGGGGGAGTAGTGAGGGACTTTGAAAATTTTGAGCCGGCCCGCGCGGAGTTATAGCTAAGATTTTAGCAGTAGCGCTGGAGTCCACAGCGCGCTACTGTTATGGGGCTTAGCAGTAGCGATTGCTAGTAGCAGCGCTACTACTATGTGGGGCCCATAGCAGTAGCGCTTCCCTCATAGCACACGCTACTACTATCAACTTAGTAGTAGCGCTTGTTTTATACCCCACGCTACTAGTATGGCTTGTCTCGGGGGGCACAGTGAAGACCACTTAGTAGTAGCGCTTTTTTATAACCAGCGCTACTACTATCAACTTACTAGTAGCGCTTTTTTATAACCAGCGCTACTAGTAATTACCAGTAGCGCTTTTTAAAAACCAGCGCTACTAGTAAGCGTCTATCTATAAGCTTTTTCCTAGTAGTGATGGCTCGTTGTAGAGCATGTACTGAAACCAACGGGTACTTCTGTTCCCACTCCACGCTGGTCAGTACCCTGTCCAACTTCTCATATGTTGGAACCGGCAGTGAGTTCGCCCATGTGAACTGCCTACCGGTAAGGTCGATTTCCCTCAAATCAAGAGTCTCAATTACCATGTTAAACATTGTTGACCATCTTCGGTTGTCCAGAAATGGCTACAAAGTATATATAATTGGCTGTGTAACTTACAATAAATAAAAATAGTCTTTCAAATATACTACCTTTCCACGGAAATATTGGAATTGCCATTCTGGCTAGAAAACTTCTAGCGTAGATGATACTAATTCTACCCTTGCCGTGATCATATATATTTTTAGTTATATAAGGATTTTTGTTGGTCAATCAACAACTCTCATCTTTTCATCCATTTTGGATGAAACCCACAGGTCAACAATCATGGACTGACGAACCAGTACGTACTTGCCTCATAATTGCTTTTCTAAAATAGGAGTGGATGTTCCAGATTATAATTTGTTCAGCGTAGTTGATGGTCCAATCTCTTACACGTTTAGTTGTTCTACAGTGGCTGCAACCGGTGGATTCAATAAATATATACTACTTAAGTTTTGTGTAAGTTTGTATTTTGTAGTAAAGGTTTTGATAATTGTAGAAATTCGACGTCGTCTGTACTTTATTATTTTCATAGTTATAATTCCAAGAACAACAATTTTTTTTTGTAAGTTACAAAAATTGGATGAAAAGCACGTCGGCTGCATTGTGTTTGTGATGTCATGACGTACCAACTTTCAGCGATTCCACTTCGATAATACAGAATGAGTATGCACCTAGAAACTATGTATTCATGATCTTAAGAAAATGCTAGCAACTCAAGGCCTCATGTTTACTTATCTGTTTGGTAGCAGGGCATGATAATATATACATCATCTTGCTCTCTCTCGCTTCATTAGTTATGACCTATATTTGAGAATGTGGTGTGCAGTTCAGTTTGTGATTGTTAGTAAACATCTGAATATTATATGTTAGCGTGATGAACAAATTGTTCTGCTTATAATAAACTTTCTAGAGCTGCATACAAATTATCTTAATTCGTAGTTAGTTCTTTTTATAAATAAAACAAATGCTTTTCAAACTATTCTACTAAGCTATCATCTAAAAAACTAGCCCGTGCAAACGCACGGGTTAACGACTAGTGTACATAACGCCCTTGAGCTAATGTCGGCATAGCTGTGTGAATATTCATTTGACTCCCGCTTGTAGTTTTGAGTTGCTGGATGTAATTTGGATGCTTGGGTGATTTGTGTCGCCTGGTAGCAGTAATCACAGTTTCAGTAAACTAGTGGCTGACTCTCGAGTTTGACACTGTTTCTGTTACATTTCATTCGGTTACATTTTTACATTGCCCGTCCTCTCATTTCTGTTAGATTTCTACTGACATGCAGTTGAACTTGGGGTGACCTGTCTGGATATATCTGTCTACCATCTGGTGTCAACATGGCCTGGCTTCCTTGGGAAATGAGTGCTCACAACATTCCCCGTATATCGTTGGTGCTTGAATTACATACAACTCATATGCCTCCTGTTGCATTGGCCACTTGATCACAAGAGACCGTCCATCGTAAGCTTCACTTGTATGGTCCATTACTCACTACTGCGGCTCACAGTTCACCCAAGCCCCAGGTGGTCCTGAACTGTGGCTGCTATCCAAGGTTATTTAGCTCACTGCAAGCAAACTAGGAAGAAGGGTCCAGTACTAGTGATGTACTCCCATTTATTCTACTGAACATGCAAACTACTCCAGACGGCGGCTCAGAGTGGTTGACCCCTGTGTCTTGTCTCACCGATTGATCTGTACGAACATCGGCCCGAGGAAGGCCTGCGGCGGCGGGTTGGCCTGCGGCGGAGCAGCAGGCCGCCGCGACACCAGCCAGGCGTTAGCAGTGGCGGAGAGAAGTGCAAACACAGCGAGCACATAGTCTGCGATGGCGGCCCATGGTATAGAAGAAGCGCGGCCTGGCCATCGATGGTGAGTTTGTTGAACCTCGGGACGAATGTTGCAACAACGTCGTCGTCTGGGCAGAAGATCGTTAGCCCTGCTTCATCAACGCTCATCTCACGAAACCCCTCGTTCACGCGGAAGATCGTGCACTACCAGGGGAAGGGGGCATTGGCCCCCAGCCTTGGATCGAGTTGTGAAGGAAAAAAAATTGGACGTTGTATGGACCAACCCATTTTACAGGATCGGTTGTGTCTTCCTTTCACCGGCTTTGGGAAAGACCTTCCCTGAACCAGCTTTTTTCGTTTTCTGTGTCTTTATGTTTGTTTTCTTTCGACTTTGCACTTTATTTATATTTATTTGGTTTTTTACTTTTAGAAATTTACGAAAATTTAGAATTCATGACCATTTTTTCAATTTGTGAATATTTAAATTTGGCAAACATTTTTTGTAATTCGTGAACTGTTTTCAAATTCAGGATCATTTTTTGAAGTTGTGAACATTTTTCATCCGTGAACATATATTAAAATTTTGACCATTTTTTGTAATATGAGAAAAAAAATTGAGTTTATGAACCTTTTTTGTTATCCAGGAATAATTTTTTGAAGAGGTGAATATTTTATGAAATTCGTGATCATTTATTGAATTCACATACATTTTTGGATTCATATATATATTTTAATCATTAATAATTTTTAATTTCGTGAACATTGTTTTAGAATTTGAATCGTTTTTAGTTATATGGAAATGAAATTCTGAACATAGAGCCAAAAATTTCGGAATAGAGAATAGAGCCAAAAATCGAGAAAAAAGACATAAGAAAGGATAGAGCCAAAAATCTTAGAATTGGTATTTGGTCTATGACAAGATCAATCAGGTGATTGAGTTCAAAGGTATCCCACCTATGTCGATATTTCGTAGGAAACATATTTGGAAGATTATTATCCCAATTAAAATTAAAATATTCATGTGGTTTGTCCAAATGGAGGTAATTCTTATTAAGGATAATTTGGCAAAGAGAAATTGGCAGGGACGTAGAACATATTTCTTTTGTGATCAAGAGGCAACAATACAACTTTTTTTTATCTCCTGTCCATTCACTGCTTTGATATGGCGCACGGTTCGTGTAGCATTTAACCTAGCATCGCCAACAAGTACAGCAAACTTTTTTGGGAACTGGTTGGTTGGTAACCACCACTAGCTTAAGGAACAGATCCTAGTGAGGGTTTCTGCCTTACTATGGCAATATGGAAATGTCAGGATGATTATGTTTTCAATAGATCACACTCTCCATTTTTTAAAATTTATCTATAGGGCCATTGGGTTGATCCGTATGTGTTCACCACTTTAGCGTGTGGATGCCTAGGATCTTATGGCCTTTGGGTGCAACCACCGGTTTGGGTGGTGTGTCACTAATAGATCATGTGATTGAGTCATGTAATCCTTTTGCTGACTGGTTGTCCTCCTATCTTTTTCTTTCTTTATATTATTGCTACTGAGACTTTTTTGTAAGATATTCGCACTTAAATAAATTATGATTGTGTGCATCATAATTTGGCGGAGGAACTGACGATTACCTCTCCCTCCGGCCTCTCTTTCTTCTCCATAATTGCCTCACATCACCCTTGCCGGTTGAATTTCCTGGTCACATTCGTCTTCTGCTCCTTCCTCAATGAGTCGTATTCTCCAATATAAAGCAAGTTTCAGCTGCCGAATCCACCCCCACCGATCAGTAGCACTGGCGGTTGACAAGACCACAGAGCAGCTGCTCACTAGCCTCACCGCCGACCAGCGGATATCCGGTCGATCACCCAGCAGGCGATCTCAGGACGCTGACATGGTCCGTCGCATGATACTCAGCGTCTGGCCACACCGCGTCACTTGCCTCCGTCCAACCCGGTGACGCCGTCCGATCCTGGGCAACACCGAGGCGTCCGACTCCAGCACGTTGCTTGCTACCGTACGTGTTGAATTGATGGACGCCGGGAGTCTGTGTTGTACGTCGCAGCGGGGGCCAGCACACTCGGAGTCGCCCACCCTCTTCTCCCATGCTCACCACCATCCACTAATGTTTCGATTGGGACGCCTTCCGTGTCGTCGCCAAGCGACACAGTGGATCGCATCATGGTCGACGTCTAGACGATGAGGCATCCAACGCCGAGGCTTCCAAATCCAGCGCATGGCTTGCTGCCGTATTAATGGGCGCCGAGGAGTCGGCGCTGTACGTCGCAGTAGAGGCCGGCGCGCGTGGAGTCGTCCGCCTCTTCTCCTACTCACCACCCTACACTGCCGCCTCTACCCCAACGTCTTCCGCGTGAACGCCAAGCATGGGCACACAGGTGAGCTCCTCTTTTCAACAGATTATTTCCACTGTATTGCCTATTCAATTTGGCCCAGCTACCTCTTCCTCAGCTAGGTACATCAGTTTGAATACAGGATAAAATTTGATTTGTTTAGTCTTTTGGACCTCACAGTTTGATTGATTGGACTATACATATGTCAGGATATGTGGATTCACAAGAGATGTGGCTGTACGAATCGTACAGTACGATTGTTCAGCGGTAACAGTGATCGATTTTGGTACTACTCAAAAGGAAATAAAAAACCATGGTGTATATGATGTGATTAAGACCCCTAAGATTCTCTGGATTTTTTGTAGTTTGCACACCTAATAAATTACAACAATGCAACGGGTCACTATTCTGGATTATTCTTTTGTACCAAGTGTTACTGTATGAGCCATTTAGATTTCGACATTGCTCACTTTATATACCATTTGGTTATGTTCAGAAGAGACCATGAAGGTCAAGGCATTCAGGAAGACAGGAGCTATTACAGCTCTTGGGTGTTCCAATATCTTTCTTTTCAACTCTTCAAATCATCGTGCTGATATGCATGTTATAAAACAAAATTCATTGAATGTAAATAAAATTTATCATAAAAGTAAGTCCAATCGTTATCCTCTTCACGACAACAAAGTCCCGCAGCAACGCGCGGGGTGTCATCTAGTTGGTATAGAGTATGGATATCTTGTCATGACATTGCATATGCGAAATCCAACTGAAAAATAAAGTGGATTCAAAACAATAATTCTTCGAACAACATCGCCAAAGATCATGTATTTCTCCTCTATCTTTGTACTCCAAATAGGAGGCAGGGTACATGACGGAGAATGTCGTAAGGCAGTGAAGTACAGTAAATCCAACATGTAAAACTAGGTGCATTACACTCTAACTGTATCCACGGAGGCCACATTTAATGAACTGCAAATTCTTCAGAACGTTATGTCTGCACCTCCATGATGCATGCCCGTCAATGAAGAAAACAGAGGCCATTCGCTTGGACACTCAATTACACATGTTAGCCCTGGTAAACTCACATCACGTAGGCTAGTTTTTCTGTTTAAACAAAATAATGCATGCAAGTGATGTGACCTGGCCATGCACGTAGCTAGGGGATCGGGTGCCTAGCATGCACCGATCGTGGTCTTTCCTTTATTCTCTCCCGGTGGGCACATGCGCTGTGAGACGTGGCCATGGGATGGCACGGTCGTCTCGGATCATGGCGAGCCCGCCGGGAGGTAGTTAGCTACTCTTTCTCTCAATCGTTGTAAGATGATATGAGGAGATAAGGAATAACAGAAAAACGCTGCGAAGTTAGTGCGGCAGAAAAACTCTCTCACACACTCTCTCTCGTTTGAGCCTCGTTCCTCTCTCTCTCGTCCGATCGGCAACAACAACACATAGACCGGTTCGACAAGTTACTGCATCTTCCTACAAGTGTAGAAAGAAGAGGAAGAACAAAAATCCATTGCGTGTTGTTCTATCAAATCCTACATGCAATTCTTTGTGCCATATCTTCACATTGTCCTGTCTCCTGTGCAATGCCACCAAAACACACGCGGAATCAATAGGGTGTTGTGTCATCGATGGTGAGACGACGTGAAGAAGGTGAAGTCAGGGTGGTGCGCACCGACTTGCTTCAGCCAGGAGGACGTTGCCCAGTGGAGCTTGGATAGCCTTCTGGGGTCCGATGACCCTTGCATCTTTCACAGGTCCCCTTGCATCCTGTATGTCGCTAGCCAAAATGGTGAGCGATGCGATCTCGCCATCATCGTGTTTCGGTCCGCTATGTATGTTGTCTGCACGTGCAATGGTTTCCATTTTATCAAAGATAGAAGTAACTTACCCATGTGCAATGTATGATCATACATAGAAGTACTACACTAACATAGAAGTATATTGGGAGAAAAGTTGCATATACACTAGTAGGAAAGGGCCCATTTGTCCCGGTTCGTAAGGGCCTTTAGTCCCGGTTCTGGAACCGGGACTAAAGGGTCGGGACTAAAGCCCAATACCTTTAGTCCCGGTTCGCTTACGAACCGGGACAGATGGTACTCCACGTGGCCGCTGCGGCGAGCCCAGGCAGGAGGGCTTTTAGTCCCGGTTGGTAATACCAACCGGGACCAATAAGCATCCACGCGTCAGCAGCTCAGGAGCTAGGGTTTTTTTTTTTTTGAAAGGGGGGGGGGGGGGGGGGTTGGGGGTTTTGGAGGGTTAATTTGGGGGTTTCATATATTGTGTTAGCTAGCTAATAGCTATCTAGAGAGAAGTGACCTCTCTTATCTCCGTGCTTGGTCGACGCTACGTACTATACGTATAGAGAGAACTCGACACGCTAGGTAGTAAGCAAATGAAGGAACCAGTAAGTACATAAGATCGTCATGAACATATACAGAGAGGAGTGATCGACCTCTCTTTCTCCGGAGAGATTGGTCGAACAACAAGTTTCATAATAACAAGTCATACTAGATCATCATCACCATAGTCATCTAACCAACCATACTTAATTGTTCTTAGCACATGATCATGAGTATTAGCTAGGACCTAACTACCCGGCCTCTCTAAGGTAAAATAGCATAAAACAAGATAGGCCCTGACTCTCCATTATGGAGAATGGAGATTATCCTGTCTCCAATTCTTGCACGTCGCACAATGTTGCTTCCAAGTAGCTCCCTACGATCGACCATACATTTTTTCCAATCTTTGATTGTCATGTCTTCATCGGTTTTAGAAATCCGGTATGGACAACAGTGATGCATATGATGACCTGGTGGCAGTAAGCTCATGACATCAAGGTGACCTTTCGGAAACATCAGATGAGGCACACAATCATTCGGGATTTTCTGTTGAAAAACATAGTAATAACTTCGTAGTTAGCAATGTAGTTTAGTTTTAAAAATAATTTATGCAAAAGATGCACGGATGTCGTAATAGTAAAAAATCTTACCATGCGATCTCCATGGATGTTACCGTAGTTCAACACGTGCACTAGTGGCACGTATTGACCATAATGTGTAGGAGTTTGATAATAGGTATTGTAATTCTGAAGATAATTAATAAATGCGATAAGATGATTTTTCTCCTGACAAGTTAATTCTGCGCCATCGGTGTAGTAGGTTCTGTCTACCATCTCCCGTACATTTTTTGAAGAATGAAAATAAGCTGTCAATGGAAATAAGCTGTCAACTATTTTGAAATAAACAATATAAATTACATAATAAATATGTTTAACAAACTCACAAGGAGGCAGAATCGAAATCATAATAAATATGGTTGAGAAACTCACATAATGGTAGAACTGGAGGTGTCTGCACATCGACCCAGATGTCGATATTACCTTCAATTTCATCTTCCGGACGAATATCAAAGGTGATAAGCATATTAGGCTCAAATGCATAAGCCTTGCATAGTGCTTGCCAACTTTTGCATTCAAAAAAGGAGTAGGTGTCTGCATTGTACAATTTTACGGCAAAAGTATAACCATGCTTGGTCCTCAAGTGAACTCTCTTTACTTCCATAGTTTCTTTAGTATTGAAACCAATCTTATCCAAGACATATCTTCTTGCATGGCAGGGGATACGCTAGTAGAATAGTAAAAAATTAAAATTATAAGTTGAAGCAAAAGAAGCAGAAGTCATGCTTAATTACGAAAAAAGACTTGTCGTTGTGACTTACTGTATCCACTTTGAAGTTCTCATCCAGCACGATGCTGAAGCGCCTACCATCAACTAGGTGAGTCGTGTCGCACAGACCGCGCTCGTCTTCGCAGTATTCGCACATACCGAATTCCCTTTCGCTATCGTCGTCAGACATTTCCTATGTTCATAGTTGAAACATTTAAAATCGATCGAAGGCAACTACCAGGAAACTGATCAACACACAGATCACTATTACTCAAAATATGCAACGGGTTGACTTTAGGTCTGTCGAGTCTTTGCTTCCTAAACTCTCATCTCACGTATATGGTGGGCACTCCCTCTGATATTGCGACCGTCGGTGATGGTGGCTCCTCCATTCGTCCCCGAGTGCATTACACCAAAATGTCTAGCACACGGGAACGAAGGAGAAGCGACCCCCACGACAACAGTCGGGATTCTTCCTCTCTCATATTTCGACCGTCGGTGATGGTCGCTACTCCTTCTTTCCCTAGTGCATTACAAATATCTAGCACAAGGAAAAGAAGGAGAAGCGACCCCCACGACAACAGTCGGGATTCTTCCTCTCTCATATATATATATATGGTGGACACTCTCCCTCACTGAAAGACACACAAGGAGCCGAAACAGACCTGAAGTCAACCCGTTCCATATATCGAGCAATGACATAGAAAAAATTCCCTATGTTTTGCCGCAATGACTGGCAAAACACAAGCACTCGATATTAACTAATACATCATCCCGAACAATCCAGTTAATGCATCATCAAATATTAACTAATACATCTCGAATATTATCATATAAGATCACTAATACAGATGGAATATCCTAGAATCCAAAGTGGAGGACGGTGAACTAGGTTCACTAGCGGTCTCTGAGTCGCCGGCGGTGGACACCCAAAGATAAGGAACCATCACGGGATCATAACTCGGATGAGATCCCTGAAGAATCTGCCAGGTATTGTCGAACCGGGCGTCCAACGCCGCCATGTAGCGACGGACGTGCTCGTCCTCCTCCCTGACACGGCGACGTACCACCTCCGCGGGGGCCCGCTCCCTCCGCACCAAAAGTGGCCCGCGTGACCGCCACCACAGAAGCTCCGGGTCGACGACGAGACCTGGATTCCTCACCAACCTCCGAGCCCGGGAAGGTAGCACCTCCCAGTGCCAGCCCGGCGGAGCCCAGTCCCGGACATGGCGCCTATCAAGCAGGCTCTCGCGGACCACTCGACGACGAGGATGAGGGCCGGGCATCGTCGACGTCGAGACAAATTCCTATGAGAACGTTTTCTTATCGTTAAATCACTAATTTTTCATAAGACTCCTAACATACACATACTAATTTTTTCCTAAGACTCCTAATAATTTTAACTTAGAGTTACATGCATCCATATACTTACATCCATCCATTCATCCATCCATACATACACATACATATATACATGGACATATACACACATATACATGTACATATACACATATACATGAAAAAAACATGGCGGCGGGCGACGGGCGACGGGGCGTGGGCGGACGGCGGGCGGCGGGCGGCGGGCGACGGCTCGCAGAGCGCGGCGGACGGCGGACGACGTTTGGCGGGCGGCGGGCGACGGCGTCGGGGCGCGGGGGGGGGGGGGGGGAGGAGGAGAGGAGGGGAACGACGCGGGGGGGGGGGGAGGAGGAGAGGAGGGGAACGGCGCGGCGGGCGACGGCGTCGGGGCGCGGGGGGGGGATGAGAGGAGGGGAACGGCGATGCGGCTCACAGTGGGTGCGGGGACGGCATCGGGGGCAGCTCGGCGACGGCGACGACGGCGAGGTCGAGCAGCCTGACGGCATCGGGGCAGGGCTCGGCGGCGACGGCAACGAGGAGCAGGGCGTCGGGCGGAGAAAAGAACACGATTTGGAGAAACTGCTAAGTGCGTGGCTTATATACACACACCTTTAGTCCCGGTTGGTGGCACCAACCGGGACCAATTCCCCCCTTTGGTCCCGGTTGGTGCCACTAACCGGGACCAAAGGTCTCTTTTCGTCAGCCCAAAGGGCGGGCAAAAGGGACCTTTGGTCCCGGTTGGTGCCACAAACCGGGACCAAAGGTCTCTTTTCGTCAGCCCAAAGGGCGGGAAACAGGGGCCATTGTTCCCGGTTGGTGGCACCAACCGAGACCAAAGGTGGGCATTGGTCCCGGTTGGTGCCACCAACCGGGACCAACGGTGGTGCTGCCCGGGGCCAAATGTTTAGTCCCACCTCGCTAGTTGAGAGTGCTCGAGAGTTGTTTATAAGCGCTGCTGTACACAACCTCTCGAGCTCCTCTCAACAGCAGGCTTACGGGCCTAATTGCACACCCGTGCCTGTGGGCCTTCTATTACTGCAGCGGGCCCGAAGTAGGCGGCATTTTTTTTAATTTTTTTCTACTTTTTTTGTTTTCTTTTTTGCTTTATTTATTTTCTTTTGTTTCTACATACAGTTTTTCAGTGATTCTTTTTGATTTTAGGTCACAAAAATTATAAAGTTTCTGTTAGTGCCATTAGTTTCCAAATTTTAATAGTTTAAATTTGAATTCTTTTAAATTCGTGTACAAAACGGACAGTCCCTTTCGAAGTATCGGGGTTTCGGACGGAAACTCATCGCTTACAAAAGGCATTTCATTTTCTTGAACTTATTTGAACTCCAGGCTTTTCGTGTGTTCAAAATGCACCATTCGAAGCCACATCATCAATTTTCAACCCTTTCTGACTTCATTTGGTATTTTTCATGCATTTAATGATTTTTTTGAGCTAAATTACCCTAAAATTGTAAAGCACTACAAATGAACTCTGAAAGGGTTGAAAGTTGGCATGGTATCAACCTTTCACCCACATAGCATGTGCTAAAAAGTTGAGTGGGTTACGGCAAAAACTGGATGCACTTCGTGTACAAAACGGACAGTCCCTTTCGAAGTATCGGGGTTTCGGACGGAAACTCATCGCTTACAAAAGGCATTTCATTTTCTTGAACTTATTTGAACTCCAGGCTTTTCGTGTGTTCAAAATGCACCATTCGAAGCCACATCATCAATTTTCAACCCTTTCTGACTTCATTTGGTATTTTTCATGCATTTAATGATTTTTTTGAGCTAAATAACCCTGAAATTGTAAAGCACTACAAATGAACTCTGAAAGGGTTGAAAGTTGGCATGGTATCAACCTTTCACCCACATAGCATGTGCTAAAAAGTTGAGTGGGTTACGGCAAAAACTGGATGCACTTCGTGTACAAAACGGACAGTCCCTTTCGAAGTATCGGGGTTTCGGACGGAAACTCATCGCTTACAAAAGGCATTTCATTTTCTTGAACTTATTTGAACTCCAGGCTTTTCGTGTGTTCAAAATGCACCATTCGAAGCCACATCATCAATTTTCAACCCTTTCTGACTTCATTTGGTATTTTTCATGCATTTAATGATTTTTTTGAGCTAAATTACCCTGAAATTGTAAAGCACTACAAATGAACTCTGAAAGGGTTGAAAGTTGGCATGGTATCAACCTTTCACCCACATAGCATGTGCTAAAAAGTTGAGTGGGTTACGGCAAAAACTGGATGCACTTCGTGTACAAAACGGACAGTCCCTTTCGAAGTATCGGGGTTTCGGACGGAAACTCATCGCTTACAAAAGGCATTTCATTTTCTTGAACTTATTTGAACTCCAGGCTTTTCGTGTGTTCAAAATGCACCATTCGAAGCCACATCATCAATTTTCAACCCTTTCTGACTTCATTTTGGTATTTTTCGTGCACTTACTGATTTTTTTGAGCTAAATTACCCTGAAATTGTAAAGCACTACAAATGAACTCTGAAAAGGTTGAAAGTTGGCATGGTATCAACCTTTCACCCACATAGCATGTGCTAAAAAGTTGAGTGGGTTACGGCAAAAACTGGATGCACTTCGTGTACAAAACGGACAGTCCCTTTCGAAGTATCGGGGTTTCGGACGGAAACTCATCGCTTACAAAAGGCATTTCATTTTCTTGAACTTATTTGAACTCCAGGCTTTTCGTGTGTTCAAAATGCACCATTCAAAGCCACATCATCAATTTTCAACCCTTTCTGACTTCATTTTGGTATTTTTCATGCACTTACTGATTTTTTTGAGCTAAATTACCCTGAAATTGAAAAGCACTACAAATGAACTCTGAAAGGGTTGAAAGTTGGCATGGTATCAACCTTTCACCCACATAGCATGTGCTACAAAGTTGAGTGGGTTACGGCAAAAACTGGATGCACTTCGTGTACAAAACGGACAGTCCCTTTCGAAGTATCGGGGTTTCGGACGGAAACTCATCGCTTACAAAAGGCATTTCATTTTCTTGAACTTATTTGAACTCCAGGCTTTTCGTGTGTTCAAAATGCACCATTCGAAGCCACATCATCAATTTTCAACCCTTTCTGACTTCATTTGGTATTTTTCATGCATTTAATGATTTTTTTGAGCTAAATTACCCTGAAATTGTAAAGCACTACAAATGAACTCTGAAAGGGTTGAAAGTTGGCATGGTATCAACCTTTCACCCACATAGCATGTGCTAAAAAGTTGAGTGGGTTACGGCAAAAACTGGATGCACTTCGTGTACAAAACGGACAGTCCCTTTCGAAGTATCGGGGTTTCGGACGGAAACTCATCGCTTACAAAAGGCATTTCATTTTCTTGAACTTATTTGAACTCCAGGCTTTTCGTGTGTTCAAAATGCACCATTCGAAGCCACATCATCAATTTTCAACCCTTTCTGACTTCATTTTGGTATTTTTCGTGCACTTACTGATTTTTTTGAGCTAAATGACCCTGAAATTGAAAAGCACTACAAATGAACTCTGAAAAGGTTGAAAGTTGGCATGGTATCAACCTTTCACCCACATAGCATGTGCTAAAAAGTTGAGTGGGTTACGGCAAAAACTGGATGCACTTCGTGTACAAAACGGACAGTCCCTTTCGAAGTATCGGGGTTTCGGACGGAAACTCATCGCTTACAAAAGGCATTTCATTTTCTTGAACTTATTTGAACTCCAGGCTTTTCGTGTGTTCAAAATGCACCATTCAAAGCCACATCATCAATTTTCAACCCTTTCTGACTTCATTTTGGTATTTTTCATGCACTTACTGATTTTTTTGAGCTAAATTACCCTGAAATTGAAAAGCACTACAAATGAACTCTGAAAGGGTTGAAAGTTGGCATGGTATCAACCTTTCACCCACATAGCATGTGCTAAAAAGTTGAGTGGGTTACGGCAAAAACTGGATGCACTTCGTGTACAAAACGGACAGTCCCTTTCGAAGTATCGGGGTTTCGGACGGAAACTCGTCGCTTACAAAAGGCATTTCATTTTCTTGAACTTATTTGAACTCCAGGCTTTTCGTGTGTTCAAAATGCACCATTCGAAGCCACATCATCAATTTTCAACCCTTTCTGACTTCATTTTGGTATTTTTCGTGCACTTACTGATTTTTTTGAGCTAAATTACCCTGAAATTGTAAAGCACTACAAATGAACTCTGAAAAGGTTGAAAGTTGGCATGGTATCAACCTTTCACCCACATAGCATGTGCTAAAAAGTTGAGTGGGTTACGGCAAAAACTGGATGCACTTCGTGTACAAAACGGACAGTCCCTTTCGAAGTATCGGGGTTTCGGACGGAAACTCATCGCTTACAAAAGGCATTTCATTTTCTTGAACTTATTTGAACTCCAGGCTTTTCGTGTGTTCAAAATGCACCATTCGAAGCCACATCATCAATTTTCAACCCTTTCTGACTTCATTTTGGTATTTTTCGTGCACTTACTGATTTTTTTGAGCTAAATGACCCTGAAATTGAAAAGCACTACAAATGAACTCTGAAAAGGTTGAAAGTTGGCATGGTATCAACCTTTCACCCACATAGCATGTGCTAAAAAGTTGAGTGGGTTACGGCAAAAACTGGATGCACTTCGTGTACAAAACGGACAGTCCCTTTCGAAGTATCGGGGTTTCGGACGGAAACTCATCGCTTACAAAAGGCATTTCATTTTCTTGAACTTATTTGAACTCCAGGCTTTTCGTGTGTTCAAAATGCACCATTCAAAGCCACATCATCAATTTTCAACCCTTTCTGACTTCATTTTGGTATTTTTCATGCACTTACTGATTTTTTTGAGCTAAATTACCCTGAAATTGAAAAGCACTACAAATGAACTCTGAAAGGGTTGAAAGTTGGCATGGTATCAACCTTTCACCCACATAGCATGTGCTACAAAGTTGAGTGGGTTACGGCAAAAACTGGATGCACTTCGTGTACAAAACGGACAGTCCCTTTCGAAGTATCGGGGTTTCGGACGGAAACTCATCGCTTACAAAAGGCATTTCATTTTCTTGAACTTATTTGAACTCCAGGCTTTTCGTGTGTTCAAAATGCACCATTCGAAGCCACATCATCAATTTTCAACCCTTTCTGACTTCATTTGGTATTTTTCATGCATTTAATGATTTTTTTGAGCTAAATTACCCTGAAATTGTAAAGCACTACAAATGAACTCTGAAAGGGTTGAAAGTTGGCATGGTATCAACCTTTCACCCACATAGCATGTGCTAAAAAGTTGAGTGGGTTACGGCAAAAACTGGATGCACTTCGTGTACAAAACGGACAGTCCCTTTCGAAGTATCGGGGTTTCGGACGGAAACTCATCGCTTACAAAAGGCATTTCATTTTCTTGAACTTATTTGAACTCCAGGCTTTTCGTGTGTTCAAAATGCACCATTCGAAGCCACATCATCAATTTTCAACCCTTTCTGACTTCATTTTGGTATTTTTCATGCACTTACTGATTTTTTTGAGCTAAATTACCCTGAAATTGAAAAGCACTTCAAATGAACTCTGAAAGGGTTGAAAGTTGGCATGGTATCAACCTTTAACCCACATAGCATGTGCTAAAAAGTTGAGTGGGTTACGGCAAAAACTGGATGCACTTCGTGTACAAAACGGACAGTCCCTTTCGAAGTATCGGGGTTTCGGACGGAAACTCATCGCTTACAAAAGGCATTTCATTTTCTTGAACTTATTTGAACTCCAGGCTTTTCGTGTGTTCAAAATGCACCATTCGAAGCCACATCATCAATTTTCAACCCTTTCTGACTTCATTTGGTATTTTTCATGCATTTAATGATTTTTTTGAGCTAAATTACCCTGAAATTGTAAAGCACTACAAATGAACTCTGAAAGGGTTGAAAGTTGGCATGGTATCAACCTTTCACCCACATAGCATGTGCTAAAAAGTTGAGTGGGTTACGGCAAAAACTGGATGCACTTCGTGTACAAAACGGACAGTCCCTTTCGAAGTATCGGGGTTTCGGACGGAAACTCATCGCTTACAAAAGGCATTTCATTTTCTTGAACTTATTTGAACTCCAGGCTTTTCGTGTGTTCAAAATGCACCATTCGAAGCCACATCATCAATTTTCAACCCTTTCTGACTTCATTTTGGTATTTTTCGTGCACTTACTGATTTTTTTGAGCTAAATGACCCTGAAATTGAAAAGCACTACAAATGAACTCTGAAAAGGTTGAAAGTTGGCATGGTATCAACCTTTCACCCACATAGCATGTGCTAAAAAGTTGAGTGGGTTACGGCAAAAACTGGATGCACTTCGTGTACAAAACGGACAGTCCCTTTCGAAGTATCGGGGTTTCGGACGGAAACTCATCGCTTACAAAAGGCATTTCATTTTCTTGAACTTATTTGAACTCCAGGCTTTTCGTGTGTTCAAAATGCACCATTCAAAGCCACATCATCAATTTTCAACCCTTTCTGACTTCATTTTGGTATTTTTCATGCACTTACTGATTTTTTTGAGCTAAATTACCCTGAAATTGAAAAGCACTACAAATGAACTCTGAAAGGGTTGAAAGTTGGCATGGTATCAACCTTTCACCCACATAGCATGTGCTACAAAGTTGAGTGGGTTACGGCAAAAACTGGATGCACTTCGTGTACAAAACGGACAGTCCCTTTCGAAGTATCGGGGTTTCGGACGGAAACTCATCGCTTACAAAAGGCATTTCATTTTCTTGAACTTATTTGAACTCCAGGCTTTTCGTGTGTTCAAAATGCACCATTCGAAGCCACATCATCAATTTTCAACCCTTTCTGACTTCATTTGGTATTTTTCATGCATTTAATGATTTTTTTGAGCTAAATTACCCTGAAATTGTAAAGCACTACAAATGAACTCTGAAAGGGTTGAAAGTTGGCATGGTATCAACCTTTCACCCACATAGCATGTGCTAAAAAGTTGAGTGGGTTACGGCAAAAACTGGATGCACTTCGTGTACAAAACGGACAGTCCCTTTCGAAGTATCGGGGTTTCGGACGGAAACTCATCGCTTACAAAAGGCATTTCATTTTCTTGAACTTATTTGAACTCCAGGCTTTTCGTGTGTTCAAAATGCACCATTCGAAGCCACATCATCAATTTTCAACCCTTTCTGACTTCATTTTGGTATTTTTCATGCATTTAATGATTTTTTTGAGCTAAATTACCCTGAAATTGTAAAGCACTACAAATGAACTCTGAAAGGGTTGAAAGTTGGCATGGTATCAACCTTTCACCCACATAGCATGTGCTAAAAAGTTGAGTGGGTTACGGCAAAAACTGGATGCACTTCGTGTACAAAACGGACAGTCCCTTTCGAAGTATCGGGGTTTCGGACGGAAACTCATCGCTTACAAAAGGCATTTCATTTTCTTGAACTTATTTGAACTCCAGGCTTTTCGTGTGTTCAAAATGCACCATTCGAAGCCACATCATCAATTTTCAACCCTTTCTGACTTCATTTTGGTATTTTTCGTGCACTTACTGATTTTTTTGAGCTAAATGACCCTGAAATTGAAAAGCACTACAAATGAACTCTGAAAAGGTTGAAAGTTGGCATGGTATCAACCTTTCACCCACATAGCATGTGCTAAAAAGTTGAGTGGGTTACGGCAAAAACTGGATGCACTTCGTGTACAAAACGGACAGTCCCTTTCGAAGTATCGGGGTTTCGGACGGAAACTCATCGCTTACAAAAGGCATTTCATTTTCTTGAACTTATTTGAACTCCAGGCTTTTCGTGTGTTCAAAATGCACCATTCAAAGCCACATCATCAATTTTCAACCCTTTCTGACTTCATTTTGGTATTTTTCATGCACTTACTGATTTTTTTGAGCTAAATTACCCTGAAATTGAAAAGCACTACAAATGAACTCTGAAAGGGTTGAAAGTTGGCATGGTATCAACCTTTCACCCACATAGCATGTGCTAAAAAGTTGAGTGGGTTACGGCAAAAACTGGATGCACTTCGTGTACAAAACGGACAGTCCCTTTCGAAGTATCGGGGTTTCGGACGGAAACTCATCGCTTACAAAAGGCATTTCATTTTCTTGAACTTATTTGAACTCCAGGCTTTTCGTGTGTTCAAAATGCACCATTCGAAGCCACATCATCAATTTTCAACCCTTTCTGACTTCATTTGGTATTTTTCATGCATTTAATGATTTTTTTGAGCTAAATTACCCTGAAATTGTAAAGCACTACAAATGAACTCTGAAAGGGTTGAAAGTTGGCATGGTATCAACCTTTCACCCACATAGCATGTGCTAAAAAGTTGAGTGGGTTACGGCAAAAACTGGATGCACTTCGTGTACAAAACGGACAGTCCCTTTCAAAGTATCGGGGTTTCGGACGGAAACTCATCGCTTACAAAAGGCATTTCATTTTCTTGAACTTATTTGAACTCCAGGCTTTTCGTGTGTTCAAAATGCACCATTCGAAGCCACATCATCAATTTTCAACCCTTTCTGACTTCATTTTGGTATTTTTCGTGCACTTACTGATTTTTTTGAGCTAAATGACCCTGAAATTGAAAAGCACTACAAATGAACTCTGAAAGGGTTGAAAGTTGGCATGGTATCAACCTTTCACCCACATAGCATGTGCTAAAAAGTTGAGTGGGTTACGGCAAAAACTGGATGCACTTCGTGTACAAAACGGACAGTCCCTTTCGAAGTATCGGGGTTTCGGACGGAAACTCATCGCTTACAAAAGGCATTTCATTTTCTTGAACTTATTTGAACTCCAGGCTTTTCGTGTGTTCAAAATGCACCATTCGAAGCCACATCATCAATTTTCAACCCTTTCTGACTTCATTTTGGTATTTTTCGTGCACTTACTGATTTTTTTGAGCTAAATGACCCTGAAATTGAAAAGCACTACAAATGAACTCTGAAAAGGTTGAAAGTTGGCATGGTATCAACCTTTCACCCACATAGCATGTGCTAAAAAGTTGAGTGGGTTACGGCAAAAACTGGATGCACTTCGTGTACAAAACGGACAGTCCCTTTCGAAGTATCGGGGTTTCGGACGGAAACTCATCGCTTACAAAAGGCATTTCATTTTCTTGAACTTATTTGAACTCCAGGCTTTTCGTGTGTTCAAAATGCACCATTCGAAGCCACATCATCAATTTTCAACCCTTTCTGACTTCATTTTGGTATTTTTCATGCACTTACTGATTTTTTTGAGCTAAATTACCCTGAAATTGAAAAGCACTACAAATGAACTCTGAAAGGGTTGAAAGTTGGCATGGTATCAACCTTTCACCCACATAGCATGTGCTAAAAAGTTGAGTGGGTTACGGCAAAAACTGGATGCACTTCGTGTACAAAACGGACAGTCCCTTTCGAAGTATCGGGGTTTCGGACGGAAACTCATCGCTTACAAAAGGCATTTCATTTTCTTGAACTTATTTGAACTCCAGGCTTTTCGTGTGTTCAAAATGCACCATTCGAAGCCACATCATCAATTTTCAACCCTTTCTGACTTCATTTGGTATTTTTCATGCATTTAATGATTTTTTTGAGCTAAATTACCCTGAAATTGTAAAGCACTACAAATGAACTCTGAAAGGGTTGAAAGTTGGCATGGTATCAACCTTTCACCCACATAGCATGTGCTAAAAAGTTGAGTGGGTTACGGCAAAAACTGGATGCACTTCGTGTACAAAACGGACAGTCCCTTTCGAAGTATCGGGGTTTCGGACGGAAACTCATCGCTTACAAAAGGCATTTCATTTTCTTGAACTTATTTGAACTCCAGGCTTTTCGTGTGTTCAAAATGCACCATTCGAAGCCACATCATCAATTTTCAACCCTTTCTGACTTCATTTTGGTATTTTTCGTGCACTTACTGATTTTTTTGAGCTAAATTACCCTGAAATTGTAAAGCACTACAAATGAACTCTGAAAAGGTTGAAAGTTGGCATGGTATCAACCTTTCACCCACATAGCATGTGCTAAAAAGTTGAGTGGGTTACGGCAAAAACTGGATGCACTTCGTGTACAAAACGGACAGTCCCTTTCGAAGTATCGGGGTTTCGGACGGAAACTCATCGCTTACAAAAGGCATTTCATTTTCTTGAACTTATTTGAACTCCAGGCTTTTCGTGTGTTCAAAATGCACCATTCAAAGCCACATCATCAATTTTCAACCCTTTCTGACTTCATTTTGGTATTTTTCATGCACTTACTGATTTTTTTGAGCTAAATTACCCTGAAATTGAAAAGCACTACAAATGAACTCTGAAAGGGTTGAAAGTTGGCATGGTATCAACCTTTCACCCACATAGCATGTGCTACAAAGTTGAGTGGGTTACGGCAAAAACTGGATGCACTTCGTGTACAAAACGGACAGTCCCTTTCGAAGTATCGGGGTTTCGGACGGAAACTCATCGCTTACAAAAGGCATTTCATTTTCTTGAACTTATTTGAACTCCAGGCTTTTCGTGTGTTCAAAATGCACCATTCGAAGCCACATCATCAATTTTCAACCCTTTCTGACTTCATTTGGTATTTTTCATGCATTTAATGATTTTTTTGAGCTAAATTACCCTGAAATTGTAAAGCACTACAAATGAACTCTGAAAGGGTTGAAAGTTGGCATGGTATCAACCTTTCACCCACATAGCATGTGCTAAAAAGTTGAGTGGGTTACGGCAAAAACTGGATGCACTTCGTGTACAAAACGGACAGTCCCTTTCGAAGTATCGGGGTTTCGGACGGAAACTCATCGCTTACAAAAGGCATTTCATTTTCTTGAACTTATTTGAACTCCAGGCTTTTCGTGTGTTCAAAATGCACCATTCGAAGCCACATCATCAATTTTCAACCCTTTCTGACTTCATTTTGGTATTTTTCGTGCACTTACTGATTTTTTTGAGCTAAATGACCCTGAAATTGAAAAGCACTACAAATGAACTCTGAAAAGGTTGAAAGTTGGCATGGTATCAACCTTTCACCCACATAGCATGTGCTAAAAAGTTGAGTGGGTTACGGCAAAAACTGGATGCACTTCGTGTACAAAACGGACAGTCCCTTTCGAAGTATCGGGGTTTCGGACGGAAACTCATCGCTTACAAAAGGCATTTCATTTTCTTGAACTTATTTGAACTCCAGGCTTTTCGTGTGTTCAAAATGCACCATTCAAAGCCACATCATCAATTTTCAACCCTTTCTGACTTCATTTTGGTATTTTTCATGCACTTACTGATTTTTTTGAGCTAAATTACCCTGAAATTGAAAAGCACTACAAATGAACTCTGAAAGGGTTGAAAGTTGGCATGGTATCAACCTTTCACCCACATAGCATGTGCTAAAAAGTTGAGTGGGTTACGGCAAAAACTGGATGCACTTCGTGTACAAAACGGACAGTCCCTTTCGAAGTATCGGGGTTTCGGACGGAAACTCGTCGCTTACAAAAGGCATTTCATTTTCTTGAACTTATTTGAACTCCAGGCTTTTCGTGTGTTCAAAATGCACCATTCGAAGCCACATCATCAATTTTCAACCCTTTCTGACTTCATTTTGGTATTTTTCGTGCACTTACTGATTTTTTTGAGCTAAATTACCCTGAAATTGTAAAGCACTACAAATGAACTCTGAAAAGGTTGAAAGTTGGCATGGTATCAACCTTTCACCCACATAGCATGTGCTAAAAAGTTGAGTGGGTTACGGCAAAAACTGGATGCACTTCGTGTACAAAACGGACAGTCCCTTTCGAAGTATCGGGGTTTCGGACGGAAACTCATCGCTTACAAAAGGCATTTCATTTTCTTGAACTTATTTGAACTCCAGGCTTTTCGTGTGTTCAAAATGCACCATTCGAAGCCACATCATCAATTTTCAACCCTTTCTGACTTCATTTTGGTATTTTTCGTGCACTTACTGATTTTTTTGAGCTAAATGACCCTGAAATTGAAAAGCACTACAAATGAACTCTGAAAAGGTTGAAAGTTGGCATGGTATCAACCTTTCACCCACATAGCATGTGCTAAAAAGTTGAGTGGGTTACGGCAAAAACTGGATGCACTTCGTGTACAAAACGGACAGTCCCTTTCGAAGTATCGGGGTTTCGGACGGAAACTCATCGCTTACAAAAGGCATTTCATTTTCTTGAACTTATTTGAACTCCAGGCTTTTCGTGTGTTCAAAATGCACCATTCAAAGCCACATCATCAATTTTCAACCCTTTCTGACTTCATTTTGGTATTTTTCATGCACTTACTGATTTTTTTGAGCTAAATTACCCTGAAATTGAAAAGCACTACAAATGAACTCTGAAAGGGTTGAAAGTTGGCATGGTATCAACCTTTCACCCACATAGCATGTGCTACAAAGTTGAGTGGGTTACGGCAAAAACTGGATGCACTTCGTGTACAAAACGGACAGTCCCTTTCGAAGTATCGGGGTTTCGGACGGAAACTCATCGCTTACAAAAGGCATTTCATTTTCTTGAACTTATTTGAACTCCAGGCTTTTCGTGTGTTCAAAATGCACCATTCGAAGCCACATCATCAATTTTCAACCCTTTCTGACTTCATTTGGTATTTTTCATGCATTTAATGATTTTTTTGAGCTAAATTACCCTGAAATTGTAAAGCACTACAAATGAATTCTGAAAGGGTTGAAAGTTGGCATGGTATCAACCTTTCACCCACATAGCATGTGCTAAAAAGTTGAGTGGGTTACGGCAAAAACTGGATGCACTTCGTGTACAAAACGGACAGTCCCTTTCGAAGTATCGGGGTTTCGGACGGAAACTCATCGCTTACAAAAGGCATTTCATTTTCTTGAACTTATTTGAACTCCAGGCTTTTCGTGTGTTCAAAATGCACCATTCGAAGCCACATCATCAATTTTCAACCCTTTCTGACTTCATTTTGGTATTTTTCATGCACTTACTGATTTTTTTGAGCTAAATTACCCTGAAATTGAAAAGCACTTCAAATGAACTCTGAAAGGGTTGAAAGTTGGCATGGTATCAACCTTTAACCCACATAGCATGTGCTAAAAAGTTGAGTGGGTTACGGCAAAAACTGGATGCACTTCGTGTACAAAACGGACAGTCCCTTTCGAAGTATCGGGGTTTCGGACGGAAACTCATCGCTTACAAAAGGCATTTCATTTTCTTGAACTTATTTGAACTCCAGGCTTTTCGTGTGTTCAAAATGCACCATTCGAAGCCACATCATCAATTTTCAACCCTTTCTGACTTCATTTGGTATTTTTCATGCATTTAATGATTTTTTTGAGCTAAATTACCCTGAAATTGTAAAGCACTACAAATGAACTCTGAAAGGGTTGAAAGTTGGCATGGTATCAACCTTTCACCCACATAGCATGTGCTAAAAAGTTGAGTGGGTTACGGCAAAAACTGGATGCACTTCGTGTACAAAACGGACAGTCCCTTTCGAAGTATCGGGGTTTCGGACGGAAACTCATCGCTTACAAAAGGCATTTCATTTTCTTGAACTTATTTGAACTCCAGGCTTTTCGTGTGTTCAAAATGCACCATTCGAAGCCACATCATCAATTTTCAACCCTTTCTGACTTCATTTTGGTATTTTTCGTGCACTTACTGATTTTTTTGAGCTAAATGACCCTGAAATTGAAAAGCACTACAAATGAACTCTGAAAAGGTTGAAAGTTGGCATGGTATCAACCTTTCACCCACATAGCATGTGCTAAAAAGTTGAGTGGGTTACGGCAAAAACTGGATGCACTTCGTGTACAAAACGGACAGTCCCTTTCGAAGTATCGGGGTTTCGGACGGAAACTCATCGCTTACAAAAGGCATTTCATTTTCTTGAACTTATTTGAACTCCAGGCTTTTCGTGTGTTCAAAATGCACCATTCAAAGCCACATCATCAATTTTCAACCCTTTCTGACTTCATTTTGGTATTTTTCATGCACTTACTGATTTTTTTGAGCTAAATTACCCTGAAATTGAAAAGCACTACAAATGAACTCTGAAAGGGTTGAAAGTTGGCATGGTATCAACCTTTCACCCACATAGCATGTGCTACAAAGTTGAGTGGGTTACGGCAAAAACTGGATGCACTTCGTGTACAAAACGGACAGTCCCTTTCGAAGTATCGGGGTTTCGGACGGAAACTCATCGCTTACAAAAGGCATTTCATTTTCTTGAACTTATTTGAACTCCAGGCTTTTCGTGTGTTCAAAATGCACCATTCGAAGCCACATCATCAATTTTCAACCCTTTCTGACTTCATTTGGTATTTTTCATGCATTTAATGATTTTTTTGAGCTAAATTACCCTGAAATTGTAAAGCACTACAAATGAACTCTGAAAGGGTTGAAAGTTGGCATGGTATCAACCTTTCACCCACATAGCATGTGCTAAAAAGTTGAGTGGGTTACGGCAAAAACTGGATGCACTTCGTGTACAAAACGGACAGTCCCTTTCGAAGTATCGGGGTTTCGGACGGAAACTCATCGCTTACAAAAGGCATTTCATTTTCTTGAACTTATTTGAACTCCAGGCTTTTCGTGTGTTCAAAATGCACCATTCGAAGCCACATCATCAATTTTCAACCCTTTCTGACTTCATTTTGGTATTTTTCATGCATTTAATGATTTTTTTGAGCTAAATTACCCTGAAATTGTAAAGCACTACAAATGAACTCTGAAAGGGTTGAAAGTTGGCATGGTATCAACCTTTCACCCACATAGCATGTGCTAAAAAGTTGAGTGGGTTACGGCAAAAACTGGATGCACTTCGTGTACAAAACGGACAGTCCCTTTCGAAGTATCGGGGTTTCGGACGGAAACTCATCGCTTACAAAAGGCATTTCATTTTCTTGAACTTATTTGAACTCCAGGCTTTTCGTGTGTTCAAAATGCACCATTCGAAGCCACATCATCAATTTTCAACCCTTTCTGACTTCATTTTGGTATTTTTCGTGCACTTACTGATTTTTTTGAGCTAAATGACCCTGAAATTGAAAAGCACTACAAATGAACTCTGAAAAGGTTGAAAGTTGGCATGGTATCAACCTTTCACCCACATAGCATGTGCTAAAAAGTTGAGTGGGTTACGGCAAAAACTGGATGCACTTCGTGTACAAAACGGACAGTCCCTTTCGAAGTATCGGGGTTTCGGACGGAAACTCATCGCTTACAAAAGGCATTTCATTTTCTTGAACTTATTTGAACTCCAGGCTTTTCGTGTGTTCAAAATGCACCATTCAAAGCCACATCATCAATTTTCAACCCTTTCTGACTTCATTTTGGTATTTTTCATGCACTTACTGATTTTTTTGAGCTAAATTACCCTGAAATTGAAAAGCACTACAAATGAACTCTGAAAGGGTTGAAAGTTGGCATGGTATCAACCTTTCACCCACATAGCATGTGCTAAAAAGTTGAGTGGGTTACGGCAAAAACTGGATGCACTTCGTGTACAAAACGGACAGTCCCTTTCGAAGTATCGGGGTTTCGGACGGAAACTCATCGCTTACAAAAGGCATTTCATTTTCTTGAACTTATTTGAACTCCAGGCTTTTCGTGTGTTCAAAATGCACCATTCGAAGCCACATCATCAATTTTCAACCCTTTCTGACTTCATTTGGTATTTTTCATGCATTTAATGATTTTTTTGAGCTAAATTACCCTGAAATTGTAAAGCACTACAAATGAACTCTGAAAGGGTTGAAAGTTGGCATGGTATCAACCTTTCACCCACATAGCATGTGCTAAAAAGTTGAGTGGGTTACGGCAAAAACTGGATGCACTTCGTGTACAAAACGGACAGTCCCTTTCAAAGTATCGGGGTTTCGGACGGAAACTCATCGCTTACAAAAGGCATTTCATTTTCTTGAACTTATTTGAACTCCAGGCTTTTCGTGTGTTCAAAATGCACCATTCGAAGCCACATCATCAATTTTCAACCCTTTCTGACTTCATTTTGGTATTTTTCGTGCACTTACTGATTTTTTTGAGCTAAATGACCCTGAAATTGAAAAGCACTACAAATGAACTCTGAAAGGGTTGAAAGTTGGCATGGTATCAACCTTTCACCCACATAGCATGTGCTAAAAAGTTGAGTGGGTTACGGCAAAAACTGGATGCACTTCGTGTACAAAACGGACAGTCCCTTTCGAAGTATCGGGGTTTCGGACGGAAACTCATCGCTTACAAAAGGCATTTCATTTTCTTGAACTTATTTGAACTCCAGGCTTTTCGTGTGTTCAAAATGCACCATTCGAAGCCACATCATCAATTTTCAACCCTTTCTGACTTCATTTTGGTATTTTTCGTGCACTTACTGATTTTTTTGAGCTAAATGACCCTGAAATTGAAAAGCACTACAAATGAACTCTGAAAAGGTTGAAAGTTGGCATGGTATCAACCTTTCACCCACATAGCATGTGCTAAAAAGTTGAGTGGGTTACGGCAAAAACTGGATGCACTTCGTGTACAAAACGGACAGTCCCTTTCGAAGTATCGGGGTTTCGGACGGAAACTCATCGCTTACAAAAGGCATTTCATTTTCTTGAACTTATTTGAACTCCAGGCTTTTCGTGTGTTCAAAATGCACCATTCGAAGCCACATCATCAATTTTCAACCCTTTCTGACTTCATTTTGGTATTTTTCATGCACTTACTGATTTTTTTGAGCTAAATTACCCTGAAATTGAAAAGCACTACAAATGAACTCTGAAAGGGTTGAAAGTTGGCATGGTATCAACCTTTCACCCACATAGCATGTGCTAAAAAGTTGAGTGGGTTACGGCAAAAACTGGATGCACTTCGTGTACAAAACGGACAGTCCCTTTCGAAGTATCGGGGTTTCGGACGGAAACTCATCGCTTACAAAAGGCATTTCATTTTCTTGAACTTATTTGAACTCCAGGCTTTTCGTGTGTTCAAAATGCACCATTCGAAGCCACATCATCAATTTTCAACCCTTTCTGACTTCATTTGGTATTTTTCATGCATTTAATGATTTTTTTGAGCTAAATTACCCTGAAATTGTAAAGCACTACAAATGAACTCTGAAAGGGTTGAAAGTTGGCATGGTATCAACCTTTCACCCACATAGCATGTGCTAAAAAGTTGAGTGGGTTACGGCAAAAACTGGATGCACTTCGTGTACAAAACGGACAGTCCCTTTCGAAGTATCGGGGTTTCGGACGGAAACTCATCGCTTACAAAAGGCATTTCATTTTCTTGAACTTATTTGAACTCTAGGCTTTTCGTGTGTTCAAAATGCACCATTCGAAGCCACATCATCAATTTTCAACCCTTTCTGACTTCATTTTGGTATTTTTCGTGCACTTACTGATTTTTTTGAGCTAAATGACCCTGAAATTGAAAAGCACTACAAATGAACTCTGAAAAGGTTGAAAGTTGGCATGGTATCAACCTTTCACCCACATAGCATGTGCTAAAAAGTTGAGTGGGTTACGGCAAAAACTGGATGCACTTCGTGTACAAAACGGACAGTCCCTTTCGAAGTATCGGGGTTTCGGACGGAAACTCATCGCTTACAAAAGGCATTTCATTTTCTTGAACTTATTTGAACTCCAGGCTTTTCGTGTGTTCAAAATGCACCATTCAAAGCCACATCATCAATTTTCAACCCTTTCTGACTTCATTTTGGTATTTTTCATGCACTTACTGATTTTTTTGAGCTAAATTACCCTGAAATTGAAAAGCACTACAAATGAACTCTGAAAGGGTTGAAAGTTGGCATGGTATCAACCTTTCACCCACATAGCATGTGCTAAAAAGTTGAGTGGGTTACGGCAAAAACTGGATGCACTTCGTGTACAAAACGGACAGTCCCTTTCGAAGTATCGGGGTTTCGGACGGAAACTCATCGCTTACAAAAGGCGTTTCATTTTCTTGAACTTATTTGAACTCCAGGCTTTTCGTGTGTTCAAAATGCACCATTCGAAGCCACATCATCAATTTTCAACCCTTTCTGACTTCATTTGGTATTTTTCATGCATTTAATGATTTTTTTGAGCTAAATTACCCTGAAATTGTAAAGCACTACAAATGAACTCTGAAAGGGTTGAAAGTTGGCATGGTATCAACCTTTCACCCACATAGCATGTGCTAAAAAGTTGAGTGGGTTACGGCAAAAACTGGATGCACTTCGTGTACAAAACGGACAGTCCCTTTCGAAGTATCGGGGTTTCGGACGGAAACTCATCGCTTACAAAAGGCATTTCATTTTCTTGAACTTATTTGAACTCCAGGCTTTTCGTGTGTTCAAAATGCACCATTCGAAGCCACATCATCAATTTTCAACCCTTTCTGACTTCATTTTGGTATTTTTCGTGCACTTACTGATTTTTTTGAGCTAAATGACCCTGAAATTGAAAAGCACTACAAATGAACTCTGAAAAGGTTGAAAGTTGGCATGGTATCAACCTTTCACCCACATAGCATGTGCTAAAAAGTTGAGTGGGTTACGGCAAAAACTGGATGCACTTCGTGTACAAAACGGACAGTCCCTTTCGAAGTATCGGGGTTTCGGACGGAAACTCATCGCTTACAAAAGGCATTTCATTTTCTTGAACTTATTTGAACTCCAGGCTTTTCGTGTGTTCAAAATGCACCATTCAAAGCCACATCATCAATTTTCAACCCTTTCTGACTTCATTTTGGTATTTTTCATGCACTTACTGATTTTTTTGAGCTAAATTACCCTGAAATTGAAAAGCACTACAAATGAACTCTGAAAGGGTTGAAAGTTGGCATGGTATCAACCTTTCACCCACATAGCATGTGCTAAAAAGTTGAGTGGGTTACGGCAAAAACTGGATGCACTTCGTGTACAAAACGGACAGTCCCTTTCGAAGTATCGGGGTTTCGGACGGAAACTCATCGCTTACAAAAGGCATTTCATTTTCTTGAACTTATTTGAACTCCAGGCTTTTCGTGTGTTCAAAATGCACCATTCGAAGCCACATCATCAATTTTCAACCCTTTCTGACTTCATTTGGTATTTTTCATGCATTTAATGATTTTTTTGAGCTAAATTACCCTGAAATTGTAAAGCACTACAAATGAACTCTGAAAGGGTTGAAAGTTGGCATGGTATCAACCTTTCACCCACATAGCATGTGCTAAAAAGTTGAGTGGGTTACGGCAAAAACTGGATGCACTTCGTGTACAAAACGGACAGTCCCTTTCGAAGTATCGGGGTTTCGGACGGAAACTCATCGCTTACAAAAGGCATTTCATTTTCTTGAACTTATTTGAACTCCAGGCTTTTCGTGTGTTCAAAATGCACCATTCGAAGCCACATCATCAATTTTCAACCCTTTCTGACTTCATTTTGGTATTTTTCGTGCACTTACTGATTTTTTTGAGCTAAATGACCCTGAAATTGAAAAGCACTACAAATGAACTCTGAAAAGGTTGAAAGTTGGCATGGTATCAACCTTTCACCCACATAGCATGTGCCAAAAAGTTGAGTGGGTTACGGCAAAAACTGGATGCACTTCCTGTACAAAACGGACAGTCCCTTTCGAAGTATCGGGGTTTCGGACGGAAACTCATCGCTTACAAAAGGCATTTCATTTTCTTGAACTTATTTGAACTCCAGGCTTTTCGTGTGTTCAAAATGCACCATTCGAAGCCACATCATCAATTTTCAACCCTTTCTGACTTCATTTTGGTATTTTTCATGCACTTACTGATTTTTTTGAGCTAAATTACCCTGAAATTGAAAAGCACTACAAATGAACTCTGAAAGGGTTGAAAGTTGGCATGGTATCAACCTTTCACCCACATAGCATGTGCTAAAAAGTTGAGTGGGTTACGGCAAAAACTGGATGCACTTCGTGTACAAAACGGACAGTCCCTTTCGAAGTATCGGGGTTTCGGACGGAAACTCATCGCTTACAAAAGGCATTTCATTTTCTTGAACTTATTTGAACTCCAGGCTTTTCGTGTGTTCAAAATGCACCATTCGAAGCCACATCATCAATTTTCAACCCTTTCTGACTTCATTTGGTATTTTTCATGCATTTAATGATTTTTTTGAGCTAAATTACCCTGAAATTGTAAAGCACTACAAATGAACTCTGAAAGGGTTGAAAGTTGGCATGGTATCAACCTTTCACCCACATAGCATGTGCTAAAAAGTTGAGTGGGTTACGGCAAAAACTGGATGCACTTCGTGTACAAAACGGACAGTCCCTTTCGAAGTATCGGGGTTTCGGACGGAAACTCATCGCTTACAAAAGGCATTTCATTTTCTTGAACTTATTTGAACTCCAGGCTTTTCGTGTGTTCAAAATGCACCATTCAAAGCCACATCATCAATTTTCAACCCTTTCTGACTTCATTTTGGTATTTTTCGTGCACTTACTGATTTTTTTGAGCTAAATTACCCTGAAATTGAAAAGCACTACAAATGAACTCTGAAAGGGTTGAAAGTTGGCATGGTATCAACCTTTCACCCACATAGCATGTGCTAAAAAGTTGAGTGGGTTACGGCAAAAACTGGATGCACTTCGTGTACAAAACGGACAGTCCCTTTCGAAGTATCGGGGTTTCGGACGGAAACTCATCGCTTACAAAAGGCATTTCATTTTCTTGAACTTATTTGAACTCCAGGCTTTTCGTGTGTTCAAAATGCACCATTCGAAGCCACATCATCAATTTTCAACCCTTTCTGACTTCATTTGGTATTTTTCATGCATTTAATGATTTTTTGAGCTAAATTACCCTGAAATTGTAAAGCACTACAAATGAACTCTGAAAGGGTTGAAAGTTGGCATGGTATCAACCTTTCACCCACATAGCATGTGCTAAAAAGTTGAGTGGGTTACGGCAAAAACTGGATGCACTTCGTGTACAAAACGGACAGTCCCTTTCGAAGTATCGGGGTTTCGGACGGAAACTCATCGCTTACAAAAGGCATTTCATTTTCTTGAACTTATTTGAACTCCAGGCTTTTCGTGTGTTCAAAATGCACCATTCGAAGCCACATCATCAATTTTCAACCCTTTCTGACTTCATTTTGGTATTTTTCATGCACTTACTGATTTTTTTGAGCTAAATGACCCTGAAATTGAAAAGCACTACAAATGAACTCTGAAAAGGTTGAAAGTTGGCATGGTATCAACCTTTCACCCACATAGCATGTGCTAAAAAGTTGAGTGGGTTACGGCAAAAACTGGATGCACTTCGTGTACAAAACGGACAGTCCCTTTCGAAGTATCGGGGTTTCGGACGGAAACTCATCGCTTACAAAAGGCATTTCATTTTCTTGAACTTATTTGAACTCCAGGCTTTTCGTGTGTTCAAAATGCACCATTCAAAGCCACATCATCAATTTTCAACCCTTTCTGACTTCATTTTGGTATTTTTCATGCACTTACTGATTTTTTTGAGCTAAATTACCCTGAAATTGAAAAGCACTACAAATGAACTCTGAAAGGGTTGAAAGTTGGCATGGTATCAACCTTTCACCCACATAGCATGTGCTAAAAAGTTGAGTGGGTTACGGCAAAAACTGGATGCACTTCGTGTACAAAACGGACAGTCCCTTTCGAAGTATCGGGGTTTCGGACGGAAACTCATCGCTTACAAAAGGCATTTCATTTTCTTGAACTTATTTGAACTCCAGGCTTTTCGTGTGTTCAAAATGCACCATTCGAAGCCACATCATCAATTTTCAACCCTTTCTGACTTCATTTGGTATTTTTCATGCATTTAATGATTTTTTTGAGCTAAATTACCCTGAAATTGTAAAGCACTACAAATGAACTCTGAAAGGGTTGAAAGTTGGCATGGTATCAACCTTTCACCCACATAGCATGTGCTAAAAAGTTGAGTGGGTTACGGCAAAAACTGGATGCACTTCGTGTACAAAACGGACAGTCCCTTTCGAAGTATCGGGGTTTCGGACGGAAACTCATCGCTTACAAAAGGCATTTCATTTTCTTGAACTTATTTGAACTCCAGGCTTTTCGTGTGTTCAAAATGCACCATTCGAAGCCACATCATCAATTTTCAACCCTTTCTGACTTCATTTTGGTATTTTTCGTGCACTTACTGATTTTTTTGAGCTAAATGACCCTGAAATTGAAAAGCACTACAAATGAACTCTGAAAAGGTTGAAAGTTGGCATGGTATCAACCTTTCACCCACATAGCATGTGCTAAAAAGTTGAGTGGGTTACGGCAAAAACTGGATGCACTTCGTGTACAAAACGGACAGTCCCTTTCGAAGTATCGGGGTTTCGGACGGAAACTCATCGCTTACAAAAGGCATTTCATTTTCTTGAACTTATTTGAACTCCAGGCTTTTCGTGTGTTCAAAATGCACCATTCAAAGCCACATCATCAATTTTCAACCCTTTCTGACTTCATTTTGGTATTTTTCATGCACTTACTGATTTTTTTGAGCTAAATTACCCTGAAATTGAAAAGCACTACAAATGAACTCTGAAAGGGTTGAAAGTTGGCATGGTATCAACCTTTCACCCACATAGCATGTGCTAAAAAGTTGAGTGGGTTACGGCAAAAACTGGATGCACTTCGTGTACAAAACGGACAGTCCCTTTCGAAGTATCGGGGTTTCGGACGGAAACTCATCGCTTACAAAAGGCATTTCATTTTCTTGAACTTATTTGAACTCCAGGCTTTTCGTGTGTTCAAAATGCACCATTCAAAGCCACATCATCAATTTTCAACCCTTTCTGACTTCATTTGGTATTTTTCATGCATTTAATGATTTTTTTGAGCTAAATTACCCTGAAATTGAAAAGCACTACAAATGAACTCTGAAAGGGTTGAAATTTGGCATGGTATCAACCTTTCACCCACATAGCATGTGCTAAAAAGTTGAGTGGGTTACGGCAAAAACTGGATGCACTTCGTGTACAAAACGGACAGTCCCTTTCGAAGTATCGGGGTTTCGGACGGAAACTCATCGCTTACAAAAGGCATTTCATTTTCTTGAACTTATTTGAACTCCAGGCTTTTCGTGTGTTCAAAATGCACCATTCGAAGCCACATCATCAATTTTCAACCCTTTCTGACTTCATTTGGTATTTTTCATGCATTTAATGATTTTTTTGAGCTAAATTACCCTGAAATTGAAAAGCACTACAAATGAACTCTGAAAGGGTTGAAAGTTGGCATGGTATCAACCTTTCACCCACATAGCATGTGCTAAAAAGTTGAGTGGGTTACGGCAAAAACTGGATGCACTTCGTGTACAAAACGGACAGTCCCTTTCGAAGTATCGGGGTTTCGGACGGAAACTCATCGCTTACAAAAGGCATTTCATTTTCTTGAACTTATTTGAACTCCAGGCTTTTCGTGTGTTCAAAATGCACCATTCAAAGCCACATCATCAATTTTCAACCCTTTCTGACTTCATTTTGGTATTTTTCGTGCACTTACTGATTTTTTTGAGCTAAATTACCCTGAAATTGAAAAGCACTACAAATGAACTCTGAAAGGGTTGAAAGTTGGCATGGTATCAACCTTTCACCCACATAGCATGTGCTAAAAAGTTGAGTGGGTTACGGCAAAAACTGGATGCACTTCGTGTACAAAACGGACAGTCCCTTTCGAAGTATCGGGGTTTCGGACGGAAACTCATCGCTTACAAAAGGCATTTCATTTTCTTGAACTTATTTGAACTCCAGGCTTTTCGTGTGTTCAAAATGCACCATTCAAAGCCACATCATCAATTTTCAACCCTTTCTGACTTCATTTGGTATTTTTCATGCATTTAATGATTTTTTTGAGCTAAATTACCCTGAAATTGTAAAGCACTACAAATGAACTCTGAAAGGGTTGAAAGTTGGCATGGTATCAACCTTTCACCCACATAGCATGTGCTAAAAAGTTGAGTGGGTTACGGCAAAAACTGGATGCACTTCGTGTACAAAACGGACAGTCCCTTTCGAAGTATCGGGGTTTCGGACGGAAACTCATCGCTTACAAAAGGCATTTCATTTTCTTGAACTTATTTGAACTCTAGGCTTTTCGTGTGTTCAAAATGCACCATTCGAAGCCACATCATCAATTTTCAACCCTTTCTGACTTCATTTGGTATTTTTCATGCATTTAATGATTTTTTTGAGCTAAATTACCCTGAAATTGTAAAGCACTACAAATGAACTCTGAAAGGGTTGAAAGTTGGCATGGTATCAACCTTTCACCCACATAGCATGTGCTAAAAAGTTGAGTGGGTTACGGCAAAAACTGGATGCACTTCGTGTACAAAACGGACAGTCCCTTTCGAAGTATCGGGGTTTCGGACGGAAACTCATCGCTTACAAAAGGCATTTCATTTTCTTGAACTTATTTGAACTCCAGGCTTTTCGTGTGTTCAAAATGCACCATTCAAAGCCACATCATCAATTTTCAACCCTTTCTGACTTCATTTTGGTATTTTTCGTGCACTTACTGATTTTTTTGAGCTAAATTACCCTGAAATTGAAAAGCACTACAAATGAACTCTGAAAAGGTTGAAAGTTGGCATGGTATCAACCTTTCACCCACATAGCATGTGCTAAAAAGTTGAGTGGGTTACGGCAAAAACTGGATGCACTTCGTGTACAAAACGGACAGTCCCTTTCGAAGTATCGGGGTTTCGGACGGAAACTCATCGCTTACAAAAGGCATTTCATTTTCTTGAACTTATTTGAACTCCAGGCTTTTCGTGTGTTCAAAATGCACCATTCAAAGCCACATAATCAATTTTCAACCCTTTCTGACTTCATTTTGGTATTTTTCATGCACTTACTGATTTTTTTGAGCTAAATTACCCTGAAATTGTAAAGCACTACAAATGAACTCTGAAAGGGTTGAAAGTTGGCATGGTATCAACCTTTCACCCACATAGCATGTGCTAAAAAGTTGAGTGGGTTACGGCAAAAACTGGATGCACTTCGTGTACAAAACGGACAGTCCCTTTCGAAGTATCGGGGTTTCGGACGGAAACTCATCGCTTACAAAAGGCATTTCATTTTCTTGAACTTATTTGAACTCCAGGCTTTTCGTGTGTTCAAAATGCACCATTCAAAGCCACATCATCAATTTTCAACCCTTTCTGACTTCATTTGGTATTTTTCATGCATTTAATGATTTTTTTGAGCTAAATTACCCTGAAATTGTAAAGCACTACAAACGAACTCTGAAAGGGTTGAAAGTTGGCATGGTATCAACCTTTCACCCACATAGCATGTGCTAAAAAGTTGAGTGGGTTACGGCAAAAACTGGATGCACTTCGTGTACAAAACGGACAGTCCCTTTCGAAGTATCGGGGTTTCGGACGGAAACTCATCGCTTACAAAAGGCATTTCATTTTCTTGAACTTATTTGAACTCCAGGCTTTTCGTGTGTTCAAAATGCACCATTCAAAGCCACATCATCAATTTTCAACCCTTTCTGACTTCATTTTGGTATTTTTCGTGCACTTACTGATTTTTTTGAGCTAAATGACCCTGAAATTGAAAAGCACTACAAATGAACTCTGAAAAGGTTGAAAGTTGGCATGGTATCAACCTTTCACCCACATAGCATGTGCTAAAAAGTTGAGTGGGTTACGGCAAAAACTGGATGCACTTCGTGTACAAAACGGACAGTCCCTTTCGAAGTATCGGGGTTTCGGACGGAAACTCATCGCTTACAAAAGGCATTTCATTTTCTTGAACTTATTTGAACTCCAGGCTTTTCGTGTGTTCAAAATGCACCATTCGAAGCCACATCATCAATTTTCAACCCTTTCTAACTTCATTTGGTATTTTTCATGCATTTAATGATTTTTTTGAGCTAAATTACCCTGAAATTGTAAAGCACTACAAATGAACTCTGAAAGGGTTGAAAGTTGGCATGGTATCAACCTTTCACCCACATAGCATGTGCTAAAAAGTTGAGTGGGTTACGGCAAAAACTGGATGCACTTCGTGTACAAAACGGACAGTCCCTTTCGAAGTATCGGGGTTTCGGACGGAAACTCATCGCTTACAAAAGGCATTTCATTTTCTTGAACTTATTTGAACTCCAGGCTTTTCGTGTGTTCAAAATGCACCATTCAAAGCCACATCATCAATTTTCAACCCTTTCTGACTTCATTTTGGTATTTTTCGTGCACTTACTGATTTTTTTGAGCTAAATGACCCTGAAATTGAAAAGCACTACAAATGAACTCTGAAAAGGTTGAAAGTTGGCATGGTATCAACCTTTCACCCACATAGCATGTGCTAAAAAGTTGATTGGGTTACGGCAAAAACTGGATGCACTTCGTGTACAAAACGGACAGTCCCTTTCGAAGTATCGGGGTTTCGGACGGAAACTCATCGCTTACAAAAGGCATTTCATTTTCTTGAACTTATTTGAACTCCAGGCTTTTCGTGTGTTCAAAATGCACCATTCAAAGCCACATAATCAATTTTCAACCCTTTCTGACTTCATTTTGGTATTTTTCATGCACTTACTGATTTTTTTGAGCTAAATTACCCTGAAATTGAAAAGCACTACAAATGAACTCTGAAAGGGTTGAAAGTTGGCATGGTATCAACCTTTCACCCACATAGCATGTGCTAAAAAGTTGAGTGGGTTACGGCAAAAACTGGATGCACTTCGTGTACAAAACGGACAGTCCCTTTCGAAGTATCGGGGTTTCGGACGGAAACTCATCGCTTACAAAAGGCATTTCATTTTCTTGAACTTATTTGAACTCCAGGCTTTTCGTGTGTTCAAAATGCACCATTCAAAGCCACATCATCAATTTTCAACCCTTTCTGACTTCATTTGGTATTTTTCATGCATTTAATGATTTTTTTGAGCTAAATTACCCTGAAATTGTAAAGCACTACAAATGAACTCTGAAAGGGTTGAAAGTTGGCATGGTATCAACCTTTCACCCACATAGCATGTGCTAAAAAGTTGAGTGGGTTACGGCAAAAACTGGATGCACTTCGTGTACAAAACGGACAGTCCCTTTCGAAGTATCGGGGTTTCGGACGGAAACTCATCGCTTACAAAAGGCATTTCATTTTCTTGAACTTATTTGAACTCCAGGCTTTTCGTGTGTTCAAAATGCACCATTCAAAGCCACATCATCAATTTTCAACCCTTTCTGACTTCATTTTAGTATTTTTCGTGCACTTACTGATTTTTTTGAGCTAAATTACCCTGAAATTGAAAAGCACTACAAATGAACTCTGAAAAGGTTGAAAGTTGGCATGGTATCAACCTTTCACCCACATAGCATGTGCTAAAAAGTTGAGTGGGTTACGGCAAAAACTGGATGCACTTCGTGTACAAAACGGACAGTCCCTTTCGAAGTATCGGGGTTTCGGACGGAAACTCATCGCTTACAAAAGGCATTTCATTTTCTTGAACTTATTTGAACTCCAGGCTTTTCGTGTGTTCAAAATGCACCATTCAAAGCCACATCATCAATTTTCAATCCTTTCTGACTTCATTTTGGTATTTTTCATGCACTTACTGATTTTTTTGAGCTAAATTACCCTGAAATTGAAAAGCACTACAAATGAACTCTGAAAGGGTTGAAAGTTGGCATGGTATCAACCTTTCACCCACATAGCATGTGCTAAAAAGTTGAGTGGGTTACGGCAAAAACTGGATGCACTTCGTGTACAAAACGGACAGTCCCTTTCGAAGTATCGGGGTTTCGGACGGAAACTCATCGCTTACAAAAGGCATTTCATTTTCTTGAACTTATTTGAACTCCAGGCTTTTCGTGTGTTCAAAATGCACCATTCGAAGCCACATCATCAATTTTCAACCCTTTCTGACTTCATTTGGTATTTTTCATGCATTTAATGATTTTTTTGAGCTAAATTACCCTGAAATTGTAAAGCACTACAAATGAACTCTGAAAGGGTTGAAAGTTGGCATGGTATCAACCTTTCACCCACATAGCATGTGCTAAAAAGTTGAGTGGGTTACGGCAAAAACTGGATGCACTTCGTGTACAAAACGGACAGTCCCTTTCGAAGTATCGGGGTTTCGGACGGAAACTCATCGCTTACAAAAGGCATTTCATTTTCTTGAACTTATTTGAACTCCAGGCTTTTCGTGTGTTCAAAATGCACCATTCAAAGCCACATCATCAATTTTCAACCCTTTCTGACTTCATTTTGGTATTTTTCGTGCACTTACTGATTTTTTTGAGCTAAATGACCCTGAAATTGAAAAGCACTACAAATGAACTCTGAAAAGGTTGAAAGTTGGCATGGTATCAACCTTTCACCCACATAGCATGTGCTAAAAAGTTGAGTGGGTTACGGCAAAAACTGGATGCACTTCGTGTACAAAACGGACAGTCCCTTTCGAAGTATCGGGGTTTCGGACGGAAACTCATCGCTTACAAAAGGCATTTCATTTTCTTGAACTTATTTGAACTCCAGGCTTTTCGTGTGTTCAAAATGCACCATTCAAAGCCACATCATCAATTTTCAACCCTTTCTGACTTCATTTTGGTATATTTCATGCACTTACTGATTTTTTTGAGCTAAATTACCCTGAAATTGAAAAGCACTACAAATGAACTCTGAAAGGGTTGAAAGTTGGCATGGTATCAACCTTTCACCCACATAGCATGTGCTAAAAAGTTGAGTGGGTTACGGCAAAAACTGGATGCACTTCGTGTACAAAACGGACAGTCCCTTTCGAAGTATCGGGGTTTCGGACGGAAACTCATCGCTTACAAAAGGCATTTCATTTTCTTGAACTTATTTGAACTCCAGGCTTTTCGTGTGTTCAAAATGCACCATTCAAAGCCACATCATCAATTTTCAACCCTTTCTGACTTCATTTGGTATTTTTCATGCATTTAATGATTTTTTTGAGCTAAATTACCCTGAAATTGAAAAGCACTACAAATGAACTCTGAAAGGGTTGAAAGTTGGCATGGTATCAACCTTTCACCCACATAGCATGTGCTAAAAAGTTGAGTGGGTTACGGCAAAAACTGGATGCACTTCGTGTACAAAACGGACAGTCCCTTTCGAAGTATCGGGGTTTCGGACGGAAACTCATCGCTTACAAAAGGCATTTCATTTTCTTGAACTTATTTGAACTCCAGGCTTTTCGTGTGTTCAAAATGCACCATTCAAAGCCACATCATCAATTTTCAACCCTTTCTGACTTCATTTTGGTATTTTTCATGCACTTACTGATTTTTTTGAGCTAAATTACCCTGAAATTGAAAAGCACTACAAATGAACTCTGAAAGGGTTGAAAGTTGGCATGGTATCGACCTTTCACCCACATAGCATGTGCTAAAAAGTTGAGTGGGTTACGGCAAAAACTGGATGCACTTCGTGTACAAAACGGACAGTCCCTTTCGAAGTATCGGGGTTTCGGACGGAAACTCATCGCTTACAAAAGGCATTTCATTTTCTTGAACTTATTTGAACTCCAGGCTTTTCGTGTGTTCAAAATGCACCATTCAAAGCCACATCATCAATTTTCAACCCTTTCTGACTTCATTTGGTATTTTTCATGCATTTAATGATTTTTTTGAGCTAAATTACCCTGAAATTGTAAAGCACTACAAATGAACTCTGAAAGGGTTGAAAGTTGGCATGGTATCAACCTTTCACCCACATAGCATGTGCTAAAAAGTTGAGTGGGTTACGGCAAAAACTGGATGCACTTCGTGTACAAAACGGACAGTCCCTTTCGAAGTATCGGGGTTTCGGACGGAAACTCATCGCTTACAAAAGGCATTTCATTTTCTTGAACTTATTTGAACTCCAGGCTTTTCGTGTGTTCAAAATGCACCATTCAAAGCCACATCATCAATTTTCAACCCTTTCTGACTTCATTTTAGTATTTTTCGTGCACTTACTGATTTTTTTGAGCTAAATGACCCTGAAATTGAAAAGCACTACAAATGAACTCTGAAAAGGTTGAAAGTTGGCATGGTATCAACCTTTCACCCACATAGCATGTGCTAAAAAGTTGAGTGGGTTACGGCAAAAACTGGATGCACTTCGTGTACAAAACGGACAGTCCCTTTCGAAGTATCGGGGTTTCGGACGGAAACTCATCGCTTACAAAAGGCATTTCATTTTCTTGAACTTATTTGAACTCCAGGCTTTTCGTGTGTTCAAAATGCACCATTCAAAGCCACATCATCAATTTTCAACCCTTTCTGACTTCATTTTGGTATTTTTCGTGCACTTACTGATTTTTTTGAGCTAAATGACCCTGAAATTGAAAAGCACTACAAATGAACTCTGAAAAGGTTGAAAGTTGGCATGGTATCAACCTTTCACCCACATAGCATGTGCTAAAAAGTTGAGTGGGTTACGGCAAAAACTGGATGCACTTCGTGTACAAAACGGACAGTCCCTTTCGAAGTATCGGGGTTTCGGACGGAAACTCATCGCTTACAAAAGGCATTTCATTTTCTTGAACTTATTTGAACTCCAGGCTTTTCGTGTGTTCAAAATGCACCATTCAAAGCCACATCATCAATTTTCAACCCTTTCTGACTTCATTTTGGTATATTTCATGCACTTACTGATTTTTTTGAGCTAAATTACCCTGAAATTGAAAAGCACTACAAATGAACTCTAAAAGGGTTGAAAGTTGGCATGGTATCAACCTTTCACCCACATAGCATGTGCTAAAAAGTTGAGTGGGTTACGGCAAAAACTGGATGCACTTCGTGTACAAAACGGACAGTCCCTTTCGAAGTATCGGGGTTTCGGACGGAAACTCATCGCTTACAAAAGGCATTTCATTTTCTTGAACTTATTTGAACTCCAGGCTTTTCGTGTGTTCAAAATGCACCATTCAAAGCCACATCATCAATTTTCAACCCTTTCTGACTTCATTTGGTATTTTTCATGCATTTAATGATTTTTTTGAGCTAAATTACCCTGAAATTGAAAAGCACTACAAATGAACTCTGAAAGGGTTGAAAGTTCGCATGGTATCAACCTTTCACCCACATAGCATGTGCTAAAAAGTTGAGTGGGTTACGGCAAAAACTGGATGCACTTCGTGTACAAAACGGACAGTCCCTTTCGAAGTATCGGGGTTTCGGACGGAAACTCATCGCTTACAAAAGGCATTTCATTTTCTTGAACTTATTTGAACTCCAGGCTTTTCGTGTGTTCAAAATGCACCATTCAAAGCCACATCATCAATTTTCAACCCTTTCTGACTTCATTTTGGTATTTTTCATGCACTTACTGATTTTTTTGAGCTAAATTACCCTGAAATTGAAAAGCACTACAAATGAACTCTGAAAGGGTTGAAAGTTGGCATGGTATCGACCTTTCACCCACATAGCATGTGCTAAAAAGTTGAGTGGGTTACGGCAAAAACTGGATGCACTTCGTGTACAAAACGGACAGTCCCTTTCGAAGTATCGGGGTTTCGGACGGAAACTCATCGCTTACAAAAGGCATTTCATTTTCTTGAACTTATTTGAACTCCAGGCTTTTCGTGTGTTCAAAATGCACCATTCAAAGCCACATCATCAATTTTCAACCCTTTCTGACTTCATTTGGTATTTTTCATGCATTTAATGATTTTTTTGAGCTAAATTACCCTGAAATTGTAAAGCACTACAAATGAACTCTGAAAGGGTTGAAAGTTGGCATGGTATCAACCTTTCACCCACATAGCATGTGCTAAAAAGTTGAGTGGGTTACGGCAAAAACTGGATGCACTTCGTGTACAAAACGGACAGTCCCTTTCGAAGTATCGGGGTTTCGGACGGAAACTCATCGCTTACAAAAGGCATTTCATTTTCTTGAACTTATTTGAACTCCAGGCTTTTCGTGTGTTCAAAATGCACCATTCAAAGCCACATCATCAATTTTCAACCCTTTCTGACTTCATTTTAGTATTTTTCGTGCACTTACTGATTTTTTTGAGCTAAATGACCCTGAAATTGAAAAGCACTACAAATGAACTCTGAAAAGGTTGAAAGTTGGCATGGTATCAACCTTTCACCCACATAGCATGTGCTAAAAAGTTGAGTGGGTTACGGCAAAAACTGGATGCACTTCGTGTACAAAACGGACAGTCCCTTTCGAAGTATCGGGGTTTCGGACGGAAACTCATCGCTTACAAAAGGCATTTCATTTTCTTGAACTTATTTGAACTCCAGGCTTTTCGTGTGTTCAAAATGCACCATTCAAAGCCACATCATCAATTTTCAACCCTTTCTGACTTCATTTTGGTATTTTTCATGCACTTACTGATTTTTTTGAGCTAAATTACCCTGAAATTGAAAAGCACTACAAATGAACTCTGAAAGGGTTGAAAGTTGGCATGGTATCAACCTTTCACCCACATAGCATGTGCTAAAAAGTTGAGTGGGTTACGGCAAAAACTGGATGCACTTCGTGTACAAAACGGACAGTCCCTTTCGAAGTATCGGGGTTTCGGACGGAAACTCATCGCTTACAAAAGGCATTTCATTTTCTTGAACTTATTTGAACTCCAGGCTTTTCGTGTGTTCAAAATGCACCATTCGAAGCCACATCATCAATTTTTAACCCTTTCTGACTTCATTTGGTATTTTTCATGCATTTAATGATTTTTTTGAGCAAAATTACCCTCAAATTGTAAAGCACTACAAATGAACTCTGAAAGGGTTGAAAGTTGGCATGGTATCAACCTTTCACCCACATAGCATGTGCTAAAAAGTTGAGTGGGTTACGGCAAAAACTGGATGCACTTCGTGTACAAAACGGACAGTCCCTTTCGAAGTATCGGGGTTTCGGACGGAAACTCATCGCTTACAAAAGGCATTTCATTTTCTTGAACTTATTTGAACTCCAGGCTTTTCGTGTGTTCAAAATGCACCATTCAAAGCCACATCATCAATTTTCAACCCTTTCTGACTTCATTTTGGTATTTTTCGTGCACTTACTGATTTTTTTGAGCTAAATGACCCTGAAATTGAAAAGCACTACAAATGAACTCTGAAAAGGTTGAAAGTTGGCATGGTATCAACCTTTCACCCACATAGCATGTGCTAAAAAGTTGAGTGGGTTACGGCAAAAACTGGATGCACTTCGTGTACAAAACGGACAGTCCCTTTCGAAGTATCGGGGTTTCGGACGGAAACTCATCGCTTACAAAAGGCATTTCATTTTCTTGAACTTATTTGAACTCCAGGCTTTTCGTGTGTTCAAAATGCACCATTCAAAGCCACATCATCAATTTTCAACCCTTTCTGACTTCATTTTGGTATTTTTCATGCACTTACTGATTTTTTTGAGCTAAATTACCCTGAAATTGAAAAGCACTACAAATGAACTCTGAAAGGGTTGAAAGTTGGCATGGTATCAACCTTTCACCCACATAGCATGTGCTAAAAAGTTGAGTGGGTTACGGCAAAAACTGGATGCACTTCGTGTACAAAACGGACAGTCCCTTTCGAAGTATCGGGGTTTCGGACGGAAACTCATCGCTTACAAAAGGCATTTCATTTTCTTGAACTTATTTGAACTCCAGGCTTTTCGTGTGTTCAAAATGCACCATTCGAAGCCACATCATCAATTTTCAACCCTTTCTGACTTCATTTGGTATTTTTCATGCATTTAATGATTTTTTTGAGCTAAATTACCCTGAAATTGTAAAGCACTACAAATGAACTCTGAAAGGGTTGAAAGTTGGCATGGTATCAACCTTTCACCCACATAGCATGTGCTAAAAAGTTGAGTGGGTTACGGCAAAAACTGGATGCACTTCGAGTACAAAACGGACAGTCCCTTTCGAAGTATCGGGGTTTCGGACGGAAACTCATCGCTTACAAAAGGCATTTCATTTTCTTGAACTTATTTGAACTCCAGGCTTTTCGTGTGTTCAAAATGCACCATTCAAAGCCACATCATCAATTTTCAACCCTTTCTGACTTCATTTTGGTATTTTTCGTGCACTTACTGATTTTTTTGAGCTAAATGACCCTGAAATTGAAAAGCACTACAAATGAACTCTGAAAAGGTTGAAAGTTGGCATGGTATCAACCTTTCACCCACATAGCATGTTCTAAAAAGTTGAGTGGGTTACGGCAAAAACTGGATGCACTTCGTGTACAAAACGGACAGTCCCTTTCGAAGTATCGGGGTTTCGGACGGAAACTCATCGCTTACAAAAGGCATTTCATTTTCTTGAACTTATTTGAACTCCAGGCTTTTCGTGTGTTCAAAATGCACCATTCAAAGCCACATCATCAATTTTCAACCCTTTCTGACTTCATTTTGGTATTTTTCATGCACTTACTGATTTTTTTGAGCTAAATTACCCTGAAATTGAAAAGCACTACAAATGAACTCTGAAAGGGTTGAAAGTTGGCATGGTATCAACCTTTCACCCACATAGCATGTGCTAAAAAGTTGAGTGGGTTACGGCAAAAACTGGATGCACTTCGTGTACAAAACGGATAGTCCCTTTCGAAGTATCGGGGTTTCGGACGGAAACTCATCGCTTACAAAAGGCATTTCATTTTCTTGAACTTATTTGAACTCCAGGCTTTTCGTGTGTTCAAAATGCACCATTCGAAGCCACATCATCAATTTTCAACCCTTTCTGACTTCATTTGGTATTTTTCATGCATTTAATGATTTTTTTGAGCTAAATTACCCTGAAATTGTAAAGCACTACAAATGAACTCTGAAAGGGTTGAAAGTTGGCATGGTATCAACCTTTCACCCACATAGCATGTGCTAAAAAGTTGAGTGGGTTACGGCAAAAACTGGATGCACTTCGTGTACAAAACGGACAGTCCCTTTCGAAGTATCGGGGTTTCGGACGGAAACTCATCGCTTACAAAAGGCATTTCATTTTCTTGAACTTATTTGAAATCCAGGCTTTTCGTGTGTTCAAAATGCACCATTCAAAGCCACATCATCAATTTTCAACCCTTTCTGACTTCATTTTGGTATTTTTCGTGCACTTACTGATTTTTTTGAGCTAAATGACCCTGAAATTGAAAAGCACTACAAATGAACTCTGAAAAGGTTGAAAGTTGGCATGGTATCAGCCTTTCACCCACATAGCATGTGCTAAAAAGTTGAGTGGGTTACGGCAAAAACTGGATGCACTTCGTGTACAAAACGGACAGTCCCTTTCGAAGTATCGGGGTTTCGGACGGAAACTCATCGCTTACAAAAGGCATTTCATTTTCTTGAACTTATTTGAACTCCAGGCTTTTCGTGTGTTCAAAATGCACCATTCAAAGCCACATCATCAATTTTCAACCCTTTCTGACTTCATTTTAGTATTTTTCGTGCACTTACTGATTTTTTTGAGCTAAATGACCCTGAAATTGAAAAGCACTACAAATGAACTCTGAAAAGGTTGAAAGTTGGCATGGTATCAACCTTTCACCCACATAGCATGTGCTAAAAAGTTGAGTGGGTTACGGCAAAAACTGGATGCACTTCGTGTACAAAACGGACAGTCCCTTTCGAAGTATCGGGGTTTCGGACGGAAACTCATCGCTTACAAAAGGCATTTCATTTTCTTGAACTTATTTGAACTCCAGGCTTTTCGTGTGTTCAAAATGCACCATTCAAAGCCACATCATCAATTTTCAACCCTTTCTGACTTCATTTTGGTATTTTTCATGCACTTACTGATTTTTTTGAGCTAAATTACCCTGAAATTGAAAAGCACTACAAATGAACTCTGAAAGGGTTGAAAGTTGGCATGGTATCGACCTTTCACCCACATAGCATGTGCTAAAAAGTTGAGTGGGTTACGGCAAAAACTGGATGCACTTCGTGTACAAAACGGACAGTCCCTTTCGAAGTATCGGGGTTTCGGACGGAAACTCATCGCTTACAAAAGGCATTTCATTTTCTTGAACTTATTTGAACTCCAGGCTTTTCGTGTGTTCAAAATGCACCATTCGAAACCACATCATCAATTTTCAACCCTTTCTGACTTCATTTGGTATTTTTCATGCATTTAATGATTTTTTTGAGCTAAATTACCCTGAAATTGTAAAGCACTACAAATGAACTCTGAAAGGGTTGAAAGTTGGCATGGTATCAACCTTTCACCCACATAGCATGTGCTAAAAAGTTGAGTGGGTTACGGCAAAAACTGGATGCACTTCGTGTACAAAACGGACAGTCCCTTTCGAAGTATCGGGGTTTCGGACGGAAACTCATCGCTTACAAAAGGCATTTCATTTTCTTGAACTTATTTGAACTCCAGGCTTTTCGTGTGTTCAAAATGCACCATTCGAAGCCACATCATCAATTTTCAACCCTTTCTGACTTCATTTGGTATTTTTCATGCATTTAATGATTTTTTTGAGCTAAATTACCCTGAAATTGTAAAGCACTACAAATGAACTCTGAAAGGGTTGAAAGTTGGCATGGTATCAACCTTTCACCCACATAGCATGTGCTAAAAAGTTGAGTGGGTTACGGCAAAAACTGGATGCACTTCGTGTACAAAACGGACAGTCCCTTTCGAAGTATCGGGGTTTCGGACGGAAACTCATCGCTTACAAAAGGCATTTCATTTTCTTGAACTTATTTGAACTCCAGGCTTTTCGTGTGTTCAAAATGCACCATTCAAAGCCACATCATCAATTTTCAACCCTTTCTGACTTCATTTTGGTATTTTTCGTGCACTTACTGATTTTTTTGAGCTAAATGACCCTGAAATTGAAAAGCACTACAAATGAACTCTGAAAAGGTTGAAAGTTGGCATGGTATCAACCTTTCACCCACATAGCATGTTCTAAAAAGTTGAGTGGGTTACGGCAAAAACTGGATGCACTTCGTGTACAAAACGGACAGTCCCTTTCGAAGTATCGGGGTTTCGGACGGAAACTCATCGCTTACAAAAGGCATTTCATTTTCTTGAACTTATTTGAACTCCAGGCTTTTCGTGTGTTCAAAATGCACCATTCAAAGCCACATCATCAATTTTCAACCCTTTCTGACTTCATTTTGGTATTTTTCATGCACTTACTGATTTTTTTGAGCTAAATTACCCTGAAATTGAAAAGCACTACAAATGAACTCTGAAAGGGTTGAAAGTTGGCATGGTATCAACCTTTCACCCACATAGCATGTGCTAAAAAGTTGAGTGGGTTACGGCAAAAACTGGATGCACTTCGTGTACAAAACGGACAGTCCCTTTCGAAGTATCGGGGTTTCGGACGGAAACTCATCGCTTACAAAAGGCATTTCATTTTCTTGAACTTATTTGAACTCCAGGCTTTTCGTGTGTTCAAAATGCACCATTCGAAGCCACATCATCAATTTTCAACCCTTTCTGACTTCATTTGGTATTTTTCATGCATTTAATGATTTTTTTGAGCTAAATTACCCTGAAATTGTAAAGCACTACAAATGAACTCTGAAAGGGTTGAAAGTTGGCATGGTATCAACCTTTCACCCACATAGCATGTGCTAAAAAGTTGAGTGGGTTACGGCAAAAACTGGATGCACTTCGTGTACAAAACGGACAGTCCCTTTCGAAGTATCGAGGTTTCGGACGGAAACTCATCGCTTACAAAAGGCATTTCATTTTCTTGAACTTATTTGAACTCCAGGCTTTTCGTGTGTTCAAAATGCACCATTCAAAGCCACATCATCAATTTTCAACCCTTTCTGACTTCATTTTGGTATTTTTCGTGCACTTACTGATTTTTTTGAGCTAAATGACCCTGAAATTGAAAAGCACTACAAATGAACTCTGAAAAGGTTGAAAGTTGGCATGGTATCAACCTTTCACCCACATAGCATGTTCTAAAAAGTTGAGTGGGTTACGGCAAAAACTGGATGCACTTCGTGTACAAAACGGACAGTCCCTTTCGAAGTATCGGGGTTTCGGACGGAAACTCATCGCTTACAAAAGGCATTTCATTTTCTTGAACTTATTTGAACTCCAGGCTTTTCGTGTGTTCAAAATGCACCATTCAAAGCCACATCATCAATTTTCAACCCTTTCTGACTTCATTTTGGTATTTTTCATGCACTTACTGATTTTTTTGAGCTAAATTACCCTGAAATTGAAAAGCACTACAAATGAACTCTGAAAGGGTTGAAAGTTGGCATGGTATCAACCTTTCACCCACATAGCATGTGCTAAAAAGTTGAGTGGGTTACGGCAAAAACTGGATGCACTTCGTGTACAAAACGGACAGTCCCTTTCGAAGTATCGGGGTTTCGGACGGAAACTCATCGCTTACAAAAGGCATTTCATTTTCTTGAACTTATTTGAACTCCAGGCTTTTCGTGTGTTCAAAATGCACCATTCGAAGCCACATCATCAATTTTCAACCCTTTCTGACTTCATTTGGTATTTTTCATGCATTTAATGATTTTTTTGAGCTAAATTACCCTGAAATTGTAAAGCACTACAAATGAACTCTGAAAGGGTTGAAAGTTGGCATGGTATCAACCTTTCACCCACATAGCATGTGCTAAAAAGTTGAGTGGGTTACGGCAAAAACTGGATGCACTTCGTGTACAAAACGGACAGTCCCTTTCGAAGTATCGGGGTTTCGGACGGAAACTCATCGCTTACAAAAGGCATTTCATTTTCTTGAACTTATTTGAACTCCAGGCTTTTCGTGTGTTCAAAATGCACCATTCAAAGCCACATCATCAATTTTCAACCCTTTCTGACTTCATTTTGGTATTTTTCGTGCACTTACTGATTTTTTTGAGCTAAATGACCCTGAAATTGAAAAGCACTACAAATGAACTCTGAAAAGGTTGAAAGTTGGCATGGTATCAGCCTTTCACCCACATAGCATGTGCTAAAAAGTTGAGTGGGTTACGGCAAAAACTGGATGCACTTCGTGTACAAAACGGACAGTCCCTTTCGAAGTATCGGGGTTTCGGACGGAAACTCATCGCTTACAAAAGGCATTTCATTTTCTTGAACTTATTTGAACTCCAGGCTTTTCGTGTGTTCAAAATGCACCATTCAAAGCCACATCATCAATTTTCAACCCTTTCTGACTTCCTTTTGGTATTTTTCATGCACTTACTGATTTTTTTGAGCTAAATTACCCTGAAATTGAAAAGCACTACAAATGAACTCTGAAAGGGTTGAAAGTTGGCATGGTATCAACCTTTCACCCACATAGCATGTGCTAAAAAGTTGAGTGGGTTACGGCAAAAACTGGATGCACTTCGTGTACAAAACGGATAGTCCCTTTCGAAGTATCGGGGTTTCGGACGGAAACTCATCGCTTACAAAAGGCATTTCATTTTCTTGAACTTATTTGAACTCCAGGCTTTTCGTGTGTTCAAAATGCACCATTCGAAGCCACATCATCAATTTTCAACCCTTTCTGACTTCATTTGGTATTTTTCATGCATTTAATGATTTTTTTGAGCTAAATTACCCTGAAATTGTAAAGCACTACAAATGAACTCTGAAAGGGTTGAAAGTTGGCATGGTATCAACCTTTCACCCACATAGCATGTGCTAAAAAGTTGAGTGGGTTACGGCAAAAACTGGATGCACTTCGTGTACAAAACGGACAGTCCCTTTCGAAGTATCGGGGTTTCGGACGGAAACTCATCGCTTACAAAAGGCATTTCATTTTCTTGAACTTATTTGAACTCCAGGCTTTTCGTGTGTTCAAAATGCACCATTCAAAGCCACATCATCAATTTTCAACCCTTTCTGACTTCATTTTGGTATTTTTCGTGCACTTACTGATTTTTTTGAGCTAAATGACCCTGAAATTGAAAAGCACTACAAATGAACTCTGAAAAGGTTGAAAGTTGGCATGGTATCAGCCTTTCACCCACATAGCATGTGCTAAAAAGTTGAGTGGGTTACGGCAAAAACTGGATGCACTTCGTGTACAAAACGGACAGTCCCTTTCGAAGTATCGGGGTTTCGGACGGAAACTCATCGCTTACAAAAGGCATTTCATTTTCTTGAACTTATTTGAACTCCAGGCTTTTCGTGTGTTCAAAATGCACCATTCAAAGCCACATCATCAATTTTCAACCCTTTCTGACTTCATTTTGGTATTTTTCGTGCACTTACTGATTTTTTTGAGCTAAATGACCCTGAAATTGAAAAGCACTACAAATGAACTCTGAAAAGGTTGAAAGTTGGCATGGTATCAACCTTTCACCCACATAGCATGTGCTAAAAAGTTGAGTGGGTTACGGCAAAAACTGGATGCACTTCGTGTACAAAACGGACAGTCCCTTTCGAAGTATCGGGGTTTCGGACGGAAACTCATCGCTTACAAAAGGCATTTCATTTTCTTGAACTTATTTGAACTCCAGGCTTTTCGTGTGTTCAAAATGCACCATTCAAAGCCACATCATCAATTTTCAACCCTTTCTGACTTCATTTTGGTATTTTTCATGCACTTACTGATTTTTTTGAGCTAAATTACCCTGAAATTGAAAAGCACTACAAATGAACTCTGAAAGGGTTGAAAGTTGGCATGGTATCGACCTTTCACCCACATAGCATGTGCTAAAAAGTTGAGTGGGTTACGGCAAAAACTGGATGCACTTCGTGTACAAAACGGACAGTCCCTTTCGAAGTATCGGGGTTTCGGACGGAAACTCATCGCTTACAAAAGGCATTTCATTTTCTTGAACTTATTTGAACTCCAGGCTTTTCGTGTGTTCAAAATGCACCATTCGAAGCCACATCATCAATTTTCAACCCTTTCTGACTTCATTTGGTATTTTTCATGCATTTAATGATTTTTTTGAGCTAAATTACCCTGAAATTGTAAAGCACTACAAATGAACTCTGAAAGGGTTGAAAGTTGGCATGGTATCAACCTTTCACCCACATAGCATGTGCTAAAAAGTTGAGTGGGTTACGGCAAAAACTGGATGCACTTCGTGTACAAAACGGACAGTCCCTTTCGAAGTATCGGGGTTTCGGACGGAAACTCATCGCTTACAAAAGGCATTTCATTTTCTTGAACTTATTTGAACTCCAGGCTTTTCGTGTGTTCAAAATGCACCATTCAAAGCCACATCATCAATTTTCAACCCTTTCTGACTTCATTTTGGTATTTTTCGTGCACTTACTGATTTTTTTGAGCTAAATGACCCTGAAATTGAAAAGCACTACAAATGAACTCTGAAAAGGTTGAAAGTTGGCATGGTATCAACCTTTCACCCACATAGCATGTTCTAAAAAGTTGAGTGGGTTACGGCAAAAACTGGATGCACTTCGTGTACAAAACGGACAGTCCCTTTCGAAGTATCGGGGTTTCGGACGGAAACTCATCGCTTACAAAAGGCATTTCATTTTCTTGAACTTATTTGAACTCCAGGCTTTTCGTGTGTTCAAAATGCACCATTCAAAGCCACATCATCAATTTTCAACCCTTTCTGACTTCATTTTGGTATTTTTCATGCACTTACTGATTTTTTTGAGCTAAATTACCCTGAAATTGAAAAGCACTACAAATGAACTCTGAAAGGGTTGAAAGTTGGCATGGTATCAACCTTTCACCCACATAGCATGTGCTAAAAAGTTGAGTGGGTTACGGCAAAAACTGGATGCACTTCGTGTACAAAACGGACAGTCCCTTTCGAAGTATCGGGGTTTCGGACGGAAACTCATCGCTTACAAAAGGCATTTCATTTTCTTGAACTTATTTGAACTCCAGGCTTTTCGTGTGTTCAAAATGCACCATTCGAAGCCACATCATCAATTTTCAACCCTTTCTGACTTCATTTGGTATTTTTCATGCATTTAATGATTTTTTTGAGCTAAATTACCCTGAAATTGTAAAGCACTACAAATGAACTCTGAAAGGGTTGAAAGTTGGCATGGTATCAACCTTTCACCCACATAGCATGTGCTAAAAAGTTGAGTGGGTTACGGCAAAAACTGGATGCACTTCGTGTACAAAACGGACAGTCCCTTTCGAAGTATCGGGGTTTCGGACGGAAACTCATCGCTTACAAAAGGCATTTCATTTTCTTGAACTTATTTGAACTCCAGGCTTTTCGTGTGTTCAAAATGCACCATTCAAAGCCACATCATCAATTTTCAACCCTTTCTGACTTCATTTTGGTATTTTTCGTGCACTTACTGATTTTTTTGAGCTAAATGACCCTGAAATTGAAAAGCACTACAAATGAACTCTGAAAAGGTTGAAAGTTGGCATGGTATCAGCCTTTCACCCACATAGCATGTGCTAAAAAGTTGAGTGGGTTACGGCAAAAACTGGATGCACTTCGTGTACAAAACGGACAGTCCCTTTCGAGGTATCGGGGTTTCGGACGGAAACTCATCGCTTACAAAAGGCATTTCATTTTCTTGAACTTATTTGAACTCCAGGCTTTTCGTGTGTTCAAAATGCACCATTCAAAGCCACATCATCAATTTTCAACCCTTTCTGACTTCCTTTTGGTATTTTTCATGCACTTACTGATTTTTTTGAGCTAAATTACCCTGAAATTGAAAAGCACTACAAATGAACTCTGAAAGGGTTGAAAGTTGGCATGGTATCAACCTTTCACCCACATAGCATGTGCTAAAAAGTTGAGTGGGTTACGGCAAAAACTGGATGCACTTCGTGTACAAAACGGATAGTCCCTTTCGAAGTATCGGGGTTTCGGACGGAAACTCATCGCTTACAAAAGGCATTTCATTTTCTTGAACTTATTTGAACTCCAGGCTTTTCGTGTGTTCAAAATGCACCATTCGAAGCCACATCATCAATTTTCAACCCTTTCTGACTTCATTTGGTATTTTTCATGCATTTAATGATTTTTTTGAGCTAAATTACCCTGAAATTGTAAAGCACTACAAATGAACTCTGAAAGGGTTGAAAGTTGGCATGGTATCAACCTTTCACCCACATAGCATGTGCTAAAAAGTTGAGTGGGTTACGGCAAAAACTGGATGCACTTCGTGTACAAAACGGACAGTCCCTTTCGAAGTATCGGGGTTTCGGACGGAAACTCATCGCTTACAAAAGGCATTTCATTTTCTTGAACTTATTTGAACTCCAGGCTTTTCGTGTGTTCAAAATGCACCATTCAAAGCCACATCATCAATTTTCAACCCTTTCTGACTTCATTTTGGTATTTTTCGTGCACTTACTGATTTTTTTGAGCTAAATGACCCTGAAATTGAAAAGCACTACAAATGAACTCTGAAAAGGTTGAAAGTTGGCATGGTATCAGCCTTTCACCCACATAGCATGTGCTAAAAAGTTGAGTGGGTTACGGCAAAAACTGGATGCACTTCGTGTACAAAACGGACAGTCCCTTTCGAAGTATCGGGGTTTCGGACGGAAACTCATCGCTTACAAAAGGCATTTCATTTTCTTGAACTTATTTGAACTCCAGGCTTTTCGTGTGTTCAAAATGCACCATTCAAAGCCACATCATCAATTTTCAACCCTTTCTGACTTCATTTTGGTATTTTTCGTGCACTTACTGATTTTTTTGAGCTAAATGACCCTGAAATTGAAAAGCACTACAAATGAACTCTGAAAAGGTTGAAAGTTGGCATGGTATCAACCTTTCACCCACATAGCATGTGCTAAAAAGTTGAGTGGGTTACGGCAAAAACTGGATGCACTTCGTGTACAAAACGGACAGTCCCTTTCGAAGTATCTGGGTTTCGGACGGAAACTCATCGCTTACAAAAGGCATTTCATTTTCTTGAACTTATTTGAACTCCAGGCTTTTCGTGTGTTCAAAATGCACCATTCAAAGCCACATCATCAATTTTCAACCCTTTCTGACTTCATTTTGGTATTTTTCATGCACTTACTGATTTTTTTGAGCTAAATTACCCTGAAATTGAAAAGCACTACAAATGAACTCTGAAAGGGTTGAAAGTTGGCATGGTATCGACCTTTCACCCACATAGCATGTGCTAAAAAGTTGAGTGGGTTACGGCAAAAACTGGATGCACTTCGTGTACAAAACGGACAGTCCCTTTCGAAGTATCGGGGTTTCGGACGGAAACTCATCGCTTACAAAAGGCATTTCATTTTCTTGAACTTATTTGAACTCCAGGCTTTTCGTGTGTTCAAAATGCACCATTCGAAACCACATCATCAATTTTCAACCCTTTCTGACTTCATTTGGTATTTTTCATGCATTTAATGATTTTTTTGAGCTAAATTACCCTGAAATTGTAAAGCACTACAAATGAACTCTGAAAGGGTTGAAAGTTGGCATGGTATCAACCTTTCACCCACATAGCATGTGCTAAAAAGTTGAGTGGGTTACGGCAAAAACTGGATGCACTTCGTGTACAAAACGGACAGTCCCTTTCGAAGTATCGGGGTTTCGGACGGAAACTCATCGCTTACAAAAGGCATTTCATTTTCTTGAACTTATTTGAACTCCAGGCTTTTCGTGTGTTCAAAATGCACCATTCGAAGCCACATCATCAATTTTCAACCCTTTCTGACTTCATTTGGTATTTTTCATGCATTTAATGATTTTTTTGAGCTAAATTACCCTGAAATTGTAAAGCACTACAAATGAACTCTGAAAGGGTTGAAAGTTGGCATGGTATCAACCTTTCACCCACATAGCATGTGCTAAAAAGTTGAGTGGGTTACGGCAAAAACTGGATGCACTTCGTGTACAAAACGGACAGTCCCTTTCGAAGTATCGGGGTTTCGGACGGAAACTCATCGCTTACAAAAGGCATTTCATTTTCTTGAACTTATTTGAACTCCAGGCTTTTCGTGTGTTCAAAATGCACCATTCAAAGCCACATCATCAATTTTCAACCCTTTCTGACTTCATTTTGGTATTTTTCGTGCACTTACTGATTTTTTTGAGCTAAATGACCCTGAAATTGAAAAGCACTACAAATGAACTCTGAAAAGGTTGAAAGTTGGCATGGTATCAACCTTTCACCCACATAGCATGTTCTAAAAAGTTGAGTGGGTTACGGCAAAAACTGGATGCACTTCGTGTACAAAACGGACAGTCCCTTTCGAAGTATCGGGGTTTCGGACGGAAACTCATCGCTTACAAAAGGCATTTCATTTTCTTGAACTTATTTGAACTCCAGGCTTTTCGTGTGTTCAAAATGCACCATTCAAAGCCACATCATCAATTTTCAACCCTTTCTGACTTCATTTTGGTATTTTTCATGCACTTACTGATTTTTTTGAGCTAAATTACCCTGAAATTGAAAAGCACTACAAATGAACTCTGAAAGGGTTGAAAGTTGGCATGGTATCAACCTTTCACCCACATAGCATGTGCTAAAAAGTTGAGTGGGTTACGGCAAAAACTGGATGCACTTCGTGTACAAAACGGACAGTCCCTTTCGAAGTATCGGGGTTTCGGACGGAAACTCATCGCTTACAAAAGGCATTTCATTTTCTTGAACTTATTTGAACTCCAGGCTTTTCGTGTGTTCAAAATGCACCATTCGAAGCCACATCATCAATTTTCAACCCTTTCTGACTTCATTTGGTATTTTTCATGCATTTAATGATTTTTTTGAGCTAAATTACCCTGAAATTGTAAAGCACTACAAATGAACTCTGAAAGGGTTGAAAGTTGGCATGGTATCAACCTTTCACCCACATAGCATGTGCTAAAAAGTTGAGTGGGTTACGGCAAAAACTGGATGCACTTCGTGTACAAAACGGACAGTCCCTTTCGAAGTATCGGGGTTTCGGACGGAAACTCATCGCTTACAAAAGGCATTTCATTTTCTTGAACTTATTTGAACTCCAGGCTTTTCGTGTGTTCAAAATGCACCATTCAAAGCCACATCATCAATTTTCAACCCTTTCTGACTTCATTTTGGTATTTTTCGTGCACTTACTGATTTTTTTGAGCTAAATGACCCTGAAATTGAAAAGCACTACAAATGAACTCTGAAAAGGTTGAAAGTTGGCATGGTATCAGCCTTTCACCCACATAGCATGTGCTAAAAAGTTGAGTGGGTTACGGCAAAAACTGGATGCACTTCGTGTACAAAACGGACAGTCCCTTTCGAGGTATCGGGGTTTCGGACGGAAACTCATCGCTTACAAAAGGCATTTCATTTTCTTGAACTTATTTGAACTCCAGGCTTTTCGTGTGTTCAAAATGCACCATTCAAAGCCACATCATCAATTTTCAACCCTTTCTGACTTCATTTTGGTATTTTTCGTGCACTTACTGATTTTTTTGAGCTAAATGACCCTGAAATTGAAAAGCACTACAAATGAACTCTGAAAAGGTTGAAAGTTGGCATGGTATCAGCCTTTCACCCACATAGCATGTGCTAAAAAGTTGAGTGGGTTACGGCAAAAACTGGATGCACTTCGTGTACAAAACGGACAGTCCCTTTCGAAGTATCGGGGTTTCGGACGGAAACTCATCGCTTACAAAAGGCATTTCATTTTCTTGAACTTATTTGAACTCCAGGCTTTTCGTGTGTTCAAAATGCACCATTCAAAGCCACATCATCAATTTTCAACCCTTTCTGACTTCCTTTTGGTATTTTTCATGCACTTACTGATTTTTTTGAGCTAAATTACCCTGAAATTGAAAAGCACTACAAATGAACTCTGAAAGGGTTGAAAGTTGGCATGGTATCAACCTTTCACCCACATAGCATGTGCTAAAAAGTTGAGTGGGTTACGGCAAAAACTGGATGCACTTCGTGTACAAAACGGATAGTCCCTTTCGAAGTATCGGGGTTTCGGACGGAAACTCATCGCTTACAAAAGGCATTTCATTTTCTTGAACTTATTTGAACTCCAGGCTTTTCGTGTGTTCAAAATGCACCATTCGAAGCCACATCATCAATTTTCAACCCTTTCTGACTTCATTTGGTATTTTTCATGCATTTAATGATTTTTTTGAGCTAAATTACCCTGAAATTGTAAAGCACTACAAATGAACTCTGAAAGGGTTGAAAGTTGGCATGGTATCAACCTTTCGCCCACATAGCATGTGCTAAAAAGTTGAGTGGGTTACGGCAAAAACTGGATGCACTTCGTGTACAAAACGGACAGTCCCTTTCGAAGTATCGGGGTTTCGGACGGAAACTCATCGCTTACAAAAGGCATTCATTTTCTTGAACTTATTTGAACTCCAGGCTTTTCGTGTGTTCAAAATGCACCATTCAAAGCCACATCATCAATTTTCAACCCTTTCTGACTTCATTTTGGTATTTTTCGTGCACTTACTGATTTTTTTGAGCTAAATGACCCTGAAATTGAAAAGCACTACAAATGAACTCTGAAAAGGTTGAAAGTTGGCATGGTATCAGCCTTTCACCCACATAGCATGTGCTAAAAAGTTGAGTGGGTTACGGCAAAAACTGGATGCACTTCGTGTACAAAACGGACAGTCCCTTTCGAAGTATCGGGGTTTCGGACGGAAACTCATCGCTTACAAAAGGCATTTCATTTTCTTGAACTTATTTGAACTCCAGGCTTTTCGTGTGTTCAAAATGCACCATTCAAAGCCACATCATCAATTTTCAACCCTTTCTGACTTCATTTTGGTATTTTTCATGCACTTACTGATTTTTTTGAGCTAAATTACCCTGAAATTGAGAAGCACTACAAATGAACTCTGAAAGGGTTGAAAGTTGGCATGGTATCAACCTTTCACCCACATAGCATGTGCTAAAAAGTTGAGTGGGTTACGGCAAAAACTGGATGCACTTCGTGTACAAAACGGACAGTCCCTTTCGAAGTATCGGGGTTTCGGACGGAAACTCATCGCTTACAAAAGGCATTTCATTTTCTTGAACTTATTTGAACTCCAGGCTTTTCGTGTGTTCAAAATGCACCATTCGAAGCCACATCATTAATTTTCAACCCTTTCTGACTTCATTTGGTATTTTTCATGCATTTAATGATTTTTTTGAGCTAAATTACCCTGAAATTGTAAAGCACTACAAATGAACTCTGAAAGGGTTGAAAGTTGGCATGGTATCAACCTTTCACCCACATAGCATGTGCTAAAAAGTTGAGTGGGTTACGGCAAAAACTGGATGCACTTCGTGTACAAAACGGACAGTCCCTTTCGAAGTATCGGGGTTTTGGACGGAAACTCATCGCTTACAAAAGGCATTTCATTTTCTTGAACTTATTTGAACTCCAGGCTTTTCGTGTGTTCAAAATGCACCATTCAAAGCCACATCATCAATTTTCAACCCTTTCTGACTTCATTTTGGTATTTTTCGTGCACTTACTGATTTTTTTGAGCTAAATGACCCTGAAATTGAAAAGCACTACAAATGAACTCTGAAAAGGTTGAAAGTTGGCATGGTATCAACCTTTCACCCACATAGCATGTGCTAAAAAGTTGAGTGGGTTACGGCAAAAACTGGATGCACTTCGTGTACAAAACGGACAGTCCCTTTCGAAGTATCGGGGTTTCGGACGGAAACTCATCGCTTACAAAAGGCATTTCATTTTCTTGAACTTATTTGAACTCCAGGCTTTTCGTGTGTTCAAAATGCACCATTCAAAGCCACATCATCAATTTTCAACCCTTTCTGACTTCATTTTGGTATTTTTCATGCACTTACTGATTTTTTTGAGCTAAATTACCCTGAAATTGAAAAGCACTACAAATGAACTCTGAAAGGGTTGAAAGTTGGCATGGTATCGACCTTTCACCCACATAGCATGTGCTAAAAAGTTGAGTGGGTTACGGCAAAAACTGGATGCACTTCGTGTACAAAACGGACAGTCCCTTTCGAAGTATCGGGGTTTCGGACGGAAACTCATCGCTTACAAAAGGCATTTCATTTTCTTGAACTTATTTGAACTCCAGGCTTTTCGTGTGTTCAAAATGCACCATTCGAAGCCACATCATCAATTTTCAACCCTTTCTGACTTCATTTGGTATTTTTCATGCATTTAATGATTTTTTTGAGCTAAATTACCCTGAAATTGTAAAGCACTACAAATGAACTCTGAAAGGGTTGAAAGTTGGCATGGTATCAACCTTTCACCCACATAGCATGTGCTAAAAAGTTGAGTGGGTTACGGCAAAAACTGGATGCACTTCGTGTACAAAACGGACAGTCCCTTTCGAAGTATCGGGGTTTCGGACGGAAACTCATCGCTTACAAAAGGCATTTCATTTTCTTGAACTTATTTGAACTCCAGGCTTTTCGTGTGTTCAAAATGCACCATTCGAAGCCACATCATCAATTTTCAACCCTTTCTGACTTCATTTGGTATTTTTCATGCATTTAATGATTTTTTTGAGCTAAATTACCCTGAAATTGTAAAGCACTACAAATGAACTCTGAAAGGGTTGAAAGTTGGCATGGTATCAACCTTTCACCCACATAGCATGTGCTAAAAAGTTGAGTGGGTTACGGCAAAAACTGGATGCACTTCGTGTACAAAACGGACAGTCCCTTTCGAAGTATCGGGGTTTCGGACGGAAACTCATCGCTTACAAAAGGCATTTCATTTTCTTGAACTTATTTGAACTCCAGGCTTTTCGTGTGTTCAAAATGCACCATTCAAAGCCACATCATCAATTTTCAACCCTTTCTGACTTCATTTTGGTATTTTTCGTGCACTTACTGATTTTTTTGAGCTAAATGACCCTGAAATTGAAAAGCACTACAAATGAACTCTGAAAAGGTTGAAAGTTGGCATGGTATCAGCCTTTCACCCACATAGCATGTGCTAAAAAGTTGAGTGGGTTACGGCAAAAACTGGATGCACTTCGTGTACAAAACGGACAGTCCCTTTCGAAGTATCGGGGTTTCGGACGGAAACTCATCGCTTACAAAAGGCATTTCATTTTCTTGAACTTATTTGAACTCCAGGCTTTTCGTGTGTTCAAAATGCACCATTCAAAGCCACATCATCAATTTTCAACCCTTTCTGACTTCATTTTGGTATTTTTCATGCACTTACTGATTTTTTTGAGCTAAATTACCCTGAAATTGAGAAGCACTACAAATGAACTCTGAAAGGGTTGAAAGTTGGCATGGTATCAACCTTTCACCCACATAGCATGTGCTAAAAAGTTGAGTGGGTTACGGCAAAAACTGGATGCACTTCGTGTACAAAACGGACAGTCCCTTTCGAAGTATCGGGGTTTCGGACGGAAACTCATCGCTTACAAAAGGCATTTCATTTTCTTGAACTTATTTGAACTCCAGGCTTTTCGTGTGTTCAAAATGCACCATTCGAAGCCACATCATTAATTTTCAACCCTTTCTGACTTCATTTGGTATTTTTCATGCATTTAATGATTTTTTTGAGCTAAATTACCCTGAAATTGTAAAGCACTACAAATGAACTCTGAAAGGGTTGAAAGTTGGCATGGTATCAACCTTTCACCCACATAGCATGTGCTAAAAAGTTGAGTGGGTTACGGCAAAAACTGGATGCACTTCGTGTACAAAACGGACAGTCCCTTTCGAAGTATCGGGGTTTTGGACGGAAACTCATCGCTTACAAAAGGCATTTCATTTTCTTGAACTTATTTGAACTCCAGGCTTTTCGTGTGTTCAAAATGCACCATTCAAAGCCACATCATCAATTTTCAACCCTTTCTGACTTCATTTTGGTATTTTTCGTGCACTTACTGATTTTTTTGAGCTAAATGACCCTGAAATTGAAAAGCACTACAAATGAACTCTGAAAAGGTTGAAAGTTGGCATGGTATCAACCTTTCACCCACATAGCATGTGCTAAAAAGTTGAGTGGGTTACGGCAAAAACTGGATGCACTTCGTGTACAAAACGGACAGTCCCTTTCGAAGTATCGGGGTTTCGGACGGAAACTCATCGCTTACAAAAGGCATTTCATTTTCTTGAACTTATTTGAACTCCAGGCTTTTCGTGTGTTCAAAATGCACCATTCAAAGCCACATCATCAATTTTCAACCCTTTCTGACTTCATTTTGGTATTTTTCATGCACTTACTGATTTTTTTGAGCTAAATTACCCTGAAATTGAAAAGCACTACAAATGAACTCTGAAAGGGTTGAAAGTTGGCATGGTATCGACCTTTCACCCACATAGCATGTGCTAAAAAGTTGAGTGGGTTACGGCAAAAACTGGATGCACTTCGTGTACAAAACGGACAGTCCCTTTCGAAGTATCGGGGTTTCGGACGGAAACTCATCGCTTACAAAAGGCATTTCATTTTCTTGAACTTATTTGAACTCCAGGCTTTTCGTGTGTTCAAAATGCACCATTCGAAGCCACATCATCAATTTTCAACCCTTTCTGACTTCATTTGGTATTTTTCATGCATTTAATGATTTTTTTGAGCTAAATTACCCTGAAATTGTAAAGCACTACAAATGAACTCTGAAAGGGTTGAAAGTTGGCATGGTATCAACCTTTCACCCACATAGCATGTGCTAAAAAGTTGAGTGGGTTACGGCAAAAACTGGATGCACTTCGTGTACAAAACGGACAGTCCCTTTCGAAGTATCGGGGTTTCGGACGGAAACTCATCGCTTACAAAAGGCATTTCATTTTCTTGAACTTATTTGAACTCCAGGCTTTTCGTGTGTTCAAAATGCACCATTCGAAGCCACATCATCAATTTTCAACCCTTTCTGACTTCATTTGGTATTTTTCATGCATTTAATGATTTTTTTGAGCTAAATTACCCTGAAATTGTAAAGCACTACAAATGAACTCTGAAAGGGTTGAAAGTTGGCATGGTATCAACCTTTCACCCACATAGCATGTGCTAAAAAGTTGAGTGGGTTACGGCAAAAACTGGATGCACTTCGTGTACAAAACGGACAGTCCCTTTCGAAGTATCGGGGTTTCGGACGGAAACTCATCGCTTACAAAAGGCATTTCATTTTCTTGAACTTATTTGAACTCCAGGCTTTTCGTGTGTTCAAAATGCACCATTCAAAGCCACATCATCAATTTTCAACCCTTTCTGACTTCATTTTGGTATTTTTCGTGCACTTACTGATTTTTTTGAGCTAAATGACCCTGAAATTGAAAAGCACTACAAATTAACTCTGAAAAGGTTGAAAGTTGGCATGGTATCAACCTTTCACCCACATAGCATGTGCTAAAAAGTTGAGTGGGTTACGGCAAAAACTGGATGCACTTCGTGTACAAAACGGACAGTCCCTTTCGAAGTATCGGGGTTTCGGACGGAAACTCATCGCTTACAAAAGGCATTTCATTTTCTTGAACTTATTTGAACTCCAGGCTTTTCGTGTGTTCAAAATGCACCATTCAAAGCCACATCATCAATTTTCAACCCTTTCTGACTTCATTTTGGTATTTTTCATGCACTTACTGATTTTTTTGAGCTAAATTACCCTGAAATTGAAAAGCACTACAAATGAACTCTGAAAGGGTTGAAAGTTGGCATGGTATCAACCTTTCACCCACATAGCATGTGCTAAAAAGTTGAGTGGGTTACGGCAAAAACTGGATGCACTTCGTGTACAAAACGGACAGTCCCTTTCGAAGTATCGGGGTTTCGGACGGAAACTCATCGCTTACAAAAGGCATTTCATTTTCTTGAACTTATTTGAACTCCAGGCTTTTCGTGTGTTCAAAATGCACCATTCGAAGCCACATCATCAATTTTCAACCCTTTCTGACTTCATTTGGTATTTTTCATGCATTTAATGATTTTTTTGAGCTAAATTACCCTGAAATTGTAAAGCACTACAAATGAACTCTGAAAGGGTTGAAAGTTGGCATGGTATCAACCTTTCACCCACATAGCATGTGCTAAAAAGTTGAGTGGGTTACGGCAAAAACTGGATGCACTTCGTGTACAAAACGGACAGTCCCTTTCGAAGTATCGGGGTTTCGGACGGAAACTCATCGCTTACAAAAGGCATTTCATTTTCTTGAACTTATTTGAACTCCAGGCTTTTCGTGTGTTCAAAATGCACCATTCAAAGCCACATCATCAATTTTCAACCCTTTCTGACTTCATTTTGGTATTTTTCGTGCACTTACTGATTTTTTTGAGCTAAATGACCCTGAAATTGAAAAGCACTACAAATGAACTCTGAAAAGGTTGAAAGTTGGCATGGTATCAACCTTTCACCCACATAGCATGTGCTAAAAAGTTGAGTGGGTTACGGCAAAAACTGGATGCACTTCGTGTACAAAACGGACAGTCCCTTTCGAAGTATCGGGGTTTCGGACGGAAACTCATCGCTTACAAAAGGCATTTCATTTTCTTGAACTTATTTGAACTCCAGGCTTTTCGTGTGTTCAAAATGCACCATTCAAAGCCACATCATCAATTTTCAACCCTTTCTGACTTCATTTTGGTATTTTTCATGCACTTACTGATTTTTTTGAGCTAAATTACCCTGAAATTGAAAAGCACTACAAATGAACTCTGAAAGGGTTGAAAGTTGGCATGGTATCAACCTTTCACCCACATAGCATGTGCTAAAAAGTTGAGTGGGTTACGGCAAAAACTGGATGCACTTCGTGTACAAAACGGACAGTCCCTTTCGAAGTATCGGGGTTTCGGACGGAAACTCATCGCTTACAAAAGGCATTTCATTTTCTTGAACTTATTTGAACTCCAGGCTTTTCGTGTGTTCAAAATGCACCATTCGAAGCCACATCATCAATTTTCAACCCTTTCTGACTTCATTTGGTATTTTTCATGCATTTAATGATTTTTTTGAGCTAAATTACCCTGAAATTGTAAAGCACTACAAATGAACTCTGAAAGGGTTGAAAGTTGGCATGGTATCAACCTTTCACCCACATAGCATGTGCTAAAAAGTTGAGTGGGTTACGGCAAAAACTGGATGCACTTCGTGTACAAAACGGACAGTCCCTTTCGAAGTATCGGGGTTTCGGACGGAAACTCATCGCTTACAAAAGGCATTTCATTTTCTTGAACTTATTTGAACTCCAGGCTTTTCGTGTGTTCAAAATGCACCATTCAAAGCCACATCATCAATTTTCAACCCTTTCTGACTTCATTTTGGTATTTTTCGTGCACTTACTGATTTTTTTGAGCTAAATGACCCTGAAATTCAAAAGCACTACAAATGAACTCTGAAAAGGTTGAAAGTTGGCATGGTATCAACCTTTCACCCACATAGCATGTGCTAAAAAGTTGAGTGGGTTACGGCAAAAACTGGATGCACTTCGTGTACAAAACGGACAGTCCCTTTCGAAGTATCGGGGTTTCGGACGGAAACTCATCGCTTACAAAAGGCATTTCATTTTCTTGAACTTATTTGAACTCCAGGCTTTTCGTGTGTTCAAAATGCACCATTCAAAGCCACATCATCAATTTTCAACCCTTTCTGACTTCATTTTGGTATTTTTCATGCACTTACTGATTTTTTTGAGCTAAATTACCCTGAAATTGAAAAGCACTACAAATGAACTCTGAAAGGGTTGAAAGTTGGCATGGTATCAACCTTTCACCCACATAGCATGTGCTAAAAAGTTGAGTGGGTTACGGCAAAAACTGGATGCACTTCGTGTACAAAACGGACAGTCCCTTTCGAAGTATCGGGGTTTCGGACGGAAACTCATCGCTTACAAAAGGCATTTCATTTTCTTGAACTTATTTGAACTCCAGGCTTTTCGTGTGTTCAAAATGCACCATTCGAAGCCACATCATCAATTTTCAACCCTTTCTGACTTCATTTGGTATTTTTCATGCATTTAATGATTTTTTTGAGCTAAATTACCCTGAAATTGTAAAGCACTACAAATGAACTCTGAAAGGGTTGAAAGTTGGCATGGTATCAACCTTTCACCCACATAGCATGTGCTAAAAAGTTGAGTGGGTTACGGCAAAAATTGGATGCACTTCGTGTACAAAACGGACAGTCCCTTTCGAAGTATCGGGGTTTCGGACGGAAACTCATCGCTTACAAAAGGCATTTCATTTTCTTGAACTTATTTGAACTCCAGGCTTTTCGTGTGTTCAAAATGCACCATTCGAAGCCACATCATCAATTTTCAACCCTTTCTGACTTCATTTGGTATTTTTCATGCATTTAATGATTTTTTTGAGCTAAATTACCCTGAAATTGTAAAGCACTACAAATGAACTCTGAAAGGGTTGAAAGTTGGCATGGTATCAACCTTTCACCCACATAGCATGTGCTAAAAAGTTGAGTGGGTTACGGCAAAAACTGGATGCACTTCGTGTACAAAACGGACAGTCCCTTTCGAAGTATCGGGGTTTCGGACGGAAACTCATCGCTTACAAAAGGCATTTCATTTTCTTGAACTTATTTGAACTCCAGGCTTTTCGTGTGTTCAAAATGCACCATTCGAAGCCACATCATCAATTTTCAACCCTTTCTGACTTCATTTTGGTATTTTTCATGCACTTACTGATTTTTTTGAGCTAAATTACCCTGAAATTGAAAAGCACTACAAATGAACTCTGAAAGGGTTGAAAGTTGGCATGGTATCAACCTTTCACCCACATAGCATGTGCTAAAAAGTTGAGTGGGTTACGGCAAAAACTGGATGCACTTCGTGTACAAAACGGACAGTCCCTTTCGAAGTATCGGGGTTTCGGACGGAAACTCATCGCTTACAAAAGGCATTTCATTTTCTTGAACTTATTTGAACTCCAGGCTTTTCGTGTGTTCAAAATGCACCATTCGAAGCCACATCATCAATTTTCAACCCTTTCTGACTTCATTTGGTATTTTTCATGCATTTAATGATTTTTTTGAGCTAAATTACCCTGAAATTGTAAAGCACTACAAATGAACTCTGAAAGGGTTGAAAGTTGGCATGGTATCAACCTTTCACCCACATAGCATGTGCTAAAAAGTTGAGTGGGTTACGGCAAAAACTGGATGCACTTCGTGTACAAAACGGACAGTCCCTTTCGAAGTATCGGGGTTTCGGACGGAAACTCATCGCTTACAAAAGGCATTTCATTTTCTTGAACTTATTTGAACTCCAGGCTTTTCGTGTGTTCAAAATGCACCATTCGAAGCCACATCATCAATTTTCAACCCTTTCTGACTTCATTTGGTATTTTTCATGCATTTAATGATTTTTTTGAGCTAAATTACCCTGAAATTGTAAAGCACTACAAATGAACTCTGAAAGGGTTGAAAGTTGGCATGGTATCAACCTTTCACCCACATAGCATGTGCTAAAAAGTTGAGTGGGTTACGGCAAAAACTGGATGCACTTCGTGTACAAAACGGACAGTCCCTTTCGAAGTATCGGGGTTTCGGACGGAAACTCATCGCTTACAAAAGGCATTTCATTTTCTTGAACTTATTTGAACTCCAGGCTTTTCGTGTGTTCAAAATGCACCATTCGAAGCCACATCATCAATTTTCAACCCTTTCTGACTTCATTTTGGTATTTTTCGTGCATTTAATGATTTTTTTGAGCTAAATTACCCTGAAATTGTAAAGCACTACAAATGAACTCTGAAAGGGTTGAAAGTTGGCATGGTATCAACCTTTCACCCACATAGCATGTGCTAAAAAGTTGAGTGGGTTACGGCAAAAACTGGATGCACTTCGTGTACAAAACGGACAGTCCCTTTCGAAGTATCGGGGTTTCGGACGGAAACTCATCGCTTACAAAAGGCATTTCATTTTCTTGAACTTATTTGAACTCCAGGCTTTTCGTGTGTTCAAAATGCACCATTCAAAGCCACATCATCAATTTTCAACCCTTTCTGACTTCATTTTGGTATTTTTCATGCACTTACTGATTTTTTTGAGCTAAATTACCCTGAAATTGAAAAGCACTACAAATGAACTCTGAAAGGGTTGAAAGTTGGCATGGTATCAACCTTTCACCCACATAGCATGTGCTAAAAAGTTGAGTGGGTTACGGCAAAAACTGGATGCACTTCGTGTACAAAACGGACAGTCCCTTTCGAAGTATCGGGGTTTCGGACGGAAACTCATCGCTTACAAAAGGCATTTCATTTTCTTGAACTTATTTGAACTCCAGGCTTTTCGTGTGTTCAAAATGCACCATTCGAAGCCACATCATCAATTTTCAACCCTTTCTGACTTCATTTGGTATTTTTCATGCATTTAATGATTTTTTTGAGCTAAATTACCCTGAAATTGTAAAGCACTACAAATGAACTCTGAAAGGGTTGAAAGTTGGCATGGTATCAACCTTTCACCCACATAGCATGTGCTAAAAAGTTGAGTGGGTTACGGCAAAAACTGGATGCACTTCGTGTACAAAACGGACAGTCCCTTTCGAAGTATCGGGGTTTCGGACGGAAACTCATCGCTTACAAAAGGCATTTCATTTTCTTGAACTTATTTGAACTCCAGGCTTTTCGTGTGTTCAAAATGCACCATTCAAAGCCACATCATCAATTTTCAATCCTTTCTGACTTCATTTTGGTATTTTTCGTGCACTTACTGATTTTTTTGAGCTAAATGACCCTGAAATTGAAAAGCACTACAAATGAACTCTGAAAAGGTTGAAAGTTGGCATGGTATCAACCTTTCACCCACATAGCATGTGCTAAAAAGTTGAGTGGGTTACGGCAAAAACTGGATGCACTTCGTGTACAAAACGGACAGTCCCTTTCGAAGTATCGGGGTTTCGGACGGAAACTCATCGCTTACAAAAGGCATTTCATTTTCTTGAACTTATTTGAACTCCAGGCTTTTCTTGTGTTCAAAATGCACCATTCAAAGCCACATCATCAATTTTCAACCCTTTCTGACTTCATTTTGGTATTTTTCATGCACTTACTGATTTTTTTGAGCTAAATTACCCTGAAATTGAAAAGCACTACAAATGAACTCTGAAAGGGTTGAAAGTTGGCATGGTATCAACCTTTCACCCACATAGCATGTGCTAAAAAGTTGAGTGGGTTACGGCAAAAACTGGATGCACTTCGTGTACAAAACGGACAGTCCCTTTCGAAGTATCGGGGTTTCGGACGGAAACTCATCGCTTACAAAAGGCATTTCATTTTCTTGAACTTATTTGAACTCCAGGCTTTTCGTGTGTTCAAAATGCACCATTCGAAGCCACATCATCAATTTTCAACCCTTTCTGACTTCATTTGGTATTTTTCATGCATTTAATGATTTTTTTGAGCTAAATTACCCTGAAATTGTAAAGCACTACAAATGAACTCTGAAAGGGTTGAAAGTTGGCATGGTATCAACCTTTCACCCACATAGCATGTGCTAAAAAGTTGAGTGGGTTACGGCAAAAACTGGATGCACTTCGTGTACAAAACGGACAGTCCCTTTCGAAGTATCGGGGTTTCGGACGGAAACTCATTGCTTACAAAAGGCATTTCATTTTCTTGAACTTATTTGAACTCCAGGCTTTTCGTGTGTTCAAAATGCACCATTCGAAGCCACATCATCAATTTTCAACCCTTTCTGACTTCATTTGGTATTTTTCATGCATTTAATGATTTTTTTGAGCTAAATTACCCTGAAATTGTAAAGCACTACAAATGAACTCTGAAAGGGTTGAAAGTTGGCATGGTATCAACCTTTCACCCACATAGCATGTGCTAAAAAGTTGAGTGGGTTACGGCAAAAACTGGATGCACTTCGTGTACAAAACGGACAGTCCCTTTCGAAGTATCGGGGTTTCGGACGGAAACTCATCGCTTACAAAAGGCATTTCATTTTCTTGAACTTATTTGAACTCCAGGCTTTTCGTGTGTTCAAAATGCACCATTCGAAGCCACATCATCAATTTTCAACCCTTTCTGACTTCATTTGGTATTTTTCATGCATTTAATGATTTTTTTGAGCTAAATTACCCTGAAATTGTAAAGCACTACAAATGAACTCTGAAAGGGTTGAAAGTTGGCATGGTATCAACCTTTCACCCACATAGCATGTGCTAAAAAGTTGAGTGGGTTACGGCAAAAACTGGATGCACTTCGTGTACAAAACGGACAGTCCCTTTCGAAGTATCGGGGTTTCGGACGGAAACTCATCGCTTACAAAAGGCATTTCATTTTCTTGAACTTATTTGAACTCCAGGCTTTTCGTGTGTTCAAAATGCACCATTCGAAGCCACATCATCAATTTTCAACCCTTTCTGACTTCATTTTGGTATTTTTCGTGCACTTACTGATTTTTTTGAGCTAAATGACCCTGAAATTGAAAAGCACTACAAATGAACTCTGAAAAGGTTGAAAGTTGGCATGGTATCAACCTTTCACCCACATAGCATGTGCTAAAAAGTTGAGTGCGTTACGGCAAAAACTGGATGCACTTCGTGTACAAAACGGACAGTCCCTTTCGAAGTATCGGGGTTTCGGACGGAAACTCATCGCTTACAAAAGGCATTTCATTTTCTTGAACTTATTTGAACTCCAGGCTTTTCGTGTGTTCAAAATGCACCATTCAAAGCCACATCATCAATTTTCAACCCTTTCTGACTTCATTTTGGTATTTTTCATGCACTTACTGATTTTTTTGAGCTAAATTACCCTGAAATTGAAAAGAACTACAAATGAACTCTGAAAGGGTTGAAAGTTGGCATGGTATCAACCTTTCACCCACATAGCATGTGCTAAAAAGTTGAGTGGGTTACGGCAAAAACTGGATGCACTTCGTGTACAAAACGGACAGTCCCTTTCGAAGTATCGGGGTTTCGGACGGAAACTCATCGCTTACAAAAGGCATTTCATTTTCTTGAACTTATTTGAACTCCAGGCTTTTCGTGTGTTCAAAATGCACCATTCGAAGCCACATCATCAATTTTCAACCCTTTCTGACTTCATTTGGTATTTTTCATGCATTTAATGATTTTTTTGAGCTAAATTACCCTGAAATTGTAAAGCACTACAAATGAACTCTGAAAGGGTTGAAAGTTGGCATGGTATCAACCTTTCACCCACATAGCATGTGCTAAAAAGTTGAGTGGGTTACGGCAAAAACTGGATGCACTTCGTGTACAAAACGGACAGTCCCTTTCGAAGTATCGGGGTTTCGGACGGAAACTCATCGCTTACAAAAGGCATTTCATTTTCTTGAACTTATTTGAACTCCAGGCTTTTCGTGTGTTCAAAATGCACCATTCAAAGCCACATCATCAATTTTCAACCCTTTCTGACTTCATTTTGGTATTTTTCGTGCACTTACTGATTTTTTTGAGCTAAATGACCCTGAAATTGAAAAGCACTACAAATGAACTCTGAAAAGGTTGAAAGTTGGCATGGTATCAACCTTTCACCCACATAGCATGTGCTAAAAAGTTGAGTGGGTTACGGCAAAAACTGGATGCACTTCGTGTACAAAACGGACAGTCCCTTTCGAAGTATCGGGGTTTCGGACGGAAACTCATCGCTTACAAAAGGCATTTCATTTTCTTGAACTTATTTGAACTCCAGGCTTTTCGTGTGTTCAAAATGCACCATTCAAAGCCACATCATCAATTTTCAACCCTTTCTGACTTCATTTTGGTATTTTTCATGCACTTACTGATTTTTTTGAGCTAAATTACCCTGAAATTGAAAAGCACTACAAATGAACTCTGAAAGGGTTGAAAGTTGGCATGGTATCAACCTTTCACCCACATAGCATGTGCTAAAAAGTTGAGTGGGTTACGGCAAAAACTGGATGCACTTCGTGTACAAAACGGACAGTCCCTTTCGAAGTATCGGGGTTTCGGACGGAAACTCATCGCTTACAAAAGGCATTTCATTTTCTTGAACTTATTTGAACTCCAGGCTTTTCGTGTGTTCAAAATGCACCATTCGAAGCCACATCATCAATTTTCAACCCTTTCTGACTTCATTTTGGTATTTTTCGTGCATTTAATGATTTTTTTGAGCTAAATTACCCTGAAATTGTAAAGCACTACAAATGAACTCTGAAAGGGTTGAAAGTTGGCATGGTATCAACCTTTCACCCACATAGCATGTGCTAAAAAGTTGAGTGGGTTACGGCAAAAACTGGATGCACTTCGTGTACAAAACGGACAGTCCCTTTCGAAGTATCGGGGTTTCGGACGGAAACTCATCGCTTACAAAAGGCATTTCATTTTCTTGAACTTATTTGAACTCCAGGCTTTTCGTGTGTTCAAAATGCACCATTCAAAGCCACATCATCAATTTTCAACCCTTTCTGACTTCATTTTGGTATTTTTCATGCACTTACTGATTTTTTTGAGCTAAATTACCCTGAAATTGAAAAGCACTACAAATGAACTCTGAAAGGGTTGAAAGTTGGCATGGTATCAACCTTTCACCCACATAGCATGTGCTAAAAAGTTGAGTGGGTTACGGCAAAAACTGGATGCACTTCGTGTACAAAACGGACAGTCCCTTTCGAAGTATCGGGGTTTCGGACGGAAACTCATCGCTTACAAAAGGCATTTCATTTTCTTGAACTTATTTGAACTCCAGGCTTTTCGTGTGTTCAAAATGCACCATTCAAAGCCACATCATCAATTTTCAACCCTTTCTGACTTCATTTTGGTATTTTTCATGCACTTACTGATTTTTTTGAGCTAAATTACCCTGAAATTGAAAAGCACTACAAATGAACTCTGAAAGGGTTGAAAGTTGGCATGGTATCAACCTTTCACCCACATAGCATGTGCTAAAAAGTTGAGTGGGTTACGGCAAAAACTGGATGCACTTCGTGTACAAAACGGACAGTCCCTTTCGAAGTATCGGGGTTTCGGACGGAAACTCATCGCTTACAAAAGGCATTTCATTTTCTTGAACTTATTTGAACTCCAGGCTTTTCGTGTGTTCAAAATGCACCATTCAAAGCCACATCATCAATTTTCAACCCTTTCTGACTTCATTTTGGTATTTTTCATGCACTTACTGATTTTTTTGAGCTAAATTACCCTGAAATTGAAAAGCACTACAAATGAACTCTGAAAGGGTTGAAAGTTGGCATGGTATCAACCTTTCACCCACATAGCATGTGCTAAAAAGTTGAGTGGGTTACGGCAAAAACTGGATGCACTTCGTGTACAAAACGGACAGTCCCTTTCGAAGTATCGGGGTTTCGGACGGAAACTCATCGCTTACAAAAGGCATTTCATTTTCTTGAACTTATTTGAACTCCAGGCTTTTCGTGTGTTCAAAATGCACCATTCGAAGCCACATCATCAATTTTCAACCCTTTCTGACTTCATTTTGGTATTTTTCGTGCATTTAATGATTTTTTTGAGCTAAATTACCCTGAAATTGTAAAGCACTACAAATGAACTCTGAAAGGGTTGAAAGTTGGCATGGTATCAACCTTTCACCCACATAGCATGTGCTAAAAAGTTGAGTGGGTTACGGCAAAAACTGGATGCACTTCGTGTACAAAACGGACAGTCCCTTTCGAAGTATCGGGGTTTCGGACGGAAACTCATCGCTTACAAAAGGCATTTCATTTTCTTGAACTTATTTGAACTCCAGGCTTTTCGTGTGTTCAAAATGCACCATTCAAAGCCACATCATCAATTTTCAACCCTTTCTGACTTCATTTTGGTATTTTTCATGCACTTACTGATTTTTTTGAGCTAAATTACCCTGAAATTGAAAAGCACTACAAATGAACTCTGAAAGGGTTGAAAGTTGGCATGGTATCAACCTTTCACCCACATAGCATGTGCTAAAAAGTTGAGTGGGTTACGGCAAAAACTGGATGCACTTCGTGTACAAAACGGACAGTCCCTTTCGAAGTATCGGGGTTTCGGACGGAAACTCATCGCTTACAAAAGGCATTTCATTTTCTTGAACTTATTTGAACTCCAGGCTTTTCGTGTGTTCAAAATGCACCATTCGAAGCCACATCATCAATTTTCAACCCTTTCTGACTTCATTTGGTATTTTTCATGCATTTAATGATTTTTTTGAGCTAAATTACCCTGAAATTGTAAAGCACTACAAATGAACTCTGAAAGGGTTGAAAGTTGGCATGGTATCAACCTTTCACCCACATAGCATGTGCTAAAAAGTTGAGTGGGTTACGGCAAAAACTGGATGCACTTCGTGTACAAAACGGACAGTCCCTTTCGAAGTATCGGGGTTTCGGACGGAAACTCATCGCTTACAAAAGGCATTTCATTTTCTTGAACTTATTTGAACTCCAGGCTTTTCGTGTGTTCAAAATGCACCATTCAAAGCCACATCATCAATTTTCAATCCTTTCTGACTTCATTTTGGTATTTTTCGTGCACTTACTGATTTTTTTGAGCTAAATGACCCTGAAATTGAAAAGCACTACAAATGAACTCTGAAAAGGTTGAAAGTTGGCATGGTATCAACCTTTCACCCACATAGCATGTGCTAAAAAGTTGAGTGGGTTACGGCAAAAACTGGATGCACTTCGTGTACAAAACGGACAGTCCCTTTCGAAGTATCGGGGTTTCGGACGGAAACTCATCGCTTACAAAAGGCATTTCATTTTCTTGAACTTATTTGAACTCCAGGCTTTTCTTGTGTTCAAAATGCACCATTCAAAGCCACATCATCAATTTTCAACCCTTTCTGACTTCATTTTGGTATTTTTCATGCACTTACTGATTTTTTTGAGCTAAATTACCCTGAAATTGAAAAGCACTACAAATGAACTCTGAAAGGGTTGAAAGTTGGCATGGTATCAACCTTTCACCCACATAGCATGTGCTAAAAAGTTGAGTGGGTTACGGCAAAAACTGGATGCACTTCGTGTACAAAACGGACAGTCCCTTTCGAAGTATCGGGGTTTCGGACGGAAACTCATCGCTTACAAAAGGCATTTCATTTTCTTGAACTTATTTGAACTCCAGGCTTTTCGTGTGTTCAAAATGCACCATTCGAAGCCACATCATCAATTTTCAACCCTTTCTGACTTCATTTGGTATTTTTCATGCATTTAATGATTTTTTTGAGCTAAATTACCCTGAAATTGTAAAGCACTACAAATGAACTCTGAAAGGGTTGAAAGTTGGCATGGTATCAACCTTTCACCCACATAGCATGTGCTAAAAAGTTGAGTGGGTTACGGCAAAAACTGGATGCACTTCGTGTACAAAACGGACAGTCCCTTTCGAAGTATCGGGGTTTCGGACGGAAACTCATTGCTTACAAAAGGCATTTCATTTTCTTGAACTTATTTGAACTCCAGGCTTTTCGTGTGTTCAAAATGCACCATTCGAAGCCACATCATCAATTTTCAACCCTTTCTGACTTCATTTGGTATTTTTCATGCATTTAATGATTTTTTTGAGCTAAATTACCCTGAAATTGTAAAGCACTACAAATGAACTCTGAAAGGGTTGAAAGTTGGCATGGTATCAACCTTTCACCCACATAGCATGTGCTAAAAAGTTGAGTGGGTTACGGCAAAAACTGGATGCACTTCGTGTACAAAACGGACAGTCCCTTTCGAAGTATCGGGGTTTCGGACGGAAACTCATCGCTTACAAAAGGCATTTCATTTTCTTGAACTTATTTGAACTCCAGGCTTTTCGTGTGTTCAAAATGCACCATTCGAAGCCACATCATCAATTTTCAACCCTTTCTGACTTCATTTGGTATTTTTCATGCATTTAATGATTTTTTTGAGCTAAATTACCCTGAAATTGTAAAGCACTACAAATGAACTCTGAAAGGGTTGAAAGTTGGCATGGTATCAACCTTTCACCCACATAGCATGTGCTAAAAAGTTGAGTGGGTTACGGCAAAAACTGGATGCACTTCGTGTACAAAACGGACAGTCCCTTTCGAAGTATCGGGGTTTCGGACGGAAACTCATCGCTTACAAAAGGCATTTCATTTTCTTGAACTTATTTGAACTCCAGGCTTTTCGTGTGTTCAAAATGCACCATTCGAAGCCACATCATCAATTTTCAACCCTTTCTGACTTCATTTTGGTATTTTTCGTGCACTTACTGATTTTTTTGAGCTAAATGACCCTGAAATTGAAAAGCACTACAAATGAACTCTGAAAAGGTTGAAAGTTGGCATGGTATCAACCTTTCACCCACATAGCATGTGCTAAAAAGTTGAGTGCGTTACGGCAAAAACTGGATGCACTTCGTGTACAAAACGGACAGTCCCTTTCGAAGTATCGGGGTTTCGGACGGAAACTCATCGCTTACAAAAGGCATTTCATTTTCTTGAACTTATTTGAACTCCAGGCTTTTCGTGTGTTCAAAATGCACCATTCAAAGCCACATCATCAATTTTCAACCCTTTCTGACTTCATTTTGGTATTTTTCATGCACTTACTGATTTTTTTGAGCTAAATTACCCTGAAATTGAAAAGAACTACAAATGAACTCTGAAAGGGTTGAAAGTTGGCATGGTATCAACCTTTCACCCACATAGCATGTGCTAAAAAGTTGAGTGGGTTACGGCAAAAACTGGATGCACTTCGTGTACAAAACGGACAGTCCCTTTCGAAGTATCGGGGTTTCGGACGGAAACTCATCGCTTACAAAAGGCATTTCATTTTCTTGAACTTATTTGAACTCCAGGCTTTTCGTGTGTTCAAAATGCACCATTCGAAGCCACATCATCAATTTTCAACCCTTTCTGACTTCATTTGGTATTTTTCATGCATTTAATGATTTTTTTGAGCTAAATTACCCTGAAATTGTAAAGCACTACAAATGAACTCTGAAAGGGTTGAAAGTTGGCATGGTATCAACCTTTCACCCACATAGCATGTGCTAAAAAGTTGAGTGGGTTACGGCAAAAACTAGATGCACTTCGTGTACAAAACGGACAGTCCCTTTCGAAGTATCGGGGTTTCGGACGGAAACTCATCGCTTACAAAAGGCATTTCATTTTCTTGAACTTATTTGAACTCCAGGCTTTTCGTGTGTTCAAAATGCACCATTCAAAGCCACATCATCAATTTTCAACCCTTTCTGACTTCATTTTGGTATTTTTCGTGCACTTACTGATTTTTTTGAGCTAAATGACCCTGAAATTGAAAAGCACTACAAATGAACTCTGAAAAGGTTGAAAGTTGGCATGGTATCAACCTTTCACCCACATAGCATGTGCTAAAAAGTTGAGTGGGTTACGGCAAAAACTGGATGCACTTCGTGTACAAAACGGACAGTCCCTTTCGAAGTATCGGGGTTTCGGACGGAAACTCATCGCTTACAAAAGGCATTTCATTTTCTTGAACTTATTTGAACTCCAGGCTTTTCGTGTGTTCAAAATGCACCATTCAAAGCCACATCATCAATTTTCAACCCTTTCTGACTTCATTTTGGTATTTTTCATGCACTTACTGATTTTTTTGAGCTAAATTACCCTGAAATTGAAAAGCACTACAAATGAACTCTGAAAGGGTTGAAAGTTGGCATGGTATCAACCTTTCACCCACATAGCATGTGCTAAAAAGTTGAGTGGGTTACGGCAAAAACTGGATGCACTTCGTGTACAAAACGGACAGTCCCTTTCGAAGTATCGGGGTTTCGGACGGAAACTCATCGCTTACAAAAGGCATTTCATTTTCTTGAACTTATTTGAACTCCAGGCTTTTCGTGTGTTCAAAATGCACCATTCGAAGCCACATCATCAATTTTCAACCCTTTCTGACTTCATTTTGGTATTTTTCGTGCATTTAATGATTTTTTTGAGCTAAATTACCCTGAAATTGTAAAGCACTACAAATGAACTCTGAAAGGGTTGAAAGTTGGCATGGTATCAACCTTTCACCCACATAGCATGTGCTAAAAAGTTGAGTGGGTTACGGCAAAAACTGGATGCACTTCGTGTACAAAACGGACAGTCCCTTTCGAAGTATCGGGGTTTCGGACGGAAACTCATCGCTTACAAAAGGCATTTCATTTTCTTGAACTTATTTGAACTCCAGGCTTTTCGTGTGTTCAAAATGCACCATTCAAAGCCACATCATCAATTTTCAACCCTTTCTGACTTCATTTTGGTATTTTTCATGCACTTACTGATTTTTTTGAGCTAAATTACCCTGAAATTGAAAAGCACTACAAATGAACTCTGAAAGGGTTGAAAGTTGGCATGGTATCAACCTTTCACCCACATAGCATGTGCTAAAAAGTTGAGTGGGTTACGGCAAAAACTGGATGCACTTCGTGTACAAAACGGACAGTCCCTTTCGAAGTATCGGGGTTTCGGACGGAAACTCATCGCTTACAAAAGGCATTTCATTTTCTTGAACTTATTTGAACTCCAGGCTTTTCGTGTGTTCAAAATGCACCATTCGAAGCCACGTCATCAATTTTCAACCCTTTCTGACTTCATTTGGTATTTTTCATGCATTTAATGATTTTTTTGAGCTAAATTACCCTGAAATTGTAAAGCACTACAAATGAACTCTGAAAGGGTTGAAAGTTGGCATGGTATCAACCTTTCACCCACATAGCATGTGCTAAAAAGTTGAGTGGGTTACGGCAAAAACTGGATGCACTTCGTGTACAAAACGGACAGTCCCTTTCGAAGTATCGGGGTTTCGGACGGAAACTCATCGCTTACAAAAGGCATTTCATTTTCTTGAACTTATTTGAACTCCAGGCTTTTCGTGTGTTCAAAATGCACCATTCAAAGCCACATCATCAATTTTCAATCCTTTCTGACTTCATTTTGGTATTTTTCGTGCACTTACTGATTTTTTTGAGCTAAATGACCCTGAAATTGAAAAGCACTACAAATGAACTCTGAAAAGGTTGAAAGTTGGCATGGTATCAACCTTTCACCCACATAGCATGTGCTAAAAAGTTGAGTGGGTTACGGCAAAAACTGGATGCACTTCGTGTACAAAACGGACAGTCCCTTTCGAAGTATCGGGGTTTCGGACGGAAACTCATCGCTTACAAAAGGCATTTCATTTTCTTGAACTTATTTGAACTCCAGGCTTTTCTTGTGTTCAAAATGCACCATTCAAAGCCACATCATCAATTTTCAACCCTTTCTGACTTCATTTTGGTATTTTTCATGCACTTACTGATTTTTTTGAGCTAAATTACCCTGAAATTGAAAAGCACTACAAATGAACTCTGAAAGGGTTGAAAGTTGGCATGGTATCAACCTTTCACCCACATAGCATGTGCTAAAAAGTTGAGTGGGTTACGGCAAAAACTGGATGCACTTCGTGTACAAAACGGACAGTCCCTTTCGAAGTATCGGGGTTTCGGACGGAAACTCATCGCTTACAAAAGGCATTTCATTTTCTTGAACTTATTTGAACTCCAGGCTTTTCGTGTGTTCAAAATGCACCATTCGAAGCCACATCATCAATTTTCAACCCTTTCTGACTTCATTTGGTATTTTTCATGCATTTAATGATTTTTTTGAGCTAAATTACCCTGAAATTGTAAAGCACTACAAATGAACTCTGAAAGGGTTGAAAGTTGGCATGGTATCAACCTTTCACCCACATAGCATGTGCTAAAAAGTTGAGTGGGTTACGGCAAAAACTGGATGCACTTCGTGTACAAAACGGACAGTCCCTTTCGAAGTATCGGGGTTTCGGACGGAAACTCATTGCTTACAAAAGGCATTTCATTTTCTTGAACTTATTTGAACTCCAGGCTTTTCGTGTGTTCAAAATGCACCATTCGAAGCCACATCATCAATTTTCAACCCTTTCTGACTTCATTTGGTATTTTTCATGCATTTAATGATTTTTTTGAGCTAAATTACCCTGAAATTGTAAAGCACTACAAATGAACTCTGAAAGGGTTGAAAGTTGGCATGGTATCAACCTTTCACCCACATAGCATGTGCTAAAAAGTTGAGTGGGTTACGGCAAAAACTGGATGCACTTCGTGTACAAAACGGACAGTCCCTTTCGAAGTATCGGGGTTTCGGACGGAAACTCATCGCTTACAAAAGGCATTTCATTTTCTTGAACTTATTTGAACTCCAGGCTTTTCGTGTGTTCAAAATGCACCATTCGAAGCCACATCATCAATTTTCAACCCTTTCTGACTTCATTTGGTATTTTTCATGCATTTAATGATTTTTTTGAGCTAAATTACCCTGAAATTGTAAAGCACTACAAATGAACTCTGAAAGGGTTGAAAGTTGGCATGGTATCAACCTTTCACCCACATAGCATGTGCTAAAAAGTTGAGTGGGTTACGGCAAAAACTGGATGCACTTCGTGTACAAAACGGACAGTCCCTTTCGAAGTATCGGGGTTTCGGACGGAAACTCATCGCTTACAAAAGGCATTTCATTTTCTTGAACTTATTTGAACTCCAGGCTTTTCGTGTGTTCAAAATGCACCATTCGAAGCCACATCATCAATTTTCAACCCTTTCTGACTTCATTTTGGTATTTTTCGTGCACTTACTGATTTTTTTGAGCTAAATGACCCTGAAATTGAAAAGCACTACAAATGAACTCTGAAAAGGTTGAAAGTTGGCATGGTATCAACCTTTCACCCACATAGCATGTGCTAAAAAGTTGAGTGCGTTACGGCAAAAACTGGATGCACTTCGTGTACAAAACGGACAGTCCCTTTCGAAGTATCGGGGTTTCGGACGGAAACTCATCGCTTACAAAAGGCATTTCATTTTCTTGAACTTATTTGAACTCCAGGCTTTTCGTGTGTTCAAAATGCACCATTCAAAGCCACATCATCAATTTTCAACCCTTTCTGACTTCATTTTGGTATTTTTCATGCACTTACTGATTTTTTTGAGCTAAATTACCCTGAAATTGAAAAGAACTACAAATGAACTCTGAAAGGGTTGAAAGTTGGCATGGTATCAACCTTTCACCCACATAGCATGTGCTAAAAAGTTGAGTGGGTTACGGCAAAAACTGGATGCACTTCGTGTACAAAACGGACAGTCCCTTTCGAAGTATCGGGGTTTCGGACGGAAACTCATCGCTTACAAAAGGCATTTCATTTTCTTGAACTTATTTGAACTCCAGGCTTTTCGTGTGTTCAAAATGCACCATTCGAAGCCACATCATCAATTTTCAACCCTTTCTGACTTCATTTGGTATTTTTCATGCATTTAATGATTTTTTTGAGCTAAATTACCCTGAAATTGTAAAGCACTACAAATGAACTCTGAAAGGGTTGAAAGTTGGCATGGTATCAACCTTTCACCCACATAGCATGTGCTAAAAAGTTGAGTGGGTTACGGCAAAAACTGGATGCACTTCGTGTACAAAACGGACAGTCCCTTTCGAAGTATCGGGGTTTCGGACGGAAACTCATCGCTTACAAAAGGCATTTCATTTTCTTGAACTTATTTGAACTCCAGGCTTTTCGTGTGTTCAAAATGCACCATTCAAAGCCACATCATCAATTTTCAACCCTTTCTGACTTCATTTTGGTATTTTTCGTGCACTTACTGATTTTTTTGAGCTAAATGACCCTGAAATTGAAAAGCACTACAAATGAACTCTGAAAAGGTTGAAAGTTGGCATGGTATCAACCTTTCACCCACATAGCATGTGCTAAAAAGTTGAGTGGGTTACGGCAAAAACTGGATGCACTTCGTGTACAAAACGGACAGTCCCTTTCGAAGTATCGGGGTTTCGGACGGAAACTCATCGCTTACAAAAGGCATTTCATTTTCTTGAACTTATTTGAACTCCAGGCTTTTCGTGTGTTCAAAATGCACCATTCAAAGCCACATCATCAATTTTCAACCCTTTCTGACTTCATTTTGGTATTTTTCATGCACTTACTGATTTTTTTGAGCTAAATTACCCTGAAATTGAAAAGAACTACAAATGAACTCTGAAAGGGTTGAAAGTTGGCATGGTATCAACCTTTCACCCACATAGCATGTGCTAAAAAGTTGAGTGGGTTACGGCAAAAACTGGATGCACTTCGTGTACAAAACGGACAGTCCCTTTCGAAGTATCGGGGTTTCGGACGGAAACTCATCGCTTACAAAAGGCATTTCATTTTCTTGAACTTATTTGAACTCCAGGCTTTTCGTGTGTTCAAAATGCACCATTCAAAGCCACATCATCAATTTTCAACCCTTTCTGACTTCATTTTGGTATTTTTCGTGCACTTACTGATTTTTTTGAGCTAAATGACCCTGAAATTGAAAAGCACTACAAATGAACTCTGAAAAGGTTGAAAGTTGGCATGGTATCAACCTTTCACCCACATAGCATGTGCTAAAAAGTTGAGTGGGTTACGGCAAAAACTGGATGCACTTCGTGTACAAAACGGACAGTCCCTTTCGAAGTATCGGGGTTTCGGACGGAAACTCATCGCTTACAAAAGGCATTTCATTTTCTTGAACTTATTTGAACTCCAGGCTTTTCGTGTGTTCAAAATGCACCATTCAAAGCCACATCATCAATTTTCAACCCTTTCTGACTTCATTTTGGTATTTTTCATGCACTTACTGATTTTTTTGAGCTAAATTACCCTGAAATTGAAAAGCACTACAAATGAACTCTGAAAGGGTTGAAAGTTGGCATGGTATCAACCTTTCACCCACATAGCATGTGCTAAAAAGTTGAGTGGGTTACGGCAAAAACTGGATGCACTTCGTGTACAAAACGGACAGTCCCTTTCGAAGTATCGGGGTTTCGGACGGAAACTCATCGCTTACAAAAGGCATTTCATTTTCTTGAACTTATTTGAACTCCAGGCTTTTCGTGTGTTCAAAATGCACCATTCGAAGCCACATCATCAATTTTCAACCCTTTCTGACTTCATTTTGGTATTTTTCGTGCATTTAATGATTTTTTTGAGCTAAATTACCCTGAAATTGTAAAGCACTACAAATGAACTCTGAAAGGGTTGAAAGTTGGCATGGTATCAACCTTTCACCCACATAGCATGTGCTAAAAAGTTGAGTGGGTTACGGCAAAAACTGGATGCACTTCGTGTACAAAACGGACAGTCCCTTTCGAAGTATCGGGGTTTCGGACGGAAACTCATCGCTTACAAAAGGCATTTCATTTTCTTGAACTTATTTGAACTCCAGGCTTTTCGTGTGTTCAAAATGCACCATTCAAAGCCACATCATCAATTTTCAACCCTTTCTGACTTCATTTTGGTATTTTTCATGCACTTACTGATTTTTTTGAGCTAAATTACCCTGAAATTGAAAAGCACTACAAATGAACTCTGAAAGGGTTGAAAGTTGGCATGGTATCAACCTTTCACCCACATAGCATGTGCTAAAAAGTTGAGTGGGTTACGGCAAAAACTGGATGCACTTCGTGTACAAAACGGACAGTCCCTTTCGAAGTATCGGGGTTTCGGACGGAAACTCATCGCTTACAAAAGGCATTTCATTTTCTTGAACTTATTTGAACTCCAGGCTTTTCGTGTGTTCAAAATGCACCATTCGAAGCCACATCATCAATTTTCAACCCTTTCTGACTTCATTTGGTATTTTTCATGCATTTAATGATTTTTTTGAGCTAAATTACCCTGAAATTGTAAAGCACTACAAATGAACTCTGAAAGGGTTGAAAGTTGGCATGGTATCAACCTTTCACCCACATAGCATGTGCTAAAAAGTTGAGTGGGTTACGGCAAAAACTGGATGCACTTCGTGTACAAAACGGACAGTCCCTTTCGAAGTATCGGGGTTTCGGACGGAAACTCATCGCTTACAAAAGGCATTTCATTTTCTTGAACTTATTTGAACTCCAGGCTTTTCGTGTGTTCAAAATGCACCATTCAAAGCCACATCATCAATTTTCAATCCTTTCTGACTTCATTTTGGTATTTTTCGTGCACTTACTGATTTTTTTGAGCTAAATGACCCTGAAATTGAAAAGCACTACAAATGAACTCTGAAAAGGTTGAAAGTTGGCATGGTATCAACCTTTCACCCACATAGCATGTGCTAAAAAGTTGAGTGGGTTACGGCAAAAACTGGATGCACTTCGTGTACAAAACGGACAGTCCCTTTCGAAGTATCGGGGTTTCGGACGGAAACTCATCGCTTACAAAAGGCATTTCATTTTCTTGAACTTATTTGAACTCCAGGCTTGTCTTGTGTTCAAAATGCACCATTCAAAGCCACATCATCAATTTTCAACCCTTTCTGACTTCATTTTGGTATTTTTCATGCACTTACTGATTTTTTTGAGCTAAATTACCCTGAAATTGAAAAGCACTACAAATGAACTCTGAAAGGGTTGAAAGTTGGCATGGTATCAACCTTTCACCCACATAGCATGTGCTAAAAAGTTGAGTGGGTTACGGCAAAAACTGGATGCACTTCGTGTACAAAACGGACAGTCCCTTTCGAAGTATCGGGGTTTCGGACGGAAACTCATCGCTTACAAAAGGCATTTCATTTTCTTGAACTTATTTGAACTCCAGGCTTTTCGTGTGTTCAAAATGCACCATTCGAAGCCACATCATCAATTTTCAACCCTTTCTGACTTCATTTGGTATTTTTCATGCATTTAATGATTTTTTTGAGCTAAATTACCCTGAAATTGTAAAGCACTACAAATGAACTCTGAAAGGGTTGAAAGTTGGCATGGTATCAACCTTTCACCCACATAGCATGTGCTAAAAAGTTGAGTGGGTTACGGCAAAAACTGGATGCACTTCGTGTACAAAACGGACAGTCCCTTTCGAAGTATCGGGGTTTCGGACGGAAACTCATTGCTTACAAAAGGCATTTCATTTTCTTGAACTTATTTGAACTCCAGGCTTTTCGTGTGTTCAAAATGCACCATTCGAAGCCACATCATCAATTTTCAACCCTTTCTGACTTCATTTGGTATTTTTCATGCATTTAATGATTTTTTTGAGCTAAATTACCCTGAAATTGTAAAGCACTACAAATGAACTCTGAAAAGGTTGAAAGTTGGCATGGTATCAACCTTTCACCCACATAGCATGTGCTAAAAAGTTGAGTGGGTTACGGCAAAAACTGGATGCACTTCGTGTACAAAACGGACAGTCCCTTTCGAAGTATCGGGGTTTCGGACGGAAACTCATCGCTTACAAAAGGCATTTCATTTTCTTGAACTTATTTGAACTCCAGGCTTTTCGTGTGTTCAAAATGCACCATTCGAAGCCACATCATCAATTTTCAACCCTTTCTGACTTCATTTGGTATTTTTCATGCATTTAATGATTTTTTTGAGCTAAATTACCCTGAAATTGAAAAGCACTACAAATGAACTCTGAAAAGGTTGAAAGTTGGCATGGTATCAACCTTTCACCCACATAGCATGTGCTAAAAAGTTGAGTGGGTTACGGCAAAAACTGGATGCACTTCGTGTACAAAACGGACAGTCCCTTTCGAAGTATCGGGGTTTCGGACGGAAACTCATCGCTTACAAAAGGCATTTCATTTTCTTGAACTTATTTGAACTCCAGGCTTTTCGTGTGTTCAAAATGCACCATTCAAAGCCACATCATCAATTTTCAACCCTTTCTGACTTCATTTTGGTATTTTTCATGCACTTACTGATTTTTTTGAGCTAAATTACCCTGAAATTGAAAAGCACTACAAATGAACTCTGAAAGGGTTGAAAGTTGGCATGGTATCAACCTTTCACCCACATAGCATGTGCTAAAAAGTTGAGTGGGTTACGGCAAAAACTGGATGCACTTCGTGTACAAAACGGACAGTCCCTTTCGAAGTATCGGGGTTTCGGACGGAAACTCATCGCTTACAAAAGGCATTTCATTTTCTTGAACTTATTTGAACTCCAGGCTTTTCGTGTGTTCAAAATGCACCATTCGAAGCCACATCATCAATTTTCAACCCTTTCTGACTTCATTTTGGTATTTTTCGTGCATTTAATGATTTTTTTGAGCTAAATTACCCTGAAATTGTAAAGCACTACAAATGAACTCTGAAAGGGTTGAAAGTTGGCATGGTATCAACCTTTCACCCACATAGCATGTGCTAAAAAGTTGAGTGGGTTACGGCAAAAACTGGATGCACTTCGTGTACAAAACGGACAGTCCCTTTCGAAGTATCGGGGTTTCGGACGGAAACTCATCGCTTACAAAAGGCATTTCATTTTCTTGAACTTATTTGAACTCCAGGCTTTTCGTGTGTTCAAAATGCACCATTCAAAGCCACATCATCAATTTTCAACCCTTTCTGACTTCATTTTGGTATTTTTCATGCACTTACTGATTTTTTTGAGCTAAATTACCCTGAAATTGAAAAGCACTACAAATGAACTCTGAAAGGGTTGAAAGTTGGCATGGTATCAACCTTTCACCCACATAGCATGTGCTAAAAAGTTGAGTGGGTTACGGCAAAAACTGGATGCACTTCGTGTACAAAACGGACAGTCCCTTTCGAAGTATCGGGGTTTCGGACGGAAACTCATCGCTTACAAAAGGCATTTCATTTTCTTGAACTTATTTGAACTCCAGGCTTTTCGTGTGTTCAAAATGCACCATTCGAAGCCACATCATCAATTTTCAACCCTTTCTGACTTCATTTGGTATTTTTCATGCATTTAATGATTTTTTTGAGCTAAATTACCCTGAAATTGTAAAGCACTACAAATGAACTCTGAAAGGGTTGAAAGTTGGCATGGTATCAACCTTTCACCCACATAGCATGTGCTAAAAAGTTGAGTGGGTTACGGCAAAAACTGGATGCACTTCGTGTACAAAACGGACAGTCCCTTTCGAAGTATCGGGGTTTCGGACGGAAACTCATCGCTTACAAAAGGCATTTCATTTTCTTGAACTTATTTGAACTCCAGGCTTTTCGTGTGTTCAAAATGCACCATTCAAAGCCACATCATCAATTTTCAATCCTTTCTGACTTCATTTTGGTATTTTTCGTGCACTTACTGATTTTTTTGAGCTAAATGACCCTGAAATTGAAAAGCACTACAAATGAACTCTGAAAAGGTTGAAAGTTGGCATGGTATCAACCTTTCACCCACATAGCATGTGCTAAAAAGTTGAGTGGGTTACGGCAAAAACTGGATGCACTTCGTGTACAAAACGGACAGTCCCTTTCGAAGTATCGGGGTTTCGGACGGAAACTCATCGCTTACAAAAGGCATTTCATTTTCTTGAACTTATTTGAACTCCAGGCTTTTCTTGTGTTCAAAATGCACCATTCAAAGCCACATCATCAATTTTCAACCCTTTCTGACTTCATTTTGGTATTTTTCATGCACTTACTGATTTTTTTGAGCTAAATTACCCTGAAATTGAAAAGCACTACAAATGAACTCTGAAAGGGTTGAAAGTTGGCATGGTATCAACCTTTCACCCACATAGCATGTGCTAAAAAGTTGAGTGGGTTACGGCAAAAACTGGATGCACTTCGTGTACAAAACGGACAGTCCCTTTCGAAGTATCGGGGTTTCGGACGGAAACTCATCGCTTACAAAAGGCATTTCATTTTCTTGAACTTATTTGAACTCCAGGCTTTTCGTGTGTTCAAAATGCACCATTCGAAGCCACATCATCAATTTTCAACCCTTTCTGACTTCATTTGGTATTTTTCATGCATTTAATGATTTTTTTGAGCTAAATTACCCTGAAATTGTAAAGCACTACAAATGAACTCTGAAAGGGTTGAAAGTTGGCATGGTATCAACCTTTCACCCACATAGCATGTGCTAAAAAGTTGAGTGGGTTACGGCAAAAACTGGATGCACTTCGTGTACAAAACGGACAGTCCCTTTCGAAGTATCGGGGTTTCGGACGGAAACTCATCGCTTACAAAAGGCATTTCATTTTCTTGAACTTATTTGAACTCCAGGCTTTTCGTGTGTTCAAAATGCACCATTCGAAGCCACATCATCAATTTTCAACCCTTTCTGACTTCATTTGGTATTTTTCATGCATTTAATGATTTTTTTGAGCTAAATTACCCTGAAATTGAAAAGCACTACAAATGAACTCTGAAAAGGTTGAAAGTTGGCATGGTATCAACCTTTCACCCACATAGCATGTGCTAAAAAGTTGAGTGGGTTACGGCAAAAACTGGATGCACTTCGTGTACAAAACGGACAGTCCCTTTCGAAGTATCGGGGTTTCGGACGGAAACTCATCGCTTACAAAAGGCATTTCATTTTCTTGAACTTATTTGAACTCCAGGCTTTTCGTGTGTTCAAAATGCACCATTCAAAGCCACATCATCAATTTTCAACCCTTTCTGACTTCATTTTGGTATTTTTCATGCACTTACTGATTTTTTTGAGCTAAATTACCCTGAAATTGAAAAGCACTACAAATGAACTCTGAAAGGGTTGAAAGTTGGCATGGTATCAACCTTTCACCCACATAGCATGTGCTAAAAAGTTGAGTGGGTTACGGCAAAAACTGGATGCACTTCGTGTACAAAACGGACAGTCCCTTTCGAAGTATCGGGGTTTCGGACGGAAACTCATCGCTTACAAAAGGCATTTCATTTTCTTGAACTTATTTGAACTCCAGGCTTTTCGTGTGTTCAAAATGCACCATTCGAAGCCACATCATCAATTTTCAACCCTTTCTGACTTCATTTTGGTATTTTTCGTGCATTTAATGATTTTTTTGAGCTAAATTACCCTGAAATTGTAAAGCACTACAAATGAACTCTGAAAGGGTTGAAAGTTGGCATGGTATCAACCTTTCACCCACATAGCATGTGCTAAAAAGTTGAGTGGGTTACGGCAAAAACTGGATGCACTTCGTGTACAAAACGGACAGTCCCTTTCGAAGTATCGGGGTTTCGGACGGAAACTCATCGCTTACAAAAGGCATTTCATTTTCTTGAACTTATTTGAACTCCAGGCTTTTCGTGTGTTCAAAATGCACCATTCGAATCCACATCATCAATTTTCAACCCTTTCTGACTTCATTTGGTATTTTTCATGCATTTAATGATTTTTTTGCGCTAAATTACCCTGAAATTGTAAAGCACTACAAATGAACTCTGAAAGGGTTGAAAGTTGGCATGGTATCAACCTTTCACCCACATAGCATGTGCTAAAAAGTTGAGTGGGTTACGGCAAAAACTGGATGCACTTCGTGTACAAAACGGACAGTCCCTTTCGAAGTATCGGGGTTTCGGACGGAAACTCATCGCTTACAAAAGGCATTTCATTTTCTTGAACTTATTTGAACTCCAGGCTTTTCGTGTGTTCAAAATGCACCATTCGAAGCCACATCATCAATTTTCAACCCTTTCTGACTTCATTTGGTATTTTTCATGCATTTAATGATTTTTTTGAGCTAAATTACCCTGAAATTGTAAAGCACTACAAATGAACTCTGAAAGGGTTGAAAGTTGGCATGGTATCAACCTTTCACCCACATAGCATGTGCTAAAAAGTTGAGTGGGTTACGGCAAAAACTGGATGCACTTCGTGTACAAAACGGACAGTCCCTTTCGAAGTATCGGGGTTTCGGACGGAAACTCATCGCTTACAAAAGGCATTTCATTTTCTTGAACTTATTTGAACTCCAGGCTTTTCGTGTGTTCAAAATGCACCATTCGAAGCCACATCATCAATTTTCAACCCTTTCTGACTTCATTTGGTATTTTTCATGCATTTAATGATTTTTTTGAGCTAAATTACCCTGAAATTGAAAAGCACTACAAATGAACTCTGAAAGGGTTGAAAGTTGGCATGGTATCAACCTTTCACCCACATAGGATGTGCTAAAAAGTTGAGTGGGTTACGGCAAAAACTGGATGCACTTCGTGTACAAAACGGACAGTCCCTTTCGAAGTATCGGGGTTTCGGACGGAAACTCGTCGCTTACAAAAGGCATTTCATTTTCTTGAACTTATTTGAACTCCAGGCTTTTCGTGTGTTCAAAATGCACCATTCGAAGCCACATCATCAATTTTCAACCCTTTCTGAGTTCATTTGGTATTTTTCATGCATTTAATGATTTTTTTGAGCTAAATTACCCTGAAATTGTAAAGCACTACAAATGAACTCTGAAAGGGTTGAAAGTTGGCATGGTATCAACCTTTCACCCACATAGCATGTGCTAAAAAGTTGAGTGGGTTACGGCAAAAACTGGATGCACTTCGTGTACAAAACGGACAGTCCCTTTCGAAGTATCGGGGTTTCGGACGGAAACTCATCGCTTACAAAAGGCATTTCATTTTCTTGAACTTATTTGAACTCCAGGCTTTTCGTGTGTTCAAAATGCACCATTCAAAGCCACATCATCAATTTTCAACCCATTCTGACTTCATTTTGGTATTTTTCGTGCACTTACTGATTTTTTTGAGCTAAATGACCCTGAAATTGAAAAGCACTACAAATGAACTCTGAAAAGGTTGAAAGTTGGCATGGTATCAACCTTTCACCCACATAGCATGTGCTAAAAAGTTGAGTGGGTTACGGCAAAAACTGGATGCACTTCGTGTACAAAACGGACAGTCCCTTTCGAAGTATCGGGGTTTCGGACGGAAACTCATCGCTTACAAAAGGCATTTCATTTTCTTGAACTTATTTGAACTCCAGGCTTTTCGTGTGTTCAAAATGCACCATTCAAAGCCACATCATCAATTTTCAACCCATTCTGACTTCATTTTGGTATTTTTCATGCACTTACTGATTTTTTTGAGCTAAATTACCCTGAAATTGTAAAGCACTACAAATAAACTCTGAAAGGGTTGAAAGTTGGCATGGTATCAACCTTTCACCCACATAGCATGTGCTAAAAAGTTGAGTGGGTTACGGCAAAAACTGGATGCACTTCGTGTACAAAACGGACAGTCCCTTTCGAAGTATCGGGGTTTCGGACGGAAACTCATCGCTTACAAAAGGCATTTCATTTTCTTGAACTTATTTGAACTCCAGGCTTTTCGTGTGTTCAAAATGCACCATTTGAAGCCACATCATCAATTTTCAACCCTTTCTGACTTCATTTGGTATTTTTCATGCATTTAATGATTTTTTTGAGCTAAATTACCCTGAAATTGTAAAGCACTACAAATGAACTCTGAAAGGGTTGAAAGTTGGCATGGTATCAACCTTTCACCCACATAGCATGTGCTAAAAAGTTGAGTGGGTTACGGCAAAAACTGGATGCACTTCGTGTACAAAACGGACAGTCCCTTTCGAAGTATCGGGGTTTCGGACGGAAACTCATCGCTTACAAAAGGCATTTCATTTTCTTGAACTTATTTGAACTCCAGGCTTTTCGTGTGTTCAAAATGCACCATTCGAAGCCACATCATCAATTTTCAACCCTTTCTGACTTCATTTGGTATTTTTCATGCATTTAATGATTTTTTTGAGCTAAATTACCCTGAAATTGTAAAGCACTACAAATGAACTCTGAAAGGGTTGAAAGTTGGCATGGTATCAACCTTTCACCCACATAGCATGTGCTAAAAAGTTGAGTGGGTTACGGCAAAAACTGGATGCACTTCGTGTACAAAACGGACAGTCCCTTTCGAAGTATCGGGGTTTCGGACGGAAACTCATCGCTTACAAAAGGCATTTCATTTTCTTGAACTTATTTGAACTCCAGGCTTTTCGTGTGTTCAAAATGCACCATTCGAAGCCACATCATCAATTTTCAACCCTTTCTGACTTCATTTGGTATTTTTCATGCATTTAATGATTTTTTTGAGCTAAATTACCCTGAAATTGAAAAGCACTACAAATGAACTCTGAAAGGGTTGAAAGTTGGCATGGTATCAACCTTTCACCCACATAGCATGTGCTAAAAAGTTGAGTGGGTTACGGCAAAAACTGGATGCACTTCGTGTACAAAACGGACAGTCCCTTTCGAAGTATCGGGGTTTCGGACGGAAACTCATCGCTTACAAAAGGCATTTCATTTTCTTGAACTTATTTGAACTCCAGGCTTTTCGTGTGTTCAAAATGCACCATTCGAAGCCACATCATCAATTTTCAACCCTTTCTGACTTCATTTGGTATTTTTCATGCATTTAATGATTTTTTTGAGCTAAATTACCCTGAAATTGTAAAGCACTACAAATGAACTCTGAAAGGGTTGAAAGTTGGCATGGTATCAACCTTTCACCCACATAGCATGTGCTAAAAAGTTGAGTGGGTTACGGAAAAAACTGGATGCACTTCGTGTACAAAACGGACAGTCCCTTTCGAAGTATCGGGGTTTCGGACGGAAACTCATCGCTTACAAAAGGCATTTCATTTTCTTGAACTTATTTGAACTCCAGGCTTTTCGTGTGTTCAAAATGCACCATTCAAAGCCACATCATCAATTTTCAACCCTTTCTGACTTCATTTTGGTATTTTTCGTGCACTTACTGATTTTTTTGAGCTAAATGACCCTGAAATTGAAAAGCACTACAAATGAACTCTGAAAAGGTTGAAAGTTGGCATGGTATCAACCTTTCACCCACATAGCATGTGCTAAAAAGTTGAGTGGGTTACGGCAAAAACTGGATGCACTTCGTGTACAAAACGGACAGTCCCTTTCGAAGTATCGGGGTTTCGGACGGAAACTCATCGCTTACAAAAGGCATTTCATTTTCTTGAACTTATTTGAACTCCAGGCTTTTCGTGTGTTCAAAATGCACCATTCGAAGCCACATCATCAATTTTCAACCCTTTCTGACTTCATTTGGTATTTTTCATGCATTTAATGATTTTTTTGAGCTAAATTACCCTGAAATTGTAAAGCACTACAAATGAACTCTGAAAGGGTTGAAAGTTGGCATGGTATCAACCTTTCACCCACATAGCATGTGCTAAAAAGTTGAGTGGGTTACGGCAAAAACTGGATGCACTTCGTGTACAAAACGGACAGTCCCTTTCGAAGTATCGGGGTTTCGGACGGAAACTCATCGCTTACAAAAGGCATTTCATTTTCTTGAACTTATTTGAACTCCAGGCTTTTCGTGTGTTCAAAATGCACCATTCGAAGCCACATCATCAATTTTCAACCCTTTCTGACTTCATTTTGGTATTTTTCATGCACTTACTGATTTTTTTGAGCTAAATTACCCTGAAATTGAAAAGCACTACAAATGAACTCTGAAAAGGTTGAAAGTTGGCATGGTGTGCGTGCTTGCCAACAATGACAACCCACTTTTTTGTTGCATTTTGTTCTCAGCCACAATCGGAATTTAAGAAAAAACTGAATTGAAAAGCAGTACAAATATATAATAGCTAGAGAGATATGTAATATATATATAATAGTTCAGATATCCATTACAGAAAGTACTCGTCCAAGCGAACACTACTAGCTAGTCTGAATCAGAAGAATATTCCAATGTAGGTGGTGGTGCGAGGTGACGCTGCCCATAGTTCACGGTTCGAATCTTGCGGTACAACTCATATACAACGTATGCATCTTTTGCTGCATACTCAATGTTGATAGGCTGAAGTGGGGTCCTCTCCCACTCTTTGTGCTGCGCCCGGGGGAATTTGGTCTTCATATCTCCGTAATAGTCGTCGATCAAGACGACTGCCATAGAAGCCATCGAAGTCCTCTCATACCGAAGCCTGAATATGTCTTGGATATCAATAAGGCAGCCAGCTGGTATCTCAATACCGAAGCTGCGCCTCATCTTTAGCTTGTCATTTCTTACATCAACGCTAGCAAAATGTATGCCGCTGCGTAGGAAGTCCATGAGTGCTGGGCAGTGCTTGTCACTACTGCAACATCAACAAATTAAAATGGAACAAATGTTAAATACTGTTGCAACAAGTATATTTCGGCAGAATTATAATATGCAACTATATAAAGGAAAATTATTTCGCTGCAACAAAAGAGGAAGACGCAGAGTTTTTGCTCCCCGGGCTCATTTCAGCCCGGTGAACAGTAATATCATAAAAAAATTGAAAATTATTTCACTACAACTTAAGAGAAATTGATCTTTGCCATAGGATTCAAAATAGAACATATATATTGAGAGGGCCGTTTCGGCTCCGGAGCTCAGATGCTCCCCCTCTCACGAAAAAAATCAAAACAAATACTAGAAAAATTCAAAAAATTCCTTTTTTTTTGTGTGGTAGATATTTTATCACGTGAGGTCCGCTCCAAATTTCAGCCTATTTGAACATCTGAGGAGCTCTCGGCAAAAAAGACAAATCGGGGTCTGTAAAAAAGGTTTACTGTTCACGAATTTTTCAGACCCGATTTGTCTTTTTTGCCGAGAGCTCCTCAGATGTTCAAATAGGCTGAAAATTGGAGCGGACCTCACGCGATAAAATATCTACCACACAAAAAAAATTGGAATTTTTTGAATTTTTTAAGTATTTTTTTTGATTTTTTTCGTCAGCGGGAGCATCTGAGCACGAGCTCAGGAGCGAATTTTCGATATATATTGCTATATCCTATATATATGCAATTTTCATATCCTATGAATTGATGAAGAAACCCTAAATTAACTATATGACATATATGTTCTCCCACGTTTTGCAACAAGGAAAATTGTTTCACTACAAACTTAAAAGAAATATTGATCTTTCCCATAGGATTCAAAATGGAACATATTTCTATCCTATGCAATTTTCATAATAATCTATAAATTATTAATTGATCAAAGAAAACCCTCAAAACTCACCTTGCCCATTGGAAGATCATGACATGTTTCTTGAAACATAGCTGGATGACGGCAACATCTTCTTGCTTGGCCGTGTACTCGAGATCAAGCCCTATGAACTTGTCTTTCTCATCCGCCACTTGAAGCCATTTCTGCAAAAGGGAAAGAAAATGCGGCACCATGGCGCTGTCGTTTGTGTAGACGACATCGATATTGGTACTGCCATGTGCGAGCACCTTCCCGTAGCGAGTGATTGGATTCATGGTAGAAGATATGGGGGAAGAAGAGAGGAGAAGATGAGAAATGGGCGAAGTTACTGTAGCCCTCGCCGAGGAACAGTTCCTTTATCCTCCTGTTTCTCGGAGCGCGAAACGTCGTGGGATGCGAGACGTTCGAACCTTTAGTCCCGGTTTGAACCACCAACCGGGACTAAAGGGGCGCGCACCAGGCGAACGGTTACACATTTGGTCCCGGTTCCTTCCACGAACCGGGACCAATGGGTGTGGGCCAGGAGCGAGGCGCATTGGTCCCGGTTCGTGTCTGGAACCGGGACCAAAGGTTCCATACGAACCGGGACCAATGCCCCACGTGGCCCGCCCGGCCGTCTGGCCTCACGAACCGGGACTGTTGCACCCATTAGTCCCGGTTCGTGACTGAACCGGGACTAATGGGCATTCCCGGCCTGGACCAATGCCCTGTTATGTACTAGTGATAGTACCTTCGAAGACGGATGAGATGGAATGGTAGGTGAGAAAGCTGGCAGAGGACCCCTTCAGGTTGACATGAGCAGGGATGTGATAGATTGGGTACCTAATGATCATGGATAAGTTGATGTTGATTAATTTAAGCGCATCACGGCTCACATCAGCAAGGTTTGACTAAGTTGGATAATGCTAACAAATGAAGTCTGGACCGACCAGCAAATAAGTAGAGAACAGTGGACTGATGTCGGAAATCCAAGTGGGTTAGTTAATTAAGTACCATGCCACATACATCCAACTGGACGGCGAGAGCTCTGCGCTGCTGAGCGACATGAGGCATGGGTAATCCCGAGCGACATGATACATAGCCAAAGCGACCAAATAACAACAAGCGCTCCCACACTGAGAAGAGTTCTAAACCTGTGATCAATCCCATGTAACTAGTTGCCAAATACATTAACAACACTATAAGAAGAGGATACAAGGTAGAAGCTATTTGGATGACTAGCCATATAGAACGAGGCAATTTGCATTGGAAGAATAAGTGTTTTATTGTCTCATCATGATGGCAAAAGACACATTGCGGACTTCCATGCCAATTCCTCTTAATAAGGTTATCTTTAGTAAGAATGACTCCGCGACGAAGATACCATGCAAAGATTTTATTCTTAAGAGGTATCTTCATCTTCCAGATCTTCTTGTTATTATCAACTGGCACATCGATCAGACTAGATTAACGCTCTATACATGGACTCCACTGAGAATTGTCCATTGTCATGGAGGTTCCATCGGAATACATCATACCCATGTGACAATTGCACCGTAGACAACTGCTGGAGCAGGATGTCCATGATTGGAGTCTGTGCCCAATTAAATCTCTTCTGAACGTCACATTTGGCGGAAATGATTCAATTACCGTGGCAATAGTATCACCCTTGTGGCGCACAATGTTGTATAGAGCCGGATATTGTTCCTAGAGTGTGGCATTTCCTAGCCGCTTGTCCTCCCAGAATCTAATTTCCGAGCTGTCCTTAACCGAGAAGGATCCATAGCAGAAGAAATATTTCTTCGTAGCCATTAGACCATCCCAAAAGTGAGAATTCCCAGGCTTCCAGTATGCTTAGGATACCGCCTTGGAACCGACATATTTTCTCTTTAGGAGGGTTTGCCATACACCATCTTCCGTCAGTAATTTAAACAACCATTTGCCGAGGAGGACCCTATTTTTAACCTCAAGGTCCTGAATGCCCAACCCGCCTTGGTCTTCGTAGCCATTAGACCAGCCCAAAAGTGGGAATGCCCAGGCTTCGAGTATACTTGGGATACCGCCTTGGAACCCACATATTTTCTCCTTAGGAGGGTTTGCCATACACCATCTTCCGTCAGTAATTTAAGCAATCATTTGTCGAGGAGGGCCCTATTCTTAACCACAAGGTCATGAATGCCCAACCTGCGTTGATCTTTGGGACGGCAAACCACACTACATTTAGCGAGTCGACATTTCTTTCTCTCGCTATCTCCTTACCAAAAGAATCTTGATTGGAAATAATCCAATCTATGTAAAACTCCTTTCGGCAACTGAAAGAAGGAAACCATATATAGTACCATATTACTTAGTACTGAATTTATGAGGACCAATCTTCCACCCAGAGAAAGCAGTTTACCTTTCCAATTGCTAAGTCTTTTTTGTATTCTTTCCTCGATGTGTTTCCATTCAGTATTTGTGAGTCTCCGATAAAGTATCAGTATCCCCAAATATGTGATCGGAAACTGGCCCAATCCGCATCCGAACAGTTCGTTGTATAGGTGGGCCTTGCCTTGAGTGTCGCCAAAGCAAAACAATTCACTTTTATAAAAATTGATCTTAAAACTTGAGAGTTGCTCGAATGCTGATAAAATCAGTTTCATATTTCTCGCTTTCTCGAGGTCATGATCCATGAAGAGAATCGTATCAAATCTGCAAGATTTTACCGATTCTATTTCAAGGACATAGTGGCCGATGAATCCTTCTCCTGGATATGGAAATCTGACTGCATTATGAAGTTGAAGGTCTTCGCATGGCTGCTCTTAGCAGATAGGGTTAACACCAAAAATATGCTCAAACGGCGACACTACAATGTGAATGATGGGACTGAATGTGTACTCTGCAATCTGAAGATAGAAGAGACGGTGGAGCATTTGTTCTTCACATGTCCCTTCAGTACCAAGTGTTGGGACAAAATTGGGATGAGCTGGACGTTATCTGGAAACAGGTTACAAATAATCAAAACAGGGAAGAGAGACTGGCTGCGACCAATGTTCATGGAGGTTTTCGTAGTGTCAGCGTGGAGTATCTGGAAGGAGAAAAATAATCTGATATTCAAAAGAATCCCTCCTTCCATCAGAACATGGGCCGAGCGTTTCAAGGTAGACTTTGCCCTCCTGGCCCATAGATCCAAACCCAGCCTAGAGGTGTTCATCCAAGCTCTGTGTGAGTCTGTAGTGTGCTAGACACGTTTTGCTTTCTGGTTAGAAACGACCCCTTGGTAATTGGTATAGGCCCTAGATTTTTCTTTTTACTTGTGTATTCCCCACTGAGGACCTGTCGCTCCCCACTTAGCCTCATGGCTTACCAATGGGATCCGGGGTGAGCTTGTAGATCAAAACAAATGTACCTGTAAAAGCTCTTATATATAAAAAAAAATAGAAAAATGTGGCAGTAGGAGCCTCTCCTACTGTCTTTGCACAGTCGGAAAAAAATTGAAAAGAATCGTATCATCGGCATATAGGAGTATAGAGAGACCACCATCAACTAGATGATTTACTACCCCCATCAATTTGGCCATCAATCTTGGCACGCTCAATCATGACCGCTAGCATATCCGCCACTATATTAAATAGCATGGGCGATAGCGTGTCACCTATTTTCTTTGGCCACAATAAAGTACCATAGTTGAAAGTGGAACCACAACAGCCGACACCATTAACTTGAAGAGGGACCGGATAGACAGTGAAAGAGGGCATATTATTTGTATCAGTACCATATTTTCTAAGTGTGATTTTTTCCAGTCCGATAGAGATTTTGAACAGATATACTACCATCAGAATTGTGTTTTTGTTGAGAAACTTCATTACTATGTGTATGTGTTCCGTGGTGCTTAGACATTTCTTTGTAAGTGTTAACGCGCTTGTAACAATGTAAACAATGGTCATTGTATTTGCTTGCAAACTGCTTTGTGATGATATATGTGGTTCATCTGACCTAATAGAAGGAGCTATGCTATTTTCTGTTATGAGTTGATCTTGTTAATAATATTTTGAGTATAGAATCCTCTATACTGGTTGCAAAGAAATGACTTATTTTGGTGATGCCGGCCACTCTTTGCCATGCCACTAATGGTCGCTTGGTATGTCTTCTTCCCAAGAGCGCCATTTTTCCTAAGTAAGCTGGTGAAGAACCAACGGGCTCAGTTCCCCAGCAGGGTCGGCAGAACTGCACTGCGTCGTTTCCCGGAATCCAGGGCAATCGGATGGCATCATCGCGTACGGCGGCTGGCCTTCCAAGAGAAGGGGAAAGCCTACTAAGTGGTGCTTGAGATCTCAGTGGGATGACTGAGATCAAAAGTCAAAAGTATCCCACCTAGGTGGTGCTTCCTGTACCGGTACAGAGTGTGGATATCTTATCATGACCTTTGCGTATGCGAAATCCAACTGAAAATTACTCTGAATCCAAAACAACGCATGACTTCGTCGTCAAACATGATGTATTTCTCCTCATCTTTGTGCTCCAAACAGCAGGCAGACTGAATAAAAACTGTACTTACATGCTATATATGTACAGGTTGCCGGAATGTCGTTAAGACTCTGAAGTACAGTCAAGCCCAACAGGTAATACCAGGTGGATTGTTAAACTATATGCATTGAGGTCGCATTTCACGAGCTGCAGTTCTTTGAAAATGTTGTGTTGCAACTACATCATGCCCGTCAATGAACAAAAACAAAGCATGCAGTCCAACACTTAATCCGATCCACACAGGTCGATGCGACAAGTTACTGAATCTTGTTGCAAGTTCAGAAAGAAGAAAAATCCAGTGCGTGTTGTTCTATCAAATCCTACATGAAGTTCTTGGTGTCGTATCTTCACACTGCCCGGTTCAATTCCATCAAAACGCAAGCGGAATCGACAGGGTGCCGTGTCATCGACGGAGAGACGACGTGAAGAAGGTGAAGTCCGGGTGGTGCGCACCGACTTGCTTCAACCAGGAGGCCGCCGCCCAGTGGAGCTCAGACAACCTCCTAGTGTCCGATGACCCGGGTCTCCTCCACAGATCCCCTTGCATCCGGTACGTGGCGAGCCCGAACGGCGAGAGCGCGGCGATCTCACCATCATCGCGCTCCGGTCCGCTATGTATGTTGTCTGCAGGTGAAGAAACAACGACGCTTGTTAGCATCAGCAATGACTGCAAATTACTTGCTTCCTACTACACTGCCATGGTGAAAGAAATTTGTTGTTCTTCACAACCAATGTACGTGGCAGATGGTAAGTATATACTAGTACCTTGGAAGACCGATGAGATGGAATGGTAGGTGAGAAAGCAGGCAGAGGTACCCTTCAGGTTGACATGAGCAGGGATGTGATAGATTGGGTACCTAATGATCATAGGTAAGTCAATGTTGATTTGTTAAACCGCACCATTCATACCTCAGCAAGATAATGCTAACAAAATGAAGTCTCGACCGACCAGCAAATAAGTAGGGAACAGTGGAGTGATGTCAGAAATTAATCCAAGTTGGTTAGTTAATTAAGTACCATGCGACGGACATCCAACTGGACGGCGAGAGCTCCGCGCTGCTGAGCGACACGAGGCATGGGTAATCCCGAGCCAGCTCCGCCACCTGCTCAGCATCGTTTCAAAAATCATCAGAATCACCGACCAACTCCGGCGGACCGGCGAGCAAAGATGGCCGTGCGTGAACCTTGTGAGCCAGCGGCACCCTCTCGTAGGGCGAGTCCCACTCCCTGTACTGAAAGTTCAGGTACCCACTCTGCTTTGCTGAGACGGCGGTGGAGCCGTTGCCGTCGTAGGTGGAGGAAGAGTCGTCTTCGTCCGACGCCGCGTCCCAGGAGGAGGACCCTGATCCGGCGAACCGGTCAGCCACGCTGTCGTCGCTCCATGAATCTGTCTCGCTCCCCGTGCTCCTGCGCACCAAGAAATGAATCAACGGCCGGTCCCCCAAGCAAGAATTATGACGGACGGGTCAATTATTTACCTGGAGGTGGCGCCGAGGGTGTGCGAGGTGGGCTTTGTGGCGGTGTAGAGCTGGACGGCGGAGAGGTAGGGGACGAAGTGCTGGGTGGTGACCACGGCGCGGTCACCGGCGTCCCGGACGGGCACGGCGAGCCCGTAGGCGCTGCTCTCGGCGTAGTGCTCCCACAGGTCAGACAGGGCGAAGTACTCCACCGCCTCCTTGTTCTTGCCGTCCGGCTGTTGCCACACGCTGCTGGGCGCGCCCTGGAAGCGTTCCTGCCGAGCAGAGCAAAGACCGAAACTGTTCAGAACAGAGCAAAACAGAGCCGTTTTGCAGGTGAAAGCAGAGGATTTGCCATGATCATCGAAGAAAGGAAAGAGAGAAAAATGGTGAAAGGGTGGATCGGTCGGCGGAACACGTACCATGGTGGCGGATCGCCATGGGAGCTGGGGCGTGGCGGCCTGGAGGAAGGCCTCGAGATTGCTGCTGCTCTTCATCTTTAGCAACCAGATCGCTTGCACGCATCAACGTGCAGAATGACGATCTGAGTGCTGTTCTTCGTCCCACGATTGATCGACCGGGCAAGGATCAGAAGGAATGGATCGAGATTGGGAGAGACGCCCAGCTGAAATAGCAATTGATACTAGTAGTTTCTATTGGTGCTAGGTAGCTGAGGTAGGAGGAGGAGACGGTGGATAGGAAGGAGCTAGGGGAGCGGTGGTCTGACGGATGGGATAGAGGGAGGGGAAGCTCATCCACAGCATCGAATCCAGCAATCCATTTATGATTTATCCATGCACACACACACACACACCCAGAGGTAGGTGGCTAGCTAGCTAGGAGATGAGAAAAATTGGGCGCCGGTTGATTTGCGGGGAAGAAGAAGAAGTACGACCATGTCAATCAGAGGTTGCGCCAAGGCCAGCAACTCATGGCTGTGGGCTGTGGGCTGTGGGCTGTGGGTGTGGGACAAGCGTAGATTCGCGGGCAGTGGAGGAGATCCAACACTCGCTGTGGTGTGGTTGCTGTCCACACACGCTCTGTGACAAATGGGGTACTACTGGCTTAGCTTAACTGCTCCATGTGATGTAGTACTGGCTGGCTAGCTAGGGTAGCGGGCAGCCAGGCAGTGGAGATGGAAGAATTTGTGCGTGTGGATGGAGGTGAACTGAGTACACCGCACCACATGCCCTGCCGTTTGCTATGGTCTAGTCTATGGATGATGTGTATATCATTAAACGGGGTGGTTCGAAGGGAGCAAGCGCACTCGCGGTGTGAGATCCGAGAAGGTGAGAAAGGGAAAGGGTTTTGGATAAGGCGGTGATCGACGAGCGACCGAAAAGTGGGGGTAGGGAATGGTGGCGGCGGGAACGGATGTTTTGTTCGGAGAATTTGACTTAGGACAAAGCTAAAATTTCACAGTATTTTGAGACCGGAGACATGGGCGGAGCCAGCATTTTACAGTTGGGTTCAGCTCGACTCTTCTATATTAAATGGTCTTATATTATTTTACAGAGGGAATACTAAATCACTACTTAGGCTGTCGTTATTTTCTTTGACCCAATTGTTTGATAAAGCCGAACCATTGAGCATTTGCTTTGGCTTCATCACTCACTGGCGAAGTATGAGGTTGTTTTAGTCATCATAGTGGCTAGGTTGTACATTCACAATCTTTTATTCAGGGTAAAATTTCTCAAAATAGCCCGTGAATACACAAGTCCGTGTTGTATCAAGTGAGTTTCAGTGGTACCGATTTAGTTTCGAATGGGTTAGTGAGGTATCAAGTAGCTAGTACTATCTCATCGTTGGGCCCATAGTTTAGGCATGGTATACAACCTCTCAATGATGTGTATCGCTTGATTCAGAGGCTGAGGGTTATCCTTATTTCCCAAAAAAAAACTTATGCTTGTATGTGTATGGGAAAAGAAGAAGAAGAAGAAGAAGAAGAAGAAGAAGAAGAAGAAGAAGAAGAAGAAGACCAACCATGTCTCTCACAAAACAAAAGACCAAGCATGTGAGTATGAGTGTGATCTCTATGGACGAAGGTCATATGACTCAAGTCATGTGACTTTCAGTCACTTGACATGTGGCCTAGGTTGTTAGAGGACCCAGATGTCGATGACTGCTAAGTAACCTCACTTAAATTACAGAATCTGGACATGATCGGTATAGTATTTGTGGCCATGTGGGCAAACGCAGTGGCTTTGGTGGCCATGGAACAAGCTTAGAGCATCCCTGCAACAAAATAAAATTTTGGCTATCTAAATCCATTTGTAGACGAGGAGAGAAAATATTTTGGTGGCCACAAAAATTATGCTTTTACAGCAGACCTAAGAACTAGATACCTAAATTTCTGCTTCTACTTTTACCACACATATTTGTGCATATGCATTGCTCTAAATAATGTCAAACACATGTCAAATAACTCCCACACGTATGTGAGGCAGTGGAGACTGAAGAAATTTCTGTGTGTAACTGTGTATGTATGGATCCATGACTCAAGTTGAGCAAGCCACACACATGTCCCGCCCGTCTAGAATTAATGGATGATGTGGTATGGTCCGAGAAAGAAAGAAATAAAGAAAGAAAGAAATGGAACATGTTTGGCTAAGCAGCGGATGCGCGATGGCAATCACGATGATTGATAAGGAAGTTAAAAGTTAGAGGTGGGGACGGTGCACCAGGAGAAATCCCATCCTCCTTCCTTGCTCCTGGGTTAGTCTAGTCAACATTGTAGCTATGTTGTACATCCACGGTTTCTGTCCGATGTAATTCTCGAAATAGGTCGTGAATAAATACACAAGTTGTTTTGAACTGAGTTGGTTTTGGGATTATCAAATCACTTTAGACATTGTTAAAAAATAAATTGCTCCCGGCCAGGCTTGAGATATATAATTTATGTTACTAGTGTGGTGTCTCGAAGTTGGGTCAATAGTGTAAGCATGATAAACTAGTTTCTCGGGTTTTACCACCTGGTGATTTACGAATTTGCCATTATATTGGTACCAAGGTTATCACATGGTAACTTGTTATAAAATGGTTTGGAACTAATACATTACCGTCGGGCAACAAAAGAGCGTGAGAAAAGCTTGTCAAAATATGCCCATGTGGATCTAGTTTGAAGGGCACACTGATATGAAGCCTACAATTGAAACAGATTCTGAAGCTCATAAATGTTTAGGCTCTCAAAAGTTTTTATTCCTGAATCAACTTTTAATCCAATGTTCTCATCATGCTTGTGATTTTACTTCTGCATTTTGTGATCTCACATATCTCTTGTTGTGTGCACATAGAAATGCAAACTAGAATGTTCTTGCACGAACTAGGTTGTGTCATGGTGCGGAGACCAATACACCAACATCAGATCGTTAAGTTTCTCGAAGAACTATTCAAAACAACAACATTACAAACATTGAATTCGATATGCTATAAACAATATGATTTCATACCAACACTACTAGGAAAACGGCTATAGCTAATATGGACATTAATGGCGCACCATGTATGTGGTGCGCCACTGCTATATAGCAGTGGCGCACCAGATATGGGTGCGCCATTAATGTCCATATTACTAATGGCGCACCTGGTGTGTGGTGCGCCATTACTAGTTTTGTCCTGGCCCCACACCCCTCCCCAGACTTAGCAGTGGCGCACCAGGGGAAAGTGCGTCATTACTAGTTTTAACTAGTAATGGCGCACCACACCCACGGTGCGCCACTACTAAGTTTGTCCTGGCCCCACACCCCTCCCCAGACTTAGCAGTGGTGCACCAGGGGAAAGTGCGCCATTACTAGTTTTAACTAGTAATGGCGCACCACACCCACGGTGCGCCACTACTAACAATTTTTTTTTTCAAAACTAGTAATGGCGCACCACACACCAGGTGCGCCATTAGTAACCCTGGTTACTAGTGGCGCATTCTTAGGAGGTGCGCCATTGGTAACCTGAGAGCAGCTAGATATTTTTGACAGCCACCTACCACACTCACTTTCCCCACTTCATTCTCTCCACCTCTACCAAGCTTGGTCTCGGCTGCCTCCTCCTCCTCACCTCATTTGCACCATAGATTCACCCAAATTAAGTGGTTAAATTTCCTTTTTTTGATAGGTAAGTAAGGGGAAAGCTTTCTTTATGTTCTAGATCTACTTTTTTCTCCCTCCAACGTACACACTTTTTATGGCCTAGAGATCTACACTTTTCTCATTGAGCTAGATCTACGTATGTTTGTGGTGTTGCATATGTTTGTGTTTGCAGGTACCGGTATTTGAAATGCGATAGTTGCCAATATTTTGCCGGAATGTTGATTCATTTCCGTTTCGGCGAGAATTTGGAACTATGCATTCTTTTTTGTCCTATTTTTAGGCAAAGTCATGCCAAATTTTTTTTTGGTTCTAAAATATCGTTTTGCTCTACCCCGCAGGCGACCATGGTCCGCACGATGACCGAAGGCATCGTGAATAGGTTTTTGAGCTCCGCGAAGGCCGAGATGCTTCAAAAGAACGAGACGGAGATAAGATGTCCGTGTCGAAGATGCAAGCTGAAGAGCCTTATGGACCCGGATTCCAGACAGGTGCGGGACCACCTGCTCGTGCGTGGTTTCATGGATGGCTATCGGTGGCAAGGTGATGAAGATGATTATGAAGTCGTCCATGGGGGCCGGGCAAGAAATAAGGAAGGGCAGCAAGACAATAGCGGCGAGGGCGGGCGAGAAGACGAAGAATCTACAGGACATGATCACGAAGTAGATGCAGGACACAGTCATCATGTAGAAGATGCCGGACATGATGATGAGGAAGATCAAGACGAAGGGCATGATCATGAAGATGAAGATGCCGGAGCAGACGACGATGGACCATCGATGGGCTGGGTGCAGGACCCTCATATTCAAGAGCTGCTTCTCAAGCAGACGGGTAACGCAAGAGCTGCCGCCCGAGAGAAAGCCAAGCTGGATCAACTGGAGATAGACGCGGTTACTCCATTGTATGAAGGATGCAGGCCCGAGGATACCCGCCTGAAAGTAACGCTCATGGCTCTGGAGATGAAGGTAAAACACAAAATGACCGACGCATGCTTCGACGAGAACATGTCATTCTAGCACGAACGTCTTCCCAAGGGGAACAAGTGCCCGACCAGTTTCGAGGAGGCGAAGAAAATCGTGTGTCCTCTGGATTTACCGCACGTGAAATACCATGTGTGCATGAACGATTGCATCATTTATCGGGACGAGCACGCGGAGTCTACCATATGTCCGGTGTGCGGCGTCACTCGATACAAGAAGAGGAAGAAAGCTCCTCGAAAAGTGGTGTGGTACTTTCCGATCACTCCTCGTCTGCAGCAGTATTTCGCGGACCCTAAGCAAGCAGAGCTCCTGCGTTGGCACGCGGAATAGGGAGAAGAAGAAGCGAGAAGATGACGGAAATGATCCGGAGATAAATAAAAAAGACAAGATGCTGAGTCACCCTAAGGATGCGAGCCAGTGGCAAGCGTTGAACTTCGAACACCCAGAATTTGGGGACGATCCAAGGAACATCATGCTGGGTGCGAGCACCGATGGACTCAATCCGTTTGGCAGCCAGAGAAGCACACATAGCACCTGGCCTGTGTTTGTGTGGATGTACAACCTCCCCCCCTGGATGTGCATGAAGAGGAAGTACATTCACATGAGTATGCTAATTGAAGGGCCGAAACAACCAGGGAACGACATCAATCTGTATCTGGGGCTGCTAAAAGAGGAGCTAGACACGCTGTGGAAAACGCCAGCCAATACGTGGGACGCCGCAGCGAAACAATATTTCCCTATGAGAGCCGCACTGCTCACGACGGTGCACGACTATCTCGGTTACGGATATGTCGCGGGGCAGGTGATCCACGGATTTTGTGCATGCGTCAGGTGCATGGATGACACAACGTATCGCCAGCTAGATAGAGATCCCGGGTCTTCGAAAACCGTGTTCATGGGACATCGAAGGTGGCTTCGCGACGATGACGCATGGAGAAAACGCAAGGATCTGTTCGATGGTGAAACCGAACCCCGAAGACCCCCACATATGAGGAGCGGCGAGGAAATAGACGAGCTGTTGAAAAATTGGAAAGAGTGCCCACCGCCGGGAAAGAAACGAAAGGCGCCAGAGCCGCTGCTGAAGGTATGGAAAACGAGGTCTGTTTTCTGGGACTTGCCGTACTGGAAGATCCTCCGTGTGCCTCACAGCCTTGATGTCATGCATATCACGAAGAACGTGTGCGAGAGTCTGCTTGGTACCCTGCTCAACATGCCAGAGAGGACCAAAGATGGGCCGAAAGCAAGGGCAGACTTGCAATCAATGGGCATCAGGGAGGAGCTTCACGCAAAACGCCCTAATGATGATGATGATGATGATGAGGCGAAGGACACGGAAAGTTGTCGCAAAGGCAAAAAGGCCAAGAAGATCGAATATGACTGCCCTCCCGCGTGCTTCACTCTAAGTCAGAAGGAGATCGAGCAGTTTTTCACCTGCCTCGTAGGAGTAAAACTTCCTTACGGTTACGCGGGGAAGATAAGGAGATACCTAGACTCAGCGAAGCAGAAGTTCAGCGGGATGAAGTCTCACGACTGTCACGTGCTGATGACGCAGATACTTCCAGTTGCAATCCGTGGGATCATGAACGCGCACGTCCGTGAAGCGCTATTTGGCCTATGCAACTTTTTCGACGTCATCTCTCGGAAGTCAGTTGGCGTGAGGCAACTCAGAAGGCTACAGGAAGAGATCGTGGTGATACTATGCGAGCTTGAGATGTACTTCCCGCCCGCATTCTTCGACGTTATGGTGCATCTGCTGGTCCATATCGTGGAGGATATCATCCAACTCGGGCCGACGTTCCTCCACAGCATGATGCCGTTCGAAAGGATGAATGGTGTCATCAAAGGATACGTTCGCAACAGGGCACGTCCAGATGGAAGCATAGCCAAGGGCTTTCTGACCGAAGAGTGCATCTCCTTCTGCACGAATTATCTAGGCATCGAGAACCCCGTTGGTCTGCCCGTCAACAGGCACCTCGGCAGGCTCGCTGGATGGGGTCACCGGGAGGGTCGCCGCGAAATGCATGTCGACTTCAAGGGTCGACTCGCCGACTTTGAAAGAGCAAACCTAGTCGCGCTACAACACATAGACGTGGTCGATCCTTGGGTGGTAGAGCACAAAACCTTTATTGAGAAGACGTACAATGACCGAGGCCAACAGAGGACGGACAGAGATATAATCAAAGAGCACAACTCATGTTTCACGCGTTGGTTCAAGGACAAGCTTCTGTCGTACCCTTTACATGAGGATTCTTCCGCGGAAGAAAAACTCATATTCGCCTTGTCACAGGGTGCCGAGCACAACCTGATGACCTATGAGGCGTACGATATCAACGGCTACACATTCTACACCGAGGAAAAGGACATGAAGAGCGATTATCAGAACTCCGGGGTAATGATGGAATCCTACACCGGTAACGACAAGGACAGATACTACGGAAGGATCGAGGAGATCTGGGAGCTGAGCTACGCTGGAGAGAAGGTCCCGATGTTCCGTGTCAGATGGGCCAAGAGCGTCCTAAAAGAAGACCGGTATTTCACCACCATGGTTATACCCGAAGCCAAATCCAAGACCGCGGGCGCAAACGTCACCGCGAAAAATGAGCCATGGGTACTGGCTTGCCAAGTGGACCAATGCTTCTTCATTACCGACCCGTCAAAGCCCAGTCGTGTTGTCGTGAGGAGAGGCAAAAGGAACATCATCGGAATGGATGGAGTCGCCAATGAGCAAGACTTCGACAAGTACGGCGACCCGAAGATGGAAGATGACGACGACGATGAAGTACCATACACCACAAGAAGAAGCAGGACCACCCTACCTAAAGGACGTCTGTTCAAGAGAAGAATTCAAGGGGTTCCGGGGCTAAATTATTCAACCGCGAGAAAGAAGGGGAAGAAGATTGTGAAAAGATAGCTAAGATCGAATCACGACGTGTCGGCCGCGTGTGTATGTGGGCATATTATATTATGTATCATTTTTCTATGGAGATGGATATGGCATATTGTTAATCTACACATTTTAACGACCTTAATAGTCATATACTATATATTTTCTTTTAGATATTATATTATTTTAAATACACTACATAATTATAATTATGTGTGCTTATTTATTTTAGAGTATTTGGATATTTATTACAAGGTTAAAATAAATTTAAAATAAAAAGAAAAAAAATAGCAGTGGCGCACCAGGCAGAGGTGCGCCATTGTTATACGGGTATGTATGGCGCACTAGGCAGAGGTGCGCCATTGCTATACGGGTATGTATGGCGCACCCCTAAAAGGTGCGCCATTGATATACCAATTTTTATGGCGCACCCCTAAAAGGTGCGCCATTGCTAACCCTCCCCCCACTACGGCATTATCCTCCTCCTTCCCCTTCTTTCATTCCCTCCCCTCACTCTCGTCTCTCCTTTGCCAGCCACCGCCGCCACCCGCCTCGTCCCGCCTCGCCGCCACCCACCTCGCCGCCTCCACCTCGCCGCCTCCCCCGACCCCTGCAGCAGCCGGCGAGCGCGGCCCCGACGCGCCAATCCCGCCGGCCCTTGCCGCCCTCCGCCCCCGGTTCCCCCAGCAGCAACCCCGACCTCGGGATGGCGCCGTGACCCCTCCTCGCCACCCCCCGTCGTCTCTCCCTGGTCCGTTCTCGCTGCCGCCCGGCCCGGGGATCCAACTGGTGTACGCCTTCCCCACCGCCCTCTCACCGTGCATCCCTCTCCCTCTCTCTCTTCTTGTTCTTGGGTAGATGTTCAGGCAGTAGATGTTCATTTCAGTAGAAGATCTAACAGTAGATGTTCAGTAGATGGGGCACCAATAATGCTGGTAGTGGTTGTGTTGCTGGTAGATGTTCTCTTCATGTATATATATTGTTGAACACCATATACATTGTTAACCAGGTGTTTGTGTTGGGTAGAACCTGAAATGTATACCTGTTTGTTCAGTAGATGTTCAGGCATATACCTGTTTGTGTTGGGCAAAGACCTGAAATGTATATGTTCAGGGAGTACTGAAGATGTTCATTTCAGTAGAAGATGGATACAAAAAACATCAGTTTTGCAGATTGTATACTCCTGGAGTATGTTCATTTCAGGCTTCATCTTGTACTGATTGTATATGTGCTTGCAGCTAGATGCAGTAGACTAGATGCTGTTCCTGTTAGACGGAGTAGATGCAGTAGTAGACTATACTGGACACGACTGTCAGGTAAACTGTATAACAGAGATTCTGTCAAGGTTCCCTTTTGCTGTTGCTTGGTGCTAGTTTGCTGCTGTTAGGCATGGGCCTTTGCCTAGCTCAAGCTAGCCCCCTTACTGCTCTTGCTCTGCAGACCACGGTCGGTCCAAACTCGGTCCAAATCGGTTGACAAATAGTTACCCCTTTCTCCTGAAATGTTGATTAATTTCCGTTTCGGTTGAGAATGGGGCACTCCTAGGTCAAGAAAATTAGCAAAGGTCATGCCCAATTTTCTTGACCTAGAAGGTGCCCGATTCTCAACCGAAACAAAAATTAATCAACATTTAGAGACAATGTTATTTCTACAAAGCAAATATTTCTAAGTTGAAATGCAAACCAAGAAAAGGAGATCTTACCTATGGGTGTGCATCAATTTGCATGTTTTATTCTCAGTTTTCCTCTAAATCTGAGAAGAATAGATACTACCCTGATCTCATCCAATAACTCTAGTAGCCTTTTTTCCTATTTAGAGCGAACATGGCCGACAACGATGAGCCCGGCGGTTCGGGCAAGCCATTCTGGGAGCTGTCCCAGGAGATGGAGGAAGAACCTCACCGCTACGAGGACGCCGCGGAAGACACCGATCCCGACTACACAACCCCTAGTGGCGTCGGGGATGACACCACTGATGGTGCCGCCGGGGATGCCACCACTGATGATGGCAGCGAACGCACAGATGGCAGCCAACCAAAGAGGCAACGGAAGGACCGGCGCCCGAACGTGCTCGGCACCGTCAAGGAGGAATTTACTGAAGTGTCCTCCAGTGGGCATCCAACGGCGCCCAAAGAATTAGTCGGTGGGTACGCGGGACAACTCGGGTGCATTCTCCGGAGCACCGTCTCGATCAACACCGAGAACCTAAGGCATCGTGACCGAGGGAATTTGCGCAACCTCCTCTTCACGAAGCTGCACGAACGATACAAGTTCCCCGGTGACTTCGCAAACACACGCCTCTCAGGGAATAAAGTGAACAGTGCCGCCCTCACGAAGATGAGCACGGCCCTGGCTACTTGGAGAGCCACGGTGAAGAGAATGATTCTAAGAGGTGATAGTTATGAGAAGATCAAGGAGACAAATCCTTCGATCAGCGAAGCTGACTACCTGGAGTTCAAGATCAAGTGTGAGAGCAACGCATCCGCGGAATCAAGTCAGTGGGGGAAAGATATGCGGGACTTGAACTTAGGGGTCCACAAACTCGGTCCCGGCGGTTACAGAGTGGCGGAACCTAAATGGGACAAGGAGGACGCGGAGCGTGCCGAGCAAGGCCTACCGCCCATCTTCGATAAATACCATGAAAAGCAGACCAGGAACTATGTCAGGGCCCGGTACAAGGTGGACCCGGTAACAAAGGAGCTTACCACGGATCCGAAGGTGAAGGATCTTGAGCGTGTTCTGGTAAGGAATACACCCCCGCGTAATTAGCTCCATATGGTTGCATTCTAATTAATGAAGCCAAATTTCTAAATGGTTCATGTTCCTTCCGCAGGAAACTGAAAGCAGTAGCGCGGGGTCTCAGAGCTCCCCGTCTGCCCCTTGGGACACCACTTTAAATAGGGCGTTGAACGTAATGAAACACAAGGATAAGTTCAGTAAGCCGTCGTCAGCTGGTCGTGTGGCCGGCGAAGGCTTGTCCACGAAATGGTCGGAATACTTTAAGGCTGGGCGAAAGGAGAGAAAGACCAGCTCGGAAAGCCAGGAGCGCGAGGTTAAAGAACTCAAGGCAAAAGTGGCGCGGATTCCGGAGATAGTCCAAGAGCAAGTGCGAGACCAACTGGGAGCGACGATCACCGCCATTATGCCTTCCTTGCTTGAGGGGCTGCGGGGGTGGATTGCGGCGGCCAACAGGGGCCGCCCCCGATTCCCAGCTTCACGGGCAGCAACTCGCACAACGCGCCGGCATTGGTGTCTCTGGCGGAGGCGGCATTGGTGTCTCCGGCGCCGGCGCCAGTATTGGAGCTTAATGCACCCGGGTGTGGGAAGAATACGCCGGCCGGCACCTCGGCAGCAAGCGGCCCCTCCGTCACTTGCACGCCCGCCGTTGGCGGTGCCTCGACATTAGCCGAGCTCGACGCCATCACGGTAACTAAGCCTCGGCCGATGACTTCATCTCCTTGCCTTTGACTGGGCATCCCTGACACCCTACATGTTTTCGCAGGGCGCCGCCAACGTTCCATGCACTCTCCTGCACTTCGTGGACGGCGAGTTGATCGATGTCGCCAAGGCAAAAATCGTTGAACAGGGCAACCGCGTGTTCCACGGTAATCCGATGCCACCCACCGTGTATAGGGTTCAACTGGTTTGGGTGCTGCGGGGCTGCGACGACGTGTTACCTCCGTATCGACCCCCTGGGGCCGACGACGATGATGTGATGACCCTCAGCGGCTGCTTAAACTGGTCCATGCTTTGGCCGAAGAGCCAAATTCGTTTGGGGGCGGGGGACACCACCCCACAGACAACACCGCCAGTCGTGCCGGCGCCAAGCCATGGCAAGACCGCCGCAACGCTACCGCCGTCAGCTGATCCGGACATGCATATGGCACAGGATCCGGACGACGACGACGATACATTTTGCAACGTCGATAAGTACATCAACGAACATGGGTACAATGACGAATTCTTGGGGCCTCCTTCTCAAGAACCCAACCCTGCAAAAGACGATCGCGATCTAGCTGGTACCGCGGAGAAACCCAATTGCAACAGGCGTCGTCTGTTCAGTTCTCAGGAGACGCCTCCAGCTGCCGCCTTCACCGAGACTCAAACAGCCGAGGTGCGAAATATTATCAGCCCCAACACACTCAAGAAGGTGGTCTCTGAGCAGAACTCGATCCCATTACAGCAGAAGAAGCAGAAGGGACGGAAAAGAAAAAGTAAAAAGGGTGCGAGCCAGCCGGCACCGAGTACGATCCGTGCTCAGGACGGGCCACCAATATCTAAGGATATCTCGAGGAGGGTGCATGTGGCGGGTAGGCCGATGCTACCGACTAATCTGCTCAATGCTGCAACCGGTGCTATGCGGAGTCTGCATGACGGTGTTCTTTCTATGGAGAAGCGGCGTCTCTCCCAGAATGATGTGGCATACCCGGTTTTCGTGGCCAAGGTGCCAGAGGGCAAGGGCTTTGTCGATAGCACCATCGGGCGCATGATCGTCCTGCGGTTTGATGACATCTTCGCTATGTTTAACCTTTATCCGCTGCACTACACCTTCATTCGGCTATTTTCGCTCAGTATGGAGATGCGTATCATTAGAGACAAGACCCCGGACATCGTGATAGTCGACCCCTTCTACATGCGTGCCAAGATCTTGGGCAGCGCTGGGGACCGGCAAGTCGCGAGTTCATACCTCGAAGGCGTCATTCTGGCGAACCCAGATAAGGATAACTTCCTCGTGCCTTACTTTTCCGAGTAAGTCATCCCCTCACCGCCCCGTAACATATGATTTCTTAGATTTCGATCGTTCTTTTCTTTTTCTAACATTCCGTGTTTTGTGCAGTGACACACATTGCACACTCATCCTCTTAAGCCCGAAATATTCCATGGCCACGTATTTCGACTCGGACTGTCAGTCGAACAAAGACTACACAAATATCAAGAAAGTTCTTGATGATGCTCTCCCCGGCTACGCCAAATCTGGAGGCACCTTCAGGAGGCCAATTTGTAGGTACGGCAAGCACGTGTTCACCCACGTAACGACGTTCCCCTGCGTCAAGCAGCCGCCTGGCAGTCAGAAGGATGCCTACTACGCCCTCCATCACATGCGGGCGATCGTACGGGACCAGCATCAGCTTATGCTACCAAATAATCTCAAAGAATGGGCCGCACGCTTGTCGGCAATCCAGGACACCGACATCAGACAAGAATTCTTTCGCATCCAGTCGGAGTTTGCGGAAATCATCTATCAAGATGTCCTTCGTACCTCGGGGCAGTTCTACCTCAACAATCAACCGTCCAACAGTGAAATAGAAACAACGCTACAAATGCAGGCTGACAACGACCGCACATTCATGACCATCACGAAAGACGGCGGTTTCATCCACGCTCCGGTCCCTGAGTCGAGTCGAAAGTATTGATGCTATGTAGTTCTGAAATATCGATTAGCTCATGTTGTAATTAAACTTTAATGAACTTGTATGTCTCTTTAGTTTGGACAGTCGTTCAACTTATATGTAATCGATACTATTTATTAGTAGGATCATGAATCGTGCTATTAATGTGTTGCTTTTCTCTTCCGATCCTTTTGTTGCATACTTATATATTGCTTATATATTATCTGTGAATTGCTACTAACGTTTTGTTTGTCTAGTGCATAGAGATGCCGTCGTATGTCGTGTACAAGGGTAAGGTTCCCGGAGTCTACGACGACTGGGAGGAGTGTCGGAGCCAGGTTCACCGTTTCAGCGGTAACAGTTACAAAGGGTACACCACTAGGGCGGAGGCGGAAGCTAGATACGCGCGCTATCTAGCGGGAGAGAGGAGGGAGCGGAGGAGGAACCGGATGAAGACCAGTTTCATCGCGATGATGCTCATCGTGACCGCAGCTCTCTTCTATGTGATGGTAGTTTAGATGATCGATATCGACTTTGTAATGTGACGACAAACTCGCTACTCGGTCTCGAGACCTAAACTTGTCTAATATTTGAACTTTGTTCGCTATTTTGAATTCGGAGACTAATGTGATGAATTGTATATATTATGTGATGTTTATACTTGACTAATTGTGGTGCTGTATTGTACTGTATATTCTGTGCATATTTTTTTGTGCTGTATATTGTATTTTGTAACCTGTGCAAATGCCAGAAAATCAAAAAAAAAAATTTCCTAATATTCATAGTAGTGGCGCACCATATTGAACATTAGTGGCGCACCAAGCCTAAATACCAGTGGCGCATGATGGGGCATAGTAATGGCGCACTTGGGGGGCATAGGTGAAGGTATATATGGCCCCCTAGGAGGCATAGTAATGGCACACCGTTGACATAGTAATGGCGCACTATGTGGTGCGCCACTATTATCTGGGATACTAATGGCGCACCAGTGGTGCGCCATTAGTATTTGTTACTAGTGTCGTCATAATAGTGGCGCACCTATAGTGCGCCATTAATAGCCAAAATAGGTGCGCCACTAACCGAAAATTCGGTCCTGAGCTCGGGCTCAGATGCTCCCGCTGACGAAAAAAATAAAAAAAAATACTAAAAAAATTCCAATTTTTTTTTGTGTGGTAGATATTTTATCGCGTGAGGTCCGCTCCAATTTTCAGCCTATTTGAACATCTGAGGAGCTCTCGGCAAAAAATACAAATCGGGTCTGAAAAATTCGTGAACAGTAAACCTTTTCTACAGACCCCGATTTGTCTTTTTTACCGAGAGCTCCTAAGATGTTCAAATAGGCTGAAATTTGGAGCGGACCTCACGTGATAAAATATCTACCACACAAAAAAATTTGGAATTTTTTGAATTTTTCTAGTATTTTTTTTGATTTTTTTCGTGAGAGGGGGAGCATCTGAGCTCGGGAGCCGAAACGGCCCTCTCCGCCATTAACACCCTTTTTTCTAGTAGTGCAAGTACAAACCACATATATTTCGATGCCTAACTACTTATTCCTAAGATAAATACATGCATATTTTACAAGGAAACGAGCACCCATGACGGGCGAGAGCGGAGGGAGGAGGTGTTCAATGATAAACTACTTATTGGCATCACATACACTCTAGAATAGTGTAGTTAGTTATGCCGAAATCTGATATATACAATCAATAGCAGCCGACAAGTTCTACGGATAACTATGAATATTGTGGAAAGGACACATACAAACACAACATAATATAATAAGGAGTATACATTAATTGGTGGACTCATGAGATATTTTTGGTATTCTTAATTTAATGTGAAAACCACTATAATATTTTTTTATAAACAACCCAAATTAAACCACAAAATTAATTAAATTCCAAAATATATTGCTTCTTAATGTGTATGAGTGGGATGTCCTTGTCAATTTCGCTAGTAATACATACCAAAAAATACAATTATAACAAAATACATCACTAAATATAGCAATAAGGGTAAGGAAAAATGTTTCCTACCACCCAGTGGTAGTTACTCTCATGTGTGTCTGGTATGTTGTATGTATTATTTATCAAAACCGTGAGTACATTCGTATAGTATGTAGTATATATCCTACTTTTTAGGTAATATGTACTTTTTTAGTATAGATTTACGCATCACAAATAATTATGATGAAGTAAAAAAGTTTAGTATAAATACTAGATAACAATTGATTTTATTTGGTTAGATCAACAATAATCATTGCCAAACACACAAGGTACAACTACGTCCCGATTGTCGAAACATCATTATAATCAGCGTCTATGAGCATATAGGTCGTGTGTGCAATACGAGCCATGTCGTCCAAACAATACATGTTTGGTACTTCGGATTGCTCATACTTCCTTAATTTTCTCATAAGCGGTCTGCCTTCGATGGCACATTGAACACTTTCTGCACAATGTCCCTAGTGAAAAAGATGGATATTTTTTTTGTAACTGAATTCTCGTAGATTAGGATTGTTGTTTGTGGCGACCCATCCAATCAGCTTGTTCGGAACAAAAAATGTTGCAATTTTAAATAGATCCATAAACCTAGTGTCCTCAGTGACTAGCCTCTTGTTGTGTCTGTGCTTTGTCCTAACAAATTCACTCAAACACTTTGTTGCGAAGTGTTGCATGAAAACATTATTTTGAGAGACCATTTTTGTAGTGCCTTACTACTGTCGTCGATTGAAAATGATGAGCCTAAGTAACTCCATTGTCCCACCCCACCCCTCTATCTCCTTGTCACCTTGTGTTAGTTGCTACGAATCATTTAGGACAAGAGGCTTGCCGCAAAAAGACCTTCCCGCATGACAATTATGTGCGAGACATGCACGACACACTAACAACACGCGGTAAGCGAGCCGTCAGATTGAGTCCGGTTGGATGATGTGCCGTGTGACAGACGGGTTTGTAGCAATCATCCCATTGACGGACAACATTTCTCCCAAAACAAAATCTTTAGTATCGTCCCTCCTCATGTCTAAATCTGCCAAATGTCAACCTTGGAACGCTTAAGTTCCCCGCTATTTTCCCATTGTGGACGCTCTAAGAGATACAAATGTCTCGGTGACCGGTATATCTCAACATCCGCCTACTATCGTAATCGGTTCCATTTTTGTATATGTAGTTCATATTTATGATAGTTTGTATCCGAGATAAACTGATTCGCCGTAATATATCAGAACTAAAGCACACATAATTATATTTACTAATGTTGAGTTGTTATTGATGCTACGTTGTCCAATCCATTCGATCTTCTCTCCCCTTTATGGAATTCCCCTCTCAAAACAAAGCACATGTATAGGCTTGTAGAGATACAAATACATCACCTTTTCTGGAAAGGGTGTATTCTTTGGGCTATTACTGATTCACTTATGGGAAGATAAATTGTTTGGGTCTATCTATTCGATTCTCTAGCATCTACATTATGCTTAATTAGATACATTATTTCCAAGAGGCAAAATGTGTATGCAAAAATATGTTTGTTATGCTTAGATTTAGAGTCTTGTCGACCTAAGTTTTTGAAATGTATTTTCAACAAAATGATTTGGCAAGACTGGACTACCATGCATGGTCTATAAATATGATTTCGATTGCTATGGATATATAGCTAGACCGAGGATCAAAAGTAGGAAGATATCACCATATATTTGATTACAACTAGCTTTCGCGGCAAGTATGATTAGGACTACTTCCCTTTAGTCTACTTGGAAGATGAGAAATGATATTTGCTTTGCTTGGACAACTTAGATTGGTTTACGAGTATTCTGGCAGATGCTTCTGTGTTTACTAAGACGTTGGTGACCACTGTGTCCCATGAAGGAGGTAAATAGCATAAAACTACTACAATTCAGGCTATCGTTTTAAAAAACTATTAAAATTATTATTTCACTGATAACTACTAAGTCAGGGGCCGGCTGTTTCAAAAAACACAAAACGCTCGTTGTTAGGGATTTAAGCCGTTTTCTGACAGGTCAGACCCACTCCTAAACATTCTATTTGTTTGACTGTTAACTTACATGTGGTACCCACATGTAAGTTCTCTCTTCTTCCTCTTATTTTTTATTCTCTCCCTTCTCCACCACCTCCACCACCGCACCTCCACCACCCGCCGCATGCCACGCCTGGGCCGACCGCGTCTCCATTGGAACTCCCGCGTCCTTCGCACCGTCGCACGTCGCCGACAACCGCTTCACATCACCGCATGCATTGACCCTGCCCCGCATCGACATCGAGCCGCCTGCCGCCGGCGCTCTCGTCCATGCACCTCGGATACTACGCCGGAGCTTGGGGCACCAGGAGATGGCGGCTGAGCTCCCTCGCCAGCCCCTCCTTCGGCTCACCAAGGAGGGCTTCGCCCGATGATACGTCCATTTTGCATCATGATTTCTTATTACTATTTATGTCATTCTTGTCCATTATTCCCTAGTATCATACAATCCTTATATCTTTTCTCTCTGAATATGCAGGCTACAACACAAAGAGGGAAATTACTGGAAATTGGAATTCTGGACCGGTAAAACGAGGAAAAGACAGAAAAATCACCAGACTCCAAATGACCTGGAACTTTACGGAGATTTTTTATGGAATATTTAAGAATTATTGGGCCAAAAAAATACCCGAGGGGGCCACCTTCCGGCCAAGAGGCAACTGGGCGCGACCACCCCCTGGCCGCGCCCTGATGCCTCCTGGGGGGCCAGCAGGTCTCCCGGCCCCCTTTTTCTCCTATAAGGTATGTTTTACCCTAGAAAAAAGCATAAGAAACTTTTTGGGACAAAGCGCCGCCGTCTTGAGGCGGAAACCTGGTCAGAGGCCCTTTTGCACTTCGGCAGTCAGATTCTGTCGGGGGAATCCCTCTTCGGGAGGGGGAGATCGAAGCCATCGTCATCACCAACGCTTCCTCCTTCGTGGGAGGACTAATCTTCATCAACGTCTTCACCAGCACCATCTCATCTCCAACCCTAGTTCATCTCTTGTATTCAATCTTTGTCTCAAAACTTCAGATTGGTACCTGTGGGTTGCTAGTAGTGTTGATTACATCTCGTAGTTGATGCTTGTTGGTTTACTTGGTGGAAGATATTATGTTCATATCCTTAATCATTATTATTATACCTATGATCTTGAGCATGTTGATGAGGTGTGCATAGTTACTATTGTTCCTGAGGACATGGGAGAAGTCTTGTAATAAGTAATCATGTGAAGTTGGTATTCGTTCTTTATTTTGATGATGTGTATGCTGTGCTTCTCTTAGTGGTGTCGTGTGAACGTCGACTACACGACACTTCACCTTGTTAAGGGCCTAAGGGAAGTCATTGTGGAGTAACAAGTATATGATGGGTTGCGAGAGTGACAGAAGTTTAAACCCCAGTTTATGCATTGCTTCATAAGGGGTTGATTTGGATTCACACGTTTAATGCTATGGTTAGATTTATCTTAATTCTTCTTTCGTAGTTATGGATGCTTGCGAGAGGGGGTAATCATAAGTTGATTGTTTGTTCAAGTAAGAACAACACCTTAGCACCGGTCCACCCACATATCAAATTATCAAAGTAGCAAACGCAAATTAACTCAACATGATGAACGTGACTAGACTGAAATTCACATGTGTCCTCGGGAGAGCTTGCTTAATATAAGAATACTTTCCGGCTGTCCTTTGCTGTAAAAATGATTGTGCTATCTTGCTGCACACTTGTTACTATTATTACTTGTCACTTGTTACGAATTATCTTGCTACAAAACTATCAACTATCGTTACTCACAACACTTGCCGAAAATACCTTGCTGAAAACTGCTTACCATTTCCTTCTGCTCCTCGTTGGGTTCGACACTCTTACTTATCGAAAGGACTATGATTGATACCCTATACTTGTGGGTCATCACTCGACGCCGGAGCGCTTCCACCCTCCACCTAGCCGGCTCCTCCCGGTCTAGAACGAGGGAGGATGGAGGGGAGAGGCCAGTGGCCGGCGACCTGTTTCCGGCAAGCTCCGATGCAGGGGCGCAACGGTTGATGCCGCTTGATTCCATCGGGTTGAGGCAGGCGGCCGGCGGCGCTAGTATCCCGGCGAGGCGAGGAACGGCGGGAAGGCGCAGGGCGAAGGGCCAGAGCAGATTCGGCGACTTCCAGGCGCGGCGGCGCGCCGCAGGCTCGCCGTCGCAGGCTGGCGACAATCGAGTGCATCGGGAGGGTGGGATTCTCTCTGCCTCCCGATCTGATCGAAGGAAGAAGACATGGACGAGCAGAGAAATTAGGGATTTTGATTCTTTTTGTATTGGGGATTTTTGTGAGGCTGACATATGGGTCTCATTTGTCATAATGTGCAACTTAACGGTCCACTCTCTCAGTTTTCTTACGTGCGGGTCCCAACTGTCATAATCATGATCAATTGTAAAGAATTGAACGTTTTGTGTTTTTTGAAACAGCCGACCGCTGACTTGGTAGTTATCAGCAAAAAAAATTGGTAGTTTTTTGGAATGATAGCCCGAATTGTAGTAGTTTTATGCTATTTACTCCCAAGAAGGACTTCTTGATGATGGACAAATGCTTTGCGTTTATGGAATTCAAAGCTCTGGTGATTCCCTTTCGCCGCTTGTGAGAACACCACTCTCTCATATGGCTAATCTCACTTATTGTATTGAAAATTCATGTACCCGCTCAGCTTCACAACACCGTCGTAGGTGAAAGAAGAATCATTGTCCAAAGTGGAGAAGCCTATGAACCAGTCGTCGCTCCAGGAATTAGTCTCTCTCCACATGCTCCTTGTGGTGGTAATTTGGTGATTTTGGTGGATGTGTATAGCTGGATGGCGGAGTGGTTGGGGACAAAGTGTTGGGTGGTGATGATGGCTTCCTGGATGCAGACAAGGGCAGAATACTCAACCCGCCGCCACTTGAGCCAGCCATGAGGGAGACCATAGGCCCAGACCCTACGGATCCTCGAGGTCGGCCTCTGTCACGTCTTAGTTCATCGAGTCGACATCTGAGATCAGGCGAGTGCTCACGCTCTAGGATGCCGTTGACTCCCTTGAAGCCAAACCAGTCAGAATTCAGGCGAGTAATAAGACTATAGAAGCGTCGAAGCTCCAACTCAGCGGCCCACGCAAGAGATCTTCCGGTAGAGCTTTTTAGGAAAGTATAAGATCGGATGGATGCGAGCTAGGGAGAAGTCGAACTGCAGCGACACGCCCACGAATGATGCGTCCCTCTTCCACCACTAGGGTCTCGATGTTGCCAGGGTACTCTCTGTGGTTAGGATCACTCTTGGGGATGTGGGTCACGACCCTGCCAGGTCGCCGTCAATGCAGAGGTTGTTGGATCTGCCACAATCACTACCGCTGGGATACCTTGGTTCAAGGTAGCTACGGTTGAAGCCGTGGAATCGATCTCCACAAGGGACCTCGTCGAGATCACCTCTGCCGACAATCACGAGCTCCATTATAAGTTGGATAAGCGGCAGCCTAACCTTTCTACCTCAAAACTGCTCTAGTTGGTCAGAAATGGAGTGGTGGTTGATTTCTAAACCTGGTGGTTAGTTCGGGGTGTGGGGCGACCGTTTTGGAAGATGGGGATTGAATCTTAAACCGAGTGGCAAGGTTAGAGTTGTAACATGAGTAGGGCGTTTTGGTGACCGAGCTCCATGGAGCCCTTTATTTTTGAAAAAATCAAAATTCAAACTTTTCGACTTCAAAAAATTTCGAAAAAAATATGCAACTATAAAAGGATGAAATGTATCTGTGTGTAAAAATTCAAGATGAAATACTTTGAAATGCGACCTGTACAAAAAAGACAAATTTCTGGACTTTGAGGATGAATAGTATCATGTGTTAAAAAGCCTCAGATTTGTCTTTTTTGCACAGCCTTCATTTCAACGTATTTCGTTCTAAAAATTTACACACATGTGTGTTATGCCTCCATGTATATCTGTATTTTTTTCAGATTTTTTTGAATTGTAAAAATATGAATTTTCATGAATTTTATGTTTTTCAAAAACCGGCCTCCATGGAGGCCGAGCTCCAAAAGGCATTTTCGTTGTAACATGGACTTTTCTCGATATTTAACTGCTCACCTTCTCTAAACAACTTTCACAAGGGGGTGGGGGTTAGACTCAAACTCTCGGCCAAAAGGCACTTGTGGATCCGGGCCCCACCTACATGTAAAGTGTGTTTATATTTTGCATGTATTCTAAAAACTTTGTAGTTATCATTTTTACTTTTGGCGTAGATCTTGAGGAGCAGCATGTCCATGGTATGGATCAGGAAACAACCAATTGCCGGGGAAAGCCATCATCTTTTGGTGAAAAAGAAGATAAAAAAGGGTAAAGGGGAGGAGCATAAGTACAAGGTCGCAGAGCGCCATTGCGTGGAGGAAGGCCTTGAGGTTGATATTGCTCTCAACCCCCCTTGGCAATGATAGAGCGATCGATCGGCTTAATTTCTACTCATGTGCATTGAGATCAAGGATCGTATCAGGAACCAAGGATGTGAATTTTTGTTGTGGGACAAGAAGGAGCTCGCCAAGGGGCACATATATAGACGAATGGACAGTGCAATTGTGATGGATTGGATAGAGCAAGTGAGCAGGGTAAGCTCTTATCCATATCGTCGAATTCAATGATCCATTTATCCATGCAGTAGGGAAGCGGGCGGACTATAAAAGACCCACGAGTGTGTGCAGGTTAATATGCTGCGACTCTCGGCCAGGGAAGAAGACCAGGCATGTGAGTGTGATCGATACAGTACTTGTGGGCGCTAGAGCTAGTGCAAAGCAACTAATGGCTGGGGATTTTTGTTGTGAAAGACAAGCTTAGATTCGTTAAGGAAATTGCCACCAAAACACAACAGAAATGTTAAGGAAATTGCCACCAGTACGAAACTCGAAACATAAGAAACATCGGCCTACACCTCTTCGTCAAATGTCGCTTCACCCTTCGTTCATGGAATTTGGTTAATGAGTGGTTACATCTTGAAGACCTTGACACATCTACTTGGCACCTTGAGAACTCTATAAAGGACTGGTGGGTGAATAGATCAAGCAAGAGCAACACCAATTGAAAAGCCATGGCCTCCCTCACCATGCTTATTGGATGGACCATTTGAAATGAAAGGAACGCCCGTGTATTTCGGCAAAAGAGTATGCCTCCAACAATATTGCTCAACATCATCAAGAGTGAGGCAACCCTCTGGGTAACCGCCGGGGCGAAAAAATTGGGCACCTTCATACCGGGAGAGTAAAACTTTTCATTTTTTTCGATTGTGAGGTGTATTTCAGTTATAAGATGTATTTTGAACTTCATTATACCTTAATTAATATATGAGGCAAATCTTCTGCCCCGGTTTCAAAAAAAAAAAAAAGCGTGAAGTATTATTCAGGCTTGCCGATTCTATTATAAAGCAGTAGACAAAGGCCAAGCCAAGCCATGCAGGAACGATGAACCGATCTCCAGGTTTTCACAAAGGACAATGCTACACTTACGTAAGAAACTAACGTAATCTAACGTAACGGGAGACGTGGTGGTTTAGGATTGGAGGGAAGGGGGGGGGGGGGGGGGGGGGAACCCTTCCAGCAACAGATAGAGAGTTTCTGCTACTTATTTCTATATAAAAAAAGATCGAGTTTTCCGTTCAAGCACAACGATTACCATGAGCTTGCGGCCGTTCTCGCCTTCTTGCGTTCCGGCTGCTCACCTTCTTCCACCGAGACCTGTCCTCCTCCTCTGTCACGAGCATGCTTAATCTTCCCATCGCCCAGCAGCTCCTCCATTCCTCCCATTTCGATCTCCGTCCTTGCTCCGCCTCCTCCTGGATTTTTCGGGCTACCTCCGTCAGGTACTCTGCGGTCACATGGGCGGCGCAGCCTTCCAGTGGCTGAGAAATTCCTCCGTCGTCCTCCTCCTCGCCAGCAATGGCTTCGGAGCAGTCCATTGCCATCATCTCCTTCTCCTTCTCTTCGAAGAACCTGTTGACAGCCTCGTCGCTCTCCTTGGGTGGCTGGCCGGCGAGGGCCTCCCACACCTCCTTGGCCTCGTAATAGACGGAAACAGGGAAAACAGGGGGCCGGCTAAAGATGGCTGTGGAAAGATCCCCGTTCTCGAAGGACGGGTGAGGAGCGGCCATGTCGACGACGACGGCGGCGGCGGTGGGAGAGATGGGGGTTAAGGTTGCGAGCCTCTATCCACTGTAGTATTTATTTATAGGACGGGGGATAAATGCTGGCGGGCCTGCCGTGAAGCCCAGGCCCATTTTAGCTCCGTGCTGTCCATGGACGCAGGTTGAGTACAGCACACGCAATCCTCGAAAGAAAATGCTGTAGGTGTCCATCGTCCTAGTGAACCACGGGAAGAAGGGAGTGACCAGAAACGTCACATATGCGTGCATGCGCTAGCAGAACAAGAAAGACATAATGAATAATTTATCATAAGTCTTCTTTTTTTTTGCGGGAAAAGAAAAATCTTAACTCTCAAACCATGAACCCAATTTAACGTCCATCACCACAAGACCCAACATTGGTATGGTATGTTTACATGACTTTTTTTTACCTTCAATGTTACAACTGACTGATGATTTTATGAATTTTGTGGATCCGGTGTTCGCTTCGTTTATGGCCTTGTGTCTATATGATGGATCGTTCCGATCTACACGCTTTTCATTGACGACGGTTGTTATTCTGATGCGCTAGTCCTATGAGGCTTTAGCAAGAATTTTCAATTGTCTATTACAACAAGGTTCTCTCCACTTCGGAGAGGAAGAGGCGATGACGTGGGTGCGACTTCGACTCGTTGATCTAAAAGTAATTTTTACTCCTGGTGTTCTTTGTACTACTTTTTTTAGCCTGTTCTTTCTAGCACCTTGACAGTTGATGAATAAATTGGAAGTTTTAAAAAAGAGCTGTTCATTGGCAGATAAAACATCGAGAGAGCAGTAGCTAAGGAAACACAGGCAATTTCTTTCTTTTTTGATAATGACGAACACAGGCCGCAGTACATGGCTCAGCCCAGCGCCCACAGCATAGAGTCCGGCCAGCCCACACCGGCTCATCACGCACGCACGCGGCGAATACGAAACCCCTAAGCCCTCGCCGCCTCCTCCGACTCCACTCGACACGCAGCCGCCACCTCCGGCCGCCGCCGTCGCCGCCTGCCCGCGATGAGGGTGAAGAGGTGGTCCCGGCACCGCAAGGTGGTCAAGTTCTACTCCACCTGCTTCGGCTTCCGCGAGCCCTACAAGGTGCTCATCGACGGCACCTTCGTGCACCACCTCCTCGGCTCCTCGTCCACCAACTCCTCCCCGCCGACGACGCCCTCCGCGAGCTCCTCTCGGCCGCCCGGGCGCCCCCGCTCTTCACCTCCAAGTGCGTCCAGGCTGAGCTCCGCCGCCTCGGCAAGTCCCACTCCGAGGCATTCGACGCCGCCCAGCTCCTCGCAACCGCCAGGTCCACTTCTATTCCCCTGTTTTTATTTATTTTATTTACAGTCTTGAAAATTCTAGTATGAAATTGCATTGGTCGTTGATGCAATTTCGAATATGAATCACTATGTTTTGTCATCGCCCGGCAGCTCCTCCATTCCTCCCATTTCGATCTCCGTCCTTGCTCCGCCTCCTCCTGGATTTTCCGGGCTACCTCAGTCAGGTACTCTGCGGTCACTTGGGCGGCGCAGCCTTCCAGCGGCTGAGAAATTCCTCCGTTGTTTTCCTCCTCGTCGGCAATGGCTTCAGAGCAGTCCATGGCCATCATCTCCTTCTCCTTCTCTTCGAAGAACCTGATGACAGCCTCGTCGCTCTCCTTGGGTGGCCGGCCGGCGAGGGCCGCCCACACCTCCATGGCCTCGAAAAAGACGGACACAGGGAAAACGGGGGCCGGGCGAAAGATGGCCGTGGAAAGATCCCCGTTCTCGAAGGACGGGTGAGGAGCGGCCATGTCGGCGGCGGCGGCGGGAGAGATGGGGGTTAAGGTTGCGAGGCTCTATCCACTGTAGTATTTATTTATAGGCCGGGGGATAAATGCTGGCGGTCCTGCCGTGAAGCCCAGGCCCATTTCAGCCCCGTGAAGCCCAGGTCAATCTTGTCACAAAAAATAAAATGCTGTAGGTGTCCATCGTGGGAGCAACTAGTTAGAGCAATTCCGCTGTAAATAACCAGCTTTTAGCGTGCGCGGAACAGGCGCCACAAAATTGCTCGCGCGCTAAAAACGTTTCAGCGCATGGGCCAAAACCGCATTCACGGGTGGTGTATTTGGTGCGCCCGCTACCGCGCGCTGGACAATGACGATGCGCGCGGGATTCTCCCCCACCACCCCCCACCCCCCACCGCCAAATCTCACTCGCAGGCACCGTCGCCCGGATACATTCCCCCTTGCTCCGGCGCACCGCCGCCGCTTTCCCCGCCCTTCCTCGCGCGCCGCCGAAGCTTTCTCCACGTCCCCCGCTCGCCTATTTGTTTCATGTTGTATTGTTGAACTATTTGTTGTACTCAAAAATAAACTATTTGTTGTAATAATAATTGAACTATTTATTATTAATTTATTTTTCTCTGTTTGATCTTCTTGATTTTATTTACATTTGAAATATTTTAGAGCGTTTGCTTGTTCGCACGCGCCGTCAGACATACGTGACTGCTCGCGCGCGCTGCATTTTGCAGCGCTTGCTGGAGCGGCAACGCTGCTGCGCCCCATTTTGTGGCGCCTGCTGAAGCGGGCGCCTTGCCGCGCGCTAAAAAAGTGCATTTTGATGATGCAAATTTTTTATAGCGCGCCTGTTGGAGATGCTCTTAGCGAGCACTCATTCGGGAGCCTCCTAGGGATGACTCCTACGCGTCGTCCCTTGGTGCGTTCTCAACCGTTGCCACGTGTCGTGCTCTGAGCATTCCCTTCGGATTTCATTTTTTTATTTTTCCGCACCCGTTTTCGGCTTTTTAGATTGCTTTTTTCCGGGTTTTTTTGTGCTCCGGTTTTTCACCGGTCTTTCTTAGCTTTTGGACGAAAAAAAATTAAACTTTTTTGCGCGAAAAAAGCTTTTTTTGTTTTTTTCGCGAGAGGCAGGGTTATGCTTTTGCGAAAGGCACGGTCGTGCCTCTCGAAAAGGAAAAAAAAACGTGTTTTCTATTTTTTCTACGAGACCCACGCTTTGCTTCCGCGAGAGATACGGTTTTGCCTTTACGAGAGGCTGTGCCTCTCGAAAAGGAAAAAAACGCGCTTTTTTTCGCGAGACGCACAGTTTTACCTTCGTTAGAGGCACAGCCTTGCCTCCCGTAAAGGAAAAAACGTGTTCTTTTTCTCGCGAGGCACGGTTTTGCCTTCACGAGAGGCACGGCCATACCTCTCGGAAAGGAAAAAAAAAACGTGTTTTTTTTTCTATGTCGAGAGGCACGTTTTTTTCGTCCGTTTTTTTTGAAAAAAAAAAAGTTCGTCAAAACCTATCAACATGAGATCTAGTTTTGAAGATCTCGACGCAAGAAACCCAACGGTGAAAACGGTTCAAGATTTGAACGCACGATTTAAGAGATAAAACGTTTTGAAAATATGGATCCATGAAAAAATACAAAATTGTCAGGTTGCGAAAAGTGGCACACATGCAGTGCGTCATTTGTCTCAACCGGGAGGGTGGGAGTGATCTTTAAGAGGTGTAATCGTCAATTAGTGATTTCGGTCCATCGTCCTAGTGAGCCGCTAGACAAGAAACGCCACATACGCTGATATGCGTGCATACGCGAGTAAAACAAAAGACATAATGAAGAATTTTTTGTAAGTCTTTTTTTTTGCAGGAAAAGAAAAATCTTACCTCTCAAACCATGAACCCAATTTAACGTCCATCTCCACAAGACCCAACGTTGGTATTGTACGTTTACATGACATTCTTTTTTTTCCTTCAATGTTACAACTGACTGACGATTTTATGAATTTGTGGATCCGGTCTTCATTTCGTTTGTGGCCGTGCGTCTATATGATGGATCATTTCGATCTACACTCTATTCATTGGCGATGGTTGTTATTTTGGTGCGTTAGTCCTGTGAGGCTTTAGCAGGACTTCTCGATTGTCTACTACAACAAGATTCGCTCCACTTCGATGAGGATGGGGTGATGACGTGAGCGTGGCTTCGGCTCGTTCTACTGCCTGTAGTTGTCGATAGGTGGTCTACGGACCTGAATGTGATATTTACTCCTTGTGTTCTTTATACTGTTTTTTTAGCCTGTTTTTTCTAGCACCTTGACAGTTGATGAATAAATTGGAAGTTTTAAAAAAGAGCTGTTCCTTGGAGATAAAATATGGAGAGAGCAGTAGCTAGGAAACACGGGCAATTTCTTTCATTTTTCAGAATGACGAACACAGGCCGCAGTACATGGCTCAGCCCAGCGCCCACAACATAGTCCGGCCGGCCCACACCGGCCCATCACGCACGCAGGCACGCGGTGAATACGAAACCCCTAAGCCCTCGCCGCCTCCTCCGACTCCACTCGACGCGCAGCCGCCGCCTCCGGCCGCCGCCGTTGCCGCCTTCCCGCCGGCCCGCGATGAGGGTGAAGAGGCGGTCGCGGCACCGCAAGGTGGTCAAGTTCTACTCCACCTGCTTCGGCTTCCGCGAGCCCCACAAGGTGCTCGTCGACGGCACCTTCGTGCACCACCTCCTCGTCCACGGCCTGCTCCCCGCCGACGACGCCCTCCGCGAGCTCCTCTCTGCCTCCCGGGCGCCCCCGCTCTTCACCTCCAAGTGCGTCCAGGCCGAGCTCCGCCGCCTCGGCAAGTCCCACTCCGAGGCCTTCGACGCTGCCCAGCTCCTCGCCAACGCCAGGTTATTAATTTTATTTACTGTCTTGAAATTCTAGTATGAAATTGCATTGGTCGTTCATGCAATTTCGAATATGAATCACTTTATTCTGTCATACTGTTAGTCATCTGATAGAATTAGAGCTAATTTGGCCCTGGGCTGTCTGAAAACCCAGATTCAATTTGAATTGTTGGTTAACTGGAACGTCCTTCTTTGTGCTTGTCCTGTAAATTGGCACTGTTTTGATTGCTTCCAGTATTCCCAACTGCAAATAATGTATTGGAATCAGATCACATTGGTTAGCTTGGTTCCATTTTCCAACTACGAAACTTCATCGCCGAACTGAAAAACGGGTACCGGAATTGTATCACATTGGTTTTGTTTTATCAGTTTGACTGTATGAAGTACTGCTAATACGACTAGTCATTCAGGAAGGATACTTTTACAGCATTCTCAAACACGGATTGTTGAATGGACTTCTGTTTATGTGTTGAGTGTATTCATACTACTACTACATTCAGTGGAGATAGTTTTGCGGTATTGTGACTAGTGGAGGCGCTGATTGTTTTTTCTCTGGATTTTTTTTTTTTTGTGTCTTCAGTTGCGAGCATGACAAAGTGGTCAGTGCAGTGGATTGTATCCTGTCCCTGGTTGGTGATAAGAATCCGGAGCACTACTTTGTCGCCACCCAGGATTCTGGTCTCCGGGCAAAGCTACGGGAGGTATGAAGATTTACTATGCTTTTGTAGCATTCTACTTTTATCACCTGGATTTTATTTGTGCAAGAATTTGCTCAGGGACATTAATATAACCGACAAGTATCATATCATCTATTTAACAGAAACAAATCTATTTTGCCATCTTATCTTATAAACTTTTTGTGCAACAATGTGTTCATGCATGTTTTACTTTGCTGTAGGTTCCTTGTGTTCCTGTGATATACGGTCTGAAGAACTCCCTGTTTATTGAGCAACCCTCTGTGCAGCAGCGTAAGTTTGCTCAGTTGGATGAGGAGAAGCGTATACATATGGAAAAATCAGAATTTAAGAAGCTACTAAAAGCGTCATCAGAAGGAAAGACGTCTATCGATGGAAACGCCCCTCGAGTTGTTGCAGAGAAGAGCAAGTTTAAAAGGAACAGAGCAAAGGTTATATTTACATTTACTGTTTCTCAGGATAATCCATTGTTAGGATCTAGTGGGTGTAATCAACATTTTGAGATCACAACTGCATCTCTGCCTTCTTTTACGAAATGTTAATGTGTGTCCTTTTGCAGGGTCCAAACCCACTCTCCTGCAAGAAAAAGAAACCAAAGCCCCAACCATCAGCTGCTCAAAGTCAGGTAATTGTCACTACACAGCATTATTAGTTGACATCTGTGAGGTGTATGCAATACTTGGAACATGCTCGCGTAAGTATCACAATTCTTACTGTAAAACCAGCCTGGAGATGCCTGACTTACTAACTAAGAGTAAGACGGATAAAAAATAATGTGACAACTAAATCTTGTATAGGCTCTTAGACAGTGAAGCCCACTACAAATTTTCTAACTGCTGTAGCTCCTGATTTGATTTGTATTTGGATGTTAATGACTCGTGCATAGAAATCTCGCGACAACAAGCACTAGTGAGAACTTATTTTCTTCAGGGTCCAAAGGCTGATGGTGAGGCGAAGCGAAAGAGGGTTAGGAAGCGGAAGAGAAGCAGCAAAGACAGCAGTCAAGCAGAGACAGTGAGCTGATGGACCTACAAAGATTATGTGCTGGTGTTGTTTCTTCAAATGCTACACAATCGTTATATTATTTGATAAATCATGCACCATCAGTAGAGGATTTTAGACTTAAAAAATCTTAAACCTGGTCCTGGTTAATACTCAAAGATTTGTCCTTTGTGACCTGATGATGCCATCTAAACCGCCCTCTTGGATTTCAGCAACCACCAGCACGTCGACATGGATTCCAACAATTGCCGCCGAATCGATGCTGCCTGACTAGGTTGGGCAGTGATGTCTGTTGATTCTTCAATGGGTTTGGTGATAAAAATGACCCCCACAATTTTCATAGGAAAGAATATGACACCATTGTACAGATGTTGCCAGCTGTCATGATCAATAAGTCATTTCTTTTCAAACAATATGTAGAAATATATATATTAAAAATATTGGTAAAAGCAATATAAATTTGAAATACCGTTAAAACTGAAAATGACATAGCTCCTTCAAGTATCTTAATTGCTTACATTGGTACATGCACATTAACTCTTCAACAAAGAAAGATCAAAGCACAGCAGCACACAATACACGATTCGTTATAGTTCAACAAACAGACTTCTGATACACTTTTGATGATAGCAGATCCGAAACCTCCAATTGGCATATAGTAGTTCTTCAACAAACAGACTTCTGATACACTTCTGATGATAGCAGATCCGAAACCTCCAATGGGCACCCACTTAAAGATGGCAATATACGTTTATTGACTTTGGCCTCTTCAAGCTAGTGGTGTTGGTGTTTGTGCGGCTGGTTCCACTTTGTGACCAATGTGACTTGACAGACTCAAACAAAAGATGATTACTACAGGCAAAAGTTGAAGCAGAAAAGAGCCCACAAATATGAATGTTGTCAATGGGAGAGTGAAGACTATCCTGCAACATATCCCCTTTCTCCTCAAGAATGGTGACGCAAGAGCACAATTCTTGATTATCAGGTCCAAATTCTGATATAGCAATACGAGAAAGCTAATGACACATACTGCAATGGCAATCTTATGGGCAACTGGAGCTAACATCGTATAGCTACCAAGTGCAAAGGCAGTTGTCAAGTTTGTAACCGAAATCGTGATGAGAAAATAGGCCACTTGTATGTGCATTGTCCGGTTTGGAAGTGTTACCATGGGAGATCCAGAAAACATGAGAGAAATAGTAGCCATTGCAGAGAAAGCGAAGGCAAGTGCATTGGCTAGGGTGAACGCATCAAAAGTATAGTTTCCAGCAAGCGTTGGTGTGCCCCCATTAGTGTGGTCATCAGCCCTGTAACCTCCAGGGATGGCGAAAGCTGCAGCAAAAGTCACAGTTGCAATTAAGACAGAGCCAATACACAGACTGCCTGTCGATTCTTTCACTTTATCCATTTCATCTTTTCTCGCTTGGACAATATCATTTTCTTCAAAGTAATCCAGGCGACAAATGCCCCGTTTAGCACCAGCGAATTGGAGCGCTTGACGTATTTTTTCTTCAGAGTTCTGCAAAATCAAAATAATTAAATTTTGAACCATGCAACTTAATTGTTCTCATTCACCTCCAAGTCCGCGCTGGAAAATAAAATGATTGTGCATGTATATTACCTGGTTATAAAACAATCCTTTGGGAATATTGCGATGTGCTATATCAAGCGGGGTCTCCCCTTTATCATTTGGTAAATTTAAGTGCACTTTTTTATTCCCAAATATAGCACAGAATATCATCAGTGTTCCTTTTTGGACGGCTAAATGCAGCACAGTGTTTCCACCATTATCTTGCATATTCAAAATCCATGATAATGACTGGTTTCTGCAAGCAGACCAGACCGGCCATATTTTCATTTTGTCAACTGCAACATGAAGAAATGTCCTTCCCCTAGCATCACGTAGACCAGCGCAACTGGGCGACTTCTGAAGAAAGACATTGATGGTAAGTCTTGAGCCAACGGATGCAGCCACGTGTATTGGGAATGATCCATCATTGTCCATTTGATACAATGCATCTGGATTGGCTTCCAGTAGAAGTAAACGTAGGTGTCGTCGGCCTTTTTGAAGTGGCATAGATGCAACTAAGTGAAGAGGTGTACTTCCCTTATCATCTTGTTGCGTTGTAAGGTCGTTGTTCCATCCTAACACCATCTCTGTAAGACCTACAAGTGGCTTCTATCAGTTAAACTAATCAATATGAGAGAGAGAGAAACAAATACAACTAAAAGTACCGCCTCTAAACTCTATGACTGCCCGGTTTTGCGTCATGTGAGTGCTCTGCCTACACTATATTATTTTCAAGAAAGAAAGAAAAATGCTTGAAAATTTTACAGTTATACTTTGTCACTTCTGCAATACGAGGGCACATTAATTTAGCCTGTAAGTTAGGTTATATACTTTTTATATAGCTAGGCATTCCAATTGATTCACAGAGGAATATAAATAGAATTTGAAAGTGGTCGCTCGCGCAGGGCGACTCCTTCCGCGCCGGCCGCGGCCACCCCAGCCTCCTCCTTTCCTCGCCGTCGTCGGCGTTAGCCACCGGGGCAAAGTCCTCGTCTGGTGTCGGCGGCGGCGGGGCAGCGCCCGCGTTCATAGTTTTCTTCAAAACCCCCAGCACCTTTGTCAGATCTGTCCGTGGCGGCTGCTCCCATGTCGCTGCACCTGCTCGCGACCTTCATGGCTACTGCTCCTCGGTGGCTCGTCTGCTTCACGTTGACAGCTCGCTGGTGAGGCTCTGCCGGCGCGGCGAGCTGAGATCCACGTGGATTTGGTCTCGTCAACCGGCTGCCTTGGCCTCAAGTTGACCGGTGTGACGGCACCGGGTCATGCCGGTGGTGCCTCGGGCTGGCTCCTTGCTGACCAGTGCTTGCGGCGGCAACCTGGATCTGGTGGGCACGGAGTTGGGCGGCGCGTCGACGCGCGCTGGGACGCGACTAATGGCGGCTTCGTCTCTCATGTCTGCGTACGGTGCTTCGGGTGGTAATGGTGATCCAGATCTTGATCGGCCTAGCGGCGGTGGCGGCAAACTGTGATGGTGCAGTGACCTCTTATGGCTCCATGGCGGCGGTGGACATCGAAAGATCTTCAGGGAGTTAATTTCTTCAGATCCGATGCTTCGCTTCGGCGATGAGATGCAAACTATGGATGACGGCTTGATGCAAAGGAACGGTTGTGCAACAGCACATCGTATGTAGCTGCTGGGATTGTGGAAAAGTGGTGGCGACAACATGCTTGTGGCGTCGATGGCGGTGCTTCTTGAGTACCCGGTATCGAGCTCCGGGGTGAAAGCCCAGATTTGAATTCTGGCAATGGCGATGGTTATACATCGTTACCTTGTTGAAGGCATTGCTCGGATATGCTCGGACAATTCCTTCAGGGTGAAAACCTAGTTTCTGGCCTCGACTGCTGGATCCAGTGACGCCGGCGTTTGAGCGTTGCTCCCTTCCCGAAGGCGTTGCTGCTGAAGAACCTCGTCATTCACATGGTGTCTTGAGATGGTTGGTGCGGATATGGTCTTTCCTGTAGTTTGCCGATCACAGAACTAATCACTTTGGATTTTTTTTCCTCGCCTATGCATAGCTTTTGTCTTATATGACTTTGCTATTTGCAGGCGTGTTTTTTGTGTGGGTTGGTGTTGGCTGTATGCATCCTAGCTATGCAGAGGCCGGGTGTGTGCTCATCGTGTTTGTATTCTCTTGATGCTTCATTTTGAGCTAATAAAATCCACCTTTTTCGAAAAAAAATAGAATTTGAAAGTGTCAAGAGAGAAGAAGCACTGCTGAACATGCCAATTGGCCTTATATGGTTTGGAACAAGCGTCATAGTCATGGACTCATGGTACGCATGGAAAGAAGACACATCTCACTTTTTGTATTAAGACATGCATGGTAACAATGCTATGTACTTGCCCATGTTAACAAAATCATCGATTTACCATCCATGTTAGCTTAAAAGCTGAACAAGATTTCGTAGTAAAAGGTTTTTGTGACTTGCATTTCTTCATAGTTAGAAGGCAGCTGTCAGCATGTACCTACAGGAACTTAATCTATCACAATACAATACACTCGTGAGCTCCGGTCAGTTATATAGGACTAACACGAACAGTGCAACCCAAATTGTCATTCCAAAGGTTGTGACAGAAAATATATGGGTCCTCTCGGAGGTCAGGCGAATTGTAGTAAAAAAAAAAAGTCTAGCCACCATCGTTACTTGATCCCACACCCCCCCCCCCCCCCACCCCCCGGTCTTGAACCACTAGCCACCCGTCCTACTACCCAGCCTACCGAATGTGTCGCCTGCCTGGCCGACGCTACGTACTCCGCCCTCACCTAACAGCTACCACAACCACTCATGCGGTCGCCATGGCCATCCCTATAAGTCCCGTCTCACCCGGTCCACCCCGCACTGTATTATCTGTTTCCTTCTTCTTTTTTGTAAAGTGAGTTCATCCTGATTTCATTAATGAAAATGAAGCTACATAGGTTATGGTAAAAAGACAGGGTCGAAGGAGATAACTATTCTTAAACAAGTCCCACTGATAAAGTACCTGAACACAATAAACACTAACGATCCTAATCCAAATGTATGCTAAACAATAGTGCTGCCTCCGTACCAATATATAAGAGCATTCTTGACACTAGGAGGGAGTAGTATATATCTCACGAAAATGTATAGATAGAAAAACAGTATGTTAAACCAGAATTAAACATTGAAAAGTGAGCATGAGTACCTTTGCCTCGGAGAACAGCAGCATGCAATGCATTTTGTCCATTTGGTCCGGAGTATGACAGATTCCTGTCATTACTCCCGCTTTTGACACCGCTTAACTCGTAGAGTGTTTCCGCGATGATGATATTTTCCAGCAAGATGGCTAGGTACAACGGAGAAGTACCAGTTTTCGGAAGACCTGCCAAATCTGGATCCTCCTTCATGAGCAATTGGACTATATCATTGTTCCCACTGCGGATAGCCTCATGCAAGACTGTCCATTTACTCTTGTTTTCCATTTCTAGCAGTGCCTTCACTCTGCTAGTATCTTGATCCTTGCCTCTAGCCAGATCAATGAGAAAAGACACCATTTCAGATTTCGCCACCCGTGCAGCACAGTGCAAGGGCGTGTCATCATTGTTGTTTTGCGCGAAGAGGTGACTTACTGCCTTCCTGCGGATGGGGCCATCTTCCTCCAACTTCTTACCATCACTGTTGGTGGCCATCACATGGAGAAAAGTGTCACCCTCCATGGTGACCCCGTCCAAGAAAGACTCCCTGAGAAGCGCTTCTTCGTCACCAAAAGCAGGCTGCATAGCCGAGCTTCCGATGGCCCCGTCGTCACTGGAGGTTTGACGGTCTTCTCTGTTGAGAAATGATTGCAGTTTCTTCCACGAGCCAGAGCAGGCCACTGCTAGTAGCCTGGAATCCATGACCGGTGAGCGAGGCTTGGGCGACGTGGGAGTCTGGTTGCTTGAGGCCATCACCACTACCATGGTCGAAGGATCCTCCTTGCTCAACACATCCTTCAACTGCTGGCAATGGTCATGGCCTATGGCCACAATCATCTTGGCTTCTGTGGTCACCAATGGAGGAGCAGCATTCCTCACAACAGGTGAGTTACGATCTTCCTCCCTCGTGCTCGATGGCATCGCCAACACCATAGAGGTGCAAATTAATTTGGTCGGGGAGATGGGATTCAGAGTCGATGGATTTGTTAGGGGCAAGAATGGTCCGTGGCTAACCTTGACAAAATAGCACAATGGGTGTTCATCCCGCGATCAAAGAAGAGGATAAATAGGGATTACAATCAGAATTTTGATTGGAGGCAGGATTGAAAAATGTCAACAGGATAATAAGTTAAACCGAAGGACACCGGACACGACACAACGCTAACGCAAGAGTTGTCACGATGCCTAAATAATACTGTAGATAAAGAAGAAGAACGGCCGGCTGCTGGCTCGCTCACGGCTGCTTCAGAAGCCACTCACCCACTCTCTTCCGAGGAAAAAAAAATAGCATACTCAAGGACTTGACCATTTACCTACCGACCTGAGGCCAAAATTGGTTTCAGGATGATGTTGTCATAGTATGGACGTACCCAGAATCTATTATTGATGAACCGCGAAGGTTGCGTCAGCACTTTCCTTAAAAATTGCAAATGGCGCCGGCCTACTGACTAATCTCTCACTCTCTTCCAAACATAAACCTGGATTTGGCCTGTTGTGTTGGATGGAATAGTAAGCAATTTGTGAACTAATCTAATCCAAAATTAAACGGTAACTAATGTGTTAGTAATGTTGATCCTGCATGGTCAATCACTAGAGGATTGTAGCAGGAGTTCTTTTGACGAAGTAACACTAGTAATTTGTTTGAGGCTGTTTGGACTGTAAAATTTGTCCTGGCTAGTAATTTATTGAGTTCTTTTATGCTACATCTAAATAATAGGAGCTGTTCATTTCCAGTCTTTCGAACGGGCCCATCCAATGGCTTTCGAACGGGTCCTACAAATAATAAACGGGTCCTACAAATAATAAAACAAGAAATGACAGAACTACCCGCCTATTCAACGGCTGAGATGATTCAATACTACACGGGCTCAGGAGTAGTATAATGTATCGTAAAAAGTCTCTTATACGAAATTGCATAGGAGCACTCGGCGACGGGAATCCTTTCCGTTCAGTTGCATCGGGATCCTCACCCACTTTAATAGGTGTCTTTTATTCATAGCTTTATCATCTCGTATTCTCTTCGCACTGCGCAGTATATCAGAACTACAGTCCACGTGGTTCTGCCCTCAAAAGCAAATGTTCTGTCCAAATGTAGTTGAGTCAGACTCACCTAACAACTCCCAACAACCTACTCGCTTGAATGCCTCATACTCTCAAACTGCTCGTGTGTGATGCTCATCCCTAATATGCCCATGTTACCGGAACTAGTCCTAAAATGATCATGGGCGTGCCGATCTCTAACGAATCTTGATGTTTTTATGTTTAGCTTATATGTGTTTAATCATCTGTCCACATGTCCCTGACAAGCCATTCCAACTACTATGTAATCTTATTTTCTTATCAGCACCGGATGTGGTTGCTGCTTGGCTGCTTGCTAGTGAACTTGTATCGCCTACCATTATTGTTAATCTTAATCATGTTTAATTACCGACTACCATTATCAGCACCGGATGTGGTTGCTGCTTGCCCGTGTCATTTTATTCCTTTTCATGTGACAGTGTCCGTCGGACCTCCGTATTTGTTTTCTAGGAAGTGAATCTTGACGTCCGCAAAATTTTCACTGCCCACACATCTCATTTCCAACGGTAACAAACAATATCACACCCCAAAAATCACCGACAAAACAGTGATTTTTTACACCATGCAATTAAGTCGAAGGGCACAAGTCGTCCACCCAATCAATGTTTTCGGACCTTCTCGTTTCAAAAAAATAAATATATTTTCGGACCTTGTAGTGCAATTTACTGTCTGGTCTCAGCACCACACAATTTACTATATGTGCACCTGTACACAATCCAACCGCACACGCTTTCCATCGTGCATTATAAACACCCAAACACCGAGGTTTACCTTCCGTTGATACGTCAGTCCTGATCCATCAGCGGATCTGGTGAAGTAATCATCACAGTTCACTATCAAAAAACAGCTTCAGATTGGAGCTTATCAGGAACTGTTTACGAACTGTCCAGCCTAACTCTCCTCTTCGATCGATATGCACTACCAGAAACACAACTATGCCTGTGAGCCGACATGTTTTCCTGTCGGTCCCGCAGTGGCTCTCAGGAAATAGCATATTACTGTAGGCTGGGGCCAGGCCGACAGGAATATTGCTCTATATTCCTGTAGGTTGCTTATAAACTCACAGGAAAAGCATATCCTGTGCGTTCCGGCCCACAGGAATCACAATTTCACCCTTCGCGCCCGCGGGCTATCACTTCGCGCCACCCGATTTTCATTCCGCGCGAACTTTTGGTGGAGGCCCGCTTCTTTTTTCTATTTTCCTGTGCGTTTGGGCTCACAGGATTAAGGCCCAGTACAAAAGCATAGAACGAACAGAGGAAACCCTCGATCCCCAATTCAGTGCCCACTGCTCACTAGTTCATCGCCGCCGCCGCTGTACTCGCAGCCCCCTGTCGCCGCCACACCATCCTCCGATCCACCGCCGCGTCCGCCGCCTCACCATCCTCCGGTCCACCGCCGCGTCTGCCGCCTCACCATCCTCCGGTCCATCGCCGCGTCTGCCGCCCTCCGGTCCACCGCCGCGGCCGCCTCCCCTCACCGCCAAAGGCCGCCCTTCGCAGCTTCGCGCCCGCATCTGCCTCACCACCTGCGCAGCGCCAGTCTCCGCCTCGCCACCCGCACGAGCACCAACATCCGCCTCCCCACCGAGCTCCCGTACCTGGCTGTACGCATCTTCACCTCCGGTTGCCCGTTCTCCTCTAATCGCTGCCTTACAAGCCCCGTCATATCTCTGGTAATGTAGCAGCTTCTTTCCTAGATGTACGATTTGCTTGATGTATTCTTGTGTAGTGTTCAATCTTAGTTGCAGTAATGTAGCCATGTCTGATAAATGCTGAGTATACGGCTGATTTAGACAAGTTCAAACACCATTTTTTCTGGCTTCCAATGCAGAACTAGCTGTAGATGAACATGTACTGTTCATTTGGTGGGCACGTGATGGTTCTTCTTAGATGTATGTTTGTTGTAGCTTCTGTAGCATCCATCTACTTGCTATTTAATTTTTCTAGGTTGTAGTTTCTGTAACATCTACCTGCTATCTATTTTTATTTTTCTAAAGTGAAATTTACACATATAAATCCTAGAATATTATTATCTTTTCATTTTACAGAAACATCAGCAAACAGCTAGGGGAGTTTGTCAGCCACTCTTTTCGACGCCATAATTTTCGCAGCTTGTACAACTATAGTGGTAAGTTATAGCTTTGAGCTCTTTAATTTATGTCTGAAACAATTGTCTTTGTGTGAATCATCATGTGTGTTTCTGCCCTTTTGTATGTTATTATTTTTCTGAAATAGCCCCATTTCTGTGAATTTTATTTCAGTATGAATTCTTGGTTAAATAATGGAGAACCGTGATTGGATGTATAGTGGCTGGGTGTTTGGTCAAGTCCCTCCAAATGATTTCTAATGTTGTGCTGGCTTAGTTTTAGTGTTCTATGTTAGTTTGTGTTATTTTGTTTGCTAAAAGAAATCGAACCTTGTATTTTTGTCAACTGAAACGTGATATTATTTGTATTAAATGTTTCTGAAAGTTTCTTTCTTTCTTGCAAATATGTGTTATTTGACATGTAGCGCACATGGTTTCCCTCTCATTCTGTTCAAATTTATATTGTAAATATAGTAGGTTGCCTCTATAATATATTTGTCTAACATCTGAATTTATCTTTATAGGGGATGACTGGACTTCGTCATGTCCGTGCCAGGAGAGGATCTGGCAACAATAACTCACAAAGGACAATTTCCGGCAGCAATAACTCTACCAACCTTTTGTCCCAAAAGAGTGGTATGAACTCATCTCACCCTTCATCTGAGAAGCGTAGAGGAAGGCACATGAGAGCTACCGTTGAATTAAGAGTGCCTCCACGTGGTCGCAAAGTGGGCCTTCAACCAAACGGTGAAAGGTATCGAAAATGATGTGTTTGTTCTATCTTAAACGTATTGCTACACAGTCGTTTCCTGTTTTTCTAAAACTTGTCAATTAATATAGTTTTAAAAAAACTTGTCAACTAATAACATTTTCTGCATGTAGGCAATTTAAGTATGTACCCTATCATCCCAAGAACTACAAGTACACTACACAAATTGGAGTTCTTCTCAAACGTGAATACCCAGGAAAAATAGAGGAAAAAAATGATGATGGTGTCATCACTAATACACGCCCGGCTTTGGAGTGGTACGATTACTATCATGATTCGACTCTGTTTTCTACACACTTAGTTTTTCTATTACATGATGCCATGACTTTGTTTGAATTTGTGCGTTCTTGTAGGAAGAGACACTTGGACCTGAGAAGGCGACGACGCTGAATACATATACTGCAATGAAATGTGGAATGAAGAATGTGAGTAGCAGCGGCAACAATGGCGCAATCATTAGCAATGGTGCAATCATGAGCCAGAAAGCACAAAAACGCTTTGTATGTCATTGTTTCTACTGCCATATTGCTTATAGATTTTGAAGATGTTAATTTACTAGCATGTTGTGAACAAACTATAATTTGTCATTGTCAGGATGACTATACTACATTGGCTAAAGAGAAGTATCCAGATAGTTGGGAGGGAAGAGAGCTGGACGGTGAGCTGCTATATGAAGCATCAGGTGGCATTCCTCATGGTCGTGTGTCAATAGGCGATGGGGCTATTAAGAAAGCAGATATTAAATCAGCAGCTAGAAAAAGGAATGCCAGTGCACCAATTTCGCTCACACTTCGAGAGAAGGAACAACTCAGGCGTGTTAATGAAGAAAATGCAGAACTTAGGCGTGCTAAGGAGATGCTACAGCAGAAAGTAGATATGCATGGGCAGCTCATAACTGTATGTACAAATTCATGCCCACATTCTAAAGCAATGTGTCTTAACTTCTCAAGTATCACGTATCAACTCTATTTACATTTCTTCTTCTTTTGCAGGCACTTTTCAAGGAGATAGAGAAAGAGTTGCCGGTGCATATACTACATATACTAAGCCATGGAGCTGTTTCGCAACCAGAAGTAAGTGTAATCTGTGATGTCCACTACTCAACTTGGATTTGTGCATTCCTTCTGACCTGTCCATGCAATATCAACACTGTTGGTTATGATAAAAAAAATCATGTTTTATTAAGTTATTTGGCTGTTTGCATCTATGAGCTTGTCTATTCTCATAAGATTCTTTAGCTGTTGTGCCCAATTTCCATAGAAATAATGCTTGTCATGCTTAAGGTCCATCTGATTGGAACTTGAAAGTAGCCTAGACCTGTAAATGAAAACAAAATCAATTCTTATTTCTAAGCATTAATCCATAAATGGAAATTATTTGGTTGTGTTGTCTCCACTTGTCATCCAACAAAGTATTGAGTTTTTATTGTTCTAAATCATATTAAATAAAAATTTGGTTACTTGGGTTTGATTCAGGGGTCAAATAACTCATCTCAAGCTGGCTCGCAAGCGGTTGATGGCAACAATGATGTCATGGAGTCAAGCGAGGAGAATGACACCACTGGGAATGTCGGCGATCAGACCGTTGACGCAACCAATCATGGCGGAAACTGACTGCTCAAACAACATGATAGCATCAGACGAGGTGGTCTTCATATGCTTTTTTGTGGACTTCTGTATCTGATATGGCTTAGGAATGAGAACTCATAACTGGTGGTAGTTGCAAGCCTGTTGTGTATTTTGCTAGTATTGTTGTAGTTGGCAGGTCCTTTTGTGGTTGGTACTGTTGTAGCCTTGTAGTGTACTTTGTTGATGATATATATGTATGAAACTGATGATGATATATGAAGTCTGATGTTGTCACATAAATCTATTCTCATATGGTTTCTGGGAAATAATGCAACATTTGTAGAATCTAGGTTAGCACGTTGCTTTTCTGCCAGGAATACGAAATAAGAAAACAACAACATGATGCAACAGTGACGGCCGATGGCCCACAGGAATGCATGTATGTTGCAGCTACCTAGTACAAATTCCTGTCGGCTGAACCGACAGGTATAAGCAATTCCTGACGGTCAGTCCTGACAGGTGGACGACAGGAATATGTATTTTCCGGGAAGGATAAATCTGACGGAACATTTCTTTCCTGTGGGCCAACCGTCAGGGATAACCGACAGCAATAATATTCCTGTGGGCCGCCCGTCAGGCATATTGGTTCATTCCTTGCAGGCTATGGCTGTCGGTTACTCCTGTCGGTTGGCCGACAGGAATTAGTTTCCTGACGGCCATATTTCTTTTCCTGACGGCTATTGGCCCACAGGCTTAGTCGCGTTTCTGGTAGTGATGGGACGTTGGGGAGAAGAATTATGTGCTGTTCGAGAGGTTCCTTGCTTCTTTCGCATCTAGCAATGGAGTGTGTCCTACTTGGAGTAAATCATAAAGGGAGGAGTCAGGGCAGAGTTAATTCGGCACACTCCAGGAGGTGCAGATCTATTAAATGACGCACCACATGTACTATTCCCTTCTACGCGTGGGTGTTGTATTCACACACAACAAATCATTTCGTCAAAACTGGCACGGATCCCCAGCAAGCAGTGGGGCGGACGTGATTTCAGAGTGCTGCGTCGCCGAGTGCTCCTAGTTCGCTTCCCTTATTATATGAGTTCCGTCATATAAATTGCCCTTATATAATGAAGAAATCAACCATCTGATTCCTACACACTGGCAGATCGGTTTCAACTTTCAGGTCTCTACTTTCACCTTGGCATGACAGAGTGCAATGCCATTGTACAGGTGCGCCGAGCCTGCATGACCAAAATGTCATTTCTTCACCAATAGAAGGATATCAATTCATAATATCATTAGAAAGATCAATTCATAACAGAAAACAACATAACTCCTCCTGTTGGCTTAGTCGAGTCATAGATATCATTGGACAATACAAAGTGCAATTGTAGGCAAATACAGTAAGCATTAACTCTTGAACAAATAAAGCAGGCCCGTTGACGAGGGTGTGCGAACTGTTCGATTGCACAGGGCCCCCAAAATCGGGGGGCCCCCGATCGGAGAGAAAATCAAGAAAACCGCCCGGTTCATCGGCTGCTGGATGCGTTGCCGCTGCGTGGTTCACACACGATCGGGAGAAAACTTCTGTTTTTAGACAACGATCTGGAAAAGACTACTATCGTGGCCGGTGGTTCCGATAAAAATGCAGTAGGGCGCAATTAGCCCAGTACCGGTGCCCCACTTTATTTGGGCCTGTTTGTAGAGAATCACACTACAAAGACAAGAACACAGGCCTGCGCGTCTTGGGAGGTCCTATTGGACGCATTCTGCGTCAACTAGCGCTGGCTTCGCACAAAGCTGCTGACTGGCGGGCATTTCTGGGACGCGACTGTTTCTTCACCTGTTTCCGCGCGCGCGTTCCATCTGTTTGAACTGTTTGCACTGTTCCCTGTTGTTTCTTGCTGGTCCCTGCTGTTTCCTGGGACTGTTTCTTCAGCTGTTTCCACTGTTTTTTGAATTGTTTGTTACAAAAGTGCTGCTTCTAAAACTGGTACATTGTGATGGTTCTAAAACAGTGGTAAAAAATAAAACAGCTTATTTTACAAATTAAATCTGCTGGATGAATCTTCTTTACAACTTCTTCTGAAATTGCTCTAACCTTAGAGCTTGTTTACAAGACTGTTTTCTGCTGTTTTCGGACCTTGCTTACAGCCGAAAGTATTGCAAGAAACTATCACTCGGGCAGCAAGAGAACAAAATAAAACTGTATCATTAAGGAAACATTCTCCTTCTGGAGGTATTCCTTTCAGTTGAATGTTGCAGTCCAGTTACCCTTGAAGATGACAGTATTAATAGCAATGAGATCCTTCAGAAGAGCAAGAGAAAATGTGCTAATTAAAAATACACATTCCTTTCGAAGAAAATTAAAAGTTGAAATTTTTTGAGGACATAACAAATATTGTACTCCCTCCGTTCCATAATGTAGTGCATATAGATTTTTTTAAAAGTCAGACTTTACAAACTTTGACAAACTTTATAGAAAAAACTATTTATATCTATAATACCAAATATATACAATATGAAAGTATGTCTTGTGATGTATCTAAGGATATACATTTGGTATTCTAGATGTATATGTTTTAATCTATAAACTTGGTCAAAGTCTATAAAGTTTGACTTTCAAAAAAATCTATACGCACTACATTGTGGAACGGAGGGAGTAATAAACATTCCTTTGTAGGAGATATGCCCTAGAGGCAATAATAAATGTTATTGATTATTTCCCTGTTCATAATTAGGTTTATGTTCCATGCTATAACTGCTATGGTTCTCGAGTCTACAATAACCACGAGTTTCGGAGGAAGACTCATATGCACGTGTGGGATAATAAACGGTAAAATGTATTCCTAGTCTGGCCTCTAAGACTGGCTCAAGTATTGCATGATGATCCTGTTTTCCTGATCATGGGCATGGCTATGCCGGCAATTTTGAGGGCACAATGTTAGAAGAACATTTGTGTTGAATCGACCCGAATTGATGTTATGCTATGAGATTCATTCGTCATAAGTTAATGGTTAATAACACAGAGATGGTTAACGTTTGCATGATTCCTTAGACCATGAGAGTATCGAGTTTCTTCATGCTTGCTTCATGAACTTTGGGGTTTGTTAAACGTCATCCGTAAATGGGTGGCTATTACGGCGGCTTACGGGTTCATGGAAAAGTATGTCAAGTAACTTGATAGCTCAAGATTGGGATTTGCTCCTCCGACGATGGAGAGATATCTCTGGGCCCTCTCGGTGTTACGGTATCCATCATCGTCTGGCCAGACACAGGGTGATTTGATCACAGGGATGCCGGAACACGGGAACGAGAAAAGAGAACAATACCGACAACGAGGTAACTGGCATAGTGGACAAGTTGTTGATCCACGGGGATGCCAACGTGTCTCACCTCGGGTATTTGTAACATATCGCGAAGCAACAGGAATAGCACACGGCAACTGGAGGTTCGCTCGAATATTCATTCGTGTGGGTATAGGGGTCAATATGGGTGTCCACGGCTCCGATGTTGATCATTGATCGGAAGGGGTTCCGGGTCATGTCTATGCTTCACCGAACCTATAGGGTCACACGCTTAAGGGTCATCTATCTGTTGAATACTAGACAGGGAGTCTGAGAGAAAAACACCGAAAAAGTTTCGGACACCGGAAAAGTTTCGGTCAACGGAAAAGTTCCGAAGAGAGAGGTCACCGGATGAGTTTCGGTGAAACTGAAAAGTTGTTTCAGAGGATACCATAAAGTCAAATTGGTTTTGGCACATGCCTGATAATTCTTGGAGGGTGCCAAAATCATTCTGGAAACTTTCTGGAATTTTCCGGGATGAAAACCGGAAATGTTCCGGAGCTGCCGAAACCGCTTCAGATGCTTTTCGCAGATGAAAATCACTAAACCGGAATTGTTCCAGATCGCGTTGAAAATTATTTTTTGTAGGTACTGGAAATGTTCTAGGACCACATAAATATTTTCAGTTCGACTGGACGCTGAAAAATGTCGTCATGAATAGTGAAAGTGCTTTTTGGGCTACTTTATGGAAAGCCACCTTTTGGGGCTTTGCTCCAAAAGATCTTGGGGATGACATGGATGGATTGGGGCCATTTTTGGGGCCCCACATGGGGGTGTGGCCGACCACATGGTGGACTCCTTCATGGAGTCCCTCTTGTTCCTTGGTTTCACTTTTATGCCCTTGTGGAAGGACTTCATTCATGTGCATTTTGGGTTTTATTGTAAAACCACCCTACCCCTTGGTTTTCCTATAAATAGGAGGTGAGTGGGCTGCCATCTCTCCAATCCATTCTCACATACACATGCCATTGCAATGATCTGGCTTCTTCTCTCCCTCCCAGCGAAATAGTTTCGTAGAGCCGAAAGGTTGTCTGGGTTCCGGCAGGAACTAGTTCTGGACGGCGAAGCCCTGCCGGATAGATGACACCGTATGTGTGCAACTCTGTAGAGAGATCGTAGTTTTGGTCTTAGTTCGAGAGTGCCTCCCGATGGGCTGTCCGTGTGACCGTCTGAGTTTTGGAGGTCCTCCCGAAGGGCTGTCCGAGTGACAGTCCAAGTTTCGGAGGTCCTCCCGAAGGGCTGTCCGCGACACCGTCCGGGGGGCTGTGCGACCGCCTCCCGGAGGGCTGTCCGAGGGGCGGATGAGGGTATACATCCTCGCGGTTGGGAGGTTGTAAATCCTAGCTGCGGGGATCTGCACCGCCGATCGTCATCGACTCTACTTCCGCTGCGCTACGAGTCGGTAACGAAAATGATCAAACCTTGTATGCAGTCTCCATAGTGGTCCTGGGCTGGTGCGTAGGTCGGAAATTTTTTGTTTTCTGCTGCGTTACCCTACATCCTTTGCAACAAAAAAACAGGTGTAAAAACATTTGATCAATGGTATTCTTTTGGGTGAAACCTATTACACTACAACAAGCTTAATGAGGCATACTTCATATGAACAAGCTCTAAAATGTTCATATGAACAAACGGATCACGAACTTACCTAAGCTGACTTCATATGCGGAACGAAAAATGATTGGCATTTAAAGCTTCACTTGAATATGCGGAAACCCTGTTCAAACAGAGAAAAATGGCAAAAAAAACAGTTTTGTGACAAAAAAATAGAATTCAGTTTACAAAGAACAGGCTGTGAGGAAGCAACATCACTCTTCTGTCCTTGTGATACAGTAAATAGATAACTTACATGTCTCTGCAGGAAAGAAGTTACTATGTGTGTTGTTTTCTTGTGGATGCAGAAACAAAGCGAGAACATAACTGCATCCAATAGAAAAGAAGTGAGGAAGAGAAAGAACAAAAATGAGAATAACCTGCTCAAACATACAGCAGGAAAATGTGTTGCAGAATCTGCAAGTGTTGTAAGTTCCTTTCCTTGATTCAGACATCGTTTCAGGCAGGATTTCAGTGAGGATGAAAAAATCATTTAAATTTCTTTCACTTTTGTGTTAGGGCTATGCTTTGATGGAAGAATTTGACCAGTTTGTTGAATACCAAAGTTTGAGGAAAGAAACTGAGGTTGTTTCTTTGACATCTCTGATTGCAAATGCATTTGTTCTTGGTTTCAGTATGCAATTCATTTATTCTTAGAAAGTGTGATATGAATTAACAAAGTTTAACACAACAAAATGGTGGCCAGGAACTGATTGAGAGTCAAGAAGCTGAAATGGGGTTTAATTTGTTTTGTGGTATTGACGAAGAACTAGAAGAAGGTGCACCAAACATCATGAACGCAAATTTGGGAATGTCAAAAAACGATGAACAAACTGTAAGTGCTTACAAAAGTGGGTAGTGTAATTATGATTCTAGCATGTGTTTTTGTTGCTCAAAAAATTTCAGGGAACATTATTTGATAAACATTGTTCCAATAATAATGTTACCCAATATAATGTTCCCTCATTAATATTCCCTTGGAAAATGTTCATTTACTAATATTCACAGGGAAATGCTCATTTAATAATGTTCCCTTAATAAATGTTACCTAAACAATGTTCCCTCAATAATTTTCTTGGAATATACATCATTAAAAAAATGAACATTTTAAAAATTGTTCTTGAATAAACATTCTTACAAAATATTTGCACAAAAAAATGAACTTCATTTAAAAAAATGTTAGTTTTATATTGTTCCGTAAATAATGTTCCCACAATAATGTGCCGTTGGCATCATTTAAAAAAATGTTGAACAATTTTAAAAATAGTGTTCAACTCTGTTGAGGGAACATTATTACATTATTAAGGGAACATCATTAAATGAACTTCTTCAGGGAGGGAATATTATTGAGGGAACATTATTGGGAGAACAAATATATTGAAAAATTAATTTGGGAAACGTTATTAAACGAACATTGTTCAAGGGACATTATTGTGGGAACAAAAATATTGGAACATTTATTTGGGGATCATTATTATAATAATATTAAATACGAACATTATGCGGGGAACATAATTAATGGAACATTATTAAACGAACATTTTTTAGGGAACATTATTCCCTGAATAAATATTATTCAAGGAACATTATTTCATGGAACAATATTTGGGGAACAAAAATAATGGAACATTCATGGCTATAAAAATTGTGAACATTTTCATAATTCTTGAATAATATTAATGAGGGATATTGTGGAACATTATTAAATGAACATTATGTGGGGAACATTATTAAACGGACATTTTTTAGGGAACATTATATTTAGGGAACATTATTCTCTGAATAAATATTATTCAAGGAACATTATAAATGGAACATTATCCAAGGAACATTATTTCATGGAACAATATTTGGGGAAGAAAAATAATCGAACATTCATCACTATAAAATTTTTGAACATTTTTATAACTGTTCTTGAATAATATTAATGAGGGATATTGGGGAACATTATTAAATGAACATTGTTTAGGGAACATTATTTAACAAACTTTTTTTAGGGAACATTATTCTCTGAACTGGAACTGGAACTGGAACTGGTATCATCAGGTGAGGATGAATATTGAGAAGTTGATCGAGCTCATACTTGGAAACAATGACTTTTGCTTGTCACTTAAATCAGACACCGCCTTATGCCAATTAATGGTAGAGAGCCTGTGCTTAATAGTAGCTGCAGCATATTTGTAAAGTCTAGGCATTTTGACAGTTGAAGGAGAGCTGTATAATAATTAAAAAAAATAAGGTGCTGAAAACAAGATTAATTCAAATAGAAAAAACAACAGTAAATAGTAACACTGATAGTAACAAAGATTAAAAAATCAGCACTCGTGCATAACTATTCCAAATATAATGGAAAATACATAAATTAATTGTTATACAACTATCCTTTAACTGCTACACACTCTTTCATATCAACACTCCAAAGTGGGATAACGAATTACAAATCCTTGATTACTGAAAATTTAAATCTCCAAAGCACTAGAGCAACACAATAAAACTGGCTACTATCCAGGACACAACTAAAATATGTGAGCGCAGAAAGAAAATTACAGCGCACACCAGAAACAAATTACATACAAGTGTAACAATAAATACATCAAACAACTATCTGGCATCATGAGAAATATGAAACAGGGCATCACAGAGTTATGAACTAAGCTTCAGATTTGGAAACATCGACACTAACACTATAAAACTACAACTACCATCCTTGGTGGAACTCAATGTGCTTTTTATAATGGCCAGATAGCACACATAGGTGTCGGCGGCGGTCAGACGGGGAAGGTATAACATTGCTCACTTAATCGGCTTTCTTTTTTTATAACATGTTGTCCAAAAACATTTTTCAGATGCACATGATGTATGACAGTTTAACATAATAATGGCATCAATGTGAATTTAAGAAACATTTTAACATAAAAAGAAACATGTGCTGGTAGAAGAAAACATAACAAAGAACTACCATTATGGAACAAGCCACCAATTTATACATGTGTTAGTTAAATGTTGATAGGTGCGTGCTTCTCGACGAAATACATGCTAACAAGTCTCCAGAACTACTACATGATGTGCTACAAATTTCAGAAAACTAACATAACACATACACAACAGTAGATCGCTCCACAATTGCTACCCAAGCCTCCTACAAACCCCCTATAATCATCAACAACAGAGGAAAATTACTGCATCATGCTACACAAACCTAATCATCAACAAAAAAAACGACTAGATCGCTGAACCATTGCTACCCAAGCAGTCCTCCTACAAACCCTAGTAACAGTAGATCGCGGTAGCACACAGAGATGAAGGAACAAACAGGGCCGGCCCTGAGCCATGGCGGCGAGTGTGGCCGCCTAGGGCCCAGCCCCGGCAGGGGCACATACCTTGTGTACGTGTGTGTAAAGAAGACGATGCAGCAGGCTCAGTCCACTAGGAGAGATGCAGCAGATTTGCTAATCGCGCTTCGTTATTTTATACCTTAATAAATGCTAATCGCTTCGTTATCTCCCGGAAAGCACCGCCGTTCGTCATTCTACTTCCAAGCATCTAGTCCTGTTCTTCCCAATTAATTGACCCAAGCCCCAAGAGCTCAAGACCCCAAAGATGAAGATTAAACAATTTTTCTGTGTTCTTCTAACTACTACTACTAAGTGTCCCACAGGGTCTAGGCTTGTGAATACGTATTTTCATCCTAATATACTCATCGGGACCATTATACCTGATCGAACTAGAGCCCTTAAAATGCCAGGGCCGGCCCTGGGAACAGAATGGGGAATTTGGGGGCGTTACCTTGTGGAAGCAGAGCTTGACGAAGGTTGACGGGCACCTAGACACCGACCTTGACGGAACCCTAGAAGAAGCCGAGCTTGACGGAACCCTAGACGACTCCGACGCAGACGCTCGACACTGGCCACCTGCTAATAAACATCCAACGCGACTACATCAACCAGATCTGATGCCATGTCGCCGATAAATAGGGAGGAGAAAAGGAGAGCGCCTGCTTATGAGGCCGGTGGTCTCTTGCCGGAGCAGGACCCCTAGAGGAAGAAGCAGGAGAAACAGCCGTCGCACGACGCCGAAGCCGGAGACGCAGGATCCAAGCACGAGGGAGGAACGGGGACAACGACGAACGGGTCGCAGGAGGGAGGAAGAAGACAATGACAAACGGGTCGCACGAGGAAGGAAATAAAAGGGCTGGCCCAAAACAAGTCGGGGGGTGTGCGGCGCATCGACAAATTGACGCAAAATGCGGCGAATAGGATATCTCCACGAGCTCGAGCGAGAATAGCGGAGAGGCGCCGCCGGCCTGCTTCGGCCACGAGATCTATCGCAATCGCCTTCGTGATTCCACCGTGCAGTTGGCCATCGCCGCCGGCTTTGCTACTGCAGCACCTCTTCCAGTCATCCCCAAATATATCCCAGACCCGTAAGTCATAAGCATTTAAATCGATGGGCAATGAACACCGCATTAGGTTAATTTTTTATGCAATCTTTGTCTCTCTAATTCTTTCGGTATTTTCATGCCAAATCAAACGCAATCCTACTAGCATAGTAGTACTGCTAGTTAGGCATGTACTTGGTTCTAATCAAATTAATAGGATTAATGTGATACACTGCCGTAATCCAGTTTTATTTCTACTACTAATTCTTCATACTTGTGTGCTATCTACCTAGGTATACTAGCATATTTCATTTTAAGAAAACCGATGTATATATTGTTAGATGTGTATAGTCCTCTTTCGGTATATCCCCATTGTATAAGGGGTTTCTTGCACTTTACCACACATGTATATGTATGGCCTTTGGCCCTCAGTGAATGTCAGTTGCTCATTATCCAACATGGTATCAGATGCTAGGTTAGCCTCGCTCCCGCACGATGCAACTCCGTGCGCTCGCTCGTCGCAGTTCGTCCCCGACCGGATCTGACGCTGGTCGTCCTCGTCTCCGCCCGTCGCTGGTCGTCCTCGCCCGGCGCTAACGCCCCCGACGGCCGCCTCCTCCTCGTTTTTCCCCGAAGCCGGCCGCCCCAGCCTCCTCCTCGTCCGGCAGCCGCCGCCTGCCTCGCCCGGCCGCCGTTGCCGCTGCCTGCCTCGACCGGCCGCCGCCACCTGCCCATCCGGCCGCTGCTGCCCCCTCCTCGTCCGGCAAAAGCCGCTGCGGCCTGCTTCGACCGGCTGACGCCGCCCGCCTCGACCGGCCGACGCCGCCCGCCTCGACCGGCTGACGCCACCCGCCTCGACCGGCCGCCGCCGCCCCCAGCAGCTGCGTTGCCTCGCCCGCTCGGCCGCTGTGTGCGGGCTGCCTCCCGCCAAAGCCCGATCCAGATCGGGTTTTACTGTGACGGTTGACCAAAAAAGAGGTGAAAAAAAAACAGAGAGCTCCTCATGTCCTCTTCGGACTATGTTGCTGTTCCTCGGTGCTCGGTGATCTTCGATGGCACCAACTGTGCTGAGTTTGCGGGCTTCATGCGCATCCATATGCGCGACCTTCTTCTGTGGGGCGTTCTTTCTGGCGAGGTCCCCTATCCGCCGTGTCCTGTTGCTCCAGTGGCTCCTACACCACCGGTGCCGCCGGTTCTTGCTGCTGACGCGTCCCAGGCTGATCGGGATGCAGCTAAGGCTCTTGATGATGCTGCGGTTGACACTTATGATCAGCAGGTATCAGCTTACTCAGATGCTCTTTCAGTTTACCGCGATGATCTGTCTGCTTACACCCAGTGGTGCAATGATGATGCTCGGGCTGCTGCTCTTCTCACTGCGAGTGTTCTCCCTCAGTTTGCTTCGGAGTTCATGGGCCTCGGCACAGTTGCAGCAATGTGGTCGTATCTCTTTCAGCGCTATCAGCCCTCTGGTGATGCTCTATATTTGTCTGTGGTGCGTCAGGAGCACGCTCTTCTGCAAGGTGACTCGTGTGTTGACGAGTTCTACACTCAGTGTTCTGCCATCTGGCGTCAGCTTGACTCTCTTCGAACAGTTGTTTGTGGAGCTTGCCGTTGCTGTAAGACTACCCGGTCTGACTTGGAGTTCCAGCGTGTCCATGAGTTCTTATCTCGCCTCCGCTCCGAGTTTGAGCCTCGACGTGCTCACTTACTTGCTCGTGGTCGTGTTCCTATCTCGGAGGTGCTTGCTGAGCTTCGTGCTGAGGAGACCCGCCTTCGTTCTGCTGGGTTGCTTGTGGTTCCTTCTGTGTTGGCTGCCAGGGCTCCTGTGTCGTCTGCTCGTCTCACCGCTCCACTGCTCCTGCCCACACCTTCAGGGGGGTAGGTCGCCCTCCTTATGCTGAGAAGGGTCGGTCACGGCGTGACACCTTCTGTGGCTACTGCTCCCGGCAAGGTCACCCAAAGGCTGATTGTCGCCAGAAGCAGCGAGACCAGAGGTGCTCCTCTTCCAGTGGGACTCATGCGTCTCCCTCGACCCCGTCACTCACTGATCAGGACATTGTGAGGCTCAAGCGCCTCCTGGCTTCCTCTGGCTCTTCATCGACTGGTTCTGCTGCTGCTGTGACTGCTGCCACCCCTCCATCACTACCGGCACCTACATCGTCAGGTACATCTTCGTGGGTTCTGGATTCTGGAGCTTCTTTTCATATGTCTTCTGATTCTTCCGCATTGTCTTCTCTTCGACCTCTTGATTCTCCTATTAATGTTCTCACCGCCGATGGTAAATCCCTTCCTGTTGCTAGTCGTGGCACTCTTTCTACTTCATCTTTTTCAGTTCCTAGTGTTTCTCATGTTCCACGTCTTACCATGAATCTCTTTTCCGCTGCCCAACTTACTAATTCTGGTTGTCGTGTAATTCTTGATCCCGACTCCTGTTCTGTTTAGGATCACCACACCAAGGCCCTGGTTGGTTCTGGCCCTCGGCGCCGTGACTCAGAGGGCCCTTTGGGAAGTTGACTGGCTTCATGTTCCTTCCGCTGCCATCACCTCTGCCAGTTCCCAAGCTCTCGCTGCCTCCTCTTCTGCATCCTTCCAGCAGTGGCATCATCGGCTTGGTCACATTTGTGGCTCCCGCTTATCGTCGTTGGTGCGTCAGGGAGTCTTAGGGTTTGTCTCTGGAGATCTTTCTTTACACTATGATGGTTGTAGACTTGGAAAACAGACCCAGTTACCTTATCCTCATAGTGAGTCGGTGTCTCAGCGTCCGTTTGACTTAGTTCACTCTGATGTATGGGGTCGTGCTCCTTTTGATTCGAAAGGTGGTCATCGCTACTATGTTTTGTTTATTGATGATTTCTCCCGCTACACTTGGCTCTACTTTATGAAATCTCGCAGTGAGGTTCTCTTCATATACAAGCGGTTTGCTGCCATGGTTCACACCCAGTTTTCCATGCCTATTCGTACTTTTCGTGCTGACTCTGCTGGAGAGTTTATCTCCCAGATGTTGCGTGGTTTTCTTGTGGAATAGGGTACTCTTGCCCAGTTCTCCTGTCCTGGTGCCCATGCTCAGAATGGCATTGCAGAACGTAGGCATCGTAATCTGCTTGAGACGGCTCATGCGTTGATGATCGGTGCTTCCCTCCCGCCTCACTTTTGGGCCGAGGTTGTTTATGCATCCACCTATCTTATCAACATTCAACCATCGACTGCCTTGCAGGGTGGTATTCCTATGGAGTGTCTCACTGGTCGTTCTCCTGACTACTCCACTCTTCGAATGTTTGGGTGTGTGTGCTATGTTCTTCTTGCTCCACGAGAACGCACCAAACTGACTACTCAATAAGTTGAGTGTGTTTTTCTTGGCTACAGTGACGAGCACAAGGGCTATCGATGTTGGGATCCTGTTGGTCGTCGGCTGCGCATTTCGCGTGATGTGACTTTTGATGAGTCCCGTTCTTACTACCCGCATCCTTCCTCCTCGAGTTTCTCTGTGGATGATATTTCTTTTCTTCTTCTTCCCGATACACCTTCCCATGTGCCTCATGTTTCCTCCCTTCCTCCAGCACATCTCACTCTTCTTCCTCCACCACCGTCACCACATCCACCACCTTCACCTCCATCCACCTCTCCCCCATCCTCTCCAGTCCGTCATCCTCTCTCTCCTTTTCCTCTTCACTACACTCGCCATCCTCGTTTTGAGGACGATTCTACTGACGCTCCCTCTACTTCCGGAGCCACTCCTTCCACGCCTCCCCCGGTTCATAACCTCCGTGCTCGGCCTCGCCCCGCATGTAGGACCGAAAGTATGTCTAGAGGGGGGGTGATTAGACTACTTGACCAAATAAAAGTTTTGCCTATACCAAGTTTTAGGGTTGGCAGTTTTTAGCATTTCATGGCAAGTCAAGTACACCCTACACATGCAAGTCTAAGAGTATATAGCAGCGGAAAATAACAACAAGCATGTATAGAAGGGATAGGGTAGGAGGATCAAACGCAGTTGTAGACGCATGGATTTTTCCCGTGGTTCCGATAGGTGGCGCTATCGTACATCCACGTTTATGGAGTCTTCAACCCACGGAGGGTAACGGTCGCGAGAGTCCACGGAGGGCTCCACCCATAAGGGTCCACGAAGTAGCAACCTTGACTATTCCATAACGGCTTCCGTCCACGAAGGACTAGCCTCACTATGGGTAGATCTTCACGAAGTAGGCGATCTCCTTGCCCGTACAAACTTCTTGGTTCACTCCACAACACGCAGTAGGAGGCTCCCAAGCGACACCTAACCAATCTAGGAGGCACCACCCTCCAAAAGGTAATAGGCTCGGTAATGACGATGAACTCCTTGCTCTTGTGCTTCAAGATGATAGACTCCTCAACACACAATCACTCTCTCACAGATTTGGCTGGGTAGAAGAGATGGGATTGGTGGAAAGCAACTTGGGGAGGCTAGAAATCAAGATCCATATGATTGGAGTGGAAGATCTTGACCTCAACACAAGACTAGGTGGTTCTCTCTCAGAAAACTGGATGGGCAAGTATGGAATAGTTCTGAGTGCTCTCTTGTCGAGTAGGTGGTGGTGAAGGGGTATATATAGGCATCCCCAAAAATCCAACCGTTACACACAAAATGACCAACTCGGTGACACCGATGTGTGAATCTCGGTGGTACCGAAGTGACCAAAAGGTGGCAACTTTTGAATCTCGGTGAGACCGATATAGGAATCTCGGTTGCACCGATAAGGTGACCAACGGTCAGATTTCCAATCTCGGTGACGCCGATTCAGCATTCTCGGTGGGACCGAAAACGTGAATTTGCGTAACAGAAAGTTGGCAACCTAAACTCGGTGGCACCGGTATGGAATCGGTTGCACCGAAGTGGCTAGGGTTTGGTTGAGTCTGTCTAGGGTATGGAATCGGTGGTACCGAAGTGGGAATGTTGGTTGCACCGATTTTGAGTGTTAGGCTCTGGACAGACTTTGGTGGGAGAGCTTGTGGGTGTTTTTGGCGAATGTCACTTGTGCACGTTTGAGCATATTGTTCACCAATCAAGACCTTACCCCCTTTTAATAGTATTGGCTTTCCTATGGACTCAAAGTGATTTCTCACAAATATAAAATGTAGAGTCCTCTTGCTTGAAGCTTGGCCAATCTATTTCCTTTGCATCTTGGGGTATCTCCACAATCTCCTTAGTCCTTTTGCCATCCCTATCATTGAACATTTCCTGAAACATACTTGGTAGAAACATTAGTTCAATGACTTATATGTTGTTATTAATTACCAAAACCACCAAGGGAGCAAATGTGCTTTCACCGCACCTGATCGCTACTCTCTTGACCGGTATGGTCTCTCTGTTGTTGCCGAGCCCACCTCCTATCGGACTGCTATGACTCAGCCTGAATGGCAGCTTGCGATGGCCGAGGAGCTTGCTGCTCTTGAGCGTTCTGGCACATGGGATCTGGTTTCCCTTCCTTCTGGTGTTTGTCCCATCACCTGCAAGTGGGTCTATAAGATTAAGACTCACTCTGATGGCTCTATTGAGCGCTACAAAGCCCGCTTTGTGGCTCGTGGCTTTCAACAGGAGTAGGGACGCGATTATGATGAGACCTTCGCTCCTGTGGCCCATATGACCACTGTCCGCACTCTCCTTGCTGTTGACTCAGTTCGCCATTGGTCTGTGTCTCAGCTTGACGTCCAGAACGCTTTACTCAATGGTGAGTTGCGTGAGGAGGTTTATATGCAGCCACCACCAGGGTACTATGCTCCTGATGGCATGGTATGTCGCCTTCGCCGTTCCCTCTATGGCCTTAAACAAGCTCCTCGTGCCTGGTTCGAGCGTTTTGCCTCTGTGGTCACTGCTGTCGGCTTCTCGCCCGGTGACCATGATCCCGCGTTGTTTGTTCACACATCTCCTCGTGGTCGGACTCTTCTCCTTCTGTATGTTGATGACATGATCATCACTGGTGACGACTCTGACTACATTGCCTTTGTTAAGGCTCGCCTTCGTGACCAGTTCCTCATGACTGATCTTGGTCCTCTTCGCTATTTTCTTGGGATTGAGGTCTCTTCGACCTCTGATGGCTTTTTTATCTCCCAGGAAAAATATATTCAGGATCTTCTTGATCGAGCTACTCTCGGCGATGAGCGCACTGTCGTGACTCCTATGGAGCTCAACGTTCAGCTTCGTGCTTCTGATGGTGATCCTCTTCCCAATCCCACTCGCTATCGCCACCTCGTTGGGAGCCTTGTCTATCTTGCTGTCACGCGCCCTGACATCTTCTATCCTATCCATATCCTCAGTCAGTTTGTTTCAGCCCCCACCTCTGTCCACTATAGCCATCTCCTCCGTGTTCTACGATATCTTCGTGGCACGATCTCTCATCGCCTTTTCTTTCCCCGCTCCAGTTCTCTCGAGCTCCAGGCCTACTCTGATGCTACCTGGGCTAGTGATCCCTCTGATCGACGCTCGCTGTCTGCTTACTGTGTTTTTCTTGGTGGCTCTCTTATTGCCTGAAAGACAAAGAAACAGACTGCAGTTTCTCGCTCGAGTACAGAGGCGGAGTTGCGAGCAATGGCTATGTTGACGGCTGAAGTGATCTGGTTACGGTGGTTACTTGAGGATTTTGGTGTGTCTACTACTACCTCGACTCCCTTACCGTCAGACAGTACCGGTGCTATCAGTATTGCACGTGATCCGGTGAAGCATGAGCTCACCAAGCACATCGGTGTGGATGCCCACTTTGTGCGTGCTGCTGTACAGGATCAAACTCTTGCTCTTCACTATGTGCCTTCTGAGTTACAGTTGGCTGACTTCTTCACGAAGGCACAAACTCGAGCGCAGCATGGCTTTTTCCTTTCCAAACTCAGTGTTGTTGATCCACCATGAGTTTGAGGGGGGGGGGGGGTGGTTAGATGTGTATAGTCCTCTTTCGGTATATCCCCATTGTATAAGGGGTTTCTTGCCGAAAATTCGCTCCTGAGCTCGAGCTCAGATGCTCCCGCTGACGAAAAAAATCAAAAAAAATACTAAAAAAATTCAAAAAAATCCAATTTTTTTTTGTGTGGTAGATATTTTATCGCGTGAGGTCCGCTCCAATTTTCAGCCTATTTGAACATCTGAGGAGCTCTCGGCAAAAAAGACAAATCGGGTCTGAAAAATTCGTGAACAGTAAACCTTTTTTACAGACCCCGATTTGTCTTTTTTGCCGAGAGCTCCTCAGATGTTCAAATAGGCTGAAATTTGGAGCGGACCTCACATGATAAAATAGCTACCACACAAAAAAAATTGGAATTTTTTGAATTTTTCTAGTATTTGTTTTGATTTTTTTCGTGAGAGGGGGAGCATCTGAGCTCGGGAGCCAAAACGCCCCTCTCGTTTCTTGCACTTTACCACACATGTATATGTATGGCCTTTGGTCCTCAGTGAATGTCAGTTGCTCATTATCCAACATATATGACAATAGCAGTGGAAAAAGAAATCTTGACAAAAATTAGCTACGGAGATATAAGTGAAATCTTCATTTCAAGAAATACAAGGCGGATCACCACTTATGTAAGAAGATGAGGTCAATGTATTGCATTAGTACTGCCTTCACACTTTTAGCATCAGTTCTTAATATATTTCTGAATGGTATATGAAAAACACTCATTTGAAATTATACAATATGTGAGTGTATGCTTAGCTATATTATGTTTTAGTTACACGGTTCTATAATTTTGGGCCTGATTTTGCATGTCGCACCGGGGCCCCGAATTCGTGGAGACGGCCCTGAAATAAAGCTCTAATCACAGCAGCACACGCACATTAACTGCTGAACAAACATACTTGTCTTCAGAGTCTAAATGTGCAACGATAGGGTGACAGCAGCCACGCGGTTACAACATGCTCGTGGACGGCACCTTCGTGCACCACCTCCTCGTCCACGGCCTCCTCCCCGCCGCCGACGCCCTCCGAGAGCTCCTCTCCGCCGCCCGGCCGCCCCCACTCTTCACCTCCAAGTGCGTCCAGGCCGAGCTCCGCCGCCTCGGCAAGTCCCACTCCTAGGCCTTCGACGCCGCCCAGCTCCTCGCAACCGCCAGGTCCCCTACTAGTGTTAACTTTCTATCCCCCTGTTTTTCTTATTGAATATGAATCACTTTTTCTGTCATATGAGTCACCTGATAAAGTCAATTTGCATAGGTAGCTTATATGCAGTTTCAGATATGGAACATTTCGTGCCAGCATGTGAGTTACCTGATGATAGAGGATAGAACCAGTTTTGTTCTGGGCTTTCTGGGAACCTCGGTGCAATCTGGATTATGGATTATAACTTTATAATAACTCGAGGCTTCACTGTTAGTTCTGTTGCTTGGCACTGGTTAATTTGGATCTGTTAAACCCAAGTACATCATGAAACTTCTTTGCCAACTATGAAATCATATACTGGATTTTGGATCAAGTTAGTTCTTTTTATCACTTTGATTGGAGAATTTCTTTTACTACTGCTGCAACTTCATTAAGGAACTGATGATTGTTTGTCCAATATGGACTTGTTGGTGTTTCCAGTTGCGAGCATGAAAAAGTGGTCAGTGCAGTTGATTGTATTCTGTCACTGGTAGGTGATAAGAATCCGGAACACTACTTTGTCGCTACCCAGGATTCTGGTCTCCGGTCTAAGCTACGGGAGGTATAAACATTCACTGCACTTATCTAGCATTCTAATTTTACCATTTTATATTCTGATTTTTTTTTGTGAAAGAAACTTGTTAGGGTCAACAATACAGCCTACAAGTGTCATAGTATTTTCTAGCAAAATGTATTATGACATATTAAAAACTGCTTCTGCTGCAATGTACTCATGTCTGTTTTCCTTGATTGTAGGTCCCTTGTGTTCCTGTGATATACGGTCTGAAGAACTCTCTGTTTATTGAGCAACCCTCTGTGCAGCAACGCAAGTTTGCTCAGTTGTATCGATGAGGAGAAGCGTATACATGTGGAAAAATCAGAATTTAAGAAGCTACTAAAAGCATCATCAGAAGGAAAGACGTCTGTTGATGGAAACATACTCGGAGTAGTTGCAGAGAAAAGCAAGTTTAAAAGGAACAGAGCAAAGGTTATATTTAAATTTACTGTTTTCAGTATATTCATCCTATGCACAAGTATATTGACCGTTATGATATACTGTGCATCCTTAACACTTTGAAATATGAAATGCTGATGTGTGTCCTTCTGCAGGGTCCGAACCCACTATCCTGCAAGAAAAAGAAACCAAAGCCCCAACCATCAGCTGCTCAAAATCAGGTAATCATCGCTACACACCATTATCAGACTATCAGTTGACATATGTGAGGTATATATAATCGGTTAAGGAACACGCTTGCATAAGTATCGGTTACAATTAAGCTGCATGATACACTAACTAAGAGTAGGACGGATGAGAAATAATGTGACAACTAAAGCTTAGATAGGCTCTTAGAGAGTGAAGCCCATAGCAGATTCCTTATTGCTGTAGCTCCTGTTTTGGTTTGTGCTGGGATGGGATGGCTGATACACAGTCAGGCCCATTGCATATATATTTGATTCTGCCGTGGCATGTGGATAATACACGCATACCTAATGACAACAAGCACTGATGAGAACATGTTTCCTTCAGGGTCCCAAGATCAATGGCGAGGCAAGGCGAAAGAGGGTTAGGAAGCGGAAGAGAAGCGGCAAAGATAGCAATCAAGCAGACATAGCGAACTGATGGGCCTAGAAAAAAGTTGCAAAACAACGGTGCCATTTTGCTGCTCTGGCCTCAATCCGCTGTATCCAATGCTAAGATTATGTGCCGATTGTGTTTCTTCAAATGTCATACACAATCCTCAGTCAACTTGATAGATCATACATCGTCACAAGAGGATCGTAGCTGGAAACTTTTGGCAGTGTAGCACTAATAGTTTGTTTGACACGGCTTGGACTTGTAAAATTTGTCCTCTCTAGTAAACTAGTATATGAATATAAATATCCAAAGCCTTGGCCTTGTATCACTAGTAGAAAACAGGGCTTTGATCCGAGCCAGATCAGATCATTAGTCCCGGTTCTCTTACGAACCGTGACCAATGGTTGCATCAGTCCCGGTTCGAGCGGCCAGGGCGCCGGCCGGGCCTCGGCAGGAACCAGTCCCGGTTCGTCTGACCCCTTTAGTTCCGGTTCCAGACACGAACCGGGACTAAAGGGCCTCGCTCCTGGCGCAACCCCTTTAGTCCCGGTGCTAGCCACCAACCGGGACTAAAGAGAGACCATTAGTCCCGGTGCTAGCCACCAACCAGAACTTAAGAGCTGCCTATATATATGCTCGCCCCTGCCCGCTCACTCTGTTTTTTGGCCGGCCGGCGTGTGGTAGGTGTGCTGCTCTCTGTTCTCACCTCCTATGCACATGAGGTGTTCGATGAAATGCCGCAGCCACACTTAAGCTTTCTCCTCTCCAAGCTCGACCTCCAAGCTACATTTTCCCCAAGATTTGTTTAGGTTTGGCGGTGCACCAACTACACAAGTGTTCTAAAAGGTTAACGACTTCATCGTTTCATCTCTCACAGCTAGTTTCGCTCATTTCAAATGCTCTAAAAGTAGAGTGTGGTTTGTGGGTTTTAGTGGAGGAGTGTATGTGGGAGTTCTTTTGATTTAGACGCACAATTAGAGCTTCTCTATTCATGATGTTCTGTAATGGTTTTTGATACACTTAATTATATAATGCACGCAGATGAACCGGCAATGAATGTACGGTGACCGACGCACCTCCGAGTACATTGACACTAGTAGAAAACAGACATTTTGTCCAAAGCATTAGTCCCGGTCTGGTTTTGAACCGGCACTAATGTGACCATTAGTCCCGGTTCGGGACGGGCATCATTAGTCCCGGTTCGTTCCGGACCTTTAGTCCCGGTTCGTAACACGAACCGGGACTAAAGGGGTGGTGGCAGGCTGGTGTCAGCCTGGGGCCCCACGATCACCTTTAGTCCCGATTCGTGGCACGAACCGGGACTATAGGCTCACCTTTAGTCCCGGTTTGTGTCATGAACCAGGACTAAAGATCCCCTACATGAACCCTTCAGCCAGCCCGAGCACACTCCTCCCTGTTTTTCCCCTACTTCCTCTCCTTTGTTCTTCCCCTTGCTCGAGCTCACCTCCATTTTTGTCAAAATTTGTCAAGATTTGGAGGCACCCCATACATCCAAGTGTTCACAAAGGTTAGCAACTTTGTCCTTTCATCTCTCATTGCTAGATTAGCTCTTGCAATGCTCTATAAGTATAGTGATTTGTGGGCTTTAGTTTGGGAGTATTTATATGTGGTAGTTTATTTGATTTATATGCAATTTGAGCTCAAATTAACTTCTTACTTTGCATGTGTAGGTGTGGTTTACTTAGTGCCTTCCCGTCCCCGTCCTAACCACCGTCGATCGCCCGCACCGTCCCGTCGCCGGCACCACCTTGGTGAGCCTCTTGTTCTTATCCTTTTTATAAAAAAAAAATCATGTTTGTAAGATTTAGATAGTTACTTGTATAGTTTTCTTACCTATATGGTTGTTTGTTATACATAGTGGCATGGTTTTGATATCCGTCCCCGTCGGCCCTCGTCCGGTTTATGATTCGGATGTGGTATATATATACTCTCTTTTATAACTATTTATTGCATTTCGTGTTTATGACAATTATGCCCATCAAGTTGACATAGATATTTTTATCTAGGAGGTATGTGAACCGGAAATTCCAACCGACATAGATATTCTTGTCAAGAAGTTAAATTTAGTTGAAAAAGAAAACGAGTATTTGAAAGAAAAATTGAAAAGAGTTGAAGAAGAGAAGATGAAACTGGAGTTGTATGTTGCCGATGTCGTCGATGATCACAAGATCAAGATGGATGCAATGCGCTTGAAGATTAGAAAATTTAAAAAATATGCCATTGATAGTGAGGCTTGGTATCACTATGCTGTTGGATCAATTGTTACCTTAGTTGCGATCTTGATCGCATTTGTTGTTGCATTTAAATGCTTTAGCTAGAGAGTTTGTATGTTGTTTTATGAGAACAAGTGTGTATGAACTTTATGTATGAACTTGTATTAATTTGGTCTTTTCGATGTTGTGTAATGAAGATGAGTCGGCAATGGATGTACGATGACCGATGCTCTCCCCAGTTCATTAATGGCGTGCATACTTTTCTGGTTGCGGCTGAGGCAAACAAGCGGGCGGATGGTTTTATGTATTGTCCATGTGCTGGCTGTAAGAATGATCAAAATTACTCTAACTCAAGAACCATTCACGTCCACCTGTTTGAGTCCGGTTTCATGTCCGGCTATAACTGTTGGACCAAGCACGGAGAAAGGGGTCCTAATGGAAGAGAATGAAGAAGAAGAGAATGACGACAGCTATCCTGTCCATGGTTCCATGAATACGATGGTACAACAATGGGGAAGAAGCTGAGCCGGCAATGCGGGAAGGAGCTGAAGAAGAGGCATCAGATGAGCCCGCTGATGATATTGGTCGGGCCATTGCCGATGCAAAGAGAAACTGTGCAAGTGAAAATGAGAAGCTGAAGTTGCAGCGCATGTTAGAGGATCACAAGAAATTGTTGTACCCAAATTGCGAAGATGGCAAGAAAAAGTTGGGTACCATACTGGAATTGCTGCAATGGAAGGTAGAGAATGGTGTATCTGACAAGGCATTTGAAAAGTTGCTGATAATGTTAAAAAAGCTGGACGCTATGGCATTGGGTTCATTGACCCAAATACGGTTAATCAAAAGATATGGGAAACTGAATATTCGAGAAAAGACACAGAGAGATTCCTGCTAGAGTTTTTGAAGCAACTAAACACCCAACCAGAAATACTACTTCCTTACAACTTCGGGTGAGTGTTACTATATCTTGTACTACAAATTCTATTTTTTGCTTACTAGATGTTAATAAGTGTAGCTGATGAGTTATGCACATGCCCGCTTAATTATACAAAACGTGTGCGCATGCAGTTACCACTGGATCTTGTTAATCATTGAAGTTGACAAGGGAAAAGTTAAAGTACTGGACTCACTATATAAGAATCCATCAGAATACGCAACCATGAGGGGGATGGTCGACAGGTAATTTCAATCATTATCGCACTATGTCGGCCTCTTTACTTCATTTCCTGATATCAACTAGTTAATAATTCCTTTATTCATTTTCTTTGCCGGCGGGCAGGGCTTGGGCCAAGTTCGTCAAACTGGTCCCAGGCGTCTGGGAACAAAAGCTGACATGGGTGCGACCCAAGGTAATTAAGTAGTACTAGCTAGCTACTTCCGTGCATCTCTTTAATTCTAGTTTCAATACCATTATCATGCTTGATTAATTATTACTTGATTGAATTTTATTCTCGTAAAGTGCATGAGGCAGGAGCAGGGGGATAGTTTATGCGCATACTACGTTTGCGAGAACATTCGCATGATCACGTCTGAAAGGAGCAGAAACGAAAGAAATCTTTGGGTACGTTTTCCAGAACACTATCCATAATTTTTTTATCATGATCTAGCTAATATATATACACACAACTAATATATTCATCTTGATCTCCTTTTTATAGCTGACGAAGATGCGGGGCCAGCTCCTACCAACGGCTCGCGTACGAGCAATTCAAGAGGAAATAGCTGGATTTCTGCTCGACCAGGTCATAGATCCCAAAGGAGAATACCATTACAAGATCAAGCAGTAATGCCCTTCATATATATGTAATGATCCGCAAATTGTAGGAGAAATTGTATATACCAAATTGTATATATATATATATATATATATGTATGTGAATGGTCGTCGTACGAGAAATTCGATGATATATATATATATATATATATATATATGATCGTTTTTACGAGAAATTCTATTTATATATATATGCACAACGTGTACAGTATGTAGTAGCGTAATATATGTTTGAAATGAAAAATAATTAAATGGAAAACACAAAATTAAAAGGAAAAATAAACCATAATTAATTCATAAACCCCTAAAGGATTAAAAGGAAAAATAAACCAAAATTAAAAGAATTAAATACTTTTAGTCCCGGTTGGTGTTACCAACCGGGACTAAAGGTCCCCCAGCCCACGGCGCCGGCAGGTGCCACGTGGTGGGCTTTTAGTGCCGGGCCGTGTTGAACCGGGACTAAAGAGGGGGGTGGGGCTTTAGTCCCCACCCTTTAGTGCCGGTTGGAGGCCCTTACGAACCGGCACTATAGGCCGATTCTGCACTAGTGTGAGGGCCTGCATAAATTTCTCGAAGTGGCTAAGGCAAACAAGCAGAATGGTTTTATGTATTGTCCATGTACTGTCTGTAAGAATACGAAGGATTACTCTAACTCGAAAACCATTCACTCCCACCTGCTTGAGAAGGGTTTCATGCCACACTATAATGTTTGGACCAAGCACGGAGAAAGAGGGGTTATGATGGAAGACAATGAAGAAGAAGAGGATGATGACAGCTATCCTATGTTCCCTGATATGGTGATACTGCAACGGGGGAAGCTGAAGATCAAGAGGCACCAGACGATGTGCCCGATGATGATCTTGGCCAGTTCATTATTGATGCACAGAGAGAATGCGAAAGTGAAAAGCAGAAGTTGAAGTTCGATCGCATGTTAGAGGATCACAAAAAAAGGGTTGTACCCAAACTGCGAAGATGACAACACAAAGCTCGGTACCATACTGGAATTGCTGCAATGGAAGGAAGACAATGGTGTATCTGACAAGGGATTTGGTTCGCTACTGAAAATAATGAAGAACAAGCTTCCAAAGGATAACGAATTGCCCGACAGTACGTACGAAGCAAAGAAGGTTCTCTGCCCTCTAGGATTGGAGGTGCAGAAGATACATGCATGCCCTAATGACTGCATCATCTACCGCGGTGAGTACGAGGAATTGAACGCATGCCCGGTATGCGGTGCATTGCGGTATAAGATCAGACGAGATGACCCTGGTGATGTTGAGGGCGAGCGTCCCAGGAAGAGGGTTCCTGCCACGGTGATGTGGTATGCTCTTATAATACCACGGTTGAAACGTCTGTTCAGAAACAAAGAGCACGCCAAGTTGTTGCGATGGCACAAAGAAGACCGTAAGAAAGACGGAAAGTTGAGAGCACCCGCTGACGGGTCGCAGTGGAGAAAAATCGAGAAAAAGTGGGGGGACTTTGGAGGTGACGCAAGGAATGTATGGTTTGGTTTAAGTGCAGATGGCATTAATCCTTTTGGGGAGCAGAGCAGCAAGCATAACACATGGCCCGTGACTCTATGTATCTATAACCTTCATCCTTGGTTGTGCATGAAGCAGAAGTTCATTATGATGCCAGTGCTCATCCAAGGCCCTAAGCAACCCGGCAACGACATTGATGTGTACCTAAGGCCATTAATCGAAGAGCTTTTACAGCTGTGGAATGGAAAAGGTGTACGTGTGTGGGATGAGCATAAACAAGAGGAATTTGACCTGCGAGCGTTGCTGTTTGTAACCATCAATGATTGGCCTGCTCTTAGTAACCTTTCAGGACAGACAAACACTACTAGGAAAAGGGGTGCTAGTGGCGCACCTGTTTTCGCTACTAATGGCGCACTACAGGTGCGCCACTAGCACCACGCCATTAGAATTTTTTACTAATGGCGCACCACTGGTGCGCCATTAGTATCTGGTATACTAATGGCGCACCATGCAGTGCGCCATTAGTATAGCCCACGGTGCGCCATTAGTATGCCTCCCAGGGGCCATATGTAACATGTGCTTTGGCATACTAATGGCGCACTGGTAGATGATGCGCCATTAGTGTGCTCTGGCTTACTAATGGCGCACTATGTGGTGGTGCGCCACTAGTATGAATATTAGGGATTATTTTTTTTTTCGTTTTTGATATTTTCACAGGTTACAAAATATATTATTTGACAGAATATAGCTAGCACCACACAGCAACAGCAGATTCATCGAATACAATAGAAGATTAGTCTCCGAATACAATTCATCATATTAGCTAGTCTCCGAATTCAAAAGACCGAACAAAGTTAGAACATTTACAAGTCTCGAGCTAGACCGCGAGTAGCGAGTTTGTCCACATTACAAGTCGATATCGATCATCTAAACTACCATCACATAGAAGAGAGCTGCGGTCATCACGATGAGCATCATCGCGATGAAACTGGTCTTCATCCGGTTCCTCCTCCGCTCCCTCCTCTCTCCCGCTAGATAGTGCGCGTATCTAGCTTCCGCCTCCGCCCTAGTGGTGTACCCTTTGTAACTGTTACCGCTGAAACGGTAAACCTGTTTCCGACACTCCTCCCAGTCGTCGTAGACTCCGGGAACCTTACCCTTGTACACGACATACGACGGCATCTCTATGCACTAGACAAACAAAACGTTAGTAGCAATTCACAGACAATACATAAGCAATATATAAGTATGCAACAAAAGGATCGGAAGAGAAAAGCAACACATTAATAGCACGATTCGTGGTCCTACTAATAAATAGCATCGATTACATATAAGTTGAACGACTGTCCAAACTAGAGAGCTAATCGATATTTCAGAACTACATACCATCACTACTTTCGACTCGACACAGTTTGTTTACTTCAACCGGTTGCCGCCAGTAAAAGTTTTAGTGAGCTATAAGGCTGAGATAAATCAGCATCTTTGTAACTACAATTATATTTTACACAACTGAGACAAAATATAGGAATACCACTAGATCAACTATTAACACTTAAGCAGTTTCTTCCCATGTCCACAACTCATTTATTCTGTGTCTACTCCTTGCTGAAGATATCTTATACCTTAGTTAAAATCAGCCCTGCCAAATAGATGGTTGAGATTTCATTTTTTCTAATGGACTATGGGAGTTATCTAAGCTTGGCTGATATGTCAGTTAAGTTAAAAGAAAAGACACCACCTAGAAACAGAAGCATTGCTACTTCTCCATGATCTTCAACTTGCATGATCTATGATTTTTTCTCTTGCAAACCCCCAACCCTAGCTACTTAATTCTCCAACCCCCTTTCCTTGTCCAAAATTCTCCAACCCCCAACCCTAGAACACATCAGAAGGAAATCAAGAGGGGGAAGAGGGGGAAGCGGCTCGGGTGCTCACCGGGGAGGTCGAGGGCGACTCGGGGTAGCCGGAGCTAGTCGAGGCGGCGCGAATTCGGCGTCGAGTGGTGGCGATGGTGGCCGAGGCGGAGGAAATCGGTGGGCGTCGAAGGGATGGCTCGAGGGCGTCCGAGCTCGTCCGGGTCCTCGTAGTCGAAGAGGAAGACGGCGGCGGTCCTCCTGGGCAGGCCGCGCGGTGTTGGACGGCGAGCACGAGGTTGACGCAGGCGGGGCCGCGGGGGGAGGGGGCGCTTGGGCGGGAGGACGTCGAGGGCGCGGGCGCGGGCAGAGGGGGGACGGCGAGGGAGAAGGCGCTCGGCTAGGGGAGGGGGCGTTGGGGGCGGTGGTGGTCGGGTGCGGCGGGGGCAGCGAGCACGGCCGGGGACGGCGAGCACGGGGGCGGTGGTGGTCGGGCGCGTGTGAGACGAGGCAGGGGAGGGATTAGACGCTGGCTGAGACGAGGCACCGAGGCAGGGGGACTATTGCTATAGGGGGAAGATTTCTAATGGCGCACCCCCTGGCGGTGCGCCATTAGAATGCTTTCTAATGGCGCATCTGTGGGAGTGCGCCATTACTACCCGTAGTAATACGTTAAAAGGTCCGCGTCTGTGTTATGGACAGAACTACTGTCATGGCCTGGTGGTTGGACCCTTGATGCATATCTCAGCCAGCCAGGGTTCGAATCCTGGCGGCCCCATTTTTTTCAATCTTTTTAAAAAAAATGTTTTTGATGTATATATGTCTATTGGTTGCACTAGTCCGGTCTTTAAATATTTTTTACCTTTTTCTGTGTTTTTTCTTTACTGTTTTTGTCAATCTTTTAAAAAAAATGTTTTTGATGAATATGAATATGAAACAGTAATAAATATTCAATATTCAATATCGAGATGGAGGGGGATCGAGATCGAGTGTCCTCATGAATATTCAATATTTTTTCATGAATTCAAAAAGTGCCCATGAAATTTAAAAATATTCATGATAGTTCAAAAAGTGCCCATGAAATACAATCGAGAAATGAAGGCTACAATTTAAATACAATCGATCTTAGCTAGCTATCTGTTCACAATCTTCTTGCCCTTCTTTTTCGCAAATGGAGTTCTTCTGTGGAACGGACGTCCTTTAGGTAGGGTGGTCCTGCTTCTTCTTGTGGTGTATGCTGCTACTTCATCGTCGTCGTCATGTTCCATCTTCGGGTCGCCGTACTTGTCGAAGTCTTGCTCATTGGCGACTCCATCCATTCCGATGATCTTCCTTTTGCCTCTCCTCACGACAACACGACTGGGCTTTGACGGGTCGGTAATGAAGAAGCATTGGTCCACTTGGGAAGCCAGTACCCATGGCTCATTTTTCGCGGTGACGTTTGCGCCCGCGGTCTTGGATTTGGCTTCGGGTATAACCATGGTGGTGAAATACCGGTTTTCTTTTAGGACGCTCTTGGCCCATCTGACACGGAACATCGGGACCTTCTCTCCAGCGTAGCTCAGCTCCCAGATCTCCTCGATCCTTCCGTAGTATCTGAACTTGTCGTTACCGGTGTAGGATTCCATCGTTACCCCGGAGTTCTGATAACCATCGCTCTTCATGTCCTTGTCCTCGGTGTAGAATGTGTAGCCGTTGATATCGTACGCCTCATAGGTCATCAGGTTGTGCTCGGCGCCCTGTGACAAGGCGAATATGAGTTGTTCTTCCGCGGAAGAATCCTCATGTAAAGGGTACGACAGAAGCTTCTGCTTGAACCAACGCGTGAAACATGAGTTGTGCTCTTTGATTATATCTCCGTCCGTCCTCTGTTGGCCTCGGTCATTGTACGTCTTCTCAATAAAGGTTTTGTGCTCTACCACCCAAGGATCGACCACGTCTATGTGTTGTAGCGCGACTAGGTTTGCTCTTTCAAAGTCGGCGAGTCGACCCTCGAAGTCGACATGCATTTCGCGGCGACCCTCGCGGTGACCCCATCCAGCGAGCCTGTCGAGGTGCCTGTTGACGGGCAGACCAACGGGGTTCTTGATGCCTAGATAATTCGTGCAGTAGGAGATGCACTCTTCGGTCAGAAAGCCCCTGGCTATGCTTCCCTCTGGACGTGACATGTTGCGAACGTATCCTTTGATGACACCATTCATCCTTTCGAACGGCATCATGCTGTGCAGGAACGTCGGCCCGAGTTGGATGATATCCTCCAAGATATGGACCAGCAGATGCACCATAACGTCGAAGAATGCGGGCGGGAAGTACATCTCAAGCTCGCATAGTATCACCACGATCTCTTCCTGTAGCCTTCTGAGTTGCCTCACGCCAACCGACTTTCGAGAGATGACGTCGAAAAAGTTGCATAGGCCAAATAGCGTTTCACGGACGTGCGCGTCCATGATCCCACGGATTGCAACTGGAAGTATCTGCGTCATCAGCACGTGACAGTCGTGAGACTTCATCCCGCTGAGCTTCTGCTTCGCTGAGTCTAGGTATCTGCTTATCTTCCCCGCATAACCGTAAGGAAGTTTTACTCCTACGAGGCAGGTGAAAAACTGCTCGATCTCCTTCTGACTTAGAGTGAAGCACGCGGAAGGGAAGTCATTTCCGATCTTCTTGGCCTTTTTGCCTTTGCGACGACTTTCCGTGTCCATCGCCTCATCATCATCATCATCATCATCATCATCATCATTAGCATGAAGCTCCTCCCTGATGCCCATTGATTTCAAGTCTGCCCTTGCTTTCGGCCCATCTTTGGTCCTCTCTGGCATGTTGAGCAGGGTACCAAGCAGACTCTCGCACACGTTCTTCGTGATATGCATGACATCAAGGCTGTGAGGCACACGGAGGATCTTCCAGTACGGCAAGTCCCAGAAAACAGACCTCGTTTTCCATACCTTCAGCAGCGACTCTGGCGCCTTTCGCTTCTTTCCCGACGGTGGCACCTTTCCCGGCTCTGGCGCCTTTCCCGGCGGTGGGCACTCTTTCCAATTTTTCAACAGCTCGTCTATTTCCTCGCCGCTCCTCGTACGCGGGCGTCTTCGGGGTTCGGTTTCACCATCGAACAGATCCTTGCGTTTTCTCCATGAGTCATCGTCGCGAAGCCACCTTCGATGTCCCATGAACACGGTTTTCGAAGACCCGGGATCTCTATCTAGCTGGCGATACGTTGTGTCATCCATGCACCTGACGCATCCAGAAAATCCGTGGACCACCTGCCCCGCGACATATCCGTAACCGAGATAGTCGTGCACCGTCGTGAGCAGTGCGGCTCTCATAGGGAAATATTCTTTCTCTGCGGCGTCCCACGTATTGGCTGGCGTTTTCCACAGCGTGTCTAGCTCCTCTTTCAGCAACCCCAGATACAGATTGATGTCGTTCCCTGGTTGTTTCGGCCCTTCAATTAGCATACTCATGTGAATGTACTTCCTCTTCATGCACAACCAGGGGGGAAGGTTGTACATCCACACAAACACAGGCCAGGTGCTATGTGTGCTTCTCTGGCTGCCAAACGGATTGACTCCATCGGTGCTCGCGCCCAGCACGATGTTCCTTGGATCGTCCCCAAATTCTGGGTGTTCGAAGTTCAACGCTTGCCACTGGCTCGCATCCTTAGGGTGACTCAGCATCTTGTCTTTTTTATTTATCTCCGGATCATTTCCGTCATCTTCTCGCTTCTTCTCCTCCCTATCCGCGTGCCAACGCAGGAGCTTTGCTGCCTTAGGGTCCGCGAAATACCGCTGCAGACGAGGAGTGATCGCAAAGTACCACACCACTTTTCGAGGAGCTTTCTTCCTCTTCTTGTATCGAGTGACGCCGCACACCGGACATATGGTAGACTTCGCGTGCCCGTCCCGATAAATGATGCAATTGTTCATGCACACATGGTATTTCACGTGCGGTAAATCCAGAGGACACACGATTTTCTTCGCCTCCTCGAAACTGGTCGGGCACTTGTTCCCCTTGGGAAGACGTTCGTGCCAGAATGACATGTTCTCGTCGAAGCATGCGTCGGTCATTTTGTGTTTTACCTTCATCTCCAGAGCCATGAGCGTTACTTTCAGGCGGGTATCCTCGGGCCTGCATCCTTCATACAATGGAGTAACCGCGTCTATCTCCAGTTGATCCAGCTTGGCTTTCTCTCGGGCGGCAGCTCTTGCGTTATCCGTCTGCTTGAGAAGCAGCTCTTGAATATGAGGGTCCTGCACCCAGCCTCCATCGTCGTCTGCTCCGGCATCTTCATCTTCATGATCATGCCCTTCGTCTTGATCTTCCTCATCATCATGTCCGGCATCTTCTACATGATGACTGTGTACAGCATCACCGTCGTGATCATGTCCTGGAGATTCTTCGTCTTCTCGACCGCCCTCGCCGCGGTGGTTGTCTTGCTGCCCTTCCTCATTTCTTGCCCGGCCCCCATGGACGACTTCATAGTCATCTTCATCACCTTGCCACCGATAGCCATCCATGAAACCACGCAAGAGCAGGTGGTCCCGCACCTGCCCGGAATCCGGGTCCGCAATAAGGCTCTTCAGCTTGCATCTTCGACACGGACATCTTATCTCCGTCTCGTTCTTTTGAAGCATCTCGGCCTTCGTGGAGCTCAAAAACCTATTCACGATGCCTTCGGTCATCGTGCGGACCATGGTCGCCTGCGGGGTAGAGCAAAACGATATTTTAGAACCAAGAAAAAATTTGGCATGACTTTCCCTAAAAATAGGACCAAAAAGAATGCATAGTGCCAAAATTCTCGCCGAAACGGAAATGAATCAACATTCCGGCAAAATATTGGCAACTATCGCATTTCAAATACCGGTACCTGCAAACACAAACATATATGCAACACCACAAACATATGCAACACCACAAACATACATAGATCTAGCAAGGCCATAAAAAGTGCATGTGCACGTTGTTGGAGCGAGGGAGAGAAAAAAAGTAGATCTACAACATAAAGATAGCTTTCCCCTTACTTACCTATCAAAAAAAGGTAATTTAACCACCTAATTTTGATGAATCTATGGTGCAAATGAGGTGAGGAGGAGGAGGCAGCCGACACAATCTTGGAGGAGGAGGTGGAGAGAATGAAGTGGGGAAAGTGAGTGTGTAGGTGTGGCTGTCCAAAATATCTTGCTGGTCCCAGGTTACTAATGGCGCACCACCCATATATGCGCCATTAGTAACCCTGGTTACTAATGGCGCACCAGCTTGAGGTGCGCCATTAGTAGTTTTGCAAAAAAAAAAAAAAAAAAAAAATTAGTAGCGGCGCACTGTGTTGGAGGTGCGCCATTACTAGTTAAACTAGTAATGGCGCACTCTTCCCTGGTGCGCCATTAGTATTTTTGGAAAAATGAAAAAAAAAACATTTGTTACTAATGGCGCACCGTGGGTCTGGTGCGCCATTAGTGTCTACCACACTAATGGCGCACCAACTCATGGTGCGCCATTAATATATAGTAGTGGCGCACCACATGTCTGGTGCGCCATTAGTAGCCATATCATCTATAGCCCTTTTCCTAGTAGTGAAACAAGGGATACAACGCATGCACGCACTGTTTAGATGATACCCAAAGTATATATTTGGACAAATGCAAGAAGAATGTGTACCTGGGACATCGTCGATTTCTTCCGACCAAGCTTGCCTTAAGAAAGAAAGGCAAACATTTCAAAGGTGAGGCAGATCACCAGAAGAAGCCCCTCCTCCGTATTGGTGATGATATACTTGATATGGTCAAGGATTTACAAGTAATCTTTGGAAAGGGTCCTGACGGACAATCTGTTCCGAATGACGCTGAGGGACACGCACCCATGTGGAAGAAGAAATCTATATTTTGGGACCTACCCTATTGGAAAGACCTAGAGGTCCGCTCTGCAATCGACGTGATGCACGTGACGAAGAATGTTTGCGTGAACGTGCTAGGCTTCTTGGGCGTGTATGGAAAGACAAAAGATACACCGGAGGCACGGGAGGACCAACAACGTGTGAACGAAAAAGACGGCATGCATCCAAAGCAGTATCAAGGTCCTGCCAGCTACGCTCTAACCAAAGCGGAGAAGGAAATCTTCTTTGAATGCTTTCTCAGTATCAAGGTCCCGTCTGGCTTCTCGTCGAATATAAAGGGAATAATAAACATGGCAGAAAAAAAATCCAGAACCTAAAGTCTCTTGACTGCCACGTGATTATGACGCAACTGCTTCCGGTTGCATTGAGGGGGCTCTACCAGAAAATGTTCGATTAGTCATTGTGAAGCTATGTGCATTCCTCAATGCAATTTCTCAGAAGGTAATCGATCCAGAAATCCTACCAAGGTTACAGAATGATTTGGTCCAATGTCTTGTCAGCTTCGAGTTGGTGTTCCCACCATCCTTCTTCAATATTATGACGCACGTCCTAGTTCACCTAGTCGACGAGATTGCCATTCTGGGTCCTGTATTTCTACATAATATGTTCCTTTTTGAGAGGTTCATGGGAGTCTTGAAGAAATATGTGCGTAATCGTCCTAGGCCAGAAGGAAGCATCTCCACAGGACATGAAACAGAGGAGGTCATTGGGTTTTGTGTTGACTTTTTCCCTGACCTTAAGGCCATTGGTGTCCCTAAATCGCGGTACGAGGGGAGACTGAGTGGAAAAGGCACGCTAGGAGCGGATTCAATAATATGTAGGGACAGGCATTCCTGGGCGCAAGCACACTACACAGTTCTACAGAATTCTACCTTGGTGGCCCCGTATATCAATGAACACAAGAATATTCTACGCTACAAACACCCGGAGCAGTCTGACGACTGGATTACACGTGAACACATCGGGACTTTCGGCGGTTGGTTGCAAATGCATCTCATGCGTAACAACACTGTTGGAGATGACCTGTACTTGTTGGCGAGGACACCATCTTCGACTGTATGGACTTACCAAGGGTACGAGATAAATGGTAATACATTTTACATGATCGCCTAAGATAAAAAGAGCACCAACCAAAACAGTGGTGTCCGCTTTGATGCAGCAATCATCAATAGGGCAAAGGACACATATTATGGTTACATAGAGGAGATATGGGAACTTGACTATGGACATGAATTTAAGGTCCCTTTGTTTCGGTGCAAATGGGTCAATCTGTCAGGAGGCGGGGTACAGTTAGACCCGCAGTACAGAATGACAACAGTGGATCTCAAAAATCTTGGGTACACAGACGAACCATTCGTCCTAGCGAATGATGTGGCGCAGGTTTTCTATGTGAAGGATATGTCGACCAAAACGAGGAAAAAAAAGATAAGGAAGCGAATACATCAAACGATGAGCCAAAGCGCCACATAGTTCTTTTAGGGAAAAGAAACATCATGGGAGTGGAGGACAAGACAGACATGTCTGAGGATTATGAAAAGTTTCATGAAATTTCTTGCTTCAAAGTGAAGGCTAACCCAAGCATCATGTTAAACGATGAAGATTATCCATGGTTACGGTGCAATAAGGAAGGGACACACGCGAAGAAAAAGTGAAGACTTTCTCTCCACAACTATTCTCATGATGGCTTTGATCTAAAATATCACTGCAGTTACATGTCAAGAAATGAAATCCCTTTTGTAATAGATGAGTTTTCATCCGAAACCCTGTTACTTCGAAAGAGATTGTCCAGTTTGTACACGAAGTACATCTAGTTTTTCCCGTAGCCCTCTCAACTTTTTAGCACATGCTATGTGGGTGAAATTATGATATCATTCCAAGTTTCAACCTTTTCAGAGTTCATTTGCAATGATTTTCAAATCCAGGGTCATATAGCTCAAAATAAATCATGAAATGCATGAAAAATAGCAAAATGAAGTCAGAAAATGTTTGAAAATTGATGTCGTGGCTTTGAATGGTGCATATTGAATGCAGAAAAAGTCTGAAATTAAAATATGTTAAAAAATTGAAAACCCTTTTGTAATAGATGAGTTTTCGTCCGAAACCCTGTTACTTCGAAAGAGATTGTCCAGTTTGTACACGAAGTGCGTCCAGTTTTTCCCGTAACTCTCTCAACTTTTTAGCACATGCTATGTGGGTGAAATTATGATACCATGCCACGTTTCAACCTTTTCAAAGTTCATTTGCAGTGATTTTCAAATTTAGGGTCATTTAGCTCAAAATAAATCATGAAATGCATGAAAAATAGCAAAATGAAGTCAGAAAATGTTTGAAAATTGATGACGTGGCTTTGAATGGTGCATATTGAATGCATAAAAAGTCTGGAATTAAAATATGTTAAAAAATTGAAAACCCTTTTGTAATAGATGAGTTTTCGTCCGAAACCCTGTTACTTTGAAAGAGATTGTCCAGTTTGTACATGAAGTGCATCCAGTTTTTCCCGTAACCCTCTCAACTTTTTAGCACATGCTATGTGGGTGAAATTATGATACCATGCCAAGTTTCAACCTTTTCAGAGTTCATTTGCAGTGATTTTCAAATTCAGGGTCATTTAGCTCAAAATAAATCATGAATTGCATGAAAAATAGCAAGTGAAGTCAGAAAATGTTTAAAAATTGATGACGTGGCTTTGAATGGTGCATATTGAATGCGGAAAAAGTCTGGAGTTAAAATATGTTAAAAAAATAAGATCCCTTTTGTAATAGATGAGTGTTCGTCAGAAACCCTGTTACTTCGAAAGAGATTGTTCAGTTTGTACACGAAGTGCATCCAGTTTTTTCCGTAACCCTCTCAACTTTTCAGCAGATACTATGTGGGTGAAATTATGATACCATGCCAAGTTTCAACCTTTTCAGAGTTCATTTGCAGTGATTTTCAAATTCAGGGTCATTTAGCTCAAAATAAATCATGAAATGCATGAAAAATAGCAAATGAAGTCAGAAAATGTTTGAAAATTGATGATGTGACTTTGAATGGTGCATATTGAATGCAAAAAAGTCTGGAGTTAAAATATGTTAAAAAATTGAAATCCCTTTTGTAATAGATGAGTTTTCGTCCGAAACCTTGTTACTTCGAAAGAGATTGTCCAGTTTGTACACGAAGTGCATCCAGTTTTTCCCGTAACCATCTCAACTTTTTAGCACATGCTATGTGGGTGAAATTATGATACCATGCCAAGTTTCAACCTTTTCAGAGTTCATTTGCAGTGCTTGTCAAATTCAGGGTCATTTAGCTCAAAATAAATCATGAAATGCATGAAAAATAGCAAATGAAGTCAGAAAAGGTTTGAAAATTGATGATGTGGCTTTGAATGGTGCATATAAAACTCTAATAGCAAAAAGAATGAACTAAAAAGATTTTATAAAAGTCTAATAGGAAAAAGAATGAACTAAAAAGATTTTATAAAACTCTAATAGGAAAAAGAATGAACTAAAAAGATTTTATAAAACTCTAATAGGAAAAAGAATGAACTAAAAAGATTTTATAAAACTCTAATAGCAAAAAGAATGAACTAAAAAGCTTTTATAAAACTCTAATAGGAAAAAGAATGAGCTAAAAATATTTTATAAAACTCTAATAGCAAAAAGAATGAACTAAAAAGATTTTCTAAAACTCTAATAACAAAAAGAATCAACTAAAAAGAGTCAAAATAATATTAACTAAAATTATCAAAGTATTTATTTGTTAAAAACTTTAATAGTAAAAAGCTTTTATAAAACTCTAATAGCAAAAGGAATCAACTAAAACATATGCAAAAAAAATAACATTAAAAATTAAAAAACATAATATATGCAAAAAATAAAAAAATGCCCGCCTTCTAGCCACAACGGCCTGCATACGACTAGAAACCCTAGAAATGGGCCAGGATGCAGGCCCGCAGTGCTAGCAGGCCCAACAGGGCGTGAGATAGGCATGTACTGCCTGGAATAGATAGGAGCTCGAGAGGGAGCGGCAGCAGCGCTTATAAACCACCCCGAGCCCCTCTCGACTAGCGAGGTGGGACTAAACTTTTGGCTGCGGGAAGCACAGCCCTTTAGTCCCGGTTGGAGCCACCAACCGGGACTAAAGGGTTAATCCCGGTTGGTGATACCATGCGGGACTAAAGGGCTCTGCTTCCCGCCCTTTCGCCTGGCAAAAACTACCGGGAGCCTTTAGTCCCGGTTGGAGCCACCAACCGGGACTAAAGGTGGGACTATATAAGCGGGACTTGGAAAAAATTCCAATCCATCTGCAGTTTCCTCTCTCCTCTCCCTCGACGGCGCCGACGACGACCTCGACGCCGCCAGGCTGCCGGATTTTGCCGTCGCCTCCCCGACGCCGTCGCCTCCCCGAGCCCGCTCGCTTGTCGTCGCCGCCCCCGACGCCGTCGCCTCCCCGCGCGAGCCCACTCCGGCCTCCTCCTCCTCCTAGGTTAGCCGCCGGCCACACCGCCGTTCCCCTCCTCCTCCTAGTTCATAAGGGATGCTCTACCTGATCCATTTGACTTGGAGTATAATTTATATATCGAGGTTTGTGAGTACTAAGAGTAGCAATGATGAACCCTAAATCAGCCTGCTACACCCGTAAATGGAACCTCTCGCTATCGAATTGAACTTTTCAATATGTATTCACAGACTTGCACTTGAAGTTCATCTCTAAAAATAGAAAAAATAGAAACTGAGATCCACCTAGGCACCTACATTACATTCTCTGCCCACCTACCTTCATGGTCAAGCACCACTTCTTTCGGATTTGCTAATGCCAAGTCTGACTGAGAATTTCTTAAATCTCAGCCAGCCAAGCTTACCATCCAATAAAGTTCAAGATTTTGTTTGTTTGTTTTCATCTAGGTTTAAGAATCCACTTGTTTTTGTGTGTGTTTCTCTTTAAACCGTTGGATGAAGAACTCAGGGTGTGGACCGAGATTTCTTAATGAAAATAGAAACTGAGATCCACCTAGGCTACCATCTTTTGCCCACCTACCTTTCATGGTCAAGCACCAATTTTGTCGGATTTGCTAATGCCGAGTCGACTGAGAAATTCTTAAATCTCAGTCTGCCAAGCTTACCACCATCCAATAAGGCTCAATATTTTTTGTTTTGTTTTATATAGGTTTAAAAATCAACTTGTTTCTGTGTGTTTCTGTTTGAACTGCTGGATGAAGAACTCAGGGTGTCGACCTAGACTGTATAATTCTCTGTTGATTGACCCATTTAGTTCACTTGAATCAGAAAGTACTCAAGTTTACCACACCTAAATCTTGATCCTGCTTCCTGTGTCATTTGACTTCCCTTCTTCTTTTCAGTATCTTTTGGTAGTGGAGTAGTAGATTCCATACTGAGATGCCTGTCTGTGCATGACACTAGAGTATTATTTACCATACGGGGTAGTCAACTAGAGGAAGATGCTTCTTTAATTGCTACCTTACATGATTTTAAGTGTTATATGTGCTCTTGGGCGCGCGCCACACACACACATACACATCACTAGACTTTGTTATTAAAAATGGTATTGTTGTTAAATAAAATGATATTTGCTATAGCCACAATTTGTTCTCGTCGACGATGCCCATCCCGCATCCTCGTCGTCGACTCTGCGCCGGCGACAACCTGCTTGAGAGGCGCCAGCATGTCCGGGACTGGGCTCCGCCTGGCTGGCATTGGGAGGTGCTACCTTCCAGGGGCTGCAGCTTGGTGAGGGATCCGGGTCTCGTCGTCGACCCGGAGCTTCTTTGGTGGCGGTCGCGTGGGCCACTATCGGTGCGGAGGAAGTCGGCAACCGAGGAGGTGGTGCGTCGCCGTGTCAGGGATGAGGACGATCACGTCCATCGCTACATGGTTGCGTTGGACGTCAGGTTCTCCAATACCTGGCAGGTTCTTCAGGGATCTCACCCGAGCTATGATCCTATGATGGTTCCTTCTCTTTGGGTGTCCACCGCCTGCGCCGCGAGACGTCAACTGAATTATTAGTGATAATATTCAATGCTCCATTAAGTGGTTTATTCGAGATGTATTAGTGATGTTATCTCATAATAACATATTACTCCATATGAAAAGTCCCTGACGATCGCCGGTGATATTATATGTATTAGTGATATTATATATATGATGATCTTGCTAAAAAAATTGCCGTTGATTTTTAATCTTAGAATCATGAACACAGGAAATGTCGATGTCGTCTGACGACGAGGATAGGATCCCTGAGTGCCGTTTGTGCTGGGATGACAGGGGTATATGCGATGGTTATCCTCACCTAGACAACGGTACATCATTCACCGTCAAGCTAACGGAGGAATTCCCAATTATTACGGTATATAAAGACGGCATGTATTTTTTGCTAATGAAGTATGATGTGTGTGCTTTCTTGCTTAAATTAACCTTTAATTTTCGTTTGTACAATTCGACTAGTGCGTTCCCTGCCATGCAAGATTTGCTGTCTTGGATAAGTTCCATTTCAAAGAGAAGGATAGTAGAGAGTCTAAGATAGCTCACCTAAGAACGAAGCATTACACTTTTGCTGTTATGGTGAAAAGTAACGAAGATCACACATATTTTGGTTGTTCTAGTTGGAGAGCATTTTGCAAGGCGTATGCATTGGATGAGGACATGAACATTACCTTCGATCTTGGTAATGACGATGTTCGTGATAATAATATAGACATTTGGGTGCATGCAGAGGATGACTTGATTCCAGTTCTACCTCCAGGTGCGTTTGTCAACAAATTTGTCAAGTAATTTATATTGATTATTGAAAAGTATTTGGTACTCATTCCGACTAAATTTCTTTATTTTGAATTATTAGCTTATTTTCGTGCTACAAGAACTACCCAGCAGATAATAGATCAGACTTACTACAGTCATGGCTCCAAGCTTACTTGGTTGGAGAAAAATCATCTGATATCATTTATTCATGATGTTGAGGATCATGCTAAACATTACATGACTGGCAACGTTTATCATGGATATGTGCCACTAGTGCACAAGTTGAACCATTATAACATCACTTCAAACAACTTTGTAAGATTTTTTTTACCATTGCGTCTAGTCCATCTTTTTCATACATTGTTCTTAAGAAAAACTAGTTTGCTAACTATGTTATTATTACTAATGTTCTTCAACAGGTACTCCCCCCAGAGACCGTGCCTAAATGGATGTTTCAAAAGGGTGATTTGCAAATGGTTAGCTTACGACCACTCCCGATTAATCACAGTGGTAAATACAGGATATCTAAAGGTGAAGAAACCCTGAACATCACAGGATGGAGAAATGCAATACAAGCATTCACGATACCACTTGGAGAGAAATACTTGCGCATCCCACAAGTTGGAGATAGGTTTATCTGTGTTCTTCAAAATGGAGATGTCGGAGTTCGCCTTTATTATGCTTTTCTACCGGAGCAGTAGTTAGTGTTTCAACCTTGTGATAACTACAATGATAAGGAGTTGATTAAGATAATGATGAGTTGTTGGATATTGAATGATGATGAGTTGATTAAGATGATGATGATGATGAGTTGTTATATGACATATACCAGTACAAATTAGATGGATGCATAATACTGATGTTGCATCCATCTAATTTGTATTGATGTTGGATGTTGTTCTTCCATAATGTGTACTGATGTTGTATATTAATACGTGTAACCGCATGAAAATAAAATATATAAATATAAAAGAAAATGAAAAACAGAAAATGAAACACGGCCTTTTAGCCCCGGTCGGTGTTACCAACCGGGACTAAAGGTCCTCCTGCCCAGGGCGCCCCACGGCGGCCACGTGGAGCCCCGTTAGTCCCGGTTCGTAAGCCAACCGGGACTAAAACTGATGGGAATAGTCCCGATCGTTTTGTCCCGGTTGCAGAACCGGGACTAAAGGCCCTCTGAAACCGGGACTGATGCCCTGTTTTCTACTAGTGTATTATGAAGAAATCAACCATCCGATTCGTGCAAACTTGTGGATCGGTTCATCTTTCAGGTCTCTCTCTTGCCTTACAAGTGGCTTGGTACAATGGCAACGTAATTGTACAGTTGCGCTAAGCCGGCATGATCAAAATATGTCATTTCTTTGCAAAAAGTACAGAGAAATCTATTTTTTTTGAAATATTGTATGTTGTTAAATGAAAACATTCACAATAGAAAATAGCATCAATTGGCTTAGACGAGCCATAAAGGTCTTAAGCACTGTTACAAGCATTGTTTACACTGGTACAAGAACATTGTAACTCTTGAACAAATAAAGGTCTAATCACAGCAGTACACACACAAGATTTGTTGAAGTTCCTCAACACACACACTTCTGATGATAGCACATCCAAATTCTCCAACTGGTAGTGTGAGAACAGCAGCACCTACAAACGATTGGTAAATGATCCATGTATATAACATACGCCTATTTGGCCCTCTTCAAGCAAATGGTGTCGGTGGCTGTGCTGGTGGTTCCGCTTTGCCACCGGTGTGACTCGTCGGGGCAAACAAAAGGGCCAAAAACAGAGATAGAGCAAGAAAGCTCACATATAACAATGGTGTTCTCGGGCATGCCAGTATCCCATAGCATACCCCCTTTCTCTTACAGAGTGCTACTAACGCAGCATTGTCCTTAAAGGTCCCTTCCCAAAAGTGATAGATGAATACGAGAACAAGGCTGGCAACTACTGCATGTCCATACACAGGAGCAATTGAATCTAACACCGTATAGGTACCAAATATAAAGGCGAAGCACATACTTGCCACCGAGAAGACTATGAAACCGATGGACCTTTCAAATAGCATCTTTCTTCTTCGAAGGTATATCGTGGGATCTCCAGAAAACATGAGAGAAATTACAGCCGTGGCTGAGAGAGCGAAGGCAAGTGCATTGGCCAAGATGAATGCATCAAAAGCAGGCGTTCCAGCAAGAGTTGGTGAGCCTGCATTAGGGTGACCATCACCTCTATAACCTCCAGGCATTGCAAACATTGCACCAAACGTCACGGTTGCAATCAGGACAGCGACAATACATCGACTTTGCGTCCCCTCTTTCACTTGATTCACTGTACGTATTTCATCCTGTCTTGCTTTGTCAATGTCATATTCATTCAAGAAACCCCGGTGAAAAATTCCCCTTTCAGCACCAACACATTTGAGTGCCTTGAGCATTTGTGCTTCGCTTTCCTACAAAATCAGAATAAACAAAAATTAAACCATGCACATCTGAGTTGCTTTTGTGTACCTCAAAGGCTGTGATTTAAAATGAATATGATCATATAGATTACCTCGTTCTTATATATTCCTTCTGGAAGACTGTAATGAGCTATATCTCGCGGAGTATGCCCTTTCTTATTAATCAGATTCAATTGTACTTGTCTATTCCCGAACAGAGAACAAAACATCCCCAGTCTTCCTTTTCTTACAGCAAGGTGCAGTGCAGTGTTTCCATCTTTGTCTTGCATATTCAAAATCCATGATAGCGCTATGTTGCGACAAACATAATCGACAGTCCCTATCTTCATTCTGTCGACTGCAACATGAAGAAATGTCCTTCCACTTGCATCACGCAGATCAGCGCAATTGGGTGACTTCATAAGAAGATCATCAATGACCCATGTTGCACCGATTGATGCAGCCACGTGTGTGGGAAATGATCCATTGTGGTCCGGCTGATACAAGGCATCTGGATTGGCCTTCAATAATTGTGAACATATGGCTTGGCTGACTCTTTTTATTTGACGTTGAATAGCTAGAACCGCAAAATGAAGCGGTGTGCTTCCGTTTGCTTCCCCTTGTAGCGTAAGGTCATTGTTCCATTCTAACAACATCTTCGTAAGATCTGCGAGTGGCGCCATAAGTATGAGAGATCAAAATGGAACTATGAAAATGATGCCAAACCAAATGTGTATACATGCATCATTATAACAAGTCAAGGTGACGTGCACTCGGTGGTTAGTGGAATCACTACGGAAAAATGATTGCACGCCGAGTGTCCTGCAGTTTAACGAGTGTTTTCTTACCGAAAAAGGCTTTCGCCCCGCTTTATATATAAAGCAACGACCGATCACATCTCAGATACAAACGCACGCCACCACAACACACTCACACACCAAGGCTGGATACATAGGTGCTGAGCGCAGCAACACTACCCCTAGTACTACAAGAGCAACCGGAGTTCTCAACCGTGAACACGCCACGCGAAGAGATGAAGCCGCATACGACGAACCGTGTGCTCCAAGGCGGCGCCTTCAGGAAGGTTACGACACCAGAATGCCGCCACCGCCCGACCCGAGGATCAGAGTTTCCCCTGGAGCAACACGACGGGCAATGAAAGCCGCGACGACGCCTTCAAGAAGGGAACGAGCTACGCCGCCGCCGGTCCGTCCAAAGATGGATCAGGTTTTCACCCCGGCCAACACTCACCACCACCGGACGCCACACCCCGGCGACCACGCCGCCCACACGGCCATGGGCACCGGGCAACACCTAGCCACGGGCTCTGCCCATGAGCACCGCGGCACCACCACCAGGGCCGCCGCCCCAGCATCCCAGACCTGGACCCCACCTCACTCGAGACCCACCGCTACCCCAATCAAAGATGTGGGCGGAAAGGCTCGGCCTTTCGCACCCCTGGGCAGCCTCCAACGCCTCCATCGACTCGTCCTGCAGCCGGGCGCGAGACGAGGTCGGTCCTGCTGCCGGGCGCGAGACGAGGTCGGTCCTGCCGCCGGGCGCGAGACGAGGACGGTCCAGCTGCCGGGCGCGAGACGAGCTCAGTCCTGCAGGCGGGCGCGAGACGAGCTCGGTCCTGCAGCCTAGCACGAGACGAGCGATGTACCGTAGTCGGGGGAGGGCCGAACCTACGACGAGGTAGCGACCCGACGACGAGGAGAGGGACTGAAGGTCGACATGGGCCGCCTACAAACGAGCCGACGCCGGAAAACCAGCCGCCGCCGCAGCCGATCCGCCGAACTGCCATGGTGCTGGCACGGCGAAAGGAAGCCGCCACGCCCAGCGGGCCGAGCCACCTCGCCGCCGCCGCCCACAGCCGGAGCAGCCACCACGCCGGGCCTCTGCCCAAACCCGCGCCGCTCGCCGGGACCAAGGCGCCAGGTCCGGACGAGCACGCCACCGCCGGCCGCACCTCCGCCCGCCAACCCCGCCGCCAAGGACAGGAGAAGCGCCTCCAGGAGATGCGGCCCCCACGGGGCCCATCTGGAGGCCGACAGGCCGGATCTAGCCAGATCCCGCCAGCCGCCGCCACCACATGCCCCCGCCACCACCGCAGCAGGTCGCACCGCCACCTCCCAGCCACCCAGCCGCCGGATCCGCGCGCCCCCGCCACCAGGAACCCCGCCGGACCCCGCGCCCCCACGAGCAGCGTCGCCCGCGCCGCCGGAATCCCGAGCAGGGGAGGGAGAGAGAGGCCCCGCCGCCGCCAGCGACGCACGGGCTTCGCCCGGCGAACGCCCTCGGGCGGCGGCGAGGAGGGGGAGAGGCGAAGGGGGGGGGGAGGGAGCCGCCGGCGGATCTGAGCCCCCGGACGCGCGCGCGGGGCGCGTCGCGGGAGCGGGAGGGGGGGGGGGGAACTGATCAATTCCATGAGTGTTTTCTTTACTCGGGAACTCCTGAAACAAAGCGTTTGCCGAGTGTTTTGGAAAATACACCGGGCAAACAACTGGCAGTTCGCGCAGCAAAGACATGTTGTCGTGCTGCTCCGGAGCTACGTCGTCCTTGGCCTCCAGCTCCTCGATGAGTTGGGCGTGCCCTGTCATGTTGACGCGGAGTCACCAGGGCTGGCGGCGTGGTGTACAAACGCTTCATTTCAAATGACAAAATGTGTGTGCGCGGCACAAAGTTTTGCGAAGAAATGTCTTTTTGTTTTGTGTCCGAAAAAACGACAAATTTCAGTACTTCTAAATAGCGTTTCACCAACATAATTAATAAGGAATGATGTTTGATCGGGGAAGTAGCTTTATCGTCAAAGACACTGCTGCTGCGTTCACCTCAAATGGACCAAGCAGCTATTTGACAATAATATTATAGAATATCTAATATTTATGTCTTTCACTTCTTTTCGATTATTTGTTTCCTTTTTATTTTGTTAGATATGAGTTCACCCCTATTTCATTAATTATTATTAATGATAATAATAATGATATTAAAGGGACATAGTATTCTTAGTCAATCATTAATATTTGTAGAGAAGTCTCTTTGTTTTTTGGTAATCAAACCACACTTCCTGAATAAGTGACGTTTGCAAGTTTTGCAAAAAAAAAAAAAAAACGTCGTTTTTGCGAATTAACCGATACTCTTGATGAGAGAAAAAAGGTTGGTCCATTAAATAAATCAAGAAAATCATCAACACACATGGTATAACGGGAAAACCAGCAAACAGTGGGAGGAGATGTTCTTATCGACTACGAAGGTGTCTATGACGACTTCGTCAATCTCAAGATAATGTGTCGGCTCGGTCTGTTGAAGGTGTTCATAAAGATAGGATATATATATATATATATATATATATATATATATATATATATATATATATATATATATATATATATATATATATATATATATATATATATATATATATATATATATAAACACTATTCTGATCACAGGATCAGAATATTATTCTGATCACGGGTTGAACTTCCTGAGTTACACAACCCTAAACTTCCCTCTGTAGGAACCCGACCTTCGGGCTATCTTCGCAACCGTGTCTTCCCGCGCAAAATTTTCTGGTCAGTCGTGTTCTATGTGATGTAAGTGTAATCTAGGAACGGTTTTTAGCAACTAAATGCCCATTTTAAATAGGAATCTCGCTCATTGGCGTATTTGCTCTCGGGGATGTGATGAACTTGCTTCTGCTGCAATTTTACTGCCTGAGTTGTTCGACCTGAACTTCCCCAAGTGCTAGGTTGAACTTCCAGCAAATTGCCCAAATGGGTCTTGCAATATACCGTTTGAAAACTATGGACACCAGTATAACAGCCTTGGTTGAATTTTTGGCAAAATGTACACGGTTTAAGAGCAGTTTTGAAAACCGTTTTTCTTCATATAAAAAAAACGTGAATCGTATTTTCAACGCTATTTCTAAACCGTTCATCGGAATGAGTCAAATGAGATGGCGTTGGATAGCTGCTGCAAATCCGCTCATTCTACATGTTAAACGTTTTTCCAAATTCCATACGGTTAAAAAGGAATTTCAAAAATGGCGGAATTTCTGAAACCGAACAGCCGGGTTCGTATTTCGGTGTTAGTTTCAGAACGGCTAGTCCTATCGATGCATATGATATGGCGTTGGAAAGCTTATGAAAATGCGCATCTTTTCATTTAAAATTTTTGTTCTAACTATGAACGGTTAAAAAGTAATTTAGAAAATGGCTGAATCTGTACCGAGTGCGTATTTTCACGTTATTTTCTCAACGGTTCGTCGGAATGAGGAAAATGATATGGCGTTGGAAAGCCTGAAGAAATGCGAAACTTCTATATGTATATTGTTTTTTCCAATTCTTTACGGTTTTAAGTCAATTTAGAAAATGGCTGAAAAAGTATTTTTGCCGTAATTTCTAGAAATTTTATCGGAATGGGGCAAATAATATACCGTTCAAAAGCTACGGAAATTGCGCAATTTTTTCATGTAGATGGTTTTCTCTAATTCATAGCCGTTTCACGCAATTTCGAAAACGGCCAGATGATGCGTTCTGCCTTTTATCGCGAAACAGGGTCTTCGAAAATGCACCGCGTGAAGAACTTGAACTTCATTGGCACGTCTACCTGAATTTCACTCTGTCTCTTCACGTACTGTTTTTTGATCGTAGCTCTCCATCCACTCTCCGGAATTGAGCAAGTGTTATACTGATGGAAAGCTGCTATAAACACACAACTTTTCCGTCTTGATCATTTTTTTCATACTCGCGACGGTTTAAAAGATTTTCATCCGAAATTCATTTAGCGTACGTAGTAGTTGAACTTCCTGTTGTTTCCACGTTGAACTTTTGTCGCGTTTTTTTGTTTGTAATTTTTCACCCATTTGTCTTTTAGCATACTCGTACTAGAGATCTCGAACTGCACCGGGAGGAGCACGTGAACTTCTTGCAACAAATCTTTTAGGCTTTTAGTTTTTTATTTGTTTTATTCTCATGTGAAATGCATTCCGTGTAGTAGTTGAACTTCCCGGTGTTTTCATTTTGAACTTCTACCACGTATTTTTGTTCGTAATTTCTCACCCGTTCATCGGAGTTGCACAAATGAAGAAAATTGAGTTTTTTGAACTTCTTAGTTTTATTCTTTAGTAACGAAGAAAATTGAGTTTTTTGAACTTCTTTGTTTTAAAAATTTGAACTTCTTGGTTTTATTTTTTTAATAATGTGAAAAATCCGAATTTTTTATAAACATCGAACTTCACCATTTTTCAAATTTGAACTTCTTAGTTTTATTGGTTAGTAACCGGGAACTTCAGCATTTTTTCCTCACTAAAACCTTTTTATTATACAGCAAGGAGGCAGAGGTGCAGGCGTGAGACAACGACTGGTTGCTAGGACGAGCGGGGAGGACGGCGTTGGTGAGCTCCAGACGTGTAGCGGCCAGCCGCGGGATGCAGACGTGTAGCGGCCAGCCGCGGGATGCAGGCGTGTGGCGTCCATGGTGAACGGCCCGTTGAGACGGAGTCGAACTGTTCGGGCGCTGCAGCTGGGAATTCCCACCGTAAGCGGAGGTGTGGTGGCAGGGGAGCCGTGTGGCCGCGGCCGCGTATGCTGCGCGCTCGAGGGCAGTGGTCGGTATCCTGTGGTGGCTGCAGGGAGCAGTGGAGGAAAGCGACGGAGGTCAGGACCGCTGGCAGGGTTGGAAGGCTGAATCCGTGCGCTGGGCGGCGGCGTGGACGTCAGCCGGTGGCGCGCTGGGCGGCGACTGGAGGGCGGCCGGCAACCATGAGCGACCGACGGGGCCGAGCGGCCGGCGGCGGGAGGCGCGTCGGGGTCAGGGTGGCTGGCGGGAGTGAGGCGCGTCTGGATCAGGGGGCGGCGACGGGGCCGGGGTGGGCGGCGGCAGGAGGTGCGCCGGCACTAGGGGCCGGCGGCGGTTGTGGAGGGGGTGGGGATCGGGTGGGGGATGGGCTGGGGGAGATCGAGCGAGTGGTCGGGGTGGGTGGAGATCCTTTTTTTTCCTCCATGTATTGTATCGGTTCGGGAGTTCGGGAGGATCTCCTCGGCCCTATATAGGGAGCGCCGTGATCCGAATAACTATTCTAGTCCTGGGATTAGAATAGTGCTATATAAACACTATTCTGATCACGGGATCAGAACATTATTCTGATCACGGGTTGAACTTCCTGAGTTACACAACCCTGAACTTCCCTCTGTAGGAACCCGACCTTCGGGCTATCTTCGCAACCGTGTCTTCCTGCGCGAATTTTTCTGGCCAGTCGTGTTCTATGTGATGTAAGTGTAATCTGGGAACGGTTTTTAGCAACTAAATGCCCATTTTAAATAGGAATCTCGCTCGTTGGCGGATTTGCTCTCAGGGATGTGATGAACTTGCTTCTGCTGCAATTTTACTGCCTGAGTTGTTCGACCTGAACTTCCCCAAGTGCTAGGTTGAACTTCTAGCAAAGTGCCCAAATGGGTCTTGCAATATACCGTTTGAAAGCTATGGACACCAGTATAACAGCCTTGGTTGAATTTTTGGCAAAATGTACACGGTTTAAGAGCAGTTTTGAAAACCGTTTTTCTTCATATAAAAAACGTGAATCGTATTTTCAACGCTATTTCTAAACCGTTCATCGGAATGAGTCAAATGAGATGGCGTTGGATAGCTGCTGCAAATCCAATCATTCCACATGTTGAACGTTTTTCCAAATTCCCTACGGTTAAAAAGGAATTTCAAAAATGGCGGAATTTCTGAAACCGAACAGCCGGGTTCGTATTTAGGGGTTAGTTTCAAAACGGCTAGTCCTATCGACGCATATGATATGGCATTGAAAAGCTTATGAAAATGCGCATCTTTCCATATAAATTTTTTGTTCTAACTATGAACGGTTAAAAAGTAATTTAGAAAATGACCGAATCTGTACCGAGTGCGTATTTTCACGTTATTTTCTCAACGGTTCGTTGGAATGAGGAAAATGATATGGCGTTGGAAAGCCTGAAGAAATGCGAAACTTCTATATGTAGATTGTTTTTTCCAATTCTTTACGGTTTTAAGTCAATTTAGAAAATGGCTGAAAACGTATTTTGGCCGTAATGTTTAGAAATTTTATTGGAATGGGGCAAATAATATACCGTTGAAAAGCTACGGAAAATGCGTAACTTTTTCATGTAGATGGTTTTCTCTAATTCATAGCCGTTTTCACGCAATTTCGAAAACGGCGAGATGATGCGTTCTGCCTTTTATCGCGAAACAGGGTCTTCGAAAATGCACCGCATGAAGAACTTGAACTTCATTGGCACATCTACCTGAACTTCACTCTGTCTCTTCACGTACTGTTTTTTGATCGTAGCTCTTCATCCACTCACCGGAATTGAGCAAGTGTTATACCGATGGAAAGCTGCTGTAAACACGTAACTTTTCCGTCTTGATCATTTTTTTCATACTCGCGACGGTTTAAAAGATTTTCATCCGAAATTCATTTAGCGTAGTAGTTGAACTTCCTGCTGTTTCCACGTTGAACTTCTGTCGTGTTTTTTTGTTTGTAATTTCTTACCCATTTGTCTTTTAGCATACTCGCACTAGAGATCTCAAATTGCACCGGGAGGAGCACGTGAACTTCTTGCAACAAATCTTTTAGGCTTTTTGTTTTTTATTTGTTTTATTCTCATGTGAAATGCATTCCGTGTAGTAGTTGAACTTCCCGGTGTTTTCACTTTGAACTTCTACCACGTATTTTTGTTCGTAATTTCTCACCCGTTCATCGGAGTTGCACAAATGAAGAAAATTGAGTTTTTTGAACTTCTTAGTTTTATTCTTTAGTAACGAAAAAAAATTGAGTTTTTTGAACTTCTTTGTTTTAAAATTTTGAACTTCTTGGTTTTATTTTTTTAATAATGTGAAAAATCCGAATTTTTTATAAACATCGAACTTCACCATTTTTTAAATTTGAACTTCTTAGTTTTATTGGTTAGTAACCAGGAACTTCAGCATTTTTTCCTCACTAAAACCTTTTTATTATACAGCAAGGAGGCAGAGGTGCAGGCGTGAGACAACGACTGGCTGCTAGGACGAGCGGGGAGGACGACGTTGGTGAGCTCCAGATGTGTAGCTGCCAGCCGCGGGATGCAGACGTGTAGCGGCCAACCGCGGGATGCAGGCGTGTGGCGTCCATGGTGAACGGCCCGTTGAGACGGAGTCGAACTGTTCGGGCGCTGCAGCTGGGAATCCCCACCGTAAGCGGAGGTGTGGTGGCAGGGGAGCCGTGTGGCCGCGGCCGCGTATGCTGCGCGCTCGAGGGCAGTGGTCGGGATCCTGTGGTGGCTGCAGGGAGCAGTGGAGGAAAGCGACGGAAGTCAGGACCGCTGGCAGGGTTGGAAGGCTGGATCCGCGCGCTGGGCGGCGGCGGGGACGTCAGCCGGTGGCGCGCTGGGCGGCGACTGGAGGGCGGCCGGCAACCATGAGCGACTGACGGGGCCGAGCGGCCGGCGGCGGGAGGCGCGTCGGGGTCGGGGTGCCTGGCGGAAGTGAGGCTCGTCTGGATCAGGGGGCGGCGACGGGGCCAGGGTGGGCGGTGGCAGGAGGTGCGCCGGCACCAGGGGCCGGCGGCGGTTGTAGAGGGGGTGGGGATCAGGTGGGGGATGGGTGCGTGCGTTCATGGGATGATTATATGTGCGTATATATGAAGCTTATTGCCCAAAGGAAGAAAAGATGAATGATCTTCAGGACTAACTAAATATCCTGTTACAAGTCTCACTGACATTAAATTTTGAACCTAACAACATATTAACAGCCCCGGATGCAAATGGTAAAGTAGCAATGAGGCAAATGTATGCCAAATGGTACTCCCTCCGATCCAAAAAAAAGTGTTGCAGTTGTAGTTCAAATTGAACTAAAATCACGACACTTTTTTTGGATCGGAGGCTGATCTATATATCTAAAAATGGTAGGTGAAATTGAGATATAAAAGTCAGTACCTTGGCTCCGCTGAACAGCAACATGCAATGCATTTTGTCCATTTGGTCCAGAGTATGAAATAACCCCACCGCTCAACTCGTAGAGTGTTTTTGCGATAATATTATTATCCTGTGAGATGGCGATGTACAATGGTGAAGTACCTTCTTCAGGAAGAGTAGCCAATTCTGGATCATGGGCCATGAGCAAATTGACCATATCATTGCTGCCAAAGCGGACGGCCTCGTGCAAGGCTGTCTCTTTGAGCTTGTTTTGTGTTTGCAGGAGCCCTTTACCATTATTAAGGCCCTGGCCATTGGCGAGATCAACGAGAAGAGTCACCATTGGGACGTTCCCCGCCCGTGCAGCACGGTGCAGGGGTGTGTCTCCACTGCTGTTTTGCACGAAGAGGAGGCTGTGTGCCTTGTTGTAGATGAGAGTTGCTTTGTTCAATAAGTCCTCGGAGTCGCCATGGGTGGTGGCGACCACATGGAGAAGAGTGTCACCTCCAACGGTAACCGCGTACAGAGAAGGTGGCAGGCTCGCCGAGCTTCCCATGGTGTAGGCTGCTGCTTGCCCGTCGAGAAGCGATTCCAGATCATGGAAAGAGCCAGAGCAGGCCGCTGCTAGCAGCCGACCATCCATCCTACCCTCCATGGTGGCTGCCGGTGGAGGAGCAGCATTTGCCGCAACGGCTGAGCTCGGAGCTGTTAGCCCGGTGCTCGACGCCATTGAGCACCAACACAAACGAGGTGGAGGTGTCAGTGAGAGAGGATCAACTGTGGTTGTTCTGGACTGAAAATGTACGCATGCAGTGAGTAGAGGAGTGTGTGTCCAAGCTGTGACCGTCGATGGGTATATGTACAACAACCATAGCAAGCAAGGAAGCCAGAGGGGTGGGTGGGGTGAGCTGAGCAGGAGACGACCGCGGCGACTTGGGATCAATGCCGTGTCATCACCAATAAAATAGCCCCCCTTTTTTCTCCTACTTTACATAAACCTTTCATAGCACCGTCGTATACTTTAGACATACACCTAACCGGCTGTCTCTAATAACATAATCCTTCTCCTCTCCTCCTTTAAAAACTGTTCACATAACTTTAACACCGTCGCATGCTTTTAGTTAACAGATTTAGATCTACATCTGACAAGGTCCCTTGTTAAAGGAAAAAAAACTGACAAGGAATCTCGGGAGTCAAATACCTTGCGGTGCTAGGACTTGGAGTTGGTAGATACCGCTGCCTACTTCCATTCTGGATATAGGGCACGCATGCATATTTTTCCAAGTTTTAACTTTTACGATATCTGATATCTCCAATGTCAGTTTGTAATTTATAGTAAATCTAATGATCCTGATTTTGTATTTTATATATTGATATTTTTAATAGGCTTATTAAAATGTTATAAATTTTGATTTAGGGAAAACTAATACGTCTTTTTTTTTGGCAAAAAATAGGTAGCCCATTCCAAATATGCCCCATTTTCTTAACGTGGATTGCAACCTCTCATTTTCTCCCTTAACCCTAAGCAGCTAGGGCAAAATCTCTCCTCCAGGCTTCATCGAAGAGCCTGCGGATTCCCCTCCACTCCACCTGTCGGCGCCGAGGATGGGAATCACGATGCCTCCGCTCTGGTTAGTAGTTTAGGTTAGTATTTTTAGTCCACACAGATACGACGCTTGGGCGGATGGCGGCGCTTCTTCTTCGAATTTGTCTTTCGGGCTCCGGTTCTCGTCGAGTTCGTCCGTCTGGACGTTGCTGACCGAGCTCCGGCGTAGATTCCTGTCATCTCCCTTGGTCGATGAGGTTAGAGTTTCTCGTCATGTGACGAGATTTGGTGTCATGTGTTTCAGAACTATGCAAGGGTTCAACGGCGATAACTGCAGCTCCAGGGCGCTGATACTTAGAGGCACGCGCATGAAGACTTCTCGGCTGTCATCCATAAGGTCATGTCGGCTTGGCGAGCGGAGTGGCGCGTCTGCGTCCCGTTCTAGCAGCACTAGTGGTTGTTCGATGGTCTCAAAATCTCAATAATTTTTATTATTATGTTTGAGATCTTTATACTTCTGATGAACTTTTATAATAGATCTGATCATTTTAAAAATATGCCCTTTTTTATATTTACAATATTAGTTTGCAATATATGATAAGCCTAATGTTGCTGATTTACAGAAAAGCCAGACGATATACTTACTGTGAAGGTTAGTGGTATTTACAGGGGTAGTTAGTTAAATGGCTCGTCCCCTTAATTGGAGGGTGTGCAATTAAACCACATCGCCCCAACTAGACCAGCTTTGTTCCAGGTGTGCATGTGCAATTCCAATTATATTAGCTACTACCACCAGAGACAGGGTTGCATCGGTTCTTGGGTGCTATCCACAAACTAATATGCCCCATAATTTGAAACTCAGGGGAATAGCTTATGGGTGACATTCGAGGCCAGTTTCTTTTTTAACGTTTTTCATTTTTCTACGCATGTCCAGTACTATAGCTCCTTGGGTGCTATTCGACGCGCATTCCTACTTTAACATCTCTCTTTAGTTTTTCTGGATTGTCCAGTATGGTAGCTCTTTGGGTGACATTCCAAGCAAGTTCCCAATTTCACATATTTATATTGTTTTCTTTGGGCATGCACAGTACTATACTCCCTTTTTTTTTGCGAGGAACAGTACTATACTCCCTTGAGTGACATTCGATGCAAGTTCGTACTTAGACATTGTTCGGAGTTCCACCAGCTCCGTGAAATCCCGGGAGCTGCGGAGCCAGGAAACAGCCGCTCCGCGACTTTCAACAGCAACTCCACCCGCTCCTGGAGTGGAGTTGTGGAGTGGAGGTTCTCCAAACAGGGCTTACACTCTTTTATTTTGACCTGTAAAGCAGCTCCTTGGATGACATTCGATGCAAGTTCCTAATTTAACATTTGTATTATTTTTCTGGGCCTTTCTAGTACTATTGCTCCTTGGACGACATTCGATGCAAGTTCCCAGTTTAACATATTTATTATGTTTTTGGGCCTTTCCAGTACTAAAGCTCCTTGAGTGACATTCCATGCAAGTTCGTGCTAACATTTTTTTATTTTATTTTGGCCTGTTCAGTATTGTAGCTACTTGGGTAACACAGCAACGCCCGGAGAGCAACCCTCGGACCGACGCCACACAGGCACCAAGCAAGAAGGGCACAACGCGATGGCAACCAATGCGGACCAAGTCAACCCCCCTTGCATGTACACCGCCGGACATCGTCCACCACCACGATCCAGATCCGTGCCGCCAACCGAGGACATCAGCAGCCCGGATCACACCGCCGCCCAACCAAGGCAGCCGTGCCGCCCCATCACCTCCCACGAGCACCTCTCGGACCGCACCTGACCTCACCTACCCGGAGCACCAACTCCGATCTGCCTCGGGCCTACATCTGGTTCGCTTGAGCACAAACCCTAGGACAAGGCCATCCCGACGACCGAAACCGCCCGCCGCCAGCCTGCACCTAGGAGAAGGGAGGCCGCCACCGCCACCAGCACACCGTTGTCGGACGCCAAGCGTCGTGCCGCGCCCACGCCGACCACCTGTGCACCCACCACGAGCACCTACCACACGTCGAACCACGGCATCGGAGAGCCCAACCAGGGCCAACAGCCACCGGAGGGGAACTCCGTTCCGGATCAGGCCGCTGAGGAGGGCCCCGTGCCACCCGAGACGACGGCAGCCAGATCTGGGGCTGCCAGATCGAGCCACCAGGGCAGCCTCGGGACCATGCACAGCCCACTACGCAGCACCGGGGGGGGGGGGGGGGGGGGGGCACGACGGGCATGGGCACCTGCGAGCTCCCGCCGCCGCCGCGCCCAGCCGCCTGCGCGTCGCCACAAGCTGGCCGCCTCTAGCTCGCGCCAGAGGCCACCGCCGATGCCGACTGGGCTTTGCCCGGCGGCGGCGAGGGGAGGGGCTGGGAAGAGGGGTTGGAGCCCCGACGGCTAGGGTTGCCCCCCCGGCACATCGCGGGAGGGGACGAGGGGTGGGGGGGGAGGGAGTTCTGTTTGTTTCTACCATGAACAGTGCAACCCAAATTGTCATTCCAAAGGTTGTGACAGAAAATATATGGGTCCTCTCGGAGTGCAGGCGAATCGTAGAAAAAAAAAGAATCTAGCCACCATCGTTACTTGATCCCATGCCACCCCTGCCCCCCACGCATTGTCTTCAACCAATAGCCATCCGTCCTACTACCCAGCCCACCGAATGCGTCGCCTGCCTAGCTCACGCTACTCCGCCCTCACCTAAGAGCAACTCCAACACGCCGACTCATTTCGTCCGCACGTGTCCGTTTGGATCAAAAAGGACACAAAAGTTGACCAAACGGACGCGCGTCCATTTTTTGTCCGCTTGTCGACCCATTCCCGATTCCCGGTCCAAATTTGAGCCTCATTTGCGTCGGCGCGGACACGAGGCGAACGCGCGCGACGCCCGCCTACTCCTTCCCCTGGCCCGCCAGTCAGTGGCACATAGGCCATTCAATTCCTCCCCCATCGATAGCGAGCCCCTGCCCGCCCCACCCTGTCGTCGCCACCGCCCAGTTTTGGTGCCCTCGTAGCAGTCCACGCCCACATACCTCCCTCGTAGCACGCCACCTTCCCACGTCGCCGCCACCACCGCCTCGCGACCGCAACTTCTTTCCCGACGTCGCCGCGAGCACCACGTCAGTCCTGCGCTCCCGGATAGCTCCTTCGACAACGCCGCCACGCTCGTCGGATGCCGCCAGGCCAGCTACCTGGTCCAGGGGAGGCGAGCGTCTCTTCGCCGGCCAGCTTCTTCGATGATGCCTATAAGCTGTTCGACGGTTTGCCCTAAAGGTACAAATGGACTCCGTCGACGAGTTCTTTTTCCACAATTTCCTATGCTACTCCGATGATTCCTCATCCGACGATGAGGAGATGGTGGCTGCTGTGTTGGTCGTCCATGACCACCTTAGTAGGCAGCGGCCGTTGTTTCGGGGCTCCATCCCGGGGCACACTACTGCGTTGAATCGCTACCGAGAGAGTGGACATTTCCTTCTTTGGAAGGACTACTTTGAGACACCCAACCCGCTCTTCAAACATCACCAATTCCGGCGTCATTTTCGTTTGGCTAGGCATGTTTTCAACCATATTCGGGAGGGGGTGATCGACAACGATAAGTATTTCGAGTGCAAGTAGGATGCTGATTGGCTTCTCCTCTTATCAGAAATGCACTGCAGCTATCCGGATGCTTGCATACGGAGTTTCCGGTGATCTCATTGATGAGTATGTCCGTATGAGTGAGTCGACGTGCCTAGAATCTATGTATAGGTTCTGCAAGGCTGTGGTAGCAGTGTTTGGGTCTGAGTACTTGAGAGAGCCAAATGCTGCGGATACTGCCCGGCTGGTGGCGATGAATGCCAGCAGGGGCTTTCAGAGGATGCTTGGTAGCATAGATTGTATGCACTGACAATGGAAGAACTGTCCTTCTGCTTGGCAGGGGCAGTATAGGGGCTATGTCAAAGCTTGCACTGTCATACTCGAGGTCGTGGCATCACAAGATCTCTGGATCTGGCACTCTTTCTTCGGCATGGCCGGATCTCACAATGACATCAACGTGCTTCAACGATCTCCGGTGTTTGAAGACTTGCGGAAGGCAACAGTTCGAAGGTCAATGTTGAGATCAATGGCCACATGTACGAAAAAGGATATTACCTAGCTGATGGTATCTATCCTCAGTGGACTACTCTTGTGAAGACAATCCCCGGCCCTGTAGGAGAGAAAAGGAAGAGATTTTCCCAGGAACAAGAGAGTGTTAGGAAGGATGTGGAGCGTGCCTTTGGCATTCTTCAATCTCGATGGGGTATCGTTCGACATCCTGCTAGAACTTGGAGCACCAAGAAGTTGTGGAAGGTGATGAGAGCTTGTGTGATCATGCACAACATGATCGTTGAGGATGAGCGTCCGGAACGTATCTACGACCAAGGGTTTCAGTTTCAGGGTGACAATGTTGTGCCTGAGCATGGAGGAGCGGCAACGTTTGCGTAGTTCACCGAATTTCATCATCAAATGCGTGATTGGGAAAGTCAAGTTCAGCTGCAAGATGATTTGGTTGAGCATATGCGGCCTCATGTTGGCAACCGATAGATGTATTGGTTTATTTCATTTGAGACAATTTAATTTATATTTGTCTTGTAAACTATGAGATATTTTTATTCCGTTGTGAAACTATGAGATATTTTTATTTGAGACAATTTAACTTTTATTTGACTTGTAATAAACTATGAATTATGTGGACTATGAATTCGAACGCCGACCGACCGCGTGGACGAAAATGTGTCCACGCGTTGAGTACACAGCCTACCCAAACACAAAAGGAGACGAACATGCGGATCGAAATGGACAAAACGCGCGTCCATTTGGATCGGCCGATTGGAGTTGCTCTAACAGCTACCACAACCAGTCATGCTGTCGCCATGGCCATCCCTATAAGCAGAGGCGGTTTCAGGCCCCAGGCAGCCCGGGCAGCTGCCTGGGGCGTGCATGGTGTTTGCTTCGCTGACTGTAGCTACAGTGTTGTACATTTTCTGGGTCCGCTACTGCCTATAAGTCCCGTCTCACCCCATCCACCCCGCACTGTATTATCTGTTTCCTTCTTCTTTTTTGTAAAGTGAGTTCTTCCTAATTTCATTAATGAAAATGAAGCTACATAGGTTATGCTAAAAAGACAGAGTCGAAGGGGATAAATATTCTTAAACATGTCCCATTGATAAAGTACCCGAACACAATAAACACTAACGATCCTAATCCAAATGTATGCTAAATAATACTTTCTTCATTTCATAATGTAGTGTAATTCGCTCGCGCTTTTCGAGATTTAATTTAGACCATAAATTTAATCAACGTGGACGACTGTGACGGAAGCAAAAATTATACCATTAAAAACTTATTTCGAATACAAATTCAATGGTATAATTTTCGCTCCCGTCGCAATCGCCCACGTTGGTCAAATTTATTATCAAATTTAAATCTCAAAAAGTATGGGCGCACTACAATATGGAACGGAGGGAGTAGTACTGCCTCCGTCCCATAATATAAGGGCATTTTTGCCACTACTGTAGTGTCAAAAACACTTTTATATTATGGCACGGAGGGGGTAGTACTACCTCCGTCCGGGTGTATAGGGCATTCGCGTAGTTCTACATCATTGATTTGTAGAAACTAAATATGTGCTATATGTGATGAAAAGTATATCACTAGATCTCTACACGGTTGTAGTTTTTAAATATATATTTTTTGTCACATATAAATCATAATACATTTTTAGGTAGTAAAATTGTTGACCTAGAACTACGCGCATGCCTTATACACCCGGACGAAGGTGGTATATATCTCACAAAAACGTCTAGATAGAAAAACAGTATGTTAAACCAGAATTAAACATTGTAAAGTGAGCATGAGTACCTTTTCTTCGGAGAACAGCAGCATGCAATGCATTTTGTCCATTTGGTCCAGAGTATGACAGATTCCTGTCATTACTCCCGCTTTTCCCGCCGCTTAACTCGTAGAGTGTTTCGGCGATGATTATATTTTCCAGTAAGATGGCTAGGTACAACGGCGAAGTACCTTCTACAGGAAAACTTGCCAATTGTTGGTCATACGTCATGAGCGACTTGACTATATCATTGTTCCCACTGCGGACAGCCTCATGCAAGACTGTCCATTTACTCTTGTTTTCTATTCTCAGCAGTGCCCTCACTGTGTTAACATTGTAATCCTTGACTCTCGCAAGATCAATGAGAAAAGACACCATTCTGAATTTCGCCGCTCTTGCAGCACAGTGCAAGGGTGTGTCTTCATTGTTATTTTGCGCGAAGAGGAGACTTACTGCCTTCTTGCGTATGAAGCCACCTTCCTCCAAGTTCTCACCATCACTGTTGGTGACCATCACATGGAGAAAAGTGTCACCGTCCATGGTGACACCGTCCAAGAAAGAATCGCTGAGAAGTGCTTCTTGGTCACCAAAAGCTGGCTGCATAGCCGAGCTTCCGATAGCCCTGTCGCTGGAGGTTTGACGGTTTTTCCCGTCGAGAAATGATTGCAGTTTCTTCCATGAACCAGAGCAGGCCACTGCTAGCAGCCTGGAATCCATGACCGGCGAGGGAGTCTGGGGGTGCGGCGTGGATGTCTGGTTGCTTGAGGCCATCACCACTACCATGGTCCAAGGACCCTCCTTGCTCAACACATCCTTCAACTGCTGGCAATGGTCGTGGCCAATGGCCACAATCATCTTGGCTTCTGTGGTCACCAGTGGAGGAGCAGCATTCCTCACAACGGGTGAGTTACGATCTTCCTCCCTGGTGCTCGATGGCATCGCCAACACCATAGAGGTGCAAATTAATTTGGCGAGGCGATGGGATTCAGAGTCGATGGATTTGTTTGGGGCAAGAATGGTCCGGGGCTAAACTTGAGAAAATAGTACAGCGGGTGTTCATCCCCCGATCAAAGAAGAGGATAAATAGGGATTACAATCAGAATTTTGATTAGAGGCAGGATTAAATAATGTCACAAGGATAATAAGTTAAACCGAAGGACACCGGACACGACACAACGCTAACGCAAGAGTTGTCACGATGCCTAAATAATACTGTAGATAAAGAAGAAGAACGGCCGGCTGCTGGCTCGCTCACGGCTGCTTCAGAAGCCACTCACCCACTCTCTTCCGAGGAAAAAAAAATAGCATACTCAAGGACTTGACCATTTACCTACCGACCTGAGGCCAAAATTGGTTTCAGGATGATGTTGTCATAGTATGGACGTACCCAGAATCTATTATTGATGAACCGCGAAGGTTGCGTCAGCACTTTCCTTAAAAATTGCAAATGGCGCCGGCCTACTGACTAATCTCTCACTCTCTTCCAAACATAAACCTGGATTTGGCCTGTTGTGTTGGATGGAATAGTAAGCAATTTGTGAACTAATCTAATCCAAAATTAAACGGTAACTAATGTGTTAGTAATGTTGATCCTGCATGGTCAATCACTAGAGGATTGTAGCAGGAGTTCTTTTGACGAAGTAACACTAGTAATTTGTTTGAGGCTGTTTGGACTGTAAAATTTGTCCTGGCTAGTAATTTATTGAGTTCTTTTATGCTACATCTAAATAATAGGAGCTGTTCATTTCCAGTCTTTCGAACGGGCCCATCCAATGGCTTTCGAACGGGTCCTACAAATAATAAACGGGTCCTACAAATAATAAAACAAGAAATGACAGAACTACCCGCCTATTCAACGGCTGAGATGATTCAATACTACACGGGCTCAGGAGTAGTATAATGTATCGTAAAAAGTCTCTTATACGAAATTGCATAGGAGCACTCGGCGACGGGAATCCTTTCCGTTCAGTTGCATCGGGATCCTCACCCACTTTAATAGGTGTCTTTTATTCATAGCTTTATCATCTCGTATTCTCTTCGCACTGCGCAGTATATCAGAACTACAGTCCACGTGGTTCTGCCCTCAAAAGCAAATGTTCTGTCCAAATGTAGTTGAGTCAGACTCACCTAACAACTCCCAACAACCTACTCGCTTGAATGCCTCATACTCTCAAACTGCTCGTGTGTGATGCTCATCCCTAATATGCCCATGTTACCGGAACTAGTCCTAAAATGATCATGGGCGTGCCGATCTCTAACGAATCTTGATGTTTTTATGTTTAGCTTATATGTGTTTAATCATCTGTCCACATGTCCCTGACAAGCCATTCCAACTACTATGTAATCTTATTTTCTTATCAGCACCGGATGTGGTTGCTGCTTGGCTGCTTGCTAGTGAACTTGTATCGCCTACCATTATTGTTAATCTTAATCATGTTTAATTACCGACTACCATTATCAGCACCGGATGTGGTTGCTGCTTGCCCGTGTCATTTTATTCCTTTTCATGTGACAGTGTCCGTCGGACCTCCGTATTTGTTTTCTAGGAAGTGAATCTTGACGTCCGCAAAATTTTCACTGCCCACACATCTCATTTCCAACGGTAACAAACAATATCACACCCCAAAAATCACCGACAAAACAGTGATTTTTTACACCATGCAATTAAGTCGAAGGGCACAAGTCGTCCACCCAATCAATGTTTTCGGACCTTCTCGTTTCAAAAAAATAAATATATTTTCGGACCTTGTAGTGCAATTTACTGTCTGGTCTCAGCACCACACAATTTACTATATGTGCACCTGTACACAATCCAACCGCACACGCTTTCCATCGTGCATTATAAACACCCAAACACCGAGGTTTACCTTCCGTTGATACGTCAGTCCTGATCCATCAGCGGATCTGGTGAAGTAATCATCACAGTTCACTATCAAAAAACAGCTTCAGATTGGAGCTTATCAGGAACTGTTTACGAACTGTCCAGCCTAACTCTCCTCTTCGATCGATATGCACTACCAGAAACACAACTATGCCTGTGAGCCGACATGTTTTCCTGTCGGTCCCGCAGTGGCTCTCAGGAAATAGCATATTACTGTAGGCTGGGGCCAGGCCGACAGGAATATTGCTCTATATTCCTGTAGGTTGCTTATAAACTCACAGGAAAAGCATATCCTGTGCGTTCCGGCCCACAGGAATCACAATTTCACCCTTCGCGCCCGCGGGCTATCACTTCGCGCCACCCGATTTTCATTCCGCGCGAACTTTTGGTGGAGGCCCGCTTCTTTTTTCTATTTTCCTGTGCGTTTGGGCTCACAGGATTAAGGCCCAGTACAAAAGCATAGAACGAACAGAGGAAACCCTCGATCCCCAATTCAGTGCCCACTGCTCACTAGTTCATCGCCGCCGCCGCTGTACTCGCAGCCCCCTGTCGCCGCCACACCATCCTCCGATCCACCGCCGCGTCCGCCGCCTCACCATCCTCCGGTCCACCGCCGCGTCTGCCGCCTCACCATCCTCCGGTCCATCGCCGCGTCTGCCGCCCTCCGGTCCACCGCCGCGGCCGCCTCCCCTCACCGCCAAAGGCCGCCCTTCGCAGCTTCGCGCCCGCATCTGCCTCACCACCTGCGCAGCGCCAGTCTCCGCCTCGCCACCCGCACGAGCACCAACATCCGCCTCCCCACCGAGCTCCCGTACCTGGCTGTACGCATCTTCACCTCCGGTTGCCCGTTCTCCTCTAATCGCTGCCTTACAAGCCCCGTCATATCTCTGGTAATGTAGCAGCTTCTTTCCTAGATGTACGATTTGCTTGATGTATTCTTGTGTAGTGTTCAATCTTAGTTGCAGTAATGTAGCCATGTCTGATAAATGCTGAGTATACGGCTGATTTAGACAAGTTCAAACACCATTTTTTCTGGCTTCCAATGCAGAACTAGCTGTAGATGAACATGTACTGTTCATTTGGTGGGCACGTGATGGTTCTTCTTAGATGTATGTTTGTTGTAGCTTCTGTAGCATCCATCTACTTGCTATTTAATTTTTCTAGGTTGTAGTTTCTGTAACATCTACCTGCTATCTATTTTTATTTTTCTAAAGTGAAATTTACACATATAAATCCTAGAATATTATTATCTTTTCATTTTACAGAAACATCAGCAAACAGCTAGGGGAGTTTGTCAGCCACTCTTTTCGACGCCATAATTTTCGCAGCTTGTACAACTATAGTGGTAAGTTATAGCTTTGAGCTCTTTAATTTATGTCTGAAACAATTGTCTTTGTGTGAATCATCATGTGTGTTTCTGCCCTTTTGTATGTTATTATTTTTCTGAAATAGCCCCATTTCTGTGAATTTTATTTCAGTATGAATTCTTGGTTAAATAATGGAGAACCGTGATTGGATGTATAGTGGCTGGGTGTTTGGTCAAGTCCCTCCAAATGATTTCTAATGTTGTGCTGGCTTAGTTTTAGTGTTCTATGTTAGTTTGTGTTATTTTGTTTGCTAAAAGAAATCGAACCTTGTATTTTTGTCAACTGAAACGTGATATTATTTGTATTAAATGTTTCTGAAAGTTTCTTTCTTTCTTGCAAATATGTGTTATTTGACATGTAGCGCACATGGTTTCCCTCTCATTCTGTTCAAATTTATATTGTAAATATAGTAGGTTGCCTCTATAATATATTTGTCTAACATCTGAATTTATCTTTATAGGGGATGACTGGACTTCGTCATGTCCGTGCCAGGAGAGGATCTGGCAACAATAACTCACAAAGGACAATTTCCGGCAGCAATAACTCTACCAACCTTTTGTCCCAAAAGAGTGGTATGAACTCATCTCACCCTTCATCTGAGAAGCGTAGAGGAAGGCACATGAGAGCTACCGTTGAATTAAGAGTGCCTCCACGTGGTCGCAAAGTGGGCCTTCAACCAAACGGTGAAAGGTATCGAAAATGATGTGTTTGTTCTATCTTAAACGTATTGCTACACAGTCGTTTCCTGTTTTTCTAAAACTTGTCAATTAATATAGTTTTAAAAAAACTTGTCAACTAATAACATTTTCTGCATGTAGGCAATTTAAGTATGTACCCTATCATCCCAAGAACTACAAGTACACTACACAAATTGGAGTTCTTCTCAAACGTGAATACCCAGGAAAAATAGAGGAAAAAAATGATGATGGTGTCATCACTAATACACGCCCGGCTTTGGAGTGGTACGATTACTATCATGATTCGACTCTGTTTTCTACACACTTAGTTTTTCTATTACATGATGCCATGACTTTGTTTGAATTTGTGCGTTCTTGTAGGAAGAGACACTTGGACCTGAGAAGGCGACGACGCTGAATACATATACTGCAATGAAATGTGGAATGAAGAATGTGAGTAGCAGCGGCAACAATGGCGCAATCATTAGCAATGGTGCAATCATGAGCCAGAAAGCACAAAAACGCTTTGTATGTCATTGTTTCTACTGCCATATTGCTTATAGATTTTGAAGATGTTAATTTACTAGCATGTTGTGAACAAACTATAATTTGTCATTGTCAGGATGACTATACTACATTGGCTAAAGAGAAGTATCCAGATAGTTGGGAGGGAAGAGAGCTGGACGGTGAGCTGCTATATGAAGCATCAGGTGGCATTCCTCATGGTCGTGTGTCAATAGGCGATGGGGCTATTAAGAAAGCAGATATTAAATCAGCAGCTAGAAAAAGGAATGCCAGTGCACCAATTTCGCTCACACTTCGAGAGAAGGAACAACTCAGGCGTGTTAATGAAGAAAATGCAGAACTTAGGCGTGCTAAGGAGATGCTACAGCAGAAAGTAGATATGCATGGGCAGCTCATAACTGTATGTACAAATTCATGCCCACATTCTAAAGCAATGTGTCTTAACTTCTCAAGTATCACGTATCAACTCTATTTACATTTCTTCTTCTTTTGCAGGCACTTTTCAAGGAGATAGAGAAAGAGTTGCCGGTGCATATACTACATATACTAAGCCATGGAGCTGTTTCGCAACCAGAAGTAAGTGTAATCTGTGATGTCCACTACTCAACTTGGATTTGTGCATTCCTTCTGACCTGTCCATGCAATATCAACACTGTTGGTTATGATAAAAAAAATCATGTTTTATTAAGTTATTTGGCTGTTTGCATCTATGAGCTTGTCTATTCTCATAAGATTCTTTAGCTGTTGTGCCCAATTTCCATAGAAATAATGCTTGTCATGCTTAAGGTCCATCTGATTGGAACTTGAAAGTAGCCTAGACCTGTAAATGAAAACAAAATCAATTCTTATTTCTAAGCATTAATCCATAAATGGAAATTATTTGGTTGTGTTGTCTCCACTTGTCATCCAACAAAGTATTGAGTTTTTATTGTTCTAAATCATATTAAATAAAAATTTGGTTACTTGGGTTTGATTCAGGGGTCAAATAACTCATCTCAAGCTGGCTCGCAAGCGGTTGATGGCAACAATGATGTCATGGAGTCAAGCGAGGAGAATGACACCACTGGGAATGTCGGCGATCAGACCGTTGACGCAACCAATCATGGCGGAAACTGACTGCTCAAACAACATGATAGCATCAGACGAGGTGGTCTTCATATGCTTTTTTGTGGACTTCTGTATCTGATATGGCTTAGGAATGAGAACTCATAACTGGTGGTAGTTGCAAGCCTGTTGTGTATTTTGCTAGTATTGTTGTAGTTGGCAGGTCCTTTTGTGGTTGGTACTGTTGTAGCCTTGTAGTGTACTTTGTTGATGATATATATGTATGAAACTGATGATGATATATGAAGTCTGATGTTGTCACATAAATCTATTCTCATATGGTTTCTGGGAAATAATGCAACATTTGTAGAATCTAGGTTAGCACGTTGCTTTTCTGCCAGGAATACGAAATAAGAAAACAACAACATGATGCAACAGTGACGGCCGATGGCCCACAGGAATGCATGTATGTTGCAGCTACCTAGTACAAATTCCTGTCGGCTGAACCGACAGGTATAAGCAATTCCTGACGGTCAGTCCTGACAGGTGGACGACAGGAATATGTATTTTCCGGGAAGGATAAATCTGACGGAACATTTCTTTCCTGTGGGCCAACCGTCAGGGATAACCGACAGCAATAATATTCCTGTGGGCCGCCCGTCAGGCATATTGGTTCATTCCTTGCAGGCTATGGCTGTCGGTTACTCCTGTCGGTTGGCCGACAGGAATTAGTTTCCTGACGGCCATATTTCTTTTCCTGACGGCTATTGGCCCACAGGCTTAGTCGCGTTTCTGGTAGTGATGGGACGTTGGGGAGAAGAATTATGTGCTGTTCGAGAGGTTCCTTGCTTCTTTCGCATCTAGCAATGGAGTGTGTCCTACTTGGAGTAAATCATAAAGGGAGGAGTCAGGGCAGAGTTAATTCGGCACACTCCAGGAGGTGCAGATCTATTAAATGACGCACCACATGTACTATTCCCTTCTACGCGTGGGTGTTGTATTCACACACAACAAATCATTTCGTCAAAACTGGCACGGATCCCCAGCAAGCAGTGGGGCGGACGTGATTTCAGAGTGCTGCGTCGCCGAGTGCTCCTAGTTCGCTTCCCTTATTATATGAGTTCCGTCATATAAATTGCCCTTATATAATGAAGAAATCAACCATCTGATTCCTACACACTGGCAGATCGGTTTCAACTTTCAGGTCTCTACTTTCACCTTGGCATGACAGAGTGCAATGCCATTGTACAGGTGCGCCGAGCCTGCATGACCAAAATGTCATTTCTTCACCAATAGAAGGATATCAATTCATAATATCATTAGAAAGATCAATTCATAACAGAAAACAACATAACTCCTCCTGTTGGCTTAGTCGAGTCATAGATATCATTGGACAATACAAAGTGCAATTGTAGGCAAATACAGTAAGCATTAACTCTTGAACAAATAAAGCAGGCCCGTTGACGAGGGTGTGCGAACTGTTCGATTGCACAGGGCCCCCAAAATCGGGGGGCCCCCGATCGGAGAGAAAATCAAGAAAACCGCCCGGTTCATCGGCTGCTGGATGCGTTGCCGCTGCGTGGTTCACACACGATCGGGAGAAAACTTCTGTTTTTAGACAACGATCTGGAAAAGACTACTATCGTGGCCGGTGGTTCCGATAAAAATGCAGTAGGGCGCAATTAGCCCAGTACCGGTGCCCCACTTTATTTGGGCCTGTTTGTAGAGAATCACACTACAAAGACAAGAACACAGGCCTGCGCGTCTTGGGAGGTCCTATTGGACGCATTCTGCGTCAACTAGCGCTGGCTTCGCACAAAGCTGCTGACTGGCGGGCATTTCTGGGACGCGACTGTTTCTTCACCTGTTTCCGCGCGCGCGTTCCATCTGTTTGAACTGTTTGCACTGTTCCCTGTTGTTTCTTGCTGGTCCCTGCTGTTTCCTGGGACTGTTTCTTCAGCTGTTTCCACTGTTTTTTGAATTGTTTGTTACAAAAGTGCTGCTTCTAAAACTGGTACATTGTGATGGTTCTAAAACAGTGGTAAAAAATAAAACAGCTTATTTTACAAATTAAATCTGCTGGATGAATCTTCTTTACAACTTCTTCTGAAATTGCTCTAACCTTAGAGCTTGTTTACAAGACTGTTTTCTGCTGTTTTCGGACCTTGCTTACAGCCGAAAGTATTGCAAGAAACTATCACTCGGGCAGCAAGAGAACAAAATAAAACTGTATCATTAAGGAAACATTCTCCTTCTGGAGGTATTCCTTTCAGTTGAATGTTGCAGTCCAGTTACCCTTGAAGATGACAGTATTAATAGCAATGAGATCCTTCAGAAGAGCAAGAGAAAATGTGCTAATTAAAAATACACATTCCTTTCGAAGAAAATTAAAAGTTGAAATTTTTTGAGGACATAACAAATATTGTACTCCCTCCGTTCCATAATGTAGTGCATATAGATTTTTTTAAAAGTCAGACTTTACAAACTTTGACAAACTTTATAGAAAAAACTATTTATATCTATAATACCAAATATATACAATATGAAAGTATGTCTTGTGATGTATCTAAGGATATACATTTGGTATTCTAGATGTATATGTTTTAATCTATAAACTTGGTCAAAGTCTATAAAGTTTGACTTTCAAAAAAATCTATACGCACTACATTGTGGAACGGAGGGAGTAATAAACATTCCTTTGTAGGAGATATGCCCTAGAGGCAATAATAAATGTTATTGATTATTTCCCTGTTCATAATTAGGTTTATGTTCCATGCTATAACTGCTATGGTTCTCGAGTCTACAATAACCACGAGTTTCGGAGGAAGACTCATATGCACGTGTGGGATAATAAACGGTAAAATGTATTCCTAGTCTGGCCTCTAAGACTGGCTCAAGTATTGCATGATGATCCTGTTTTCCTGATCATGGGCATGGCTATGCCGGCAATTTTGAGGGCACAATGTTAGAAGAACATTTGTGTTGAATCGACCCGAATTGATGTTATGCTATGAGATTCATTCGTCATAAGTTAATGGTTAATAACACAGAGATGGTTAACGTTTGCATGATTCCTTAGACCATGAGAGTATCGAGTTTCTTCATGCTTGCTTCATGAACTTTGGGGTTTGTTAAACGTCATCCGTAAATGGGTGGCTATTACGGCGGCTTACGGGTTCATGGAAAAGTATGTCAAGTAACTTGATAGCTCAAGATTGGGATTTGCTCCTCCGACGATGGAGAGATATCTCTGGGCCCTCTCGGTGTTACGGTATCCATCATCGTCTGGCCAGACACAGGGTGATTTGATCACAGGGATGCCGGAACACGGGAACGAGAAAAGAGAACAATACCGACAACGAGGTAACTGGCATAGTGGACAAGTTGTTGATCCACGGGGATGCCAACGTGTCTCACCTCGGGTATTTGTAACATATCGCGAAGCAACAGGAATAGCACACGGCAACTGGAGGTTCGCTCGAATATTCATTCGTGTGGGTATAGGGGTCAATATGGGTGTCCACGGCTCCGATGTTGATCATTGATCGGAAGGGGTTCCGGGTCATGTCTATGCTTCACCGAACCTATAGGGTCACACGCTTAAGGGTCATCTATCTGTTGAATACTAGACAGGGAGTCTGAGAGAAAAACACCGAAAAAGTTTCGGACACCGGAAAAGTTTCGGTCAACGGAAAAGTTCCGAAGAGAGAGGTCACCGGATGAGTTTCGGTGAAACTGAAAAGTTGTTTCAGAGGATACCATAAAGTCAAATTGGTTTTGGCACATGCCTGATAATTCTTGGAGGGTGCCAAAATCATTCTGGAAACTTTCTGGAATTTTCCGGGATGAAAACCGGAAATGTTCCGGAGCTGCCGAAACCGCTTCAGATGCTTTTCGCAGATGAAAATCACTAAACCGGAATTGTTCCAGATCGCGTTGAAAATTATTTTTTGTAGGTACTGGAAATGTTCTAGGACCACATAAATATTTTCAGTTCGACTGGACGCTGAAAAATGTCGTCATGAATAGTGAAAGTGCTTTTTGGGCTACTTTATGGAAAGCCACCTTTTGGGGCTTTGCTCCAAAAGATCTTGGGGATGACATGGATGGATTGGGGCCATTTTTGGGGCCCCACATGGGGGTGTGGCCGACCACATGGTGGACTCCTTCATGGAGTCCCTCTTGTTCCTTGGTTTCACTTTTATGCCCTTGTGGAAGGACTTCATTCATGTGCATTTTGGGTTTTATTGTAAAACCACCCTACCCCTTGGTTTTCCTATAAATAGGAGGTGAGTGGGCTGCCATCTCTCCAATCCATTCTCACATACACATGCCATTGCAATGATCTGGCTTCTTCTCTCCCTCCCAGCGAAATAGTTTCGTAGAGCCGAAAGGTTGTCTGGGTTCCGGCAGGAACTAGTTCTGGACGGCGAAGCCCTGCCGGATAGATGACACCGTATGTGTGCAACTCTGTAGAGAGATCGTAGTTTTGGTCTTAGTTCGAGAGTGCCTCCCGATGGGCTGTCCGTGTGACCGTCTGAGTTTTGGAGGTCCTCCCGAAGGGCTGTCCGAGTGACAGTCCAAGTTTCGGAGGTCCTCCCGAAGGGCTGTCCGCGACACCGTCCGGGGGGCTGTGCGACCGCCTCCCGGAGGGCTGTCCGAGGGGCGGATGAGGGTATACATCCTCGCGGTTGGGAGGTTGTAAATCCTAGCTGCGGGGATCTGCACCGCCGATCGTCATCGACTCTACTTCCGCTGCGCTACGAGTCGGTAACGAAAATGATCAAACCTTGTATGCAGTCTCCATAGTGGTCCTGGGCTGGTGCGTAGGTCGGAAATTTTTTGTTTTCTGCTGCGTTACCCTACATCCTTTGCAACAAAAAAACAGGTGTAAAAACATTTGATCAATGGTATTCTTTTGGGTGAAACCTATTACACTACAACAAGCTTAATGAGGCATACTTCATATGAACAAGCTCTAAAATGTTCATATGAACAAACGGATCACGAACTTACCTAAGCTGACTTCATATGCGGAACGAAAAATGATTGGCATTTAAAGCTTCACTTGAATATGCGGAAACCCTGTTCAAACAGAGAAAAATGGCAAAAAAAACAGTTTTGTGACAAAAAAATAGAATTCAGTTTACAAAGAACAGGCTGTGAGGAAGCAACATCACTCTTCTGTCCTTGTGATACAGTAAATAGATAACTTACATGTCTCTGCAGGAAAGAAGTTACTATGTGTGTTGTTTTCTTGTGGATGCAGAAACAAAGCGAGAACATAACTGCATCCAATAGAAAAGAAGTGAGGAAGAGAAAGAACAAAAATGAGAATAACCTGCTCAAACATACAGCAGGAAAATGTGTTGCAGAATCTGCAAGTGTTGTAAGTTCCTTTCCTTGATTCAGACATCGTTTCAGGCAGGATTTCAGTGAGGATGAAAAAATCATTTAAATTTCTTTCACTTTTGTGTTAGGGCTATGCTTTGATGGAAGAATTTGACCAGTTTGTTGAATACCAAAGTTTGAGGAAAGAAACTGAGGTTGTTTCTTTGACATCTCTGATTGCAAATGCATTTGTTCTTGGTTTCAGTATGCAATTCATTTATTCTTAGAAAGTGTGATATGAATTAACAAAGTTTAACACAACAAAATGGTGGCCAGGAACTGATTGAGAGTCAAGAAGCTGAAATGGGGTTTAATTTGTTTTGTGGTATTGACGAAGAACTAGAAGAAGGTGCACCAAACATCATGAACGCAAATTTGGGAATGTCAAAAAACGATGAACAAACTGTAAGTGCTTACAAAAGTGGGTAGTGTAATTATGATTCTAGCATGTGTTTTTGTTGCTCAAAAAATTTCAGGGAACATTATTTGATAAACATTGTTCCAATAATAATGTTACCCAATATAATGTTCCCTCATTAATATTCCCTTGGAAAATGTTCATTTACTAATATTCACAGGGAAATGCTCATTTAATAATGTTCCCTTAATAAATGTTACCTAAACAATGTTCCCTCAATAATTTTCTTGGAATATACATCATTAAAAAAATGAACATTTTAAAAATTGTTCTTGAATAAACATTCTTACAAAATATTTGCACAAAAAAATGAACTTCATTTAAAAAAATGTTAGTTTTATATTGTTCCGTAAATAATGTTCCCACAATAATGTGCCGTTGGCATCATTTAAAAAAATGTTGAACAATTTTAAAAATAGTGTTCAACTCTGTTGAGGGAACATTATTACATTATTAAGGGAACATCATTAAATGAACTTCTTCAGGGAGGGAATATTATTGAGGGAACATTATTGGGAGAACAAATATATTGAAAAATTAATTTGGGAAACGTTATTAAACGAACATTGTTCAAGGGACATTATTGTGGGAACAAAAATATTGGAACATTTATTTGGGGATCATTATTATAATAATATTAAATACGAACATTATGCGGGGAACATAATTAATGGAACATTATTAAACGAACATTTTTTAGGGAACATTATTCCCTGAATAAATATTATTCAAGGAACATTATTTCATGGAACAATATTTGGGGAACAAAAATAATGGAACATTCATGGCTATAAAAATTGTGAACATTTTCATAATTCTTGAATAATATTAATGAGGGATATTGTGGAACATTATTAAATGAACATTATGTGGGGAACATTATTAAACGGACATTTTTTAGGGAACATTATTCTCTGAATAAATATTATTCAAGGAACATTATAAATGGAACATTATCCAAGGAACATTATTTCATGGAACAATATTTGGGGAAGAAAAATAATCGAACATTCATCACTATAAAATTTTTGAACATTTTTATAACTGTTCTTGAATAATATTAATGAGGGATATTGGGGAACATTATTAAATGAACATTGTTTAGGGAACATTATTTAACAAACTTTTTTTAGGGAACATTATTCTCTGAACTGGAACTGGAACTGGAACTGGTATCATCAGGTGAGGATGAATATTGAGAAGTTGATCGAGCTCATACTTGGAAACAATGACTTTTGCTTGTCACTTAAATCAGACACCGCCTTATGCCAATTAATGGTAGAGAGCCTGTGCTTAATAGTAGCTGCAGCATATTTGTAAAGTCTAGGCATTTTGACAGTTGAAGGAGAGCTGTATAATAATTAAAAAAAATAAGGTGCTGAAAACAAGATTAATTCAAATAGAAAAAACAACAGTAAATAGTAACACTGATAGTAACAAAGATTAAAAAATCAGCACTCGTGCATAACTATTCCAAATATAATGGAAAATACATAAATTAATTGTTATACAACTATCCTTTAACTGCTACACACTCTTTCATATCAACACTCCAAAGTGGGATAACGAATTACAAATCCTTGATTACTGAAAATTTAAATCTCCAAAGCACTAGAGCAACACAATAAAACTGGCTACTATCCAGGACACAACTAAAATATGTGAGCGCAGAAAGAAAATTACAGCGCACACCAGAAACAAATTACATACAAGTGTAACAATAAATACATCAAACAACTATCTGGCATCATGAGAAATATGAAACAGGGCATCACAGAGTTATGAACTAAGCTTCAGATTTGGAAACATCGACACTAACACTATAAAACTACAACTACCATCCTTGGTGGAACTCAATGTGCTTTTTATAATGGCCAGATAGCACACATAGGTGTCGGCGGCGGTCAGACGGGGAAGGTATAACATTGCTCACTTAATCGGCTTTCTTTTTTTATAACATGTTGTCCAAAAACATTTTTCAGATGCACATGATGTATGACAGTTTAACATAATAATGGCATCAATGTGAATTTAAGAAACATTTTAACATAAAAAGAAACATGTGCTGGTAGAAGAAAACATAACAAAGAACTACCATTATGGAACAAGCCACCAATTTATACATGTGTTAGTTAAATGTTGATAGGTGCGTGCTTCTCGACGAAATACATGCTAACAAGTCTCCAGAACTACTACATGATGTGCTACAAATTTCAGAAAACTAACATAACACATACACAACAGTAGATCGCTCCACAATTGCTACCCAAGCCTCCTACAAACCCCCTATAATCATCAACAACAGAGGAAAATTACTGCATCATGCTACACAAACCTAATCATCAACAAAAAAAACGACTAGATCGCTGAACCATTGCTACCCAAGCAGTCCTCCTACAAACCCTAGTAACAGTAGATCGCGGTAGCACACAGAGATGAAGGAACAAACAGGGCCGGCCCTGAGCCATGGCGGCGAGTGTGGCCGCCTAGGGCCCAGCCCCGGCAGGGGCACATACCTTGTGTACGTGTGTGTAAAGAAGACGATGCAGCAGGCTCAGTCCACTAGGAGAGATGCAGCAGATTTGCTAATCGCGCTTCGTTATTTTATACCTTAATAAATGCTAATCGCTTCGTTATCTCCCGGAAAGCACCGCCGTTCGTCATTCTACTTCCAAGCATCTAGTCCTGTTCTTCCCAATTAATTGACCCAAGCCCCAAGAGCTCAAGACCCCAAAGATGAAGATTAAACAATTTTTCTGTGTTCTTCTAACTACTACTACTAAGTGTCCCACAGGGTCTAGGCTTGTGAATACGTATTTTCATCCTAATATACTCATCGGGACCATTATACCTGATCGAACTAGAGCCCTTAAAATGCCAGGGCCGGCCCTGGGAACAGAATGGGGAATTTGGGGGCGTTACCTTGTGGAAGCAGAGCTTGACGAAGGTTGACGGGCACCTAGACACCGACCTTGACGGAACCCTAGAAGAAGCCGAGCTTGACGGAACCCTAGACGACTCCGACGCAGACGCTCGACACTGGCCACCTGCTAATAAACATCCAACGCGACTACATCAACCAGATCTGATGCCATGTCGCCGATAAATAGGGAGGAGAAAAGGAGAGCGCCTGCTTATGAGGCCGGTGGTCTCTTGCCGGAGCAGGACCCCTAGAGGAAGAAGCAGGAGAAACAGCCGTCGCACGACGCCGAAGCCGGAGACGCAGGATCCAAGCACGAGGGAGGAACGGGGACAACGACGAACGGGTCGCAGGAGGGAGGAAGAAGACAATGACAAACGGGTCGCACGAGGAAGGAAATAAAAGGGCTGGCCCAAAACAAGTCGGGGGGTGTGCGGCGCATCGACAAATTGACGCAAAATGCGGCGAATAGGATATCTCCACGAGCTCGAGCGAGAATAGCGGAGAGGCGCCGCCGGCCTGCTTCGGCCACGAGATCTATCGCAATCGCCTTCGTGATTCCACCGTGCAGTTGGCCATCGCCGCCGGCTTTGCTACTGCAGCACCTCTTCCAGTCATCCCCAAATATATCCCAGACCCGTAAGTCATAAGCATTTAAATCGATGGGCAATGAACACCGCATTAGGTTAATTTTTTATGCAATCTTTGTCTCTCTAATTCTTTCGGTATTTTCATGCCAAATCAAACGCAATCCTACTAGCATAGTAGTACTGCTAGTTAGGCATGTACTTGGTTCTAATCAAATTAATAGGATTAATGTGATACACTGCCGTAATCCAGTTTTATTTCTACTACTAATTCTTCATACTTGTGTGCTATCTACCTAGGTATACTAGCATATTTCATTTTAAGAAAACCGATGTATATATTGTTAGATGTGTATAGTCCTCTTTCGGTATATCCCCATTGTATAAGGGGTTTCTTGCACTTTACCACACATGTATATGTATGGCCTTTGGCCCTCAGTGAATGTCAGTTGCTCATTATCCAACATGGTATCAGATGCTAGGTTAGCCTCGCTCCCGCACGATGCAACTCCGTGCGCTCGCTCGTCGCAGTTCGTCCCCGACCGGATCTGACGCTGGTCGTCCTCGTCTCCGCCCGTCGCTGGTCGTCCTCGCCCGGCGCTAACGCCCCCGACGGCCGCCTCCTCCTCGTTTTTCCCCGAAGCCGGCCGCCCCAGCCTCCTCCTCGTCCGGCAGCCGCCGCCTGCCTCGCCCGGCCGCCGTTGCCGCTGCCTGCCTCGACCGGCCGCCGCCACCTGCCCATCCGGCCGCTGCTGCCCCCTCCTCGTCCGGCAAAAGCCGCTGCGGCCTGCTTCGACCGGCTGACGCCGCCCGCCTCGACCGGCCGACGCCGCCCGCCTCGACCGGCTGACGCCACCCGCCTCGACCGGCCGCCGCCGCCCCCAGCAGCTGCGTTGCCTCGCCCGCTCGGCCGCTGTGTGCGGGCTGCCTCCCGCCAAAGCCCGATCCAGATCGGGTTTTACTGTGACGGTTGACCAAAAAAGAGGTGAAAAAAAAACAGAGAGCTCCTCATGTCCTCTTCGGACTATGTTGCTGTTCCTCGGTGCTCGGTGATCTTCGATGGCACCAACTGTGCTGAGTTTGCGGGCTTCATGCGCATCCATATGCGCGACCTTCTTCTGTGGGGCGTTCTTTCTGGCGAGGTCCCCTATCCGCCGTGTCCTGTTGCTCCAGTGGCTCCTACACCACCGGTGCCGCCGGTTCTTGCTGCTGACGCGTCCCAGGCTGATCGGGATGCAGCTAAGGCTCTTGATGATGCTGCGGTTGACACTTATGATCAGCAGGTATCAGCTTACTCAGATGCTCTTTCAGTTTACCGCGATGATCTGTCTGCTTACACCCAGTGGTGCAATGATGATGCTCGGGCTGCTGCTCTTCTCACTGCGAGTGTTCTCCCTCAGTTTGCTTCGGAGTTCATGGGCCTCGGCACAGTTGCAGCAATGTGGTCGTATCTCTTTCAGCGCTATCAGCCCTCTGGTGATGCTCTATATTTGTCTGTGGTGCGTCAGGAGCACGCTCTTCTGCAAGGTGACTCGTGTGTTGACGAGTTCTACACTCAGTGTTCTGCCATCTGGCGTCAGCTTGACTCTCTTCGAACAGTTGTTTGTGGAGCTTGCCGTTGCTGTAAGACTACCCGGTCTGACTTGGAGTTCCAGCGTGTCCATGAGTTCTTATCTCGCCTCCGCTCCGAGTTTGAGCCTCGACGTGCTCACTTACTTGCTCGTGGTCGTGTTCCTATCTCGGAGGTGCTTGCTGAGCTTCGTGCTGAGGAGACCCGCCTTCGTTCTGCTGGGTTGCTTGTGGTTCCTTCTGTGTTGGCTGCCAGGGCTCCTGTGTCGTCTGCTCGTCTCACCGCTCCACTGCTCCTGCCCACACCTTCAGGGGGGTAGGTCGCCCTCCTTATGCTGAGAAGGGTCGGTCACGGCGTGACACCTTCTGTGGCTACTGCTCCCGGCAAGGTCACCCAAAGGCTGATTGTCGCCAGAAGCAGCGAGACCAGAGGTGCTCCTCTTCCAGTGGGACTCATGCGTCTCCCTCGACCCCGTCACTCACTGATCAGGACATTGTGAGGCTCAAGCGCCTCCTGGCTTCCTCTGGCTCTTCATCGACTGGTTCTGCTGCTGCTGTGACTGCTGCCACCCCTCCATCACTACCGGCACCTACATCGTCAGGTACATCTTCGTGGGTTCTGGATTCTGGAGCTTCTTTTCATATGTCTTCTGATTCTTCCGCATTGTCTTCTCTTCGACCTCTTGATTCTCCTATTAATGTTCTCACCGCCGATGGTAAATCCCTTCCTGTTGCTAGTCGTGGCACTCTTTCTACTTCATCTTTTTCAGTTCCTAGTGTTTCTCATGTTCCACGTCTTACCATGAATCTCTTTTCCGCTGCCCAACTTACTAATTCTGGTTGTCGTGTAATTCTTGATCCCGACTCCTGTTCTGTTTAGGATCACCACACCAAGGCCCTGGTTGGTTCTGGCCCTCGGCGCCGTGACTCAGAGGGCCCTTTGGGAAGTTGACTGGCTTCATGTTCCTTCCGCTGCCATCACCTCTGCCAGTTCCCAAGCTCTCGCTGCCTCCTCTTCTGCATCCTTCCAGCAGTGGCATCATCGGCTTGGTCACATTTGTGGCTCCCGCTTATCGTCGTTGGTGCGTCAGGGAGTCTTAGGGTTTGTCTCTGGAGATCTTTCTTTACACTATGATGGTTGTAGACTTGGAAAACAGACCCAGTTACCTTATCCTCATAGTGAGTCGGTGTCTCAGCGTCCGTTTGACTTAGTTCACTCTGATGTATGGGGTCGTGCTCCTTTTGATTCGAAAGGTGGTCATCGCTACTATGTTCTGTTTATTGATGATTTCTCCCGCTACACTTGGCTCTACTTTATGAAATCTCGCAGTGAGGTTCTCTTCATATACAAGCGGTTTGCTGCCATGGTTCACACCCAGTTTTCCATGCCTATTCGTACTTTTCGTGCTGACTCTGCTGGAGAGTTTATCTCCCAGATGTTGCGTGGTTTTCTTGTGGAATAGGGTACTCTTGCCCAGTTCTCCTGTCCTGGTGCCCATGCTCAGAATGGCATTGCAGAACGTAGGCATCGTAATCTGCTTGAGACGGCTCATGCGTTGATGATCGGTGCTTCCCTCCCGCCTCACTTTTGGGCCGAGGTTGTTTATGCATCCACCTATCTTATCAACATTCAACCATCGACTGCCTTGCAGGGTGGTATTCCTATGGAGTGTCTCACTGGTCGTTCTCCTGACTACTCCACTCTTCGAATGTTTGGGTGTGTGTGCTATGTTCTTCTTGCTCCACGAGAACGCACCAAACTGACTACTCAATAAGTTGAGTGTGTTTTTCTTGGCTACAGTGACGAGCACAAGGGCTATCGATGTTGGGATCCTGTTGGTCGTCGGCTGCGCATTTCGCGTGATGTGACTTTTGATGAGTCCCGTTCTTACTACCCGCATCCTTCCTCCTCGAGTTTCTCTGTGGATGATATTTCTTTTCTTCTTCTTCCCGATACACCTTCCCATGTGCCTCATGTTTCCTCCCTTCCTCCAGCACATCTCACTCTTCTTCCTCCACCACCGTCACCACATCCACCACCTTCACCTCCATCCACCTCTCCCCCATCCTCTCCAGTCCGTCATCCTCTCTCTCCTTTTCCTCTTCACTACACTCGCCATCCTCGTTTTGAGGACGATTCTACTGACGCTCCCTCTACTTCCGGAGCCACTCCTTCCACGCCTCCCCCGGTTCATAACCTCCGTGCTCGGCCTCGCCCCGCATGTAGGACCGAAAGTATGTCTAGAGGGGGGGTGATTAGACTACTTGACCAAATAAAAGTTTTGCCTATACCAAGTTTTAGGGTTGGCAGTTTTTAGCATTTCATGGCAAGTCAAGTACACCCTACACATGCAAGTCTAAGAGTATATAGCAGCGGAAAATAACAACAAGCATGTATAGAAGGGATAGGGTAGGAGGATCAAACGCAGTTGTAGACGCATGGATTTTTCCCGTGGTTCCGATAGGTGGCGCTATCGTACATCCACGTTTATGGAGTCTTCAACCCACGGAGGGTAACGGTCGCGAGAGTCCACGGAGGGCTCCACCCATAAGGGTCCACGAAGTAGCAACCTTGACTATTCCATAACGGCTTCCGTCCACGAAGGACTAGCCTCACTATGGGTAGATCTTCACGAAGTAGGCGATCTCCTTGCCCGTACAAACTTCTTGGTTCACTCCACAACACGCAGTAGGAGGCTCCCAAGCGACACCTAACCAATCTAGGAGGCACCACCCTCCAAAAGGTAATAGGCTCGGTAATGACGATGAACTCCTTGCTCTTGTGCTTCAAGATGATAGACTCCTCAACACACAATCACTCTCTCACAGATTTGGCTGGGTAGAAGAGATGGGATTGGTGGAAAGCAACTTGGGGAGGCTAGAAATCAAGATCCATATGATTGGAGTGGAAGATCTTGACCTCAACACAAGACTAGGTGGTTCTCTCTCAGAAAACTGGATGGGCAAGTATGGAATAGTTCTGAGTGCTCTCTTGTCGAGTAGGTGGTGGTGAAGGGGTATATATAGGCATCCCCAAAAATCCAACCGTTACACACAAAATGACCAACTCGGTGACACCGATGTGTGAATCTCGGTGGTACCGAAGTGACCAAAAGGTGGCAACTTTTGAATCTCGGTGAGACCGATATAGGAATCTCGGTTGCACCGATAAGGTGACCAACGGTCAGATTTCCAATCTCGGTGACGCCGATTCAGCATTCTCGGTGGGACCGAAAACGTGAATTTGCGTAACAGAAAGTTGGCAACCTAAACTCGGTGGCACCGGTATGGAATCGGTTGCACCGAAGTGGCTAGGGTTTGGTTGAGTCTGTCTAGGGTATGGAATCGGTGGTACCGAAGTGGGAATGTTGGTTGCACCGATTTTGAGTGTTAGGCTCTGGACAGACTTTGGTGGGAGAGCTTGTGGGTGTTTTTGGCGAATGTCACTTGTGCACGTTTGAGCATATTGTTCACCAATCAAGACCTTACCCCCTTTTAATAGTATTGGCTTTCCTATGGACTCAAAGTGATTTCTCACAAATATAAAATGTAGAGTCCTCTTGCTTGAAGCTTGGCCAATCTATTTCCTTTGCATCTTGGGGTATCTCCACAATCTCCTTAGTCCTTTTGCCATCCCTATCATTGAACATTTCCTGAAACATACTTGGTAGAAACATTAGTTCAATGACTTATATGTTGTTATTAATTACCAAAACCACCAAGGGAGCAAATGTGCTTTCACCGCACCTGATCGCTACTCTCTTGACCGGTATGGTCTCTCTGTTGTTGCCGAGCCCACCTCCTATCGGACTGCTATGACTCAGCCTGAATGGCAGCTTGCGATGGCCGAGGAGCTTGCTGCTCTTGAGCGTTCTGGCACATGGGATCTGGTTTCCCTTCCTTCTGGTGTTTGTCCCATCACCTGCAAGTGGGTCTATAAGATTAAGACTCACTCTGATGGCTCTATTGAGCGCTACAAAGCCCGCTTTGTGGCTCGTGGCTTTCAACAGGAGTAGGGACGCGATTATGATGAGACCTTCGCTCCTGTGGCCCATATGACCACTGTCCGCACTCTCCTTGCTGTTGACTCAGTTCGCCATTGGTCTGTGTCTCAGCTTGACGTCCAGAACGCTTTACTCAATGGTGAGTTGCGTGAGGAGGTTTATATGCAGCCACCACCAGGGTACTATGCTCCTGATGGCATGGTATGTCGCCTTCGCCGTTCCCTCTATGGCCTTAAACAAGCTCCTCGTGCCTGGTTCGAGCGTTTTGCCTCTGTGGTCACTGCTGTCGGCTTCTCGCCCGGTGACCATGATCCCGCGTTGTTTGTTCACACATCTCCTCGTGGTCGGACTCTTCTCCTTCTGTATGTTGATGACATGATCATCACTGGTGACGACTCTGACTACATTGCCTTTGTTAAGGCTCGCCTTCGTGACCAGTTCCTCATGACTGATCTTGGTCCTCTTCGCTATTTTCTTGGGATTGAGGTCTCTTCGACCTCTGATGGCTTTTTTATCTCCCAGGAAAAATATATTCAGGATCTTCTTGATCGAGCTACTCTCGGCGATGAGCGCACTGTCGTGACTCCTATGGAGCTCAACGTTCAGCTTCGTGCTTCTGATGGTGATCCTCTTCCCAATCCCACTCGCTATCGCCACCTCGTTGGGAGCCTTGTCTATCTTGCTGTCACGCGCCCTGACATCTTCTATCCTATCCATATCCTCAGTCAGTTTGTTTCAGCCCCCACCTCTGTCCACTATAGCCATCTCCTCCGTGTTCTACGATATCTTCGTGGCACGATCTCTCATCGCCTTTTCTTTCCCCGCTCCAGTTCTCTCGAGCTCCAGGCCTACTCTGATGCTACCTGGGCTAGTGATCCCTCTGATCGACGCTCGCTGTCTGCTTACTGTGTTTTTCTTGGTGGCTCTCTTATTGCCTGGAAGACAAAGAAACAGACTGCAGTTTCTCGCTCGAGTACAGAGGCGGAGTTGCGAGCAATGGCTATGTTGACGGCTGAAGTGATCTGGTTACGGTGGTTACTTGAGGATTTTGGTGTGTCTACTACTACCTCGACTCCCTTACCGTCAGACAGTACCGGTGCTATCAGTATTGCACGTGATCCGGTGAAGCATGAGCTCACCAAGCACATCGGTGTGGATGCCCACTTTGTGCGTGCTGCTGTACAGGATCAAACTCTTGCTCTTCACTATGTGCCTTCTGAGTTACAGTTGGCTGACTTCTTCACGAAGGCACAAACTCGAGCGCAGCATGGCTTTTTCCTTTCCAAACTCAGTGTTGTTGATCCACCATGAGTTTGAGGGGGGGGGGGGGTGGTTAGATGTGTATAGTCCTCTTTCGGTATATCCCCATTGTATAAGGGGTTTCTTGCCGAAAATTCGCTCCTGAGCTCGAGCTCAGATGCTCCCGCTGACGAAAAAAATCAAAAAAAATACTAAAAAAATTCAAAAAAATCCAATTTTTTTTTGTGTGGTAGATATTTTATCGCGTGAGGTCCGCTCCAATTTTCAGCCTATTTGAACATCTGAGGAGCTCTCGGCAAAAAAGACAAATCGGGTCTGAAAAATTCGTGAACAGTAAACCTTTTTTACAGACCCCGATTTGTCTTTTTTGCCGAGAGCTCCTCAGATGTTCAAATAGGCTGAAATTTGGAGCGGACCTCACATGATAAAATAGCTACCACACAAAAAAAATTGGAATTTTTTGAATTTTTCTAGTATTTGTTTTGATTTTTTTCGTGAGAGGGGGAGCATCTGAGCTCGGGAGCCAAAACGCCCCTCTCGTTTCTTGCACTTTACCACACATGTATATGTATGGCCTTTGGTCCTCAGTGAATGTCAGTTGCTCATTATCCAACATATATGACAATAGCAGTGGAAAAAGAAATCTTGACAAAAATTAGCTACGGAGATATAAGTGAAATCTTCATTTCAAGAAATACAAGGCGGATCACCACTTATGTAAGAAGATGAGGTCAATGTATTGCATTAGTACTGCCTTCACACTTTTAGCATCAGTTCTTAATATATTTCTGAATGGTATATGAAAAACACTCATTTGAAATTATACAATATGTGAGTGTATGCTTAGCTATATTATGTTTTAGTTACACGGTTCTATAATTTTGGGCCTGATTTTGCATGTCGCACCGGGGCCCCGAATTCGTGGAGACGGCCCTGAAATAAAGCTCTAATCACAGCAGCACACGCACATTAACTGCTGAACAAACATACTTGTCTTCAGAGTCTAAATGTGCAACGATAGGGTGACAGCAGCCACGCGGTTACAACATGCTCGTGGACGGCACCTTCGTGCACCACCTCCTCGTCCACGGCCTCCTCCCCGCCGCCGACGCCCTCCGAGAGCTCCTCTCCGCCGCCCGGCCGCCCCCACTCTTCACCTCCAAGTGCGTCCAGGCCGAGCTCCGCCGCCTCGGCAAGTCCCACTCCTAGGCCTTCGACGCCGCCCAGCTCCTCGCAACCGCCAGGTCCCCTACTAGTGTTAACTTTCTATCCCCCTGTTTTTCTTATTGAATATGAATCACTTTTTCTGTCATATGAGTCACCTGATAAAGTCAATTTGCATAGGTAGCTTATATGCAGTTTCAGATATGGAACATTTCGTGCCAGCATGTGAGTTACCTGATGATAGAGGATAGAACCAGTTTTGTTCTGGGCTTTCTGGGAACCTCGGTGCAATCTGGATTATGGATTATAACTTTATAATAACTCGAGGCTTCACTGTTAGTTCTGTTGCTTGGCACTGGTTAATTTGGATCTGTTAAACCCAAGTACATCATGAAACTTCTTTGCCAACTATGAAATCATATACTGGATTTTGGATCAAGTTAGTTCTTTTTATCACTTTGATTGGAGAATTTCTTTTACTACTGCTGCAACTTCATTAAGGAACTGATGATTGTTTGTCCAATATGGACTTGTTGGTGTTTCCAGTTGCGAGCATGAAAAAGTGGTCAGTGCAGTTGATTGTATTCTGTCACTGGTAGGTGATAAGAATCCGGAACACTACTTTGTCGCTACCCAGGATTCTGGTCTCCGGTCTAAGCTACGGGAGGTATAAACATTCACTGCACTTATCTAGCATTCTAATTTTACCATTTTATATTCTGATTTTTTTTTGTGAAAGAAACTTGTTAGGGTCAACAATACAGCCTACAAGTGTCATAGTATTTTCTAGCAAAATGTATTATGACATATTAAAAACTGCTTCTGCTGCAATGTACTCATGTCTGTTTTCCTTGATTGTAGGTCCCTTGTGTTCCTGTGATATACGGTCTGAAGAACTCTCTGTTTATTGAGCAACCCTCTGTGCAGCAACGCAAGTTTGCTCAGTTGTATCGATGAGGAGAAGCGTATACATGTGGAAAAATCAGAATTTAAGAAGCTACTAAAAGCATCATCAGAAGGAAAGACGTCTGTTGATGGAAACATACTCGGAGTAGTTGCAGAGAAAAGCAAGTTTAAAAGGAACAGAGCAAAGGTTATATTTAAATTTACTGTTTTCAGTATATTCATCCTATGCACAAGTATATTGACCGTTATGATATACTGTGCATCCTTAACACTTTGAAATATGAAATGCTGATGTGTGTCCTTCTGCAGGGTCCGAACCCACTATCCTGCAAGAAAAAGAAACCAAAGCCCCAACCATCAGCTGCTCAAAATCAGGTAATCATCGCTACACACCATTATCAGACTATCAGTTGACATATGTGAGGTATATATAATCGGTTAAGGAACACGCTTGCATAAGTATCGGTTACAATTAAGCTGCATGATACACTAACTAAGAGTAGGACGGATGAGAAATAATGTGACAACTAAAGCTTAGATAGGCTCTTAGAGAGTGAAGCCCATAGCAGATTCCTTATTGCTGTAGCTCCTGTTTTGGTTTGTGCTGGGATGGGATGGCTGATACACAGTCAGGCCCATTGCATATATATTTGATTCTGCCGTGGCATGTGGATAATACACGCATACCTAATGACAACAAGCACTGATGAGAACATGTTTCCTTCAGGGTCCCAAGATCAATGGCGAGGCAAGGCGAAAGAGGGTTAGGAAGCGGAAGAGAAGCGGCAAAGATAGCAATCAAGCAGACATAGCGAACTGATGGGCCTAGAAAAAAGTTGCAAAACAACGGTGCCATTTTGCTGCTCTGGCCTCAATCCGCTGTATCCAATGCTAAGATTATGTGCCGATTGTGTTTCTTCAAATGTCATACACAATCCTCAGTCAACTTGATAGATCATACATCGTCACAAGAGGATCGTAGCTGGAAACTTTTGGCAGTGTAGCACTAATAGTTTGTTTGACACGGCTTGGACTTGTAAAATTTGTCCTCTCTAGTAAACTAGTATATGAATATAAATATCCAAAGCCTTGGCCTTGTATCACTAGTAGAAAACAGGGCTTTGATCCGAGCCAGATCAGATCATTAGTCCCGGTTCTCTTACGAACCGTGACCAATGGTTGCATCAGTCCCGGTTCGAGCGGCCAGGGCGCCGGCCGGGCCTCGGCAGGAACCAGTCCCGGTTCGTCTGACCCCTTTAGTTCCGGTTCCAGACACGAACCGGGACTAAAGGGCCTCGCTCCTGGCGCAACCCCTTTAGTCCCGGTGCTAGCCACCAACCGGGACTAAAGAGAGACCATTAGTCCCGGTGCTAGCCACCAACCAGAACTTAAGAGCTGCCTATATATATGCTCGCCCCTGCCCGCTCACTCTGTTTTTTGGCCGGCCGGCGTGTGGTAGGTGTGCTGCTCTCTGTTCTCACCTCCTATGCACATGAGGTGTTCGATGAAATGCCGCAGCCACACTTAAGCTTTCTCCTCTCCAAGCTCGACCTCCAAGCTACATTTTCCCCAAGATTTGTTTAGGTTTGGCGGTGCACCAACTACACAAGTGTTCTAAAAGGTTAACGACTTCATCGTTTCATCTCTCACAGCTAGTTTCGCTCATTTCAAATGCTCTAAAAGTAGAGTGTGGTTTGTGGGTTTTAGTGGAGGAGTGTATGTGGGAGTTCTTTTGATTTAGACGCACAATTAGAGCTTCTCTATTCATGATGTTCTGTAATGGTTTTTGATACACTTAATTATATAATGCACGCAGATGAACCGGCAATGAATGTACGGTGACCGACGCACCTCCGAGTACATTGACACTAGTAGAAAACAGACATTTTGTCCAAAGCATTAGTCCCGGTCTGGTTTTGAACCGGCACTAATGTGACCATTAGTCCCGGTTCGGGACGGGCATCATTAGTCCCGGTTCGTTCCGGACCTTTAGTCCCGGTTCGTAACACGAACCGGGACTAAAGGGGTGGTGGCAGGCTGGTGTCAGCCTGGGGCCCCACGATCACCTTTAGTCCCGATTCGTGGCACGAACCGGGACTATAGGCTCACCTTTAGTCCCGGTTTGTGTCATGAACCAGGACTAAAGATCCCCTACATGAACCCTTCAGCCAGCCCGAGCACACTCCTCCCTGTTTTTCCCCTACTTCCTCTCCTTTGTTCTTCCCCTTGCTCGAGCTCACCTCCATTTTTGTCAAAATTTGTCAAGATTTGGAGGCACCCCATACATCCAAGTGTTCACAAAGGTTAGCAACTTTGTCCTTTCATCTCTCATTGCTAGATTAGCTCTTGCAATGCTCTATAAGTATAGTGATTTGTGGGCTTTAGTTTGGGAGTATTTATATGTGGTAGTTTATTTGATTTATATGCAATTTGAGCTCAAATTAACTTCTTACTTTGCATGTGTAGGTGTGGTTTACTTAGTGCCTTCCCGTCCCCGTCCTAACCACCGTCGATCGCCCGCACCGTCCCGTCGCCGGCACCACCTTGGTGAGCCTCTTGTTCTTATCCTTTTTATAAAAAAAAAATCATGTTTGTAAGATTTAGATAGTTACTTGTATAGTTTTCTTACCTATATGGTTGTTTGTTATACATAGTGGCATGGTTTTGATATCCGTCCCCGTCGGCCCTCGTCCGGTTTATGATTCGGATGTGGTATATATATACTCTCTTTTATAACTATTTATTGCATTTCGTGTTTATGACAATTATGCCCATCAAGTTGACATAGATATTTTTATCTAGGAGGTATGTGAACCGGAAATTCCAACCGACATAGATATTCTTGTCAAGAAGTTAAATTTAGTTGAAAAAGAAAACGAGTATTTGAAAGAAAAATTGAAAAGAGTTGAAGAAGAGAAGATGAAACTGGAGTTGTATGTTGCCGATGTCGTCGATGATCACAAGATCAAGATGGATGCAATGCGCTTGAAGATTAGAAAATTTAAAAAATATGCCATTGATAGTGAGGCTTGGTATCACTATGCTGTTGGATCAATTGTTACCTTAGTTGCGATCTTGATCGCATTTGTTGTTGCATTTAAATGCTTTAGCTAGAGAGTTTGTATGTTGTTTTATGAGAACAAGTGTGTATGAACTTTATGTATGAACTTGTATTAATTTGGTCTTTTCGATGTTGTGTAATGAAGATGAGTCGGCAATGGATGTACGATGACCGATGCTCTCCCCAGTTCATTAATGGCGTGCATACTTTTCTGGTTGCGGCTGAGGCAAACAAGCGGGCGGATGGTTTTATGTATTGTCCATGTGCTGGCTGTAAGAATGATCAAAATTACTCTAACTCAAGAACCATTCACGTCCACCTGTTTGAGTCCGGTTTCATGTCCGGCTATAACTGTTGGACCAAGCACGGAGAAAGGGGTCCTAATGGAAGAGAATGAAGAAGAAGAGAATGACGACAGCTATCCTGTCCATGGTTCCATGAATACGATGGTACAACAATGGGGAAGAAGCTGAGCCGGCAATGCGGGAAGGAGCTGAAGAAGAGGCATCAGATGAGCCCGCTGATGATATTGGTCGGGCCATTGCCGATGCAAAGAGAAACTGTGCAAGTGAAAATGAGAAGCTGAAGTTGCAGCGCATGTTAGAGGATCACAAGAAATTGTTGTACCCAAATTGCGAAGATGGCAAGAAAAAGTTGGGTACCATACTGGAATTGCTGCAATGGAAGGTAGAGAATGGTGTATCTGACAAGGCATTTGAAAAGTTGCTGATAATGTTAAAAAAGCTGGACGCTATGGCATTGGGTTCATTGACCCAAATACGGTTAATCAAAAGATATGGGAAACTGAATATTCGAGAAAAGACACAGAGAGATTCCTGCTAGAGTTTTTGAAGCAACTAAACACCCAACCAGAAATACTACTTCCTTACAACTTCGGGTGAGTGTTACTATATCTTGTACTACAAATTCTATTTTTTGCTTACTAGATGTTAATAAGTGTAGCTGATGAGTTATGCACATGCCCGCTTAATTATACAAAACGTGTGCGCATGCAGTTACCACTGGATCTTGTTAATCATTGAAGTTGACAAGGGAAAAGTTAAAGTACTGGACTCACTATATAAGAATCCATCAGAATACGCAACCATGAGGGGGATGGTCGACAGGTAATTTCAATCATTATCGCACTATGTCGGCCTCTTTACTTCATTTCCTGATATCAACTAGTTAATAATTCCTTTATTCATTTTCTTTGCCGGCGGGCAGGGCTTGGGCCAAGTTCGTCAAACTGGTCCCAGGCGTCTGGGAACAAAAGCTGACATGGGTGCGACCCAAGGTAATTAAGTAGTACTAGCTAGCTACTTCCGTGCATCTCTTTAATTCTAGTTTCAATACCATTATCATGCTTGATTAATTATTACTTGATTGAATTTTATTCTCGTAAAGTGCATGAGGCAGGAGCAGGGGGATAGTTTATGCGCATACTACGTTTGCGAGAACATTCGCATGATCACGTCTGAAAGGAGCAGAAACGAAAGAAATCTTTGGGTACGTTTTCCAGAACACTATCCATAATTTTTTTATCATGATCTAGCTAATATATATACACACAACTAATATATTCATCTTGATCTCCTTTTTATAGCTGACGAAGATGCGGGGCCAGCTCCTACCAACGGCTCGCGTACGAGCAATTCAAGAGGAAATAGCTGGATTTCTGCTCGACCAGGTCATAGATCCCAAAGGAGAATACCATTACAAGATCAAGCAGTAATGCCCTTCATATATATGTAATGATCCGCAAATTGTAGGAGAAATTGTATATACCAAATTGTATATATATATATATATATATATGTATGTGAATGGTCGTCGTACGAGAAATTCGATGATATATATATATATATATATATATATATATATATATATGATCGTTTTTACGAGAAATTCTATTTATATATATATGCACAACGTGTACAGTATGTAGTAGCGTAATATATGTTTGAAATGAAAAATAATTAAATGGAAAACACAAAATTAAAAGGAAAAATAAACCATAATTAATTCATAAACCCCTAAAGGATTAAAAGGAAAAATAAACCAAAATTAAAAGAATTAAATACTTTTAGTCCCGGTTGGTGTTACCAACCGGGACTAAAGGTCCCCCAGCCCACGGCGCCGGCAGGTGCCACGTGGTGGGCTTTTAGTGCCGGGCCGTGTTGAACCGGGACTAAAGAGGGGGGTGGGGCTTTAGTCCCCACCCTTTAGTGCCGGTTGGAGGCCCTTACGAACCGGCACTATAGGCCGATTCTGCACTAGTGTGAGGGCCTGCATAAATTTCTCGAAGTGGCTAAGGCAAACAAGCAGAATGGTTTTATGTATTGTCCATGTACTGTCTGTAAGAATACGAAGGATTACTCTAACTCGAAAACCATTCACTCCCACCTGCTTGAGAAGGGTTTCATGCCACACTATAATGTTTGGACCAAGCACGGAGAAAGAGGGGTTATGATGGAAGACAATGAAGAAGAAGAGGATGATGACAGCTATCCTATGTTCCCTGATATGGTGATACTGCAACGGGGGAAGCTGAAGATCAAGAGGCACCAGACGATGTGCCCGATGATGATCTTGGCCAGTTCATTATTGATGCACAGAGAGAATGCGAAAGTGAAAAGCAGAAGTTGAAGTTCGATCGCATGTTAGAGGATCACAAAAAAAGGGTTGTACCCAAACTGCGAAGATGACAACACAAAGCTCGGTACCATACTGGAATTGCTGCAATGGAAGGAAGACAATGGTGTATCTGACAAGGGATTTGGTTCGCTACTGAAAATAATGAAGAACAAGCTTCCAAAGGATAACGAATTGCCCGACAGTACGTACGAAGCAAAGAAGGTTCTCTGCCCTCTAGGATTGGAGGTGCAGAAGATACATGCATGCCCTAATGACTGCATCATCTACCGCGGTGAGTACGAGGAATTGAACGCATGCCCGGTATGCGGTGCATTGCGGTATAAGATCAGACGAGATGACCCTGGTGATGTTGAGGGCGAGCGTCCCAGGAAGAGGGTTCCTGCCACGGTGATGTGGTATGCTCTTATAATACCACGGTTGAAACGTCTGTTCAGAAACAAAGAGCACGCCAAGTTGTTGCGATGGCACAAAGAAGACCGTAAGAAAGACGGAAAGTTGAGAGCACCCGCTGACGGGTCGCAGTGGAGAAAAATCGAGAAAAAGTGGGGGGACTTTGGAGGTGACGCAAGGAATGTATGGTTTGGTTTAAGTGCAGATGGCATTAATCCTTTTGGGGAGCAGAGCAGCAAGCATAACACATGGCCCGTGACTCTATGTATCTATAACCTTCATCCTTGGTTGTGCATGAAGCAGAAGTTCATTATGATGCCAGTGCTCATCCAAGGCCCTAAGCAACCCGGCAACGACATTGATGTGTACCTAAGGCCATTAATCGAAGAGCTTTTACAGCTGTGGAATGGAAAAGGTGTACGTGTGTGGGATGAGCATAAACAAGAGGAATTTGACCTGCGAGCGTTGCTGTTTGTAACCATCAATGATTGGCCTGCTCTTAGTAACCTTTCAGGACAGACAAACACTACTAGGAAAAGGGGTGCTAGTGGCGCACCTGTTTTCGCTACTAATGGCGCACTACAGGTGCGCCACTAGCACCACGCCATTAGAATTTTTTACTAATGGCGCACCACTGGTGCGCCATTAGTATCTGGTATACTAATGGCGCACCATGCAGTGCGCCATTAGTATAGCCCACGGTGCGCCATTAGTATGCCTCCCAGGGGCCATATGTAACATGTGCTTTGGCATACTAATGGCGCACTGGTAGATGATGCGCCATTAGTGTGCTCTGGCTTACTAATGGCGCACTATGTGGTGGTGCGCCACTAGTATGAATATTAGGGATTATTTTTTTTTTCGTTTTTGATATTTTCACAGGTTACAAAATATATTATTTGACAGAATATAGCTAGCACCACACAGCAACAGCAGATTCATCGAATACAATAGAAGATTAGTCTCCGAATACAATTCATCATATTAGCTAGTCTCCGAATTCAAAAGACCGAACAAAGTTAGAACATTTACAAGTCTCGAGCTAGACCGCGAGTAGCGAGTTTGTCCACATTACAAGTCGATATCGATCATCTAAACTACCATCACATAGAAGAGAGCTGCGGTCATCACGATGAGCATCATCGCGATGAAACTGGTCTTCATCCGGTTCCTCCTCCGCTCCCTCCTCTCTCCCGCTAGATAGTGCGCGTATCTAGCTTCCGCCTCCGCCCTAGTGGTGTACCCTTTGTAACTGTTACCGCTGAAACGGTAAACCTGTTTCCGACACTCCTCCCAGTCGTCGTAGACTCCGGGAACCTTACCCTTGTACACGACATACGACGGCATCTCTATGCACTAGACAAACAAAACGTTAGTAGCAATTCACAGACAATACATAAGCAATATATAAGTATGCAACAAAAGGATCGGAAGAGAAAAGCAACACATTAATAGCACGATTCGTGGTCCTACTAATAAATAGCATCGATTACATATAAGTTGAACGACTGTCCAAACTAGAGAGCTAATCGATATTTCAGAACTACATACCATCACTACTTTCGACTCGACACAGTTTGTTTACTTCAACCGGTTGCCGCCAGTAAAAGTTTTAGTGAGCTATAAGGCTGAGATAAATCAGCATCTTTGTAACTACAATTATATTTTACACAACTGAGACAAAATATAGGAATACCACTAGATCAACTATTAACACTTAAGCAGTTTCTTCCCATGTCCACAACTCATTTATTCTGTGTCTACTCCTTGCTGAAGATATCTTATACCTTAGTTAAAATCAGCCCTGCCAAATAGATGGTTGAGATTTCATTTTTTCTAATGGACTATGGGAGTTATCTAAGCTTGGCTGATATGTCAGTTAAGTTAAAAGAAAAGACACCACCTAGAAACAGAAGCATTGCTACTTCTCCATGATCTTCAACTTGCATGATCTATGATTTTTTCTCTTGCAAACCCCCAACCCTAGCTACTTAATTCTCCAACCCCCTTTCCTTGTCCAAAATTCTCCAACCCCCAACCCTAGAACACATCAGAAGGAAATCAAGAGGGGGAAGAGGGGGAAGCGGCTCGGGTGCTCACCGGGGAGGTCGAGGGCGACTCGGGGTAGCCGGAGCTAGTCGAGGCGGCGCGAATTCGGCGTCGAGTGGTGGCGATGGTGGCCGAGGCGGAGGAAATCGGTGGGCGTCGAAGGGATGGCTCGAGGGCGTCCGAGCTCGTCCGGGTCCTCGTAGTCGAAGAGGAAGACGGCGGCGGTCCTCCTGGGCAGGCCGCGCGGTGTTGGACGGCGAGCACGAGGTTGACGCAGGCGGGGCCGCGGGGGGAGGGGGCGCTTGGGCGGGAGGACGTCGAGGGCGCGGGCGCGGGCAGAGGGGGGACGGCGAGGGAGAAGGCGCTCGGCTAGGGGAGGGGGCGTTGGGGGCGGTGGTGGTCGGGTGCGGCGGGGGCAGCGAGCACGGCCGGGGACGGCGAGCACGGGGGCGGTGGTGGTCGGGCGCGTGTGAGACGAGGCAGGGGAGGGATTAGACGCTGGCTGAGACGAGGCACCGAGGCAGGGGGACTATTGCTATAGGGGGAAGATTTCTAATGGCGCACCCCCTGGCGGTGCGCCATTAGAATGCTTTCTAATGGCGCATCTGTGGGAGTGCGCCATTACTACCCGTAGTAATACGTTAAAAGGTCCGCGTCTGTGTTATGGACAGAACTACTGTCATGGCCTGGTGGTTGGACCCTTGATGCATATCTCAGCCAGCCAGGGTTCGAATCCTGGCGGCCCCATTTTTTTCAATCTTTTTAAAAAAAATGTTTTTGATGTATATATGTCTATTGGTTGCACTAGTCCGGTCTTTAAATATTTTTTACCTTTTTCTGTGTTTTTTCTTTACTGTTTTTGTCAATCTTTTAAAAAAAATGTTTTTGATGAATATGAATATGAAACAGTAATAAATATTCAATATTCAATATCGAGATGGAGGGGGATCGAGATCGAGTGTCCTCATGAATATTCAATATTTTTTCATGAATTCAAAAAGTGCCCATGAAATTTAAAAATATTCATGATAGTTCAAAAAGTGCCCATGAAATACAATCGAGAAATGAAGGCTACAATTTAAATACAATCGATCTTAGCTAGCTATCTGTTCACAATCTTCTTGCCCTTCTTTTTCGCAAATGGAGTTCTTCTGTGGAACGGACGTCCTTTAGGTAGGGTGGTCCTGCTTCTTCTTGTGGTGTATGCTGCTACTTCATCGTCGTCGTCATGTTCCATCTTCGGGTCGCCGTACTTGTCGAAGTCTTGCTCATTGGCGACTCCATCCATTCCGATGATCTTCCTTTTGCCTCTCCTCACGACAACACGACTGGGCTTTGACGGGTCGGTAATGAAGAAGCATTGGTCCACTTGGGAAGCCAGTACCCATGGCTCATTTTTCGCGGTGACGTTTGCGCCCGCGGTCTTGGATTTGGCTTCGGGTATAACCATGGTGGTGAAATACCGGTTTTCTTTTAGGACGCTCTTGGCCCATCTGACACGGAACATCGGGACCTTCTCTCCAGCGTAGCTCAGCTCCCAGATCTCCTCGATCCTTCCGTAGTATCTGAACTTGTCGTTACCGGTGTAGGATTCCATCGTTACCCCGGAGTTCTGATAACCATCGCTCTTCATGTCCTTGTCCTCGGTGTAGAATGTGTAGCCGTTGATATCGTACGCCTCATAGGTCATCAGGTTGTGCTCGGCGCCCTGTGACAAGGCGAATATGAGTTGTTCTTCCGCGGAAGAATCCTCATGTAAAGGGTACGACAGAAGCTTCTGCTTGAACCAACGCGTGAAACATGAGTTGTGCTCTTTGATTATATCTCCGTCCGTCCTCTGTTGGCCTCGGTCATTGTACGTCTTCTCAATAAAGGTTTTGTGCTCTACCACCCAAGGATCGACCACGTCTATGTGTTGTAGCGCGACTAGGTTTGCTCTTTCAAAGTCGGCGAGTCGACCCTCGAAGTCGACATGCATTTCGCGGCGACCCTCGCGGTGACCCCATCCAGCGAGCCTGTCGAGGTGCCTGTTGACGGGCAGACCAACGGGGTTCTTGATGCCTAGATAATTCGTGCAGTAGGAGATGCACTCTTCGGTCAGAAAGCCCCTGGCTATGCTTCCCTCTGGACGTGACATGTTGCGAACGTATCCTTTGATGACACCATTCATCCTTTCGAACGGCATCATGCTGTGCAGGAACGTCGGCCCGAGTTGGATGATATCCTCCAAGATATGGACCAGCAGATGCACCATAACGTCGAAGAATGCGGGCGGGAAGTACATCTCAAGCTCGCATAGTATCACCACGATCTCTTCCTGTAGCCTTCTGAGTTGCCTCACGCCAACCGACTTTCGAGAGATGACGTCGAAAAAGTTGCATAGGCCAAATAGCGTTTCACGGACGTGCGCGTCCATGATCCCACGGATTGCAACTGGAAGTATCTGCGTCATCAGCACGTGACAGTCGTGAGACTTCATCCCGCTGAGCTTCTGCTTCGCTGAGTCTAGGTATCTGCTTATCTTCCCCGCATAACCGTAAGGAAGTTTTACTCCTACGAGGCAGGTGAAAAACTGCTCGATCTCCTTCTGACTTAGAGTGAAGCACGCGGAAGGGAAGTCATTTCCGATCTTCTTGGCCTTTTTGCCTTTGCGACGACTTTCCGTGTCCATCGCCTCATCATCATCATCATCATCATCATCATCATCATTAGCATGAAGCTCCTCCCTGATGCCCATTGATTTCAAGTCTGCCCTTGCTTTCGGCCCATCTTTGGTCCTCTCTGGCATGTTGAGCAGGGTACCAAGCAGACTCTCGCACACGTTCTTCGTGATATGCATGACATCAAGGCTGTGAGGCACACGGAGGATCTTCCAGTACGGCAAGTCCCAGAAAACAGACCTCGTTTTCCATACCTTCAGCAGCGACTCTGGCGCCTTTCGCTTCTTTCCCGACGGTGGCACCTTTCCCGGCTCTGGCGCCTTTCCCGGCGGTGGGCACTCTTTCCAATTTTTCAACAGCTCGTCTATTTCCTCGCCGCTCCTCGTACGCGGGCGTCTTCGGGGTTCGGTTTCACCATCGAACAGATCCTTGCGTTTTCTCCATGAGTCATCGTCGCGAAGCCACCTTCGATGTCCCATGAACACGGTTTTCGAAGACCCGGGATCTCTATCTAGCTGGCGATACGTTGTGTCATCCATGCACCTGACGCATCCAGAAAATCCGTGGACCACCTGCCCCGCGACATATCCGTAACCGAGATAGTCGTGCACCGTCGTGAGCAGTGCGGCTCTCATAGGGAAATATTCTTTCTCTGCGGCGTCCCACGTATTGGCTGGCGTTTTCCACAGCGTGTCTAGCTCCTCTTTCAGCAACCCCAGATACAGATTGATGTCGTTCCCTGGTTGTTTCGGCCCTTCAATTAGCATACTCATGTGAATGTACTTCCTCTTCATGCACAACCAGGGGGGAAGGTTGTACATCCACACAAACACAGGCCAGGTGCTATGTGTGCTTCTCTGGCTGCCAAACGGATTGACTCCATCGGTGCTCGCGCCCAGCACGATGTTCCTTGGATCGTCCCCAAATTCTGGGTGTTCGAAGTTCAACGCTTGCCACTGGCTCGCATCCTTAGGGTGACTCAGCATCTTGTCTTTTTTATTTATCTCCGGATCATTTCCGTCATCTTCTCGCTTCTTCTCCTCCCTATCCGCGTGCCAACGCAGGAGCTTTGCTGCCTTAGGGTCCGCGAAATACCGCTGCAGACGAGGAGTGATCGCAAAGTACCACACCACTTTTCGAGGAGCTTTCTTCCTCTTCTTGTATCGAGTGACGCCGCACACCGGACATATGGTAGACTTCGCGTGCCCGTCCCGATAAATGATGCAATTGTTCATGCACACATGGTATTTCACGTGCGGTAAATCCAGAGGACACACGATTTTCTTCGCCTCCTCGAAACTGGTCGGGCACTTGTTCCCCTTGGGAAGACGTTCGTGCCAGAATGACATGTTCTCGTCGAAGCATGCGTCGGTCATTTTGTGTTTTACCTTCATCTCCAGAGCCATGAGCGTTACTTTCAGGCGGGTATCCTCGGGCCTGCATCCTTCATACAATGGAGTAACCGCGTCTATCTCCAGTTGATACAGCTTGGCTTTCTCTCGGGCGGCAGCTCTTGCGTTATCCGTCTGCTTGAGAAGCAGCTCTTGAATATGAGGGTCCTGCACCCAGCCTCCATCGTCGTCTGCTCCGGCATCTTCATCTTCATGATCATGCCCTTCGTCTTGATCTTCCTCATCATCATGTCCGGCATCTTCTACATGATGACTGTGTACAGCATCACCGTCGTGATCATGTCCTGGAGATTCTTCGTCTTCTCGACCGCCCTCGCCGCGGTGGTTGTCTTGCTGCCCTTCCTCATTTCTTGCCCGGCCCCCATGGACGACTTCATAGTCATCTTCATCACCTTGCCACCGATAGCCATCCATGAAACCACGCAAGAGCAGGTGGTCCCGCACCTGCCCGGAATCCGGGTCCGCAATAAGGCTCTTCAGCTTGCATCTTCGACACGGACATCTTATCTCCGTCTCGTTCTTTTGAAGCATCTCGGCCTTCGTGGAGCTCAAAAACCTATTCACGATGCCTTCGGTCATCGTGCGGACCATGGTCGCCTGCGGGGTAGAGCAAAACGATATTTTAGAACCAAGAAAAAATTTGGCATGACTTTCCCTAAAAATAGGACCAAAAAGAATGCATAGTGCCAAAATTCTCGCCGAAACGGAAATGAATCAACATTCCGGCAAAATATTGGCAACTATCGCATTTCAAATACCGGTACCTGCAAACACAAACATATATGCAACACCACAAACATATGCAACACCACAAACATACATAGATCTAGCAAGGCCATAAAAAGTGCATGTGCACGTTGTTGGAGCGAGGGAGAGAAAAAAAGTAGATCTACAACATAAAGATAGCTTTCCCCTTACTTACCTATCAAAAAAAGGTAATTTAACCACCTAATTTTGATGAATCTATGGTGCAAATGAGGTGAGGAGGAGGAGGCAGCCGACACAATCTTGGAGGAGGAGGTGGAGAGAATGAAGTGGGGAAAGTGAGTGTGTAGGTGTGGCTGTCCAAAATATCTTGCTGGTCCCAGGTTACTAATGGCGCACCACCCATATATGCGCCATTAGTAACCCTGGTTACTAATGGCGCACCAGCTTGAGGTGCGCCATTAGTAGTTTTGCAAAAAAAAAAAAAAAAAAAAAATTAGTAGCGGCGCACTGTGTTGGAGGTGCGCCATTACTAGTTAAACTAGTAATGGCGCACTCTTCCCTGGTGCGCCATTAGTATTTTTGGAAAAATGAAAAAAAAAACATTTGTTACTAATGGCGCACCGTGGGTCTGGTGCGCCATTAGTGTCTACCACACTAATGGCGCACCAACTCATGGTGCGCCATTAATATATAGTAGTGGCGCACCACATGTCTGGTGCGCCATTAGTAGCCATATCATCTATAGCCCTTTTCCTAGTAGTGAAACAAGGGATACAACGCATGCACGCACTGTTTAGATGATACCCAAAGTATATATTTGGACAAATGCAAGAAGAATGTGTACCTGGGACATCGTCGATTTCTTCCGACCAAGCTTGCCTTAAGAAAGAAAGGCAAACATTTCAAAGGTGAGGCAGATCACCAGAAGAAGCCCCTCCTCCGTATTGGTGATGATATACTTGATATGGTCAAGGATTTACAAGTAATCTTTGGAAAGGGTCCTGACGGACAATCTGTTCCGAATGACGCTGAGGGACACGCACCCATGTGGAAGAAGAAATCTATATTTTGGGACCTACCCTATTGGAAAGACCTAGAGGTCCGCTCTGCAATCGACGTGATGCACGTGACGAAGAATGTTTGCGTGAACGTGCTAGGCTTCTTGGGCGTGTATGGAAAGACAAAAGATACACCGGAGGCACGGGAGGACCAACAACGTGTGAACGAAAAAGACGGCATGCATCCAAAGCAGTATCAAGGTCCTGCCAGCTACGCTCTAACCAAAGCGGAGAAGGAAATCTTCTTTGAATGCTTTCTCAGTATCAAGGTCCCGTCTGGCTTCTCGTCGAATATAAAGGGAATAATAAACATGGCAGAAAAAAAATCCAGAACCTAAAGTCTCTTGACTGCCACGTGATTATGACGCAACTGCTTCCGGTTGCATTGAGGGGGCTCTACCAGAAAATGTTCGATTAGTCATTGTGAAGCTATGTGCATTCCTCAATGCAATTTCTCAGAAGGTAATCGATCCAGAAATCCTACCAAGGTTACAGAATGATTTGGTCCAATGTCTTGTCAGCTTCGAGTTGGTGTTCCCACCATCCTTCTTCAATATTATGACGCACGTCCTAGTTCACCTAGTCGACGAGATTGCCATTCTGGGTCCTGTATTTCTACATAATATGTTCCTTTTTGAGAGGTTCATGGGAGTCTTGAAGAAATATGTGCGTAATCGTCCTAGGCCAGAAGGAAGCATCTCCACAGGACATGAAACAGAGGAGGTCATTGGGTTTTGTGTTGACTTTTTCCCTGACCTTAAGGCCATTGGTGTCCCTAAATCGCGGTACGAGGGGAGACTGAGTGGAAAAGGCACGCTAGGAGCGGATTCAATAATATGTAGGGACAGGCATTCCTGGGCGCAAGCACACTACACAGTTCTACAGAATTCTACCTTGGTGGCCCCGTATATCAATGAACACAAGAATATTCTACGCTACAAACACCCGGAGCAGTCTGACGACTGGATTACACGTGAACACATCGGGACTTTCGGCGGTTGGTTGCAAATGCATCTCATGCGTAACAACACTGTTGGAGATGACCTGTACTTGTTGGCGAGGACACCATCTTCGACTGTATGGACTTACCAAGGGTACGAGATAAATGGTAATACATTTTACATGATCGCCTAAGATAAAAAGAGCACCAACCAAAACAGTGGTGTCCGCTTTGATGCAGCAATCATCAATAGGGCAAAGGACACATATTATGGTTACATAGAGGAGATATGGGAACTTGACTATGGACATGAATTTAAGGTCCCTTTGTTTCGGTGCAAATGGGTCAATCTGTCAGGAGGCGGGGTACAGTTAGACCCGCAGTACAGAATGACAACAGTGGATCTCAAAAATCTTGGGTACACAGACGAACCATTCGTCCTAGCGAATGATGTGGCGCAGGTTTTCTATGTGAAGGATATGTCGACCAAAACGAGGAAAAAAAAGATAAGGAAGCGAATACATCAAACGATGAGCCAAAGCGCCACATAGTTCTTTTAGGGAAAAGAAACATCATGGGAGTGGAGGACAAGACAGACATGTCTGAGGATTATGAAAAGTTTCATGAAATTTCTTGCTTCAAAGTGAAGGCTAACCCAAGCATCATGTTAAACGATGAAGATTATCCATGGTTACGGTGCAATAAGGAAGGGACACACGCGAAGAAAAAGTGAAGACTTTCTCTCCACAACTATTCTCATGATGGCTTTGATCTAAAATATCACTGCAGTTACATGTCAAGAAATGAAATCCCTTTTGTAATAGATGAGTTTTCATCCGAAACCCTGTTACTTCGAAAGAGATTGTCCAGTTTGTACACGAAGTACATCTAGTTTTTCCCGTAGCCCTCTCAACTTTTTAGCACATGCTATGTGGGTGAAATTATGATATCATTCCAAGTTTCAACCTTTTCAGAGTTCATTTGCAATGATTTTCAAATCCAGGGTCATATAGCTCAAAATAAATCATGAAATGCATGAAAAATAGCAAAATGAAGTCAGAAAATGTTTGAAAATTGATGTCGTGGCTTTGAATGGTGCATATTGAATGCAGAAAAAGTCTGAAATTAAAATATGTTAAAAAATTGAAAACCCTTTTGTAATAGATGAGTTTTCGTCCGAAACCCTGTTACTTCGAAAGAGATTGTCCAGTTTGTACACGAAGTGCGTCCAGTTTTTCCCGTAACTCTCTCAACTTTTTAGCACATGCTATGTGGGTGAAATTATGATACCATGCCACGTTTCAACCTTTTCAAAGTTCATTTGCAGTGATTTTCAAATTTAGGGTCATTTAGCTCAAAATAAATCATGAAATGCATGAAAAATAGCAAAATGAAGTCAGAAAATGTTTGAAAATTGATGACGTGGCTTTGAATGGTGCATATTGAATGCATAAAAAGTCTGGAATTAAAATATGTTAAAAAATTGAAAACCCTTTTGTAATAGATGAGTTTTCGTCCGAAACCCTGTTACTTTGAAAGAGATTGTCCAGTTTGTACATGAAGTGCATCCAGTTTTTCCCGTAACCCTCTCAACTTTTTAGCACATGCTATGTGGGTGAAATTATGATACCATGCCAAGTTTCAACCTTTTCAGAGTTCATTTGCAGTGATTTTCAAATTCAGGGTCATTTAGCTCAAAATAAATCATGAATTGCATGAAAAATAGCAAGTGAAGTCAGAAAATGTTTAAAAATTGATGACGTGGCTTTGAATGGTGCATATTGAATGCGGAAAAAGTCTGGAGTTAAAATATGTTAAAAAAATAAGATCCCTTTTGTAATAGATGAGTGTTCGTCAGAAACCCTGTTACTTCGAAAGAGATTGTTCAGTTTGTACACGAAGTGCATCCAGTTTTTTCCGTAACCCTCTCAACTTTTCAGCAGATACTATGTGGGTGAAATTATGATACCATGCCAAGTTTCAACCTTTTCAGAGTTCATTTGCAGTGATTTTCAAATTCAGGGTCATTTAGCTCAAAATAAATCATGAAATGCATGAAAAATAGCAAATGAAGTCAGAAAATGTTTGAAAATTGATGATGTGACTTTGAATGGTGCATATTGAATGCAAAAAAGTCTGGAGTTAAAATATGTTAAAAAATTGAAATCCCTTTTGTAATAGATGAGTTTTCGTCCGAAACCTTGTTACTTCGAAAGAGATTGTCCAGTTTGTACACGAAGTGCATCCAGTTTTTCCCGTAACCATCTCAACTTTTTAGCACATGCTATGTGGGTGAAATTATGATACCATGCCAAGTTTCAACCTTTTCAGAGTTCATTTGCAGTGCTTGTCAAATTCAGGGTCATTTAGCTCAAAATAAATCATGAAATGCATGAAAAATAGCAAATGAAGTCAGAAAAGGTTTGAAAATTGATGATGTGGCTTTGAATGGTGCATATAAAACTCTAATAGCAAAAAGAATGAACTAAAAAGATTTTATAAAAGTCTAATAGGAAAAAGAATGAACTAAAAAGATTTTATAAAACTCTAATAGGAAAAAGAATGAACTAAAAAGATTTTATAAAACTCTAATAGGAAAAAGAATGAACTAAAAAGATTTTATAAAACTCTAATAGCAAAAAGAATGAACTAAAAAGCTTTTATAAAACTCTAATAGGAAAAAGAATGAGCTAAAAATATTTTATAAAACTCTAATAGCAAAAAGAATGAACTAAAAAGATTTTCTAAAACTCTAATAACAAAAAGAATCAACTAAAAAGAGTCAAAATAATATTAACTAAAATTATCAAAGTATTTATTTGTTAAAAACTTTAATAGTAAAAAGCTTTTATAAAACTCTAATAGCAAAAGGAATCAACTAAAACATATGCAAAAAAAATAACATTAAAAATTAAAAAACATAATATATGCAAAAAATAAAAAAATGCCCGCCTTCTAGCCACAACGGCCTGCATACGACTAGAAACCCTAGAAATGGGCCAGGATGCAGGCCCGCAGTGCTAGCAGGCCCAACAGGGCGTGAGATAGGCATGTACTGCCTGGAATAGATAGGAGCTCGAGAGGGAGCGGCAGCAGCGCTTATAAACCACCCCGAGCCCCTCTCGACTAGCGAGGTGGGACTAAACTTTTGGCTGCGGGAAGCACAGCCCTTTAGTCCCGGTTGGAGCCACCAACCGGGACTAAAGGGTTAATCCCGGTTGGTGATACCATGCGGGACTAAAGGGCTCTGCTTCCCGCCCTTTCGCCTGGCAAAAACTACCGGGAGCCTTTAGTCCCGGTTGGAGCCACCAACCGGGACTAAAGGTGGGACTATATAAGCGGGACTTGGAAAAAATTCCAATCCATCTGCAGTTTCCTCTCTCCTCTCCCTCGACGGCGCCGACGACGACCTCGACGCCGCCAGGCTGCCGGATTTTGCCGTCGCCTCCCCGACGCCGTCGCCTCCCCGAGCCCGCTCGCTTGTCGTCGCCGCCCCCGACGCCGTCGCCTCCCCGCGCGAGCCCACTCCGGCCTCCTCCTCCTCCTAGGTTAGCCGCCGGCCACACCGCCGTTCCCCTCCTCCTCCTAGTTCATAAGGGATGCTCTACCTGATCCATTTGACTTGGAGTATAATTTATATATCGAGGTTTGTGAGTACTAAGAGTAGCAATGATGAACCCTAAATCAGCCTGCTACACCCGTAAATGGAACCTCTCGCTATCGAATTGAACTTTTCAATATGTATTCACAGACTTGCACTTGAAGTTCATCTCTAAAAATAGAAAAAATAGAAACTGAGATCCACCTAGGCACCTACATTACATTCTCTGCCCACCTACCTTCATGGTCAAGCACCACTTCTTTCGGATTTGCTAATGCCAAGTCTGACTGAGAATTTCTTAAATCTCAGCCAGCCAAGCTTACCATCCAATAAAGTTCAAGATTTTGTTTGTTTGTTTTCATCTAGGTTTAAGAATCCACTTGTTTTTGTGTGTGTTTCTCTTTAAACCGTTGGATGAAGAACTCAGGGTGTGGACCGAGATTTCTTAATGAAAATAGAAACTGAGATCCACCTAGGCTACCATCTTTTGCCCACCTACCTTTCATGGTCAAGCACCAATTTTGTCGGATTTGCTAATGCCGAGTCGACTGAGAAATTCTTAAATCTCAGTCTGCCAAGCTTACCACCATCCAATAAGGCTCAATATTTTTTGTTTTGTTTTATATAGGTTTAAAAATCAACTTGTTTCTGTGTGTTTCTGTTTGAACTGCTGGATGAAGAACTCAGGGTGTCGACCTAGACTGTATAATTCTCTGTTGATTGACCCATTTAGTTCACTTGAATCAGAAAGTACTCAAGTTTACCACACCTAAATCTTGATCCTGCTTCCTGTGTCATTTGACTTCCCTTCTTCTTTTCAGTATCTTTTGGTAGTGGAGTAGTAGATTCCATACTGAGATGCCTGTCTGTGCATGACACTAGAGTATTATTTACCATACGGGGTAGTCAACTAGAGGAAGATGCTTCTTTAATTGCTACCTTACATGATTTTAAGTGTTATATGTGCTCTTGGGCGCGCGCCACACACACACATACACATCACTAGACTTTGTTATTAAAAATGGTATTGTTGTTAAATAAAATGATATTTGCTATAGCCACAATTTGTTCTCGTCGACGATGCCCATCCCGCATCCTCGTCGTCGACTCTGCGCCGGCGACAACCTGCTTGAGAGGCGCCAGCATGTCCGGGACTGGGCTCCGCCTGGCTGGCATTGGGAGGTGCTACCTTCCAGGGGCTGCAGCTTGGTGAGGGATCCGGGTCTCGTCGTCGACCCGGAGCTTCTTTGGTGGCGGTCGCGTGGGCCACTATCGGTGCGGAGGAAGTCGGCAACCGAGGAGGTGGTGCGTCGCCGTGTCAGGGATGAGGACGATCACGTCCATCGCTACATGGTTGCGTTGGACGTCAGGTTCTCCAATACCTGGCAGGTTCTTCAGGGATCTCACCCGAGCTATGATCCTATGATGGTTCCTTCTCTTTGGGTGTCCACCGCCTGCGCCGCGAGACGTCAACTGAATTATTAGTGATAATATTCAATGCTCCATTAAGTGGTTTATTCGAGATGTATTAGTGATGTTATCTCATAATAACATATTACTCCATATGAAAAGTCCCTGACGATCGCCGGTGATATTATATGTATTAGTGATATTATATATATGATGATCTTGCTAAAAAAATTGCCGTTGATTTTTAATCTTAGAATCATGAACACAGGAAATGTCGATGTCGTCTGACGACGAGGATAGGATCCCTGAGTGCCGTTTGTGCTGGGATGACAGGGGTATATGCGATGGTTATCCTCACCTAGACAACGGTACATCATTCACCGTCAAGCTAACGGAGGAATTCCCAATTATTACGGTATATAAAGACGGCATGTATTTTTTGCTAATGAAGTATGATGTGTGTGCTTTCTTGCTTAAATTAACCTTTAATTTTCGTTTGTACAATTCGACTAGTGCGTTCCCTGCCATGCAAGATTTGCTGTCTTGGATAAGTTCCATTTCAAAGAGAAGGATAGTAGAGAGTCTAAGATAGCTCACCTAAGAACGAAGCATTACACTTTTGCTGTTATGGTGAAAAGTAACGAAGATCACACATATTTTGGTTGTTCTAGTTGGAGAGCATTTTGCAAGGCGTATGCATTGGATGAGGACATGAACATTACCTTCGATCTTGGTAATGACGATGTTCGTGATAATAATATAGACATTTGGGTGCATGCAGAGGATGACTTGATTCCAGTTCTACCTCCAGGTGCGTTTGTCAACAAATTTGTCAAGTAATTTATATTGATTATTGAAAAGTATTTGGTACTCATTCCGACTAAATTTCTTTATTTTGAATTATTAGCTTATTTTCGTGCTACAAGAACTACCCAGCAGATAATAGATCAGACTTACTACAGTCATGGCTCCAAGCTTACTTGGTTGGAGAAAAATCATCTGATATCATTTATTCATGATGTTGAGGATCATGCTAAACATTACATGACTGGCAACGTTTATCATGGATATGTGCCACTAGTGCACAAGTTGAACCATTATAACATCACTTCAAACAACTTTGTAAGATTTTTTTTACCATTGCGTCTAGTCCATCTTTTTCATACATTGTTCTTAAGAAAAACTAGTTTGCTAACTATGTTATTATTACTAATGTTCTTCAACAGGTACTCCCCCCAGAGACCGTGCCTAAATGGATGTTTCAAAAGGGTGATTTGCAAATGGTTAGCTTACGACCACTCCCGATTAATCACAGTGGTAAATACAGGATATCTAAAGGTGAAGAAACCCTGAACATCACAGGATGGAGAAATGCAATACAAGCATTCACGATACCACTTGGAGAGAAATACTTGCGCATCCCACAAGTTGGAGATAGGTTTATCTGTGTTCTTCAAAATGGAGATGTCGGAGTTCGCCTTTATTATGCTTTTCTACCGGAGCAGTAGTTAGTGTTTCAACCTTGTGATAACTACAATGATAAGGAGTTGATTAAGATAATGATGAGTTGTTGGATATTGAATGATGATGAGTTGATTAAGATGATGATGATGATGAGTTGTTATATGACATATACCAGTACAAATTAGATGGATGCATAATACTGATGTTGCATCCATCTAATTTGTATTGATGTTGGATGTTGTTCTTCCATAATGTGTACTGATGTTGTATATTAATACGTGTAACCGCATGAAAATAAAATATATAAATATAAAAGAAAATGAAAAACAGAAAATGAAACACGGCCTTTTAGCCCCGGTCGGTGTTACCAACCGGGACTAAAGGTCCTCCTGCCCAGGGCGCCCCACGGCGGCCACGTGGAGCCCCGTTAGTCCCGGTTCGTAAGCCAACCGGGACTAAAACTGATGGGAATAGTCCCGATCGTTTTGTCCCGGTTGCAGAACCGGGACTAAAGGCCCTCTGAAACCGGGACTGATGCCCTGTTTTCTACTAGTGTATTATGAAGAAATCAACCGTCCGATTCGTGCAAACTTGTGGATCGGTTCATCTTTCAGGTCTCTCTCTTGCCTTACAAGTGGCTTGGTACAATGGCAACGTAATTGTACAGTTGCGCTAAGCCGGCATGATCAAAATATGTCATTTCTTTGCAAAAAGTACAGAGAAATCTATTTTTTTTGAAATATTGTATGTTGTTAAATGAAAACATTCACAATAGAAAATAGCATCAATTGGCTTAGACGAGCCATAAAGGTCTTAAGCACTGTTACAAGCATTGTTTACACTGGTACAAGAACATTGTAACTCTTGAACAAATAAAGGTCTAATCACAGCAGTACACACACAAGATTTGTTGAAGTTCCTCAACACACACACTTCTGATGATAGCACATCCAAATTCTCCAACTGGTAGTGTGAGAACAGCAGCACCTACAAACGATTGGTAAATGATCCATGTATATAACATACGCCTATTTGGCCCTCTTCAAGCAAATGGTGTCGGTGGCTGTGCTGGTGGTTCCGCTTTGCCACCGGTGTGACTCGTCGGGGCAAACAAAAGGGCCAAAAACAGAGATAGAGCAAGAAAGCTCACATATAACAATGGTGTTCTCGGGCATGCCAGTATCCCATAGCATACCCCCTTTCTCTTACAGAGTGCTACTAACGCAGCATTGTCCTTAAAGGTCCCTTCCCAAAAGTGATAGATGAATACGAGAACAAGGCTGGCAACTACTGCATGTCCATACACAGGAGCAATTGAATCTAACACCGTATAGGTACCAAATATAAAGGCGAAGCACATACTTGCCACCGAGAAGACTATGAAACCGATGGACCTTTCAAATAGCATCTTTCTTCTTCGAAGGTATATCGTGGGATCTCCAGAAAACATGAGAGAAATTACAGCCGTGGCTGAGAGAGCGAAGGCAAGTGCATTGGCCAAGATGAATGCATCAAAAGCAGGCGTTCCAGCAAGAGTTGGTGAGCCTGCATTAGGGTGACCATCACCTCTATAACCTCCAGGCATTGCAAACATTGCACCAAACGTCACGGTTGCAATCAGGACAGCGACAATACATCGACTTTGCGTCCCCTCTTTCACTTGATTCACTGTACGTATTTCATCCTGTCTTGCTTTGTCAATGTCATATTCATTCAAGAAACCCCGGTGAAAAATTCCCCTTTCAGCACCAACACATTTGAGTGCCTTGAGCATTTGTGCTTCGCTTTCCTACAAAATCAGAATAAACAAAAATTAAACCATGCACATCTGAGTTGCTTTTGTGTACCTCAAAGGCTGTGATTTAAAATGAATATGATCATATAGATTACCTCGTTCTTATATATTCCTTCTGGAAGACTGTAATGAGCTATATCTCGCGGAGTATGCCCTTTCTTATTAATCAGATTCAATTGTACTTGTCTATTCCCGAACAGAGAACAAAACATCCCCAGTCTTCCTTTTCTTACAGCAAGGTGCAGTGCAGTGTTTCCATCTTTGTCTTGCATATTCAAAATCCATGATAGCGCTATGTTGCGACAAACATAATCGACAGTCCCTATCTTCATTCTGTCGACTGCAACATGAAGAAATGTCCTTCCACTTGCATCACGCAGATCAGCGCAATTGGGTGACTTCATAAGAAGATCATCAATGACCCATGTTGCACCGATTGATGCAGCCACGTGTGTGGGAAATGATCCATTGTGGTCCGGCTGATACAAGGCATCTGGATTGGCCTTCAATAATTGTGAACATATGGCTTGGCTGACTCTTTTTATTTGACGTTGAATAGCTAGAACCGCAAAATGAAGCGGTGTGCTTCCGTTTGCTTCCCCTTGTAGCGTAAGGTCATTGTTCCATTCTAACAACATCTTCGTAAGATCTGCGAGTGGCGCCATAAGTATGAGAGATCAAAATGGAACTATGAAAATGATGCCAAACCAAATGTGTATACATGCATCATTATAACAAGTCAAGGTGACGTGCACTCGGTGGTTAGTGGAATCACTACGGAAAAATGATTGCACGCCGAGTGTCCTGCAGTTTAACGAGTGTTTTCTTACCGAAAAAGGCTTTCGCCCCGCTTTATATATAAAGCAACGACCGATCACATCTCAGATACAAACGCACGCCACCACAACACACTCACACACCAAGGCTGGATACATAGGTGCTGAGCGCAGCAACACTACCCCTAGTACTACAAGAGCAACCGGAGTTCTCAACCGTGAACACGCCACGCGAAGAGATGAAGCCGCATACGACGAACCGTGTGCTCCAAGGCGGCGCCTTCAGGAAGGTTACGACACCAGAATGCCGCCACCGCCCGACCCGAGGATCAGAGTTTCCCCTGGAGCAACACGACGGGCAATGAAAGCCGCGACGACGCCTTCAAGAAGGGAACGAGCTACGCCGCCGCCGGTCCGTCCAAAGATGGATCAGGTTTTCACCCCGGCCAACACTCACCACCACCGGACGCCACACCCCGGCGACCACGCCGCCCACACGGCCATGGGCACCGGGCAACACCTAGCCACGGGCTCTGCCCATGAGCACCGCGGCACCACCACCAGGGCCGCCGCCCCAGCATCCCAGACCTGGACCCCACCTCACTCGAGACCCACCGCTACCCCAATCAAAGATGTGGGCGGAAAGGCTCGGCCTTTCGCACCCCTGGGCAGCCTCCAACGCCTCCATCGACTCGTCCTGCAGCCGGGCGCGAGACGAGGTCGGTCCTGCTGCCGGGCGCGAGACGAGGTCGGTCCTGCCGCCGGGCGCGAGACGAGGACGGTCCAGCTGCCGGGCGCGAGACGAGCTCAGTCCTGCAGGCGGGCGCGAGACGAGCTCGGTCCTGCAGCCTAGCACGAGACGAGCGATGTACCGTAGTCGGGGGAGGGCCGAACCTACGACGAGGTAGCGACCCGACGACGAGGAGAGGGACTGAAGGTCGACATGGGCCGCCTACAAACGAGCCGACGCCGGAAAACCAGCCGCCGCCGCAGCCGATCCGCCGAACTGCCATGGTGCTGGCACGGCGAAAGGAAGCCGCCACGCCCAGCGGGCCGAGCCACCTCGCCGCCGCCGCCCACAGCCGGAGCAGCCACCACGCCGGGCCTCTGCCCAAACCCGCGCCGCTCGCCGGGACCAAGGCGCCAGGTCCGGACGAGCACACCACCGCCGGCCGCACCTCCGCCCGCCAACCCCGCCGCCAAGGACAGGAGAAGCGCCTCCAGGAGATGCGGCCCCCACGGGGCCCATCTGGAGGCCGACAGGCCGGATCTAGCCAGATCCCGCCAGCCGCCGCCACCACATGCCCCCGCCACCACCGCAGCAGGTCGCACCGCCACCTCCCAGCCACCCAGCCGCCGGATCCGCGCGCCCCCGCCACCAGGAACCCCGCCGGACCCCGCGCCCCCACGAGCAGCGTCGCCCGCGCCGCCGGAATCCCGAGCAGGGGAGGGAGAGAGAGGCCCCGCCGCCGCCAGCGACGCACGGGCTTCGCCCGGCGAACGCCCTCGGGCGGCGGCGAGGAGGGGGAGAGGCGAAGGGGGGGGGGAGGGAGCCGCCGGCGGATCTGAGCCCCCGGACGCGCGCGCGGGGCGCGTCGCGGGAGCGGGAGGGGGGGGGGGAACTGATCAATTCCATGAGTGTTTTCTTTACTCGGGAACTCCTGAAACAAAGCGTTTGCCGAGTGTTTTGGAAAATACACCGGGCAAACAACTGGCAGTTCGCGCAGCAAAGACATGTTGTCGTGCTGCTCCGGAGCTACGTCGTCCTTGGCCTCCAGCTCCTCGATGAGTTGGGCGTGCCCTGTCATGTTGACGCGGAGTCACCAGGGCTGGCGGCGTGGTGTACAAACGCTTCATTTCAAATGACAAAATGTGTGTGCGCGGCACAAAGTTTTGCGAAGAAATGTCTTTTTGTTTTGTGTCCGAAAAAACGACAAATTTCAGTACTTCTAAATAGCGTTTCACCAACATAATTAATAAGGAATGATGTTTGATCGGGGAAGTAGCTTTATCGTCAAAGACACTGCTGCTGCGTTCACCTCAAATGGACCAAGCAGCTATTTGACAATAATATTATAGAATATCTAATATTTATGTCTTTCACTTCTTTTCGATTATTTGTTTCCTTTTTATTTTGTTAGATATGAGTTCACCCCTATTTCATTAATTATTATTAATGATAATAATAATGATATTAAAGGGACATAGTATTCTTAGTCAATCATTAATATTTGTAGAGAAGTCTCTTTGTTTTTTGGTAATCAAACCACACTTCCTGAATAAGTGACGTTTGCAAGTTTTGCAAAAAAAAAAAAAAAACGTCGTTTTTGCGAATTAACCGATACTCTTGATGAGAGAAAAAAGGTTGGTCCATTAAATAAATCAAGAAAATCATCAACACACATGGTATAACGGGAAAACCAGCAAACAGTGGGAGGAGATGTTCTTATCGACTACGAAGGTGTCTATGACGACTTCGTCAATCTCAAGATAATGTGTCGGCTCGGTCTGTTGAAGGTGTTCATAAAGATAGGATATATATATATATATATATATATATATATATATATATATATATATATATATATATATATATATATATATATATATATATATATATATATATATATAAACACTATTCTGATCACAGGATCAGAATATTATTCTGATCACGGGTTGAACTTCCTGAGTTACACAACCCTAAACTTCCCTCTGTAGGAACCCGACCTTCGGGCTATCTTCGCAACCGTGTCTTCCCGCGCAAAATTTTCTGGTCAGTCGTGTTCTATGTGATGTAAGTGTAATCTAGGAACGGTTTTTAGCAACTAAATGCCCATTTTAAATAGGAATCTCGCTCATTGGCGTATTTGCTCTCGGGGATGTGATGAACTTGCTTCTGCTGCAATTTTACTGCCTGAGTTGTTCGACCTGAACTTCCCCAAGTGCTAGGTTGAACTTCCAGCAAATTGCCCAAATGGGTCTTGCAATATACCGTTTGAAAACTATGGACACCAGTATAACAGCCTTGGTTGAATTTTTGGCAAAATGTACACGGTTTAAGAGCAGTTTTGAAAACCGTTTTTCTTCATATAAAAAAAACGTGAATCGTATTTTCAACGCTATTTCTAAACCGTTCATCGGAATGAGTCAAATGAGATGGCGTTGGATAGCTGCTGCAAATCCGCTCATTCTACATGTTAAACGTTTTTCCAAATTCCATACGGTTAAAAAGGAATTTCAAAAATGGCGGAATTTCTGAAACCGAACAGCCGGGTTCGTATTTCGGTGTTAGTTTCAGAACGGCTAGTCCTATCGATGCATATGATATGGCGTTGGAAAGCTTATGAAAATGCGCATCTTTTCATTTAAAATTTTTGTTCTAACTATGAACGGTTAAAAAGTAATTTAGAAAATGGCTGAATCTGTACCGAGTGCGTATTTTCACGTTATTTTCTCAACGGTTCGTCGGAATGAGGAAAATGATATGGCGTTGGAAAGCCTGAAGAAATGCGAAACTTCTATATGTATATTGTTTTTTCCAATTCTTTACGGTTTTAAGTCAATTTAGAAAATGGCTGAAAAAGTATTTTTGCCGTAATTTCTAGAAATTTTATCGGAATGGGGCAAATAATATACCGTTCAAAAGCTACGGAAATTGCGCAATTTTTTCATGTAGATGGTTTTCTCTAATTCATAGCCGTTTCACGCAATTTCGAAAACGGCCAGATGATGCGTTCTGCCTTTTATCGCGAAACAGGGTCTTCGAAAATGCACCGCGTGAAGAACTTGAACTTCATTGGCACGTCTACCTGAATTTCACTCTGTCTCTTCACGTACTGTTTTTTGATCGTAGCTCTCCATCCACTCTCCGGAATTGAGCAAGTGTTATACTGATGGAAAGCTGCTATAAACACACAACTTTTCCGTCTTGATCATTTTTTTCATACTCGCGACGGTTTAAAAGATTTTCATCCGAAATTCATTTAGCGTACGTAGTAGTTGAACTTCCTGTTGTTTCCACGTTGAACTTTTGTCGCGTTTTTTTGTTTGTAATTTTTCACCCATTTGTCTTTTAGCATACTCGTACTAGAGATCTCGAACTGCACCGGGAGGAGCACGTGAACTTCTTGCAACAAATCTTTTAGGCTTTTAGTTTTTTATTTGTTTTATTCTCATGTGAAATGCATTCCGTGTAGTAGTTGAACTTCCCGGTGTTTTCATTTTGAACTTCTACCACGTATTTTTGTTCGTAATTTCTCACCCGTTCATCGGAGTTGCACAAATGAAGAAAATTGAGTTTTTTGAACTTCTTAGTTTTATTCTTTAGTAACGAAGAAAATTGAGTTTTTTGAACTTCTTTGTTTTAAAAATTTGAACTTCTTGGTTTTATTTTTTTAATAATGTGAAAAATCCGAATTTTTTATAAACATCGAACTTCACCATTTTTCAAATTTGAACTTCTTAGTTTTATTGGTTAGTAACCGGGAACTTCAGCATTTTTTCCTCACTAAAACCTTTTTATTATACAGCAAGGAGGCAGAGGTGCAGGCGTGAGACAACGACTGGTTGCTAGGACGAGCGGGGAGGACGGCGTTGGTGAGCTCCAGACGTGTAGCGGCCAGCCGCGGGATGCAGACGTGTAGCGGCCAGCCGCGGGATGCAGGCGTGTGGCGTCCATGGTGAACGGCCCGTTGAGACGGAGTCGAACTGTTCGGGCGCTGCAGCTGGGAATTCCCACCGTAAGCGGAGGTGTGGTGGCAGGGGAGCCGTGTGGCCGCGGCCGCGTATGCTGCGCGCTCGAGGGCAGTGGTCGGTATCCTGTGGTGGCTGCAGGGAGCAGTGGAGGAAAGCGACGGAGGTCAGGACCGCTGGCAGGGTTGGAAGGCTGAATCCGTGCGCTGGGCGGCGGCGTGGACGTCAGCCGGTGGCGCGCTGGGCGGCGACTGGAGGGCGGCCGGCAACCATGAGCGACCGACGGGGCCGAGCGGCCGGCGGCGGGAGGCGCGTCGGGGTCAGGGTGGCTGGCGGGAGTGAGGCGCGTCTGGATCAGGGGGCGGCGACGGGGCCGGGGTGGGCGGCGGCAGGAGGTGCGCCGGCACTAGGGGCCGGCGGCGGTTGTGGAGGGGGTGGGGATCGGGTGGGGGATGGGCTGGGGGAGATCGAGCGAGTGGTCGGGGTGGGTGGAGATCCTTTTTTTTCCTCCATGTATTGTATCGGTTCGGGAGTTCGGGAGGATCTCCTCGGCCCTATATAGGGAGCGCCGTGATCCGAATAACTATTCTAGTCCTGGGATTAGAATAGTGCTATATAAACACTATTCTGATCACGGGATCAGAACATTATTCTGATCACGGGTTGAACTTCCTGAGTTACACAACCCTGAACTTCCCTCTGTAGGAACCCGACCTTCGGGCTATCTTCGCAACCGTGTCTTCCTGCGCGAATTTTTCTGGCCAGTCGTGTTCTATGTGATGTAAGTGTAATCTGGGAACGGTTTTTAGCAACTAAATGCCCATTTTAAATAGGAATCTCGCTCGTTGGCGGATTTGCTCTCAGGGATGTGATGAACTTGCTTCTGCTGCAATTTTACTGCCTGAGTTGTTCGACCTGAACTTCCCCAAGTGCTAGGTTGAACTTCTAGCAAAGTGCCCAAATGGGTCTTGCAATATACCGTTTGAAAGCTATGGACACCAGTATAACAGCCTTGGTTGAATTTTTGGCAAAATGTACACGGTTTAAGAGCAGTTTTGAAAACCGTTTTTCTTCATATAAAAAACGTGAATCGTATTTTCAACGCTATTTCTAAACCGTTCATCGGAATGAGTCAAATGAGATGGCGTTGGATAGCTGCTGCAAATCCAATCATTCCACATGTTGAACGTTTTTCCAAATTCCCTACGGTTAAAAAGGAATTTCAAAAATGGCGGAATTTCTGAAACCGAACAGCCGGGTTCGTATTTAGGGGTTAGTTTCAAAACGGCTAGTCCTATCGACGCATATGATATGGCATTGAAAAGCTTATGAAAATGCGCATCTTTCCATATAAATTTTTTGTTCTAACTATGAACGGTTAAAAAGTAATTTAGAAAATGACCGAATCTGTACCGAGTGCGTATTTTCACGTTATTTTCTCAACGGTTCGTTGGAATGAGGAAAATGATATGGCGTTGGAAAGCCTGAAGAAATGCGAAACTTCTATATGTAGATTGTTTTTTCCAATTCTTTACGGTTTTAAGTCAATTTAGAAAATGGCTGAAAACGTATTTTGGCCGTAATGTTTAGAAATTTTATTGGAATGGGGCAAATAATATACCGTTGAAAAGCTACGGAAAATGCGTAACTTTTTCATGTAGATGGTTTTCTCTAATTCATAGCCGTTTTCACGCAATTTCGAAAACGGCGAGATGATGCGTTCTGCCTTTTATCGCGAAACAGGGTCTTCGAAAATGCACCGCATGAAGAACTTGAACTTCATTGGCACATCTACCTGAACTTCACTCTGTCTCTTCACGTACTGTTTTTTGATCGTAGCTCTTCATCCACTCACCGGAATTGAGCAAGTGTTATACCGATGGAAAGCTGCTGTAAACACGTAACTTTTCCGTCTTGATCATTTTTTTCATACTCGCGACGGTTTAAAAGATTTTCATCCGAAATTCATTTAGCGTAGTAGTTGAACTTCCTGCTGTTTCCACGTTGAACTTCTGTCGTGTTTTTTTGTTTGTAATTTCTTACCCATTTGTCTTTTAGCATACTCGCACTAGAGATCTCAAATTGCACCGGGAGGAGCACGTGAACTTCTTGCAACAAATCTTTTAGGCTTTTTGTTTTTTATTTGTTTTATTCTCATGTGAAATGCATTCCGTGTAGTAGTTGAACTTCCCGGTGTTTTCACTTTGAACTTCTACCACGTATTTTTGTTCGTAATTTCTCACCCGTTCATCGGAGTTGCACAAATGAAGAAAATTGAGTTTTTTGAACTTCTTAGTTTTATTCTTTAGTAACGAAAAAAAATTGAGTTTTTTGAACTTCTTTGTTTTAAAATTTTGAACTTCTTGGTTTTATTTTTTTAATAATGTGAAAAATCCGAATTTTTTATAAACATCGAACTTCACCATTTTTTAAATTTGAACTTCTTAGTTTTATTGGTTAGTAACCAGGAACTTCAGCATTTTTTCCTCACTAAAACCTTTTTATTATACAGCAAGGAGGCAGAGGTGCAGGCGTGAGACAACGACTGGCTGCTAGGACGAGCGGGGAGGACGGCGTTGGTGAGCTCCAGATGTGTAGCTGCCAGCCGCGGGATGCAGACGTGTAGCGGCCAACCGCGGGATGCAGGCGTGTGGCGTCCATGGTGAACGGCCCGTTGAGACGGAGTCGAACTGTTCGGGCGCTGCAGCTGGGAATCCCCACCGTAAGCGGAGGTGTGGTGGCAGGGGAGCCGTGTGGCCGCGGCCGCGTATGCTGCGCGCTCGAGGGCAGTGGTCGGGATCCTGTGGTGGCTGCAGGGAGCAGTGGAGGAAAGCGACGGAAGTCAGGACCGCTGGCAGGGTTGGAAGGCTGGATCCGCGCGCTGGGCGGCGGCGGGGACGTCAGCCGGTGGCGCGCTGGGCGGCGACTGGAGGGCGGCCGGCAACCATGAGCGACTGACGGGGCCGAGCGGCCGGCGGCGGGAGGCGCGTCGGGGTCGGGGTGCCTGGCGGAAGTGAGGCTCGTCTGGATCAGGGGGCGGCGACGGGGCCAGGGTGGGCGGCGGCAGGAGGTGCGCCGGCACCAGGGGCCGGCGGCGGTTGTAGAGGGGGTGGGGATCAGGTGGGGGATGGGTGCGTGCGTTCATGGGATGATTATATGTGCGTATATATGAAGCTTATTGCCCAAAGGAAGAAAAGATGAATGATCTTCAGGACTAACTAAATATCCTGTTACAAGTCTCACTGACATTAAATTTTGAACCTAACAACATATTAACAGCCCCGGATGCAAATGGTAAAGTAGCAATGAGGCAAATGTATGCCAAATGGTACTCCCTCCGATCCAAAAAAAAGTGTTGCAGTTGTAGTTCAAATTGAACTAAAATCACGACACTTTTTTTGGATCGGAGGCTGATCTATATATCTAAAAATGGTAGGTGAAATTGAGATATAAAAGTCAGTACCTTGGCTCCGCTGAACAGCAACATGCAATGCATTTTGTCCATTTGGTCCAGAGTATGAAATAACCCCACCGCTCAACTCGTAGAGTGTTTTTGCGATAATATTATTATCCTGTGAGATGGCGATGTACAATGGTGAAGTACCTTCTTCAGGAAGAGTAGCCAATTCTGGATCATGGGCCATGAGCAAATTGACCATATCATTGCTGCCAAAGCGGACGGCCTCGTGCAAGGCTGTCTCTTTGAGCTTGTTTTGTGTTTGCAGGAGCCCTTTACCATTATTAAGGCCCTGGCCATTGGCGAGATCAACGAGAAGAGTCACCATTGGGACGTTCCCCGCCCGTGCAGCACGGTGCAGGGGTGTGTCTCCACTGCTGTTTTGCACGAAGAGGAGGCTGTGTGCCTTGTTGTAGATGAGAGTTGCTTTGTTCAATAAGTCCTCGGAGTCGCCATGGGTGGTGGCGACCACATGGAGAAGAGTGTCACCTCCAACGGTAACCGCGTACAGAGAAGGTGGCAGGCTCGCCGAGCTTCCCATGGTGTAGGCTGCTGCTTGCCCGTCGAGAAGCGATTCCAGATCATGGAAAGAGCCAGAGCAGGCCGCTGCTAGCAGCCGACCATCCATCCTACCCTCCATGGTGGCTGCCGGTGGAGGAGCAGCATTTGCCGCAACGGCTGAGCTCGGAGCTGTTAGCCCGGTGCTCGACGCCATTGAGCACCAACACAAACGAGGTGGAGGTGTCAGTGAGAGAGGATCAACTGTGGTTGTTCTGGACTGAAAATGTACGCATGCAGTGAGTAGAGGAGTGTGTGTCCAAGCTGTGACCGTCGATGGGTATATGTACAACAACCATAGCAAGCAAGGAAGCCAGAGGGGTGGGTGGGGTGAGCTGAGCAGGAGACGACCGCGGCGACTTGGGATCAATGCCGTGTCATCACCAATAAAATAGCCCCCCTTTTTTCTCCTACTTTACATAAACCTTTCATAGCACCGTCGTATACTTTAGACATACACCTAACCGGCTGTCTCTAATAACATAATCCTTCTCCTCTCCTCCTTTAAAAACTGTTCACATAACTTTAACACCGTCGCATGCTTTTAGTTAACAGATTTAGATCTACATCTGACAAGGTCCCTTGTTAAAGGAAAAAAAACTGACAAGGAATCTCGGGAGTCAAATACCTTGCGGTGCTAGGACTTGGAGTTGGTAGATACCGCTGCCTACTTCCATTCTGGATATAGGGCACGCATGCATATTTTTCCAAGTTTTAACTTTTACGATATCTGATATCTCCAATGTCAGTTTGTAATTTATAGTAAATCTAATGATCCTGATTTTGTATTTTATATATTGATATTTTTAATAGGCTTATTAAAATGTTATAAATTTTGATTTAGGGAAAACTAATACGTCTTTTTTTTTGGCAAAAAATAGGTAGCCCATTCCAAATATGCCCCATTTTCTTAACGTGGATTGCAACCTCTCATTTTCTCCCTTAACCCTAAGCAGCTAGGGCAAAATCTCTCCTCCAGGCTTCATCGAAGAGCCTGCGGATTCCCCTCCACTCCACCTGTCGGCGCCGAGGATGGGAATCACGATGCCTCCGCTCTGGTTAGTAGTTTAGGTTAGTATTTTTAGTCCACACAGATACGACGCTTGGGCGGATGGCGGCGCTTCTTCTTCGAATTTGTCTTTCGGGCTCCGGTTCTCGTCGAGTTCGTCCGTCTGGACGTTGCTGACCGAGCTCCGGCGTAGATTCCTGTCATCTCCCTTGGTCGATGAGGTTAGAGTTTCTCGTCATGTGACGAGATTTGGTGTCATGTGTTTCAGAACTATGCAAGGGTTCAACGGCGATAACTGCAGCTCCAGGGCGCTGATACTTAGAGGCACGCGCATGAAGACTTCTCGGCTGTCATCCATAAGGTCATGTCGGCTTGGCGAGCGGAGTGGCGCGTCTGCGTCCCGTTCTAGCAGCACTAGTGGTTGTTCGATGGTCTCAAAATCTCAATAATTTTTATTATTATGTTTGAGATCTTTATACTTCTGATGAACTTTTATAATAGATCTGATCATTTTAAAAATATGCCCTTTTTTATATTTACAATATTAGTTTGCAATATATGATAAGCCTAATGTTGCTGATTTACAGAAAAGCCAGACGATATACTTACTGTGAAGGTTAGTGGTATTTACAGGGGTAGTTAGTTAAATGGCTCGTCCCCTTAATTGGAGGGTGTGCAATTAAACCACATCGCCCCAACTAGACCAGCTTTGTTCCAGGTGTGCATGTGCAATTCCAATTATATTAGCTACTACCACCAGAGACAGGGTTGCATCGGTTCTTGGGTGCTATCCACAAACTAATATGCCCCATAATTTGAAACTCAGGGGAATAGCTTATGGGTGACATTCGAGGCCAGTTTCTTTTTTAACGTTTTTCATTTTTCTACGCATGTCCAGTACTATAGCTCCTTGGGTGCTATTCGACGCGCATTCCTACTTTAACATCTCTCTTTAGTTTTTCTGGATTGTCCAGTATGGTAGCTCTTTGGGTGACATTCCAAGCAAGTTCCCAATTTCACATATTTATATTGTTTTCTTTGGGCATGCACAGTACTATACTCCCTTTTTTTTTGCGAGGAACAGTACTATACTCCCTTGAGTGACATTCGATGCAAGTTCGTACTTAGACATTGTTCGGAGTTCCACCAGCTCCGTGAAATCCCGGGAGCTGCGGAGCCAGGAAACAGCCGCTCCGCGACTTTCAACAGCAACTCCACCCGCTCCTGGAGTGGAGTTGTGGAGTGGAGGTTCTCCAAACAGGGCTTACACTCTTTTATTTTGACCTGTAAAGCAGCTCCTTGGATGACATTCGATGCAAGTTCCTAATTTAACATTTGTATTATTTTTCTGGGCCTTTCTAGTACTATTGCTCCTTGGACGACATTCGATGCAAGTTCCCAGTTTAACATATTTATTATGTTTTTGGGCCTTTCCAGTACTAAAGCTCCTTGAGTGACATTCCATGCAAGTTCGTGCTAACATTTTTTTATTTTATTTTGGCCTGTTCAGTATTGTAGCTACTTGGGTAACACAGCAACGCCCGGAGAGCAACCCTCGGACCGACGCCACACAGGCACCAAGCAAGAAGGGCACAACGCGATGGCAACCAATGCGGACCAAGTCAACCCCCCTTGCATGTACACCGCCGGACATCGTCCACCACCACGATCCAGATCCGTGCCGCCAACCGAGGACATCAGCAGCCCGGATCACACCGCCGCCCAACCAAGGCAGCCGTGCCGCCCCATCACCTCCCACGAGCACCTCTCGGACCGCACCTGACCTCACCTACCCGGAGCACCAACTCCGATCTGCCTCGGGCCTACATCTGGTTCGCTTGAGCACAAACCCTAGGACAAGGCCATCCCGACGACCGAAACCGCCCGCCGCCAGCCTGCACCTAGGAGAAGGGAGGCCGCCACCGCCACCAGCACACCGTTGTCGGACGCCAAGCGTCGTGCCGCGCCCACGCCGACCACCTGTGCACCCACCACGAGCACCTACCACACGTCGAACCACGGCATCGGAGAGCCCAACCAGGGCCAACAGCCACCGGAGGGGAACTCCGTTCCGGATCAGGCCGCTGAGGAGGGCCCCGTGCCACCCGAGACGACGGCAGCCAGATCTGGGGCTGCCAGATCGAGCCACCAGGGCAGCCTCGGGACCATGCACAGCCCACTACGCAGCACCGGGGGGGGGGGGGGGGGGGGCACGACGGGCATGGGCACCTGCGAGCTCCCGCCGCCGCCGCGCCCAGCCGCCTGCGCGTCGCCACAAGCTGGCCGCCTCTAGCTCGCGCCAGAGGCCACCGCCGATGCCGACTGGGCTTTGCCCGGCGGCGGCGAGGGGAGGGGCTGGGAAGAGGGGTTGGAGCCCCGACGGCTAGGGTTGCCCCCCCGGCACATCGCGGGAGGGGACGAGGGGTGGGGGGGGAGGGAGTTCTGTTTGTTTCTACCATGAACAGTGCAACCCAAATTGTCATTCCAAAGGTTGTGACAGAAAATATATGGGTCCTCTCGGAGTGCAGGCGAATCGTAGAAAAAAAAAGAATCTAGCCACCATCGTTACTTGATCCCATGCCACCCCTGCCCCCCACGCATTGTCTTCAACCAATAGCCATCCGTCCTACTACCCAGCCCACCGAATGCGTCGCCTGCCTAGCTCACGCTACTCCGCCCTCACCTAAGAGCAACTCCAACACGCCGACTCATTTCGTCCGCACGTGTCCGTTTGGATCAAAAAGGACACAAAAGTTGACCAAACGGACGCGCGTCCATTTTTTGTCCGCTTGTCGACCCATTCCCGATTCCCGGTCCAAATTTGAGCCTCATTTGCGTCGGCGCGGACACGAGGCGAACGCGCGCGACGCCCGCCTACTCCTTCCCCTGGCCCGCCAGTCAGTGGCACATAGGCCATTCAATTCCTCCCCCATCGATAGCGAGCCCCTGCCCGCCCCACCCTGTCGTCGCCACCGCCCAGTTTTGGTGCCCTCGTAGCAGTCCACGCCCACATACCTCCCTCGTAGCACGCCACCTTCCCACGTCGCCGCCACCACCGCCTCGCGACCGCAACTTCTTTCCCGACGTCGCCGCGAGCACCACGTCAGTCCTGCGCTCCCGGATAGCTCCTTCGACAACGCCGCCACGCTCGTCGGATGCCGCCAGGCCAGCTACCTGGTCCAGGGGAGGCGAGCGTATCTTCGCCGGCCAGCTTCTTCGATGATGCCTATAAGCTGTTCGACGGTTTGCCCTAAAGGTACAAATGGACTCCGTCGACGAGTTCTTTTTCCACAATTTCCTATGCTACTCCGATGATTCCTCATCCGACGATGAGGAGATGGTGGCTGCTGTGTTGGTCGTCCATGACCACCTTAGTAGGCAGCGGCCGTTGTTTCGGGGCTCCATCCCGGGGCACACTACTGCGTTGAATCGCTACCGAGAGAGTGGACATTTCCTTCTTTGGAAGGACTACTTTGAGACACCCAACCCGCTCTTCAAACATCACCAATTCCGGCGTCATTTTCGTTTGGCTAGGCATGTTTTCAACCATATTCGGGAGGGGGTGATCGACAACGATAAGTATTTCGAGTGCAAGTAGGATGCTGATTGGCTTCTCCTCTTATCAGAAATGCACTGCAGCTATCCGGATGCTTGCATACGGAGTTTCCGGTGATCTCATTGATGAGTATGTCCGTATGAGTGAGTCGACGTGCCTAGAATCTATGTATAGGTTCTGCAAGGCTGTGGTAGCAGTGTTTGGGTCTGAGTACTTGAGAGAGCCAAATGCTGCGGATACTGCCCGGCTGGTGGCGATGAATGCCAGCAGGGGCTTTCAGAGGATGCTTGGTAGCATAGATTGTATGCACTGACAATGGAAGAACTGTCCTTCTGCTTGGCAGGGGCAGTATAGGGGCTATGTCAAAGCTTGCACTGTCATACTCGAGGTCGTGGCATCACAAGATCTCTGGATCTGGCACTCTTTCTTCGGCATGGCCGGATCTCACAATGACATCAACGTGCTTCAACGATCTCCGGTGTTTGAAGACTTGCGGAAGGCAACAGTTCGAAGGTCAATGTTGAGATCAATGGCCACATGTACGAAAAAGGATATTACCTAGCTGATGGTATCTATCCTCAGTGGACTACTCTTGTGAAGACAATCCCCGGCCCTGTAGGAGAGAAAAGGAAGAGATTTTCCCAGGAACAAGAGAGTGTTAGGAAGGATGTGGAGCATGCCTTTGGCATTCTTCAATCTCGATGGGGTATCGTTCGACATCCTGCTAGAACTTGGAGCACCAAGAAGTTGTGGAAGGTGATGAGAGCTTGTGTGATCATGCACAACATGATCGTTGAGGATGAGCGTCCGGAACGTATCTACGACCAAGGGTTTCAGTTTCAGGGTGACAATGTTGTGCCTGAGCATGGAGGAGCGGCAACGTTTGCGTAGTTCACCGAATTTCATCATCAAATGCGTGATTGGGAAAGTCAAGTTCAGCTGCAAGATGATTTGGTTGAGCATATGCGGCCTCATGTTGGCAACCGATAGATGTATTGGTTTATTTCATTTGAGACAATTTAATTTATATTTGTCTTGTAAACTATGAGATATTTTTATTCCGTTGTGAAACTATGAGATATTTTTATTTGAGACAATTTAACTTTTATTTGACTTGTAATAAACTATGAATTATGTGGACTATGAATTCGAACGCCGACCGACCGCGTGGACGAAAATGTGTCCACGCGTTGAGTACACAGCCTACCCAAACACAAAAGGAGACGAACATGCGGATCGAAATGGACAAAACGCGCGTCCATTTGGATCGGCCGATTGGAGTTGCTCTAACAGCTACCACAACCAGTCATGCTGTCGCCATGGCCATCCCTATAAGCAGAGGCGGTTTCAGGCCCCAGGCAGCCCGGGCAGCTGCCTGGGGCGTGCATGGTGTTTGCTTCGCTGACTGTAGCTACAGTGTTGTACATTTTCTGGGTCCGCTACTGCCTATAAGTCCCGTCTCACCCCATCCACCCCGCACTGTATTATCTGTTTCCTTCTTCTTTTTTGTAAAGTGAGTTCTTCCTAATTTCATTAATGAAAATGAAGCTACATAGGTTATGCTAAAAAGACAGAGTCGAAGGGGATAAATATTCTTAAACATGTCCCATTGATAAAGTACCCGAACACAATAAACACTAACGATCCTAATCCAAATGTATGCTAAATAATACTTTCTTCATTTCATAATGTAGTGTAATTCGCTCGCGCTTTTCGAGATTTAATTTAGACCATAAATTTAATCAACGTGGACGACTGTGACGGAAGCAAAAATTATACCATTAAAAACTTATTTCGAATACAAATTCAATGGTATAATTTTCGCTCCCGTCGCAATCGCCCACGTTGGTCAAATTTATTATCAAATTTAAATCTCAAAAAGTATGGGCGCACTACAATATGGAACGGAGGGAGTAGTACTGCCTCCGTCCCATAATATAAGGGCATTTTTGCCACTACTGTAGTGTCAAAAACACTTTTATATTATGGCACGGAGGGGGTAGTACTACCTCCGTCCGGGTGTATAGGGCATTCGCGTAGTTCTACATCATTGATTTGTAGAAACTAAATATGTGCTATATGTGATGAAAAGTATATCACTAGATCTCTACACGGTTGTAGTTTTTAAATATATATTTTTTGTCACATATAAATCATAATACATTTTTAGGTAGTAAAATTGTTGACCTAGAACTACGCGCATGCCTTATACACCCGGACGAAGGTGGTATATATCTCACAAAAACGTCTAGATAGAAAAACAGTATGTTAAACCAGAATTAAACATTGTAAAGTGAGCATGAGTACCTTTTCTTCGGAGAACAGCAGCATGCAATGCATTTTGTCCATTTGGTCCAGAGTATGACAGATTCCTGTCATTACTCCCGCTTTTCCCGCCGCTTAACTCGTAGAGTGTTTCGGCGATGATTATATTTTCCAGTAAGATGGCTAGGTACAACGGCGAAGTACCTTCTACAGGAAAACTTGCCAATTGTTGGTCATACGTCATGAGCGACTTGACTATATCATTGTTCCCACTGCGGACAGCCTCATGCAAGACTGTCCATTTACTCTTGTTTTCTATTCTCAGCAGTGCCCTCACTGTGTTAACATTGTAATCCTTGACTCTCGCAAGATCAATGAGAAAAGACACCATTCTGAATTTCGCCGCTCTTGCAGCACAGTGCAAGGGTGTGTCTTCATTGTTATTTTGCGCGAAGAGGAGACTTACTGCCTTCTTGCGTATGAAGCCACCTTCCTCCAAGTTCTCACCATCACTGTTGGTGACCATCACATGGAGAAAAGTGTCACCGTCCATGGTGACACCGTCCAAGAAAGAATCGCTGAGAAGTGCTTCTTGGTCACCAAAAGCTGGCTGCATAGCCGAGCTTCCGATAGCCCTGTCGCTGGAGGTTTGACGGTTTTTCCCGTCGAGAAATGATTGCAGTTTCTTCCATGAACCAGAGCAGGCCACTGCTAGCAGCCTGGAATCCATGACCGGCGAGGGAGTCTGGGGGTGCGGCGTGGATGTCTGGTTGCTTGAGGCCATCACCACTACCATGGTCCAAGGACCCTCCTTGCTCAACACATCCTTCAACTGCTGGCAATGGTCGTGGCCAATGGCCACAATCATCTTGGCTTCTGTGGTCACCAGTGGAGGAGCAGCATTCCTCACAACGGGTGAGTTACGATCTTCCTCCCTGGTGCTCGATGGCATCGCCAACACCATAGAGGTGCAAATTAATTTGGCGAGGCGATGGGATTCAGAGTCGATGGATTTGTTTGGGGCAAGAATGGTCCGGGGCTAAACTTGAGAAAATAGTACAGCGGGTGTTCATCCCCCGATCAAAGAAGAGGATAAATAGGGATTACAATCAGAATTTTGATTAGAGGCAGGATTAAATAATGTCACAAGGATAATAAGTTAAACCGAAGGACACCGGACACGACACAACGCTAACGCAAGAGTTGTCACGATGCCTAAATAATACTGTAGATAAAGAAGAAGAACGGCCGGCTGCTGGCTCGTTCACGGCTGCTTCAGAAGCCACTCACCCACTCTCTTCCGAGGAAAAAAAAAATAGCATACTCAAGGACTTGACCATTTACCTACCGACCTGAAGCCAAAATTGGTTTCAGGATGATGTTGTCATAGTATGGACGTACCCAGAATCTATTATTGATGAACCGCGAAGGTTGCGTCAGCACTTTCCTTGAAATTGCAAACGGCGCCGGCCTGTTGACTAATCTCCCACTCTCTTCCAAACCTAAACCTGGATTTGGCCTGTTGGGTTGGATGGAATAGTAAGCAATTTGTGAACTAATCTAATCCAGAATTAAATGGTAACTAATGTGTTAGTAATGTTGATCCTGCATCGTCAATCGCTAGAGGATTGTAACAGGAGTTCTTCTGACAAAGTAATACATGTACAGGGGAGGCCAAAGGCCAGAATGCAAAAGGCCAAAGGTCACCATAAATATAACTCTAACACACCCCCTCAAACTCATGGTGGATCCAGAACACTGAGTTTCGAGAGGTAAAATCCATGTTGTGCTCTAGTTTCGGCCTTCGTGAAGAAGTCCACTAGCTGTAACTCGGAAGGCACATATTGAAGAGCAATAACATGGTCCTGAGCGTGCAAAAGAAAGCATCAACACCAATATGCTTGGTAAGCTCATGCTTCACGGGGTCCCACGCAATACTGATAGGACTTGTATTGTCTGACCAGAATGTAGTAGATGTAGTAACAGTAACGCTAAAGTCCTCAAGTAACCATTGTAACCAAGTCACCTCTACCGTGAGAAAAGCCATGGCTCGCAACTCAGCCTCTGCACTCGAATGAGAAACTGCAGTCTATTTTTTCGTCTTTCAGGCAATGAGAGAACCACTAAGAAAGACACAGTAAGCAGTAAGTGAACGACGATCCGAAAGATTACTAGCCCAGGTAGCATCTGAATAGTCCTGAAGCTGTAATGAGCTCGAACGAGGAAAGAAGAGACGACGAGAGATCATGCCACGCAAGACAACTTAAAACACAAAGAAGGTGACTATAGTGAACCGAAGTGGGAGAAGAAACAAACTGACTCAGGATATGGACAAGATATGAGATATTGGGACGAGTAACAGCGAGATAGATAATACTCGCAACAAGATGACGATAAGGAGTCAGATCAGACAAGAGCTCACCATCAGAAGCACGAAGTTGAACATTAAGCTCCATAGGAGTCTCAACAAGGTGCTCATCACTAAGAGCCGCACGAGCAGGAAGATCCTGGATATACTTTTCTTGGAAAATAAAAAAGGCATCAGAGGTGGAGGAAATCTCAACCCCAAGAAATTAACGAAGAGGACCAATATCAGACATACGGAATTGCTCACTGAGATAGGCCTTGACAAAGGCAATGTACTCAAGATCATCGCCAGTGATGACCATGTCATCAACATATAGAAGAACAAGAGTGTAACCACAAGCAGAAAGGTGGACAAACAACGTTGGATGATGAGTACTAGGCGAAAAACTTTCTGTAGTGACCACCGAGGCAAAACACTCAAACCAAGTGTGGGAGGATTGCTTAAGGCCATAGAGAGAGAGAGAGAGAGAGAGAGAGAGAGAGAGAGAGAGAGAGAGAGAGAGACGGCAAACCATGCCATCAAGAACTGAATACCTAGGTGGTGGCTGCACATAAACTTCCTGACACAACTCACCACTAAGAAAGGCATTCTTAACATCAAGCCGAGACACGGATGCGTGGCGAATAGAGGCCACGTCAAGGAGTGTGCAAACAACGGTCATATGGGCCACATGAGCAAAAATTTCATCGTAATCACGACCATGCTCCCGCTAAAAGCCATGAGCCACAATACAAGCTTTGTAACGCTCAAGAGAACCAATAGAGTGAGTCTTAATCTTAGACCCACTTACAAGTGATAGGACGAACATGGGGAGGAAGAGAAACCAGATCCCACATGCTAGTGCGCTCAAGGTCAGCAATCACCTCTGTCGTCACAAACTGCCATTCAAGATGAACAACAACATCTCGATAAGAACTCGGCTCAAGAACAATCGAAAGACTATAGCGAGAAGGAGAATATCGTCAAGGGGCGGGCAAGGATGATAACAAAGACCGTAAGTCAGCTTAGAGAAGGAAGATGACACACCAGAAGTAGAGGGCACATTAGTAGATTCATCCAATACACGTAGGAAATCAGTATAATGGAAAGGAAAGGAGGGAAGAGGTGAAGACGGGGAATGTATCGGTGATGAAGGTGGAGAAGGGGAAGGTATCGGCGACTAAGGTGGAGAGTCATGCGATGAGGGAGGAGAAGAAACCATAGGAGAGGATGACGTCGGATCTGCAACAGTGAGACGAGGAGTAGGAATACTGGGCACAGAGGGAGGTGTATCAGGAAATGCGAGAAAAGAGATGTCCTCCACAGAAAAGGTCGAGGAGGATGGACGCGGGTAGAAAAGACGGGACTCATCAAAGGTCACATCCTGGAAAATACGCATCCGTCGACCGATAGGATCCCAACATGGATAACCCTTATGCTCATCTCTCTATCCTAGAAAGACACATTCAACAGACTGAGCGGTCCGTTTGGTGCGTTCACGTGGAGTAAGAAGAACATAGAAAACACAACCAAACAAACAAAGCACCGAATAATCAGGAGAACGATCCAAAAGTTGCTCAAAAGGAATATCAATCTGCAGAGCAACAGATGACTAGACATTGATGAGATAGGTGGAAGTGGATATAGCCTCTGCCCAACAGTGAGGTAGAAGAGATGCATCAATCATCATCGCACGCGCCACCAGGGCAAGAGAGCTAGGGAAGAGTACCCTGTTAAGCAAGAAATCCTCGCAATGCACGAGAGATATATTCACCAGCAGAATCTGCGTGAAAAATACGAATATGAGTGGAGAACTAGGTATGAACCATGGTAGCAAATTTTTTGTATATAGATAAGACCTCACTACTAGAGGACATGAAATAGATCCAAGTGTAGCGAGTAAAATCGTCTATAAAGAGAATATAGTAGCGATGACCACCTTCCGAAGCGAAGGGAGTCGGACCCCAAACATCTGAGTGAACGAGGTCAAAAGACGCTCAGACACTGACTCACTGTGAGCATGGGCAAGCTGAATCTGCTTACCGAGCCTACAACACAGACAATCCAACAAAGTGTTACCAGAGACATGCCCCAGGACACCACGATGAACTAAATATGAGAGACGAGAAACACATAAATAGCCAAGACAACGATGCCATTGCTGAAAAGAGCTAGCAGATGCAGCAACAGGGACCGCGAGATTGGTGGCGGTGGCATCAGATGGAAGACGAAGCTAGACAAGCTCTTGAAGTCCATCAGGACAACGAGGGCCGGCACCAAGCAAGGCGCCTGTGCGACGATCTTGAATAGAACATGAATCAAAGTCGAGATTGACCGTACAACCGGAGTCAACAATCTGACTACCTGAAAAGAGATGCATGCTAAGTGGAGGAACATGAGCAACAGAGGAATAAGCTGGGCACGTAGCATGGATCGATTGCGGTTCACAAAAATAAAAATAAATGTTGTTTGTGTTATAAAGAGAAGAATAAGGATGACGGAATTGAGGCATCGAATGCACGTCACGGTACACTAGTGTTTCTTGTGATGGGCAGTAAAAAAAGGCGTGTCAATCGAGAATTTGTGGGTGGATCCAATCAGTTAGTTTATATTTTTAGAAATGATTAATCCTGAATGTTCGAAATTTGCATGGTAATCCGAACATTTTTTATTGCAACTTTAGTTCACACGAGGTTGATAAACATGATAATTTTCTGACAAAAAAGACGAACTGTGACAAAATTGCCATATTTTAACAGCTAAAGTTTTCACCTCGCATCAACTAAAGTTGCCATAAAAAAATGTTCGAGATGACATGCTTAAAATCCGAACCTTTGGGATTTATGAAGGTCCTATATTTTATTTGATGGCAGGAATCCTTCAATCATCAATCAATCAATTAGCTAATTGAAATTGGGAGAACTAACCTATGTTTGGATGGTTAGGAGGACAGTGGTATTCCAGCCCACCAGGGTTAAAATTTTGATGCTCGAATTATTTTTAGATTTATTTCAGGATTTCCGACGATGTGCGTTCAATGGGAGGAGACGTTCCCGTCGACTACGAGGGGTCTATGGTAATTTCATCAATCTCAAGATGATATGCCGGCTTACTCTTTCGAAGGTGCTTATAGGGGTAGGGTCCGCGCGTGTGTTCATAGGAATAAGTATGCATGTATATATAAGTGTGTGCGTCTGTACTGCATTATAAAAAAAGCTATTTTATTTTGGCATAGTACAATCGAAAGCTAATATTTTTTAGCACAGTACAATCGAAGTACATCACATACACTAGCATAGAATCACCCTTATGAACGTACGCACGCACACCCTACCCCATGAGCACCTCCGAGAGACTGAGTCGGCACATCATCGAGAACGTCTCCTCCCACTAAATGCACATCGCCGGAAGGTCTGAAATAAATTCAGGAAAATGCGAGCATCAATGTCAAGTCTGGAACTTGAATTCTGATGGACAGGGGATACCACTATTCTCCTAACCATCAACCACAAGTTGGTTCGCTAAAAAAAAGCTAATTGGAATTGGATGGATCCATCAATGCGTCCCGGCCGTTTCTTGTACGTGTTTCGGTCGACGGCGGCGAGAGAGGGAATATATACCCGCAGGGCCGTATCTCCAAAAATCGAGGCCCGGTGCCAAATAAAAATTTAGGCCCTGTCTTTAATAGTGTCAGTCAAAATATTTTTAATTAAGCATTTCGGTAGTACTGTAACTTATCCAAACAACCTGAAAATTTTGGAAGAACCAGGGCCTGAAAGAAACAACTCAATGAACAAATCATAAAACCAATTCTTAGGTGATTGGAGCAGCCGTGTACTATTTTTTGGCTCTGCTCTAGGAAAATGTGAAGCCACTAGTAGAGAATCAAGGAGGAGACAGAGAGTCTAGGAGTTAATTTACTGTCACTTAATCTGATCTTTTACACGAGTCAAGAAAGTGAGAGAGAGCGTCATTTAATTTTATGCGCGTTACGGTTTTGGCGATTCGACGCGTACATGTATATGTAATCTCTTTATAGGCAATGTTGGTGCATGTTGCCAGAGATTTCGCTCGCCGTGCGCACGACTCACCAGGACTCGACGCGCGCGTACGCCTAGGTAGGTACCACCAGAAAATCAGTTTCGTGTGTGCGACTCCACCGATGCAACCGAAAGCCTATATATTGTATAGTACGCCCTTGTATGCTAGCTAGCCCAAGTACGTACGTACGGCTGCAGTTGATGCTAGCTAAACCCACGGAACCCTACGTGGATGACCAGCGGCGGCGCCGTACCTTCACACGGTGCATGTACTCCGTCGATGGCGACGTCGGTGCAGTGGACAGATCTCCCTAACGATCTCCTCCACGTGCTATTTGTTAGGGTCGGAGGCTTGCTCCACCGCGTCCGCTTCGCCGCCGTATGCAGGCCATGGCGGATCGCGGCGAGGCACGCCGGGCTGCCCACCCTGCCGTGGCTCATCTTCCACAACGGCCGGGACGACAAGTGCAACATGAGGAGGGTATACTGCCCCGAGGACGACGGATTCCTACGCTTCCCACTGCCCAAGGCGCTCATCGGCAAGAGTTTCGTGGGATCACACGACGGCGGCTGGGTCACCGCGCTTGGCGATGACAATCATCTCGCGATCGTGAACCTCTTCTCCGGCGTCGAGGTGCCTCTCAATGCAAATAAGGACAAGAGGAAGTTCTACTCGTATCAGAAGGTTGTCTTCTCAGAATCCCCCACCTCAAGCCGCTGCATCCTCGCTACCATCACCACCCAAAACAGTGTCGCCCTGTGCAGGATTGGTTGTCCGGCCAAAAGATGGACCGCGAAAGTATTTAATGGGCCGCGGCTTGTGGACATTGCATTCTACAATGAAAAACTATATGCCCTCACCAATCTCGAGGACCTGATGAAATTCAAAATAGGTGTAAACAAAGACGGTCGGCCGGTGGTAACTGTCGAGCTGCATATGCAAATTGGTAGCCGACCTTTCACGTGGGCAACTAACATTGTTGAGCTGCACGGCAAGCTGGCTATAGTGGTCATCAGACAACAGCAACCGCAAGCGCTTCTTCTTCCGTGTTTCCGTGCTAGTTGACAAGTCGACGAAAGAGAACACTCTCAAGTGGGTGATTGCGCCTTGTTTATTGGGAGAATGTGGACCAAGGCGTTGTGTGTGCCGGCGGCTGGGTGCGGTGGGGTGCAGAGAAGTGCCATCTACGCCGACGATGTGACGTACTTGACGAGTTTGGACGGCCATGGTGATTGTGTATATCCTATGCAAGACCAAAGCAGTGACAACGCCGCACAGAGGGCTTACGTTCCATATGGCATGTGGGTTCTCCCTCCTGATTTCTAGCTGACCAAGAGTGGTCTAGGGTATCATTTTTTAATTTATTCCTTATTCACAAGGTATGAATTAAGGTCAATTTATACCATAAATTGGGCCATAAATAGTGTACAAATAGATACAGTGTACAATTTCACGTTTTATCTTGAGGTATATATTCCTGGTTAAAATACTGGCCATCAGTTTGCAGGATACTGTGTCCGTGATATATTAAAAATATTGAATTATCCGTTCTGGGCTTACTCCTGCTGCTTAATTAATGTCTAGCATGTGCTTTGACAATGTGTTCGGCTTGTCCATCCAGATTTCTTTCGACCACCAGTCTTCCGGTGTAAATATCTTAGTTTTACGGTAAACTGAGATCCACACCAATGATTCTAGAATAGTTGTGAAGTGCACAATTATTCAGTACTGTATGACATGAGTTCAGGCATCATTAATTTGACTTGTTCACAAATTACCCACCCACCAGTAGATGGGAAAGTACGTATGTAGACATGTGATTAAGTAGTTCCACTGTCGAGTAAATCATCAGGGACATACACGCAAGCTCTGTGAGAGGAATGCTTTTGGAGCTTGTTGCAAGGGCTTCGGACCGAAACGCAAGTACAGGGCCGTTACTGCGGAGGGCTTCGAACCGGAGCACAACAAAAGTCTTGTTCCAAAGGGCCGAGCGCAACAGGAGATCGGATGACTGCTATGCTCTCCATCCAATGGTTGCTGAGGCAGTCGATGTTATCCAAACTTCACCGGGCCGACGCATAGCTTCCGTAAAATAAAAAGAGCACCGAAAATGGCACGCACAGACTAGACCACGCCATGCAATGCAAACCCGGCCCGCACACAAGCAATGCTTTTTTTTTTCTTTTGCGAAAAGCACACAAGCAATTCAACTACACCAGTTGTACGTAGAGAATTAAACTTAGCCAGGCTTATGGAAACAAAATAACCTGACCATAAAAGCAACCTACTATATCATCTAAGGCAAGATTGTCTTCCTTTTTTCAAGAAAACTTTAGATCTATTCATCAACTGTCAAGGTAGTGCAAAGAACACCAAAGTAAAAATTAGATCCAGATTGGGCAGTAGGTGCAAGTCATGGAGACCCCACGGCGGGCTTGCGCCGCTTCCGTTGTGCCCTGCAATCCACTGGTGTCACCGTGTGCATGCGACCAACGTTGCCATGTCCGCCCAGTGACTTCCATCGCCTCGCCCAGACGTCAACTTAATTCCAACCCGGCCCTGTTGAATGACGCAATGAACAAGGCTGTTAATTGTTAGATGACAATGTACCATCAACGACTAATAATAACAAACAAAAAAGAGTGTAGTTCAACGAGTTTTACCTTTCTTCGGAAACATCCAACCAGCTCAAAGGTCGTCGCAAGTTGAGGTCAAGGATGGAAGCGGCTCGTTAACTTAGGTGTACATAGATTAGCCATTCAAGAGATGGAGAGAACAAAAAAGCGATAGAGAGTGCGCATACTACCTTTTTCGAAAAGGGGCGCTTTATATTACTTAAAAGATTTAAGTATTGTGCGACTGGTCCGGCCCCTGACACACTTCAGACGGCGACCTCGTCGCTCGAGCCTACGGTTGAGACTGTCGGGGAGGGGGTTGCTACTCCACCATCATCCCCTCCACGGGCAGTAGAGCTGGCGCCACGACCTCCGATGGGGATGACACCTACACGACGGAGTAGTCGGCATACGGTTGCCGACGACGGTTCTATGGACACAGATGAGGACTCCTTGGCCAAGGCAATGCGGCGTAAGGCAACGCAGAACCTCGACAACCAAGGTATTACGTCGTCACCCAAATCCTTTTTAGCTTTTTCCAATACTGCCATCGTTTCTAAGTTAAATAATGTGGGTGTTAGTCTTGGAAAGAATGAGTAGGATATTTCTTTTTCGACTAACGCTTTGAAACATTTGGAATATGACCGATTAAAAGTTACTCCACGTGTTTCTAGCAAGTCTTATGCCTCTCATACTGATGATGAGGAGCTGCATGCCACATCAGATGGTCAGCTACTCACTCACTTAGTAGGAACAGTTTCGGACGTGGGTCTAGATGAACCCGGGCTTAGTTCATCGATTGAGCTTACAGCATCCGGACGTAAATCAAAGACCGCACGTTCGAAAAAAAATAGTAAGACCCATAAGAGGGCGAAGTGTTCTAAATCTCCTATTGTTTCCTCATGAATGGAATGTTTTTTAATAGCAGAGGTCTCCGTGACTTGGCTAAACATTTATTCATTGCGGAATGTAATAGGGAACACAATGTAGACTTTTTGGCTATCTCTGAAACGGGGAGACGTGATTTCTCAGTGAGTCTGCTTAACCGTCTTTCAGGCGGGATCGAATTTACTTGGGTTTCACGACCGCCTAGAGGTCGTTCTGGTGGCATTTTACTTGGCGTAAATACAGGGACTATGGATGTTTTGGCTAGTTCGGATGGCGAGTTTCACGTTAAACTCCATATTCGCAACAAGGCCGACAACTTCACATGGACCCTCGTCGCCGTGTATGGGGCAGCCCAGGATGAGTTCAAGGCCGATTTTCTCCGTGAATTGGTTAATCTGGCAAAATATAATCCCTATCCCATTCTTATAGGTGGGGATTTCAATTTGCTTCGATTTCCAAATGAGAAAAGCCGCGGTAGGTTTCATAATCATTGGCCTTTCCTTTTCAACGCTGTCATCGACAGTCTAGATCTACGAGAGGTATCCATGATTGGAAGACAATTCACTTGGGCGAACAGTCTTCCGGAACCGACATATGAGAAACTAGATCGCTTTTTAATGGATACTGACTGGGAATCTAAATTTCCTATGGTGTCTGTTCGTGCTCTACCTCGTATCGAGGCTATATCAGACCACGCACCCATTCTCCTAACTACTGGTTTGCCACGTCCACAACATAAACGCAAGTTCAAGTTCGAACTTGGGTGGTTGCTTCGGGATGGCTTCCATGATATGGTCAAGGAGGTGTGGGAGAAACCGGTGGCCGGGCCTACCCCAATACACAGATGGAATAACAAAATGCGTGCATTACGTAAATTCCTTGGTGGCTGGGCTAGGCATACGGTAGGTATCCTAAAAAAGGAGAAGCTTCGTCTTTCATCTATCATTGATGAATTAGAAGCTTTGGCAGAGGTTAGACCTCTATCTGAGCATGAAATCGAGATCAAGAATCATTCAAATGCACAGATAGCTAACATGCTGCGTGAAGAGGAACTCAAGTGGTACCAACATTCTAACTCTCGGTTTATCCTGAAAGGTGATTCGAATACTAGATATTTCCATGGAATCGCCAATGGCAGACACCGGAAGAAAGTTATTCATTCCCTACAACAGGACGAGGGCACGATTGAGGGGCATGAGCAACTTAAATCTTATATCACTAATTATTATAAAAATCTGTTCGGAGCCCCAGAGGAAGGAAACTTCTCGATGGATGAGTCCCGAACAGATGACATCCCCCAGGTCTCTGATGAGGAAAACAGCCTACTAACAGCTTCATACTCCGAGGAGGAAGTTAGAAAGGCGGTTTTCCTAATGGAGCATAACAAAGCTCCGGGTCCGGATGGTTTTCCCGCAGAGTTCTATCAGAACTTCTGGGAAGTCATCAAACCGGATCTCCTACTTTTGTTTAGCGACCTTCATGCTGGCCAACTAGAATTGTTTCGCTTAAACTTCGGTGAGATTATTTTATTACCTAAGGTTAATGAGGCTGAAAGGATACAACAATATAGACCTATTTGCCTCCTTAATGTTAGTTTTAAAATATTCACGAAGGTTGCGACTATTAGGCTGAATTCGGTTGCTGAACATGTGGTTCGCCCTTCACAGACAGCTTTCATGCAAGGCAGACACATCCTAGATGGAGTTGTTGTCCTTCATGAAACAGTCCATGAATTACACCGGAAAAAGTTGAATGGGGTGGTACTCAAAATAGACTTTGAAAAAGCTTATGACAAAGTCAAGTGGCCATTTCTTCAACAGACTCTTAGGATGAAAGGATTTTCTGCAGAGTGGCGCGCTATGGTTCATAGCTTCGTTTCTCGAGGTAGTGTTGCCATTAAGGTCAATGATGACGTTGGACACTATTTCCAAACGAAGAAGGGATTGTGACAAGGTGACTCGATATCGCCCATGCTATTCAATATAGTGGCGGATATGCTAGCAGTCATGATTGAGCGTGCCAAGGTTGACGGCCAAATTGATGGGATAGTAAATCATCTTGTTGATGGTGGTCTCTCTATACTTCAATATGCCGACGATACGATTCTCTTCATGGATGATGACCTCGAGAAAGCGAGAAATATGAAACTGATTTTATCAGCATTCGAGCAACTCTCGGGTCTCAAGATCAATTTTCATAAAAGTGAATTATTTTGCTTTGCCGATGCTCAAGACGAGGCCCACCTGTACGCTGAACTGTTCGGATGCGGGTTGGGCCAGTTTCCAATCACATATTTGGGGATACCGATACATTATCGGAGACTCACAAATGCTGAATGGAAACACGTCGAGGAGAGACTGCAAAAAAGACTTAGCAGTTGGAAAGGTAAACTGCTGTCTCTGGGTGGAAGATTGGTCCTCATCAATTCAGTACTAAGTAATATGGTACTATATATGATTTCCTTCTTCCAGTTGCCGAAAGGAGTCTTACATAGATTGGATTATTTCCGATCAAGATTCTTTTGGCAAGGAGATAGCGAGAGAAAGAAATATCGACTGGCCAAATGGAGTGTGGTTTGTCGTCCCAAAGACCAAGGCGGGTTGGGCATTCATGACCTTGAGGTTAAGAATAGGGCCCTCCTCGGCAAATGGTTGTTTAAATTACTGACGGAAGATGGTGTATGGCAAACCCTCCTAAGAAGGAAATATGTGGGTTCCAAGGCGGTATCCCAGGTATACTGGAAGCCTGGGGATTCCCACTTTTGGGCGGGTCTAATGGCTACAAAGAAATATTTCTTCTGCTATGGATCCTTCTCAATTAAGGACGGCTCGGAAATTAGATTCTGGGAGGACAAGTGGCTAGGAGATGCCACACTCCGGGAACAATATCCGGCTCTATACAACATTGTGCGCCACAAGGGTGATACTATCACCACGGTAATGGAATCTTTTCCGCCAAATGTGACGTTCAGAAGAGATTTAATTGGACCCAGACTCCAATCGTGGAACATCCTGCTCCAGCGGTTGTCCACGGTGCAATTGTCACATGGGTCTGATGTTTTCCGATGGAACCTCCATGGGAATGGACAATTCTCAGTGGAGTCAATGTATAGAGCGTTACTCCAGTCTGATGTGCCAGTTAATAATAACAAGAAGATCTGGAAGATGAAGATACCTCTTAAGAATAAAATCTTTGCATGGTATCTTCGTCGCGGAGTCATTCTTACTAAAGATAACCTTATTAAGAGGAATTGGCATGGAAGTACGCAATGTGTCTTTTGTCACCATGATGAGACAATAAAACATTTATTCTTCCAATGCAAATTGGCTCGTTCTATATGGTCAGTCATCCAAATAGCTTCTAGCTTGTATCCCCCTTGTAGCGTTGCTAATGTATTTGGCAACTGGTTACATGGGATTGATCACAGGTTTAGAACTCTTCTCAGGGTGGGAGCGCTTGCTGTTATTTGGTCGCATTGGTTATGTAGAAATGATAAGGTTTTTAATGATAAAGTACTTCTCTGATGCAGGTTATCTACAGATGTACAGGGACTCTTCGTTTATGATCCTCTCTACAACGCGTGGAGAATCAAGACCTGTTTACGGAGGTGTGTACACGATTGGAGACTACGGCGAGGGATACTTTTACCCAACATGGGTGGCAGCATGATCTTAGGATTGGCCCCCCTACGCTTTAGGCGTTATACGGACTCTACATGTCTTTGTATTTCGCCTTTTTTATTTTTTGTTTGTGTGAGAGGACCTTGTTTGGATGTGTGCATCTTAGTTATGCAGAGGCCGGGTGATGTAGAAATAGTGCGCATACTACCTAACGATCGAGCAACTCCCCTATGAAATTTAAACCCAAGTTGACATGCATTTCTACAACAGACCCGAAAACTTAGTGCAAATGGGCGACATATGCGAAGTGCGTGTAAATTCACGACTAGACTTGTGACCAGGACGAGCCGCCATTAGCAAATAATACAAATCAAGGTTTTTCTTTGTGGTTTTGGTAGCTTGGCTGGGATGAATCCTATTCATACGACTTGAACTTTTGACGGAACCTCTATACGTGCTTGTGACGTCATGTTTTTTTTTTTTGATTGTTTGGATGGAAACCTATAATAAATAAACTTATACATGTGGAAAAAGAGCTAGCTAGCGTTTCGTGCATACATACACAAGACGACGGACGTACGTATGCGAGCGCGCGGATTTCTTGGTCTGGTTAGGGCATCTACAATGCGGGCGCTTAGCCCAGGCGCCAGGGTTCCTTTCCCGGCCGTTCCGTTCGATTCCTGGTCGATCCCAGAATTTCCTTTGGCATCGATGCCTCTCCTGACGTCGGGCGCTTGAGCCTTTTTTTTCGCATGCATGTGTTTTGACGGGAGTCGGGCACTAGATCGACGCTAAAAACAATCAGCTAAGCGCTCAACCTGACGCTCCTGCGTTGGAAAGGCAGACTCCTCCACCGGTGCTTATTAATTAATCCTTTTTTTAATGATGCAAGCGCCCAAACAAGCGCCTCTGCATTGAAAATGCCCTTAGACACGCCAATACCTTTCCCCGCAAAAAAAAAAAAAGACACGCCAATACCTCGAAGTAGTCCAAATTCAGATTGTATAGTTATATAAACGGACACGGAGTCATATACGGATTCAGATCGAATTCATATGCAAACAACATCAATCACGTTAACCTATAGGAAACCATCAAACCAACAAAGGGGGCCGAACGCCTTGTTCCTCCTCCTCCTGCTCCTCTCCGTAACCCTTGCGACCAAGCGGCCATGATTCCAATGACATCCACAGGAGGTGCAGCAATCCCTAACGACATCCTGCTGGATATCTTCATGCGCTTGCCGGCGAGGTCCGTTGGCCAGTGCCGCTGCCTCTCGCATGCCTGGGCCACCGCGCTCGCCCCCTCGGACGACTTCACCGACCGCCACTTCCGCGCCGCCAACCGCCTCCCCAGCCTCTTTGTCCTCCCGGTCTCGTCCGCGGGAGTCACCGCCGTGCACGCCTGGTCACCCGACCAGCCACACGGCACAACGCTTGTGGCCTTCCCGCGCCGTCCCATGCGCAACGCCGGCACCCGTCCCTGCCGGGGCCTCGTGGTCATGGAGGAAGAGGATCCGCCCGCGAGGGCAATCGACGGCGCCGTCTACTACGTCTGCAACCCGTCCACCGGCCAGATGACAGCGCTCCCGGAGGGCCGACCGTTGCCGCTGTAGGCCAGCGGGTATGCGGCTAGGGATCCCCGGTGCTATGAGCCTATGAAAACCTCGGGATCGGCTACGACGAGTTGAGCGGCAGGTTCAAGGTGGTTTGCGTCTGCCGCTACAACGAGTATCTCAATGCGGATTGTGACGTCTACGTGGTCGACGATGCGTTCTGTTGGCGACCGGCGGCGGGCGACGCCGAGCTGCCGGAGGAGGCTGGGTACATAAGTTCGTACGAGGCGAGCGTGTCATCTCCTTCTCCCTCTCCAATGAGAAATTCGAGGTGATCTACGCGCCCCGCTACAGAGATTACAGCCTCACGGAGCTTGAGGGACGTGCATGCCTCTTCTCCTCCATCTCCGATGTGGACCAGAAGTGCTACGACATCTGGCTGCTACGCGACCACGAGGCATGGGACATGCACTGCCGCGTCGACCTGGCAACGGCGGCGCCGGAGGTGAGGCGGTTCATGGCGTGCCGGGTTAGGCCGCCGCATCATGTTCAGGCCGGGGGTCCAGTCCACGAAGGACTCCAAGCCCGTCCACCAGCTCTGCACTTACACCCCTGCCACCGGCGCCATTGAGGAGCTCCTCGCTGACGGGTGCCTGGTCGCCCAGCCCAGCGAGAATGGCCATGCAACAACGAGGGCACTGGTGTATGAGGAGAGCCTGGTCTCCACGGGGCGGCCACACGAGGACATCCTATTCTCGTCGGCGTCAACACGCGCTCTGTGTGTAGCCTGTTGGAGCTAATCTTATTATTAGTACTGGGTTTAGATTATTAGATTTTGCTTTTGAGTCATGCATGTAGTTGAGTGGTAAAACTTGAGGCTGCGGGCAGTGTGTGCACACACAAAATGTGATCGTGTGTGTACATATGCAAGCCAATAGTGTTAATTAGTTGAGTCAGTTTTAGAAGAAGTGGATGCATGTGTGGGCGTCCGTTAGGTGAGTAGCATGCACGTACTGCATGGATAACATTAGTTGTTAGAACGGCTTAGTTGTGGACCTGGTAATCAGCAGCGTTGTGCGTCTCCAGGAGCGAGGAGACCGGCCAAAATCGAGTGGCCAGAGAGGTGGTTATCAGATGCCGTTTCTACCGGCTAGTGGAGCTAGTCATGGTTCAGCCGATGTGTGTGGCTTGACCATGGGCTGCATGCAAAAGTGTGTGCGTGTGTGCGTGGCTTAGTGGGTGCGTGTGTGTTGTGCTTAGTCCGGGTATTTAAGGCCTTGTAATCAGGTTGTTTATTTGCTAAGTTGAACAAGAGAAAAGGGCACAAGTGTGCGGTGCCAGAAAAACCTCTGCGTGTTCTTCTTCTCCACTATATATGTGTGTGTTGATCCTGGGGCAAAGCCAACATAGCCCTGCAACGTCTGCCAGCGGCCATCCTCGGGCAGCTCAAGCTAGTGTGTCGAACATGGCACGCCATGATCGAGTCTGACCGCTTTGTCAAGCTGCACAACCACTACGCCAGGACGAGAAGGTGCTCTCCCCTACGCGTCTTCTTCCCAGACACTAGCACGGAGGGCAGGAGGATGGATTCTTCGTTGCACGCGTCACCGAAGCTGATAGAGCGCAGGGTAGTGAACTGCAAGCCCTGTCATGGCCTACTCCTCGTCAGATCATCCAAAAACCCCGAACATGTTCGCGTGCTTAACCCAGTGATTGACGAAGAGATAAGCTTGTACTTCCCTTCTGGCAATAGGACCGGCATGGGGTACGACGAGGTGACGGAGGAGCATGTCCTGGTCACTATGGTCAATCACTAGTAGAAAACCTACCTTTGATCCGGAGCATTAGTCTCGGTCGGGTTTGGGCCCGGGAATAATATGAGCATTAGTCCCGGTTCCAACGGCTAGGAGCGGACGGGGGCACGGCCCCCTTTAGTCCCGGTTCAAATGAGACCTCTAATCGATACCAACCGGGACTAAAGGGGTTGCGGCAGGCTGGGGCCCCTGCGAGCCTCTTTAGTCCCGGTTGGTATCACCCACCGGGATTAATGATAGACCTTTAGTCCCGGTTGGTATCACCAACCGGGACTAAAGATATACCTATATAAAGCTCCTTCATCCAGCCCGAGTCCAAGCTTCTTCTTTCTCTCCTCTCTGTTTCCTTCCCCTAGCTCGAGCTCATCCTCCATTTTTGTCAAGATTGGAGGCACCCCATCTATCCAAGGGTTCTAAAAGGTTAGTAACTTCATCCTTTCATCTCTCATTGCTAGTTTAGCTCGTTTCATGCTCTATAAGTATATAGTGATTTGTGGGTTTTAGTTTGGGAGTAATCATGTGGGAGTTTATTTGATTTATATGCAATTTGAGCTCAAATTAACTTCTTAGTTTGCATATGTGTAGGTGTGGTTTACTTAGTTTCTTTCCGTCCCCGTCCTCACCGCCGTCGATCGCCCGCGCCGTGCCGTCGCCGGCACCACCTTGGTGAGCCTCTTATTCTTATCCTTTTTGTAAAAAAAAAAAATCTTATTTGCATGATTTAGATAGTTACTTTATAATTTTCTTACTTGTATGATTGTTTGTTATATATACTGCCATGATTTTGATATCCGTCCCCGTCGGCCCTCGTCCGGTTTATGATTCGGATGTGGTATATTATCTTTTATAACTATTTGTTTCATTTCGTGTTTATGACAATTATGCCCATCAAGTTGACATAGATATTTTTATCTAGGAGGTATGTGAATCGGAAATTGCAACCGACCCTCTTATCGAGAAGTTAAATTTAGTTAAAAAAGAAAACGATTATTTGAAAGAAAAATTGAAAAGAATTGAGGAAGAGAAGATGAAATTGGAGTTGTATGTTGCCGATGTCGTCAATGATCATAAGATCAAGATGGATGCAATACGCTTGAAGATTAGAAATATTAGAAAATATGTCATTAATAAAGAGTCTTGGTATCATTATGTTGTTGGATCAATTATTACCTTAGTTGCGATTTTGATCGCATTTGTTGTTGCATTTAAATGCTTTAGCTAGATAGTTGTATGTTGTTTTATGAGAAGTATGTATGAACTTGTATTAATTTGGTCACTTCGATGTTGTGTAATGAAGATGAGCCGGCAATGGATGTACGATGACCGACGCTCTCCCGAGTTCATTATTGGCGTGCATAGTTTTCTGCGTGTGGCTGAGGCAAACAAGCGGAATGGTTTTATGTGTTGTCCATGTGGTGTCTGTAAGAATGATAGTGATTACTCTACCTCAAAAATCCTTCACAGCCACCTGCTTCAGTCCGATTTCATGTCCGGCTATAACTGTTGGACCAAGCACGGAGAAAGAGGGGTTATAATGGAAGACAATGAAGAAGAAGAGGATGATGACAACTATCCTAGGTTCCCTAAATACGATGGTACTACAATGGGGGAAGCTGAAGAAGAGGCATCAAATGAGCCCGCTGATGATCTTGGTCGGGTCATTGCTGATGCAAAGAGAAACTGCGAAAGTGAAAAAGAGAGGTTGAAGTTGGAGCGCATGTTAGAGGATCACAAAAAATTATTGTACCCAAATTGCGAAGATGACAAGAAAAAGCTGGGTACCACACTGGAATTGCTGCAATGGAAGACAGAGAATGGTGTATCTGACAAGGGATTTGAAAAGTTGCTGAAACTGATAAAGAAGACGCTTCCAAAGGATAACGAATTGCACGACAGTACGTACGAAGCAAAGAAGGCTGTCTGCCCTCTAGGAAGAGGTGCAGAAGATACATGCATGCCCTAATGACTGCATCCTCTACCGCGGTGAGGAGTACGAGAATTTGAATGCATGCCCGGTATGCGATGCATTGCGCTATAAGATCAGCCGCGATGACCTTGGTTATGTTGAGGGCGAGCGCCCCAGGAAGAGGGTTCCTGCCAAGGTGATGTGGTATGCTCCTATAATACCATGGTTGAAACGTTTGTTTCAAAACAAAGAGCATGCCAAGTTGTTGCGATGGCACAAACAAGACCGTAAGAAAGACGGGATGTTGAGAGTACCCGCTGATGGGTCGCAGTGGAGAAAAATCAAGAGAAAGTGGCCGGAGTTTGCAGATGACACAAGGAACTTATGGTTTGGTATAAGTACAGATGGCATGAATCCTTTTGGGGAGCAGAGCAGCAGTCATAGCACCTGGCCTGTGACTCTATGTATCTATAACCTTCCTCCTTGGTTGTGCATGAAGCGGAAGTTCATTATGATGCCAGTGCTCATCCAAGGCCCTAAGCAACCCGACAACGACATTGATGTGTACCTAAGGCCATTAGTTGAAAAACTTTTACAGTTGTGGGATATAAAAGGTGTACGGGTGTGGGATGAGCACAAACAGGAAGAATTTGACCTACGAGCGTTGCTGTTTGTAACCATCAATGATTGGCCTGCTCTTAGTAACCTTTCAGGACAGACAAAAAGGGATACAATGCATGCACGCACTATTTAGATGAGACTAAAAGTATATATTTGGATAAATGTAAGAAGAATATGTACCTGGGACATCGTCGATTTCTTTCGATCAGGCATCTCTTAAGAAAGAAAGGCAAGCATTTCAATGGTGAGGCAGATCACCGGAAGAAGCCTGGCCACCGTACTGGTGATGATATATTTGATATGGTCAAGGATTTAAAAGTAATCTTTGGAAAGGGTCCTGGCGGACAATCTATTCCGAATGACGCTAACGGACACGCACCCATGTGGAAGAAGAAATCTATATTTTGGGAGCTACCCTATTGGAAAGTCCTAGAGGTCCGCTCTGCAATCGACGTGGTGAACGTGACGAAGAATCTTTGCGTGAACCTGCTAGGCTTCTTGGGCATGTATGGAAAGACAAAAGATACACCGGAGGCACGGGAGGACCAGCAACGTATGAACGAAAAAGACGGCATGCAACCAAAGCAGTATCAAGGTCCTGCCAGCTACGCTCTTACCAATGAAGAGAAGGAAATCTTTTTTAAATGCCTGAGCAGTATAAGGCCCCGTCTGGCTTCTCGTCGAATATAAAGGAAATAATAAATTTGGCAGAGAAAAAATTCCAAAACCTAAAGTTTCATGACTGCCACGTGATTATGACGCAATTACTTCCGGTTGCATTGAGGGGGCTTCTACCGAAAAATGTTCGATTAGCCATTGTGAAGCTATGTGCATTCCTCAATGCAATTTCTCAGAAGGTAATCGATCTAGAAATCTTACCAAGATTACAGAATGATTTTGTCCAATGTCTTGTCAATTTCAAGTTTGTGTTCCCACCATCCTTCTTCAATATTATGACGCACGTCCTAGTTCACCTAGTCGAAGAGATTACCAATCTGGGTCCTGTATTTCTACACAATATGTTCCCCTTTGAGACGTTTATGGGAGTCTTAAAGAAATATGTTCATAACCGTGCTAGGCCAGAAGGAAGCATATCCAAGGGCCATGAAACAGGGGAGGTTATTGAGTTTTGTGTTGACTTTATTCCTGACCTTAAGCTGATTGGTGTTCCTCAATCGCAGCATGAGGGGAGACTGAGTGGAAAAGGCACGATAGGAAAGAATTCAGTAATAAGTATGGACGGGCATTCTTCCACTCAAGCACACTACACAGTTCTATAAAATTCCACCTTGGTGGCTCCGTATATCGAGGAACACATGGATATTGTACGCTCCAAGAACCCAGAGCAGTCTGACCCCTGGATTAAACGTACACACATGCCGACTTTCGGCGGTTGGTTGCAAACACATCTCATGAATAACACCACTGTTGGAGATGAGTTGTACTTGTTGGCCAAGTCACAATCTTCGACTATATTGACTTTCAAAGGGTACGAGATAAATGGGAATACATTTTACACGATCGCCCAAGATAAAAAGAGCACCAACCAAAACAGTGGTGTCCGCTTTGATGGAACAAACAACAATAGGAAAAATGACACATATTATGGTTACATAGAGGAGATATGGGAACTTGACTATGGACCTTCTTTTAAGGTCCCTTTGTTTCGGTGCAAATGGGTCAATCTGACAGGAGGCGGGGTAAAGGTAGACCCGCAGTACGGAATGACAACAGTGGATCTCAACAATCTTGGGTACACAGACGAACCATTCGTCCTAGCCAATGATGTGGCGCATGTTTTCTATGTGAAGGACATGTCTACCAAACCGAGAAAAAGAAAAGATAAGGAAATGAATACATCATACGATGAGCCAAAGCGCCACATAGTTCTGTCAGGGAAAAGGAACATCGTGGGAGTGGAGGACAAGGCAGACATGTTAGAAGATTATGAAAAGTTTGATGAAATTCCTCCCTTCACAGTGAAGACTGAACTAAGCATCCTGTTAAATGATGAAGATTCTCCATGGTTACGGCGCAATCATAAGCAAAGGACACACGCACAGAAAATGTTTTATACCCCAAGATCCCACTCTGGGATGTGACCGGCTTCACCGTCATCACTTTCTCTCTAGTGAGTTTCCGAACTTATAGCTGGAAAGTCCCACTTCGGACAAACCGGAGGGAATCTTTGTAAGAGTTAGGGTATATATGTGTTTTGGGTGTTCCTAGGTGGACTCCGGAGCGTCGAAATCCAACCAAAAAGCTAGGGCATTTTGGCATTTGAAACATGATTTTTGAATAATTATTTATTAAGTTATAAATTTTCAATTATTCCTATCCTTTTAGTATTTTAATTATAGTTGCTGTCTAGAGAGGTAAAGTGAGGGTTTTCACCCCTCAATTATTGAGCTATGGAAGAGAGGGAGTTACTGGAGGTAGAATATGACTAGGGTGAGCTCTGGTAAACATATGAGCTAAAGGAGAATCCATTTGGTACCCCAATCATTGACCACAAGATTTTGGCAGAAGGTATTTGATGATGAATAGAGGTACTTAGAGGAATCCAATGGCTTTGGAATTTAACAGGAATGAGCTTGGTATCAATTTGATCTAGGGTGCAAATTTGTAGCTCATTTGAAGAAACTTGGCAATGTAAATATTTCAAACCCTAGAAATGGGCAGAAATGGTTTTGACAAGCTTTGATCAAGTTAACTTGTTCTCCAACTTGTGCCACTTGATGGGGGTGACGCTCATGACCGTCTGGCAATGTGGTAAAAATTTGACATCAATGGGAGAAAGTTGCCAATGTAACTTTGTCAAACCCTAGAAATGGGCAGAATTGGTTTTGGCATACGTTGACCAAGCTAATTTGTTCTCCTTGATGCACCACTTGGCCTAGATAAATATTCAGACCATTTTAGCAGGTGTACCATGTTTGAGCTCATTTGAACATGTTTAGCAATGTAAAGTTGCTCAAACTAGAAAATGGACAGAGATGGTTTTGAGGGAATTTGATGATGTTATCTTATTCTCCAAGACATGGGACTTGGCAAGATCATCAAATATGGCATTTGTGACATGCTAGAATTTTTTGGGAATTTATGGTGAATATTTCCTTTGTAAATATTTCAAAAGCTTAAAATATCCAGAAAGGGTAATTGAGGGTTTTGACCAATATTTTGAACATGACCATGTGTTGAAACTCTTATATATGGACAAATTGAATTTGTTAAATAATTTCTTCAAAATGAAAATTAAAACTCCTCATGTTGACTAACAGAAACATAGTATAATTTGGCAAAAGAACAACAAGAAAACATAAACTAAAATAATTAAAACAAAGAAAAAAGGTATAAAACTAAAATAGCTAAACAGAAACTGTTTTTGATTAAAACACCTATTTAAATTATCCTAAAAATTACCAAATTGAACATACTGATAAAACACACTAATTTTAAACAGCAGGAAAAAGAATCACTCAAAAATCTATTTTTAAACTAAAGTTATTCACAAACTAGTGATTCACACAAATTTCAAAGAATTCAAATTTAAAATATTCAAATTTGAAAACTACTGGCACTAACAGAAAGTTCATAATTTTTGTGACCTAAAGCAAAAAGATTCACTCAAAAACTCTAAATATTCTAAGAATTTCACATAAAGTTTTCTACACAAAAAGAATCACTTTAAAAAGATACCTTTAGTCCCGGTTGCAACCACCAGCCGGGACTAAAGGTTCCTTCTCCCGCGCTGAATTTGGGCCGCCGAAAAGAGACCTTTAGTCCTGGTTCCTGGCTAGCGCCGGGACTAAAGGAACCGGGACTAAAGGTCTTGTGTATATAACCGCCCGGTGTCCCGGTGCCAGCCACCGCCCGGGAGAAGGAAACAGAACCACGCCGCCAGGCCGCTCGTCTTCAACCTCCGACCGCCGAGATCACCTCCGCCGCCCCGTTCGCTCCGGTCCTCCTCCGAGCTCGCCGTCCGCACCATTGGAATCGCCGTGAGCCTCTCCCTCGAACCCCCCTCTCTGTTTCCTCAGTCGCACGCCGTAGCCGTCGCACCACTTGCGCCCGAACCTGCCGCCGCCTGCGCTCGCCGCGGACCTTCAGGAGCACCGGAGGTCGCGGGAGCACGGGCCGCCGCCGTCCCCATCACCGACCCCCTCCGACCACCGCCGCATCTCCGACGTCCGATCGGCGGGGCCACCTCTCCGACCACTCCAGCCACCTCCGTCTCTCCGAAGAACAAGGTGAGGATGGGATGTACCAATTTTTTTAATTTTTTCTCTGTATAGTTAGGTCACTTGATCCAGTTTAGAGTTTTCTGATTTAGGGTTGACCAATGTTTTTGTAATGGCCTAAAGTGCACAAATTTGTAAAGAATTTGGTGATGTAGTAATAGATTTTTGGTCTATGTGTGATTAGTGTAGTGTCTACTTAGATGGTTCTGTCTTAGGGTTTACACTGCCCTGTTTTTTTAACGAATCTCTTTAAATGAATCTGCTTACAAAGGCCACATCTTTTGTAGTATTTTTTTAAATTTTTTTTGCATTGTAAGTAACAATGATGAGTTGATGACGAATTCACTTGGAGATGCATCAAAATGGGTTATTCTGTAGTATAGGAGCTAACATAACTTACATGGATGCTAAGATTGATTGATTTGACTATTGTGAGTTCAACGTCTGGTCATTAGTACATATAAATGTTTTTCTTGAGGAATTTGGCTATCGATTATCACCTGAAAGAAAATTGTACTGGTGTTTGCCAACAATAATAGTTTCTGAAAGTCTGATCGCTCTCAAGGGTGATGATGATGCTTTGAAGATGGTCTATGTGGCACATAGCACAAAGCACCTGACACTTTGATCTGCTACTAGTTGCTGTGTACTCCTAGTGCTGTAGTTGTTGTGTAGTAATACAGAAATATTAATGCTCAAATATGATGATTTGGGATAGTATATTACTCTGGATTTGAATCTGTGTTGTTCTAGCAGATTGAGTTGAATTACTCCCTGTCAAAAAAATTCAGTTAACTCGCTGTCAAAAAATTTTAGTTAACTCGCTGTCAAAAAAATTCAGTTAACTCGCTGTCAAAAAAATTCAGTTAACTCTGGATATGAGTGTACTTTTTACAGTAGCAAGTGTTCATGACCTTGTTTGTGTAGTATATGACTCTGTTATGTGTTTGTTGGGTGCAGGGAAGATCACCGACGTGCCGCTCGACGACGCCCAGAAGATCACCGATGACACCCGCATCTGTGCATCCATCCCCACCATCCTTGACAGCCATCTAGTGAGCATCCCAACCCATCCTCCACAGTGAGGAGTTGACCACTGTGAGGAATTGACCACTATGATGCTGCTCCTAGTTCTGTTTCATCTGTCCACTAGCAGTTTGCATGTTGTAGATAATTCATGATGTGTGGATATGGTGTATAACTCAGAAGATGAATATTTGGACATGTGTTCCTTGTCTATTTGGACATGTGTATGTGCTTTGCAGGGAAACTCCGAGTGGCCTATGTTTTGCCGGAATGTTGATTCATTTCCATTCCGGCAAATTTTGGGTGCTCAATATGTCCTATTTTTTATAGTAGCAAGTGTTCATTTCCATGCCAAAATTTTCCGTGGATTACGGCATGACTTTTGCTAATAAGTAGGACATATCGAGTGCCCTACCCTAGGAGTAACTAGGAGTAGTTCTAGTATGATTAGGAGTACCTATACTAGGAAAATTAACCGTAGCTCAGAATGAAATAATTTATATATGAAAAATTATCAGAAAAATTCAAGGAATCCATCTGTAAAATTTTCATGCATGAAAAACCAACTTATACTTGCTGTATAAGTGAAAACATCTAAATGGCATTTAAAATGCTTAAATTGGAGTTTGCATTTGGTTCAAATGGACTTCGTTGCACTTGTTGCTAGTTGCATTAGCACAATCCACATCATCATATTGTTGCATTGTTGTGTATTGATTGCATCTCCGGTAGTGTTCTTCTCGATACTATGATTCAGTTTTATTTATTGAATGCATTCTAATTGTTTTATCTTTCTTCTGGATTACTTAAGCCATGGACGATAGCGGCAGAGACCATGAAGAGGATATCATCTTCGACATGATACGCTCCTCCCAAAACTAAGAGAATGAACCAGATGACAGCTCACAATTTCTGAACGACTCTGGTGAGGGACTAGAGGAAGAACCAAGAGACGAAGGGCAAACAAATAATGATGGCGAAGAAAATGTTAGACAATTAACAAAGTCCGGCGAGGTATATATATATTAGGCCTCTGGTGATCATTAGATGTATTAATTGATTTGTATATATATATTAATGAATCTTTCTTCTTTTACCCCTCCGGATCGAGCAAATCTTCTATAAGGGTACGAGGCCGGGCCAAAAAGTTGGGCGATGGCATAAAGTTCAACATCGATGAAGTCGCAGAAGATGGCGAACCGATTGCTCCTGAACAGAATGCCCGTAAATTTATCCATCAATGCGGAGTTATTGTTAGGGACAACATCCCAATCACCATTCGAGAATGGAATAAGCCAAAGGAAGATCGAGGAGTTAGTTATGTCGACGAAAGATCGAAAAATTTGCTTTGGGATACGCTCATGTCACATTTCAACCTACCAGAGGGTTTCATAGATAGCCAACGGTTGAAAGTCAAGCAGTTTGCTCTTAAGAAGATGGCCACACAATTCCAGAGCTGGAAGAAAAGATTATCCAGCGACTACATCAAGGCAAGAAAGAAGACTCCAGAATTCACTGGAGCACTAGAGAAGATAAAAGATCACTAGGACGCATTTGTGGAGTATAAGGAATCGGATGAAGCTAAGGAAAGGTCGAGAAAAAATAAGATAAATGCTGCGAAAAAAGAGTATCACCATGTTCTGGGGACAGGTGGCTACAAGAGAGGCATGCCTAATTGGGAAGCAGCTGATGCCAAGATGCTTGCTGAAGGGGTCATTCCAAAAACAGCGGATTGGCCCGAGAGGTCCAGAAATTGGTTTTATGTGCATGGGGGAAAGTTAGACCCAGCGACAGGGGAGATTATTGAAAAGGCAGATCTTAAAACAACCACGAACGCTTTACTTGAAGCAATAGAAGATGCTCGAAAGGGGTTGTTCCAGCCCGAGAGAGAGAACGACGAGCTTACACGCGCCCTCGGGAATCCTGAACACGGAGGACGAACATGAGGCAAAGGCGTTGTTCCGTGAGTTCAGGGGTTTTCGGAGTGGAACGACACTTATAGAAGCCGTCAGAGAAAAAAGAAGCAGGATGCAGACCGGCTTTAGAAGGTAGAAACAAAGAACGCGGAGTTGGAATGCATGTTAATGCGGCAGCAGGAGCAGATCAACACAATTAGCCAGCAAAGGGCGTCTCCGCGGCAGGAGCAAGCAGATCTAGCATTGGATAGTACCGTCCCATCTATGCGGAAAAGTAGCGTGGGTTCCACGGGGTCCGGGCCGATGATGCACTGCTGGCTCGCTACCCCGTGGATGATATCAAAGAGAGGACAAGTTGTGAGCTACACATGAAAATGAAGAACATATCCATGAAGGTGGTGGTCGGCTTTGCTTTACCGAATGCACCTGAAGCAACCATCCATGGCAATCCGATTCCAGCTGGCTATGCTCATGTCGGGGTGGATGAAGTTCTGTCGGGATATGACTCACTAGAGCTTGACATTCCTGGAGGTGAAGGGGAGCAGACACTGGGAGAAGTCATACGTGGTGTCATTGTATGGAGAAAGGAATGCATCGTGTTTCCAAACTCGGGGCCAAGGCCACCGACACCTCCGAATAGCAATACACCTCTAAGTCCGCCGCGTCAACCGACTCCACCCCACCTCGAGACGGAGCCCAGCGCGAGTCCGCCATATCGATCTCCGCCGCGTCAGCTGACTCCACCCCCTATGTCCCAGTAGCAGGGCCAAAAGTGGAAGAGAGCACCAAAGAAAAAAGCCAACGACGAGTCTGCTGCCAAAAAGAAGTTAGCTTACGAGATGACTAATGAGGAAACCAGAGCAGTCGTGGCTTCTGAAGTGAAGTCCCATTTTGCACCGAAATCGCCCCCGCCGCCAAAGGAGATAATACCTGCGAAAACCGTAGAGCACTTTGTGGAACTTCTAGAGTGAGCCCCGGCACATGTGCAGAATAGGCCATCAGACTATGAACGCTCTATTAGGAAGTCATATCAGGAACAAATGCAGCAGTCGAGACGTACAAGTAGTAATAAAAGCGGGAGAACAGTTCCCCAGCTCGGAGAACAGGCAATGCAATCGATCCCCCCGCTCAAGGTGATTACCGGTAAGGTAACCGATGCTGCTAAAGACTTAGGTATCAGTGTTGATCAACTCCTAGGCACCGAGGAAGTCCCCATGGCTGAATTAGCATGGAAATATGTCCCCGGGAACCCTCTGATCAGACCTGAGCAGGTCCCGCATCTATCAACACAAATGCGAAGATTGCATGAGTGGTACATGAAAGAAGTAAAGAATGGGTGAGAGATGCTCATTGTGAAAGCCAAGGAAGAGCATTACTTATATGAAAACGAGATAATGATTGAGTTTCTAGAATTTTTTTAGTATACAATCAAGACGCACTCGACAAATCTATCGTGAGTTGCTATTGTCTGTAAGTGATTTTTTTCTGTAATTTATGTCTCTAGCTCAGCTCGCGCATTGCCTGTAATTATCCTCACTATATTCTTTTGTACGCTATTATGCAGAATGAAGATTCTCGAATGCAAAAGAGGTGGAATCTATGGCATTGGGTTCGTTGACCCATATATCATTTATGAAAAAATGATAAAAGACCACCCCAAGACTCAGAGGAAAACTTGCTAAGGTTTATGAAGGCACAAAATACCAGAACAGACATACTATTTCCTTACACCTTCAAGTGAGTGTTGCTGTCTTGTACTACAAATTCTATTTTGCTTACTCGATGTTAAGTGTAGTTGACGACTTATGCATGCCTGCTTATATAAACGTGTGCGCAGGTTCCACTGGATCCTGCTAATCATTAGAGTTGACGCTGGAACCGTTGAAACCCTGGACTCACTAGGTAAAGACCCTCGAGAATACACCAGCTTGGTTTTGATGCTCGACAGGTAATTTCAATCATTATCGCACTATATCGGCCTCTTTCGTTCATTTCCTGATATCAAGTAATTAATAACTCCTTTATTCATTTTCTTTGCCGGCCAGGATTTGGAAACGGTTCATCAAAGAGGTTGTCGGTGAATGGAAACCGAAGCTAAAATGGCGATAGACCAAGGTAATTAAGCAGTACTAGCTAGGTCCGCGCATCTCTTTAATTCTAGTTTCAATACCATTATCATGCTTGATTATTATCTGATTGAATTATATTCTCGCATAGTGCATGAGGCAGCAACAGGGGACTAATTTATGTGCGTACTACGTTTGCGAGGACCGAATGGCGCAGAGATGCAAGACAACTTCAGGTACGTAAACACTATTCACAATTTTTTTATGATGATCTAATATATATACACACAACTAATATATTCATATTGATCTCCTTCTTTAAAGATTCACGAGATGCGGGATAAGCTCCTACCAGAGAACCGCATACGAGCAATTCAAGAGGAAATTGCGGGATTTTTGCTTACGGAGGTCATATCTGAAAGTGGAGAATACCATTGCACCTAATGCCTGCATGTAATGATCTGCAAATTGTAGGAGAAATTGTATATACCAAATTGTATATATATATATATATATATATATATGTATGGTCGTACGAGAAATTATATAATATATGTATGGTCGTACGAGAAATTATATTATATATGCATAACGTGTACAGTATGTAGTAGTGTGAAATATGTTTGAAATGAAAAAGAATTGAATGGAAAACACAAAATGAAAAGGAAAAATAATCCATAAACCTAAAACCTAAAACCCTAAACCCCAACACAAAATCATTAGTCCCGGTTGGTGTCACCAATCGGGACTACAGGTCCTTCAGCCCCCGGCGCTAGCTCGCGGCCACGTGGAGGGGCCTTAGTGCCGGTTGGTGTCACCAACCGGGACTAAATGTCCTCCAGCCCCCGGCGCGCGCTCGCGGCCACGTGGAGGGACTTAATTTAGTCCCGGGCCTTTAGTCCCGATTTATTCCAAGGTTTGTCTCCATAACTCTAACTTCCTATTGACCCCTGTCCGACTATCGTCAACTAGCACCACATCATCCGCAAAGAGCATACACCATGGGATATCTCCTTGTATATCCCTTGTGACCTCATCCATCACCAAAGGAAAAAGATAAGGGCTCAAAGCTGACCCCTGATGCAGTCCTATCTTAATTGGGAAGTCATCAATTTCGACATCACTTGTTCGAACACTTGTCACAACATTATCGTACATGTCCTTAATGAGGGTAATGTACTTTGCTGGCTTAAATCCGTTGCACCCCAAGCTAAGATTAAGATCATCAGTCAACTTGATAGACGATGCATCGTTGCAAGAGGGCTTTTTACAGTGTAACACTCTAATAGTGTGTTTGAGATGGTTTGGACTTGTAAAATTTGTCTTGGTTAATAATTATACGAGTTTACTCAAGGCTTTGCCCAATCCGATTCTTGCACACTGGTGGATTGGTTTCAGTTCTCAGGTCTCTCCCTTCCCTTATGAGTGGCATAACAAAAAGCACAATGCCATTGCACAGGCGCGCCGAGCCGGCATGACCAACATTACAAACAGTACAGAGAAATTTGTATCCAAAATAATGCTGAAAATTTATCAATCCATAACATAATAAGATAACATACCTTCTATTAGCTTAGACAAGTCATAAATATCATCCGAATAAGCATTGTTTACATTACACAGGTACAAGCACATTACTGTTGAACAAAAGAAAGGTGTAAGCACAACACACAGCACGCACGCGTGCGTGCACACACACATGAAGAAAATCATTAAATTTCCCAAGAAGCATAATTCTAGTGATAGTAGATCCGAAATCTCCAATTGGCAGTGCGAAAAGAGCCAGTTACAAAAGATGGTAATGACCATGTAATATACTACGTCTGTTTGCTCCCCTTCAAGCTAATGGCGTCGGCGGCTGTGCCACTGGTTCCACGTTGCCACTGGTGTGATTTATTAATGCAGCTAAACAAAGGATGAATACTGTGGGCCCAAGGTTAACTAGAATAGTGACCATGAATGAAAGTGCTGCGTATGCGAATCTACAGGCTATGGCTATCCCGTGGACTGTCCAGTTTCTCATGTGGACTGCTGGAAACAGAACACTATTCTTGATTGCCAGTTCCAAATTTTGGTAGAGCAGCATGGTAGAACTTTAGGACACGTACTGCAATAGCAGTCTTATGAGCAACTGGAGCTAGCATTGCGTATGTACCAAGTACAAAGGCAACTGCCAAGTTTGTAACCGAAACCAACACGAAGCCGTAGGCATATCCTACGTGCCTTTCCCGGCTCCGAGGGCTTATTGTGGGAGACCCAGAAAACATGAGAGAAATTGTTGCCATGATGGAAGAAGCAAAGGCAAGCGCATTGACCAACGTGAATGCATCAAATGCATACCTTCCAGCAAGTGTTGGTGTGCCTCCATTAGTGTGATCATCAGCTCTATAACCTCCAGGGATTGCAAAACTTGCACCAAATGTCACGGTTGCAATTAGTACGGAGCCAATACATAGAGTTTGTGTCCCCTCTTTCACTTTATCCATTCTACGTGCTTCATCCTCTCTTGTTTGGGCAATATCGTTTTCTTCAATGTAATCCTGGCGACAAATACCCCATTCAGCACCAGCAGATTTTAATGCGCGATATATGTTTGCTTCACTGTTCTGCAAAATCAAAATAACTAATAGTTGAATCACGCAGGTCTTAACAGTTATCATTTACCACAAGGACTGTGCTTAAAAGTAAAAGGATTGCGCAAGTATATTACCTGGAAGTCATATGGTTCTCCTTGGGGATAATTGCGACGTGCTATATCTAACGGAGTCTCCCCTTTATCATTTGTAAAATTTAAGTGTACTAGTCTATTCCCGAGCAGAGCACAAACTATGGTAAGCCTCCCTGTCTGGACAGCTAGGTGCAGTGCAGTATTGCCATCATTGTCTTGCATATTCAACATCCATGATAATGATCGGGTGAGGCTAGCAAAACAGACTGTCCATATTTTCATTTTCTCCACTGCAACATGCAGAAATGTCTTGCCCCTAGCATCAGGTAGACCAGCGCAACTGGGCGACTCCCGAAGAAAATCACTCATGGCACGTCTGTCGCCGACGCATGCAGCCACATGTGTGGGGAATGATCCATCGTTGTCCGGTTGATACAATGCATCTGGATTGGCTTTCAGTAGGAGTAAACGTATGGTTTGTCGCTCTTTTTGCCTTAGCAGACATGCAGATGCAGCTAAGTGAAGAGGTGTACTTCCATTCTTATCTTGTTGTACTGTAAGGTCGTTATTCCATGCTAACAACATTTTTGTAAGATCTGGAAGTAGAATCTCAGTTATAATCAGACAGAAAGAGAAGAAAGATCAACTAAGAAAATAATCGCCTCTAAACTCTATGCCTACCCCTTTTACATCGCATGAGTGCTCTGCGTACGCACTCATTTTTAGGAAAGAGAGAAAAAATCTCAAAAATACAGGTTCATACTTTGTCTTTCCGTACAAATTTTTTACTTAGAAGTTTTATAAAAATAGTTTTTACAAAAGTAAATTTTTTGCTTCGGCCATAGTTATATACCTTTTTATTTATCTGGGCATTCTTATTGATTCACGGAGAAATAGCAGTAGGCTTCGAAAGTGTTGAGAGAGAAGAAAAGCTACTCAACAATGTTAGAGTATATAGGCATATCTCTATATTTGGTAGAATAGGATTCTTAATCCATCTCTTACCTTATCTCTAGTTGACACTTCTTTCTGTCCAAGTGTGTACGCTCTCTTTTTTAGGAAAGAGAGAAAAAAATTCGAAAATTTACGTTCATACATTGTCTCTCCGCGCAAAATTTAACCTCGGTTAAAAAAATAGTTTTTACAAAAGTAATCTTTTTTCTTCAGACATAGTTATATACTCCCTCCGTTTCATAATGTAGTGCGTATAGATTTTTTAAGAAGTCAAACTTGAATTTTTTTGACTAAGTTTATAAAGAAACCAATTTATATGTACAATACCAAATATATAAAATATGAAGCTACATCTCATGATGAATCTAATGATATATGTTTAGCATTCTAGATGTAAATGTCATTTTTTTACCAGAATGTAAATGTTTTTCTCCACAAACTTGGTCGAAGTTTATGAGGTTTAAAATCTATATGCACTATATTATGGAACGGAGGTTGTACCTTTTTTACTTATCCGGGCATTCTTATCGATTGACAAAGAAATAGCAGTAGGTTTCGAAAGTGTTGAGAGAGAGGAAAGTTGCTCAACAATGTTAGAGTATCATGAGTTGGAGGAGGAGTTGGAGGAGGAGGAGCAGGAGGAGGAGCCGGAGGAGGATGTGAAGGACGCTGGGGACGCGGATCTGCAGGCGGAGCAGCAGGCCATACTCGACTTCCTCCAGTCGGAGTCGGATGCGAAGGCCAGACGCTGTCACCGCCAAGAGATGGAGGCGCAGCACGCCGCGGAGGAGGAGGAGATGCTCGCCATGGATGAGGTCGAGCATGAGGAGGATGAGGAGGAGCCTAGATTTCTCCTAACCGGAACAGGTCGTCTCATCGATCTACTAACCGAAACAGCAGATCGATCGATGGGCCTGCTGCGGTGCAGCACCTATCGCACCAAACCGAGCACGCCATGGACGATGATGCTAGTCCGGTGTGCCGATCGCCCCGACGATCTCCTCCGTGTCATGTACAGCAAGGTCGTTGGGACAATCTATCGTGTCCGCTTTGCTGCCGTGTGCAGGTCCTGGCGAGCAGCCGCGACCACGGCGCGGTATGCGGCACCACCCGTCCTACCGTTGCTCAACTTCTCCGATAACGGCAAGACGAGGCACGTATATTGCCCCGAGAAAGGTGGGATCTTGCGCATCCCGCTGCGCAGCCGGGCACTTGCCCGCAAGCGGTTCGTGGGAGCTTACGACGATGGTTGGGTCGCCGCGGTAGGGGATAAATCAAAGCTTGTGATCGCGAACCTCCTCTCCGATACAGAGGTGTCGTTCGCTGCAAGGGACCTGAGGACACTCTCCTCAGATCGTCTGGACTATCTCCACAAGGTTGTCTTCTCAGAATCCCCCATCTCAAGCAGCAGCATCGTCGCAACCATAACTGTTCAACGGGACATCGCCCTCTGCAGGATTGGTTGTCTGGATGGCAGGTGGACTGTAAAACAATTGGATGGACGGCTTGCCGACATTGTATTCTCCGATGGACAGCTCTATGGCATCACTTTTTTCCGATAAAGGGTGGATTTTATTGATTCAAAATGAAGCATCAAGAAGATACAAACACAATGAACACACACCCGGCCTCTGCATAGCTAGGATGCACACATCCAACACCAACACACGCACACAAAAACACGCCGGCAAATAGCAAAGTCATACAAAACCAAAGCTATGCGTAGGCGAGGAAAGAAAAAAGCCCCAAAACTTGTCAAGTTCGAAATAGGGATGGACAGCTCTATGGCATCACTACCTCCCCACAACTTGTCAAGTTCAATAGGGATGGAAAAAGTTGACCATATATATTTTTGTTAGAAGGACTATATATAAGTGGAAAAAGTTTCGGAATTTTTTGAGAAAGGAATATTATTAGGGTAGTTATAACCTAGGAATGGGACATTATAATTGAAAAGAGGATATTTTGCTGAAAATTTCCTAATAAAATAACATTGCATATATAGGAATTTTGACATTTGATCCAATGTATAGCAATTAGTATTTGCAAAAGTTGCATATTTTAATGTTGTATTTGCAAAAGTTTGTTATGTATTTGCAATTAGTATATGTATGTATACAATAGATTATCTTAGTCCTTTAATGGATTTATCAAGAATGCCCCCATTATGGATGTGCACAAGTTGATCCAATTTTTTTTCTGATCTCATGCATCTATATATCTCACGTTTTGTCTAGTGTCAAAGTATTGAATAAATTCATGACTTCATAATTAGCCGAAAGTAACAGGCACATGATGGTACGAAGATTTTCAAAGTTGTTTCGGAACGGAGTCCCGGATAGGATAATTAACTTTTTGGTACGAAGTTCAGCAAGGCCTTCCAAATAGCGATATTCGGAAGGCTCTTGCTGAACTTCGTACCAAAAAGCTAATTATCCTATCCGGGACTCCGTTCCAAAACAACTTTGGACAGCTTCGTACCATCATGCGCCTGTTACTTCCGGCTAATGATGAAGCCATGGTTTTCTTGAATCCTTTGACACTAGACAACGTGATATATAGAAGGGTAGATGAGATCAGAAAAAATATGGACCATTTTCTGCACATTCATAATGGCTCCATTTTGTTAAATCTCTTAAAGGTTAAGAGATTCCGTTATGATTCTGAAGGTTCCTCGTATATAAGAAATCACAATCAAGCATTTAAAAAAGTTATATTTGCATAGAATTTGTTCTCGGCGTCAACGATGCCCGGCCCGCATCCTCGTCGTCGACTCGTTCGCGACGACATCCTGCTTTAGAGGTGCCATGTCCGGGACTCGGCTCTGCCTGGCTGGCACTGGGAGGTGCTACCTTCAGGGACGCGCATCTTGGTGAGGAACCCGGGTCCCGTCGTTGACCCGGAGCTTCTTTGGTGGCGGGCGCGTGGGCCACATTCGGTGCAGAGGCTGGCGTCCCCCGCGGAGGTGGTACGTCACCGTGTCAGGGAGGAGGACAAGCCCGTCCGTCGCTACATGGTTGTGTTGGACATCAGGTTCTCCAATACCTGGCAGGTTCTTCAGTGATCTCACCCGAGCTATGATCCTGTGATCGTTCCTTCTCTTTGGGTGTCCACCACGAGTGATGTTAATTAGCTAGTGATGTTAGATATATGATAATATTCGAGATGTATTAGTGATAATACTCGAGATGTATTCAAGATTATATTTGATAATATTCGAGACGATGTATTCGAGATTATATTATTCGATAATATTCGAGACGATGCATTCGAGATTATATTCGATGATGCATATTAATTATCTGGATTATCTACTATGATTCAGTTTTTCCTTATTGATTGCATACATTCTAATTTGAATACTAAATTAATTTATCTTTCTTCTGGATTAGTTATATAAAAGCTATGGACAATATCTGCAGAGAAGGAGAAGAGGCTCTGTTCGACATCATACGCTCCCCGAGCCCAGATGATGGCTCGCAATATCTGAACACTTCGGGTGATGGTATGATGTTTGATGAAGACGAACAAATAGATGAAGGCGACAACAATGATGACGAAGGAAATGTTCTTCAAATAACAAAGACCGGCGAGGTATATTTATTATATAAGCCATCCGGTGATCATTACATGTATTAATTGATTTGTATATTTTAATGAATCGATCTTTCTTTTTTTAGCCCTCCGGATCGAACAAATCTTCTACAAGCGGCAGGGCAGTTCGAGGCCCGGCCAAAAGGTTGCAGGCTGGCGTAAAGTACAACATCGATGCCATCAAATCAAATGGCGAACCGCTTGAACCTAAGGAGAATGCGACCAAGTTCACTCGTCAATGCGGAGTTATTGTCAGGGACCAAATCCCGATCTCCGTTCAAGATTGGAAAAAGCCAGCAAAGGGAGATCTAGGAGTTACTTTTGTCGACGAAAGAGTAAAAGATCTGCTTTGGGAATCGCTCATGTCACATTTCACCCTACCAGATCATTTCACAGATGCAGATCGGGAGAAAGTCAAGAAGAGTGCTCTTAAGAAGATGGCGATAGCATTCAACAACCACAAGAAAAATATATGGGCCGCGTACGTCAGAGAAGGAAAGCAGACTCCAGAATTCAAGGGAACACTGGAGAAGGCAAGAGATTACTGGGACGCTTTCGTGAGGTTCAAGGAATCGGAACTAGCTCAGGAACGGTCGAGACAAAACAAGATTAATGCTGCGAAAAAGAAGTGGCACCATACTCTGGGGCCAGGTGGCTACCAGGTGGCCCTGCCTAAGTGGGATCTCGCTGAGCAAAAGATGATGGCTGCAGGGGTCACTCCAGTTACAATGAATTGGCCCCCTAGGTTCAGGACTTGGTTTTATGCGCATGGGGGGAAGGTGGACCCAGAGACAGGGCTGATTATGGAGCGGGCAAGTCTTAAAAAAGCTCAGGACGATTTACTTGTTGCAATAGAAGAAGCTCGAACGGGGGTGTTCACGCCCAACAGAGAGGACGACGAGCTTACGCGCGCCCTGAAGAATCCTGAACACCCGGGAAGAACATGAGGCAAAGGCATTGTTCCGTGGTTTGAGGGGTTTGCGGATTGGAACGTCGATTACAGAAGCCGTGCGAGAAAGAAGCAGCGGGAGGAGCAGAAGAGGAAGCTGGAGGAGGAGCAGAGGAAGGAGGAAGCACTTCGAGTTGGAACGTGGTTTCAGGCGGCAGCAGGAGCAGATCGACTCACTTAGCCAGGAAAGCGCGTCTCAGCGGCAGCATGAGCAGATCGATCCAGCATTGGATAGCACCGTCCCATCTATGCCGAGAAGCAGCGTGGGTTCCACCCCGGCCGATGATGCACTGCTGGGTACATACCCTATGGATGATATCAAAGATAGGACTACTTGTGAGCTATACATGAAAGTGAATAACATATCCATGAAGGTGGCGGACGGCTATGCTTTAACAAATCCCCCTGAAGCAACCTTCCATTGCAATCCGATTCCAGTTGGCTATGCTCGTGTCGGGGTTGATGAAGTGCTGTCAGGATATTACGAGCTACAGCTTGACATTCCTGGAGGTGACGAGGAGAGCACACTGGGAGAGGCCATACATCGTATCATTCTATGTAAAAAGGATTGCATCGTCTTTCCAAAGCCACCGACTCCTGCTGCAACAAGTCCGCCACCGCGTCAGCCGACTCCTGCTCCTCCAAGTCTGCCGTCGCGTCAGCCGACTCCTCCTCCTCCAAGTCCGGCACCGCTTTAGCCGACTCCTCCTCCTCCAAGTCTGGCACCGCGTCAGCCGACTCCTGCTCCTCCAAGTCCGACACCACGTCAGCAGACTCCGCTGCCTCAGCGGGCTTCGCCGCCTAAGTAACAGCGGAAGAGAGGCGCCGCAGCTACTGCGGCTAGCGGTGCAACAGGCAAGAAATACAAATATGGTCCAAGCCTCAAGCCTCTTCCAAAAGTTGCCTTACCACTTGACTGAGGAGGAAAACAACGCCGAAGTGGCTGCCCAATTGAAGGTCCATTTTGGACCGAAACCGCCCCCGCCGCCAAAGGAGAAAGTACCTGAGGATGTCATACAACACTTTATTGATAATGCTCAACCGGCTGTCAAGCATACGGACTCAGACTATGAGCGCTCTATCAAGAAGTCATATCAGGCACAAAAAAAGGAGTCGAGCTCGAGCTCGAGCCAAGCAGTTGGCAAAAATAGCGAGAAAACTGTTCCCCAGTTGGGAGAACAGGCAGTGCAATCGACCCCCCCGCTCATTGTACAAACACATGTGAGTACCGCCGATCATAGAAGGCAGGCTAAATAGGCCGGTCTCACTGTTGAACAACTCCTAGGCATCGAGGAACTCCCCGTGTTTAAAGAGGAGGAACTAAGATGGAAATAGGTCCGCGGCCAACCTCTAGTCAAGCCTGAGCAGATCCCGCTTCTACCTACGAGAATGTACAATTTGCATCAGCGGTACATGACAGAAGCAGTAAAGACCGATCGAGAGTCCCTCATGGTGAAAGTCAAGGAAGAGTATTACTTCCATTGCAAAGATTTGTGGGTTGAGTTTCAAGAGATGTTTCAGTTATTCAATCAAGACGCACTCGACAAATCTATCGTCAGTTGCTATTGGCCGTAAGTGATTTCTTTCTGTAATTTAAGTCTCTAACTAGCTATGCTCGTTCATTACCTTTAATTATCCTCACTATATTCTTTTCTGTGGTATTGTGCAGAATGAAGATGCGTGAAATGAAAATAGCTGGACGCTATGGCATTGGGTTCATTGACCCAAATACCATTAATGAACAGACATGGTTACTTGAGGCGTATAAAAAAGACATAGAGAGAAGCTTGCAAGAGTTTTTGAAGCGACTAAATACCCAACCAGAAATACTACTTCCTTACAACTTCGGGTGAGTGTTACTATATCTTGTACTACAAATTCTATTTTTGCTTACTAGATGTTAATAAGTGTAGTTGATGAGTTATGCACATGCCCGCTTAATTATACAAACGTGTGCGCATGCAGTTTCCACTAGATCTTGTTAATCATTAAAGTTGACGAGTGAAAAGTTCAAGTACTGGACTCACTATATAAAGATCCATCCGAATACGCAACCGTGAGGGGGATGCTCGAGAGGTAATTTCAATCATTATCGCACTATGTCAGCCTCTTTAGTTCATTTCCTGATATCAACTAAGTAATAACTCCTTTATTCATTTTCTTTGCCGGCGGGCAGGGCTTGGCAAAAGTTCATCAAAGAGGTTAAAGGCGAATGGAAACAACAGCTGAAATGGAAACAACAGTTCATCAAAGAAGTAGTACTAACTAGCTACGTCCGTGCATCTCTTTAATTCTAGTTTCAATACAATTATCATGCTTGATTAATTATTATCTGATTGAATTTTATTCTCGTCAAGGGCATGAGGCAGGCGCCGGGGAATAATTTATGCCCATACTATGTTTGCGAGAACATTCGCATGATAACGTCCGAAAGGAGCAGATCTGAAAGACAACTTTTGGTACGTTTGCCACAACACTATCCACAATTTTTTTTATCTTGATCTAATATATATACACACAACTAATATATTCATCTTGACCTCCTTCTTTAAAGATGAAGGAGATGTGGGACAAGCTCCTACCAACGGATCGCGTACGAGCAATTCAAGAGGAAATAGCGGGATTTTTGGTCGACCAGGTCATAGATCCCAAAGGAGAATTCCATTACAAGCTGTAATGCCTGCATGTAATGATCCGCAAATTGTAGGAGAAATTGTATATACCAAATTATATATATACATGTGTATGTGAATGGTCGTACGAGAAATTCGATAATATATATATGATCGGTTCTACGAGAAATTCTATTTATAATATATGCATAACGTGTACAGTATGTAGTAGCGTAAAATATGTTTGAAATGAAAAAGAATTAAATGAAAAACACAAAATGAAAAGGAAACATAAACAATAAAGCCTAAAACCCTAAACCCCTAAACCCCTAAACCCTTTAGTCCCGGTTGGTGACACCAACCGGGACTAAAGGTCCACATCTTTAGTCCCGGTTGGTGTCACCAACCGGGACTAAAGGTCCCCCAGCCCCCGGCTTGCACGCGGCCATGTGGAGGGCCTTTAGTCCCGGTTCGTGGCCAACCGGGACTAAAGGGTGGGGGCCTTTAGTCCCGATTTGTTAGTCCCGGTTGCAGAACCGGGACTAAAGGCCCTTACGAACCGGGACTAATGCCCTGTTTTATACTAGTGAGCATTCCACGCGCACGCTGCTGATGCACTTCCCTTAGCAGCGTGGAGCGCGAACGGTGCTTATGTGAACTTACCAGCGGCGCTACACTGGCACTGCCAGTGCTCACATTCGAACTACACTAATTAGGGTTCCTGTACTAGTGTGATGCATGAGAACATGTTTCCTTTAGGGTCTGAAGGCTGACGGTGAGGGGAAGTGGAAGAGGGTTAGGAAGGGGAAGAGAAGCGACAATGATAGCAGTCAAGCAGAGACAGCGAGCTGATGGACCTACAAAGAAGTTGCAAACAATGGCGCCGTTACAACAACAACAACAACAAAGCCTTTAGTCCGAAACAAGTTGGGGTAGGCTAGAGGTGAAACTCATAAGATGTCGCAACCACTCATGGTTCTAGCACATGGATAGCAAGCTTCCACGCACCCCTGTCCATGGCTAGTTCTTTGGTGATACTCCAATCCTTCAGGTCTCTCTTTACGGACTCCTCCCATGTCAAATTCGGTCTACCCCGCCCTCTCTTGACATTATCTGCATGCTTTAGCCGCCCGCTATGCACTGGAGCTTTCGGAGGCCTGCGATGAATATGCCCAAACCATCTCAGACGATGTTGGACCAGCTTCTCTTCAATTGGTGCTACCCCAACCCTATCTCGTATATCGTCATTCCGGACTCGATCATTCCTCGTGTGGCCACACATCCATCTCAACATGCGCATCTCCACCACACCTAACTGTTGAACATGTCGCCTTTTAGTCAGCCAACACTCAGCGCCATACAACATTGCGGGTCGAACCGCCGTCCTATAGAACTTGCCTTTTGGCTTTTGTGGCACTCACTTGTCATAGAGAATGCCAGAAGCTTGGCGCCACTTCATCTATCCGGCTTTGATTCGATGGTTCACATCTTCATCAATACCCCCATCCTTCTGCAGCATTGACCCCAAATATCGAAAGGTGTCCTTCTGAGGCACCACCTGTCCATCCAGGCTAACCTCCTCCTCCTCGTGCCTAGTAGTACTGAAACCGCACCTCATGTACTCGGTTTTAGTTCTACTAAGACTAAAACCTTTCGATTCCAAGGTTTGTCTCCATAACTCTAAGTTCCTATTGACCCCTGTCCGACTATCATCAACTAGCACCACATCATCCGCAAAGAGCATACACCATGGGATATCTCCTTGTATATCCCTTGTGACCTCATCCATCACCAAAGGAAAAAGATAAGGGCTCAAAGCTGACCCCTGATGCAGTCCTATCTTAATTGGGAAGTCATCAATTTCGACATCACTTGTTCGAACACTTGTCACAACATTATCGTACATGTCCTTAATGAGGGTAATGTACTTTGCTGGCTTAAATCCGTTGCACCCCAAGCTAAGATTAAGATCATCAGTCAATTTGATAGACGATGCATCGTTGCAAGAGGGCTTTTTACAGTGTAACACTCTAATAGTGTGTTTGAGATGGTTTGGACTTGTAAAATTTGTCTTGGTTAATAATTATACGAGTTTACTCAAGGCTTTGCCCAATCCGATTCTTGCACACTGGTGGATTGGTTTCAGTTCTCAGGTCTCTCCCTTCCCTTATGAGTGGCATAACAAAAAGCACAATGCCATTGCACAGGCGCGCCGAGCCGGCATGACCAACATTGCAAACAGTATAGAGAAATTTGTATCCAAAATAATGCTGAAAATTTATCAATCCATAACATAATAAGATAACATACCTTCTATTAGCTTAGACAAGTCATAAATATCATCCGAATAAGCATTGTTTACATTACACAGGTACAAGCACATTACTGTTGAACAAAAGAAAGGTGTAAGCACAACACACGCACGCACGCGTGCGTGCACACACACATGAAGAAAATCATTAAATTTCCCAAGAAGCATAATTCTAGTGATAGTAGATCCGAAATCTCCAATTGGCAGTGCGAAAAGAGCCAGTTACAAAAGATGGTAATGACCATGTAATATACTACGTCTGTTTGCTCCCCTTCAAGCTAATGGCGTCGGCGGCTGTGCCACTGGTTCCACGTTGCCACTGGTGTGATTTATTAATGCAGCTAAACAAAGGATGAATACTGTGGGCCCAAGGTTAACTAGAATAGTGACCATGAATGAAAGTGCTGCGTATGCGAATCTACAGGCTATGGCTATCCCGTGGACTGTCCAGTTTCTCATGTGGACTGCTGGAAACAGAACACTATTCTTGATTGCCAGTTCCAAATTTTGGTAGAGCAGCATGGTAGAACTTTAGGACACGTACTGCAATAGCAGTCTTATGAGCAACTGGAGCTAGCATTGCGTATGTACCAAGTACAAAGGCAACTGCCAAGTTTGTAACCGAAACCAACACGAAGCCGTAGGCATATCCTACGTGCCTTTCCCGGCTCCGAGGGCTTATTGTGGGAGACCCAGAAAACATGAGAGAAATTGTTGCCATGATGGAAGAAGCAAAGGCAAGCGCATTGACCAACGTGAATGCATCAAATGCATACCTTCCAGCAAGTGTTGGTGTGCCTCCATTAGTGTGATCATCAGCTCTATAACCTCCAGGGATTGCAAAACTTGCACCAAATGTCACGGTTGCAATTAGTACGGAGCCAATACATAGAGTTTGTGTCCCCTCTTTCACTTTATCCATTCTACGTGCTTCATCCTCTCTTGTTTGGGCAATATCGTTTTCTTCAATGTAATCCTGGCGACAAATACCCCATTCAGCACCAGCAGATTTTAATGCGCGATATATGTTTGCTTCACTGTTCTGCAAAATCAAAATAACTAATAGTTGAATCACGCAGGTCTTAACAGTTATCATTTACCACAAGGACTGTGCTTAAAAGTAAAAGGATTGCGCAAGTATATTACCTGGAAGTCATATGGTTCTCCTTGGGGATAATTGCGACGTGCTATATCTAACGGAGTCTCCCCTTTATCATTTGTCAAATTTAAGTGTACTAGTCTACTCCCGAGCAGAGCACAAACTATGGTAAGCCTCCCTGTCTGGACAGCTAGGTGCAGTGCAGTATTGCCATCATTGTCTTGCATATTCAACATCCATGATAATGATCGGGTGAGGCTAGCAAAACAGACTGTCCATATTTTCATTTTCTCCACTGCAACATGCAGAAATGTCTTGCCCCTAGCATCACGTAGACCAGCGCAACTGGGCGACTCCCGAAGAAAATCACTCATGGCACGTCTGTCGCCGACGCATGCAGCCACATGTGTGGGGAATGATCCATCGTTGTCCGGTTGATACAATGCATCTGGATTGGCTTTCAGTAGGAGTAAACGTATGGTTTGTCGCTCTTTTTGCCTTAGCAGACATGCAGATGCAGCTAAGTGAAGAGGTGTACTTCCATTCTTATCTTGTTGTACTGTAAGGTCGTTATTCCATGCTAACAACATTTCTGTAAGATCTGGAAGTAGAATCTCAGTTATAATCAGACAGAAAGAGAAGAAAGATCAACTAAGAAAATAATCGCCTCTAAACTCTATGCCTACCCCTTTTACATCGCATGAGTGCTCTGCGTACGCACTCATTTTTAGGAAAGAGAGAAAAAATCTCAAAAATACAGGTTCATACTTTGTCTTTCCGTACAAATTTTTACTTAGAAGTTTTATAAAAATAGTTTTTACAAAAGTAAATTTTTTGCTTCGGCCATAGTTATATACCTTTTTATTTATCTGGGCATTCTTATTGATTCACGGAGAAATAGCAGTAGGCTTCGAAAGTGTTGAGAGAGAAGAAAAGCTACTCAACAATGTTAGAGTATATAGGCATATCTCTATATTTGGTAGAATAGGATTCTTAATCCATCTCCTACCTTATCTCTAGTTGACACTTCTTTCTGTCCAAGTGTGTACGCTCTCTTTTTTAGGAAAGAGAGAAAAAAATTCGAAAATTTACGTTCATACATTGTCTCTCCGCGCAAAATTTTACCCTCGGTTAAAAAAATAGTTTTTACAAAAGTAATTTTTTTTCTTCAGACATAGTTATATACTTCCTCCGTTTCATAATGTTGTGCGTATAGATTTTTTAAGAAGTCAAACTTGAATTTTTTTGACTAAGTTTATAAAGAAACCAATTTATATGTACAATACCAAATATATAAAATATGAAGCTACATCTTATGATGAATCTAATGATATATGTTTAGCATTCTAGATGTAAATGTCATTTTTTTACCAGAATGTAAATGTTTTTCTCCACAAACTTGGTCGAAGTTTATGAGGTTTAAAATCTATATGCACTATATTATGGAACGGAGGTTGTACCTTTTTTACTTATCCGGGCATTCTTATCGATCGACAAAGAAATAGCAGTAGGCTTCGAAAGTGTTGAGAGAGAGGAAATTTCTCAACAATGTTAGAGTATCATGAGTTGGAGGAGGAGTTGGAGGAGGAGGAGCAGGAGGAGGAGCCGGAGGAGGATGTGAAGGACGCTGGGGACGCGGATCTGCAGGCGGAGCAGCAGGCCATACTCGACTCCCTCCGGTCGGAGTCGGATGCGAAGGCCAGACGCTGTCACCGCCAGGAGATGGAGGCGCAGCACGCCACGGAGGAGGAGGAGATGCTCGCCATGGATGAGGTCGAGCATGAGGAGGATGAGGAGGAGCCTAGATTTCTCCTAACCGGAACAGGTCGTCTCATCGATCTACTAACCGAAACAGCAGATCGATCGATGGGCCTGCTGCGGTGCAGCACCTATCGCACCAAACCGAGCACGCCATGGACGATGATGCTAGTCCGGTGTGCCGATCGCCCCGACGATCTCCTCCGTGTCATGTACAGTAAGGTCGTTGGGCCAATCTATCGTGTCCGCTTTGCTGCCGTGTGCAGGTCCTGGCGAGCAGCCGCGACCACGGCGCGGTATGCGGCACCACCCGTCCTACCGTTGCTCAACTTCTCCGATAACGGCAAGACGAGGCACGTATATTGCCCCGAGAAAGGTGGGATCTTGCACATCCCACTGCGCAGCCGGGCACTTGCCCGCAAGCGGTTCGTGGGAGCTTACGACGATGGTTGGGTCGCCGCGGTAGGGGATAAATCAAAGCTTGTGATCGCGAACCTCCTCTCCGGTACAGAGGTGTCGTTCGCTGCAAGGGACCTGAGGACACTCTCCTCAGATCGTCTGGACTATCTCCACAAGGTTGTCTTCTCAGAATCCCCCATCTCAAGCAGCAGCATCGTCGTAACCATAACTGTTCAACGGGACATCGCCCTCTGCAGGATTGGTTGTCTGGATGGCAGGTGGACTGTAAAACAATTGGATGGACGGCTTGCCGACATTGTATTCTCCGATGGACAGCTCTATGGCATCACTTTTTTCCGATAAAGGGTGGATTTTATTGATTCAAAATGAAGCATCAAGAAGATACAAACACAATGAACACACACCCGGCCTCTGCATAGCTAGGATGCACACAGCCAACACCAACACACGCACACAAAAACACGCCGGCAAATAGCAAAGTCATACAAGACCAAAGCTATGCGTAGGCGAGGAAAGAAAAAAGCCCCAAAACTTGTCAAGTTCGAAATAGGGATGGACAGCTCTATGGCATCACTACCTCCCCACAACTTGTCAAGTTCAATAGGGATGGAAAAAGTTGACCATATATATTTTTGTTAGAAGGACTATATATAAGTGGAAAAAGTTTCGGAATTTTTTGAGAAAGGAATATTATTAGGGTAGTTATAACCTAGGAATGGGACATTATAATTGAAAAGAGGATATTTTGCTGAAAATTTCCTAATAAAATAACATTGCATATATAGGAATTTTGACATTTGATCCAATGTATAGCAATTAGTATTTGCAAAAGTTGCATATTTTAATGTTGTATTTGCAAAAGTTTGTTATGTATTTGCAATTAGTATATGTATGTATACAATATATTCTCTTAGTCCTTTAATGGATTTATCAAGAATGCCCCCATTATGGATGTGCACAAGTTGATCCAATTTTTTTCTGATCTCATGCATCTATATATCTCACGTTTTGTCTAGTGTCAAAGTATTGAATAAATTCATGACTTCATAATTAGCCGAAAGTAACAGGCACATGATGGTACGAAGCTTTTCAAAGTTGTTTTGGAACGGAGTCCCGGATAGGATAATTAGCTTTTTGGTACGAAGTTCAGCAAGACCTTCCAAATAGCGATATTCGGAAGGCTCTTGCTGAACTTCGTACCAAAAAGCTAATTATCCTATCCGGGACTCCGTTCCAAAACAACTTTGGACAGCTTCGTACCATCATGCGCCTGTTACTTCCGGCTAATGATGAAGCTATGGTTTTCTTGAATCCTTTGACACTAGACAACGTGATATATAGAAGGGTAGATGAGATCAGGAAAAATATGGACCATTTTCTACACATCCATAATGGCGCCATTTTGTTAAATCTCTTAAAGGTTAAGAGAATCCGTTATGATTCTGAAGGTTCCTCGTATATAAGAAATCACAATCAAGCATCTAAAAAAGTTATATTTTCATAGAATTTGTTCTTGGCGTCAACGATGCCTGGCCCGCATCCTCATCGTCGACTCGTTCGCGACGACATCCTGCTTTAGAGGTGCCATGTCCGGGACTGGGCTCCGCCTGGCTGGCACTGGGAGGTGCTACCTTCAGGGACGCGCATCTTGGTGAGGAACCCGGGTCCCGTCGTTGACCCGGAGCTTCTTTGGTGGCGGGCGCGTGGGCCACATTCGGTGCGGAGGCTGGTGTCCCCCGCAGAGGTGGTACGTCACCGTGTCAGGGAGGAGGACGAGCACGTCAGTCGCTACATGGTTGTGTTGGACATCAGGTTCTCCAATACCTGGCAGGTTCTTCAGGGATCTCACCCGAGCTATGATCCTGTGATCGTTCCTTCTCTTTGGGTCTCCACCGCGAGTGATGTTAATTAGCTAGTGATGTTATATATATGATAATATTCGAGATGTATTAGTGATAATACTTGAGATGTATTCGAGATTATATTTGATAATATTTGAGACGATGTATTCGAGATTATATTATTCGATAATATTCGAGATGATGCATTCGAGATTATATTCGATGATGCATATTAATTATCTGGATTATCTACTATGATTCAGTTTTTCCTTATTGATTGCATACATTCTAATTTGAATACTAAATTATTTTATGTTTCTTCTGGATTAGTTAAATAAAAGCTATGGACAATATCGGCAGAGAAGGAGAAGAGGCTCTGTTCGACATCATACGCTCCCCGAGCCCAGATGATGGCTCGCAATATCTGAACACTTCGGGTGATGGTATGATGTTTGATGAAGACGAACGAATAGATGAAGGCGACAACAATGATGACGAAGGAAATGTTCTTCAAATAACAAAGACCGGCGAGGTATATTTATTATATAAGCCATCCGGTGATCATTACATGTATTAATTGATTTGTATATATTAATGAATTGATCTTTCTTCTTTTAGCCCTCCGGATCGAGCAAATCTTGTACAAGCGGCAGGGCAGTTCGAGGCCCAGCCAAAAGGTTGCAGGCTGGCGTAAAGTACAACATCGATGCCATCAAATCAAATGGCGAACCGCTTGAAGCTAAGGAGAATGCGACCAAGTTCACTCGTCAATGCGGAGTTATTGTCAGGGACCAAATCCCGATCTCCTTTCAAGATTGGAAAAAGCCAGCAAAGGGAGATCTAGGAGTTACTTTTGTCGACGAAAGAGCAAAAGATCTGCTTTGGGAATCGCTCATGTCACATTTCACCCTACCAGATCATTTCACAGACGCAGATCGGGAGAAAGTTAAGAAGAGTGCTCTTAAGAAGATGGCGATAGCATTCAACAACCACAAGAAAAATATATGGGCCGCGTACGTCAGAGAAGGAAAGCAGACTCCAGAATTCAAGGGAACACTGGAGAAGGCAAGAGATCACTGGGACGCTTATGTGAAGTTCAAGGAATCGGAACTAGCTCAGGAACGGTCGAGACAAAACAAGATTAATGCTGCGAAAAAGAAGTGGCACCATACTCTGGGGCCAGGTGGCTACCAGGTGGCCCTGCCTAAGTGGGATCTCGCTGAGCAAAAGATGATGGCTACAGGGGTCACTCCAGTTACATTGAATTGGCCCCCCAGGTTCAGGACTTGGTTTTATGCGCATGGGGGGAAGGTGGACCCAGAGACAGGGCTGATTATGGAGCGGGCAAGTCTTAAAAAAGCTCAGGACGATTTACTTGTTGCAATAGAAGAAGCTCGAACGGGGGTGTTCACGCCCAACAGAGAGGACGACGAGCTTACGCGCGCCCTGAAGAATCCTGAACACCCGGGAAGAACATGAGGCAAAGGCGTTGTTCCGTGGTTTGAGGGGTTTGCGGATTGGAACGTCGATTACAGAAGCCGTGCGAGAAAGAAGCAGCGGGAGGAGCAGAAGAGGAAGCTGGAGGAGGAGCAGAGGAAGGACGAAGCACTCCGCCTTGAAGGCCTAGAATCAAATCACTTTGAGTTGGAACGCGCTTTCAGGCGGCAGCAGGAGCATATCGACTCACTTAGCCAGGAAAGGGCGTCTCAGTGGCAGCATGAGCAGATCGATCCAGCATTGGATAGCACCGTCCCATCTATGCCGAGAAGCAGCGTGGGTTCCACCCCGGCCGATGATGCACTGCTGGGTACATACCCTATGGATGATATCAAAGATAGGACTACTTGTGAGCTACACATGAAAGTGAAGAACATATCCATGAAGGTGGCGGACGGCTATGCTTTAACAAATCCCCCTGAAGCAACCTTCCATTGCAATCCGATTCCAGCTGGCTATGCTCGTGTCGGGGTTGATGAAGTGATGTCAGGATATTACGAGCTACAGCTTGACATTCCTGGAGGTGACGAGGAGAGCACACTGGGAGAGGCCATACATCGTATCATTCTATGGAAAAAGGATTGCATCGTCTTTCCAAGGCCACCGACTCCTGCTGCAACAAGTCCGCCACCGCGTCAGCCGACTCCTGCTCCTCCAAGTCCGCCGCCACGTCAGCAGACTCCTCCTCCTCCAAGTCCGGCACCGCTTCAGCCGACTCCTCCTCCTCCAAGTCTGGCACCGCGTCAGCCGACTCCTGCTCCTCCAAGTCCGGCACCACGTCAGCAGACTCCGCTGCCTCAGCGGGCTTCGCCGCCTAAGCAACAGCGGAAGAGAGGCGCCGCAGCTACTGCGGCTAGCGGTGCAACAGGCAAGAAATACAAATATGGTCCAAGCCTCAAGCCTCTTCCGAAGTTGCCTTACCACCTGACTGAGGAGGAAAACAACGCCGAAGTGGCTGCCCAATTGAAGGTCCATTTTGGACCAAAACCGCCCCCACCGCCAAAGGATAAAGTACCTGAGGATGTCATACAACACTTTATTGATAATGCTCAACCGGCTGTCAAGCATACGAACTCAGACTATGAGCGCTTTATCAAGAAGTCATATCAGGCACAAAAAAAGGAGTCGAGCTCGAGCTCGAGCCAAGCAGTTGGCAAAAAAAGCGGGAAAACTGTTCCCCAGTTGGGAGAAAAGGCAGCGCAATCGATCCCCCCGCTCATTGTACAAACACATGGGAGTACCGCCGATCATAGAAGGCAGGCTAAATAGGCTGGTCTCACTGTTGAACAACTCCTAGGCATCGAGGAACTCCCCGTGTTTAAAGAGGAGGAACTAAGATGGAAATAGGTCCGCGGCCAACCTCTGGTCAAGCCTGAGCAGATCCCGCTTCTACCAACGAGAATGTACAATTTGCATCAGTGGTACATGACAGAAGCAGTAAAGACCGATCGAGAGTCCCTCATGGTGAAAGTCAAGGAAGAGTATTACTTCCATTGCAAAGATTTGTGGGTTGAGTTTCAAGAGATGTTTTAGTTATTCAATCAAGACGCACTCGACAAATCTATCGTCAGTTGCTATTGTCTGTAAGTGATTTCTTTCTATAATTTAAGTCTCTAACTAGCTGTGCTCGTTCATTACCTTTAATTATCCTCACTATATTCTTTTCTGTGGTATTATGCAGAATGAAGATGCGTGAAATGAAAATAGCTGGACGCTATGGCATTGGGTTCATTGACCCAAATACCATTAATGAACAGACATGGTTACTTGAGGCGTATAAAAAAGACACAGAGAGAAGCTTGCACGAGTTTTTGAAGCGACTAAATACCCAACCAGAAATACTACTTCCTTACAACTTCGGGTGAGTGTTACTATATCTTGTACTACAAATTCTATGTTTGCTTACTCGACGTTAATAAGTGTAGTTGATGAGTTATGCACATGCCCGCTTAATTATACAAACGTGTGCGCATGCAGTTTCCACTGGATCTTGTTAATCATTGAAGTTGACGAGGGAAAAGTTCAAGTACTGGACTCACTATATAAAGATCCATCCGAATACGCAACCGTGAGGGGGATGCTCGACAGGTAATTTCAATCATTATCGCACTATGTCGGCCTCTTTAGTTCATTTCCTGATATCAACTAAGTAATAATTGCTTTATTCATTTTCTTTGCCGGCGGGCAGGGCTTGGCAAAAGTTCATCGAAGAGGTTAAAGGCGAATGGAAACAACAACTGAAATGGAAACAACAGTTCATCAAAGAAGTAGTACTAACTAGCTACGTCCGTGCATCTCTTTAATTCTAGTTTCAATACAATTATCATGCTTGATTAATTATTATCTGATTGAATTTTATTCTCGTAAAGGGCCTGAGGCAGGCGCCGGGGAATAATTTATGCCCATACTATGTTTGCGAGAACATTCGCATGATAACGTCCGAAAGGAGCAGATCTGATAGACAACTTTTGGTACGTTTGTCAGAACACTATCCACAATGTTTTTTATCATGATCTAATATATATACACACAACAAATATATTCATCTTGACCTCCTTCTTTAAAGATGAAGGAGATGTGGGACAAGTTCCTACCAACGGATCGCGTACGAGCAATTCAAGAGGAAATAGCGGGATTTTTGGTCAACCAGGTCATAGATCCCAAAGGAGAATTCCATTACAAGCTGTAATGCCTGCATGTAATGATCCGCAAATTGTAAGAGAAATTGTATATACCAAATTATATATATACTTGTGTATGTGAATGGTCGTACGAGAAATTCGATGATATATATATGATCGGTTCTACGAGAAATTCTATTTATAATATATGCATAACGTGTACAGTATGTAGTAGCGTAAAATATGTTTGAAATGAAAAAGAATTAAATGAAAAACACAAAATGAAAAGGAAACATAAACAATAAAGCCTAAAACCCTAAACCCCTAAACCCCTAAACCCTTTAGTCCCGGTTGGTGACACCAACCGGGACTAAAGGTCCACATCTTTAGTCCCGGTTGGTGTCACCAACCGGGACTAAAGGTCCCCCAGCCCCCGGCTTGCACGCGGCCATGTGGAGGGCCTTTAGTCCCGGTTCGTGGCCAACCGGGACTAAAGGGTGGGGGCCTTTAGTCCCGATTTGTTAGTCCCGGTTGCAGAACCGGGACTAAAGGCCCTTACGAACCGGGACTAATGCCCTGTTTTATACTAGTGAGCATTCCACGCGCACGCTGCTGATGCACTTCCCTTAGCAGCGTGCAGCGCGAACGGTGCTTGTGTGAACTTACCAGCGGCGCTACACTGGCACTGCCAGTGCTCACATTCGAACTACACTAATTAGGGTTCCTGTACTAGTGTGATGCATGAGAACATGTTTCCTTTAGGGTCTGAAGGCTGACGGTGAGGGGAAGCGGAAGAGGGTTAGGAAGGGGAAGAGAAGCGACAATGATAGCAGTCAAGCAGAGACAGCGAGCTGATGGACCTACAAAGAAGTTGCAAACAATGGCGCCGTTGCAACAACAACAACAACAAAGCCTTTAGTCCCAAACAAGTTGGGGTAGGCTAGAGGTGAAACTCATAAGATGTCGCAACCACTCATGGTTCTAGCACATGGATAGCAAGCTTCCACGCACCCCTGTCCATGGCTAGTTCTTTGGTGATACTCCAATCCTTCAGGTCTCTCTTTACGGACTCCTCCCATGTCAAATTCGGTCTACCCCGCCCTCTCTTGACATTATCCGCATGCTTTAGCCGCCCGCTATGCACTGGAGCTTCCGGAGGCCTGCGCTGAATATGCCCAAACCATCTCAGACGATGTTGGACCAGCTTCTCTTCAATTGGTGCTACCCCAACCCTATCTCGTATATCGTCATTCCGGACTCGATCATTCCTCGTGTGGCCACACATCCATCTCAACATGCGCATCTCCACCACACCTAACTGTTGAACATGTCGCCTTTTAGTCAGCCAACACTCAGCGCCATACAACATTGCGGGTCGAACCGCCGTCCTATAGAACTTTCCTTTTGGCTTTTGTGGCACTCACTTGTCATAGAGAATGCCAGAAGCTTGGCGCCACTTCATCTATCCGGCTTTGATTCGATGGTTCACATCTTCATTAATACCCCCATCCTTCTGCAGCATTGACCCCAAATATCGAAAGGTGTCCTTCTGAGGCACCACCTGTCCATCCAGGCTAACCTCCTCCTCCTCGTGCCTAGTAGTACTGAAACCGCACCTCATGTACTCGGTTTTAGTTCTACTAAGACTAAAACCTTTCGATTCCAAGGTTTGTCTCCATAACTCTAAGTTCCTATTGACCCCTGTCTGACTATCGTCAACTAGCACCACATCATCCGCAAAGAGCATACACCATGGGATATCTCCTTGTATATCCCTTGTGACCTCATCCATCACCAAAGGAAAAAGATAAGGGCTCAAAGCTGACCCCTGATGCAGTCCTATCTTAATTGGGAAGTCATCAATTTCGACATCACTTGTTCGAACACTTGTCACAACATTATCGTACATGTCCTTAATGAGGGTAATGTACTTTGCTGGCTTAAATCCGTTGCACCCCAAGCTAAGATTAAGATCATCAGTCAACTTGATAGACGATGCATCGTTGCAAGAGGGCTTTTTACAGTGTAACACTCTAATAGTGTGTTTGAGATGGTTTGGACTTGTAAAATTTGTCTTGGTTAATAATTATACGAGTTTACTCAAGGCTTTGCCCAATCCGATTCTTGCACACTGGTGGATTGGTTTCAGTTCTCAGGTCTCTCCCTTCCCTTATGAGTGGCATAACAAAAAGCACAATGCCATTGCACAGGCGCGCCGAGCCGGCATGACCAACATTGCAAACAGTATAGAGAAATTTGTATCCAAAATAATGCTGAAAATTTATCAATCCATAACATAATAAGATAACATACCTTCTATTAGCTTAGACAAGTCATAAATATCATCCGATAAGCATTGTTTACATTACACAGGTACAAGCACATTACTGTTGAACAAAAGAAAGGTGTAAGCACAACACACGCACGCGCGTGCGTGCACACACACATGAAGAAAATCATTAAATTTCCCAAGAAGCATAATTCTAGTGATAGTAGATCCGAAATCTCCAATTGGCAGTGCGAAAAGAGCCAGTTACAAAAGATGGTAATGACCATGTAATATACTACGTCTGTTTGCTCCCCTTCAAGCTAATGGCGTCGGCGGCTGTGCCACTGGTTCCACGTTGCCACTGGTGTGATTTATTAATGCAGCTAAACAAAGGATGAATACTGTGGGCCCAAAGGTTAACTAGAATAGTGACCATGAATGAAAGTGCTGCGTATGCGAATCTACAGGCTATGGCTATCCCGTGGACTGTCCAGTTTCTCATGTGGACTGCTGGAAACAGAACACTATTCTTGATTGCCAGTTCCAAATTTTGGTAGAGCAGCATGGTAGAACTTTAGGACACGTACTGCAATAGCAGTCTTATGAGCAACTGGAGCTAGCATTGCGTATGTACCAAGTACAAAGGCAACTGCCAAGTTTGTAACCGAAACCAACACGAAGCCGTAGGCATATCCTACGTGCCTTTCCCGGCTCCGAGGGCTTATTGTGGGAGACCCAGAAAACATGAGAGAAATTGTTGCCATGATGGAAGAAGCAAAGGCAAGCGCATTGACCAACGTGAATGCATCAAATGCATACCTTCCAGCAAGTGTTGGTGTGCCTCCATTAGTGTGATCATCAGCTCTATAACCTCCAGGGATTGCAAAACTTGCACCAAATGTCACGGTTGCAATTAGTACGGAGCCAATACATAGAGTTTGTGTCCCCTCTTTCACTTTATCCATTCTACGCGCTTCATCCTCTCTTGTTTGGGCAATATCGTTTTCTTCAATGTAATCCTGGCGACAAATACCCCATTCAGCACCAGCAGATTTTAATGCGCGATATATGTTTGCTTCACTGTTCTGCAAAATGAATAGATTTATCACGGGCTCCCTCGCGTCGCCCCCGCGGGCGACCGAGGGGCCTCACCCTTGCCGCCGGTACCTAGCCCCCCCCCCTTCCTTCCCTCCCCTCGCCGCCGCCGGTCCGCGCCGCCGGGCAAAGCCCGGTTGGTGCTGGCGGCGGCGGGGCTCCCTCTCTCCCTGGCGCGGTGGGGGTTGGCGCGGGCCGACGACCACGCGTGGAGGCGTGATGCTGGTCCAGGGCGGAGCGGCGCTGGGGCAGGCTTGGCGGCGCCTGGACCTTCTCGGCGTCGGCGTGGGTCTCGGCCTTGGTGTGGGAGGGCTGGCGGAGCTGCGGTGGTGGGAGTGCGTGCTCGGGGCTGCAGCCATGGTTCTGCCAGATCCGATCTGGTCCTGCTCGGCGACCGGCGGCGGCGTCCCGGCGGCCTGGGGCGCAGATCCGGCGGGTGACTCCTCCGGCGGCGTCTCCAGGGGTGGTGTGGTGCGGATCTGGTGGCCTGGGGCCCGCTCGTGTGGCGACGTGCGGGGCTCCCTGCTGCGGTGGTCAGCTCCGGCCGGCCGGCCTCGATGGGGCGGGGTGGCAGCCCCCCCCCGTCCTCTGCTCTCTGGCTTCGCGGCTGTGGTGCGGTGATGCTGCCCGACTTAGTCGGCGGCAAGGTGCGGTGCTCCGTTCTGGCTCTCCGGGGGCCGGCCTGATGCGGTGGTGCTGCTCAATGGCGGCTGAGCAGCGACAACGAGTGCGATGGTTGCGCTGGGGCTGCGCGGATCTGGTGCGCGAGGTGCCTCGTGGTGCGCGGCCGATCTGCGGCCCCGGGCGGCGGCGGCGGGCCTGGCCGGTGACCTTCCTTTTCGGTGGTGACTCCGGTCTTGGCAGCGACGTGGAGCAGCAATGGGTGGCGCGGGTGATGCTACGGGGTGAAAACCCTGTGTTGACTTCGGTCGGCACCGGCGGCAGCGGCGCTTTTTTGGCGTCGGATCCCTCCTTGGAGGTGTCGTTGTGTGTGGCATTGGTTTGATGCCTGCTCTGTTCAGTCTCTGGGCGAAAGCCTTAGGTTCAGGTTCTGGATCGGACGGCGGCGGCGTCCTTGACGTCGTTTTTACCACCATGGTGGTGCCTGTCTTCGGAGACGCTGGTCCATTCTGCTTGCCTGAGGTTTGGGATGGTGGATGGCTGGTTTGGAGTGGGTCGTCGGTGGTGATGGTGGTGCGGCCGGTCTGGGGGTCGACGGTGGTGTGTGTCGTGATCGAGTGCTCCCGGTGCGTCTCTGCTTGGTGGTGCCCTGCGGCTACGCCGTTGGCACACAGGCGTCGTGGCGTCGTCTCGGCCTCGCATGACCGTTCGAATGTGCCCCCGACATAGGTCCTGTGTCGCGGCGTTGTGCAGTCTTGGTTGTGTGGTGCCTTTTGATTGCGTCGACGATGCAGTGCTACGGGTTGTCTTGCTAGGCGATGCCCCTCGCCTATGCCGATGGCACACAGGTGCCGTGGCGTCGTCTCGGCCTTGCGTGGCTTTCGACCGTGCCTCGCGATGCAGGTCCTGTGTCGCGGCGTTGTGCAGTCTTGGGTGCGTGGGGCCTTCCGATTGCGTCGACGGTGCAGTGTCGACTAAGCCAGTGGCGCACAGGTGCCGTGGCGTCGTCTCGACCTTGCGTGGCCTTCGAAGGTGCCTCGCGACGCAGGTCCTGTGTCGCGGCATTGTGCAGTCTTGGATGCGTGGAGCCTATCGATTGCGTCGACGGTGCAGTGTCGTGGTTTGGTCCGGCTGGCAAATGCTGCTAGTTTCCTCCTATGGCGCTCTTTGTTGTGTTCTCCTTCCTTGTTCTCCCTGTTATGTGTGTTGTCGGTGTGCGTTTTTTATTATCTCTTCTCCATTGTGCCCCCCTGTACTTCTGGTTCACTTGAACCCATCTTGCGAGGCTGTAAAGCCTTTTAGGCAACTTGAATACAATTCAGGTGGAGGGCTTTGCCCTCCCCCGGTGACCTTCAAAAAAAAAAAAAAACTGTTCTGCAAAATCAAAATAACTAATAGTTGAATCACGCAGGTCTTAACAGTTATCATTTACCACAAGGACTGTGCTTAAAAGTAAAAGGATTGCGCAAGTATATTACCTGGAAGTCATATGGTTCTCCTTGGGGATAATTGCGACGTGCTATATCTAACGGAGTCTCCCCTTTATCATTTGTCAAATTTAAGTGTACTAGTCTATTCCCGAGCAGAGCACAAACTATGGTAAGCCTCCCTGTCTGGACAGCTAGGTGCAGTGCAGTATTGCCATCATTGTCTTGCATATTCAACATCCATGATAATGATCGGGTGAGGCTAGCAAAACAGACTGTCCATATTTTCATTTTCTCCACTGCAACATGCAGAAATGTCTTGCCCCTAGCATCACGTAGACCAGCGCAACTGGGCGACTCCCGAAGAAAATCACTCATGGCACGTCTGTCGCCGACGCATGCAGCCACATGTGTGGGGAATGATCCATCGTTGTCCGGTTGATACAATGCATCTGGATTGGCTTTCAGTAGGAGTAAACGTATGGTTTGTCGCTCTTTTTGCCTTAGCAGACATGCAGATGCAGCTAAGTGAAGAGGTGTACTTCCATTCTTATCTTGTTGTACTGTAAGGTCGTTATTCCATGCTAACAACATTTTTGTAAGATCTGGAAGTAGAATCTCAGTTATAATCAGACAGAAAGAGAAGAAAGATCAACTAAGAAAATAATCGCCTCTAAACTCTATGCCTACCCCTTTTACATCGCATGAGTGCTCTGCGTACGCACTCATTTTTAGGAAAGAGAGAAAAAATCTCAAAAATACAGGTTCATACTTTGTCTTTCCGTACAAATTTTTACTTAGAAGTTTTATAAAAATAGTTTTTACAAAAGTAAATTTTTTGCTTCGGCCATAGTTATATACCTTTTTATTTATCTGGGCATTCTTATTGATTCACGGAGAAATAGCAGTAGGCTTCGAAAGTGTTGAGAGAGAAGAAAAGCTACTCAACAATGTTAGAGTATATAGGCATATCTCTATATTTGGTAGAATAGGATTCTTAATCCATCTCCTACCTTATCTCTAGTTGACACTTCTTTCTGTCCAAGTGTGTACGCTCTCTTTTTTAGGAAAGAGAGAAAAAAATTCGAAAATTTACGTTCATACATTGTCTCTCCGCGCAAAATTTTACCCTCGGTTAAAAAAATAGTTTTTACAAAAGTAATTTTTTTTCTTCAGACATAGTTATATACTCCCTCCGTTTCATAATGTTGTGCGTATAGATTTTTTAAGAAGTCAAACTTGAATTTTTTTGACTAAGTTTATAAAGAAACCAATTTATATGTACAATACCAAATATATAAAATATGAAGCTACATCTTATGATGAATCTAATGATATATGTTTAGCATTCTAGATGTAAATGTCATTTTTTTACCAGAATGTAAATGTTTTTCTCCACAAACTTGGTCGAAGTTTATGAGGTTTAAAATCTATATGCACTATATTATGGAACGGAGGTTGTACCTTTTTTACTTATCCGGGCATTCTTATCGATTGACAAAGAAATAGCTGTAGGCTTCGAAAGTGTTGAGAGAGAGGAAATTTCTCAACAATGTTAGAGTATCATGAGTTGGAGGAGGAGTTGGAGGAGGAGGAGCAGGAGGAGGAGCCGGAGGAGGATGTGAAGGACGCTGGGGACGCGGATCTGCAGGCGGAGCAGCAGGCCATACTCGACTCCCTCCGGTCGGAGTCGGATGCGAAGGCCAGACGCTGTCACCGCCAGGAGATTGAGGCGCAGCACGCCGCGGAGGAGGAGGAGATGCTCGCCATGGATGAGGTCGAGCATGAGGAGGATGAGGAGGAGCCTAGATTTCTCCTAACCGGAACAGGTCGTCTCATCGATCTACTAACCGAAACAGCAGATCGATCGATGGGCCTGCTGCGGTGCAGCACCTATCGCACCAAACCGAGCACGCCATGGACGATGATGCTAGTCCGGTGTGCCGATCGCCCCGACGATCTCCTCCGTGTCATGTACAGCAAGGTCGTTGGGCCAATCTATCGTGTCCGCTTTGCTGCCGTGTGCAGGTCCTGGCGAGCAGCCGCGACCACGGCGCGGTATGCGGCACCACCCGTCCTACCGTTGCTCAACTTCTCCGATAACGGCAAGACGAGGCACGTATATTGCCCCGAGAAAGGTGGGATCTTGCGCATCCGACTGCGCAGCCGGGCACTTGCCCGCAAGCGGTTCGTGGGAGCTTACGACGATGGTTGGGTCGCCGCGGTAGGGGATAAATCAAAGCTTGTGATCGCGAACCTCCTCTCCGATACAGAGGTGTCGTTCGCTGCAAGGGACCTAAGGACACTCTCCTCAGATCGTCTGGACTATCTCCACAAGGTTGTCTTCTCAGAATCCCCCATCTCAAGCAGCAGCATCGTCGCAACCATAACTGTTCAACGGGACATCGCCCTCTGCAGGATTGGTTGTCTGGATGGCAGGTGGACTGTAAAACAATTGGATGGACGGCTTGCCGACATTGTATTCTCCGATGGACAGCTCTATGGCATCACTTTTTTCCGATAAAGGGTGGATTTTATTGATTCAAAATGAAGCATCAAGAAGATACAAACACAATGAACACACACCCGGCCTCTGCATAGCTAGGATGCACACAGCCAACACCAACACACGAACACAAAAACACGCCGGCAAATAGCAAAGTCATACAAGACCAAAGCTATGCGTAGGCGAGGAAAGAAAAAAGCCCCAAAACTTGTCAAGTTCGAAATAGGGATGGACAGCTCTATGGCATCACTACCTCCCCACAACTTGTCAAGTTCAATAGGGATGGAAAAAGTTGACCATATATATTTTTGTTAGAAGGACTATATATAAGTGGAAAAAGTTTCGGAATTTTTTGAGAAAGGAATATTATTAGGGTAGTTATAACCTAGGAATGGGACATTATAATTGAAAAGAGGATATTTTGCTGAAAATTTCCTAATAAAATAACATTGCATATATAGGAATTTTGACATTTGATCCAATGTATAGCAATTAGTATTTGCAAAAGTTGCATATTTTAATGTTGTATTTGCAAAAGTTTGTTATGTATTTGCAATTAGTATATGTATGTATACAATAGATTCTCTTAGTCCTTTAATGGATTTATCAAGAATGCCCCCATTATGGATGTGCACAAGTTGATCCAATTTTTTTCTGATCTCATGCATCTATATATCTCACGTTTTGTCTAGTGTCAAAGTATTGAATAAATTCATGACTTCATAATTAGCCGAAAGTAACAGGCACATGATGGTACGAAGCTTTTCAAAGTTGTTTTGGAACGGAGTCCCGGATAGGATAATTAGCTTTTTGGTACGAAGTTCAGCAAGACCTTCCAAATAGCGATATTCGGAAGGCTCTTGCTGAACTTCGTACCAAAAAGCTAATTATCCTATCCGGGACTCCGTTCCAAAACAACTTTGGACAGCTTCGTACCATCATGCGCCTGTTACTTCCGGCTAATGATGAAGCCATGGTTTTCTTGAATCCTTTGACACTAGACAACGTGATATATAGAAGGGTAGATGAGATCAGGAAAAATATGGACCATTTTCTGCACATCCATAATGGCGCCATTTTGTTAAATCTCTTAAAGGTTAAGAGAATCCGTTATGATTCTGAAGGTTCCTCGTATATAAGAAATCAAAATCAAGCATCTAAAAAAGTTATATTTGCATAGAATTTGTTCTTGGCGTCAACGATGCCTGGCCCGCATCCTCATCGTCGACTCGTTCGCGACGACATCCTGCTTTAGAGGTGCCATGTCCGGGACTGGGCTCCGCCTGGCTGGCACTGGGAGGTGCTACCTTCAGGGACGCGCATCTTGGTGAGGAACCCGGGTCCCGTCGTTGACCCGGAGCTTCTTTGGTGGCGGGCGCGTGGGCCACATTCGGTGCGGAGGCTGGTGTCCCCCGCGGAGGTGGTACGTCACCGTGTCAGGAAGGAGGACGAGCACGTCCGTCGCTACATGGTTGTGTTGGACATCAGGTTCTCCAATACCTGGCAGGTTCTTCAGGGATCTCACCCGAGCTATGATCCTGTGATCGTTCCTTCTCTTTGGGTCTCCACCGCGAGTGATGTTAATTAGCTAGTGATGTTATATATATGATAATATTCGAGATGTATTAGTGATAATACTTGAGATGTATTCGAGATTATATTTGATAATATTCGAGACGATATATTCGAGATTATATTATTCGATAATATTCGAGACGATGCATTCGAGATTATATTCGATGATGCATATTAATTATCTGGATTATCTACTATGATTCAGTTTTTCCTTATTGATTGCATACATTCTAATTTGAATACTAAATTATTTTATCTTTCTTCTGGATTAGTTAAATAAAAGCTATGGACAATATTGGCAGAGAAGGAGAAGAGGCTCTATTCGACATCATACGCTCCCCGAGCCTAGATGATGGCTCGCAATATCTGAACACTTCGGGTGATGGTATGATGTTTGATGAAGACGAACGAATAGATGAAGGCGACAACAATGATGACGAAGGAAATGTTCTTCAAATAACAAAGACCGGCGAGGTATATTTATTATATAAGCCATCCGGTGATCATTACATGTATTAATTGATTTGTATATATTAATGAATCGATCTTTCTTCTTTTAGCCCTCCGGATCGAGCAAATCTTCTACAAGCGGCAGGGCAGTTCGAGGCCCGGCCAAAAGGTTGCAGGCTGGCGTAAAGTACAACATCGATGCCATCAAATCAAATGGCGAAACGCTTGAACCTAAGGAGAATGCGACCAAGTTCACTCGTCAATGCGGAGTTATTGTCAGGGACCAAATCCCGATCTCCGTTCAAGATTGGAAAAAGCCAGCAAAGGGAGATCTAGGAGTTACTTTTGTCGACGAAAGAGCAAAAGATCTGCTTTGGGAATCGCTCATGTCACATTTCACCCTACCAGATCATTTCACAGATGCAGATCGGGAGAAAGTCAAGAAGAGTGCTCTTAAGAAGATGGCGATAGCATTCAACAACCACAAGAAAAATATATGGGCCGCGTACGTCAGAGAAGGAAAGCAGACTCCAGAATTCAAGGGAACACTGGAGAAGGCAAGAGCTCACTGGGACGCTTTCGTGAGGTTCAAGGAATCGGAACTAGCTCAGGAACGGTCGAGACAAAACAAGATTAATGCTGCGAAAAAGAAGTGGCACCATACTCTGGGGCCAGGTGGCTACCAGGTGGCCCTGCCTAAGTGGGATCTCGCTGAGCAAAAGATGATGGCTGCAGGGGTCACTCCAGTTACAATGAATTGGCCCCCCAGGTTCAGGACTTGGTTTTATGCGCATGGGGGGAAGGTGGACCCAGAGACAGGGCTGATTTTGGAGCGGGCAAGTCTTAAAAAAGCTCAGGACGATTTACTTGTTGCAATAGAAGAAGCTCGAACGGGGGTGTTCACGCCCAACAGAGAGGATGACGAGCTTACGCGCGCCCTGAAGAATCCTGAACACCCGGGAAGAACATGAGGCAAAGGCGTTGTTCCGTGGTTTGAGGGGTTTGCGGATTGGAACGTCGATTACAGAAGCCGTGCGAGAAAGAAGCAGCGGGAGGAGCAGAAGAGGAAGCTGGAGGAGGAGCAGAGGAAGGAGGAAGCACTTCGAGTTGGAACGTGGTTTCAGGCGGCAGCAGGAGCAGATCGACTCACTTAGCCAGGAAAGCGCGTCTCAGCGGCAGCATGAGCAGATCGATCCAGCATTGGATAGCACCGTCCCATCTATGCCGAGAAGCAGCGTGGGTTCCACCCCGGCCGATGATGCACTGCTGGGTACATACCCTATGGATGATATCAAAGATAGGACTACTTGTGAGCTACACATGAAAGTGAAGAACATATCCATGAAGGTGGCGGACGGCTATGCTTTAACAAATCCCCCTGAAGCAACCTTCTATTGCAATCCGATTCCAGCTGGCTATGCTCGTGTCGGGGTTGATGAAGTGCTGTCAGGATATTACGAGCTACAGCTTGACATTCCTGGAGGTGACGAGGAGAGCACACTGTGAGAGGCCATCCATCGTATCATTCTATGTAAAAAGGATTGCATCGTCTTTCCAAAGCCACCGACTCCTGCTGCAACAAGTCCGCCACCGCGTCAGCCGACTCCTGCTCCTCCAAGTCTGCCGTCGCGTCAGCCGACTCCTCCTCCTCCAAGTCCGGCACCGCTTTAGCCGACTCCTCCTCCTCCAAGTCTGGCACCGCATCAGCCGACTCCTGCTCCTCCAAGTCCGACACCACGTCAGCAGACTCCGCTGCCTCAGCGGGCTTCGCCGCCTAAGTAACAGCGGAAGAGAGGCGCCGCAGCTACTGCGGCTAGCGGTGCAACAGGCAAGAAATACAAATATGGTCCAAGCCTCAAGCCTCTTCCGAAGTTGCCTTACCACTTGACTGAGGAGGAAAACAACGCCGAAGTGGCTGCCCAATTGAAGGTCCATTTTGGACCGAAACCGCCCCCGCCGCCAAAGGAGAAAGTACATGAGGATGTCATACAACACTTTATTGATAATGCTCAACCGGCTGTCAAGCATACGGACTCAGACTATGAGCGCTCTATCAAGAAGTCATATCAGGCACAAAAAAAGGAGTCGAGCTCGAGCTCGAGCCAAGCAGTTGGCAAAAAAAGCGGGAAAACTGTTCCCCAGTTGGGAGAACAGGCAGCGCAATCGATCCCCCCGCTCATTGTACAAACACATGGGAGTACCGCCGATCATAGAAGGCAGGCTAGATAGGCCGGTCTCACTGTTGAACAACTCCTAGGCATCGAGGAACTCCCCGTGTTTAAAGAGGAGGAACTAAGATGGAAATAGGTCCGCGGCCAACCTCTAGTCAAGCCTGAGCAGATCCCGCTTCTACCTATGAGAATGTACACTTTGCATCAGTGGTACATGACAGAAGCAGTAAAGACCGATCGAGAGTCCCTCATGGTGAAAGTCAAGGAAGAGTATTACTTCCATTGCAAAGATTTGTGGGTTGAGTTTCAAGAGATGTTTCAGTTATTCAATCAAGACGCACTCGACAAATCTATCGTCAGTTGCTATTGGCTGTAAGTGATTTCTTTCTGTAATTTAAGTCTCTAACTAGCTGTGCTCGTTCATTACCTTTAATTATCCTCACTATATTCTTTTCTGTGGTATTATGCAGAATGAAGATGCGTGAAATGAAAATAGCTGGACGCTATGGCATTGGGTTCATTGACCCAAATACCATTAATGAACAGACATGGTTGCTTGAGGCGTATAAAAAAGACATAGAAAGAAGCTTGCAAGAGTTTTTGAAGCGACTAAATACCCAACCAGAAATACTACTTCCTTACAACTTCGGGTGATTGTTACTATATCTTGTACTACAAATTCTATTTTTGCTTACTAGATGTTAATAAGTGTAGTTGATGAGTTATGCACATGCCCGCTTAATTATACAAACGTGTGCGCATGTAGTTTCCACTGGATCTTGTTAATCATTAAAGTTGACGAGGGAAAAGTTCAAGTACTGGACTCACTATATAAAGATCCATCCGAATACGCAACCGTGAGGGGGATGCTCGACAGGTAATTTCAATCATTATCGCACTATGTCAGCCTCTTTAGTTCATTTCCTGATATCAACTAAGTAATAACTCCTTTATTCATTTTCTTTGCCGGCGGGCAGGGCTTGGCAAAAGTTCATCAAAGAGGTTAAAGGCGAATGGAAACAACAGCTGAAATGGAAACAACAGTTCATCAAAGAAGTAGTACTAACTAGCTACGTCCGTGCATCTCTTTAATTCTACTTTCAATACAATTATCATGCTTGATTAATCATTATCTGATTGAATTTTATTCTCGTAAAGGGCCTGAGGCAGGCGCCGGGGAATAATTTATGCCCATACTATGTTTGCGAGAACATTCGCATGATAACGTCCGAAAGGAGCAGATCTGAAAGACAACTTTTGGTACGTTTGCCACAACACTATCCACAATTTTTTTTATCTTGATCTAATATATATACACACAACTAATATATTCATCTTGACCTCCTTCTTAAAAGATGAAGGAGATGTGGGACAAGCTCCTACCAACGGATCGCGTACGAGCAATTCAAGAGGAAATAGCGGGATTTTTGGTCGACCAGGTCATAGATCCCAAAGGAGAATTCCATTACAAGCTGTAATGCCTGCGTGTAATGATCCGCAAATTGTAGGAGAAATTGTATATACCAAATTATATATATACATGTGTATGTGAATGGTCGTACGAGAAATTCGATGATATATATATGATCGGTTCTACGAGAAATTCTATTTATAATATATGCATAACGTGTACAGTATGTAGTAGCGTAAAATATGTTTGAAATGAAAAAGAATTAAATGAAAAACACAAAATGAAAAGGAAATATAAACAATAAAGCCTAAAACCCTAAACCCCTAAACCCCTAAACCCTTTAGTCCCGGTTGGTGACACCAACCGGGACTAAAGGTCCACATCTTTAGTCCCGGTTGGTGTCACCAACCGGGACTAAAGGTCCCCCAGCCCCCGGCTTGCACGCGGCCATGTGGAGGGCCTTTAGTCCCGGTTCGTGGCCAACCGGGACTAAAGGGTGGGGGCCTTTAGTCCCGATTTGTTAGTCCCGGTTGCAGAACCGGGACTAAAGGCCCTTACGAACCGGGACTAATGCCCTGTTTTATACTAGTGAGCATTCCACGTGCACGCTGCTGATGCACTTCCCTTAGCAGCGTGCAGCGCGAACGGTGCTTGTGTGAACTTACCAGCGGCGCTACACTGGCACTGCCAGTGCTCACATTCGAACTACACTAATTAGGGTTCCTGTACTAGTGTGATGCATGAGAACATGTTTCCTTTAGGGTCTGAAGGCTGACGGTGAGGGGAAGCGGAAGAGGGTTAGGATGGGGAAGAGAAGCGACAATGATAGCAGTGAAGCAGAGACAGCGAGCTGATGGACCTACAAAGAAGTTGCAAACAATGGCGCCGTTGCAACAACAACAACAGCAAAGCCTTTAGTCCCAAACAAGTTGGGGTAGGCTAGAGGTGAAACTCATAAGATGTCGCAACCACTCATGGTTCTGGCACATGGATAGCAAGCTTCCACGCACCCCTGTCCATGGCTAGTTCTTTGGTGATACTCCAATCCTTCAGGTCTCTCTTTACGGACTCCTCCCATGTCAAATTCGGTCTACCCCGCCCTCTCTTGACATTATCCGCATGCTTTAGCCGTCTGCTATGCACTGGAGCTTCCGGAGGCCTGCGCTGAATATGCCCAAACCATCTCAGACGATGTTGGACCAGCTTCTCTTCAATTGGTGCTACCCCAACCCTATCTCGTATATCGTCATTCCGGACTCGATCATTCCTCGTGTGGCCACACATCCATCTCAACATGCGCATCTCCGCCACACCTAACTGTTGAACATGTCGCCTTTTAGTCAGCCAACACTCAGCGCCATACAACATTGCGGGTCGAACCGCCGTCCTATAGAACTTGCCTTTTGGCTTTTGTGGCACTCACTTGTCATAGAGAATGCCAGAAGCTTGGCGCCACTTCATCTATCCGGCTTTGATTCGATGGTTCACATCTTCATCAATACCCCCATCCTTCTGCAGCATTGACCCCAAATATCGAAAGGTGTCCTTCTGAGGCACCACCTGTCCATCCAGGCTAACCTCCTCCTCCTCGTGCCTAGTAGTACTGAAACCACACCTCATGTACTCGGTTTTAGTTCTACTAAGACTAAAACCTTTCGATTCCAAGGTTTGTCTCCATAACTCTAAGTTCCTATTGACCCCTGTCCGACTATCATCAACTAGCACCACATCATCCGCAAAGAGCATACACCATGGGCTATCTCCTTGTATATCCCTTGTGACCTCATCCATCACCAAAGGAAAAAGATAAGGGCTCAAAGCTGACCCCTGATGCAGTCCTATCTTAATTGGGAAGTCATCAATTTCGACATCACTTGTTCGAACACTTGTCACAACATTATCGTACATGTCCTTAATGAGGGTAATGTACTTTGCTGGCTTAAATCCGTTGCACCCCAAGCTAAGATTAAGATCATCAGTCAACTTGATAGACGATGCATCGTTGCAAGAGGGCTTTTTACAGTGTAACACTCTAATAGTGTGTTTGAGATGGTTTGGACTTGTAAAATTTGTCTTGGTTAATAATTATACGAGTTTACTCAAGGCTTTGCCCAATCCGATTCTTGCACACTGGTGGATTGGTTTCAGTTCTCAGGTCTCTCCCTTCCCTTATGAGTGGCATAACAAAAAGCACAATGCCATTGCACAGGCGCGCCGAGCCGGCATGACCAACATTGCAAACAGTATAGAGAAATTTGTATCCAAAATAATGCTGAAAATTTATCAATCCATAACATAATAAGATAACATACCTTCTATTAGCTTAGACAAGTCATAAATATCATCCGAATAAGCATTGTTTACATTACACAGGTACAAGCACATTACTGTTGAACAAAAGAAAGGTGTAAGCACAACACACGCACGCACGCGTGCGTGCACACACACATGAAGAAAATCATTAAATTTCCCAAGAAGCATAATTCTAGTGATAGTAGATCCGAAATCTCCAATTGGCAGTGCGAAAAGAGCCAGTTACAAAAGATGGTAATGACCATGTAATATACTACGTCTGTTTGCTCCCCTTCAAGCTAATGGCGTCGGCGGCTGTGCCACTGGTTCCACGTTGCCACTGGTGTGATTTATTAATGCAGCTAAACAAAGGATGAATACTGTGGGCCCAAAGGTTAACTAGAATAGTGACCATGAATGAAAGTGCTGCGTATGCGAATCTACAGGCTATGGCTATCCCGTGGACTGTCCAGTTTCTCATGTGGACTGCTGGAAACAGAACACTATTCTTGATTGCCAGTTCCAAATTTTGGTAGAGCAGCATGGTAGAACTTTAGGACACGTACTGCAATAGCAGTCTTATGAGCAACTGGAGCTAGCATTGCGTATGTACCAAGTACAAAGGCAACTGCCAAGTTTGTAACCGAAACCAACACGAAGCCGTAGGCATATACTACGTGCCTTTCCCGGCTCCGAGGGCTTATTGTGGGAGACCCAGAAAACATGAGAGAAATTGTTGCCATGATGGAAGAAGCAAAGGCAAGCGCATTGACCAACGTGAATGCATCAAATGCATACCTTCCAGCAAGTGTTGGTGTGCCTCCATTAGTGTGATCATCAGCTCTATAACCTCCAGGGATTGCAAAACTTGCACCAAATGTCACGGTTGCAATTAGTACGGAGCCAATACATAGAGTTTGTGTCCCCTCTTTCACTTTATCCATTCTACGCGCTTCATCCTCTCTTGTTTGGGCAATATCGTTTTCTTCAATGTAATCCTGGCGACAAATACCCCATTCAGCACCAGCAGATTTTAATGCGCGATATATTTTTGCTTCACTGTTCTGCAAAATCAAAATAACTAATAGTTGAATCACGCAGGTCTTAACAGTTATCATTTACCACAAGGACTGTGCTTAAAAGTAAAAGGATTGCGCAAGTATATTACCTGGAAGTCATATGGTTCTCCTTGGGGATAATTGCGACGTGCTATATCTAACGGAGTCTCCCCTTTATCATTTGTCAAATTTAAGTGTACTAGTCTATTCCCGAGCAGAGCACAAACTATGGTAAGCCTCCCTGTCTGGACAGCTAGGTGCAGTGCAGTATTGCCATCATTGTCTTGCATATTCAACATCCATGATAATGATCGGGTGAGGCTAGCAAAACAGACTGTCCATATTTTCATTTTCTCCACTGCAACATGCAGAAATGTCTTGCCCCTAGCATCACGTAGACCAGCGCAACTGGGCGACTCCCGAAGAAAATCACTCATGGCACGTCTGTCGCCGACGCATGCAGCCACATGTGTGGGGAATGATCCATCGTTGTCCGGTTGATACAATGCATCTGGATTGGCTTTCAGTAGGAGTAAACGTATGGTTTGTCGCTCTTTTTGCCTTAGCAGACATGCAGATGCAGCTAAGTGAAGAGGTGTACTTCCATTCTTATCTTGTTGTACTGTAAGGTCGTTATTCCATGCTAACAACATTTCTGTAAGATCTGGAAGTAGAATCTCAGTTATAATCAGACAGAAAGAGAAGAAAGATCAACTAAGAAAATAATCGCCTCTAAACTCTATGCCTACCCCTTTTACATCGCATGAGTGCTCTGCGTACGCACTCATTTTTAGGAAAGAGAGAAAAAATCTCAAAAATACAGGTTCATACTTTGTCTTTCCGTACAAATTTTTACTTAGAAGTTTTATAAAAATAGTTTTTACAAAAGTAAATTTTTTGCTTCGGCCATAGTTATATACCTTTTTATTTATCTGGGCATTCTTATTGATTCACGGAGAAATAGCAGTAGGCTTCGAAAGTGTTGAGAGAGAAGAAAAGCTACTCAACAATGTTAGAGTATATAGGCATATCTCTATATTTGGTAGAATAGGATTCTTAATCCATCTCCTACCTTATCTCTAGTTGACACTTCTTTCTGTCCAAGTGTGTACGCTCTCTTTTTTAGGAAAGAGAGAAAAAAATTCGAAAATTTACGTTCATACATTGTCTCTCCGCGCAAAATTTTACCCTCGGTTAAAAAAATAGTTTTTACAAAAGTAATTTTTTTTCTTCAGACATAGTTATATACTCCCTCCGTTTCATAATGTTGTGCGTATAGATTTTTTAAGAAGTCAAACTTGAATTTTTTTGACTAAGTTTATAAAGAAACCAATTTATATGTACAATACCAAATATATAAAATATGAAGCTACATCTTATGATGAATCTAATGATATATGTTTAGCATTCTAGATGTAAATGTCATTTTTTTACCAGAATGTAAATGTTTTTCTCCACAAACTTGGTCGAAGTTTATGAGGTTTAAAATCTATATGCACTATATTATGGAACGGAGGTTGTCCCTTTTTTACTTATCCGGGCATTCTTATCGATTGACAAAGAAATAGCTGTAGGCTTCGAAAGTGTTGAGAGAGAGGAAATTTCTCAACAATGTTAGAGTATCATGAGTTGGAGGAGGAGTTGGAGGAGGAGGAGCAGGAGGAGGAGCCGGGGGAGGATGTGAAGGACGCTGGGGACGCGGATCTGCAGGCGGAGCAGCAGGCCATACTCGACTCCCTCCGGTCGGAGTCGGATGCGAAGGCCAGACGCTGTCACCGCCAGGAGATTGAGGCGCAGCACGCCGCGGAGGAGGAGGAGATGCTCGCCATGGATGAGGTCGAGCATGAGGAGGATGAGGAGGAGCCTAGATTTCTCCTAACCGGAACAGGTCGTCTCATCGATCTACTAACCGAAACAGCAGATCGATCGATGGGCCTGCTGCGGTGCAGCACCTATCGCACCAAACCGAGCACGCCATGGACGATGATGCTAGTCCGGTGTGCCGATCGCCCCGACGATCTCCTCCGTGTCATGTACAGCAAGGTCGTTGGGCCAATCTATCGTGTCCGCTTTGCTACCGTGTGCAGGTCCTGGCGAGCAGCCGCGACCACGGCGCGGTATGCGGCACCACCCGTCCTACCGTTGCTCAACTTCTCCGATAACGGCAAGACGAGGCACGTATATTGCCCCGAGAAAGGTGGGATCTTGCGCATCCCACTGCGCAGCCGGGCACTTGCCCGCAAGCGGTTCGTGGGAGCTTACGACGATGGTTGGGTCGCCGCGGTAGGAGATAAATCAAAGCTTATGATCGCGAACCTCCTCTCCGATACAGAGGTGTCGTTCTGCAAGGGACCTAAGGACACTCTCCTCAGATCGTCTGGACTATCTCCACAAGGTTGTCTTCTCAGAATCCCCCATCTCAAGCAGCAGCATCGTCGCAATCATAACTGTTCAACGGGACATCGCCCTCTGCAGGATTGGTTGTCTGGATGGCAGGTGGACTGTAAAACAATTGGATGGACGGCTTGCCGACATTGTATTCTCCGATGGACAGCTCTATGGCATCACTTTTTTCCGATAAAGGGTGGATTTTATTGATTCAAAATGAAGCATCAAGAAGATACAAACACAATGAACACACACCCGGCCTCTGCATAGCTAGGATGCACACAGCCAACACCAACACACGCACACAAAAACACGCCGGCAAATAGCAAAGTCATACAAGACCAAAGCTATGCGTAGGCGAGGAAAGAAAAAAGCCCCAAAACTTGTCAAGTTCGAAATAGGGATGGACAGCTCTATGGCATCACTACCTCCCCACAACTTGTCAAGTTCAATAGGGATGGAAAAAGTTGACCATATATATTTTTGTTAGAAGGACTATATATAAGTGGAAAAAGTTTCGGAATTTTTTGAGAAAGGAATATTATTAGGGTAGTTATAACCTAGGAATGGGACATTATAATTGAAAAGAGGATATTTTGCTGAAAATTTCCTAATAAAATAACATTGCATATATAGGAATTTTGACATTTGATCCAATGTATAGCAATTAGTATTTGCAAAAGTTGCATATTTTAATGTTGTATTTGCAAAAGTTTGTTATGTATTTGCAATTAGTATATGTATGTATACAATATATTCTCCTAGTCCTTTAATGGATTTATCAAGAATGCCCCCATTATGGATGTGCACAAGTTGATCCAATTTTTTTCTGATCTCATGCATCTATATATCTCACGTTTTGTCTAGTGTCAAAGTATTGAATAAATTCATGACTTCATAATTAGCCGAAAGTAACAGGCACATGATGGTACGAAGCTTTTCAAAGTTGTTTTGGAACGGAGTCCCGGATAGGATAATTAGCTTTTTGGTACGAAGTTCAGCAAGAGCCTTCCGAATATCGCTATTTGGACAGCTTCGTACCATCATGCGCCTGTTATTTCCGGCTAATGATGAAGCCATGGTTTTCTTGAATCCTTTGACACTAGACAACGTGATATATAGAAGGGTAGATGAGATCAGAAAAAATATGGACCATTTTCTGCACATCCATAATGGCGCCATTTTGTTAAATCTCTTAAAGGTTAAGAGAATCCGTTATGATTCTGAAGGTTCCTCGTATATAAGAAATCACAATCAAGCATCTAAAAAAGTTATATTTGCATAGAATTTGTTCTTGGCGTCAACGATGGCTGGCCCGCATCCTCATCGTCGACTCGTTCGCGACGACATCCTGCTTTAGAGGTGCCATGTCCGGGACTGGGCTCCGCCTGGCTGGCACTGGGAGGTGCTACCTTCAGGGACGCGCATCTTGGTGAGGAACCCGGGTCCCGTCGTTGACCCGGAGCTTCTTTGGTGGCGGGCGCGTGGGCCACATTCGGTGCGGAGGCTGGTGTCCCCCGCGGAGGTGGTACGTCACCGTGTCAGGAAGGAGGACGAGCACGTCCGTCGCTACATGGTTGTGTTGGACATCTGGTTCTCCAATACCTGGCAGGTTCTTCAGGGATCTCACCCGAGCTATGATCCTGTGATCGTTCCTTCTCTTTGGGTGTCCACCACGAGTGATGTTAATTAGCTAGTGATGTTATATATATGATAATATTCGAGATGTATTAGTGATAATACTCGAGATGTATTCGAGATTATATTTGATAATATTCGAGACGATGTATTCGAGATTATATTATTCGATAATATTCGAGACGATGCATTCGAGATTATATTCGATGATGCATATTAATTATCTGGATTATCTACTATGATTCAGTTTTTTCTTATTGATTGCATACATTCTAATTTGAATACTAAATTATTTTATCTTTCTTCTGGATTAGTTAAATAAAAGCTATGGACAATATCGGCAGAGAAGGAGAAGAGGCTCTGTTCGACATCATACGCTCCCCGAGCCCAGATGATGGCTCGCAATATCTGAACACTTCGGGTGATGGTATGATGTTTGATGAAGACGAACGAATAGATGAAGGCGACAACAATGATGACGAAGGAAATGTTCTTCAAATAACAAAGACCGGCGAGGTATATTTATTATATAAGCCATCCGGTGATCATTACATGTATTAATTGAATTGTATATATTAATGAATCGATCTTTCTTCTTTTAGCCCTCCGGATCGAGCAAATCTTGTACAAGCGGCAGGGCAGTTCGAGGCCCAGCCAAAAGGTTGCAGGCTGGCGTAAAGTACAACATCGATGCCATCAAATCAAATGGCGAACCGCTTGAACCTAAGGAGAATGCGACCAAGTTCACTCGTCAATGCGGAGTTATTGTCAGGGACCAAATCCCGATCTCCTTTCAAGATTGGAAAAAGCCAGCAAAGGGAGATCTAGGAGTTACTTTTGTCGATGAAAGAGCAAAAGATCTGCTTTGGGAATCGCTCATGTCACATTTCACCCTACCAGATCATTTCACAGACGCAGATCGGGAGAAAGTTAAGAAGAGTGCTCTTAAGAAGATGGCGATAGCATTCAACAACCACAAGAAAAATATATGGGCCGCGTACGTCAGAGAAGGAAAGCAGACTCCAGAATTCAAGGGAACACTGGAGAAGGCAAGAGATCACTGGGACGCTTAAGTGAAGTTCAAGGAATCGGAACTAGCTCAGGAACGGTCGAGACAAAACAAGATTAATGCTGCGAAAAAGAAGTGGCACCATACTCTGGGGCCAGGTGGCTACCAGGTGGCCCTGCATAAGTGGAATCTCGCTGAGCAAAAGATGATGGCTACAAGGGTCACTCCAGTTACATTGAATTGGCCCCCCAGGTTCAGGACTTGGTTTTATGCGCATGGGGGGAAGGTGGACCCAGAGACAGGGCTGATTATGGAGCGGGCAAGTCTTAAAAAAGCTCAGGACGATTTACTTGTTGCAATAGAAGAAGCTTGAACGGGGGTGTTCACGCCCAACAGAGAGGACGACGAGCTTACGCGCGCCCTGAAGAATCCTGAACACCCGGGAAGAACATGAGGCAAAGGCGTTGTTCCGTGGTTTGAGGGGTTTGCGGATTGGAACGTCGATTACAGAAGCCGTGCGAGAAAGAAGCAGCGGGAGGAGCAAAAGAGGAAGCTGGAGGAGGAGCAGAGGAAGGAGGAAGCACTTCGAGTTGGAACGTGGTTTCAGGCGGTAGCAGGAGCAGATCGACTCACTTAGCCAGGAAAGAGCGTCTCAGCGGCAGCATGAGCAGATCGATCCAGCATTGGATAGCACCGTCCCATCTATGCCGAGAAGCAGCGTGGGTTCCACCCCGGCCGATGATGCACTGCTGGGTACATACCCTATGGATGATATCAAAGATAGGACTACTTGTGAGCTACACATGAAAGTGAAGAACATATCCATGAAGGTGGCGGACGGCTATGCTTTAACAAATCCCCCTGAAGCAACCTTCCATTGCAATCCGATTCCAGCTGGCTATGCTCGTGTCGGGGTTGATGAAGTGATGTCAGGATATTACGAGCTACAGCTTGACATTCCTGGAGGTGACGAGGAGAGCACACTGGGAGAGGACATACATCGTATCATTCTATGGAAAAAGGATTGCATCGTCTTTCCATGGCCACCGACTCCTGCTGCAACAAGTCCGCCACCGCGTCAGCCGACTCCTGCTCCTCCAAGTCCGCCGCCACGTCAGCAGACTCCTCCTCCTCCAAGTCCGGCACCGCTTCAGCCGACTCCTCCTCCTCCAAGTCTGGCACCGCGTCAGCCGACTCCTGCTCCTCCAAGTCCGGCACCACGTCAGCAGACTCCGCTGCCTCAGCGGGCTTCGCCGCCTAAGCAACAGCGGAAGAGAGGCGCCGCAGCTACTGCGGCTAGCGGTGCAACAGGCAAGAAATACAAATATGGTCCAAGCCTCAAGCCTCTTCCGAAGTTGCCTTACCACCTGACTGAGGAGGAAAACAACGCCGAAGTGGCTGCCCAATTGAAGGTCCATTTTGGACCGAAACCGCCCCCGCCGCCAAAGGAGAAAGTACCTGAGGATGTCATACAACACTTTATTGATAATGCTCAACCGGCTGTCAAGCATACGAACTCAGACTATGAGCGCTCTATCAAGAAGTCATATCAGGCACAAAAAAAGGAGCCGAGCTCGAGCTCGAGCCAAGCAGTTGGCAAAAAAAGCGGGAAAACTGTTCCCCAGTTGGGAGAACAGGCAGCGCAATCGATCCCCCCGCTCATTGTACAAACACATGGGAGTACCGCCGATCATAGAAGGCAGGCTAAATAGGCCGGTCTCACTGTTGAACAACTCCTATGCATCGAGGAACTCCCCGTGTTTAAAGAGGAGGAACTAAGATGGAAATAGGTCCGCGGCCAACCTCTGGTCAAGCCTGAGCAGATCCCGCTTCTACCAACGAGAATGTACAATTTGCATCAGTGGTACATGACAGAAGCAGTAAAGACCAATCGAGAGTCCCTCATGGTGAAAGTCAAGGAAGAGTATTACTTCCATTGCAAAGATTTGTGGGTTGAGTTTCAAGAGATTTTTCAGTTATTCAATCAAGACGCACTCGACAAATCTATCGTCAGTTGCTATTGTCTGTAAGTGATTTCTTTCTGTAATTTAAGTCTCTAACTAGCTGTGCTCGTTCATTACCTTTAATTATCCTCGCTATATTCTTTTCTGTGGTATTATGCAGAATGAAGATGCGTGAAATGAAAATAGCTGGACGCTATGGCATTGGGTTCATTGACCCAAATACCATTAATGAACAGACATGGTTGCTTGAGGCGTATAAAAAAGACACAGAGAGAAGCTTGCAAGAGTTTTTGAAGCGACTAAATACCCAACCAGAAATACTACTTGCTTACAACTTCGGGTGAGTGTTACTATATCTTGTACTACAAATTCTATTTTTGCTTACTAGATGTTAATAAGTGTAGTTGATGAGTTATGCACATGCCCGCTTAATTATACAAACGTGTGCGCATGTAGTTTCCACTGGATCTTGTTAATCCTTAAAGTTGACGAGGGAAAAGTTCAAGTACTGGACTCACTATATAAAGATCCATCCGAATACGCAACCGTGAGGGGGATGCTCGACAGGTAATTTCAATCATTATCGCACTATGTCAGCCTCTTTAGTTCATTTCCTGATATCAACTAAGTAATAACTCCTTTATTCATTTTCTTTGCCGGCGGGCAGGGCTTGGCAAAAGTTCATCAAAGAGGTTAAAGGCGAATGGAAACAACAGCTGAAATGGAAACAACAGTTCATCAAAGAAGTAGTACTAACTAGCTACGTCCGTGCATCTCTTTAATTCTACTTTCAATACAATTATCATGCTTGATTAATCATTATCTGATTGAATTTTATTCTCGTAAAGGGCCTGAGGCAGGCGCCGGGGAATAATTTATGCCCATACTATGTTTGCGAGAACATTCGCATGATAACGTCCGAAAGGAGTAGATCTGAAAGACAACTTTTGGTACGTTTGCCACAACACTATCCACAATTTTTTTTATCTTGATCTAATATATATACACACAACTAATATATTCATCTTGACCTCCTTCTTAAAAGATGAAGGAGATGTGGGACAAGCTCCTACCAACGGATCGCGTACGAGCAATTCAAGAGGAAATAGCGGGATTTTTGGTCGACCAGGTCATAGATCCCAAAGGAGAATTCCATTACAAGCTGTAATGCCTGCATGTAATGATCCGCAAATTGTAGGAGAAATTGTATATACCAAATTATATATATACATGTGTATGTGAATGGTCGTACGAGAATTTCGATGATATATATATGATCGGTTCTACGAGAAATTCTATTTATAATATATGCATAACGTGTACAGTATGTAGTAGCGTAAAATATGTTTGAAATGAAAAAGAATTAAATGAAAAACACAAAATGAAAAGGAAACATAAACAATAAAGCCTAAAACCCTAAACCCCTAAACCCCTAAACCCTTTAGTCCCGGTTGGTGACACCAACCGGGACTAAAGGTCCACATCTTTAGTCCCGGTTGGTGTCACCAACCGGGACTAAAGGTCCCCCAGCCCCCGGCTTGCACGCGGCCATGTGGAGGGCCTTTAGTCCCGGTTCGTGGCCAACCGGGACTAAAGGGTGGGGGCCTTTAGTCCCGATTTGTTAGTCCCGGTTGCAGAACCGGGACTAAAGGCCCTTACGAACCGGGACTAATGCCCTGTTTTATACTAGTGAGCATTCCACGCGCACGCTGCTGATGCACTTCCCTTAGCAGCGTGCAACGCGAACGGTGCTTGTGTGAACTTACCAGCGGCGCTACACTGGCACTGCCAGTGCTCACATTCGAACTACACTAATTAGGGTTCCTGTACTAGTGTGATGCATGAGAACATGTTTCCTTTAGGGTCTGAAGGCTGACGGTGAGGGGAAGCGGAAGAGGGTTAGGAAGGGGAAGAGAAGCGACAATGATAGCAGTCAAGCAGAGACAGCGAGCTGATGGACCTACAAAGAAGTTGCAAACAATGGCGCCGTTGCAACAACAACAGCAAAGCCTTTAGTCCCAAACAAGTTGGGGTAGGCTAGAGGTGAAACTCATAAGATGTCGCAACCACTCATGGTTCTGGCACATGGATAGCAAGCTTCCACGCACCCCTGTCCATGGCTAGTTCTTTGGTGATACTCCAATCCTTCAGGTCTCTCTTTACGGACTCCTCCCATGTCAAATTCGGTCTACCCCGCCCTCTCTTGACATTATCCGCATGCTTTAGCCGTCTGCTATGCACTGGAGCTTCCGGAGGCCTGCGCTGAATATGCCCAAACCATCTCAGACGATGTTGGACCAGCTTCTCTTCAATTGGTGCTACCCCAACCCTATCTCGTATATCGTCATTCCGGACTCGATCATTCCTCGTGTGGCCACACATCCATCTCAACATGCGCATCTCCACCACACCTAACTGTTGAACATGTCGCCTTTTAGTCAGCCAACACTCAGCGCCATACAACATTGCGGGTCGAACCGCCGTCCTATAGAACTTGCCTTTTGGCTTTTGTGGCACTCACTTGTCATAGAGAATGCCAGAAGCTTGGCGCCACTTCATCTATCCGGCTTTGATTCGATGGTTCACATCTTCATCAATACCCCCATCCTTCTGCAGCATTGACCCCAAATATCGAAAGGTGTCCTTCTGAGGCACCACCTGTCCATCCAGGCTAACCTCCTCCTCCTCGTGCCTAGTAGTACTGAAACCGCACCTCATGTACTCGGTTTTAGTTCTACTAAGACTAAAACCTTTCGATTCCAAGGTTTGTCTCCATAACTCTAAGTTCCTATTGACCCCTGTCCGACTATCGTCAACTAGCACCACATCATCCGCAAAGAGCATACACCATGGGATATCTCCTTGTATATCCCTTGTGACCTCATCCATCACCAAAGGAAAAAGATAAGGGCTCAAAGCTGACCCCTGATGCAGTCCTATCTTAATTGGGAAGTCATCAATTTCGACATCACTTGTTCGAACACTTGTCACAACATTATCGTACATGTCCTTAATGAGGGTAATGTACTTTGCTGGCTTAAATCCGTTGCACCCCAAGCTAAGATTAAGATCATCAGTCAACTTGATAGACGATGCATCGTTGCAAGAGGGCTTTTTACAGTGTAACACTCTAATAGTGTGTTTGAGATGGTTTGGACTTGTAAAATTTGTCTTGGTTAATAATTATACGAGTTTACTCAAGGCTTTGCCCAATCCGATTCTTGCACACTGGTGGATTGGTTTCAGTTCTCAGGTCTCTCCCTTCCCTTATGAGTGGCATAACAAAAAGCACAATGCCATTGCACAGGCGCGCCGAGCCGGCATGACCAACATTGCAAACAGTATAGAGAAATTTGTATCCAAAATAATGCTGAAAATTTATCAATCCATAACATAATAAGATAACATACCTTCTATTAGCTTAGACAAGTCATAAATATCATCCGAATAAGCATTGTTTACATTACACAGGTACAAGCACATTACTGTTGAACAAAAGAAAGGTGTAAGCACAACACACGCACGCACGCGTGCGTGCACACACACATGAAGAAAATCATTAAATTTCCCAAGAAGCATAATTCTAGTGATAGTAGATCCGAAATCTCCAATTGGCAGTGCGAAAAGAGCCAGTTACAAAAGATGGTAATGACCATGTAATATACTACGTCTGTTTGCTCCCCTTCAAGCTAATGGCGTCAGCGGCTGTGCCACTGGTTCCACGTTGCCACTGGTGTGATTTATTAATGCAGCTAAACAAAGGATGAATACTTTGGGCCCAAGGTTAACTAGAATAGTGACCATGAATGAAAGTGCTGCGTATGCGAATCTACAGGCTATGGCTATCCCGTGGACTGTCCAGTTTCTCATGTGGACTGCTGGAAACAGAACACTATTCTTGATTGCCAGTTCCAAATTTTGGTAGAGCAGCATGGTAGAACTTTAGGACACGTACTGCAATAGCAGTCTTATGAGCAACTGGAGCTAGCATTGCGTATGTACCAAGAACAAAGGCAACTGCCAAGTTTGTAACCGAAACCAACACGAAGCCGTAGGCATATCCTACGTGCCTTTCCCGGATCCGAGGGCTTATTGTGGGAGACCCAGAAAACATGAGAGAAATTGTTGCCATGATGGAAGAAGCAAAGGCAAGCGCATTGACCAACGTGAATGCATCAAATGCATACCTTCCAGCAAGTGTTGGTGTGCCTCCATTAGTGTGATCATCAGCTCTATAACCTCCAGGGATTGCAAAACTTGCACCAAATGTCACGGTTGCAATTAGTACGGAGCCAATACATAGAGTTTGTGTCCCCTCTTTCACTTTATCCATTCTACGCGCTTCATCCTCTCTTGTTTGGGCATTATCGTTTTCTTCAATGTAATCCTGGCGACAAATACCCCATTCAGCACCAGCAGATTTTAATGCGCGATATATTTTTGCTTCACTGTTCTGCAAAATCAAAATAACTAATAGTTGAATCACGCAGGTCTTAACAGTTATCATTTACCACAAGGACTGTGCTTAAAAGTAAAAGGATTGCGCAAGTATATTACCTGGAAGTCATATGGTTCTCCTTGGGGATAATTGCGACGTGCTATATCTAACGGAGTCTCCCCTTTATCATTTGTCAAATTTAAGTGTACTAGTCTATTCCCGAGCAGAGCACAAACTATGGTAAGCCTCCCTGTCTGGACAGCTAGGTGCAGTGCAGTATTGCCATCATTGTCTTGCATATTCAACATCCATGATAATGATCGGGTGAGGCTAGCAAAACAGACTGTCCATATTTTCATTTTCTCCACTGCAACATGCAGAAATGTCTTGCCCCTAGCATCACGTAGACCAGCGCAACTGGGCGACTCCCGAAGAAAATCACTCATGGCACGTCTGTCGCCGACGCATGCAGCCACATGTGTGGGGAATGATCCATCGTTGTCCGGTTGATACAATGCATCTGGATTGGCTTTCAGTAGGAGTAAACGTATGGTTTGTCGCTCTTTTTGCCTTAGCAGACATGCAGATGCAGCTAAGTGAAGAGGTGTACTTCCATTCTTATCTTGTTGTACTGTAAGGTCGTTATTCCATGCTAACAACATTTTTGTAAGATCTGGAAGTAGAATCTCAGTTATAATCAGACAGAAAGAGAAGAAAGATCAACTAAGAAAATAATCGCCTCTAAACTCTATGCCTACCCCTTTTACATCGCATGAGTGCTCTGCGTACGCACTCATTTTTAGGAAAGAGAGAAAAAATCTCAAAAATACAGGTTCATACTTTGTCTTTCCGTACAAATTTTTACTTAGAAGTTTTATAAAAATAGTTTTTACAAAAGTAAATTTTTTGCTTCGGCCATAGTTATATACCTTTTTATTTATCTGGGCATTCTTATTGATTCACGGAGAAATAGCAGTAGGCTTCGAAAGTGTTGAGAGAGAAGAAAAGCTACTCAACAATGTTAGAGTATATAGGCATATCTCTATATTTGGTAGAATAGGATTCTTAATCCATCTCCTACCTTATCTCTAGTTGACACTTCTTTCTCTCCAAGTGTGTACGCTCTCTTTTTTAGGAAAGAGAGAAAAAAATTCGAAAATTTACGTTCATACATTGTCTCTCCGCGCAAAATTTTACCCTCGGTTAAAAAAATAGTTTTTACAAAAGTAATTTTTTTTCTTCAGACATAGTTATATACTCCCTCCGTTTCATAATGTTGTGCGTATAGATTTTTTAAGAAGTCAAACTTGAATTTTTTTGACTAAGTTTATAAAGAAACCAATTTATATGTACAATACCAAATATATAAAATATGAAGCTACATCTTATGATGAATCTAATGATATATGTTTAGCATTCTAGATGTAAATGTAATTTTTTTACCAGAATGTAAATGTTTTTCTCCACCAACTTGGTCGAAGTTTATGAGGTTTAAAATCTATATGCACTATATTATGGAACGGAGGTTGTACCTTTTTTACTTATCCGGGCATTCTTATCGATTGACAAAGAAATAGCAGTAGGCTTCGAAAGTGTTGAGAGAGAGGAAAGTTGCTCAACAATGTTAGAGTATCATGAGTTGGAGGAGGAGTTGGAGGAGGAGGAGCCGGAGGAGGATGTGAAGGACGCTGGGGACGCGGATCTGCAGGCGGAGCAGCAGGCCATACTCGACTCCCTCCGGTCGGAGTCGGATGCGAAGGCCAGACGCTGTCACCGCCAGGAGATGGAGGCGCAGCACGCCGCGGAGGAGGAGGAGATGCTCGCCATGGATGAGGTCGAGCATGAGGAGGATGAGGAGGAGCCTAGATTTCTCCTAACCGGAACAGGTCGTCTCATTGATCTACTAACCGAAACAGCAGATCGATCGATGGGCCTGCTGCGGTGCAGCACCTATCGCACCAAACCGAGCACGCCATGGACGATGATGCTAGTCCGGTGTGCCGATCGCCCCGACGATCTCCTCCGTGTCATGTACAGCAAGGTCGTTGGGCCAATCTATCGTGTCCGCTTTGCTGCCGTGTGCAGGTCCTGGCGAGCAGCCGCGACCACGGCGCGGTATGCGGCACCACCCGTCCTACCGTTGCTCAACTTCTCCGATAACGGCAAGACGAGGCACGTATATTGCCCCGAGAAAGGTGGGATCTTGCGCATCCCACTGCGCAGCCGGGCAATTGCCCGCAAGCGGTTCGTGGGAGCTTACGACGATGGTTGGGTCGCCGCGGTAGGGGATAAATCAAAGCTTGTGATCGCGAACCTCCTCTCCGATACAGAGGTGTCGTTCGCTGCAAGGGACCTGAGGACACTCTCCTCAGATCGTCTGGACTATCTCCACAAGGTTGTCTTCTCAGAATCCCCCATCTCAAGCAGCAGCATCGTCGCAACCATAACTGTTCAACGGGACATCGCCCTCTGCGGGATTGGTTGTCTCGATGGCAGGTGGACTGTAAAACAATTGGATGGACGGCTTGCCGACATTGTATTCTCCGATGGACAGCTCTATGGCATCACTTTTTTCCGATAAAGGGTGGATTTTATTGATTCAAAATGAAGCATCAAGAAGATACAAACACAATGAACACACACCCGGCCTCTGCATAGCTAGGATGCACACAACCAACACCAACACACGCACACAAAAACACGCCGGCAAATAGCAAAGTCATACAAGACCAAAGCTATGCGTAGGCGAGGAAAGAAAAAAGCCCCAAAACTTGTCAAGTTCGAAATAGGGATGGACAGCTCTATGGCATCACTACCTCCCCACAACTTGTCAAGTTCAATAGGGATGGAAAAAGTTGACCATATATATTTTTGTTAGAAGGACTATATATAAGTGGAAAAAGTTTCGGAATTTTTTGAGAAAGGAATATTATTAGGGTAGTTATAACCTAGGAATGGGACATTATAATTGAAAAGAGGATATTTTGCTGAAAATTTCCTAATAAAATAACATTGCATATATAGGAATTTTGACATTTGATCCAATGTATAGCAATTAGTATTTGCAAAAGTTGCATATTTTAATGTTGTATTTGCAAAAGTTTGTTATGTATTTGCAATTAGTATATGTATGTATACAATAGATTCTCTTAGTCCTTTAATGGATTTATCAAGAATGCCCCCATTATGGATGTGCACAAGTTGATCCAATTTTTTTCTGATCTCATGCATCTATATATCTCACGTTTTGTCTAGTGTCAAAGTATTGAATAAATTCATGACTTCATAATTAGCCGAAAGTAACAGGCACATGATGGTACGAAGCTTTTCAAAGTTGTTTTGGAACGGAGTCCCGGATAGGATAATTAGCTTTTTGGTACGAAGTTCAGCAAGACCTTCCAAATAGCGATATTCGGAAGGCTCTTGCTGAACTTCGTACCAAAAAGCTAATTATCCTATCCGGGACTCCGTTCCAAAACAACTTTGGACAGCTTCGTACCATCATGCGCCTGTTACTTCCGGCTAATGATGAAGCCATGGTTTTCTTGAATCCTTTGACACTAGACAACGTGATATATAGAAGGTTAGATGAGATCAGGAAAAATATGGACCATTTTCTGCACATCCATAATGGCGCCATTTTGTTAAATCTCTTAAAGGTTAAGAGAATCCGTTATGATTCTGAAGGTTCCTCGTATATAAGAAATCACAATCAAGCATCTAAAAAAGTTATATTTGCATAGAATTTGTTCTCGGCGTCAACGATGCCTAGCTCGCATCCTCATCGTCGACTCGTTCGCGACGACATCCTGCTTTAGAGGTGCCATGTCCGGGACTGGGCTCCGCCTGGCTGGCACTGGGAGGTGCTACCTTCAGGGACGCGCATCTTGGTGAGGAACCCGGGTCCCGTCGTTGACCCGGAGATTCTTTGGTGGCGGGTGCGTGGGCCACATTCGGTGCGGAGGCTGGTGTCCCCCGCGGAGGTGGTACGTCACCGTGTCAGGGAGGAGGACGAGCACGTCCGTCGCTACATGGTTGTGTTGGACATCAGGTTCTCCAATACCTGGCAGGTTCTTCAGGGATCTCATCCGAGCTATGATCCTGTGATCGTTCCTTCTCTTTGGGTCTCCACCGCGAGTGATGTTAATTAGCTAGTGATGTTATATATATGATAATATTCGAGATGTATTAGTGATAATACTTGAGATGTATTCGAGATTATATTTGATAATATTCGAGGAGATGTATTCGAGATTATATTATTCGATAATATTCGAGATGATGCATTCGAGATTATATTCGATGATGCATATTAATTATCTGGATTATCTACTATGATTCAGTTTTTCCTTATTGATTGCATACATTCTAATTTGAATACTAAATTATTTTATCTTTCTTCTGGATTAGTTAAATAAAAGCTATGGACAATATCGGCAGAGAAGGAGAAGAGGCTCTGTTCGACATCATACGCTCCCCGAGCCCAGATGATGGCTCGCAATATCTGAACACTTTGGGTGATGGTATGATGTTTGATGAAGACGAACGAATAGATGAAGGCGACAACAATGATGACGAAGGAAATGTTCTTCAAATAACAAAGACCGGCGAGGTATATTTATTATATAAGCCATCCGGTGATCATTACATGTATTAATTGATTTGTATATATTAATGAATCGATCTTTCTTCTTTTAGCCCTCCGGATCGAGCAAATCTTGTACAAGCGGCAGGGCAGTTCGAGGCCCAGCCAAAAGGTTGCAGGCTGGCGTAAAGTACAACATCGATGCCATCAAATCAAATGGCGAACCGCTTGAACCTAAGGAGAATGCGACCAAAAGGCGGAGAAGCTAAAGATGGATATGGCTGAGAAGCGGAAGCTTATTACTACCCAAGGAGTTAAGAGTAGTTGACCGGTAGCGGATGCCAGGCTTTCGTTGGGGATCTTGGGGAAGATTGCTCTAAGGAAGTGAAAGAGGTCTTGACCTACATTGAGAAGGAGGATGTTTGACTGCTAGTTCGATGTAATGATCTGTCTATCTCTGCCGCGCCTCCTCTCGAGAGGAAAGAAACTACATCTTTTGTTCTCAACGACCTTCATAACCTGAAAGTGGGCCGGACAGTTCTTTGAGATCGGTACTTCTTAGAAAGTGGTAAATCCTGGCACTTCTTACTCCTATTTCCTCTCCTTTGATCTCGATTTGGGAGAGCAAACACAGCTTCGCCATCCAGCCAAGTCCCCTTTCCTAGTGGTTGAGTCATGATCAGAAATATTGCGAAAGAAAGTGAAATGTCCTATCGTCGTCCCAATTTGGGTAATCCACGATGTCTCCATTTTATGTATCCATCTTGACTCGTTTTCGGTGTATCGATAGGCGGTGGCTTGGTTAAGGGAACGGAACCCACCGGAGCCGTAGCGAAAGCGAGTCTTAATAGGGCGATTGTCACTGCTTAGAGCGAAACTCGCTATGAGGAGAAGACTCGGCAAGAGAGGTTTGAACAAGAGGAACTGCCATGTTCCCGAGTTGCAGAGAACAATCCGAACTGAGGCAATCTTTCCGGATTCGCTCCGCCTTACAGCCTCCTAGGCAAGATAGTGTAGTCCTTCCTCGATAGGCAAGATCAGCCAGCCCCTCCCTGTGCTTGACTTACCTGGGGCATGGAATGATCATTCGCTCTAAGAGGAGGTAGGGTTTTTGGTTCTTTCAAAATGGCACTAGATTTGCAGAGTCGGTTTTGTAGAGGGGCATTATGACTTCCCTTCCTTCCATCTAAGCTGGGTACAGTTACGCCAGCATACAACATTATCCCTGCTCTATCTCTTTTGAAATACTGGCATTTATCTTGAACAGCTCAGTCAAACCAAGCAGTGAACAAAGTTCACTCGTCAATGCGGAGTTATTGTCAGGGACCAAATCCCGATCTCCTTTCAAGATTGGAAAAAGCCAGCAAAGGGAGATCTAGGAGTTACTTTTGTCGACGAAAGAGCAAAAGATCTGCTTTGGGAATCGCTCATGTCACATTTCACCCTACCAGATCATTTCACAGACGCAGATCGGGAGAAAGTTAAGAAGAGTGCTCTTAAGAAGATGGCGATAGCATTCAACAACCACAAGAAAAATATATGGGCCGCGTACGTCAGAGAAGGAAAGCAGACTCCAGAATTCAAGGGAACACTGGAGAAGGCAAGAGATCACTGGGACGCTTAAGTGAAGTTCAAGGAATCGGAACTAGCTCAGGAACGGTCGAGACAAAACAAGATTAATGCTGCGAAAAAGAAGTGGCACCATACTCTGGGGCCAGGTGGCTACCAGGTGGCCCTGCCTAAGTGGGATCTCGCTGAGCAAAGATGATGGCTACAGGGGTCACTCCAGTTACATTGAATTGGCCCCCCAGGTTCAGGACTTGGTTTTATGCGCATGGGGGGAAGGTGGACCCAGAGACAGGGCTGATTATGGAGCGGGCAAGTCTTAAAAAAGCTCAGGACGATTTACTTGTTGCAATAGAAGAAGCTCGAACGGGGGTGTTCACGCCCAACAGAGAGGACGACGAGCTTACGCGCGCCCTGAAGAATCCTGAACACCCGGGAAGAACATGAGGCAAAGGCGTTGTTCCGTGGTTTGAGGGGTTTGCGGATTGGAACGTCGATTACAGAAGCCGTGCGAGAAAGAAGCAGCGGGAGGAGCAGAAGAGGAAGCTGGAGGAGGAGCAGAGGAAGGAGGAAGCACTCCGCCTTGAAGGCCTAGAATCAAATCACTTTGAGTTGGAACGCGCTTTCAGGCGGCAGCAGGAGCAGATCGACTCACTTAGCCAGGAAAGGGCGTCTCAGTGGCAGCATGAGCAGATCGATCCAGCATTGGATAGCACCGTCCCATCTATGCCGAGAAGCAGCGTGGGTTCCACCCCGGCCGATGATGCACTGCTGGGTACATACCCTATGGATGATACCAAAGATAGGACTACTTGTGAGCTACACATGAAAGTGAAGAACATATCCATGAAGGTGGCGGACGGCTATGCTTTAACAAATCCCCCTGAAGCAACCTTCCATTGCAATCCGATTCCAGCTGGCTATGCTCGTGTCGGGGTTGATGAAGTGATGTCAGGATATTACGAGCTACAGCTTGACATTCCTGGAGGTGACGAGGAGAGCACACTGGGAGAGGCCATACATCGTATCATTCTATGGAAAAAGGATTGCATCGTCTTTCCAAGGCCACCGACTCCTGCTGCAACAAGTCCGCCACCGCGTCAGCCGACTCCTGCTCCTCCAAGTCCGCCGCCACGTCAGCAGACTCCTCCTCCTCCAAGTCCGGCACCGCTTCAGCCGACTCCTCCTCCTCCAAGTCTGGCACCGCGTCAGCCGACTCCTGCTCCTCCAAGTCCGGCACCACGTCAGCAGACTCCGCTGCCTCAGCGGGCTTCGCCGCCTAAGCAACAGCGGAAGAGAGGCGCCGCAGCTACTGCGGCTAGCGGTGCAACAGGCAAGAAATACAAATATGGTCCAAGCCTCAAGCCTCTTCCGAAGTTGCCTTACCACCTGACTGAGGAGGAAAACAACGCCGAAGTGGCTGCCCAATTGAAGGTCCATTTTGGACCAAAACCGCCCCCGCCGCCAAAGGAGAAAGTACCTGAGGATGTCATACAACACTTTATTGATAATGCTCAACCGACTGTCAAGCATACGAACTCAGACTATGAGCGCTCTATCAAGAAGTCATATCAGGCACACAAAAAGGAGTCGAGCTCGAGCTCGAGCCAAGCAGTTGGCAAAAAAAGCGGGAAAATTGTTCCCCAGTTGGGAGAACAGGCAGCGCAATCGATCCCCCCGCTCATTGTACAAACACATGGGAGTACCGCCGATCATAGAAGGCAGGCTAAATAGGCCGGTCTCACTGTTGAACAACTCCTAGGCATCGAGGAACTCCCCGTGTTTAAAGAGGAGGAACTAAGATGGAAATAGGTCCGCGGCCAACCTCTGGTCAAGCCTGAGCAGATCCCGCTTCTACCAACGAGAATGTACAATTTGCATCAGTGGTACATGACAGAAGCAGTAAAGACCGATCGAGAGTCCCTCATGGTGAAAGTCAAGGAAGAGTATTACTTCCATTGCAAAGATTTGTGGGTTGAGTTTCAAGAGATGTTTCAGTTATTCAATCAAGACGCACTCGACAAATCTATCGTCAGTTGCTATTGTCTGTAAGTGATTTCTTTCTGTAATTTAAGTCTCTAACTAGCTGTGCTCGTTCATTACCTTTAATTATCCTCACTATATTCTTTTCTGTGGTATTATGCAGAATGAAGATGCGTGAAATGAAAATAGCTGGACGCTATGGCATTGGGTTCATTGACCCAAATACCATTAATGAACAGACATGGTTACTTGAGGCGTATAAAAAAGACACAGAGAGAAGCTTGCAAGAGTTTTTGAAGCGACTAAATACCCAACTAGAAATACTACTTCCTTACAACTTCGGGTGAGTGTTACTATATCTTGTACTACAAATTCTATGTTTGCTTACTCGATGTTAATAAGTGTAGTTGATGAGTTATGCACATGCCCGCTTAATTATACAAACGTGTGCGCATGCAGTTTCCACTGGATCTTGTTAATCATTGAAGTTGACGAGGGAAAAGTTCAAGTACTGGACTCACTATATAAAGATCCATCCGAATACGCAACCGTGAGGGGGATGCTCGACAGGTAATTTCAATCATTATCGCACTATGTCGGCCTCTTTAGTTCATTTCCTGATATCAACTAAGTAATAACTCCTTTATTCATTTTCTTTGCCGGCGGGCAGGGCTTGGCAAAAGTTCATCAAAGAGGTTAAAGGCGAATGGAAACAACAACTGAAATGGAAACAACAGTTCATCAAAGAAGTAGTACTAACTAGCTACGTCCGTGCATCTCTTTAATTCTAGTTTCAATACAATTATCATGCTTGATTAATTATTATCTGATTGAATTTTATTCTCGTAAAGGTCCTGAGGCAGGCGCCGGGGAATAATTTATGCCCATACTATGTTTGCGAGAACATTCGCATGATAACGTCCGAAAGGAGCAGATCTGACAGACAACTTTTGGTACGTTTGCCAGAACACTATCCACAATTTTTTTATCATGATCTAATATATATACACACAACTAATATATTCATCTTGACCTCCGTCTTTAAAGATGAAGGAGATGTGGGACAAGCTCCTACCAACGGATCGCGTACGAGCAATTCAAGAGGAAATAGCGGGATTTTTGGTCAACCAGGTCATAGATCCCAAAGGAGAATTCCATTACAAGCTGTAATGCCTGCATGTAATGATCCGCAAATTGTAAGAGAAATTGTATATACCAAATTATATATATACTTGTGTATGTGAATGGTCGTACGAGAAATTCGATGATATATATATGATCGGTTCTACGAGAAATTCTATTTATAATATATGCATAACGTGTACAGTATGTAGTAGCGTAAAATATGTTTGAAATGAAAAACAATTAAATGAAAAACACAAAATGAAAAGGAAAAATAAACAATAAAGCCTAAAACCCTAAACCCCTAAACCCCTAAACCCTTTAGTCCCGGTTGGTGACACCAACCGGGACTAAAGGTCCACATCTTTAGTCCCGGTTGGTGTCACCAACCGGGACTAAAGGTCCCCCAGCCCCCGGCTTGCACGCGGCCATGTGGAGGGCCTTTACACTACTACAAAAAGGGCTGTTAGTGGCGACCTGTTTTTGCTATTAATGGCGCACTACAGGTGCGCCACTATTATCACGCCATTAGTAACAAATAGTAATGGCACACCTCTGGTGCGCCATTAGTAATCCAAATACTAGTGGCGCACGATGTGGTGCGCCATTACTATTGCTACAGGTGCGCCACTGGTAATAGAGGACAGTGCGCCACTACTAATACCCATGATGCGCCATTGCTATTTTTTGAAATCTGGATCTGGATCTGGATCTGGTACGATTTTATTTTGCGATTTTTTTTTTGAATTTCGTTCTGGTTTGCATCTTGGTACGTTCTTTGTGCCGGGGAGCTCCACATGTGGCTGGAAGTAGAGGAGGAAGGAGAGGAGGCAGAAGAGGAGGGAGGAGAGGAGGGAGGAGAGAGGAGAGGAGGAGAGGAGGGAGGAGGAGGGACCATGAGGAGGAGGAGGGAGGAGAGACCGTGAGGAGGAAGGACCGTGAGGAGGAAGGAGGAGGGAGGAGAGAGGAGGGAGGAGGAGGTCACCGGAGAGGATCGGAGGAGGAGGAGGAGGTCGCCGGAGAGGACCGTGACGAGGAGGTCGCCGGAGAGGACCGTGAGGAGGAGGTCGCCGGAGAGGACCGTGAGGAGGAGGTCGCCGGAGAGGACCGTGTGGAGGAGGTCGCCGGAGAGGACCGTGAGGAGGAGGAAGGAGGAAGGAGGAAGGAGGAGAGGAGGAGGAGGATGATAGAAATGTGTGGAGGAGGAGGGAAGTGGATAAGGGTAGTGGGGGTAGGTGGGCGTTTTGAAACTGCCCAGACTTAGTAATGGCGCACCATGGGGTGGTGCACCATTGCTATGGTACATAGCAGTGGCACACCTTGCTGTGGTGCGCCATTGCTATGTACCATAGCAGTGGCGCACCTAGGTGTGGTGTGTCATTACTATTTTTAATTTTTTTTGAATTTTGAAGGCGGGAAAATAGTAGTGGCGCACTATGCACTGATGCGCCATTGCTAACTTTTTTTAATTTATTTTTTTTGCCTCTCCAGATTTTGAAAGCACCGTAACTTTTTTCTGTTAGGTTTTTGAGGATTCTAAAAATCTTCAACGGGGTTCCCCCGGTTGAATTCGGATGTAACTTTTCGAGTAGATGCTTTTTCATATAAAAAACTTTTTCATCCGAGTTCGTATGCAAAAGTTATGCCCATTTTACAAATTCTCGAGAGATTTTGCAAAAAAGTCGAAAATTCATGTTTGTAAATTTTGCTAACAACTAGACCACATATCACGCGGGACTAAAGGTCCCCCAGCCCCCGGCTTGCACGCGGCCATGTGGAGGGCCTTTAGTCCCGGTTCGTGGCCAACCGGGACTAAAGGGTGGGGGCCTTTAGTCCCGATTTGTTAGTCCCGGTTGCAGAACCGGGACTAAAGGCCCTTACGAACCGGGACTAATGCCCTGTTTTATACTAGTGAGCATTCCACGCGCACGCTGCTGATGCACTTCCCTTAGCAGCGTGCAGCGCGAACGGTGCTTGTGTGAACTTACCAGCGGCGCTACACTGGCACTGCCAGTGCTCACATTCGAACTACACTAATTAGGGTTCCTGTACTAGTGTGATGCATGAGAACATGTTTCCTTTAGGGTCTGAAGGCTGACGGTGAGGGGAAGCGGAAGAGGGTTAGGAAGGGGAAGAGAAGCGACAATGATAGCAGTCAAGCAGAGACAGCGAGCTGATGGACCTACAAAGAAGTTGCAAACAATGGCGCCGTTGCAACAACAACAACAACAAAGCCTTTAGTCCCAAACAAGTTGGGGTAGGCTAGAGGTGAAACTCATAAGATGTCGCAACCACTCATGGTTCTAGCACATGGATAGCAAGCTTCCACGCACCCCTGTCCATGGCTAGTTCTTTGGTGATACTCCAATCCTTCAGGTCTCTCTTTACGGACTCCTCCCATGTCAAATTCGGTCTACCCCGCCCTCTCTTGACATTATCCGCATGCTTTAGCCGCCCGCTATGCACTGGAGCTTCCGGAGGCCTGCGCTGAATATGCCCAAACCATCTCAGACGATGTTGGACCAGCTTCTCTTCAATTGGTGCTACCCCAACCCTATCTCGTATATCGTCATTCCGGACTCGATCATTCCTCGTGTGGCCACACATCCATCTCAACATGCGCATCTCCACCACACCTAACTGTTGAACATGTCGCCTTTTAGTCAGCCAACACTCAGCGCCATACAACATTGCGGGTCGAACCGCCGTCCTATAGAACTTTCCTTTTGGCTTTTGTGGCACTCACTTGTCATAGAGAATGCCAGAAGCTTGGCGCCACTTCATCTATCCGGCTTTGATTCGATGGTTCACATCTTCATTAATACCCCCATCCTTCTGCAGCATTGACCCCAAATATCGAAAGGTGTCCTTCTGAGGCACCACCTGTCCATCCAGGCTAACCTCCTCCTCCTCGTGCCTAGTAGTACTGAAACCGCACCTCATGTACTCGGTTTTAGTTCTACTAAGACTAAAACCTTTCGATTCCAAGGTTTGTCTCCATAACTCTAAGTTCCTATTGACCCCTGTCTGACTATCGTCAACTAGCACCACATCATCCGCAAAGAGCATACACCATGGGATATCTCCTTGTATATCCCTTGTGACCTCATCCATCACCAAAGGAAAAAAGATAAGGGCTCAAAGCTGACCCCTGATGCAGTCCTATCTTAATTGGGAAGTCATCAATTTCGACATCACTTGTTCGAACACTTGTCACAACATTATCGTACATGTCCTTAATGAGGGTAATGTACTTTGCTGGCTTAAATCCGTTGCACCCCAAGCTAAGATTAAGATCATCAGTCAACTTGATAGACGATGCATCGTTGCAAGAGGGCTTTTTACAGTGTAACACTCTAATAGTGTGTTTGAGATGGTTTGGACTTGTAAAATTTGTCTTGGTTAATAATTATACGAGTTTACTCAAGGCTTTGCCCAATCCGATTCTTGCACACTGGTGGATTGGTTTCAGTTCTCAGGTCTCTCCCTTCCCTTATGAGTGGCATAACAAAAAGCACAATGCCATTGCACAGGCGCGCCGAGCCGGCATGACCAACATTGCAAACAGTATAGAGAAATTTGTATCCAAAATAATGCTGAAAATTTATCAATCCATAACATAATAAGATAACATACCTTCTATTAGCTTAGACAAGTCATAAATATCATCCGATAAGCATTGTTTACATTACACAGGTACAAGCACATTACTGTTGAACAAAAGAAAGGTGTAAGCACAACACACGCACGCGCGTGCGTGCACACACACATGAAGAAAATCATTAAATTTCCCAAGAAGCATAATTCTAGTGATAGTAGATCCGAAATCTCCAATTGGCAGTGCGAAAAGAGCCAGTTACAAAAGATGGTAATGACCATGTAATATACTACGTCTGTTTGCTCCCCTTCAAGCTAATGGCGTCGGCGGCTGTGCCACTGGTTCCACGTTGCCACTGGTGTGATTTATTAATGCAGCTAAACAAAGGATGAATACTGTGGGCCCAAAGGTTAACTAGAATAGTGACCATGAATGAAAGTGCTGCGTATGCGAATCTACAGGCTATGGCTATCCCGTGGACTGTCCAGTTTCTCATGTGGACTGCTGGAAACAGAACACTATTCTTGATTGCCAGTTCCAAATTTTGGTAGAGCAGCATGGTAGAACTTTAGGACACGTACTGCAATAGCAGTCTTATGAGCAACTGGAGCTAGCATTGCGTATGTACCAAGTACAAAGGCAACTGCCAAGTTTGTAACCGAAACCAACACGAAGCCGTAGGCATATCCTACGTGCCTTTCCCGGCTCCGAGGGCTTATTGTGGGAGACCCAGAAAACATGAGAGAAATTGTTGCCATGATGGAAGAAGCAAAGGCAAGCGCATTGACCAACGTGAATGCATCAAATGCATACCTTCCAGCAAGTGTTGGTGTGCCTCCATTAGTGTGATCATCAGCTCTATAACCTCCAGGGATTGCAAAACTTGCACCAAATGTCACGGTTGCAATTAGTACGGAGCCAATACATAGAGTTTGTGTCCCCTCTTTCACTTTATCCATTCTACGCGCTTCATCCTCTCTTGTTTGGGCAATATCGTTTTCTTCAATGTAATCCTGGCGACAAATACCCCATTCAGCACCAGCAGATTTTAATGCGCGATATATGTTTGCTTCACTGTTCTGCAAAATGAATAGATTTATCACGGGCTCCCTCGCGTCGCCCCCGCGGGCGACCGAGGGGCCTCACCCTTGCCGCCGGTACCTAGCCCCCCCCCTTCCTTCCCTCCCCTCGCCGCCGCCGGTCCGCGCCGCCGGGCAAAGCCCGGTTGGTGCTGGCGGCGGCGGGGCTCCCTCTCTCCCTGGCGCGGTGGGGGTTGGCGCGGGCCGACGACCACGCGTGGAGGCGTGATGCTGGTCCAGGGCGGAGCGGCGCTGGGGCAGGCTTGGCGGCGCCTGGACCTTCTCGGCGTCGGCGTGGGTCTCGGCCTTGGTGTGGGAGGGCTGGCGGAGCTGCGGTGGTGGGAGTGCGTGCTCGGGGCTGCAGCCATGGTTCTGCCAGATCCGATCTGGTCCTGCTCGGCGACCGGCGGCGGCGTCCCGGCGGCCTGGGGCGCAGATCCGGCGGGTGACTCCTCCGGCGGCGTCTCCAGGGGTGGTGTGGTGCGGATCTGGTGGCCTGGGGCCCGCTCGTGTGGCGACGTGCGGGGCTCCCTGCTGCGGTGGTCAGCTCCGGCCGGCCGGCCTCGATGGGGCGGGGTGGCAGCCCCCCCCCGTCCTCTGCTCTCTGGCTTCGCGGCTGTGGTGCGGTGATGCTGCCCGACTTAGTCGGCGGCAAGGTGCGGTGCTCCGTTCTGGCTCTCCGGGGGCCGGCCTGATGCGGTGGTGCTGCTCAATGGCGGCTGAGCAGCGACAACGAGTGCGATGGTTGCGCTGGGGCTGCGCGGATCTGGTGCGCGAGGTGCCTCGTGGTGCGCGGCCGATCTGCGGCCCCGGGCGGCGGCGGCGGGCCTGGCCGGTGACCTTCCTTTTCGGTGGTGACTCCGGTCTTGGCAGCGACGTGGAGCAGCAATGGGTGGCGCGGGTGATGCTACGGGGTGAAAACCCTGTGTTGACTTCGGTCGGCACCGGCGGCAGCGGCGCTTTTTTGGCGTCGGATCCCTCCTTGGAGGTGTCGTTGTGTGTGGCATTGGTTTGATGCCTGCTCTGTTCAGTCTCTGGGCGAAAGCCTTAGGTTCAGGTTCTGGATCGGACGGCGGCGGCGTCCTTGACGTCGTTTTTACCACCATGGTGGTGCCTGTCTTCGGAGACGCTGGTCCATTCTGCTTGCCTGAGGTTTGGGATGGTGGATGGCTGGTTTGGAGTGGGTCGTCGGTGGTGATGGTGGTGCGGCCGGTCTGGGGGTCGACGGTGGTGTGTGTCGTGATCGAGTGCTCCCGGTGCGTCTCTGCTTGGTGGTGCCCTGCGGCTACGCCGTTGGCACACAGGCGTCGTGGCGTCGTCTCGGCCTCGCATGACCGTTCGAATGTGCCCCCGACATAGGTCCTGTGTCGCGGCATTGTGCAGTCTTGGTTGTGTGGTGCCTTTTGATTGCGTCGACGATGCAGTGCTACGGGTTGTCTTGCTAGGCGATGCCCCTCGCCTATGCCGATGGCACACAGGTGCCGTGGCGTCGTCTCGGCCTTGCGTGGCTTTCGACCGTGCCTCGCGATGCAGGTCCTGTGTCGCGGCGTTGTGCAGTCTTGGGTGCGTGGGGCCTTCCGATTGCGTCGACGGTGCAGTGTCGACTAAGCCAGTGGCGCACAGGTGCCGTGGCGTCGTCTCGACCTTGCGTGGCCTTCGAAGGTGCCTCGCGACGCAGGTCCTGTGTCGCGGCATTGTGCAGTCTTGGATGCGTGGAGCCTATCGATTGCGTCGACGGTGCAGTGTCGTGGTTTGGTCCGGCTGGCAAATGCTGCTAGTTTCCTCCTATGGCGCTCTTTGTTGTGTTCTCCTTCCTTGTTCTCCCTGTTATGTGTGTTGTCGGTGTGCGTTTTTTATTATCTCTTCTCCCTTGTGCCCCCCTGTACTTCTGGTTCACTTGAACCCATCTTGCGAGGCTGTAAAGCCTTTTAGGCAACTTGAATACAATTCAGGTGGAGGGCTTTGCCCTCCCCCGGTGACCTTCAAAAAAAAAAAAAAACTGTTCTGCAAAATCAAAATAACTAATAGTTGAATCACGCAGGTCTTAACAGTTATCATTTACCACAAGGACTGTGCTTAAAAGTAAAAGGATTGCGCAAGTATATTACCTGGAAGTCATATGGTTCTCCTTGGGGATAATTGCGACGTGCTATATCTAACGGAGTCTCCCCTTTATCATTTGTCAAATTTAAGTGTACTAGTCTATTCCCGAGCAGAGCACAAACTATGGTAAGCCTCCCTGTCTGGACAGCTAGGTGCAGTGCAGTATTGCCATCATTGTCTTGCATATTCAACATCCATGATAATGATCGGGTGAGGCTAGCAAAACAGACTGTCCATATTTTCATTTTCTCCACTGCAACATGCAGAAATGTCTTGCCCCTAGCATCACGTAGACCAGCGCAACTGGGCGACTCCCGAAGAAAATCACTCATGGCACGTCTGTCGCCGACGCATGCAGCCACATGTGTGGGGAATGATCCATCGTTGTCCGGTTGATACAATGCATGTGGATTGGCTTTCAGTAGGAGTAAACGTATGGTTTGTCGCTCTTTTTGCCTTAGCAGACATGCAGATGCAGCTAAGTGAAGAGGTGTACTTCCATTCTTATCTTGTTGTACTGTAAGGTCGTTATTCCATGCTAACAACATTTTTGTAAGATCTGGAAGTAGAATCTCAGTTATAATCAGACAGAAAGAGAAGAAAGATCAACTAAGAAAATAATCGCCTCTAAACTCTATGCCTACCCCTTTTACATCGCATGAGTGCTCTGCGTACGCACTCATTTTTAGGAAAGAGAGAAAAAATCTCAAAAATACAGGTTCATACTTTGTCTTTCCGTACAAATTTTTACTTAGAAGTTTTATAAAAATAGTTTTTACAAAAGTAATTTTTTTGCTTCGGCCATAGTTATATACCTTTTTATTTATCTGGGCATTCTTATTGATTCACGGAGAAATAGCAGTAGGCTTCGAAAGTGTTGAGAGAGAAGAAAAGCTACTCAACAATGTTAGAGTATATAGGCATATCTCTATATTTGGTAGAATAGGATTCTTAATCCATCTCCTACCTTATCTCTAGTTGACACTTCTTTCTGTCCAAGTGTGTACGCTCTCTTTTTTAGGAAAGAGAGAAAAAATCTTGAAAATTTACGTTCATACATTGTCTCTCCGCGCAAAATTTTACCCTCGGTTAAAAAAATAGTTTTTACAAAAGTAATTTTTTTTCTTCAGCCATAGTTATATACTCCCTCCGTTTCATAATGTAGTGCGTATAGATTTTTTAAGAAGTCAAACTTGAATTTTTTTTGACTAAGTTTATAAAGAAACCCATTTATATGTACAATACCAAATATATAAAATATGAAGCTACATCTTATGATGAATCTAATGATATATGTTTAGCATTCTAGATGTAAATGTCATTTTTTTACCAGAATGTAAATGTTTTTCTCCACAAACTTGGTCGAAGTTTATGAGGTTTAAAATCTATATGCACTATATTATGGAACGGAGGTTGTACCTTTTTTACTTATCCGGGCATTCTTATCGATTGACAAAGAAATAGCAGTAGGCTTCGAAAGTGTTGAGAGAGAGGAAAGTTGCTCAACAATGTTAGAGTATATAGGCATATCTCAGTATTTGGTAGAATAGGATTTGTAATCCATCTCCTACCTTGTCTCTAGGAGAGACTTTTTTCTCTCCAAGCCTTGTACTCCATATAAACAGTCCGAGGGGCTTAATACAACTGACAACACATTAAGCCAATTCTCTCCTCTCTAATCCTTTTACATGGTACCAGCACCAAGTTCCTTGACCTAGCTCCACAACAGATTCTGCACCGCGCCGCCCCTGGGAGAACGATCTCAATGATCTGTTTTTCCCTCCGTCGGTCGCTCGACTGGCGATTTATTTTTTGGTTCGCCGATCATAGATCGGATTTCGTTGCCCGCCACCCGTCAACCCTCGCGCACCACTCCTCCAATGTCGCCATCAACTACACCAGCTATCTCCAGGACCATATGGACTAACGAGGCGCGTGGCGCTCTCAGGGATGACCACCTACACCACCTCCCCGCTACTTTGTCAGCTTGTCGATCTATGCCGGCAATTGTCGACACCCTCCTCACTGACTACCTCGATCACATTCCCGTCTTTTTCCTTGCGCATTATCGCGTCCCCGACTCTTCAACGCTTCCTTGCGCCTACAACTTGTGAAACAACCTTGACACCGGCAACCCTGACCTCGACATCAACACAAAGGGCTATCACCTTGGTCAAGCACCTAGTCAGCTTCCTCTACAGTCAAAGCGTCTGTGAGGTGACACCGTCCACGACACTCCCCCTGCAAGTGCTGGGGATGCCAGCTTGTTGGATTATACATTTGGTTTCTCTCCGGTATGACCGTCCACGGCCCTCCTATTGTTTGCACCCTACCGCTACGACCGCAGGGGGATGTTAGAGTATATAGGCATATCTCTGTATCTAGTAGAATAGGATCTGTAATCCATTTACTACCTTATCTCTAGGAGAGGCTTCTTACTCTCACCAAGTCATGTACTCTATATAAACCACATGAGAGGCTCAAGTCAACAGACAACGCATTACGGCAATTCGCTCCTCTCTAATCCTCTTACAAACAAGTGAGTTAGCCTTATATGGTTTGGAACAAGTGCCATAGTCCTACTATTTTTCTTGGTTGAGTTAGAAGCTGCAAGAGCTAGGCTTTACAACATGGAAACCAGACACCTCACTTTTTTCATTGAGACATGCATGGTAACATTGTTTATGTACTTGCCTAAGTTAATATACTTGCTTAATTACCCCCCCCCCCCCCCCCCAGTGTTTCTAGAAAGAGTACACTTCTGCACAAAGGCCTTTTCATGAACCTGCTCCACTGTCGGAAAAAAACTATTCCCGCCGGGGAGTTGGTCATCGGCGACTAGGTGCCCCGTGCCCATCAGTCGAGGCCGTTGCCAGGCCGAACGACTTCCACCGATGGGCCATTCAGGCACCCGTCAGAGGAGAGGCAACTAGGTGGCCCAAGAGCCCACATATGTGACGGGTTGTCACCGAGTTGAGGTGGATCACTAGCGGGTTTGGCGAGTTGGAGGTCAACTTGTCGAGTTCTAGGAGGACAATCTAGGCGGGATGTATAGATTGGTTTAGTTATATGCATCTAATCTAGAGTTTTGCTTGGTCTTCAATGTCCCGTCCTTTGCCTTGGCGCCACGTACCCTTATATAAGGGTGTACGCCAGTGTCTTGTCATTCCTTCTGGATCTTGCGCCATACAACATGGACTCCTCCGAGTATGGTAGATACACAGCTCCTTTTCGCGGAATCAAGGGTAGCACAACTATGAAAGTCAATCGTCCAGGAATGGACCCATAGTACCGCATATACATAGGAAAATATGACCCAACATATGGTATGCGCAGCACATAAATATGGTGAAATAACTTACCAGATTTTAATTACTTGATCACCTGATTACTGAATGTCATTTTCCACTAATGTAAGATTTGAACTATCCTATTTTTATGCAAGACACCATTTTGTTTGTAACATTTGGAAAACTCATTTTCTAGCTCAACATAAACATTGGAATGCCTAAAAACATACAATTGTTTTGCCTGGTAACCATACGCCGTTAATGTGGCAATTGTTACAAATTTGGAAACTGGTAGCAAAGGGAAAAAAATCATCAAAACATGCCAACAAGGGATGTTATTTGATGCCCTTGCCGAGACAAACTCGTTGGTGAAGATTGATCGCTAATCAGATTAACGTTTTGAGAGATCATTTCTACAAATCATATTTAACAATTAGTGTGATGATGTCAGCATAAGATGAGAGATTCATGCATGCATGCATGTGGTCTCTGGGAAAATTCCCATTGGGAGGAGCCACACCATAAGACTAAGTGGGAGACATGCCCCACTTTGATTTTCCCTTGTTTAAAAGCTGCACAAGAGCTTGTAGTAAGAGATATTGGTAACCAGCATTTCTTCATAGTCAGAAGGTAGTGATGGTATACCGACAGTGATTTGGTGAGTGGCATTTCTGCAGTATGAATTATGAAGAAAGTGTACGACCAAGAAACTGGCTGTGATTTGGCAAAATCGCAGCTGCCTAAGCTTTAGCAAATCCAAAAATACATCTCATAGTGACTTTACCATTATAATAATGCACCTATAACTTTTTCACAATTCAAATAATTGCCTTCATCGGATGGATAGGTGACTATGGATGTTTGGCTCCCTATGGAAATGCTCCTACTCTACTTGCACTTCTATTCGAATCACGCGAAAGATGATAAAAAAGGCTTGCAACGATAGTTGTAAAAGCCCGTCCTTTTACAAGACGCATGTTGATGTATTTTTCCAACAAATTGCAAGTGCACATTGTATTTGCACAAATGCACTCACAATTCCTTGAAATGCATACAATCATTATTTTGGACTATCATTCTACACGTTTCCATACTACAGATATCCACGATGATAGAATTGCCTAGTTCTCATTAGAGCAGCTATTCTGAGCCCGGGCTCATCAGGTGTACAGTAAATTCATAAAAAAGCAAACAAGTTCCAAAAAATCTGAATTTTTTGGGCATCCAATAAGCTTCAGTGCATAAGAGCTGAGAATTTTCTTGGTGGTGTTGTGACATTTGAGGAGCTCGTGGAAAAACGACAAAATTCAACTCTTAAAGAAACTTTGAAAAGTTGCACTGCTTAGACTCGTTTTTTTTTGTTGTCATGAGCTCCTCAAAATGTCATTTGATTGTAAAAATTTGCACGCTCCTGGAAGACTCAAGCATCTTTGATATAAAAAAAATTCAGAATTTTCTGAATTGTTGTTCTATATTTTCTGAATTTACTGTTCATAGGGAGCATCTGAGCCTGGGCTCAGACGTGGATTACCGAGTTCTCATAGTGTACTTGTCGTATATCCTTAAACTAATACTACTTGGTATTACCATGATTTGTTAATTTAAAAAAGGCTGAATAAGTTTTTTACACTGCCTCTATAAATTTTTAGGGCCCTATATTTTTTACATCTTTGACTTCATTTGGATTATCTGTTTCTTTTTATCCTTTTTCTTTGCAGAAGGGAGTTCATCCTGATTTCATTAATAAAAATCAAGCTACATAGGTTATGGTCAAAAGGATAAAAAGGCTGAACTTAAGGACATAAAAATTCTTCTTACAAGTCCCACCGATAAAATATTTTGAACACAATAAACCAATAGCACTCATAATCCAAATGTATTCTAAATAGCATATATCTGAAAAAAGTGTGGATCGAAAAATAGTTGGTTAAACCAAGATTTAAACCTGGAAAAAGAAGTGAGGACATGTACCTTTATCTCGGAGAACAGCAGCATGCAACGCATTTTGTCCATTTGGCCCAGAGTATGAAATAACCCCACCGCTCAACTCGTAGAGTGTTTTGGCGATGCTTTTTCTTTGCAGTAAGATGGCTAGGTACAGCGGCGAAATACCATCTCTCGGAAGATTTGCCACCTCTGGATCCTTCTTCATGAGCCACTTGACTATATCACTATTCCCAATGCGGACAGCCTCGTGCAAGGCTGTCCATTTATTCTTGTTTTGTGCCTCCAGCAGGGTCTTCATTCCGCTAGCATTGGTATCCTGGTCTTTAGCTAGATCAGTGAGAAGAGAGACCATTTGGAACCTCCCCTCCCGTGCAGCACAGTGGAGGGGTGTATCTCCCTTGTTGTTCTGCACAAAGAGGAGGTTTTTTGCCTTCCTGTGGACAAGGCCAGCCTTGTTCAAGCTGTCCCCACAATCACCATTGGTGGCGGCGACTACATGAAGAGCAGTGTCACCTCCAATGGTGACCATGTCTAGGAGGGACTCCCTGAGAAATGCTTCTTCATCACCAGAAGCTGGCTGCCTTGCATAGCTTCCGATAGTCCCGTTGAGAAGTGATTCCAGATCCTGGAAAGAGCCAGAGCTGGCCGCTGCTAGCAGCCGGGGATCCATGACCGGCGAGCGAGGCTTGGTCGCCGTGGAAGTCTGGTTGCCCGAGGACATCACCACTACCATGGTCGAGGGATCTGCCTTGTTGAGCATATCCTTCAACTCCTGGCAATGATCATGGCCTGTGGCCACAACCATCTTGGCTTCCATGTTCACCATTGGAGCAGCATCCGCCACAATTGGTGAGGTACGAGGCTCCTCCCCGCTGCTTGACGCCATCACCAACACGAGGTACCCTTGTGGTTAGAAGGCTGGTTGTCAATGTAGGAGGACAGTGTGTCAGTTCTTGTTGTGCAGCCAACTCCTATCCAGGGCACCCTTATGTAGTCGCACGAAGAGTAAAGTACATTGTTTCTTCCGGGAGAGCGGGCACGTGAAGTGTTACTAGTATGGTATGCATGGCCTGTCCATGGCTGGCCTTTTGCTACAGCATCCACTTTGCTTGCGGTTGGAGCTAATTAATTAAAGAACAAAGATTGAATTGTCGCCCTACCTGCTTCTTCTTTTTCTTTTAATAAAGAAAGGCAAGAGCAGAGCTACACTTTCGTACTAGCATTCTTTTTTTTTGAAACGAGGCAAAAGATTTGCCATTTTCATTGATTAAGAAGAAGAGACTTGCCCGGTTAATTAGAGGAAAACCGGGCGAAAACCTAGATACAAACCCCATAAGGGGCACACGCGGACGACCTGGCCACAACAACGACAAACAGTCGACCGCAACGTCGAGGATGATGGGGATATGTACCTAGGGTAGGGTCATAGGTCTGACCTACACGCCCTACCTAAGGACACTACCCCAGAAAGCTTAAGGGCTACAAGGAAGCCTCCGACTGAAATCGCCAGGACTTACAAGTCACTCGACAATGTACACTCGGAGGTACCTTACACTCGACGCTTACCTTTCACTCGGAAGAACCAGAAGACAGTCGACCACAGGAGCCCAGGAGTCACCTCAGGGAGGCTAACGGGCAAGCATTCATCAAGATCTTTAGTAGCATTTATGGTGTACGTTACCAGTAACATACGTCTTTAAGACCACGAACTGACCCTTCGATGCCGGACACTTATGAGGGGCAGTGCACTCTATATAAGCCGCCCCTCCCCTCTGGCACAAGGGTTCGCACCCCCTGTAACAGCACACATATTACACTCGACAAGAAGCTCCCGAGCACCTGAGACGTAGGGCTTTTACCTCCACGAGAGGGGCCTAAACTCATACATTCTTGCGTACGATCTCGCCATAGCTAGGACTCTGCCCTCTCCTTTCGTACCCCTACCTTCTACTGTCAGGCTCGTTCCCACGACAGTTGGCGCCCACCGTGGGGCAGGCGTCTAAGCGACTTCCGGCGAGGTTGCATATTTTCTCCTTCGTCATGTCTGCCGGCAGTGATTTGTTCCTGGGCCGCGAGATCCGTCTCGGAGCGCTCACCTTCATCGCCGACGATTGGGCATGGCTCCAGGAAGTGCCTCTGGACGTTGAGGCGCTCCCGATTCGCGGGGCGACGCACTCCTGCGCAAGCTCCTGCGGTGTTCTTCTCCTTCAGCCGTCGACTCCGTATGTGTCGGCCCTTCATGATGTTCGGCGCCGCAAGCGATCCGGTCGTTCGCGGCTACAGCATTGGGTGCGACATGCGGTGGCCCGCCAGGCTTCGTCCCCGCAGATTGCAGCCATCGAGCCCGCCGAGTCACTTCGCGGCGTGTTCGACTCGGCGTCAGATCAGTCTGACGTTCCTTCCGAGTGCGAGAGCTGCGATCTTGCGGCTGAAGTTCTTATGGCTGGCTCTCATCAGAGTCCGCCGCCTGGCTTCAACCACACCAGACGCGAGATTGGTGGAACGTCGAATGAACAGCAGCGCCGGGATGAGGATGTTCTCCATACTCCCATCGTCAGTACGACTGCTGAGGCCCAGGCCATGGAGGCTACTCGCCTTTGGCTCAAAGAAATGCAGGAGGCACTCGACGAGCGTGCTCGACAGCGTCCATCGCGTCCCAATCGACAGCGACAGTTGTTTCCGAGTGGATCTCGAAATAACGTCGAGGTATTCCGTACTCCAGTCCTGAATGTTGCAGGAGCTGCTAGGATTGCAAATTCTATTCAGCCGTCTCGGTCAGAGGCTGGGAGAGGTTTGCAGCAGATCAGAATGTTGCTCGAGGCAGCGCAGCAGCACAATGCGGTTGTTTCTCAGTCGCAGAACAGGTTACATAGCAATTCGCCCAGGGCGGAGACAGTTCAGTCGGCCCACAGCCCTGGGTCACCTCTGCGTCACAGAGGCGGAGGTTACCGTGAAGATCGTGACAGAGATCAGGGGCGAGATCAGTTTGCTCCCCGTTATCACCGTGATGACCGCCGTCGAGTGCTTTCTCCTCCCCGGAGTGGTTCATATGTGCCCCGGCACAATGATGATAGGCGCCCGTTCGGTGATGAGCGGAATCCTGGATTTGACGCAAGGGATGTCCTTGCTCAAAGGCGGGTCGGCAGAGGCAGAGCCCACAGAGATGGTTATAACGGAGACTATCCGAGTGGAAGCGGTGTTGTTGTTTCTGGACCCGAGTGTTTTAGCAGAGCCATTCGCTCTGCAGAGATTCCCCCCAACTTCAGGTTGGCGGCTGGAATTAGCAAGTTTTCTGGCGAGTCGAAGACCGAGACATGGTTAGATGATTACCGAGTGGCTGTGCAGATTGGTGGAGGCAACGACAACATAGCCATGAAGCATTTGTCCCTGATGTTGGATGGTTCGGCCCGAGCTTGGTTGAACCATTTGGCTCCTTCTAGCATCTATTGCTGGGAAGATTTGGCCCGAGTGTTTATCAGAACCTTTGAAGGCACTTGTAAACGTCCGGCTGGTTTGATTGATTTGCAACACTGTGTTCAGAAGCCCAATGAGACCTTGCGAGATTACATTCAGCGCTGGTCCACCTTGCATCACACGGTGGAGAATGTTTCCGAACACCAGGCTGTTTGTGCTTTCAAGGCAGGTGTTAGATACAGAGAGCTTTATCTGAAATTTGGTCGCATAGGTGATATTTCTCTGAGTAAGATGATGGAGATTGCCACTCGGTACGCCAATGGAGAAGAAGAAGACCGCCTCCGAAGCGGTAAAGCAAAAATAGTTGACAATGATGCAGGTGGAAATTCCAGTCGGAAACAGAAGCGCAAAGCTGATCCTCCTGCTCAGGCAGAAGCGGCCGCCCTGGCGGCACAAGGCAAGAATAAAGGAAAGTCCAAAGCTAAGTTCACCCCCAAGAAGTCAAAAAATCAGTCGGGTACAGATGTTATGGATTTACCGTGTGCAATCCACACGAGGAAAGATGAAGAGGGCAATTTAATATTGCCAAAGCATACCACTCGACAGTGCCGTTTGTTAATCCAGTCATTCAAAGAGAGCCAGTCGAGTGACTCAGCGGTGTATTTCTCCTGAAAAAGGTCGACTGATTCTGGAGGAGATTCACTCGGGAACTTGTGGTCATCATGCGTCCTCTAGGACGATTGTTGCCAAAGCATACCGAGCTGGTTTCTTCTGGCCACCCGCCAATGAGATGGCTAAAGATATTGTCGATCACTGCGAAGGGTGCCAGTTCTATTCGAACCTGTCACACAAACCTGCGTCTGCCTTGAAGACTATTCCACTCGTCTGGCCATTTGTTGTATGGGGTTTGGATATGGTTGGACCCCTTAGAACGGGCCAGAGTGGATTTACTCATTTACTGGTTGCAGTCGACAAGTTCACTAAGTGGATTGAAGCTAAACCCATCAAGAAGCTGAATGCCCGCACTGCTATCAAATTCATCAAAGAGATAACGTTCCGATATGGAGTACCCCACAGTATCATTACAGACAATGGCTCTAACTTTGACTCGGAAGAGTTCAGATACTTTTGCTCTTCTCAAGGCACCCGGGTGGATTACGCATCCGTTGCGCACCCCTAGTCTAATGGTCAAGCTGAGCGAGCGAATGGCCTTATCCTCCAAGGACTGAAACCTCGGCTCATGCGAGATCTTGATCATGCTGCTGGAGCTTGGGTCACTAAATTACTGTCTGTTCTGTGGGGCTTGAGGACGACTCCTAACCGGTCGACTGGACGCACTCCTTTCTTCCTTGTGTATGGAACTGAAGCAGTTTTGCCAAGTGACGTCCTTCACAATTCTCCCCGAGTGGATCTTTACTCTGAAGACGAAGCTAAGCAAGCAAGACAAGATGGGGTGGATCTCCTAGAGGAAGAACGGGAGAAGGCCCTGATCCAGTCGACTGTATATCAACAAGACCTTCGCCGCTTCCATGCGAGGCATGTCAAGAGCCGTTCGTTCCACGAAGGTGATCTGGTGCTCCGAGTGGATCAGCAGCGACCCCACAAGTTGGCCCCAGCATGGGAAGGCCCATTTGTCGTCACCAACGTGCTGAACAACGGAGCGTACCACCTTTTCAACTTGAAGAAGAATATTGATGAGCCACGCGCCTGGAACGCGGATTTGCTTCGACGCTTTTATACTTGATGACTGAGTGGTTTTGATGTAATAAGAGTACTCCAGACAATGCCGTTTGTTAAGTTATGACTTCTGCAGTCTATTGTCGATTCCGATCGCACAATTTTGCATTCTGAAATTACTCTGAGTGAAGAGTGTTCCTCTCTCTCGGGGGCTTAGCTGCGAATCCGTTTCGCCTAAGCTCAAAACCTTTCCGAGTGTTTGACATTCAATACACTCGGAGACTTAGCCGCGAACCAGTCTTCGCCTAAGTTCAAAAATTACTCCGAGTGAAGAGCGATCCTCTCTCTCTCTCGGGGGCTTAGCTGCGAATCTGTTTTGCCTAAGTTCAAAACCTTTCCGAGTGTATGACATTGAATACACTCGGAGACTTAGCCGCGAGCCAGTCTTCGCCTAAGTTCAAAAATTACTCCGAGTGAAGAGCGATCCTCTCTCTCGGGGGCTTAGCTGCAAATCCGTTTCGCCTGAGTTCAAAACCTTTCCGAGTGTATGACATTCAATACACTCGGAGACTTAACCGCGAACCAGTCTTCGCCTAAGTTCAAAAATTACTCCGAGTGAAGAGCGATCCTCTCTCTCGGGGGCTTAGCTGCGAATCCGTTTCGCCTAAGTTCAAAACCTTTCCGAGTGTATGACATTCAATACACTCGGAGACTTAGCCGTGAGCCAGTCTTCGCCTAAGTTCAAAAATTACTCCGAGTGAGGAGCGATCCTCTCTCTCGGGGACTTAGCTGCGAATCCGTTTCGCCTAAGTTCAAAACCTTTCCGAGTGTATGACATTCAATGCACTCGAAGACTTAGCCGCGAGCCAGTCTTCGCCTAAGTTCAAAAATTACTTCGAGTGAAGAGCGATCCTCTCGCTCGGGGACTTAGCTGCGAATCCGTTTCGCCTAAGTTCAAAACCTTTCCGAGTGTATGACATTCAATACACTCGGAGACTTAGCCGTGAACCAGTCTTCGCCTAAGTTCGAAAATTACTCCGAGTGAAGAGCGATCCTCTCTCTCGGGGACTTAGCTGCGAATCCGTTTCGCCTAAGTTCAAAACCTTTCCGAGTGTATGACATTCAATACACTCGGAGACTTAGCCGCGAGCCAGTCTTCGCCTAAGTTCGAAAATTACTACGAGTGAACAGCGATCCTCTCTCTCGGGGACTTAGCAGCGAATCCGTTTCGCCTAAGTTCAAAACCTTTCCGACTCTATGACATTCAATACACTCGGAGACTTAGCCACGAACCAGTCTTCGCCTAAGTTGAAAAATTACTCCGAGTGAAGAGCGATCCTCTCTCTCGGGGGCTTAGCTGCGAATCCATTTCGCCCAAGTTCAAAACCTTTTCGAGTGTATGACATTCAATACACTCGGAGACTTAGCCGCGAGCCAGTCTTCGTCTAAGTCCTAAATTCTTACGAGTGCAGAACACCCGTTCCATTCGGAAATTAAATAAATTCAGCCAAGCAAAATGTCGGAAAGCAAAATGCGAGTAAGACTAGAATCTCTAGCGCAGCTAAAACTTGTTCGCGCAAAGGGAAGTTCTCAGGCTTAAGGCCTGAACGAAGTTTAATCGGTTACACCATCACTCGGCATACCGAGGCAAATAAAGTTTTTACTGAAAGCAAAGTACTTGTTCAAGCTCCAGTAGGGCTTGAGGGCTCGACAAAGGTGTCCAGGTCAATTCCGTCGGCGATCCGAGTGGCAGCTTCGATGAAGGTCTCCATGAAATCTTATAATTTAAGTTTCTTCGTGTTGGTCACTCGGAGATCCTTCAGTTTGTCCTCTCTGGCCTCCTTGCAATGAACCCTGACGAGTGAAAGTGCCACGTCAGCACCACAGCGAGCAACAGATTTCTTCCACGCCTGCACTCGACTGGGAATCTCATTGAGCGGAGTCATCATTGACTCAAGGTCAGCCTGGAGGGGATCTTCAGGCCACAGTTCCTTGTCGACCTTCTCGAATGCAGCCCTCAGCCGAGTGATAAATCCTTGGACATTCTTAAGACGAGCTTCGAGACGAAACATATCCATGGCCACGGTGTCTCCGACGAGTGATTTTGTGGGGTCCAGATTGGGCTCGATCTCTTCAGTTTCTTTCTCAAAGTCTTGACAGAATTCTGCACGAAGAGAAAGTGAAAAGGTGATCGCAAGGCCATTCTGGAAAAATTCATTCGACAGAAGAAGGTTACCTTCGAGCATGCTGCACATTTTCTTCGCGAAGTCTCCCAAGTGTTTCTCCAGAGCATTCTTTCCATTGGTCTGCACTTCCAGTTTTTTCATCCAGTCGGATCGTTCCTGCTTGAGTTTGGTGCTCTCTTCTTCCAGTCTACTGGCTGCGGCAAGTTTTTTCTCAGCAGCTTCAGTTTTCTCCTTTGCTTCCTTCTGAGCATCAGCAAGTGATTTGTCCTTGTCCTCGAGCGCCTTCTTCATGGTATCTAAAGAAATAGCATTGTTGAGTCGCGTTCGGAGACGACGGTTCTCATCACGTACGTCTGTTCGAGTGGATTCACTCGGTTCAAAGGATGGAAGATGAAAGTGATAATGTAATTGATCGACAAAGATTACCTCCCAGAGTCTTCAATTCAGTCTGTGCACGGTCCAGGTTGATGTTCGTCAGCTCCAGATCCAGCAGAAGTCGATTCTTTTCCTTCTGCAGCTCGACGTACTTGGTTCCGAGCCCACAGGCTTTCTTAAATCAGCAAAGAAGGGGTTCAGTCGACATAAATATTTCTCTACTCCCGAGTGGGAAAGTACAAGTGCAGCCGACTGAAAGGCGGCCCGCCGCCCCACCCCACAACCCTATATAGCGTCATATCACGGTTGATGGAAATGATGTCCATGAAACCTGCAGAATGGTTCTTAAGACTACTGCCCATCGTCAACGATCGACAGTAGTCTCGGGGACTACACCCAGTGGGTGCACTCAGCGTGCCCCCACTGGATACAAAAACACTCGACCAGGTCTGGCCTGTCAGAGTATAAAAGAAGAAAGCAAGCAAGCGAACATTGTCTCTATCAAACCCCCGCCGAAGCAAGCACTCGACGGCGGCCTCGGGGACTACACCCAGTGGGTGCACTCAGCGTGCCCCCACTGGACCTACTTTTACTCGACAAGGTCTGTCCTGTCGAATGGAAACAACTTTCAAAACGACTCTAAGACCCCTGCCGATGCCTTCGTCATTCGACAGCGGTCTCGGGGACTACACCCAGTGGGTGCACTCAGCGTGCCCCCACTGGACCAGAAACTACCTGATCTACTTGCGAAGAAAACACCCAGTGGGTGTAAAATCAAGATGGACAAGAATTCAATCGGAAATTACCTTACAATAGCACTTACTCGTACATTGGCTTGAAGCGTTGTGCTGGCATCATAAGCTAACTTGCTGGCTTCATACGCCTCTTTTGTTCGCAGCATCATCTCCCCAGCCTGGATCATGGCCTCCTTGGCAGCTCCGGTTTGGTCCTCCGGGACGTGATACAAAGGGTATGCACGCGTCGAGTGAGTTGGTGCAGTCACTGAAGCAGCAGGAGGTGCTTGAGATTGTCCAATAGGTGCTGAAGCCACCAGAGTTGAAGTGGCTGGCGGAGCACTCGACAGCGGAGTTACAAGGGCTGGAGGTGTCGCAGCAGTTGACCCACGGGGCGTCTGGTCAGACGATGTTCTCCGAGTGCGTACGCGTGGAGCCTCCAGAAACACGGCTTCACCCTCCGCTCCCCGCTGCGGCTCCTCATCATTTTCCACCTCGATGATTTTGTCAGCTATCAATCGGCAATTTTAACCAAGTCACTCGACAATTATTCTTCAAAAAACAGAGTAGAGTGTGGAGTTGTTATACCTCATTGGGAGGTGGCCGCATCAGGAGTGTCTACTTCCATATGGTCCCCATCATCCCGCTGGGGCGACGTCATAGAGGTAGCAGCTCTGGCGGATAAATTTCACTCGGTCAACATCAACATGAAGTTCTGCAACAGCAGAATAAGGGAAATAAATACTCACGTGGAGGCAACAGGCACAACAATATTGATACGAGGCAGGGCCTTCCAAGGTTTTGGCGCGTCCGGCTTGAGCTGTTTCGCAGCCTTTTCAGTCGACCCCGATGTTGCAGCACGGTCACGCTTTGGGTTCCTTGTGCTCGACGCCACAGTTTTGCTCGGGGCGACCCCTGGATCTTCCTGCTGCTTGGTACGGTGTTCGATGCGCGAAGGGACCTGAGCCTCCACCTCGTCTTCCTCCAGGTCGTCATCGCTGCTCTCACTGTCGTCGGCGTAATCGCCGTCTGCGCTGCCATGCACGCTTCCTTCCTCTTCGTCAGGCTGCTCTCCATTTGGCACTGGCGAGTACATGTTTGTAAATTCCTGCAAAATACAAGCTTCAAAGTCAGTCGACTGAGGATCCAGTTACTCGACAAAATATTAAAACAATCGACAGAGATATTACTCACCAAGTTCTTCGGTAGGTTCAAAGCAGAAAAGGGGGGAATTCATTTGGCTCCCTCTGGATTATCACAGGCTCCGGTGATGCTCTTGAGCCACTGAGAAACAGTTTCATCTAAAACTTCCTCCGGATGAGTCCGAGTGGTATCCTCAGGGCCTGAATAATGCCACATGGTGTGATCCCGGGCTTGGAGATGCTGGATTCGTCGACTGAGAAACGTTTCAAGGAGATCCAAGCCAGTCACTCCGCCGCGAATCAGTTCAGATACATCGTTCACTAGGATCCCTACTTGGATTTTCTCTGCCTTTGTCACGTACAGTGATTTGGGGGTGGTAGGTCGATCGAAGGTGAAAGGAGGAAGTCCAGTCGACATATTTGGTGATGCAACATCCTTGCAATAGAACCATGTCGACTGCCAACCCCGGACAGAATCAGGAAAAGTCATAGAGGAAAATGCACTCCTACCTCTCTTTTGGATCCCTAAGCCACCACACGGTTGGATTACATGAGTTTTGCTATCATTGGGATTGGCTTTCTTAACAGATTGGGATCTAACAGAGAATATGTGTTTAAACAAACCCCAATGTGGAGGACAGCCCAAGAAGCATTCGCACAAGGTTATGAAACAGGAAAGATAGGCAATTGCATTCGGAGGGAAATGGTGGAGCTGCGCCCCGAAATAGTTCAGAAAAGTACGGACGAATGGGTGGGGTGGCATGCAGAAACCTCGCTCGACGTGGGTGAGAAGCAGAACTCGCTCGCTGTCGCGTGGCTCCGACTCGGTCTCCCCCTTCGGCAATCTCCAGGACCCCGCAGTTATCAACCCGTCGACGACGAGATTTTGCACATCCTCCGCCGTGACCGTCGATTGGAGGAAATCCCCCTGGATCCACCCCGGCGGCGCCGTCGACTGGGCGCCCGACGGCTTCTTCGCCTTGGCTCCTCCCTTCTTGGCGTGCTCGAGCTTCTCCATCTTGCCCTTCGTCATGGCGTCGGCGGCTGTTAGAGCGGAGCTGAGCAGAGGAGGAGGAGGAAAAGAGCAGATTTGGGGGAAGAATATTGTACCAGCACCGTTGTCGTCGCCTTTTATATCCGCCCGAGTGAGTCACCGACCTGCGGGCCCGCCAGATCCCTGGATATCCCGAATTCAGAGGAGGAGCGATACGTGGCGATATGGGCGGCGCGATAATCGAGGCGTCGTGCCTGCGCTTGCCTTAGCGGTTGCGCTATCTCCGCTCTGCGCGCACTTATCCAAATTTCAAAACCCGTGAAATACGGACCCGACGGAGCAAACCGTCACATCAGAAGATTCTGCAGATCACTCGAACCCGACTTCGAGCTCAGTTTCACTCGGACCAGTTTTCGAGTTCAGTTTCACTCGGACGCATTTCAAGACAGAATCGATCAGGGCGAACGATAAAGGTTCCAATTGACGCAGATTTCTGAGAAGCCTCAAAATGCACTCGGAATTTTTGTGTCTTGTCTGAACCTGCATTGACACCTTTTACACTCGAACCCCGATCCATTCGGGGGCTAATGATGGGGATATGTACCTAGGGTAGGGTCATAGGCCTGACCTACACGCCCTACCTAAGGACACTACCCCAGAAAGCTTAAGGGCTACAAGGAAGCCTCCGACTGAAATCGACAAGACTTACAAGTCACTCGACAATGTACACTCGGAGGTACCTTACACTCGACGCTTACCTTTCACTCGGAAGGACCAGAAGACAGTCGACCACAGGAGCCCGGGAGTCACCTCAGGGAGGCTAACGGGTAAGCATTCATCAAGATCTTTAGTAGCATTTATGGTGTACGTTACCAGTAACGTACGTCTTTAAGACCACGAACTGACCCTTCGATGCCGGACACTTATGAGGGGCAGCGCACTCTATATAAGCCGCCCCTCCCCTCTGGCACAAGGGTTCGCACCCCCTGTAACAGCACACATATTACACTCGACAAGAAGCTCCCGAGCACCTGAGACGTAGGGCTTTTACCTCCACGAGAGGGGCCTGAACTCATACATTCTTGCGTACGATCTCGCCGTAGCTAGGACTCTGCCCTCTCCTTTCGTACCCCTACCTTCTACTGTCAGGCTCGTTCCCATGACAGAGGACACGGAAGCTTCGATTTTGCTGACGAGCTTCACAGGAGAAAGTTGCAAGCCTCGCACCGACCTAGTCCAGCGCAACATCCGGAAAGCACCACACGCTGAAAACCGCCCTCATGGAGTCATCGTTGCCGCAACGGCCCCGCCTCCCGCAGCTCCGATTTCTCTGTCACAACCAGAAACTAGCATGGGCACACCCATTGGCGCACCGGACCTTCGACATCAAAAGGACAAGCCGCGACTCGGCTCTGCTCGCCACCATCGTCGTTGCCACACGCGTCGCAACGCCACACCAACCTCACCGCCGGCCGGGCACCTGCCGACCGCGATGGCGTGCACGTCCAGCCTGCAGGAAGCACAAAAGGGACCAAGATCTCCAAGACGGCGCCACCAAGAGGGAAAACGACGCTGGAGACGCCGCCGCCGCCTGATCCAACCAGGATCCTGACTTTCGCCCGGAGATCTTGACCCGAAAGATGAGCATGCACAGATCACCACGACGACGCCTCCAAGGAAGAAAGCGACGCCACGAGCGCCGCCGCTGCCGGCCAGCTAGCACCGGCCGTGCTTTCGCCAGGATCAGCAACACCACCACTCCCACATGGTTGACCGATGCCAACCAGCACCTCCACTGACCCGCGCACCCCTGCAATGCAACTGCGCCATCGCCACGCAAGGACCACCACCACGCCTCGCTGCCGAGCCAACCGAGCTGCCCCGACAGGAGAGACGAGCCTCCCTCCACCAAGCACACCGCGGCCGCCGCGTCGCCCGCACGAACTCCACGGCCGCCGACACATCAACCACCGTCCAGGGGCCGCCGCCCTGGAGTCCAACATTGCCGTGGTGCAGCTGCCGCCGCACCTCCCCCTGACCTGCCCGCAAGTAGCCCACACGCCACCGCCCGAGCGCCGTACAGACCGCCCGAGCCCCTCCACCACGCGCCCCGCCGGAGCAGCAGCACCATGGCGGGCCACCACCATGCCGGAGCAGGCCACCGGGCCGCAGATCCACGCAGCCCAGGCCACCTGCGCACGCCCCCGCCGAGCCTTCCTGCCCGACCTCGCCCGCGCACCGGCCTCGCCCGAGCCGCAGCACCCCACGCGCTCGCGCCCGCGCCACGCCAGGCCTCTGCGAACCCATCGCCGCGCTGCCCCTATCCCCGGGTCACCGGATCCGCGCCATCCGGCGCCGGAGCCGCGCCCGCACGCTCGCCGGAGCCCGACGAGACCACACGCCAGATCCACCCTGGCGCCGTCTTGAGAGATGCCCCGCCGCCACCTTCCCTGGAACCTGACCGGGCTTCGCCAGCGGGCTCCTCAGGCGGCGGCAAGGTGAGGGGGAGGAGGGGGGTGGGCAGGCGGCGGCGCCGGATGGGATTCCCCCCGTGACACCCGAGAGAGGCGACGCGGGGATCAAAGAGGTTGTTGGGTTCTACCTTCTTGGTAGTACTAGCATTCTACTTTTACGTCTTTGTCACCTGAATTTTACCTGTGGAAGAATCTGCACAAAGGCATGACATAACACGGCCAACGAAGAGGACCGCATCCACTTAACAGAGACGACAGAACCGAGCGTATTTCTGCCATCTTCTTACAAAATACTTCTCCAGAGATGTGTTTATCTATGTTTTGCCGCGGTGTAGATTCCTGGTGTTCCTGTGATATACGGTCTGATGTTAGTATAGAAATACACGTCCCACATTGTTGAAAACATTCATCGCACAAGGACTTCCGACCCGTGTGCAGGAGACTGTCATTGTTGAAACGCAAACGACCTAGAGTTCATGTGCTATATACAAAAGATCACACGCGGAAAAAAAAAAGCACCCACGTGCGATTTGGCATGTGGATTGTAAAAACAAAGATGGAATTTGTCGCCCCACCCGGTTCTTCCTTTATCTTTTTTGATTGAAATAAAGAAGGCCAGAGCAGCAGAGCTGGGCTATACGCTTTGGATCAGATACCTCTTTGGTCTGGCAAAGCTGCGAAGCACAGCAGAGTCAGTAAATTTTACGCTTTTGTTCACGTGATGCCTAGTGAAATCACTAGAACGTGCTGCCGCCATGAGAAATGCATTTGTAAGAAAACCCTCCGATCCAAAATAAGTGCCTTAGCTTTGAACTAAGGTTAGTTCAACCTTAGTTCAAAACTATGACACTTATTTGGATCGGAGGGAGTACTATGCATTATGCACACATTGCATGTAAACAGATTTTCTTTCTCCACTTCAACTTGTGTACTGATTGATCCCGCTCTTACCTTTTGCTTCTGCGACTACTATTCGAATATATATAGAAGTGGCGGAGAAGGTCCGCTACCAGTATATTGTGGTAGGCCCGTGTCTGCTAACTAGCCCAAGTACGTACTTACGGCTGCAGTTGATTTGATATTTATTTTAACAAATACGGAATCCTACGTGGATGACCAGCGGCGGCGGCGTACCTTCACACGCAGCACGTACCCCATCGATGACGACGTCGGTGCAGTGGACAGAATACAGATCTCCGCAACGATCTCCTCCACGTGCTCTTTCTTAGGGTCGGAGGCTTGCTCTTGCTCCACCGCGTCCGCTTCGCCGCGGTATGCATGCCATGGCGGCCCCCGCGATCGCAACGAGGCACGCAGCGCTGCCCGCCCTGCCGTGGCTCATTTTACACAATGGCGAGGACGACAAGTTGAGGATTAGGAGGGTATACTGCCCCGAGGACGACGGATTCCTACACTTCCCGCTGCCGAAGGCGCTCATCGGCAAGAGGTTCGTGGGATCACACGGCGGCAGCTGGGTCGCTGCGCTTGGCGATGACACATAGCTCGCAATCGTGAACCTCTTCTCCGACGTCGAGGTGCCTCTCAATGCAAAGGACATGACGACGGTGGTCTACTCTTATCGTAAGGTTCTCTTCTCGGAATCCCCCACTTCAAGTGACTGCATCCTCGTGACCATCACCACTCAACGCAGTGTTGCCCTGTGCAGGGTTGGTTGTCCGGCCAAAAGATGGACGGCGAAAATATTTAATGGACCACGGCTTGTGGACATTGTATTCTACAATGAAAAACTCTATGCCCTCACCAACTTTGAGGACCTGATCAAATTCAAAATAGGTGTAAACAAAGACGATCGGCCGGTGGTAACTGTCGAGCTGCATATGCAGATTGGTAGCCGACCTTTCATGTGGGCAACTAACATTGTTGAGCTGCACGGCAAGCTGGCTATGGTAGTGAGACAATGGTCATTAGACGACACCAACCGCAAGCGCTTCTTTTGCCATGTTTCTGTGCTTGTTCACAAGTCGACGAAAGAGAACACTCTCAAGTTGGAGGAGGTAACAACCTTGGGTGATTGCTCCTTGTTTTTTGGGAGAATGTGGACCAAGGCGTTGTGTGTGCCGGCGGCTGGGTGCGGCCGGGTGCAGAGAAGTGCCATCTACGCCGACGATGTGACGTACTTGACGAGTCTGAACGGCCATGGTGATTGTGTATATCCTATGCGAGACGAAAGCAGTGACAACGCCACACACGGGATCAAATCAGTAGGACCTTATACATGTGGTTACGTTTCAAAAGGCATGTGGGTTCTCCCTCCTGATTTCTAGCTGACCAAGAGTGGTCTAGGGTATCATTTTTTTTATTTATTCCTTATTCACAAGGTATTAATTAAGATCAATTTATATCATAAAGAGTGTACAAATAGATACAGTGTACAATGTCACGTTTTATCTTGAGTTATATATGCCCGGTTAAAATACTGGCCATCAGTTTGTAAGGATTGGTTTTGCTAAAACATATGTAGATGTGAGATAAGTATTGCACATCTAAATCCTATATCATTGATCTTATGTGAAGATTCGTGTGGATATTTTCTTTTTCTTTTTTCTTTTCCTTTTTATGCTTGATTTAGTCATTTAGACGTGCAATAACTATGTCACATCTAAATGTGCCCTAGACACACCCTTGCAGGATACTGTGTCCATGATATATTAATAATATTCAACTATCCGTTCTGGGCTTACTCCTGCTGCTTAATTACTATCTCTAGCATGTGCTTTGACAATGTGTTCGGCTTGTCCATCCAGAATTCTTGTCGATTACCAGTCTTCCGGTGTAAATATCTATCTTAGTTTTACGGTAAACTGAGACCCACACCAATGATTCTAGCATAGTTGTGAAGTGCACAATTATGCAGTATTGTATAACATGAGTTCAGGCTTCATTAATTTGACTTGTTCACAAATTAACCACCCACCAGTAGATGGGAAAGTACGTATGTAGACATGTGATTAATTAGTTCCACTGTCGAGTAAATCATCAGGGACATGCACTGTTGTTGGAGAAGGCTCCGAACCTCAGCACAACAAAAGTCTTGTTGCAAAGGGATGAACGGAACAGGAGATCGGATGACTGTTATGCTCTCCATCCAATGGTTGCTGAGGCGGTCGATGTTATCCTCACCGATCCGACGCATAGCGTCCGTAAAAAAAAAGAGCACCGAAAATGACACGCACAGACTAGACCACGCCATGCAATGCAAACCCGGCTCGTACACAAGCAATGCAATTACATCAGTTGTAGGTAGAGAATTAAACGTAGCCGGCTTATGAAAACAAAATAACCCAACCATAAAAGCAACCTACTATATCATCTAAGGCAAGATAGTTTTTTTTCGAGAAAACTTTCGATCTATTCATCACCTGTCAAGGTAGTGCAAAGAACATCAAAGTAAAAATTACATCCAGATTCAGATTGGGTTGTAGGTGGAAGTCATGGACACCACACGACGGGCTTGCGCGGCTTCCATTATGCCCTACGATCCTCTGGTGTCACCGTGTGCATGCGACCAAATTTGCCATGTCCGTCCAGTGAACTCCATCGCCTCGTCCAGACGTCAACTGAATTCCTAGCCGGCCCTGTTGAAAAGCAATGAACAAGCATGTAATTGTTAGATGACCATGTACCATCAACGACTAATAATAACAAAAATGAGTAGCTCAATGAGTTTTACCTTTCTTCGGAAACATCCAACCAGCTCAAAGGTCGTCGCAAGTTGAGGTCAAGGATGGAAGCGGCTCGTTAACTTAGGTCTACATATATTATGGGGAGCGATAGGTGTCGGCGGACGCCAGGCAGCCATCAGATCAGGCGATTCCAACAAGCCAGATCCGCCCTTTGTCCGGCGGAAAAAAAGAAACACCACCGGCTTGACCGCCAGATCCGTCCGTGTCCACACTGAAAGCACCAGAGGCTCACCTCTGCTCGCCTTTGCCGCTTGCCGTCGCCGCTCGCCGTTGCCGCTCGTCGCTCCTCACCGCAACTCGCCGCTCGTCGCCCCTCACCGTTGTCGCTCGTTCTAGCTCTAGTTTTGTCGGTTGTAGCAAAAAACCTCGCTGCTGAAGCTTATGTGGTTCTCGGTTGCAGCAAAAAAACATGGCTTCAGCGTCGCCGACGGAAAAAAAATCACCCTAGCCGATTGCAGCAAAACCATACGCTGGTTCCAGCTATGGATTTGACGGTTGCAACAAATCATGTGCTCCGTCGCCGTCGCCGTAGAAAAACACTCCGACGATGCAGCAAAAATGTTGGTTGTTTCCATCTCTGGCTTAGTAGGTTGTAGCAATTTTATGTGCTGGTTGTAGCACGGCGTGACAACGTTTGTAGCAAAAAAATCCCGACGTCCGCTTGTGCAATGTAGCAAAAAAATCCCGACGTCCGCTTGTGCAATGTAGCAAAATCAGACACCGGTTGTAGCTCCCCGCGACCAGGTTGCAGCTTCTGGCGCCAGTAATCCCAACATCCCGCGGCCAAGGGCGTCGCCGTTGCAGCTCGCCAGGCAGTGACCGTTGCAGGTCGCCGTGGTCGTGGTTCCAACAAGCCGCCATCGTCAACGCAGCTCGCAACGGCAAAGGAGGCTTGGCCGGCCGTGCTCGCAAGCACATGTCGCCCATTGCTACAGGAGCTCGTCGCTGGCCCCCATGGCACGGTCGCGCGCGAGTCGCCGCAGGATCTTCAGCTCGCCAGCAACGGGGAGCGGCGACGGGGAGCCGCAACGGGCGGGCAACTTCAGCTCGCCGGCGACGAGCGGCTGGGTGGGAGAAGGAGATCGGGTGTGTTAGAGTTCTGTCGAATATAGTGTATAAGGTAGGTTACAGTTGGACTCTGAGTTGTATTGTGTTTACGTTGGATATGAAGTCGTGTCCTAATAAGACACTTGTATCCTAGGCCTCTCATATATAGTGAGGGTAGACACACGATGTAAACCTATGCCAACATAATAGCACAGACACGGCGGGAAGCCGGCGGCGTGTGCCGGCGCCAGGGCGGTCGGGTGCCATATTGTGACGGTGTCACGGGGAGAAGCGCATGTAGTCATGCCCCGGGGCTGTAGCCATATCGGTGAACCTCGTTAACAAATCTTGGTGTCGTGCTTGTGTGATTGCTTGATCCTCAGATGATCAACGGTGTGCCTCGAATTTATTCTAACAAGTGGTATCATGAGCTAGGTTGTTCGGAGGCTGTAGGTTGTTGATTTAGAGGAGGAGAAGATTGGATGTCGTGATCATCGTCGACGAGCAGTGGACGGAAGCGATCCGGAGACGTCATCAGATCTAGGAAAGCGATCGGAAGCGGGCGACTGCGTTGGAGGTTTCTGGTTTTGACGAGACAACGTGTAACAGAGGACTCGAAGCGCCGGGGACCAACTCGGGCTGCAGGGAGCCGAAGCCAACACGGGCTAGCGGTGGGCATGCCAAAGACGTAGCAGGCTGGTCTAGGTGGCTGGTTGTGTGCGTTTTTGATGGGTTGTGCATCCGTGAGGTGGACTGAGGTTATCGAGGCAGTCCAGCGGCCAGGCGTTGACAAATGCACGATGCTACTGCCTAGGCGCATGGTGAGGTGCTGCTGCTACATGCCACACACCAACACAGGAGCTAGATGCGAGATTTGTTTGTGAGAAAAAAAGGAGGACCGAGTCCTCGTACGACACGCAAGGCAAGAGCAGATCAATTCGGGCAGAAGGAAAAGAACATCACGTTGTGCATCCATCGGCAATTAGCATCAGGCTTTGGCAAAGCAATTAGCCAGCATCAGGAGTTGAGCCAAGAGAGGAGTTGCTCATGTGAAGAGCAAGTAGTATGTGGAGGTTCTGTTCGTGTACTCGGAGCATTGCGTGGAACGTTCAGTTAATTTTTCGCAGAGTAGGTTTCAGGTGGAGAAGTTCGACAGAACTGAAAACCTTGGGTTATGGCAGACATGGGTGAAAGATTGTTGGCGCAACAGAGACTTTTGAAGGCGTTGCGGAAAGTCATGCCAGCTAAGATGGAATTATCATGTGAAGGATGATTCGCGGAAGATGATTTATGAGCCTCGAGCGTGTCGCACAATCGAACGAGTTTGGCTGGGTCGGACTGGACAGTCTGATGGATCGACGCGAGTCGGTTGGTACAGAAGACGGTGGTGAGATCGGCGACGACGACATAGGAGCGTGATGCTGATGGTGACCGACTTCTGGGCGTGGAAACACGTTGCACATGCCTGAGAGCGTGTGTGGCTTCAACAAGACTATGACGCGGGGTTGATTCAAGGTGATGTACACACGGAGCTTGAAGTTGACGGGGCGCGGGGTGGACTAATCATCTACCATGGAGTCATGTTGAAGGTGAAGCTGGATTGAGGGGCTACGGTGTAAGGATTCGGAGAATCGTAGCCTATTCAGTGGGAAAAAAGCGAGTGACGCATGGTTCAGACTGGAGCCCAGTGGTCTGATGGAAACACGGAACTCGCCATCGGTCGGTGATGATCGGTGGTACTCTGCAGTGGGGGTTGAGTGTTGTGGGTTCGCGACCCTTGAGATTCGACCGTGACAGCGGAGGCTCGGCGAGGTAATAGCGGCGAGCCGTGCGGTACGCACGGACATGGAGATGGGCTAGGGCTCTGGTGGTCATACATGTGGTGAGACAACTGCGAATTTGACTCGGGATGACTACAAGCAATTGTGAAATTCCATCACGTTTCAAACAGGCGGTCAAGGAAGAGCGGTGATGTTGAGTTCAGGTAACTCTTATGTGTGACACCCAATATGTGAGTTGTTCACTTTCACGCAGGTCAGCGATCGGTGTGTGATGGTGTTGGATACTCTGGAAGTTGGGAGCGCAAAGAAGAGTAATGTGGAACCTAATTTTGCTTGAGCGTTGACTGTGGTCAAGAAAGGAAGGGACTACAAGTTGCAGGTGGAGTCATATGGAGTCTTTAGAGTAGCAGCGGTGCTCATGGATAAGCTCAAGTCCATTGTACATGGAAGTTTGACACATGGACAAATCCAGCGCCAAGGTGGAGTTTGTTAGAGTTGTGTCGAATATAGTGTACAGAAAATCAGTTTCGTGTGTTCCACTCCACCGACACACGAAAAAGGGTTCCCCCCCCCCCCCCCCCCCCCGCTTTGTATTACAAAGCAACCAACTCCGATACAACCGATGATAGGTGCTGGGGTGGAATCAGCACAATCACGCACAAAAGAAATGAGAGAGAAAATATAAAAGGAACAGATGCCGACAACGGCGGATAACCAAAAACGAAGAAGCCTCGCGATCGCCGCGCCCACCAAAGATCTCCCACCAAGCTCCTAGACTCCGAAGCGCCGGTACCAATCAACACCTTCAAGAAGGGACGCGACGATGACGACGCTGTTGCCAAGGGTTTCCCCCGGTACTCGGCGAGGCGAAGGAAAGGGTAACCCCCGACGCCCTCCAGGAAGGTCCGGCGGCACCCTCAGGTGCCACCGCGTCGGTGTCGGCCATGCCGATAGGGATTTCTCCCGATCCCAATCTTCACCTCGGGCGCGCCGGAGCCCGCCACCATACCGACCACCACCCCGCGCCAAAGCGATCTAGAAGCATTCCACGCCGTCTAACCGAAGCTAGTACGCGAGGCCCAAAGGAAAGAGACGCACCCATGCCGGAAACCAGGAGCAGCAGCATCGTAGACACGCGGGAGGGACCGACCTCCACCACCGAAGCAGTAGCCGACCGGACGCAGCAGCAGAGGCATACCAGTCTCGCAGGCCCGCAGGTCCGGCCAGGCCGCGAAGGGGCCCGTGAAGCCCCTGCTGCCGCGATGCAGCAGGCGTGCCATGGCTCCGCCGATCCATGTCCGAGCAGGAGGGCATCTCCATCCTACGGAAAGCAGCATCGCCGGAGGACCGAACCGGCCCGCCTAAAACCCAGATGGGGCCCAAGGGCCAAAATCTGGGCCAGGGGCGACGCACCGGACCAGCATACCAGCGGCCACTACCTCGCCGCCAAGGGGCAGCACCACCGCGAACAAGCCACCCGGAGATCGCCGGAACGCCTACCGGCCGAAGCGCACCGCCATCCGGACGCTCCCCCGAGCGGGAGGCCAGGACGCGCGGGGAAGGGAGGTCCCGCCGCCGTCGGCACCGCCCGGGCCTATCCCGGCGGCGGCAGGGAGGGGCGGGGAGGAGGGGAGCTGGGGGCTTGGGCGAGCGGAGCCGCACCGGCCGCCGCTCGGGGCGACGCGGGGGGGCACAGGGAGAGGGAGAGGGAGGGGTGGGGGAGGGGAGGGAGGGGGCCGACGGCGGGCTCCGGCCGCTGCTGCTGCTCCGCGCCGGGGAGCCGGCGGCGGCGGCGGAACCCTAGCTTCGACTCCACCGATGCAACGAAAGCCTATATATATTGTAGTACGCCCGTGTATGCTAGCTAGCCCAAGTACGTACGTACGGCCGTAGTATGATGATAGTCAATAAAACCTAGGGAACCCTACGTGGATGACCAGCAGCGGCGCCGTACCTCCACACGGTGCACGTACCCCGTCGATGGCAACGTCGGTGCAGTGGACAGATCTCCCTACCGATCTCCTCCACGTGCTATTCGTTACGGTCGGAGGCTTGCTCCACCGCATCCGCTTCGCTGCCGTATGCAGGTCATGGCGGGCCGCCGCGATCGCGGCGAGGCACGCCGCGCTGCCCGCCCTGCCGTGGCTCATCTTCCACAACGGCCGGGACGACAAGTGCAACATGAGGAGGGTATACTGCCCCGAGGACGACGGATTCCTAAGCTTCCCTCTACCCAAGGCGCTCATCGGCAAGAGTTTCGTGGGATCACACGACGGCGGCTGGGTCGCCGCGCTTGGCGATGACAATCATCTCGGGATCGTGAACCTCTTCTCCGGCGTCGAGGTGCCTCTCAACGCAAATAAGGACAAGAGGAAGTTCTACTCGTATCAGAAGGCTGCATCCTCGCTACCATCACCACCCAAAACAGTGTCGCCCTGTGCAGGATTGGTTGTCCGGCCAAAAGATGGACGGCGAAAATATTTAATGGGCCGCCGCTTGTGGACATTGCATTCTACAATGAAAAACTATATGCCCTCACCAATCTCGAGGACCTGATCAAGTTCAAAATAGGTGTAAACAAAGACGGTCGGCCGGTGGTAACTGTCGAGCTGCATATGCAAATTGGTAGCCGACCTTTCAGGTGGGGAACTAACATTGTTGAGCTGCATGGCAAACTGGCTATGGTGGTGAAACGATGTTTTGTAGACAACACCAACCGCAAGCGCTTCTTCTTCCGTGTTTCTGTGCTTGTTGACAAGTCGACGAAAGAGAACACTCTCAAGTGGGAGGACGTAACAACCTTGGGTGATTGCGCCTTGTTTTTTGGGAGAATGTGGACCAAGGCGTTGTGTGTGCCGGCGGCTGGGTGCGCCGGGGTGCAGAGAAGTGCCATCTACGCCGACGATGTGACGTACTTGACGAGTTTGGACGGCCATGGTGATTGTGTATATCCTATGCGAGACGAAAGCAGTGACAACGCCACACACAGTATCAAATCAGTAGGACCTTATGCATGTGGTTACGTTCCATGTGGCATGTGGGTTCTCCCTCCTGATTTCTAGCTGACCAAGAGTGGACTAGGGTAGCAATTTTTATATTTATTCTTTGTTCACAAGGTATGAATTAAGGTCAATTTATACCATACATTGGACCATAAAGAGTGTACACATAGATACAGTATAGAATTTCACGTTTTATCTTGAGGTATATATGCCTGGTTAAAATACTCGCCATCATTTTGCAGGATATTGTGTCCGTGATATAATAAAATATTGAATTATCCCTTCTGGGCTGACTCCTGCTACTTAATTAATGTCTCTAGCGTATGCTTTGACAATGTGTTTGGCTTGTCAATCCAGATTTCTAGTCGACCACCAGTCTTCTGGTGTAAACTAAGATCCACACCAACGATTCTAGAATAGTTATGAAGTGCCCAATTATTCAGTACTGTATGACGTGAGTTTAGGGATCATTAATCTGACTCGTTCACCAATGTACCACGCAGCTGTTGATCAAGGACATGCACGCAAGCTCTGTCAGAGTCAGAGGAATGCTTTCGGAGCTTGTTGCAAAGGGCTTCGAACCGAAACGCAACAGGGACGTTGCACAGGGCTTCTATCCGGAGCACAACAAAAGTCTTGTTGCAAAGGGCTGAGCGCAACAGGATATCGGATGGCTGCTATGCTCTCCATCCAACGGTTGCTGAGGCGGTCAAAGTTACCCAAACTTCACCAGAATGGCGCATAGCGTCTGTAAAAAAGAAAAAGGAAAAAGAGCACCAAAAATGGCACGCACAGCCACGCCATGCAATACAAACCCGGCTCACACAAAAACAATGCAACTATACCAGTTGTACGTAGAGAATTAAACTTAGCCAGCTTATGGAAACTAAAGCAACCAACTATATCATCTAAGGCAAGATTTTCATTTTGCTTCAAGAAAATTTTCAATCTATTCATCAACTATTAAGGTAGTACAAAAAACATGAAAGTACATCTAGGTTCAGCTGTAGGTGGAAGTCATGGACACCCAACGACGGGCATGCGCGGCTTCCGTCGTGCCCTACGATCCACTGGTGTCACCGTATGCATGCGACCAATGTCGCCATGTCTGCCCAGTGACCTCCATCGCCTCGTCAATACATCAACCTAATTCCACCCCGGCCGTGTTGGATGATGCAACGGACTAGGCTGTTAATTGTTAGATGAACATGTACTAGAAACGACTAATAATAACAAAAGAAAAATAGGGTAGTTCAATGAGTTTTACCTTTCTTCGGCAACATCCAACCTGTTCAAGGTCGTCGCAAGTTGAGGTCAAGGATAGAAGCGGCTCGTTAAGTTAGGCCTACATATATAAGCCATTGAAGAGATGGAGAGAACAAAAAGTGAGAGAGGATGCACATACTACCGAACAATCAAGTAACTCCCCTATGAAGCAAATAGGTCTAAATATGGTTTACTAGTGAAGGAGATCAAGGATAATTTCGAGGAACGTGGTTCTTGTATTACTCATATTCGAAGTAGTCGGGTGGCATTTTGGCTCCCAAGAGCATTTGCTCCCAGATGAACCGCCAAAAAAATCTGATTTTTTAATGGATGTTCATGTTAGTATGGCAATCATGCTTGACAATTTTAATGCTAAACGGAGCAGTAGCGTTTTGTTGGTGAAAAAAACAAATTTGGGGTGACATTTATTAGTAATGTTTGGCGTTCAATGTTTTTTTTGCATAGGCCAAAATGTTTAACATTTTTGCCTAAAACTTTGCAGGTATCATTCGGATGTGACTATGATTACATAAAAAAAATTGGGATTTTTTGACATTTACAAAATTATTTTTTGCGCGCAGGTGCACGTGCTCTCGGGAGCCAAATTGACTTCCTATCATTTTATGGCCAACTCCTGGAGGGCGCAGGTTGGTACTAATGTGTGGCTTGGGTCAGGACCTGAAGAAGTAGTTGCCATTGTACAGGGCCGGGCCGGCAAATTCTGTGTGGCGGTGTGCAAAACTAAAAAATTGGCCGGTTTTCGATGTTAGGCATTGGTGCGATGTCTGTTTGATATTCGACACCCCTTCATCAATGGATAGGAGTAGCGACAGATGTTGTCAAGATGAAGGCTTCAGACATACTGATATATTATTTTGTAAGGTCTGTCTGAATAATTAATAAAGTGGCTGCATGCATCTACCAGATGCAGAGGCCGGGGGTCATCCTCCTTTTCTAAAAAAAATGAGCTAACGAGCAATTATATGAAACAGACTAATGTTTCCCTTGATGACTCAAATTTGTATTATTAAAACACAAGATAAAAAAGTTGAATAAGTACAGTAGCACATATCAATTGGAGATCAGGCTTCAAAGTTTGAATATTAGAAAAACCGTCTAAATCACCTTATTTTAGGTCCTGTCCGGTTGAACTGGTACACTGTGATCTTCAACCGAAGAGGTAAAAACCGATCTCTAACGAAGTAAAGATCCAAAGTCAACTAGGAAATTAAGAATTAGGAGTAGGAACCGAAGTTAATCGGAAAGGAGGACTCGCTAAGCACCTGGAGGCAAGAGTCGGTCACGGATCGATCCGACGAGGCGACGACTCTGAAATTTGGGAGAGGAAACTACGAACGCAACAGCGGTAGCGGCCTAAATCCGATCGATCTGATGAGGCGAAGTCGACAAGACGATCCTGTTTCCTATAGCGAAGTCGACATGGCTGCTATTGCGGTCTCCAGATGAAGAGGCGAGACGATCCTGATGGACTTCTATGGCGATCCCCTTTTTTTAGAACGATGGTAACGTTTTCATATTATTGATTGAGTGGTTTTTTTTTGAGAAATATCGATCGAGCACCAGCGCTCCTGCGCTCGATGGCCTCAACTCAGGTCTAGCTTCGGCGTGTAGGATTTTTTTTTTGTGAAACACTACAAGACTTATATACAAAATTTGGGGCCCTAAACTGTGGGCCCCGTGCGGGCCGCACATTTGGGCCTACTACTGGCCCGGCCCTGACATTGTACGTCGTGATTGTAACGCTGATTTTTGTGTAAGACAAGAATTATTCAGACAAAAAACTCCCCAACGAAATTTAAACCCAAGTTGACATGCATTCCTACAACAAACCCGGAAATTTAGTGCAAATCAGAGACACATGTTAAGCGCGTGTAAATTCACGACTAGACTTTGTGACCAAGACGAGCCGCCATTATCAAATAATACAAATTAAGGTTTTTCTTTCTGAATTCGATATGGGTGTGGCTAGGTCTCAGTTGAGTGAGATTTGACCAAGTCTAAGTCAAGTGATATAGTAGGTAGGTAGAAAAAAAAACCTAAAGGAATTTTTTTGTACGAATCTCCATGCAAGATCAAAGGAAGATAGTATCGACTGAGACATATCGAAGTCTCAATCGACTGAGACTTAGCAAAATGGTTTTGATAAACAAAAGGGCGCACCTGTGTGGTAGCTTGGCTGGAACTAATCCTACTCATAGGGCTTGTACTTTTGACGGACCCTCTATGCGTGCTTGACGTCATGCTTTCTTTTTTGTTTGTTTGGATGGAAACCAAATAAGTAAACTTACATATTTGGAAAAAGAGCTAGCTAGCGTTTCGTGCATACATGCATACACTGATTTCTTGGTCTCGTTAGACAGGCCAATACCTGGAAGTGGCCCAATTTCAGATTGTCACCCTCGGTTTAAAGAATACTCCTAGAAAATAATGCGTGGAAGCTAGGAATTCCCAGTTATGTCAGAAGTTTGAATACCGATGTTTCTAAGAATACCTTGGTCTCGTTAGTTTGAATACCGATGTTTCTAGGAATTCCCAGTTATGTCAGAAGTTAATTTTAAGGGCACACGATATCATGGAGATCCTAGCTAGATATGTAAACGGACAGGGAGTCATATACAGATTCCTATCGAATTCATCTGATCAATCACGTTAACCTATATAGGTAACCAAATGGGGGGGGGGGGGGGGGGGGGGGGGGGGGCAACGCCTTGTTGCTCCTCCTCCTGCTCCTCTTCGTATCCCTTTTTCCTCCTGCGGCCATGGCTTATCCGTGCGAGCAAGCGCCCGCGATTCCAATGCCATGCGCAGGAGGTGCAGCAATCCCTAACGACATCCTGCTGGACATCTTCATGCGCTTGCCGGCGAGGTCCGTCGGCCGGTGCCGGTGCCTCTCTTGCGCCTGGGCCGCCGCGCTCGCCCCCTCGGACGACTTCACGGACCGCCACTTTCGCGCCGCCAACCGCCGCCCTAGCCTCTTCGTCCTCCCGGTCCCCTCCGCGGGCGTCACCGAAGTGCACGCCTGGTCGCCCGACCAGCCGCACGGCACAACGCTCGTGGCCTTCCCGCGCCGCCCCATGCGCAACGCCGGCACCCGTCCCTGCCGGGGTCTTGTGCTCATGGAGGAGGAGGATCTACCCGTTGCCGCTGCAGCCAGGCGGGTATGCGGCCAGGGATCCCCGGTGCTACGACAACCTCGGGATTGGCTACGACGAGGTGAGCGGCAGGTTCAAGGTGGTCCGTGTCTGCCGCTACAATGAGTACTTCTATGTGGATTGCGACGTCTACGTGGTTGACGATGCGTTCTGCTGGCGACCGGCGGCGGGAGACGCCGAGGTGCCGGAGGAGGTTGGGTACATAAGTTCGTATGAGGCGAGCGTGTCTGCGCAGGGTCACCTTTATTGGATGTCTGATGGGGCGGAGGGGATGTGGAAGGAGAAGCGTGTCATCTCCTTCTCCCTCTCCGATGAGAAATTTGCGGTGATCTACGCGCCCCACTATAGAGATTACAGCCTCACGGAGCTCGAGGGACGTGCATGCCTCTTCTCCTCCCTCTACCAGCAGTGGTACGACATCTGGCTGCTACGCGATGACGAGGCATGGGACCTGCGCTGCCGCATCGACCTGGCCACGGCGGCTCCGGAGGTGAGGCGGTTCATGGTGTGCCGGGTCAGGCCGCTCGCATTCATCGATGGTGGCCACCGCATAATATTCAGGCCGGGTATCCAATCCACGAAGGACTCCAAGCCCGTCCACCAGCTCTGTACTTACACCCCTGCCACCGGCGCCATTGAGGAGCTCCTTGCCGACGGGTGCCTGGTCGCCCTGCCTAGTGAGAATGGCCATGCAACCATGAAGGCCCTGGTGTACGAGGAGAGCCTGGTCTCCACGGGGCGGCCACAGGAGGATATCCTCTTCTCGTCGGCATCAACGCGCGCCCTGTGTGTAGCCTTACAACGTCTGCCCGCGGCCATCCTTGGGAAGCTCAAGCTCGTCTGTCGGACATGGCGCGCCATGATCGAGTCTGACCGCTTTGTAAAGCTGCACAACCACTATGCCAGGACGAGAAGGAGCCCTCCCCTACGCATCTTCTTCCCAGACGCTAACACAGAGGGCGGGAGGACGGAGTCTTTGTTGCACGCGTCGCCGAAGCTGCTAGAGCGTAGGGTAGTGAGCTGCAAGCCCTGTCATGGCCTACTCGTCACATCATCCAAAAACCCCAAACATGTTCGCGTGCTTAACCCAGTGATTGACGAAGAGATAATCTTGGACTTCCCTTCCGGCAATAGGACCGGCATGGGGTACGACGAGGTGATGGAGGAGCATGTTCTGGTCACCATGGTCAATGTCGGCCATGGATCCAGCGCGGCAATGGAATGCCACCTCTAGCGGCTCAAGGAAGACGTGAGGAGAATAGTGCCATCACCATTGTCGATTCGTGTGCGGCTCGACTTGCCGCCGATCTATGTCGATGGCAAGATGTATTGGATGGGCGAGCCGCCTGATCAAGACATCCAGAGCACTGACAGTTGGCACGGCATGATCATGGCCCTCGACATCCACACTGAGACTTTCGAGGTGTTGTCGGTGCCACACACTGACGACGGCTGCAGGATGCTTGTGGTGGAGCTTACTGGGCGGCTCTGCGTGGCACACCCGTGTGCCCACACGGAGATCATGACCATATGGAGCAAGAACAACAAGCCGGAGCTGGTTGACAACAAATTCAATGACGAGGGCTGCGAGCAAGAATGGACGAGGGAGCATGTGATAGAGCTCTGGTGTTGGCCGGAGTTTTCCCCGAAGACAGCGACAGGGTTGATTGTTCCGGTAGAGGTCGACGCCATAGGGGGTAGGCAGATCTTGCTGGACACAGGGAGGGAGGTGGGGCTGTATGATCCGAGGGAGCAAACCATGCACACAGTGTACTCACTCAAGTGGCGGCACGGTGAGCACACCAACAAGTTCGTCGCGACGGCGTTGTGGGAGGACTGCATGGTGCCTCCTCCACCTATGCGATGCGAACCTGAGCGGTGGTACAGAGATGTATAGACTATAAGGAAGCTAGCGATGGGCCTTGGTTATTTGTCTCCTGTTGGATTTCTCCATTCATGATAAGAAACTGATAACCTAAAGCCTGAAACTTTAAGCACCAGTTCCGTGACAAACCTTCTCGGCTGCTTAATTGGGAGCATTTAGTTTTTTTTTTTTTTTGCACCTTGTACCTTCTTAACCCTTTGCATTCAGAGCTTTTTCTCTACATACACAGTTTATTCAACCCAAAAGAAAAAGAAAAATGATGTTTGTATTTAGGCACACCCGTGCGGTCGTCTGTCGTTTGTGTTGATATATATATAGCAATGAAACATGACTGTAGGAACCTTTTAAATTGATGACACGGCAAATACACTACTCATGACGATCTCGATCGTCAACGTACAATTAGTCTTGGTCTCGTGGAGCTAGCATATGTATGGAAGAGAGCTACGCCTATTAAATAAGTCGGTTTCAGACTTTCAGTAGGTATACGTTACGACTCCAGCCAGACAATCATCCGCAAAAAAAAAAAAAAAAAAAAAAAAACAGCCAGGCAACTAAAGGCTAATTTTTTTTAAATAATACATTTTTTTATTAATTTTCAAAAATATTACGCTGGATGAAAAATTTTCAAAAATAATACACCGTCGGCCCGCAACAGGCCGATCGGCCCGCAGCAGGCCGATCGGCCCACCGCAAGCAGACAGCAGGCCTGGCCAGGCCAGGAGAGAGGCTGTCGGCGCGTGCGGGCCCCTGTCGGCCCGCTGCCGGCCGATCGGCGCGCTGCCAGCCGACAGGGTCCGGGCCCCCCCAGCGCCTGGCTCCTTCCTCCTCTCTCTCCTTCTTTCTCCTCCTTCCTCCTCCTTTCACATTCGAGTGCAACTCCCCAGCCACAGGCACAGCTCCTTTTTTTCTCCTCTTTCTTACAAGAAATGCCTCCAATTAATACACCAAAATGAGGCGGTTTTTTAGAGATGCCTTTCTCGTTCGTTCCTCCCTTCCTCAAGTACAGCTCCTTTCTTTGTCCGTTCCACCATTTAATTTTTCACATTTTTTCTTTGCCGTCAATATTATTTCGAATTTTTTTCAAAACATTTGCATTCCGAAGAGGGGAATCAATAGATCATAGCATGCCGAAGAGATACATTTGCATATTAAGATACTCTGTTCTCTCCCGCCATTTTCTTTCCCGCCCTGCTCTCCCACCATTTTCTTTCCCGCCCTGCTCTCCCGCCATTTGCATATATGTCTCCAACTCTGATAGAAGCTAGTGCGATAGTAACACATACATCAAGCATGTCTCATACATAGATAACGACTCATACATAGATAACCATATCACTGCTAGGGACGACGACGAATCTGGGTCTTTCTCCTCGGACGAGGACCAAAAGACATAAATAGTTCATGACCACGATGGTCCACGATAGTTCAAACGACATAAACATCACATATAACTCGGTTTCTTGTAGCAATGCAAGTCAACAACCCTTTTCCATTCCCATTCTTTGAGCATTTCATGAATTGTATCATCATCAGTTATTTCAATGAATTTTCTTTCCCCAGGGCCATCTGAGTGCAAGCTGCTGACGTAGTACACAAAATCGTCTTCCTTCAACCCTTGCTTCAACATGAATTTAGTCTTTAACCAATCAAAAGTGATGTCCACTTCACTAACTTGCACAACACTTGGAGGAAAGCCTTGGACATGAACAATAGGGCTAAGCACCCACTGAGTACCCTTAGCCATCTGCAACACACAAATCCCACTCAAATCCCACTGAGCACATAACTTACCCCTTGAGCATAACCACTACGACAAAGAAAACTAGGGTTTGCAAAAAACTATGATACATTAAACGAACCAAATAATGGGGGGGGGTGGATTTGATTTACCTTCTCGTTTGGAAATGCCTTCGATCCAACGGTGAAACGAGACTACACTAGACTGCTTACCCACGTTACTGCCGAGGGTGTTTTATAGGTTGAGAGCACAAAGAAAGTCGGGAGGGAGACACTGCCGGGAAGTAAAGAGCGAGAAAATATGGCGGGACTGTAGTGATTGGCATACCGTAGTGATTGGCATACTGTAGTGATTGACATACTGTAGTGATTGGCATACTGCACTGCTGCGCTGCGCGGCACCAGCCTCCGATTCCCGCGCGCGAGGCGACATCTCCCTGTGGCAGACGGCGCTCACTCCAATGCAAAGATGCTGCTGCTGCTGCTGCGTGATTCCCGCCTAAATTTTCGTCCATCTGTTCCCTCGCTGCTGTTGATTGCCTGCTACTGCTGCTAATTGGTACTACTGCTGCACTGATTAAAACACTGCTCGCCTCGCCAGGGCTGTCTGCTTTGTATGATTCCTGCTGTCGGCGGTGCGGTGTCGTGCTGTTGCTACCGACAACACAGTGCTCCTCATCTTTATATACGAGATGCCGTTGCCTGCTCTCTCACGCTCTTCTCTTTGCTTCTGCCCACACTGCTTGCTCTTTCTCACTCTCTTCTCTATCGTCCAGCCGCACTTCAAAACACCAACGCGCTAGTCATTATGAGTTTGCCTTGCTCGGATCAAAGCATTAGGCCTACGAAAATGAAGAGTGCGAGTTTGCCTCGGGGGGTGGAAGTACTTCGTTGTTGGTGTGGCGATCTCTGTAAGGTGAAGGAGGTGACGGATTTTTCAGATTGGTTGGGCATGAAGTTTTTCATGTGCGCCAATTATGAGGAAGATCCACCCGTTGCTACTTCACCGTACATCAGGCCTCCGGTGTGTTTCAGTCTTGAAGAATAAACACGTTGTTGATATTATTGTTGATTTGACATTTCTATTTCTATTTTGGTTGTAGTCTCCTCCGTCTCTGTGCATGTACTATCGTTGGATTGACACAAAAAAACCGGACTGGGCGGTGACCGAGATTCGTGAAAGAGGTCGTCGTGCATGGGCAAGTTTGGACTTAGAAGAGCGCCGCGCGAAGGCGGCAGCAGAGGAGAAAGCAGAGCAGGAGAGAGAGTGGCAAGAGTACTGTGTGAAGCAGAGGGCTTTTATTGATGAGATGAAGAAGAAAAACCGAGAAGAGGGACTACGACTGGCGGAGGTTTACCGACAGCGACAGGAGGCCCGTGAGGCTGAGAGGCAGATGAAGAAAGAAAGGGCTCGTGCAGCCAAGGCAGCAGAAGAAGCTGGTGATGGGAAAGGAAAATATCCCCGTTGGACTCAGTAGATTTATGTTATTGTATCCTAGAAGGTTGTATCTTAAAATTCGTACGAAGTTGTATCTTAATTTCAACATGTTAATTTTTATGTATCTTGTGGACTCAGTAGATTTATGTTTGATTCAGTTGCAATGTTTAATTCAGTGGTAATGTTCAATTTTAGTTGGATGCATTTAGTTCGCAGTACAAGTGTTATCTCTGTAAACCAATTGACCATTGAAATAAAACATGAATACGGCAGGAGGCCCGTGAGGCTGAGAGGCAGATAAAAAAAGAAAGGGCTCGTGCAGCCAAGGCAGCAGACGAAGCTGGTGATGGAAAAGGAAAATATCCCCGTTTGGACTCAGTAGATTTATGTTATTGTATCGTAACGTTCGCATTGCCACTGCAAATTGGTTTAGAGAGATAACATTTGTACTACAAACTACATGCATCCAACTGAATTTAAACATTACCACTGAATTAAACAGTACAACTGAATTAAACAATACAACTGAATTAAACACTACAACATTAAATCAACAGTACTACATAAAACAGTACTACATGAATGCATCATCCTCCTCCTCCGTCGATGCAGATCTCTTGCCCTTTGTCGAAGTAGAACTCTTGGCCTTCGACGATGAGGTAGTCTTGACATTGCTGCTCGGCATGAAGAGGTCGTCTTCGTCCTCACTGTCTACTGACCATAAATCTGAATTCTTCCTCCCAAGCCTGATGTAAGATTCACTCTTATGCAGTTTGACCTTCTGCCATCTGCCATGCAACTTGAGAAGTTCTTTTCGTATCTCCTCAAATGTCCTGGGAGGCCACCCACTCCTAGCTAATGAGTGAGCCAACTCATTCATTATGGTGTCACTACTGATGAGTTCCTCCCATGGAACTACTCTATCATCCATCTTGAAATTGGCGGCTAGTTTGAGAAGACGATCGGACATACCAGAGTGAAAACTACGATCAAAAGGATAATGAGGATGAGACATCTCCACGAAAGGAGGGCGGGAGCGAAAGGCGTGAGAGAAAGGGGGGACAGAAGGGCCTGCTCACCCACCTTACTGCAGATGTGGTTATATATGTGGTTATATAGGTTCACAAGAGAAGATGGCGGGAGAGAAAGGCGGGATAGAAAGGCGGGAAAGAACATGGCGGGAGATAATGGCGGGAGAGAATGTCGGGAGAAAAAATGGCGCGAGAGTATGGCGGGAAAGAAAATGGCGGGATATTAGTCGTATGTATCTTATTTTATGCATGTATGTTGTAAGTTAAGTCGTATGTACCGTTTAATTTAGATGTAGTTCTATCAAGTTGTTTGTACTGTCTTGTTGTACGATCATTATGTTCTATCTAAATATGATGTTGTAGTTCGAATAACAGAGTACTAAATAGAGTAGGCAAATGTCTCATACATAAGTACATAGTCATTTGTCTCATACATAGAATAGACATAAGTCTCATACAGAAGTACATGGTCATGTCTCGTCACTGACGACGTCTGCCATGGCGCGGAGGCTGATCTTGAGGTGGCGTCCATCCGAACCTGTTGGGTGCCCTAACCTGGCGAGGAGGAATCTCAGACCACTCACCCTGGTCATACTGTGTATCCTGTGTGGGGCCAGGTGGAGGAGTCGAGTACATGTTCATCCAGTCGGTTTGCTGCGACATCTGAGCCTGTATGTTGTCCTCAGGACGTTGATCACTCCCCCACGTATCATGTGATGCCGACATAGAGGAGAAAAAAAGGACCTGTAGCTAGCTGTGAGGAGTGGGAGCTCGCAGGTGAAAGGAGGAGGAAGGAGAAAGAAGGAAGGAGAAAGAAGGAGAGAGAGGAGGAAGGAGCCAGGCGCTGGGGGGGCCCGGACCCTGTCGGCTGGCAGCGCGCCGATCGGCCGGCAGCGGGCCGACAGGGGCCCGCACGCGCCGACAGCCTCTCTCCTGGCCTGGCCAGGCCTGCTGTCTGCTTGCGGTGGGCCGATCGGCCTGCTGCGGGCCGACGGTGTATTATTTTTGAAAAAATTTCATCCAGCGTAATATTTTTGAAAATTAATAAAAAAATGTATTATTTAAAAAAAATTAGCCAACTAAAGCATATACGTGTTGCGTACGTTAGGGCGAACTGAAATAACAGGTCCACAACGATTTGGTGGATCGATGATCCGCGGCGGCGGTGCAGTACCTAGCATCACACGGAGCATGCCGTCGATGGCGACATTGGTGCAGTGGACCGATCTTCCTGACGATCTCCTCCACGTGGTCTACCTCAAGGTCGGCGGCTTGCTCCACCGCCTACGCTTCGCTGCGGTATCTAGGTCATGGCGAGCCGCTACGATCGCATCGAATCACGCCGTGCCGCCCACCTTGCCCTGGCTGCTCTTCTCCTTACATGGCGACGATTGCAAGGCAATGCCGATATACTGCCCCGAGGAGGGTGGGTCCTGCACATCCGGCTAAAGAACGTGGCACTCATCGGCAAGCGGCTAGTTGGAGCACACGACGGCGGCTGGGTCGCCGCGCTGGGGGCAGGGCCGGTCCTGGGGAAGGGCGAACGGGGCGGCCGCCCCGGCCGGGCCCCAAAAGTCAAGGGGCCCCTCCCAGGTATATGTACGTTAGTACGTAATAGGCATACAGGTCTTCGAGTGCAAAAAATTGAAGCCAATCTCAGCGCCTCGCTCAGCCTCTGGCGTGCTAGCCTAGGAAACTAAAAATGATATGATGGGCCTAGCCCATGTTTGCTCGTACGTGGAGACCGGAGAGGAAAAGGAATCGTTCGATTCACTAATAATCACGATTTCCTGTAACTTCGGATCGGTCGTTCCCTGCCCTTTTGGCTGTTCCGCTGTTCCTGTTTGTCTAATCCTCTTCGACTCTGCCTCCTCACGAACGACTCGACGCCTGCGGCAGGTATTTCTTGTCGCGCCCTCTTCCCTCGCACATTCTTCTTCCTGTTTCTTTTCTTTCTAATCCTGATTCCCAAATTCTCGATCGATCGAACATGTTAACAGGGAATTGTTGTTAGGGCGCTTGAATCATTGCGCGCACGTAGCCAGATTAGATTACAGAGAGAAGGTACTATACTATGTCCTAGCAGATTGTCATTACATTAGATGATCTTCTGTACTTAATCTAATACTTTAATTAGCTTTGCGCTAATTTTAAAAGCTATTTGTTTCTTTCAATTTCAGCAGGGTCATTTCGAGTTCGGGTAGAAAGTATCCATCTGGAAGTGATAAAAGAAAAAAGAAGGAGGCTGATGAGGAGAAAGATGCATTGACAGGATCTCTTTTTAAATATTATAAGAGTGATATGAGCACTCCAAGAAATCCAGACGAGTTGGGAATAGGTCTTGCGGGTGACCAAACTAATGGCAATCAGGAAGATGATGGTCATACTCCTACAGAAGACAATGTTGACGTCAACATGGATTATCGATATGCACAATACGTTATGGAGAAAGTTTTGAAGGTAATATGTAATACATTATGGATATGCACAATCATTTTGGATGCACTTAATTATTTTCTTTGATACAAATTATGTCTACATATGATGATTATCAATTAGACATTTATACTAAGGGCCCCGGATTGTAGTTTCGCCCCGGGCCCCCGAAATCTCAGGACCGGCCCTGGCTTGGGGATGACATGCAACTTGTGGTTGTGAACCTCTTCTCTGGTGTTGAGGTGCCGCTTCACGCAAAGAACATGAGGAAGGTCTACACGGGCTCGAAGATTGTCTTCTCAGAATCACCAGTGTCAAGTGACTGCATCCTCGCCACCATCACCCCCCGAAGAAGTGTCGCCCTATGCAAGATTGGTTGTCTAGCCAACAGATGGACGGCAAAAATATTTAGTGGGCCGAAGCTTATGGACATTGTATTCTATGATGGAAAACTCTATGGCCTCACCGGCTCCTACAACCTGATCAAATTCAACATAGGCTTGAACAAACACGGCAGACCGGTGGCCACCGTTGACGTCGAGCTGCGTATCCGGATTGGTTGCCAACCTTCTTTCATATGCCGAACTAACATTGTTGAGCTGCATGGCAGGCTGGCGTTGGTGCTAGGGATAATGCCATCATACCGCACCAAGTGTGAGCCTTTCTTCAAGGTTTTTGTGCTTACTGACAAATCAATGAAAAAGTACACTCATAAGTGGGAGGAGGTAGAGAGCTTGGATGACTGCGCCTTGTTTTTGGGGAAAATGTCCAAGGCAGTTGACGTGCCCGCAGTTGGACGTGGGGCGGTGCTGAGAAGCCACATTTACGCAGATAATATGACGTACTTGACGAGTTTGGATGGCCATGGTAGCCGTGTATACCCTATGCGAGACGAAAGTATTTACAACGTCGTAAGAAGGATCAAATAATCAGCAAGATCTTATGTAGCTGCCGGCGCTCCAACTGGCATGTGGGTACTCCCTCCTGATTTCTAGCCAACCAAGAGTAGTCTAGCGTGGGACTTTTAACTCTATGTCTAGTGTACTGGTATTCTTACAATAAAATTATACCTCGTGATAGATTATAAAGTTGATAAAGATACAACGTCGCATTTACTATGAGATGTTGATGCCTTGTTAAAATGGGAGGTGTCTGCCAAACTATATACTGGCTGCGATATGTGTGGTAACATACTACAATTACTACATATCCATTCCTGATTACTTGCTTATGTGTTTATAGCTATGTGTTTCAACATTATGTTTTCCTTCTTATGATAGTCTGTTTGGGGATTCATTGTATATTCAGATTGACAAATATTGTATTCAGAAGGTCAGCAAGTATAAAAGTTAACATAATCACATGAACGGATGAAGCATCTCAAGTGTACTTGCTAATGTAACCTGGGAGTTCCATTCACCAAGGTTTCTTAGAAAGATATTTTTGTGCTTGGAGAACGGCTGCAAATAGCCTTGGTTTCGGTCCATAGAGTCAGGCGACGCATGCATGTGACACCTACTTACAGCATTTGTAGTTCTTTTGGAACATGGACGGTTGCATCTTTGCATATTTGCTGCCATAACCCATCTACACGACATTCACTTTGTGGGATTGGTTGTATGAACAACATGTGGATGGTAAAACTATTTAATGAACCGATGCATGGACAGTGCATTCTTTTTGACAAAAACCTCATCAAAGGGAAGGGTAATAATGCACATTCATAAGGGAAACTAGGCCGAAAACCTTGGGTAACTCAACACAAATGCTGAAGGAAATAGCCCACCACCACCAAACACAACCACCATCCTGAAAATTGAGGAAAACTTTTTGAAAACTACTTAAATAAGGTTGATGACGCTCATGCGCCATCGTCCTGACATAGACCCCCGATGATCACAAAGCTTTCGGCCGGACAAGTCAAACCGAACCATGGGTAATGGTCAGGCCAAGGCAACATCCACCACCAGCGCTCCCCTTTCAAGCAGACACAACCCAATGTTAAGAAAGTACTCTTTGGTAATTCCTCTTGGACCCTATATTCTACAATGGACAATTCTATGACATAACCATCTTGGAGCACTTGGTCAAGCCCGAAATAGTCATGAAGTAAGACGGCAAGCATGTGCTCACGGTTGCAGCCCTGCCGGTTACAGATCTGAATGCATCGCGATCCACACATGTACCTGAACTACATCGTGCAGCTGCATGGCAAGTTGGTGATGGTCGAAGGAACTAGCACGACGTCAGCCGCGAGCCTTCATTTAGGGTGTTTTTGAGCTTCCCCGTGTATCAATGACAGAGTATGCTCACAAGTGGAATGAGGTATGAAAGTGTGTTTGCCTTGTTTTATGAAAAAAATGGTCCAAGGCAATGTACATGCCGATGTATGGGCGTGGCGAGGCGCAAAAAGCTACATCTACGCCCACGATGCAACATACTTGATGAGTTTGGACAGCCATGGTGACTGTGTTATCCTATGCAATACAAAAGCCATGACCAGTCATGTTGATGATCAAATCAGCAATAATTATATGGCAACTTACGCTCCAAGTGACACTTGTGTTCTTCCTCCAGATTTCTAGCCAATCCCGATAATCTAACATGGCACCTATATTCTTTTCCTAATATATTGTAAGTACTAAGGTCAAGGGAGTGGCGTTTTGGCTCCGGGGTCCAGATGATCCCGGAATCTGGGCCCTCCGTTCGAGCTGTGGGATGTGTGCCACACAATATCCAAATAGAAATACGGGTACATAATATGGAGGAATACACAGTGGTGGGGTCCTGTACGTACAGCATCAGGCAACGGGCGTTGCTCGCTCGTGGATGCGTTGTTAACGGCGGGTCAGTGGGCACTGGGCAGACGTTGCTCGCGCTGCCGCGCCGTGTGCATCTGTTCGTCACTGTACGCTGCTGGACCCACGCTGTCAGCCCGCGTTGGAACGAATGCATCCTTGGCCACTAGTTTGGGCTCTGTTTTGGGGCAAAAGGGGATCCAACCGGGGGGTGAAAAATTGTGTTGGGTGGGCGGCGGCGGCGGCGGCGTGGTTCTGTGATTTGCGGCGGCGGCGTTCTCCGATTAGCTTTGGCCATGGATTTCCCCGTCTCTCCGGTAAACAGGTAAGAGCACTACTACCTGAGAATAGGGCAAAGTTTTCCCTAGGATTTGGTATGGAGCATAGAGGCGAAATCTTATAGAGGCTGCTCGAACGGTCGTAGGTTGCCAATCTTCCCCGATGAGGCTGCTAGCGCGGCGGCGCTACTGGAGTTGATTGGTGCCTCCGGCGGCGGGGACCATGAATCCGGCAATGCATCCCGGGGTGCGGTGGTGGCCGGATTTGGGCACCGTTCATGTGAAGAGCAGCTCGCCGGGGGTGGGTACAACGAGGAGAAGACCGTGGCTGGTGGGGGCGCCGCCCTCTCCGGTTTCAGTGAGAGCGAGGGTGACAATGCAGAAGCACTTGACCAGGTAGAGGGGGGAGCGCATTTTGATGGAGGCCAGGAGGCTGTGATTCAAGATCGATCTGAATCCTGTGATCGAGGGTCTGCTCAATCCACTGGCAAGGTGGATCCACAAGCACCTGGCTGGACAAAAAGGTAATTTGCATATGATTTAGTTGCAGAACTAACTGTTAAAACTATGGCAAAAAGTCCTGGTTAGAGTAGTGTGACTAAGTTAGTGGGACTGGGGGAAATTGGTGTGCTGCATGTTCATATCAGGCTGGTAGTTGGCATATGGCATTTTGTCCATGAATTACGAACCCGAATATACGCAGAAAAGTGGCAGTGCCCTGTCAGAAATGTTCTCCCAATTTCTGCAAACTAATTATCCGTTGGTAATCTTGCAGAGTAAGAGTTGGGAATCAGCCGCCGGACAGGGCTCCATGCCCAGAGAGGATCGGCGCGCTGGAACAGACTATCAGAGGTTATGCTGATAAATTAGGCGATCATGTAGTTGAGCCTGCCATTGGATTGACGTTCGACTCTTTGGGCGAAGCTTATGATTTTTACAACCTATATTCTTGGGAGCATGGGTTCGGTATCAGATACGGCAAAAGCCGGCTGAATGCTGAGAAGACAAAGTGCATGCAGAAAGTGGTCTGTGGTTGTTCAGTAAGTTCTCTGTCGAAAACACATAAAACATCCAACTGACACTGTTTTTTCGGTGATGCCGACAAGGTTCCATTTACAAGCTGTACAGGAGGGCCATGTTCGAGAAGTTTGGTGAGGTGTTGTATCAAGCGCATGCATACCAAGTCAAAGAGCTGGAAAAGAACAAGCTGTACAGAGCGACGCACACTCAAGCAGAGTGGCGAGAGAAGTGGTCAAGGATTGTGCATGAAGTGAAGATCCTGGACCAACAAGAAAACACCATGAATTTCCTTGATTTACTGAGCTACTGAATTAAAAATCAGTTGATGTTAGTTCAGGATGCCTAGTTGAAACTGACTGAACACAATTACAGTGGGTGGGGGATTTAGAAGTAGGACTGTGGCGAACGGAATCATGCTGAGGAGAGTATTCTTCAGTCTTGCTGGAATTGACCATTGGGGTAAAGCGAAAAGAGTTTAAATTTTTCCAGTGTGATTCCTGTTATATATCCAACCTGCAAGGATGTATGACAACCAGCCACATAAATTTCAGATGTGGCGTGGTAGGAGCATGATGCTCAATTTACCATTTTCATTCAAGTTTCTGTTATATGTACAAACTATGAGAATGTGCGACAATTTATCCATCCACATGAACTTCAGCTGTGGCATAATATAACAGTGTTTTGGCAGAAGCAGGATGCTTACCAATTGAAAAATCAGCTAACAATACTCTTGAAAAGTGTGTGCTTTTTAACTGAAATTGCAGGATTAGGGCAGGACTCGGGAGCCACCTAACGGAAATTGCTTAATTTTAACTGTTTTGCTTCTTCTTTTGTACACAGGGGGAGCTACTAACTGAGAACAGTAGACATGCAGATGGACGGCAACAAAATTTCTTGTTAGAAACACAGGGCAGCGCTCCGAGCGGGCTTGGCGAGCTCGTTCTCTCGTGCCGCATCGACGAGGAGAGCAGTGCTGCAGGACTGCCGTGGAGGACCAGCAATATCAAGATAGAGGAAGGAGAGTCAGCACTGCCGCGGGTTCCTTTCCGATTATCTTGCGCACCGCTTGATTCCATCATAAGTCAGTAGTAAGCTCTGATTTAAGGCTGGCAGATTGCATTTTTTTTCAGTTCTTTGCAATCGTTAGAGCTGTGTAAATGGTTAGTGCATCTACAATTCCACTGATTCTAAATTTTTATGCTAGTGCTGAATAATTTCTGCTCTGAATGGTTCTGGATTTCAATGACAAGTGCTATTTAATTATTTGGTTTTTGCTCGTTTAATCTCTTTCCGCATGACAGGTGAATTAGGAAGGTACTTCTTATGACTCCGGCCACTAATAGAATCTGCACTTGCCGGCTAATTTTTTTTTTTTTGCAAAATCGTCAATGTATGAATTTGATGATGCAAAGGGTGGCAGAGTTGAAGTGAGATCTACTTTCATCGTTCAGTCTGCATTTGTCGAATCGATCCCTGGACCTAGATCCCAAGGAGTATCTTGACAGCGCACAATGAACAAGGAATCAGTGGGAGAAGTTCATGAGCCCTTGAGTGCTGCGAGGTGAAAGACGAAGACGCCATGGATGGATTGAGTTGTTGTGCTACTGCTGGAAATTCTCCGGATGGGAACGAGGAGTGGGTGGGAGTTGGGCATTTATTGCAGTGTGGAGAGTGGCCTAATTTCCGTCGTACAGCTCCAAGCGCAAACGACAAGGCACATGAACGTCGTCGCTCCATCCGTCTGAACCAACGGCGAGGAAACAGGCATGCACCATTAAATGCGGACCAGTGGTGGGGCCTGACACTGTTCCAAAAACGATTGCCCATCGCGAATATGTGGCTGAATACAAGAGCTAGTGCACATCACGAGGAGAGTTGGTGGTCCAGATAGCAGGAGCATCTGGACCCCGGAGCCAAAATGGTCTTCCCCTAAGGTCAATCTTTTTACAATAAGTGGGACCACATAGATTGTAGAAATAACTACTTGGAAGTATATATGCCTTGTTAAAATAGTCACCGCCAATATGTAGAACGGTTGGAATATTTTGCAATAAAGTAAACTTGATAAAGCATTCATTCTTGCCTTCGATTCGTGGCTTAATGTTTCTAGCTATATGGTTCGAAAGTATGGGCGATGGAACCAAATTCTGCAGTTCTCTACGCAGCATATTGCCCTCGAGGTAGCAGGTGGATACTCCCGTCCAGATTTCTAGTCAACCAAGAGCAGTGTAAGCAATATCTGCATACACGTCAGGAAAATAAATTGACAGGTAAATGAGTAGGCCCAATAGGGATTTTTTCAAATGTAGGACATTTAAAAAAAAATCGTTAACACTTACTAAATGCACGGTGAACATTTTTTAAAATATTAATAAATTAAATTTTGAAGTATAGGTATTTAGAATATTTCAAAACCTAAAAAAAAAATGCAAGGCTCAATAAAAAGGGAAAACATAAAATATGTCTACTGGGCCGGCCCACTGAAGGCTGCCCTGAGGGGAGCCCATGCTCTATCCCGTCAAAGGCAAGACAAAGTGTTGCGCACGCTGCACCAGCCTCACATACTCAGATGGGCTACCCTTAAAGAAAAGCATAGTCACATGGACCAGGCTCAAAATAGCACAGTTGTTGTTTGCTTTGCTTATGAACTATCGATAACATGCTATAAATAATATATAACTAAATTTAACTATGATATACGTCTTAATTTTGTAAACCAATTACTTCCAATATACTTCAAAATTTAGTAAACCAATTATTACAAAGATATCCAGATGATATACTTTCGTATGCATTAACAACTTTCCTTTTAATTTGTTACACACTCATCTCACTATATAAACACTAGCAAAAGGGACGAAGCTGCAAGAAAGCAGGAGCAGAACAATAGCCAGACGAAGCTTATGAAGAACACTAACGTGTTGTGTTGGATAGCTATTATTCTCATGTCCATCACTTCCTTGTCCTGCCATGCTGCTGGGAGGAACACACGTAAAGACCCCCCCTCCCCCTGTGTTTATTCATTAATGTTTTTTATATTTATCTCTTTTCTTTTATTCAGTTTAACAATACATGATCCATTCTTCTAGATCGACCAAGTAACTTAACGTGTACCATAGGCTAATTGTTGTGGATGTTGTGACTGATCTTGCACAGATACAATGGACTTTGGACCTATTCTTGGGTGTGTAAAGATGGAAAAGGCTTGTTCGGTTGTTGGGTGCACAAAGATATGTTCCGACCTTGGTTGGAATACCCACAGATGCTATTGTGCCGATGCTGGCAGATGCTGCCACTCAGTCGCGGAGGCAGGATTGGGCCCAGGCCCGGGCCCCAGGCTTGCTACAGTGTCCCTACAGTGCCAGAGATGCTACAGTCAACAAAGGAATTCTCTCACACGCCCCGGGCCCAGGCCCCCCCGGCCCCCCTCCTGTCTCCGCCACTGCTGCCACTATGCAGATGGAAAGCCATTAAATTGATAGTAGAATATATTGTCATGTGCTCTTTTCTTACGAGGGTGAAAGTCAATCATCTATGCCACTACCAATTAATAGATTTAATAAACTTCTAAACTATTTAGTTGGGTTATATTTTGAAGTGACTATTTTAGTGATATGTTCTTTGAGCGTAAGTATCGATTATGTGTATCCCTTGTGACTTGTGAGTTATCATTTCATATTAATATATCATATACTCATTTCAGTCGAATGAAATCCCACGCATATTGTCAGGCAATCCATTAAAAATCTTATATTGGATATAATTCTGGAAGTTTCTTCATCGGTTGTCCTGGCAATGACTATTTCTCCACTGAACGTCAGTCAAGATGCAGCGGACTAAATAAAGAGGGAACAAGAAAGAAAATTTGAATCCATTAGAAAAATGGAAAACAGAGCTTAACTCAAGTTAAGGATTATTGTCCATCAGTTTTTCGGGCACCTGAACAATTGTTGGCATTGATCAAAAGCTCCCGAGAGAGAATTATTTCTCATTGTACTTGTCTTCAACGTCAATATCCAAAGGCATCGTTAGTTATTCCACCACCTTCGTGGTTATTCATTTTTCAAGGTACCTTCATGGTTATTCTGTGCTAGCTCTCAATCAGTATTGGACCCTCAAAGTTCTAAAATATTTATAAACCATCACCTTCGTCGTTATTCTCTAAATATAGATGTACGGTATGTGCGTGCGAATTTTCTAGACCAAACAGACAAGTACACATGGATCAAAATGGAGTTACTTTTTTCAGCCACATAACTTTCTCTTTTTTTGTGTAGTAACCTACAAATTAACATAGTATTAAATAAATAATTATAGATACATAGAGAACATCTATATCCGTAGATATTATTTGTCGGATTTTGGAACCTGGAAATACCTTTTCCGAATTTTTGAAATTTTACATACCGAGGGAGGTGATACTTTGGGTGAGCACATGACGGATCCTCATATAACTGATCATGATCCGACGGCTACGAACAAACACAAGAAGTTCTATGTACAAGATGTGAATTTTCTTCACGAGCACGTCTACACTGATGATCCGGTGTACTTGACGACTTTGAACGGCCATGGTGACCGTGTATCCCATAGGCAAGACGAAAGCAGTTGCAATGTCATGTGGATATTCAAATCAGAAGGATCTTATATAGTCGCTCCAGGTCGCATGTGGGTTCTTCCTTCGGATTTCTAGCCTATCAAGAGTAGAGCCTAGCATCTTTATTTTTTATTTTTTAGTTGAGCATCTTTTATTTTTATTCCCAGTGTATAAGGTATTAAAGTCATCCTTTACTATAAATTGGATCGTATAGATTGTTGAAATACATACAATATATGAAATCATAGTTTATTATGAGGTATGTATGTGACTTGTTAGAATAATTGATGTCAATCTATAATGATTGGGTGGTGTGTCGTAACATACTAAAATTACAATTAGCCATTTATGGTGTACTTCTATCATTTAATGTATCTAGCTATTAGTTTTGGCAATGCGTTTTTCCATTTAAGTTAGCCATTTAAAAAAAGAAAATCAGTTTTGGGATTCCATTTATACTTGTATAGTGCACTAACACGTATACTCTATCCCGCATATTGTGTAATTCAAACATGCATACAGATACAAGTCATGTAGATATAGTAACACTGGTCATGATTGGAACACAAGCATGTCGTCATCGACTCTGATCCGAGTGCGTAGCGACAATGGCTATACACGAAAAAAGCATTGAGCTACATGCCAAGTTGGCAAAGGTTATTTTTTTTCCTATTTGGTATATACACACCTTATAAATTTTTGTTCGATCATCATGTTATCTAGTTTGGCTCTTCCAGTTCAGTATAGACAGCTTTGTTGCGTGTTACAATCAAAACATATGAGGTAATATATAATTCATATATATTTTGGAGGTTATGTATAATCAGCCATAATAAAAAAACATGGACAGAAATTTAGAAAAAAAAAGATGGATGGCAGTTTGCCAAACATTAAAATGTAGCTTGATTTAGCTCCAATATGTGTCTTAATTTCGCAAACTAATTACTTCTGGTATATCAATCATTAATAACCAATTAATAACAAGTTATCCAAACGATATACTTGTGTATGTATTTATTAGTTTCCAATTAAATTGTGCATACACTTAATTTCTCCTGTCTATATAAACATTAGCAAACGGGACATAGCTGCAAAAATAGCCAGAGCAAAATAATAGCCAGCTACTAGTGATGGGGTTTATGAAGAATACAAGGGCATTGTGCTTGCTAGCTCTTATTGTCATGTCCACCACTTTCTTGTCCTGCCATGCAGCAGGTATGTAGGAGCATACATAAATGTTTTCTCCTATGTATTCATTAGTTTCTTTTGTTTGTCCGCCACTTCTATTTTGTTTCAATCAAATAGCACATCAATTTTAACTGCGTCCGGATGTTGTGTCTAATCTGCAGGTACAATGGACCTTGGACCTATTCTTGGGTGTGTAAAGATGAAAAAGGCCTGCTCAGTTAATGGGTGCTTGCGGCAATGTGCCTCTCATGGTTGGAATACCCACAGATGCATTTGCACCGATGCAGGCCATTGTTGTTACTACGCGGAGGCAATGGCACCAAATTGATAGTAGTAGTATGCTATATTGTTGTCAGCCATGTCCTCTTGCTTTGTAAGGGTAAATAACTAAATATTAATCATCTATGTCACCGCTAATATAATAGATGCAACAGATTTAATAAACTTCAAAGCTATGTGGTCGAATAATATTTATGACGGAACTATTCAGGCGATGAGTTCTTCACTTTTGCTATTCTTCCGTCACCTGAAATTTTATTTGTTTCAGTCGATTTTTTTCCTATGGCGTGGAACAACCCACATACATACAATGTAGGTAACGCGAAACACACAAGCAGCTAAACTAATTCTGCTAATCAAAATTTTGATTTTATTCCTAGTGTATAAGGTACTAAGGTTAACCTTTACAACTGTATAAAGAAGTGAACCTTCTAATATGAGCTTCACTACATCGCGGATGGGATACAGCGCGACGAACGCAACGCAAGTTCACCCTACACATGACATCAGCGGCAGCGCATGCAATGATTACTAATGTGAGGTGGGTTGATTGTGAGATTGGAGCACGGCGCTTTGTAACACCGGGCAGCGAACATTCGCTCGCTAGATTTCTTGTTGAATATATATTTCCGGTAGATTTCTCGTTGAATATATTTTTCCGGACAGATCACCAGTGCTAGAAAAACATGCAAAAAACAAAGTAATAGCATGAATGGGCCACGTCTTTGGCAATATATACTTGTTAATTTTTTTCCCAGTATGGCCCGAGTAGAGCTTCCCCCTTCCAGCTCATGCAGAGCTAGCTTTGTGAATTACCCTGACCTATTTTTCCCGATCATTTCTTGCAGTAAAAAATGGATATAACGAGGAAAAAGAATAAGGTTTATTTGGAGATGGGAGGTATCGACCCCCCTGCCTCTATACATGCATTGTAAAGCGCTCTACCATTTGAGCTACATCCCCAATTATATCCATACTGTAAATTAGAATAAATTGTATTAATTATCTGTAATTAGGAATCCTATTTACCTAAGAGATTCATCCCCACTACTTGATTTATCTCAACATGCAGCCCATCCACATCATCACACATGCCACATCAGCGATCCTATTGCATTTTCCATCAGTAACAGCCTTGCATGTGCCTACTCAGCCAAAAAGAGTGACGTTGGTTTAATTAACAAATCTGCCACGTCATCCAAATTAAAAACTAACAAATCGTGGGAGATATACAGCCATGTTATCACACCGTTTGGCTGGATACTTTCCTTCAGTTTCCCATCGGGCCACTTTCTTTATTCTCCTATTCTAGCGTCCTTTAGTTTTCTACCAATGGCCCTTTGCACAACTTGCTGGCGCATGGAAGTAATTATTTTGCACAGGAAGATCAACCGACCGTGCTCTCCTTGATTATCCGCCTACATATCTTTATATGTTCCCATTCTCTCGCCCCTCGCTTGATCTCCTTCACCAGAAACTCCGGCCCTCCATATCTTTGGTGGTTGTCCTCACCATCCATCGTTTACTGGGATCAACGCAACCCCGCGATGTCATATCTATCTGCCGCATTCAGGATCGAAGCTACAGCCCACCGGCCGGCGCCAAAGGTTATTCCCAATCTCACCATACTCTACCCGTGAGGATCTCTGCAGCCCCACATGGTCGTTCCTGTCATCCACTACATCTGAATGAACTCCTACGCCAGCTTAGCCACTACTGCCTACTAGGACGAATAATCTTTCTACTGGTGTCTTGGTCTGCACGGTTTTCTTTCTTGACCAGTAGTTCGTCGGTATCTCTCGCTCTCATGGATTTTATGGTGGCCAGATCGATTTTTTACAACTGAACCTTTTTCCTGTGCCTTATCTTCCATGTATATATTTATGTGCTGCTTTATGCCGATGGGAATTTCATTATCTTAGAGAAGTGTAATGTAGGCAAATAGTTTTTGGGGATTAGAAGGTGAACTGCTCGATCCATATGGATATGATCTACAATGAAATCACAAGGGTTTCACTTTTGTCATAATTTTTTTGCTTGACAATTCTTAAGCCTCGCTCCTATTATTCATCTGCTGCAACCAAAAGCATTTCTATTCTTTTTTTACACATCAGTGTGCAATAGTTGGTATAAATCACGACCTTCAAATTATGTTTATGAGACAATTCTTAAGCCTCGCTCCTATTATTCATCTCCTGCAACCAAAAGCATTTCTATTCTTTTTTTACACATCAGTGTGCAATAGTTGGTATAAATCACGACCTTCAAATTATGTTTATGAGTGATATTTACTTATCTTATGAAGTGTTTAGTGTTGGATGTCACCTTGGTTGAACTGCAGGGAGGAGGGTGTCAAGGTAGGCGACATAGTTGCTGTCGAGAGACCATATAACTCAAACTCTGTGGTACATCTGCAGTTCTGCATGGTCGCTTGTGGCAAGAATGAGAACTGCCGCTATAGACACCCCTCACTAGCAAGCAGTGCAATTGTGGAGAATCACCTCAGTTTATTTTTTCTCACCATGCTTCACTTCCATTCAGTATAGTGGATTCTAGGTATTTGAGAGGTAATATGTTTTCAAATGCTACCCTCATATTTTTTCGTTGTGCTGTTTCGCATAGTTGTTCGGGTCAGAGATCAATGGGAAACGACCATGTGTTTCGATAGCAAGTTATTTGGGCATTTTGTTCATCATATCTTTTAATCTGTTCGGCCCACTAATGTCCCGCAGCAACGGGCGGGGTGTTATCTAGTTAGTTAAACATGAGAAGCTGAGAGCCCTGCCAGGCTCAGTGCACTAGATATTCTCTCAGGGAGGTGTTCGGGCGGAGGGATTTCCTCCAGCGAAAGATCTCCTTCGCTCGATCAATCCTCCCGGGGGAATGAATTATTCGCTGGGCCGACCCTTCTGCTTGCCACCCCCCTTCCCGCCACCACCATCATCACCGCCACCCCCCTCCCCGCCAGCACCCCCCTCCTCGCCACCACCCCCTCCTCGCCACCACCCCCCTCCTCGCCACCATCCTCCTCCTCCTCCCTAACCTCCTGCTCCTCCTCCTCCTCCTCCCCAACCTCCTGCTCCTCCTCAGAGGTTACCTCACTAGAGAAGGGTCACGAAGACGACCCCCCTATGTCGGTCACAGAGCGCAGTTTCTGGCCCCGAGACCGTCCCCCTGCGCCTCTCCCCCCACCACGTCCTCCTCTAGGGGCACCTCTCCCTCGACCTCCCTGTGAGAACTCATCGTCAAGTAGTTGGGAGGGGACATTACGGGGTCGACCACTCCGACTAACCTTCGTGGCGAGTTTGCTTAGCAAACCAGTACCATCGGCCTTGCCCTTTCCCATACTTAGCGAACCTGCATTGAAAAGAGAATAAAAAGTTAGTGTATTAATAATGAAGGAGTAGACATAATAAAAAGCAATCAAAAAAGCGCATTCATAATAATAAACCATATCAAAAAGACATATTAATAGAACATACAAATAAGACATTGAACATACATCTGCTAGAACCCATATGAATCATCACTGTTGTAACCGTTTCCTCGACCGGTCTCATCGTCACTATCACGCATATCATCTTCGTTGTCTGACGTAGGTGCAGGCTCTTCCTCGTCTTCAGCGTATTCATTTAATTTCTCTAGCATAAGTATGTCTTGGTCGTTCACAATGGTCTCGCCATCATTCCGTGCATCGTCATCGTTTGGATCCACATCAACATCACTCAAGGCATCAGCGTCATTGTGTCGAACCACATCAACATCATCAAGTTGCTCTTGATAGAACACTCCCTCGTATGTCATGGGGTTAATGCAGAAGTAATCGTCATCATCTGGGTCCGGTAGCTTACCATGTGGCGGCACCTTGAACACAACTTCCCAACCCTTTAGGTACTCTTTCTGGCATGGGTAGGGCAGATAATAAACTTGTGTGGCCTGGGTAGCCGCAATAAAAAGATCAGCTCCAGCATAAACGGTGGATGGTTTAACTTCGACCAAACCAAGGGAAGGCGTATGTCTCAACCCCTCATATGGGTCGAACCATCGGCATTTGAACACAGCTAGATTTAGGTCCTCGGCCCCAAGATCGAATGACAGCTCGTATATTTTTCCTACCCTTCCGTAGTACTCAACTTCATTTTCTCCTGGGGTGTACACTCCTGTGTTTATAGTTTTGGGATCAGGCCGGCTGTTCTGGTGATCCTCTGTATGGAAGCGATACCCATTCACATCATACTTTTGACATTTCATGACCCGAGCGTTAAAACCCATGGAAACCCATCTCAATTCGTCATCCATAGAGGTGTTCGGATCTTTGCCCTACAAGTTTAATTGAAATTGATGGGTGCATTAGTTCCATCTACTAATAAATGTTGAACTAGGAAGTTGAACTAGGGGAATGTGAAAAATTACTTTATCCATGAACCAAGCAACAAAAATTTTCCTGCCAGAGGCACCGTTCCGTAAAAGAGTAAGTTCCTCCGCTTTATTAGGAGGAATCATTCCCGTCCACTCCTCATCTAGGAATTGACTAAAAGAAGAAAATCGGTGTTAGAACGAGACTCATCCTCAACGAATTGCATAAAGGAATGGTGTAGCGGTATTACCTCATCCACTCTTCCTCGACTTCCTTGTTGTTGTGCAAGACATAGAACATGATGTCCTCCCACTCTTGTTCTGGCATGTTATAAGGTTTCGAACCCCCAGCCCGGCCACATTGCCCGTTGAATAGATCGAGCTTGGGTTTATACTTGGGCTCTTCTATATTGTATCGAGACACCTTATTATGCAGAGTGGGAACGTGGTCTGGGTAGTATGATGTCCTGAGGTCTGACACCTCCTCTAGGATAACTGCCTCAGCTATGGAAGCTTCAATCTTAGCTTTGTTTCCACATTTCTTTCTGAGATGCTTGTTCTGTCTCTCAGGGCCGTACTGCCAACGATTCTGCACAAGGCCCCTCAACAATACCTCCTTCGCGAGGTGCAAAATGAGATGTGTCATCGGAGTAAAGAAGCCTGGCGGGAAGATCTTCTCTAGCTTGCATATCAAGTCCGGTGCCTTCTTATGCAATTCTTCAATCACCTCGGGACATACTTCTTTAGCACATATCGTGCGAAAGAAATGGCTTAGCTCCACAAGCACTCGCCAGACACGCTCGGGGACATAGCCTCGAACCATCACCAGCATTATCCGCTCAATCCATACATGATAGTCATGACTATTGAGCCCGGTCACTTTGCCCGTTGAAAGATTGACCCCCTTACTTATATTTGATGCATAACCATCAGTGAACTTCACAATGTGTTTGAGCCACATAAGTGCTTCCTTCTTTTCTGGCGGTTTAAGGACGAAGTCAGCATCTGGTTTGAACCAGTTTCTTCGACCGTCTGTTGGAGGCCGCATGTTTAGCCGTGGTCTATCACAAATTTTCTGTTGATCGGCTCTAGCTTTAACGTTATCCTTTGTCTTATCAGGAATGTTGAGGATCGTGGAAAAAAGGGACTCTGCGACATTCTTTTCGGTGTGCATCACATCGATGTTATAAGGAAGTTTGAGGTCCTTGAAAAAGGGAAGCTTCGTGAACGGGGTAATGTGAGTCCAGTTGTGCGTCTCACCATATCCCTCAAAGCATTTCGCTTTGCCTTTGCCTTTGCATTTGCCTGGGCCTTCGCCTTCACTTTCCCCTTTGCCTTTGCCTTTGCCTTTGCCTTTGCCTTTGCCTTCGCCTTTAGGCTTGAGAGCTTTTAGCTGAGCAAGAACATCTGCCCCAGAAAATGTTGGAATCTCGTTTACTTCATGGACAACCCAGCCTTTCGTGAAGTTCTTCTTGTCTTCCCTGTCTGGATGGTCTGCAGGGAGGAACTGTCGATGCATGTCAAAGGCTACATACTTGCCACCCTTCTGTAGCCAAATAAAACGTAGAGCCTGCATGCACACTGGGCATGGCATCTTCCCACTTGTACACCATCCGCAAAATAGGGCATAGCCGGGAAAGTCATGCATGCAGTACATCAACCAAACTTTCATCAAGATTTTTTTTGCAGATGTCGGTCGTATGTCAACCTCGGGAAGTACCAACAATGGAGCAAATCATCCACCAGCGGCTGCATAAACACTCCCAAATTCTTTCCCGGGTAATCAGGCCCCGGAATGATCAGCGACAAGAACATGGTCTTGCGTTGCATTACGATACCGGGAGGGAGATTGAGAGGAATAACAAACACGGGCCAACAACTGTATGGATTGGACGACATACCATATGGATTCAACCCGTCACCTGTTATTGCAATCCTGATATTCCCTGCCTTGGCTGCTTCCTCGGGGTACTCTTTATCGAATGACTTCCATGCTTCAGCTTGCGATGGATGTACGATTTTTTTATCGTACATTTTCCCTTCCTTGTGCCACTTTATCATTTTGGCAGACTCCTCCGTGATGAAAAGGCGCTGCAGTCTTTCTATGAAATGGAGATACCGAAGAATCTTTACGGGGATGTCTAGTTGCTTCTTCTCACCATGCTCATTGACCACCTCAAGGTACCGAGAGGAACCGCACTCCCTATAGTACTTGTCACCGGCATACTCGTGCCTAAACAAAAGGCAATTCTTCGGACAAACATCTATTTTCTCATATTTCATAGATAGTGCCTTCATGATTTTCTTCGTAGCGTACATGCTTTTCGGCAGTTCATGACCATCAGGAAGGCTGTTAGCCCTACTCCCAGAAATGCTTCGAAGCAAGCTTGGGTGCAGCCATACTCAGCCTTGACTGCCATCAGTTGCGAGATGCCATCCAACCGAGAAATTTTGGCACCCGCATAAAGAGGTTTCTTTGAAGAGGCCAAGACGTCCAAGAAGGCCTTTGCGATTACCTCCGGCTCCTCCGGTTCATTCTCTGAAGGTGTTGTATGTGTCGTCTCAGCAGCAAAGACATCATCTAGCATGTTTCTAACCCCATCGTCCTCATAACCACCGATGCGTTGTCGCATCACCTCCTCTCTACCACGGTCCCGCTCGGCAAAGTCTATGGGCATGTTAAAGTCTTCCATATATCCAAACGTTCGAAGGTGCAAAGTCATTTCTCCCTGAGCTCTACGGTGACGTGTTTCACATTTTGCACAGGGGCATTCTGGGTTAATTATCATTGGAGGACGGAATATCTCCTTTAAGAACACATCGGTTTTCTCGACCCACTCTGTTGTCACTTGATTCCGACGGATAAAACCATTGTACATCCACTGATTATCTGCCATCCTCTGCTTTATCATGAGCCACACAACAAAATTATGGATTCATTAAAATTAATCACGTACAATTTTTATTTTCTACCGGGTTGACGAGAAACGGCACTGAATCCACCAACATCTCTAATAGGTAAAGAGGGTCCTAATCCCACCCGAGGATGTGTAGATTGAGTACGTTCTCCATGCTCTACCCCATTCCGAGACAAAATTTCGACAACACCTCCCCGCTGTTCTCCAGATACACGTCTCGGCAAATAGCCGAGAGAATGTGCTCCGGAGAACAACGGGGAGGCGCCGCCGAAATCCTGTCTCGAAATGGGGTAGAGCATGGAGAATGTACCCAATCTACACATCCTCGGGCTGTCCGTGGAAAACGCTGGACAATCCGAAAAAGTTGCGGTGATAAATATGCAATTGAATGCATATTTATCGATGCAACCATTTCGGACGGGAGACGCCTAGGTTACGCGACTTGACGAGAAAAGAAAATCTAGTGACATGATTAAAAGAGTGTACAAGGTTAAGGTGGATTCATAGCTCACCCTCGGCTGTAGAGGAAGTAGTCAAACAGCGACGAGATCACGGACCAATGCCTTCGACGACGATGACTCCAAAGATATGCAACCCCACAAAGCCTGTAAATTTTACCGACAAAAAAACTTAGGTCACTAATAATTATCCCCTTCATTTATTTGAATGAAATTAATACAACACCACCAATTCCACTCCATATTACATCAGCTCAATAATAATTATCCCCTTCATTTATTTGAATGAAATTAATACAACACCACCTACTCGACGATTTCGGTCTATATATCTACACCGATTGAGAAACTTTCTATTAGCAGTCCAAGTCGTACATATCCATCCTTTTGTGATCAAACTAACTATACTCCTACATATATATCAAATTAACTTATTATCTAAGCACTAACAGTAGGTAAAAAGCTAAAAAAAGGAAAAGGACGCCGGACCGCCGGAGCCGGTGCTCACCAGTAGCAGAGGGCCGGCAAGGGGGCGCCGGACCGCCGGAGCCGCGGCCGAGGCCAGCTCACCAGCAGCTGCGGGGCGGGAAGGGGGCGGGGGCGAGCGGGGACGACCGGGCCAGTGCGGGGACGGGGGCGGGTGGCGGCGGTGCGGGGAGGGGACGACCGGGCCGGTGCGGGGACAGGGGTGGGCGGGGACGGCCTGGCCGGTGGGGGGACGGGGGTGGGCGGGGACGGCCGGGCCGGTGCGGGGACATGGGCGGGCGGGGATGACCGGCGCCGGTGCGGGGCGGGCGGGGACGGCCGGCGGCGCTGCGGAGTGGGGACGGGGGCGCGCGGTGAAGGGCGGGGACAGGGGCGAGCGGTGCGGGGCGGGGTCGGGGCGGCTCAGAAGGGGGCGGGGGCGGCGGCGGCAGGCCGGAGCCAGCGGCGACGGGGGAGATCGAGGGGCGGCCGTGCGTGGATCGAGCGGCGGGGCATGCGTGGATAGGAGGCGGGGAACGAGTGGTCGCGGGGTGTGCGGGAGGGGCCGGCCGATCGAGAGGATAAGGTGGGCGGTATGCCGACGGTGTAACCGTCGGCATAGGTTTCGGCATACCTTTTTTTTAGTACACATGATTACTTATTTCAGTTATGTCATTAGTGATTTCGTCAGATCTGAATAATTCTTTTTTTATTTGAACAAATAGTATCATGCTTAGCTTCAAGAGCTGCCGAAGAAGAAGAAAGAACATAAAGAGAGCGGGTACATGTATATAGCTTCAAGGCAGCGACGTCCGTGTAGGGGGGCCACACCCCGGAGCCCCTAGATGGGCGTCTACGCATGCCACTTCACTTTCATACATGCAAGAGGCCCCGATGCGGTATTTCGGTGGCATTGCTACCCCCGGAAGGCCACCACGTAGCCCCGTTGACCAGGAGATCTAGCCCCTTAACTTTCGCCGGACGGGCTTTGACCAGTGGACTCTTCCACCCGGTTGCGATAGGGCAGCCCATAGGAACATCCCCGAACACGATCTGGACCCAACCCACCACTAGATTCCCTCCGGTTCTACCCGACGCGCACGTTTCCCCCCTCCAAGTGACGGCGGCAGTGCCGTCCGTGGAGGGGGGGCCACACCCCGGAGCCCCAAGACGGGCGTCTACGCATGCCACGTCACTTTCACACATGCATCAGGTCCCGTGCGATCTTTCGGTGGCATAGCTACACCCGAAAGCCCCACCGACCAGAGTAACCCTAGCACCGTTGACCCGGTGATTTACGCCTTTGACTTTCACCGGACGGGCTTTGAACAGTTGACTCTTCCACCCGGTTGCGATAGGGCAGCCCATAGGAACATCCCCGAACACGGTCTGGACCCAACCGACCACTAGATTCCCTCCGGTTCTACCCGACGCACACGTTTCCCCACTCCAAGTGACAGCGACAGTGCTGTCCGTGGAGGGGGGGCACACCCCGGAGCCCCAAGACGGGCGTCTACGCATGCCACGTCACTTTCACACATGCAAGAGGACCCGATGCGGTGTTTCGGTGGCATTGCTACCCCCGGAAGGCCACCACGAAGCCCCGTTGACCAGGAGATCTAGCCCTTTGACTTTCGCCGGACGGGCTTTGACCGATGGACCTTTTCACTAGTTTGTCATTGCCCAGCCCATAGCTACACCCCCGCACATGGTCCGGGCCCAACCCACCCCAAGATTCCCTCCGTGTCGGCCCGACGTGGCCGTTTCCCGCCCCTCCAAGTGACGGCGGCAGCGACGTCCATGTAGGGGGCCACACCCCGGAGCCCCTAGACGGGCGTCTACGCATGCCACTTCACTTTCACACATGCAAGAGGCCTCGATGCGGTGTTTCGGTGGCATTGCTACCCCCGGAAGGCCACCACGTAGCCCCGTTGACCAGGAGATCTAGCCCCTTAACTTTCGCCGGACGGGCTTTGACCAGTGGACTCTTCCACCCGGTTGCGATAGGGCAGCCCATAGGAACATCCCCGAACACGATCTGGACCCAACCCACCACTAGATTCCCTCCGGTTCTACCCGACGCGCACGTTTCCCCCCTCCAAGTGACGGCAGCAGTGCCGTCCGTGGAGGGGGGCCACACCCCGGAGCCCCAAGACGGGCGTCTACGCATGCCACGTCACTTTCACACATGCATCAGGTCCCGTGCGATGTTTCGGTGGCATAGCTACACCCGAAAGCCCCACCGACCAGAGTAACCCTAGCACCGTTGACCCGGCGATTTACGCCTTTGACTTTCGCCAGACGGGCTTTGAACAGTTGACTCTTCCACCCGGTTGCGATAGGGCAGCCCATAGGAACATCCCCGAACACGGTCTGGACCCAACCCACCACTAGATTCCCTCCGGTTCTACCCGACGCGTACGTTTCCCCCCTCCAAGTGACGGCGGCAGTGCCATCCGTGGAGGGGGGCCACACCCCGGAGCCCCAAGACGGGCGTCTACGCATGCCACGTCACTTTCACACATGCATCAGGACCCGTGCGATGTTTCGGTGGCATAGCTACACCCGGAAGCCCCACCGACCGGACTAACCCTAGCACCGTTGACCCGATGATCTACGCCTTTGACTTTCGCCGGACGGGCTTTGAACAGTTGACTCTTCCACCTGGTTGCGATAGGGCGGCCCATTAGAACATCCCCGCACACGGTCTGGACACACCAAAGAGCCGCGTGTCGGGTGCTTTCGCCTGCCACCACGCTTCAACACGCGTAGGACGGCCCACCACAAGACCTGGCGGCATTGCTACCCCCCCAGGTACCCCATCCCATCTAAACCTGATTCCCTCCGTGTCGGCCGTTTCCCCCCTCCTTGACACGGCGGGAGTGACGTCCGTGTGCGTGGGGGGGGGGGGCAGTCGGGATATAATTGAGGTATGTTTTTTGTTTAGATAAGGCACATTTAAGTTTTGAAAAAAAGAAAAATAAATAAAAAAGAGAAAATAAATAAAATAGGAAAAAAATAGCACAAAATCTATCCCGACGGTTAGGCCGTCGGCATATCTACGCCCACGGATCGACGATGGCCTGGATCGATGCGGTGGCGTCGGACGCGGATCGATGACGTGGCAGAGGCCATGGGCCAGACTTGTGCCGACGGCTAGGCCGTCGGCATACTTATGCCACCCGACGGACCGCCGACGGGCTCGGATCGATGACGTGGAGAGGACACAGATCGATGACGTCAGCCTCGGTATGCCGACGGTTATGCCGTCGGCATACCTATCCCGACGGCCCCCGTTAGACCCGTCGGTGTAGGGCTGACGCCGTCAAACGGTCGTTGCTTATCGTGTAGCCGGGTCCGCGTCTATGCCGACGGGCCAACATATGCCGACGGCGACCGTTGGGATACAGTCAGCTCTCTCGACGGCCCCGTTTTGCCGACGACCCCCGTCGGCAGAGTTGTAAATATGCCGACGGCTTCCCTACGCCTACGGCTCTACGTAGACCGTCGGGATATGTCCATTTATGCCGATGGGGGCCGTCGGCATATATTAGGCCGTCGGCAGTTAGGCAAATTCCGGTAGTGAATCTCCTCCAGATCTCACGTGGTCCGTCAAAAAAATCTCAGTGGTCCGATCTCCCCGATGACCTCTTCCACCTGATCTACAGCAAGGTCACCGTCCTACGGGACCGTGTGCGCTTCGCCGTGGTATGCAGGCTGTGGCGAGACGCCACGATCGCGGCGAGGTACATGGCGCCGCCCGTCATCCCGTGGCTCGTCTTCTACCCGTTATACGGTGACGAGAGCAGCACGAGGCTAGCATGTCGCTCCGAGGACAGTGGGGTCATGCGAATTCCGCTCCCAAGCAAGGCACTCATCGATATGCGGGTGGTGGGAGCTAGGTTGCGGCATGTGGGGACATGCAGCTTATAGTCGTGAACCTCTTCTCTGGCGTCGAGGTGACACTTCCCAAAAAGGACGTAAGAACAATCTGCTTAGACATGTACAGCGACATGCTTTGGAAGGTTGTCTTCTCAAAATCTCCCACCGCACGTGGATGCGTCATTGCTGCCATCACTGACGAATGTGGCATCGCCCTCTGCCGGCTTGGTTTTCCTGAGAGCGGGTGGACGACCACACAATGTGGTACGTACACTAGATCTCATGGACATCGTATTCTCCAGTGGATGGCTCTTTGGCCTCACCTGCATCAAGGGACTAATCGTATCCCGCGCGCGTCTGCCTGGACCTAATGCAGAAAACCAAACTCGTCCTTATAGTTATGTAATTCAAACGTGCGTGCAGACTACAGAGCATTATTGATGGCTAGGGCGCAGGTTGGATCAAGGAACTTTCAGTTTAGTGGAACAGTCTCAGCTCATGTTTGGTATCAAATGACAGATATAAGCAGACATAGCCTTATGTTACAAGGATATATAGTTCAACAGCTTCATGTATGTCGATAGAGGCTGTTAGTAGATATAGGACAGGTCATAGAGGATGTTGGTAGATACAGGACATGGCATAGTCCCATAGAGGCTGTTAGTAGCTAGCAGAAAGAAATATTCAATTTAGTCATGCGTTAACAAGAGAATCTGGTATACTGGATCCAAACAAAAGCATATTAAGTCAATTGTATCAAAGCAACTACTACAACGTAAAAACATCGATAACTCAGCTACCTGTTTGGATGGCTGCTACTCCTTCTGAACAGAAAGAAAATAAGTAGGAGTAGCTGAACTAACGAAGGAAGGAACAATTTCATGGGAAGTAAAAAAAAAACACTACTGCACAGTTAACTGGACAAGTTCCCAGCACACATACTCCATCAATCAGACGCTTGGCAGACAAGGAGGCACACAGATTGTGCTATCTATCGTCCGGAGCAGCCATCATGACTGGTAGTTGAATTAATCATGATACGCCTTGAATCATGACTTCCTTCAGGTTTGATTTCGCCAGTCGCGAGCAGAGTTCGACAAAAACCTAGACGATTACACCAAGTTACAGGTCACTATGATGCAAATACAGAACTCAGCATATGAAACAATTAACTGACACTTTCGACGGAAAGAATGGCCAACTGAGCATCGTGAAGTCACTGCTTCATCAGAATAATAAAGACATGTGCTTCTGCTCCTGTTATTATTTGGAAGGACGAGCTATCCTGAATGCAGAATTGCAAACTGTAAGAGCAGGCCAATTACATTGGTTAGAATTGTTCTGAAGAATCAAAGTGAGGTACTACTTAATGTTAGAAAGTGGACGAGGTAGAGCTACCGACGAATATAAATACACAATTACTACTTCAATTTATAAGTGAATTGTCATGAAAAGTGAGCAGTAGCCAAGTGGCAAGGTCGCAGTGGCGCATCCTTGCGCACCGGGGTTCGACTCCCGTCGGAGACCTCGCCATAGGTCATAGGTCCTCAGTTTTTTAAGTGAAATGACATCTACAGCTGACGGGCCACCTGGCCGGTCAGTGATAGTTCATCACAGACAGCCAGCCAGTCAATTTACCCCCTTTTTTTGCGGGGCTTTATTTATGAGTTAATACATGTTTTAGTATATAAACTTGTGGTGGTGGGAACAGTTTCATACAAGACCTAAAAAAACCCAAAAAAGTAGTACATGAACTCTACCGCTGTAACAAATGCATACAAATCACTCACGGCACGACATTTGGCAGGTCACGTCGGATGATGGCACACGCCCGGCGTCCTGTTATTTTTCAGAACCCCCCCGACGGTTATATTATTTACATTATTAGGTCCCTCGGTCAGCAGCACGCAAAACTCCAAATATTGTGTCCTAACTGATGCATTCTTGTGCGCTGACTGAACTGACGAAAGTTCATACTAGAGCCTTACGCCCTTACTCCTCATCGTCCGATCACCACCAGAATAACAGCAGCTGCCGACGGATTGATGTATACCGACGGCCTAGGTCACGCCGTAGGCATAGACAAGCCGTTCTATTTTATTTATTTTCTCATATTGATTTATTTTTCTTTTTTTCTCTTTTTTTTCAAAACTAATTTGATTAACTTAAATGTGCCTTATGTAAAAAAAACATACCTCAATTATTTATCGATTGCCTCCCCTCACGGACGTCGCTACCGCCCTGTCTTGGAGGGGGGAAACGGGACGGGGTACCTGGGGGGTTGGAAACACGTCAGGTGTTGCAGTGGGACCTCCTACGCATGTGAAAGTGTGGTGGCACGCGGCTCAGGGTGGTGCCCCCCTCACGGGCGTCTTGGGGCTCCGGGGTGTGGCCCCCCTCCGCGGACGGCACTGCCGCCGTCACTTGGAGGGGGAAACGTGTGCGTCGGGTAGAACCGGATGGAATCTAGTGGTGGGTTTGGTCCAGACCGTGTTCGGAGATGTTCCTATGTGCTGACCCATCGCAACAAGGTGGAAGAGTCCACCGGTCAAAGCCCGTCCGGCGAAAGTCAAAGGGCTAGATCTCCTGGTCAACGGGGCTTCGTGGTGGCCTTCCGGGTGTAGCTATGCCACCGAAACAACGCATCGGGTCCTGATGCATGTGTGAAAGTGATGTGGCACGCGTAGACGCCCGTCTTGGGGCTCCGGGGTGTGGCCCCCCCTCCACGGACGGCACTGCCGCCGTCACTTGGAGGGGGGAAACGTGCGCATCGGGTAGAACCGGATGGAATCTAGTGGTGGGTTTGGTCCAGACCGTGTTCGGGGATGTTCCTATGTGCTGACCCATCGCAACCAGGTGGAAGAGTCCACCGGGCAAAGCCCGTCCGGCGAAAGTCGAAGGGCTAGATCTCCTGGTCAACGGGGCTTCGTGGTGGCCTTCCGGGTGTAGCTATGCCACCGAAACACCGTATCGGGTCGTGATGCATGTGTGAAAGTGATGTGGCACGCGTAGACGCCCGTCTTGGGGCTTATGGGTGTGGCCCCCCTCCACGGACGGCACTGCCGCCGTCACTTGGAGGGGGGACACGTGCGCGTCGGGTAGAACCGGATGGAATCTAGTGGTGGGTTTGGTCCAGACCGTGTTCGGGGATGTTCCTATGTGCTGACCCATCGCAACCAGGTGGAAGAGTCCACCGGTGAAAGCCTGTCCGGCGAAAGTCAAAGGGCTAGATCTCCTGGTCAACGGGGCTTCGTGGTGGCCTTCCGGGTGTAGCTATGCCACCGAAACACCGCATCGGGTCCTGATGCATGTGTGAAAGTGATGTGGCACGCGTAGACGCCCGTCTTGGGGCTTATGGGTGTGGCCCCCCTCCGCGGACGGCACTGCCGCCGTCACTTGGAGGGGGGAAACGTGCGCGTCGGGTAGAACCGGATGGAATCTAGTGGTGGGTTTGGTCCAGACCATGTTCGGGGATGTTCCTATGTGCTGACCCAGCGCAACCAGGTGGAAGAGTCCACCGGTCAAAGCCCGTCCGGCGAAAGTCAAAGGGCAAGATCTCCTGGTTAACGGGACTTCGTGGTGGCCTTCCGTGTGTAGCTATGACACCGAAACACCGCATCGGGTCCTGATGCACGTGTGAAAGTGATGTGGCACGCGTAGACGCCCTTCTTGGGGCTTATGGGTGTGGCCCCCCTCTGCGGACGGCACCGCCGCCGTCACTTTGAGGGGGGAAACGTGCGCGTCGGGTAGAACCGGATGGAATCTAGTGGTGGGTTTGGTCCAGACCGTGTTCGGGGATGTTCCTCTGTGCTGACCCATCGCAACCAGGTGGAAGAGTCCACCGGGCAAAGCCCGTCCGGCGAAAGTCAAAGGGTTAGATCTCCTGGTCAACGGGGCTTCGTGGTGACCTTCCGGGTGTAGCTCTGCCACCGAAACATCGCATCGGGTCCTGATGAATGTGTGAAAGTGATGTGGCACGCGTAGACGCCCGTCTTGGGGCTTATGGGTGTGGCCCCCCTCCGCGGACGGCACTGCCGCCGTCACTTGGAGGGGGGAAACGTGCGCACCGGGTAGAACCGGATGGAATCTAGTGGTAGGTTTGGTCCAGGCCGTGTTCGGGGATGTTCCTATGTGCTGACCCATCGCAACCAGGTGGAAGAGTCCACCGGTGAAAGCCCGTCCGGCGAAAGTCAAAGGGCTAGATCTCCTGGTCAACGGGGCTTCGTGGTGACCTTCCGGGTGTAGCTCTGCCACCGAAACATCGCATCGGGTCCTGATGCATGTGTGAAAGTGATGTGGCACGCGTAGACGCCCCTCTTGGGGCTTATGGGTGTGGCCCCCCTCCACGGACGGCACTGCCGCCGTCACTTGGAGGGGGGAAACGTGCGCACCGGGTAGAACCGGATGGAATCTAGTGGTAGGTTTGGTCCAGGCCGTGTTCGGGGATGTTCCTATGTGCTGACCCTTCGCAACCAGGTGGAAGAGTCCACCGGTGAAAGCCCGTCCGGCGAAAGTTAAAGGGCTAGATCTCCTGGTCAACGGGGCTTCGTGGTGGCCTTCCGGGTGTAGCTATGCCACCGAAACACCGCATCGGGTCCTGATGCATGGGTGAAAGTGATGTGGCACGCGTAGACGCCCGTGGGCTTATGGGTGTGGCCCCCCTCCGCGGACGGCACTGCCGCCGTCACTTGGAGGGGGGAAACGTGCGCGTCGGGTAGAACCGGATGGAATCTAGTGGTGGGTTTGGTCCAGACCATGTTCGGGGATGTTCCTATGTGCTGACCCATCGCAACCAGGTGGAAGAGTCCACCGGGCAAAGCCCGTCCGGCGAAAGTCAAAGGGCTAGATCTCCTGGTCAACGGGGCTTCGTGGTGACCTTCCGGGTGTAGCTCTGCCACCGAAACACCGCATCGGGTCCTGATGCATGTGTGAAAGTGATGTGGCACGCGTAGACGCCCGTCTTGGGGCTTATGGGTGTGGCCCCCCTCCGCGGACGGCACTGCCGCCGTCACTTGGAGGGGGGAAACGTGCGCACCGGGTAGAACCGGATGGAATCTAGTGGTAGGTTTGGTCCAGGCCGTGTTCGGGGATGTTCCTATGTGCTCACCCATCGCAACCAGGTGGAAGAGTCCACCGGTGAAAGCCCGTTCGGCAAAAGTCAAAGGGCTAGATCTCCTGGTCAACGGGGCTTCGTGGTGGCCTTCCGGGTGTAGCTATGCCACCGAAACACCTCATCGGGTCCTGATGCATGTGTGAAAGTGATGTGGCATGCGTAGACGCCCGTCTTGGGGCTTATGGGTGTGGCCCCCCTCCACGGATGGCACTGCCGCCGTCACTTGGAGGGGGGAAACGTGCGCGTCGGGTAGAACCGGATGGAATCTAGTGGTGGGTTTGGTCCAGACCATGTTCGGGGATGTTCCTATGTGCTGACCCATCGCAACCACGTAGAAGAGTCCACCGGTCAAAGCCCGTCCGGCGAAAGTCAAAGGGCAAGATCTCCTGGTTAACGGGACTTCGTGGTGGCCTTCCGGGTGTAGCTATGCCACCGAAACACCGCATCGGGTCCTGATGCACATGTGAAAGTGATGTGGCACGCGTAGACGCCCGTCTTGGGGCTTATGGGTGTGGCCCCCCTCTGCGGACGGCACCGCCGCCGTCACTTGGAGGGGGAAACGTGCGCGTCTGGTAGAACCGGAGGGAATCTAGTGGTGGGTTTGGTCCAAACCGTGTTCGGGGATGTTCCTATGTGCTGACCCATCGTAACCAGGTGGAAGAGTCCACCGGTCAAAGCCCGTCCGGCGAAAGTCAAAGGGCTAGATCTCCTGGTCAACGGGGCTTCATGGTGGCCTTCGGGTGTAGCTATGCCACCGAAACACCGCATCGGTTCCTGATGCATGTGTGAAAGTGATGTGGCACGCGTAGACGCCCGTCTTGGGGCTTATGGGTGTGGCCCCCCTCCGCGGACGGCACTGTCGCCGTCACTTGGAGGGCGGAAACGTGCGCGTCGTGTAGAACCGGATGGAATCTAGTGGTGGGTTTGTTCCAGACCGTGTTCGGGGATGTTCCTATGTGCTGACCCATCGCAACTAGGTGGAAGAGTCCACCAGTCAAAGCCCGTCCGGCAAAAGTCAAAGGGCTAGATCTCCTGGTCAATGGGGCTTCGTGGTGGCCTTTCGGGTGTAGCTATGCCACTGAAACACCGCATCGGGTCCTGATGCATGTGTGAAAGTGATGTGGCACGCGTAGACGCCTGTCTTGGGGCTCTGGGGTGTGGCCCCCCTCCGCGGACTGCACTGCCGCCGTCACTTGGAGGGGGGAAACGTGCGCGTCGGGTAGAACCGGAGGGAATCTAGTGGTGGGTTTGGTCCAGACCGTGTTCGGGGATGTTCCTATGTGCTAACCCATCGCAACCAGGTGGAAGAGTCCACCGGTCAAAGCACGTCCGGCGAAAGTCAAAGAGCTAGATCTCCTGGCCAACGGGGCTTCGTGGTGGCCTTCCGGGTGTAGCTATGCCACAGAAACACCGCATCGGGTCCTGATGCATGTGTGAAAGTGATGTGGCATGCATAGACGCCCGTCTTGGGGCTAATGGGTGTGGCCTGTTGGGGAACGTTGCATGGGAAACAAAAATTTTCCTACGCACACACAAGATCTATCCATGGTGATGAGCATCTACGAGAGGGAGAGTGAATCTACATACCCTTGTAGATCGCTAAGCGGAAGCGTTAATAAACGCGGTTGATGTAGTCGAACGTCTTCGCGATCCAAATCGCCGAGCGTCCCGCGATCCAATCACGATCCTTCCGATCTAGTGCCGAACGGACGGCACCTCCGCGTTCAACACACGTACGGCTTGATGACGCCTTCACCTCCTCGATCCAGCGAGCGATGGTGAAGTAGTGGTTGAGTTCCAGCAGCACGACGGCGTGGTGATGGTGGTGAGGAACAATCTCTGCAGGGCTTCGCCAAGCACTACGGAGATTATGACGGAGGAACTAGAGGGTTAGGGTTGCCGCACACGGCTTGGGGAAATCTTAATGTGTCCCGTGTGCTAGCCCTGCCCCTCTATTTATATGTTGAGCCTTGGGGTCTAAACTTGGAGTAAAAGCCTCCTCTAGGTCGGTTTTGCCCGCACAAGGTCGGTTTGGCCCGCAGGAAAAGAGTCCAACTCGGATCCCTGCCGAACCGTGCACAACCGCACACAAGCGGTAGTACCGCTTCACACAAGCGGTAGTACCGCTTGGGCGGTAGTACCGCTTCACACAAGCGGTAGTACCGCTCGGGCGGTAGTACCGCTTCACACAGGCGGTAGTACCGCTTACGCGGCAGCAAAACTACTTTTGCACTTTCCAATACCTCGTGGGCTTTATCCCTTTGGCCCATATAAAGTGTTGCTGCACCCGAACACTTCGGTAAACATCCGGAACCCCTTCCGGTGAACTCCGGAACCCTTCCAGAGATCAAAACACTATTATCACATATATCAATCTTTACCTCCGGACTATTCCGGAGATCCTCATCATGTCCGGGATCTTATCCGAGACTCCGAACAACTTTCGGTCACCAACATAATAACTCAATTATACTAATCGTCACCAAACGTTAAGTGTGTAGACCCTGCGGGTTCGAGAACTATGTAGACATGACCGAGACACTTCTACGATCAATAACCAATAGCGGGACCTGGATGCCCATATTGGCTCCTACATATTCTACGAAGATCTTTATCGGTCGAACCTCTATGTCAAGGATTCAGTTAATCCCGTATGCTGTTCCCTTTGTTCTTCGGTATGTTACTTGCCCGAGATTCGATCGTCGGTATCACTATACCTAGTTCAATCTCGTTACCGGCAAGTCTCTTTACTCGTTCCGTAATACAAGATCCTGTGGCTAACTCTTTAGTCACTTTGCTTGCAAGGCTCAATGTGATGTTGTATTACCGAGTGGGCCCTGAGATACCTCTCCGTCACACGGAGTAACAAATCCCAGTCTTGATCCATGCCAACCCAACAGACACCCTCGGAGATACCTGTAGAGCACCTTTATAGTCACCCAGTTACGTTGCGACGTTTGATACACACAAGGTATTCCTCCGGTGTCAGTGAGTTGCATGATCTCATGGTCAAAGGAACAGATACTTGACATGCAGAAAACAATAGCAATAAACTGACACGATCAAATGCTACGTTTACAATTTGGGTCTTGTCCATCACATCATTCTCCTAATGATGCGATCCCGTTATCAAATGACATCTTATGTCCATGGCTAGGAAACCTTAACCATCTTTGATCAACAAGCTAGTCAACTAGAGGCTTACTAGGGACACAGTGTTGTCTATGTACCCACACATGTATTTGAGTTTCCAATCAATACAATTATAGCATGGATAATAAACGATTATCATGAACAAGGAAATATAATAATAACTAATTTATTATTGCCTCTAGGGCATATTTCCAACAGTCTCCCACTTGCACTAGAGTCAATAATCTAGTTCACATCACTATGTGATTTACATTGTAATGAATCGAACACCCATGCAGTTCTGGTGTTGTTCATGTTTAGCCCTTGGAAGAGGTTTAGTCATCGGATCTGCAACATTTAGATCCGTGTGTACTTTGCAAATATTTATGTCGTCCTCCTTGATGTAATCGCGGATGGAATTGAAACGTCGCTTTATGTGTCTGGTCCTCTTGTGAAATCTTGGTTCCTTGGCTAGAGCAATGGCACCAGTATTATCACAAAACAGAGTCATTGGGTCAAGTGCACTTGGCACTACTCCAAGATCTGTCATGAACTCCTTCATCCAGACACCTTCCTTCGCCGCCTCCGAGGCTGCGATGTACTCCGCTTCGCATGTAGAATCAGCTACCACGCTTTGCTTGGAACTGCACCAGCTAACCGCACCCCCATTAAGAATAAATACGTATCCGGTTTGCGACTTAGAGTCATCCGGATCAGTGTCAAAGCTTGCATCGACGTAACCCTTTACGACGAGCTCTTGATCACCTCCATAGACGAGAAACATGTCCTTAGTCCTTTTCAGGTACTTCAGGATATTCTTGACCGCTGTCCAGTGTTCCATTCCTGGATCACTTTGAAACCTTCCGACCATACTTATGGCAAGGCTGACATCGGGTCTTGTGCACAGCATTGCATACATGATAGAGCCTATGGCTGAAGCATAGGGGATGACACTCATCTTTTCTCTATCTTCTGCAGTCACTGGGCATTGAGTCTTACTCAACTTCACACCTTGCAAAACAGGCAAGAACCCCTTCTTGGACTGATCCATTTTGAACTTCTTCAAAATCTTATCAAGGTATGTGCTTTGTGAAAGTCCTATTAAACGTCTTGATCTATCTCTATAGATCTTGATGCCTAATATGAAAGCAGCTTCTCCTAGGTCCTTCATTGAAAAACTCTTGTTCAAATATTCATTTACGCTTTCCAACATTTCTATATTGTTTCCAATCAGCAATATGTCATCCACATATAATATTAGAAACGCTATAGAGCTCCCACTCACTTTCTTGTAAATACAAGCTTCTCCGTAAACTTGTATAAACTCGAACGCTTTGATCACCTCATCAAAACGAAGATTCCAACTCCGAGATGCTTGCACCAGTCCATAAATGGATCGCTGGAGTTTGCAAACTTTGTCAGCATTCTCTGGATCGACAAAACCTTCTGGTTGTATCATATACAACTCTTCCTTAAGGTAACCGTTAAGGAACGCTGTTTTGACATCCATCTGCCAAATTTCATAATCGAAAAAGGCAGCTATTGCTAACATGATTCTGACGGACTTAAGCATCGCTACGGGTGAGAAGGTCTCATCGTAGTCAACTCCTTGAACTTGTGAAAAACCCTTTGCCACAAGTCGAGCTTTATAGACGGTGACATTACCGTCCGCGTCCGTCTTCCTCTTAAAGATCCATTTGTTCTGAATGGCCTTACGCCCTTCAGGTAATACTTCCAAAGTCCAGACTTTGTTTTCATACATGGATCCCATCTCGGATTTCATGGCCTCTAACCACTTCTCGGAATCCGGGCCCATCATCGCTTCTCCATAGCTCGTAGGTTCATCGTTGTCTAACAACATGACCTCTAAGACAGGGTTGCCGTACCACTCGGGAGCAGTACGCGTCCTTGTCGACCTACGAGGTTCGATAGCAACTTGATCCAAAGCTTCATGATCATCATCATTAACTTCCTCTTCAGCTAATGTAGGCTCCACAGAAACAACTTTCTGCGCTGCGCTACTCTCAGGTTGAAGTAAAGGTTCAACAACCTCATCAAGTTCTATCTTCCTCCCACTCAATTCTTTCGAGAGAAACTCTTTCTCAAGAAATGTTCCGTTTTTAGCGACAAACACTTTGCCTTCGGATCTGAGGTAGAAGGTATACCCAACTGTCTCTTTTGGGTATCCTATGAAGACGCATTTCTCCGCTTTGGGTTCCAGCTTTTCAGGCTGAAGCTTTTTGACATAAGCATCACATCCCCAAACTTTAAGAAACGACAGCTTTGGCTTCTTGCCAAACCAAAGTTCATATGGTGTCGTCTCAACGGATTTCGATGGTGCCCTATTTAAAGTGAATGCAGCTGTCTCTAATGCATAACCCCAAAACGATAGTGGCAAATCGGCAAGAGACATCATAGATCGCACCATATCCAATAAGGTTCGATTACGACGTTCGGACACACCATTACGCTGTGGTGTTCCAGGCGGTGTTAATTGTGAAACAATTCCACACTGTCTTAAGTGACTGCCAAACTCATAACTCAGATATTCTCCTCCTCGATCAGATCGTAGGAATTTAATCTTCTTGTTACGATGATTCTCAACTTCACTCTGAAATTGTTTGAACTTTTCAAATGTTTCAGACTTGTGTTTCATTAAGTAAATATACCCATATCTACTTAAGTCATCAGTGAAGGTGAGAAAGTAACGATAACCACCGCGCGCCTCAATGCTCATCGGACCGCACACATCAGTATGTATGATTTCCAATAAGTCACTTGCCCGTTCCATTGTTCCAGAGAACGGAGTTTTAGTCATCTTGCCCATGAGGCATGGCTCACATGTGTCAAGTGATTCAAAATCAAGTGACTCCAAAAGTCCATCAGCATGGAGCTTCTTCATGCGTTTTACGCCAATATGACCTAAACGGCAGTGCCACAAGAAAGTGGTATTATCATTATCAATTCTACATCTTTTGGTATCAATGTTATGAACATGTGTATCATTACTATCGAGATTCAATAAGAATAAACCCCTCACATTGGGTGCATGACCATAAAAGATATTACTCATATAAATAGAACAACCATTATTCTCTGATTTAAATGAGTAACCGTCTCGCAATAAACAAGATCCAGATATAATGTTCATGCTTAACGCAGGCACCAAATAACACTTATTTAGGTTCATCACTAATCCCGACGGTAATCGAAGAGCGAGCGTGCCGACGGCGATCACATCAACCTTGGAACCATTTCCCACGCGCATCGTCACTTCGTCCTTTGCCAGCCTCCGTCTATTCCGCAGTTCCTGTTTTGAGTTGCAAATATGAGCAACCGCACCGGTATCAAATACCCAGGCACTACAACGAGAGTTGGTAAGGTACACATCAATAACATGTATATCATATATACCTTGTTTGTTGTTGGCCGCCTTCTTGTCAGCCAAATACTTGGGGCAATTCCGCTTCCAGTGTCCAGTTCCCTTGCAATGAAAACACACAGTTTCTGGTTTGGGTCCAGCCTTGGGTTTCTTCACGAGAGGAGCAACTGCTTTGCCACTCTGCTTGGAGTTACCCTTCTTACCCTTGCCATTTTTCTTGAAACTAGTGGTTTTATTGACCATCAACACTTGATGCTCCTTCTGAATTTCAGACTCAGCGGCTTTCAGCATCGCAAATAGCTCGGCGACTGACTTGTTCATCCCGTGCATGTTATAGTTCAACACGAAGCTCTTGTAGCTAGGTGGCAATGATTGAAGAACTCTGTCAGTGATAGCCTCTGGCGGAAGGGGCATCCCTAACTCAGCCAGACGGGTGGAGTACCCAGACATTCTGAGCACGTGATCACTGATAGACCCGTTCTCCTCCATCTTGCAAGCATAGAACTTATCGGAGATCTCATATCTCTCGATCCGGGCATTCTTCTGAAAGATAAACTTCAACTCCTGGAACATCTCATATGCTCCATGACGTTCAAAACGTCTTTGAAGTCCCGGTTCTAAGCCATACAACATTGCACATTGAACTATTGAGTAATCATCAGAACGAGCCTGCCAGGCGTTCACAACGTCTAGAGACTCAACTGGAGCGGGTGGATCACCAAGCGGTGCATCAAGGACATAAGCCTTCTGGGAAGCCGTAAGGATAATCCTTAGATTACGGGCCCAGTCCACAAAGTTACTTCCATCATCTTTCAACTTAGCTTTCTCTAGGAACGCATTAAAATTCAGGGGTGCTACTGCGCGAGCCATGATCTACAACATAAATATAGCAAAGACAACTTAGACTATTGTTCTTAGATAATGAGTTTAGTTAATCATATTTAAAAAAACTCCCACTCAAATTGACATCCCTCCGATCATTCGAGTGTAACATGATCCAAATCCACCAACTCAAGTCCGATCATCACGTGAGTTGAGGTGGTTTCAATGGTGAACATCTTCATGTTGATCATATCTACTATATGACTCATGTTCGACCTTTCGGTCTCTTGTGTTCCGAGGCCATGTCTGTACATGCTAGGCTCGTCAAGTTTAACCCGAGTGTTCCGCACGTGTAACATGGCTTACACCCGTTGTATGCGAACGTAGAGTCTATCACACCCGATCATCACGGCGTGTCTCGAAACGACGAACTTTCGCAACGGTGCACACTTGGGGAGAACACAATTTATCTTGAAATTTAAGTGAGGGATCACCTTATAATGCTACCGTCGTCCTAAGCAAAATAAGATGCATAAAAAGGATTAACATCACATGCAAATCATAAGTGACATGATATGGCCATGAACTTGTGCTTTTGATCTCCATCTCCAAAGCACCGGCATGATCTCCATCGTCACCGGCATGACACCATGATCTCCATCATATTGATCTCCATCAACGTGTCGCCATAAGGTTGTCGCGCCGACTGATGCTCCCACGACTATAGCTAACGTTTAGCGATAAAGTAAAGCATTACATAGCGCTTAATGATTGACACGCAGGTCATACAATAATTAAAGACAACTCTATGGCTCCTGCCAGTTGCCGTACTCATCGACATGCAAGTCGTGATATTCTATACATCACATGATCATCTCATACATCACATATATCTCATCATGTAATTGGCCATATCACATCACAACATACCCTGCAAAAACAAGTTAGACGTCCTCTAATTGTTGTTGCAAATTTTACGTGGCTGCTACGGGTTTGCAAGAACCGTTCTTACCTACGCAAAACCACAACGTGGTGTAGTGATTGCTTTTTGATCTTCTAAAAGAACCCTCTTCATTGAACCGATTCAACTAAAGTGAGAGAGACAGACACCTGCCAGTCACCTTTATGCAACAAGTGCACGCAGCGGTGAAACCAGTCTCGCGTAAGCGTACGCGTAATGTCGGTCCAGGCCGCTTCATCTCACAATACCGCGGAATCAAGTATCAACTAGTAACGGCAAGCAATATGTATACACCCACGCCCACAACTCGTTTGTGTTCTACTCGAGATCTCATCTACGCATAGACCTAGCTCTGATACCACTGTTGGGGAACGTTGCATGGGAAACAAAAATTTTCCTACGCACACACAAGATCTATCCATGGTGATGAGCATCTACGAGAGGGAGAGTGAATCTACATACCCTTGTAGATCGCTAAGCGGAAGCGTTAATAAACGCGGTTGATGTAGTCGAACGTCTTCGCGATCCAAATCGCCGAGCGTCCCGCGATCCAATCACGATCCTTCCGATCTAGTGCCGAACGGACGGCACCTCCGCGTTCAACACACGTACGGCTTGATGACGCCTTCACCTCCTCGATCCAGCGAGCGATGGTGAAGTAGTGGTTGAGTTCCAGCAGCACGACGGCGTGGTGATGGTGGTGAGGAACAATCTCTGCAGGGCTTCGCCAAGCACTACGGAGATTATGACGGAGGAACTAGAGGGTTAGGGTTGCCGCACACGGCTTGGGGAAATCTTAATGTGTCCCGTGTGCTAGCCCTGCCCCTCTATTTATATGTTGAGCCTTGGGGTCTAAACTTGGAGTAAAAGCCTCCTCTAGGTCGGTTTTGCCCGCACAAGGTCGGTTTGGCCCGCAGGAAAAGAGTCCAACTCGGATCCCTGCCGAACCGTGCACAGCCGCACACAAGCGGTAGTACCGCTTCACACAAGCGGTAGTACCGCTTGGGCGGTAGTACCGCTTCACACAAGCGGTAGTACCGCTCGGGCGGTAGTACCGCTTCACACAGGCGGTAGTACCGCTTACGCGGCAGCAAAACTACTTTTGCACTTTCCAATACCTCGTGGGCTTTATCCCTTTGGCCCATATAAAGTGTTGCTGCACCCGAACACTTCGGTAAACATCCGGAACCCCTTCCGGTGAACTCCGGAACCCTTCCAGAGATCAAAACACTATTATCACATATATCAATCTTTACCTCCGGACTATTCCGGAGATCCTCATCATGTCCGGGATCTTATCCGAGACTCCGAACAACTTTCGGTCACCAACATAATAACTCAATTATACTAATCGTCACCAAACGTTAAGTGTGTAGACCCTGCGGGTTCGAGAACTATGTAGACATGACCGAGACACTTCTACGATCAATAACCAATAGCGGGACCTGGATGCCCATATTGGCTCCTACATATTCTACGAAGATCTTTATCGGTCGAACCTCTATGTCAAGGATTCAGTTAATCCCGTATGCTGTTCCCTTTGTTCTTCGGTATGTTACTTGCCCGAGATTCGATCGTCGGTATCACTATACCTAGTTCAATCTCGTTACCGGCAAGTCTCTTTACTCGTTCCGTAATACAAGATCCTGTGGCTAACTCTTTAGTCACTTTGCTTGCAAGGCTCAATGTGATGTTGTATTACCGAGTGGGCCCTGAGATACCTCTCCGTCACACGGAGTAACAAATCCCAGTCTTGATCCATGCCAACCCAACAGACACCCTCGGAGATACCTGTAGAGCACCTTTATAGTCACCCAGTTACGTTGCGACGTTTGATACACACAAGGTATTCCTCCGGTGTCAGTGAGTTGCATGATCTCATGGTCAAAGGAACAGATACTTGACATGCAGAAAACAATAGCAATAAACTGACACGATCAAATGCTACGTTTACAATTTGGGTCTTGTCCATCACATCATTCTCCTAATGATGCGATCCCGTTATCAAATGACATCTTATGTCCATGGCTAGGAAACCTTAACCATCTTTGATCAACAAGCTAGTCAACTAGAGGCTTACTAGGGACACAGTGTTGTCTATGTACCCACACATGTATTTGAGTTTCCAATCAATACAATTATAGCATGGATAATAAACGATTATCATGAACAAGGAAATATAATAATAACTAATTTATTATTGCCTCTAGGGCATATTTCCAACATGGCCTCCCTCCGCGGAGGGCACTGCCGCCGTCACTTGGAGGGGGGAAACGTGCGCGTCGGGTAGAACCGGGTGGAATCTAGTGGTGGGTTTGGTCCAGACCGTGTTCGGGGATGTTCCTATGTGCTGACCCATCGCAACTAGGTGGAAGAGTCCACCGGTCAAAGCCCGTCCGGCGAAAGTCAAAGGGCTAGATCTCCTGGTCAACGGGGCTTCGTGGTGGCCTTCCGGGTGTAGCTATGCCACCGAAACACCGCATCGGGTCCTGATGCATGTGTGAAAGTGATGTGGCACGCGTAGACGCCCGTCTTGGAGCTTATGGGTGTGGCCCCCCTTCGCGGACGGCACTGCCGCCGTCACTTGGAGGGGGGAAACATGCGCGTCGGGTAGAACCGGAGGGAATCTAGTGGTGGGTTTGGTCCAGACCGTTTTCGGGGATGTTCCTATGTGCTGACCCATCGCAACCAGGTGGAAGAGTCCACCGGTCAAAGCCCGTCCGACGAAAGTCAAAGGGCTAGATCTCCTGGTCAACGGGGCTTCGTGGTGGCCTTCCGGGTGTAGCTATGCCACCGAAACACCGCATTGTGTCGTGATGCAGGGGGGCACACGCGTAGGAGGGCCCACCGCAACACCTGACGTGTTTCCTACCCCCTAGGTACCCCGTCCCGTTTCCCCCCTCCGAGTGACGGCGGCAGTGCCGTCTGCGGAGGGGGGCCACACCCATAAGCCCCAAGATGCCCGTGAGGGGGGGCACCACCCGGAACCGCGTGCCACCACACTTTCACATGCGTAGGAGGGCCCACCGCAACACCTGACGTGTTTCCTACCCCCCAGGTACCCCGTCCCGTTTCCCCCCCTACGTGACAGGGCGGCAGCGACGTCCGTGAGGGGAGGCAATCGATATATAATTGAGGTATGTTTTTTTAAGATAAGGCACATTTAAGTTAATCAAATTAGTTTTGAAAAAAAATAAAAATAAATAAAAAAGAGAAAATAAATAAAATAGAAAAAAGTAGCGCAAATCTATGCCGACGGCATAGCTACGGCCACGGATCGACAAAGCCCTGGATCGATTACGTGGCAGAGGAAATGGGCCAGTCCTATGCCGACGGCCAGGCCGTCGGCATAGATCAATCTTATCCACTCGGGGAGCTGCCACTGACCCATGGGGCCCTGGCTATCCCGACGGCCAAGCCGTCGGCATAATCCCCCTTATCCACTCGGCTGCTTCCTCCTCCACTCATTCGCTCTCTCTCTCTCGGCCCCAACACTCCCTCTCTCTCTCGCCGCCGCCGACGCCACTCCGTTCGCCGCCAACCCCGGCTCCGCCCGGACCCGCCCGCGCCGCCGCCGTCTACCCCCGTACCCGCCACCGCCGCCTCCGCCCGGACCCGCCCTCGCCCCTGCCCTCCTCCTCCGCCCGCACCGCCGCCGTCTCCGCCCGTCTCCGCCCGCGCCGCCGCCTCCCTCCGCTCGGACCCGCCCTCGCCCCTGCCCCTGCCCTCCTCCTTCGCCCGTGCCGCCGCCGTCTCCGCTCGTCCCCGCCCCGACCTCTGTCGACGCCGCCCCAGCCACACCGCCGCCCCGCGTCGGCCACCTCGTCCCCGCCCCGACCGCCCTCGCCCCAGCTGCCCCGCGCGCGGCCGGCCCTCCCCTGCTCCGGCTCTCCATCGCCCGTGCCTGCCCCCCCCCCCCCCCCGAGCCGGCCCTCCCCCATGGTGAGCTCCCTCCCTCTCTGTAGCAATTTTTTTTGTTAATTTAGTTGTTGTTCATAGTTATGTAATTAGATGGATGGTTAGATGGATCGATGCATTATGTATGATGATAGTTAGATGATAGATGATTTGATGATAGTTAGAAATGTGAGAAATGCAATTTTTTTAACAAGAATGCAAGAAATGCAAATGATAGATGGTGATGTTGATGATGATAGATGATGATGTTGATGATGATGATTTTTTTATGCTCCGATGATTGTTAGGTGATGATAGATGATGATGATGATGAATATATTGTGATGTTCTTAATTTTGGTCATGGTGCAATTTGCAGGTTCTGTGGTGTTCGATCTCGGTGGAGTGATCGTCGTAGGAGTTGTTGGTCCCCGATCGTCCCTCCGTTGTTGGACTACTTCCTCTACAGCCGAGGGTGCGCTACGAATCATGTCACTAGATTTTATTTTCAAGTCAAGTCGCGTAACCTAGGCGTCTCCCGTCCAAAAGGGTTGCATTGATAAATATTCATTCAATTGCACATTTATCACCGCAGCTCTTTCAGATTGTCCAGCGTTTTCCACGGACAGCCCGAGGATGTTTAGATTGGGTACGTTCTCCATATTCTACCCCGTTCCGAGACAGGATTTCGGCGGCGCCACCCCATTGTTCTCCGGAGCACATTCTCTCGGCTATTTACCGAGACGTGTATCTGGAGAACAGCGGGGAGGTGCTGCCAAAGTTTTGTCTCGGAACGGGGTAGAGCATGGAGAACGTACTCAATCTAGACATCCTCGGGTGGGATTAGGACCCATCTTTACCTATTAGAGATATAGGTGGATTCAACGCGGTAGAAAATAAAAATTTGATGTGATTAATTCAAATGAATCCTTAATTTTGTTGTGTGGCTCCCAATAAAGCAGAGGATGGCAAATAATCAGTGGATATACAGTGGTTTTATCCGTCAGAATCGAGTAACATCAGAGTGGATCGCGAAAACCGATGTGTATTTGAAGGAGATATTCCGTAGTCCAATGAGAATTATCCCACCATGCCCCTGTGCGAGATGTGCCGGACGTCACCGTAGAAATCAGAAGGACATGACTGACCATCTTCGCACGCACGGATATATGCCAAACTTTGACATGCTGCCGATAAACTTAGCCGAGCAGGACCGTGGTAGAGAGGAGGTGATGCGACAACGCATCGATGGTTATGCAGACGACGGGGTCAGGGACATGCTAGATGATGTCATTGCTATAGAAACGGCACATGCGACACCTTCAGAGAATGAACTGGAGGAGCCGGAGGCAACCGCAAAGGCCTTTTTGGAGGTCTTGGCCTCGTCGAAGAAACCTCTTTATGCGGGTGCCAAAATATCTCAGCTGGATGTCATCTCGCAACTGGTTGCAGTCAAGGCTGAGTACGGCAGTAGCCAGAAATGCTTCGAAGCATTCCTAGGAGTATGGGCTAACAGCCTCCCTGAAGGTCATGAACTGCCGAAAAGCATGTACGCTACAAAGAAACTCATGAATGCACTCTCTATGGATTATGAGAAAATACATGTTTGTCCGAAGAATTGCCTTTTGTTTAGGCACGAATATGCGGATGACCAGTACTGTAGGGAGTGTGGTTCGTCTCGGTACCTTGAGGTGGTCGGTGATGATGGTGAGAAAAGGCAGCTAGATATCCCCGCTAAGGTTCTTCGGTATCTCCATTTCATAGAAAGACTGCAGCGCCTTTTCATCACGGAGGAGTCTGCCAAAATGATGAAGTGGCACAAGGAAGGTATAAGGTACCATTCAAATAAAATCGTAGACCCATCAGAAGGCGAAGCATGGAAGTCGTTCGATACAGAATACCCCGAGGAAGCAGACGAGGCCGGGAATGTCAGAGTTGCGATAACAGGTGATGGGTTCAATCCATATGGTATGTCGTCCAATCCATATAGCTGCTGGCCTGTGTTTGTTATTCCGCTCAATCTCCCTCCCGGTGCCCTAATGCAATGCAAGACCATGTTCTTGTCGCTCATCATTCCGGGGCCTGAATACCCGGGGAAGAATTTGGCAGTGTTTATGCAGCCGCTGGTGGATGATTTGCACCATTCTTGGTACTTCCCGAGGTTGACATACGACCGAGATCTCCAGAGAAATTTCTTGATGAAAGTTTGTTTGATGTATTGCATGCATGACTTTCCAGGCTATGCCCTATTCTGCGGATGGGGTACAAGTGGGAAGATGCCATGCCCAGTGTGCATGTAGGCTCTGCGTTTGATTTGGCTGCAGAAGGGTGGAAAGTATTCAGCCTTTGACCTGCATCGACAGTTCCTCCCTCCAGACCATGCAGACAGGGAAGACAAGAAGAACTTCACGAAAGGCCGGGTTGTCCATGAAGTAACCGAGATTCCAACATTTTTGGGGGCAGATGTTCTTGCTCAGCTTAAAGCTCTCAAGCCTAAAGACAAAGGCAAAGGCAAAGCCAAAGCCAAAGGCTTCGAGGGATATGGTGAGATGCACAACTGGACTCACATTACCCCCTTCTCGAAGCTTCCCTATTTCAAGGACCTCAAACTTCCTTACAACATCGATGTGATGCACACCGAAAAGAATGTCGCAGAGTCCCTTTTCCGCACGATCCTCAACATTCCTGATAAGACGAAGGATAACGTTAAAGGTAGAGCCGATCAACAGAGAATTTGTGATAGACCACGTCTAAACATGAAGCCTCCCACAGGCGGTCGAAGAAACTGGGTCAAGCCAGATGCTGACTTTGTCCTTAAACCGCCAGAAAAGAAGGAAGTACTTATCTGGATGAAACTCATTTTGAAGTTCACCGATGGTTATGCATCGAATATAAGTAAGGGAGTCAATATTTCAACGGGCAAAGTGACCGGGCTCAAGAGTCATGACTACCATGTGTGGATTGAGCGGATAATGCCGGTGATGGTTCGAGGCTATGTCCCCGAGCATGTCTGGCGAGTGCTTGCCGAACTAAGCCATTTCTTCCGCACGCTCTGTGCTAAAGAAGTAAGTAAAGACGTGATTGAACAATTGCATAAGAAGGCACGGGAGTTGATAGTCAAGCTAGATAAGATCTTTCCGCCAGTCTTCTTTACTCCGATGACACATCTCATTCTGCACCTCGCGAACGAGGTATTGTTGGGGGTGCCTGTGCAGAATCGTTGGCAGTACGGCCCTGAGAGACAGAACAAGCATCTCCGACAGAAATGTGCAAACAAAGCTAAGATTGAAGCTTCCATAGCTAAGGCAGTTATCCTAGAGGAGGTGTCAGACCTCAGGACATCGTACTATCCAGACCACGTTCCCCATCTGCATAATAAGGTGCCTCGATACAATATAGAAGAGCCAAAGTATCAACCCAAGCTCCATCTATTCAACGGGCAAGGTGGCAGGGCTGGGGCCTCGAAATCTTATAACATGCCACGACAAGAGTGGGAGGACCTCATGTTCTATGTCTTGCACAACATCGAGGAAGTTGAGGAAGTGTGGATGAGGTAATACCACTACACCATTCCTTTATGTCTTGCACAACATCATGTTCTATGTTCACTTAGTCCCTGTCTAACACCGCTTTTCTTCTTTTAGTGATTTCGTTCAAGAGGAATGGACGGGAATGAATCCTCCTACTGAGGCGGAGGCACTTACTCTTCTCCGTCATGGAAAACCTGGACGTAAAATTTTTGTTGCTTGGTTCATGGAGAAAGTAATTTTCCACATTCCCCTATTAAATACCTAGTTCAACATTTATTAGTTAACCGAACTAATGCACCCAGCAATTTCAATTATACTTGTAGGGAAAAGATCCGAACATATCTATGGATGACGAATTGAGATGGGTTTCCATGGGTTTTGACCCTGCGGTCATGACATGTAAAAATTATGATGTGAATGGGTATCGTTCCATACAGAGGAGCACCAGAACAGCCGGCCTGATCCCAAAACTATAAATATCGGAGTGTACACCCCCTGTCAAAATTCAGTAGATTACTACGGAAGGGTACAAAATATATACGAGATTACATTCCGCAAAGGGCGCGAAACCCTAAGTCTGCCTATGTTCAAATGCCGATGGTTCGATCCGCGGGAGGGGCAGAGACATACGCCTTCCATTGGTTTGGTCGAAGTTAAACCATCAACCGTCTATGCCGGGGTTGATCTCTTCATTGCGGCTACCCAAGCTACACAAGTTTATTATCTGCCTTACCCATGCCAGAAAGAGTACCTAAAGGGTTGGGAAGTTCTGTTCAAGGTGTCGCCACATGGTAAGCTACCGGACCCGAACGAAGACGATTACTACAACATTAACCCCATGACATACGAGGGAGTGTTCTATCAAGAGCAACCTGATGATGATGATGTGGTCAGAAACGATGACGATAGATCATTGGGTGATGATGATGTGGATCCAAATGATGACGATGCACGGAATGATGGTGAGACCATTGTTAATGAAAATGACATACTTATGCTAGAAAAGTTAAACAAAGACGCTGACGACGAGGAAGAGCCTCCACCTCCGTCAGACAACGAAGATGATATGATTGATAGTGATGATGAGACCGAGTGAGAAAGAGGTCACAACAGTGATGATTCGTATGGGGTTCTAGCAGATGTACGTTTCATGTCTTTTTTTCTATGGTTTAGGAATATGCCTTTTTATGCTTATTTTTTAATGTGTTTATTAGTCATTATTATTATGCTTTTTCCTTCATTATTAATGTACTAATTGTTTATTCTATTTTCAATGCAGGTTCGTGGAACATGGGCAAGGGGAAGGCGGACGACGCGGGTTTCATACGCAAGGTCGTCAGCATTGCTAGTCGGAGTGGTCGAGCACGTTCTGTCCCCCCCCCCCCCCCCCCGCGACTACTTGAGGATGACTCCTCATAGGGAGGTCCAGGGAGAGGTGACCCTAGAGGAGGAGGGGGTGGGAGGAGAGCCCCTGGAGGGCGAGGTGGTGGGGGGAGAGCCACTAGAAGGGGTCGCGGCCAGAAAGAGCGCACCCTCACCAACTTAGGGGTGTTGTCTTCGTGGCCCTCATCTAGTGAGGTACCCTCTGCCGAGGAGGAGGAGGACGAGGAGGAGGAGGTGGTTCGCGAGGAGGTTCAGGAGGGGGTGAGGAGGAGGAGGAGGAGGAGGAGGTTGGGGAGGGGGTGAGGAGGAGGAGGCAGGCGAGGAGGATGGTGGTGGCGGGGATGATGGTGGTGGCGGGGTTGACAACAACAAGGGGTGGCTGCGTGGTAAAGCAAAGCTCCCAAAGCATATTCCTGCTACCGAGGAGCAGAAGTGGCTCATTGAGCCCAAGGGGACAGAGTAAGTGCCACTTAATAATTTCAATAATAATTTAATTCTTTTGCTTGTCACATGCTTATATTTTTCTTTATTTTGCTTGTCACATGCTAATATTTTCATTCTTTAAATCTTTTGCAGTAACTGGACACATCCTAAAGGGGCCCGTGTTCCCAACGGCATCATCACCGTCTTGCTGAAGGAATACTGGCCGGGGCTGTACTGTCCGGATCCAGTCAGGCACCCGGACCGTCGGGTTTTGGCCACGACATGGGAGCACTGGGAAGCGGCCCCCCACGCGGAGCATGTGACCCATGCTAAGGCCGTGATCACTAATTTTTGGGTGAGTTCTCTTCACAAGCACAAGTCCATTCTGGTTTCATGAATGATTTAACTCATGGCTTCTTCCATTCTGGTTTCATGAATGATTGTAGAAATACTATCGAGTTCTTCAGGAGCACAAGGCCACTGCCGACAAGATCGTGCTGCGCCAAGTGAAGAAGAAGGCCCGCCAGATGCAGTACGAGGTGCGCTGGGTGGCCATCACGCAATACTATCACGACGTTCTTGGTGTGAAAATGCCCAAGGAAGAAGCAAAGACGGGGGACATTACCTTGGAGAGGCACGAGTACTTGGCGGTAAGTATAAAAGATTTTTCATTCCGACGTTTGTGGTATATTTCATCGTTTCGTGTTAGACATGCCATTATGCTTTCATTATGTAGGTGTGTCCAAATTGGTGTTATGGAAAAGACGAGTCCTGGGCGGCATTGGTGGATCTGTGGTGTGGTCAGGATGGAGCCTGGACGGCTACGAGCAGCAAAAACAAGGCTAACGGAGGGAAGGAGGGAGTACATGCTCAGGGAAACCGGAACCACTTTCTCCACAAGGCACTTCATGTATGACTAACCTCATTAAACAATCTTCTTCTTCTATTTACCGTTGCTTTCTTATGTATGACTAACCTCTGTTTGTTGGTGCAGGAGGAGAAACTGAAGCGGCCGCTCTCACACATGGAGGCGTGGGAGATCGCCCATACGCGGAGGAGGCCCAAGCCTGGCGAGGCCAAGTACTACGGCAAGACCGCGGAGAAGCAGAAGGACTACTCTGAGGCATATCAGAAGCTACATCCTGACACACCTGATCCCATCAAGGCGCCTTTCGACGACAGGGTGGTGGTTGCCATGGGGCCGAAGGCTCATGGTCGGCAGCCGGTTTTGGATGCTTTGGTCACTCCTTCTATATCCTTCACACAGCTCCGAGCTACCGACCCGAGCCTGAGACAGCGCACGACCACGACCACTGCGCAGTCACAGTCCCTCCTAGCCGAGTGGCACACTGTAAGTATTTTCCCTCTTATCTTCATTGCTCACTTTATTTTCCGCATTTAGATGTTTTATGAGTTCCATCGTGTCATATTGCAGGCCTACATGGAGTACGCACGCCAGGAGACCATGGCGTGGCAGGCGAAAGTTGTAGCACGCGAGGAACACAGCACTCGCATGATGGAGGTTAGTTTAGCCCCTTTCATTTCACTTCCATATTTGCACTTTCATTTCTTCTAACATTCGTGTTTGCTTTGTCAATTAACATGCAGCTCGTTTTTGAGAGCATGAGGTACGGCACGATTCCTGAAATGGAAGCACCACCACCACCTGCAGGACCACAACCAGTGCTGCTTACCTTTGAGGAATTTCTAGCACAGCAACCGGGGACAACTGCGGTTAGTATATCCCCAAACTATTCAGCCACCGCTTACTGTTTATTCAACACAATAACATCCACTGAACATGTCTTTTCAAACATCCAGGGAACCGGTGGATCATCCGTTTGTGGTGGTGCCGGTCTTCGCATCACTCCCGAGTCACGGAGCCCGATCACTCCGATCCACCGAGGCGGTAGCAGTGGCGGTCTTGGCAGTAGCGCTGCCGCTAGCAGTGACGACCTGGGCTTTGGCGGACTTGGCGGTAACGACCTTGGCGGTGGTGGTGGACGTACTGGTGCTAAGCTCTTTTACGCTACTTTCGATGACTTGTGTGCTTCTTAGCTAGATGGTTATGTTTCTGATATGCTTATGTTGTTGGTTGTGAGGATGTGATGGTGGTGGTGTTGGTTGTGAGAACATATATATTTATGATGCTCTTGATGGTGGTGCTGTTGGTTGTGATGGTGGTGCTGTGCATGTCTATTTCGTTGTATATACCTGCTATTTGAATTGAAATGAATTGATATGAAACAGGAAAAAGGGGAAAAAATCAGATGAACACTACGCCGACGGCTTAGCCGTCGGCATAGACAGTGTACGACTTACTAGTTGCCGCCACGTGGCACCGCTGCCGACGGTCTAGCCGTCGGCGTAGTTTCACATATGCCGACAGCCTAGCCGTCGGCGTAGTTTTGGGCGTAGCTACGCCCCAGGAAAATGCCAGCGACCGCCATGTGGCTATAGATATGCCGACGGCCTAGCCTACGGCGTAGTTGTGACAGATGCCGACGGCCTAGCCGACGGCGTCGCTACGCCTCGGGAATTGACAGTGACAGCCACGTGGCTAGCCTACGCCGACGGCGAGGCCGTCGGCGTAGCTTCGCCACGTGGCGGTAACTGGTTGGGAGGCTCTTGACGGCGGCGCCGTCGGACGCCGTTTGGCTTGGAACTATGCCGACGGCCTTTCTATGCCGACGGTTACCTGGGGTACGCCGACGTATATGTTGCCGACGGCCCTACGCCGACGGTTGCCGTTGGCATAGGTCTATCCCGATGGGAATCAGGCCTATGCCGACGGCCTGAGCCGTCGGCATAGGGGTTTATTCTGGTAGTGGATGACAGGACATGACGGGCGCGGCTACGGCCAGCCTCGCCGTCGTGCGCCGTCGGCTTGCGCGCAGCTATCCTTCGCCGCTGGTCGAACTGTGGGCGCGCCAGATATGCATCAGGCGTCGCCTCGTGGTGTGTCGTCACCCTGCGCACACGGTCAGTGTCGGCGGCTGTAACATCTGTGTGCGGAGCTAGTACTGCATCGCGTTCGTCGGGGACGAAACGCCGGGTGGCCTCGTCCCTTGTTGCGGTGCTCATTGATCAGCCGTCCAGAGGTGGCAGAAAAGTCTAAATGTCCGTAATATACAAAACTGGTATAACGCGCAATATGATCGAAATACTTTCATATAGCCCACTGGTACACTGACTGTTGCACGACATTAGTGGTCTTGGGTTTGGGTTCGAGTCCCCAGGAACCCAATTTTTAAGTCAAATTTTTTTCTCATGTTGACAGCAGAAGCAAAATTCAGTCATGTTGACAACAGAAGCAAAATTGTCAGCAGAGATTTGGAGACCACTAAATTCAGTCATGTTTGTCAGCAGAGATTTGGACAGGTGCAGAAAAACAGATGTAGGCTGTGTTTGGTTGAGCTGCAGATTCTGTAAAAGCTGCTGTGAGCTGTGAGCTGTGAAAAAGCTGCTGTGAACTTTTAGCTGTGGAAAAGCTGGAAGCTGTTTGGCTGAAACGGCTGTTTGGCTGAAAGGGCTGTGAAACTCAACGAAGAGGTATGACTTACCAGTGGCATTGATGGGTAAATACTACTCGGTTTTAGGGGACAGCCAAAAATGGTTGGTTTAGAAGTTGAGAAGCTGAAAAGTTGGGATATCCCAGCTTCTAAATTTACACTGTAGAGAAGCTGCAGATTCTCAAAAGCTGCTTTGTAAATTTACCCATTTGGTTCAGCTTATAGCTTTTGGACCCAAAAGTTGAAAGCCAAAGTTGAACCAAACACAGCCGTAGAAGCGTTTGTTTGCATTGAATTTGACAGCAATCAAAATATATATTAAAATTCAGACAAATTTACTGATTTTGGCAGAAAAATGCATTACTAGAACAGTCAAATTCATCTAAAAAATTCAGTAAGCAAAACAACACATAAGTGCGGAATATGATCACAGCAGATTGCCGAACTGATCAAGTTTTACTGAATTTCATACCAAGAAGTTCACACATAAAGACAATCTCACACAATCAGTGGCTTCATCATTAGAAAATCAGTGGCTGCACCATTACAAAATGAGCACTTAACAACATAAGTTCAGACCTGAACTTCTACAGTATAGCATTTGTGGACCAACTCTTCTGGATCTATCCGATCAGCTCTACAACAAGCAATTGTATGATTGCAGGGCACCCCACTAAGTTGAAATCTTTTACAATCACAACACCTAGCAAGAATGTCCACAATGTATGTATTGTTTCCAGACTCAACAGAATATACTCCAAGACCACAATGAGTTGGATAACAGTTACCAGAGTAGTCTGCATTCTTGTCGAGCTTCTTCCTGATCTTCGGGCAGATTCTCCCTGTCCACTTCTCCACTGCTTCCCTCTGCTTACTCTCATGCCTTACAATCATCTTTTGCATTATACAATCCAGCATGGACACAATGCAAAGCTCCCTGGCATCCAAGATGTAACTGCAAGCACTTAGCAGAGAAAACATATCATAACTAGCTCAAGTAATAGATGTGAAATTTGATTGAGCTATGAAATCATTAAAGTGCAAATAGATTCCACCTGTTGTAAACTTCTGACATGTTGTTTAGTAGTATGTCACACTTTGGGAAATCTGAGAAAAATGCCTTAACCCACTGGTTTGGGGTCTTCCCATCCAACCATTTGTAAGTTGCTTCATTCTCTTCCTTGAGCTTCTCTCTATTCATGTCCCATTTGTCCAGATTTGGAGACCTGGCAATGGCCCAAAGCATATTCTTCATTGTTTCACCTTTGAACAGTTGATTGAAGTTCTGGTACAAGTGTCTAACACAAAATCTGTGTTCCGCATCTGGGAAGACCTTTCCAACAGCATTGATTAATCCCTTTTGCCTATCACTCATGATAGTGTATGGTGAAGTGTTGAGAATATTTAGATCATTTTTAGTGTAGTCAGGAACCATTCCCACGTAAATGTCGATTCGACCTCAACCATACCCATGGCAATTGGAAAGATGAAGTCATTTGGGTCTATACCCATAGCTGTAAGCAATTGCCCTTTGTACTTGCTCTTCAAGTGAGACCCATCAACAAAGATTATTGGTCTGCAACCATTCAAGAAGCCTCTCTTGCATGCATCATAGGACCAATAAAGTGATGATAAATGATCCTTTGGCTCTAGGTCATCCTTCTCCTTCACCTTTGTTGTGCAAGCAATAAATTTGCTTCCAGGGTTGCTTCTGCTTAATTCCTGACCATAATCCCATAGCATGCTATACTGAGATGCTTCGTCTCCATTAATAATCCTGAGTGCTTCTTTCCTGGCTCTACCCAACTTCATTCTGTCTGGCAACAACTTAAATCCTGAGCCCTGGGTCACCTCGAACACGTCGAGGACGAGACAGGGGAGGGGTTTGGGAAGGGGTTACGAGGGCGTCGGCTGTAGTATATCTCAACCGTCTGGCTGTTTTTGTTAAACTACATTCAGCCTGCGTGAGTGAGAACGAAGGACAGAATTTTGAGACAATTCCGGGTGGTTTCTGCATAAATGCAGCTCCGATCCGCCAGGCTATCGACGTGGCACTCCACGCGGACTGGTTCGGACAAATTTGTATGTGTTTGTTACAGCAGTAGAGTTCATGTACTACTTTTTTTGGGGTTTTTTAGTTCTTGTATGAAACTGTTCCCACCACCACAAGTTTATGTACTAAAACATGTATTAACGCTTTATTTATGTAAGTACCAGCCAGGCACGCAAATGATATTGACAGAAACACAGAATATGCACGCATACATCATCATTTGCACAATTTGATTTTCATAAAACAATAAACACACACTTCACCATCCATCGTATTTTATTTTATTTTTGAAAATGGAGGTTAAGACCCCGGCCTCTGCATCAATTGATGCATATGGCCACATTTATTAATTATTCAACAAAGGGTTGACAAGAACATACATCTAGCCACCCGAAGCCACCACTCACACTTACAAATTCGATAATGTGAAGTGCTCTCGTTCCCCAGATCTAAAGCCGATGGCGTCGCCGATCCATCCGTATAACGTATCGGAACCAACCACCGGTGCAGCAAACCTAAAGCGTACACCACATGCACAGGTTTTAGAAGCCGCCATCATCATCGAGCCACTGTCCCATCTTCAGAAGAGATATCCGCATCATCCTTGCCAGTCCGACCATCCGTCGACGCCACCACGACGCCAAACGGCGCCACCGCCCTGCGCTCGTCCATCCTGACACGGAGAGTCTGGACGATCTGTCGTGCGTAGCACCTGCCGAACAGGCATGACACACCGTAGCACCTGTCGGCCAGGCATGACTTGAAATCTCCACTGAATCTCCATTCAAGACGAAACCGCTCCGCCTCCTGCCTCTGTCTTCCAGCGCTGCTCCACAAACGATGCTCTCAAGAGAGAAACGACACCGTAGTGCCGCCATCGTCTGATCTGGAACACCAGATCCTAGGGTTTCCCTCGGAGCAGCACGAGTGGGTCGACATTAGTTACACGACGATGCCATCATCAAGGTAGCGGCGCAGAACGCCGCCATCGTCTGTCGTTGGCTTGATTTTCACCGGCAACTGTGTCTTCCCGACTCGTAGCCTGGATTAGATTATGGATCTCGATATCCGACCACCCATCCTTTGCCCGACCACCTTCGACGGAGGAGATGACCACCACCGCCGGCTGCACTGACCAGAACAGATCTGACCGGAAGTGGCGCCGAGCAGTCCACCAGGCCCTCCACGCCGCCACCGATCCGAAGCCAGACTGCGTGCCGCCACGGCATAGCCAGCCGCCGCCGCCCGAACCGGGCCAGCCACCGCAAGTTGCCACCCGTAACTGGGCTGCCCGACGCACCTGTAGCCGCCGTCATCCGAGGCAGGGCTGGCCACCTCCGCCGTCGCCGCAACCATTACCACCGCTCCGCTAGATCGGTCACGCCTGCACGCATGTAGGGGCCCGCACCACCCCTAAGATGTGGGAGACAGGGAGTCCCCCGCAGCCGCCATTGGGCCCCGGGCATAGCCGGGCGGCGACGGAGGGAAAGGAGAAGGGAGTGTGTGCCCCCCGGTGGCGACGGAGGGAAAGAAGAAGGGAGTGCGCGCCCCCCGGCGGCTAGGGTTTGGGTGCCGCCCGAGTTGCCCTAGTGGGGACGACGCCGGAGCGTTAGGAAAAATCCCTAGGAAAACTCTGTCCACCAAAGTCGCCCTGATTGGTACTCTAGCTGGGAAGGCCGGCAGACGGTTCCTGTGGTCCTGATAATGGTGAATGTGAATTCTTCACGTCCATCATATCTTCTATATCTAAATAGGGGCACCCCACTAGATGAATTTCCTGCCTTCTCATGAGGCCACATCACTCGAATTGTTATAGCCGTTGATGCAGTATAGCTCAGGAGTCTGCAACCGTTTGATCAAAAGTTCACGAAATTACTAAGAAGTGCCACCGCTAAGTAAAATGTACCTGTTCGTTCCTTTCCAGACGCCCAGTTCACTGCCTTCCAGCGTATCGATTTGTTTTAGCAGGGCTGCAGACACACTAAAAAAAGCAAAGCTATTGACGTACGCTTCAATTTCTGACCTGGGCTGGGGCAGCCAGGTTGTGGGCTAGATAGTTGGGTGCTTTTGGTCCAGGTAGGAGGAAGCCTCTTTTTGCACGTACGGCGTATGTGCAATTCTCAAAAAAAAAAAAACCGTACGACGTATGGGCTCTATAGCTGGCTACTTCAGTTGCCTAAAAAAAGCTGGATACTTTTGGTGCAGATGCGAGGATATGGAAGGAGCGACTCTCACCCGAAGAAAAAATAAGACCGTGTTGTGCGTTGCAGCCGTATCATCTTCTCCAGATCCGTCTCATCACCTTCTCAGTAACATCGGTTGATTTGTCTCTTTCTCCTCATCTTCTGCACTAAATCCTGTTCTATTAATCTCCACAACGCACCGTCCTTCTCCAACTCATGGTGTCCTCCACCATCCCATCCCATCCCATCCAATCCCGTACTCATTCTCGCCATCGCCCTATGGCTCTGCTGCCGTCATCGCTAATTGTATTTCGTTGCACACCATCTGATTGCGAACTCGCTCATAGGTTAAGGACAGAAAAGCAAAGAAGCGGCTTTCCCTATGCTCTTCAACGGCCATCTCCAAGAGTCAAAAGGTGAAAGAGCATCATGGTGAGCGACACAATCCATCTGATTTGTCCATACGATCTCCTTCCGAATATAATTAATTTGATCCCTCCCGCTTCCATGTGATGACAGCTTGGGACTTGGGTATATGGGATCACACAGTTTGTTGATGTGGCGTTTCTTCTTGGCTAGCACACAAAGCTTCTTACGTCCTTGGTTGTTTGCTGCAAATGCAGTTATTGATTGGTTTTGTTATGGGTTCATTCTTGCAGGTGTGCAAAAATTATGACCGACGCTTATGTTCACGGACAATAGGATCCAGCCGGTGAGAAATCCACATATAACAACAAGATTCAGTTTCTGTCTTACTTTATTATATCATTTTATATTCCCCTACTTCCTTATATTTTTCCTTCTCCATGCAGTAACTGCATGACTGTGACGCCCGGATAATTAAGCCACAGTAATCCCACGCTAATGGTGCCATGTCACCACTGTTACTGTTGCTAAATCTCACTTCGTTTAAAACCCATATCAAATTCAAAATTTAAATCAAAGTCAAATTTCAAATTTCTCAAACATTAAAACAAAATTGTTCTAAAGGTGTCAAATAATGTATAGGAAATATTGGTGAAGAATCCACATTTTTATAAAATATTTAAATGCACTAAAATGAATTAAATATCAGCAATAACAATTAATTAAATGCCTTTTCAAATTTATAAAATATCAAACTACTTTTCTTCCGCCCAAAATTTAATGGGGCAGTAGCATATTTATTCACACTAAATTAGGGACTACTTTTATAATTTATAAAGCTAATCTAAAAGTGAAACTAAAATAAAACAAAACAGAAAAGAATAAAACAAAACAGAAGACAAAAAGAAAAAGAAAAGGAAAAGACCCCCCTCCCCCTGGGCCTCGGCCAGCCGGACCGGCCCAACGGACCAACAGGCCAGCCCACCGAGGCCTCCCCTACCTGCTCCCCTTCCCCCGTGTCGCCTGCGCCATGGCCGAGGTCGCACGGCTCCGGCAGTTGGCCGCCACGGCGCCAGGGCAGTTGGGCGAGAGGATAAGGGCGCCCGAGCCCTCCCTCCTGACCGCCTCGCCTCACTCACCCCCCTCTCCTTCCCCTCGCTCGGGCTCGCCTCTTTCCCTCTCCGTCCCGATGACGTCGCCGCCGTACCTGACGTCGATCCACGGCCACCGGCGCTGTCCCGTCCTCTCAAGCAGCCCACGAGCTCCACCGTCGTCTCGTTCTTCTTCCCAGACCACGCAAGAAAGCCCGAGGCCGCCTCATTGCGCGAATCGGGCCGGCGTCCGCCTCGGATCACCGGAGCTCCGCCGCACCGTACGTCGCCATTCCTGCGCTACAAAACCACCAAGGGCCACCGTGAGCCGCTGCGGTGAGCTACACACCTCCTCTCCTCTCTTTTTTCTTTTCCCCGCGCCCGCAGCGTCCGGCTCCACCATGGCCGAGCCCAGCTCCGCCGGTGAGCTCGCCGCCATCGCGCTAGTGCTTGCCCTGACCTGCCGAACCCCGCACCTAGTTCGCAACATCGAATAGATGCCGTAGGAGTAGCGCACCACCCGTTTTGGCCTCCGCATCAACGCGTGCGAGTTCGCCGGATTTCGGGTCTCCGCCGTCCTTGTCACCGGCGACGACTCCGGCCTCCTCAGCTCCCGAGACCACACGCGTTGGATGCGTCGCTCTTCGCCCGTCCGAACGAGCCCGAGAACGTTTGATTTGGTGCCCTCTAGCGAGATCCCGACCGGCTCCGGCGAAGGGCTGCCGCGGAACGGGTCGCCGGCGCGTTCCCGGTGACGCGCTGACCTGCCAAGCCGCGGGCCCCACCCGGAGACGCTGACATGTGGGCTCCCGCATCCTCGTTTGACCGCGTTGACCACGGTCAACGGGGGGTACTGTTCCCCCTGACGCCGACATGTGGGCCCCGGTCGACCTAATCACTATTAACAGATAATTAACTAATTCTGTTAATTAGTTATTACACTGACAGGCCGGGCCCACTGACTAAATCCCCTGTTAGTTTAATTAACTCACTGGTTAGCCTCCCTGAGGCTGACAGGTGGGTCCCACCTGTCAGTTTGACCAGTCAGCTGGCCAGCCGACTACTGACGCCAGCATGACACCAGCATGACGTCATATTCCTTTTCTGGAAATTCCTGTTAATTTAAATAAATTCAGAAAATGTTTTAATCTTTACAAAGTCGTAGAAATTAAACCATAGCTCGGATCGAAAAACTTTGTACATGAAAGTTGATCAGAAAAATCCCACGAATCTAACCGTGCTATCTGTTTCCATGCCGGGACCCTCTACGTAGGTGAACCCACAACTTTTTGTCTGTTTCCGGCAGATGAATAGTTTATAACTACCGACTAATAATTCCAACTTTAATCCTAAAATAGCTCAAATGGTTTAGACATGATTTTAGGCAACCCTGAACTGCATCCTAGCTGCCACATGCCTCTAACACCGCGAACGTGGAACATTCCCCCCTCCGGTCGTCTGACCGACGTTTGTCCGAAACCGGGAAAACTTTCCCGGATGGGTTCCCCCTTTCTCGGTATCGTGTAACGCTGCATTAGGTCATACCCGGCACAACTTATTGCCATGCTATGCTTTGTGTTACATTGTTTGCTTTGTATTTACTGTTTCTTCCCCCTCCCTCTCTCTCGATAGACGCCGAGACTACCGACGGTACTGCTGAGTACGACTACGCCCCTAACGATCAAGCCTTTTGCCGCAGAGCAGCAAGGCAAGCAAAACCCCCTTGAGCATTCGGATATCGCCTATTCGTATCCCTCTTATGCTTGCATTAGATTTTTGCTACTGTATTAGTTAGCTCCTATTCTGATGCATAGCCTGTTTTGATGAACTGCTACTACACCTGTTATCTTATCAATTGCTAAGTATAGGTGCATCAGTGAACCCCTGAGGCCCCTAGTCCCAGTTGCCCCTGCTTTCATCGACGAAACCGAGGACTTGAAGACAGAAGACTCAGTCGTCATGACTGACAAGCCAGACCCCTCACATCACCGCACACCCCCTTTAGTATGGCACTGCAGAGCTACTATCGAGTGCCGAGGGTGATACCTTACTTAGCACTTCCGATGTTAATTCTGTAGCGTAGCTAATCGATCGTGGCTTTCGAGGGTGATTCCTCCTTCCCATTTATCGATAGCGACTCTTGCCTTACTCTTACCTCGAGTGGGATCCATCGAGGGTGATTCCTCGGATCTCCACTTGGTGTATAGACACACAGTTACTATGACCTGGTTACAGATACTTGTTAAGACGGGTCGGCCCCAAGGGTACCCGCGAGAGATATTGGTGGGATGCGCCGCAAGGCATCCGGAGATTTGGTGGGGTGCGCCGGTAAGGCACCCGATTGTTATTGGTGGGGCGACGGACTGCACTTTATGGTTCGTGATTGCTCCGCACTGATAAAATTGCTAATGGGTTGAGTACTTGATCTGAGTTAGGTCGTTGGCCTAATATGCACTAACCACCACGCGGGATAATCAGTATGGGCTGCTCGGCGGCGTACATTCTCCCGAAAGCTCTTCAGATGCCACATTTTTCGACTCGCGCCCGGGTGGTCTGGAACGCATGGCGCTTGTTACTAAGGCATGCTAGGACTGGTCCCTGCCGATGGCGTAACGTGCAGGATGGCGAGGGCGATGGCCCAAGACGCCGAGCCATTAGGATATGGACCGGCGTGCTGGCCTCTCTGTTGAGCCTAGGTAGGACTACGTCGTGTCGATCTGCCGAGGCCGGGTATGACCAGAAAATTGTATCCGGCCGGAGCTTATCGAGCGTGTTGGGGAATGTGGTGCACCCCTGTAGGGAAGTAAACTATTCGAATAGCCGTGTCCACGGTAACAGGACGACTTGGAGTTGTGCTTTGACCTACTACAACTATAATCATAAACTAATAAAATGAATTGTGGCTCCGGGATTGCTTCCTCGCAAGGAGTCGAGGAAGGATCTCCGGGCGTGTTTACTTAATAAAATTGCTACAACAATATGACTATATATGAGCTGCAGGTCTACTCTTTTCTAATGCTGCAAGATGCTGAAGATGCTAGTCTTCGATAGGACTAGGTCTTCCCATTATTCTTGCTTTCTGCAGTCAGTCCAGACATAACCCCTTCCCTTGATAATGGTGCATACTTAGCGTAGTTCTGATGTAAGTCTTGCGAGTACTTTGGATGAGTACTCACTGCTGCTTTGCTTCCTCTTTCCCCCTCGATGCGATTCTGCGTTCAGACGTTGGAGCCCAAAAGATGGAGTACGCTGGAGGTGTCGATTACTACTACCCCGACGGAGGCCCCTACCAGCAGGATGGCGCTTTCTATGACGTAGACTTCTCCGACGTCCAGGAGTAGTTAGGAGGTTCCCAGGCAGGAGGCCTCGCCTCTTTCGATCCGCTGCTTATGTTTGTGCTAGCCTTCTTAAAGCAAAACTTGTCTAACTTATGTCTGTACTTAGATATATTTGCTTCCGCTGACTTGTGTTTATGTCGAGCTTTGTATTCGAGCCCTCGAGGCCCCTGGCTTGTAGTATGAAGCTGTATGACTTTATAATTGTGTCTTTTGTTGTGTTGTGGTATCAATCAGTGAGTCCCTAATCTTGGTCGTACGCATTGTGTGCATGATTAGCGTACGGACAAGAATGGGGGCGTCACAAGTTGGTATCAGAGCCAACTGCCTGTAGGTAGCCCCCTTTCCAACTCCTTGGCCGAAGTTGAGTCTAGACATTGAAAAGCTTTTACTAACACTAATGCTGTGGCTTACGGGCCCACATCTCAATCGGGTGGTATTAGGATCTTTTATTCCTCTTCTATACTCTGGGACTCTGATCTCTCTTCTCTTTCGGGTTAAAGATTTTATTAACTCTGACTCTAGGTTCTCATAACTACTTCTCCCGGAGAGCCCTCGTACCAGAAGATCACATGCTCCGTCAGAAGATTCTGAAGATACCCTTTTGATGTTTTCCGAGACTTTGTGATCACCAGCGTTGCAATTCCCTATCGCCGATAAGTTCCTATGGATGACTAATTACACTTGTCATTCATACAATCCTTTCTCGTTGCTCTTGTTGTTACAAGAGGCCCCGAAATACTCTCCTTTGACCCGATAACCCTTTGAGTTTACTGCGTTGTAGTTCTTTTCCGCATGGATGCCTTACGGATAATTCCTCACATTTATCGAGGATCCATTCCTCTCAATTGTTCATATGTCTCTCAAAATTCTTCGGAATGCTTTTCGATCTTTCGAAATTCCTCTGCAGCTTGTTGCTCTTGAAATTCTTGCCTGCTTGCATTATGGTTAATTCCATATGTCTAGTAGTCTTCGTTGACATCCCTTGTGTTTGCCATTTTGAGCTTATTGTCAATGTGTGTGTATGCACGCAGTCATCAGGTGATCCGTTTAAAATTATCTTTCCGGCTCAGATGTCCTTCTGGACATGAGTTGGTTCTCGGCAATTCAAACCTATATTGATTGTCCGACTAAGTCTTTTCAACTTATCCATCCTTGATCAGAGCGTCTGCTTCCGATCCTTAGTTTTGGAAATCATAATTCCCTCGTATTTTAACATCAGACTATTCAGGTGTCTCTTGAATCCGATACCTATGCATTCTTTCTTCCTCTGATTGAGTACCGATACTCACATCAACTTCGTTGTGGATCGTCCGATCCATTGTTGGATTATTGTCCGACAGTGTCGTTCATATTCAATCACCTTGTGAGTTCTTCCCATGATACATAATGCCTTTGGTAAATTGTATCCTCTGTTTTGCCAACCATGTTCTACCTTCGAGCTTGTGTTAATTACTCTTGAAGCTTGTGGTATATGTTCCTAAGGTACCTCGATGGGTTGAACCTATACCCTCCCTAATCCGTGCGAACCCGAAAGTGTTCACGGGTCATACTCTTATGGAGTTCGCCAGGTAAATTTTCAACGCTACAACATCGTCCAAAGCAAGAAATGAATGAAATGTTATACATTGATGAAGTGGGAGTCGACCGTGAACTTGTGTTCATGCCCATGGAAATGGTGTAGACCGTCTCGGAAGCTCCTTGCAAAATAATTATTCATCCGTATGATTCTCTCGGTATCCTTAAATTGATCGATTGCAGTTATGGTTCCGAGCATACTATCCTTATTAATTTATCCGAAAGTAATTCATTCTGATGCCTCATAAATTTTTGACAAGGTTAAAGTATCTGCTGTCGTAGGTCAATAACCCAGTTCTACTTCTATCATATTATACCTTCGAGTTTTACCCTCTGGTATCTCGAGGATATCACGCCTTTACACTACATCTTATTAACTTGATGAGGTAATAATTTTTCCTTATCTTAATCACTCCACGGGTTCTGGGAATGTTGTCAACCAAGAACACCGCTTGGGAAATTTGTTCCACCCCGCAATTCAATACCCCCTTGTAATTGTTACTGGGAGTATCAAAGTCAATCTGGCATTCCTAGACTATCGGCTACATCCTTGTCTTGCTATCTTTGACTGTGCTACCTCGTCCTTCTCTGATACGCAAATCCTTCTGAGTGTGAGCATTGCTTACGTCGAGCTTTCAACATCATGTTGTTTGTCTTGAAAAGCAACCCTGATATTGAGCTTGCCTCTTATCTGTTGTTCCTATAACCATCCACGTTGTCATTCCCCTACTTGACGCCACCGCTATTCGGTTGCATTCTCCTGAAAACTCACGACAAAAGGTGTCGTGATCATCGTCCACGACTTGACTTCTTCTGCGACTTCAACTGAGTTCTTGATGAGAAATACCTTCCTTGCCCTCGATGATTTTTATTATCATCGACAACCTCCTTGACTTCCTTTCACCGCAAATTTGTCCATGATATGGATGCAACTTGCTATCCAGCTTGTGTTATGTTCTACCCTGAAATATTACTGTCTTTTGTGTCAAGAATGTTGTGAGGATTGCTCCACCTCTTAGAAATTCTTGGCATAGTGATACTTCTCACCATCAAACGATGTTGCTTTGATTCTAACCTCTAGCAACCCTGTTGCTTTGAAGTTAACGATCGACAGTTCACTCTTAGACTGTTGGTTATTGAATCGTCACTCTAACATTGATCTTGCTGCCTAAGGTCATAATTCGGACGCACTTTTCAACCAATGATTAATGATGTATGTTTTCCTCGAGCATACAACATTATATCATTTGAGCTGCCAAATGGCATCTCCTTGTTCACATAATTGTGGAAATTCATCCGTTTGGAGTTCTCGGTGAATTGTTGCTGAACCCATCAGCCGCATCCTCGTCTCTTTCGTGGTTCATGATGGGCATTTAAGCTAGTGTTGGAAGTCTTGAAAGCATTATCTTTGTGCTTAGTTCATGAAGAATATGTTTGATAAGAGACGTGTTTTTCTATAAGTTCACGTGCATTATTGCCACCGTGCTTATGGGAAAATTTTGTCTCGGTTCCTCTAGAATCGTTCCAATTCATTCAGGCATGTGCGAAGTAGTTCTATGGTTTGCTAGAATTGCTACCTTCACTCCATAGGTATTTCCTAGCCCGTCAAGCCACTGATTGATTTGATCTGGGGAAAAGAAGTTCTTCGTAAGAACTAATCCAGACTCACACGTCGAATTTTGGTATCCTCTATGATGGTCACCAACCAGAACTTGATTGCATTCCATTCTAGAAACTTCCATGTGGGCACGAATTTCTTGACATTGTGTTCATATATCTTGCAGTTTGCCTAATGATTCAAGTCTTGCTTCTGTCGTTCACTCCGAGATTCTTGCAACATCATCTCGTAGGTCTGTGTTGCATACTTTTCTCCTCAGGCCTTCTTTGTCTGAAGAATCCTGACACCAACCGGTTCTGAATCTCGGACAGTTATGATGGTTGGAACATTATCGAGGATTATAACTTTGGTCTTTATTACTCGGTAAGGTGATGTTGTAGCTAGCACACCTGGCCAGATGACCTGTTGTTATAATGCTTTGTTCGGCAAGGATTGCCACTCTTCCATGGGGAAATTGAATGACTTATTTTATAAGTTGATCCCCCTGGATCCTTTGTGTATCCAAACCCCATCTTTTACTCGAAACACCATGTCATTGCTATCCCGAAGCATGGATGTGGTATATCGATCATCGAAAGGAATAATGTATCCATCAATGCTAAATGTTTCTTGGTCAATTATTCAAACCCCATTGTATGGGCATGTCATGGATTTTTCCTCACCCCTTTTACCTAAATGGTTGTCTACTTGCTATTCAGTCATGTATATCATGCTCTGTTTTTCCTCGGGAAAGGTATACTCCTAAAACTTGAGTATAACCACATTTTCCTTTCCATTGGTCTATTTAATGTGATAATCACATTTTCCTTTCCATTGGTCTGTTTAACCTTTCTTGAGGTTTGTTTGATCTGAGCAGTGATAATTCCCTGCTTAGGTAAACCCCTCGATGAACAAGCCTGTCAGTAAGATTCTGTTACTATTGTTGATAACATTCCGGTAACCGCCGGTGGACGAGAACTTTGCCTATTGGTCCGCCTCGTTTCAATGAGCAGGAAGATGGTTCTCTTCGTTCCCCGCCCTTGGTACCGATGATGTTGCTGACATAAATGACAGGTTATCCTCTGACATATCTTGCTAACATGACCGTGCAAGATGTCACCGCTTCTCTTACTCTTAATCCACATGATGGCCCATAACCCAAAGTTCCCAGGATCGAAACCTGACTCTCCTGTACCTCTTTGATTCCAAGGTATCTTTTGCACTTGGCTTCTTATGTAATTCCTGAGCCACCGCCTAAGGGATGATCTATCCTAACATCAGACGCAATATTTATTCTCGTTGCTCTGAACTCCTTTCGCTTTCAGGTTAGGCATCAAATGATTGCCTACCCATTTGAAACTTTTGTACCATCGGTTATTGCTCTCAACGAATTCTCTGAGTTACAAATCGATACTTAATTCATGTCCTCTTCCCTGAGTTCACCGTCAGATGGCCAACCCTGTGTAGCTACGTTCCCTCCTATCGCATTCGTAGGACGATGAAGTTCCCGAAGAAAGGATGACGATTTCGTCAAGAGGACCTGAATCAGTGAATTGAAGACATCGACGAAAGGGATCGGCTTCTTCGAGAAGAACAACGAAGACGAGATGATCCGTTAGAACTTCGTAATGAGAACTTTTCCCTTACCCTACCTCTTAATTCTCGGGACGAGAATTCTTGTTAGACGAGGAGAATTGTGACGCCCGGATAATTAAGCCACAGTAATCCCACGCTAATGGTGCCATGTCACCACTGTTACTGTTGCTAAATCTCACTTCGTTTAAAACCCATATCAAATTCAAAATTTAAATCAAAGTCAAATTTCAAATTTCTCAAACATTAAAACAAAATTGTTCTAAAGGTGTCAAATAATGTATAGGAAATATTGGTGAAGAATCCACATTTTTATAAAATATTTAAATGCACTAAAATGAATTAAATAGCAGCAATAACAATTAATTAAATGCCTTTTCAAATTTATAAAATATCAAACTACTTTTCTTCTGCCCAAAACTTAATGGGGCAGTAGCATATTTATTCACACTAAATTAGGGACTACTTTTATAATTTATAAAGCTAATCTAAAAGTGAAACTAAAATAAAACAAAACAGAAAAGAATAAAACAAAACAGAAGACAAAAAGAAAAATAAAAGGAAAAGACCCCCCTCCCCCCTGGGCCTCGGTCAGCCGGACCGGCCCAACGGACCAACATGCCAGCCCACCGAGGCCTCCCCTACCTGCTCCCCTTCCCCCGTGCCGCCTGCGCCATGGCCGAGCTCGCACGGCTCCGGCCGTTCGCCGCCACGGTGCCAGGGTAGTTGGGCGAGAGGATAAGGGCGCCCGAGCCCTCCCTCCTGGCCGCCTCACCTCACTCTCCCCCCTCTCCTTCCCCTCGCTCGCGCTCGCCTCTTTCCCTCTCTGTCCCGATGACGTCGCCGCCGTACCCGACGTCGATCCACGGCCACCGGCGCCGTCCCATCCTCTCAAGCAGCCCACGAGCTCCACCGTCGTCTCGTTCTTCTTCCCCGACCACGCAAGCAAGCCCGAGGCCGCCTCATTGCGCGAATCGGGCCGGCGTCCGGCTCGGATCACCGGAGCTCTGCCGCACCGTACGTCGCCGTTCCTGCGCTACAAAACCACCAAGGGCCACCGTGAGCCGCTGCGGTGAGCTACACACCTCCTCTCCTCTCCTTTTGCTTTTCCCCGCGCCCGGAGCGTCCGGCTCCACCATGACCGAGCCCAGCTCCGCCGGTGAGCTCGCCGCCGTCGCGCTAGTGCTTGCCATGACCTGCCGAACCCCGCACCGAGTTCGCAACATCGAGTAGATGCCGTAGGAGTAGCGCGCCGCCCGTTTTGGCCTCCGCATCAACGCGCGCGAGTTCGCCGGATTTCGGGTCTCCGCCGTCCTTGTCACCGGCGACGACTCCGGCCTCCTCAGCTCCCGAGACCACCCGCGTTGGATGCGCCGCTCTTCGCGCGTCCGAACGAGCCCAGGAACATCCGATTTGGTGCCCTCTAGCGAGATCCCGACCGGCTCCGGCGAAGGGCTGCCGCGGAACGGGTCGCCGGCGCGTTCCCGGCGACGCGCTGACCTGGCAAGGCGCGGGCCCCACCCGGAGACGCTGACATGTGGGCCCCCGCGTCCTCGTTTGACCGCGTTGACCATGGTCAACGGGGGGTACTGTTCCCCCTGATGCCGACATGTGGGCCCCGGTCGACCTAATCACTATTAACAGATAATTAACTAATACTGTTAATTAGTTATTACACTGACAGGCCGGGCCCACTGACTAAATCCCCTGTTAGTTTAATTAACTCACTGGTTAGCCTCCCTGAGGCTGACAGGTGGGTCCCACCTGTCAGTTTGACCAGTCAGCTGGCCAGCCGACTGCTGACGCCAGCATGACACTAGCATGACGTCATATTCCTTTTCTGGAAATTCCTGTTAATTTAAATAAATTCAGAAAATGTTTTAATCTTTAGAAATTCGTAGAAATTAAACCATAGCTCGGATCGAAAAACTTTGTACATGAAAGTTGATCAGAAAAATCCCACGAATCTAACCGTGCTATCTGTTTCCATGCCGGGACCCTCTACGTAGGTGAACCCGCAACTTTTCGTCTGTTTCCGGCAGATAAATAGTTTATAACTACCGACTAATAATTCCAACTTTAATCCTAAAATAGCTAAAATGGTTTAGATATGATTTTAGGCAACCCTGCACTGCATCCTAGCTGCCACATGCCTCTAACACCGCGAACCTGGAACATTCCCCCCTCCGGTCATTTGACCGACATTTGTCCGGAACCGGGAAAACTTTCCCGGATGGGTTCCCCCTTTCTCGGTATCGTGTAACGCTGCGTTAGGTCACACCCGGCACGACTAATTGCCATGCTATGCTTTGTGTTACATTGTTTGCTTTGTATTTACTGTTTCTTCCCCCTCCCTCTCTCTCGATAGACGCCGAGACTACCGACGGTACTGCTGAGTACGACTACGCCCCTGACGATCAAGCCTTTTGCCGCAGAGCAGCAAGGCAAGCAAAACCCCCTTGAGCATTCCGATATCGCCTATTCTTCTCCCTCTTATGCTTGCATTAGATTTTTGCTACTGTATTAGTTAGCTCCTATTCTGATGCATAGCTTGTTTTTGATGAACTGCTGCTACACCTGTTATCATATCAATTGCTTAGTATAGGTGGATTAGTGAACCCCTGAGGCCCCTAGTCCCAGTTGCCCCTGCTTTCATCGACGACACCGAGGACTTGAAGACAGAAGACTCAGTCGTCATGACTGACAAGCCAGACCCCTCACATCACCGCACACCCCCTTTAGTATGGCACTACAGAGCTACTATCGAGTGCCGAGGGTGATACCTCACTTAGCACTTCCGATGTTAATTCTGTAGCGTAGCTAATCGATCGTGGGTATCGAGGGTGATTCCTCCTTCCCATTTATCGATAGCGACTCTTGCCTTACTCTTACCTCGAGTGGGATCCATCGAGGGTGATTCCTCGGATCTCCACTTGGTGTATAGACACACAGTTACTATGACCTGGTTACAGATACTTGTTAAGACGGGTCGGCCCCAAGGGTACCCGCGAGAGATATTGGTGGGATGCGCCGCAAGGCATCCGGAGATTTGGTGGGGTGCGCCGGTAAGGCACCCGATTGTTATTGGCGGGGCGACGGACTGCACTTTATGGTTCGCGCTTGCCCCGCACTAATAAAATTGCTAATGGGTTGAGTACTTGATCTGAGTTAGGTCGTTGGCCTAATACGCACTAACCACCACGCGGGGTAATCAGTATGGGCTGCTCGGCGGCGTACATTCTCCCGAAAGCTCTTCAGATGCCACATTTTTCGACTCGCGCCCGGGTGGTCTGGAACGCATGGCGCTTGTTACTAAGGCATGCTAGGACTGGTCCCGGCCGATGGCGTAACGTGCAGGATGGCGAGGGCGATGGCCCAAGACCCCGAGCCATTAGGATATAGACCGGCGTGCTGGCCTCTCTGTTGAGCCTAGGTAGGACTACGTCGTGTCGATCTGCCGAGGCCGGGTATGACCAGAAAATTGTATCCGGTCGGAGCTTATCGAGCTTGTTGGGGAATGTGGTGCACCCCTGCAGGGAAGTAAACTATTCGAATAGCCATGTCCACGGTAACAGGACGACTTGGAGTTCTACTTTGACCTACTACAACTATTATCATAAACTAATAAAATGAATTGTGGCTCCGGGATTGCTTCCTCGCAGGGAGTCGAGGAAGGATCTCTGGGCGTGTTTACTTAATAAAATTGCTACAACAATATGACTATATATGAGCTGCAGGTCTACTCTCTTCTAATGCTGCAAGATGCTGAAGATGCTAGTCTTCGATAGGACTAGGTCTTCCCCTTATTCTTGCTTTCTGCAGTCAGTCCAGACATAACCCCTTCCCTTGATAATGGTGCATACTTAGCGTAGTTTTGATGTAAGTCTTGCGAGTACTTTGGATGAGTACTCACTGCTGCTTTGCTTCCTCTTTCCCCCTCGATGTGATTCTGCGTTCGGACGTTGGAGCCCAAAAGATGGAGTACGCTGGAGGTGTCGATTACTACTACCCCGACGGAGGCCCCTACCAGCAGGATGGCGCTTTCTACGACGTAGACTTCTCCGACGTCCAGGAGTAGTTAGGAGGTTCCCAGGCAGGAGGCCTCGCCTCTTTCGATCCGCTGCTTATGTTTGTGCTAGCCTTCTTAAGGCGAAACTTGTCTAACTTATGTCTGTACTTAGATATATTTGCTTCCGCTGACTCGTGTTTATGTCGAGCTTTGTATTCGAGCCCTTGAGGCCCCTGGCTTGTAGTATGAAGCTGTATGACTTTATAATTGTGTCTTTTGTTGTGTTGTGGTATCAATCAGTGAGTCCATAATCTTGGTCGTACGCATTGTGTGCATGATTAGCGTACGGACAAGAATGGGGGCGTCACAATGACACACATTGTTTCGTGCGAACTGAAACCAGAGGCAAGGGCTAGAAAATATTAACATGTTTATCTAGATTTATGGCTCATAAGCGATTGAACTTTTGTCCGTTCTAATGAGCACTTCACTAATAGTATTTCTTTCCTTCTTCGGTGACCTTTTGCATTTCTGATGTTTAATGATGTGATGATCTTAGCAATAGCTCCTCAGGGATAACTTTAGCAATAGTTTGATTCTCAATTTTGTTTTGTATTAGGCATTAGCTAAATGTAGCAATGAAAATCAAGAAATGCGTTGTTCCCGTTCTCATCTAAAAAGAAACTCTTATGACATAATCCATCAGCTATATATTTTCATTTCACCTTTTACCTTCGTGCATCTACCCTGATTGACAACACATGTCTTCTGCAGGATTCCTCTTAATTCTTCAAAGAATGATATCCCATGTTCTTTCGTCATTTCAATTAGAGAAGCTCAAAATGAATACATATGCAACTGCAATGGTGAAGAACACAAGAGAACAAGTATTTTGTTTACTTTTAGATGTGAGCCCACGCATTGTTTGGGGACCATCCATCTTCGGATACATTGTGACTACCAACACGACACTCACAAACAACATCAAATATATACTGCTAAGAATATGGTCCATATATGGTTGATGCTACAAACTGCTATTATTTTACCATATAACCACGAATAATTTTGAATCACTTATATGTTGAATGTATCATATTGCTAATTATTATCACTATTATATGAAGTCTGACATATTATTGATTCATATTGTCATCTTCTTTGCTATGTGCATGTTACTCAAGAAAATCACAACAAATTCCCGCTGCAACGCACGGGGTATCACCTAGTATATGGAACATAGATACTTCTACCACGTTATCAAGAGTGGCATATTCATTGACTCACTTAATAAACTAGACAAAGAACATGCATATGATCCTAATATTCCTAACTACTCATTGTCTCGAGTAGTCTATCCGTCGCGCCTCTTAGCAAACTAATGGCGATCAATGATAGGAGATGGCGAGAATAATTATCTCACACATCTATGTTATACTTCCGGATCAAATGACAAATGGAGCAAGTATTGATGAAATCCACAGTGGCTTACACCAATAGGTACGTAAATTCGTAAAGTCAGACGTCTTTTTCTTTCATGCAGTGCAACAAAACTATAACTCTGCATGGAACAAAAATTGGAATGGCATTAAACATACAATATTCATCGATCTATTATTTCAAATCAAATACAAGCAAACTTTAAGAAATAAGCACTTAGTTAACCTTGTACTTGACATTGATGTGTTTAGAACAGACAACACTTTTGGAAATTGTCCAAATTATGTTCATCATCGGTCTAATGGGAAGTGGGTAGTCTACATCATTAGAATAGTTTAGCAAAATTCTAATTCTTAAAATAATTCTATAAGGAATAGATAAGTCTAAAAAAGTGCTATAATGAGTGGAGCTCGCCACTGGAGATCTCAATAAGCCATACCTTAGTTATGTGCAAAGGTAACAAGTTTCATCATCTGTCTGATGGGAAGTGGGTAGTGCTACACCGTTTGAAAGTTTAACTGAACTCTAAGGCCTCCTTTGATTTATAGGATAGGAAAATCATGAGAAGTGAGATGACATGTATCTCAATTCTAGGGGATGCATTCATCATTTTGATGTAGAGGCCTGGTCCTTCTTTTTTTTAAATGTATCTTAATTTCTATGGCTAAAGTGATGTCGTTTCATGCATGGGATATGATTATTTCCATTTAGTATAGGCTATATTCTTATTCCTTTGAACTGTGAAGGATTGATTCCTATCCTACATAGGAATAGGAATTCATTCCTACAAACCGAACGGCTCCGAAGAAAAAAAAACTTTAAAATCCTATCCTATAGAATTTCTATAAAATTCCTACAAACCAAAGGAGACCTAATTCTTAATTATTTCTATAAGATATAGATAAGTCTATAAAAAAGTGCTATAATGTTAAAAGGAGCGGAGCTCACCATCAGAGATTTCTATAAGCCATGCCTTCGTATGTGTAAAGTTTACAAGTTTCATCACCGGTTTCTAGAAAAATATTTTTGGTTGGGCTTCTAGAATAAGCTGGATAGGGGTCAGCTTATTCTAGAAGCCCAAAAAAGCCACCAAAAGAACTGGCCCTAATAGGAAGTGGGTAGTGCAACGCCATTAGGATAGCTTAACTGAATTGTTTTGTTTGCACTTAGAGGATGGAGGAGGCATCCAATGGAGCTGCGCCAGGATCTCTTTTCTCTTTTCTCTTTCTCTAATAGCAAAAGTATAGGTAATTTAGGGGCAAATTGCATATAGACATATATTACAGTTAATGTGGGGCATTCTATCAAGACTAGGTGCAGGACATTGAGCTATTAAGTATTTTAGTTATCAAAAACTGAGAGTAAAGATGAGATGAAACAAGTAGATATAATCGATAATAAGAAGTTGTCGATGGAATTATGCTACTAGTACATATGCTAGCTCTGCCCTGTTACTGGAGATATTGTTACTCTGTGTGCGGTATTGTGACGGTGTCACGGGGAGGAGCGTCCGTAGTCAAGCCCCGGGGTTGTAGCCATATCGGTGAACCTCGTTAACAAATCTTGGTGTCGTGCTCGTGTGATTGCTTGGTCCTCAAATGATCGACGGAGTGTCTCAATTTATTCCAACAAGTGATATCAGAGCTAGGTTATCTGAAGGTCGTAAAAAAGATTGATCTAGAGGAAGAAGAAGCATCAGACATAAAATCTGCAGGAAGCGATTGTAATACGGGACAAAGTCGTCGGCGAGTTACGGTCGAGAGATAGATGTTTGGTCGTATTTTTCACAGAAGCAATCCGAGCAGCAGGCGGTGGCATGGGCAGTATCTCGAGGAGTCTACGTGTGCGGTCGAGAAAGTCTCGGCGAGATCGGATCAGGCGGCTCGATCTTTTTCGGCGGCGGCGTACTCAGAATTGCCAGGCAGAGCGCGTGCCGTCAGTGCGCTTGGCAACTGGCGGGCGGGCCAAACCAATGCAGCTCGTGGACATGTCTTAGGACGTGGCAGGCTGGCCCTAGTGGCTGGTTGTGTGCGTGATTGATGGTCTAAGCCCTTGTGTAGCGAGAGGTGGAGGTGTGCAGCGGCCTAGGAGCAGCAGCTGGCTGTGCAAGGCTCAAGGAAAGCATGCGTGTGTGCCCTGGACTATCGCTGGTCGGCCATGTACGCAGAGAAGAGTTCCAGGAAAGATTTAGCTTTGTGCTGGCGCTGGAGCGTTGATGCGCTGGAGATTTGTTTGAAAAAAAGGTAGCTACCAGGACCATGTGTGTGTACGTGAGCAGTTTTGGATTTGATCTTTTTCTGCCAAGGTGCACGGAGAAGCTACAACAACAAGTAGTGACAAGAAAAATTGTGCAGTTTGCATGGATATTTTTCGGGGTCGATTTGCTGAGAAATCTTGGAACACGTGGACAGGTGGCGGAGGGGCATGGACAAGCGCGTCATGAGGATCATGCAAACACATGGCGTCTAAGACATGCACGGATGTACAAGCGGTCGTGATGCAGGGTGGAGCATGGTTGCAGCCGGGGAGGTTCGGCTGGGTCGGACTAGACAGTCTGATGGATCGACTCGAGTCGGTTGATACAGAAGACGGTGGTGGAATCGACGACGACGACATAGGAGCGTGATGCTGATGGTGACCGACTTCTGGGCATGGAAACACGTGGCGCAGGCTCGAGGGCTTGTGTGGCTTCGATAAGACTATGGCGCGGTGTTGATTCAAGATGGTGCACATGTGAGCTTGAAGTGAACGGGGCGAGGGTGGACTGATCATCTACCATGGAGTCATGTTGAAGGTGGAGCTGGATTGAGGGGCTACGGTGTAAGGATCCTGAGAATCGAAGCCTATTCGGCGAGAAGGGGAAAAAGCGAGTGACACGTAGTTCGGACTGGAGCCCGGTGGTCCGATGGAAGCGTGAAACTCGTCATCGGTCGGTAATGATCGGTGGTACTCTGCAGTGGGGGTTGAGTGGTGTTGGTTCGCGACCATTGAGACTCGACCGGGACAGCGGAGGCTCGGCGCGGTAATAGCGGCGAGGCATGCGGTACGCACGGGACATGGAGACGGGCCAGGGCTCTGGTGGTCATACATGTGGTGAGACAACTGCGAATTTGACTCGGGAGGACTACAAGTAATGATGAAATTCCTTCAAGTTTCAGACATGCGGTCAAGGAAGATCGGTGATGTTGAGTTCATGTAACTCTTATGTGTGACACCCACAATATGTGAGTTTTTCACCTTCACGCAGGTCAGTGATCGGTGTGTGATCGGTGTGTGATGGTGTTGGATACTTTGAAGGTTGGGAGTGCAAACAAGAGTAATATGGAACTTAATTTCGCTCGAGCGTTGACTGTGGTCAAGAAAAGAAGGGACTACAAGTTGCAGGTGGAGTCATATGGAGTCTTTGGAGTAGCAGCGGTGCTTATGGATAAGCTCAAGTCAAATGTACATGGAAGTTTGACGCATGGACGAATTCAAGGTGGTGGAGAATATTCGCCAAGGTGGAGTTTGTTAGAGTTGTGTCGAATATTATGTACAAGGTAGGTTACAGTTGGACTCTGAGTTGTATTGTGTTTAGACAGGATATGGAGTAGTGTCCTAATAGGACACTTGTATCCTTGGCCTCTCATATATAGCGGGGGTAGACACACGATGTAATCTATGCCAACATAATAGCACAGGGGCGCAGGGGGAGCCGGCGACGTGTGCCGGCGCCCAGGGCGCCCAGGGTGCGGTATTGTGACGGTGTTACGGGGAGGACCGCCCGTACTCAAGCCCCGGGGGTGTAGCCATATCGGTGAACCTCATTAACAAATCTCGGTGTTGTGTTCGTGTGATTGCTTGGTCCTCAAATGATCGACGGAGTGCCTCGAATTTATTCTAACATGGACGTATCCCAAAGTAGCCAAACTCAGATTGTCAATACCTGGAATTAGCCCAAAGTCAGATTGCCATCCCAGAAATTTTTTAAGTGCACACGATATCATGGGGATCCTAGATATGTAAACGGACTGGGAGTCATATACAGATTCAGATCGAATTCATCTGCAAACTACATCAATCACGTTAACCTACATATAGGTAGCCAAAGGGGGGCAAACGCCTTGTTGCTCCTCCTCCTGCTCCTCTTCATATCCCGTTTTCCTCCTGCGGCCATGGCTTATCCGTGCAAGCAAGAGGCCGTGATTCCAATGCCATGCGCAGGAGCTATAGCGATCCCCGACGACATCCTGCTGGACATCTTCATGCGCTTGCCGGCGAGGTCCATCGGCCGGTGCCGCTGCCTCCCACGCGACTGGGCCGCCGCGCTCGCCCCCTTAGACGACTTCACAGATCGCCACTTTCGCGCCGCCAACCGCCACCCTAGCCTCTTCGTCCTCCCGGTCCCCTCCGCCGGTATCACCGCCGTGCACGCCTGGTCGCCCGACCAGCCCCGCGGCACAACACTCATGGCCTTCCCGCGCCGCCGCATGCGCAATGCCGGCACTCGTCCCAGCCGGGGCCTTGTGGTCATGGAGGAGGAGGATCCACCCACCAGGGCGGGCGACGGCGCCATCTACTACGTCTGCAACCCATTTACCAAGACTTCAACATCTCTAACAATCCCAAGTGGTGTGATGGTATCTCTATTGGCAAGTTTAATAGTAACTTCAATGTCCTCTATTTCAGCAGGTGCTATGTCAATCATAATTTCTTGGTATAAGGAAAAAGGAATGGCACTCACAATAGCACCCAAGTCACATAAGCCATGATAGCAATGATCTCCTATTTTAACTGAAACAACAGGCATGCCAACTATGGGTCTATGTTTATCTTTTTCATCGGGTTTGGCAATTATAGCAGCTTCATCACAGAAGTAAATAACATGCCCATCAATATTTTCTACCAAGAGATCTTTAACCATAGCAACACTAGGTTCTACTTTAATTTGTTTAGAGGGCTTAAGTCCTTTGATGTTACTTTTGTGAACCACAGTCGATACTTTAGCATGTTCCTTCATCCTAACAGGGAAAGTTTTTTTTTTCAACATAAGCAGTAGGCACAACTAGATCAACATTATAAATGATAGTTTCATCTTTAGCTTTAACCAGTTCTTTAATTTCTTCTTTAATAGGGGATGATATTTAAACCACTTCTCCTTAGGGAGATCAACGTGAGTACCAAATGATTCACAAAAAGAGGCTACTATCTCAGAGTCAAGTCCATATTTAGTGCTAAACTTATGAAAAGCATCGGTATTCATAAAAGATTTAACACAATCAAACTGAAGTTTAATACCTGAATCATTACCTTCGTCGAGTTCCCAATCTTCAGAGTTGCGTTTAATTCCTTCCAAGAGATCCCACTTGAAATCAATAGTCTTCTTCATAAAAGAACCAGCACAAGAAGTATCGAGCATGGTTTGATCATTTTGAGAAAGCCGAGCATAAAAATTCTGAATAATAAGTTCTCTCGAGAGCTCATGATTGGGGCATGAATATAACATTGACTTAAGCCTCCCCCAAGCTAGAGCGATACTTTCTCCTTCACGAGGCCAAAAATTATATATGAAATTCCGATCACGATGAACTAGATGCATAGGATAAAACTTTTGGTGGAATTCCAATTCCAATCAATTCCAGATCCATGATCCAGTATCATCACACAGCCTATACCATGTCAATGCTTTTCCCTTCAAAGATAAAGGGAAAACCTTCTTCTTAACTTTATCTCCGGATAAACCTGCAAGCTTAAATAATCCACAAATTTCATCCACGGGTATTAGATGCATATCGGGATGTTCAGTTCCATCTCCTGCATAAGGATTAGCCACTAGTACATAACAGGGCATTGGTCCAGGTCGGGCCTGCCCATTAGTCCCGGTTCAGTCACGAACCGGGACCAATGGTGGCAACGGTCCCGGTTCGTGAGGCCAGGGGGCCGGCCGGGCCTCGTGGGGCATTGGAACCGGTTCGTCTGGACCCTTTGGTCCCGGTTCCAGACACGAACCGGGACCAGTGTGCCTCGCTCCTGGCCCACAACCATTGGTCCCGGTTCGTGGCTGGAACCGGGACCAAAGGGGGTCCTTAAGTCCCGGTTCCAGCCACGAACCGGGACCAATGAGATGCCTATATATACCCCCCCGCCAGTGAGCTCTGTCATTGCTCTGTTTTTCTGGCCGGCGAGGGGAGAGCTTTGTGGTGCTCTAGCTCACCTCCTATGCACATGAGGTGTTCGATGAAATGCCCGAGCCACACTTAAGCTTTCTCCTCTCGAAGCTCCTTGTCCAAGCTCCATTTTTCTCAAGATTTGTTTAGGTTTGGCAGTCCGTCCTGTCCCGTCCCCGTCTGCACCGCCGTCGATCGCCCGCGTCCATCTCGGCGCCGACACCACCGTGGTTAGCCTCTTCTTCTTATCTTCTTTCTAAAAGAAAAAAGTTCATACTTGTATCATTTAGATAGATACTTGTGTAACTTTCTTACTTTTATTATTGTTTGTTATTATATAGTGCCATGGTCATGGTATCCGCCCACGTCGGCCCTCATCCGGTCTATGATTCGGATGTGGTATATATTATCTTTTATAACTATTTGTTTTATTTAGTGTTTATGACAATTATGCCGACCAACGTGACATAGATTGTTTAATCTAGGAGGTATGTGAACCGGAAATTCCAACCGACATAGAAATTCTTGTCGAGAAGTTAAATTTGGTTGAAAAAGAAAACAATTACTTGAAAGAGGAGAAGATGAAGTTGGAGTTGCATGTTGCCGATGTCGTCGACGATCACAAGATCAAGATGGATGCAATGCGCTTGAAAATTAGAAAGATTAGAAAATATGCCATTCATACTGAGGCTTGGTATCATTATGCCGTTGGATCAATTGGTACCTTAGTTGCGGTTATGATCTCATTTGTTGTTGCATTTAAATTTTACAGTTTCAATGTATGTTTTAATTAGATGCTCTAGAGAGCTATATGTTGTTCAATAATGAGAACTATGTATGAACGTTATATATTTATTTTGGTCACTATTGTAATTTGGCTTTAATGTGATGATGAATTTCTATTAATTTGGTCACTTCTCTATTCATGATATGCACGCAGATGAACCGGCAATGGATGTACGGTGACCGACGCACCTCCGAGTATATTGAGGGCCTGCATAATTTTCTCGAAGCGGCTGAGGCAAACAAGCAGAATGGTTTTATGCATTGTCCATGTACTGTCTGTGAGAATACGAAGGCTTTCTCCAACTATAAAACCCTTCACTTCCACCTGCTTCAGAAGGGTTTTATGCCACACTATAATGTTTGTACCAAGCACGGAGAAAGAGGGGTTATGATGGAAGACAACGAAGAAGAAGAGGATGACGACAATTACCCGCCCCCTGAATACGGTGATGCTGCAATGGGGGAAGCTGAAGATGAAGAGGAACCAGACGATGTGCCCGATGATGATCTTCGCCGGGTCATTGTTGATGCACAGAGAGAATGCGAAAGTGAAAGGGAGAAGTTGAAGTTCGATCGCATGTTAGAGGATCACAAAAAAGGGTTGTACCCAAATTGCGAAGATGACAACAGAAAGCTCGGTACCACACTGGAATTGCTGCAATGGAAGGCAGACAATGGTGTATCTGACAAGGGATTTAGTTCGCTACTGAAAATAATGAAGAAGAAGCTTCCAAAGGATAACGAATTGCCCGGCAGTACGTACGAAGAAAAGAAGGTTCTATGCCCTCTAGGATTGGAGGTGTAGAAGATACATGCATGCCCTAATGACTACATCCTCTACCGCGGTGCGTACGAGGATTTGAACGCATGCTCGGTATGCGGTGCCTTGCGGTAAAAGATCAGAAGAGATGACCCTGGTGATGTTGAGGGCCAGCACACCGGGAAGAGGGTTCCTGCCAAGGTGATGTGGTATGCTCCTATAATACCACGGTTGAAACGTCTGTTCAGAAACAAAAAGCATGCCGAGTTGATGCAATGGCACAAAAAAGACCGTAAGAAAGACGGGAAGTTGAGAGCACCCGCTGACGGGTCGCAGTGGAGAAAGATCGAGAGAAAGTGGAGCGACTTTACAGGTGACCCGAGGAACGTATTGTTTGGTTTAAGTGCAGATGGCGTTAATCCTTTTGGGGAGCAGAGCAGCAAGCATAGCACATGGCCTGTGACTCTATGTATGTATAACCTTCCTCCTTGGTTGTGCATGAAGCGGAAGTTCATTATGATGCCAGTGCTCATCCAAGGCCCTAAGCAACCCGGCAATGACATTGATGTGTCCCTAAGGCCATTAGTTGATGAAGTTTTACAGCTATGGAATGGAAGAGGTGTACGTGTGTGGGATGAGCATGCACAAGAGGAATTTGACCTATGAGCGTTGCTGTTTGTAAACATCAACGATTGGCCTGCTCTCAGTAACCTTTCAGGACAGACAAACAAGGGATACCACGCATGCACACACTGTTTAGATGACACCGCCAGTATATATTTGGACAAATACAGGAAGAATGTGTACCTAGGGCATCGTCGATTTCTTCCGACCAACCATCAATGTCGAAAGAAAGGAAAGCATTTCAAAGGTGAGGCAGATCACCGGCAGAAGCCCGCCCTCCGTACTGGTGATCACATACTTGATATGGTCAATGATTTACAAGTAATATTTGGAAAGGGTCCTGGCGGACTATCTGTTCCGACTGACGGTGCGGGACGCGCACCCATGTGGAAGAAGAAATCTATATTTTGGGACCTACCCTATCGGAAAGACCTAGAGGTCCGCTCTGCAATCGACGTGATGCACGTGACGAAGAATCTTTGCGTGAACCTGCTAGGCTTCTTGGGAGTGTATGGGAAGACAAAAGATACACTGGAGGCACGGGAGGAACAGCAACATGTGCATGAAAAAGACGGCATGCATCCAAAGCAGTATGAAGGTCCTGCCAGCTACGCTCTCACCAAAGAAGAGAAGGAAATCTTCTTTGAATGCCTGCTTAGTATGAAGGTCCCGTCTGGCTTCTCGTCGAATATAAAGGGAATAATAAATATGGCAGAGAAAAAGTTCCAGAACCTTAAGTCTCATGACTGCCACGTGATTATGACGCAACTACTTCCGGTTGCATTGAGGGGGCTTCTACCGGAAAACGTTCGATTAGCCATTGTGAAGCTATGTGCATTCCTCAATGCAATCTCTCAGAAGGTGATCGATCCAGAGATCCTGCCAAGGTTAAGGAGTGATTTGGTGCAATGTCTTGTTAGTTTCGAGCTGGTGTTCCCACCGTCCTTCTTCAATATCATGACGCACGTCCTAGTTCATCTAGTCGACGAGATTGTCGTTCTGGGCCCTGTATTTCTACACAATATGTTCCCCTTTGAGAGGTTCATGGGAGTCTTAAAGAAATATGTTCGTAACCGCGCTAGGCCAGAAGCAAGCATCTCCATGGGCCATCAAAGAGAGGATGTCATTGGGTTTTCTGTTGACTTCATTCCTGACCTTAAGAAGATTGGTCTCCCTCAATCATGGTATGAGGGGAGACTGACTGGAAAAGGCACGCTAGGAGCGGACTCAATAATATGTAGGGACGGGCATTCTTGGTCTCAAGCACACTACACAGTTCTACAGAATTCTACCTTGGTGACCCCGTATGTCGATGAACACAAGAATATTCTACGCTCCAAACACCCGGAGCAGTGTGACGACTGGATTACATATGAGGGGGGACGTCGGACATATCGGGCGACCAACTCTCGAGCCCTCGCCGACGCGCTGGGACTGAGATGTGATAGGTAGTATTTTTTTTGTTCATAGAAAACTCCGGTAACTCTCCAACATGAGGGGGGACGTCGATCGATCAACCCCCTCTCGCCAAACCGGGACTGAAAAAGCGTTGTCGAGGCCACCCCAAACCCTAGAAGTGTTGTCGAGGCCACCCCAAACCCTAGAAGCATTGTCGAGGCCACCCAAATTTACCAAGTTAAATGAAGAAAACTCCGGTAACATAGATTTATCAAGAATGCCCCCATTATGGATGTAATATTTGCAGAAACTATGGATCAAAGAGACTTGGAACAAGAACAGTTGTTTGGGGATATAATCCGCGACGAATGTGATGTCATGTCGTATCTCAACGACACCGATGGTCTGGAAGGAGAGGATGATGGTTCCGGTGATCGAACAATGGAGGAGGAAGGACATGATCATGATGGCTCCGGTGACCGAATGCCGGAGGAAGAAGGAGACCATGATGACGGCTCCGGTGACCGAACGGAGGAGGGAGCTGTTGCAAAGTCCGGCGAGGTGTATATATTAATTAAGCCCGTGCTGACTAGCTAATTGATGCATTAATTGTTTTGGTATGTACATATATTAATTAACTCTTCTTTCTTCTTTTATAGACCTCCGGATCGAGCCAAACTTCGGTAACGAGACGAGGCCCGTAGAAGAGGTTGCGCAAGGAAGAAAGGTTCACGATCACAACACTCGCGCACGATGGCCATCCGATTGAACCCAAGCGGACCAAGGACGCATTTTCTGCTCAGTGCGGAGCTATTGTTAGGGACTACATCCCGATCAGCATCAAGCAATGGAATAAGCCTAAGGACGGCGCCCCTGATGGTGATTATGTCACCGATAGACAGAAAGATGATCTTTGGACCTTGCTGAAGGCAAATTTCACCATATCACCAGAGGAGGATCCGAATAAGCCAGTTATAGAGCCATTGGTAAAGGCGTGTGCTCTTAAGAAGATGGCAGATCTATTCCGGAGGTGGAAGAATGAGTTGAAATCAAAGTTTGTCTAGAAAGGGAAGACTCCAGAATTCACCGGTCGATTTGAGAAGATAGGTGATCACTGGCCCGCATTTGTGGCCTACAGGACATCGGACAAGAGTAAGAAAATGTCAGAGACAAACAAGATCAATGCTGCAAAGAAGCAGTATCACCATCACACGGGGTCAGGTGGCTACCTCAAAGCCCGGCCGTTGTGGGACAAAGCTGAGAATGACCTGATTGATAAAAACGTCGTACCACAGACATTGAACTGGCCAGACCGTTCAAGGACTTGGTTCTTCGGGGTTGGGGGAACTTTGGACCCTGAAACAGGGAAGTGCCGTTGGACGAACGAGCAACTTGCGATACCCATGAACAAGCTTCAGGAGTATATCACCGCAGCGCAGGAAGGGACGTTCATTCCCGACAAAGAGAAGGACGAGCTGACTGAGGCCCTAGGGAATGCTGAGCACCCTGGACGAACACGAGGCACACCAGGCTCCGTTCCGTGGAAGGTTGGGTTTCCCGACGCAGGCGGTTACAGAAGCCGGGAGAGAAAGAGGAAAGCGGAGCTGAGCGAAATTCAGAAGCTGAATGCAAGACTACAAAAGCTAGAGGAAGCTGAGAGCCAGCGAGCTGCCGGGCAACCATCTCAACGGCACGAAGCTACCCCAGAAGCTACCCCGCCATCTCAGCGGAGAAGCAGCGTCGCTTCCACGGAGCCCGTTCAGCTTGACTTCACGTCTCCTATCTACCCCGTGGATACTATCACGGAGGCTCAACATTGCGAGCTCATGAGGAAATGCCGGAACCTCACTTCGAAGGCGGCTGTCGGCTCTGTTGCACCTCCTCAACCCAATGGAACTTTACACTGCTCACCGATTCCACATGGCTATGCTGTCGTGATTGTGGATGAAGTAATGGAGGGATTTGAGGAGCTCGAGCTTGACCAGTCTATAGGTGAAGGAGAGAATAAGCCGGCTCGTTCTCTCAGGAGTACATGTCTATGGCAGAAGGAGTACATCAAGCTTCCAAACTAGACGCCTCCGCCTCCTCCTCCTCAGGTGAATCAGGGCTCTCCGCCTCCTCCTCCTCCTCCTCCTCCGGTGAGTGATCAGGGCACACAGCCTCCTTCTCCGGCTCCTTCGACACGTGAGGGCACTCCGCCTCCTCCTTCGCCTACTCCGGCACGTCGGAACAGTACGCCTCCTCCTCAGCCTCGTCGGTAACGGCAGAAGACAGACGCCGCCGCTCCGGCTCCTCCAGCGCGTCGGAGCACTCGGCCTCCTTCTCCGCCTCGTAAGCAACGACGGAAGAGAGACGCCGCCGCTCCAGCGGCTAGCAGTACAAGAAGAGGCGGGAGGGAATACAGATACGGTCCATCTCTGAAGCCTCTGGAAAAGTTACCATATGAGAGGACCGAGTCTGAAAACGAGGAGATATGTCACGCCGAATTGACAGCCCATTTTGCAAAGAAAACTCCACCTCCGAAGGAGAAGCTAGATCCAGTGAAAGTAATGCGCACTATCGATGCCCTGAAGCGACCACCATCGCCTCCGCCGGATTCCAACTTTGACCGCTGTGTTAAAAAGACATATCAAGACGCGCGGCGGTCGGGAAGTACTTCCAGTGATGCAAGGTTAGCAAAACGAAGAAGTGGGAAAAAAATTCCCCAGCTCGGCGAACAGGCGAACCAATCGTGCCCCCCGCTCAAGGTGTCTAGCGATATCGTCGCTAATCATCCGGGGGTGGTGCCCGGTACCAATCCTGGTGATTACCTGAGCGATGATGTACAATTTGCGCCGTTGGAGGTGGACGAATTCAGTTACCGGTACGGGCGGCCTCTCGTCAAACCTGATCATCCTCCTCTAACAACGATGATGCGAAGATTCCATGATTGGTACATGAAAACCTGCAGCGAGTCTGGTAGGGAAGCTTTGACGCTGAGAATTAAAGAGGAGCACGACCTCGTTGGAATGGATCTGTTGAATGTTGAATTTGAGGAGATATTCCAGTTATACAATCAAAAGGCCCTCGACAAAACAATCGTGACTTGCTACTGTCTGTAAGTACTACTTCTGTAATTAAGTCTCTATATTATGCAGATTGAAGATCGTCGAATGCAGAAAAGCACAAATCTATGACATTGGGTTCATTAACCCAAATATCATACATGAGGTTACGGTTAAAAACAATGTCACACAAACCGAGGACAACTTGCTACAATCGTTGCTTAAAAATCAAAACAAAGGGACAATGCTCTTTCCTTACAACTTCAAGTGAGTGTTACTGTCTTGTGCATATTCGGTTTCCCTTATTACTTGAGGTTATAGTAATGTAAGTGATGAGTTATGCATGGGTGCGCAGGTTCCACTTTATTCTGCTAGAGATTAAGCTTGAGCGGTGAGTAGTAATCGTCTTAGACTCGAAACGAAAAGATCCCCAGGAATATGCGGACATGACTGAAATGCTCCAGAAGTAAGTTCAATCGATCATTATCGCATCATATCAGCAACTTTGTTCTTTTCCTGATATCAAGTAATTATTTTCTTTGTCTGGCAGGGTTTGGAAAGAGTTCACCGCAATTGTTCCGGCACTGCCGAGGGAGCTGCGATTTACACACCCGAAAGTAAGTACTACTAGCTAGTTACGCGCATCTCCCATTGATTCTAGTTCCATCAATACCATTTATCATGCTTGATTATCAGTTTGATTGAACTCTGTTTCTCGTAAAGTGCTTGTGGCAGGAAAAAGGGAATGATTTTTGTGGATACTACGTTTGCGAGTTCATCTACAACGCGACGACCCCTAAGCGGGGCTACTCTGAAAAACAATTTCAAGTGCGTAAGCAATAATATTCACAATTTTATTTTATTACCATGATTTGTGTTGAGTTTCATTCATATATATGTATTGACCCCCTTCTTCAAATTAGACATGGCAGATGTGGGATGAACTCCTACCACATGATCGCATACGAGCAATTCAAGAGGAATTGGCGGGATTCTTTCTTGACCACGTCATAAATAAAGTTGGAGAATACCATGTGCAATTTGACATTAAATGTTAGGGATTGTAAGAGATCTTATATTGTATATATGTAGCTAGTAGCGTCGGATAGATATACGAAAACTTGTTGTTCGACCAATCTCTCGGAGAAAGAGAGGTTGATCACTTCCGTGTGTATATGTTCATGTCGATCTTGTGTACTTAATGGTTCCTTCATTTGCTTACTAGCTAGCGTGTCGAGTTCTCTCTATAGTAGCTAGCGTTGACCAAGCACGGAGAAAGAGAGGACACTTCTCTCTATTAGCTAGCTAACACAATATGAAACACGTCAATTAACCCTACAAACCCCCCTAAACCCCCCCCCCTTTCAAAAAAAAAACAAAAACCCCAGTGCCTTTTGGTCTCGGTTGGTGTTGCCAACCGGGACTAAAGGTCCTGCCTTTTGGTCCCGGTTGGTGTTACCAACCGGGACTAAAGGTCCTCCTGCCTGGGCTCCCAACACCGGCCACGTGGAGCCCCTTCTGTCCCGGTTGGTAAGCGAACCGGGACTAAAGGTTTTGGGCTTTAGTCCCGACCCTTTAGTCCCGGTTCCAGAACCGGGACTAAAGGCCCTTACGAACCGGGACAAATGGGGGTTTTCCTACTAGTAAGCTAGCAGTTGTTCTATCATACCCGAAGGAATTTCATAACCAATATTTTCAGTAGGTGCAGTAGGTTGAGGACCAACTAATTGTGGTTCTGTTCGAGGTCAAGATACCCCAAACAAACTCTTCAAAGGATTTGTTTCCATAGTAGTAAGTGATAGTAAATTTCAGCACGTAGTATGAATTTTTCCTTACCGATTTCCACTTACCAAGAGCGCTTCACTCCCCGGCAACGGCGCCACAAAAGAGTCTTGATGACCCAAAAGTATAGGGGGTCAATCATAGTCCTTTCGATAAGTAAGAGTGTCGAACCCAACGAGGAGCAGAAGGAAATGACAAGTGGTTTTCGGCAAGGTAATTTCTGCAAGCACTAAAATAGTAGGTAACAGGTAGTTTGATATCAACGTAATTGGTAACGAGCAAGTAACGGTAATGGTAAATAAAGTGCAGCAAGGTAGCCCAATCCTTTTGTGGCAAAGGACAGGCCAAAACAATCTTTTATAATAAGCAAAGCGTTCTTGAGGGTACACGGGAATTTCATCTAGTCACTTTCACCATGTTGGTTTGATTTGTGTTCGCTACTTTGATAATTTGATATGTGGGTGGAACGGTGCTTGGGTGCTGTTCTTACTTGAACAAACCTCCCACTTATGATTAACCCCCTCGCAAGCATCCGCAACTACGAGAAAAGTATTAAGATAACATCTAACCATAGCATTAAACATGTGGATCCAAATCACCCCCTTACGAAGTAGCCCATAAACTATGGTTTAAGCTTCTGTCACTCTAGCAACCCATCATCTAATAACTACTCCACAACGCATTCCCTTAGGCCCAAGAATGGTGAAGTGTCATGTAGTCGACGTTCACATGACACCACTAAGGGAATATCAACATACATATCATCAAAGTATCAAACACATATCAAATTCACATTATTACTTGCAACATGACTTCTCCCGTGACCTCAAGAACAAACGTAACTAATCACAAATAATGTTCAGGATCAAGATCAGAGGGATATTGAATAGCATAATGGATCTGAACATATAATCTTAGACCAAATAAAACATATAGTAAACCACAGGTCATCAACACTACTAGTCATATAATAAACATATAGTAAATCAACTACGCAAGGTAATCAACACTACTAGTCAACCACAGATACGAATCTGAGGTTCCGGTACAAAGATTGATTACAAGAGATGAACTAGGGTTTGAGAGAAGATGGTGCTTTTGAAGATGTTGATGAAGAATGGCCACCCAAAGATGAGAGGGTTGTTGGTGATGACGATGGCTTCGATTTCCCCCTCCGGGAGGGAAGTTCCCCCGGCGGAATCGCTCCGCCGGAGGGCAAAAGTGCTCCTGCCCAAGTTCCGCCTCGAGACGGCGGCGTATCATCCCGAAAGTCCTTTCTTTATTTTTTCTAGGTCAAAACACCTTATATACCAGAAGATGGGCTCCAGAGGTGGGCCGTGCTGGGCACAACCCACCTGGGGGGCCTCGCGCGCCCTAGTGTATTGTGGTCACCAGGTGGCCCCCCCTCCGGTAGTTATTTGCTCCACTATTTTTTATATATTTCAAAATAATTCTCCGTGAAGTTTCAACTTATTTGGAGATGTGCAGAATAGGTATCTCTGGTATGCTTTGTCAGGTCCAGAATTCCAGCTGTCGGTATTCTCCCTCTTTGTGCAAACCTTGCAAATTATGAGAGAAAAGGCATTAGAATGGCTCCATAAAGCATTATTATGCATAAAAACATTATAAAAGACAGTAGGAAATCATGATGCAAAATGGATGTATCAGAACCCACGCTGCTTTTCGGCATAGATGGGATGGTACTATCCAATGCTGGATCTGGTTGCTCCTGCCGCTGAGACGCCCTTTGCTGGCTAAGTGTGTCGATCTACTCCTGCTGCCACATGAAAGCATGTTCCAACTCCGCGTTCTTTGATTCTACCATTTGAAGCCGGTCTACATCCTGCTTCTTCTTTCTCGCACGGGTTCTGTCACTGTCGTTCCACTCCGCAAACCCCTCAACCCACGGAACAACGCCTTTGCCTCGTGTGCGTCCCGGGTGTTCAGGATTCTTGAGGGCGCGTGTAAGCTCGTCGTTCTCTCTCTCGGGCTGGAACGCACCCGTTCGAGCCTCTTCTATTGCTTGAAGTAAAGCAGCCGAGGCTTCTTTAAGACTTGCCTGTTCAATAATCTCCCCTGTCTTTGGGTCCAACTTTCCCCCATGCGCATAAAACCGAGTCCTGAACCTATCGAGCCAACGCTCTATTTTTGGAGTGACCCCTGCAGCAATCATCTTTTCCTTAGATTCATCCCACTTAGGCAGCCCAGTCTTGTAGCCACTGGCCCCAGATGATGGTGCAACATTTTTTTCTCAGCATTTATCTTGTTTATTCTCGACCGTTCCTTTGTTGCTTCCGATTCCTTGAAGTGCACAAATAAGTCCCAGTGATCTTTTAGCTTCACTAGTGTTCCAGTGAATTCTGGAGTCTTCTTTCCTGCATTTACGTAGTTGGTCCATAATCTTTTCTTACAAGTCTGGAATTGTGTGGCCATCTTCTTAAGAGCAAACTTCTTGACTTTCTCCCGTTGGAGATCTGTGAAACCCTCTGGTAGGGTGAAATGTGACATGAGCGTCTCCCAATGCTGATTTTTTGCTCTTTCGTCGACAAAACTAACTCCTCGATCTTCCTTTCGCTTATTTCATTCTTGAACGGTGATTGGGATTTGGTCCCTAACAATAACTCCGCATTGACGTATAAATTTGTCCGCATTCTTTTTAGGAGCAATCGGTTCGCCATCTGCTCTGATTTCATCAATGTTGTACTTTATGCCATCGGGCAACTTTTTGGCCGGGCCTCGTACTACCCTTGTAGAAGATTTGCTTGATCTGGAGGGCTAAAAGAAGAAATATTCATTAATATATATGTATATATATATATATATATATATATATATATATACAAATCAATTAAAATATCTAATGATCACCAAAGGCCAAATATATATGCCTCGCCGGACTTTGTTAATTGGAGAAAAATTTGTTCGCCATCATTGTTTGTGTCCCCTTCATCTCTTGGTTCTTCCTCAATTCCCTCACCGGATGGGTTACGATATTGTGAGCCATCATCTGCTTCTTCATTCTCTTCGTTTCCGGAGCGTATCATGTCGAACATGAGATACTCTTGATGATCATGGTCTCTGTCTCTACCGTCCATAGCTTAACTAATCTAGAATAAATATAAAACAATTAGAATGCATTCAATAAGCAAAACCGCATATATGCAATCAATACAAGGCAATGCAACAATATGATCATATAATATTGTCATATAATATCACTAATACATCTCGAATAATCCAGTTAATGCATTCTCGAATATTATCACTAATACATCTCGAATATTATTATATAATATAACTAATACAGATCCAGTTGACGTCTCGCGGCGCGGGCGGTGGACACGCAAAGAGAAGGAACCATCACAGGATCATAGCTCGGGTGAGATCCCTGAAGAACCTGCTAGGTATTGGAGAACCTGACGTCCAACGCAACCATGTAGCGACGGACGTGCTCGTCCTCCTCCCTGACACGGCGACATACCACCTCCTCGGGGGCCGGCTGCCTCTGCACCGATAGTGGCCCACGCAACCGCCACCAAAGAAGCTCTGGGTCAACGACGGGAGCCCGATTCCTCACCAAGATGCGCGCCCCGGAAGGTAGCACCTCCCAGTGCCTGCCCGGCGGAGCCCAGTCCCGGACATGGCGCCTCTCAAGCAGGTTGTCGCCACCGAGTCGATGACGAGGATGCAGACCGGCCATTTTCTATCAATAAAGTCTACGACACATAAATTAAAATTCTAGGAAACATATCACATATGATAGTTCATAGTACCATTATAAATCCCGGAGTTATTAGATGTACCTCCACCTTTTCTTTACATTGGTAATAATGCTCTTTTGGGAAGGGTGATGTTAAGAAGCAAAACTCAACAAAATTCTAGGAAACATATTCTGTATAAAAAGATTAGACCACAAGTACCTACTTCGTGTTGTACAACTTCCTTGGATGTAAACTAAAAAATCCCGGAGTTTCAGATTACTTTTAGAATTTAATACAATAGTTCTCCGTCTCCAGATTATTAAGATATATGGGCGATATTTCCGTTCTCACATCCTAAACATGATGTTGGAAGTTTAAGGAAATTTCTTTACTATTTATTATGTTTTTAAAATGAAATTGCAATTGTGTGGAGATATTTACGCGACACGAATTGTGTGTCCTATCCCAGGAACTAAAGAAACAAACAACTTCAGCAATACTTATATTTCAGAACGTAGACAAAATCGTTCGGATCTCCCTGGTGTTATGATATATCTAAAAATCACCGATGCTTCAAGAAAAATGGTTTATTTCTCTAAGCACCTTACATTGTACAAGATCTCATAACTCCTCCTTGAATAGCGAGTGTTGCTAAGATTAATAATTATTTTTAACATTGGAGTATTATAATTGTCCCATTTCAATACTAAATATCTTTAAAATTCGGTGTTCTTGTTTTAATATATTGTAACGAAAAGAAATCAAAATATTCATATCACATGTTTAATTTTGTAAGGAATACTCTCAAGATTGTACCATGCTACATTATCATATTTCTACCCCCAACAAGTCAAATACCTACATGATCAAGTTAAAAATTGCAAGCCAAAATCAATAGATCAATGATTTGAGAGATATTTTTTTGATTTTTCACGTGTAGTATTGAGCTGTGGGACGTGGCCGTGGGCCATGGCGCCGCCGCGCTCGGACACGGTGAGGGGGCACGGCGAGGGGCTGGGGCGAATAGATAGGGGGGAAGGAGGCGGAGGCTCACCGTGGGAGGAGGGGGTGCAGCAGGGGCTCATCGGCGGGCAGGAGGGGCTCGTCGGCGGGCAGCAGGGGAGCAGCGCTGCTCGCGAGTTTCGATCTAAATATGTCTCGGGCGGTGGCTAGCATCGGGACACGAAGGGCGCGAGCTTATATAGAAGGCACCTTTAGTCCCGGTTGGAGCCACGACACGGGACTAAAGGGTTTATAGTCCTGGGTCGTGGCTCCAACCGGGACTAAAGGTGGGGCGACTGGCCCACCGGCAGACACCTTCAGTCCCGGTTGGTGACACGAACCGGGAGTAAAGGCCTCCTTTTCGGCGGCCCAAATTACGCGCGGGAAGGTACCTTTAGTCCCGGTTTGTGTTTCTGTTTTTAGATTTTGAATAATTAACTTTAAGAATATTTAGAGTTTTTGAATGACACTTTTTGCTTTATGTCAAAAAAATATAAACTTTCTGTTAGTGCCACTAGTTTTCAAATTTGAATAGTTTAAATTTGACTTCTTTGAAATTTGTGTGAATCACTAGTTTGTGAATAACTTTAGTTTAAAATAGTTTTTTTAGTGATTCTTTTTCCCGCTGTTCAATATTAGTATGTTTTATCAGTATGTTCAATTTGGGAATTTTTAGGTTATTTTAATTAGGTGTTTTAATCAAAAACAGATTATGTTTAGCTCTTTTAGTTCTATACCTTCATTTGTTTTAAATATTTTAATTTATGTTTTCTTGTTATTCTTTTGCCAAATTATATTATGTTTCTGTTAGTCAACATGACGAGTTTTAATTTTCAACTGTTACTTACTTCATTTGCTATTTTTCATGCATTAAATGATTTTTTTGCGCTGAATGGCCCTGAAATTGAAAAGCAGAACAAATGAACACTGAAAAGGTTGAAACTTGGCATGATATCATCATTCGCACACATAGCATATGCTAAAAATTTGAGAGGGTTACGGCAAAAACTGGATGCACTTCATGTACAAACTGTACCATCTCTTACGAAGTATACTACTGGAATCAGCTTCTTTGCCGTCTGCCATAGCAGACGGCAAAGGCATGCCTGGCGGACGGCAAAGCCTTTGCCGTCTGCCAGCAGACGGCCAACCGTCCGGCCGAACAGCTGCCGGCAAAGGCCCCTTTGCCGTCTGCTGGCAGACGGCAAAGAAGCCAAGCTCTTTGCCGTCTGCTGGCAGACGGCAAAGCCCCTGGACGGCAGACAAAAGGTGCCAGCCCCGTTAGGGGGCTAACGGCGCTCTTTGCCGTCTGCCAGCAGACGGCAACGAGGCAACGGTCTTCGCCGTCTGCCAGCAGACGGCAAAGAGGCCAAATAGGCCAGCCCAGGTTGCACAGGCTGCTGCCACGTGGCCTCTTTGCCGTCTGCTAGCTGACGGCAAACCTCTTTGCCGTCAGCTAGCAGACGGCAAAGTGGCTATATTGCCACTATTTTTTTTCTTAAATTCAATCAATTTCACAGATATATATATATATATATATATATATATATATATATATATATATATATATATATATATATATATATATATATATATATACATTTCAAAATATTTCAGCAAGTACATATAGCCAACATATCCCTGTCATATGGATATGATCATCCAACACATATATACACCAAATGAAAAGTCCAACATATCCAACAATTAAGCAAAAGGTCCATATAGTTTCATCCATACATACATATATAGGTAGCAAGTTTCACATTGTTCATCCTACAAAATCAAAACAAAAAGGAAGCACAAGAAGAAGAGTAGACTCCATCAACGCAAGCTTCCTCATCGAAAGCAAATCTGCAAATTGGGAAAGAAGAAAGTTAGAAGAAGAAGAAGAAGAAGAAGACTAGCTAGAAGAAGAAGAAGAAGAAGAAGAAGACTAGAAGAAGAAGAAGAAGAAGAAGACTAGCTAGAAGAAGAAGAAGAAGAAGACTAGAAGAAGAAGAAGAAGAAGACTAGGTCATTTTGGAGCTAAACCAAGGTTATTATGCCATTTTTTACCTAAGTGAGCTAATTATGTCATAAATGAACTAGCTAAGCTAAGTATAGATCATTATTGAGCTATCCTAGGTAGTTATGCCATTTTTTAGCTAACTAAGCATATCAAGTCATTTTGGAGGAAAAAATGCTAAGTATAGGTCATTTTATAGCTATCCTAGGTCAAATATGTCATTTTGGAGCTAAGTAAGGTTATTATGTCATTTTCGAGGAAAATAAGCTAAGTATAGGTCATTTTGGATCTACGTATGTCATTTCTTAAGCTAAGTATGCATTTGTTAAGCAAAACACTTGGGAAAACTTACCATCATCACGGAGGTGAAGGACCGGTCGGGCGTGTGCTAGTGTGAGACGGAGAAGGACCGGTCAGGGTTGCGGCAGACGCAGAAGGACCGGTCATAATCACAACTCCTCCTCCTCATCATCATCAACTCTAACACATTGTAGCACATAATAACACATTGTACCTAGGACCTACTCCTCTCTCATAGGACCTACTCTACCCTCTCTTAGGTAAAATATCATAAAACAAGATAGGCCCTGACTCTCCATTATGGAGAATGCAGATCATCCTGTCTCCAATTCTTGGCCTACGCACAATGTTGCTTCCAAGTAGCTCTCTAGGATTGACCATACATTTTTTCCACTCTTTGATTGTCATGTCTTCATCGGTTTTAGAAATCCGGTATGGACAGGAGTGATGCGTAGGCTGACCTGGCCATGCTGGTCGTAAGCTCATAACATCAACGTGACCGCTCGGAAACATCAGATTAGGCACACAATCCGTCGGGATTTTCTATTGAAAAACATAGTAATAACTTTGTAGTTAGCAATGTAGTTTAGTTTTAGAAGAATTTATGCAAAAGATGCATGGATGTCGTAATAGTAGAAAATCTTACCATGCAATCTCCATGGATGTTACCGTAGTTCACCACCTGCACTAGTGGCACGTATTGACCATAATGTGGAGGAGTTTGATAATAGCTATTGTAATTCTCTAGATCATTAATAAATGCGACAAGATGATCTTTCTCCTTACAAGTTAATTTTGCTTTATCATTGTAGGTTCTGTCTACCATCTTCCGTACATTTTTTGAAGAATGAAAATAAGCTGTCAATGGAAATTAGTTGTCAACTATTTTTAAATAAACAATATAAATTACTTAATAAATATGGTTGAGAAACTCACATAATGGTAGAACTGGAGGCGTCTGCACATCGACCCAGATGTCGATATTACCTTCAATTTCATCTTCCGGACGAATATCAAAGGTGATAAGCATATTAGGCTCAAATGCATAAGCCTTGCATAGTGCTTGCCAACTTTTGCATTCAAAATAGGAGTAGGTGTCTGCATTGTACAATTTTACGGCAAAAGTATAACCATGCTCGATCCTCAAGTGAACTCTCTTTACCTCCATACTTTTTTTAGTATTGAAACCAATCTTATCCAAGACATATCTTCTTGCATGGCAGGGGATACGCTAGTAGAATAGTAAAAAATTAAAATTATAAGTTGAAGCAAAAGAAGCAGAAGTCATGCTTAATTACGAAAAAAGACTTGTCGTTGTGACTTACTGTATCCACTTCGAAGGTCTCATCCAGCACGATGCTGAAGCGCCTACCATCAACTAGGTGAGTCGTGTCGCACATACCGCGCTCGTCTTCGCAGTATTCGCACATACCGAATTCCCTTTCGCTATCGTCGTCAGACATTTCCTATGTTCATAGTTGAAACATTTAAAATCGATCGAAGGCAACTACCAAGAAACTGATCAACACACAGATCACTATTACTCAAAATATGCAACGGGTTGACTTTAGGTCTGTCGAGTCTTTCCTTCCTAAACTCTCATCTCACGTATATGGTGGGCACTCCCTCTGATATTGCGACCGTCGGTGATGGTGGCTCCTCCATTCGTCCCCGAGTGCATTACACCAAAATGTCTAGCACACGGGAACGAAGGAGAAGCGACCCCCACGACAATAGTCGGGATTCTTCCTCTCTCATATTTCGACCGTCGGTGATGGTCGCTACTCCTCCTTTCCCTAGTGCATTACAAATATCTAGCACAAGGAAAAGAAGGAGAAGCGACCCCCACGACAACAGTCGGGATTCTTCCCCTCTCATATATATATATGGTGGACACACTCCCTCACTGAGAGACACACAAGGAGCCGAAACAGACCTAAAGTCAACCCGTTCCATATATCGAGCAATGACATAGAAAAAATGCCCTATGTTTATAGATGTAACCCTTTCGAACGGGAGACGCATAGTGGTCACGCATACTGATGATTCAATCTACCTACAGCTAGCAAGTTTCATCGGCACGAAGACCGGAACTGAGCAAATGAAGGGGGAGGAGGAGATGTCATTTGTGCTCACCCACGAACGCAGGGGCGGAGCTCGTCGAACGCACGGGGAGGTCGTCGAACACCAAACCCTCGCAGCGACGAAACAACTGCACATTTAAATCCACCCGATCAACACAAATATATATGATGTTTTTCATAACAAAATCGGAAATTATATGACCTAACTCATAATTCACACATATATGACCCCGTCGGCCTCTGGAAGGCCGAAGAGCACCCTTTCGGTCAACAGGAGGCCGAAGATGTGTCGGGGGTCAGGGGTGTCGTGTCAGGGTGTCGGGGTGTCGGGGTGTCGTGTCGGGGTCGGGGTGTCGTGTCGGGGTCGGGGTGTCGGGGTGTCGGGGGTGTCGTGTCTGGGTGTCGTGGTGTCGGGGTGTCGGGGTCGGGGTGCCGTGTCGGGGTCGGGGTGTCATGGTCGGGGTGTCGGGTCGGGGTCGGGGTGTCGGGTCGGGGTGTCGTGGTGTCGGGGTGTGGTGTAAGGGTGTCGGGGTGTCGTGGTGTTGGGGTGTCGTGTCGGGGTCGGGGTGTCGTGTCGGGGTCGGGGGGTCGGGGTGTCGGGGGTGTCGTGTCTGGGTGTCGTGGTGTCGGGGTGTCAGGGGTGTCGGGGTGTCGGGGTCGGGGTGCCGTGTCGGGGTCGGGGTGTCGGGGTGTCGGGGTCGGGGTGCCGTGTCGGGGTCGGGGTGTCGGGTCGGGGTGTCATGGTGTCGGGGTGTCATGGTGTCGGGATGTCGTGTCGGGGTCGAGGTGTCGGGGTGTCGGGGTCGGGGTGCCGTGTCGGGGTCGGGGTGTCGGGTCGGGGTCGGGGTGTCGGGTCGGGGTGTCGTGGTGTCGGGGTGCCGTGGTGTCGGGGTGTCGTGTCGGGGTCGGGGTGTCGGGGTGTCGTGTCAGGGTCGGGGTGTTGGGGTGTCGGGGGTGTCGTGTCTGGGTGTCGTGGTGTCGGGGTGTCGGGGTGTCGTGTCAGGGTCGGGGTGTTGGGGTGTCGGGGGTGTCGTGTCTGGGTGTCGTGGTGTCGGGGTGTCAGGGGTGTTGGGGTCGGGGTGCCGTGTCGGGGTCGGGGTGTCGGGGTGTCCTTTTCTTTTATTTCCTATCTTTCTTCTACTTCTTCTTCTTTCCTTTTTCTTCTTCTCTTCTTCTTTCCTTTTTCTTCTCCTAAATCTTACTCCTATTACCTAAATAATACAAACAAAGAACACTTGTAGGAACAAGGTCTACGTAGAGTGGTTCCTCCATCTTCACCGGAAGGAGCGGCGCGTCGTCGTCCACCTCCATCTTCGCCGACAGGAGGGCCGGGCGGGAGCGGTGGGTTGCGGCGGCGACAGTTCGGGCTGCTCCTCCTCCTTCTCTCCTTCATCTCCTCCTCCTCCTCCTCTCCTCCTCCTTCTCCTTCTCTTCCTATTCTTTATCTTCTTATTCTGTTTTTCTTTTTTCCTTTCCATTTTCCTTTAATTATATTTACATCTACATCTTTTTCTTCTCTTCCTATTATTCTTCTTTTTTTTACTTCCTATTAATTTTCTTTTATTTCCTATTATACTTCCTATTCTTTTATTTCCTATATTTCTTCTACTTCTTCTTCTTTCCTTTTTCTTCTTCTCTTCTTCTTTCCTTTTTCTTCTCCTAAATCTTACTCCTATTACCTAAATAATACAAACAGAGAACAAATCTAAAACTAAATCTAATTCAACCTAAAAATTAAATCTAACTAATACAAACAGAGAACAAATCTAATTAAACCTAAATAAGAAGATAAACAGGGAACAAAAAGAACAGGGGAGGAGGGGGGCTTACCTTCCGGTGGCTGTGGGTGGGGGGAGGTGGCTGCGGGGAGGAGGATGGCTGCGGGTGGGGGGGAGCTGGCGCCGGCGATGGTGCGGCTCCGGCGGCGGGGCGGGGCGACGCGACGCGGCGCGGCTCCGGCGATGGGACGGGGCAGGGCGGCCGCCGCGGCCTGGGTCCACTGGGCGGGGCGGCCGGCGACGGGGCGGGCTCCAGGGGACGGGGGGCGGTGAGGGGCGGCGGCGTGGGGCGGCGGAGGGGGAGGGGCGGGGGAGCGTCGGGCGGCGGCGGGGGACGAAAATTAAAAGGGGATATGGCGCGGGAGAGAGAGAAGAGAGAGAGGGAGAGAGAGAAGAGAGAGATGAGGTGGGGGGGTAACGGCCGTTAGGGGGTTATTTTCTTTGCCGTCTGCCAGCGGACGGCAAAGAGGTGGGGTTGGCCGTTGCAGGTAACTGGCCTCCACGGGGCCCACCCCACCTCTTTGTCGTCTGCTAGCGGACGGCAAAGAAAGTTTGCCGTCCGCTGGCAGACGGCAAAGAGCTTGACCTAGCCAGTGCCGTGCCCCGTGGGGCCCACTTTGGTCTTTGCCGTCTGCCAGCAGACGGCAAAGAAGTGCAGATGGCAAAGACCCTCTTTGCCATCAGCTGGTTCTTTCCCGTCTGCGTTGGCAAGATAGACGGCAAACAGCGTCTTTGCCATCAGCTGGCAGACGGCAAAGAGCTGGCAGATGGCAAAGTTGCTGATTCCAGTAGTGATAAGTGTTTCGGACGAAAACTCATCTGTTACAAAGGCATTTCATTTTTTTAAACTTATTTTAACTCCAGAGTTTTTGTGCATTCAATATGCACCATTCAAAGCCACATCCTCAAATTTCAACCCTTTCTATCTTCATTTGCTATTTTTCATGCATTTAATGATTTTTTTGCGCTAAATGACCCTGAAATTGAAAAACAGTACAAATGAACTCTGAAAATGTTGAAACTTGGCATGGTATCATCATTTTACACACGTTGCATGTGCTAAAAATTTGAGAGGGTTACGGCAAAAACTGGATGCACTTCGTGTACAAACTGGACTATCTCCTTCGAAGTATCAGGTTTTCGGACGAAAACTCATCTGTTAGAAAGGCATTTCATTTTTTTAAACTTATTTCAACTCTAGACTTTTTATGCATTCAATATGCACAATTCAAAGCCACATCCTCAAATTTCAACCCTTTCTATCTTCATTTGCTATTTTTCATGCATTTAATGATTTTTTTTGCGCTAAATGACCCTGAAATTGAAAAGCAGTACAAATGAACTCTGAAAAGGTTGAAACTTGACATGGTATCACCATTTCACACACATAGCATGTGCTAAAAAGTTGAGAGGGTTACGGCAAAAAATGGATGCACTTCATGTACAAACTGGCCTATCTCGGCTACTCACTAGAGAAGAAAGTGATGACGGTGAAGCCGATCACATCCCAGAGTGGGATCTTGGGGTATAAAACTTTTTCTTCGCATGTGTCCCTTGCTTATTGCGCCGTAACCATGGACAATCTTCATCATTTAATAGGATGCTTGGGTTAGTCTTCACTGTGAAGGGAGGAATTTCATCAAACTTTTCATAATCTTTTGACATGTCTGTCTTGTCCTCCACTCCCATGATGTTTCTTTTCCCTGAAAGAACTATGTGGCGCTTTGGCTCATCGTATGGTGTATCCGCTTCCTTATCTTTTCTTTTTCTCGGTTTGGTAGACATGTCCTTCACATAGAAAACCTGCGCCACATCATTGGCTAGGACGAATGGTTCCTCTGTGTACCCAAGATTGTTGAGATCCACTGTTGTCATTCCGTACTGCGGGTCTACCATTACCCCGCCTCCTGTAAGATTGACCCATTTGCACCGGAACAAAGGGACCTTAAAATCACGTCCATAGTCAAGTTCCCATATCTCCTCTATGTAACCATAATATGTGTCCTTTTCCCCATTGGTGTTTGCTGCATCGTCAAAGCGGACACCACTGTTTTGGTTGGTGCTCTTTTTATCTTGGACGATCGTGTAAAATGTATTCCCATTTATCTCGTACCCTTGGAAAGTCAATATAGTCGAGGATGGTGTCCTAGCCAACAAGTACAACTCATCCTCAAGTCATTCATGAGATGTGTTTGCAACCAACCGCCGAAAGCCGCAATGTGTGTACATTTAATCCAGGGGTCCGACTGCTCCGTGTTCTTGGAGCATATAATATCCATGTGTTTCTTGATATACGGGGTCACCAAGGTAGAATTTTGTCGAACTGTGTAGTGTGCTTGCGCCCAAGAATGCCCGTCCCTACATATTATTGATTTTGGTCCTAGCGTGCCTTAAGGTCAGGAATAAAGTCAACACAAAACTCCTCTCATGCCGCGATTGAGGAACACCAATTGGCTTAAGGTCAGGAATAAAGTCAACACAAAACTCAGTAACCTCCTCTGTTTCATGGCCCTTGGAGATGCTTCCTTCTAGCCTAGCACGGTTACGAACATATTTCTTTAAGACTCCCATGAACCTCTCAAAGGGGAACATATTGTGTAGAAATACAGGACCCAGAATGGCAATCTCTTCGACTAGGTGAACTAGGACGTGCGTCATAATTAATATTGAAGAAGGATGGTGGGAACACCAACTCGAAACTGACAAGATATTGGATCGATTACCTTTTGAGCAATTGCGTCATGATCATGTGGCAATCATGAGACTCTAGGTTCTGGAATTTTTTATCTGCCATATTTATTATTCCCTTTATATTCGACGAGAAGCCAGACGGGACCTTCATACTGAGCAGGCATTCAAAAAAGATTTCCTTCTCCGCTTTGGTAAGAGCATAGCTGGCTGGACCTTGATACTGCTTTGGATGCATGCCGTCTTTTTTGTTCATACGTTGCTGGTCCTGTCGTGCCTCCGGTGTATCTTTTGTCTTCCCATAGACGCCCAGGAAGCTTAGCAGGTTCACACAAAGATTCTTCGTCACATGCATCACGTCGATTGCAGAGCGGACCTCTAGGACTTTCCAATATTCTAGCTCCCAAAATATAGATTTCTTCTTCCACATGGGGGCGTGTCCGTCAGCGCCATTCGAAACAGATTGTCCGGCAAGACCCTTTCCAAAGATTACTTGTAAATCCTTGACCATATCAAGTATATCATCACCAGTATGGAGGACAGGCTTCTTTCGGTGATCTGCCTCACCTTTGAAATGCTTGCCCTTCTTTCTTAAGGCATGCTTGGTCGGAAGAAATCGACAATGTCCCAAGTACATATTTTTCTTGCATTTGTCCAAATATATACTTTCAGTCTCATCTAAACAGTTCGTGCATGCGTAGTATCCCTTGTTTGTCTGTCCTGAAAGGTTACTAAGAGCAGGCCAATCATTGATGGTTACAAACTGCAACGCTCGTAGGTCAAATTCCTGCTGTTTGTGCTCATCCCACACACGTACACCTTTTTTATTTCACAGCTATAAAAGTTCATCAACTAATGGCCTTAGGTACACATCAATGTCGTTGCCGGGTTGCTTAGGGCCTTGGATGAGCACTGGCATCATAATGAACTTCCGCTTCATGCACAACCAAGGAGGAAGGTTATAGATACATAGAGTCACAGGCCAGGTGCTATGATTGTTGTTCTGCTCCCCAAAAGGATTAATGCCATCTGCACTTAAACTAAACCATAAGTTCCTTGGGTCATCTGCAAAGTCCGGCCACTTTCTCTCGATTTTTCTCCACTGCGACCCATCAGCGGGGACTCTCAACTTCCCGTCTTTCTTATGGTCTTCTTTGTGCCATCGCAACAACTTGGCATGCTCTTTGTTTCTGAACAGTCGTTTCAACCGTGGTATTATAGGAGCATACCACATCACCTTGGCAGGAACCCTCTTCCAGCTGGGGTGCTCGCCCTCAACATCATCACCAGGGCCATCTCGTCTGATCTTATACCTCAATGCACCGCATACCGGGCATGCATTCAAATTCTCGTACTCCTCACCGCAGTAGAGGATGCAGTCATTAGGGCATGCATGTATCTTCTGCACCTCTAATCCTAGAGGGAAGAGAACCATCTTTGCTTCGTACGTACTGTCAGGCAATTCGTTATCCTTTGGAATCTTCTTCTTCATTATTTTCAGCAGCTTCCCAAATCACTTGTCAGATACACCATTCTCTGCCTTCCATTGCAGCAATTCCACTGCGGTACCGAGCTTTGTGTTGCCATCTTCGCAATTTGGGTACAACAATTTTTTGTGATCCTTTAACATGCACTGCAACTTCAACTTCTCTTTTTCACTTTCGCAGTTTCTCTTTGCATCAGCAATGGCCCGACCAAGATCATCAGCGGGCTCATCTGATTCCTCTTCTTCAGCTTCTTCTTCTTCATTCTCTTCCCCCATTCTAGTACCATCGTATTTAGGGAACCCATGATAGTTGTCATCATCCTCTTTTTCTTCATTCTTTTCCATTAGAACCCCTCTTTCTCCGTGCTTGGTCCAACAGTTATAACCGGACATGAAACCGGACGTAAACAGGTGGACGTGAATGACTTTTGAGCTAGAGTAAGTCATATCATTCTTAAGACACCACATGGACAACACATAAAACCATTCCGCTTGTTCGCCTCAGCCGCATGCAGAAAACTATGCACGCCATTAATGAACTGGGGAGAGCGTCGGTCATCGTACATCCATTGTCGACTCATCTTCATTACACAACACCAAAAAGACCAAATTAATACAAGTTCATACATAAAGTTCATACACACTTATTCTCATAAAACAACATAAAACTATCTAGCTAAAGCATTTAAATGCAACAACAAATGCGATCAAAATCGCAACAAAGGTAATAATTGATCCAACAGCATAATGATACCAAGCCTCTTTATTAACGGCATATTTTCTAATCTTCCTACTCTTCAAGCGCATTGCATCCATCTTGATCTTGTGATCATCGACGACACCGGCAACTAAATTTTTCTTTCAAATACTCGTTTTCTTTTTCAACTAAATTTAACTTCTCGACAAGAGGGTCGGTTGCAATTTCCGGTTCATATACCTCCTAAATAAAAATATCTATGTCAACTTGATGGGCATAATTGTCATAAACACGAAATGCAACAAATAGTTATAAAAGAAAATATACCACATCCGAATCATAAACCGGACGAGGGCCGATGGGTACGGATATCAAAACCATGGCACTATGTATAACAAATAATTATACAAGTAAGAAAATTATACAAGTAACTATATAAATCATACGAATAAGATTTTTTTTTATAAAAAGGATAAGAACAAGAGGCTCACCAAGGTGGTGCCAGCGACGGGACGGTGCGGACGATCGACGGTGGTTAGGACGGGGACGGGAACCACACCTACACATATGCAAACTAAAAAGTTAATTTAAGCTCAAATTGCATATAAATCAAATAAACTCCCACATAATTACTTCCAAACTAAAACCCACAAATCACTATACTTATAGAGCATTGCACGAGCTAATCTAGCAATGAGAGATGAAAGGACAAAGTTGCTAACCTTTGTGCACTTGGATAGATGGGGTGCCTCAAATCTTGACAAATCTTGGCAAAAATGATGGATGAGCTCGAGCAAGGGAAAGAGAAAACAGAGAAAGGAGAGCTTGGGCTCGGGCTGGACGAAGCACTACATATAGTGATATCTTTAGTCCCGATTTGTATCACCAACCGGGACTAAAGGTCTATCTCTAGTCCCGGTTGGTGATACCAACCGAGACTAAAAGGTGCTCGCACGGGCCGCAGTCTGACGCCAGCCTGCCACCACCCCTTTAGTCCCGGGTGGTAACACCAACCGATACTGTAGGTCACAAATGAACCGGGACTAAAGCCTAGCCGTTGGAACCGGGATTAGTGATCACATTAGTCCCGGTCCAAAACCCGATCAGGACTAATGCTCCGGACGAAAGCCCTGTTTTCTACTAGTGTCTTCAAATGATCGACGGAGTGTCTCGAATTTATTCTAACAAGTGATATCAGAGCTAGGTTATCTGAAGGTCGTGGAAGATTGATCTAGAGGAAGAAGAAGCATCAGATATAAAATCTGCAGGAAGCGATTGTAATACGGGACAAAGTCGTCGGCGAGTTACGGTCGAGAGACAGATGTTTGGTCGTAATTTTCACAGAAGCAATCCGAGCAGCAGGCGGTGGCATGGGCAGTATCTCGAGGAGTTTACGTGTGCGGTCGCGAGAAAGTCTCGGCGAGATCGGATCAGGCGGCTCGATCTTTTTCGGTGGCGGCGTACTCAGAATTGCCATGCAAAGCACGTGCCGTCAGTGCCCTTGGCTACTGGCGGGTGGGCCAAACCAACGCAGCTCGTGGACATGTCTTAGGACGTGGCAGGCTGGCCCTAGTGGCTGGTTGTGTGCGTGATTGATGGTCTAAGCCCTTGTGTAGCGCGAGGTGGAGGTGTGCAGCGGCCTAGGAGCAGCAGCTGGCTGTGCAAGGCTCAAGGAAAGCATGCGTGTGTGCCCTGGACTGTCGCTGATCGGCCATGTACGCAGAGAGAAGAATTCCAGGAGAGATTTAGCTTTGTGCTGGCGCTGGAGCGTTGATGCGCTGGAGATTTGTTTGAAAAAAAGGTAGCTACCAGGACCATGTGTGTGTACGTGAGCAGTTTTGGATTTGATCTTTTTCTGCCAAGGTGCACGCAGAAGCTACAACAACAAGTAGTGACAAGAAAAATTGTGCTGTTTGCATGGATATTTTTCGGGGTCAATTTGTTGAGAAAGCTTGGAACACGTGGACAGGTGGCGGAGGCGCATGGACAAGCGCGTCATGAGGATCATGCAAACACATGGCGTCTAAGACATGCACGGATGTGCAAGCGGATGTGATGCAGGGTGGAGCATGGTTGCAGCCGGGAGGTTCGGCTGGGTCGGACTAGACAGTCTGACGGATCGACGTGAGTCGGTTGATACAGAAGACGGTGGTGGAATCGACGACGACGACATAGGAGCATGATGCTGATGGTGACCGACTTCTGGGCGTGGAAACACGTGGCGCAGGCCCGAGGGTTTGTGTGGCTTCGATAAGACGATGGCGCGGTGTTGATTCAAGATGGTGCACATGTGAGCTTGAAGTTAACGGGGCGAGGGTGGACTGATCATCTACCATGGAGTCAAGTTGAAGGTGGAGCTGGATTGAGGGGCTACGGTGTAAGGATCCTGAGAATCGAAGCCTATTCGGCGAGAAGGGGAAAAAGCGAGTGACACGTAGTTCGGACTGGAGCCCGGTGGTCCGATGAAAGTGTGAAACTCGTCATCGGTCGGTAATGATCGGTGGTACTCTGCAGTGGGGGTTGAGTGGTGTGGGTTCGCGACCCTTGAGACTCGACCGGGACAGCGGAGGCTCGGCGCGGTAATAGCGGCGAGGCAAGCGGTACGCACGGGACATGGAGACAGGCCAGGGCTCTGGTGGTCATACATGTGGTGAGACAACTGCGAATTTGACTCGGGGGGGCTATAAGTAATGATGAAATTCCTTCAAGTTTCAGACATGCGGTCAAGGAAGAGCGGTGATGTTGAGTGCATGTAACTCTTATGTGTGACACCCACAATATGTGAGTTTTTCACCTTCATGCAGGTCAGTGATTGGTGTGTGATCGGTGTGTGATGGTGTTGGATACTTTGAAGGTTGGGAGCGCAAACAAGAGTAATATGGAACTTAATTTCGCTCGAGCGTTGACTGTGGTCAAGAAAAGAAGGGACTACAAGTTGCAGGTGGAGTCATATGGAGTCTTTGGAGTAGTAGCGGTGCTTATATGGATAAGCTCAAGTCCAATGTACATGGAAGTTTGACGCATGGACGAATTCAAGGTGGTGGATAATATTCGCCAAGGTGGAGTTTGTTAGAGTTGTGTCGAATATTATGTGCAAGGTAGGTTACAGTTGGACTCTGAGTTGTATTGTGTTTAGACAGGATATAGAGTCGTGTCCTAATAGGACACTTGTATCCTTGGCCTCGCATATATAGCGGGGGTAGACACACGATGTAACCTATGCCACCATAATAGCACAGGAGCGCAGGGGGAGCCGGCGACGTGTGCCGGCGCCTAGGATGGCCAGGGTGCGGTATTGGGACGGTGTCACGGGGAGGAGCGCCCGTAGTCAAGCCCCGGGGTTGTAGCCATTTTGGTGAACCTCGTTAACAAATCTCGGTGTCGTGCTCGTGTGATTGCGTGGTCCCACTAGTGGAGAAACGGCCTTTAGTCCCGGTTGGGAAGGGCCTTTAGTCCCGGTTCACCAACCGGGACTAATAAAACGGGACTAAAGGCCCCCACCCTTTCGTCCCGGTTGGCCACGATCCAGGACTAAATACCTGTGACGTGGCCGGCAGCGCGTGCCGGGGGCTAGGGAACTTTAGTCCCGGTTGGTGACACCAACCGGGACTAAAGTTTTAAGGGTTTAGGGGTTTAGGTTTTATTATTTATTTTTCCTTTTCATTTTGTGTTTTCTATTTAATTCTTTTTCATTTCAAACATATTTTACGCTACTACATACTATACACGTTATGCATGTATAATAGAATTTCTCGTAGAACCAATCATATATCATAGAATTTCTCGTAGAACCAATCATATATCATAGAATTTCTCGTACGACCATGCATGCATACACACACACACACATATATATATATATACAATTTGGTATAAACAATTTCTCCTACAATTTGTAGATCATTACATGCAGGCATTAGGTGAAATGGTATTCTCCGTTGGGAGATATGACATGCTCAAGCAAAAATCCCGTCATTTCCTCTTGAAGTGCTCGTATGCGGTCCTTTGGTAGGAGCCTATCCCGCATCTCTTGCATCTTTAAAGAAGGAGATCAATATGAATATATTAGTTGTGTGTATATATATTAGATCATGATAAAAAATATGTGAATAGTGTTTACGTACCCAAAGATGTCTTGCATCTCTGCTCCTTTCGGTCATAAAGCGAATGTTCTCGCAAACGTAGTATGCACATAAATTAGTCCCCTTTTCCTGACTCATACACTTTACGAGAATATAATTCAATCAGATAATAATCAAGCATGATAATGGTATTGAAACTAGAATTAAAGAGATGCTCGGACGTGTACTACTTAATTACCTTGGACTTTCGCCATTTCAGCTGTGGTTTCCATTCACCGACACTCTCTTTGATGAACTTTTTCCAAACCCTGCCCAGCAAAGAAAATGAATAAATGAGTTATTAATTACTTGATATCAGAAAATGAACTAAAGAGGCCGACATAGTGCGTTAATGATTGAAATTATCTGTCGAGCATAAAATACAGGGATTTGTATTCTTCAGGGTCTTTACCTAGTGAGTCCAGTACTTCAACAGTTCCCTCGTCAACTCTAATGATTAGAAGGATTCAGTGGAATCTACGCACACGTTTGTATAAGCGGGCATGCATAACTCATCAACTACACTTAACATCGAGCAAAAATAGATTTTGTAGTACAAGACAGTAACACTCACCTGAAGTTGTAAGGAAAAAGTATTTCTGGTCTGGTATTTAGTTCCTTCAAAAACCTTAGCAAGATATTCTCTATGTCTTGTTTGTAGCTAATTAACATATTTTCATTAACGGTATTTGGGTCAATGAACCCAATGCCATAGACTCCATCTTTTTTCAATTCAAAAATCTTCATTCTGCATAATACCACACGAAAGAATATAGTGAGGATAATTACAGGTAATGAACAAGCTAAGCTAGAAACTTAAATTACAGAAAGAAATCACATACAGACAATAGCAATTGACGAGAGATTTGTCGAGTGCGTCTTGATTGAATAACTCAAAAATTTCTGGAAATTCAATCCACACATCTTTTCCATGATAGTAATGCTTTGGCTTGACTTTCACCATGAGGCTCTCTCGCCCGACCTTTATTTCTCTCAGGTACCAGTCATGCAATTTGCGCATTTGCGTTGATAGAAGCTTCTCCTCGTCAGGTCTGACTAGACGGTTCCCGGGGACATATTTCCATGCTAATTCCTTCGGATCCGTCATGGGGATTTCCTCGATGCCTACGAGTTGTTCAGCAGTGATACCGATCTTTTTAGCCATCTCTCTATCAGCGTCGGTTACCGCCTTATTGGTACCCACCTTGAGCGGGGGGATCAATTGCACTGCCTGTTCTCCGAGCTGGGGAACAGTTTTCCCGCATTTATTACTACCTGTAAGGCTCGACGATTGATTTTTTTTTTATGATATGACTTGATAATAGAGCGTTCATAGTCTGATGGCCTTTTCTCCATAGCCGGTTTAGCAAGATCCACAAAGTGTTTTACGACTTTCTCGGGTATTTTCTCCTTTGGCGGCGGGGGCGGTCTCGGTGCAAAATGGGCCTTCACTTCGTAAGCGACTTGGGCTTCGTTTTCCTCGACAGTCATCTCGTAAGCTAACTTCTTTTTGGAAGGAGGCTCGGGTTTCTTCTTTGTTGCTCTCTTCCGCTTTGGAGTCGGCTGACGCGGCGGAGATTGATATCGTGGACTCGTGCTAGGTTCCGTCTTGGGGTGGGGTGGATTCAGCTGACGCGGTGGCGATCGATATGGAGGACTCGCGTTGCGCTCCGTCTCGAGGTGGGTTGGAGTCGGCTGACGCGGCGGACTTGGAGGAGGAGTCGGTGGCCTTGGCACCGAGTTTGGAAACATGATGCATTCTTTTCTCCATACAATGATATCACGTATGGCTTCTCCCAGTGTCTGCTCCCCTTCACCTCCAGGAAAGTCAATCTCTAGTGATTCATATCCACCCCGACACGAGCATAGGCAGGTGGAATCGGATTGCCATGAATGGTTGCTTCAGGTGCATTCGGTAAAGCAAAGCCGTCCGCCACCTTCATGGATATTTTCTTCATTTTCTTGTGTAGCTCACAAGTTGTCGTCTCTTGGATATCATCCACGGGGTAGCGAGCCAGCAGTGCATCATCGGCCGGGACCCCCGTGGAACCTGATGACCCACAAGTATAGGAGGACAATCGTAGTCCTTTCGATAAGTAAGAGTGTCGAACCCAACGAGGAGCAGAAGGAAATGACAAGTGGTTTTCAGCAAGGTAATTTCTGCAAGCATAGAAATAGTAGGTAACAGGTAGTTTGATATCAAGATAATTGGTAACGAGCAAGTAACGGTAATGATAAATAAAGTGCAGCAAGGTAGCCCAATCCTCTTGTGGCAAAGGACAGGCTAAAACAATCTCTTATAATAAGCAAAGCGTTCTTGAGGGTACACGGGAATTTCATCTAGTCACTTTCACCATGTTGGTTTGATTTGTGTTCGCTACTTTGATAATTTTTTATGTGGGTGGAACGGTGCTTGGGTGCTGTTCTTACTTGAACAAACCTCCCACTTATGATTAACCCCCTCGCAAGCATCCGCAACTACGAGAAAAGTATTAAGATAACATCTAACCATAGCATTAAACATGAGGATCCAAATCAGCCCCTTACGAAGTAGCGCATAAACTAGGGTTTAAGCTTCTTTCACTCTAGCAACCCATCATCTAATAACTACTCCACAATGCATTCCCTTAGGCCCAAGAATGGTGAAGTGTCATGTAGTCGACGTTCACATGACACCACTAAGGGAATCACAACATACATATCATCAAAGTATCAAACACATATCAAATTCACATGATTACTTGCAACATGACTTCTCCCGTGACCTCAAGAACAAAGGTAACTACTCACAAATAATGTTCATGCTCAAGATCAGAGGGATATTGAATATCATAATGGATCTGAACATATAATCTTCCACCAAATAAACCATATAGTAATCAACTACGCAAGGTAATCAACACTACTAGTCACCCACAGGTACCAATCTGAGGTTCCGGTACAAAGATTGAACACAAGAGATGAACTAGGGTTTGAGATGAGATGGTGCTGTTGAAGATGTTGATGAAGAATGGCCTCCCAAAGATGAGAGGGTTTTTGGTTATGATGATGGCTTCGATTTCTCCCTCCGGGAGGGAAGTTCCCACGGCGGAATCGCTCCGCCGGAGGGCAAAAGTGCTCCTGCCCAGGTTCCGCCTCGAGACGGCGGCGTATCATCCCGAAAGTCCCCTCTTTATTTTTTCTAGGTCAAAACACCTTATATACCGGAAGATGGGCTCCAGAGGTGGGCCGTGCTGGGCACAACCCACCAGGGCGCGCCTGGGGGGCCTGGAGCGCCCTGGTGTATTATGCTCGCCAGGTGGCCCCCCTCCGGTAGTTATTTGCTCCAGTATTTTTTATATATTCCAAAATAATTCTCCGTGAAGTTTCAGCTTATTTGGAGATGTGCAGAATAGATATCTCTGGTATGCTTTTTCAGGTCTAGAATTCTAGCTGCCGGTATTCTCCCTCTTTGTGCAAACCTTGCAAATTATGAGAGAAAAGGCATTAGAATGGCTCCATAAAGCATTATTATGCATAAAAACATTATAAAAGACAGTAGGAAATCATGAGGAAAAATGGACGTATCAACTCCCCCAAGCTTAGACCTCGCTTGTCCTCAAGCAAAAGCCGATATCGAAAAACATGTTCACATGGTTTGAGAGAGAGGTGTCGATAAAAACAAAATACGGACATAGTAGCATCATGCTTATTATCATAACAACACCAAACTTTATCATAAAATTCTTTCATATAACTTTTATTTTATAACAACATCATATAAGTTCTTATGAGCAAGTAACAATTCATGACAACATAGAAGTATAAAGCATAAACCTTATTGGGAACCAAATAACTATGTTCTCAGTCAACTTTTCAACTACAATTAATCATATTTTCAGGAAGGGTCTCATCTCGGAGCCTTTTGGCAAGTCCACATACTCAACCATCATTTAGTCTTCTACGATTGCTAACACTCACAGCATACCCATGGGCAAAAAGTTCCAACCAGACACATAAGAAGATAGGGGCTTATAGTTTCGCCTCTCAATGTATTCACCTCTAGGGTGATGTCAACAATAATAACTTATGCTCACTCATATCCAACTGGATATATGTGGCTAGATCTTTCCTCACCACATGATGCTTGCTAAAAGAAAAAGTAAAAAGGAATAGGGAAGAATACTTTGACTCTTGCATAAAAGTAAAGATATAACAGTAAAAGATAGGCCCTTCGCAGAGGGAAGCAGAGGTTGTCATGCGCTTTTTGGTTTGTATGCCAAATCCCTTAATGCAAAAGAACGTCATGTTATATTGCCACCTATGATAGCAACCTTTATTATGCAGTCCATCGCTTTTATTACTTTGCCATCATAAGTTCGTACAACGCTCAATTTTGTCTTACACTAATTGATCAAACACATTTAGAAGCAATTTTTATTGCCTTAGTGCACCGATGACAACTTACTTGAAGGATCTTATTCAATCCATAGGTAGGTATGGTGGACTCTCAAAACATGAGTTTGGGTTTGGGATTTTGGATGCACAAGTAGTATCTCTACTTAGTGCGGAATTTTTGGCTAGCAAAGATATTGAGCAAGCACCACATGTTGAAGGATCTATGACAATATAACTTCTATGTGAATATGAACTAACATAAACCATTACATTGTCTTCCTTGTCCAACGTCAACAATTTTGGCATATAATAATTAATGGGGGCCCACAATCATAAAAGATGTCCAGGATAGTGTATTTGCACGTGAATCTTCTCTTCCCTAATTAATTCTTTCATGAATTGCATCATTGACCAATGCTATGTTTGTCAATTTCCAATACATTTTACTACTTATACTTTTCTTTATGTAATGTCATTACTCACCATAAGATTAGCATATGATCTTTTTCATTTACTCTCTCTTTTATTTTTATTGCAACAAGAAAGTAAAGAAGCAAAAAACACAAACTAGCTTTATTATATAACTTTCACTCCATTACATAGATAGATAGATCACGAAACTAGCACTCGAAAATATATCATACTAAACTTTTATTCAACTAACTCACAAAATAGCTAAAGATCGAAAGAAAATAGGCAAAGGAAATAAAAGTGATGGTGATACGATACCGGGGCATCTCCCCCAAGCTTGGCTCAAGCCAAGGGGAGTGCCCATACCCGTGTACTCAAGTCTCCTTTGGTGGTGAAGATGATGAAGGTGGTGGTGATGAAGAAGTGTCACACTTCAGCCTCAATAAGTACTCCAGTTTACGGATGATGCTCCGAAGGGTAATGATGTACTCCTCTAGCAAAATATTTTCACGAGTGAGAAATTTATTCTGAACACGAACTGCTTTGAAGGCCCTAAAAGCTTCAATTTCAATAGGGGTGAGGTGATCATAATAAGGTAGGAGGATATCTTCTTCTTCCTCCGCTTGTATTGGCATGCGTGGCCCTTCTTCTTGAGCTTGATCCCTCATAGATCCCTTGCCCTTGTCTTCATTGTTGACTTCTTTCGGCTCCTCTCTCTTCAGCTCCATCTTCATCAACCAAGCATCTTCTTCTATGTTATTGGAGGAGGGAGAAGACATGATGCTTGGCTTGATAGATCTGATGAGAAAACAGCACGAAACAAGAACAGAAGATTTTTCCGTGATGCGGTGGTCAAAACAATCGGGGTTATATATAGATAATTTTTATTCTTGGGAAACAATCATATGGAAGGAAAATGGAGTCGGGAAGGTTCCCGAGGTGGGCACAACCCACCAGGGCGCGCCAGGGAGGGCAGGCACGCCCTGGTGTATCATGCTCACCTCGGTTGCTTTCCTGTTTATTTCTTTTTTCCTAATTTTTCTAATGTTCCAAAACTGGCAGAAAATATTTTTGCGGATTTTTCGGAGTCCGTTTACTTACCGTATCACGTACCTCTTCTTTTTCACGATTCTGGAGTGGTCCGGAAGGTTTCTCTTATGTGTTCCTCCGGTGTCATGGTTTGGATAACATTGCTTTCAACATTAATAGGCGTACCTGAGATATAATGTTTAATTCTCTGTCCCTTGACCACCTTCGGGTTAGTACCTTCGGCATTATTAATCTTGATAGCTCCAGAGAGATAAACCTCTTCGATAACATATGGTCCTTCCCATTTGGAGAGAAGTTTTCCTGCAAAAAATCTGAAACGAGAATTGTACAAAAGAACATATTCTCCAACTTTGAATTCTCGCTTTTGGATTCTTTTGTCATGCCATCTTTTAACTTTTTCTTTGAATAGTTTGGCATTTTCATAAACTGGGTTCTCCATTCGTCTAGTGAGCTATTATCAAATAACCTCTTTTCACCAGCAAGTTTGAAATCATAGTTGAGTTCTTTAATTGCCGAAAATGCTTTGTGTTCTAACTCTAGAGGCAAATGACAAGCTTTCCCATATACCATTTTGTATGGAGACATACCCATAGGATTTTTATAAGCTGTTCTATAGGCTCAAAGTGCATCATCTAATTTCTTAGACCAATTCTTTCGGGACCTATTGATAGTTTTTTGTAATATTAGTTTTATTTCTCTATTGCTAAGTTCAACTTGACCACTAGATTGAGGATGATAGGGTGATGCAATTCTATGGTTAACATCATATTTAGCAAGCATTTTACGGAAAGCACCATGAATAAAGTGTGAACCACCATCAGTCATTAAATATCTAGGGACTCCAAACCTCGGGAAGATAACTTCTTTAAGCATTTTAATGGAGGTGTTATGATCAACACTACTAGTTGGAATAGCTTCTACCCACTTAGTAACATAATCAACAGCAACCAAAATATGAGTATACCCATTAGAGGAAGGACAAGGTCCCATATAATCAAATCCCCAAACATCAAATGGCTCAATAACAAGTGAATAATTCATAGGCATTTCTTGACGCTTACCGATATTACCAATTCTTTGACATTCATCACAATACAAGACAAACTTACGGGCATCCTTGAAGAGAGTAGGCCAATAAAAACCAGATTGCAATACCTTATGAGCGGTTCTATCTCCCGCATGATGTCCTCCATAAGCTTCAGAATGACATTTCCGTAGGATTTGTTCCTGTTCATGCTCAGGTACACAACGTCTAATAATACCATCTACTCCTTCTTTAAAAAGATGTGGGTCATCCCAAAAGTAATGTCTTAAATCATAGAAGAATTTTTTGTTTTGTTGGTATGTGAAACTAGGTGGTATATATTTAGCAACAACGTAGTTAGCATAATCAGCATACCAAGGAGTGTTTTGAGAAACATTTATTGCAGCTAACTGTTCATCAGGGAAACTATCATCAATAGGTAGTAGGTCATCAAGAATATTTTCTAACCTAGACAAGTTATCAGCTACGGAGTTCTCAGCTCCTTTCCTACCAGTGATGTGTAAATCAAATTCTTGAAGCAAGAGAACCCACCTAATAAGTCTAGGTTTAGCATCTTTCTTTTCCATAAGATATTTTATAGCCGCATGATCGATGTGAACAATAACTTTAGAATCAACAATGTAAGATCTGAATTTACAACAAGCAAACACAACTGCTAAAAATTCTTTTTCAGTGGTAGCATAGTTTCTTTGGGCACTGTCTAGAGTTTTGCTAGCATAATGGATAACATTCAATTTCTTATCAACTCTTTGTCCTAGAACACCACCAACAGCATAATCTCTAGCATCACACATAATTTCAAAAGGTAAGTTCTAATCAGGCGGTTGAACAATAAGTGCAGTGGTTGAACAATAAGTGCAGTGGTTAAGGCTTTCTTAAGTGTTTCAAAGGCTTCTACACAATCATCATCAAAAACAAATGTGATATATTTTTGTAAAAGATTAGTGAGAGGCTGATGTTTACTAAGCAACCTTCTTCTTGTAGACTCGTGTTGGGCCTCCAAGCGCAGAGTTTTGTAGGACAGTAGCAAATTTCCCTCAAGTGGATGACCCAACGTTTATCAATCCGTGGGAGGCGTAGGATGAAGATGGTCTCTCTCAAACAACCCTGCAACCAAATAACAAAGAGTCTCTTGTGTCCCCAACACACCCAATACAATGGTAAATTGTCTAGGTGCACTAGTTCAGCGAAGAGATGGTGATACAAGTGTAATATGGATGGTAGATATAGGTTTTTGTAATCTGAAAATATCAAAACAGCAAGGTAGCAAGTAACAAAATTGAGCAAAAACGATATTGCAATGCTTGGAAACAAGGCCTAGGGTTCATACTTTCACTAGTGCAAGTTCTCTCAAAAATACTGACATAGTTGAATCATATGTAAATCCCTCACGTGCGATAAAGAGTTCACTCCAAAGTCACAAATAGCGGAGAACAAACGAAGAAATTATTGTAGGGTACGAAACCACCTCAAAGTTATCTTTTCCGATCAATCGTATGAGCTATCCCTATAAGTGTCACGAACAGCCCTAGAGTTCGTACTAAACTAACACCTTAAGATACACATCAACCAAAACCCTAATTTCACCTAGATACTCCAATGTCACCACGAGTACCCATGGGCTTGATTATACAATATGCATCACACAATTTCAGATTCATCATGTTCAATCCAACACAAAGAACTTCAAAGAGTGCCCCAAAGTTTCTACCGGAGAGTCAAGAAGAAAACGTGTGCCAACCCCTATGCATAGATTCCCAAGGTCACGGAACCCGCAAGTTGATCACCAAAACATACTTCAAGTGGATCAATAGACCATCCCATTGTCACCACGGATATCCCATCGCAAGACATAGATCAAGTGTTCTCAAATCCTTAAAGACTCAATCCGAGAAGAAAACTTCAAAGGGAAAACTCAATTCATCACAAGAAGATAGAGAGGGGAAAACTCCACATGATTCATCTATATTAATAAAGCTCGCGGTACATCAAGATCGTGTCATCTCAAGGACACGAGAGAGAGAGAGATCAAACACATAGCTACTGGTACATACCCTCAGCCCCGAGGGTGAACTACTCCCTCCTCGTCATGGAGACCGCCGGGATGATGAAGATGGCCTCCGGTGATGGTTTCCCCCTTAGGTAGGGTGCCAGAACGGGTTCCCGAGTGGTTTTTCGTGGCTACAGAGGCTTGCGGCGGCAGAACTCCCACTAGTACAAAACAGGGCCTTTAGACCCGGTTCCAGAGGGCCTTTAGTCCCGGTTCTGGAACCGGGTCTAACTAAGCGGGACTAAAGGTCCTCACTTTTAGTCCCGGTTCTGTTACGAACCGGGACTAAAGTGCCTCCACGTGGCCGCTGTGGGGCGCCCAGGCAGGAGGACCTTTAGTCCCGGTTGGTAACACCAACCGGGACTAAAAGTCTGCCACGCGTCAGCAGCTCGAGCCGCCCAGTAGGGGAACTTTAGTCCCGGTTGGTAACACCAACCGGGACTAAAAGACTGCCACGCGTCAGCAGCTCGATGCGCTGGGGTTTTTTTTTTTTTTTTTGAAAGGAGGGGTTTAGGGGTTTCATATTGTGTTTCCCCCTTTTCTTTTTTGTGTAGACGATTCAACTCGACGTTTGCTACTACATAAAGCAATGAAGAAACCATTACACAAATCGTCATGAATTAATATAGAGAGAAGTGATCTCTCCTTCTCCGTGCTTGGTCGAACAACATGTTTTCGTATATCTATTCGACGCTACGTACTATGTCTAGTGCACGTTCATGCATATATACAATGAATAACATCTCTTACGATCTCTAATTTCTAGAGGGCCAAAATTTCTTCATGGTATTCTCCATTTTTAGCTATGACGTGATCAAGGAGGAATCCCGCCAATTCCTCTTGAATTGCTCGTAGGCGATACTCTGGTAGGAGTCCATCCCTCATCCGGTCGATCTAATTTAAAAAAGGGGGTCAATATATATATATATATATGTATATATATGAATGAAACTCAACACAGTTGATGGTATTAAAATAAATTTGTGAATATTGTTTACGTACTTCAAGTTTTTCTAATATTGATCTGCCCTTGTAATTGGTCCTCTGGCGGATGAACTCGCAGACGTAGTATCCACATAAGTTATTTCCGGATCCCTGCTGAGGGCACTTTACGAGAATAGAGTTCAATCAAAATAATAATCAAGCATGATAGTGGTATTGAAACTAGAATCAAAGTGATGCGCGGGCCTAGCTAGTACTACTTACAGGGAGCAATTCATATTGCAGCTTCTTTTTCCAGTGACGACCCCTAACCTCCTTGGTGAACCTTGTCCAAACACTGCCCGGCAAAGAACATGAATTAAAAAGTTATTAATTATTTGATATCAGGAAATGAACGATAGTTGCCGATATAGTGCGATAATGATTTGAAATTACTTCTTGAGAATTGTTTGCAGGGGCGCCCACGCCGAAAGGTCTTTACTTACCGAGTCCATGACTTGTATTCGACTTTGATCAAACTGTATGATGAGCAGAATAGAGTGGAAGCTGCACACATGTAGCTCATCAATTACACTTAACATCGAGTAAGCGAAACAAAATTATGTGTGTATGTACAAGACAGTATATAACACTCACTTGAAGTTGTAAGGAAGTAGTATTTCTCTTTTGGTTTGTTGTTTGATAAACGCCCTTAGCAAGTAATCCTCCATTTCCTTTTTGTTGTGTTTTACAGTCATTTCATGAACAACATTTGGGTTAACGAACCCAACGTCATTGATTTGGATTGGTCCTTTGTTGCATTCGAAGATCTTCTTTCTGCATAATATACATATGGTGAGGACAATTATATACATGCAGTAATGAACGAGCTGAGCTAGAGACTTAATTTCAGAAATGATACTTACAAACAATAGGAAGTGATGATAGTTTTGTCGATCTCTTTTAGATTGTATATGTAGAATAATTCTTCAAATTCAATGTAAACCGACTCTTTTCCATTGAAGAAATGCTCATCTTTAACTCCTGCATGGATATAGTTCTGCCCTCGCTCGCAGGCTTCCATGTACCATTTATGCAATGCTAGCATCCTCGTTGGTAGTTCCGGGAGCTCCTCTGGTCTGACGAGAGGCTTTCCGAGCTCGAATCTAAAGTCTACTACATCAGCCATTTCGGGTAACGGTATATCATCGGGTAAGTAATCACCGGGATTAGTACCGGGCGCTACCCCCTGCGGAACATCAGCTGGGATATCGCTAGACACCATGAGCGGGGGGCACGATTGGTTCTCCTGCTCGCCCAGTTGGGGAATTATTTTTTTCCCTTGATATGGATTACCGCTGCTTCCCGACCGCTTCTGTGGATCTGCATATGACTTTACAATTGAAGGGTCATAGTCTGATAGCAACTTAGGCGGTGGTTTTTCAAGATTTTTCAGCGTACGCATGGCTATTTTCGGATCAATTTTCTCCTTTGTAGTTGGACATTTCGGTGCAAAATGGGCCTTCACTTCGGCCATTGAGATTTCATTGACTTCCTCTTCAGACCTATCATATGATCTCTTTGGAAGAGGGTTGAGGCTTTTTGGACCATATTGAAACCTCTTCCCTCCTGTTGTTGTACTGCTAGCCACCGGAGCGACGGCGGCTCTCTTCCGCCGCTGTTGCGGAAGAGACGGAGACGGCTGACGCGGCGGAGGAGGCGGAGTCCGCTGACGCGGCGGAGACGACTGAGGCAGCGAAGACGGCTGACGCGGCGGAGATGGCGGAGACGGCTGACGCGGCGAAGGAGGCGGAGTCCGCTGACGCGCCGGAGACGACTGAGGCAGCGGAGACGGCTGACGCCCCGGAGATGGCGGAGACGGCAGACGCGCCGGAGACGGCTGAGTCTGCTGATGAGGGGCCTCCTCCGGCTCATGAGCAGTATGCTGAGGCGGCGTGAAGTAAGGAAGCTTGATGTGTGACTTTCTCCATAGACAGGTAGTCCTTAAGGCATTTTCCAGATAAACCTCACCTTCACCTGTAGGATGATCAAGCCGCAGGGTCCCAAATCCGGGCGATATTTCATCCACCATGACAACAGCATAGCCAACTGGAATCGGAGCGCAATGGAAAGTAGCATCAGGTCGAGGATGGTGGACAGAGCCTTTAGCCACCTCCAATTTCAGGTTTCCGCAATCTTTCAACAGCACACAATTTTCATTCTGCGTGATACCATCCACGGGGTAGCGGCGAGCCGTGATATCAGGCTGATCGTGCTCCGTGGAAGCCACGCTTCTTCTCCGCTGAGATGGTGGAGTACCTTCCAATGAAGGATCGTGCTGCTGATCTGGTGGGCCGAGGGCTCTAGCTGATGCCGCCTCTAGTACCTCTAATCTTTTTTCCATCTGCTCTAGTTTGGTTGCATCCTCTTTCTTCTTTCGCCCTCGGCTTCTATAAGTGTCTTTGCTGTCGTGAAACCCAAGCTTCCATGGAACGGAGCCTGGTGTGCCTCGTGTTCGTCCAGGGTGTTCATCATTCCCGAGGGCCTTTGTCAGCACGTCCTTCTCTCTGTCGGGATGGAACCTCCCTTCCTCCACTTCCTTGATTGCTTCCTCAATCCTTTTGATGGGTATTTCAAGTTTAGGATCCTCGTAAACAACCTTCCCTGTTTCTGGGTCCAAAGCTCCCCCATTCCCGAATACCCAAGTCCTTACCCGATCTGGCCAGTTCCGTGTCTCTGGTTCGACCCCTTTAGCAAGTAGGTCGTTCTCCATTTTTTCCCACTTAGGCTCGGCTTGCCTGTAGCCACCTGACCCCGTAACATGGTGAAACTCCTTCCTTGCAGCATTCAGCTTATTTTGCGCTGACATTTTCCGCGCCTTATCGGATTTCTTTAAGGCCACAAATTCGGGCCAGTGATCTTTTATCTTCACATATGTACCGGTGAAATCTGGAGTCTTGTTTTTCTCGACATACTTTGTGTTCAAATTCTTCTTCCAGTTCTTGAACAGTTCTGCCATCTTCTTTAGAGCGTACGCCTTGACCTTTGGCTCTATAACTGGTGGGGTTGTCGGATCCTCCTCTGGCGGTAGGATGAAATTTTTCAGCAGGTCGCTCCAAAGAACTTCTTTTTGTCTATCGTGGACAAAAGTAACTGAAGGGTCGTCCTTCTTCTTATTCCACTGCTCGATGGTGATCGGGATGATATCCCTAACCAGTACGCCGCACTGATATGTAAAGGCTTTTTTGGTCCGCGTGGGAAGAATCGGTTCGCCAGCTGGAGAGATTACGTCGATCTTGTACCTTTCCTCCTTGTCCAAACTTTTCTTCGCGCCTCGTCTCCTTCTTGACGAAGTTTGGCTCGTTCCCGAAGGCTAAAAGAAGAAAGAAGCGTTAATATATGTACATACAAAACAATTAATGCATCTAGTCAGCAGAGGCTTAATTAATATATATATATATATATACATATACCTCGCCGGACTCTGCATTAGTTAAGGCTCCCTTCTCTATATCACCGGAGCCGTCATGATCTTGTTCCTCCTCCATTCTTCCATCATCGGAGCCGTGATGATCTCTTTCCTCCTCCATTCCACCATCGTTGTCGTTGAGAAACGACAAGGTGTCCTCCTCCATTGGATTTTCTCCGGCGCGGATTATAATCTCCAACGCCTCTTCTTTTTCTAAGTCTCTGTGATCCATAGTTTCTGCAAATATTACAACACATGGCAAACTACAAACCATGAGAGATGGATAGTGGCAAACATAGACCTAACCAGAAAAAGGAATCACATATGCATATGAGCAATGGATTACTGGCAAACATCATGCAAAGTTCACAAGTTATATATATATAGGGGCAAAAATTTAGATTAAGAATACAAGATATCTCGAATAGTATCATATATATAACATCACTAATACAGCTAGAACCCTAGCGAACGACGGGTATCGGCGCGGGCGGTGGACACCCAAAGAGAAGGAACCATCACAGGATCATAGCTCCAGTGAGATCCCTGAAGAACCTGCCAGGTATTGTCGGACCTGGCCTCCAACGCAACCATGTAGCGACGGACGTGCTCGTCCTCCTCCCTGACACGGTGACGTACAACCTCCGCGGGGGACTCAAGCCTCCGCACCGTCACTGGCCCACGCGACCGCCACCAAAGAAGCTCCGGGTCGACGACGGGCTGCCTCCTCACCAAGCTGTGCGCCCCGGAAGGTAGCACCTCCCAGTCCCAGCCCGGCGGAGCCCAGTCCCGGACATGGCCCCTCTGATCAAGCAGGCCTCCTCCGCCGAGTCGACGACTAGGATGCATGCCAGGCATCGTCGACGTCGAGAACAAATGCTTAATTATGAAAACAAATTTAATAAACACTTAGCAAAATTATATACGTAAGAGATATCTTGTCCGGCGATCGTCGGGGACTCGCCCGGCGATCGTCGGGGACTCGCCCGGACACATTAATTCTAACATAATGTAATAATGAACTATATATATATCATATCATCATCATCAAAGAACTATATGCATGTATATCATATCATCTTTTCATCTAAGAACTCATATCATCAAAGAACTCATATATATCATCTAATTAACAATCTCATCTAACATATATATCATATATATATATAGCTAGCTAGTACTCCTGGCCGGACCGAAAGGGGAGGAGCGCGGGGCGGCGCGCACCGTCGGGGCAGGGCAGGGGCGTGGGGCGGCGCGTCGACGGCGAGCTCGCGGCAGGGCAGGGGCGCGGGGCGGCGACGGGCTAGGGGCGGCGACGTGCTCGGGGAGGCGACGGGCTCGGGGCGGCGACGGGCTCGGGGAGGCGACGGGGTCGGCGACGGGAGCGGCGACGAGGAGCGGCGTCGGGGGCGGCGTCGGCGGCAGCGACGAGGAGCGGCGTCAACGACGGGAGGCGACGGCGCGGTCCGGCAGCCTGGCGGCATCGAGTTGGTCGCGGCGCCGTCGGGGGTTTGGAGATGAACTGCGTCGGGGGGCTTATATAGGCTACCCTTTAATCCCGGTTGGTGGATACAACCGGGACTAAAGGGGTACCTTTAGTCCCGGTTGGAGCCACCAACCGGGACTAAAGCCCTTTTCTTCCCGCCCTTTCGGCTGCTGAAAAGGGGCTTTAGTCCCGGTTGGTGGCTCCAACCGGGACTAAAGGGGGACCTTTAGTCCCGGTTGGAGCCACCAACCGGGACTAAAGCCCCTTTTCAGCCGCATCCACAAATTTAGTCCCACCTCGCTAGTCGAGGCGCGTCTGCACTGGTTTATAAGCCGCGCTGTGACTGACCTGTCGAGCTCCTCTCTATTGCAGGCCTACTGGCCTAAACTCACGCACGATTGCCCGTGGGCCTACAGGGCCTGGATCCTGGCCCATCTATGTAGGTGGCATTTTTTTTATTTTTTAATCCCGGTTTGTTTATTGCTTTATTTATTTTCCTTTCTTTCTACTTACACGCGGTTTTTTTACTTTTTAATCCCGGTTTGTTTGTTGCTTTATTTATTTTCTTTTCTTTCTACTTACACGCGGTGGGCTTTTTTTTTATTTATTTTCCTTTTTTTTTTGTTTTATGATTTATTTATTTTCTTTTGTTTCTGAGTTGTTTTTTGCTTTATTAGAGTTTGTGAGTGAATCTTTTTTGCTTTAGGTCACAAAAAAATGTGTGAATCACTAGTCTGTGAATTACTTTAAAAATAGCGGTGGGCTTTTTTATTTATTTATTTTCCATTTTTTTTGTTTTATGCTTTATTTATTTTCTTTTGTTTCTGAGTTGTTTTTTGCTTTATTAGAGTTTTTGAGTGAATCTTTTTTGCTTTAGGTCACAAAAAATCTAAACTTTCTGTTAGTGCCAGTAGTTTTCATATTTCAATAGTTTAAATTTGAATTGGTGTGAACCACTAGTCTGTGAATTACTTTACTTTAAAAATAGATTTTTGAGTGATTCTTTTTCCTGCTGTTTAATATTAGTGTGTTTTATCATTATATTAAATTTCCCGCCGTCTATTGCTCCAGCACAGCAGGATCTGCTGCGATTTTTCGGCTGATTAGTATTTTCTCTGCCTTGATTCAAGTGCAAGAATGGGCATCCTGCCTGCGGGAGCTGCTGCCTCACCATGAAGCGCAAGTGCTCTTGCTGCACCGACATCCGGTGCCGCGCGCTGGAGAAGGTCCTGGCGGCCATGCGGGGCTGATGATGTGGTGTCTCCGGGTAAATCACACTGAAGATCAAGTGCACTTGCTGCACCGAGCCCATCGGCGACATCCGGTGCCGGTACGCGCCGTACCACTACCCGTTCGAAGGCTGCACCTAAACCGGTGCTCAGCGGTGGTCTTGGATGTGGTTGTACAACAGCAGGCCGTAGTAGGTGCAGCCTTCGAACGGGCAGTGGTACGGCGCGTACCGGTTACGGCAAAAACTGGATGCACTTACTTCGAAAGAGATTGTCCACTTTGTACACGAAGTGGATCGAATGGAGTTGGAAAAATGAAATGTCTTTGTAACACTTTCCCCAAAACACACGGTTTCTCCTGCATGCAGCCCGACGGTGGCTCATGAGTGCCCGCATATCAAATGCACCGTCGGATGCATGCAGGGAATCCGAATGATTTGTGTATACAATGAGTGTCGAACATGTCCTAGAGGTGGTCTATATATAGGGTCGTGTGGCTCACGAAGTGGTCGTGGTAGTGCTGATCCAACAGCTGACAGCCCTCAAAAGAAACACACCCCTGATCCGACGACTCACAGGCGCTTGAAAGAAACACACGATCCGTGTGCTTCTTCCTGATTAGTGCTTTAGTCGCGGTTGGTGGCTCCAACCGGGACTAAAGGCCCTGGTACTTCGAAAGATATTGTTCATTTTGAATGGTGCATTTTGAACACACAAAAAGTCTGGAGTTCAAATAAGTTAAAAAAAATGAAATCCCTTTGTAACAGATGAGTTTTCGTCCGAAACCCTGATATTTCGAAAGAGATTGTCCATTTTGTACACGAAGTGCATCCAGTTTTTACCGTAACCTCTCAACTTTTTGGCACATACTATGTTGGTGAAATGATGATACCATGCCAACTTTCAACCTGTTCAGAGTTCATTTGTAGTGCTTTCCAATTTCAGGGTCATTTAGCTCAAAAAAATCAGTAAATGCATGAAAAATAGGAAATGAAGTCAGAAAGGGTTGAAAATTGATGACGTGGCTTCGAATGGTGCATACTGAACACACAAAAAGTCTGGAGTTGAAATAAGTTAAAAAAATGAAATGCCTTTATAACAGACGAGTTTTCGTCCGAAACCTTGATACTTCGAAGGAGATGGTCCAGTTTGTACACGAAGTGCATCAAGTTTTTGCCGTAACCCTCTCAACTTTTTAGCACAAGCTATGTGGGTGAAATGATGATACCATGCCAAGTTTCAACCTGTTCAGAGTTCATTTGTAGTGCTTTCCAATTTCCGGGTCATTTAGCTCAAAAAAATCAGTAAATGCATGAAAAATAGGAAATGAAGTCAGAAAAGGTAGAAAATTGATGATGTGGCTTTGAATGGTGCATTTTGAACACACAAAAAGTCTGGAGTTCAAATAAGTTAAAAAAAATGAAATCCCTTTGGAACAGACGAGTTTTCGTCTGAAACCCTGATACTTCGAAAGAGATTGTCCATTTTGTACACGAAGTGCATCCAGTTTTTACCGTAACCCTCTCAACTTTTTGGCACATGCTATGTGGGCGAAATGATGATACCATGCCAACTTTCAACTTGTTCAGAGTTCATTTGTAGTGCTTTCCAATTTCAGGGTCATTTAGCTCAAAAAAAATCAGTAAATGCATGAAAAATATCAAATGAAGTCAGAAAGGGTTAAAAATTGATGAAGTGGCTTTGAATGGTGCATTTTGAACACACAAAAAGTCTGGAGTTCAATTTAGTTAAAAAACTTTTATAAAACTCTAATAGCAATTTGGGTACAACCCTTTTTTATGATCCTCTAACATGCGCTCGAACTTCAACTTCTCCCTTTCACTTTCGCATCCTCTCTGTGCATCGACAATGACCCGACGAAGATCATCATCGGGCACATCGTCTGGTGCCTCTTGATCTTCAGCTTCCCCCGTTGCAGTATCACCGTATTCAGGGGGATAGTTGTCATCATCCTCTTCTTCTTCGTTGTCTTCCATCACAACCCCTCTTTCTCCGTGCATGGTCCAAACATTATAGTGTGGCATGAAACCCTTCTCAATCAGGTGGATGTGAAGGGTTCTCGAGTCAGAGTGAGACTTCGTATTACCACAGACAGTACATGGACAATACATAAAACCATTCTGCTTGTTTGCCTCGGCCACTTCGAGAAAATTATGCATGCCATCAATGTACGCGGAGGTGCGTCGGTCACTGTACATCCATTGCCGGTTCATCTGCGTGCATTATATAATTAAGTGTATCAAAAACCATTACAGAACATCATGAATAGAGAAGTGACCAAATTAATACAAGTTCGTCATCACATTAAAACCAAAGTACAGTAGTGATCAAATGTTATTACTAAAAAAATAAATACATAAAGTTCATACATATATAGTTCTCATAGAACAACATATAGCTCTCTAGAGCATCTAATTAAAACATACATTGAAACTATGAAAAACATTTAAATGCAACAACAAATGCGATCATAATGGCAACTAAGGTAACAATTGATCCAACCGCATAATGATACCAAGCCTCATTATCAATGGCATATTTTCTTATCTTTCTAATCTTCAAGCGCATTGCATCCATCTTGATCTTGTGGTCATCGACGACATCGGCAACATGCAACTCCAATTTCATCTTCTCCTCCTCAATTCTTTTCAATTTTTCTTTCAAATCCTCGTTTTCTTTTTCAACTAAATTTAACCTCTCGACAAGAGGGTCGGTTGGAATTTCCGGTTCACATACCTCCTAGATAAACACATCTATGTCACGTTGGTCGGCATAATTGTCATAAACACTAAATAAAACAAATAGTTATAAAAGATAATATATACCACATCCGAATCATAGACCGGACGAGGGCCGACGTGGGCGGATACCATGACCATGGCACTATATAATAACAAACAATAATAAAAGTAAGAAAAATACACAAGTATCTATCTAAATGATACAAGTAAGAACTTTTTTCTTTTAGAAAGAAGATAAGAAGAAGAGGCTAACCACGGTGGTAATGGCGCCGAGATGGACGCGGGCGATCGACGACGGTGAGGACGGGGACGGGGACGGCACCCTACACATGTGCAGTCTCTAAGAAGTTAATTTCAGCTCAAATTGTGCATCTAAATCAAAAGAACTCCCACATACACTCCTCCACTAAAATCCACAAACCACTCTACTTCTACAGCATTTGAAAGGAGCTAAACTAGCAGTGAGAGATGAAACGATGAAGTTGCTAACCTTTTAGAACACTTGTGTAGTTGGTGCACCGCCAAACCTAGACAAATCTTGGGGAAAATGAAGCTTCGAGGTCGAGCTTGGAGAGGACAAAGCTTAAGTGTGGCTCAGACATTTCATCAAACACCTTATGTGCATAGGAGGTGAGAACAGAGCAGAACAAACCTCCCACCCTTCGCGGCCAAAAAACAGAGGAGATGGGCGGGGGCGGCTGGGTATATATAGGCAAAGATTTAGTCCCGGTTAGTGGCTAGAACCGGGACTAAAGGCCGACCTTTAGTCCCGGTTCCAGCCACCAACCGGGACTAAAGTGGTTGCGCCAGGAGCGAGGCCCTTTAGTCCCAGTTCGTGTCTGGAACCGGGACTAAAGGTCCCTTTTGAACCGGGACTGATGCCTGCCGAGCCCCGACCGGCGCCCTAGCCGCTAGAACCGGGACTAATGCTCACATTAGTCCCGGTTCGTAATGCAACCGGGACTAATGTGTAGATCGAGCTGGGACCAAAGCCCTGTTTTCTACTAGTGTCTCGATCTAGGTTTCTTTCTGGAGGTTTCTCGATTTATAGGAGTACTTGGCGTTGGAATCAAGTCAGGGGGGTGCTCGAGGGGCCCACAAGACAGGGGGGCGCGCCCTAGGGGGGCACCCCCTAGGCTTGTGGCTGCCTCAGGACTCCTCTCCGGTATCTTTTTGCTCCAGTATTTTTTATATTTTCCAAAAATATTCTCCGTAAATTTTCAGCTCATTCCGAGAACTTTTATTTCTGCACACAAAAATGACACCATAGTAGTTCTCCTGAAAACAACGTCAGTCCGGGTTAGTTCTAATAAAATCATGCCAAAATCATATAGAATTATTGTAAAGATGGCATGAATACTTCATAAATTATAGATACGTTGGAGACGTATCAGCATCCCCAAGCTTAATTCCTGCTCGTCCTCGAGTAGGTAAATGATAAAAGAAATAATTTATGAAGTGTGAATGCTAGCAAGTGCACAAGTTTGGTCAATGATAATTCCAATCACTTTTTCTAGCATCAATATAAACCATAAACTGTAGCTCATCTCATAAAACTTCTCATGATCAAGTAACAAGCTATTCACATGTTAAAGTATAGACCAGAAAGTTTCTTAAAAACTAACAAACCATATTCCTAGTCATCGAACAATTGCAATTCATCTTATTTTCAGGAAGGGTCTATGTAAGAGCTTTGATTTAGCAAATTCCACATACTCAACTATCATATAGTCTTCCATGATTATTGACACTCAAAGCATATTTTTAGAACAAATAGCATCCATCGAACACAGAGAAAGATAGGGGCTTAATGTTTCGCCTCCCAACTTATTTATCATATAGATAATTGTCAACAATAATAAATCATGATCAAATATGTTTGTGTGGATATATATGTCTAGATCATTCCCCAACACATGACACTTGCCAAGAGAAAAAGGCGAAATATAGGAAGTGGTGAAGATCACCATGACTCTTGCATAAAGGTAAGTACTAGTAAGTAAAAGATAGGCCCTTCGCAGAGGGAAGCATTTATTTGCAGAGGTGCCAGAGCTCGAGCTTTTAAAACAGAGATGAATAATAATTTTGAGCGGTATGCTTTCATTGTCAACATAACAACCGAGAAATCTCGGTATCTTCCATGCTAGATACATTATAGGCGGTTCCCAAACAGAATGGTAAAGTTTTTACTCCCCCTCCACCAATCAATCACACTCCACGGCGAGCCGAATCCACGGGTACCGTCCATACAAACAACAATCCTGGGGGAATTTTGTTTCATTATATTTTGATTTGATTTTTGAGCATGGAACTGGGCATCCCGAATACCAGCCACTTTCTCGTGAATGATAGTGAATCAACACATATCGTGAGAATAACCCACCTAGCATGGAAGATACTGACAGCCCCTAGTCACTATATGAGCGATTCGGGCATACAAAACAGAATATTATTTGAAGGTTTAGAGTTTGGCATATGCAAATTTACTTGGAACGGCAGGTAAATACCGCATATAGGTAGGTATGGTGGACTCATATGGAACAACTTTGAGTTTAAGGGTGTTTGGATGCACAAGTAGTATTTCTACTTGGTGCGGAAGTTTTGGCTAGTATGAGGTGGAAGCAAGCACAACATGTTGGAGGATCCATAACAATATAACTTCTATACAAATATACCCAAACATAACTCATTAAGTTGTCTTCCTTGTCCAATTTCAACTAATTTACTCAAGTTTGGGAATAATTAATGAGCTCACAATCATAGAAGATGTCCAAGATAGTATATTTATATGTGGAATCTCTCTTCCTTCAATATTCTTTCATGAATTGTTCAAGTGACCAATGCGGTGTTTGCTAACTTTCAATAAATTTTACCACCTATAATTATTATGTGTGAAGTCATTACTCCCCATGGGATAAGTATATGAAGCATATTTAATTTCAGATTTATGATATTCAATTCATTCAACCATTTACTCATAGGATATAAGTGAAGCACGAGAGTGAATGACCAACTACTCCAAGAAGATATAAGTGAAGATCAATGAGTAGTCAAAAATTTAAATAACTATGTGAAGACTCTCTCATCTAAGAATTTCAGATCTTAAGTACTTTATTCAAACAGAAAAACAAAATAAAATGACATTCCAAGGATAGCACATATCATGTGGACGAATAAAACTTTAGGCTCAACATAGGCTAACCGATAATTGTTGATGAAGAAAGGTGGGATGCGTAGCATCCCCAAGCTTAGATGCTTGAGACTTCTTGAAATATTTATTTGGAGTGCCTTGGGAATCCCCAAGCTTGAGCTTTTGTATCTTGTTCAATCCTCTCATATCCCGGTTTCACCTATTCTCAAAAACTTCATCCACACAAAACTCAAAAAGAACTCATGAGATAGGTTAGTACACATCAGAAAAAATCAACACTTCATGTACTGCCAAGACAAGTTGCACAATAATTTTCAAACATTATGTACTGTATACTATCATTTCCACAATTTATATCTACGAATATAGACTATGGAAACTATAGGATAAGTACATAACGAAACTATGACAGCAATCTATCCAAACAGAAGAGTCTGTAGAAATTTATGAAAACAGTGTACTTCTGTAACTCAAAAAATTATGAAAATTTAGGACATACTAAATAATTTATATGACAATACTTTTAAAAATTTAAGAAACTTTCCACGTTCCGGTAAAATATGAAAATTCAAACACTACAGCAAAAGTTTCTGTTTATACACAGCACACATCAAAACATGCAATGCAAGCATCCTAAGGCAATTCTTGGAACTTTTTATTGAACAACAAGATTATAAATAACACCTAACAGAGACCAACAAAATAAAATGACGCTCCAAGCAAAACTCATATTATGAGACGAATAAAAATATAGCTCCAAGTAAGATATATCGATAGTGTTGAAGACGAAAGAGGGGATGCCTTCCGGGGCATCCCCAAGCTTAGGCGCTTGAGTATTCCTTGGATATTATCTTGGCGGTGCCTTGGGCATTCCCAAGCTTAGGTTCTGGTCACTCCTTATTCTCCTCATATCTGTGTCTCACCCAAAACTTGAAAACTTCAATCACATAAAACTTAACGGAACTTCGTGAGATGGGTTAGTATAATAAAGGTAGATAATTCACCTAGGTACTGTCAAGACAAGATTTATAATTTTTCCCACATGATACCTACTGTATTATATCATTCCCATAATTTATATCACTGAATATAAGATATGGGAACACTAAAACAAGCAAACTATGCATGCAAAACAGAATCTGTCAAAAACAGAACAGTCTGTGAAGATCTGTAGTATAGCCATACTTCCCTGTCTCTAAAAATCTGAACAATTAGGACAACCTGAAGAATTTGTATATCAAGACTGTGTAAAAATTTCAGATCATTATCACGCTCCAGTAAAAAATGAATATTCCTGTACTGGAGTCAAAAGTTTCTGTTTTGGTTCAGCATCAATTCTACTCATCTTGTGAGTCATCCCAAAGGCTTTACTTGGCACTTTATTGAAATAAAAGGCACAAACATGATTAATACAGTATCCTAATCATGTGAACACACAAAAATAGAAAGCATAAATATTGGGTTGTCTCCCAACAAGCGATTTTCTTTAATGCCTTTTAGCTAGGCACGATGATTTCAATGATGCTCACATAAAAGATAAGAATTGAAACACAAAGAGAGCATCATGAAGCATATGAATAGCACATTTAGGGTGCGTTCGAAGTGCAGGAAAAGTTATAGGAATCAGATCCTACAGGATTTTCTGCACTTGGTGCGTTCGGGTTGAAGGAAAGTTCTACAGCAAAATGGAGGAAAGGTTTTGATTTCTGCAGTTCCGTACAGGTTTCACGGGAAAAAGAAAATCTACTCTGAGCTCTTGTATTCGTGGAAGCTCGAGGCAAGGTGTTGGCTGGCCGAATAAAAAAATCGATGCATGGAGCCAGCTCAGTAGAAAAACCTATCAAGGGCAATAAAATATTCATAGCGTACTACTTTACATAGGCCTGACTATCCCATTATCCTTTGTTTCTCCAAACCACGCTTGTAGATGTTTGCTCTGTTTTCTGATCCTATGTTTTGCACTTATGCCTCATCCCCGTTCCTACACTTTTTTCTGTTGTTTTGTTTTAGAAACCCGCAGTCCGAACGGGCCCTTAAGCCTAACCCACTTCCTATGCATAGGGATTTTGTGAACAAACAACTTATGGGAACAAGAATCAACTAGCATAGGAAGGTAAAACAAGCAAAACTTCAAGATTTTCAACACATAGAGAGGAAACTTGATATTATTGCAATTCCTACAAGCATATGTTCCTTCCTCATAATAATTTTCAGTAGCATAATGAAGGAATTTCACAATATAAATATCACATAAATCATTCTTTTCATGATGCACAAGCATAAAAAAATTATTACTACCCACACAAGCAAAATTCTTCTCATTCATTGTAGTGGGAGCAAACTCAACAAGATAACTATCATGAGACACTTGATTGACATAACCACTTTGAATATTAAAATCATGATGACAAGTTTCATGGTTACTATCACTCTTTATAGCATACATGTCATCATCATAATCATCATAGATAGTAGGCATGTCATTATCATAACAAATTTGCACATCAAAACTTGGGGGACTAAAAATATCATCTTCATCAAACATAGCATCCCCAAGCTTGTGGCTTTGCATATAATTAGCATCATGGATATTCAAAGAATTCATACTAACAACATTGCAATCATGCTCATCACTCAAAGATTTAGTGCCAAACATTTTAATAACTTCTTCTTCCAACACTTGAGCGCAATTTTCTTTTCCATCATTTTCACGAAAGACATTAAAAAGATGAAGCATATGAGGCAACCTCAATTCCATATTTTTTGAAGTTTTCTTTTATAAAACCAAACTAGTGAAAAACAAGAAACTAAAAGATTTAATTGCAAGATCTAAAGATATACCTTCAAGCACTCACCTCCCCGGCAACGGCGCCAGAAAAGAGCTTGATGTCTACTACGCCACCTTCTTCTTGTAGACTCGTGTTGGGCCTCCAAGCACAGAGTTTTGTAGGACAGTAGCAAATTTCCCTCAAGTGGATGACCTAAGGTTTACCAATCCGTGGGAGGCGTAGGATGAAGATGGTCTCTCTCAAACAACCCTGCAACCAAATAACAAAGAGTCTCTTGTGTCCCCAACACACCCAATACAATGGTAAATTGTATAGGTGCACTAGTTTGGCGAAGAGATGGTGATACAAGTGTAATATGGATGGTAGATATAGGTTTTTGTAATCTGAAAATATAAAAACAGCAAGGTAGCAAGTAACAAAAGTGAGCAAAAATTGTATTGCAATGCTTGGAAACAAGGCCTAGGGTTCATACTTTCACTAGTGCAAGTTCTCTCAATAATACTGACATAGTTGAATCATATGTAAATCCCTCACGTGCGACAAAGAGTTCACTCCAAAGTCACAAATAGCGGAGAACAAACGAAGAATTTATTGTAGGGTATGAAACCACCTCAAAGTTATCTTTTCCGATCAATTGTATGAGCTATCCCTATAAGTGTCACGAACAGCCCTAGAGTTTGTACTAAAATAACACCTTAAGATACACATCAACCTAAACTCTAATGTCACCTAGATACTCCAATATCACCACGAGTACCCATGGGCTTGATTATACGATATGCATCACACAATTTCACATTCATCATATTCAATCCAACACAAAGAACTTCAAAGAGTGCCCCAAAGTTTCTACCGGAGAGTCAAGACGAAAACGTGTGCCAACCCCTATGCATAGATTCCCAAGGTCACGGAACCCGCAAGTTGATCACCAAAACATACATCAAGTGGATCAATAGAACATCCCAGTGTCACCACGGATATCCCATCGCAAGACATACATCAAGTGTTCTCAAATCCTTAAAGACTCAATCTGATAAGAAAACTTCAAAGGGAAAACTCAATTCATCACAAGAAGATAGAGAGGGGAAAACTCCATATGATTCATTTATATTAATAAAGCTCGCGGTACATCAAGATCGTGTCATCTCAAGAACACGAGAGAGAGAGAGAGAGAGAGAGAGAGAGAGAGAGAGAGATCAAACACATAGCTACTGGTACATACCCACAGCCCCGAGGGAGAACTACTCCCTCCTCGTCATGGAGACCGCCAGGATGATGAAAATGGCCTCCGGTGATGGTTTCCCCCTTAGGCAGGGTGCCGGAACGGGCTCCAGATTGGTTTTTCGTGGCTACAGAGGCTTGCGGCGGCAGAACTCCCGATCTATGTTTCTTTCTGGAGGTTTCTCGATTTATAGGAGTACTTGGCATTGGAATCAAGTCAGGGGGTGCTCGAGGGGCCCACAAGCCAGGGGCGTGCCCTAGGGGGGGCGCCCCCTAGGCTTGTGGCTACCTCAGGACTCCTCTCCGGTATCTTTTTGCTCCAGTATTTTTTATATTTTCCAAAAATATTCTCCGTAAAGTTTCAGCTCATTCTGAGAACTTTTATTTCTGCACAAAAAAACGACACCATAGTAGTTCTGCTGAAAACAGCATCAGTCCGGGTTAGTTCTAATAAAATCATGAGAAATCATATAGAATTACTGTAAATATGGCATGAATACTTCATAAATTATAGATACGTTGGAGACGTATCAGAGGCCTAGAAATTTTAGAGAAGTCTTTAATAAACCCTCTGTAGAAGCCGACATGACCAAGGAAACTCCGAATACCTTTGATATCTTTAGGACATGGCATTTTCTCAACTGCATCAACTTTAGCTTTATCTACCTCAATACCTCGTTCAGATACCTTATGCCCCAAGACAATACCTTCATTAACCATAAAGTGGCACTTCTCCCAATTCAAGACGAGATTAGTTTGTTCACATCTCTGCAAGACTCGATCAAGGTTGCTTAAGCAATCATCAAAAGAAGTTCCATAGACGGAAAAATCATCCATGAAAACCTCAACAATCTTTTCACAAAAATCAGAGAATATAGCAGTCATACATCTTTGAAAGGTAGCAGGTGCATCGCATAAACCAAAAGGCATACGTCTATAAGCATAATTTCCAAAAGGACAAGTAAAGGTAGTTTTCTCTTGAGCAGGTTGTGACACAGGTATTTGAGAAAAACCAGAATATCCATCTAGAAAGCAAAAGTGTGTGTGCTTAGATAATCTTTCTAGCATTTGATCAATGAAAGGCAGAGGGTAATGATTTTTCTTGTAGCTTTATTTAATTTTCTAAAATCAATTACCATTCTATAGCCATTGACAATCCTCTGTGGGATAAGTTCATTTTTATCATTAGGAACAATAGTGATACCTCCTTTCTTAGGGACACGATGAACGGCACTTACCCATCTACTATCAGCTATGGGATAGATTATACCTGCTTCCAGAAGCTTCAATATCTCAGTTCTTACCACTTCTTTCATTTTAGGATTCAATCGTCGTTGGTGATCAACAACGAGTTTAGCATCAGATTCCATATTAATATTGTGCTGACATAGAGTGGGACTAATGCCCTTAAGATCATCAAGAGTATATCCAATAGCAGCACGGTGCTTCCTCGGAATTTTTAATAATCTTTCTTCCTCATGTTCTGAAAGGTTAGCACTTATAATAACAGGATATATCTTTTTCTCATCAAGATAAGCATACTTCAAAGTGTCTGGCAATTTTTTTAATTCAAACATAGGGTCGCCTTTAGGTGGAGGAGGACCTCCTAGAGTTTCAATAGGCAAATTGTGTTTCAGGAGTGGTCGTTGTTCAAAGAAAATCTTATCTATTTCATTTCTTTCATGCAAGTGCACATCATTTTCATGGTCTAGCAAATATTGTTCTAGGGGATCAGTAGGTGGCACAGCAATAGAAGCAAAACCAATTATTTCATCCTTACTAGGTAATTCTTTATTAAGAGGTTTCCTACTAAAATTGGAGAAATTAAATTCATGAGACACATCACCAAAACTAACACCGACAATTTGTTTTTCACAATCTATCTTAGCATTAATAGTGTTCAAGAAAGGTCCGCCAAAGATAATGGGACAAAAGTCATCTTGTGGGGAACCAAGAACTAGAAAATCAGTAGGGTATTTTGTTTTCCCACACAAGACTTCAACATCTCTAACAATCCCAAGTGGTGTGATGGTATCTCTATTGGCAAGTTTAATAGTAACATCAATGTCCTCTATTTCAGCAGGTGCTATGTCATTCATAATTTCTTGGTATAAGGTAAAAGGAATGGCACTCACACTAGCACCCAAGTCACATAAGCCATGATAGCAATGATCTCCTATTTTAACTGAAACAACAGGCATGCCAACTACGGGTCTATGTTTATCTTTTTCATCGGGTTTGGCAATTCTAGCAGCTTCATCACAGAAGTAAATAACATGCCCATCAATATTTTCTACCAAGAGATCTTTAACCATAGCAATACTAGGTGCTACTTTAATTTATTCAGAGGGCTTAAGTGCTTTGATGTTACTCTTGTGAACCACAGTCAATACTTTAGCATGTTCCTTCATCCTAACAGGGAAAGATTTTTTTTAATATAAGCAGTAGGCACAACTGGATCAACATTGTAAATGATAATTTCATCTTTAGCTTTAACCGGTTCTTTAATTTCTTCTTTAATAGGGGGATGATATTTAAACCACTTCTCCTTAGGGAGATCAACGTGAGTAGCAAATGATTCACAAAAAGAGGCTACTATCTCAGAGTCAAGTCCATATTTAGTGCTAAACTTATGAAAAGCATCGGTATTCATAAAAGATTTAACACAATCAAACTCAAGTTTAATACCTGACTCATTACCTTCGTCGAGTTCCCAATCTTCAGAGTTGCGTTTAATTATTTCCAAGAGATCCCACTTGAATTCAATAGTCTTCTTCATAAAAGAACCAGCACAACAAGTATCGAGCATGGTTTCATCATTATGAGAAAGCCGGGCATAAAAATTCTGAATAATAAGTTCTCTCGAGAGCTCATGATTGGGGCATGAATATAACATTGACTTAAGCCTCCCCAAGCTAGAGCGATACTTTCTCCTTCACGAGGCCAAAATTTATATATGAAATTCCGATCACGATGAACTAGATGCATAGGATAAAACTTTTGGTGGAATTCCAATTGTAATCTATTCCAGATCCATGATCCAGTATCATCACATAGCCTATACCATGTCAATGCTTTTCCCTTCAAAGATAAAGGGAAAACCTTCTTCTTAACTTTATCTCCGGATAAACCTGCAAGCTTAAATAATCCACAAATTTCATCCACACGTATTAGATGCATATCGGGATGTTCAGTTCCATCTCCTGCATAAGGATTAGCTAGCAGTTGTTCTATCATACCCGAAGGAATTTCATAATCTATATTTTCAATAGGTGCAGTAGGTTGAGGAGAAACTAATTGTGGTTCCGGTCGAGGTGAAGATACCCCAAACAAACTCCTCAAAGGATTTGTTTCCATAGTAGCAAGTGACAGTAAATTTAAGCACGTAGTATGAATTTTTCCTTACCGATTTCCACTTACCAATAGCGCTTCACTCCCCGGCAACGGCACCAGAAAAGAGTCTTGATGACCCAAAAGTATAGGGGGTCAATCATAGTCCTTTCGATAAGTAAGAGTGTCGAACCCAACGAGGAGCAGAAGGAAATGACAAGTGGTTTTCGGCAAGGTAATTTCTGCAAGAACTGAAATAGTAGGTAACAGGTAGTTTGATATCAAGATAATTGGTAACGAGCAAGTAACGGTAATGGTAAATAAAGTGCAGCAAGGTATCCCAATCCTTTTGTGGCAAAGGACAGGCCAAAACAATCTCTTATAATAAGCAAAGCGTTCTTGAGGGTACACGGGAATTTCATCTAGTCACTCTCACCATGTTGGTTTGATTTTTGTTCGCTACTTTGATAATTTGATATGTGGGTGGAACGGTGCTTGGGTGCTGTTCTTATTTGAACAAACCTCCCACTTATGATTAACCCCCTCGCAAGCATCCGCAACTACGAGAAAAGTATTAAGATAACATCTAACCATAGCATTAAACATGTGGATCCAAATCAGCCCCTTACGAAGTAGCGCATAAACTAGGGTTTAAGCTTCTGTCACTCTAGCAACCCATCATCTAATAACTACTCCACAATGCATTCCCTTAGGCCCAAGAATGGTGAAGTGTCATGTAGTCGACGTTCACATGACACCACTAAGGGAATCACAACATACATATCATCAAAGTATCAAACACATATCAAATTCACATGATTACTTGCAACATGACTTCTCCCGTGACCTCAAGAACAAAGGTAACTAATAATAAATAATGTTCAGGCTCAAGATCAGAGGGATATTGAATAGCATAATGGATCTGAACATATAATCTTACACCAAATAAAACATATAGTAATAAACTACGCAAGGTAATCAACACTACTAGTCACCCACGGGTACAAATCTGAGGTTCCGGTACAAAGATTGAACACAAGAGATGAACTAGGGTTTGAGAGAAGATGGTGTTGTTGAACATGTTGATGAAGAATGGCCTCCCAAAGATGAGAGGGTTGTTGGTGATGACGATGGCTTCGATTTCCCCCTCTAGGAGGGAAGTTCCCCCGGCGGAATCGCTCCGCCGGAGGGCCAAAGTGCTCCTGCCAAAGTTCCACCTCGAGACGACGGCATATCGTCCCGAAAGTCCTCTGTTTATTTTTTCAAGGTCAAAACACCTTCTATACCAGAAGATGGGCTCCAGAGGTGGGCCGTGCTGGGCACAACCCACCAGGGCGCGCCTGGGGGGCCTGGAGCGCCCTGGTGTATTGTGCTCACCAGGTGGCCCCCCTCCGGTAGTTATTTGCTCCAGTATTTTTTATATATTTCAAAACAATTCTCCGTGAAGTTTCAACTTATTTGGAGATGTGCAGAATAGGTATCTCTGGTATGCTTTGTCAGGTCCAGAATTCCAGTTGTCGGTATTCTCCCTCTTTGTGCAAACCTTGCAAATTATGAGAGAAAAGGCATTAGAATGGCTCCATAAAGCATTATTGTGCATAAAAACATTATAAAAGACAGTAGGAAATCTTGATGCAAAATGGACGTATCAGAACCCACGCTGCTTTTCGGCATAGATGGGATGGTACTATCCAATGCTGGATCTGGTTGCTCCTGCCGCTGAGACGCCCTTTGCTTGCTAAGTGTGTCGATCTGCTCCTGCTGCCACATGAAAGCACGTTCCAACTCCGCGTTCTTTGATTCTACCATTTGAAGCCGGTCTACATCCTGCTTCTTCTTTCTCGCACGGGTTCTGTAACTGTCGTTCCACTCCGCAAACCCCTCAACCACGGAACAACGCCTTTGCCTCGTGTTCGTCCCGGGTGTTTAGGATTCTTGAGGGCGCATGTAAGCTCGTCGTTCTCTCTCTCGGGCTGGAACGCACCCGTTCGAGCCTCTTCTATTGCTTGAAGTAAAGCGGCCGATGCTTCATTAAGACTTGCCTGTTCAATAATCTCCCCTATCTTTGGGTCCAACTTTCCCCCATGCTCATAAAACCAAGTCCTACACCTGTCGAGCCAATGCCCTGTTTTTGGAGTGACCCATGCAGCAATCATCTTTTCCTCAGATTCATCCCACTTAGGCAACCCAGTCTTGTAGCCACTGGCCCCAGATGATGGTGCAACATTTTTATCTCAGCATTTATCTTGTTTATTATCGACCGTTCCTTTGCTGCTTCCGATTCCTTGAACTGCACAAATAAGTCCGAGTGATCTTTTACCTTCACTAGTGTTCCAGTGAATTCTGGAGTCTTCTTTCCTGCGTTTACGTAGTTGGTCCATAATCTTTTCTTTCAAGTCTGGAATTGTGTGGCCATCTTCTTAAGATCACACTTCTTGACTTTCTCCCGTTGGAGATCTGTGAAACCCTCTGGTAGGGTGAAATGTGACATGAGCGTCTCCCAATGCTGATTTTTTGCTCTTTCGTCGACAAAACTAACTCCTCGATCTTCCTTTGGCTTATTCCATTCTTGAACGGTGATCGGGATTTGGTCCCTAACAATAACTCCGCATTGACGTATAAATTTGTCCGTATTCTTTTTAGGAGCAATCGGTTCGCCATCTGCTCTGATTTCATCAATGTTGTACTTTATGCCATCGGGCAACTTTTTGGCCGGGCCTCGTACTACCCTTGTAGAAGATTTGCTTGATCTGGAGGGCTAAAAGAAGAAAGATTCGTTAATCTCTCTCTCTCTCTCTCTCTCTCTCTCTATATATATATATATATATATATATATATATATATATATATATATACAAATCAATTAAAACATCTAATGATCACTAGAGGCCAAATATATATACCTCGCCGGACTTTGTTAATTGGAGAAAAATTTGTTCGCCATCATTGTTTGTTTCCCCTTCGTCTCTTGGTTCTTCCTCAATTCCCTCACCGGATGGGTTAAGATATTGTGAGCCATCATCTGCTTCTTCATTCTCTTCGTTTCCGGAGCGTATCATGTCAAACATGAGATACTATTGATGATCATGGTCTCTGTCTCTACCGTCCATAGCTTAACTAATCTAGAATAAATATAAAACAATTAGAATGCATTCAATAAGCAAAACCGAAGATATGCAATCAATACAAGGCAATGCAACAATATGATCATATAATATCACTAATACATCTCGAATAATCCAGTTAATGCATCATCGAATATTATCACTAATACATCTCGAATATTATTATATAGTATAACTAATAGAGATCCAGTTGGCGTCTCGCGGCGCGGGCGGTGGACACCCAAAGAGAAGGAACCATCACAGGATCATAGCTCGGGTGAGATCCCTGAAGAACCTGCCAGGTATTGGAGAACCTGACGTCCAACGCAACCATGTAGCGACGGACGTGCTCGTCCTCCTCCCTGACATGGCGACGTACCACCTCCTCGGGGGCCGGCTGCCTCTGCACCGATAGTGGCCCACGCGACCGCAACCAAAGAAGCTCTGGGTCGACGACGGGAGCCCGATTCCTCACCAAGGTGCGCGCCCCGGAAGGTAGCACCTCCCAGTGCCTGCCCGGCGGAGCCCAGTCCCGGACATGGCGCCTCTCAAGCAGGTTGTCGCCGCCGAGTCGACGACGAGGATGCGGACCAGGCATTTTCTATCAATAAAGTCTACGGCACATAAATTGAAATTCTAGGAAACATATCACATATGATAGTTCATATTACCATTATACATCCCGGAGTTATTAGATGTAACTCCACATTTTCTTTACATTGGTAATAATGCTCTTTTGGGAAGGGTGATGTTAAGAAGCAAAACGCAACAAAATTCTAGGAAACATATTCTGTATAAAAAGATTAAACCACAAGTACCTACTTCGTGTTGTACATCTTCCTTGGATGTAAACTAAATAATCACGGAGTTTCAGATTACTTTTAGAATTTAAAACAATAGTTCTCCGTCTCCAGATTATTAAGATATATGGGCGATATTTCCGTTCTCACATCCTAAACATGATGTTGGAAGTTTAAGGAAATTTCTTTACTATTTATTATGTTTTTTAAAATGAAATTGCAACTGTGTGGAGATATTTACGCGACACGAATTGTGTGTCCTATCCTAGGAACTAAAGAAACAAACAACTTCAGCAATACTTATATTTCAGAACGTAGACAAAATCATTCGGATCTCCCTGGTGTTATGACATATCTAAAAATCACCGATGCTTCAAGAAATATGGTTTATTTCTCTAAGCACCTTACATTGTACAAGATCTCATAACTCCTCCTTGAATAGCGAGTGTTGCTAAGATTAATAATTATTTTTAACATGGGAGTATTATAATCGTCCCATTTCAATACTAAATATCTTTAAAATTCGGTGTTCTTGTTTTAATATATTGTAACGAAAAGAAATCAAAATATTCATATCACATGTTTATTTTTGTAAGGAATACTCTCAAGATTGTACCATGCTACATTATCATATTTCTACCCCCAACAAGTCAAATACCTACACGATCAAGTTAAAAATTGCAAGCCAAAATCAACAGATCAATGATTTGAGAGATATTTTTTCGATTTTTCACGTGTAATATTGAGCTGTGGGACGTGGCCGTGGGCCATGGCGCCACCGCGCTCGGGCAGGCCGGCGGCCATGGCGCCGCCACGCTCGGACACGGTGAGGGGGGAAGGAGGCGGAGGCTCACCGTGGGAGGAGGGGGCGCAGCAGGGGCTCGTCGACGGGCAGGAGGGGCTCGTCGGCGGGCAGCAGGGGGGCAGCGCTGCTCGCGAGTTTCGATCTTAATATGTCCCGAGCGGTGGCTGTCATCGGGACACGAAGGGCGCGAGCTTATATAGCAGGCACCTAAAGTCCCGGTTGGAGCCACGACCCGGGACTAAAGGGTCTTTAGTCCTGGGTCGTGGCTCCAACCGGGACTAAAGGTGGGGCGACTGGCCGACCGGCAGGCACCTTCAGTCCCGGTTGGTGACACCAACCGGGAGTAAAGGCCTCCTTTTTGGCGGCCCAAATTCCGCATGGGAAGGGACCTTTAGTCCCGGTTTGTGACACCAACCGGGACTAAAGGTGGATTTTTTTCTTTTCTGTTTTGTTTTTCTAAACAGAACAGTTTTTGTTTTTAGATTTTGAATAACTTTAAGAATATTTAGAGTTTTTGAATGACTCTTTTTGCTTTAGGTCAAAAAAATATAAACTTTCTGTTAGTGCCACTAGTTTTCAAATTTGAATAGTTTAAATTTGAATTCTTTGAAATTTGTGTGAATCACTAGTTTGTAAATAACATTAGTTTAAAATAGTTTTTTTAGTGATTCTTTTTCCTGTTGTTTAATATTAGTATGTTTTATCAGTATGTTCAATTTGGGAATTTTTAGGTTATTTTAATTAGGTGTTTTAATCAAAAACAGATTCTGTTTAGCTCTTTTAGTTCTATACCTTCATTTGTTTTAAATATTTTAATTTATGTTTTCTTGTTATTCTTTTGCCAAATTATATTATGTTTCTGTTAGTCAACATGAGGAGTTTTAATTTTCAACTCTTACTTACTTCATTTGCTATTTTTCATGCATTTAATGATTTTTTTTGCGCTGAATGACCCTGAAATTGAAAAGCAGAACAAATGAACTCTGAAAAGGTTGAAACTTGGCATGATATCATCATTTCACACACATAGCATATGCTAAAAAGTTGAGAGGGTTACGGCAAAAATGGGATGCACTTCATGTACAAACTGGACCATCTGCTATGAAGTATGAGTGTTTCGGACGAAAACTCATCTGTTACAAAGGCATTTCATTTTTTTAAACTTATTTTAACTCCAGACTTTTTGTGCATTCAATATGCACCATTCAAAGCCACATCCTCAAATTTCAACCTTTCTAACTTCATTTGCTATTTTTCATGCATTTAATGATTTTTTTTGCGCTAAATGACCCTGAAATTGAAAAGCAGTATAAAGGAACTCTCAAAAGGTTGAAACTTGGCATGGTATCATCATTTCACACGCATAGCATGTGCTAAAAAGTTGAGAGGGTTACAGCAAAAACTGGATGCACTTCATGTACAAACTGGCCTATCTCGGCTACTCACTAGAGAAGAAAGTGATGACGGTGAAGCCGATCACATCCCAGAGTGGGATCTTGGGGTATAAAACTTTTTCTTCGCATGTGTCCCTTGCTTATTGCGCTGTAACCATGGACAATCTTCATCATTTAACAAGATGCTTGGGTCAGTCTTCACTGTGAAGGGAGGAATTTCATCAAACTTTTCATAATCTTTTCTTTGTGAAGGTCCCTCTTATCAGTAGCACTCTTTATGTTTCCAGCGCTACTGCTAAGTCCTTACTTGTAGCACTTCCTAAATATAGCGCTACTGGTAATTAGCAACAGCGCCTGTTACATTCCAGCACTACTGATATTGTCCTGCCTATAAGGTTTTTCCTAGTAGTGTTGGTAGACATGTCCTTCAGATAGAAAACATGTGCCACATCATTGGCTAGGACGAATGGTTCCTCTGTGTACCCAAGATTGTTGAGATCCACTGTTGTCATTCCGTACTGCGGGTCTACCATTACCCCGCCTCCTATAAGATTGACCCATTTGCACCGGAACAAAGGGACCTTCAAATCACGTCCATAGTCAAGTTCCCATATCTCCTCTATGTAACCATAATATGTGTCCTTTTCCCCATTGGTGTTTGCTGCATCGTCAAAGCGGACACCACTATTTTGGTTGGTGCTCTTTTTATCTTGGACGATCGTGTAAAATGTATTCCCATTTATCTCGTACCCTTGGAAAGTCAATATAGTCGAAGATGGTGTCCTGGCCAACAAGTACAACTCATCTTCAACAATGTTGTCATTCATGAGATGTGTTTGCAACCAACCGCCGAAAGTCGCAATGTGTGTACATTTAATCCAGGGGTCAGACTGCTCCGGGTTCTTGGAGCATATAATATCCATGTGTTTCTTGATATACGGGGTCACCAAGGTAGAACTTTGTAGAACTGTGTAGTGTGCTTGCGCCCAAGAATGCCCGTCCCTACATATTATTGATTTTGGTCCTAGCGTGCCTTAAGTTTAGGAATAAAGTCAACACAAAACTCCCCTCATGCCGCAATTGAGGAACACCAATCGTCTTAAGGTCAGGAATAAAGTCAACACAAAACTCAATAACCTCCTCTGTTTCATGGCCCTTGGAGATGCTTCCTTCTGGCCTAGCACGGTTACGAACATATTTCTTTAAGACTCCCATGAACCTCTCGAAGGGGAACATATTGTGTAGAAATACAGGACCCAGAATGGCAATCTCTTCGACTAGGTGAACTAGGACGTGCGTCATAATTAATATTGAAGAAGGATGGTGGGAACACCAACTCGAAACTGACAAGACATTAGACCAAATCATTCTGTAACCTTAGTAGGATTTCCGGATCGATTACCTTCTGAGAAATTGCATTGAGGAATGCACATAGCTTCACAATGGCTAATCAAACATTTTCTAGTAGGAGCCCCCTCAATGCAACCGGAAGCAATTGCGTCATGATCACATGGCAGTCATGAGACTCTAGGTTCTGGAATTTTTTCTCTGTCATATTTATTATTCCCTTTATATTCGACAAGAAGCCAGACGGGACCTTCATACTGACCAGGCATTCAAAAAAGATTTCCTTCTCTGCTTTGGTAAGAGCGTAGCTGGCAGGACCTTGATACTGCTTTGGATGCATGCCGTCTTTTTTTTTCATACGTTGCTGGTCTTGCCATGCCTCCGGTGTATCTTTTGTCTTCCCATACATGCCCAGGAAGCTTAGCAGGTTCACGCAAAGATTCTTCGTCACATGCATCATGTCGATTGCAGAGCGGACCTCTAGGACTTTCCAATATTCTAGCTCCCAAAATATAAATTTCTTCTTCCACATGGGGGCGTGTCCGTCAGCATCATTCGGAACAAATTGTCCTCCAAGACCCTTTCCAAAGATTACTTGTAAATCCTTAACCATATCAAGTATATCATCACCAGTATGGAGGACAGGCTTCTTTCGGTGATCTGCCTCAACTTTGAAATGCTTGCCTTTCTTTCTTAAGGCATACTTGGTCGGAAGAAATCGACGATGTCCCAAGTACACATTCTTCTTGCATTTGTCCAAATATATAGTTCAGTCTCATCTAAACAGTGCGTGCATTTGTGGTATCCCTTGTTTGTCTGTCCTGAAAGGTTACTAAGAGCAGGCCAATCATTGATGGTTACAAACTGCAACGCTTGTAGGTCAAATTCCTGCTGTTTGTGCTCATCCCACACACGTACACCTTTTTTATTTCACAGCTGTAAAAGTTCATCAACTAATGGCCTTAGGTACACATCAATGTCGTTGCCGGGTTGCTTAGGGCCTTGGATGAGCACTGGCATCATAATGAACTTCCGCTTCATGCACAACCAAGGAGGAAGGTTATAGATACATAGAGTCACAGGCCAGGTGTTATGATTGTTGTTCTGCTCCCCAAAAGGATTAATGCCATCTGCACTTAAACTAAACCATAAGTTTCTTAGGTCATCTGCAAAGTCCGGCCAATTTCTCTTGATTTTTCTCCACTGCGACCCATCACCGGGTACTCTCAACTTCCCGTCTTTCTTACGGTCTTCTTTGTGCCATCGCAACAACTTGGCATGCTCTTTGTTTCTGAACAGTCGTTTCAACCGTGGTATTATAGGAGCATACCACATCACCTTGGCAAGAACCCTCTTCCAGCTGGGGTGCTCGCCCTCAACATCATCACCAGGGCCATCTCGTCTGATCTTATACCGCAATGCACCGCATACCGGGCATGCATTCAAATTCTCGTACTCCTCACCGCGGTAGAGGATACAGTCATTAGGGCACGCATGTATCTTCTGCACCTCTAATCCTAGAGGGCACAGAACCTTCTTTGCTTCGTACGTACTGTCAGGCAATTCGTTATCCTTTGGAAGCTTCTTCTTCATTATTTTCAGCAGCTTCCCAAATCCCTTGTCAGATACACCATGCTCTGCCTTCCATTGTAGCAATTCCAGTGCGGTACCGAGCTTTGTGTTGCCATCTTCGCAATTTGGGTACAACAATTTTTTGTGATCCTCTAACATGCGCTGCAACTTTAACTTTTCCTTTTCACTTGCGCAGTTTCTCTTTGCATCAGCAATGGCCCGACCAAGATCATCAGCGGGCTCATCTGATTCCTCTTCTTCAGCTTGTTCTTCTTCTTCATTCTCTTCCCCCATTCTAGTACCATCGTATTCAGGGAACCCATGATAGTTGTCATCATCCTCTTCTTCTTCATTCTCTTCCATTAGAACCCCTCTTTCTCCGTGCTTGGTCCAACAGTTATAGCCGGACATGAAACCGGATGTAAACAGGTGGACGTGAATGACTTTTGAGCTAGAGTAAGTCCTATCATTCTTACAGACACCACATGGACAACACATAAAACCATTCCGCTTGTTTGCCTCAGCCGCATGCAGAAAACAATGCACGCCATTAATGAACTGGGGAGAGCGTCGGTCATCGTACATCCAGTGCCGACTCATCTTCATTACACAACACCAAAAATACCAAATTAATACAAGTTCATACATAAAGTTCATACACACTTATTCTCATAAAACAACATAAAACTATCTAGCTAAAGCATTTAAATGCAACAACAAATGCGATCAAAATCGCAACTAAGGTAATAATTGATCCAACAGCATAATGATACCAAGCCTCTTTATTAACTTCATATTTTCTAATCTTTCTACTCTTCAAGCGCATTGCATCCATCTTGATCTTGTGATCATCAACGACATCGGCAACATACAACTCCAATTTCATCTTCTCTTCTTCAATTCTTTTCAATTTTTCTTTCAAATACTCGTTTTCTTTTTCAACTAAATTTAACTTCTCGACAAGAGTGGTCGGTTGCAATTTCCGGTTCAAATACCTCCTAGATAAAAATATCTATGTCAACTTGATGGGCATAATTGTCATAAACACAAAATGCAACAAATAGTTATAAAAGAAAATATACCACATCCGAATCATAAACCGGACGAGGGCCGACGGGTACGGATATCAAAACCATGGTACTATGTATAACAAACAATCATACAAGTAAGAAAATTATACAAGTAACTATCTAAATCATACAAATAAGATTTTTTTTATAAAAAGGATAAGAACAAGAGGCTCACCAAGGTGGTGCCGGCGACGGGACGGTGCGGGCGATCGACGGTAGTTAGGACGGGGACGGGAAGGCACTAAGTAAACCACACCTACAAATATGCAAACTAAAAAGTTAATTTGAGCTCAAATTGCATATAAATCAAATAAACTCCCACATCATTACTTCCAAACTAAAACCCACAAATCACTATACTTATAGAGCATTGCACGAGCTAATCTAGCAATGAGAGATGAAAGGACAAAGTTGCTAACCTTTGTGAACACTTGGATAGATGGGGTGCCTCAAATCTTGACAAATCTTGGCAAAAATGAAGGATGAGCTCGAGCAAGGGGAAGAGAAAACAGAGAAAGGGGAGCTTGGGCTCGGTCTGGACGAAGCACTATATATAGTGATATCTTTAGTCCCGATTTGTATCACCAACCGGGACTAAAGGTATATCTCTAGTCCCGGTTGGTGATACCAACCGAGACTAAAGGTGCTCGCAGGGGCCCCAGTCTGACGCCAGCCTACCACCACCCGTTTAGTCCCGGTTGGTAACACCAACCGAGACTATAGGTCACAAATGAACAGGGACTAAAGCCTAGCCGTTGGCACCGGGACTAGTGATCACATTAGTCCCGGTCCAAAACACGATCGGGCCTAATGCTCCGGACGAAAGCCCTGTTTTCTACTAGTGTCCTTAAATGATCGACGGAGTGTCTTGAATTTATTCTAACAAGTGATATTAGAGCTAGGTTATCTGAAGGTCGTGGAAGATTGATCTAGAGGAAGAAGAAGCATATATTACAATATATTAAAGCTACTAAGCAAGCTCTCTTGACGTGCGTTCCCTGTGTTGGGCGTCGGACTCTTCCTAGCTGCCGCGTGTCGTCGTTTTTTCTGTATTTCATATTTATTTTTACTGCTTCATAGGATTTACCGCAGAAGGCCCCGCGAAATATCTCGAGGTGCCCCGCTGCCCATCGCCAATCCCTCCTCCTTTCTTCTATTTTCTCGCGCAGAGAGAGAGGTGACGAGAGGGGGGCAGAGGAAAGGAGGAACGCCGCCTCATCGGTCCGTCCGCCGCCGCCCTGCCTTCGGGTAGCGTCGCTGCACCGCACGAGGAGGGACGTCGTTCCGCTGTTGGCTGCATGGTGAAGGAAGATAGCTCGCAGCGGGCTGCGAGCAGGGGAGCGCCGCGCGGTTGGCCGCGGCCACAGGGGAGCGTCGCCTTGGCCGATCAGCACCGACCAACTCCAGTGGTTTCTCTCGCATTCCCCAACGCCCCCCCTGTTGTACGCATCTTTCAGGCAAACCCTAGCAAGCTACTCAAGCCTCTTCGATTTTTGATTCAATTGACCTTTTAATGTTCTATTTTGGTTCGTGTAGATGTCTCACACTGTAGTGCTACTCTGATTCAAATCACTGTACAGATTTGGCAAATTAATCTAGAATCTATCATGACATGCAGGCATGTTGGCCTTCAAGTCTACCTCATCAACAAAGTGGCATACTAATGTTGCAATCCCCAAGATTAAAGCTATACTAGAAAGGTATTGCAGATATTACAAAATTCCCTCATATTTTGTGCTATTGAATTAATCTGCTAATTGCCTATGCAATCTTGCAGAGTTGGCAAGGTACCTTACCAGGGTTTTTTTTTCCTGAATATTGTGTATGAACAAGCACGGGTGCAGCAGTGCACTTTGATGAGAATACACCCTACAAAGAGGTATTAGAATTACTGCTCATGTTTGAAGATCTGACTGGAGTGTAGATATGTATATGTTTTAGTTTTAATTGTACTCTTTATTACATGACAATGTTAAACATGTGTCATAGTAGAACTAGAAATACTATAACAACTTTTCTGATCACCTCATAATTCTTTGATCAAGCTACGGTTTATTGTATTGTAACAGAATCATCCATCTTGTGTAAGCGATCACATATAGTTATTGGTTCATGAGGTGAGAGTATTAGAGTTTTAGAGTCTAATTTTAACTTCCTATCTGAGCCCACCTGCAGATGATTTTACTTTGCAATCATGGGATGTCTCTAGGTTTTGGCTGTACGTGGTGTTTATTGTCCAGGAAAGACGAGGAGCTTATGTTGCTGCATCTTTAGAAGACGTGACTGTCATTGCCTTTCTGTAGAATCTCCTATTGCTGCATCATGGGATTTAATACTTTTTAACAAAGATATGATATTGCACATTGGAAGTTCAGATCCTATTTCTAGCTGCAGAATCACCTCAGATATGCTACTATGTTGTGGTCATATCCAATGGTTAACTGCAATTATATATTTTCAAAGGAATGATTGATGGATCAATCTTAAGTTGGATTGATAAATTGCTATCTATCTTGAAAGATACCGATTAGGTTGCATAGAAAATTTTCATGGAATTTTGTTTTGGGAGTCACATCAGAAGGGAGATTCAACTTTAACATTATAAACTTCTCACTGCCAGTCAATTCAACCGTGCCATCTTTGCGCATTGCCGCCTGGCAGGAGCCACCTCCAATGCCGTCGTATTGACCTTGCTCCGTCACATTGCAGCTCGGTGTGGCGAGCACGACCCATGCGGAGGGGAGATGGCACGGGGAGTCGGGACCAGATAGCCGCGCTTGGGTGCTCCAGTTCTAGCATGGTACCAGAACGGATGTGTGAAGGAGGCCATGTGGACAAGAAGCGGCCACGGATATGGAACATGAGGGAGCTAACTAGCAGCGGCCAAGCTTGACCGCCGTAGAGGGGAACGGACAAGCCGTGGCGCCTCGCTCAGCTCTTCTCTGACTTTTGTTGCTTCACCGGTATTCATCTGCCTCGCCGTCACCTAACTCCTCTGTGAGGTCAGCGCCGGCTCTGTCCGGGTCTTTCTCTGCTTCGTCACTGTCTCCCTTCAAAGCTAATTTATGCCCCTCCAATGAACAAATAAACGAGTTCAAAAGAAAATGAACAAATGAAATTTCCATGGCTAACACTAAGAGATTGGTTATTTAGAAACTCAAACTGAATTCTAATATTTGTGCATTATTATAAGTGGAGGATTCAATGTGTAAGCACTTTCCTCTAAAAGTAACGCCCATTGGAAGGATTAACGGCAATTTGTGGTTTTCGATATAATGCCCGGTTAGGTTGTCTAATTACAAACAATTTGGAATTTTTTCTCGACTAGGGACTTTATCTTTCTTAGGAGGGCACGTTTCTTCTAAAATCTATATTGGTAGAAAGGTAATCAATGTGGGGGGGGGGGGGGGGGGGGGGGGAAACAACTTTTATGAGACCCTATCTAGCTTCAGTACATACCAGATGTATTTTCTGTACTTTGCCAATTTAGTTAAATAGGATGATGTGTGGCTGTTGATCTACCTTTTCAGGTGCCGATTGAGCCAACAACCATCAGATTAATTGTTGTCATGGTATGCTCTAGCACTCCTGTGTCTTTTCTGTTCAAGAACTACTAGGCGGATCTAATAATTATTTCCCTACATGATCTGTGAGGTAGTCTCATTCATCTTCGGTTTGTGAGTATATCAGACAATTGTTTGGTAATCCAACTAACCATTCTGTATTTTCAGAAGTGTTTGTTGTTATACGCGGGCGTGATATTTGGGTTGTTGGCATAAAAATGACAAGCTATACAGTTGCTGCTGTTTCTCTGATGAGGCTTCTGGAATAAGAATAATGTTTATCTTCAAAAAATTGATTGATAGTACCTGACTGATTAGTCGTGCCATCTATGTTGTCCTTAATCAGTTCAGCTCAGGCGATGAACTCAATTGTTTTATGACATGTTCTCCAAAGAGAAGGTCTGAGACTTGAACTTCACTCAAGTACAAACTATGTGATTTAGTTGTGGGCTTAACCCCATTCCACTCTTTCATCCTTTTGCTTTTCAGCATGTTCCTGATAATGCCTTAAATGAAAACAAAGATTGTTGTTATGTTCTTGAGTTATATTGGTATGAAACGGTACCCTGCATATGGCTATTATGGTGCTGTAGTCTCAAGTTTTGCTTTTCTCCTTGCTTCTTTGACTCCTCCTTATATCCTTAACTGTCATTCCGTTTTAGTTGGCAAAAGATTTGGTCATTTCTCAAAATTTGATCCTGCAACGTGCCTGTTTCAAATTTATATCGATCAAGACCAATTAAATTGTTGCCTGCTCACTGCTAGGATTTGCAACACCATCTGCTAGACTGCTCTCACTTAAACAATTAGATGAACCCGAACTAAACCATTGACGGGCACTTACACGGGCGCCGCGTGTCGCCGCGCCTCTACCTGCTAGTCAGACATAAAATCTGCAGGAAGCGATTGTCACACGGGACAAAGTCGTCGGCGAGTTACGGTCGAGAGACAGATGTTTGGTCGTAATTTTCACAGAAGCAATCCGAGCAGCAGGCGGTGGCATTGGCAGTATCTCGAGGAGTCTACGTGTGCGGTCGCGAGAAAGTCTCGGCGAGATCGGATCAGGCGGCTCGATCTTTTTCGGCGGCAGCGTACACAGAATTGCCAGGGAGAGCGCGTGCCGTCAGTGCGCTTGGCTACTGGCGGGCGGGCCAAACCAACGCAGCTCGTGGACATGTCTTAGGACGTGGCAGGCTGGCCCTAGTGACTGGTTGTGTGCGTGATTGATGGTCTAAGCCCTTGTGTAGCGCGAGGTGGAGGTGCGCAGCGGCCTAGGAGCAGCAGCTGGCTGTGCAAGGCTCAAGGAAAGCATGCGTGTGTGCCCTGGACTGTCGCTGGTCGGCCATGTACGCAGAGAAGAATTCCAGGAGAGATTTAGCTTTGTGCTGGCGCTGGAGCGTTGATGCGCTGGAGATTTGTTTGAAAAAAAGGTAGCTACCAGGACCATGTGTGTGTACGTGAGCAGTTTTGGATTTGATCTTTTTCTGCCAAGGTGCACGGAGAAGCTACAACAACAAGTAGTGACAAGAAAAATTGTGCAGTTTGCATGGATATTTTTCGGGGTCGATTTGCTGAGAAAGCTTGGAACACGTGGACACGTGGCGGAGGCGCATGGACAAGCGCGTCATGAGGATCATGCAAACACATGGCATCTAAGACATGCACGGATGTGCAAGCGGTCGTGATGCAGGGTGGAGCATGGTTGCAGCCGGGGAGGTTCGGCTGGGTCGGAATAGACAGTCTGGCGGATCGACGTGAGTCGGTTGATACAGAAGACGGTGGTGGAATCGACGACGACGACATAGGAGCGTGATGCTGATGGTGACTGACTTCTGGGCGTGGAAACACGTGGCGCAGGCCCGAGGGCTTGTGTGGCTTCGATAAGACTATGGCGCGGTGTTTATTCAAGATGGTGCACATGTGAGCTTGAAGTTAACGGGGCGAGGGTGGACTGATCATCTACCATGGAGTCATGTTGAAGGTGGAGCTGGATTGAGGGGCTACGATGTAAGGATTCTAAGAATCGAAGCCTATTCGGCGAGAAGGGGAAAAGCGAGTGACACGTAGTTCGGACTGGAGCCCGGTGGTCCGATGGAAGTGTGAAACTCGTCATCGGTCGGTAATGATCGGTGGTACTCTGCAGTGGGGGGTGAGTGGTGTGGGTTCGCGACCCTTGAGACTCGACCGGGACAGCGGAGGCTCGGCGCGGTAATAGCGGCGAGGCATGCGGTACGCACGGGACATGGAGACGGGCCAGGGCTCTGGTGGTCATACATGTGGTGAGACAACTGCGAATTTGACTCGGGAGGACTACAAGTAATGATGAAATTCCTTCAAGTTTCAGACATGTGGTCAAGGAAGAGCGGTGATGTTGAGTTCATGTAACTCTTATGTGTGACACCGACAATATGTGAGTTTTTCACCTTCACGCAGGTCAGCGATCGGTGTGTGATGGTGTTGGATACTTTGAAGGTTGGGAGCGCAAACAAGAGTAATATGGAACTTAATTTCGCTCGAGCGTTGACTGTGGTCAAGAAAAGAAGGGACTACAAGTTGCTGGTGGAGTCATATGGAGTCTTTGGAGTAGCAGCGGTGCTTATGGATAAGCTCAAGTCCAATGTACATGGAAGTTTGACGCATGGACGAATTCAAGGTGGTGGAGAATATTCGCCAAGGTGGAGTTTGTTAGAGTTGTGTCGAATATTATGTACAAGATAGGTTACAGTTGGACTCTGAGTTGTATTGTGTTTAGACAGGATATGGAGTCGTGTCCTAATAGGACACTTGTATCCTTGGCCTCTCATATATAGCGGGGGTAGACACACGATGTAATCTATGCCAACATAATAGCACAGGAGCGCAGGGGGAGCCGGCGACGTGTGCCGGCGCCCAGGGCGGCCAGGGTGCGGTATTGTGACGGTGTCACGGGGAGGAGCGCCCGTAGTCAAGCCCCGGGGTTGTAGCCATATCAGTGAACCTCGTTAACAAATCTCGGTGTCGTGCTCGTGTGATTGCTTGGTCCCACTAGTGGAGAAACGGCCTTTAGTCCCGGTTGGAAAGGGCCTTTAGTCCCGGTTCCCCAACCGGGACTAATAAAACGGGACTAAAGGCCCCACCCTTTAGTCCCGGTTGGCCATGACCCAGGACTAAATATCTACCACGTGGCAGGCAGCGCGCGCCGGGGGCTGGGGACCTTTAGTCCCGGTTGGTGACACCAACCGGGACTAAAGGTTTAGGGGTTTAGGGGTTTAGGTTTTATTATTTATTTTTCCTTTGTATTTTGTGTTTTCCATTTAATTATTTTTCATTTCAAACATATTTTACGCTACTACATACTGTACACATTATGCATGTATAATAGAATATCTCGTAGAACCAATCATATATCATAGAATTTCTCGTACGACCATGCATACACATATATATATATATATATATATATATATATATATATATATATATATATATATACAATTTGGTATAAACAATTTCTCCTATAATTTGCAGATCATTACATGCAGGCATTAGGTGAAATGGTATTCTCTGTTGGGAGATATGACCTGCTCAAGCAAAAATCCCGTCATTTCCTCTTGAAGTGCTCGTCTGCGGTCCTTTGGTAGGAGCCTATCCCGCATCTCTTGCATCTTTAAAGAAGGAGATCAATATGAATATATTAGTTGTGTGTATATATATTAGATCATGATTAAAAAATGTGAATAGTGTTTACGTACCCAAAGATGTCTTGCATCTCTGCTCCTTTCGGTCATAAAGCGAATGTTCTCGCAAACGTAGTATGCACATAAATTAGTCCCCTTTTCCCGACTCATACACTTTACGAGAATAGAATTCAATCAGATAATAATCAAGCATGATAATGGTATTGAAACTAGAATTAAAGAGACGCGCGGACGTAGCTAGTACTACTTAATTACCTTGGACTTTCGCCATTTCAGCTGTGGTTTCCATTCGCCGACAACCTCTTTGCTGAACTTTTTCCAAACCCTGCCCGGCAAAGAAAATGAATAAAGGAGTTATTAATTACTTGATATTAGGAAATGAATTAAAGAGGCCGACATAGTGCGTTAATGATTGAAATTATTTGTCGAGCATCAAATACAGGGATTTGTATTCTTCAGGGTCTTTACCTTGTGAGTCCAGTAATTCAACAGTTCCCTCGTCAACTCTAATGATTAGAAGGATTCAGTGGAATCTGCGCACACGTTTGTATAAGCGGGCATGCATAAGTCATCAACTACAATTAACATCGAGCAAAAATAGATTTTGTAGTACAAGACAGTAACACTCACCTGAAGTTGTAAGGAAAAAGTATTTCTTGTCTGGTATTTAGTTCTTTTAAAAACCTTAGCAAGCTATTCTCTGTGTCGCCAAGGTGGAGTTTGTTAGAGTTGTGTCGAATATTGTGTACAAGGTAGGTTACAGTTGGACTCTGAGTTGTATTGTGTTTAGACAGGATGCGGAGTCATGTCCTAATAGGACACTTGTATCCTTGGCCTCTCATATATAGAGGGAGTAGACACACGATGTAACATATGCCAACATAATAGCACATGAGCGCAGGGGGAGCTGGCGACGTGTGCCGTCGCCCAGGGTGGCCAGGGTGCTGTATTGTGACGGTGTTACGGGGAGGACCGCCCGTACTCAAGCCCCGGGGGTGTAGCCATATCGGTGAACCTCGTTAACAAATCTCGGTGTCATGTTCGTGTGATTGCTTGGTCCTCAAATGATCGACGGAGTGCCTCGAATTTATTCTAACACGGACGTATCCCAAAGTAGCCAAACTCAGATTGTCAATACCTGGAATTAGCCCAAAGTCATATTGTCATCCCAGTAAATTTTTAAGTGCACACAATATCATGGTGATCCTAGATATGTAAACGGACTGGGAGTCATATACAGATTCAGATCGAATTCATCTGCAAACTATATCAATCACGTTAACCTACATATAGGTAGCCAAAGGGGGGCGAACGCCTTGTTGCTCCTCCTCCTGCTCCTCTTCGTATCCCGTTTTCCTCCTGCGGCCATGGCTTATCCGTGCAAACAAGAGGCCGAGATTCCAATGCCATGCGCAGGAGCTACAGCGATCCCCGACGACATCATGCTGGACATCTTCATGCGCTTGCCGGCGAGGTCCATCGGCCGGTGCCGCTGCCTCTCACGCGACTAGGCCGTCGCGCTCGCCCCCTCGGACGACTTCACAGATCGCCACTTTCGCGCCGCCAACCGCCACCCTAGCCTCTTCATCCTCCCGGTCCCTTCCGCCGGCATCACCGCCGTGCACGCCTGGTCGCCTCACCAACCCTGCGGCACAACGCTCATGGCCTCCCCGCGCCGCCACATGCGCAATGCCGGCACTCGTCCCTGCCGGGGCCTTGTGGTCATGTAGGAGGAGGATCCGCCCACCAGGGCGGGCGACGGCACCGTCTACTACGTCTGCAACCCATCCAACGGCGAGATGACTGCGCTCCCGGAGGGCAGGTCGTTGCCGCTGCAGCCAGGCGGGTATGCGGCCTGGGATCCCCGATGCTACGACAACCTCGGTATCGGCTACAACGAGGTGAGCGGCAGGTTCAAGGTGGTCTGCGTCTGCCGCTACAACGAGTATCTCTATGCGGATTGCGATGTCTTCGTGGTCGACGATGCGTTTTGCAGGCGACCGGCCGTGGGCGACGCCGACCTACCGGAGGAGGCTGGGTACATAAGTTCGTATGAGGCTAGCATGTCCGCGCAGGGTCACCTTTATTGGATGTCTGAGGCGGATGGGCTGTTCAAGGAGAAGCATGTCATCTCCTTCTCCCTCTCCGATGAGAAATTTGCAGTGATCTACGCGCCCAACTATAGAGATTACAGCCTCACGGAGCTCGAGGGACGTGCATGCCTCTTCTCCTTGGTCTACTAGAAGTGCTACGACATCTGGCTGCTACACGATGACGAGGCAAGGGACCTGCGTTGCCGCATCGACCTGGCCACGGCTGCGCCAGAGGTGAGGCGGTTCATGGCGTGCCGGGTCAGGCCGCTCACATTCATCAATGGAGGCCACCGCATAATATTCAGGCCGGGTATCCAGTCCATGAAGGAGTCCAAGCCCGTCCACCAACTCTGCACTTACACCCCTACCACCGGCACCATTGAAGAGCTCCAAGTATCCACTATGTTCTGAGATTGATGTTGCTATGACTTTACTATGCTTAATGCTTGTCACTAGGGCACGAGTGCCATGATTTGAAATTTGAACCTATTATGTTTTCATGAATATAAGAGTGATTTGGATCCTATCTTGCAAGTTGTAGTCACCTATTATGTGTCATGATCCGCATACCCCAAGGTGACAATAATTGAGATTCTTTCCGGTGATTGCCGTAATTTGAGGAGTTCATGTATTCACCATGTGTTAATGCTTTGTTCCGGTTCTCTATTAAAAGGAGGCCTTAATATTCCTTAGTTTTCAATAGGACCCCGCTGCCACAGGAGGGTAGGACAAAAGATGTCATGCAAGTTCTTATCGCAAGCACGTATGACTATATGCGGAATACATGCCTACATTACGTTGATGAATTGGAGCTAGTTCTATGTCGCCCTAGTGTGTAACTGTTACATGGTTGATGTCATCTAAATAATTATCCATCACCGATCCACGTGCCTACGCTTTTCTCATATTGAATCTTGCTAAGTTACTACTACGTACCGCTGCTACAGTTACAACTGTTACAAAATTGCTGTTGTCGCTGTCACTGTTACTATTGTTACTATTATTTGCCGTGCTACTAAATCTTTGCTGCAGAGAGATATCCCAGGTGTGGTTGAATTGACAACTCAACTGCTAAGGCCGATAAATATTCTTTGGCTCCCCTTGTGTCGAATCAATAAATTAGGGTGAAATACTACCCGTGAAAACTGCCGCGGTCCCCTATACTTGTGGGTTATCAGTAACTTGTACTCCCTCCAAATCAATACAATCAGAGCAGGACATAGGGTATTATATTTGTGAGAGAGCCCGAACCCGGGTAAATCCTGTGTCCCTGTTACCATTTTGCCAAGGCTACTAGCTCGGGACCCCCTACCCGATATCTGATGGATTTGACTCCATCACCCGCCACGATATGAGTTAAGATGGTCTCCATGATCTGGGCATAGGAGGTCTCAATCTGGGCTAGGGCGGCTGCCGCGGTGTTGGCGGATGCTCGAGCTATCTCGACAGATGCAGCCGCCCTATCAGCTATTGGACCGCACTGTTGGCCGATGTTGCCGCGTGCTTGGTGGTGTGGTTGAAAGATGAAGTTTCCATTTCGCAATGTTTAGCCCAAAGGCGATTAAGGATGATATCCTCCCTTCTACCAATGAAGCCTCAAGCCGAATTATGATGCCTAAACTCGAAAGTCCTCTTGTGCTCCCGAGCTCAAATGAGCTCGTGTTGAACAGTAAAATCAAAAAAAGTAAATTCAGAAAGTTCTGATATTTTTTGTGCAAACTTTGTCAAATGTTTTGTATGCTTAAAAATTTTCATCACGAAATGACATTCGTGGGATTCATGGCAAAAAAAATCAGCACTCCAAAATGTTTTCAAAAATAATGTTTTTGGCATATTGAGTTTTTTTTTGTCGTGACTTCCATGAATGCCTTTCATGACAATATTTTGCAAGCACACAAAACTATTGCAAATATGCCCTAGAGGCAGTAATAAATTGGTTATTATCATATTTTCTTGTTCATGATAAATGTTTATTATCCATGCTAGAATTGTATTGACCGGAAACTTAAATACATGTGTGGATACATAAACAACATCGTGTCCCTAGTGAGCCTCTACTAGACTAGCTCGTTGATCAAAGATGGCTAAGGTTTCCTAACCATAGACGTGAGTTGTCATTTAATAACGAGATCACATCATTAGGAGAATGATGTGATGGACAAGACCCAACCGAAAGCTTAGCATATGATCGTGGCTCTAAAGTTTGAATGCTATAGTCTTTCTTCATGTCAAGTATCTGTTCCTTAGACCATGAGATCATGCAGCCCCCTAACACCGGAGAAATACTTAGTATGTATCCAAACGTCACTTTGTAACTGGGTGATCATAAAGGTGCTCTACAGCTATCTCCAAGGGTGTCTGTTGGGTTGGCATGGATCGAGACTGGAATATTGTCACTCCGTACAACGGAGGGATATCTCTGGGCCATCTCGGTAATACAACATCACAAGAAGCTTCCAAGCATATGACTAATTAGTTTAGTCATGGGATCTTGTATTACGGAACGAGTAAAGAGACTTGCCAGTAACGAGATTGAACTAGTTATGGAGATACCGACGATCGAATCTCGGGCAAGTAATATATCGCTGGACAAAGGGAATAGTATACGGGATTGATCGAATCCTCGACATCGTGGGTCAACCGATAAAGATCTTCATGGAATATGTAGGAGCCAATATGGGCATCCAAGTCCCGCTATTGGTTATTGACCAGAGAGGTGTCTCGGTCATGTCTACATAGTTCTCGAACCACACGTGTGCTGAACGCAGAGGTGCCGTCCCTTCGGCACTTTATCGGATTGGATCGCGATTGGATCTTCCGCGATCCACGCTTAACAGTCTACAAGGGTACGTAGACACGCTCTCCCCTCTCATTCCTATGCACCTCCTAAATTAGATCTTGGGTGTTTCGTAGGAATTTTTTTGATTTTCATGCTACTTTCCCATCAAAAACAATTATCAAAGTTTACCACAAAAAATCAGAATTTGTTGAATTTTTTACTATTTTTGTGATTTTACTATTCACCAGCGAGTATTTGAGCTCGTGAGCATATATTCCACGTCCGCATAAACTACACTATGCAGAAAAATACTCGACTAGATAGTTCTTATTAGAACTTCTTGCATGAATGATATGAATACAAAGATTATATCAATGCATTGTATACACAACTCCTTCTAACAAAATAATATCTATATAGAGAAGAGCAATACCCTACATCTTGTATGTGTGTCTACTTTCACTTTATGCATTATGCCATTATGTGTTGATCATCGGCGGCAACACGGTGCATCGGTGGCTGATGATTCTTTAACATGTTTCGTAACAAAAATGACCCATTTGGGAAAAGGTACCAAGAGACGACAAGTGGAATGCCAAAGAGTATGATGACATTGTACTTGTTTGTCACCCTAGCATGTCCAGAATATGTCATGTCGTTACAAGTAGTATAACAAAACCTATATTCAAATATTTATATAAAAAATATACTTCCATCAATTACATGAGATGAATTACAAATGTCATCTAGACAATAGAATGCAGTTGCAGGAAAAAAACACTAACCCAAGTTTACATTGTTACAAAAAAAAATTCAGTAACTCTTGAACAAAGAAACTTCTAAGCACAGAAGAACACACACACACACACACACACACACACACACACACACACACACACACACACACATCATTATAGTTTCCCAAGAACACAAATTATGTGGACAGTAGATCCGAAATTTCCAACCAGCAATGTGAAAACAGACACTCACAAGAGAGGGTAATGATCCATTTAATATACCCTCTTGTCACTGCCTATTTGGTCCCTCTTCAAGGTAATGGTGTTGGTGGCTGTACGGGTGGTTGCACTATTGGAAGGTGGTATTTTCTTGCAGTCGAACAAAATATGATTATTATGGGCCAATGTTCAATTAGAACATTGCTCATGATAAAGAACAGTGACCATAGGAGTGTCCAGACCATTCCCTTTCTCCTAGAAAGTGGTACTATGAGAATAATATTCTTTATTGTCAACATAAAATTTCGGTATAGCAACGCGAGAGAACTCAGGACACATATTGCAATGGCAGTCTTATGAGCAACTCCACCTAGCATGGTATAAGTAGCAAGTGCAAAGGCAGATACCAAGCTTGTAACCGAAACCGATAGACAATAGGCGGCCATTCCTACATGCGCTAGCCGGTTCCAAGTATTATGGAAGGGAGATCCAGAAGACATGAGAGCAACTATAGCCGTGGCGGAGAGGGTGAAGGCAAGTGCGTTCGCCATGGTGAATGCATCAAAAGCATATCTCCCAGCGAGTGTTGGTGTGCCTCCATTAATGTGATCTTCGGCTGATATATAACCTCCAGGCATGGCGAAAGTTGCACCAAATGCCACGGTTGCAACTAGGACTGATCCAATACATAGATTTTGTGTCGCATCTTTCACCATCTCTGTTTTATGCATTTCATCCTGTTTTTTTTTGTTTTCTTCAATGTAATCCTGACGACAAATACCCATTTTAGCACCAGCATGTTTGAGTGCTAAGTGTATTTTTACTTCACTTCTCTGCAAAATCAAAATAAATAAAAGTTTAACCACGTAAATCTCAATTGTTAGTTCTCGTTCACCTACAAGGCCATATATACATGTGCTGAAAAATAATTAAAATGATGGTATGTACTATATTACCTGACTGTAATAATACATTCCTTCAGGAAGATTGTGATGTGCTATATCTAGTGGAGTCTCTCCTTTCCCATTTGTTAAATTCAAGTGTACTTGTCCATTCCCGAACAAAGGACAAAACATTGGAAGGTTCCTTGCCTGGACAGCTTGGTGCAGTGCAGTGTTCCCGTTCTTGTCTTGCATATTCAAAATCCATGATAACGATTTAGTTTTGCAAGCATGATCGACTATGCTGATTTTCCTTTTTTCAACTGCAACATGAAGAAATGTCCTTCCCCTAGCATCAGGGAAACCAGCGCAAGTGGGCGACTTCTCAAGAAAATCAGTGATGATTTCTCTTGCACCGACAGATGCAGCCACATATGTATGGGGAGTAATCCATCGTGGTCCATTTGATACAATGCATCTGGATTGGCTTTCAGTACTTGTGAACATATTGTTCGCTGGTCTCTTTGACCTGGCACAGATGCGGCAAAGTGAAGAGGTGTATTTCCCTTTTCATCCTGTTGCATCGCAAGGTCGTTGTTCCATTGTAACAACATCTTTGTAAGATCTGCAAGTGGCGGCTTCTATCAGTTAGACCAGTTAAGATGAGATCAAGAGAAAAACAATGACTATATATGAAAAGAATGTTAAACTAAACCTGTAGTTGCATTAGTACAAGAAGTTAAGGAGATATGCACTAAATGTTTATGCACTACTTTAGTTGTTAGGGGAGTCTTACAGTTCATGAGAAGTCTACAGATTTGACATAGAAACTACTAGAAGCGGATGTGCACTTTGCCGTGCCGCTTTCTTTGTGGGATCTTACTGTTGGACTTTTACTTCGTGTCGTGCGTTTTGTTTTTGTAGAATGTGGTTTTTCATGGGCCAGATATTGTCGGTCGCGTTAGCATGGCTACTTCATTCCTTTTTTTACCAGGTGATGGTCATAGGTACTGTGGGACTAAAAGTACTGCAAGAGAAAAAACAGTATCATGTACACAAGTTTTTTAGAGAAATCAGCAGTGCAATCAATTTTTTCAAATCAATTATAGTTCTCAAGAAATTGCTTCTCTTTGAAAAAAAGAACAACAATAAGCCACATATTGGAGTTAAATACTTCTAAAATTAAAATATCCATTTTATTGCTAAAATTTGTTCATTAAGCTATATACCAAAAAAAAAATATTAAGATGTAATTTTTATATAATTATCATTCGAGGAGAAGTGTTCAAGTGTTTTCTTGGTCTATACTTCCTGAATAACAATTTTGGTAGATTTAGCTATACTCATAAGATGCCAAAACATATTTTTCCCGGAAAGAAGTCAACACAACTACTTTAATTTTTAACTACTTTTCATTTTATATTTTTATATTTAGTTATGTACTTTGCTATAAACAGAAAGTTAAACAATACATGCATGCATTGGACTCACCAACACATGGCGGAGCCAGGGGCGAGCAGGGGCCTGCCCCCCCTAACGATTGAGGAAACATTAAGCATGTGCTAGGTAATAAGCGATAGTGAAGGCAATCGCACGTACTCGGACCCCTTCTCTCAAAATTTAAGGGTATCTGGAGCATCGTGGGTACCCCTGAGTGAGCTTTGAAGACACGGATGTATATAGGTTCAGGCTCCCTCTTTGGTAATAACCCTATGTCAAAGTGTTTCTTTTAATATCTCAAGGAGAACAATAATGGAGGTGACTAAACTATATGGCATCTATGCTAGGTAGGTGGTGATGACGATGTCTTTTGCATGGGTTGCTTCAAGTTGAACTTCTTCTGTTCAACTTGTCTGGTCTGAGTTCTGAGTTCCGTCTGCAGGGAACATGCCTCATATGTCCCGATTCCCTCCCTGGCAGGGTACGGGCATCTAGAAGGCCTTTGCGTCTCATAGATGACAACAGCCATCGTATAAAATATAGTATACGTCATAGTAGTTTTCCACTACTCATCGTCAGCTTGTTTATTGACTTTTGTCACCAATTTTGGGATGTGATAGAACATCTGCATTAAATGGATGGTGGCCGATTTTTGCACCAGCATACTAGAGATTAGAAGACTGAATTATGGTGCAATACTGTTGTCCCAAACTTTGTACAATCAGGTAAGATTCAGAAAGCAAACGCTAAGAACAAGTCAGGTGTTAATATCATAAATGATTTTCAAAAGACACGTGACAACATAAATTAGCCATTATGTACTAGGTGATCCAGCTAAATGGTTTCTTTAACCATTTAATTTACATGATTATGAGGAAAATGATTGGAGGCAAGGTAAACGTGTCGGGGGAAGCCAAGGTGACCCTTTCTCACTTTAGTGTTTAATATTAGATCATCAAATAAATGCTCATTTTCCCGAGAGTAATTGTATTGTTATTTGCAATATGCCTTACTTTATTTTGTAGGAAGGAGAAAAAAATGCTCGAAACCACCACTGTTACGTGGACATGTTCCTCTTCCATCAAATGTCTGAAATTAAAAATTAATTTTCACAAAAGTGTTTTTTTTTTGTGCTTTGGCCGTGACTTGGAGAACCACCACTGTTACGTGGACATATTCACCTGTGAGCTAGGTTATATGCCTATTACTTCGCTGGTTATTCTAATTGATTAAAAAATAATTACCAATACACTTGGAAAGCCAGTATGTTGGATGGAGACTAAACCGGGTGCTTGCAAGGTAAGCTCATCTCAACTGTGCGAAGACAAGTCTTGCTTAACTCTTTTTTTAGGAAGTTGAACTCTTTCTTAAGCAGTGAACTGATCTACATGGTGTTCTTATATGCGTGATAACCAACGAAAAAAATAGTGCGCCATAGCGCCGTTAAAGCGTATTAGGAAAGGAAACGCTATATTTTAGCAAATTCAGCCGCTATGGCGCTATTCACGTGATTAGCACGCTATACGGGGCTATAACATTGTAGCTTCTAGTGTTATAGTGTATACATGATGAAAAAAATCCAAAATATAGGGAAACTAGGCCACAGCCCAGCAGGCCAAAAACCACCCTCGGCCACACACCCTCTCACTCCCCTTCTCACACCACAATGACCATAACCCTAGTTCTCAACTTCTCATTCCCCCTTCCCAAAAGAGCTATGAGCGGCAGCGGCACCCTCTGTTCGTGAGTGGCGACGGCACCCTCTGTTCGTGAGCGGCAGTGGCGGCGGCAGCAACCTCTGGTTGTGAGCTGCCGCAGCAGCATCTTCTTGTGAGCGTCGGTGGCAGGATCTTCTTGTGAGCAGCGGCTAGATTATGTCTCTCTATGATGGTGTCTTAAGGTACTACCGTACTAGTAGTACTCCAGCAGTAAGCACGAGACATGTGCCCTTTGCATACAACCTCTATGATGTAGAAGAAAAGGCCATGCTTGTTTGGGAGGAAACAGGCACTTGCCCAGGATGATGACAGAATGATGACAGATTTGACTAATGGCATCTGGTGGATGTTGTGCCTGGTTACCATGCATAATGATGGATGGAAAGGGTCGCCTTGGACTGCCTTTTGTTCCCTGTAGCTGCTGTTTTTTTTATGTTGATGTTGGGATGTGGCACTGTGCTTGATCAGTTTAAAATTTGTGCTTCCACTCAAATGTAGAGTACTTTTCTGAATATGAATTTAGAGTGTAAGCAAGTAAAATTCTAGCTGTTGGTTATGGCTGATGTTTCTTGTTTTCTGATTGTAGGCATTGGTGTGACAAGCACAACATCAATAGTACAGGGACAAGCTGCCTTGAATTTGGCTCTTGTGCATGTATTGCTCATGGGAAAAATTTAGTTGCTGAAATACTTTATTTTTGGATATACTTGTCATTTTTTTGCAAGGCTATTTTGAAATATAGCACGCTATAACTTTTGTAGCATTTGGAGAAGGCTTCGCTATATTTTGTAGCGCGCTGTTTTTTCGTTGGTGATAACCCATACCGGTTAAATTAGGCACAAGTGCAGCCTATTAGTGGATGCATGTATGAGCACATGCGGAAGAATAGTCCCACATTGTCTAGGGAGTGAGTCAGTGGGATTACCACCAACGTATAAGGCCAAGGGATACAAAGCAACTAACCATGTATTAACTACTCTCTATGAGTTGAATATAAAATGCAAACAATTAGTTGCATAGCGTGTGGGTAACCAAGTACGGGGTTAGGTCTAAACAAGATACCCTCGCAAAAAAAAAAAGGTCTAAACCAGATTGGAGCCTGAGCAGTTACACTTTGGTATTTAGGGGTCCTTTATGTGGGCTACAATACTTGGGTGGTCTACGTACCCTTCTATAGAAGCTGCTTTAGAGAATTGCAAGTGCAAATTGTATTTGCACAAGCACACTCACGATCTGACAAGGCTCAGCAATGAACTATGATTCTACACATGTACATGCTACACATACCTATAAATGACCAAGCTTAAAGAAATAAACAAGAAATAATCAACCTTCTTAAACAATATCATAATAAAACACTTACGACCCTGAATCCAAAATGGTAAAGCAGTGGTGAGGCAAATGTATGGTAGATAGTATATATCTCACAAAAATACCCAATCAAAACATTTGTTAGATGAAATTTGTACTATTCCTTCCTCTATGAGTAGAAAAATACTGTAAGAAGGTTCAATAAAATCCTCTAAAATTTATATCTTACACCTCATTTGGATTATATGTTTTGTTTTCCACAGATGGGAGTGACATGATTCATCAATCAAAATAAAGCCACATAGATTATGGCAAAAGATTAAAACATGAGACCTAACTTAAGGACAAACATCCTTCTTACAGGTCCCACCGATAAAACTTTTGAACCTAATAAAAGAAAATGACCCCGGATACAAAAATGAAAACACTAATGAGGTAAATGTATACTAAATAGTATATATCTCGCAAAAATATATAGACAGAAAAATAGTAGGTTAAACCGTAAATTTTTTTTAATATAACAGGAGGTCTGCATGGGTACCTTTGCCTCGGAGAACAGCAGCATGCAATGCATTCTGTCCATTTGGTCCAGAGTATGAAAGAATCCCACCGCTTTCCTTGTAGAGTGTTTCCGCAATGGTTTTATTTTCCATTTGGATCGCTAGGTACAACGGCGAAGTGCCATCTTTTGGGAAACATGCCAATTGTGGATCTTCCTTCATGAGGAACTTGACAGTGTCATTGTTCCCAATGCGGACAGCCTCATGCAAGGCGGTCCCTTTGGTGTTGTTTTCTGTTTCAAGTAGTGCCTTCACTCTATTAGCATTGTTACCCTGATCTTTGGCAAGACCAATGAGAAGAGACACCATTTGGGAGTTCGCCCCCCGTGCAGCACAGTGCAGGGGTGTATCTCCCTTGTTCACCACAAAGAGGAGGTTTTGTTCATTGCTGTGTATGATGCGAGCTGTGTTCAAGAAGTCCTCACAATCACCAAGGCCAGCGACCACATGGAGAAGAGTGTCGCCTCCAGCAGTGACCGCCTCAAGGAGCGATTCCTTGAGAAATGCTTCTTCGTCTCCAAAAGCTCGCAGCATCACCGAGCTTCCGATGGCCCCGTCGATTGAGGCTGCTCGCTGGTGTTGCCCGTTGAGAAGTGATTCCAGATCCTGGAAAGAGCCTGAGCAGGCCGCTGCCACCAGCCGGGCATCCATGACCGGCAAGCGATGTTGGGGCGTGGAAGTCTGGTTGCTTGTGGCCATCACCACTACCATAGTTGAAGGATCTTCCTTGCCGAGCATATCCTTCAACTGATGGCAATGGTCACGGCCTGTGGCCACAACCATCTTGGCTTCCATGGTCACCATTGGAGTAGCATTTGCCACAATTTGTGAGGTACGAGGTTCCTCGCCAGTGCTTGACACCATCACCAACAGGAGGTGCCAACTCTACGTACCCCTCTGGTTAGGAGGCGATTGTCGATGTAGGACAGTGTGTCAGTGCTTGGTGTGCAGCCAACTCCTATCCGGGGCACCCTTATGTAGTTGCACGAAAAGTAAAGTACATTGTTTCTACCGGGAGAGCAAGCACCTGAACTGTTATGTTACTGGTACTGTGTTTGGCTTGCTTTTGCTACAGCATCCGCTTTGCTTGCGGTTGGAGCTAATTAATTAAAGAACAAGGATGGGATTCTCGCCCTACCTGCTTCTTCTTTTTATTTTAATAAAGAAAGGGCAGAGCAGAGCTACACTTTTTTGTAGCATTCTACTTTTACATGTTTGTCACCTGAATTTTACCTGTGGAAGAATCTATAGAGGCATAACATTAGACAGACAACGAAGAGCGCAGCATCCACTTAACAGAGACGATAGAACCGAGCGTATTTCTGCTATCTTCTTACAAAATACTTCTCCAGCGATGTGCTTCTCAATGTTTTGCTTCGGTGTAAATTCGTGGTGTTCCTTTAATATATATACGGTCTGACATTAGTATAGAAATAGACGTCCCACATTGTTGAAATAATTTATCGCACAAGGACTGCCGACCCATGCGCAGGAGACTGTCATTGTTGAAACGCACACGACCTAGAGTTCGTGTGCTATATACAAAAGATCACACACGGAAAGAGAAAAAAACACCCATGTGCGATTTGGCATATGGATTGTAAAAACAAAGATGGAATTTGTCGCCCTACCTGGTTCTTCCTTTATCTTTGAATAAAGAAGGCCAGAGCAGCAGAGCTGGGCTATACGCTTTGGATCAAATGCCTCTGTGGTCTGGTAAGGTATGGGAGCACAGCTTAGTTCGTATTTTTTGCGCTTTTGTTCACGTGCCGAGTGATATTACTGGAACATACTGCCCCCATCAGAAATGCATTTGTAAGAAAAACCAATGTCAGGGTTATCTACAATTTTTATTTTTTTTTGAAAAGGAGGAACGAAGCCCCCGGCCTCTGCATCAATCGATGCATGCAGCCATATTATTAAACAAGTTCAAAAATGAAGTCTTAGATCCACAAAGTGCTCATGCTCTGAGCATAAAAATAAGTGCAAAGGTAAAAAAAAAACTGCCACAGCCGGCGAAACTAAAAGTAGACTACGATGCCTATACACCTAGCCTATTATTAGCTCGTCATCCAAATCGGCTGAAGATAGCCCGTGCGACCATCTCCCACCGGTTGCACCCAATAGCCATAAGCTTCCTGGAGTCCGCATGAGTGAGTAACGACCACGTATGGATCCAAGCCGTGGCTCTGTATATAACCTGCAAAAAATTGTTGAAGTTCTTGCCATTAAAAATCATCTCATTTCTAATGTCCATATAGCACAAAATAAAGCACTTATGCCAATCCAGATAAGATTCGCTATAGTTACGTCTATTCCATTGAGACACGTTATCTACTAGTACTATGCATTATGCACACATTGCATGTAAACAGATTTTCTTTCTCCACTGCTAACTTGTGTACATATTTGTTCCGCTCTTACCTTTGCTTCAGCGACTACTACTCGAAGTCGAAGATATGGAGAAGTGGCGGGGACTTGTACATAGCCAGAGAGGGTATAGTCATTTTCTTGTACACGTTATGCGCAGCTGATAGCTCACCTATCCAGCGGAATTGAAGTAGTTCAATGAGTGTCTCTTTAAGAACTCAACTGATAACAATAATAAACGTCCCAAAGTTTATTATTACTCGTTTCTTTTTCTGTTTGATTTGACGAAAGTAAAGTGGATGCATACACCCACACACGCGTTCATCAAGTCCCGAGCGAGCGTTTTCTTGATGAAGCGGAGAAGTCGTTCGATTTAATGTGTTTCCTCCCTACGTCTCTCTCTCTCTCTCTCTCTCTCTCTCTCTCTCTCTCTCCAACCCCACAAACAATACAATCTTGCTTCTAAGACCCCAACATATTGCAACCAACACCCTAAAGCTTTTGTTTTCTTACAAACAAGGACCAAATTTCGACAAGTCGTGCGATATTTTATCAGAAATTTCGGCAGCATAACGCGTCAATTTCGTAGCGCCCAATGACATGACGACGGCATGACATCAGATCAGCACGGCTCATTAGGATAATTAAGGACAGATAAGGCCAAATTTCACCAGAAATTTCGGCAGCATAACACTTCAATTTCATAGCGCTCGCTCCGTGACATGACAACGGCATAAGATGAGTACGGCTGATTAGGAAAAGGACAAGACAACTCTTGACCGAAAACATTAATCAAACGCACACCTATCCATTGGTTAAAATCAAATGATTGAAAAAAGAACTAGGTTGGTTTCTTTGTCTACACTCTATTATAAAATGCTCTAGTTTGATAATATGACATAAGGTTATATGCATGAATGTCTCCGTGGGAGCAAAACATCATGTAACACAAATTTTAATTTCTTACAAATTATTAAAGACATATGTATCTCATAGGGTGAGTGACCATGTACTTTTGCTACAAGTTTTTTTCTTTTATAGAAAATTATTATAGTGTGGTAACATACTAGAATTACTACTGATTTATTCCTGATTACTTGCTTCTGTGTTTATAGCTATATGTTTTACAATATGTTTTCCATGTTATGCTAATCTGTTTTGGGATTCAATTGTATATTCAGAGTTTCAGACTGACAAATATTGTATTCAGAAGGTCAGTTAGTATCAAAATTAACATAATCACTAGTAGTATATAACTCTTCATCACATGAACGTATGAAGCATCTCAAGGGTACTAGCTAGTGTATTCCTTTTGGACACTAACCTCCTCAAAGAGCAGGGTATTAATAAACGCTCATATAGATTGACGGGGGGATAACCCCGGGGTAGCCTCAGCCGGACCCTTCGACTTTTCGAAACAGCTGGAGGACAAGCCGCCTCCCCCTGCAGTCCGGCTCCGCGCAGCCGGCCGTGCTGCAGGAACCACGTTCAGAGCACGCGTGGCTACAGGGGCTCCCGTCGCATCGGGGGTCAGCGCCCGCGTGGCTACAGTGGTGGCAACAGCGCCTCTGACCCTGGCCGACTGCGACCTGACGGACAGCACAGTGCGGGCACGCCCTCAACCACTCCATTACCTGCCCCGGCATGGCTATAGCATGGCCGGCCGTACCGCGGTGTGACGGGCATCAGGGCCCACCAGGCGGGCCCCCTCCGGCTCGCGACAGGACCACGCAGCCGGCGGGCCCTACCGGCGACAAGACCCCTCAGTCGGGGGCCCCATGGCCGGCTAGGGAGACCGCCAGCTGGGCCCCCCCGGAGCCTTCTACCCATTTTGTATTCCGGGGGGTTGGCCTATAAAACCCCCCGCAGCTTCCCCATGCATGGGGACGACGGTTCTTCCCTAGCACACACACCCACACACCCACATAGAGAGGCAGAGAGGGCAAGCTAGCCCCTGCTTCTTCCTCTACCCTTACAGCTCAAGCAGCACCATTGTAGCCCCCCTTTGGTTCATCAACCAGACCGGCAGGACTAGGGGTATTACCTCCCACGGAGGGCCCCGAACCTGGGTACATCGCGTGTCCCTCACCGTTTGTGCCTAATCCTGCTCCCGGAGCCCGTAGGCGTCCTTCGGCCCCAACCACTCTCGATAAGCCACCCCATGGCATCTGACATGAGAAAACGACGATTGTTGGCGCCCATCGTGGGGCCGTCCGCGGCGCCGGCCGGAGTCACGCTCCGGGCTGGACCCTTCACCAGCTCCGCCGGCCGCCCCGCGTCCGGGAGGAACTGCGCGCTCGTGGGGCTTGCTCCCGCGGGGCGGGACCCCGTCCTCACTGGCCCTGCGGGTGACGCTGCCGGCCTCTCCGACGAGTGCCTCGGCAGCGACCTGCTGAACGACGTCGCCGTCCTCACCGAGCGCCTCGGCAGGCTGGGCCTCGACGACGAGCCAGCTGCCGACGAGTACCCTAGCCAGGTACTCAACTTCCTCGACCCGCCCTCGTCTGTGGGCGCACTTGCCATGGGCGAGGCCGACGACTCTCGCGCCCGCGCAGGGGTAATGGCCACCGGCTCCTCCACGACCTGCGGCCGTGCCAGGGCGGAGGTGGACGCGGCCTCCGCGGCCATCCGCGCCGGCACCTCCGACCCCCTCGGCTCTGTGCTCCGGGGTCTCAGCACCCCCGTTGTGCCTACAACGGACCCAGCCGGCGCTGGAGGCCGCTCGCCGGCTGCTGCTGGCAGAGGCGAACACGCTCGCCACCACCAAGCCTCGGATGGAGTCCGAGCAGCGCGAGTACAACTCCGCCTACGGCCTCACCCCCTCTAACAATGAACCCAGCCGGCGCGGCAACATCCGCAACCGCGGTCGTGTGGTCGCAGATATCCTCGGTGGCAGGCTCCCACATACGACACACCGGCTGCCAACCTAAGGGCTGCCCACGTGGCCTATGCCGACCTCGCCGACCTGGTGGGCGAGGAGCGAGAGCAGCAGGACCGGCACATCCAAGACCTCATCGCCACCGCCAACGCCCAGCAGGCCCGGCTCGACGGCATCAACGCCGGCTCCGAAATTCCCGTCCCCGAGGGGGACGCTCCGCCTACCGCTGGCAAGCGCCGGCCGGTCCAGCAAGCCTCTTCCCCTCGCAGCTCTGGCCGGCGAGGCGCGGGGTCCCACAACGGACGCACCCGGCTGCGAGACGAGAAGCCGGCCGTCAACAGCCGGCGCGACGACGCTCCAGCACAGCCGGGACCATACCCCGCCCCCGCGGCGGGAACGTACCTGCTCGCCTGCCCCGACTGTCTGCTCCGAGCTCGCCGCTTGGCTCGGCCCGTGCGTTCCGTGGAGCGAGAACGATGCCCGGACCCGCATCGACTGGCTAGCGCAGTCAGCCCTCCTCGAGGAGGAGGGCTCGATCGGCCCAGCGTGTTTCGGCCCCCAGATCCGCAACGAGCCATTCCCGGCCGGCTTCACTCTCCCTCGCGACACCCCGAAGTACAACGGCACCGCCAAGCCGGAGGACTGGCTGATCGAGTACACCACCGCAGTCGGCATCGCCAGGGGAAACAAGCGCGTAGCCGTACGCTACGCTCCCCTCATGTTGACCGGCTCGGCCCGGACCTGGCTTAACAGCCTGTCTGCCGGCAGCATCAACACCTGGACGGATTTCGAGGAGGCGTTCGTCCGCAACTTCACCGGCACCTACAAGCGGCCCGGCTGGCCCCGCGAGCTGGCCATGTGCGTCCATGGGCCGGAAGAACCCCTCCGCGACTACCTCACACACTGGACCGAGCTCCGCAACTCCTGCGAGGGAGTGCACGACGTGCAGGCCATCCAGTATTTCATCGAGTGTTGCTGCGACGGCACCCCCCTCAAGCACAAGCTCTTGTGCTCCGAGCCGGTGATCCTGGCGGATCTGATGGCCAAGGCGGACAAGTACGCCACGGCCGACTCCGCAATGCGGATGAAGATCGCCACGCCAGCCAAGCCAACTCCGCCGCCTGTCACGCCGTGGGCGGCTGCCGACAACCGGCAGCAACAGAACAACAAGCGCAAATCCGACCAGCCGGATCCCCGCTACGGGAGCCGGCAGGTCGCGACCATCGAGGAAGAGCAGCCGGCTGCCCAGGCCTCCAGCCAGTGTCAGAGAACCGGCAAGGCCGCCTGGCAGCCCAATCTTACCTTCGAGCAAATGCTCGACCTGCCCTGCAAGCACCACTCCGGGGCCAAGCCGGCCACGCACACGCTCCGGCAGTGCAGCTTCTCCCAGCGGCTGGCCCGAGGCGAGGGCCTTCCGGCTCCTCTGCCCCCGGCTTCCCGCGTACCGGCTCCGGCTCCGGCCCAGCTGCCTGCTCCGGCCCCGGCTGCCAACGACGGCCGCCTCCACGACCAGTTCCCTAACCAGGACGGGTCCTACGTCGTCTTAACCAGCGAGGGAACCGACAAGCACAGCGTGCGTCAGCGCCGGCACGAGGTGGACGCCACCATTCCCTCGGTCCCCTAGTTCATGCACTGGTCTGAGAAGCCGGTCACCTGGAGCCGGGCGGACCACCCGGCCGTAATGCCAAACCCCGGCAGCTACGCCCTCGTCCTCGATCCCACCATCGTCTCCGAGAGGCGCACCTGCCGTTTCTCGCGGGTGTTGACCGATGGGGGCAGCAGCATCAACATCCTCTATCGCGACACAATGCTCAAACTGGGGCTCAAGGCGAAAGACCTGCGAGCGAGCCAGACGGTTTTTCACGGCATCGTGCCGGGAAAATCCTGGACCCCCATCGGCAAGATCGAGCTCGACGTCCTCTTCGGCGACAAGAGCCACTTCCGCCGCGAGCTGATATGGTTCGAGGTGGTGGACCTCGACAGTCCCTACCACGCGCTGCTTGGCAGGCCGGCCCTCGTCAAGTTCATGGCGATCCCCCATTACGCCTACCTCAAGCTCCAGATGCCGGGCCTCAAGGGCATCATCACCGTTGTCGGCGACTACAAGATGTCAATCGAGTGCGCGCGCGATGGCAGCCGGCTGGCCGAGGCTCTGGAGATAGCGGAGGAGAGGCGGCAGCTCGACCGGCTTGTGGCTCATGCCTCCGACCAACCCGCCGTGCCGGCTCCTCCATCCCAGTCGGCTAGCGAAGCGTCGTTCCAGCCGTCCAAAGACACCAAGCAAGTGCCACTCGACCCGGCCAAACCCAAGCAGTGCGTCACCATCGGCGCCAACCTCATCAGCAAATAGGAAGGCGAGCTCGTCGACTTCCTCCGTGAGAATCGGGACATCTTCACATGGTCTCCCAAAGACATGCCAGGTGTTCCGAGGAAGTACGCCGAGCACAAACTTCATGTTCGGCCGGATGCGAAGCCGGTCAAGCAACCCCTGCGCCGTTTCTCCAAGGAGAAGCGGCGTACTATAGGGGAGGAGATCGCCCGGCTGCTCGCAGCCGGCTTCATCATGGAAGTGTTCCACCCGGACTGGCTGGCCAACCCAGTCCTAGTGCTAAAGAAAAACAAGACTTGGCGCATGTGTATCGACTACACGAGCCTGAACAAGGCATGTCCTAAGGACCCGTTCGCCCTGCCGAGGATCGATCAAGTCATCGACTCCACGGCCGGCTGCGATCTACTGTCTTTTCTAGAAGCCTACTCAGGCTACCACCAGATCAAGCTGGACCCGGCCGACCGGCGGAAAACCTCCTTTATCACCCCCTTCGGGGCCTACTGCTACATCACCATGTCCTTCGGCCTAAAGAACGCAGGCGCCACCTTCCAGCGATGCATGCATAAGTGCCTCCTGCCGCAGATCGGCAGGAACGTCCACGTCTATGTTGACGACATCGTCGTCAAAACCAAGAAGCATTTCAGCCTCCTTGATGACCTCCGGGAGACCTTCGCCAACCTGCGCGAATACAAGGTCAAGCTCAACCCGGAGAAGTGCATTTTCGGCATCCCAGCCGGCCAACTCCTGGGTGTCTTCGTGTCCACCTGCGGCATCGAAGCTAACCCAGAGAAGATCAGGGCGATCGAGCGAATGCCCAAGCCGATCCGGCTCCGCGACGTCCAGAAATTCATCGGCTGCCTCGCCTCGCTCAGCCGGTTCGTCAGCCGGCTGGGGGAGAAGGCCTTGCCCCTCTACCAGCTCATGAGGAAGACGGCGCCTGTCGAGCCGGGCGCCAACTCCACGAGGAAGCCGGCCAAGTTCGAGTGGACCGACCAAGCGGAAGAGGCGTTTTGCGACCTCAAACGAGCCCTCACCCGCGCGCCCATCTTGGCCGCGCCGGCTGAAAAAGAGCCCCTGCTCACGTACATCGCGGCGACCACGCGCGTCATCAGTGTCGTTCTGGTGGTGGAGCGGCCGGAGGAGGGCAAAGCGCTGCTAGTCCAGCATCCTGTCTACTACCTCAACGAGGTCCTCTCCGCCTCCAAGCAAAACTACCCCCACTACCAGAAGATGTGCTACGGCATATACTTCGCCGCCCAGAAGATCAAGCAGTACTTCCAAGAGCACACCATCACCGTGGTGAGCACGGCGCCGCTGGGCGAGATCATGAGCGGCCGGGACGCCACCGGCCGGATCGCCAAATGGGCAATCGCCCTCGCTGACTACGAGATCCGATACGAGCCGCGCACCGCCATCAAGTCGCAGACGATGGCTGACTTCCTCGTCGACTGGGCTGAGACCCAGTTCGTGCCGCCTCCCCCAGACTCCACGCACTGGCGCATGCACATCGACGGCTCGAAGATGCGGACCGGTCTAGGAGCCAGCATCATCTTGTCGTCTCCGAAAGGAGACCAACTCAAGTATGTGCTCCAAATCCACTTCGCCGCCTCCAACAACGTGGCCGAGTACGAGGCACTCGTCCACGGCCTCCGGCTCGCCAAGGAGATCGGCATCCGACGCATCTTGTGTTTCGGCGACTCCGACCTGGTGGTACAACAGGTTTCTGGCGAATGGGACGCCAGGGACGCCAACATGGCCAACTACCGCTTCCTCGTCCAGCAGCTTACCGGCTCCTTCGAGGGCTGTGAGTTACACCACGTCCCACGGGCGGACAACGAGGCGGCAGACGCCTTGGCCAAAATCGGCTCCACCCGCCAGGCCATCCCGGCTGGTGTCTGCCTCGAGCAGCTGCGCAAGCCGTCGATTAAACCCTCCGCCGAGTCGGAGTCCATCTTCGTACCCGCAGATCCCGCCGGCTCCTTGACGGGCCCGGGGGCTCTGCCGGCTCCAGCGAGTCCACCGACTCCACTGGCTCCACCAGCTCCTCCGGCTATGCCCGCCGCGCTGGCTCCAACAGCTGTCTTTCCAATGACAGTCGGCCCCGAGCCCGCGGCCGTCATGATGGCTGTCGACCAGCCGGACCCGGGGGCTCCGTCAACAGACCCGGGGGCTCCGGCCACCCAGAATTTCCAGCCCGTGCCGAAGCCGGCCTCGGTTTCGGCTCCGTCGTGGGCCCAGCCAATTTTGCTTTCCTCTTGCGCGGCGAGCTCCCCCCCGACGAAGACAAAGCCCGACAGATCCGGCGCCGTGCTCCCGCCTACAACATCATCAACCATGAGCTGGTCCACCGCAGCGCAACCGGCGTGTACCAACGTTGCGTTGAGCCCAAGAAGGGCCAGGAGATCCTCCGAGACATCCACCAGGGCGAGTGCGGGCATCACGCCGCCTCAAGGACCCTGGTGGCCAAGGCGTTCCGCCACGGCTTCTACTGGCCGACTGCACTAGAACAGGCGACGCAGCTCATCGACAGGTGCGAAGGGTGCCAGCGTTTCTACGCGCAAAGCCAGCTGCCGGCTGCGGCACTCAAGACCATTCCGCTGTCGTGGCCCTTTGCCGTCTGGGGGCTCAACATGGTGGGGCCATTCAAGACCGCTCGAGGCGGCATGACGCATTTGCTGGTAGCTGTCGATAAGTTCACCAAGTGGATCGAGGCCAGACCCATCAAGAAATTGGACGGCCCCACCGCCGTCCGATTCATCGAAGACATAACGGTCCGCTACGGCGTACCACACAGCATCATCACTGATAATGGCACCAATTTCGCCAAGGGCGCGCTAGCACGCTTCTGCGCTAAGCAAGGCATCCGGCTCGACCTGGCCTCGGTTGCCCACCCACAGTCGAATGGCCTGGCCGAAAGGGCTAACGGCTTAATCCTGGCCGGCATCAAGCCCCGGCTCGTGGCACCGCTCGTCCGCTTAGCCGGCTGCTGGATCAAAGAACTGCCGGTCGTCCTATGGAGCCTCAGAACCACACCCAACCGGTCAACCGGCTTCACGCCCTTCTTCCTCGTGTACGGGTCCGAGGCGGTCATCCCCACGGACATCGAGTTCGACTCGCCTCGCGTCACCCTGTGCACGGAGGCGGATGCAAAAGAGGCAAGGGAGGACGGCGTCGACCTTCTCGAGGAGGCCCGCGAGCTAGCGCTGAGCCGAACAGCTATCTACCAGCAGAAGCTCCGGCACTACCACAGCAAGCGCATCCGGCCCTTCTCCTTCTGCGAGGGGGACCTGGTGCTTAGGCGGATCCAGCGCACAGCCGGCCAGCACAAGCTGTCCTCCCCATGGGAGGGCCCGTTCACCATCAGCAAGGCGCTGCACAACAACGCGTACTATCTAATAGACGCTCAGAAGCCGCAGAAGCGCAAGAGAGACGCCTCCGGCGAGGAGACGGAGCGCCCGTGGAACGCGGCGCTCCTCCGCCCGTTTTACTGCTAAGGACCAGTGTATGTATGTACCTCCCCTTTTGGGCTTATGAATGCAACGGGTGCCCCAAGCCAGCTCTTGGGGCACGCCTCTTTTGTTCCTTTCCAAAGCGCCTCACTAAGGAAGCACCCTACCGCCCCTCCCAGCTATAGACCGGCTCCCGGCTGTCCGGCTGGTGGGTTCTCGGGACGGTAAACCTAGCACACACGAAAACAGGCAAAGGGGGTCGCCGGCTAGGGCTAGCCGAAATTTTCTTTAGCCTCTACCATTCACCTTAGCCAAAACATCCTTGTGGCTCTCAAACTCACGACCGACTCCCCCGAGGCGGATGCCCCGTCCCAGCTACAGACCGGCTCCCGGCTGTCCGGCTGGCGGGGAGAATACCGAAGGGGACAAGGCTTTGGGTACACGGAGCCAAAAGGGCAAAAAGGCCTAAGGTCGAGTCGGCACGCATAAAAAACTTTGGCAACCAAAAGCACAAACTTATATACAAAACGGCCGTCTCCTCCCCCGGCATCCTCCGCGGTAGCTGAAGTAGAAGCCCCGTCCTTGGCCGCGGCGCGATCCGTGTAGAAGACGTGACTGTCATTGCCTTTCTGTAGAATCTCCTATTGCTGCATCATGGGATTTAATACTTTTTAACAAAGATATGATATTGCACATTGGAAGTTCAGATCCTATTTCTAGCTGCAGAATCACCTCAGATATGCTACTATGTTGTGGTCATATCCAATGGTTAACTGCAATTATATATTTTCAAAGGAATGATTGATGGATCAATCTTAAGTTGGATTGATAAATTGCTATCTATCTTGAAAGATACCGATTAGGTTGCATAGAAAATTTTCATGGAATTTTGTTTCGGGAGTCACATCAGAAGGGAGATTCAACTTTAACATTATAAACTTCTCACTGCCAGTCAATTCAACCGTGCCATCTTTGCGCATTGCCGCCTGGCAGGAGCCACCTCCAATGCCGTCGTATTGACCTTGCTCCGTCACATTGCAGCTCGGTGTGGCGAGCACGACCCATGCGGAGGGGAGATGGCACGGGGAGTCGGGACCAGATAGCCGCGCTTGGGTGCTCCAGTTCTAGCATGGTACCAGAACGGATGTGTGAAGGAGGCCATGTGGACAAGAAGCGGCCACGGATATGGAACATGAGGGAGCTAACTAGCAGCGGCCAAGCTTGACCGCCGTAGAGGGGAACGGACAAGCCGTGGCGCCTCGCTCAGCTCTTCTCTGACTTTTGTTGCTTCACCGGTATTCATCTGCCTCGCCGTCACCTAACTCCTCTGTGAGGTCAGCGCCGGCTCTGTCCGGGTCTTTCTCTGCTTCGTCACTGTCTCCCTTCAAAGCTAATTTATGCCCCTCCAATGAACAAATAAACGAGTTCAAAAGAAAATGAACAAATGAAATTTCCATGGCTAACACTAAGAGATTGGTTATTTAGAAACTCAAACTGAATTCTAATATTTGTGCATTATTATAAGTGGAGGATTCAATGTGTAAGCACTTTCCTCTAAAAGTAACGCCCATTGGAAGGATTAACGGCAATTTGTGGTTTTCGATATAATGCCCGGTTAGGTTGTCTAATTACAAACAATTTGGAATTTTTTCTCGACTAGGGACTTTATCTTTCTTAGGAGGGCACGTTTCTTCTAAAATCTATATTGGTAGAAAGGTAATCAATGTGGGGGGGAAAACAACTTTTATGAGACCCTATCTAGCTTCAGTACATACCAGATGTATTTTCTGTACTTTGCCAATTTAGTTAAATAGGATGATGTGTGGCTGTTGATCTACCTTTTCAGGTGCCGATTGAGCCAACAACCATCAGATTAATTGTTGTCATGGTATGCTCTAGCACTCCTGTGTCTTTTCTGTTCAAGAACTACTAGGCGGATCTAATAATTATTTCCCTACATGATCTGTGAGGTAGTCTCATTCATCTTCGGTTTGTGAGTATATCAGACAATTGTTTGGTAATCCAACTAACCATTCTGTATTTTCAGAAGTGTTTGTTGTTATACGCGGGCGTGATATTTGGGTTGTTGGCATAAAAATGACAAGCTATACAGTTGCTGCTGTTTCTCTGATGAGGCTTCTGGAATAAGAATAATGTTTATCTTCAAAAAATTGATTGATAGTACCTGACTGATTAGTCGTGCCATCTATGTTGTCCTTAATCAGTTCAGCTCAGGCGATGAACTCAATTGTTTTATGACATGTTCTCCAAAGAGAAGGTCTGAGACTTGAACTTCACTCAAGTACAAACTATGTGATTTAGTTGTGGGCTTAACCCCATTCCACTCTTTCATCCTTTTGTTTTTCAGCATGTTCCTGATAATGCCTTAAATGAAAACAAAGATTGTTGTTATGTTCTTGAGTTATATTGGTATGAAACGGTACCCTGCATATGGCTATTATGGTGCTGTAGTCTCAAGTTTTGCTTTTCTCCTTGCTTCTTTGACTCCTCCTTATATCCTTAACTGTCATTCCGTTTTAGTTGGCAAAAGATTTGGTCATTTCTCAAAATTTAATCCTGCAACGTGCCTGTTTCAAATTTATATCGATCAAGACCAGTTAAATTGTTGCCTGCTCACTGCTAGGATTTGCAACACCATCTGCTAGACTGCTCTCACTTAAACAATTAGATGAACCCGAACTAAACCATTGACGGGCACTTACACGGGCGCGGCGTGTCGCCGCGCCTCTACCTGCTAGTCAGACATAAAATCTGCAGGAAGCGATTGTAACACGGGACAAAGTCGTCGGCGAGTTACGGTCGAGAGACAGATGTTTGGTCGTAATTTTCACAGAAGCAATCCGAGCAGCAGGCGGTGGCATGGGCAGTATCTCGAGGAGTCTACGTGTGCGGTGGCAAGAAAGTCTCGGCGAGATCGGATCAGGCGGCTCGATCTTTTTCGGCGGCAGCGTACACAGAATTGCCAGGCAGAGCGCGTGCCGTCAGTGCGCTTGGCTACTGGCGGGCGGGCCAAACCAACGCAGCTCGTGGACATGTCTTAGGACGTGGCAGGCTGGCCCTAGTGACTGGTTGTGTGCGTGATTGATGGTCTAAGCCCTTGTGTAGCGCGAGGTGGAGGTGTGCAGCGGCCTAGGAGCAGCAGCTGGCTATGCAAGGCTCAAGGAAAGCATGCGTGTGTGCCCTGGACTGTCGCTGGTCGGCCATGTACGCAGAGAAGAATTCCAGGAGAGATTTAGCTTTGTGCTGGCGCTGGAGCGTTGATGCGCTGGAGATTTGTTTGAAAAAAAGGTAGCTACCAGGACCATGTGTGTGTACGTGAGCAGTTTTGGATTTGATCTTTTTCTGCCAAGGTGCACGGAGAAGCTACAACAACAAGTAGTGACAAGAAAAATTGTGCAGTTTGCATGGATATTTTTCGGGGTCGATTTGCTGAGAAAGCTTGGAACACGTGGACACGTGGCGGAGGCGCATGGACAAGCGCGTCATGAGGATCATGCAAACACATGGCATCTAAGACATGCACGGATGTGCAAGCGGTCGTGATGCAGGGTGGAGCATGGTTGCAGCCGGGGAGGTTCGGCTGGGTCGGACTAGACAGTCTGGCGGATGGACGTGAGTCAGTTGATACAGAAGACGGTGGTGGAATCGACGACGACGACATAGGAGCGTGATGCTGATGGTGACTGACTTCTGGGCGTGGAAACACGTGGCGCAGGCCCGAGGGCTTGTGTGGCTTCGATAAGACTATGGCGCGGTGTTGATTCAAGATGGTGCACATGTGAGCTTGAAGTTAACGGGGCGAGGGTGGACTGATCATCTACCATGGAGTCATGTTGAAGGTGGAGCTGGATTGAGGGGCTACGATGTAAGGATTCTAAGAATCGAAGCCTATTCGGCGAGAAGGGGAAAAGCGAGTGACACGTAGTTCGGACTGGAGCCCGGTGGTCCGATGGAAGTGTGAAACTCGTCATCGGTCGGTAATGATCGGTGGTACTCTGCAGTGGGGGGTGAGTGGTGTGGGTTCGCGACCCTTGAGACTCGACCGGGACAGCGGAGGCTCGGCGCGGTAATAGCGGCGAGGCATGCGGTACGCACGGGACATGGAGACGGGCCAGGGCTCTGGTGGTCATACATGTGGTGAGACAACTGCGAATTTGACTCGGGAGGACTACAAGTAATGATGAAATTCCTTCAAATTTCAGACATGTGGTCAAGGATGAGCGGTGATGTTGAGTTCATGTAACTCTTATGTGTGACACCGACAATATGTGAGTTTTTCACCTTCACGCAGGTCAGCGATCGGTGTGTGATGGTGTTGGATACTTTGAAGGTTGGGAGCGCAAACAAGAGTAATATGGAACTTAATTTCGCTCGAGCGTTGACAGTGGTCAAGAAAAGAAGGGACTACAAGTTGCTGGTGGAGTCATATGGAGTCTTTGGAGTAGCAGCGGTGCTTATGGATAAGCTCAAGTCCAATGTACATGGAAGTTTGACGCATGGACGAATTCAAGGTGGTGGAGAATATTCGCCAAGGTGGAGTTTGTTAGAGTTGTGTCGAATATTATGTACAAGATAGGTTACAGTTGGACTCTGAGTTGTATTGTGTTTAGACAGGATATGGAGTCGTGTCCTAATAGGACACTTGTATCCTTGGCCTCTCATATATAGCGGGGGTAGACACACGATGTAATCTATGCCAACATAATAGCACAGGAGCGCAGGGGGAGCCGGCGACGTGTGCCGGCGCCCAGGGCGGCCAGGGTGCGGTATTGTGACGGTGTCACGGGGAGGAGCGCCCGTAGTCAAGCCCCGGGGTTGTAGCCATATCAGTGAACCTCGTTAACAAATCTCGGTGTCGTGCTCGTGTGATTGCTTGGTCCCACTAGTGGAGAAACGGCCTTTAGTCCCGGTTGGAAAGGGCCTTTAGTCCCGGTTCACCAACCAGGACTAATAAAACGGGACTAAAGGCCCCCACCCTTTAGTCCCGGTTGGCCATGACCCAGGACTAAATATCTACCACGTGGCAGGCAGCGCGCGCCGGGGGCTGGGGACCTTTAGTCCCGGTTGGTGACACCAACCGGGACTAAAGGTTTAGGGGTTTAGGGGTTTAGGTTTTATTATTTATTTTTCCTTTGTATTTTGTGTTTTCCATTTAATTATTTTTCATTTCAAACATATTTTACGCTACTACATACTGTACACATTATGCATGTATAATAGAATATCTCGTAGAACCAATCATATATCATAGAATTTCTCGTACGACCATGCATACACATATATATATATATATATATATACAATTTGGTATAAACAATTTCTCCTACAATTTGCAGATCATTACATGCAGGCATTAGGTGAAATGGTATTCTCTGTTGGGAGATATGACCTGCTCAAGCAAAAATCCCGTCATTTCCTCTTGAAGTGCTCGTCTGCGGTCCTTTGGTAGGAGCCTATCCCGCATCTCTTGCATCTTTAAAGAAGGAGATCAATATGAATATATTAGTTGTGTGTATATATATTAGATCATGATTAAAAAATGTGAATAGTGTTTACGTACCCAAAGATGTCTTGCATCTCTGCTCCTTTCGGTCATAAAGCGAATGTTCTCGCAAACGTAGTATGCACATAAATTAGTCCCCTTTTCCCGACTCATACACTTTACGAGAATAGAATTCAATCAGATAATAATCAAGCATGATAATGGTATTGAAACTAGAATTAAAGAGACGCGCGGACGTAGCTAGTACTACTTAATTACCTTGGACTTTCGCCATTTCAGCTGTGGTTTCCATTCGCCGACAACCTCTTTGCTGAACTTTTTTCAAACCCTGCCCGGCAAAGAAAATGAATAAAGGAGTTATTAATTACTTGATATTAGGAAATGAACTAAAGAGGCTGACATAGTGCGTTAATGATTGAAATTATTTGTCGAGCATCAAATACAGGGATTTGTATTCTTCAGGGTCTTTACCTAGTGAGTCCAGTAATTCAACAGTTCCCTCGTCAACTCTAATGATTAGAAGGATTCAGTGGAATCTGCGCACACGTTTGTATAAGCGGGCATGCATAAGTCATCAACTACAATTAACATCGAGCAAAAATAGATTTTGTAGTACAAGACAGTAACACTCACCTGAAGTTGTAAGGAAAAAGTATTTCTGGTCTGGTATTTAGTTCTTTTAAAAACCTTAGCAAGCTATTCTCTGTGTCGCCAAGGTGGAGTTTGTTAGAGTTGTGTCGAATATTGTGTACAAGGTAGGTTATAGTTGGACTCTGAGTTGTATTGTGTTTAGACAGGATACGGAGTCATGTCCTAATAGGACACTTGTATCCTTGGCCTCTCATATATAGAGGGAGTAGACACACGATGTAACATATGCCAACATAATAGCACAGGAGCGCAGGGGGAGCTGGCGACGTGTGCCGTCGCCCAGGGTGGCCAGGGTGCTGTATTGTGACGGTGTTACGGGGAGGACCGCCCGTACTCAAGCCCCGGGGGTGTAGCCATATCGGTGAACCTCGTTAACAAATCTCGGTGTCATGTTCGTGTGATTGCTTGGTCCTCAAATGATCGACGGAGTGCCTCGAATTTATTCTAACACGGACGTATCCCAAAGTAGCCAAACTCAGATTGTCAATACCTGGAATTAGCCCAAAGTCAGATTGTCATCCCAGTAAATTTTTAAGTGCACACAATATCATGGTGATCCTAGATATGTAAACGGACTGGGAGTCATATACAGATTCAGATCGAATTCATCTGCAAACTATATCAATCACGTTAACCTACATATAGGTAGCCAAAGGGGGGCGAACGCCTTGTTGCTCCTCCTCCTGCTCCTCTTCGTATCCCGTTTTCCTCCTGCGGCCATGGCTTATCCGTGCAAACAAGAGGCCGAGATTCCAATGCCATGCGCAGGAGCTACAGCGATCCCCGACGACATCATGCTGGACATCTTCATGCGCTTGCCGGCGAGGTCCATCGGCCGGTGCCGCTGCCTCTCACGCGACTAGGCCGTCGCGCTCGCCCCCTCGGACGACTTCACAGATCGCCACTTTCGCGCCGCCAACCGCCACCCTAGCCTCTTCATCCTCCCGGTCCCTTCCGCCGGCATCACCGCCGTGCACGCCTGGTCGCCTGACCAACCCTGCGGCACAACGCTCATGGCCTCCCCGCGCCGCCACATGCGCAATGCCGGCACTCGTCCCTGCCGGGGCCTTGTGGTCATGGAGGAGGAGGATCCGCCCACCAGGGCGGGCGACGGTGCCGTCTACTACGTTTGCAACCCATCCAACGGCGAGATGACTGTGCTCCCGGAGGGCAGGTCGTTGCCGCTGCAGCCAGGCGGGTATGCGGCCTGGGATCCCCGATGCTACGACAACCTCGGTATCGGCTACGACGAGGTGAGCGGCAGGTTCAAGGTGGTCTGCGTCTGCCGCTACAACGAGTATCTCTATGCGGATTGCGATGTCTTCGTGGTCGACGATGCGTTTTGCAGGCGACCGGCCGCGGGCGACGCCGACCTACCGGAGGAGGCTGGGTACATAAGTTCGTATGAGGCTAGCATGTCCGCGCAGGGTCACCTTTATTGGATGTCTGAGGCGGATGGGCTGTTCAAGGAGAAGCATGTCATCTCCTTCTCCCTCTCCGATGAGAAATTTGCAGTGATCTACGCGTCCAACTATAGAGATTACAGCCTCACGGAGCTCGAGGGACGTGCATGCCTCTTCTCCTTGGTCTACTAGAAGTGCTACGACATCTGGCTGCTACACGATGACGAGGCAAGGGACCTGCGTTGCCGCATCGACCTGGCCACGGCTGCGCCAGAGGTGAGGCGGTTCATGGCGTGCCGGGTCAGGCCGCTCACATTCATCAATGGAGGCCACCGCATAATATTCAGGCCGGGTATCCAGTCCATGAAGGAGTCCAAGCCCGTCCACCAACTCTGCACTTACACCCCTACCACCGGCACCATTGAAGAGCTCCAAGTATCCACTATGTTCTGAGATTGATGTTGCTATGACTTTACTATGCTTAATGCTTGTCACTAGGGCACGAGTGCCATGATTTGAAATCTGAACCTATTATGTTTTCATGAATATAAGAGTGATTTGGATCCTATCTTGCAAGTTGTAGTCACCTATTATGTGTCATGATCCGCATACCCCAAGGTGACAATAATTGAGATTCTTTCCGGTGATTGCCGTAATTTGAGGAGTTCATGTATTCACCATGTGTTAATGCTTTGTTCCGGTTCTCTATTAAAAGGAGGCCTTAATATTCCTTAGTTTTCAATAGGACCCCGCTGCCACAGGAGGGTAGGACAAAAGATGTCATGCAAGTTCTTATCGCAAGCACGTATGACTATATGCGGAATACATGCCTACCTTACGTTGATGAATTGGAGCTAGTTCTATGTCGCCCTAGTGTGTAACTGTTACATGGTTGATGTCATCTAAATAATTATCCATCACCGATCCACGTGCCTACGCTTTTCTCATATTGAATCTTGCTAAGTTACTACTACTTACCGCTGCTACAGTTACAACTGTTACAAAATTGCTGTTGTCGCTGTCACTGTTACTATTGTTACTATTATTTGCCGTGCTACTAAATCTTTGCTGCAGAGAGATATCCCAGGTGTGGTTGAATTGACAACTCAACTGCTAAGGCCGATAAATATTCTTTGGCTCCCCTTGTGTCGAATCAATAAATTAGGGTGAAATACTACCCGTGAAAACTGTCGCGGTCCCCTATACTTGTGGGTTATCAGTAACTTGTACTCCCTCCAAATCAATACAATCAGAGCAGGACATAGGGTATTATATTTGTGAGAGAGCCCGAACCCGGGTAAATCCTGTGTCCCTGTTACCATTTTGCCAAGGCTACTAGCTCGGGACCCCCTACCCGATATCTGATGGATTTGACTCCATCACCCGCCACGATATGAGTTAAGATGGTCTCCATGATCTGGGCATAGGAGGTCTCAATCTGGGCTAGGGCGGCTGCCGCGGTGTTGGCGGATGCTCGAGCTATCTCGACAGATGCAGCCGCCCTATCAGCTATTGCTACCGCACTGTTGGCCGATGTTGCCGCGTGCTTGGTGGTGTGGTTGAAAGATGAAGTTTCCATTTCGCAATGTTTAGCCCAAAGGCGATTAAGGCTGATATCCTCCCTTCTACCAATGAAGCCTCAAGCCGAATTATGATGCCTAAACTCGAAAGTCCTCTTGTGCTCCCAAGCTCAAATGAGCTCGTGTTGAACAGTAAAATCAAAAAAAGTAAATTCAGAAAGTTCTGATATTTTTTGTGCAAACTTTGTCAAATGTTTTGTATGCTTAAAAATTTTCATCACGAAATGACATTCGTGGGATTCATGGCAAAAAAAATCAGCACTCCAAAATGTTTTCAAAAATAATGTTTTTGGCATATTGAGTTTTTTTTTTGTCGTGACTTCCATGAATGCCTTTCATGACAATATTTTGCAAGCACACAAAACTATTGCAAATATGCCCTAGAGGCAGTAATAAATTGGTTATTATCATATTTTCTTGTTCATGATAAATATTTATTATCCATGCTAGAATTGTATTGACCGGAAACTTAAATACATGTGTGGATACATAAACAACATCGTGTCCCTAGTGAGCCTCTACTAGACTAGCTCGTTGATCAAAGATGGCTAAGGTTTCCTAACCATAGACATGAGTTGTCATTTAATAACGGGATCACATCATTAGGAGAATGATGTGATGGACAAGACCCAACCGAAAGCTTAGCATATGATCGTGGCTCTAAAGTTTGAATGCTATAGTCTTTCTTCATGTCAAGTATCTGTTCCTTAGACCATGAGATCATGCAGCCCCCTAACACCGGAGAAATACTTAGTATGTATCCAAACGTCACTTTGTAACTGGGTGATCATAAAGGTGCTCTACAGCTATCTCCAAGGGTGTCTGTTGGGTTGCATGGATCGAGACTGGAATATTGTCACTCCGTATAACGGAGGGATATCTCTGGGCCCTCTCGGTAATACAACATCACAAGAAGCTTCCAAGCATATGACTAATTAGTTTAGTCATGGGATCTTGTATTACGGAACGAGTAAAGAGACTTGCCAGTAACGAGATTGAACTAGTTATGGAGATACCGACGATCGAATCTCGGGCAAGTAATATATCGCTGGACAAAGGGAATTGTATACGGGATTGATCGAATCCTCGACATCGTGGGTCAACCGATAAAGATCTTCATGGAATATGTAGGAGCCAATATGGGCATCCAAGTCCCGCTATTGGTTATTGACCAGAGAGGTGTCTCGGTCATGTCTACATAGTTCTCGAACCACACGTGTGCTGAACGCAGAGGTGCCGTCCGTTCGGCACTTTATCAGATTGGATCGCGATTGGATCTTCCGCGATCCACGCTTAACAGTCTACAAGGGTACGTAGACACGCTCTCCCCTCTCATTCCTATGCACCTCCTAAATTAAATCTTGGGTGTTTCGTAGGAATTTTTTTGATTTTCATGCTACTTTCCCATCAAAAACAATTATCAAAGTTTACCACAAAAAATCAGAATTTGTTGAATTTTTTACTATTTTTGTGATTTTACTATTCACCAGCGAGTATTTGAGCTCGTGAGCATATATTCCACGTCCGCATAAACTACACTATGCAGAAAAATACTCGACTAGATAGTTCTTATTAGAACTTCTTGCATGAATGATATGAATACAAAGATTATATCAATGCATTGTATACACAACTCCTTCTAACAAAATAATATCTATATAGAGAAGAGCAATACCCTACATCTTGTATGTGTGTCTACTTTCACTTTATGCATTATGCCATTATGTGTTGATCATCGGCGGCAACACGGTGCATCGGTGGCTGATGATTCTTTAACATGTTTCGTAACAAAAATGACCCATTTGGGAAAAGGTACCAAGAGACGACAAGTGGAATGCCAAAGAGTATGATGACATTGTACTTGTTTGTCACCCTAGCATGTCCAGAATATGTCATGTCGTTACAAGTAGTATAACAAAACCTATATTCAAATATTTATATAAAAAATATACTTCCATCAATTACATGAGATGAATTACAAATGTCATCTAGACAATAGAATGCAGTTGCAGGAAAAAAACACTAACCCAAGTTTACATTGTTACAAAAAAAAATTCAGTAACTCTTGAACAAAGAAACTTCTAAGCACAGAAGAACACACACACACACACACACACACACACACACACACACACACACACACACACACATCATTATAGTTTCCCAAGAACACAAATTATGTGGACAGTAGATCCGAAATTTCCAACCAGCAATGTGAAAACAGACACTCACAAGAGAGGGTAATGATCCATTTAATATACCCTCTTGTCACTGCCTATTTGGTCCCTCTTCAAGGTAATGGTGTTGGTGGCTGTACGGGTGGTTGCACTATTGGAAGGTGGTATTTTCTTGCAGTCGAACAAAATATGATTATTATGGGCCAATGTTCAATTAGAACATTGCTCATGATAAAGAACAGTGACCATAGGAGTGTCCAGACCATTCCCTTTCTCCTAGAAAGTGGTACTATGAGAATAATATTCTTTATTGTCAACATAAAATTTCGGTATAGCAACGCGAGAGAACTCAGGACACATATTGCAATGGCAGTCTTATGAGCAACTCCACCTAGCATGGTATAAGTAGCAAGTGCAAAGGCAGATACCAAGCTTGTAACCGAAACCGATAGACAATAGGCGGCCATTCCTACATGCGCTAGCCGGTTCCAAGTATTATGGAAGGGAGATCCAGAAGACATGAGAGCAACTATAGCCGTGGCGGAGAGGGTGAAGGCAAGTGCGTTCGCCATGGTGAATGCATCAAAAGCATATCTCCCAGCGAGTGTTGGTGTGCCTCCATTAATGTGATCTTCGGCTGATATATAACCTCCAGGCATGGCGAAAGTTGCACCAAATGCCACGGTTGCAACTAGGACTGATCCAATACATAGATTTTGTGTCGCATCTTTCACCATCTCTGTTTTATGCATTTCATCCTGTTTTTTTTTGTTTTCTTCAATGTAATCCTGACGACAAATACCCATTTTAGCACCAGCATGTTTGAGTGCTAAGTGTATTTTTACTTCACTTCTCTGCAAAATCAAAATAAATAAAAGTTTAACCACGTAAATCTCAATTGTTAGTTCTCGTTCACCTACAAGGCCATATATACATGTGCTGAAAAATAATTAAAATGATGGTATGTACTATATTACCTGACTGTAATAATACATTCCTTCAGGAAGATTGTGATGTGCTATATCTAGTGGAGTCTCTCCTTTCCCATTTGTTAAATTCAAGTGTACTTGTCCATTCCCGAACAAAGGACAAAACATTGGAAGGTTCCTTGCCTGGACAGCTTGGTGCAGTGCAGTGTTCCCGTTCTTGTCTTGCATATTCAAAATCCATGATAACGATTTAGTTTTGCAAGCATGATCGACTATGCTGATTTTCCTTTTTTCAACTGCAACATGAAGAAATGTCCTTCCCCTAGCATCAGGGAAACCAGCGCAAGTGGGCGACTTCTCAAGAAAATCAGTGATGATTTCTCTTGCACCGACAGATGCAGCCACATATGTATGGGGAGTAATCCATCGTGGTCCATTTGATACAATGCATCTGGATTGGCTTTCAGTACTTGTGAACATATTGTTCGCTGGTCTCTTTGACCTGGCACAGATGCGGCAAAGTGAAGAGGTGTATTTCCCTTTTCATCCTGTTGCATCGCAAGGTCGTTGTTCCATTGTAACAACATCTTTGTAAGATCTGCAAGTGGCGGCTTCTATCAGTTAGACCAGTTAAGATGAGATCAAGAGAAAAACAATGACTATATATGAAAAGAATGTTAAACTAAACCTGTAGTTGCATTAGTACAAGAAGTTAAGGAGATATGCACTAAATGTTTATGCACTACTTTAGTTGTTAGGGGAGTCTTACAGTTCATGAGAAGTCTACAGATTTGACATAGAAACTACTAGAAGCGGATGTGCACTTTGCCGTGCCGCTTTCTTTGTGGGATCTTACTGTTGGACTTTTACTTCGTGTCGTGCGTTTTGTTTTTGTAGAATGTGGTTTTTCATGGGCCAGATATTGTCGGTCGCGTTAGCATGGCTACTTCATTCCTTTTTTTACCAGGTGATGGTCATAGGTACTGTGGGACTAAAAGTACTGCAAGAGAAAAAACAGTATCATGTACACAAGTTTTTTAGAGAAATCAGCAGTGCAATCAATTTTTTCAAATCAATTATAGTTCTCAAGAAATTGCTTCTCTTTGAAAAAAAGAACAACAATAAGCCACATATTGGAGTTAAATACTTCTAAAATTAAAATATCCATTTTATTGCTAAAATTTGTTCATTAAGCTATATACCAAAAAAAAATATTAAGATGTAATTTTTATATAATTATCATTCGAGGAGAAGTGTTCAAGTGTTTTCTTGGTCTATACTTCCTGAATAACAATTTTGGTAGATTTAGCTATACTCATAAGATGCCAAAACATATTTTTCCCGGAAAGAAGTCAACACAACTACTTTAATTTTTAACTACTTTTCATTTTATATTTTTATATTTAGTTATGTACTTTGCTATAAACAGAAAGTTAAACAATACATGCATGCATTGGACTCACCAACACATGGCGGAGCCAGGGGCGAGCAGGGGCCTGCCCCCCCTAACGATTGAGGAAACATTAAGCATGTGCTAGGTAATAAGCGATAGTGAAGGCAATCGCACGTACTCGGACCCCTTCTCTCAAAATTTAAGGGTATCTGGAGCATCGTGGGTACCCCTGAGTGAGCTTTGAAGACACGGATGTATATAGGTTCAGGCTCCCTCTTTGGTAATAACCCTATGTCAAAGTGTTTCTTTTAATATCTCAAGGAGAACAATAATGGAGGTGACTAAACTATATGGCATCTATGCTAGGTAGGTGGTGATGACGATGTCTTTTGCATGGGTTGCTTCAAGTTGAACTTCTTCTGTTCAACTTGTCTGGTCTGAGTTCTGAGTTCCGTCTGCAGGGAACATGCCTCATATGTCCCGATTCCCTCCCTGGCAGGGTACGGGCATCTAGAAGGCCTTTGCGTCTCATAGATGACAACAGCCATCGTATAAAATATAGTATACGTCATAGTAGTTTTCCACTACTCATCGTCAGCTTGTTTATTGACTTTTGTCACCAATTTTGGGATGTGATAGAACATCTGCATTAAATGGATGGTGGCCGATTTTTGCACCAGCATACTAGAGATTAGAAGACTGAATTATGGTGCAATACTGTTGTCCCAAACTTTGTACAATCAGGTAAGATTCAGAAAGCAAACGCTAAGAACAAGTCAGGTGTTAATATCATAAATGATTTTCAAAAGACACGTGACAACATAAATTAGCCATTATGTACTAGGTGATCCAGCTAAATGGTTTCTTTAACCATTTAATTTACATGATTATGAGGAAAATGATTGGAGGCAAGGTAAACGTGTCGGGGGAAGCCAAGGTGACCCTTTCTCACTTTAGTGTTTAATATTAGATCATCAAATAAATGCTCATTTTCCCGAGAGTAATTGTATTGTTATTTGCAATATGCCTTACTTTATTTTGTAGGAAGGAGAAAAAAATGCTCGAAACCACCACTGTTACGTGGACATGTTCCTCTTCCATCAAATGTCTGAAATTAAAAATTAATTTTCACAAAAGTGTTTTTTTTTTGTGCTTTGGCCGTGACTTGGAGAACCACCACTGTTACGTGGACATATTCACCTGTGAGCTAGGTTATATGCCTATTACTTCGCTGGTTATTCTAATTGATTAAAAAATAATTACCAATACACTTGGAAAGCCAGTATGTTGGATGGAGACTAAACCGGGTGCTTGCAAGGTAAGCTCATCTCAACTGTGCGAAGACAAGTCTTGCTTAACTCTTTTTTTAGGAAGTTGAACTCTTTCTTAAGCAGTGAACTGATCTACATGGTGTTCTTATATGCGTGATAACCAACGAAAAAAATAGTGCGCCATAGCGCCGTTATAGCGTATTAGGAAAGGAAACGCTATATTTTAGCAAATTCAGCCGCTATGGCGCTATTCACGTGATTAGCACGCTATACGGGGCTATAACATTGTAGCTTCTAGTGTTATAGTGTATACATGATGAAAAAAATCCAAAATATAGGGAAACTAGGCCACAGCCCAGCAGGCCAAAAACCACCCTCGGCCACACACCCTCTCACTCCCCTTCTCACGCCACAATGACCATAACCCTAGTTCTCAACTTCTCATTCCCCCTTCCCAAAAGAGCTATGAGCGGCAGCGGCACCCTCTGTTCGTGAGTGGCGACGGCACCCTCTGTTCGTGAGCGGCAGTGGCGGCGGCAGCAACCTCTGGTTGTGAGCTGCCGCAGCAGCATCTTCTTGTGAGCGTCGGTGGCAGGATCTTCTTGTGAGCAGCGGCTAGATTATGTCTCTCTATGATGGTGTCTTAAGGTACTACCGTACTAGTAGTACTCCAGCAGTAAGCACGAGACATGTGCCCTTTGCATACAACCTCTATGATGTAGAAGAAAAGGCCATGCTTGTTTGGGAGGAAACAGGCACTTGCCCAGGATGATGACAGAATGATGACAGATTTGACTAATGGCATCTGGTGGATGTTGTGCCTGGTTACCATGCATAATGATGGATGGAAAGGGTCGCCTTGGACTGCCTTTTGTTCCCTGTAGCTGCTGTTTTTTTTATGTTGATGTTGGGATGTGGCACTGTGCTTGATCAGTTTAAAATTTGTGCTTCCACTCAAATGTAGAGTACTTTTCTGAATATGAATTTAGAGTGTAAGCAAGTAAAATTCTAGCTGTTGGTTATGGCTGATGTTTCTTGTTTTCTGATTGTAGGCATTGGTGTGACAAGCACAACATCAATAGTACAGGGACAAGCTGCCTTGAATTTGGCTCTTGTGCATGTATTGCTCATGGGAAAAATTTAGTTGCTGAAATACTTTATTTTTGGATATACTTGTCATTTTTTTGCAAGGCTATTTTGAAATATAGCACGCTATAACTTTTGTAGCATTTGGAGAAGGCTTCGCTATATTTTGTAGCGCGCTGTTTTTTCGTTGGTGATAACCCATACCGGTTAAATTAGGCACAAGTGCAGCCTATTAGTGGATGCATGTATGAGCACATGCGGAAGAATAGTCCCACATTGTCTAGGGAGTGAGTCAGTGGGATTACCACCAACGTATAAGGCCAAGGGATACAAAGCAACTAACCATGTATTAACTACTCTCTATGAGTTGAATATAAAATGCAAACAATTAGTTGCATAGCGTGTGGGTAACCAAGTACGGGGTTAGGTCTAAACAAGATACCCTCGCAAAAAAAAAAAGGTCTAAACCAGATTGGAGCCTGAGAAGTTACACTTTGGTATTTAGGGGTCCTTTATGTGGGCTACAATACTTGGGTGGTCTACGTACCCTTCTATAGAAGCTGCTTTAGAGAATTGCAAGTGCAAATTGTATTTGCACAAGCACACTCACGATCTGACAAGGCTCAGCAATGAACTATGATTCTACACATGTACATGCTACACATACCTATAAATGACCAAGCTTAAAGAAATAAACAAGAAATAATCAACCTTCTTAAACAATATCATAATAAAACACTTACGACCCTGAATCCAAAATGGTAAAGCAGTGGTGAGGCAAATGTATGGTAGATAGTATATATCTCACAAAAATACCCAATCAAAACATTTGTTAGATGAAATTTGTACTATTCCTTCCTCTATGAGTAGAAAAATACTGTAAGAAGGTTCAATAAAATCCTCTAAAATTTATATCTTACACCTCATTTGGATTATATGTTTTGTTTTCCACAGATGGGAGTGACATGATTCATCAATCAAAATAAAGCCACATAGATTATGGCAAAAGATTAAAACATGAGACCTAACTTAAGGACAAACATCCTTCTTACAGGTCCCACCGATAAAACTTTTGAACCTAATAAAAGAAAATGACCCCGGATACAAAAATGAAAACACTAATGAGGTAAATGTATACTAAATAGTATATATCTCGCAAAAATATATAGACAGAAAAATAGTAGGTTAAACCGTAATTTTTTTTTAATATAACAGGAGGTCTGCATGGGTACCTTTGCCTCGGAGAACAGCAGCATGCAATGCATTCTGTCCATTTGGTCCAGAGTATGAAAGAATCCCACCGCTTTCCTTGTAGAGTGTTTCCGCAATGGTTTTATTTTCCATTTGGATCGCTAGGTACAACGGCGAAGTGCCATCTTTTGGGAAACATGCCAATTGTGGATCTTCCTTCATGAGCAACTTGACAGTGTCATTGTTCCCAATGCGGACAGCCTCATGCAAGGCGGTCCCTTTGGTGTTGTTTTCTGTTTCAAGTAGTGCCTTCACTCTATTAGCATTGTTACCCTGATCTTTGGCAAGACCAATGAGAAGAGACACCATTTGGGAGTTCGCCGCCCGTGCAGCACAGTGCAGGGGTGTATCTCCCTTGTTGTTCACCACAAAGAGGAGGTTTTGTTCATTGCTGTGTATGATGCGAGCTGTGTTCAAGAAGTCCTCACAATCACCAAGGCCAGCGACCACATGGAGAAGAGTGTCGCCTCCAGCAGTGACCGCCTCAAGGAGCGATTCCTTGAGAAATGCTTCTTCGTCTCCAGAAGCTCGCAGCATCACCGAGCTTCCGATGGCCCCGTCGATTGAGGCTGCTCGCTGGTGTTGCCCGTTGAGAAGTGATTCCAGATCCTGGAAAGAGCCTGAGCAGGCCGCTGCCACCAGCCGGGCATCCATGACCGGCAAGCGATGTTGGGGCGTGGAAGTCTGGTTGCTTGTGGCCATCACCACTACCATAGTTGAAGGATCTTCCTTGCCGAGCATATCCTTCAACTGATGGCAATGGTCACGGCCTGTGGCCACAACCATCTTGGCTTCCATGGTCACCATTGGAGTAGCATTTGCCACAATTTGTGAGGTACGAGGTTCCTCGCCAGTGCTTGACACCATCACCAACAGGAGGTGCCAACTCTACGTACCCCTCTGGTTAGGAGGCGATTGTCGATGTAGGACAGTGTGTCAGTGCTTGGTGTGCAGCCAACTCCTATCCGGGGCACCCTTATGTAGTTGCACGAAAAGTAAAGTACATTGTTTCTACCGGGAGAGCAAGCACCTGAACTGTTATGTTACTGGTACTGTGTTTGGCTTGCTTTTGCTACAGCATCCGCTTTGCTTGCGGTTGGAGCTAATTAATTAAAGAACAAGGATGGGATTCTCGCCCTACCTGCTTCTTCTTTTTATTTTAATAAAGAAAGGGCAGAGCAGAGCTACACTTTTTTGTAGCATTCTACTTTTACATGTTTGTCACCTGAATTTTACCTGTGGAAGAATCTATAGAGGCATAACATTAGACGGACAACGAAGAGCGCAGCATCCACTTAACAGAGACGATAGAACCGAGCGTATTTCTGCTATCTTCTTACAAAATACTTCTCCAGCGATGTGCTTCTCAATGTTTTGCTTCGGTGTAAATTCGTGGTGTTCCTTTAATATATATACGGTCTGACATTAGTATAGAAATAGACGTCCCACATTGTTGAAATAATTTATCGCACAAGGACTGCCGACCCATGCGCAGGAGACTGTCATTGTTGAAACGCACACGACCTAGAGTTCGTGTGCTATATACAAAAGATCACACACGGAAAGAGAAAAAAACACCCATGTGCGATTTGGCATATGGATTGTAAAAACAAAGATGGAATTTGTCGCCCTACCTGGTTCTTCCTTTATCTTTGAAAATAAAGAAGGCCAGAGCAGCAGAGCTGGGCTATACGCTTTGGATCAAATGCCTCTGTGGTCTGGTAAGGTATGGGAGCACAGCTCAGTTCGTATTTTTTGCGCTTTTGTTCACGTGCCGAGTGATATTACTGGAACATACTGCCCCCATCAGAAATGCATTTGTAAGAAAAACCAATGTCAGGGTTATCTACAATTTTTATTTTTTTTTGAAAAGGAGGAACGAAGCCCCCGGCCTCTGCATCAATCGATGCATGCAGCCATATTATTAAACAAGTTCAAAAATGAAGTCTTAGATCCACAAAGTGCTCATGCTCTGAGCATAAAAATAAGTGCAAAGGTAAAAAAAAAACTGCCACAGCCGGCGAAACTAAAAGTAGACTACGATGCCTATACACCTAGCCTATTATTAGCTCGTCATCCAAATCGGCTGAAGATAGCCCGTGCGACCATCTCCCACCGGTTGCACCCAATAGCCATAAGCTTCCTGGAGTCCGCATGAGTGAGTAACGACCACGTATGGATCCAAGCTGTGGCTCTGTATATAACCTGCAAAAAATTGTTGAAGTTCTTGCCATTAAAAATCATCTCATTTCTAATGTCCATATAGCACAAAATAAAGCACTTATGCCAATCCAGATAAGATTCGCTATAGTTACGTCTATTCCATTGAGACACGTTATCTACTAGTACTATGCATTATGCACACATTGCATGTAAACAGATTTTCTTTCTCCACTGCTAACTTGTGTACATATTTGTTCCGCTCTTACCTTTGCTTCAGCGACTACTACTCGAAGTCGAAGATATGGAGAACTGGCGGGGACTTGTACATAGCCAGAGAGGGTATAGTCATTTTCTTGTACACGTTATGCGCAGCTGATAGCTCACCTATCCAGCGGAATTGAAGTAGTTCAATGAGTGTCTCTTTAAGAACTCAACTGATAACAATAATAAACGTCCCAAAGTTTATTATTACTCGTTTCTTTTTCTGTTTGATTTGACGAAAGTAAAGTGGATGCATACACCCACACACGCGTTCATCAAGTCCCGAGCGAGCGTTTTCTTGATGAAGCGGAGAAGTCGTTCGATTTAATGTGTTTCCTCCCTACGTCTCTCTCTCTCTCTCTCTCTCTCTCTCTCTCTCTCTCTCTCTCTCTCTCTCTCTCTCTCTCTCTCTCTCTCTCTCTCTCTCTCTCTCTCTCTCTCTCTCTCTCTCTCTCTCTCTCTCTCTCTCTCTCTCTCTCTCTCTCTCTCTCTCTCTCTCTCCAACCCCACAAACAATACAATCTTGCTTCTAAGACCCCAACATATTGCAACCAACACCCTAAAGCTTTTGTTTTCTTACAAACAAGGACCAAATTTCGACAAGTCGTGCGATATTTTATCAGAAATTTCGGCAGCATAACGCGTCAATTTCGTAGCGCCCAATGACATGACGACGGCATGACATCAGATCAGCACGGCTCATTAGGATAATTAAGGACAGATAAGGCCAAATTTCACCAGAAATTTCGGCAGCATAACACTTCAATTTCATAGCGCTCGCTCCGTGACATGACAACGGCATAAGATGAGTACGGCTGATTAGGAAAAGGACAAGACAACTCTTGACCGAAAACATTAATCAAACGCACACCTATCCATTGGTTAAAATCAAATGATTGAAAAAAGAACTAGGTTGGTTTCTTTGTCTACACTCTATTATAAAATGCTCTAGTTTGATAATATGACATAAGGTTATATGCATGAATGTCTCCGTGGGAGCAAAACATCATGTAACACAAATTTTAATTTCTTACAAATTATTAAAGACATATGTATCTCATAGGGTGAGTGACCATGTACTTTTACTACAAGTTTTTTTCTTTTATAGAAAATTATTATAGTGTGGTAACATACTAGAATTACTACTGATTTATTCCTGATTACTTGCTTCTGTGTTTATAGCTATATGTTTTACAATATGTTTTCCATGTTATGCTAATCTGTTTTGGGATTCAATTGTATATTCAGAGTTTCAGACTGACAAATATTGTATTCAGAAGGTCAGTTAGTATCAAAATTAACATAATCACTAGTAGTATATAACTCTTCATCACATGAACGTATGAAGCATCTCAAGGGTACTAGCTAGTGTATTCCTTTTGGACACTAACCTCCTCAAAGGGCAGGGTATTAATAAACGCTCATATAGATTGACGGGGGGATAACCCCGGGGTAGCCTCAGCCGGACCCTTCGACTTTTCGAAACAGCTGGAGGACGAGCCGCCTCCCCCTGCAGTCCGGCTCCGTGCAGCCGGCCGTGCTGCAGGAACCACGGTCAGAGCACGCGTGGCTACAGGGGCTCCCGTCGCATCGGGGGTCAGCGCCCGCGTGGCTACAGTGGTGGCAACAGCGCCTCTGACCCTGGCCGACTGCGACCTGACGGACGGCACAGTGCGGGCACGCCCTCAACCACTCCATTACCTGCCCCGGCATGGCTACAGCATGGCCGGCCGTACCGCTGACCGCGGCCGGCAGCCGCTAGGCGACGCCCCGAAGGACGACTCGTGCCGCGGTGTGACGGGCATCAGGGCCCACCAGGCGGGCCCCCTCCGGCTCCCGACGGGACCCCGCAGCCGGTGGGCCCTACCGGCGACAAGACCCCTCAGTCGGGGGCCCCATGGCCGGCTAGGGAGACCGCCAGCTGGGCCCCCCCGGAGCCTTCTACCCATTTTGTATTCCGGGGGGTTGGCCTATAAAACCCCCCGGAGCTTCCCCATGCATGGGGACGACGGTTCTTCCCTAGCACACACACCCACACACCCACATAGAGAGGCAGAGAGGGCAAGCTAGCCCCTGCTTCTTCCTCTACCCTTACAGCTCAAGCAGCACCATTGTAGCCCCCTTTGGTTCATCAACCAGACCGGCAGGACTAGGGGTATTACCTCCCACGGAGGGCCCCGAACCTGGGTACATCGCGTGTCCCTCACCATTTGTGCCTAATCCTGCTCCCGGAGCCCGTAGGCGTCCTTCGGCCCCAACCACTCTCGATAAGCCACCCCATGGCATCTGACATGAGAAAACGACGACAGTTGGCGCCCATCGTGGGGCCGTCCGCGGCGCCGGCCGGAGTCACGCTCCGGGCTGGACCCTTCACCAGCTCCGCCGGACGCCCCGCGTCCGGGAGGAACTGCGCGCTCGTGGGGCTTGCTCCCGCGGGGCGGGACCCCGTCCTCACTGGCCCTGCGGGTGACGCTGCCGGCCTCTCCGACGAGTGCCTCGGCAGCGACCTGCTGAACGACGTCGCCGTCCTCACCGAGCGCCTCGGCAGGCTGGGCCTCGACGACGAGCCAGCTGCCAACGAGTACCCTAGCCAGGTACTCAACTTCCTCGACCCGCCCTTGTCTGTGGGCGCACTTGCCACGGGCGAGGCCGACGACTCTCGCGCCCGCGCAGGGGTAATGGCCACCGGCTCCTCCACGACCTGCGGCCGTGCCAGGGCGGAGGTGGACGCGGCCGCCGCGGCCATCCGCGCCGGCACCTCCGACCCCCTCGGCTCTGTGCTCCGGGGTCTCAGCACCCCCGTTGTGCCTACAACGGACCCAGCCGGCGCTGGAGGCCGCTCGCCGGCTGCTGCTGGTAGAGGCGAACACGCTCGCCACCACCAAGCCTCGGATGGAGTCCGCGCAGCGCGAGTACAACTCCGCCTACGGCCTCACCCCCTCTAACAACGAACCCAGCCAGCGCGGCAACATCCGCAACCGCGGTCGTGTGGTCGCAGATATCCTCGGTGGCAGGCTCCCACATACGACATACCGGCTGCCAACCTAAGGGCTGCCCACGTGGCCTATGCCGACCTCGCCGACCTGGTGGGCGAGGAGCGAGAGCAGCAGGACCGGCACATCCAAGACCTCATCGCCACCGCCAACGCCCAGCAGGCCCGTCTCGACGGCATCAACGCCGGCTCCGAAATTCCCGTCCCCGAGGGGGACGCTCCGCCTACCGCTGGCAAGCGCCGGCCGGTCCAGCAAGCCTCTTCCCCTCGCAGCTCTGGCCGGCGAGGCGCGGGGTCCCACAACGGACGCACCCGGCTGCGAGACGAGAAGCCGGCCGTCAACAGCCGGCGCGACGACGCTCCAGCACAGCCGGGACCATACCCCGCCCCCGCGGCGGGAACGTACCTGCTCGCCTGCCCCGACTGTCTGCTCCGAGCTCGCCGCGCGGCTCGGCCCGTGCGTTCCGTGGAGCGAGAACGATGCCCGGACCCGCATCGACCGGCTAGCACAGTCAGCCCTCCTCGAGGAGGAGGGCTCGATCGGCCCAGCGTGTTTCGGCCCCCAGATCCGCAACGAGCCATTCCCGGCCGGCTTCACTCTCCCTCGCGACACCCCGAAGTACAACGGCACCACAGTCGGCATCGCCAGGGGAAACAAGCGCGTAGCCGTACGCTACGCTCCCCTCATGTTGACCGGCTCGGCCCGGACCTGGCTTAACAGCCTGTCTGCCGGCAGCATCAACACCTGGACGGATTTCGAGGAGGCGTTCGTCCGCAACTTCACCGGCACCTACAAGCGGCCCGGCTGGCCCAGCGAGCTGGCCATGTGCGTCCATGGGCCGGAAGAACCCCTCCGCGACTACCTCACACACTGGACCGAGCTCCGCAACTCCTGCGAGGGAGTGCACGACGTGCAGGCCATCCAGTATTTCATCGAGTGTTGCTGCGACGGCACCCCCCTCAAGCACAAGCTCTTGTGCTCCGAGCCGGTGATCCTGGCGGATCTGATGGCCAAGGCGGACAAGTACGCCACGGCCGACTCCGCAATGCGGATGAAGATCGCCACGCCAGCCAAGCCAACTCCGCCGCCTGTCATGCCGTGGGCGGCTGCCTACAACCGGCAGCAACAGAACAACAAGCGCAAATCCGACCAGCCGGATCCCCGCTACGGGAGCCGGCAGGTCGCGACCATCGAGGAAGAGCAGCCGGCTGCCCAGGCCTCCAGCCAGTGTCAGAGAACCGGCAAGGCCGCCTGGCAGCCCAATCTTACCTTCGAGCAAATGCTCGACCTGCCCTGCAAGCACCACTCCGGGGCCAAGCCGGCCACGCACACGCTCCGGCAGTGCAGCTTCTCCCAGCGGCTGGCCCGAGGCGAGGGCCTTCCGGCTCCTCTGCCCCCGGCTTCCCGCGTACCGGCTCCGGCTCCGGCCCAGCTGCCTGCTCCGGCCCCGGCTGCCAACGACGGCCGCCTCCACGACCAGTTCCCTAACCAGGACGGGTCCTACGTCGTCTTAACCAGCGAGGGAACCGACAAGAACAGCGTGCGTCAGCGCCGGCACGAGGTGGACGCCACCATTCCCTCGGTCCCCTAGTTCATGCACTGGTCTGAGAAGCCGGTCACCTGGAGCCGGGCGGACCACCCGGCCGTAATGCCAAACCCCGGCAGCTACGCCCTCGTCCTCGATCCCACCATCGTCTCCGAGAGGCGCACCTGCCGTTTCTCGCGGGTGTTGACCGATGGGGGCAGCAGCATCAACATCCTCTATCACGACACAATGCTCAAACTGGGGCTCAAGGCGAAAGACCTGCGAGCGAGCCAGACGGTTTTTCACGGCATCGTGCCGGGAAAATCCTGGACCCCCATCGGCAAGATCGAGCTCGACGTCCTCTTCGGCGACAAGAGCCACTTACGCCGCGAGCCGATATGGTTCGAGGTGGTGGACCTCGACAGTCCCTACCACGCGCTGCTGGGCAGGCCGGCCCTCGTCAAGTTCATGGCGATCCCCCATTACGCCTACCTCAAGCTCCAGATGCCGGGCCTCAAGGGCATCATCACCATTGTCGGCGAAGTGCATTTTCGGCATCCCAGCCGGCCAACTCCTGGGTGTCTTCGTGTCCGCCCGCGGCATCGAAGCTAACCCAGAGAAGATCAGGGCGATCGAGCGAATGCCCAAGCCGATCCGGCTCCGCGACGTCCAGAAATTCATCGGCTGCCTCGCCTCGCTCAGCCGGTTCGTCAGCCGGCTGGGGGAGAAGGCCTTGCCCCTCTACCAGCTCATGAGGAAGACGGCGCCTGTCGAGCCGGGCGCCAACTCCACGAGGAAGCCGGCCAAGTTCGAGTGGACCGACCAAGCGGACGAGGCGTTTTGCGACCTCAAACGAGCCCTCACCCGCGCGCCCATCTTGGCCGCGCCGGCTGAGAAAGAGCCCCTGCTCACGTACATCGCGGCGACCACGCGCGTCATCAGTGTCGTTCTGGTGGTGGAGCGGCCGGAGGAGGGCAAAGCGCTGCTAGTCCAGCATCCCGTCTACTACCTCAACGAGGTCCTCTCCGCCTCCAAGCAAAACTACCCCCACTACCAGAAGATGTGCTACGGCATATACTTCGCCGCCCAGAAGATCAAGCAGTACTTCCAAGAGCACACCATCACCGTGGTGAGCACGGCGCCGCTGGGCGAGATCATGAGCGGCCGGGACGCCACCGGCCGGATCGCCAAATGGGCAATCGCCCTCGCCAACTACGAGATCCGATACGAGCCGCGCACCGCCATCAAGTCGCAGACGATGGCTGACTTCCTCGTCGACTGGGCTGAAACCCAGTTCGTGCCGCCTCCCCCAGACTCCACGCACTGGCGCATGCACATCGACGGCTCGAAGATGCGGACCGGTCTAGGAGCCAGCATCATCTTGTCGTCTCCGAAAGGAGACCAACTCAAGTATGTGCTCCAAATCCACTTCGCCGCCTCCAACAACGTGGCCGAGTACGAGGCACTCGTCCACGGCCTCCGGCTCGCCAAGGAGATCGGCATCCGACGCATCTTGTGTTTCGGCGACTCCGACCTGGTGGTACAACAGGTTTCTGGCGAATGGGACGCCAGGGACGCCAACATGGCCAACTACCGCTTCCTCATCCAGCAGCTTACCGGCTCCTTCGAGGGCTGTGAGTTACACCACGTCCCACGGGCGGACAACGAGGCGGCAGACGCCTTGGCCAAAATTGGCTCCACCCGCCAGGCCATCCCGGCTGGTGTCTGCCTCGAGCAGCTGCGCAAGCCGTCGATCAAACCCTCCGCCGAGTCAGAGTCCATCTTCGTACCCGCAGATCCCGCCGGCTCCTTGACGGGCCCGGGGGCTCTGCCGGCTCCAGCGAGTCCACCGACTCCACCGGCTCCACCAGCTCCACCGGCTATGCCCGCCGCGCTGGCTCCAACAGCTGTCTTTCCAACGACAGTCGGCCCCGAGCCCGCGGCCGTCATGATGGCTGTCGACCAGCCGGACCCGGGGGCTATGTCAACAGACCCGGGGGCTCCGGCCACCCAGAATTTCCAGCCCATGCCGAAGCCGGCCTCGGTTTCGGCTCCGTCGTGGGCCCAGCCAATTTTGGCTTTCCTCTTGCGCGGCGAGCTCCCCCCCGACGAAGACAAAGCCCGACAGATCCGGCGCCGTGCTCCCGCCTACAACATCATCAACCATGAGCTGGTCCACCGCAGCGCAACCGGCGTGTAACAACGCTGCGTCGAGCCCAAGAAGGGCCAGGAGATCCTCCGAGACATCCACCAGGGCGAGTGCGGGCATCACGCCGCCTCAAGGACCCTGGTGGCCAAGGTGTTCCGCCACGGCTTCTACTGGCCGACTGCACTAGAACAGGCGACGCAGCTCATCGACAGGTGCGAAGGGTGCCAGCGTTTCTACACGCAAAGCCAGCTGCCGGCTGCGGCGCTCAAGACCATTCTGCTGTCGTGGCCCTTTGCCGTCTGTGGGCGCAACATGGTGTGGCCATTCAAGACCGCTCGAGGCGGCATGACGCATTTGCTGGTAGCTGTCGATAAGTTCACCAAGTGGATCGAGGCCAGACCCATCAAGAAATTGGACGGCCCCACCGCCGTCCAATTCATCGAAGACATAACGGTCCGCTACGGCGTACCACACAGCATCATCACTGACAATGGCACCAATTTTGCCAAGGGCGCGCTAGCACGCTTCTGCGCCAAGCAAGGCATCCGGCTCGACCTGGCCTCGGTTGCCCACCCACAGTCGAATGGCCTGGCCGAAAGGGCTAACGGCTTAATCCTGGCCGGCATCAAGCCCCGGCTCGTGGCACCGCTCATCCGCTTAGCCGGCTGCTGGATCAAAGAACTGCCGGTCGTCCTATGGAGCCTCAGAACCACACCCAACCGGTCAACCCCACGGACATCGAGTTCGACTCGCCTCGCGTCACCCTGTGCACGGAGGCGGATGCAAAAGAGGCAAGGGAGGACGGCGTCGACCTTCTCGAGGAGGCCCGCGAGCTAGCGCTGAGCCGAACAGCTATCTACTAGCAAAAGCTCCGGCACTACCACAGCAAGCGCATCCGGCCCTTCTCCTTCTGCGAGGGGGACCTATTGCTTAGGCGGATCCAGCGCACAGCCGGCCAGCACAAGCTGTCCTCCCCATGGGAGGGCCCGTTCATCATCAGCAAGGCGCTGCACAACAACGCGTACTATCTAATAGACGCTCAGAAGCCGCAGAAGCGCAAGAGAGACGCCTCCGGCGAGGAGACGGAGCGCCCGTGGAACGCGGCGCTCCTCCGCCCGTTTTACTGCTAAGGACTAGTGTATGTATGTACCTCCCCTTTTGGGCTTATGAATGCAACGGGTGCCCCAAGCCAGCTCTTGGGGCACGCCTCTTTTGTTCCTTTCCAAAGCGCCTCACTAGCCGGCTCCTGGACCCGGTCCCACGGCCTCGGTGGCTCGCCGGCTAGCCTTGACATCGCTCCCCGAAGCCGGTCAAGTAATGTGAACTAAGGAAGCACCCTACCGCCCCTCCCAGCTATAGACCGGCTCTCGGCTGTCAGGCTGGTGGGTTCTCGGGACGGTAAACCTAGCACACACGGAAACGGGCAAAGGGGGTCGCCGGCTAGGGCTAGCCGAAATTTTCTTTAGCCTCTACCATTCACCTTAGCCAAAACATCCTTGTGGCTCTCAAACTCACGACCGACTCCCCCGAGGCGGATGCCCCGTCCCAGCTACAGACCGGCTCCCGGCTGTCCGGCTGGCGGGGAGAATACCGAAGGGGACAAGGCTTTGGGTAGACGGAGCCAAAAGGGCAAAAGGGCTAAGGTCGAGTCGGCACGCATAAAAAACTTTGGCAACCAAAAGCACAAACTTATATACAAAACGGCCCACGGCGCCAAGTTCATTACATTTACACCCCCAGTGGGTGGAATTGCAGTCTAAACAAAATGCAGGAAAGAAAAGTCCTAAATAGCGGCAGCGCCGTCTCCTCCCCCGGCATCCTCCGCGGTAGCTGAAGTAGAAGCCCCGTCCTTGGCCGCGGCGCGATCCGTGTCGGCTCCCACGCCCAGGTCACGAGCCAGCTCGGAGTCGGCGTAATCATCAGTGCTGGACCCGGCATCTTCTTTGCCCGTCTCCGCGGCGCTACCCACCAGGTCGTCGAGGGCGAGCGTGTACGGGTCCTCCGGGATCACCCCGCCGTCCACCGTATGCTCCGGGACGTACTCGTCCCACGCGGCGAAGGAAGCAAGATCGCTGACCCGAACGGCCGGTGCATCGGCAGCCGCCTCCAGCTCCGCATCGGTGCCGGCACGCTGGGCCGTAAGCAGCCAAAAGTCCAGCTCGGGGTACCACGACCTCGCGATGCGAAGCGCCATGGCCGCTCCGGCGCGCGCGGCAGAGGCCCTCCAGGCGTTCACTCGTGCGGTCCCGAACTCCAACCACCTCGACAGCCGGCTCATGGAGTTCGGCTCCACCGCATCCGGCCAGAGGGTGTGGACCAGCTCCGTGCCGGCCGTCTGGAGTCGCTTCAGGGCCCTGACCACCTCGCGCAGACGCGCCTAGGCGGCGATTCCCACCTCATCCAGTGTCCAGGCGGCGCGCTGTCCGATGGGGACCCCCTGCGGCCGCTGGTCCTTGCGGTGGGCCTCCACGGCCGCCTCCGCAACCTCCTGCGTGCGTTGGAAAAGCCCTAAGGAAGAAAGGGAGGTGGGATGAACATTGAAAGAAACCTAGCACCCTAAAAAGAAACAAGCAGGCAAACGTAAGACATTGAAACTTACCGGCCAGGAGCCGGCCCACCTCGTTCCCTTGCTCCTGCAGCGCGGCCTACCTAGCTGACCACTCTTGGAGTCGGCGCTCATGCTCGACACGGGCCGTCCGCGCCTCCTCGGCCGCCTTCGCCAGCAGGGCGTCCTTGTCCTCCAGCTCCTGGCGGTGGGCTGTCTCCCGCTCCTCCAACTCCCGGTGGTGCGCCGCCTCCCGCTCCTCCATCTCTCGGCGGTGGGCTGCCTCACGCGTTCCCTTCTCCGCCTGCGCTCGATCCGCCTCCTGGCGGAGCCGGTCGCACTCCGCCGTCAGGAGGTCCCGCTGCTCGCCAAGCTGCACCACCTGGCGACGAAGGCTGACCGTCTCGACGTGGGTGGCTGCCCGAGAGGAGGACGCCTCTGTCAGAAAGCAGGCAAAGAAAGGGATTCAGCCTGCCTCCGGAGTAGCCGGCTTGAATCCCAGGGGCTACACCCAGTGGGTGCGCTCGCGCGCCCCCACTGGACATTCGCAAGAACCTTACCTTGCAGGTCGGCGGACATAACAGCCAGCCGGCTCTCGGCTCGACGATATAAGCCTAGCAGCGTGTTGTACGCGGCTAGCCGGCGGTCGTGCGCAGCCTGCAAAGAATACAGAAGCAAAGATGCCATTAGACTCGACCCGCCTGCGTCCCGAGCCGGCCCGAGTCTCAGGGGCTACACCCAGTGGGTGCGGTGGCGTGCCCCCACTGGAAAAAACCAAAGCAAAATATGAGGCTTCGAGCCCTTACCACGACGGATTGCTCGAGGCGGACCAGCCGGTTACTGGCTGCCCGGGCCTCTTGCGCCACCTAGGCATGGCAGGCGGCAAACTCCTCGACTACGGCAACCACCGCAGCCCCAAGGGCGCTCGGCGCGTCATTGATGGCCGCGCCTCCGGCCGTGGCCCAGGTCTCATGCGGCTGTGGCCCAGGTCTCCTGCGGCCGACCCCCGTCAGCGGCCTCGGACGCGCCCTTCGCCGTTGTCACCAGGGGGGCCGCCCCTCTTGGCGCCATGGTTCCGGGTGCCCTGCTGACGAGCCCGGGGCATCCGCTCCTCCGGGCGCCGCTGTCTCGCTGTCCGGCGCTCCGCCTCTGGCGGCATCGGCTCGGCTCGCCTCCGGAGCCGGTGCCTCTAGAGCCGGGACCTCCGCATCCAGGACGATGACCTCAGGAGGCTCCTCCGCCCCCGGTGGCACGTCCTCCGCCACCGACGGGGCCGTGTTACTGCGCAGCTCCGCCCCTTCGGCGGCATCCGCCGCGCTTACAGTCGCGCGCGCCTCCTCCTCGACACGTGCGTCCGCCTCCGCCTGCCGCGCAGGGTCATGCTTGTCCTTGGATCTCCTCGTCAGGGGGAAAAGGCTCCCACGACTGGCCGGCCGCCTCCGCGCTGGCCCGCCCCGGCGTCCATTTCCGCGCCGCCTCCTCCCATGGGCGACGTTCCTCCTCACGCAGCTCCCGCTCGGCCACCTCGAGGTCTCGCCACGCCTCGTGCTCCCTATCCTCGGTGGCGGGTGGCGGCGCTGCCCCCGCCGTCTAGATGGCCGTGGCCCTCCCGAGGGCGCGCGGCTCCCTAGATGGGCAAGGTGAGGAAAAGAGGCCGACCTAAAAACAAGCGAGTACTTAGAACTAACTTACCCGATGGTGACGGGAACCGCCCGTCTGGCGGGGCCCGACCAGGCAACCCGCGGCTTCTTCCCACCGCCTCCGCGGCTGCCTCCCGGCTGCCCGCGGGCCGCACGTTTGGGGGCCGGCCTGGAGCTGGCCGGCTGCTTCCCCCTGTCGCCAGCAACCACGTCGTCCCGGCTGGGTGCGCGGTTGCCGCGGCGAACGCGCCTCCTCGGTGCCGTGGTGTCGTCTCCCGAAACTTCGGGGTCCACCGGGGCCGCTGCATCACACGCCTCTTCCGTTTCAGCGTCGTCGTCGGTCCAGTCCCGCAAAAGCGACTGGGGAGGGAACTCACCCGCTGGCTCGGTCGCCTCCGTCTCTGTCCCGCCGACGCCGGATGCGCCGGCCGGCTCTGATTCGGCCGGCTCCACGTCGTCGGGATCCTCGACCTCCTACGTGTCCGACTCCGCCACATCGGCAGCCGGCACACCGTAGTTCTGCAACTGCGGGAAAACCTGCATGCAAGAGAGGCCCTCCATCGTTAGGACATGAGGGGGAGCCGGTCTCAACAAGAAGAGAGGTGGGGGATGGCTCGCCACGTACCCGCGGAGCCGGACGGTCCCAGCTGTACGGGGCCTTCCCCCATCACCATTCGCCCTCGTTCATCTTGGCGACTGAGATGGCGTTCACCCTCCTCGCCACCTGCACCGCCTTCAGCTCCTTGGTGGAGAGCCGGCAGGGGTCACGCCGTCCACCCATCTGACAGATGAGGTGCGGCCGGCGTTGCAGCGGCTGCACCCAGCACACCACCATCGTGGCCAGGAGGTCCGCGGCCGTCAGCCCCTCCGTCCTGGTCATCACCACCAGGCGCTCGCAGAGCCGGTCCGCCGTCTCAGGATCTCCAGCCGGAGGCGTCCTCCAGTTCAGCATTGCGACTGGCGGCTGGTTGACGAAGTCGGGGAGGTTGATGTAGTCCTCCCCCGGCTTCACGTTCTTCATGTAGAAGAACCTTTTTTGCCAGTTCTTCACCGAATACTGCAAAGGGAGTTGCGGGAACCCGGCTCCGTTGCGGAAGTGGATCAGGGCGGCTCCGCAGGCGGTCATGACCTTCTGGCCGGTTGCCGGGTCCTTCACCGTGTGCCGCTTGAGGTAGAAGAGCCGGCACCAGAGGTCCAGGCGCGGCTCCACTCCCAGGTAGCCCTCGCAGAGGGAGATGAATGCTGCCAGCTGTAGGACGGCATTGGCGGCTAGGTGGTGCGGCTGCAGCCCGAAGCGTGTGAGGAACCGCCGGAAGAATGTGCTCGCCGGCAGGCCGAGCCCGCGGAGGAAGTGCACGGCGAAGACCACCACCTCGCCCTCCCGCGGGGTCGGCGCGTTCTCCGCCTCAGCAATGCGCGCCTCCAGGTGCTCCGCCGGCGGCAGCTTGCGGCGGTGGCGGAGATGCTCGATGAATTGCTCGTCAATGTCGCTGCCGTCCCACGCCCCCTTGCTCTCCATCGCCCTCAAGGGTTTCGCGGCCGCGGCGGTGGGGGGTGATACGTCTCCAACGTATCTATAATTTTTGATTGTTCCATGCTATTATATTATCTGTTTTGGATGTTTTATATGCATTAATATGCTGTTTTATATTATTTTTGGGACTAACCTATTAATCTAGAGCCTAGTGCCAGTTTCTGTTTTTTCCTTGTTTTTGAGTATTGCAGATAAGGAATATTAAACGGAGTCCAAACGGAATAAAATCTTCGGAATGATTTTTCTTGGACCAGAAGAAACCCAGCAGACTTGGAGATGAAGGCAGGAGACCTGCCGTGGAGTCACAAGCCACCAGGGTGCGCCCTAGGGGGGGGCGCCCCCCTGGCTTGTGGCCCCACAACAGCCCTCCTAACCCTATTCTTCGGCCTATAAATTCCCAAATATTCCCTGGATACTAGAGAGAGCCACAAAAATACTTCTCCGCCGCCAGAAGCCTCTGTTCCCGTGAGATCCAATCTTGGAGCCTTTTCCGGTAATCTGCCGGAGGGGGATTCGATCACGGAGGGCATCTACATCAACTCCATTGCCCCTCCGATGATGCGTGAGTAGTTCACCACAGACCTTCGGGTCCATAGCTAGTAGCTAGATGGCTTCTTCTCTCTCTTTGTTCTTCAATACCATGTTCTTCATGATCTTCATGGAGATCTATCCGATGTAATAATCTTTTGCGGTGTGTTTGTCGAGATCCGATGAATTGTGGGTTTATGATCAGCTTATCTATGAATATTATTTTAATCTTCTCTGAATTCTTATATGCATGATTTCATATCTTTGCAGTCTCTTCGAGTTATTGGTTTGGTTTGGCCAACTAGATTGGTAATTCTTGCAATGGGAGAAGTGCTTAGTTTTGGGTTCAATCTTGCGGTGTCCTCACCCAGTGACAAAGTAAGGGTAGCGAGGCACGTATTTGTATTGTTGCCATCGAGGATAAAAAGATGGGGTTTTCATCATATTGCTTGAGTTTATCCCTCTACATCATGTCATCTTACCTAATGCGTTACTCTGTTCTTCATGAACTTAATACTCTAGATGCAGGCAGGAGTCGGTCGATGTGTGGAGTAATAGTAGTAGATGCAGAATCGTTTCGGTCTACATGACACAGACGTGATGCCTATATGCATAATCATTGCCTTGGATATCGTCATAATTATTCGCTTTTTTATCAATTGCTCGATAGTAATTTGTTCACCCACCGTATTATTTTCCTTCATGAGAGAAGCCTCTAGTGAAACCTATGGCCCCCGGGTCTATTTTCCATATTATATTTTCAGTTCTATAAACCAAAAATACCAAAAATACCTCGCAGCATTCTTTTTACTTTTGTTTTACTTTATGTTCTAGCAATCTTTTATATCTATCTCTATCAGATCTCATCCTTGCAAATAACCATGAAGGGATTGACAACCCCTTTTAGCGTTGGGTGCAAGAGTTTGATTGTTTGTGTACGTGCGAAGATTGGGGACTTGCTTGTATCTCCTACTGGATTGATACATTGGTTCTCAACAACTGAGGGAAATACTTATCTACTTTGCTGCATTACCCTTTCCTCTTCAAGGGAAAACCAACGCAAGCTCAAGAAGTAGCAAGAAGGATTTCTGGCGCCGTTGCCGGGGAGATCTACATCAAGCCTACCAAGTACCCATCACAAACTCATCTCTTGCATTTACATTATTTGCCATTTGCCTCTCGTTTTCCTCTCCCCCACTTCTAAAACGATTTTCAGAAAAAAAAACAAAAAGATTTGCCTTTTTATTCGCCCTTCTTCTGTTCGCCTTTTCGTTTGCTTTTTGCTTGCTTGTGTGCTAGATCTATTCGTGGCCACCATGTCTGAATCTAGAGAGGTTTTTATTGAAAAGGATAGTGATAATATTGAGAGAAATTTTGACAACTTTGCTAAAAATGACTCTCATGAAGAACCTACTATCATGCATACAAAAAAATTCCGCATAGGTAGCGGTAATATTATTGAAAAAGAGTTATTCAGGATTTCTTTACTTGTGCTGGTACGCTACCTACCATAGGAGGGTCTATTCTCAATAAAACTAGTAGTCTTGCGGATGCCATAACACTTCTAATAATTGAACTTGAGAGGCAATTTGTTCATATGCATCCTTACATACAAAGGATTTTTCTTGAGTTCTCTAATATTCAGTATTCTTCTGTTAAGCGTGCCGCCACTATATTTCTAGCCCACGAATTTAGATTCATCATGAAAGAGGCTAGTGAAATATTTGCTCATTATAAAATTAATGGTGGATGTCCCCCTATAGAGGAGATCCTTTTTAATCAAGAAGAACTAATGAGATTGCAATCCCCGGATTACGTTGCTTATAATGAAAATTTGAGAAAAAGGGTCCCTATCGAGGTTTTGATTGATAAGATTTCTGAACTCAATAATAATTTTTCTATACAAAATAACGGATTAGAGTTTATTAAGAGATAGGCTTATGACTTTCCACCAAAGGAAAGCCTACAATGATGAATTGATTATACACTATAGGGGGCCAAAGGAGGAACCTATCCCTCCCGCACTTGATCTTAAGGATCCTTATCCTATTAAATTGAGCCCTTTTGATTACTTTTTCTTGCCACAAAGAAAACTTGCTGCTGAAAGAAAGGAGTATGAGATGAGCATGGATGATCTCCCTTACTATTATGACAATACCTAGATCTATTGCGTTATGCCTAGCTAGGAGCGTTAAACAATAGCGCTTGTTGGGAGGCAACCCAATTTTATTTCTTTTACTTTTGTTTTTGCTTCTGTTTTTTAGTGTTTTTCACATTATTACCTCTGTAGTAATTGTGTTTTCTAGTTTAAATTAGTGTTTGAGCCAAGTAAGACCTTTGGGATGGTCCACGGTGTTTGTGATTTGATTTTGCTGAAAAACAGAAACTTTTGCTCTCAGTTCAGGAATTGTGTAAATTCACTGGAACGTGATTTTGATCTGAAATTTTTACACAAGATTTATATACAAATTGCCCTGATTTTCCTAATTTTTCATAATTTTTGGAGTTACAGAAGTATTCGAAGTCTATAGATTGCTACAGACTGTTCTGTTTTAGACAGATTCTGTTTTCTTTGTGTTGTTTGCTTATTTTGATGTATCTATGGGTTGTATCGGGGGGTATGAACCATGGAGAAGTTGGCATACAGTAGATATTACACCAATATAAATAAAGAATGAGTTCACAACAGTACCTAAAGTGGTGATTTATTTTTCTTATACTAACGGATCTCATGAGTTTTCTGTTGAGTTTTGTGTTGTGAAGTTTTCAAGTTTTGGGTAAAGATTTGATGGACTATGGAATAAGGAGTGGCAAGAGCCTAAGCTTGGGGATGCCCAAGGCACCCCAAGCCATATTCAAGGATACCAAAGAGCCTAAGCTTGGGGATGCCCCGGAAGGCATCCCCTCTTTCGTCTTCAATCCATCGGTAAATTTACTTGAGGCTATATTTTTATTCACCACATGATATGTGTTTTGCTTGGAGCGTCTTGTATGATATGAGTCTTTGCTTTTTAGTTTGCCACAATCATCCTTGCTGCACACATCTTTTGAGGGGGACACGCATTAATCGTTAATTTATTAGAATACTCTATGTGCTTCACTTATATCTTTTGAGCTAGGCAATGTTGCTCTAGTACTTCACTTATATCTTTTTAGAGCACGGTGGTGTTTTATTTTATAGAAATAATTGAACTCTCGTACCTCACTTATATTATTTTGAGAGTCTTTAAACAGCATGGTAATTGGTTTAGGTTATGAATTTAGTCCTAATATAATGGGCATCCAAGAGGATATAATAAAAACTTTCATATTAAGTGCATTGAATACTATGAGAAGTTTGATTCCTTGCATATAGTTTTGAGATATAAAGATGGTAATATGAGAGTCATGCTAGTGAGTAATTGTGAATTGGAAGAAATACTTGTGTTAAAGTCTGTGATTCCCGTAGCATGCACGTATGGTGAACCGTTATGCAACGAAGTCGGAGCATGATTTGTTTAATGATTGTCAACCTTTGTGTGAGGGTCGAGAGCGCGCGATGGTTAACTCCTACCAACCTCTCCCCCAGGAGCATGCGTCTAATACTTTGCTTCGATAACTAATAGACTTTTGCAATAAGTATGTGAGTTCTTTATGACTAATGTTGAGTCCATGGATTATACGCACTCTCACCCTTCCACCTTTGTTAGCCTCTCTAGTACCGCGCAACTTTCGCCGGTACATTAAACCCACCTTCCTCAAAACAGCCACCATATACTTTCCTCAAAACAGCCACCATACCTACCTATTATGGCATTTCCATAGCCATTCCGAGATATATTGCCATGCAACTTCCACCGTTCCGTTTTTCATGACACGCACCATCACTTTCATATTGCATATAGAGTCATATTTTGTTCTAGGTATCGAGTTGTAATTTTTGAGTTGTAAGTAAATAAAAGTGTGATGATCTTCATTATTAGAGCATTGTCCCGTGAGAGAAAAGGATGATGGAAGCTATGACTCCCTCACAAGTTGGGATGAGTCTCCGGACTTTATAAATAATAAAAGAGGCCAGCGAAGCCCAAATAAAAAAAAGAGGCCAAAGATGCCCACCAAAAGAAAAGAAAAAGGAAAAAAAGAAAAAAAATGAGAGAAAGAGAGAAGGGACAATGCCACTATCTTTTTCCACACTTGTGCTTCAAAGTAGCAACATGATCTTCGTGATAGAGAGTCTCCTATTTTGTAACTTTCATATAACTAGTGGAATTTTTCATCTTATGCACAACCACTTAGTTTTCTTTTTGAGCTTTCATACACTTATAGCTCTAATGCATTCGTTGCATGGCAATCCCTACTCACTCACATTGATATCTATTGATGGGCATCTCCATAGCCCATTGATACGCCTAGTTGAAGTGAGACTATCTTCTTCTTTTTCCTCACAACCTCCACCATATTCTATTCCACCTATAGTGCTATATCCATGGCTCACGCTCATGTATTGCGTGAGAGTTGAAAAGGTTTGAGAACATAAAAGGTGTGAAACAATTGCTTGACTTGTCATCGGGGTTGTACATGATTTAGATACTTTGTGTGGGGAAGATGGAGCATAGCCAGACCATATGATTTTGTAGGGATAACTTTCTAAGGCCATGTTATTTCGAAAGGACGCAATTGCCTTGTTAGTATGCTTGAAGTATTACTGTTTTTATGTCAATATTAGACTTTTGTTTTGAATTTTATGGATCTGAATATTCATGCCACAATAAAGAATATTACATGGATAAATATGTTAGGTAGCATTCCACATCAAAAATTCTGTTTTTATCATTTACCTACTCGAGGACGAGCAGGAATTAAGCTTGGGGATGCTTGATACGTCTCCAACGTATCTATAATTTTTGATTGTTCCATGCTATTATATTATCTGTTTTGGATGTTTTATATGCATTAATATGCTGTTTTATATTATTTTTGGGACTAACCTATTAATCTAGAGCCTAGTGCTAGTTTCTGTTTTTTCCTTGTTTTTTAGTATTGCAGATAAGGAATATTAAACGGAGTTCAAACAGAATAAAATCTTCGGAATGATTTTTCTTGGACCAGAAGAAACGCAGCAGACTTGGAGATGAAGGAAGGAGACCTGCCGTGGAGTCAGAAGCCACCAGGGCGCGCCCTAGGGGGGGCGCGCCCTAGGGGGGGCGCCCCCCTGGCTTGTGGCCCCACGACAGCCCTCCTAACCCTATTCTTCGGCCTATAAATTCCCAAATATTCCCTGGATACCAGAGAGAGCCACAAAAATACTTTTCCGCCGCCGGAAGCCTCTGTTCCCGTGAGATCCAATCTTGGAGCCTTTTTCGGTAATCTGTCGGAGGGGGATTCGATCACAGAGGGCATCTACATCAACTCCATTGCCCCTCCGATGATGCGTGAGTAGTTCACCATAGACCTTCGGGTCCATAGCTAGTAGCTAGATGGCTTCTTCTCTCTCTTTGTTCTTCAATACCATGTTCTTCATGATCTTCATGGAGATCTATCCGATGTAATACTCTTTTGCGGTGTGTTTGTCGAGATCCGATGAATTGTGGGTTTATGATCAGCTTATCTATGAATATTATTTGAATCTTCTCTGAATTCTTATATGCATGATTTCATATCTTTGCAAGTCTCTTCGAGTTATTGGTTTGGTTTGGCCAACTAGATTGGTAATTCTTGCAATGGGAGAACTGCTTAGTTTTGGGTTCAATCTTGCGGTGTCCTCACCCAATGACAAAGTAGGGGTAGCGAGGCACATATTTGTATTGTTGCCATCGAGGATAAAAAGATGGTGTTTTCATCATATTGCTTGAGTTTATCCCTCTACATCATGTCATCTTACCTAATGCCTTACTCTGTTATTCATGAACTTAATACTCTAGATGCAGGCAGGAGTCGGTCGATGTGTGGAGTAATAGTAGTAGATGCAGAATCGTTTCGGTCTACTTGACACGGACTTGATGCTTATATGCATAATCATTGCCTTGGATATCGTCATAATTATTCGCTTTTTTATCAATTGCTCGACAGTAATTTGTTCACCCACCGTATTATTTTCCTTCATGAGAGAAGCCTCTAGTGAAACCTATGGCCCCCGGGTCTATTTTCCATATTATATTTTCAGATCTATAAACCAAAAATACCTCGCAGCATTCTTTTTACTTTTGTTTTACTTTACGTTCTAGCAATCTTTTATATCTATCTCTATCAGATCTCATCCTTGCAAATAACCGTGAAGGGATTGACAACCCCTTTTAGCGTTGGGTGCAAGAGTTTGATTGTTTGTGTAGGTGCGAAGATTGGGGACTTGCTTGTATCTCCTACTGGATTGATACCTTGGTTCTCAACAACTGAGGGAAATACTTATCTACTTTGCTGCATCACCCTTTCCTCTTCAAGGGAAAACCAACGCAAGCTCAAGAAGTAGCAGGGGGCAAGAGCTCGGTCGTGGTGCGGCTCCCGGCGGCGGCGGGCGGCGGTGCGGCGAGCTGCACGACCCTCGCCCTCTTTCTCTCTCTCTCGGAATGGGGAGGGGAGAGGCGACGGGGACGAAGCGCTGGGGCGGGGGGAACAAATGCGTCGTTCCGCTCCTTTTCCTCCCCCATTTAAACCCCCGCGCAGAGGTAGTGGGGAGCGGATCCGTCGCGCACGACCCCCACTGCTTCCGCCACACGCGGGAAGGGCATTAACATGCTCTGGGAACGCCAACCGACGGCCCGGGCCGTAGAGGATCCGCGTGCATGGGCCGAGGCCACGGCAGGGGCGGGCCCCACTCCCCGGCCCGGTCTTGTCCCACGCGCGGCTTGTCAGGTCACGGCCCGCTGCGCCCCCCACGTGGCACGCCTCCTCTGCCCATCGGGGCACTCGAGGCGTCCTGCGAAGCGTCGACCGGCTGCGGAGCCGGCCGCCGCGCTCCCGTTTCCTCTGGTTCCAAGACCGTGCATAATACGAGACAAGACTCAAGCCGGCGAGGTCCGCCGCCGTTCAACGGCGGGCCTCCCCTGCTTCGGGGGCTACTGACGGGGGGATAACCCCGGGGTAGCCTCAGCCGGACCCTTCGACTTCTCGAAACAGCTGCAGGACGAGCCGCCTCCCCCTGCAGTCCGGCTCCGCGCAGCCGGCCGTGCTGCAGGAACCACGGTCAGAGCACGCGTGGCTACAGGGGCTCCCGTGGCATCGGGGGTCAGCGCCCACGTGGCCACAGTGGTGGCAACAACGCCTCTGACCCTGGCCGACTGCGACCTGACGGACGGCCCAGTGCGGGCACACCCTCAACCACTCCATTACCTGCCCCGGCATGGCTACAGCACGGCCGGCCGTACCGCTGACCGCGGCCGGCCTCCGCTAGGCGACGCCCCGAAGGACGACCCGTGCTGCGGTGTGACGGGCATCAGGGCCCACCAGGCGGGCCCCCTCCGACTCCCGATGGGACCCCGCAGCCGGCGGGCCCTACCGGCGACAAGACCCCTCAGCCAGGGGCCCCATGACCGGCTAGGGAGACCGCCAGCTGGGGCCGCCCGGAGCCTTCTACCCATTTTGTATTCCGGGGGGTTGGCCTATAAAACCCCACGGAGCTTCCCCATGCATGGGGACGACGGTTCTTCCCTAGCACACACACCCACACACCCACGTAGAGAGGCAGAGAGGGCAAGCTAGCCCCTTCTTCTTCCTCTACCCTTACAGCTCAAGGAGCACCATTGTAGCCCCCTTTGGTTCATCAACCAGACCGGCAGGACTAGGGGTATTACCTCCCACGGAGGGCCCCGAACCTGGGTACATCGCGTGTCCCTCACCGTTTGTGCCTAATCCCGCTCCCGGAGCCCGTCGGCGTCCTTCGGCCCCAACCACTCTCGATAAGCCACCTCGTGGCATCTGTCGTGAGAAAACGACGACATAGATAGAAAGAACGTGAAAAAATACAAAATCACTAGGTTTATAAGGGAAACTAGGCCGAAAACCTTGGGTAAGTCAACACGGACGCCGAACCAAACAGCCCACCACCACCTAACTCAACCATCATCGAGATAAATTGAGGGAAGGTTTTGAAAACGCTTTAAAAAAGGGAGACGGAGCTCGTGTGCGCTGTCGTCCTAACATAGACCCCTGGTGACCACAAAGCATTCGTCCAGACCGGTCACACCGAACCTTGGGTAATGGTCAGGCCAAGCCAATAGCCACCACCGCCGCTCCCCCTTCAAGCAGACACAACCCAGTGTTAAGGAAGTACTCTTTGATAATGCCTCTTGGACATTGTATTCTACAATTGACAACTCTATGACATCACCATCTTGGAGAACTTGGTATAGTCGTGACATCACCATCTTGGAGCAACTTAGAGCGGTCTTTGGAAGCTTCTATGGATAAGTTCAGACCGGTTTTAGAAGCTTTCATGCATGTTTTCTTCTTCTTTGTTTCTAGGTATTGTTTTATCGCTTTCCTTCAGTTTTTTTTGCATTTTTTTTAAATTATAATTTAATTTCCTTTTTATTTTTCAAATACATGTCAACTTTTATAATACACTTTGAAAATTTGTCGTATACAGGTGCAACATTTCTTCGAAACATGTTGAACATTTATCGACCAGATGCTGAAAACATTTTCAAATACAAGTTTTGAAAATTAGAATAGATGTTAAACATTTTTCAAATACGTGTTTAATTTTTTTATCCTAAGAAACATTTTTTAATTTCATGAACATCTATTTACGTTGTAAAAATATTTTATAAGAGTCTCACAAACATATTTTTGTAATATGTGAAGTTTTTATAAATGTGAAGAAAATTATTTCTAATTGGTACAAAACATTCTTTTAATTAAAAGAAAAAAATTAAAGTTTTTTAAAAAGTCATGAACATATTTTTAAAATGAATGAACATTTTCATAAATACCAAAATTATTTTAAATGCCCTGATTATTTTTCTGAAATTATGCAAATATATTTTCTACATTGTATATACAATTTTTAAAAAATATCATGAATTTTTTTTTGAAAATGTGAAATTGTTAAAATGCCACAATCATTTTTTAATGGTACAAACATTTTCTGAAAAGTAGCGCAAAAACAATTTTTAATTGCGTCAACACTTCTTAAATGGACAAAGAACATTTGTATGATATTAATATATTAATTTTCTATGTATATTTACTTATAATATATCAAAATATAAAAAGAAAGAAAAAAAGAAAAAAAGGCACAAGGCGCACTAGAAAGTGACAAAACACAAAATATGCCCACTGGGCCAGCCATTGAAGGCTGCCCTGAGGCGCGGACGCCGTACCAGCCTTATGGACTACGCCTAAAGAAAAGCATAGTCACATCAACTGGGCCCAAAATAGCGCAGCTTTTTTCAACTTATGAATCATCAATAGCCTGCTATAAATAATATATAACTAAATTTCGTCTTAATTTAGTAAACCAATTAATCCCAATATATCAATTATTAGAAAAATATCCAAATGATATAATTTTGTATGCATTAACAACTTTCCTTTTAATTTGTTACACACTCATCTCACTATATAAACACTAGCAAAAGGGACGAAGCTGCAAGAAAGCAGGAGCAGAACAATAGCCAGCTATAAATGATGGCGCTTATGAAGAACACCAGGGTGCTATGTTGGATAGCTATTAATTATTCTCATGTCCATCACTTCCTTGTCCTGCCATGCTACTGCGAGGAGCACACGTAAACACTTTTCCCTCTTTATTCATTAATATTTTTGTATTGATATGTATCTCTTTTATTTTGTTCAGTTTAACAATACATAATACGTTCTTCTAGATCGACCAAGTAATTTAACGTGTAATCTATGCTGATTGGTTGTGGATGTTGTGACTGATCTTGCGACCAGATACATTGGACTTTGGACCTATTCTTGGGTGTGTAAAGATGGAAAAGGCCTGCTCAGTTGTTGGGTGCACGAAGATACGTTCCGACCTTGGTTGGAATACCCACAGATGCTATTGTGCCGATGCTCGCAGCTGCTGCCACTATGCGGATGGAAATCCATTAAATCGATAGTATAATATATTGTCATGTGCTCTTTTCTTACATGGGTGAATGTCAATCATCTATGCCACTACAGATCAATTGAATTAATAAACTTCTAAACTATTTGGTTGGATTATATTTATGACGTGACTATTTGAGTGATATGTTCTTTGAGCGGAAGTCTTGATTATGTGTATCCCTTGTGATTTGTGAGGTATCATTTCACATAAAAAATACTACATACTCATTTCGGTCGAAAGAAATCCCATGCATATTGTCAGGCAATAAATTAAAAATCTTATATCGGATATAATTTTGGAAGTCTCTTCGTCGGTTGTCCTGGAAATGACTATTTCTCCCCTGGCGGACTAAATAAAGAAGGAACAAGAAACAAAATTGAATCCATTAGAAAAATGGAAAACAGAGCTTGACGCAAGTTGGGGACTATTGTCCATCAGTTTTTCGGGCACCTGAACAATTGTGGGCATTGATCAAAAGCGCCTGAGAGATAATTATTTCTCATTGTACTTGTCTTCAACGTCAATATCCAAAGCCATCATGAGTTATTCCACCACCTTCGTGGACTCGTGGTTATTCTTTTTTTTAGGGTACCTTCATGGTTATTCTGTGCTAGCTCTCAATCAGTATTGGACCCTGAAAGTTCTAAAATATTTATACACCATCACCTTCGTGGTTATTCTCTAAATATAGATGTACGGTATGTGCATGCGAATTTTCTAGACCAAACAGACAAGTACACATGGATAAAAATGGAGTTACTTTTTCAGCCACATAACTTCATCTTTTTTTTTTGTGGAGTAGCCTACAAATCAACATGGTATTAAATACATAATTATAGATACATATAGAACATCTATATCCCTAGATATTATTTGTCGAATTTTGGAACCTGCAAATACCTTTTCCGAATTTTTGAAAATTTACATACCGAGGGAGGTGATTCTTTGGGTGAGCACATGCCGGATCCTCATAACTGATCATGATCCGACGGCTACGAACCAACACAAGAAGCTCTATGTACAATGTGAACTTTCTTGACGAGCAACACAACAAGTGATCGGTTTAATTAGGCTCACCCAACGCGATTTTCTGACAGACTCTCCATCACCACCGCATGAATTTGAATTCCTTGTTTGACCCCCAGTCACACAATTTTATCGCTATATATAGTTATCATTACTTGCGTGCTCCGTTGTTAAAACTCAATTAAACTGGTAGATCGGGCGGGGATCGATGGCCGGTGCCCAAGGGTTGCCGACTTGCTCCACCACGTCCGCTTCGCTGCCGCATGCAGGTGGTGGTGAGCCCCTGCAATTGCATCACGACACAAAGTGCCACCCACTCTACCATGGGACTATGGCTCGACTTCCCCCGTTATGCCACAATGGCAAGAAAAAGAGCACATATTGTCCTAAGGAGGATGATCAGTTCTTTCTGTTTGTGGGAGCACACTACGGCGGACACGTTGTCACACCCGAGAATAACTTTCAGCTTGCGATGGTGAACATGTTGTTTTTCTTTTTGGCATTTTCCTTTTTTTTGGTTTCATATTTTATTTTATTTTTCGTTTATTTTTTATTTTTCAAATACTTGTCATGTTTCTATAATACACATGTAGATTTGTCGTATACACGTGAACATATTTTTGAAACATGTTGAAAATTTATGCACAAGATCATATTTTCAAATACATGTCTTAAAAATTGAATAAACGTTAAACTTTTTTAAAATACATGTTTAATCTTTTTACTTGTATGAACCATTCTATTAATTGCATGAACATATTTTTACATTGTATAAATATTTTCTAAACATCTCATGAACATATTTTTACGTGAACATTTTCTATATTTTATAATGTTTTGAAAATTTCATGAATATATTTTAAAAATGCAAGCTCATTTTCTTAAATACAACAGCTATTTTAAATGCAACGATATTTTTTCTTAAATACGTAAACATATTTTTAGATTTGTATATACACTTTTGAGAAATATTACGAAATATTGTTTAAACACTTAATTTTTTTTAAAGGACACACACTTTTTTTAATTGGACGGATATTTTTTAAAAGTAGTGCAAAACAATTGTAAATTGCGTTAGCACTTCTTAAATACAAAGTGAACATTTACAAAAAAATAATAAATTAAGTTTTAAAGTTTATATATTTAGAATATTTCGAAATGCAATACGGAAAATTAGAAAAAAAACGCAAGGCTCACTAAAAATTGAAAAAACACAAAACATCCCTACAAGGCCGGCCCACTGAAGGCTGCCCTGAGGCGAGCGCATGCTCAGTCCCGCCAAAGGCAAGACAAAGCGCTGCGTAAGCCTCACCAGCCTCATATACTCACATGGGCTACCCCTAAAGAATAGCATAGTCACATCAGCTAGGCCCAAAATAGCGCATTTTTTGTACTTATGAATCGTCTATAACATACTATAAATAACATATAACTAAATTTAGCGATGATATACGTCTTAATTTCGTAAACCAATTACTTTCAATATATACCCAATATTAAGAACCAATTATTTGAAAGATATCCAAATGATATACTTTTGTATGCATTAAGAACTTTCCTTTTAATTTGTTACACACTCATCTCACTATATAAACACTAGCGAAAGGAACGAAGCTGCAAGAAAGCAGGAGCAGAACAATAGCCAGCTACAACTGATGGCGCTTAAGAAGAACACCAGCGTGTTGTGTTGGATAGCTATTATTCTCATGTCCATCACTTCCTTGTCATGCCATGCTGCTGCGAGGAGCACACGTAAATTTCCCCACGCCACCTGTTTATTCATTAATGTTTTTTTAATATTTATCTCTTTTATTTTATTCAGTTTAACAATACATGATCCGTTCTTCTAGATCGACGAAGTAATTTAACGTGTACCATAGGCTAATTGGTTGTGGATGTTGTGACTGATCTTGCACAGATACAACGGACATTGGACCTATTCTTGGGTGTGTAAAGATGGAAAAGGCTTGTTCGGTTGTTGGGTGCACGAAGATATGTTCCGACCTTGGTTGGAATACCCACAGATGCTATTGTGCCGATGCTGGCAGTTGCTGCCACTATGCGGATGGAAAGCCATTAAATTGATAGTAGAATATATTGTCATGTGCTCTTTTAGTTACGAGGGTGAAAGTCAATCATCTATGCCACTACCGATCAATAGATTTAATAATCTTCTAAACAATGTAGTTGGATTATATTTTTGAAGTGACTATTTCAGTGCTATGTTCTTTGAGCGGAAGTATCGATTATGTGTATCCCTTGTGACTTGTGAGTTATCATTTCATATAAAAATATCATATACTCATTTCGGTCGAAAGAAATCCCAAGCATATTGTCAGGCAATCAATTAAAAATCTTATATTAGATATAATTTTGGAAGTTTCTTCGTCGATTGTCCTGGAAATGACTATTTCTCCACTGACCGTCGGTCAAGATGCAGCGGACTAAATAAAGATGGGAAAATAAAGTTGAATACATTAGAAAAAGGGGGGAAAAAGCTTGACTCAAGTTGGGGATTATTGTCCATCAGTTTTTCGGGCACCTGAACAATTGTGGTCATTGATCAAAAGCTCCCGAGAGATAATTATCTCTCATTGTCAACGTCAATATCCAAAGCCATCATTAGTTATTCCACCACCTTCGTGGTTATTCTTTTTTTAGGGTACCTTCATGGTTATTCTATGCTAGCTCTCAATCACTATTGGACCCTAAAAGTTCTAATATTTATAAACCATCACTTTCGTGGTTACTCTCTAAATATAGATGTAGGGTATGTGCATGCGAATTTTCTAGACCAAACAGACAAGTACACATGGATCAAAATGGAGTTACATTTTTCAGCCACATAACTTTCTCTTTTTCTTGTGTAGTAGCCTACAAATCAACATAGTATTAAATAAATTAATAATTATAGATACATAGAGAACATCTATATCCCTAGATATTATTTGTCGAATTTTGGAACCTGCGAATACCTTTTCCGAATTTTTGAAATTTTACATAGCGAGGGAGGTGATTCTTTGGGTGAGCGCATGCCGGATCCTCATAACTGATCACGACCCGACAGCTACGAACCAACACAAGAAGCTCTATGTACAAGATGTGAACTTTCTTGACGAGCAACACATCAAATATTAGTGTTCCCATAATAAATGGCGAGAAGCGGCATCAGCGTCCTTTCGCAAACACTCCTCGAGATCTTTGGCAAACATGTTATTGCGCTCCGTGTTATACACTCTGTTATAATGCACATGCATATTTGCTACAATAAATAAATTACAGCATTTAAATTCAATAGTTGATTTGATTTTGGAGTGCATCATTGCATATCGCCTTAAATTTCAACATACGTTCACATTTTCTCCCGTTTTTCTTTTTAAATGTTGGTAGCAGCATATCGCCTTAAATGTTGATCGGTTTTACTTGCTTGCAGCTACCAACTTTTCATGTATATATATATATACGCGTGTGCATGTATATATAGCCAGAAGTTACAAGGTACATATAGCTGCTAGCAAGGCTCACCCAACCCGATTTGCTGACAGACTCTCCATCACCACCGCATGAATTTGAATTCCTTGTTTGACCCCCAGCCACACAATTCTATCGCTATATATAGTTATCATTACTTGCGTGCTCCGTCGTTGAAACTCAATTAAACTGATCGATCGGGCGGGGATCGATGGCTGGCACCCAAAGGTTGCCGACTTGCTCCACCGCGTCCGCTTCTTCGCTGCCGCATGCAGGTGGTGGCGAGCCGCTGCAATTGCATCACGACAAGCAGTGACACCCGCTCTACCATGGTACTATGGCTCGACTTACCCCCGTTACGCCACAACGGCAACAAGAACAGCAAGAAAAAGATCATGTACTATCCTAAGGACGATCAGTTCTTTCACCTCCCCCTGCGGAGTGAGGCAGCCATCGACAAGCTGTTCGTGGAAGCATAGTACAGGGACGCGTTGTCACGCCCGAGATTAATTTTCAGCTTGTGGCCGTACGTGCGGCGGCAGCATTCGTGCGCTGGAAAACCTGTTGTGTCTCCCTTCCTTCTTCTTCTGATCCTTCGTGAGAGAGTGCAGGGAGAGAGAGAGCTCAGGTGAGCCGCCGGTGAGGGCTAGAGCAAGGGGTAGACACCAACAATTGGTATCAGAGCGTCAGGTTCGGGGGAGATCGCCGGAGATGTCGCTCGTCCCGTACTCTGGCGGTTCGGGGAGCTCGGTGCCTGCGCCGGTGCCCGTGCTCACTGGTGAGAACTACACCACGTGGGCGATCAAGGTGGAGGCGAACTTGGACGCTGCCGGGCTGTGGGAGGCGGTGGAGCCGCCGGAGGACGCGGCGGCGGCGGTGATCGCCAAGAAGGACAAGCCGGCGCGGGCATACTTGCTCAGCGCGCTATCCGAGGATCTCCTGCTACAGGTGGCATCCAAGAAGACGGCGGTGGAGGTCTGGAGCAGCCTCAAGGTGAGGTTCGTCGGCGCGGACCGATTTCGGGTGGCGCGGCTGGGCACTCTCCGAGGAGAGTTCGAGCGGCTGCGCATGGCGGAGGCCGACACGCTGGATGGGTTCGCCGGCAAGCTCGGAGGCATGGCGGCGCGCTTCACGGGACTCGGGTCCACACTGGACGACGCCGCGATGGTGAAGAAGCTCCTCGATTCGGTGCCGGACCGCCTGTACGCGGCGGTGGCCGGAATCGAGCAGTTTTGCGACGTCACCTCCATGGCGTTCGAGGATGCGCTCGGTCGCCTGAAGGCGTTCGACGAGCGGCTACGTCGGCGCGGCCAAGCGGACGGTGAGCGGGCGGACGGCCAGCTCATGTACACGGCGGCACAGTGGCGAGCGCGGGAGCGGCAGCGAGGCGGTGCTCGGGACGACGACGACGGCCGGAGCGTGGCATTGGGCGACGGCGGCAACAGGCGCGGCCGCTGCTACAAGTGCGGCGTGCGCGGACATTTCAAAAGGGAGTGCCCCCAGCTGCGGAGCGTGCGCTGTTGGCGGACGTCGGCGTCGAGGACGACGGCCTGCTCTGAGCCGCGGCTTAAGGGGGTGAGTGTTGGGCAAATAAGCCGCGGCGCCGCGTCAGGCTCATCCAGCGCGTGTATGGGCGCGAGTTGGGTGCGTCGGGCGCGTCGGGTCCGCGGCAGGTCGAGTGTGTGCGTGCGTGTGGAGTGCACGGGTGTGTCCGTGGGCTAGTACACCGTAGGTGTGTAGTGTGTGCGTGTTCTGTTGGTGGGATCGGGGGAGCGTTGGAGTCGGTCCTGGGCGGGCGCGCACGACCCGGACATGTACGTGCATGTCGCGGGGGCGTGGATGGCGCGGGCCGGATCGGGCGCTCGGCGTGGACTGGGACGTGGGTACGTGCCCGGCGAGTCCCAGGGTATAAATACCCCCATGCGTTGTAACAGATGTACGTCGAGTTTGTTGCTCGAGGGAATAGAGGCCGTACGTGCGGCGGCAGCGTTCGTGCGCTGGAAAACCTGCTGTGTCTCCCTTCCTTCTTCTTCTGATCCTTCGTGAGAGAGTGCAGGGAGAGAGAGAGCTCAGGTGAGCCGCCCGTGAGGGCTAGAGCAAGGGGTAGACACCAACATGGTGAACCTCTTCTCCAGTGTTGAGGTGCCGCTCGATGCAAATGGACATGAGGACTCTTTTCTTAGGGCATTTCTAACCGATCCCCTATAACCGGTTAGTGGAGTATATGTAGTTTTGTACTTCACTAACCGGCACCTAGCCGATCCCCAATCCGGTCTAACGGAGTATAATTTTACTTCTCTCTTTCAAAATTTCCCTATTTTTACTTTCTCTTTACTCCGTCGAATAAAATGGCGCAGCTCTCCTCTGCTGCCTTTCCCTCCCCTCCCGCACCGCATCTTCATCCCCGTCGCCCCTCCTATCCTTCCCCCTCCCTGCCGGCACCGACCGGCCACCGGGGAAGCCTTGTAGGCCTCCGCCGCTGTCCTCCACCACCTCCTCGTCCCGCTGCCGGCCAAAAATCGAGGGGATCTGTGGCTGTTGTCGCCGTCACCGGATTTGGCGTTTCCTGCCGTTGGCGGCTGCGCCTTGCCATGGATTGGCCGGGAAGCGGCCCGCACAGCCCTGGCAAAGCTTCCGCGCCGCATGCAGGTACCGGCTCTTCCTCTAGCCACTCTAATCGCTCCCACCGTAGGTGGCCGAAATGTGTTTCGGTGGCCGAAATTGAAATGCAAATGAAAAAAAAAAATACTCCGCTAAGTTTAGGGAATCGGCTAGGTCCGGCCAAAACTTAGTGGAGTATATATACTCCACTAAGCCTTTTACTCCGTTAACTTTTAGGGGATCGGTTAGAGTTGGCCTTAGGCAGCTGGCAGTACATAATTCGAAAGGTTGTCTTCTAGAACCCCCCAACCTCAAGTGGCCGCATCTTGCTGCAGTCATCCGCAAATATACGCCACACCGGGTCGATGGTAACACAAGTTGATGGAGTGACCCCTTGTCGACATCTTATTCTGCAATGGACAATTGTATGCTATCACCTTCTTCGAGCACATGATCTACTTTGAGATAGAGGTGAACCAAGAATGCAGCCAGTGGTAGCTGGCAAACGCCACCGGATGTTGATACAAATGTGTGTATCCACTATAATATATACCCGAATAATATCATTGAGCTACATGGAAAACTGGTGATGGTGGCGAGAAACTCGCCATCACCTGACATCCACGAACCTTTTTTCAAGGTATCTGAATGATGGTAGAGATGGGTAACTATGGCTTGTTTTTAGGAAAAACATGGTCAAAGGCGATGTACGTGCCGACGGCTGGGTGTGGAAGGGTGCACATAAGCTACGTCTACACTGATGATCCGGTGTACTTGACGACTTTGAAAGTCCATGCTGACCGTTTATCTCATAGGCAAGACGAAAGCAGTTGCGATGTCATGTGGATAATCAAATCAGCAGGATCTTATATAGTCGATCCAGTGTTTGCTTTATATATAAAACGGCACGAAAGCCTGTTTCGAGAGAGGTGGCATGTGGGTTCTTCCTTCGGATTTCTAGCCTATCAAGAGTAGAACCTAGCATCTTTATTTATTATTTTCTAGTTGAACATCTTTTATTTTATTCCCAGTGTATAAGGTATTAAACTCATCCTTTACTATAAATTGAATCGTATAGGTTGTTGAAATGCATACATTATATAAAGTCATAGTTTATTATGAGGTATGAATGTGCCTTATTAGAATAATTGATGTCAATCTATAATGATTGGGATGGCGTGCCGTAACATACTAAATTTACAATTAACCATTTTTGGTGTACTTCTGTCGTTTTATGTATCTAGCTATTAGTTTTGACAATGCGTTTTTCCATTTAAGTTAGCCATTAAAAAAAGAGCTCTTTTACGGTGATTGGCGAGTTACAACTTGTAATTTCGTGTAACTCTGCCTATGATTTTTTCTGACCGTCGGATCTAGGAAATAATTTAAAATTTTATTTTTTGAAGGAAAGGGTAGAATGGTAAAGGTTTCCAGTCGGTTCGCCACAACGCAGACGCAGATGTATCCATTTGCGGTTGCATAGCTGCCGCCGCCGCCGCCGCCCTACCTGCCGTTCCGATCAACCAATCCACCGGCGGCATCCAGGCAAGCAGCACCGGTCTGCCTACCTGGTCTCGCTCCTGCCGCAAGGTTCCGGCCCGCCGAGCCTCCCCTGCCCGCCGCCCCCTGCATTGCCTCCCTCCGTCGAGCAGCCGGTGACGCCCAGCAACGCCGGCCATCAGTCCGTCGAAAGGTAGTGTCCACTCCACACCTCCCCATCCGCACCCCCCCCCCCCCCCCCCCCCGCGGCTCAATCTCAATCAGTTTGTTGTATTTGTTCTGCTAGTTCTGAATTTATTTTGCTCTGTTCCTGCAACCCTGCAGCGCCTCCCTCTGGCGAGCAGGCGGTGACGCCAGCAACGCCGGCCATCCGTCCGTGCACAGGTTGCGGCCATTCCCCCTCCCCCCGCTATTTCTGAATTTCTTTTTGCTCTATTCAATGTCCTGCAATCTGTCTTCTCATCTTCAAGCAGATTGTACATACAGGTGATAAATTTGAAGCCGATTGAGTGGCTGCCATCGTTGGTTTGGCTGCAGAGTGGACAAATTGGACTGTCCCAACTATGTATGTATCCGTAAATTCCCTGGTCTATAATATGAATGGATGAAAAGGGATTTGGTAAGCATTGCACCAGGCTGCACCACATATAGAGTATTTTTGCATTTGCTTTACTTATTAATATAGTGCACTAATGATATCTATTGCTGTGTAGGAAATGATGGCAGCAAACTGTTAGCTACAGCTCTCTGTACAAGGGATTTCGTTGTAGGAAACTGTTGCGCTTGTGGTCCTATTATCAAGTATTAATTTCTGCAAGTATTTCATTCTCTGCCGGCCATTGGACCCTGTCCCTCCACTGGTTTTGACTTGCACTTCAGAAGGCGGGTCTCCGCGATCTTGCCGCTCCTCCGCCCCCTTCTATGCCTCAACCTCCTCGTAGGCCTGCACAGGTAAGCAAGAGAGTGAAATTTTGTGATTGGTTTCCTTCTTCAGTTGACACTTTTGAGGCACCCATGATGTTGCATTACAAATGGAGCCAGAACCTGAGCTTGGTTGTGATTTGGCTTTGCAAGCACATGATTGCAATGATGGAGGACACCATGATATAGAAATTCATCATCTCCTGATGACCTGATCAGACTGGGAAGCTTCAGACAAAGACATGTCTAGTTGATGCACTGTTGGATGATTTTTTAATGGGCTTTGTGCAATCATGTGTATTTGCTTATTTTGTTGAACTGAGACTGTACAAGAACTCCAGAAGGATGCGAGTCAACTAATGTACTATAATGTGTATTACTGGATGTTGTTGCTCTTGTAACTCCAGCCTAATATGCTGAATCACATATTTACAAGATGAAGTATGTCTGCCTTTTCAGACCCAGCCTGAAGCATGGCTTCTTCTTTGAAATCCGGGTATACTGAATCATACCCATATAGAAGCCTGAATCAGAATTCTTCTTTGTCTTAATATTTTGTCAAAGCTTGAATCATATAGAAGCCTAAATCATCTTATTCAGAAATTCATCACGCACTCTAATTGTCACTTTAAACAGTGGGAAAACGCTCAAGATTGCATAAAAAATTATAAGCTTTGTATTGATTTCTCAATACACATTCACAGATTTCTCACCATCCAGTCAAAATTTAGAAGATTTTACTACAGTGAGTACAACAAGGAAAGTGTAGATATTCAGTAACATCTTCATCTTCACACAAGACTGAAGCGGCACTACTAGGGAGAAGGTTGGGAGTGGCCATGGCGGATCACACAGCCACCATGACAGGAGAAGGAGGCCAGCAGGGTGACCTGGTCACCGGTTTTTGTCGAGGCGAAACTTTTGAATAAGTTTAAAGTTTTTGGGAGTGTTCATTTATTTACAGTTAGCCTGTGATAAAATGTTCTCAGATTTCATACTCAAAATTAGCCGGACTTCAACTGAAGTTTAGGCCTAAACAAAAAGAGATAGCATCTTCGCTATAGTCGAACAGCAAATCATAGAAACTGGAGATACAATCAGAACTTTTTAACTAAAGATTAATGAACACCTCATGCAGATTTTTTTGAAGAAGTCGGATAGAAATTTCATTAGCTGTCATTCATTGAAATTCTGCCATTTACATTGGTCCTCACAATCTAAGGTTACTGATCATACCAGCAGGAACCTACATAATGTTTGGCTGATTTTGCAGGAACATGAGCTGCTTCCTTATAAGACATATTTACATAACGAATGCTACACTTTTCATCTTGTTGATGAACGACAAGCAAGTGACGCCGTTTCCATTTTCTGAAAACATGTCTTAAGCTTCAGCAAGTTCCAGATTTTTCAAATTGATAACAAAGCCCCTTCTGCCTGCTTGTACAGATCCTAAGTGATCTTATATTATCACGCCTTGTGAATGTAGTCGAACAAGAAGCAATCAGGAAATAGTCCATCATCTCCAATGGTTTCCTTTCAGTCTCCTTTTCTGCAATGCTGAAGTGGTTCCCAAATCTTCTGCAAAGAATGGATTGCAAATTTGTTTAGTTCAACAGAGAAGTATACATATGTGCTATGCATGACATCGCAGCTTGAAAGTGACAAACATGGAAGACACTTTTGCCCAGGGTGAGACAATATTAATCTTTGCGTTGCCATTGTTTACATCATCAAGGTTTTCCTGCTGACACCAACAATTCCTTGCAGCTAAGGTACTGGACAGTGATTAATCAAATGTGAATAGTCACCACCTCTACTGAACGAAATAGTTTGACACTGAAACAAAAACCAACGAATATGAGAACAGGGGAGCGACGTCGAGCAGAAGAAATGAGAATTGGAGACGTACCTGTGTCGTCTGGCTGCCGGCCGCACTCCCGCTATCCCGTGTTGGACAAGGGGTAGGCGGGGGGCATAGGAGATGAGGAGGGGCAGGCGGACGATCAGCCGGCGGCGAACGACGGAGACGACTGCGGCGGCAGCAAGTGCGCCAAGGGATGCGGCCGCGGCGGCAAGGATCACGTGCGTATCTATCGGCCTTCACAAATAATCTCATGATACGATCCTTTTCACAAACTAATGACGGATTTACCCTTTCACAAATTAATTGGTCCCACCTAAATTTTGTAACGGTCCCACCATTACATGTAATTTTCCGTAATTTTAATTTTGTAACTCGTCGTAACACCTATTTTTCCACCGTCAGATTAGGGTGGATGGACGGCTACTAAAATGGCCAATCACCGTAACAGTTGTATTAAAAAAAACTAATCAGTTTTAGCATTCTCCACCGAAGAGGGGCCCGTCGGCCTGCGGTGGGCCGAAGAGGGGCCCGTCGGCCTGCAGTGGACCGAAGAGGAGCCCGTCGGCCTGCGGTGGACCGAAGAGGGGCCCGTCGGCCTCCGGGCGGCCGAAGAGCCCTGGTCGGCCTCCAGGCGGCCGAAGTGTCCCTGTTTAAGGCCGAGCCGCTCCTTTCTTCCTCCTCTGCTCGCTAGCTCCTCCTCTCTCTCCCGTTGCTCTCTGGTGCTTCCACCCCCGCGCCGATCTCTTCCCTCGTCCACCCATTTTCCTATCCAACCCGCAGAAACAATAGATCATAGCATTCTCCACCGGCCTACGGTATATTTTTTTTGCTACGGGGTAGTTTTTTGTGCGTGAGGAGGAGCCATGGTGGGGTGGAGGAGGTGTGGCTGGTGAGGAGGTGGTGGGGTGGAGAGGATGAAGAAGGGGACACACGCGTCGAAGGTATACCAATGTCGTCACAAATTTTCTATGAGCTATACAGTTTATTTAGTGTACATAGTCATTTTAGCGGATAGTTAGTGTAGCCGGTAATAATTTTGTTCGTTGCGATTAATGAGAAGGTGGCAATGTCTGACAGGTGAAAATGTCTGAATCAGTAAATTTGACTGTTTACTACGGCCCTGGTAATGTTCGATATAATGAGTTGGGGGTTGATCTTAGCGAGTTTAATCATGTAGTCGGTGTTTCTTGTTTCCCTTTTTCGTTTTTTTTCCATTATATTTCTGGGAAATTGAGATTTCAGGGGAAATTACGGGTGGGGGCTTCCAACACAATCAAATGTCAACTTTCAACTCGGTTGTGGATTCAGTTCTTATTGGTCATCGTTTCTTTGTAGGTAATGGCTTGCCCCTTTTGCCAAGCTCTAGGTGGCCCTTGTTATTCCTTTGATTCTTGTGCGTCTGTCTTCACTGTGGTGCTGGATCGTCGCTGTTCAAGGCGTGTTGTAAGATTCTATATCTTGTTTATCTGATTGTGGCATATGGTTGATGTTGTTTTGGTTGGAATGTATTCTAATGCCTTTGTTTATATGATTATGATGTTTGCTTCCATTCTTTTTGTAGTATGTTCCGTGCAGTGTTAGATCACATCTTGCTCGGTACATTGAGGAGTGCAGAGCTTTAGCTATTCGGAGGGGTGACACAGATATTGATCTTGCTCTTCACAACAGTGAGGGTAACTTATATGGTGTTCTGTTTAGACATGGTCGGGTGAGCAGTAAATTCCATGGTCCTTCCTGGGAGGAACTTGTCAATGATTATGGTCTCCGTCATTGTGACATGATGACTGTTAGGCTTGAGCACTATGGAACTATGATTGTTGTTGATTTTCATCGGGATGGTGTTATGTTGTTCCCTTTACCCTGTGTTGGTAAGTTTTTTTTTTTGAGTGATTTTAAGTTTTGTTTCAGCTTATACGTTTTGTTGTTCTGCTCAATTTGTGTAATTATTTTTTTGTAGCTCTTGAGGATCTGAGTGAAACTGAGAGGGAACTTGTTGACAGTTGTTTTATAGTCGTGGTGTCAGTCTGAATTATCAGCAAATGTATTTCATGTCGCGACAGCTCTTTGATGACAACTACATATTGTGTACTCCTTTTGTTCATAGGATTGATTCCATGAATGTTAATTGTCAACATATGCTGAGCTTTGTTTTTGGCTACTGTTTATTTATTTGTTCTTTGCTCTAGTATACTGTTTTAAATTTGTAAGCTGAACATCATATAACTTGATGTTTTTTGTCAGGTTATTCCCAGCATGGTTGTGAGGAGTTTGAAGGATTTTTTGTCAATTCCTAGGACTGGTTCTTTAACTCTTGAAATTACTTTGGATTCTGAAGATGATGATATATCTGTGAGCATTCCTTGTTCCTACTTTATTGGCTTGGGTGGTAGAATGGTGTTCAGGAAGGAAGGTTTCGGTAATTTTCTTCGGGCATCGTCTATTGAAGTAAACAATTTGGTGCTCATAACCTTCAAAGAGCGTGATCAGGAGCTTGATGTTGTTTTCAGCCCTCTGCCGCAGTGATCGTACTTATAGACTGTGAAGTACAACATGTACATGGTCACATTGATTGTTAGGTATCCTGTTGATTGGGCAGCATTGGGAAAACTATTCGTCTGGTATAAATTTATGATTGGACATGGAACCGGGTGTTGGTGTTATTTTTTGTACTGAAGTTTTTTTCCATCTTTGTACTGAAGTTTTTTTCCACTTAAATGCATTATAATTCGTGCACAACCATTCCCCCTCTTTCACATTCCAACTTTGTACTTTCCCGCAACCGTTTCCCGACATTCTATCTCGTCATTTTCTTTTCCCGCCCTACTATCCCGCCATTTTCTTTCCCGCCCTTCTTTCCCGCCATTTTCTTTCCCGCCATTCTCTCCCGCCATTTTCTTCCCGCCTTTCTCTCCAGCCATTCTTTCCCGCCATCTTCTCTTCTGAACCTATATAACCCCCTCCGCAGTAAGGTGGGTGAGCAGGCAAGTGTAGTTTCGTGGAGACGTCCCATTATCCTTTTGATCGTAGTTTTCACTCTGGTATGTCCGATCGTCTTCTACGTCTAGCCGCCAATTTCAAGATCGATGATAGAGTAGTTCCGTGGGAGGAACTCATCAGTAGTGACACCATAATGAATGAGTTGGCTCACTCATTAGCTAGGAGTGGGTGGCCTCCCAGGACATTTGAGGAGATACGGAAAGAACTTCTCAGGTTGCATGGCAGATGGCAGAAGCAACTGCATAAAGGTGAATCTTACCTCAGGCTTGTTGTAAATAATTCAGATTTATGGTCAGGAGACAGTGAGGACGAAGACCTCTTCATGCCGAGCACCAAGGTCAAGACTACCGCATCGTCGAAGGGCAAGAGCTCTACATCGACGAAGGGCAAGAGATCTGCATCGACGGAGGACGAAGACGACCTCTTCATGCCGAGCACCACGGTCAAGACTACCGCATCATCGAAGGGCAAGAGTTCTGCATCGACGAAGGGCAGGAGCTCTGCATCGATAAAGGGCAAGAGCTCTGCATCGACAAAGGGCAAGAGCTCTGCATGGACGGAGGATGACGATGACTTACCCCCGTTACGCCACAACGGCAACAAGAACAGCAAGAAAAAGATCATGTACTATCCTAAGGACGATCAGTTCTTTCACCTCCCCCTGCGGAGTGAGGCAGCCATCGACAAGCTGTTCGTGGAAGCATAGTACAGGGACGCGTTGTCACGCCCGAGATTAATTTTCAGCTTGTGGCCGTACGTGCGGCGGCAGCATTCGTGCGCTGGAAAACCTGTTGTGTCTCCCTTCCTTCTTCTTCTGATCCTTCGTGAGAGAGTGCAGGGAGAGAGAGAGCTCAGGTGAGCCGCCGGTGAGGGCTAGAGCAAGGGGTAGACACCAACAATTGGTATCAGAGCGTCAGGTTCGGGGGAGATCGCCGGAGATGTCGCTCGTCCCGTACTCTGGCGGTTCGGGGAGCTCGGTGCCTGCGCCGGTGCCCGTGCTCACTGGTGAGAACTACACCACGTGGGCGATCAAGGTGGAGGCGAACTTGGACGCTGCCGGGCTGTGGGAGGCGGTGGAGCCGCCGGAGGACGCGGCGGCGGCGGTGATCGCCAAGAAGGACAAGCCGGCGCGGGCATACTTGCTCAGCGCGCTATCCGAGGATCTCCTGCTACAGGTGGCATCCAAGAAGACGGCGGTGGAGGTCTGGAGCAGCCTCAAGGTGAGGTTCGTCGGCGCGGACCGATTTCGGGTGGCGCGGCTGGGCACTCTCCGAGGAGAGTTCGAGCGGCTGCGCATGGCGGAGGCCGACACGCTGGATGGGTTCGCCGGCAAGCTCGGAGGCATGGCGGCGCGCTTCACGGGACTCGGGTCCACACTGGACGACGCCGCGATGGTGAAGAAGCTCCTCGATTCGGTGCCGGACCGCCTGTACGCGGCGGTGGCCGGAATCGAGCAGTTTTGCGACGTCACCTCCATGGCGTTCGAGGATGCGCTCGGTCGCCTGAAGGCGTTCGACGAGCGGCTACGTCGGCGCGGCCAAGCGGACGGTGAGCGGGCGGACGGCCAGCTCATGTACACGGCGGCACAGTGGCGAGCGCGGGAGCGGCAGCGAGGCGGTGCTCGGGACGACGACGACGGCCGGAGCGTGGCATTGGGCGACGGCGGCAACAGGCGCGGCCGCTGCTACAAGTGCGGCGTGCGCGGACATTTCAAAAGGGAGTGCCCCCAGCTGCGGAAGGAGCCGGCGGCGGAGCGTGCGCTGTTGGCGGACGTCGGCGTCGAGGACGACGGCCTGCTCTGAGCCGCGGCTTAAGGGGGTGAGTGTTGGGCAAATAAGCCGCGGCGCCGCGTCAGGCTCATCCAGCGCGTGTATGGGCGCGAGTTGGGTGCGTCGGGCGCGTCGGGTCCGCGGCAGGTCGAGTGTGTGCGTGCGTGTGGAGTGCACGGGTGTGTCCGTGGGCTAGTACACCGTAGGTGTGTAGTGTGTGCGTGTTCTGTTGGTGGGATCGGGGGAGCGTTGGAGTCGGTCCTGGGCGGGCGCGCACGACCCGGACATGTACGTGCATGTCGCGGGGGCGTGGATGGCGCGGGCCGGATCGGGCGCTCGGCGTGGACTGGGACGTGGGTACGTGCCCGGCGAGTCCCAGGGTATAAATACCCCCATGCGTTGTAACAGATGTACGTCGAGTTTGTTGCTCGAGGGAATAGAGGCCGTACGTGCGGCGGCAGCGTTCGTGCGCTGGAAAACCTGCTGTGTCTCCCTTCCTTCTTCTTCTGATCCTTCGTGAGAGAGTGCAGGGAGAGAGAGAGCTCAGGTGAGCCGCCCGTGAGGGCTAGAGCAAGGGGTAGACACCAACATGGTGAACCTCTTCTCCAGTGTTGAGGTGCCGCTCGATGCAAATGGACATGAGGACTCTTTTCTTAGGGCATTTCTAACCGATCCCCTATAACCGGTTAGTGGAGTATATGTAGTTTTGTACTTCACTAACCGGCACCTAGCCGATCCCCAATCCGGTCTAACGGAGTATAATTTTACTTCTCTCTTTCAAAATTTCCCTATTTTTACTTTCTCTTTACTCCGTCGAGTAAAATGGCGTAGCTCTCCTCTGCTGCCTTTCCCTCCCCTCCCGCACCGCATCTTCATCCCCGTCGCCCCTCCTATCCTTCCCCCTCCCTGCCGGCACCGACCGGCCACCGGGGAAGCCTTGTAGGCCTCCGCCGCTGTCCTCCACCACCTCCTCGTCCCGCTGCCGGCCAAAAATCGAGGGGATCTGTGGCTGTTGTCGCCGTCACCGGATTTGGCGTTTCCTGCCGTTGGCGGCTGCGCCTTGCCATGGATTGGCCGGGAAGCGGCCCGCACAGCCCTGGCAAAGCTTCCGCGCCGCATGCAGGTACCGGCTCTTCCTCTAGCCACTCTAATCGCTCCCACCGTAGGTGGCCGAAATGTGTTTCGGTGGCCGAAATTGAAATGCAAATGAAAAAAAAAAATACTCCGCTAAGTTTAGGGAATCGGCTAGGTCCGGCCAAAACTTAGTGGAGTATATATACTCCACTAAGCCTTTTACTCCGTTAACTTTTAGGGGATCGGTTAGAGTTGGCCTTAGGCAGCTGGCAGTACATAATTCGAAAGGTTGTCTTCTAGAACCCCCCAACCTCAAGTGGCCGCATCTTGCTGCAGTCATCCGCAAATATACGCCACACCGGGTCGATGGTAACACAAGTTGATGGAGTGACCCCTTGTCGACATCTTATTCTGCAATGGACAATTGTATGCTATCACCTTCTTCGAGCACATGATCTACTTTGAGATAGAGGTGAACCAAGAATGCAGCCAGTGGTAGCTGGCAAACGCCACCGGATGTTGATACAAATGTGTGTATCCACTATAATATATACCCGAATAATATCATTGAGCTACATGGAAAACTGGTGATGGTGGCGAGAAACTCGCCATCACCTGACATCCACGAACCTTTTTTCAAGGTATCTGAATGATGGTAGAGATGGGTAACTATGGCTTGTTTTTAGGAAAAACATGGTCAAAGGCGATGTACGTGCCGACGGCTGGGTGTGGAAGGGTGCACATAAGCTACGTCTACACTGATGATCCGGTGTACTTGACGACTTTGAAAGTCCATGCTGACCGTTTATCTCATAGGCAAGACGAAAGCAGTTGCGATGTCATGTGGATAATCAAATCAGCAGGATCTTATATAGTCGATCCAGTGTTTGCTTTATATATAAAACGGCACGAAAGCCTGTTTCGAGAGAGGTGGCATGTGGGTTCTTCCTTCGGATTTCTAGCCTATCAAGAGTAGAACCTAGCATCTTTATTTATTATTTTCTAGTTGAACATCTTTTATTTTATTCCCAGTGTATAAGGTATTAAACTCATCCTTTACTATAAATTGAATCGTATAGGTTGTTGAAATGCATACATTATATAAAGTCATAGTTTATTATGAGGTATGAATGTGCCTTATTAGAATAATTGATGTCAATCTATAATGATTGGGATGGCGTGCCGTAACATACTAAATTTACAATTAACCATTTTTGGTGTACTTCTGTCGTTTTATGTATCTAGCTATTAGTTTTGACAATGCGTTTTTCCATTTAAGTTAGCCATTAAAAAAAGAGCTCTTTTACGGTGATTGGCGAGTTACAACTTGTAATTTCGTGTAACTCTGCCTATGATTTTTTCTGACCGTCGGATCTAGGAAATAATTTAAAATTTTATTTTTTGAAGGAAAGGGTAGAATGGTAAAGGTTTCCAGTCGGTTCGCCACAACGCAGACGCAGATGTATCCATTTGCGGTTGCATAGCTGCCGCCGCCGCCGCCGCCCTACCTGCCGTTCCGATCAACCAATCCACCGGCGGCATCCAGGCAAGCAGCACCGGTCTGCCTACCTGGTCTCGCTCCTGCCGCAAGGTTCCGGCCCGCCGAGCCTCCCCTGCCCGCCGCCCCCTGCATTGCCTCCCTCCGTCGAGCAGCCGGTGACGCCCAGCAACGCCGGCCATCAGTCCGTCGAAAGGTAGTGTCCACTCCACACCTCCCCATCCGCACCCCCCCACCCCCCCCCCCACCCCCCCGCGGCTCAATCTCAATCAGTTTGTTGTATTTGTTCTGCTAGTTCTGAATTTATTTTGCTCTGTTCCTGCAACCCTGCAGCGCCTCCCTCTGGCGAGCAGGCGGTGACGCCAGCAACGCCGGCCATCCGTCCGTGCACAGGTTGCGGCCATTCCCCCTCCCCCCGCTATTTCTGAATTTCTTTTTGCTCTATTCAATGTCCTGCAATCTGTCTTCTCATCTTCAAGCAGATTGTACATACAGGTGATAAATTTGAAGCCGATTGAGTGGCTGCCATCGTTGGTTTGGCTGCAGAGTGGACAAATTGGACTGTCCCAACTATGTATGTATCCGTAAATTCCCTGGTCTATAATATGAATGGATGAAAAGGGATTTGGTAAGCATTGCACCAGGCTGCTCCACATATAGAGTATTTTTGCATTTGCTTTACTTATTAATATAGTGCACTAATGATATCTATTGCTGTGTAGGAAATGATGGCAGCAAACTGTTAGCTACAGCTCTCTGTACAAGGGATTTCGTTGTAGGAAACTGTTGCGCTTGTGGTCCTATTATCAAGTATTAATTTCTGCAAGTATTTCATTCTCTGCCGGCCATTGGACCCTGTCCCTCCACTGGTTTTGACTTGCACTTCAGAAGGCGGGTCTCCGCGATCTTGCCGCTCCTCCGCCCCCTTCTATGCCTCAACCTCCTCGTAGGCCTGCACAGGTAAGCAAGAGAGTGAAATTTTGTGATTGGTTTCCTTCTTCAGTTGACACTTTTGAGGCACCCATGATGTTGCATTACAAATGGAGCCAGAACCTGAGCTTGGTTGTGATTTGGCTTTGCAAGCACATGATTGCAATGATGGAGGACACCATGATATAGAAATTCATCATCTCCTGATGACCTGATCAGACTGGGAAGCTTCAGACAAAGACATGTCTAGTTGATGCACTGTTGGATGATTTTTTAATGGGCTTTGTGCAATCATGTGTATTTGCTTATTTTGTTGAACTGAGACTGTACAAGAACTCCAGAAGGATGCGAGTCAACTAATGTACTATAATGTGTAATACTGGATGTTGTTGCTCTTGTAACTCCAGCCTAATATGCTGAATCACATATTTACAAGATGAAGTATGTCTGCCTTTTCAGACCCAGCCTGAAGCATGGCTTCTTCTTTGAAATCCGGGTATACTGAATCATACCCATATAGAAGCCTGAATCAGAATTCTTCTTTGTCTTAATATTTTGTCAAAGCTTGAATCATATAGAAGCCTAAATCATCTTATTCAGAAATTCATCACGCACTCTAATTGTCACTTTAAACAGTGGGAAAACGCTCAAGATTGCATAAAAAATTATAAGCTTTGTATTGATTTCTCAATACACATTCACAGATTTCTCACCATCCAGTCAAAATTTAGAAGATTTTACTACAGTGAGTACAACAAGGAAAGTGTAGATATTCAGTAACATCTTCATCTTCACACAAGACTGAAGCGGCACTACTAGGGAGAAGGTTGGGAGTGGCCATGGCGGATCACACAGCCACCATGACAGGAGAAGGAGGCCAGCAGGGTGACCTGGTCACCGGTTTTTGTCGAGGCGAAACTTTTGAATAAGTTTAAAGTTTTTGGGAGTGTTCATTTATTTACAGTTAGCCTGTGATAAAATGTTCTCAGATTTCATACTCAAAATTAGCCGGACTTCAACTGAAGTTTAGGCCTAAACAAAAAGAGATAGCATCTTCGCTATAGTCGAACAGCAAATCATAGAAACTGGAGATACAATCAGAACTTTTTAACTAAAGATTAATGAACACCTCATGCAGATTTTTTTGAAGAAGTCGGATAGAAATTTCATTAGCTGTCATTCATTGAAATTCTGCCATTTACATTGGTCCTCACAATCTAAGGTTACTGATCATACCAGCAGGAACCTACATAATGTTTGGCTGATTTTGCAGGAACATGAGCTGCTTCCTTATAAGACATATTTACATAACGAATGCTACACTTTTCATCTTGTTGATGAACGACAAGCAAGTGACGCCGTTTCCATTTTCTGAAAACATGTCTTAAGCTTCAGCAAGTTCCAGATTTTTCAAATTGATAACAAAGCCCCTTCTGCCTGCTTGTACAGATCCTAAGTGATCTTATATTATCACGCCTTGTGAATGTAGTCGAACAAGAAGCAATCAGGAAATAGTCCATCATCTCCAATGGTTTCCTTTCAGTCTCCTTTTCTGCAATGCTGAAGTGGTTCCCAAATCTTCTGCAAAGAATGGATTGCAAATTTGTTTAGTTCAACAGAGAAGTATACATATGTGCTATGCATGACATCGCAGCTTGAAAGTGACAAACATGGAAGACACTTTTGCCCAGGGTGAGACAATATTAATCTTTGCGTTGCCATTGTTTACATCATCAAGGTTTTCCTGCTGACACCAACAATTCCTTGCAGCTAAGGTACTGGACAGTGATTAATCAAATGTGAATAGTCACCACCTCTACTGAACGAAATAGTTTGACACTGAAACAAAAACCAACGAATATGAGAACAGGGGAGCGACGTCGAGCAGAAGAAATGAGAATTGGAGACGTACCTGTGTCGTCTGGCTGCCGGCCGCACTCCCGCTATCCCGTGTTGGACAAGGGGTAGGCGGGGGGCATAGGAGATGAGGAGGGGCAGGCGGACGATCAGCCGGCGGCGAACGACGGAGACGACTGCGGCGGCAGCAAGTGCGCCAAGGGATGCGGCCGCGGCGGCAAGGATCACGTGCGTATCTATCGGCCTTCACAAATAATCTCATGATACGATCCTTTTCACAAACTAATGACGGATTTACCCTTTCACAAATTAATTGGTCCCACCTAAATTTTGTAACGGTCCCACCATTACATGTAATTTTCCGTAATTTTAATTTTGTAACTCGTCGTAACACCTATTTTTCCACCGTCAGATTAGGGTGGATGGACGGCTACTAAAATGGCCAATCACCGTAACAGTTGTATTAAAAAAAACTAATCAGTTTTAGCATTCTCCACCGAAGAGGGGCCCGTCGGCCTGCGGTGGGCCGAAGAGGGGCCCGTCGGCCTGCAGTGGACCGAAGAGGAGCCCGTCGGCCTGCGGTGGACCGAAGAGGGGCCCGTCGGCCTCCGGGCGGCCGAAGAGCCCTGGTCGGCCTCCAGGCGGCCGAAGTGTCCCTGTTTAAGGCCGAGCCGCTCCTTTCTTCCTCCTCTGCTCGCTAGCTCCTCCTCTCTCTCCCGTTGCTCTCTGGTGCTTCCACCCCCGCGCCGATCTCTTCCCTCGTCCACCCATTTTCCTATCCAACCCGCAGAAACAATAGATCATAGCATTCTCCACCGGCCTACGGTATATTTTTTTTGCTACGGGGTAGTTTTTTGTGCGTGAGGAGGAGCCATGGTGGGGTGGAGGAGGTGTGGCTGGTGAGGAGGTGGTGGGGTGGAGAGGATGAAGAAGGGGACACACGCGTCGAAGGTATACCAATGTCGTCACAAATTTTCTATGAGCTATACAGTTTATTTAGTGTACATAGTCATTTTAGCGGATAGTTAGTGTAGCCGGTAATAATTTTGTTCGTTGCGATTAATGAGAAGGTGGCAATGTCTGACAGGTGAAAATGTCTGAATCAGTAAATTTGACTGTTTACTACGGCCCTGGTAATGTTCGATATAATGAGTTGGGGGTTGATCTTAGCGAGTTTAATCATGTAGTCGGTGTTTCTTGTTTCCCTTTTTCGTTTTTTTTCCATTATATTTCTGGGAAATTGAGATTTCAGGGGAAATTACGGGTGGGGGCTTCCAACACAATCAAATGTCAACTTTCAACTCGGTTGTGGATTCAGTTCTTATTGGTCATCGTTTCTTTGTAGGTAATGGCTTGCCCCTTTTGCCAAGCTCTAGGTGGCCCTTGTTATTCCTTTGATTCTTGTGCGTCTGTCTTCACTGTGGTGCTGGATCGTCGCTGTTCAAGGCGTGTTGTAAGATTCTATATCTTGTTTATCTGATTGTGGCATATGGTTGATGTTGTTTTGGTTGGAATGTATTCTAATGCCTTTGTTTATATGATTATGATGTTTGCTTCCATTCTTTTTGTAGTATGTTCCGTGCAGTGTTAGATCACATCTTGCTCGGTACATTGAGGAGTGCAGAGCTTTAGCTATTCGGAGGGGTGACACAGATATTGATCTTGCTCTTCACAACAGTGAGGGTAACTTATATGGTGTTCTGTTTAGACATGGTCGGGTGAGCAGTAAATTCCATGGTCCTTCCTGGGAGGAACTTGTCAATGATTATGGTCTCCGTCATTGTGACATGATGACTGTTAGGCTTGAGCACTATGGAACTATGATTGTTGTTGATTTTCATCGGGATGGTGTTATGTTGTTCCCTTTACCCTGTGTTGGTAAGTTTTTTTTTTTGAGTGATTTTAAGTTTTGTTTCAGCTTATACGTTTTGTTGTTCTGCTCAATTTGTGTAATTATTTTTTTGTAGCTCTTGAGGATCTGAGTGAAACTGAGAGGGAACTTGTTGACAGTTGTTTTATAGTCGTGGTGTCAGTCTGAATTATCAGCAAATGTATTTCATGTCGCGACAGCTCTTTGATGACAACTACATATTGTGTACTCCTTTTGTTCATAGGATTGATTCCATGAATGTTAATTGTCAACATATGCTGAGCTTTGTTTTTGGCTACTGTTTATTTATTTGTTCTTTGCTCTAGTATACTGTTTTAAATTTGTAAGCTGAACATCATATAACTTGATGTTTTTTGTCAGGTTATTCCCAGCATGGTTGTGAGGAGTTTGAAGGATTTTTTGTCAATTCCTAGGACTGGTTCTTTAACTCTTGAAATTACTTTGGATTCTGAAGATGATGATATATCTGTGAGCATTCCTTGTTCCTACTTTATTGGCTTGGGTGGTAGAATGGTGTTCAGGAAGGAAGGTTTCGGTAATTTTCTTCGGGCATCGTCTATTGAAGTAAACAATTTGGTGCTCATAACCTTCAAAGAGCGTGATCAGGAGCTTGATGTTGTTTTCAGCCCTCTGCCGCAGTGATCGTACTTATAGACTGTGAAGTACAACATGTACATGGTCACATTGATTGTTAGGTATCCTGTTGATTGGGCAGCATTGGGAAAACTATTCGTCTGGTATAAATTTATGATTGGACATGGAACCGGGTGTTGGTGTTATTTTTTGTACTGAAGTTTTTTTCCATCTTTGTACTGAAGTTTTTTTCCACTTAAATGCATTATAATTCGTGCACAACCATTCCCCCTCTTTCACATTCCAACTTTGTACTTTCCCGCAACCGTTTCCCGACATTCTATCTCGTCATTTTCTTTTCCCGCCCTACTATCCCGCCATTTTCTTTCCCGCCCTTCTTTCCCGCCATTTTCTTTCCCGCCATTCTCTCCCGCCATTTTCTTCCCGCCTTTCTCTCCAGCCATTCTTTCCCGCCATCTTCTCTTCTGAACCTATATAACCCCCTCCGCAGTAAGGTGGGTGAGCAGGCAAGTGTAGTTTCGTGGAGACGTCCCATTATCCTTTTGATCGTAGTTTTCACTCTGGTATGTCCGATCGTCTTCTACGTCTAGCCGCCAATTTCAAGATCGATGATAGAGTAGTTCCGTGGGAGGAACTCATCAGTAGTGACACCATAATGAATGAGTTGGCTCACTCATTAGCTAGGAGTGGGTGGCCTCCCAGGACATTTGAGGAGATACGGAAAGAACTTCTCAGGTTGCATGGCAGATGGCAGAAGCAACTGCATAAAGGTGAATCTTACCTCAGGCTTGTTGTAAATAATTCAGATTTATGGTCAGGAGACAGTGAGGACGAAGACCTCTTCATGCCGAGCACCAAGGTCAAGACTACCGCATCGTCGAAGGGCAAGAGCTCTACATCGACGAAGGGCAAGAGATCTGCATCGACGGAGGACGAAGACGACCTCTTCATGCCGAGCACCACGGTCAAGACTACCGCATCATCGAAGGGCAAGAGTTCTGCATCGACGAAGGGCAGGAGCTCTGCATCGATAAAGGGCAAGAGCTCTGCATCGACAAAGGGCAAGAGCTCTGCATGGACGGAGGATGACGATGACTTACCCCCGTTACGCCACAACGGCAACAAGAACAGCAAGAAAAAGATCATGTACTATCCTAAGGACGATCAGTTCTTTCACCTCCCCCTGCGGAGTGAGGCAGCCATCGACAAGCTGTTCGTGGAAGCATAGTACAGGGACGCGTTGTCACGCCCGAGATTAATTTTCAGCTTGTGGCCGTACGTGCGGCGGCAGCATTCGTGCGCTGGAAAACCTGTTGTGTCTCCCTTCCTTCTTCTTCTGATCCTTCGTGAGAGAGTGCAGGGAGAGAGAGAGCTCAGGTGAGCCGCCGGTGAGGGCTAGAGCAAGGGGTAGACACCAACAATTGGTATCAGAGCGTCAGGTTCGGGGGAGATCGCCGGAGATGTCGCTCGTCCCGTACTCTGGCGGTTCGGGGAGCTCGGTGCCTGCGCCGGTGCCCGTGCTCACTGGTGAGAACTACACCACGTGGGCGATCAAGGTGGAGGCGAACTTGGACGCTGCCGGGCTGTGGGAGGCGGTGGAGCCGCCGGAGGACGCGGCGGCGGCGGTGATCGCCAAGAAGGACAAGCCGGCGCGGGCATACTTGCTCAGCGCGCTATCCGAGGATCTCCTGCTACAGGTGGCATCCAAGAAGACGGCGGTGGAGGTCTGGAGCAGCCTCAAGGTGAGGTTCGTCGGCGCGGACCGATTTCGGGTGGCGCGGCTGGGCACTCTCCGAGGAGAGTTCGAGCGGCTGCGCATGGCGGAGGCCGACACGCTGGATGGGTTCGCCGGCAAGCTCGGAGGCATGGCGGCGCGCTTCACGGGACTCGGGTCCACACTGGACGACGCCGCGATGGTGAAGAAGCTCCTCGATTCGGTGCCGGACCGCCTGTACGCGGCGGTGGCCGGAATCGAGCAGTTTTGCGACGTCACCTCCATGGCGTTCGAGGATGCGCTCGGTCGCCTGAAGGCGTTCGACGAGCGGCTACGTCGGCGCGGCCAAGCGGACGGTGAGCGGGCGGACGGCCAGCTCATGTACACGGCGGCACAGTGGCGAGCGCGGGAGCGGCAGCGAGGCGGTGCTCGGGACGACGACGACGGCCGGAGCGTGGCATTGGGCGACGGCGGCAACAGGCGCGGCCGCTGCTACAAGTGCGGCGTGCGCGGACATTTCAAAAGGGAGTGCCCCCAGCTGCGGAAGGAGCCGGCGGCGGAGCGTGCGCTGTTGGCGGACGTCGGCGTCGAGGACGACGGCCTGCTCTGAGCCGCGGCTTAAGGGGGTGAGTGTTGGGCAAATAAGCCGCGGCGCCGCGTCAGGCTCATCCAGCGCGTGTATGGGCGCGAGTTGGGTGCGTCGGGCGCGTCGGGTCCGCGGCAGGTCGAGTGTGTGCGTGCGTGTGGAGTGCACGGGTGTGTCCGTGGGCTAGTACACCGTAGGTGTGTAGTGTGTGCGTGTTCTGTTGGTGGGATCGGGGGAGCGTTGGAGTCGGTCCTGGGCGGGCGCGCACGACCCGGACATGTACGTGCATGTCGCGGGGGCGTGGATGGCGCGGGCCGGATCGGGCGCTCGGCGTGGACTGGGACGTGGGTACGTGCCCGGCGAGTCCCAGGGTATAAATACCCCCATGCGTTGTAACAGATGTACGTCGAGTTTGTTGCTCGAGGGAATAGAGGCCGTACGTGCGGCGGCAGCGTTCGTGCGCTGGAAAACCTGCTGTGTCTCCCTTCCTTCTTCTTCTGATCCTTCGTGAGAGAGTGCAGGGAGAGAGAGAGCTCAGGTGAGCCGCCCGTGAGGGCTAGAGCAAGGGGTAGACACCAACATGGTGAACCTCTTCTCCAGTGTTGAGGTGCCGCTCGATGCAAATGGACATGAGGACTCTTTTCTTAGGGCATTTCTAACCGATCCCCTATAACCGGTTAGTGGAGTATATGTAGTTTTGTACTTCACTAACCGGCACCTAGCCGATCCCCAATCCGGTCTAACGGAGTATAATTTTACTTCTCTCTTTCAAAATTTCCCTATTTTTACTTTCTCTTTACTCCGTCGAGTAAAATGGCGCAGCTCTCCTCTGCTGCCTTTCCCTCCCCTCCCGCACCGCATCTTCATCCCCGTCGCCCCTCCTATCCTTCCCCCTCCCTGCCGGCACCGACCGGCCACCGGGGAAGCCTTGTAGGCCTCCGCCGCTGTCCTCCACCACCTCCTCGTCCCGCTGCCGGCCAAAAATCGAGGGGATCTGTGGCTGTTGTCGCCGTCACCGGATTTGGCGTTTCCTGCCGTTGGCGGCTGCGCCTTGCCATGGATTGGCCGGGAAGCGGCCCGCACAGCCCTGGCAAAGCTTCCGCGCCGCATGCAGGTACCGGCTCTTCCTCTAGCCACTCTAATCGCTCCCACCGTAGGTGGCCGAAATGTGTTTCGGTGGCCGAAATTGAAATGCAAATGAAAAAAAAAAATACTCCGCTAAGTTTAGGGAATCGGCTAGGTCCGGCCAAAACTTAGTGGAGTATATATACTCCACTAAGCCTTTTACTCCGTTAACTTTTAGGGGATCGGTTAGAGTTGGCCTTAGGCAGCTGGCAGTACATAATTCGAAAGGTTGTCTTCTAGAACCCCCCAACCTCAAGTGGCCGCATCTTGCTGCAGTCATCCGCAAATATACGCCACACCGGGTCGATGGTAACACAAGTTGATGGAGTGACCCCTTGTCGACATCTTATTCTGCAATGGACAATTGTATGCTATCACCTTCTTCGAGCACATGATCTACTTTGAGATAGAGGTGAACCAAGAATGCAGCCAGTGGTAGCTGGCAAACGCCACCGGATGTTGATACAAATGTGTGTATCCACTATAATATATACCCGAATAATATCATTGAGCTACATGGAAAACTGGTGATGGTGGCGAGAAACTCGCCATCACCTGACATCCACGAACCTTTTTTCAAGGTATCTGAATGATGGTAGAGATGGGTAACTATGGCTTGTTTTTAGGAAAAACATGGTCAAAGGCGATGTACGTGCCGACGGCTGGGTGTGGAAGGGTGCACATAAGCTACGTCTACACTGATGATCCGGTGTACTTGACGACTTTGAAAGTCCATGCTGACCGTTTATCTCATAGGCAAGACGAAAGCAGTTGCGATGTCATGTGGATAATCAAATCAGCAGGATCTTATATAGTCGATCCAGTGTTTGCTTTATATATAAAACGGCACGAAAGCCTGTTTCGAGAGAGGTGGCATGTGGGTTCTTCCTTCGGATTTCTAGCCTATCAAGAGTAGAACCTAGCATCTTTATTTATTATTTTCTAGTTGAACATCTTTTATTTTATTCCCAGTGTATAAGGTATTAAACTCATCCTTTACTATAAATTGAATCGTATAGGTTGTTGAAATGCATACATTATATAAAGTCATAGTTTATTATGAGGTATGAATGTGCCTTATTAGAATAATTGATGTCAATCTATAATGATTGGGATGGCGTGCCGTAACATACTAAATTTACAATTAACCATTTTTGGTGTACTTCTGTCGTTTTATGTATCTAGCTATTAGTTTTGACAATGCGTTTTTCCATTTAAGTTAGCCATTAAAAAAAGAGCTCTTTTACGGTGATTGGCGAGTTACAACTTGTAATTTCGTGTAACTCTGCCTATGATTTTTTCTGACCGTCGGATCTAGGAAATAATTTAAAATTTTATTTTTTGAAGGAAAGGGTAGAATGGTAAAGGTTTCCAGTCGGTTCGCCACAACGCAGACGCAGATGTATCCATTTGCGGTTGCATAGCTGCCGCCGCCGCCGCCGCCCTACCTGCCGTTCCGATCAACCAATCCACCGGCGGCATCCAGGCAAGCAGCACCGGTCTGCCTACCTGGTCTCGCTCCTGCCGCAAGGTTCCGGCCCGCCGAGCCTCCCCTGCCCGCCGCCCCCTGCATTGCCTCCCTCCGTCGAGCAGCCGATGACGCCCAGCAACGCCGGCCATCAGTCCGTCGAAAGGTAGTGTCCACTCCACACCTCCCCATCCGCACCCCCCCCCCCCCCCCCCCGCGGCTCAATCTCAATCAGTTTGTTGTATTCGTTCTGCTAGTTCTGAATTTATTTTGCTCTGTTCCTGCAACCCTGCAGCGCCTCCCTCTGGCGAGCAGGCGGTGACGCCAGCAACGCCGGCCATCCGTCCGTGCACAGGTTGCGGCCATTCCCCCTCCCCCCGCTATTTCTGAATTTCTTTTTGCTCTATTCAATGTCCTGCAATCTGTCTTCTCATCTTCAAGCAGATTGTACATACAGGTGATAAATTTGAAGCCGATTGAGTGGCTGCCATCGTTGGTTTGGCTGCAGAGTGGACAAATTGGACTGTCCCAACTATGTATGTATCCGTAAATTCCCTGGTCTATAATATGAATGGATGAAAAGGGATTTGGTAAGCATTGCACCAGGCTGCACCACATATAGAGTATTTTTGCATTTGCTTTACTTATTAATATAGTGCACTAATGATATCTATTGCTGTGTAGGAAATGATGGCAGCAAACTGTTAGCTACAGCTCTCTGTACAAGGGATTTCGTTGTAGGAAACTGTTGCGCTTGTGGTCCTATTATCAAGTATTAATTTCTGCAAGTATTTCATTCTCTGCCGGCCATTGGACCCTGTCCCTCCACTGGTTTTGACTTGCACTTCAGAAGGCGGGTCTCCGCGATCTTGCCGCTCCTCCGCCCCCTTCTATGCCTCAACCTCCTCGTAGGCCTGCACAGGTAAGCAAGAGAGTGAAATTTTGTGATTGGTTTCCTTCTTCAGTTGACACTTTTGAGGCACCCATGATGTTGCATTACAAATGGAGCCAGAACCTGAGCTTGGTTGTGATTTGGCTTTGCAAGCACATGATTGCAATGATGGAGGACACCATGATATAGAAATTCATCATCTCCTGATGACCTGATCAGACTGGGAAGCTTCAGACAAAGACATGTCTAGTTGATGCACTGTTGGATGATTTTTTAATGGGCTTTGTGCAATCATGTGTATTTGCTTATTTTGTTGAACTGAGACTGTACAAGAACTCCAGAAGGATGCGAGTCAACTAATGTACTATAATGTGTATTACTGGATGTTGTTGCTCTTGTAACTCCAGCCTAATATGCTGAATCACATATTTACAAGATGAAGTATGTCTGCCTTTTCAGACCCAGCCTGAAGCATGGCTTCTTCTTTGAAATCCGGGTATACTGAATCATACCCATATAGAAGCCTGAATCAGAATTCTTCTTTGTCTTAATATTTTGTCAAAGCTTGAATCATATAGAAGCCTAAATCATCTTATTCAGAAATTCATCACGCACTCTAATTGTCACTTTAAACAGTGGGAAAACGCTCAAGATTGCATAAAAAATTATAAGCTTTGTATTGATTTCTCAATACACATTCACAGATTTCTCACCATCCAGTCAAAATTTAGAAGATTTTACTACAGTGAGTACAACAAGGAAAGTGTAGATATTCAGTAACATCTTCATCTTCACACAAGACTGAAGCGGCACTACTAGGGAGAAGGTTGGGAGTGGCCATGGCGGATCACACAGCCACCATGACAGGAGAAGGAGGCCAGCAGGGTGACCTGGTCACCGGTTTTTGTCGAGGCGAAACTTTTGAATAAGTTTAAAGTTTTTGGGAGTGTTCATTTATTTACAGTTAGCCTGTGATAAAATGTTCTCAGATTTCATACTCAAAATTAGCCGGACTTCAACTGAAGTTTAGGCCTAAACAAAAAGAGATAGCATCTTCGCTATAGTCGAACAGCAAATCATAGAAACTGGAGATACAATCAGAACTTTTTAACTAAAGATTAATGAACACCTCATGCAGATTTTTTTGAAGAAGTCGGATAGAAATTTCATTAGCTGTCATTCATTGAAATTCTGCCATTTACATTGGTCCTCACAATCTAAGGTTACTGATCATACCAGCAGGAACCTACATAATGTTTGGCTGATTTTGCAGGAACATGAGCTGCTTCCTTATAAGACATATTTACATAACGAATGCTACACTTTTCATCTTGTTGATGAACGACAAGCAAGTGACGCCGTTTCCATTTTCTGAAAACATGTCTTAAGCTTCAGCAAGTTCCAGATTTTTCAAATTGATAACAAAGCCCCTTCTGCCTGCTTGTACAGATCCTAAGTGATCTTATATTATCACGCCTTGTGAATGTAGTCGAACAAGAAGCAATCAGGAAATAGTCCATCATCTCCAATGGTTTCCTTTCAGTCTCCTTTTCTGCAATGCTGAAGTGGTTCCCAAATCTTCTGCAAAGAATGGATTGCAAATTTGTTTAGTTCAACAGAGAAGTATACATATGTGCTATGCATGACATCGCAGCTTGAAAGTGACAAACATGGAAGACACTTTTGCCCAGGGTGAGACAATATTAATCTTTGCGTTGCCATTGTTTACATCATCAAGGTTTTCCTGCTGACACCAACAATTCCTTGCAGCTAAGGTACTGGACAGTGATTAATCAAATGTGAATAGTCACCACCTCTACTGAACGAAATAGTTTGACACTGAAACAAAAACCAACGAATATGAGAACAGGGGAGCGACGTCGAGCAGAAGAAATGAGAATTGGAGACGTACCTGTGTCGTCTGGCTGCCGGCCGCACTCCCGCTATCCCGTGTTGGACAAGGGGTAGGCGGGGGGCATAGGAGATGAGGAGGGGCAGGCGGACGATCAGCCGGCGGCGAACGACGGAGACGACTGCGGCGGCAGCAAGTGCGCCAAGGGATGCGGCCGCGGCGGCAAGGATCACGTGCGTATCTATCGGCCTTCACAAATAATCTCATGATACGATCCTTTTCACAAACTAATGACGGATTTACCCTTTCACAAATTAATTGGTCCCACCTAAATTTTGTAACGGTCCCACCATTACATGTAATTTTCCGTAATTTTAATTTTGTAACTCGTCGTAACACCTATTTTTCCACCGTCAGATTAGGGTGGATGGACGGCTACTAAAATGGCCAATCACCGTAACAGTTGTATTAAAAAAAACTAATCAGTTTTGGGATTCCATTTATACTTCTAGAGTGCACTAACACGTATACTCTATCCCACATATTTGTGTAATTCAAACACGTAAACTAATCAGTAACACTGGTCATGATTGGAACATAAGCATGTCGTCATTTACTCTGATCCGACTGTGTAGCGACAATGTCTATACACGAAAAAAAGCATTGAGCTACATGCCAAGTTTGCAAAGTTTTTTTTCCTATTTGGTATATACACCTTATACAGTTTTGTGTGATCATCATGCGATCTAGTTCGGCCCTTCTAGTTTGATATAGACACCTTATACATTCCTTGTTCTCTTGGTTGGATTAAGATGCAGAATTCCTTCATGTAGTTGTCCCGATCTACCAATCTCTGAATATGAAGCACGCCAGCGCACCGGCATCCCCGCCCCTGGCGGCGGCAAGATCCGATGATGGCCGGCCTCCCCCGGCGTGCATCTTGACGATCCGGCCCCAACGTTCCGGCGAACAAGGAATGAGCCCGCCTGCGCATCACCCTCTCCTCTCCCGTCGGCTCCGGGGCCTGGCGAGTCGTCCGCCTCCGCGCCCTCGTCGGTGGAGTCAGTCGCCATCATGCATCGTATAGATTGTTGAAATGCATACATTATATAAAGTCATAGTTTATTATGAGGTATGAATGTGCCTTGTTAGAATAATTGATGTCAATCTATAATGATTGGGATGGTGTGCCGTAACATACTAAAATTACAATTAACCATTTTTGGTGTACTTCTGTCGTTTTATGTATCTAGCTATTAGTTTTGACAATGCGTGTTTCCATTTAAGTTAGCCATTAAAAAAAACTAATCAGTTTTGGGATTCCATTTATACTTCTAGAGGGCACTAACACGTATACTCTATCCCACATATTGTGTAATTCAAATACGTAAACTAATCAGTAACACTGGTCATGATTGGAACATAAGCATGTCGTCATTTACTCTGATCCGAGTGTGTAGCGACAATGTCTATACACGAAAAAAAGCATTGAGCTACATGCCAAGTTTGCAAAGTTTTTTTTCCTATTTGGTATATACACCTTATACAGTTTTGTGTGATCATCATGCGATCTAGTTCGGCCCTTCTAGTTTGATATAGACAGCTTTGTTGTGTGTTACAATCAAAATAATTTAGAAAAAGGGTGGATGGCAGTTTATGTTTTGGAGGTTATGTGTAACCAGTCATAGTAAAAAACATGGACATCAATTTAGAAAAAAAGATGGATGGCAATTTACGAAACATTAAAATGTAGCTTGATTTAGCTGCGGTATGTGTCTTAATTTGGCAAACTAATTACTTCTGGTATATCAATCATTAATAACCAATTAATAACAAGTTATCCAAACGATATACTTGTGTATGTATTTATCAGTTCCCAATTAAATTGTACGTACACTTAATTTCTCCTGTCTATATAAACATTAGCAAACGGGACCTAGCTGCAAAAATAGCCAGACCAAAACAATAGCCAGCTACTAGTGATGGGGTTTATGAAGAATACAAGGGCATTGTGCTTGCTAGCTCTTATTGTCATGTGCACCACTTTCTTGTCCTGCCATGCAGCAGGTATGTAGGAGCATACATAAATATTTTCTCCTATGTCTTCATTTGTTTCTTTTGTTTGTCTGCCTCTTCTATTTTGTTTAAATCAAACAGTACATCAATTTTAACTGCGTCCCGATGTTGTGTCTTATCTGTAGGTACAATGGACCTTGGACCTATTCTTGGGTGTGTAAAGATGAAAAAAGCCTGCTCAGTTAATGGGTGCTTGCGGCAATGTGCGTCTCATGGTTGGAATACCCACAGATGCATTTGCACTGATGCTGGCCATTGTTGTTACTACGCGGAGGCAATGGCACCAAACTGATAGTAGTAGTATGATATATTGTTGTCAGCCATGTCCTCTTGCTTTACAAGGGTGAATACTAATCATCTATGTCACCGCTAATATAATAGATGCGGCAGATTTAATAAACTTCAAAGCTATGTAGTCGAAATATATGTATGAAGGAACTATTCAGGCGATGAGTTCTTCACTTTTGCTATTCTTCCGTCACCTGGAATTTTATTTTGTTTCAGCCAATTTTTTTCCTATGGCGTGAAACAGCCCACATACAACGTAGCTATCGCGAAACACACAAGCAGCTAAACTAATTCTGCTAATCAAAATTTTGATTTTATTCCTAGTGTATAAGGTACTAAGGTTAACCTTTACAACTGTATAAAAAAACTGAACCTTCTAATATGAGCTTCACTACAACGCGGATGGGATACAGCGCGACGAACGCAACACAAGTTCACCCTACACATGACATCAGCGCATGCAACGATTACTAATGTGCGGTGGGTTGATTGTGAGAGTGGAGCACGGCGCTTCGGAACACCGGGCAGCAATTCGCTCACTAGATTTCTCATTGAATATATATTTCCGGTAGATTTCCCGTTGAATATATTTTTCCGGACAGATCACCAGTGCTAGAAAAACATGCAAAAAACAAAGTAATAGCATGAATGGGCCATGTCTTTTGGCAATATATACTTGTTATTTTTTTTCCCCAGTATGGCCCGAGTAGAGCTTCCCCCTTCCAGCTCATGCAGAGCTAGCTTTGTGAATTTGACACGGTCTAGATTTATCACTCAAGTCTCCACGATCTATTACAAGTTCCTGATACAATTTAGAACAGCAAGAAGGGGATACGGGAAGTAGAGCCAGGGGATGGGAAAGGGGATCGCCACCGGCGGCCGGTTCCAGGGTTCCGTTCTTCCATGCCCTCTCCCTTCCTTTGTCTCAATACTTAACCACACTCACTTGGCCCAGGTCGGACCAGAGTAACGCGAGTTGGGCCTGGCCTCTCGCCTGGGCCGGCTGGGCTCTGCTTGGGTCTTCTGGGCTTCATGGTCCTTGCCCGGTCTCATGACAGAATTACCCTGACCTATTTTTCCCGATCATTTTTTGCAGCAAAAAAAAATGGATATAACGAGGAAAAAGAATAAGGTTTATTTGAAGATGGGAGGTATCGATCCCCTTGCCTCTTTACATGCAATGTAAAGGCTCTACCATTTGAGCTACATCCCCATTTATGTCCATACTGTAAATTAGAATAAATTGTATTAATTATCTGTAGTTAGGAATTAGTTAACATGAGAAGCTTAGAGCCATGCCGCCAGGCTCAGTGCACTAGACATTCTCTCAGGGAGGTGTTCGGGCTGGGAATCTCATCCAGATCAATCAATCCTCCTGGGGAATGAATCGTTCGCTGGGAATCTCATCCAGATCTCGCGTCGTCCTTCAAAAAATCTCAGTGGTCCGATCTCCCCGATGATCACTGCCACCCTGATCTAGATCTAGAGAATCTGGTATACTGGATCCAAACAAAAGCATATTAAGTCAATTGTATCAAAGCAGCTACTACAACGTAACAGCATCGATAACGCAGCTACATGTTTGGATGGCTGCTGCTCCTTCTGAACAGAAAGAAAATACGTAGGAGTAACTGAACTAACGAAGGAAGGAACAATTTCATGGGAAGGAAAAAAAACACTACTGCACGGTTAACTGGACAAGTTCCCAGCACACATACTCCATCAATCAGACGCTTGGCAGACCAGCAGACACACAGATTGTGCTATCTATCGTCCGGAGCAGCCATCATGACTCGTAGTTGAATTAATCATGATACGCCTTGAATCATTTTTTTTTTTTTTTGAAACAAGGCAAAAGATTTGTCATTTTCATTGATTAAGGAGAAGAGAGTTGCCCGGTTAATTAGAGGAAAACCGGGCGAAAACCTAGATACAAACCCCATAAGGGGCACATGCGGACGACCTGGCCACAACAACGCCAAACAGTCGACCACAACGTCGAGGATATGGCAGCTCCGATTTTGCTGACGAGCATCACAGGAGAAAGTTGCAAGCCTCGCACCGACCTAGTCCAATGCAACATCCGGAGAGCACCGCACGCTGAAAACCGCCCTCATGGAGTCATCGTTGCCGCAGCGGCCCCGCCTCCCGCAGCTCCGACTTCTCTGTCACAACCAGGAACCAGCATGGGCACACCCATTGGCGCACCGGAACTTCGACATCAAAAGGACAAGCCGCGACTCAGGCTCTGCTCGCCACCATCGTCGTTGCCACACGTGTCGCAACGCCACACCAACCTCACCGCCGGCCGGGCACCTGCCGACCGCGATGCCGTGCACGTCCAGCCTGCAGGAAGCACAAAAGGGACCAAGCTCTCCAAGACGACGCCCCCAAGAGGGAAAACGACGTTGTAGACGACGCCGCCGCCTGATCCAACCAGGATCCTGACTTTCGCCGGGAGATCTTGACCTGAGAGATGAGGATGCACAAATCACCACGACGGCGCCTCCAAGGAAGAAAGCGACGCCCACGAGCGCCGCCGCCGCCGGCCAGCTAGCACCGGCCAAGCTTTCGCCCGGATCAGCAACACCACCACTCCCACGCGGTCGACCGACGCCAACCAGCACCACCACTGACCCGCGCACCCCTGCACAGCGACCGCGCCATCGCCACGCAGGGACCACCACCACGCCTCGCTGCCGAGCCAACCGAGCTGCCCAGACAAGATAGACGAGCCTCCCTCCACCAAGCACACCGCAGCCGCCGCGTCGCCCGCGCGAACTCCACGGCCGCCGACACATCTACCACCGTCCCGGGGCCGCCGCCCCGGAGTTCAACATCGCCACACCAGTGAGGTCGCCTCGCTGTGCCGCAGTCACCGCACCGTAGTAGGAAACCACCGCTGGCCGGCCGAATCCGACCACGCCCGGCCAGATCTGGCCGCAGCCAGCCCTCCCGTGGACCACCATCGCTCCACCGAGGTTCCCGCGCCACCACGCCGAGCGGAGCCGGAGACCATGCCGGGGAGCAACCTTGGGCTGCAGGGGCCCGCCTGGAGCAGCGGAGCAGCGCCGCCCCCACTCTCGAAAACGGCGACCGAGGTGTCCCGCCGCCGCCGCGCCGCCAGGGCTTTGCCCGGCGACGCCTCCGGCGGCGGCGAGAGGAGAGGCAGGCGCAGGGGGGCCTGCTCGAGCCCGCAGGGGCGCCCCGGTGCGGCCCGGCGCGGCCGCACGGGAGCGGGACAGGGAGAGGGGGAGGACCCAACTCGAACTCCTCCGCGGGGAGAGAGCCGGTGAAGACGGCGCCGGGCTTCGGGATGGATGGAGAGAGGACGCCGGGAGGGTCCCGGATCTGTGCTTGGCTGGGTCGGAGGTGGCCGGAGGAGGGAGATCAGCCGGCGGCGGCGGCGGTCCCTGCGCGAGCGCGAGCGCGAGAAACTTCTGGCAGCTGTGTAGGATACGCCTTGAATCATGACTTCCTTCCGGTTTGATTTCGCCAGTCGCGAGCAGAGTTCGATAAAAACCTAGACGATTACACCAAGTTACAGGTCACTGTGATGCAAATACAGAAGTCAGCATGTGAAACAAGGAACTGACACTTTCGACGGAAAGAATGGCCAACTGATCATCGTGAAGTCACTGCTTCATAAGAATAATAAAGACATGTGCTTCTGCCCCTGTTATTCTTTGGAAGGACGAGCTATCCTGAATGTAGAATTGCAAACTGTAAGAGCAGGCCAATTACATTGGTTAGAATTGTTCTCAAGAATCAAAGTGAGGTACTTAATGTTAGAAAGTGGACGAGGTAGAGCTACCGACGAATATAAATGCACAATTACTACTTCAATTTATAAGTGAAAAGACTGGAAAACTGAGCAGCAGCCAAGTGACAAGGTCGCAGTGGCGCATCCTTGCGCACCGGGCTTCGACTCCCGTCGGGAGTGAATATCCGCAATCTCACCCGGGTGGGCTATATCTTTATATATTGACCACGGATACCTCCCCAAAGGTCCTCAATTCTTTTAAGTGAAATGACATCTATAGCACAGATGGGCCACCTGGCCGGTCAGTGATATTTCATCACAGACCGCCAGCCAGTCAATTCACCCCTTTTTTTTGCTTGCCTTTATGTTAGTACCAGCCAGGGACGCAAATGATATTGACAGAAACATAGAATACACACGCATACATCATCATTTGCACAATTTAATTTTCATAAAACAATGAATACACACTTCACGTCCATCATATATATGGAACATAGATACTTCTACCACGTTATCAAGAGTGGCATGTTCATCGACTCACTTAATAAACTAGACAAAGGACATGCATATGAATCCTAACATTCCTAACTACTCATCGTCTCGAGTAGCCTATCTGTCGCGCCTCTTAGCAAACTAAATGGCGATCAATGAAGGGAGATGGCGAGAATAATTATCTCACAAATCTATGTCATACTTTCGGATCAAATGACAAATGGAGCAAGTACTGATGAAATCCACAGGGGCTTACACCAATAGGTAAATTCGTAAAGTTAGTCATCTTTTTCTTTCGTGCAGTGCAATGAAACTGTAACTCTGCATGGAACAAAAATTGGCATGGAAATCAACATACGATATTCATCTATCTATTCTTTCAAATCAAATGCAAGCAAACTTTAAGAAATGAGCACTTAATTAACCTTGTACTTCACATTGGTGTGTTTAGAATAGACAACACTTTTGGAAATTGTCCAAATTATGTTCATCATCAGACCAATGCGAAGTGCGTAATGCTACATCATTAGAATAGTTTAGCGGAACTCTAATTCTTAACAGATTTCTATAAGGAATAAATAATTCTAAAGTAGTGCTATAATGAGTGGAGCTCACCACTGGATATCTCAATAAGCCGTGCCTTAGTTATGTGTAAAGGTAACAAGTTTCATCATCTGTTTGATGGGAAGTGGGTAGTGCTACACCATTAGAATAGTTTAACTAAACTCTAAGGCCTCCTTTGATTCGTACGATAGAAAAATCATGAGAAGTGGGATGACATGTATATCAATACCTATAGAATAAGTAATGTCGTTTGATGCATGAGATAGGAATTTTTTTTCATTGAGTATATAGGCTATATTTGTATTCCTTTGAAATGTGAAGGATTGATTCCTATCCTACATAGGAATATGAATTCATTTCTAAAAACCGAAGGGCTCCAAAGAAATTTATTCTTTGAAAATCCTATCCTATAGAATTTCTACAAAATTCCTACAAACCAAAGAAGACCTAATTCTTAATTGATTTCTATAAGAAATAGATAAGTCTATAAAAAGTGCTATAATGTTAAAAGGAGCGGAGCTCACCATCGGAGATTACTATAAGCCATGCCTTAGTATGTGTGAAGTTTACAAGTTTCATCACTGGTCTAATGGGAAGGGAAGTGGGTAGTGCAACGTCATTAGTGTGTATCCCTGCAAAGCTGGCATGGCATGGCATTGTTCATGGCAGTACATGTTCACCACGATGGTACTGGTGGTGGGACAAGCATGAAAAGGGAAGGGGAAGACTTGACTTGGCCCCATTGTGTGCGTGTAGTAATGCAGATGCGATTTTTTTTCAAAACTATGACGTATTTTATAGCAAATTCGGAAACTATAGGGCCGAACGCAAAATATTCAGAAATGTGACCCCGTCGGCCTGCGGTGGGCCGAAGAGGGGCCCGTCGGCCTGCGGTGGGCCGAAGAGGGGCCCGTCGGCCTGCAGTGGACCGAAGAGGAGCCCGTCGGCCTGCGGTGGACCGAAGAGGGGCCCGTCGGCCTCCGGGCGGCCGAAGAGCCCTGGTCGGCCTCCAGGCGGCCGAAGTGTCCCTGTTTAAGGCCGAGCCGCTCCTTTCTTCCTCCTCTGCTCGCTAGCTCCTCCTCTCTCTCCCGTTGCTCTCTGGTGCTTCCACCCCCGCGCCGATCTCTTCCCTCGTCCACCCATTTTCCTATCCAACCCGCAGAAACAATAGATCATAGCATTCTCCACCGGCCTACGGTATATTTTTTTTGCTACGGGGTAGTTTTTTGTGCGTGAGGAGGAGCCATGGTGGGGTGGAGGAGGTGTGGCTGGTGAGGAGGTGGTGGGGTGGAGAGGATGAAGAAGGGGACACACGCGTCGAAGGTATACCAATGTCGTCACAAATTTTCTATGAGCTGTACAGTTTATTTAGTGTACATAGTCATTTTAGCGGATAGTTAGTGTAGCCGGTAATAATTTTGTTCGTTGCGATTAATGAGAAGGTGGCAATGTCTGACAGGTGAAAATGTCTGAATCAGTAAATTTGACTGTTTACTACGGCCCTGGTAATGTTCGATATAATGAGTTGGGGGTTGATCTTAGCGAGTTTAATCATGTAGTCGGTGTTTCTTGTTTCCCTTTTTCGTTTTTTTTCCATTATATTTCTGGGAAATTGAGATTTCAGGGGAAATTACGGGTGGGGGCTTCCAACACAATCAAATGTCAACTTTCAACTCGGTTGTGGATTCAGTTCTTATTGGTCATCGTTTCTTTGTAGGTAATGGCTTGCCCCTTTTGCCAAGCTCTAGGTGGCCCTTGTTATTCCTTTGATTCTTGTGCGTCTGTCTTCACTGTGGTGCTGGATCGTCGCTGTTCAAGGCGTGTTGTAAGATTCTATATCTTGTTTATCTGATTGTGGCATATGGTTGATGTTGTTTTGGTTGGAATGTATTCTAATGCCTTTGTTTATATGATTATGATGTTTGCTTCCATTCTTTTTGTAGTATGTTCCGTGCAGTGTTAGATCACATCTTGCTCGGTACATTGAGGAGTGCAGAGCTTTAGCTATTCGGAGGGGTGACACAGATATTGATCTTGCTCTTCACAACAGTGAGGGTAACTTATATGGTGTTCTGTTTAGACATGGTCGGGTGAGCAGTAAATTCCATGGTCCTTCCTGGGAGGAACTTGTCAATGATTATGGTCTCCGTCATTGTGACATGATGACTGTTAGGCTTGAGCACTATGGAACTATGATTGTTGTTGATTTTCATCGGGATGGTGTTATGTTGTTCCCTTTACCCTGTGTTGGTAAGTTTTTTTTTTTGAGTGATTTTAAGTTTTGTTTCAGCTTATACGTTTTGTTGTTCTGCTCAATTTGTGTAATTATTTTTTTGTAGCTCTTGAGGATCTGAGTGAAACTGAGAGGGAACTTGTTGACAGTTGTTTTATAGTCGTGGTGTCAGTCTGAATTATCAGCAAATGTATTTCATGTCGCGACAGCTCTTTGATGACAACTACATATTGTGTACTCCTTTTGTTCATAGGATTGATTCCATGAATGTTAATTGTCAACATATGCTGAGCTTTGTTTTTGGCTACTGTTTATTTATTTGTTCTTTGCTCTAGTATACTGTTTTAAATTTGTAAGCTGAACATCATATAACTTGATGTTTTTTGTCAGGTTATTCCCAGCATGGTTGTGAGGAGTTTGAAGGATTTTTTGTCAATTCCTAGGACTGGTTCTTTAACTCTTGAAATTACTTTGGATTCTGAAGATGATGATATATCTGTGAGCATTCCTTGTTCCTACTTTATTGGCTTGGGTGGTAGAATGGTGTTCAGGAAGGAAGGTTTCGGTAATTTTCTTCGGGCATCGTCTATTGAAGTAAACAATTTGGTGCTCATAACCTTCAAAGAGCGTGATCAGGAGCTTGATGTTGTTTTCAGCCCTCTGCCGCAGTGATCGTACTTATAGACTGTGAAGTACAACATGTACATGGTCACATTGATTGTTAGGTATCCTGTTGATTGGGCAGCATTGGGAAAACTATTCGTCTGGTATAAATTTATGATTGGACATGGAACCGGGTGTTGGTGTTATTTTTTGTACTGAAGTTTTTTTCCATCTTTGTACTGAAGTTTTTTTCCACTTAAATGCATTATAATTCGTGCACAACCATTCCCCCTCTTTCACATTCCAACTTTGTACTTTCCCGCAACCGTTTCCCGACATTCTATCTCGTCATTTTCTTTTCCCGCCCTACTATCCCGCCATTTTCTTTCCCGCCCTTCTTTCCCGCCATTTTCTTTCCCGCCATTCTCTCCCGCCATTTTCTTCCCGCCTTTCTCTCCAGCCATTCTTTCCCGCCATCTTCTCTTCTGAACCTATATAACCCCCTCCGCAGTAAGGTGGGTGAGCAGGCAAGTGTAGTTTCGTGGAGACGTCCCATTATCCTTTTGATCGTAGTTTTCACTCTGGTATGTCCGATCGTCTTCTACGTCTAGCCGCCAATTTCAAGATCGATGATAGAGTAGTTCCGTGGGAGGAACTCATCAGTAGTGACACCATAATGAATGAGTTGGCTCACTCATTAGCTAGGAGTGGGTGGCCTCCCAGGACATTTGAGGAGATACGGAAAGAACTTCTCAGGTTGCATGGCAGATGGCAGAAGCAACTGCATAAAGGTGAATCTTACCTCAGGCTTGTTGTAAATAATTCAGATTTATGGTCAGGAGACAGTGAGGACGAAGACCTCTTCATGCCGAGCACCAAGGTCAAGACTACCGCATCGTCGAAGGGCAAGAGCTCTACATCGACGAAGGGCAAGAGATCTGCATCGACGGAGGACGAAGACGACCTCTTCATGCCGAGCACCACGGTCAAGACTACCGCATCATCGAAGGGCAAGAGTTCTGCATCGACGAAGGGCAGGAGCTCTGCATCGATAAAGGGCAAGAGCTCTGCATCGACAAAGGGCAAGAGCTCTGCATGGACGGAGGATGACGATGATGCATTCATGTAGTTTTTTAGCTATAATTTGTAATTTTAGTTGTATTGTTTAATTCAGCTGTATTTTATATTATCTTTGTGTATTGTCTTGTTTTGTGGGCATTATGTTTTATGTAAAGCGCGGCGTTGGATGCATTTAGTTTGCAGTACAAGTGTTATCCCTCTAAACCAATTGACCACTTAAATAGAACATGGATATGTCTCATACATAAGTAGATAGTAATTTGTCCCATACATAAAATAGACATATGTCTCATACATAATTAGATAGTCATGTCTCATACATAGATAACCATATCACTGCTGGGGACGGCGAAGAATCTTGGTCTTCCTCGGACGAGGACCGGAAGGCGATAAGCGCTCAGGCGGTGGACAAGTCTCACGATGACCACGACCATAGACCACCTCGTTTGTCAGTGTCTGTGTCTCCTGCGTCCATGGTGGTGGTGGAGTGTGAAGAACTGTCTGCGAGAACTCATAGGTGTTTGCAGCTCGGTCATCGTCGTCGCCATCGCCGTCTAAGAACAAACCAGCACCACTAAGCATCGGTGACTGGACTGAATGAATGAACGGTTGCGACTGGCTGCCGACTGCGGTAAAGTAAAACATGTAAAATTGATTTCCGAACCTACAATGTTTAAAAGAATGTACAAAGTAGTGTTACCTAGGTCCATCTGATTATGCCAGGAAGAGCTCCCTGGTTGTGAAGGAGGTGGCTGCTGGTAGAAATAGCTCCCTGGTTGTGAAGGAGGTGTCTGCTGCCAGGAAGAGCTCCTTGGTTGTGAAGGAGGTGTTTGTTGCCAGGAAGAGCTCCCTGGTTGTGAAGGAGGTGTCTGTTGCCAGGAAGAGCTCCTTGGTTGTGAAGGTCATGGTTCCGAACGGTGCACAGAGGGTCGAGGTTCTGAACGCTGCAGAGAGGGGCGTGGCGGACGATGTGCTGGATGAGGAATAGCAACATCCGAAGATCGTCTACATGTAACAGCTGTGTAAATCCCGCGTAGCTTCTCATGAAGACCCCTCAACCATGAGACGTTCTCTCGCGGTGGGATATTGTCTCCCCTCTCAAAGCGTTGCATTAAAGAGGAAACCTCCTCTAGCGCCTCGCATGTCAAGTCACCCTGTACACGGAGAGTTAACCAATTAGATCATCGTTGTATGGCAGACAACACGAATGGTTAACCAATTGTATATGTTCAGGTTAAGTAAAAACTTAACATGTGAGAACCATAGCACGTACCGCGTGGTGTCTGGTCCCCACAACAGAGCCAGTTGGGAATAGATCGCTGGTGAGAGGGGCTTTGATCTCATCAGGAGCTGCTGATGGAAAGAAGTAGATCCTCGTGCTATGCCGGTAACACTGCAGATACAACCCAAACTTGTCCCAGTCAAAGGGCCGAACTTCATCCCAGATATTTGTCGGCGCAGTAGTCCATTCGTCCACGTAAGGGCTAATGTCGCGAAGCCAAGAATCCAGGGACTTGTTTCCTCCTGCGCGACTGTACCTGAGATTGATATGTTATATTCTGAATGCAGACATGAGAACTAAAATAGTATTACTTACTTGTGCACGTGATCTGGTAAGTGTGGAATAACTGGAATGTCAGGCTCTTGGCATAGACCGAACTGTCTCATCACCCTATGAAGAGCCATCTCCTCAATCGTCACGTCGAACACCAACTTGGCCTTGGTCATCCAATAGTGCCGATCTCTAGTGCACAATCAAGAAATCCCAGCTGGACACCTGGATAATATAGCCTGATGGGAGTATGGCTCCCAGATAACTTGATCCTCGTGTAAACTATCAAACTGCGCCGTGAAGGAGGGGTAGCAGCCCCTCACCTGGCTATGCGCAAACTGTCTCTGTGCATGACAACAAATTAGTAATTCTATTGAATGGCAAGAAATAAACATTAGTAATTCATATTGTTACTTAATATGAAAATACCTCTCTCCGTGCCCACACAGATCCCATAGTAGGCAAGTCGCCGATAGAAGGCACATAAGTCCCAGCCATGTCCTCAAAACCAAAAGGTTTATCAACGCTGACATAGGGTCGACCAATAGGGAATCTCTCGTATGACCAGAGCTGCAACAATAGAGGACATCCAACAAGAGCTGATTTTCTAGACTTCAACACGCAAGCTTTGCACAGGCCTCTGTACGTAGCCGCTAACACAGTAGAACCAAAACTCCTCTGCAGAATGTCCCCCGGGCAACGTGCGTCAGCTATCGCTCGTGCAATACCGATGAGTCGTGCATCGACAGTGGTCACGTGGTTCTCTGTGAACATCGTCTTGCCGAACAACCACATAATATGTGCCTCTAGGGATCGGTCAATCTGTGCCTCTGACAACTGAACATCGGGATATCCTAAGGAGACAATCTACATAGAAACCAAACGATTGTATGGACTATGCAATGAGGACAACAATGAAAACAACATTTTGTAAACATGTCGTGAAGGTTACCTGAAACTGGCTCAACCACCTAAAACGAGGCCCGTGACGATCGTTGTCTAGGACCGATGCAGTTGGCACCGCAGCCAAAAACAGGCCTGCATCGATGCTAGCCAACCAGGTTCTGCCTCTAAAGGACCTATGGCAGCACCGGCCAGAGGTAATCCCAACAAGTAAGACACATCCTGTAAAGTAGGCGCCATCTCTCCCCAGGGAAAGTGAAATGTATGTGTCTCTGGTCTCCATCTATCTACTAAGCAGGTAAGGAGTGACCTGTCGTAAGAGAAACGTGTCACTTGCCTCTTGTGTAACTGCATTGGTTCACCTGCCTCATCCAATTCCGGATGTTCAACCCACTCATCCAATGTACCCTGAACCAGCCGTGCCAAGGGTAGAAGTCCAGCCCAACTTAACCTACAAAATAAAGAGAATGTAGCATTCAGTTAGCGGCTATCAACCCATAAAGGATGTCAAACATAGTAAGTCATTATACTGACACATACCTATCAACCCATAAAGGGTGTATCATCCAGTTAGACTTTGGGGTGCGAGTGATCAACACGTCTAAGTTCTTGCCCGCTTCCATAAGTGCGGCCCGGTGCCCTCTATCGATATTACCATTAAGCAACGGATACAAAGCCATATCTGCAATTAAAACATAGTCCAGACATATTACAAATTAAAACATAGTCCAGACATATTACAAATTATAACATAGTCCAGACATATTACAGAATAAAACATAGTCCGACATATTACACATTAAAACATAGTCCAGACATATTACAAATTAAAACATAGTCCGACACATTATATAGCTTGTGAGTTATTTCTTCCTTGTCCGCCCCTTCGGCCTCGACTTCCACGACCACCACGACTGCCACGACCACGTCCGCCTCTTGCTACTGTTGTCGCAGTCGTCGATGTGGAAGCACTCGTCGATGTGGAAGCACCGTCTTTGTTCAGGTCGGGACAATATTTCATCCTATGCCCATAAGCCGCGCATAGCAAACATTGTCTGGTTGCTCCACCAGCTTCAGATTGGTCCATATCGTTACGGATGCGCTTTACCTTACATCCGCCCCTGCTTGTTCGCCGAAGTTCTGGATCCGGGATGTATACTCTCTCCCCATCGTTTACCTTGTTGAAATTGCCGACGACTCTAAACCCTGTCATCTCACCTGTCCGGACATTGAGTACTGCATCTTTTAAATAGTATGGGGACACGAAGGAGATAGCGTCCAACTCAATCTGGCCACAGGCAGCCAACACATGTGAGCAAGGCAGGTGCAACAACTTCGGTTTGTTGCATGTACACTCACAAGTTGGATAAAATTTCGTTCCAATTTTTACCTCGTGCGTCTTCACCTCATTTGCAGAACCAAAACCATCAGTAGGAAGCTGAACCTCATACCTCCTTTCCTGATTACCTATGAGTCTGACAGGGTGCTTCTTTGCTTTCTGTCGTGGATTTGTCACGGCAGATGTCCTAGTGTAAGGACTTAGTCGTGGGGCTAACGCATCTATCTGGTAGCTTGAGAGGGGTTGAGCGGGACGAGAGACACGGAGTTTTTACCCAGGTTCGGCCCCTCCGATGGAGGTAAAAGCCTACGTCCTGCTTGTCTTATATTGATGACGATGACGATCTCGGTTACAAGGGTGCGGAGTCGCTACCTCTTAATCTCGAGAACCTCTAATCTGACTATCTTTTCTGACCTGTCTCTAAGACCTGTCTATGGAGACGTCTAAACTTGACCCTCTTGGGGTGACCCGCCCCTCCTTATAAAGGCTGAAGGGGCGGTTTACATGTAGAGTCTAAGCCGGATTGAGACTTAACTTACTATGACTTCCCATCGTGGGCTTCTCTTCATGGGCTTCTGAGTCCCGGGCATCTTAACTCTCCCGGGCGGCTTACACCGGGCGGCTTAGCGCCGGGTGGCTTACAACCGGGCTTATCTTCGAGACTCGTCTTCGGGGACTCGTCTCCGGGACTTAACTGTCTGTCAGGAAACACTGTTCATCGGGTAAACACTGTTTGCCGGGTTAGCATCCTAGCACTGTAGCACCGGGTTAACAACCTGGCACTGTAGCACCGGGTTAACAACCTGGCACTGTAGCAGCCGAGTTAACAACCTGGCACTGTAGCAGCCGGGTTAACATCCTGGTACTGTAGCATGCCGGGTTACAAATTGTCTGCCGGGTTAGCTGTCTGCCGGGTTACAATTGTCTGCCGGGTTAGAACTGTAACCGGGTCATAATCATTCCGGGTCATACCGCGGGGTATATCCCCGACACTTTCTCTATCTTCTTTGCCATGTACTCCATGACACGGCTACAATAAGGTGTGTTCTGATTATCTGCAATATGCTTCTTTGCTAACTCGTGCCTTTCTCTAAAATATCTCAAAGTGCCATGGAACTCAACACCACAGCGCGTAGGCCCCACGGTGGGCGCCAACTGTCGTGGATTTGTCACGGCAGATGTCCTAGTGTAAGGACTTAGTCGTGGGGCTAACGCATCTAACTGGTAGCTTGAGAGGGGTTGAGCAGGACGAGAGACGCGGAGTTTTTACCCAGGTTCGGCCCCTCCGATGGAGGTAAAAGCCTACGTCCTGCTTGTCTTATATTGATGACGATGACGATCTCGGTTACAAGGGTGCGGAGTCGCTACCTCTTAATCTCGAGAACCTCTAATCTGACTATCTTTTCTGACCTGTCTCTAAGACCTGTCTATGGAGACGTCTAAACTTGACCCTCTTGGGGTGACCCGCCCCTCCTTATAAAGGCTGAAGGGGCGGTTTACATGTAGAGTCTAAGCCGGATTGAGACTTAACTTACTATGACTTCCCATCGTGGGCTTCTGAGTCCCGGGCTTCTTAACTCTCCCGGGCGGCTTACACTGGGCGGCTTACAACCGGGCTTATCTTCGAGACTCGTCTTCGGGGACTCGTCTCCGGGACTTAGCTGTCTGTTAGGAAACACTGTTCATCGGGTAAACACTGTTTGCCGGGTTAGCATCCTAGCACTGTAGCACCGGGTTAACATCCTGGCACTGTAGCAACCGGGTTAACACCATGGCACTGTAGCAGCCGGATTAACATCCTGGTACTGTAGCATGCCGGGTTACAAATTGTCTGCCGGGTTAGCTGTCTGCCGGGTTACAATTGTCTGCCGGGTTACAATTGTCTGCCGGGTTAGAACTGTAACCGGGTCATAATCATTTCGGGTCATACCGCGGGGTATATCCCCGACATTAGCCCCCAGGTTAGCTTGAATTTATTCATGGTAACCTCCTGAAATAAGAATATGTAAAGGGACCAGTTCACTCAAAAATACCAGTTGATCAGCTCCTGAAAATTCTGAAACTCTGTCATATCAATATACTGACGCTGGCTCCTTGAAGAAAAAATAACCCTTATTATCAACTGCCTTGGCTTGATAAATTTGCTTGGTTCCTCATAACTGAGAATTTGAAGACATATCTTCCTCATATCCATATTATCTGTAGCCCCCAAGTCTTAAGAAGGGAAACATAGTGAAAGCCTTAAGACTTGCTTCATATTACCTGGATTGCTCATCTGAGTCACCAGTCATAAATTGAATGTTCCACATATGTAGCCCCCAAGTACCGGGTTGTCTTGCCTGCAGCAACCTGGGACTTGTAACTGTCTTATACCTTATAAAACTTCAGCTAGTGTAGCCCCCAAGGGCCGGCTCATCAGTGTTTGATGCGCCGGGTCTTCAATTTGGACCTTATAATCTATTTGAACAACTGAGTACTGTAGCCCCCAAGTGCCGAGTCGCATGCCTGCAGCGACTTGGGACTTTTTAGAAAATTTGATCTGAGCGGTGTAGCCCCCAAGTGCCGGGTCAGTAAGAAGTACTGGGCTGGGACTTTTTAGAAAAATATCGAAAGGCTGGCTCATCTCCTTGAGATAACAGGGTCTTGTTGACAATGTAATGATTTGAAAACCAGCTTACATTAGCCCCCAAGTGCCGTGATGCATGCTTGCAGCGACATGGGACTTGCATAGTTGATATAAACTGGACTTGAATAATGTAGCCCCCAAGTGCCGGGTCGTCTGCCTGCGGCGACTCGGGACTGCGTGAGAATGATATGACTTATCATAATTTGTTGAATGAATCCTTGACCGTGGTTGTAATATAACCCGGAATGAATATCCTGGAATAATTCCTTTGTCTTTGATATGAAATCCCTGCCCGTAGTTGCGGTGCAACCTGGCAAATATATGTTTGAAAAATCCATGAGTGCTGTAGTATACTACAAAGCACAGGTTTGAAGAAACCCAATAATCGGTCAATTAAATGACACAGCATTATATCTGATAGGGCGGCTCATCTTAAGAGACAAAACCTGCAAAAATAAACAAGACAGAATATGTTCTGCATTGTTGTAAGGGCGGCTTGAAAAGCACAACCCGGAGATGTTAAAATCTCGTATAGCCTTGCTTCTCTTTCCGAACACATAAGCTGGTTCTTCTGGGTAGTCTTACTACTTTGAACTCTTAATAACTGACAAGAGCGTAGCGAACCAGAAAGAGACGCAGCAGATGGGAGAGTTTGCCTCGCCGCTGTAAGAGGCCCTTGCAGGGGGTAAGTTTTAGAACTTGCTGCACCCCTGACAAAACGCAACTACTTACAGGCAGGTATAACCCGGCCTTGCAGATGTAAGGGTTTGCCTCGCCGTTGTAAGAGGCCTTTGCAGGGGGTAAGTTTTAGAACTCGCTGCACCCCTGACAAAGCGCAACTACTTACAGGCAGGTATAACCCGGCCTTGCATTTGAGAGAGTTTACCTCGCCGCTGTAAGAGGCCCTTGCAGGGGGTAAGTTTTAGAACTCGCTGCACCCCTGGCAAAGCGGCAGCTACTTACAGGCAGGTATAACCCGGCCTTGCAGATCGGAAAAGGGGGTAAGTTCACAACTCGCTGCACCCCTAGTGATCTTTGTTGACGGAGTCAACGTTTGGGTCCACGACCAGCCTTACAGTGGCTGAAGAGCCTGATCGAGAGGGTTTGAAGCTTAACCCGGTGGGTTGAAAGCCCCCAAACGAACTTGTTGAAGTATCAACATTGTTGCAGCATCTTGTAAGCCGCCATCTTGTATGAAGAAATAGCAGAAGCCCCCAAGTTGAACGGTGCATCATGGCGACTCGTCTTCTTGGGTAACTTTTAATTCTTCCGCCAATAATGTAGTATCCCCCGAGATCGGGTTAACTTTCTTGCCATGATCTGGGGCTCTCGTTGAAAATGGCCAAGTGTGTCGAGCCATGTCTGTAACCCCCAAGTCTGACGTTGACTCGAAGAGGCGACTTGAGAATCTCCACTGAAGGTTGAAATTGACCGTGGCGGGTTTTAGACGACCCCGTATGAATTGTTTCGATAATCCGGTCGATGGTTCGTGCCGGCTGGTTGTTGAAGTTAACCAAACTGCAGTGGCGGCGACTTGTGCACCTGTCCATTTGGGCGGTTCGTATAGATGAACACTGCACCGATATGCTGATGTAAATTTGACTGTGGGCGGCGTGTTGCGTTCGTCCGTTGGGCGGCTCGTACAGGCGAGCACTGCACCGATATGCTGATGTAGATCTGACTGTGGGCGGCGTCTTGCGCTCGTCTGTTGGGCGGCTTTGAACAGGCAAGCACAGCACCAGTATGTTGGTGTAGATGTAGGAGTCAGCCGCGCGTTTGAAGACGGCGCGGTTGCGAGAGACGGCCGCGGCGTTGTAAGCCGGTACGGTCAGGAGAGTCGGCCGCGGGCGTTGTAAACCAACGCGGACGGGAGAGTCGGCCGCGGGCGTTGTTGATGAAAACCATGCCGCGGCTACGGCGGCTCGCCGCACTCATCGGGCGGCTCATACTGGCGGGTGAGAGTGCACGGTACCGATGTGTTGATGTAAACCGGGCCACGACAGCGGCGGCTTGAGCGTGTATATTGAGTAATGCACCGCAGACGAACACCAGTACATCACGACGCTGTCATGCACTCCATCTCCGCGGTATGATGCCACTTGAGTAATTGTTCTGCATAAAAGATATTGCAGGCGAGAGTAACTATTCTCGAAAGAATAAGAATGTATCAATAAAAATTGACTGGATGGATTTCACCTGATATGTTTGGCTGGAAATTATCCGCCACGGAGTTGATGACCACTGCGGTGGAACGGAAGTCAACCGCGGGCGAATCAGAGATACTCATAATAATTGGCGTGTGTATTCTGATAAATTTTAGCTGACCACACCCCCCTTTTTTTTATATCCAGCCGGACCTTTCCTTTTAGCAGTCAACCACCACGTCTCTTTTTCTTGGCGGGGGCTAGGCGCGCATGCCGCCAGAACGAAGCGGCGGGTGATAGAGGCCATCTGCGGGGGCGAGGCGCGCGGGCGGTCGAGGTAGAGCAGAGGCGGAGGCGGCCAGGCGCAAAGGTGCGCGGAGGCGGCGCGCGCGCGCGGCCAGGAGCCGCCCGGAGCAGTGCGTAGAGGCGGGACGGGGCGGCCCGCCGGCTCGGCGGCGCGGCGCTAGGCGCAGTGGGGGGCCGGTGGCTGGCACGCGGGGTTGGCAGCTCGCGCGACGGCGACTCAAGCGGCGAACGCGGCGGGGTGGTGAAGCCGGCGGCTGCCGGCTCAATGAGCAAGGCGAGGCGGAGGCGGAGCCGACCGCGGAGCAGCGGGAGCCTGCGGGCCGGTGTGTGGAGGTGGAGTGGAGCCACTGCGGCGGAACACGTCAAGGCGTGGCAGCGGCGGCTTGGAGCTGCAGATGCAGAGCTGCAGAGGCAGAGGCCTGTCGATGCAAGTCGCGGCATGGCGAACCACGGCGGCTCGTGGCCGGCGGCTCGCGCAGGCGGAACCGTGGCGATGGAGGTGCACCAGCGAGGCGAGGCTAACTGGACCAAGTAGCGGCAACAGAGGCGGGCGGCTTGGCGCGAGGTGAGGCGGAGCGGCGAGCCACACCAGAGGGCAGACCGGTGAGGCGAGGTGAAGGTGTCCGTCGGCGCTTCTCTGTTTGGGCGCGCGGAGGCAGCGGCTCAAACACGAAGGAGACGGCTTGGCTGCAGAGGAGACAGACCAGCGAGGTGGCTTGAGCCCGGTTCGAGGCGTGAGGCAGCAGCAGAGGCGAGGCGGCGCGGCGCGACTTCAACGGCGGGACGGCTCGGGGCCGGTGATGGCGGAGACGAAGGCGGGCAACTCAATGCAGAGGCAGAGGCCAGCGCGAGGCGCGGCTGCTCGCGGCGGAGGCGATGGCGCGAGGCGGAGGCAGCTCGGAACAGAGGCGGGTCACCGCGGAGGCGGCAGCTCGAGATGAGATCGACCCGAAGCGGGTTACAGCGGCGGCTGCTCAGCGAGGCGAGAGGGCCGGCTCGAGGTACGGCAGCGGAGGCGGCCGGCGGCTCAATGCAGAGGCCGCGGTGGCGGAGGCCGGCACGAGGCGGAGGAGCTTGGCTGTGAGGCCGCACGGAGGGCGGGCGGCGGTGGTTCTCGGAGCGGCGACTTGGAGGTGAGGCCACAGAGGCCGGTTTGCAGGTGGAGACGGCTTGAGCGTGTGCAAGCCGGCCTGGCGTGGGCGTCTCGAAACAGAGGCAGGCCGCAACGGTGGCCTGCAGGCGAAGGCCACTCGTCAGCCGGGGCAGCGAGGCCACTCGCGAGGGCGGTCCGGAGCAACGGCTGAGGCAGAAACGATGGCGGACGACTGGCGGCTGTGGAGTTTAGGCAGTGGCAACTTGACACGGAAGCAGAACCACTGCAACTTGAGCGAACAGCGGCTCAGGGCGGCGATTTGACCACGGCGGCTTGATGTGGTGAGTCCGGGTCGTAGTGGTCTTCGATGATCCACGCCCGGGTCATAATTGACTTCAGCAAAAAACAAAACACCGCGTAGCTAGCCGCGGCTGTATGACTCATATGCCCGTAGTAGAGACCCGCCAGATCAGTGTTGATGACGAAAAAACTGTCTGCCTCGGCGACTCGTGAGATAGCGGGGGCGGAATCAACCGCAACCCTAATTTCTCTTGAACTTTAACCCTCTCAGATTGTAATCTGGACCGATGAACTCGGAACTGACACCGATCCTCCAAAACCGGCTCTTCTTCATCCGGAAAAAATTGCTAACTCCTCGATCCCTGAGGGAGATCCCTCCAAGAACTCAACACCACAGCGCGTAGGCCCCACGGTGGGCGCCAACTGTCGTGGATTTGTCACGGCAGATGTCCTAGTGTAAGGACTTAGTCGTGGGGCTAACGCATCTAACTGGTAGCTTGAGAGGGGTTGAGCAGGACGAGAGACGCGGAGTTTTTACCCAGGTTCGGCCCCTCCGATGGAGGTAAAATCCTACGTCCTGCTTGTCTTATATTGATGACGATGACGATCTCGGTTACAAGGGTGCGGAGTCGCTACCTCTTAATCTCGAGAACCTCTAATCTGACTATCTTTTCTGACCTGTCTCTAAGACCTGTCTATGGAGACGTCTAAACTTGACCCTCTTGGGGTGACCCGCCCCTCCTTATAAAGGCTGAAGGGGCGGTTTACATGTAGAGTCTAAGCCGGATTGAGACTTAACTTACTATGACTTCCCATCGTGGGCTTCTCTTCATGGGCTTCTGAGTCCCGGGCATCTTAACTCTCCCGGGCGGCTTAGCGCCGGGCGGCTTACAACCGGGCTTATCTTCGAGACTCGTCTTCGGGGACTCGTCTCCGGGACTTAGCTGTCTGTTAGGAAACACTGTTCATCGGGTAAACACTGTTTGCCGGGTTAGCATCCTAGCACTGTAGCACCGGGTTAACAACCTGGCACTGTAGCACCGGGTTAACAACCCGGCACTGTAGCAGCCGGGTTAACATCCTGGTACTGTAGCATGCCGGGTTACAAATTGTCTGCCGGGTTAGCTGTCTGCCGGGTTACAATTGTCTGCCGGGTTACAATTGTCTACCGGGTTAGAACTGTAGCCGGGTCATAATCATTCCGGGTCATACCGCGGGGTATATCCCCGACACTTTCTCTATCTTCTTTGCCATGTACTCCATGACACGGCTACAATAAGGTGTGTTCTGATTATCTGCAATATGCTTCTTTGCTAACTCGTGCCTTTCTCTAAAATATCTCAAAGTGTCATGGAATACAGCCTCCACAATAGCTGTGAGTGGCAATGCTCTATTCCCTCTGAGTACAAAGTTATACACCTCTACAAGATTGGTTGTGTTGGGGAACGTTGCATGGGAAACAAAAATTTTCCTACGCACACGCAAGACCTATCCATGCTGATGAGCATCTACGAGAGGGAGATTGTATCTACATACCCTTGTAGATCGCTAAGCGGAAGCGTTAAGAAACGCGGTTGATGTAGTCGAACGTCTTCGCGATCCAAATCGCCGAGCGTCCCGCGATCCAATCACGAGCCTTCCGATCTAGTGCCGAACGGACGGCACCTCCGCGTTCAACACACGTACGGCTTGATGACGCCTTCACCTCCTCGATCCAGCGAGCGATGATGAAGTAGTAGATGAGTTCCAGCAGCACGACGGCGTGGTGATGGTGGTGAGGAACAATCTCTGCAGGGCTTCGCCAAGCACTACGGAGATTATGACGGAGGAACTAGAGGGCTAGGATTGCCGGCACACGGCTTGGGAAATCCTGATGTGTCCCGTGTGCTAGCCCTGTCCCTCTATTTATATGTTGAGCCCTGGGGTCTAAACTTGGACAAAAAGCCTCCACCAGCTCGGTTTTGCCCGCACAAGGTCGGTTTGGCCCGCAAGGAAAGAGTCCAACTCGGATCCCTGCAGCACCGCGCACAAGCGGTAGTACCGCTCGGGAGCGGTAGTACCGCTTGGGCGGTAGTACCGCTTCACCCAAGCGGTAGTACCGCTTGAGCGGTAGTACCGCTTTACACAAGCGGTAGTACCGCTTAAGCGGCAGTACTGCCTTACTGCTTAAGGCAGCAGCAAAACTCCCTTTTGCACTTTCCAATACCTCGTGGGTTTTATTCCTTTGGCTCATATAAAGTGTTGCTGCACCCGAACACTTCGGCAAACATCCGGAACCCCTTCCGGTGAATTCCGGAACCCTTCCGGAGATCAAAACACTATTATCACATATATCAATCTTTATCTCCGGACTCTTCCGGAGATCCTCGTCATGTCCGGGATCTTATCCGAGACTCCGAACAACCTTCGGTCACCAATACAATAACTCAACTATACCAATCGTCACCAAACGTTAAGTGTGTAGACCCTGCGGGTTCGAGAACTATGTAGACATGACCGAGACACCTCTATGGTCAATAACCAATAGCGGGACCTGGATGCCCATATTGGTTCCTACATATTCTACGAAGATCTATATCGGTTGAACCTCTATGTCAAGGATTCAGTTAATCCCGTATGCTGTTCCCTTTGTTCTTCGGTATGTTACTTGCCCGAGATTCGATCGTCGGTATCTCTATACCTAGTTCAATCTCGTTACCGGCAAGTCTCTTTACTCGTTCCATAATACAAGATCCCGTGGCTAACACCTTAGTCACATTGCTTGCAAGGCTTATAGTGATGTTGTATTACCGAGTGGGCCCTGAGATACCTCTCCGTCACACGGAGTAACAAATCCCAATCTTGATCCATGCCAACTCAACGGACACCTTTGGAGATACCTGTAGAGCATCTTTATAGTCACCCAGTTACGTTGCGACGTTTGATACACACAAGGTATTCCTCCGGTGTCAGTGAGTTGCATGATCTCATGGTCATAGGAACAGATACTTGACATGCAGAAAACAATAGCAATAAACTGACACGATCATATGCTATGTTTATAGTTTGGGTCTTGTCCATCACATCATTCTCCTAATGATGTGATCCCGTTATCAAATGACATCTCATGTCCATGGTCAGGAAACCTTTACCATCTTTGATCAATGAGTTTAGTTAACTAGAGGCTTACTAAGGACACAGTGTTGTCTATGTACCCACACATGTATTTGAGTTTGCAATCAATACAATTATAGCATGGATAATAAACGATTATCATGAACAAGGAAATATAATAATAACTACTTTTATTATTGCCTCTAGGGCATATTTCCAACAGTCTCCCACTTGCACTAGAGTCAATAATCTAGTTCACATCTCTATGTGATTTACATTGTAATGAATCGAACACCCATGCAGTCCTGGTGTTGTTCATGTTTAGCCCTTGGAAGAGGTTTAGTCAGCGGATCTGCAACATTGAGATCCATATGTACTTTGCAAATATTTATGTCGTCCTCCTTGATGTAATCGCGGATGGAATTGAAACGTCGCTTTATGTGTCTGGTCCTCTTGTAAAATCTTGGTTCCTTGGCTAGAGCAATGGCACCAGTATTATCACAGAACAGAGTCATTGGGTTAAGTGCACTAGGCACTACTCCAAGATCTGTCATGAACTCCTTCATCCAGACACCTCCTTCGCCGCCTCCGAGGCAGCGATGTACTCCGCTTCGCATGTAGAATCAGCTACCACGCTTTGCTTGGAACTGCACCAGCTAACCGCACCCCCATTAAGAATAAATACGTATCCGGTTTGCGACTTAGAGTCATCCGGATCAGTGTCAAAGCTTGCATCGACGTAACCCTTTACGACGAGCTCTTGATCACCTCCATAAACGAGAAACATGTCCTTAGTCCTTTTCAGGTACTTCAGGATATTCTTGACCGCCGTCCAGTGTTCCACTCCTGGATCACTTTGAAACCTTCCGGCCATACTTATGGCAAGGCTGACATCGGGTCTTGTGCACAGCATTGCATACATGATAGAACCTATGGCTGAAGCATAGGGGATGACACTCATCTTTTCTCTATCTTCTGCAGTCACTGGGCATTGAGTCTTACTCAACTTCATACCTTGCAAAACAGGCAAGAACCCCTTCTTGGACTGATCCATTTTGAACTTCTTCAAAATCTTATCAAGGTATGTGCTTTGTGAAAGTCCTATTAAACGTCTTGATCTATCTCTATAGATCTTGATGCCTAATATGAAAGCAGCTTCTCCTAGGTCCTTCATTGAAAAACTCTTGTTCAAATATTCCTTCACGCTTTCCAACATTTCTATATTGTTTCCAATCAGCAATATGTCATCCACATATAATATTAGAAACGCTATAGAGCTCCCACTCACTTTCTTGTAAATACAAGCTTCTCCGTAAACTTGTATAAACCCGAACGCTTTGATCACCTCATCAAAGCGAAGATTCCAACTCCGAGATGCTTGCACCAGTCCATAAATGGATCGCTGGAGTTTGCAAACTTTGTCAGCATTCTCTGGATCGACAAAACCTTCTGGTTGCATCATATACAACTCTTCCTTAAGGAAACCGTTAAGGAACGCTGTTTTGACATCCATCTGCCAAATTTCATAATCGAAAAAGGCAGCTATTGCTAACATGATTCTGACAGACTTAAGCATCGCTACGGGTGAGAAGGTCTCATCGTAGTCAACTCCTTGAACTTGTGAAAAACCCTTTGCCACAAGTCGAGCTTTATAGACGGTGACATTACCGTCCGCGTCCGTCTTCCTCTTAAAGATCCATTTGTTCTGAATGGCCTTACGCCCTTCAGGTAATACTTCCAAAGTCCACACTTTGTTTTCATACATGGATCCCATCTCGGATTTCATGGCCTCTAACCATTTCTCGGAATCCGGGCCCACCATCGCTTCTCCATAGCTCGTAGGTTCATCGTTGTCCAACAACATGACCTCTAAGACAGGGTTGCCGTACCACTCAGGAGCAGTACGCGTCCTTGTTGACCTACGAGGTTCGATAGCAACTTGATCCGAAGCTTCATGATCTTCATCATGAACTTCCTCTTCAACTGATGTAGGCTCTACAGAAACATCTTTCTGCGCTGCGCTACTCTCTGGTTGAAGTAAAGGTTCAATAACCTCATCAAGTTCTATCTTCCTCCCACTCAATTCTTTCGAGAGAAACTCTTTCTCAAGAAATGTTCCGTTTTTAGCGACAAACACTTTGCCTTCGGATCTGAGATAGAAGGTATACCCAACTGTCTCTTTTGGATATCCTATGAAGACACATTTCTCCGCTTTGGGTTCCAGCTTTTCAGGCTGAAGCTTTTTGACATAAGCATCACATCCCCAAACTTTAAGAAACGACAATTTTGGCTTCTTGCCAAACCATAGTTCATATGGCGTCGTCTCAACGGATTTTGATGGTGCCCTATTTAAAGTGAATGCAGCTGTCTCTAATGCATAACCCCAAAACGATAGTGGCAAATCGGCAAGAGACATCATAGATCGCACCATATCCAATAAGGTTCGATTACGACGTTCGGACACACCATTACGCTGTGGTGTTCCAGGCGGTGTCAATTGTGAAACAATTCCACACTGTCTTAAGTGACTGCCAAACTCATAACTCAGATATTCTCCTCCTCGATCAGATCGTAGGAATTTAATCTTCTTGTTACGATGATTCTCAACTTCACTCTGAAATTGCTTGAACTTTTCAAACGTTTCAGACTTGTGTTTCATTAAGTAAATATACCCATATCTACTTAAGTCATCAGTGAAGGTTAGAAAGTAACGATAACCACCGCGCGCCTCAATGCTCATCGGACCGCACACATCAGTATGTATGATTTCCAACAAGTCACTTGCCCGTTCCATCGTACCAGAGAACGGCGTCTTAGTCATCTTGCCCATGAGGCATGGCTCACATGTGTCAAGTGATTCAAAATCAAGTGACTCCAAAACTCCATCAGCATGGAGCTTCTTCATGCGTTTTACGCCAATATGACCTAAACAGTAGTGCCACAAGAAAGTGGTATTATCATTATCAAATCTACATCTTTTGGCATCAATGTTATGAACATGTGTATCATCACTATCGAGATTCAATAATAATAAACCCCTCACATTGGGTGCATGACCATAAAAGATATTACTCATATAAATAGAACAACCATTATTCTCAGATTTAAATGAGTAACCGTCTCGCAATAAACAAGATCCTGATATAATGTTCATGCTTAACGCAGGCACTAAATAACAATTATTCTGGTTCATCACTAATCCCGATGGTAATCGAAGAGTGAGCGTGCCGACGGCGATCACATCAACCTTGGAACCATTTCCCACGCGCATCGTCACTTCGTCCTTTGCCAGCCTCCGTCTATTCCGCAGTTCCTGTTTTGAGTTGCAAATGTGAGCAACCGCACCGGTATCAAATACCCAGGCACTACAACGAGAGTTGGTAAGGTACACATCAATAACATGTATATCATATATACCTTGTTTGTTGTTGGCCGCCTTCTTGTCAGCCAAATACTTGGGGCAGTTCCGCTTCCAGTGACCAGTTCCCTTGCAATAAAAGCACTCAGTTTCTGGCTTGGGTCCAGCCTTGGGTTTCTTCACGGGAGGGGCAACTGCTTTGCCACTCTTCTTGGAGTTACCCTTCTTACCGTTGCCATTCTTCTTGAAACTAGTGGTTTTATTGACCATCAACACTTGATGCTCCTTCTGAATCTCAGACTCAGCGACTTTCAACATCGCAAACAGCTCGGCGACTGACTTGTTCATCCCGTGCATGTTATAGTTCAACACGAAGCTCTTGTAGCTAGGTGGCAATGATTGAAGAACTCTGTCAGTGATAGCCTCTGGCGGAAGTGGCATCCCCAATTCAGCCAGACGGGTGGAGTACCCAGACATTCTGAGTATGTGATCACTGACAGACCCGTTCTCCTCCATCTTGCAAGCATAGAACTTATCGGAGGTCTCATACCTCTCGATCCGGGCATTCTTCTGAAAGATAAACCTCAACTCCTGGAACATATCATATGCTCCATGACGTTCAAAACGTCTTTGAAGTCCCGGTTCTAAGCCATACAACATTGCACATTGAACTATTGAGTAATCATCAGAACGAGCCTGCCAGGCGTTCACAATGTCTGGAGACTCAACTGGAGCGGGTGGATCACCAAGCGGTGCATCAAGGACATAAGCCTTCTGGGAAGCCGTAAGGATAATCCTTAGATTACGGGCCCAGTCCACAAAGTTACTTCCATCATCTTTCAACTTAGGTTTCTCTAGGAACGCATTAAAATTCAGGGGTGCTACTGCGCGAGCCATGATCTACAACATAAATATAGCAAAGACAACTTAGACTATTGTTCAAGATAATGAGTTTAGTTAATCATATTACTTAAAAACTCCCACTCAAATTGACATCCCTCCGGTCATTCGAGTGTCACATGATCCAAATCAACCAACTCAAGTCCGATCATCACGTGAGTTGAGGTGGTTTCAATGGTGAACATCTCCATGTTGATCATATCTACTATATGACTCATGTTCGACCTTTCGGTCTCTTGTGTTCCGAGGCCATGTCTGTACATGCTAGGCTCGTCAAGTTTAACCCGAGTGTTCCGCACGTGCAACACTGGCTTGCACCCGTTGTATGCGAACGTAGAGTCTATCACACCCGATCATCACGTGGTGTCTCGAAACGACGAACTTTCGCAACGGTGCACACTCGGGGAGAACACAATTTTATCTTGAAATTTAAGTGAGGGATCACCTTATAATGCTACCGTCGTCCTAAACAAAATAAGATGCATAAAAGGATTAACATCACATGCAAATCATAAGTGACATGATATGGCCATGAACTTGTGCTTTTGATCTCCATCTCCAAAGCACCGGCATGATCTCCATCGTCACCGGCATGACACCATGATCTCCATCATCTTGATCTCCATCAACGTGTCGCCATGAGGTTGTCGCGCCGACTGTTGCTTCCACGACTATTGCTAACTCATAGCGATAAAGTAAAGCAAAACGGCGAAAATAATTAAAGACAACTCTATGGCTCCTGCCAGTTGCCGTACTCATCGACATGCAAGTCGTGATATTCTATACAACACATGATCATCTCATACATCACATATATCTCATCATGTAATTGGCCATATCACATCACAACATACCCTGCAAAAACAAGTTAGACGTCCTCTAATTGTTGTTGCAAGTTTTACGTGGCTGCTACGGGTATCTAGCAAGAACGATTCTTACCTACGCAAAACCACAACGTGGTGTAGTGATTGCTTTTTGATATTCTAAAAGACCCCTCTTCATTGAACCGATTCAACTAAAGTGAGAGAGACAGACACCTGCCAGTCACCTTTATGCAACAAGTGCACGCAGCGGTGAAACCAGTCTCGCGTAAGCGTACGCGTAATGTCGGTCCAGGCCGCTTTATCTCACAATACCGCGGAATCAAGTATCAACTAGTAACGGCAAGCAATATGTATACACCCACGCCCACAACTCCTTTGTGTTCTACTCGAGATCTCATCTACGCATAGACCTAGCTCAGATGCCACTGTTGGGGAACGTTGCATGGGAAACAAAAATTTTCCTACGCACACGCAAGACCTATCCATGGTGATGAGCATCTACGAGAGGGAGATTGTATCTACATACCCTTGTAGATCGCTAAGCGGAAGCGTTAAGAAACGCGGTTGATGTAGTCGAACGTCTTCGCGATCCAAATCGCCGAGCGTGCCGCGATCCAATCACGAGCCTTCCGATCTAGTGCCGAACGGACGGCACCTCCGCGTTCAACACACGTACGGCTTGATGACGCCTTCACCTCCTCGATCTAGCGAGCGATGATGAAGTAGTAGATGAGTTCCAGCAGCACGACGGCGTGGTGATGGTGGTGAGGAACAATCTCTGCAGGGCTTCGCCAAGCACTACGGAGATTATGACGGAGGAACTAGAGGGCTAGGATTGCCGGCACACGGCTTGGGAAATCCTGATGTGTCCCGTGTGCTAGCCCTGTCCCTCTATTTATATGTTGAGCCCTGGGGTCTAAACTTGGACAAAAAGCCTCCACCAGCTCGGTTTTGCCCGCACAAGGTCGGTTTGGCCCGCAAGGAAAGAGTCCAACTCGGATCCCTGCAGCACCGCGCACAAGCGGTAGTACCGCTCGGGAGCGGTAGTACCGCTTGGGCGGTAGTACCGCTTCACCCAAGCGGTTGTACCGCTTTACACAAGCGGTAGTACCGCTTAAGCGGCAGTACTGCCTTACTGCTTAAGGCAGCAGCAAAACTCCCTTTTGCACTTTCCAATACCTCGTGGGCTTTATCCCTTTGGCTCATATAAAGTGTTGCTGCACCCGAACACTTCGGCAAACATCCGGAACCCCTTCCGGTGAATTCCGGAACCCTTCCGGAGATCAAAACACTATTATCACATATATCAATCTTTATCTCCGGACTCTTCCGGAGATCCTCGTCATGTCCGGGATCTTATCCGAGACTCCGAACAACCTTCGGTCACCAATACAATAACTCAACTATACCAATCGTCACCAAACGTTAAGTGTGTAGACCCTGCGGGTTCGAGAACTATGTAGACATGACCGAGACACCTCTACGGTCAATAACCAATAGCGGGACCTGGATGCCCATATTGGTTCCTACATATTCTACGAAGATCTATATCGGTTGAACCTCTATGTCAAGGATTCAGTTAATCCCGTATGCTGTTCCCTTTGTTCTTCGGTATGTTACTTGCCCGAGATTCGATCGTCGGTATCTCTATACCTAGTTCAATCTCGTTACCGGCAAGTCTCTTTACTCGTTCCGTAATACAAGATCCCGTGGCTAACACCTTAGTCACATTGCTTGCAAGGCTTATATTGATGTTGTATTACCGAGTGGGCCCTGAGATACCTCTCCGTCACACGGAGTAACAAATCCCAATCTTGATCCATGCCAACTCAACGGACACCTTTGGAGATACCTGTAGAGCATCTTTATAGTCACCCAGTTACGTTGCGACGTTTGATACACACAAGGTATTCCTCCGGTGTCAGTGAGTTGCATGATCTCATGGTCATAGGAACAGATACTTGACATGCAGAAAACAATAGCAATAAACTGACACGATCATATGCTATGTTTATAGTTTGGGTCTTGTCCATCACATCATTCTCCTAATGATGTGATCCCGTTATCAAATGACATCTCATGTCCATGGTCAGGAAACCTTTACCATCTTTGATCAACGAGTTAGTTAACTAGAGGCTTACTAAGGACACAGTGTTGTCTATGTACCCACACATGTATTTGAGTTTCCAATCAATACAATTATAGCATGGATAATAAACGATTATCATGAACAAGGAAATATAATAATAACTACTTTTATTATTGCCTCTAGGGCATATTTCCAACAGTCTCCCACTTGCACTAGAGTCAATAATCTAGTTCACATCTCTATGTGATTTACATTGTAATGAATCGAACACCCATGCAGTTCTGGTGTTGTTCATGTTTAGCCCTTGGAAGAGGTTTAGTCATCGGATCTGCAACATTGAGATCCGTATGTACTTTGCAAATATTTATGTCGTCCTCCTTGATGTAATCGCGGATGGAATTGAAACGTCGCTTTATGTGTCTGGTCCTCTTGTGAAATCTTGGTTCCTTGGCTAGAGCAATGGCACCAGTATTATCACAGAACAGAGTCATTGGGTTAAGTGCACTAGGCACTACTCCAAGATCTGTCATGAACTCCTTCATCCAGACACCTCCTTCGCCGCCTCCGAGGCAGCGATGTACTCCGCTTCGCATGTAGAATCAGCTACCACGCTTTGCTTGGAACTGCACCAGCTAACCGCACCCTCATTAAGAATAAATACGTATCCGGTTTGCGACTTAGAGTCATCCGGATCAGTGTCAAAGCTTGCATCGACGTAACCCTTTACGACGAGCTCTTGATCACCTCCATAAACGAGAAACATGTCCTTAGTCCTTTTCAGGTACTTCAGGATATTCTTGACCGCCGTCCAGTGTTCCACTCCTGGATCACTTTGAAACCTTCCGGCCATACTTATGGCAAGGCTGACATCGGGTCTTGTGCACAGCATTGCATACATGATAGAACCTATGGCTGAAGCATAGGGGATGACACTCATCTTTTCTCTATCTTCTGCAGTCACTGGGCATTGAGTCTTACTCAACTTCATACCTTGCAAAACAGGCAAGAACCCCTTCTTGGACTGATCCATTTTGAACTTCTTCAAAATCTTATCAAGGTATGTGCTTTGTGAAAGTCCTATTAAACGTCTTGATCTATCTCTATAGATCTTGATGCCTAATATGAAAGCAGCTTCTCCTAGGTCCTTCATTGAAAAACTCTTGTTCAAATATTCCTTCACGCTTTCCAACATTTCTATATTGTTTCCAATCAGCAATATGTCATCCACATATAATATTAGAAACGCTATAGAGCTCCCACTCACTTTCTTGTAAATACAAGCTTCTCCGTAAACTTGTATAAACCCGAACGCTTTGATCACCTCATCAAAGCGAAGATTCCAACTCCGAGATGCTTGCACCAGTCCATAAATGGATCGCTGGAGTTTGCAAACTTTGTCAGCATTCTCTGGATCGACAAAACCTTCTGGTTGCATCATATACAACTCTTCCTTAAGGAAACCGTTAAGGAACGCTGTTTTGACATCCATCTGCCAAATTTCATAATCGAAAAAGGCAGCTATTGCTAACATGATTCTGACAGACTTAAGCATCGCTACGGGTGAGAAGGTCTCATCGTAGTCAACTCCTTGAACTTGTGAAAAACCCTTTGCCACAAGTCGAGCTTTATAGACGGTGACATTACCGTCCGCGTCCGTCTTCCTCTTAAAGATCCATTTGTTCTGAATGGCCTTACGCCCTTCAGGTAATACTTCCAAAGTCCACACTTTGTTTTCATACATGGATCCCATCTCGGATTTCATGGCCTCTAACCATTTCTCGGAATCCGGGCCCACCATCGCTTCTCCATAGCTTGTAGGTTCATCGTTGTCCAACAACATGACCTCTAAGACAGGGTTGCCGTACCACTCAGGAGCAGTACGCGTCCTTGTCGACCTACGAGGTTCGATAGCAACTTGATCCGAAGCTTCATGATCTTCATCATGAACTTCCTCTTCAACTGATGTAGGCTCTACAGAAACATCTTTCTACGCTGCGCTACTCTCTGGTTGAAGTAAAGGTTCAATAACCTCATCAAGTTCTATCTTCCTCCCACTCAATTCTTTCGAGAGAAACTCTTTCTCAAGAAATGTTCCGTTTTTAGCGACAAACACTTTGCCTTCGGATCTGAGATAGAAGGTATACCCAACTGTCACTTTTGGATATCCTATGAAGACGCATTTCTCCGCTTTGGGTTCCAGCTTTTCAGGCTGAAGCTTTTTGACATAAGCATCACATCCCCAAACTTTAAGAAACGACAATTTTGGCTTCTTGCCAAACCATAGTTCATATGGCGTCGTCTCAACGGATTTCGATGGTGCCCTATTTAAAGTGAATGCAGCTGTCTCTAATGCATAACCCCAAAACGATAGTGGCAAATCGGCAAGAGACATCATAGATCGCACCATATCCAATAAAGTTCGATTACGACGTTCGGACACACCATTACGCTGTGGTGTTCCAGGCGGTGTCAATTGTGAAACAATTCCACACTGTCTTAAGTGACTGCCAAACTCATAACTCAGATATTCTCCTCCTCGATCAGATCGTAGGAATTTAATCTTCTTGTTACGATGATTCTCAACTTCACTCTGAAATTGCTTGAACTTTTCAAACGTTTCAGACTTGTGTTTCATTAAGTAAATATACCCATATCTACTTAAGTCATCAGTGAAGGTGAGAAAGTAACGATAACCACCGCGCGCCTCAATGCTCATCGGACCGCACACATCAGTATGTATGATTTCCAACAAGTCACTTGCCCGTTCCATCGTACCAGAGAACGGCGTCTTAGTCATCTTGCCCATGAGGCATGGCTCACATGTGTCAAGTGATTCAAAATCAAGTGACTCCAAAACTCCATCAGCATGGAGCTTCTTCATGCGTTTTACGCCAATATGACCTAAACAGTAGTGCCACAAGAAAGTGGTATTATCATTATCAAATCTACATCTTTTGGCATCAATGTTATGAACATGTGTATCATCACTATCGAGATTCAATAATAATAAACCCCTCACATTGGGTGCATGACCATAAAAGATATTACTCATATAAATAGAACAACCATTATTCTCAGATTTAAATGAGTAACCGTCTCGCAATAAACAAGATCCTGATATAATGTTCATGCTTAACGCAGGCACTAAATAACAATTATTCAGGTTCATCACTAATCCCGATGGTAATCGAAGAGTGAGCGTGCCGACGGCGATCACATCAACCTTGGAACCATTTCCCACGCGCATCGTCACTTCGTCCTTTGCCAGCCTCCGTCTATTCCGCAGTTCCTGTTTTGAGTTGCAAATGTGAGCAACCGCACCGGTATCAAATACCCAGGCACTACAACGAGAGTTGGTAAGGTACACATCAATAACATGTATATCATATATACCTTGTTTGTTGTTGGCCGCCTTCTTGTCAGCCAAATACTTGGGGCAGTTCCGCTTCCAGTGACCAGTTCCCTTGCAATAAAAGCACTCAGTTTCTGGCTTGGGTCCAGCCTTGGGTTTCTTCACGGGAGGGGCAACTGCTTTGCCACTCTTCTTGGAGTTACCCTTCTTACCGTTGCCATTCTTCTTGAAACTAGTGGTTTTATTGACCATCAACACTTGATGCTCCTTCTGAATCTCAGACTCAGCGACTTTCAACATCGCAAACAGCTCGGCGACTGACTTGTTCATCCCGTGCATGTTATAGTTCAACACGAAGCTCTTGTAGCTAGGTGGCAATGATTGAAGAACTCTGTCAGTGATAGCCTCTGGCGGAAGTGGCATCCCCAATTCAGCCAGACGGGTGGAGTACCCAGACATTCTGAGTATGTGATCACTGACAGACCCGTTCTCCTCCATCTTGCAAGCATAGAACTTATCGGAGGTCTCATACCTCTCGATCCGGGCATTCTTCTGAAAGATAAACCTCAACTCCTGGAACATATCATATGCTCCATGACGTTCAAAACGTCTTTGAAGTCCCGGTTCTAAGCCATACAACATTGCACATTGAACTATTGAGTAATCATCAGAACGAGCCTGCCAGGCGTTCACAATGTCTGGAGACTCAACTGGAGCGGGTGGATCACCAAGCGGTGCATCAAGGACATAAGCCTTCTGGGAAGCCGTAAGGATAATCCTTAGATTACGGGCCCAGTCCACAAAGTTACTTCCATCATCTTTCAACTTAGGTTTCTCTAGGAACGCATTAAAATTCAGGGGTGCTACTGCGCGAGCCATGATCTACAACATAAATATAGCAAAGACAACTTAGACTATTGTTCAAGATAATGAGTTTAGTTAATCATATTACTTAAAAACTCCCACTCAAATTGACATCCCTCCGGTCATTCGAGTGTCACATGATCCAAATCAACCAACTCAAGTCCGATCATCACGTGAGTTGAGGTGGTTTCAATGGTGAACATCTCCATGTTGATCATATCTACTATATGACTCATGTTCGACCTTTCGGTCTCTTGTGTTCCGAGGCCATGTCTGTACATGCTAGGCTCGTCAAGTTTAACCCGAGTGTTCCGCACGTGCAACACTGGCTTGCACCCGTTGTATGCGAACGTAGAGTCTATCACACCCGATCATCACGTGGTGTCTCGAAACGACGAACTTTCGCAACGGTGCACACTCGGGGAGAACACAATTTTATCTTGAAATTTAAGTGAGGGATCACCTTATAATGCTACCGTCGTCCTAAACAAAATAAGATGCATAAAAGGATTAACATCACATGCAAATCATAAGTGACATGATATGGCCATGAACTTGTGCTTTTGATCTCCATCTCCAAAGCACCGGCATGATCTCCATCGTCACCGGCATGACACCATGATCTCCATCATCTTGATCTCCATCAACGTGTCGCCATGAGGTTGTCGCGCCGACTGTTGCTTCCACGACTATTGCTAACTCATAGCGATAAAGTAAAGCAAAACGGCGAAAATAATTAAAGACAACTCTATGGCTCCTGCCAGTTGCCGTACTCATCGACATGCAAGTCGTGATATTCTATACAACACATGATCATCTCATACATCACATATATCTCATCATGTAATTGGCCATATCACATCACAACATACCCTGCAAAAACAAGTTAGACGTCCTCTAATTGTTGTTGCAAGTTTTACGTGGCTGCTACGGGTATCTAGCAAGAACGATTCTTACCTACGCAAAACCACAACGTGGTGTAGTGATTGCTTTTTGATCTTCTAAAAGAACCCTCTTCATTGAACCGATTCAACTAAAGTGAGAGAGACAGACACCTGCCAGTCACCTTTATGCAACAAGTGCACGCAGCGGTGAAACCAGTCTCGCGTAAGCGTACGCGTAATGTCGGTCCAGGCCGCTTTATCTCACAATACCGCGGAATCAAGTATCAACTAGTAACGGCAAGCAATATGTATACACCCACGCCCACAACTCCTTTGTGTTCTACTCGAGATCTCATCTACGCATAGACCTAGCTCAGATGCCACTGTTGGGGAACGTTGCATGGGAAACAAAAATTTTCCTACGCACACGCAAGACCTATCCATGGTGATGAGCATCTACGAGAGGGAGATTGTATCTACATACCCTTGTAGATCGCTAAGCGGAAGCGTTAAGAAACGCGGTTGATGTAGTCGAACGTCTTCGCGATCCAAATCGCCGAGCGTGCCGCGATCCAATCACGAGCCTTCCGATCTAGTGCCGAACGGACGGCACCTCCGCGTTCAACACACGTACGGCTTGATGACGCCTTCACCTCCTCGATCTAGCGAGCGATGATGAAGTAGTAGATGAGTTCCAGCAGCACGACGGCGTGGTGATGGTGGTGAGGAACAATCTCTGCAGGGCTTCGCCAAGCACTACGGAGATTATGACGGAGGAACTAGAGGGCTAGGATTGCCGGCACACGGCTTGGGAAATCCTGATGTGTCCCGTGTGCTAGCCCTGTCCCTCTATTTATATGTTGAGCCCTGGGGTCTAAACTTGGACAAAAAGCCTCCACCAGCTCGGTTTTGCCCGCACAAGGTCGGTTTGGCCCGCAAGGAAAGAGTCCAACTCGGATCCCTGCAGCACCGCGCACAAGCGGTAGTACCGCTCGGGAGCGGTAGTACCGCTTGGGCGGTAGTACCGCTTCACCCAAGCGGTTGTACCGCTTTACACAAGCGGTAGTACCGCTTAAGCGGCAGTACTGCCTTACTGCTTAAGGCAGCAGCAAAACTCCCTTTTGCACTTTCCAATACCTCGTGGGCTTTATCCCTTTGGCTCATATAAAGTGTTGCTGCACCCGAACACTTCGGCAAACATCCGGAACCCCTTCCGGTGAATTCCGGAACCCTTCCGGAGATCAAAACACTATTATCACATATATCAATCTTTATCTCCGGACTCTTCCGGAGATCCTCGTCATGTCCGGGATCTTATCCGAGACTCCGAACAACCTTCGGTCACCAATACAATAACTCAACTATACCAATCGTCACCAAACGTTAAGTGTGTAGACCCTGCGGGTTCGAGAACTATGTAGACATGACCGAGACACCTCTACGGTCAATAACCAATAGCGGGACCTGGATGCCCATATTGGTTCCTACATATTCTACGAAGATCTATATCGGTTGAACCTCTATGTCAAGGATTCAGTTAATCCCGTATGCTGTTCCCTTTGTTCTTCGGTATGTTACTTGCCCGAGATTCGATCGTCGGTATCTCTATACCTAGTTCAATCTCGTTACCGGCAAGTCTCTTTACTCGTTCCGTAATACAAGATCCCGTGGCTAACACCTTAGTCACATTGCTTGCAAGGCTTATATTGATGTTGTATTACCGAGTGGGCCCTGAGATACCTCTCCGTCACACGGAGTAACAAATCCCAATCTTGATCCATGCCAACTCAACGGACACCTTTGGAGATACCTGTAGAGCATCTTTATAGTCACCCAGTTACGTTGCGACGTTTGATACACACAAGGTATTCCTCCGGTGTCAGTGAGTTGCATGATCTCATGGTCATAGGAACAGATACTTGACATGCAGAAAACAATAGCAATAAACTGACACGATCATATGCTATGTTTATAGTTTGGGTCTTGTCCATCACATCATTCTCCTAATGATGTGATCCCGTTATCAAATGACATCTCATGTCCATGGTCAGGAAACCTTTACCATCTTTGATCAACGAGTTAGTTAACTAGAGGCTTACTAAGGACACAGTGTTGTCTATGTACCCACACATGTATTTGAGTTTCCAATCAATACAATTATAGCATGGATAATAAACGATTATCATGAACAAGGAAATATAATAATAACTACTTTTATTATTGTCTCTAGGGCATATTTCCAACAGGTTGTCATGTGGCCATACCTAGCTCCATGGGTGTCATGCAGCAAAGACCAATTCACTGGAGGCTCTTTCTCTATCCACTCAGAAAAATTCTTTATTACCCTGCCCTTCTTTCTCTGAGTATTAGGAGGGTCAATTGCTGGCAAGTCACAAAGAGCTACTGGCTCCTCTAGCTCCGCGATGAGTGCTGCTAATTTAACCTGGTCTTTTTCCATTTTCTTCCTGGCACGGACCTGCTTCTTAGTAAACTCATCTAGTTTTGACCAAATAAATTCGTATTTGCGTTGCTGGTTCTGCTTGCATAATTTTTTGAACAAGTTCATCAACCGTTTGTTCTTGAACCGTGAGAAAAAATTAACCCCAAGATGGCGCATGCACCACCGGCTCTGCAAGTCCTTCCAAGGTGTTAGTTCGTCAGCTGTTGGATTCCTTAGTGTCTTCACGGCCTTCAATATACCAGCATGTCTGTCATGAATGACACACACGTTTGGTCGGTCCTTCACGATCGCAATTTTAACTTGCCGGAAGAACCATACCCAGCTCGAAAAGTTCTCACCCTCCACAAATGCCATGGCTAGTGGGATGATTTGATTGTTCCCGTCCACACCAATAGCAGTCAGGATTTGCCCTTTGTACTGACCAGTCAGGAATGTACCAACCACAAACATCACAGGAGGACAATGCCGGAAAGCTTCGATGCACATAGCGAAAGAGAAGAATACTCGTTTCAACACCTTGAAATCTGGTATACTCTCCAACCTCGTGTGTTGTATGTTAACATAAGTGCCGGGATTCCTCTCCTTCAGTATGTCAAGGAGACGGACAACATTATCATATGAGTCGAAGAACGTCCCAAACCTTTCCTCCATAGCCTTCTGCTTAGCCCTCCAAGCCTTCCCATAAGGAATGTCATAATTCCATCTGACCTTCACTGCTGTCTGGATGTGTTTTGCTTCCATATCTTTCTTTTCCACTATCTCAGTATACATGAGTTGCGCAATGAGAGTTGAAGTCAGGTTTGGATGACGAACCAACAGGTTTTTCCTCACACAATTATGTGGGACCACATTGGTGATAACCCAGTGGATGTTATACTTCGGCACGTGCCCGTGCACCTTCGCAGGACAACCTGTTTCAACACACTTCACGGTATAGTTTGTTGGACTCGATATGTGTCCGGAAAACCCTCTGCGTATACATAGCCCACTTTATCACCGCATACTTCAATTTTTTCTTTGTATCAAACATAGCCCCTATCTGGACTTGGTTCAGATTATATTGCCATGGAGTCTCATGGCCATCGTTGACAGTAAGACCGGTGGATATGTCCTGATCCCATGCAGAAGGAATCGGTACCTCCACTTCATCCTCGGAATTTTCAGAATCCAGATCCTCCGCAAATCCATCCTCGTTCTCTTCCTCCATCACCCTCTGCATTTCATCGCCTTCCTCATCCCCATCAGCAATACCAGAACCAGCTAATATTATCGACTGAATACTCTGCCCAGTATCATGACCACAAACATTGTGTGGCACGTAGTCTGACTCTTTCTCGGCTTGGCTAGCATCCACATCCAGTGGCTGTGACCCGGATAAATAAATCTCGTTAGCCACTTGACTACCCTGGCCTGGTTCATACCCCACGTGGAGTTGTATGGTATTCTCCTCCTTCGCCACTGGTTGCACTAGGGCATATGGGTGGATTCTTCGGTCTCGGCAACGACTTAACAGGGTCACCCAATGCTGGCTCCTATCTATCGGCATCAACTCCCACTTGAAATTTTTACAGGATTTGGTCCACAATGCATGAATACTGACGGAACATACTTCAGGATCCAGCCCAAAACTAGTAGTCAACCAGTGCTTCAACTGTCTAATGTCCAGTCTGTCCGGGTCTGAAAGTGTCATGACGCCATTTTTAAACTCGCTAAGATCAACCCCCAACTCATTATATCAAACATTACCAGGGCCATAGTAAACAGTCAAATTTACTGATTCAGACATTTTCACCTGTCAGACATTGCCACCTTCTCATTAATCGCAACGAACAAAATTATTACCGGCTACACTAACTATCCGCTCAAATTACTATGTACACTAAATAAACTATACAGCACATAGAAAATTTGTGACGACATTGTTATACCTTCGACGCGTGTGTCCCCTTCTTCTTCCGCCTCTCTTCAAGTCAGCGGCACCGGCCACCTCGCGGACTCCTTGCACCACCGGACAACACCACCGGAACTCCTCCTCACCACCACCTCCTCCTCCTCCTCACTCACAAAAAACTACCCCATAGCAAAAAATAATACCATAGACCCGCGGAGAATGCTATGATCTATTGTTTCTGCGGGTTGGATAGGAAAATGGGTGGACGAGGGAAGAGATCGGCGCGGGGGTGGAGAGTACAGAGAGCAACGAGAGAGAGAGGAGGAGCTAGCGAACAGAGGAAGAAGAAAGGAGCGGCGTCGGGCTTAGCCAGGAGCTCTTCGGTCTCGTGCCGGCCGACGGGCCCTCTTCGGTCTCCTGGAGGCCGATAGGCCACCTTTCGGGGGCGCGACAGCCGATGGGCAGCTCGTCGTCCCACTGGTGGCCGACCAGCCCTCTTCGGCCAACTGCAGGCCGAAAGGCCCATCTTCGGCCAGCCTTCGGCCGACAGGGTCATATTTCTAGGTTTTTTTCGTTCACCCCTCTAGTTTTCAAATTTGCTATAAAATATGTCATAGTTTTGAAAAAAAATCTACAGATGCAGTGTGCTCGAGGAGACAGGAAGGCAGAGGCATCCAAGGCGCAAGTACGAGAGAGGGAACCAATCACCGGCCCTGGTTAGTTATTGGACCGAGATCATCTTTTTCAGAGCTGGCCTGGGCCGGTGGGACTGTACAATGTGAGATTCGGAGATTGCCCAACTTCAAAGCTTGGTTACGTACGTGCACCTCAGCGCCTGACAATTAAACCTAGACTAGAGCTCCCATCCCGTCCCGTGTGGCGTGATCGGAAATCAGCCAACGATCGTCGGCGCGAATAGGATCGATCGATGGGCCGACGGCGCCGCCGTACTCCTAGCATCAAACCGAGCACGCCACCGATGACGATGCCAGTCCGGTGGTCTGATCTCCCCAACGATCTCCTCCACGTGGTCTACAGCAAGGTCGCCGGCCCGCTCAACCGCGTCCGCTTCGCCGCTGTATGCAGGTTGTGGCAAACCACGGCGATAAGGTGAGTGAATTGCAAAAAACATCGACACTTCAGGCAAGGTTTGCAGGAACCACACATTTACGGAATTGTGCCAAAAAGCACTAATTTTTTTCATAATTTTTTGCAAAAACCACTGGTTGCTCGTTTGGACCGTTTTAAGTACGTTTATGACATGGGGGCCCGCATCTGTCGACGTGGCAGCACTGTTCAGCCGTGAGGGCCGTTAGACGGCGTTACACGGCGCGTGCGCACCGGTTCGAGCCGCTAGGGCGTCATCTCCCCCTCCCCCGAATCGTTACCCCTCCCTCCTCATTCTCTCTCGCTCTCGCTCTGCTCCCACTCTTTCGCCGCCGCCGCCGCCTCCTCCCACATCTCGGACCGCCGCCGCCGCCGCGTCGCGATGGTGTCCTGGACTGATAAAGACAGCAGCGAGCATTCGTACCAGTTCCCCAACGAAGGTTCAGACGACGGCACCATTAAGGTGAGTTGGTACAGCTAGGGTTAGGGTTAGGGTTTGTATTTGGGGATTTTTCTTTCTAGCTCGATCTGAAGTTTCTTTCCAAATCTCTTGCTTTGCTATGCATGTGCAGATCCCTGCTACCACGGAGGACTCTGATTTCGAGGGCATTGAAACTGATGTCCTTGTTTTGTGCCATGAACACGGGAAGCCAGCAGAGAGGCGTGTTGCTTTCGAGGACACCCTTACTGGAAGGAGGTTCCTTTCCTGTGCTGTGGTGGTAAGTGCCAAACTTGAGCTAATTTGGTCATTGCTTAGTTATGATTTTGTAGTTAGCAGATCTGGTCAATGCTTAGGTTGTTTAAATATGTTGTTTATATATATGCTTGCTGGCTAAGTGATGTCATATGTTTGCTGGCTTGTTAGTTTAGGTTTTTTAAATATTTGGTCAATGCTTGCTGGCTTGTTAGTTTAGGTAGTTTAAATATTTGGTCAATGCTTGCTGGCATAGTGTCAAATGTTTATATATATGCTTGCTGGCATAGTGTTTTGTGCCATGTTCATTTGTTTATGTATATGCTCAATGCTTGCTGGCATAGGATGTTTAAATATGTGCTGAATTCTTGATGGCTGTGTGATGGCATAGTGTGTTGTGCCATGTTCATTTGTTTATATATATGATCAATGCTTGCTGGCATAGTTTGTTTAAATATGTGCTCTGCAGCTTGCTGGCTAGTTTGTTGTTTATATATATATATGCTTGGTGGCATAGCATGTGCATAGGGATAAGTGTGATCATTGTATATAAGCATCACTCATTGTTTAACTTTGCCTAATTGTTGGTACTGGTTGCCTAATTGTTGGTACTTTCTTCTCTAATTGTATAACATTGCAATTTAACAGGAGGGTAAAAACTATGGACTAGTTGAGTGGATTGATCCAAGCTGGCCAGTTCCCCTTGAGAATACATTGCTGAAGTTGTGGGATATGTATGAACAGTGCGAAATAGGACTGAAGACAACCTGATGAACTCATTTTCTGTTCACAAGCTGACACAAGAGAAGATCAAGCTGCAGGCCAGTTATGAGAAGTTGGTTGAAGATATCCAATCCCTTTTGGATGAGCAGGCTCACAGGGCTCAAATGCCTAGTAAGCCTGATGATAGCAAGCTGCAGGATAAGTATGACTTGGTTAAGAACCTGACATTAGCTCAAGCCGGTGTCATTAGGAACATGAAGTTGAAGCTTGCTGAAGAGAAGAAGAAGTTGCAGGCCCACATTGATGAGCTTGAGAAGGTTGTGGAGAAGACCAAGGTCAAGCTGAATGAGATCAAGGAAATCTTAGATGAATGAGCCACTAGGCAGTATCATGTATGCTGCTTATTAGTACTAATGGTACTTATTAGTTATGTAATGGTCATGTAATGATCTACCACTAATGCTACTTATTAGTTATGTAATGGTCATGTAATGATCTCCCAACTATGCTACTTATTAGCTATGTATTGGTCATGTAATGATCTCCCAACTATGATACTTATTAGCTATGTAATGGTTATGTATGGATCTCTCAAATATGCTACTTAATAGTTATGTAATGGTTGTGTATGGTTCTCACAATATGCTGAATGTGGATATATCCAATAGCACAAATTACTAGTTATGTTGTGGTGGTGGGTTTTTCGACGTCTAGAGACCTTAGAAACCCTAGACTAACTTTGGTGGGTTTTTCGACGTCGAGGGACCCTAGAAACCCTATCATCACTTTGGTGGGTTTTTCGACGTTGAGGGACCCTAGAAACCCTATCATCACTTTGTTGGGTTTTTCGACGTCGAGAGACCCTAGAAACCCTAGAATCACTTTGGTGGGTTTTTCGACGTCGAGGGACCCTAGAAACCCTAGAATCACTTTGGTGGGTTTTTCGACGTCGAGGGACCCTAGAAACCCTAGAATCATAGTAAGCATCATCATCACCATGTAGCATAATAAACAACCAGAATCACCAGCATCACAGCCAACAAACTCAACATCTAGTTCAGACAAACTCTAGGTTATCACAGCCAACAAAGGCACATATGTTTCTGACAGCCAACAAAGGCAACACAAGCAACAATGTCAGGTTCTGACAGCCAACAAAGGCAACAGTTAGTTGAAAGCCAACAAAGGCAATCTAGGTTATCACAGCCAACAAAGGCACATATGTTCTGACAGCCAACAAAGGCAACACAACCAACATTTTAGCATCTAGTTACCAGAGGCATACAGGTATTGTTTCATCTTGTATGAAACACACCTTTTTCTTCCACTCTGTCTTGGAGCTTGAAAGCTTGACCTGATGCCTGCAGCAGAGGTAGAGGCTATACCACCTGTGGTAGTTTTCTTCCTAGGAGACCTCTTGGTGCACCTGCTCCTCTTGCTCCTAGGAGACCTCTTGGTGCACCTGCTCCTCTTGATCCACCTCCACATGCTGCCCTTCCTCATCTTCCTCATACACTTCATCCACATCAGTGTCTCCATCAAAATGAAGGAGTGGATCCTCTCTTTGCCTCCTCATCTCATTAAGCCTCTGAAGAAAGTCCTCATCTGCATCCAGATCTGAATCATCTTCAGTTAAAAGAATTGGTAGCTTTTGCTTAACTTTATTTACATGCTCAGCTGCAATCTTATGTTTCCTAAATTTGGCAATCTTTGTTCTCCTCTTCACCTCCATTAATGTCTCCAGTTCATCCTGATCTGCTGCATTGCATTGATCCATGGCAGCATCTGTATCCATATCATGGTTTGTGCTCTGCTGTGTGGGGTAGAACTGTAGTGGCTCTGGCTGACTCTGCATATTACTTTTTGGTGGTGATCTTAAGAGAACACCAGAAGGATTTACTACATACACAGGCTTCTCTCCTAATTGGCTCAAAAGAACCTGCTCCTCATACAGATAGCCTGAGTTCAAATCTGCAGGTCTTGGATCAGTGCCCCTAACCACTGTCAAGTTCACTACATTCTGATCTTTGTTAGCAATATGGTCAAGCATTTCATCCACCTTATCGTCATCACAAATTTCACCCATTCCTGTAATCCCCACACCAGGATCCCTCACAAAATACATGAAATCATTCAGCCCATATCCCTCTGTCTCTATTAAGGCTACCAAATTATAATATGTTATGTCTGAAATGAAATGCAAACTGATCTCTCCAAGTTGTCTCTGTCATGGAAGTGCATTCTAACTTCCCAAACATCATCATTCAAACTACACACAAAAAATTAAAATAGCTTTAATTAACAGAGCACTATGTACTGTAAATAACAGAGCACCAATGTACTGTAAATAAAAATGCATAATTCCTAAAACAGAGCACTAAAACAGTGTAATCAACACTATGATTGCTACAGTACAGTACAGTACACTCTGAAAACCACAAGCACCTTCTGAAAACCACTATCAAGTTCTGAAAACCAGTCAACTTCACTGTTAAAAACCACTGTCAAACCCTGGAGAAGGTGACACTATGAAAACCACTGTTAACCACTGTCAACTTCATCAACACTACATCATCAACAAATTAATACTCTGCTAACTACTCTGCTAACTACATCATTAACTAACTACTCTGTTAACTACTCTGTCTCCTACATCATCACCACTACATCATCAACAGAGCACTAAACTACATCATTAACAGTGACGACAAATCAACCACAACTAAATCACAATTAAGAGAGCACCAATTAACAGTGCCAACAAACCTAACCCTAACCCTAGAATCGATCTACAGGAAGAGGGAAGAGGGAAGAGGAAACTCACTAGACGCCACCGAATGGCGAGGCAATCCGGTGGCTCTCCGTCGGATTCTCCTTCACTGCCATGGCCCAAGATCTTGCCGCCGCATATTCAAGACAGTGCTGGGGGCTTTGGCTGGGGCTGCTCGTATCCGACGGCCCGCTAGGGTTTGAGCTCCCGCATATATCTCCCTCCGGTGGACCATCGTCTCCAACGCCGGCAGACCCGCCACAGTCGCCGCCTGCGCCGCCAGCCGTCGCCATGACTGAGAGGAGAGAGTGCTTGGGAGGAAAAGAGAGGGAGAGGAGCGGACCGGGCGGGGAACGGCTCGAAGACTAGCGGCCCGGCTCGAACCGGTGCGCGCGCGCCGTGTAACGCCGTCTAACGGCTCTCACGGCTGAACAATGCTGCCACGTCGACGGATGCGTGCCCCCCATGTCATAAACGTACTTAAAACGGTCCAAACGAGCAACCAGTGTATTTTGCAAAAAAGTTATGAAAAAAATTAGTGCTTTTTGGCACAATTCCGTAAATGTGTGGTTCCTGCAAACCTTGCCTGAAGTGTCGATGTTTTTTGCAATTCACTCCGATCAGGTCGCTACACGCGGCACCGCCCATCCTCCCGTGGCTCTTGTTCAATGACGCCCGAGAGGACGGCGACAAGACGAAGGTGTACTGTCCCGAGGATGGCCAGGTCATCGGCATGTCGCTGCCGAGCCAGGCGGTCGGCAAGCGGTTCGTGGGTGCCTATGACGGCGGCTGGGTCGCCGCCCTTGGGCACGACATGCAGCTCGCTGTCGTGAACCTCTTCTCCGGTGTTGAGGTGCGGCTTCCCGCCAGGAGCATGTACGGACTCTCCCTAGGCGGTGGCCGGAACGAAATTCAGAAGATTGTGTTTTCAATATCCCCTCCCTCAACCGGCTGCATCCTCGCCACCATCACCCCACGCCACGGCCTCGCCCTATGTAGGATTGGTTGTCGGTACAACAAGTGGATGGACGAAGGACCCGTACTGGGTCTTGTGGACATCGTATTCTGCAATGGGCAACTATTTGGCCTCGCCATGTTCGAGCAATTGCTCAGGTTCCAAATAGGCGTGGATCAAGATGGCAAGCCGATGGTCACCGGCCAACCCCACCTGTTGTCGATCCGAACAGATAGCTGGCCTGCCATGTATCCGAAGAACATCGTTGATCTACACGGCAAGCCAGCGATCGTGGTGAGGACCTTGTCGTCATCATGTGGAGCCTTTTGCGGGCCTTCCTTCAAGGTGTTTGAGCTTATTGATGATGAATCGACGACACAGTATGCCCACAAGTGGGAGGAGGTAACGAGTCTAGGTGACTATGCTGTTTTTTTAGGGAAAACATGGTACAAGGTTGTGTGCATGCCGGCTGCTGGGCGCGGCGGGTTGCAAAGAAACTGCATCTACAGTACCGATGACATGGTTTGCTCATCGACGAGGTTGGACGATCGTGGTGGCCGCCGTTTATATCCTACGAGCGAAGAGGATGCCATGTGGAAGATTAGATCGTATGTGGTTGCTCGTGCTCCAGGTAGCATGTGGGTTCTCCCTTTCGATTTCTAGCCAACCAGGAGTAGTCTAGCATGGCACGTTTATAGCTTAGCAGTATATATGAGGTATTAAAGCCAACCTTTACCATAAACTGAACCATATGGATTATAGAGATAAGTTGTAGTATACAAAGTTGTAGTTTACGCTGAGGTATAGGATGGTTGGCATATACAAAAATTATGAATCATTCATTCTTGCCTTACTTTTGTCGCTTAATGTTTTTAGGTATGTGTTCCGAGAATGCATTTTTACTTTCTGCGCTAAAATCAGTTTGGAATTCATGGCAGTATAACTTCTAACGTGCAATGACGCCTGCTCTACCACATATATAGATTCATATCAGATCCTTATTTAATTCAAACTAGCACGTAGAGATACAAATGTACATGTCATATGGTTCAAGCGCAGACTGTGTAGCAACACATATTAGTTGTGATTAAAACACAAGCATGATGTCGTCAACTCGGATGACCACCAGCGGCACCATCCGTAACATAGGTCATGTTGCTCCCACACAAACTCATGGAGGAGCATATATAGGTCAATATTGTTCTCTATTGGCTATATACATCTTATACATTGTTTGACCGACTATCATGCTATCCTTTTGGCTTTATTATTGCGATCGATGGCTTTAATTTGTTGTGAGCTCGCTGTTGAAACTTATAACATATATATTTTAGAAGATATCCCAATCAACCATAACATAAAAGGTGGATGGCAGTTTTCCAAATACAAAAGATGGACCATGGTTCACAAGCATTCAAGGAAATAACAGTCATATTATAGTCAAACTGAGAAAAGAAATTATTTATGAGTAACAAAAAGTGAACATTGACGGAGAGAGGAAATATGAATTAAGAACTACTCCCTCCATTCCATAATACTTGTCGTGGTTAGCTAAAACTCCAACAAGAAGCAAAACTTTTAGATGTGCCATGGCCACTTGTGTGTACTCCACTGGAATCTTATAAACCATCAATGACAAGCTATAAAAAACATAACTAAATCCAATAGATGCCACATGGGTGGAGCTGTCGAGCAATTTCATTGATCAAGCCATGCGAAGGTGGTGGCGGCAGAAATGCCTGACTTGCCTTCACGGATTAATGCTAAGCTCATCACTGATGTGTCGTCATTGGTCACTCAGTGATGAGCGGACAGTGCTAGTAGTGTAGCAAGCAATGTTTTAAATAGCGGGCTATGCCAAATTGCGGCGGACCTCCAAATAAGCTATAGCGGCCAATTTATATATGAAACCATTTAGCGGCACCCTATAGCAAGGCTATAGCGGGGCTATAGCCGGCTATTTAAAACTATGGTAGCAAGGCGACCATTGCGGGCGTGACCATGGAGGGAATCGCACATCTGCGGAGCGGCGGGCTCCTGGACAACAACCTCGCCTGTGCCGTCTAGCTGGTCCTGTGGATCATGAAGTAGCCAACCTCATCCGCCTTTTGCTTAGCTCCCCCACCAAGCTCTGCAGGCGAGAGCCAGGGTTGTTGCTCATGTCCCTGCCCTGGGCTGGTTGGAGTAGCTCCAGCGTGTACTGCAACTGGAGCTTGGTGTTTTGGAAGTTGTGGTCAAGCTCAGAGCTGGCCATGAATGCAGCAACCAGCTCGTCCGGCAAATTCGTTGAGCGCCTCACCGAGAAGCCAGCTCGCCGCATCAACAATCGCTTCCATCTCCTCCGCCTCCTCCTCCTCCGGCCAGTTATTGGTGTTTGTGTGTGTTGACTGGTGAGTAACATTGGTGGTGAGAGTAGTTCCGGGAACTGCATCAAGTTGTAATAATGTGTGTGCAGTTTGGTCGATGGCCTTGGTGTGCTCGAGTTATAGCCAAGCCGGTGTTGTGCTATTGTGGTTAGTGATCATCGAGTCTAGCTGTACGGCAAAAATCCTGGCCATTGTTTGGTGTGCACTCAAAGGATGGAGGAGGCATCCAATGGATCTTGGCCAGGATCTCTTTTTTCTCTCTCTCTCTAATAGCAAAACTAGGTAATTCAGGAGCAAACTGCATACAGACATATATTACAGTTAATGTGAGGCATTCTATCAAGACTAGGTGCAAGACATTGAGTTATCAAGTATTTTAGTTATCAAAAACTGAGAGTAAAGATGAGATGAAACAAGTAGATATAATCAATAAGAAGAAGTTGTCAATGGAATGTGCTGCTAGCTAGCACATATTACTGGAGATATTGTTCCTCTGTGTGATGGCATTGAAGCCGAGTGTGTGTGCCTGCAAAGCTAGAAGAATGGCATGGCTTTGTTCTTGGCTGTACAGGAGGCGGAGGCATCCAAGGCGCAAGATTTTTTTTTTATTGAGGCAAATACTAGAGAGGGAACCGGACACGGGCCCTGGTTAGTTATTGAGAGAACCGAGATCATCTCTATCAGAGAAGGCCCTGGTTAGTTATCCGGTGGGACTGTACAATGTTGAGATTCAGAGATTGCCCAACTTCAGTGCATATAGTTTGGTTACGTACGTGCTTCTGTTTTCACAAGAAAAAGAAGAAAATCTACGTGCGCCTCAGGTCCTGGTAATTATTAAACCTAGACCTCCCGTCCCGTGGCCTGATCGGAACTCAGCCAAACAACTCGCCGATCGATCGTCGGTGAGGATCGATCGATGGGCCGGCGCCGCCGCCGCACCCCTAGCATCAAACCGAGCACGCCACCCATTACGATGACGATGTCAGTCCGGTGGTCCGATCTCCCCGACGACCTCCTCCAGTTGGTCTACAGCAAGGTCGCCGGCCCGCTCAACCGCTCCCGCTTCGCCGCTGTGTGCAGGTCATGGCGGACAACCTCGACCACGTCGCTTCACGCGGCGCCGCCGGTCCTCCCGTGGCTCATGTTCAGCGACGCCCGCGAGGACGGCAACAAGAGAAAGGTGTACTGTCCCCAGGATGACCGGGTCTTCCGGATGTCGCTGCCGAGCCAGGCGGACGGCAAGCGGTTCGTGGGAGCCCATGACGGCGGCTGGGTGGCCGCGCTTGGGCACAACATGCGGCTCGCGGTCATGAACCTCTTCTCCGGTGTCGAGGTGCCGCTCCCCGCCGAGGCCATGTACTACCTAGGCAGCTGGAAGGGCAATCGAAAGATTGTCTTTTCGGAATCCCCCGCTTCAAGCGACTGCATCCTCGCCGCGATCACCTCCGGATACAATGTCACCTTCGGTAGGATTGGTTGTCCGAACAGGGGATGGACTGAGAAACAACTCCGGTTGCATCTTGTGGACATCGCATTCTGCAACGGACAACTCTACGGACTCACAGGGGACGAGGAGCTGATCAAGTTCGAAATAGGGGTGAACAAAGATGGCAGGGCTGTGGTCACTAGCGAACCGCGCACGATGTCCATCCGAGCGCGTCGCCCTGCCGGTATCGCGCAAGCGAACAACATCATCGAGTTACATGGCAAGTTACTGATGGTGGTTAGGACATTGTCAGATGAACTCTTCCTTCAGCCTTACTTCAAGGTGTTCAAGCTTGCTAATGAATCGACGGCAGAGTACGCCTACAAGTGGGAGGAGGTAACGAGTTTGGGTGACTATGCCATTTTTTTAGGGAAAACATGGTCCAAGGCTGTGTATGTGTCATCTGTTGGACACGGTGGGTTGCGGAGAAGTTCAATCTACAGTACTGATGATTTGATGTGCTCCACGTGGTCGGAAGATCATCGTCGCGGTATATATCCTACGAGTGATGATGCCATGCGGAAGATCAGATCATATGTAGTTGCTCGTGCTCCAGGTGGCATGTGGGTTCTCCCTCCGGATTCCTAGCCAACCAAGAGTAGTCTGGCGTGGCAACTTTGGCTTATAGTATATGAGGTATTAAAGTCAACTTTACCATAAATTGAACCCTATAGATTATAAGAATAGTTGTAGTATAAAGTCACAGTTTATGTAGAGGCACCGTGCCTTGTTAAAATAGTCATTATCAATGTTATCAATCTATAAAATGCATGGTTGTAATATTGTCTTGTGATATACTCCCTCCGTCCCAAAATAAGTGACTCAATTTTTTACTAACTTTGTACTAACTTTAGTCACTTAATTTGGGACAGAGGGAGTATTATACAAAAAATATGAATAATTAATTCTTGTCATACTTTTGTCGATTAATGTTGTTGGCTATGTATCTCACATTTTGACTTTCTATGCTAAGATCAGTTTTGGATTCATGGTAATAACTTGTATCATGCAATGACCCGTACCTAGCACATATATAGAGATTCAAACAAGCACCTAGAGATATATAAATGTGCATGCTATATGGTTCAAATGCAGACTGTGTAGCAAGACATATTAGTGGTAATTGAAACACAAGGATGATGTCTGTCGTCAAATCGGATGACCACCAGCGGCACTCATGGAGGAGCACCACTAGCGGCACTCATATTAGTGGTGATTGAAACACAAGCATGGGTCATGTTGCTCCCACACACTCACGGAGGAGCACCGGTAAAATATTTTTCTCTATCGGGTATATAAATCTTATACATTATTTGATCGACCATCGTGCTAGCCTTTGGCTATGTTATTTTGATTGATGGCTTTAATTCGTTGTGGGTTGCAGTCCAAAACTTATAAGGCATATAAAATGTATATATTTTAGAGGCTATCCTAATCAACCATATGGATGGTAGTTTCCCAAAAACAAAAGATGGACAATTATTCACAGGAAATAACAATAGTAATATATTTTAATTGAGAAAATGAATTATTTATGAGAGTAAATAAATAGATGAACATTGATGGAAAGAGGAAATATGGATTATAAACTAGCAAGCTAGTCAAATGCGAGACTTTTAGATGTGGCATGGTCACTTGGGTGTACTTCACAATATAGTGGAATCTTATGAAGCATCGATGACATGCTATACAAAGCATAAGTAAATCTAGCTACAATATATGTCTTAATTTATTAAAATATAGGAAACATTAATATAACCTATTATTAAAAACATATATCCAAATGATATGGTACTTTTGTATATGCCAGATAATTTCTCGTGCGTTGGGAAAATTGGAAAACCATAAACGGAGGTGGAGTAAGGGAGGACGGAAGAAATGGCATAAGACGAAATTTAGTTTATTTTTAAAGTTGGAGAGATTTACAAAACGAAAAGATGCATCGGAGGGAGCTGCCCGTTGATCAGGCCAACTCCAGCGCGCGACCCCATCCGGACGTCCGTTTGGGCCGATTCTGTCCGTTTGGGGCGGCAATGGGGTTGCCCATGTCTGGATCGGTCCGTGGCCGGGTCGGTGCGCCCAATGCGCGGCCGCACCCCAAATCAGTCCGGGGCGGACATGGCATTTAAAAAAAAATTGGAATACACAAAAAATGCCAGAAAAATGTAAATAAAACGCAAACATTAATAATTATACATTAATAAAACATTGTTCAACGGCCCCACGGCCCACAGTCCTTAATTAACATAATAAAAAAAGCAGATAAAATGCGCCGCCCCGCGCTGCTGCCGTGCCCGTCGCCGTCTTCAGGCGCCGCCGTTGTCGTCATCTTCGCCAATGTGGTCGATGTACGGCGGCATGGTCCAGAGGTGGGTCGGCGGCCCCTGGAAGGTTGGCGGCGCTGGCGGCGCCTGCACCACCTCCCCCCGCGGCGATGGCTCGCGCTCCGGTGACCGCGGCGGCGTAGGGCACCAAGGCTCGGCCCCCACTCCCTGGGCCATCTCCGTGGCCGTGCACGACCACCTCCAGCGCTGGCCCACCAGGTTCGGGTGGAACGCGGCCACTGGCTGCTCCTCGTGCACCTCCTCCTTCACCGCCACGGGCTGCTCCTCCACGGCGTCGGCCATCTCCAGCTCCGGGATGGCCACGTCGCCGGCCGCGGAGAGGGCCATCATCTCCTCCAGCCCTCCCACTGGCGCTCATCGTACATGTTCACGGAATCTTCCATGACACGCTGGACGAGCCGGGCCTCCTCCTCTTCGGTCATGCGAGGAGGTGGTGGTGGCGACGGAGAGGGCGATGGCGACGGGGTCGGCGTCAGGCCACGCACCCGCGTACGCCCGCGCACGAGAGGAGGGCTCGGAGGGCGCGCCCGGCGCTCTGCACGTGCCCGCCGCGGGCTGTTGGGGTGGCCGGCAAAATAGGACACGCGCCGCACGTCGTGCTCATCACGGAACCAAGTGTCCCAAGGGGGGAATCCACGGCGTACCTCGGGTCGTAGTAGAGGTCGTCGGGGAGGCGGCGTCGGCGGCGGTGGATCTCGTCGCGGCGCGCACGGCCGCTCAGTGGCACCAGCGGGATCGGCACCCGATCGGCGGACAGGTGCTAGTTGTTCAGCAAGTGGACGTCGCTCCAGGGGAGCGGCGTCCTTGTCTCCCAATAGCGGCGGCACACATCCGCCTGGATGTACTGCCGGGAGCGCGCCGGGGCGCCCGGAGGGGCAATGGAGAAGGCTGCCGGAGCAGGCCGTGGCGGAGGAGAAGAACGGCGCGGCTCGCTTACGGCGCGGCGGCGGCCGGACGAGCACCCAACCTCGTGGTCGTGCGCCCCCTTCCCCTTGCGGCCGGTGCTCCACCACCCCATTGCTGCCGGCGGCCGGAGAGCTCGAGGGAGGGGGGAGAAAGCTAGGGTTTGGTGTCGGTACCGAGGAGGCAGCAGGAGTGGAGTGGGGCGCGTGGGCTGTGACGGTCCACGGCTTCCCCATTAAGAAGGACGCCGACCGCCCGCCTGAGTGGATGATAGGTGGGGCCTACCGGACGTGCGCAGTAAATACGGGCGGTGGGAGGTAGGTGGCCGCCTGCCACGCGTCCCCGACGCGGACGAGAGGAGGGCTCGAGCGCGTAAGCTCGCTGTCCGCCAGGACCCAAACCGGGCGCATGTTTGCGCCAGAAATGGGTCGGCCCGGACACAAAACGGACAAGATGCGTCCAGGCCGACGCGCGCTGGGCCGTGGGGTTTGTCCGTTTTGCCCCAAACGTACAGGGCCGGACCGGATGGGGTCGCGCGCTGGAGTTGGCCTCAGACCATGTGAAGAAATGCCTGACTTGCCTTCAGGGATTCTGCCGCTGTTACTAGTTTTCAGTGTCAGTTTAGTGCAACCAAACTGACACTAACAAAGTACTCAGGCAATGGGAGTAGGGACTTCTGTTTGTACTGATTGAGATGGGGTTTTGTTGCTTCATCCAACAGAAAATAGTTAGGGGGGGGGGGGGGGGGGGAGGATCCCCATCTGAATATATTACTCAAAGGTGCCCAAGGGCAACATGCAGGTTACATTACAGATTACAGTGAGAGGATAGGTACAGGCGCCACGACAGGGCAGCCTCCGTGGTCCTTCAATTTGAAGGCCCAAAGCGTAAAATATGAGATAATGTTCCGAATAGTGTGTAGGGGGGAGTATGTCTCGTTGCGGAAAACCTGCGCGTTCCTGGAGTCCCACAACTTTCAGAGGATGGCGAGGGCGACAGTAGGGCAAATGTTGATGTCGAGGCCAACCAATGTAGGAGTATCCCAGATGAGGTCGATGTAGTGAGGGGCATGTAGTCCCAACAGGGACCAGACCTTAGCCACGCATGGGCAGAGAAGGAAGAGGTGCGTCGCGTCCTCAGACGAAAAGTCGCAGCGACGGCAAGACTTCACCGAGGTGATGGTCTTGCGATGTAAGTTCGCCATTGTGCTTAGCCTGTCACGGCAGAAGAGCCAACCGAAGATCTTAACCTTGATAGGAACCCCAGATGTACCCTCCATTGAGATCAAGCGCATGGTCAGAGGAGAGTAATGAGTAGGCGCACCTCGCGGAGAACGCGGAGCCGTGGATGAGGAACCTGTCGTTGGGCGTATCGCTTGTGGTGACATCCCGCAACAAAGACAAAACAGACGCAAGCTTGGCAGAAGCCACGAAGGATAGGCGGTTCCGAAGGGTAGCGAGTAAACCATTATGCATGACATGAGATACCAGGCTAGAGGGTGAGGTGGAGTGAGAGAAGAGGTAGGGGTAGTTTTCTGCGAGCGGAGTCGGCAGCAGCGAAGCGTCGAGCCAGAAAAAGGTGAAGGTGCCATTATTAATAAGGACGAATGAGATTTTTCGAAGGTGGCATAATTGTTGTTGAACAATTCTTCAGAGATAGTGTGGGTGAGTGGGCTTAATAGTGAAGTCGAGAGAGTAGTGTTGGAAGAACCAATTCATCCAAGGCAAGTCGGGTTTTTGAACAAGTATGAAAGCGAATTTCATGAGGAGGCAATTGTTTTGAAGCGCCAGGTTCTTGATACCAAGCCCATCAGCATGGCTTGGGAGTGCACACATTTTTCCAGGCCATAAGGCATTTTGCGCCGGAGCAATTTTCGTTCACGAGTTGATGCATCATTAAATTGCAGTGGTTCACGAGTGTATCTGTAAGAACTGCCATCCAAGATGTTGAGTATTCTGACGCATTGCTTCTACAAACTATGGAGATGTTATCCATCAGTGAAGAGAAGTCCACGGTTAATATGCAGCAAACTGTCCATATAATTTAGTATATCATATATTTTGGTCTCAGAAAATCTTATAAATCGATTTGTAGGACATTTGTCTATCCTCCCTGGTCTGGTGCTCACTGTTCATATAGTACAGTTAAGGTAAACTCCCATCATGTTTTGGCCTTCTAACTTGTAGGGTGTTGATAATGTAACGAGAAAAAAATAATATCAAGACTTGTGCATAGACATCAATACGATGTGTATAGGAACATCATAATTGCATCTTTTTAATTACAAGGATAACTGCAAATCCATCTAAATGGCTGTGAAATCATTTCATACCTTCAAATTGATGTTTTGATCCCTTTAAAATGCAGGGAGAATACTGATGTTCAGAACATCCAAAGCATTTCCTTGAGACTACTGTACAGACCTGAACACCATATCTATAGGGTAATCACAATTGTGTCTTTTTTGCACAGGGAAAACGATGATCCATCGTCGTGTACTAGTGTCTGTGAAGTCACTTATTCGATTACTGCAGGTAGACCATTCCATACCTTTCATGCTAATGATATGTCGTCGAGACCATAACATGGACAGACTCACAGACAGCGGCTACTTGACGAGGCCTAGGCTGAGGATGCCAAAGGAGGTATGTGGCCAATCCTTTTCCTTGGCCTTAGTCAGCATGGCTCTGCCCCAGGAAACCCACCCCTCCCATGGCATCCTCTTGTCCCAGCTGCTCCCCCACTCCAGCAGCAGCTTCAGCCCTTCCTCCGCCTGCTCCTGCGCCTCCTCATACATCTCCGCATTCAGCCACATCTGCGCGAGCACCAGCCGTGGCTCCCCCACAAACGGGTTCTTGGCGACGCTCTGCCGGAGCAGCTCCTCCACTTTGCATCGGTCCGTCACCTCCTCGTCGCTGCACACCGCCTCCCAGTAAAGGTCTCGTGCCGCCTTCTGGTCGTCCACGTCCAGTACCTTGGTGCAGCAGTCGAACACTGGTGGGATCACCAGGGCGATGTCCTCGTCGCGTGTGGCGGATTCATCGCCTTCCTTGCCGGTGGTGTGCGCCCGGTGAGCTACGTATATCTCCTCCTCGCGAACAATGAGGTTGTAGAGCACACCCATGCGGGAGATGGACGTTGTCCATAGGCCCGGCTTGCCTGTGCCAGGCCACAGTGACGTCCAGGTGTTGCCTCGGTACTCAAGGCGGCCGTTGGTGTTGTCGAAGAGTCGGTCTTGCCAGTCGAAGAGCTGGTCGCTGAAGTCTGCCATTGTCATCATAAGGAATGTCGCCGCTACCCGCCTAGAGAGAGCCACATCCTCACCAGTCCTGCAGGGTAACGATTCAAATCAGATGCAGAGCAGAAGCAGAACAACCTTTTCCTGAAATCAAATTTCTCATTGAGTGTCTTGAATTAAGGTGCAGCTACTAGTTTGCTTAGCAATTTCCCGTTTGCTTCACTCGGCTGCTAAGTCTGCAGAGTTCGGAACAATTTCTTTTTTTACTAGACTAGAAAATAATGAGCCAGTTGCAAATTGAAGGTATTTTGACAACATAGTTTGTAGCAGAACAAACTAAATAGACAAACTTCAAATTTAGCATATCTTGGCAAGCAAGATGCGACATGATGTTGTAAATTTCCTTGGCAAGATTGTAAAGACTTTTGTCAGTATTTCTGTGACAGCAACATGCATGATACAATTTTTCCCCACCATCATTTTGAAAGGCTTGGACCCTTTATAGGTCATAAGGTAGGTCCTGAATTCTTAGCAGATACTGTATAATATTTAGTCCTTGATTGCTAATCTTACAACCTTGGTGAACTCTGTAATCTGTCAGTATTTCCAAACATTGCAGAGAAGTGTTTAATTCAGTATGAACTCATATTCATGAATCCTAAAACTTGTAGTGATAAATGATCTTCAGTTCTTAAGCTATCATCTTGCTCATAACCTTGGATTTCTTGGTGAACTCTATACATCTGTCAGTAGTATCTAATTCAGTTATCTGAACCTGAGCACTGATTTCATTCAGGCAGGCAAGCAACAGAACAACAAATGCTGTAGTCAAAATCGGAGACAGACGGACGTACCTGATGTGCTTGACGGTGATGCCGTCGGCGGGGAGGAGGCGCTGGATCTTGCGGCGCCAGGGCTCGTCGTCGTCGAACACGCCGCGGCGCGCGTCCAGGAGGGACTCCTCGGAGCGGGCGAGGTCGGCGGCGAGGTCCGCGTCGTCGTAGTGGAAGAGCAGGTCGTCGTGCACCAGCTGCTGACGCGGGACGACGCAGAAGAGGTGCACGAGCCGCTCGGCCTCGTCCCCGACGACGGAGGCGACGCGGGCCCGGCCGACGTCTGGCTCGAAGATGGCGAGGTTGACGTAGGAGTTGGAGTAGGCGGAGTGGTAGAGTCCGCAGCGCGCGACGGCGTCGGGGGCGGCCCAGAGGCGCAGGATCCGGTAGACCTCGAGCAGGTGGGCGAGGAAGGTGCCGTGCTTGTGCCAGCACTCGCCGGCGCCCGCGGCGCGCAGCACGGCGGTGAGGGCGGGCAGGGCCGGGTCGCCGCACTGGTCCTCCTCGCCCCGCAGGTACGGGCGCGCGGCCGCCAGCGCGTCGGCGAAGGTGGTGCGCGTCGCCATGGATCCTCTCGGTCGTCGCCGGCGGAGGGGAGAGATCGAGGATGCCAAAGTTGTCTGTTTTGTTTACGCTGCTGGCTCTGGGCCACCAGTTGCCACTTGCGACTTGCCACTCCACTGTCGAGAGGATGTGGATAGACAACCTTTGGCCGCCTTTGGCATAGAGGAGAGGTTGCCAACAATACAGAAACGTGTTGGATCAAAGTTAGCTAAAATGTTAGTTTTGTTCCAACTAGTTTTTCCTTTTGGGTACATGCCAAATTGGTAATTCATACTAGGAAAATACTCCCTATGTCCCGTAATAAAAGACACTAGTGTCAAAAAACGTCCTACATTATGGGACGGAGGGAGTACTTCTGATTTATATTTTTATATTTTCTTAGTCTTCAATTATATAGTAGGAACTCCTCGCAAAAAATATATAAAGTAGGAACTTTATTTTTGGGGTGATTTATCGATGATTTATCGTTACTCATGGGGTGACCGATAAAATTATGTCTTATCTTCACCATTTATCGTTTAAAATGATTTATCGCTCTGACAAGCAATTTATCGTGAATCTACCGATAAATCGGGCCTATTCATAGCACTATATTCGCAAAAACTATGTTTATTTGTGTTTTGTAGACCTTCTTACGCAGTATGTAATATTTTCCTATTTTGTTTGTCATTATACAAGGATTCAAATGTTAGAAATCAACGTAACACAATATTGTTTTGGTGTTGAATATAGCATATTTTAGTGTTGGGAACCTGGGATTTGCAAAAAATGACCGATTAATAGTCGACCGATAAAACCGATTAATCGTTCGATTTCTGATAAATCTCTAATCCCCAGCTGACCGAGACGCTAACGATAAGCGATATCCTCAACATTGATGCATACCGTGGTATATAGTGCCTGACTGAAGCACCCTACACCCCAATGTCATGTCGTGAGCCTAGATCGTTGTAGCACCCGACTACGTCGTGAAACTAGTGAGTCATTTTTACTATGACAGCGAAGTCACCAGACTTTGCCATGAGATGCCAGCGATGATCTGAATATGGCCCATCGACATGGAGAAGAAGGGGAAGGCAAGACGAGGAAATCCACTCTCGAGTCGATAGAGAGGGCCTTTTGCGGGGAGGTTGCCAACAATACAGAGGCACAAAACCAAAAATAACATATTAATTTGGTGAATAATGTATGCTAGGATGATATTTAGATATTTGGACGATACTACACAGCAGCCGCATGCTATGCAGCACGATCCAGCGGCTGCCCGTTTTTGGAAAGGTTTCACATGCGGTTCCACCACCAGCCAAAAAAGGAAGGTTTTGCCTCCCTCGTGTTACCGCGTCCCGCCAAAAGAAAAATAAAGGGTTGCGTCTGTTTTCAGATCCCCCGCTAGCTCCAACCACCCCGACGCCCTCATCCCTGCAAAGCAAAAGCACAACTCAGGAACTGATAACCAACAAGTATAGGGGATCGCGACAGTCTTCAGGGATAGTATTTCACCCTAATTTATTGATTCGACACAAGGGGAGCCAAAGAATATTTATTGACCTTGACAGTTGAGTTGTCAATTCAACCGTACTTGGGATATCTCTCTGCAGCAAAAGTTTAGTAGCACGACAAATAATAGTAGTAGCAGTAACAGTGATAGTAGCAGTTTTGGTAGCAGTAGTAACAGTAGCAATTGAGTAGCAAGTGTGACAGTAACAGCAGCAGTGGTAACTTAGCAAGATTTAGTATATGTAAAGCGTAGGCATGTGGATCGGTGATGAATAACGATTTAGATGACATCAATCATGTAACAGTTACACACTAGGGCGACACAGAACTAGCTCCAATTCATCAATATAATGTAGGCATGTATTCCGTATATAGTCATACGTGCTTGCGATAAGAACTTGCATGACATCTTTTGTCCTACCCTCCCGTGGCAGCGGGGTCCTATTGGAAACTAAGGAATATTAAGGCCTCCTTTTAATAGAGAACTGGAACAAAGCATTAACACATGGTGAATACATGAACTCCTCAAACTACAGCAATCACCGGAAAGAATCCCAATTATTGTCACCTTGGGGTATGCGGATCAAGACACGTAATAGGTGCATACAACTTGCAAGATAGGATCCAAATCAATCTTATATTGATGAAAACATAATATGTTCAGATCTGAAATCATGGCACTCGGGCCCTAGTGACAAGCATTAAGCATAGCAAAGTCATAGCAACATCAATCTCAGAACATAGTGGACACTAGGGATCAAGCCCTATCAAACTTAACTCAATTACATGATCAATCTCATCCAATCCCACCACCGTCCAGCAAGCCTACAAAGGAATTACTCACTCCCGGTGGTGAGCATCATGATGGTGTTGATGGAGAAGGGTTGGTGATGACGACGGCGATGAATCCCCCTCTCCGGAGCCCCAAACGGACTCCAGATCAGCCCTTCGGAGGAAGAACAGGAGGTGGCGGCGGCTCCATCTCGTAAAACGCGATGAAATCTTCTCTCCAATTTTTTCTCCGAAAATATGAATTTATAGGACTGGAATTAGGGTCGGCGGAGCTGCGTGGGGCCCAGAAGCCAACAGGGCGCGGCATGGGCCTGGGCCGCGCCATGTTGCCTTGTGGCCCCACGGCTGCCCTTCTCTGGTAGTTCTTCGCTCCAAAATTCATTATATATTCCAGAAAAAATTCACAAAAAGTTTCGTCCAATTCCGAGAACTTTTATTTCTGCACAAAAATAACACCAAGGTAGTTCTGCTGAAAACAGCGTCAGTCCGGGTTAGTTTCATTCAAATCATGCAAATTAGAGTCCAAAACAAGAGCAAAAGTGTTTGGAAAAGTAGATACGTTGGAGACGTATCAACTCCCCCAAGCTTAACTCATTGCTTGTCCTCAAGCAATTCAGTTGATAAACTAAAAGTGATAAAAAAAAATTACAAACTCTTTTGTTCTTGTTGCTGTATATATGATTAGCTAGTGTTCAAGTTTTCAGCATAAATCATAAATAACCATATCTATGATAACAATTAAAAATCATATTTACTCATGGCAATACATAACCAACTAGTGAGCAATAATAAGATATCTCACATGCCAACAATTTGTCAAAACAATCATGATATAGTATGATGACATGGTATTTCGCTAGCCCTTTCTGAGACCACAAAACATAAATGCAGAGCACCTTCGAGGTTCAAGCAGCGACTAAACATTATCATTCAGAGTATGAAAGATCCAGTCATGCTGACATACAATATTAACTAGACTCAATGCAAAAGAATGACAATAGTGCTCTCTGGTCTGGTGCTTTTAATAAGAGGGTGATGACTCGATAACATAAAAGTAAATAGAAAGGGCCCTTCACAGAGGGAAGCATTGATTTGCAGAGGTGCCAGAGCTCAAGGTTTAAAAGAGAGATGAAATTGTATTTTTGGGTGGTGTGCTTTTCCTGTCAACGTTACGATAGAGTTTTCAATATCTTCCATGCTAAACACATTATTGGCGGTTCCCAAGCGGAATTGTAAAGTTTACTCCTTCCACCATACAAACACAAACCTTGGCTGACCGAATGCACGGGTGCCTGCCAACATATCAACTTGCACTACTAGGAAAAAGCCTAGTAGTAGCGCTGGTTAAACGACTAGTAGTAGCGCAGGTGCCCGCGCTACTACTATCGCGCTACAGCTAACTGGTAGTAGTAGCGCTGGTTCATCCCGCGCTACTAGTACATGTGTTAGTAGTAGCGCTGGTGCCACACGCGCTACTACTAACTATCTGTAGCGCGTGCCCGTGACCCGCGCTAGTACTATTAATTTCAAAAACCAAAAAAAATCGTGACCGCCGGCCGGAGATGGGCCCCTTCGAGGAGTAGGTCCTGTGCACCGCCGGCCGGAGATGGGGAGGAGATAAGCCCATGGCGGATCTGCAGGCGGGCGCCATGGCCGCCGCCTGACCTTCTCACAGCTCGAGGGGAGGGGAGGGTACAGGATGGGATGGGATGGGATGGGAGGAGGAGAGGGTGGGGCAACAACGGCGGTGAAGGGGAGAGCGGGGGGCATTGCCGCCGGCGGCGAGGTCAAGAGGAGATGGGAAGGTGTTGGGTGGCGGCGCCAATGCATGAGGAGAGGGGAGGGGAGGAATGAATCTGAGAGAGGGGGAGAGTGACGGGAGAGAGAGAGAAAGGAGGGCAGGGGAGAGGCTTACGGCGGCGGTGGTCTCGGGGAGGGGAGCGGCGGCGGTAGGGGAGAGTGCTGCAGCGGCGGCGGTGGTCTCGGGGAGGGGAGCGGCGGCGACAGGGGAGATGGCGGCGGCGGCGGTGAGGTCAAGGGCGGCCTCGGCCGGCGGCGGTGAGGTCGATGGCGACGGTGGCGACAGAGAGGAGTGGGGGAGAGGGGGGAGAGGGGGGGAGTACTGGGGGACTTAGGAAATTTTGAGCCGGCCCGCGCGGGGTTAGCTCAAAATAGCACTAGCGCTGGGTTCGGCCCAGAGCTATAGCTAAGATTTTAGCAGTAGCGTTTTTTGCGGCGAGCGCTGCTACTACAAATAGTGTCGGTGGGCTTGTCGGGTCCAGCTTAGCAGTAGCGCTCTTTCTGTTTCTAGCGCTACTGCTAAGATTTTAGCAGTAGCGCTTTTTTGCGGCGAGCGCTGCTACTACAAATAGTGTCAGTGGGCTCATCGGGTCCAGCTTAGCAGTAGCACTCTTTCTGTTTCCAGCGCTACTGCTAAGTCTTCACTTGTAGCGCTGACAGAAGCCAACGCTACTGCTAATTATCAGCAGCGCTTGTTATTTTCCAGCGCTACTAATAGTGCCCTACCTATAAAGTTTTTCCTAGTAGTGTTGTCCCAGGAGTTTGTTTAATTATTTTTGATTTTGCAGGACTGGGCATCCTTTTTACCAGCCTTTCTCGTGCAGTGACGGACGAATAAACATCCATCTTGAGAATAACCCGCTTAGCATGGAAGATACTGACCGCTCCATCGCTCCATGAGCGGTACGAGCACACAAAACAGATGTTTATTTGAGTATTAGAGGTGGCACATGCAAATTTACTTGGAACGGCAGGGTAATACCGCATATAGGTAGGTATAGTGGACTCATGTGGAACAACTTGGGTTTAGGAATTTGGATGCACAAGCAGCATTCCCGCTTAATATAGGTGAAGGCTAGCAATAGATTGAGAAGCGACCAGCTAGAGAGCAAAAACGGTCATAATCATGCATTGTGAATAATTAACATTGAACATTAGCATGGGTAGGATATGAACACTCTGAATTTAAATATCATGAAGGCGGCATTGGTTTTGAATCAACTACATGTTTGCACATGGGCCAAGTCAAGCCGCTCGAATAACTCAGAGGGAAATACCATACTACCATACCACATCATAACCATTTTAATGCATGTTGACACATAAGATAAATCATTATCCACTCCTAACTATTTAAGCATGGCATGAGAAACTATAATCTCTAGTTGTCATCATAAACATGTTCACTCATGATATACTGAATCAAGATCGAACGAGCTAAACATATTTACAAAAACGGAAAACAAGGAGAGTTCATACCAGTTTCCTCTGCCATGATCACTTCATCAAATATCGTCATTATTGCCTTTCACTTTCACGACCGAATGATGTGATAATAATAATAGTGTAAGTGCATCATGGACCAAGTTGGAATCTGCGAAACAATTTAAACAAAGGAGAAGACAAGGTAATGGTGGCTCTTTTTGTTAGATCAACATTTATGCATATGAGGGCCACACAATATTTTCATTGTGGTCTTCTCCCTCCAACGACTCAAAGAAAAGAAGAGAAGTTCAGAGAAACACACTGAAATATTTTTAGAGTTTTTGATTTTTCTTGAAGGAAACAAACAAACAAAAGAGAAAGAAAAAACGAGAAAAACTATTTACACGGGAAAGCTCCCAACAAGTAAAGGAAATCTTTTTGGGTTTTCTTTTAATACTGCAGCTAATCAAAGGGAAAGAAAAACCGAAAAGAAGCGAGAAATATTTTTGGATTTTTAAAAGTTTTTCAAACACACAAGAAGAAAGTATGAAAATAAAACTAGCATGGATATACAATGAAAGAGGATGAACACCGACAATTTATATGAAGTGTGTGAACATGAATGTAATGTCGGTGAGAAATACATACTCCCCCAAGCTTAGGCTTTTGCCTAGCTTGGTAATCATCACTGATAGTTTGGATAATAATTGGAGTGATAGCTCGTGGAGGCATTTTGCGTTGCCTCCTCTGCCAAGCGAATGGCCTCCGACGCATCCTTATATTCTTGCACCTCATTCTCTAGAACATAATATCTCTGTTTGCTCTGAAAATCAAAGAGAGCAGGTGCAGGCAAAGTAACATGAACAATCTATATTTATCAAATATTAAGTTGTACTTATAATCCCTGGCATCACTTGTAAGAAACTCATGTCAACGCATGGCTTCAAAATCTAAATATTTATCAGGCAACACGGGGTCATTAAGTTGATGCGAGACTCTTAATTTTGCGGCTATGCGAGAGGCATAAATACCTCCATACAAGTCACCGGTACTGGAGTTACTGTGCAACCTCCGGGCAACTATTCCACCGAGGTTATAACGTCTCTCACCTGTTACTGCAGTATGAATAAGGCTCAAATCAGGAGTGCATAGTGCACTGCAATCCTGCTTACCTACTACAAACTTCCCATTGAACAAAGCAAAGTAGCGGATAGAGGGAAAATGAATGCTTTTTATTCTAGATTGTGTTACTCCTCTATCCTCTCCAACGCACAGGCTATTAAGAAACACATTATACTCAGTTGTTTGCGGTTTATCTAATGAGCCCCATAGTGGGAGTATGCATGCCACACTGAATTCTTCTAGAGATAAACTATATGCTTTATCATAGAGGTTGAACAGCACTCTAGAATTATGAGGGTGATATCGAAATCCATGCGTGAATGTACGGGTAAGATTATAACGTTGGACACACTTATCTGCAAGGAAGTCGGCGAGGCCTGTATTGTAGATGTATTGGTCAAACTCCTCCTTAATGCCTACACCTCTCATGAATTCTTCGCATGGCCAAAGACAAGACTTGGCGTCCCCCATGACTATCAAACTTGCCCGAGGTTCGACATAAGCTTGCCGCACCGAGCCCTCGCTCGATGATTCTCCCGAAGAATGCCTTCTCGGAGGATTCCTCCTAAAGAAATTCATCTTCCTATGAACAAATTTCTGAAATTTTTGGACCACAAAATTATGTCAATAGAACTTTGCAAGATTGATAGCAACTACTCATACAGATGCCTAGAAGCCATATCAAGCACTCCCACTACTTGGAACTCAAAGAATTCAACATCCAAGCTCATTTTCAGTAGCACCAAGTGCAGAAAAATATGCAAAATATAAACCACTAAAGCAAAAACTAATAGGAGGAATGGGAGAGTCACATACCAAGGAACAATTCCTTAAAACAGTTTCGAAAATGGAGTTCCGAGCAAAGAGATCGAAAATTTCAGTTTCGAGAGCAAGAACACGGGAGAGAGTGTGTGAATGAATTTTTGCTGGAGGTAGGTGAAAGATCGTGGATGTCGCCTAGAGGGGGGGGGGGTGAATAGGCGCTTTAAAATAATTACGGTTTAGGCTTGAACAAATGCGGAATAAACCTAGTGGTTAATTTGACAAGCACAAAACCTAAATTGACTAGGCTCACCTATGTGCACCAACAACTTATGCTAAGCAAGATAAACAACTAAGTGATAGCAAGATATATAACAAGAAACAATATGGCTATCACAAAGTAAAGTGCATAAGTAAAGGGCTCGGGTAAGAGATAACCGAGGCACGCGGAGACGACGATGTATCCCGAAGTTCACACCCTTGCGGATGCTAATCTCCGTTTGGAGCGGTGTGGAGGCACAATGCTCCCCAACAATGCCACTAGGGCCACCGTATTCTCCTCACGCCCTCGCACAATGCAAGGTGCCGTGATTCCACTAAGGGACCCTTGAGGGTGGTCACCGAACCCGTACAAATGGCAACCCTTGAGGGCGGTCACCGAACCCGTACACTTTGGCAACCCTTGGGGGCGGTCACCGGTACCCGTCAAATTGCTCGGGGTGATCTCCACAACCTAATTGGAGACCCCGACGCTTGCCCGGAGCTTCACCACAATGGAATGTGGCTCCGAGGCACCACCAAGCCGTCTAGGGCGCCAAGGCACCCAAGAGGAACAAGCTCAAGGGTGCTCAAACACCCAAGAGTAATAAGCTTCTCAACTACTAACTTCCACGTATCGCCGTGGAGAACTCAAACCGATGCAACTAATGCAATGGCAAGGGCACACGGAGTGCCCAAGTCCTCCTCTCCCAAATCCCACCAAAGCAACTAATGCCAGGGAGGAAAATGAGAGGAAGAACGAAGAAGAACACGAAGAACTCCAAGAACTAGATCCAAGGGGTTCCCCTCACTTAGAGGAGAAAGTGATTGGTGGAAATGTGGATCTAGATCTCCTCTCTCTTTTCCCTCAAGAAGGAGCAAGAATCATTGGAGGGATTGAGAGATAGGCAAGCTCAAGAAGGTCAACAATGGGGGGAGAAATGAGCTCAAAGGATAAGAAAACCGTTGGGGAAGAAGACCCCTTTTATAGGACCACCCCAAATCCAACCGTTACCCGTGCTGGATGCGTACAAGCGGTAGTACCGCTCGCAATTGCGAGCGGTACTACCGCTTAAGCGGTAGTAATTCAAAAACAGCAGGCGAGAACACAGAACTGGAGCGGTAGTGCCGCACTTAGCGGTACTACCGTGCCAACCAAGCGGTACTACCGCTAAAGCGAAAAGAGCAACAGAAGCTTGCACACTCTACGAAAAATAAGCGGTAGTAGCAGCGGTAGTGGAGGGTGGAAGTACCGCACCAAGCGGTACTACCGCCCAGCAGAGCGGTACTACCGCCCTGAGCGGTACTACCGCACTACTGCCGCACTACTACCGTTTAACAGAAAACGGCAACAGAGACGTGCACAGAAGGAAACCCCGCAAGCGGTAGTGGCGGCGGTAGTAAGGGCGGTAGTACCGCCAGAGCGGTACTACCGTGCTACTACCGCTCTACTACCATGAATGGCAAACTGGCAACAGAAAGTTGCACGCTCGGGGAAACCCCAAGCGGTAGTGCCACGGAAGTACCAGCGGTACTACCGCATAAGCGGTACTACCGTGGGCACCAGCGGTACTACCGCTTGCAAGCTACTGAAAATCCACAGAAAACAGAGGATACAAATAAAACCAGAACTGCCATAACTTCTGCAAATGAGCTCCGAATTGAGCAAACTCAAGCTTGTTGGTTATAATAAGAAGTGGCAGGGGAGATATGCCTAACATATAGAGATGAGAAACCTCTATGAATGAAGAACCGGCATAAACTCCAACATCGAAAACATCATAGAAGATGCATATATGAACTCCGTTTTCGATGAACTCGAGCTTGTCATGAAGATGACCAAAAGCTCAAAGACTCACAAAGAGAAACACCAAACACAAACCAAGAAAGATGATGCAAGGATGCAATGGTTTGAGCTCTCTACGAAGATACGATAAAGCTACTCACTTGAGAGCCCCCCTTGATAGTACGGCTATCGATCCTATAACCCGGTCTCCCAACTACTACCATGAGACCGGTAAAATAGAAAACCTATCAAGGGAAAACCTTTGCCTTGCGCATAGTCCACTTGAGCTAGATGATGACGATCTTGACCTCCTCAAGTTGGACCACCTTTCTTGATTGCGCCGGCTCGATGAAGACTAGTTGATTGCTCCCCCATACTCCACTATGGGTGAGCCACTCTTCGGCACATCTTCACAAGTCCATTGTCACCACAATGGACGGCAAGCTTCAAGCATGTGATCTCTTCGTGATGCTCCACTTGAACTTGCACACCGCAATCTTGATGACGATCACCACTTGATGTCATCCTCCATGGGTTGAATGAGATCTTCCTCTTGACGCAAGCCCATGGAAACATACCTAACCCCACATAGAACTCTCGCATAGAACATGGGTGAGTACACAAAGCGTAATGGACAATGCTTACCATACCGTGAGATCACTTGATCCCACTCGGTACATCTTCTACGCTTTGTGTGTTGATCAACTCGAATCACTCTTCATATTTAGTCTTGATCAACCTTGAATCTTTCCAACTCTCTTCATTAGGATGATGTCTTGAAGGTAAACATGAATGTTCACACAATCTCCTTCTTCAAGACATGCTTGCAATAGGCTCATCTCTTACATGACCAATCTTTGGATAACTCCATGAATAACCTTGGTCAACACATATTCTTCTTCAAATCACCTTGAGACCAACAAATGGTCTACAAGCAAAGCCTATGGACAAACCCTTCAAATATAACTCAAGGCAACCATTAGTCCATAGAGATTGTCATCAATTACCAAAACCAAACATGGGGGCAGCACATGTTCTTTCAGTAGGGGATGACATGGGCTAAAGAGATAAGGCAGGGGGCCCCTGTGAGACCCACAAGCTAACAGGGCGCGTCCAGGACCTGGGCCGCGCCCTGTTGCCTTGTGGCCCACTGGTGCCCCTTCCTGATGTGTTTTTAGCACCAAAAATTCTTAAATATTCCAGAAAAATTCATGTTAAAATTTTGTGTCATTCAGAGACTTTTTATTTTTGGGCCATTTTCTATTGCACAAGAAAATCAAAAAATAGGACAATCATGACATTTTATTTTATTTAACTAAGAATAACAGACAGTAAACTAATGGTAAAGAGAGTTGTGCTTACTAAATTCATCAACCACATATCTTTCAAAAAGGATTCATTAATAAGGATGATCAAGTCTTATTAATAACCGTTTCTGATTGACATGAGACCGAAGAATTTTAGTATCACACTAAGTTACCTCAATGGGGATTTGCATCTCCCCAACAATAAGATTATAATATTTCTTCTTGACAATAGGAAGTGGTAATTTAAAACTTCCAATGATGACCGTAGCACTAGGCTCAGTGACATTAACATTATTAACCAGAATTTGCTTCTTCGGAAAATGCACGGTATGTTGTTTGCCATTGACATGAAATATGACCTTGCTTTTGTTGCAATCAATAACAGCCCGTGCAGTATTTAGAAAAGGTCTACCAAGGATAATCGACATGTTGTCATCCTCAGGCATATCAAGAATAACAAAGTCTGTTAAGATAGTAACATCCGCAACCACAACAGGAACATCCTCACAAATTTCAATAGGTAAAGCAGTGGATTTATCAGGCATTTGCAAAGATATTTCAGTAGGTGGAAGCTTATTCAATTCGAGTCTTTTATATAAAGAGAAAGGCATAACACTAACACCAGCTCCTAGATCACATAAAGCAGTTTTGATATAGTTTTGTTTAATGGAGCAAGGTATTGTGGGTATACCAGGATCTCCTAACTTCTTAGGCACTCCTTCATCAAAAGAATAATTAGCAAGCATAGTAGCAATTTCAGTTTCAGGTATTTTTCTTTTGTTGGTAATACTATCCTTCATATACTTAGCATACGGAGGCATTTTTAAAATATCAGTCAAGCGAGTGCGCAGAGTGACAGGTCTAATCATTTCATCAAAGTGCTCAAAATCCTCCTCGTCCTTACTCTTGGAAGGCTTACGAGGGAATGGCATGGGTTTTTGAACCCACCGTTCTCTCTCTTTACCATGTTTCCTAGCAACAAAGTCTTTCTTTTCATAACGCTTATTTTTGGGATGTGGGTTATCAAGATCTTCAGCAGGTTCTATTTCCACATCGTTATCTTGCTCTTTATTGTCTGACTGAGCATCTACGTGAGTCTCATCATTATTATTATCATCAATTTCATTATCACTAGGTGCATGTTCACTACCAGACTGTGTCTCAACATCAGAAATGGAAACATCATTATGTTTTTCAGCAGGGTTTTCTATGACAGGTTCACTAGAAGCATGCAAAGTCCTATCCTTTTTCTTCTTCCTTTTCTTATTAGATGTACTAGGTGCATCATTATTAATTCTTTGAGAATCTTGCTCTATTCTCTTAGGATGACCTTCAGGAAAGAGAGGTTCCTGAGTCATTCGACCTCCTCTAGTCATTACTCTAACAGCATGATCATTCATATTGTCATTTATTTCGGCAAGCAAATCATTTTGTGACTTAGCAACTTGGTCTAGTTGGGTGTGAACCATAGAAGCATGTTTACCTAGACCCTTAACATCATTAGCAATCCTAAACATCAAGTCACTCAAGCGATCTATCATCATAGCATTACGCCTTAATTGATCTTTGACATAGTTATTGAAATGCTCTTGCTTAACAATGTAATTATCAAATTCATCCATGCATTGACTAGGAGTCTTAGTATAAGGTATATCACTTTCATTAAAGGTACGGAGAGAATTTACCTCTACTACCTGTATCGGGGTGTCAAGTCCATGTATTTCTTCGATAGGTGGTAATTTCTTGACATCTTCAGTTTTAATACCTTTCTCTTTCATAGATCTTTTGGCTTCTTGCATATCTTCAGGACTGAGAAATAGAATACCTCTCTTCTTTTGAATAGGTTCCTGCGGTGGTTCAGGAAGTGTCCAATCATCAGCATTTTGCAATATGTTATTCAATAGTTCTTCAGCTTGTCCAACAGTTCTTTCCCTGAAAACACAACCAGCACAACTGAGGGAGTCCTGGACTAAGGGGTCCTCGGGCCGCCGGCCTATCTCTCATGGGCCGGCTTCGTGGGCTGCTCTTTGGCTATCGCAGGGAGACCGAACTGTAAGGCGACCTCGTATTCGAGAAGGAAACCTCCGAAGACATGGTGTGTCCTCCAAGTCTAGATGAAAGGGGCGGCGTATCTATCTCCGGCTGGAAACCTATCATGTGTAACCCTAGGTACCCCCGGTGTCTATATAAACTAGAGGGTTTTAGTTTGTAGGGGACATGCCAACTCATTTAGGGTTTTAGCTTATCTGATCTCGAGGTAGATCGACTCTGTAACCATCATACACATCAATACAACCAAGCAGGACGTAGGGTTTTACCTCGACAGGAGGGCCCGAACCTGGGTAAACATCGTCTCCTTCGTCTCCTGTTACCCATCGATCCAAGATCCACAGCTCGGGACCCCCTACCCGAGATCCGCCAGTTTTGACACCGACAGTTTTTTTCCTGTGAACAAATATACCCTTTATCTCTATCTCTCTATGTATATATATATTGCAGAAATGATGATTTCATAATAACGGGGAATGTGATTACCAAGATCGGAGACGCTGCCAGAAGCTTCACAGATGGTAATGCGGTCAATAGTATAATCATCGAGCCCATCATACTGCTCCTACAAAATGAATTCAAGGGCACACGGAGGAAGATCCTAACACTAAACAACACTGTAAGTAAAAATCACGACACAATATCATGTTTTAAGTAAATGAATATCACCCTGTGTACATGTGGACTGACAAATTCTTTATATGTACGCTTCACAAAACAAGCAGCATGCAATACACGGAGCCAATAGCAAAGACCCATTGAACTTTAGAGACCACGATGACCAAAAGATAAAACAAAAATTTCTGCCCGGCAGCTTAGGAGGTTTTTCGATATCAACGAAGGAGAACATCTGCAAGATTATGACATGGTAAACAGAACAAACTACCATATCTAAGAATGATTACAAATGTTTACGTTTATGTTACAAATGTTTATGTTTTCATTGTTGTCCTTTTGCAGTTCCTTCTGCCAACTACCATAGGGGGGTTCACGAAAGACAAAACTATCGGTCCCTACGTGACCATAGCACTCAACATGAAAAAACAGCGCGTTGAGCTTCTTGACTCTATAATGGATAATAACGAGCCAAGACAATTCTTCAACGTTGTAACAAGAAATTTAAAGAGGGTCTGGAAACAACTAAGCTCAAAGGTTCAACTTTCACCAAGTAACATTGACCATTTCAAGAAGGTCATCATGGACGTGCCACTTCAGGGACCAGACACGTAAACACTACTAACATCCTTGTTCTTTATCTTTTATCTAACGTTTATTTCTTCCAATCCTAAATATAGCTCGTTGAGACAATTTAACTTGAAAAACGTAGAAAGTATTTTCATACCAAGGGGCCAGCAATATTAACGAATCATTCTCCCAACTCGCAGACTGGACTGTGCATTCTACATGTACATGAACCTAAAGCACTACTCTCAAGAAGGAACAACCATCTCACTGACAGAAGAACAAGTCCCTGCGTTGAGGAAGAGAATTCTGTATCATTTAATGAGGGAACACATGGGCAATACAAACCTAGTATTGCTAAACTGCACGACAGGTTCGTCTTTCAAAAAACAAAAAACTAATTCTCTGATGAGAGGTAGTTTTTACAAGCAAAGCCTCACAATTTTTATCTGTTTGTTTGATCGGATAGATATGCTGAAACATAAAGTTGTAATCGAAGATAAAGACATGAAACAGGTCGATTGCGGCATAACCGAAGAAGAAATTCCTCAATCTCCCGAGCAAATTGATGTATGCACTGGAGAGATAGAATTTATTGAAGTGGTGGACAGTGAAGACGAAGAAGACAAACAAGACAACAATTCATGCAGTCAAGAGAAAGAACTTAACCAAGACAGCAAGGAAACTTACACAGAGAAACATGAGCAACAAGATGCCGATTTGCAGAGGGAGCATGAACGCAAGGATCCTCCAATAGAACCAGATCGACCCCCCGGCCGAACCGAGGAGGAGACTGAAAAAGAAAACGTCAACGAGAAGAGAAAGATATCTGAACAGAGGATGCTTGAACAGCGGAAACGCGATGCTGCCATGTCTGTTCGTAAAGAAGCAAACAAAGGTGTCAAGAGAAAATTGGAAAAAACCCCAGCAGTAAGCAGCACATCAAGCACAGGACCAGACGAGTCTTTGGACTTCTTACTCCCAAAAACGCTATCCCCTGGAGAAGAACTGGCACTCTTTCTTAAGGGCCTTACACCTACTCAACTAGAAAGTTACGATGAACTTGTAGTTCGAGGAGGTGTGAATTTTCAAGATTTCAAAACAGCGTTAACTATGGCTGATGAGGATGAATTTAACAAGAAACCTGCGGAGCGCCTGGCAAGGTTGCAGTCGGATTCCCCAGGTACCTCAACACGTCAGTCTTCTGAGATCACGCCGACAAACATAATATCTATCAAGAGGACGATAAAACGGTCAACTAGGCTGTACGGCAGAACTAACATTCCAACATTTGAGCATCAACACTTCATTTACATGGACAAGGCCAGAGCCCTTCATGAATATCTAATGAGCAACGAAGGGCAGGAGGAATGCGGAGAGTAAGTAGCCTCTCTGCCCTGAAAAAAGAAAGACAAGTGAAGCTACCTAACCAGTGACTCTATTTTTTGTGTAAACCTTTTTGCTTTGCAGAGCATCCCTGTATAAAAGCGCAAATCGTGAAGATTATATTAGCGGAAAACTCATGCTGGAGCAGCTCCAGAAAGGAACAAATGAACAGATGGAGGCCAGCATGTGTAACACATTGTTCGAAGAATGGACAGAACAGAAACAGTACAACACAAGCGATAAAGTTATTCTCACATCAGAATTCGCAAATGTATGTAGAACCCTCTTCCACGAAAGCACTTCCATCACATAATCGGTCGAAAAATGTTTTGCTAAACGTACACTCCTTCTTTGTTGCAGCTTGTACTCGGCCTCGAATTTAAAGGTGGAGGACTAAAAGAGTTCAACGAGGATGAATCACTACAACAGTTCGAAACAATCGTGAAAGGAAAAAACCTTCTAGACAAGAAGCTTGTAAGTTCACTTCACATTAGTTATTCTCTTTCTTAAGCCCGCATGTTCACATGACATTTGACTCTCTCTGTCACCCAATGCAGATCATGATACCTCATAACACCTCTTCACACCACACATTGTATGTCCTGAACAAGTACGAGGATACAGTTGACATTCTGGACTCGCTAGATTACAAGCATTATAGTAAGACGACATGGAGAGATCACCATAGAAGCCATAAAGAACTGGTATGTGGGTCTGAAGCCTTTGTTATCTCTCTGCTGATAACACGGTATGGTTACTTTTCTTAACAACAAAACAAAATTGAAATCATAGATTGAAAGGATGTATCTACTGATGAGGAGGCATTACGGGGAAGCGGCACTAAGAGCCCACGACGAACCAAATTGGGGAAAATTAGCAGCTAGGCCTAAAAGAGTTTCCACGCCAAAACAAAGGGAAACGCAATGCGGACAGTTCATGGTCCACTTTGCAAAATACTGGAACGGCCAATCACTGGTGAAGGACGATGACGAACTCCACGTAAGTTAACAATATAACAATTTTATTTATTTTGAGCATCATAGTTTCCATGAAAATAATAAGTATTCGGATATCATGACTGCAGCATAGTAAGGTAGATGACGAATGGAAACCAGAGTTCCTATTCACAGTGATATTTGGTAAAAGAAACAGCATAAAGTGGGACCAGCTGCCTCCACGAATACAAGAATTCAAACCAAGAGATTCAAACTTTTTTTCAACCAAGGAAGGTAAGATAACTTTTCTGGAACGACACACGCAGACAAGCTATGACTAGACGGTTTGGCATATATTTTCTAGCATAGAAACATTGGCAATCAATTTTTACCTGCTTTGACAGAGACAAGTAGCAAACACAAGGGCAGACAACGAAGCAGCGTGACATATCCAAAACATGAAGCTCCACGCTTCGACCACACGGACGACGCAGCCAAGCTCCTGCAAATAATCATGAACAACAGCTGGCAGAATGAATTCAAAAAGTGACTTGTTTACTCATGCACGCAGAAAAATACCTCAAGATACTTTTTATAGACCGCCCCACAGCAATAATTCTTTTTTTTCTCTCACAGCAAAAATCTATATAAGCGGAGGCATGGAGACTCCGGAGAATCAATTTTAACTGGAGCGCAACTGAAGGCAGCATTTGGACCAACACCAGGTCTGAACAAAGCTCGCATTGAAAAGAGGGTGCTCAACGAAATAGCACATATCTGGGAAAGCAGAATACCTTCACAAGAAAGTGATGAAGACATGATAATATTAGGCCCTTCCTTTGCAGAGGTAGATTTTAAAAAAGCACGCACATCCTTCTAAATTTGCACGTTTCATGTCGATAACAGTTTATTTCTTTTTGGTGCAACATATACTGAAAATAAAGAATCACACTCTAGGCGTTAGCAAGTTTAAAGCTGAATTGGATAAAGAGAAGAAACAATTGTTTCCCCTGTACCTCAACGAACATCTGCAGGAGAAGCTCTCAACAGCAAATATGGTCAAAGCCATCTCTCCAAAACATAATCAAAATACGTGTTTGAGGAAATTCCTTTGTATAGCATTAAATAACAAAAAAACTTTCGTGTTTGCAGATATTCTTAATAATGGAGAAGGACAGCCATTACGCCGTATATATGCTGGACAAATACACGAACAAAGTCCACATCATCGATCCTCATGAAGTATCTCTCAAGGAAATACAGGAAGAAAGTGATCCAAACATTTACAATTTGACCGATGAGGAAGCAAATAAGCTGTTTGACATTTTCAATGCAAGAAAGAAGAAAAGGGAAAGAGACTCTGATGCCTACCACAAACACAAATTGAAAGTTGTAAGTATCCTAAATACAAAAAAATCCAATTCAAAAATTTGCACTTGCTGATTTCTTCAAATTCCCCCCCCCCCAAAAAAAAACTATACTTGCAGGTACCTAGGTTTAAAGCACTTTTCGACGTGGTACATCACAGGGATATGGAAACCAAGATGAAGGGTAATTGGCAAATAAAGTTCGTGGAAGACATTCCAATGGTTGACAAGGGTGAATCAGCATATGCTGCTTTAAAGCTTGCATTCTTGTACAATGGCATGAAATTCGTTGAAGACATAGATCATTTCGACGTAAGTTTACCCTCACACTGTACACTGTGCTAGGAGCATATGAAAAAACTGGAATATTTTTTACTTCTTGTTACATATACACTTATATGCACTAGTGCCAAGATTACATATTATTTAATTATTGTTAATGAATTTTCGTAGGATGAACTAGAAATCTGGAAGGCGCAAGCACTTTACATGCTATTACTCAGTGAAGAAAATGAAGTCAAACCTGATGCGATGGGTCAACAGATTCGAAGGATCTTAAACAAGGATGAAGACTAATACTTGTCAAACGGCACGGTTAAACTGTAAACATGTAAACGAAGTCCATCTCCGTGTGTATGTGCATGTAAACGAAGACTTGTGAATCGTTTGTCTAGAAAATTCATACACGTGTCTCTGTCGACCGCTTGATCCCATGCCTCTACAAGAATCACCCCCGTGACTCTGCAACAGATAAACCGTGAGTCACACACATGCCTCCAGAGACTCATGAATCATGTGTCTAGAAAAATCACACACATGCCTCTGTCGACTCATACACCGTACCTCTAGACGATTGCACGCTGCACGACGAAACACGCTGCACGACCAACACACCCGTGCTTTACACAGTGAAGCCTCCACAGGCACGGGAGTGAAGCCTCTATAGGCATGTGAGTGAAGCCTCCACAGGCACTTGTTTGAAGCCTCCACAGGCACGTGTGTGAAGCCCCTACAGGCACGCGAGTGAAGCCTCTACAGGCACGCACATGGGGTTGTCGAGGCACTGGTATCAACACCCTCTGCATACACAAGAGTGTGGTAGTAGTGGCGTGCATCCGAATACCCTGCTAGAGAGTTGTAAAGTCTCTATAGCCACGGGCATGTTGCACTACAGGCGCCCGATGCACGGAAGTCAAGGCACTACAGGCACGGAGGTAGCCACTGTGTAAAGTATGGGTGTGTAGGCACAAGAGACACGGGAGAGTGAAGCCTGTACCTGTAGGGACGTGGGCCAGAGGCACGGGGGTGAAGCCTCCATAGGCACGGGATTGACGCCTCTATAGGCACGGGAGTGAAGCCTCTACATGCACGTGAGTGAAGCCCCCACAGGCACGTGTGTTAAGCCTCTACAGGCACATGTGTTAAGGAGTGGGACGTTGACCAGATGCACTGGTGTGAAGCCTCTACACGCACGGGATGGAAGCCTCTACATGCACGTAATTTAACCTCGGAAGGCACGTCTGTGTAGCCGCTACAGGCACATCTATGTAGCCGCTACAGACATGTGTGTTAAGCCTCCACAGGCACGTGTGTTAAGGAGAGGGACGTGGACCAGATGCACTGGTGTGAAGCCTCTACACGCACGGGATGGAAGCCTCTACAGGCACGTAATTGTAGCCTCTGAACGCACGTCTGTGTAGCCGCTACAGGCATGTTTGTGTAGCCGTTACAGGCACGGAAGTGAAGCTTGTACATGCACGGGAGTGAAGCCTCCACAGGCACGGGAGTGAAGGCTCTACAGGCACGTGAGTGAAGCCCCCACAGGCACGTGTGTTAAGCCTCTACGGGCACGTTATTGTAGCCTGTGTAGGCTCTATAGGCACGCGAGTGCAGCCTTCACAGGCACGGGAGTGAAGCCGCTACAAGAACGCGGGTGAAGCCTTTACAGGCACGGGTATAAAGCCTCTACAGGCCCGTGAGTGAAGCCTCCACAGGCACGGTAGTGAAGCCTCTATAGGCACGGGACTGAAGCTTCTACAGGCACGTGTTTGAAGCCTCTACGGGCTCGTGTGTGAAGCATCTACAGGCACGTGTGTGAAGCTTCTACAGGCACGGTCGTGGGGTTCGCGAGGCACTGGTATCAACACCCACTGCGTACACCAAAAGTGTGGTAGCAGTGGCGTGCGTCCGAATACCCAGCTAGAGAGTTGTAAAGTCTCTATAGCCACGGGCATGTTGCACTACAGGCGCCCGATGCACGGAAGTCAAGGCACTACAGGCACGGAGGTAGCCACTGTGTAAAGTACGGGTGTGTAGGTGATACGTCTCCAATGTATCTATAATTTTTGCTTGTTCCATGCTGTTATATTATCATTCTTGGATGTTTTACAATCTTTTTACTACAACTTTATATTATTTTTGGGACTAACCTATTAACCTCGAGCCCAGTGCCAGTTCCTGTTTTTTCCGTGTTTTTGAGTTTTACAGAAAAGGAATATGAAACGGAGCCCAAATGGAATAAAAATTTACGGTGAATTTTTATGGACCAGAAGAAGCCCAGGGAGAGTTGGAGTTGGGACAGGGGAGCCACGAAGCCACCACAAGCCTGGGGGGCGCCCCCCTAGGGCGCGCCCCCCTAGCTTGTCGTCACCTCGTGGCCCATCCTGACTTGTTTCCACCGCCATAAATTCCTATAAATATAGAAACCGGCGAAAATAAACCTAGATCGGGAGTTCCGCCGCCGCAAGCCTCCAGAGCCACTAAAAACCAATCGGGAGCCCGTTCCGGCACCCTGCAGGAGGGGGAAACCATCACCGGAGGCCATCTTCATCATCCCGACGCTCTCCATGACGAGGAGGGAGTAGTTCACCCTCGGGGCTAAGGGTATGTACCAGTAGCTATGTGTTTGATCTCTCTCTCGTGTTCTTGAGATGGCACGATCTTGATGTACCGCGAGCTTTATTAATATAGATGAATCATATGGAGTGTTTCCCCTCTCTATCTAGTTGTGATGAATTGAGTTTTCCCTTTGAAGTTTACTTATCGGATTGAGTCTTTAAGGATTTGGGAACACTTGATGTATGTCTTGCGATGGGATATCTGTGGTGACAATGGGATGTTCTATTGATCCACTTGATGTATGTTTTGGTGATCAACTTGCGGGTTCCGTGACCATGGGAATCTATGCATAGGGGTTGGCACACGTTTTCGTCTTGACTCTACGGTAGAAACTTTGGGGCACTCTTTGAAGTTCTTTGTGTTGGATTGAATAGATGAATATGAAATTATGTGATGCATATCGTATAATCAAACCCACGGGTACTCGAGGTGACATTGGGGTATCTAGGTGACATTAGGGTTTTGGTTGATGTGTATCTTAAGGTGTTACTTTAGTACGAACTCTAGGGCTGTTCGTGACACTTATAGGGATAGCTCATAAGATTGATTGGAAAAGATAACTTTGAGGTGGTTTCATACCCTACAATAATTTCTTCGTTTGTTCTCCGCTATTTGTGACTTTGGAGTGAACTGTTTGTCGCGTGTGAGAGATTTACATATGATTCAACTATGTTAGTATTGTTGAGAGAAATTGCACTAGTGAAAGTATGAACCCTAGGCCTTGTTTTCAAGCATTGCAATACCGTTTTTGCTCACTTTTGTTACTTGCTACCTTGCTGTTTTTATATTTTCAGATTACAAAAACGTATATCTACCATCCATATTACACTTGTATCACCATCTCTTCGCCGAACTAGTGCACCTATACAATTTACCATTGTATTGGGTGTGTTGGGGACACAAGAGACTCTTTGTTATTTGATTGCAGGGTTGCTTGAGAGATACCATCTTCATCCTACACCTCCCACGGATTGATAAACCTTATGTCATCCACTTGAGGTAAATTTGCTACTGTCCTACAAAACTCTGCGCTTGGAGGCCCAACACGAGTCTACAAGAAGAAGGTTGCGTAGTAGACATCAAGCTCTTTTCTGGCGCCGTTGCCGGGGAGGTGAGTGCTTGAAGGTATATCTTTAGATCTTGCAATTGAATCTTTTAGTTTCTTGTTTTATCACTAGTTTAGTCTACAAAAGAAAACTACAAAAAATGGAATTGAGGTTGCCTCATATGCTTCATCTTTTTAATGTCTTTCGTGAAAATGATGGAAATGAAAATTGTGCTCAAGTGTTAGAAGAAGAAGTTATTAAAATGTTTGGCACTAAATCTTTGAGTGATGAGCTTGATTGCAATGTTGTTAGTATGAATTCCTTGAATATTCATGATGCTAATGATATACAAAGCCACAAGCTTGGGGATGCTATGATTGATGAATATGATATTTTTAGTCCCCCAAGTTTTGATGAGCAAAACTGTTATGATGATGGCATGCCTCCTATCTATGATGATTATTGTGATGAAATGTATGCTATAAAGAGTGATAGTAATCATGAAACTTGTCATCATGATTTTAATATTGAAAGTGGTTATGTCAATCAAGTATCTCATGATAGTTATTTTGTTGAGTTTGCTCCCACTATTAGTCATGAGAAGAAAATTGCTTATGTGGAGAGTGAAAAAAATTCTATGCTTGTGGATCATGAAGATAATGCTTTATGTGCTGGTTATATTGTGAAATTCGTTCATGATGCTACTGAAAATTATTATGAGGGAGGAACATATGCTTGTAGGAATTGCAATAATATCAAGTTTCCTCTCTACGTGTTCAAACTTTTGAAGTTATGCTTGTTTTGCCTTCCTATGCTAGTTGATTCTTGTTCCCATAAATTGTTTGCTCACAAAATCCCTATGCATAGGAAGTGGGTTAGACTTAAATGTGTTTGTCATGAGATTCATGATGCTCTTTTGCATGTTTCAACTACTATTCTTATATGAGCATCATTGAAATCATCATGCCTAGCTAAAAGGCATTAAAGAAAAGCGCTTGTTGGGAGACAACCCAACACTTTTACCTTCTATTTTGGTGTGTTCACATGATTAAGCTACTGTAGTAATCATGTTTTGTGTCTTTTATTTCAATAAAGTGCCAAGTAAAGCCTTTGGGATAGTGTGGATGATAGTTGACTTGATTCTGTGCAAAAACAGAAACTTTTGCTCTCAGTCCAGGAATTTTGTAAATTCACTGAAACGTGCTTTTGATCTGAATTTTTTACACATGATTTATATACAAATTTCCCAGGTTTCATAAATTTTTAGAATTTTTAGAGACAGGGAAGTATGGTCACACTACAGATCTTCACAGACTGTTCTGTTTTTGACAGATTCTGTTTTGCATGCATAGTTTGCTTGTTTTAGTGTTCCCATAGCTTATATTGAGTGATATTAATTATGGGAATGATAGAATACAGTAGGTATGATGTGGAAACAATTATGAATCTTGTATTGACAGTACCTAAGTGAATTATTTATCTTTATTATACTAACCCATCTCACGAAGTTCCGTTAAGTTTTGTGTGATTGAAGTTTTCAAGTTTTGGGTGAGACACCGATATGAGGAGAATAAGGAGTGACAAGAACCTAAGCTTGGGGATGCCCAAGGCACCCCCAAGGCAATATCCAAGGAAGACTCAAGTGCCCAAGCTTGGGGATGCCCCGGAAGCATCCCCTCTTTCGTCTTCAACACTATCGGTATATCTTACTTAGATCTATATTTTTATTCGTCACATAATATGAGTTTTGCTTGGAGCGTCATATTATCTTGTTGTTCTCTGTTAGGAGTTATTTATAATCTTGTTTTTCAATAAAAAGTTCCAAGAATTGCCTTAGGATGCTTGCATTGCATGTTTTGATGAATGCTGTGTAAAAACAGAAACTTTGGCTGTAGTGTTTGAATTTTCATATTTTACTGAAACGTGGAAAGTTTCTGAAATTTTTACACAGTGTTGTCATATAAATTTTATAGAATGTCCTAAATTTTCATAATTTGTTGAGTTACATAAGTACACTGTTTTCATAAATTGCTACATACTATTCTGTTTGGACAGATTGCTGTCATAGTTTTGTTATCTAGTTATCCTATAGTTTCCATAGCCTATATTGGTAGATATAAATTGTGGAAATGATAGTAAACAGTATATGATGTTTGAAAATTATTGTGCAACTTGTCTTGGCAGTACATAAAGAGTTGATTTATTATTATGTGTACTAACCTATCTCACGAGTTCTTTTCGAGTTTTGTGTGGATGAAGTTTCTGAGAGTAGGTGAAACCGGGATATGAGAGGATTGAACGAGATACAAAAGCTCAAGCTTGGGGATGCCCAAGGCACCCCAAGTAATATTTCAAGAAGTCTCAAGCATCTAAGCTTGGGGATGCTACGCATCCCACCTCTCTTCATCAACAATTATCGGTTAGCCTATGTTGAGCCTAAATTTTTATTCGTTCACATGATGCGTGGTATTCTTGGAGCGCTATTTTTCTTTTGCTTGCTGTTGAATAAAATACTCAGATCTGAAAATATTTATTGAGGGAGAGAGAGTCCTCACATAGCTACTTAATTGTTTGACTACTCATTGATCTTCACTTATATCTTTTGAGAGTAGCTTGTCATTTCCTCTCATGCTTCACTTATACCTTTTTGAGGGATGAAATCTTTGTGCTCATGTGCTTCACCTAAATTTGTTTGAGCTTGCCAAAAAAGCAATGGCAATATATGAAACTAGCCCCAAAGTGATAGATATCCAAGGAGGATATAATAAAAACTTTCATGAAGATCATTGGACAAATTAATCTTGATTCTTTGTAATAGTTTTGAAACATGATGATAGTAATAGGTGAGTCATGTTAGTGAGTAATTATGCTTTAGTAGGAATATTGGTGTTAAGGTTTGTGATTCCCTATGCATGCACGAAAGTCAATAGTTATGCAATGAAGTTACATCCTACTTGTGGTGCATTATTCGGTGTTAGTTATGACTCAATGCTCACTTATGAGATTTTTCGTTCATCGGTTTGGTTGCTTCCCAATATATTTGCTAACCTTCATTTGTACTAAGTAGAAATACTACTTGTGCATCCAAAATCCTTAAACCAAGTTTTGCCTTATGAGTCCACCATACCTACCTATATGCGGTATTTCCATGCCGTTCCAAGCAAATTTGTATGTGCCATCTCTAAATCTTCAAAATAAATTTTCTCTTTTGTGTGCCCGTACCGCTCATGAAACGGTGGGGAGTATCCAATATTTTTCCATGCTAGGTGGGTTATTCTCACGATATGTGTTGATTCACTATCATTCACGAGAAAATGGCTGGTATTCGGGATGCCCAGTCCCATGCTCAAAAATCAAATCAAATTATAATGAAACAAAACTCCCCCAGGATTGTTGTTAGTATGGACGGTACCCATGGATTCGACTCGCCGTGGAGTGTGATTGATTGGTGGAGGGGGAGTAAAAACTTTACCATTCTGTTTGGGAACCGCCTATAATGTATCTAGCATGGAAAGTATTGTGAGCTACTTCGTCGTTTTCGTTGACAGGAAAAGCATGCCACTCAAAATATTTTTCTCTCTCAATTTAAACCTTGAGCTCTGGCACCTCTACAAATCCCTACTTCCCTCTGCGAAGGGCCTATCTACTTACTTTATGCAATTTTTATTTCTGCTTTGAGTCTCCATCTTCTCTTATAAGGACCAACTAGGGGGCACTATGATCGTACTTGAGCATTGGGCATAGCTAATATTTGAGTGTGTTTCATGAATGGATCAATGATTGAGCATGATGGGCTAGGGATAACTTTCTTTAGTGTTGATATTTTGAAAGACATGGTTGCTTGTTGTCATGCTTGAGTATTGAAGTCATTATGTTAAAACTAGACTATTGCTTTGAATCATTTACAAGTCCAAATGTCCATGCTATACAAAGAAGAAAAGAATATGATGAACATGTTGGGCAGCATTCCACATCAAAAATTCTGTTTTTATCATTTACCTACCCGAGGACGAGCAGGAATTAAGCATGGGGATGCTGATACTTCTCCAACGTATCTATAATTTTTGCTTGTTCCATGCTGCTATATTATCATTCTTGGATGTTTTACAATCTTTTTGCTACAACTTTATATTATTTTTGGGACTAACCTATTAACCTAGAGCCCAGTGCCAGTTCCTGTTTTTTCCGTGTTTTTGAGTTTTATAGAAAAGGAATATCATACGGAGCGCAAATGGAATAAAAATCTACGGTGAATTTTTATGGACCAGAAGAAGCCCAGGGAGAGTTGGAGTTGGGCCAGGGGAGCCACGAGGCCACCACAATCCTAGGGGGCGCCCCCCTAGGGCGCGCCCCCTAGCTTGTTGTCACCTCGTGGCCCATCCTGACTTGTTTCCACCGCCATAAATTCCTATAAATATAGAAACGTCCGAAAATAAACCTAGATCGGGAGTTCCGCCGCCGCAAGCCTCCAGAGCCACGAAAAACCAATCGGGAGCCCGTTCCGGCACCCTGCCGGAGGGGGAAACCATCACCGGAGGCCATCTTCATCATCCCGACGCTCTCCATGACGAGGAGAGAGTAGTTCACCCTCGGGGCTGAGGGTATGTACCAGTAGCTATGTGTTTGATCTCTCTCTCTCTCTCGTGTTCTTGAGATGGCACGATCTTGATGTACCGCGAGCTTTATTAATATAGATGAATCATATGGAGTGTTTCCCCTCTATATCTAGTTGTGATGAATTGAGTTTTCCCTTTGAAGTTTACTTATCGGATTGAGTCTTTAAGGATTTGAGAACACTTGATGTATGTCTTGCGATGGGATATCTGTGGTGACAATGGGATGTTCTATTGATCCACTTGATGTATGTTTTGGTGATCAACTTGCGGGTTCCATGACCATGGGAATCTATGCATAGGGGTTGGCACACGTTTTCGTCTTGACTCTCCGGTAGAAACTTTGGGGCACTCTTTGAAGTTCTTTGTGTTGGATTGAATAGATGAATATGAAATTATGTGATGCATATCGTATAATCAAACCCACGGGTACTCGAGGTGACATTGGGGTATCTAGGTGACATTAGGGTTTTGGTTGATGTGTATCTTAAGGTGTTACTTTAGTACGAACTCTAGGGCTGTTCGTGACACTTATAGGGATAGCTCATAAGATTGATCGGAAAAGATAACTTTGAGGTGGTTTCGTACCCTACAATAATTTCTTCGTTTGTTCTCTGCTATTTGTGACTTTGGAGTGAACTCTTTGTCGCGTGTGAGAGATTTACATATGATTCAACTATGTTAGTATTGTTGAGAGAAATTGCACTAGTGAAAGTATGAACCCTAGGCCTTGTTTTCAAGCATTGCAATACCGTTTTTGCTCACTTTTGTTACTTGCTACCTTGCTGTTTTTATATTTTCAGATTACAAAAACGTATATCTACCATCCATATTACACTGGTATCACCATCTCTTCGCCGAACTAGTGCACCTATACAATGTACCATTGTATTGGGTGTGTTGGGGACACAAGAGACTCTTTGTTATTTGATTGCAGGGTTGCTTGAGAGAAACCATCTTCATCCTACACCTCTCATGGATTGATAAACCTTATGTCATCCACTTGAGGGAAATTTGCTACTGTCCTACAAAACTCTGCGCTTGGAGGCCCAACACGAGTCTACCAGAAGAAGGTTGCGTAGTAGACATCAGTAGGCACAAAAGACACGGGAGAGTGAAGCCTGTACCTGCAGGGACGTGGGCTAGAGTCACGGGGGTGAAGCCTCCATAGGCACGGGAGTGAAGCCTCTATAGGCACGAGAGTGAAGCCCCCACAGGCACGTGTGTTAAGCCTCTACAGCCACGTGTGTTAAGGAGAGGGACGTGGACCAGATGCACTGGTGTGAAGCCTCTACACGCACGGGATGGAAGCCTCTACAGGCACGTAATTGTAGCCTCTGAAGGCACGTCTGTGTAGCTGCTACAGGCACGTGTGTTAAGCCTCTACAGGCACGTGTGTTAAGGAGAGGGACGTGGACCAGATGCACTGGTGTGAAGCCTCTACACGCACGGGATGGAAGCCTCTACAGGCACGTAATTGTAGCCTCTGAAGGCACGTCTGTGTAGCCGCTACAGGCACGTCTGTGTAGCCATTACAGGCACGGAAGTGAAGCTTGTACACGCACGGGAGTGAAGCCTCCACAGGCACGGAAGTGAAGGATCTACAGGTACGGGAGTGAAGCCCCCGCATGCACGTGTGTTAAACCTCTACGTGCACTTTATTGTAGCCTGTGTAGGCTCTACAGGCACGCGAGTGCAGCCTTCACAGGCACGGGAGTGAAGCTGCTACAAGCACGCGAGTGAAGCCTTTACAGGCACGGGTATGAAGCCTCTACAGGCACGTGAGTGAAGCCTCCACAGGCACGGGAGTGAAGCCTCTATAGGCACGGGACTGAAGCTTCTACAAGCACGTGTTTGAAGCCTCTACGGGCTCGTGTGTGAAGCATCTACAGGCACGTGTGTGAAGCCTCTATAGGCACGGACGTGGGTTTCGCGAGGCACTGGTATCAACACCCTCTGCGTACACCAAAAGTGTGGTAGCAGTGGCGTGCGTCCGAATACCCAGCTAGAGAGTTGTAAAGTCTCTATAGCCACGGGCATGTTGCACTATAGGCGCCCGATGTACGGAAGTCAACGCACTACAGGCACGGAGGTAGCCAGTGTGTAAAGTACGGGTGCGTAGGCACAAGAGACACGGGAGTGTGAAGCCTGTACCTGCAGGGACGTGGGCCAGAGGCACGGGGGTGAAGCCTGCATAGGCACGGGAGTGAAGCCTCTATAGGCATGGGAGTGAAGCCTCTACAGGCATGTGAGTGAAGCCCCCACAGGCACGTGTGTTAAGCCTCTACAGGCACGTGTGTTAAGGAGAGGGACGTGGACCAGATGCACTGGTGTGAAGCCTCTACACGCACGGGATGGAAGCCTTTACATGCACGTAATTGTAGCCTCTGAAGGCACATTTGTGTAGCCGCTACAGGCACGTCTGTGTAGCCGCTACAGGCATGTGTGTTAAGCCTCTACAGGCACGTGTGTTAAGGAGAGAGACGTGGACCAGATGCATTGGTGTGAAGCCTCTACACGCACGGGATGGAAGCCTCTACAGGCACGTAATTGTAGCCTCTGAAGGCACGTCTGTGTAGCCGCTACAGGCACGTCTGTGTAGCCGTTACAGGCACGGAAGTGAAGCTTGTACACGCACGAGAGTGAAGCCTCCACAGGCACGGGAGTGAAGGCTCTACAGGCACATGAGTGAAGCCCCCACAGGCACGTGTGTTAAGCCTCTACGGGCACGTTATTGTAGCGTGTGTGGGCTCTACAGGCACACGAGTGCAGCCTTCACAGGCACGGGAGTGAAGCCGCTACAAGCACGCAAGTGAATCCATTACAGGCACGGGTATGAAGCCTCTATAGGCACGTGAGTGAAGCCGCCACATGCACGGGAGTGAAGCTTCTACATGCATGTATTTGAAGCCTCTACGGGCACGTGTGTGAAGCCCCTACAGGCACGCGAGTGAAGCCTGTACAGGCACGCACATGGGGTTCTCGAGGCACTGGTATCAACACCCTCTGCGTACACCAAAAGTGTGGTAGCAGTGGCGTGCGTCTGAATACCTAGCTAGAGAGTTGTAAAGTCTCTATAGCCACGGGCATGTTCCACTACAGGCGCCCGATGCACAGAAGTCAAGGCACTACAGGCACGGAGGTAGCCACTATGTAAAGTACGGGTGTGTAGGCACAAGAGACACGGGAGAGTGAAGCCTGTACCTGCAGGGACGTGGGCCAGAGGCACGGGGGTGAAGCCTCCATAGGCACGGGAGTGAAGCCTCTACAGGCACGTGAGTGAAGCCCCCACAGGCACGTGTGTTAAGCCTCTACGGGCATGTTATTGTAGCCTGTGTAGGTTCTACAGGCACGCGAGTGCAGCCTTCACAGGCACGGGAGTGAAGCCGCTGCAAGCACGCGTGTGAAGCCTTTACTGGCACGGGTATGAAGCCTCTACAGGCACGTGAGTGAAGCCTTCACATGCACGGGAGTGAAGCCTCTACAGGCACGGGACTGAAGCTTCTACAGGCACGTGTTTGAAGCCTCTACGGGCTCGTGTGTGAAGCATCTACAGGCACGTGTGTGAAGCCTCTACAGGCACCGACGTGGGGTTCGCGAGGCACTGGTATCAACACCCTCTGCGTACACCAAAAGTGTGGTAGCAGTGGCATGCGTCCGAATACCCGGTTATAGAGTTGTAAAGCCCCTATAGCCACAGGCATGTTGCACTACAGGCGCCCGAGGCACGAAAGTCAATGCACTATAGGAACGGACGTAGCCACTGTGTAAAGCACGGGTCTGTAAGCACAAGAGGGACGGGAGAGTGAAGCTTGTACCTGCAGGGCCGTAGTGGAAAGGCACGGGAGTGTAGCCGCTACAGGCATGTCTGTGTAGCCGCTACAGGCACGCTTGTGTATCCTCTACAGGCATGTTTCTGTAGCCGCTAGAGGCACGTCTGTGTAACCGCTACAGGCACATAAGTGAAGCCTCTACAGGCACGGCACTGAAGCCTCCACATGCACGTTTTTGAAGCCTCCACGGGCACGTGTGTGAAGCCCCTATAGGCACACGTGTGAAGCCTCTACAGGCACGGACGTGGGGTTCGCGAGGCACTGGTATCAACACCCTCTGCATACACAAAAGTGTGGTAGCAGTGGCATGCGTCCGAATACCCAGTTAGAGAGTTGTAAAGCCCCTATAGCCATGGGCATGTTGCACTACAGGCGCCCGAGCCACGAAAATCAAGGCACTACAGGAATGGACTGATACGTCTCCAACGTATCTATAATTTTTGATTGTTCCATGCTATTATATTATCTGTTTTGGATGTTTTATATGCATTAATATGCTATTTTATATTATTTTTGGGACTAACCTATTAATCTAGAGCCTAGTGCCAGTTTCTGTTTTTTTCCTTGTTTTTGAGTATTGCAGATAAGGAATATTAAACGGAGTCCAAACGGAATAAAATCTTCGGAATAATTTTTCTTGGACTAGAAGCAACCCAGAAGACTTGGAGATGAAGGCAGGGGAGCCACAGGGGCGCGCCCTAGGGGGGGGGGCCTGGCTTGTGGCTCCACGGCAGCCCCCCTAACCCTATTCTTCGGCCTATAAATTCACAAATATTCCCTGGATACCAAAAAGAGCCACGAAAATACTTTTCCGCCGCCGGAAGCCTCTGTTCCCGTGAGATCCAATCTTGGAGCCTTTTCCGGTAATCTGCCGGAGGTGGATTCGATCACGGAGGGCATCTACATCAACTCAATTGCCCCTCCGATGATGCGTGAGTAGTTTACCACAGACCTTCGGGTCCATAGCTAGTAGCTAGATGGCTTCTTCTCTCTCTTTGCTCTTTAATACCATGTTCTTCATGATCCTCATGGAGATCTATCCGATGTAATACTCTTTTGCGGTGTGTTTGTCGAGATCCGATGAATTGTGGGTTTATGTTCAGATTATCTATGAATATTATTTGAGTCTTTTCTGAATTCTTATATGCATGATTTCATATCTTTGCAAGTCTCTTCGAGTTATTGGTTTGGTTTGGCCAACTAGATTGGTAATTCTTGCAATGGGAGAAGTGCTTAGTTTTGGGTTCAATCTTGCGGTGTCCTCACCCAGTGACATAGTAGGGGTAGCGAGGCACGTATTGTATTGTTGCCATCGAGGATAAAAAGATGGGGTTTTCATCATATTGCTTGAGTTTATCCCTCTACATCATGTCATCTTACCTAATGCGTTACTCTGTTCTTCATGAACTTAATACTCTAGATGCAGGCAGGAGTCGGTCGATGTGTGGAGTAATTGTAGTAGATGCAGAATCGTTTCGGTCTACTTGACATGGACGTGATGCCTATATGCATAATCATTGCCTTGGATATCTTCATAATTATTCGCTTTTCTATCAATTGCTCGACAGTAATTTGTTCACCCACCGTATTATTTGCCATCATGAGAGAAGCCTCTAGTGAAACCTATGACCCCCGGGTCTATTTTCCATCTTATACTTTCAGATCTAAAACCAAAAATACCAAAAATACCTTGCTGCATTATTTTTACTTTCCGTTCAAGCAATCTATCATATCTATCTCTATCAGATCTCATCCTTGCAAGTAACCGTGAAGGGATTGACAACCCCTTTATAGCGTTGGGTGCAAGTGTTTGATTCTTTGTGTAGGTACATCTATTGGGGACTTGCTTGTATCTCCTACTGGATTGATACCTTGGTTCTCAACAACTGAGGGAAATACTTATCTACTTTGCTGCATCACCCTTTCCTCTTCAAGGGAAAACCAACGCATGCTCGAGAAGTAGCATGGACGTAGCCACTGTGTAAAGCACGGGTCTGTAGGCACAAGAGAGACGGGAGAGTGAAGCTTGTACCTGCAGGGCCGTAGTGGAAAGGCACATGAGTGAAGCCTCTACAGGCACGCTTGTGTAGTAGCCTCTACAGGCACGCTTGTGTAGCCTCTACAGGCACGTTTGTGTAGCCGCTAGAGGCACGTCTGTGTAACCGCTACAGGCACAGAAGTGAAGCCTGTACACGCACGGGAGTGAAGCCTCCACAGGCACGGGAGTGAAGCCTCTACAGGCACATGAGTGAATCCTCCATAGGTACGGGACTGAAGCCTCTACAGGCACGGGAGTGAAGCCTCTATAGGCACGTGAGTGAAGCCTTCACAGACACATGAGTGAAGCCTCTACAGGCACGAGTTGAAGCCTCTACATGCACTTGTGTGAAGCTTTCACAGGCAAGGACGTGGGGCTCTCGAGGCACTGATATCAACACCCTCTGCACAAGGCACGTGAGTGAAGCCTCTACAGGCACGGGGTTGAAGCCTCTAAAAGCACTGGTGTGCAGCCATTGCGTCAAAACTAGTCTCAGGAACCCTGGGACTCGCCTTCCCCGCCATTAATAGTTTTATGTATACATACGGTACTTCGAAAAGAAAAGGGCGATATCATAAAACCCTAACACTCTTTACAGATCCACCGCACACAGAGTTTGAGCAGAGGCGCCGCGAACACCGCAACGGACATGGAATCGGCTGCCTCCAGTAGCAAGAAGACGAGGTTCGCGCCACGACGGAGGTCGGTTGTACATCCGCCAACGAGGAGGGCAGAGTGTCCTTCCAGTAGGTGCAAGGACAGGAGGGGAGAGTGTACGCTCCCTAGGAGCATGCATAGGTGGGTCTAGTGCACAGGTGGATCTGAGCAACAAGTAGGTGGATCTTCTAAGGACCGTATCAGCGACCTCCCAGACGCCATCCTTGGCGAGATCATCTACCGTCTGCCGCTCAAGGATGGCATCCACACCCAAGCCGTGGCCTCTAGGTGGTGAAATCTATGGCGCACCGCTCCGCTGAACCTCGACTGCCGTGAGATCCCGGTCACTCGTGTCTTTAACAGTCTGGAAACAATCAGGTGCGAAATCATCTGCATTCTGCCCACCAAGGAGGTAGCCCAGACAACTCACGTCGGAACTCAATTGCAACCTATCGGCATCGACTGCCATTTTGAATCTGCAGCTGATGATATTATCCTTCCTAGAGCCATTCTCTCCGGCCACGAGGGGTCCGTTCACCGTCTCTGCATCCCGACGAGCTACCTCCAGTCCCAACCCAGTGCCGTCGATGAGTTGCTCCAATCTGCAAAACTGGACAAAATCCAAGTTATCGAGTTCTACCATCTGTTCCCAAAATTCTTCCATCGGGCCGTCAGCCAACCACACCGATGCCCTTCATATATGCCCTCAGCACCAATGTCCATCTCGAGGTTCTACTCCTCCCTCCACACGGTCACATTCACCCTCTGCAAACTAGCAGACAATCTAGTAGAAACGATTCGGCTCCCAGTACTCAAGAGACTTTCACTGGTGGAAGTTTACATATTTGAGGTCTCGCTACACAACATGATGCACTCCTGTTGCCCTGCCGTGCAATACCTGCTACTTGTTTGCAACAAGGAATTCCGCTGCCTGCGAATAAACTCAGCTGATCTTATCAGCATCGCCATTCGTTGTGACAGAGGGATGCTCAAGATCGAGGATGCCCATTCACTTCGAAGATTGCTCCACGATTCTGTTGATACACGGTTGGAAATATCTATTATTTCTGCGCCTAAACTGGACACCTTGGGAATTTTTATGGATTTATCTGATGAATCGAAGATCGTCTTTGGTTCTACAGTCATTCAGGTACTGGTATTCCACAATACATTGTGCTGCATTCACTTTCATAAACACAAACTAATAAAATAATCTTCTATATATGATCAAATGAAGGGTCTGTCCATACAAAACATACCAGTAGTGATGGATTCCGTCAAGACCTTATATATCTCGCAGACATGTTTTAAACTAGATGAGGTTGTTGGATTGTGGCGATGCTTCAGATGCCTGCAGAACCTATTCATCGAGGTGATCATCTAACACACAATGAGAACCCGTACAGTACATAGTAATCTATGGGCTTTTACATACATGGTATTCCATGGGCTTCCCCATACATAGCAGTAACACCATAACAGTTTTTGTTGCTCTTTATATATATTTTATGTTGTGTATGTACAGCCAGTGAACATTCTTGACAGTATTTTAGGTGCTTTCCAGACATTAACTGTTTTTCAGTCTTCGTGTATATCTAGGCAACAGGATGGGATGAGAGAGGTTTAACAAATGAATGGCGCCAAAAGCACCAGGTGTTTCTCAAGAGTCATCGGATTTACTTGAAGACAATAACACTTGAAGAATATGAAGACACAAGGGCAAACATTGAGTTTGTGAGATTCTTTACTCAGAATGCAAGCATACTACAAACCATCAAGCTCAAGTTCCGCTTGCACAGAGATTTCACGGTTAAATTTTACAAATAGCAAGAAAAGGTGCTTCAGATGCACAAAAGGGCTTCTAAGTGTGCTCGTCTTGAACTAACAACAAGTTGCGAGCAGATGCACCTGGATTTAGCAAACACACGCGTCGAGTGTTTGGAATTGTCAAATCCATTCACTTGCGAATGCTGAAATCAGGGTCTGTGAGATGCAGTTGTCATCTTCTAATTACCGTGTAAAGGATAAAGGTCTTGTGTAGAACTTGTCAGACTAATAGCTTGTGTTTTGTAGCAGCAATAATTATGACATCAATACTGTGCTTTCTCTTACTATGTTCACTACGTGTTTGTACAACCATGAAGAGCTTAACAAAACAAAATAAAGATGGCTGACGCATGCTAAAAAAACAACCTAGTTTCTTCTCTTCTTATTATCAGTGATTTGGCATTTAATTTTGACGCAGTGCTGCATGTGGGGGCATGGCTTCAAGCCTATGCCTATGACAATCAAACTAGAGTGAACCCATAGAGTCAACAGAGACACAATACCATGTCTCTGCAGTCCATGCCTCCTATCGTTGAACTAGGCATTAGACAAAACATCTCATTCACAGACGCACAAACGTGCTTTACCGAGAGTCCGATCCGTGCCCCTCTCTCTCATTTAAGGAAACAAACGGAATACCGTGCCTCTTCTGCATGTAGTCTTGTGCCTCAACTAGAATGTCAACCGACCGTCTCATACTCGACGCGTCAATTAAAACATCTGCAACTCATCCGCACAGGCGTGCCTCCTTCGATTGTCAAACCGTGGCTATTTAAGTGAACGTGCAACTAGAATATTTCAAAGCACAAAGGCACGACTGTGATTCCTAAGGCAACCGAAGCTCTCTACATGCAAAGCTAAAACCTCAGCATTCGTTTTGGTCGCCCCAACTACACCCCTTCCTTACTGTAAAAACAACATCCGACTAACCCGCTGCACAGCACTCTCTATTCCTCTCGCGCCCTCTCTTCTCTCTCGATCCTCAAACTGACTCTAGGGTTCGTACGTTATCTCTCCATTTCCGCATCAATTTTTTGCTATGATCTGTTCAATCTTGGAGGTTTTTGTTTCTTTGTGTTGTAAATCGATGGATCTATGCTATTACACTTAAAAATTTGTGGTGATCTCATACAGATCCGCTAAATGCCAGGACGAAGTTCTGCACGCCATCAATATCCGACATCAACGACGTCGTCGGAGCAGGACAAAGCTCTACAACCGGCAGCGAGGTACGACGTCCTAGTCGTAGGAGACAAATAAAATCCACCAGTGTAGGTGGGAATGTTAGAGAAAACCCAGTAGCTCTGTGGCTAAAAACGGCGTGGGCGGAGGTTAAAGGGGAAAGTGGAGGAGGCGTTGCGCGGTATCCCTTACCGACAACGGTGTGGTGAGACCAGCCCTGAGGCTGTGGATGACACTGATAGATCATCGATTCAGGAAGGTGCTGGAATTAGAAAGGAGATCTGAGCGTCTGGACGCAAAACTGACGTATTATTAGATGTAGATGTGTGTAATACAATGCAACTGCCTAATACCATACATAATTACTTAAATAAGTTTTCAGGAAAAATATATTTCGCAATGGTACTTCCATAACTAGCTGGGCATGCATCTTTGCATTGGCAACAAAGTAAACACTAGTTTCTTGTTATAATTGCTGCACGAACTGAGGTGTCATAAATCAAGCCGTTGCACATGTCTTTTCATGACTTTGCATGTAAACAACTCTTTACTCGAACATGCTTGTACTGATAATTTCGTACATATCAAAATTCACATTTAACTTCTTATACCTTTGCTATATATTTTGCAGGAGAATAATGAGTTGCAAAATCTGTAAGAACGTCAACTGCCCTGGATTAGAAACAGGGGTTCTCTGCGCTACAATAGCACTTCAGCTGCCGCTGTGTTACGAGACATGCAGTGTAAGGAGAAAAGTTTTGGCACGACATGCACATAAATTACTACAATGTTACGTTTCTCACGGGATGAACTAAAAGTTTCTCTAATCCCATCTTTTACCAAAACCTTCAGTTGGTATGGTTTTACCGTTGTGTTACGAGACATGCAGTGTAAGCAGATGTGTACAGTCAACGAAATGATTGCATTTTTCAAAGCACATCTTTTACCAAATGCTAGACTACTGCCTGAAGCATTTATTTGGAATCAGGAAACCCTACATTTTAACCGATTGAAGAATTCCTTCTTACTGATTGAAGCATTTTAACTTTTTTTGCAGTACATACCATGCTATTGCAGGGAGCACGTGGTTTCCTTAGTGAACCTATGGAAGCAACGAGCTCTGGAAGAAGAAGGCAAAATTAAGAACCCCGTACTTCTGACAAATGAAAATCTCTCATATGAAGTACACATTACTGATGAAACTGTCAGGTCTAAAATTCATGGACCTGGCTGGACAAAGTTAATAAGTGATTATGACCTTCGCCACCAAGATATCGTCATCATAAACTTAGATGGCGAGGGTCTCTCCATTCAAATTGATCTGAGGCTCAGTGAATGTCAAGGAGGTTACAGAGCACAACCAAAACCTTCAGTTGGTATGGTTTTCATCTACCCCTACAACAACTTTTGATTCGCGTTATCATTTTTCTTTTGGCATTGTACTTTGTTTCAGCTACTATTAATGCTCCTACCCCTTTGTTTAAATTTTGTATACCCTAAACTATTCAGACAACTATTCAAAGCTAGTTGTGATTTCAAATAACACATTAGCAATTCTATCGCCTATGCCTTTAACTGCATTAACTGAATCCAAAGTTTCTCTCTCGGTATAACTCCCTGTACTTTTGCACTCCATTATTACTTCAAGCAAATTGGCATAACAAGTTTTTATTTATTTACCTGTAGATGAACTTAATGCTTCGGACAAAGAATACATCAACAAGATAGTCTATACTCCAGGGCTAGAATTGTCATACAGATAAATAGGAGACCTTATTTACTTTGTCTTCAATGCCCACGACTTCCCAACGATACCATTTGCCCACCGTCTCAACATCACAAATATCACGACTGGCAGGCTGGTAAGTAATTTTTTATTTGTTTTCACCCCACTTCTAATTTTCACTAGTAATTAAGTTGTTTTGTGTGCGTGCTAAAAAATTGTTGTTTATCCGTAATAACAATCTGCAGAGAATTCCATCAGCTGTTGTAAAAACAATGAAGGCCAATTGATACGTCTCCAACGTATCTACTTTTCCAAACTCTTTTGCCCTTGTTTTGGACTCTAATTTGCATGATTTGAATGGAACTAACCCGGACTGACGCGGTTTTCAGCAGAATTGCCTTGGTGTTATTTTTGTGCAGAAATAAAAGTTCTTGGATTGACCTGAAAATTTACGGAGAATATTTTTGGAATTAATGAAAAATACTGGCGAAAGAATCAACTGCAGGGGGCCCACCACCTGGCCACAAGTCAGGGGGGCACGCCCACCCCCCTAGGGCGCGCCCCTGTGGCTTGTGGGCCCCCTGTGGCTCCTCCGACCTCGTTTCCACTCCTATATATTCCTATTTACGGAGAAAAAAATCAGAGAGAAGAGTTCATCGCGTTTTACGATACGGAGCCGCCGCCACCTCTTGTTCTTCCTCGGGAGGGTAGATCTATAGCCTGATTTGGGCTCCGGAGAGGGGAAATCGACGCCGTCGTCATCACCAACCATCCTTCATCACCAATTTCATGATGCTCTCTGCCGTTCGTGAGTAATTCCATCGTAGGCTTGCTGGACGGTGATGGGTTGGATGAGATTTACCATGTAATCGAGTTAGTTTGGTTAGGGTTTGATCCCTAGTATCCACTATGTTCTGAGATTGATGTTGCTATGACTTTGCTATGCTTAATGCTTGTCACTAGGGCCCGAGTGCCATGATTTCAGATCTGAACCTATTATGTTTTCATGAATATATGTGTGTTCTTGATCCTATCTTGCAAGTTGTAGACACCTATTACGAGTTATGATCCGCATCCCCCAGGGTGACAATAACTGGGATTCTTTTCGGTGATTACCGTAGTTTGAGGAGTTCATGTATTCACTAAGTGCTAATGCTTTGGTCTGGTTCTCTATTAAAAGGAGGCCTTAATATCCCTTAGTTTCCATTAGGACCCCGCTGCCATGGGAGGGTAGGACAAAAGATGTCATGCAAGTTCTTTTCCATAAGCACGTATGACTATATATGGAATACATACCTACATTACATTGATGAATTGGAGCTAGTTCTGTATCACCCTATGTTATAACTATTGCATGATGAATGCCATCTGACATAATTATCCATCGCTGATCCATTGCCTACGAGCTTTCCGCATATTGATCTTTGCTAAGTTACTTTTCCGTTGCTACTGTTACAATCACCACAACACTGCTACTGTCGCTTTTTGCCATCGTTACTGTTACTTCCATACTACTTTGCTACTAAATACTTTGCTGCAGATATTAAGTCTTTCAGGTGTGGTTGAATTGACAATTCAGCTGCTTATACTCGAGAATATTCTTTGGCTCCCCTTGTGTCGAATCAATAAATTTGGGTTGAATACTCTACCCTCGAAAACTGTTGCGATCCCCTATACTTGTGGGTTATCAAGACCTTTTTCTGGCGCCGTTGCCGGGGAGCATAGCTCTATTCTCTGAGTCACTTGGGATTTATATTTGTTGATCACTATGAAGAATTTGAAAGATGCTAAGACCAAAATCTAACCCTCAACTACGAGGACGGGTAAGGAACTACCATCTAGCTCTGCACTTGATTCACCTTCTGTTATGAGTAAACTTGCGACACCACCACCTGCTATTGATTCTGATATGTCACAACGAGTTGATGATTCCACTTCTGCTATGCATGATGCTTATGATGATACTTTGCTTGATACTACTGTGCCATTGCGTGAATTTCTTGATGAACAAATTGCTAGAGTCAATGCTGCAACTGATTATACTTCTGAAACTGATGAAATTATTGAAACTGAACACTATGAGACACCTGCTAGACCTAGCTCTCCTAGATATGAATTGCCTAATATACCTAAGGGTTATGTTATGGAGGGAGAGGTAGCTAGGGACTTTCTTGCTTGTAAAGATAGAGATGATCTTAAGAAATTACTATGAAAGTGGAAAGAAAAATCTTTGAATGCTAGAATGCAATATGATCCTAAGTTCGCTACTTCACCTATCTTACTAAATTGAATGATATAGCCACCCTTTACTCATGAGGAAAAAATTTGTTATTACTATATTCTTAAGTTGTTTCCTTTCTCAATAAAGGGTGATGCTAAGATATGGTTTAATTCCCTTGCTCCTGGTTGTGTGCGTAGTCCCCAGGATATGATATATTACTTCTCTGAAAAATATTTTCCTGCCCATAAGAAACAAGCTGCCTTGCAGGAAATATTTAACTTTGTGCAAATTGAAGAAGAGAGTCTCCCACAAGCTTGGGGGAGGCTTTTCCAATTACTTAATGCTTTGCCTGATCACCCTCTCAAGAAAAATGAAATACTTGATATCTTTTATAATGGACTAACCGATGCTTCTAGGGACCACCTACATAGTTGTGCTGGTTGTGTTTTTAGGGAACGAACTGTTGAACAAGCTGAATTACTATTGAATAATATATTGAGCAATGATAATGATTGGACTATTCCCGAACCACCTCCAAAGCCAACTCCGAAGAAAAGAGGTATTCTATTTCTCAGTCCTGAAGATATGCAAGAGGCAAAGAAATCTATGAAAGAAAAAGGTATTAAAGCTGAAGATGTTAAGAATCTACCACCTATTGAAGAAATACATGGTCTTGATAACCCGACACAGGTAGTAGAGGTAAATTCTCTCCGTAGATTTGATGAAGGAGATATTCCCTATAACAAGTCTGTTAGCCAATGCTTGGATGAGTTTGATAATTTTATTGTGAAGCAAGAAAATTTCAATGCTTATGTTAGTAGACAATTGAAACATAATGCTTACATGCTTGATCTCTTGGGCGATTATTTGAGTAGAACTGTCAATGATCTTAAGCTTATTAGTAAACATGCTTCCATGGTAACTACCCAAGTAGAACAAGTACTTAAGGCTCAAAATGATTTGCTTAATGAAATGAATTGTAAGAACAATGATCATGCTGTTAAAGTTGTGACTAGAGGTGGTAGAATGACTCAGGAACCTTTGTATCCTGAGGGTCAACCGAAGAGAATTGAGCAAGATTCTCAGAGAGTTAAAACTGATGCACCTAGTCGTCCCAGTAAGAGTAGGAAAAAGAATGACGATAGGACTTTGCATGCTGCTAGTGAACCTGTTATAGATACACCTGAGGATCCAAATGATATTTCTATTTCTGATGCTGAGACACAATCTGGTGATGAACATGAGCCTAGTGATAATATTAATGATGATGTTCATGTTGATGCTCAACCGAGTAATGATAATGATGTGGAGTTTGAACCTGCTGTTGATCTTGATAACCCACAACCTAAGAATAAGAGATATGATAAAAGAGACTTTATTGCTAGGAAGCATGGTAGAGAAAGAGAACCATGGGTTTGAAAACCCATGCCCTTTCCTCCTAAGCCATCCAAGAAAAAGGATGATGAAGATTTTGAGCGCTTTGTTGAAATGCTTAGACCTGTCTTTTTGCGTATACGCTTGACTGATATTCTGAAAATGTCTCCTTATGCTAAGTATATGAAAGATATTGTGACAAATAAAAGAAAGATACCGGAAGCTGAGATTTCCACCATGCTTGCTAATTATACTTTTAAGGGTGGAACACCAAAGAAACTAGGAGATCCCGGGGTACCTACTATACCATGCTCTATTAAAGGAAATTATGTTAAAACTGCTTTATGTGATCTTGGAGCTGGTGTTAGTGTTATGCCTTTCTCTTTATATCGTAGACTTGATTTGAATAAGTTGACACCTACTGAAATCTCTTTGCAAATGGTTGATAAATCAACTGCTTTACCCATCGGTATTTGCGAGGATGTGCCTGTTGTGGTTGCGAATGTTACTATTGTAACGGACTTTGTTATTCTTGATATTCCCGAGGACGACAGTATGTCGATCATCCTTGGTAGACCCTTTTTGAATACTGCAGGGGCTGTTATTGATTGCAACAAGGGCAATGTCACTTTTCATGTTAATGGTAATGAGCATACGGTACACTTCCCGAAGAAACAACCTCAAGTTCATAGTATCAACTCCATTGAAAAGATTTCAACGATTATCATTGGAGACTTTGAATTCCCTCTTCCTACTGCCGAAAAGAAATATGATATACTTATTGTTGGGGACATGCATATCCCCATTGAGGTAACCTAGTATTATTCGAAAATTCTCCGGTTTCATGTCATTCGAAAAAGGTTTGTCAATAAGACTTGATCAACCTTATTGATGGATTTTTTTAGGAGCATGAGATGGATGAATTTAGAAGGCACAACCTTCTGTACCCAACTTTTATTCCTTGTTCCTTAGTTTCAATTTAGTAAAAATGCTATTATTTTCCTGTTTTCCGTTTTATCCGTGCAATAGAAAAATGACCTGACAATAAAAGTACTCAGAATGCCCTGAAAATTTAGTATGAATTTTTCTGGAATATTTAAGAATTTTTGGCACTGAGTATGCATCAGGGGGCTGCACCAGTGGGCCACAAGCCTGCAGGGCGCGCCCCCTGGCTTGTGGGTTCCATGTGGGGACCCTCACTTATTCTAGCCACCATCCACTTCGTCTTCACCCAGAAAAAATCCCACTATTTCTCAAACCCGTGTTCTAGCTCATTTTGCTGCCATTTTCGATCTCCTTGCTCAAAGCTCCATTTGCAAAACTGTTTTAGGGGATTGCTCATCGGTATGTGACTCCTCCAATGGTCCAATTAGTTTCTGTTCTAGTGCTTTATATATTGCAAATTTTTGCTGCTGTGGTGACCTTGTTCTTGAGCTTGCATGTCTAATTTGTATGGTCCCAAGTAGTTTTGATGCATGAGATAGCTTCTAGGCACTTGTGGGAGTAGTTGCTATGAGTTTTGTTGAGTTTTGATTACTTTTAATTAGAGTCACTAAAAATTTCAGAATTAATTTTCAGCAAAAGAGATGATGAGGAGATTGTTAAGAGGCTCTTCAAGCAGGGGTTTTTAAGAAAAAGAAAATGAGAAGCCTAAATACAATATCCCTCGTACTGCGGAGGTTCGTCCATGTGAATGGCCAAGTGAAGCATTCCTGACGGCGGCCGGAATTTATGAAGATTTTTATTATCTAGCAGAAAATGCAGGCATCACCGACTTCCTCAACGATAAGTTTGAACAGTATCTCCTACTTACTAATACTTTCGTGCAAAATTTTCATTTTTATCCTAGGAAGAATCCTCCCATGGTAGAATTTCATTTATATGATGTACCTAAGGAAATGTCGCTTTACGATTTTTGCAATGTTTGCAAAATACCTCATGAGGGCAGCATCAGTGAACCACGTCCTAGAGACATGGAGGATTTTATTGCCGCAATCACTGTAGGGGAAGAGAGAGGGGTGTCAAAGGCAAGAGTAGCTAGTGTACATTTTCCTATTTTACGCTATTATTCATTATTTGCAGGTAGATGTCTACTTGGTCGAGGCGAGAGTGGAAGCCTTAGTGCTCCCGACCTCGCTATTTTGCGCCATGCTTTACTTACTGATAGAACTTTTAGTCTGGGCGCCATTGTGGCCCAACGGTTGAATTTAAACCGTTCAAAGGGTCCCATATTTGGAGGTATCTACGCATCTCGCTTAGCTAAACATTTTGAGATACCCATTAGGCTTGATGAGGAAGAGGAATTGTTGCTACCCAAGAGGTATTTAGACTATGATAGTATGGTAGCACATGATTTTATTAGAAAAGATAAGGATAGGAGGCTGCTTTACAACCTAGTGTTTAGTCAGGGTACTTGTGAAATTATTACTCTGCCTGCTTCTTCTTTGTTCGATATTCATTTAGGCAGGTACACTATTATGCCCGATGACATCTACTGATATTGGGGTTTGTCGCAACCCCCAGCACCTGAGCCGGCACAAGCCCTTGACCCATATCAGGCTCCGGTTTTTCAGTGGGAGCCACAGGAGCTCGCCAACCAGTGGAACCCTCACTATCCTCCGGAGTATCCCGGAGATGGTTATTTCCAGCCGTGGCCCTAGACTAACTTAGGCCAAAAGCCTAAGCTTGGGAGAGTACGTATTTCTCACCGACATTACATTCATGTTCACACACTCATTCCAGTTGTCGGTGTTCATACTTTTTCATTGTACCATCCATGGTAGTTTATTTCTTCTTTTTTTGCTTTCTTCTTATGTGTTTAATTAACCTTGAGAAAATCCAAAAAAAAATAGTTCTAGCTTTACTTTCTAGTTTGTTTAGTTGTAGTATTAAAAGAAAACCCAAAAAGATTTCTCGTTCTTCTTTTGTTTGTTGGGAGCTTTCCTGTGTAAATAGTTTTCTTTTCTTCTTTGGGTCGTAAGGAGAAGACCACGATGAAAATGTTGAGTGGCTCTCATATGCACTATTGTTTATCTAACAGAGAGCCCATATTACCTTGCCTTCTCCCTTGAGTTATCATTTGCATATTCTAGCTTAGTCCAATGCACGTGCACTCTTATTATTATTCACATCGTTCGGTCGTGCAAGTGAAAGGCAATAATGCCGATATATGATGAAATGACTGAGATGGAGAAAAGCTGGTATGAACTCGACCTATTTTGTTTTTGTAAATATGATTAGCTCATCATTCAGGATTCAGCTCATGCATTATGGGTTGAACATGTTTGCAATGAAAATTAGAGATTATAGTTACTCATGCCATGCTTAATTAGCTGAGAGTTAATAATGGTTTGTTTTGAGTGCCAACATCCATATTAAAATGGTTGTGATGTAGTATGATAGAATGGTATCCTCCTCTGAATGATTCGAGTGGCTTGACTTGGCACATGTTCACGCATGTAGTTGAAACAAAACCAACTTAGCCTCCACGATGTTTATGTTCATGGTGATTTATATCCTACTCATGCTTGTATTCAATGTTGGTTAATCTCAAAGCATGTCTATGACCGTTGTCACTCTCTAGTTGGTCGCTACCCAGTCTTTTGCTAGCCTTCACTTGTACTAAGCGGGAATACTGCTTGTGCATCCATCTCCATAAACCCAAAGTTGTTCCATTGAGTCCACCATACATACCTATATGCGGTATTTACCTGCCGTTCCAAGTCAATTTGCATGTGCCACTCTCCAAACCTTCAAATAAATATTCCGTTTTGTATGCCCATATCGCTCATGTAGTGACTGGGGGCTGTTAGTATCTTCCATGCTAGGTGGGTTATTCTCACGAGATGTGTTTATTCACTATCATTCACGAGAAAGTGGCTGGTATTCGGGATGCCCAGTCCCACGCTCAAAATTCAAATCAATATATAATAAAAAAACTCCCCCAAGATTGTGTTTGTATGGATGGTACCTGTGGATTCGGCCCGCCGTGGAGTGTGACTGATTTGGTGGAGGGGGAGTAAAAACTTTACTATTCTGTTTGGGAACTGCCTATAATGTATCTAGCATGGAAGATATCGAGATCTCTTAGTTGTTATGTTGGCAATGAAAGCATACCGCTCAAAATTATTATTCATCCCTGTTTTAAAAATTCGAGCTCTGGCACCTCTGCAAATCAATGCTTCCCTCTGTGAAGGGCCTATCTATTTTATTTTACTGTTGAGTCATCACCCTCTCATAAAAGGCACCAGTTAGAGAGCAGTCCCGTCATTTGTATGCTTTGCTATTAATTGATTTTGAGTATGAGTATGACTGGATCTCTTTTACCATGAATTACAATGTCTAGTCTGTCCTTGTTCTCCAGAGGTGCTCTGCATTTATGTTTTGCGGTCTCAGAAAGGGCTAGCGAGATACCATTATGTCATATTGTATCATGATTGTTTTGATAAAATTGTTGTCATCCGAGACTTATTATTATTGCTCGCTAGTTGATTATGCCATTGATATGAGTAAATGCGAGACCTAAATGTTATTGTGAATGTGGTTAGTTCATAATCTTTGCTGAAAATCTGCACATCAGTTAGACATATTTACAACAGCAAGATCAAACAGAGTTTGTAAATTTTTTTCTTTATCACTTTCAGTTTATCAACTGAATTGCTTGAGGACAAGCAAAGGTTGAAGCTTGGGGGAATTGATACGTCTCCATCGTATCTACTTTTCCAAACTCTTTTGCCCTTGTTTTGGACTCTAATTTGCATGATTTGAATGGAACTAACCCAGACTGACGTTGTTTTCAGCATAATTGCCTTGGTGTTATTTTTGTGCAGAAATAAAAGTTCTCGGACTGACCTGAAATTTTACGGAGAATATTTTTGGAATTAATAAAAAATACTGGCGAAAGAATCAACTGCAGGGGGCCCACCACCTGGCCACAACCCAGGGGGGCGCGCCCACCCCCCTAGGGCGCGCCCCTGTGGCTTGTGGGCCCCCTGTGGCTCCTCCGACCTCGTTTCCACTCCTATATATTAGTATTACGGAGAAAAAAATCAGAGAGAAGAGTTCATCACGTTTTATGATACGGAGCCGCCGCCACCTCCTGTTCTTCCTCGGGAGGGTAGATCTGGAGCCTGATTTGGGCTCCGGAGAGGGGAAATCGACGCCGTCGTCATCACCAACCATCCTTCATCACCAATTTCATGATGCTCTCCACCGTTTGTGAGTAATTCCATCGTAGGCTTGCTGGGCGGTGATGCGTTGGATGAGATTTACCATGTAATCGAGTTAGTTTGGTTAGGGTTTGATCCCTAGTATCCACTATGTTCTGAGATTGATGTTGCTATGACTTTGCTATGCTTAATGCTTGTCACTAGGGCCCAAGTGCCATGATTTCAGATCTGAACCTATTATGTTTTCATGAATATATGTGTGTTCTTGATCCTATTTTGCAAGTTGTTGACACCTATTACGAGTTATGATCTGCATCCCCCAGGGTGACAATAACTGGGATTCTTTCTGGTGATTACCGTAGTTTGAGGAGTTCATGTATTCACTAAGTGCTAATGCTTTGGTCCGGTTCTCTATTAAAAGGAGGCCTTAATATCCCTTAGTTTCCATTAGGACCCCGCTGCCACGGGAGGGTAGGACAAAAGATGTCATGCAAGTTCTTTTCCATAAGCACGTATGACTATATATGGAATACATGCCTACATTACATTGATGAATTGGAGCTAGTTTTGTATCACCCTATGTTATAACTGTTGCATGATGAATGCCATCTGACATAATTATCCATCGCTGATCCATTGCCTACGAGCTTTCCGCATATTGATCTTTGCTAAGTTACTTTTCCATTGCTACTGTTACAATCACCACAACACTGCTACTGTCGCTTTTGCCATCGTTACTGTTACTTCCATACTACTTTGCTACTAAATACTTTGCTGCAGATATTAAGTCTTTCAGGTGTGGTTGAATTGACAACTCAGCTGCTAATACTCGAGAATATTCTTTGGCTCCCGTTGTGTCGAATCAATAAATTTGGGTTGAATACTCTACCCTCGAAAACTGTTGCGATCCCCTATACTTGGGGGTTATCACCAATCTTGTTTACCTTGTGTAGATCTACGATGAAATCGATGTTAAGACGACTTACTCGATACGAGCTGACGGGAGATGGAAGTAACAGGGTTTTTGGATTTTGTAGAAGAATCTCAGCTGAGAGTTGGCTCAATAGTCCTTATCACGATTGAAAAGGACTGGCCAAGAATGCGAGATATGAGCTTACTGCGCCTCATAATCAATGATCTCTCCTGAATAGTTTTTTGTTAGTGTCCTACCCAACCGACTGCACGATGCGTTTTACTATATAATTATGACAGGAGGTGGTCGTATATACTAAATATATAATTATGTCCAGCTAGACAGGGGTGTAAATTCAGAATCAAAAACGGTCTAATGTTTACCTTCATCACTTTAGTATGTATAACTGTGGTGAATTACAAATGTTCATTTCGGTTGTTTTCTGCACATTTGACTGATGCTTCGACACCATCTCGTGACTCTACTACAAAAATTATGTGGACAGCTTGATCCCACAACTAAACTCATAAGTGCTATTGTCACTATGTTGAACGGTAATGCTTCTGCCCAAAGACAGAGCAGTGCTCATTGTTCTTCTCCGATGCCCATGCACAGTCACTGTTAATATTATAGTACACGGCGTGGCTTTGCTACACACGGAACCGTGCCTGTACATCCAGCGCATGGATGGAAACGCCGTCACAGCGCAACGATCTCCAACACACAGGGGCACGCGCGTGCCCCTTCTCATATAAGAAGTGTGCCCCAGAGGTCTGAAGATTCATGCCCCCGTTGAATTTCGCTGACGAAAGACGTGCACCACGGGAGAGCCACGAATGCCGCCTCTCACCTAGGCTAAGAGGGTAAAACCTGTTACTGTTCAAAACCGTGCACGGAGAGGCTACAAGCCCGTGCACAGTCACTGTTAAAATTCTAGTACACGGCCGTGGCTTTACTACACGTGGAACCGTGCCTGTAGAGCTCAACAATCTCCAACACACAACGGCACGAAAATGTGTCAATCTCCAAACATTAAAAAAGCAGAGTTATATATTTTTTAGCCGTCTGGATCTACGCGCAGTGAAAGCCACACTTTGGGCAGATCCACACCGCACAGAGCGGTTCTCGTAGGCGGCGCGAACCAAGCAATGGAGACGGAGATGGAGATCCAGCTCGGTGCCCCGAGCACCAAGATGGTGAGGTTCGCGCCACTGCCGACGCGCTCCTCTGGGGGTTTGGCGGTAGCGGCTGGAAGCGGCCAGGGTGCCCTCGCTGGAACCGAGGATCAGGAAGAGGAGTCTGGTCCGGACCGCATCAGCGACCTCCCGTACGCCATCCTCGGTGAGATCATCTCCCGTCTCTCCACTAAGGAGGGCATCCGCACTCAAATCCTCTCAACCCGGTGGCGCCCTCTTTGGCACACCGCTCCTCTGAATCTGGACTGCCGTGAGATCCCTCTCGCTCGAGTTTTTAACTCCCTCGAAAAAGTAGATTTCAAGTTGATTTCAGCTTGGTCCGCCACACTGGGGGAGCTCATCCGCATAACGTACACTGGAACTTTTTTTAGTGGAGAACCTGTCGGCGATGTTGATTCGAACATTCCAGAGGCCATCTTCTCCGGCCATGAGTTCGCAGTTCACAGCCTATGCATACCGGCGTTCTACCTCCAGTGCAGACCCTCGACTGTCGACTCCTTGCTCGAATCCCCCAGATCGAACAATCTCCAGGTGCTTGCGTATTACTACATGTTCCCACGATTTATGAGACAACGTGACGTACTACCATTCTCATGCCCTTCGCTTAATTATGCCATCACCACCGGCATTCAACCCTCAGATTTCCTCTTCTCTCCACACCATCGCCTTTTCTCTTTGCAAGTTACCAGAAAATTATGTACGGGCGCTTAAACTACCATTGCTCAGGAGACTCTCGCTTGTGGATGTTGATATATCTGAAGTCTCATTAGAAAGCATAATCCACTGTAGCAGTTGCCCTGCACTCAAATGCCTGATGCTTGTTTGGACAGTCAAGAGCCATTGCATCAGAATAAACTCACCTAACCTTATAAGCATTGGCATTTGTGGTCACCATGGGAAAGTTGTTATAGAGGATGCCTCCTGACTTCAACGGTTGATTTGTGATGATCATAGCAAGAACTTGCAGATAGTTATCATTTCTGCACCTAAACTGGAGGTCTTCGGCAAATTATCTGAAATTTTTGATGAATCCAGCATCGCACAACATCGTATATTTATTCAGGTACTGACTTTCCACAATATTTTCAGTTGCATTCGTTCGAACAAGCAAGTTCCATGTAATCCAATCTTTATTCTATATTAATATTATGTTTTATTCTTCATGAAGTGTTTGCCGACAGTCAGCACATCCACAGTGGTTCAATCTGTCAAGACGTTGCTTATCAATATGGATTATAATGTGAGCGCAGTCGTTGCCTTGGTGCAATGCTTCAGAAGCTTGGAAAACTTGTATATCGAGGTGATCATTCTCATACACATTGAAAACACATATCCTGCATGGTGTACTACTCCACTTATCTAAAAAGGCTTGTCTTAGATTTGTATGTCATGGACAAATATGTATGTATTAGACACATCTCTGTCTAGACAAAAAGTAAAAAAAAAACTTTATCAGAACGGAGGTAGTTAGGATTAACCATTCACTTGTTGTTTCAACATAATCTTTCTTTATAAACCTTAAGCATTTTAAATCTTTGTGCCTATTTAGGGAGGATTCTCTAATGAGGAAAGTATTGCGAACGACTGTTCTTGTGAGCACCATCACGACGTTCGTTTGAAGTCAGTGACACTTTTAGGCTATATACAATGCGAGAAAAGCATTCAATTTGCAACATTCTTTATTCTCAACGCAAGACAGCTGGAGACTATCAGGCTTAAGTTTCTTTCTCACGAAGACATCACGAAAGGATTTTACAAACAACAACAAGAGGTGCTTCAGTGGGACAAAAAGGCTTCTAAATATGCTTGCCTTAGATTGTCGGCAAGTTGCGAGCACAAGCACTAGGATTTAAGATACGCACGCATTGAGCACCTGGATTTAACGGATCCATTCAATTGTAAGTGCTGAAAACAGGGTCGGGGGTAGATGTTGCTGCCACTTATATATCTGGGTTTTACGTACGTAGGGGTGGTGAAACATTGCCTGTACCTTTTGCTGAATCTGTAACTTTGTTAACAGCATTGTTATTGTGCTGAAGCAATGCCTGTACCTTTTGCTGAATCTGTAACCTTGTTAGCAGCATTGTTATTGTGCTGTGCACTCACGAAGGAGCTCGCATCGCCGCTTCTCGCCTCTTCGACCACCGTTGAAATCCTTGAGGAGGGCGTCGACGGTGGCTTGAGCCTCGCCCTCTTGCAGCGGGCTCCATCTTCGATTTCATCCTCCTCTTCATGTCCATCTCCATCTCCATCTCTATCTCCATTTCCATTTGTCTGTGTGTGGCGCTGCCTCCGAGGTCCGAGCAGAGCTCTATGAGGTAGATCTAGAAAGACGGTTAGGTATTCACTGCGCGGATGCAAGAAAAAAAATCATGAAAGGCTTAAGTGGGGGAGGGGGGAGGTGAGGGGTCAGATGCACGGGTGTGTACGCAGTAAATACACGGGTGAGCGTGTGATAGAAGGAAATACGAAGCACGGTTTTATACGACGGACATGCACGGGTGTGTAGGCAGCAGATCCACGGGTGAGCGTGCGAGAGGCACACCTGGTACAGCAACATGAAGCATGGTTTTAGACGGGAAAATATGAAATCATGGGATTTAGGCAGGAGCACGGATTTATTAGGCAGAAGCACGGATATGTACGCGGCACTTCCACGCTTGGGCTACGGTTGTTTCATATATAAAACAAAAGTCCGTAATGTAAAACAAAGGTCCGTGATGTAAATCTAGAGCACGGTCCTATTTAAGGAAGATGCACGAATTTGTGCGTAGGACATGCACGGGTGGGCGTGTGAGAGAGGCACCGCTAGAAGAGAGACACCTTTTGTTTACTAAAAGTCGAGCACATTTAGAAGCCTTTTTTGTCCATCTTAAAGATGCTTTCGTAGTCTTCCCCCTCGGGTCCACATAAACAACACATGCACAGTTCTGTACATAGTAGAACCACTGGTGTGCCTGTGCGAGAGGCACGGCTGGTACAGAAGCAGGGAGCAGGGTTTTAGACGGAAATAGGAAGAGGAAGCAGGAATATATCCATCAAGGGTACTAGGAGGGAAATTTGGGGTGGAAAGATCATAATTAATAAATACGCATCGATCCAAAAAATCCCATGATTACCACTCCAAGCGGTTGCGTCGCAAACCCACGATCTGCACGAACGCATAAACTGAAGTTGAAGAAGGTGCCGGCATAGAAAGTGTCTGTGAAAGTGCTTGTGCCATCTAGTTTTTGTTTTACCTGTGCTAAATTTAGGTTTGCTTGTGATCTAGTTTGCTTTTAAAACCACATTCAAACACTATATACTTTGCATATGTTATGAACATATTTAGTTATAGTATTGCAAATGTTTCCAGTCACACCTTCATTGTCAAAGGTACGGCTCCACACCTTGCAAGCATTTCCGCTAAATTGTACACCCTTGGACGCATGGTTTCGTAGGTGCTACGTACACGGTCGTGCCTGGGTAAAACACAAGTATCGTAGAAAATTGCGCTGACACGTTCACTCCGAGAATCACGCCCGTAAGGCCAACAGGAGCACGACTTTGCATTCAGAATACGCACGGGTTTACATACAGAAGAGCCACGGTTTCTTAGTCCCACCTGTAGTTGATCCACCAGAGTTGTCTATCTAGCTGACAAACGACGCAAAAGTTGAACGATTGTTTGTGCAACCGAGCCCTACTGCAAGCGGCACACATCAGAGAGTTTTCTTGTAGAGACTAGCAATTACAAGTGAGAGCAACTCCTTATCGGCCATGGCTCCCCTGAGGATTGTGAAGAGCACAACCGAGTCTATTGTCAACCTAGCTGCATTTGTCAAAGCAGATAACCCGGATATTGCCAACCTTCCATCTTTGTGCAAGCAGTACGTGCCAGGCAAATCGACGGAACTAGAGAGTTCAACAAGTCTGATGCTGCCCTTTAGAGGAAAATATCCAAGCTTCATCCTGAGAGCATCGGTAACAACAGTAGGTATTTTCTGTACAAAAACAAATCATTGTAAGTTGTGCCATTGCATCAAGGGGAGTGACATGTGGAGATTGGCTTGTAGAAACAAGAAATGACTAACCAAACGGCCTTTCTGAATGTTGCTAAAATTTAGACAGTGCACGAAGGTAATGACAGGGATGTCCTTAGCACTTAAAACAAGCTTGGTCATGCACACCATTTCAGTATATGAAAGTTTTATTCCTCGGGTGTAGATAGTCTTGTCTATGTAGCTTCTCTAGGATATACTGAGATCTTGAAGAGCTGAACAATAAAATCATCTATAAGTCAGCATGTCTGAAGCAAAAAATGGTGGCTGCATGGTAAATCAATTTGACAGAATGAATTGAAAAGTTAAATACGGTATACTTAGAAATATTGACTATAGGGTCACTATAAAGTATAAATCTCACACTACATGGTAAAAACAAATATTCAGTCAGACGATCTTCGCCGAGATTCGGATCACATGGTCTCTTTATAGGCGAGTGTAACATACCAATAGAAGGTTTGGGAACGGCTTTGTGACTCCCTCGAGATTCATTCAACTGCATATCAATGTGAAAGAAGAAATCTTCGCCTTGCAAATCTAGTTTAATAATATCACCGTAACGCAGATCATAGTCGTGTATCATCTTTTCCCACCCAAGAGCATGAAACTTGGACCTGTCAGCGCAATAGGTAAACTTAATATTGTATGACAACTCCTCGTCGGTGCCAAACACAAGGTTCAAATCATCTTCTTCAAATCCATCATCTAAAGCTTCTTCTTTCCATAAAAAAATCAAAGAGAGGACCTGCTTCCGGTTATAGCAAGGGACATACTGGCAAATAAGAAGAAAAAATAAGTATATATGATTCATAGATCAAAACAACCATGCAAAAAAGTTACTAACAAGAATGATTATGTGTCATTATGTATATCTCTTATATTGCTCGATTAATATTATTCCTTATGTAAGAACGGTAGAAGGAAAGGCACAAAACAAATGTTCTTGTTACCGATACCCAAAATTTACCAGGTACGACTCATAACAACGAGGCAAAGGGACAATCAAGAAAGAGCTGTCAACACCGGATTCACCACCATGACAACCGAGGTTCCAGCAAACATCACAGTTCATCGCTGTCTGCGAATACAAAACAACATATAAGACTGAGATGCATCAGATCTGGAAAAAGACTAAATAGATCTATGACAACATGTGTAACCATTTATGCCAAGAGACAATTAAAAGACTATGCATGAATGCATCAGTGTTATATACTCAATCTAATGAGAAAAGACAAAGTAAGATATATCCTTTTGATGTTAGTGTTTATATAAAGAAAACTTCACACATCTACCACGAGTGGCAGAGACTGGCGGAAAACAACCAACTGCATTCCCTCAAGATTGTTCGCCCAAGTACTTAAAAAGGGGTAACATATGCAGGAATCCGACACACGCTAACTGAAAAACACTGTAAAAAGTGTGGAGATCTAAGTAAGACAGACGAACCGTAGACAGAAAGAGAGGGGAACGAGCTAAAGTGAAAGAACCAGATGTGAGGATAAAGCGGAAGAGCAAGTAATTCTGTTTACGAGAAATAGACAGCGTCGTATTTTTGGAGTAATTATTGAAGAAATGGATGTCCCGATGAAACTAAAAAATGTATGTAATAAGAGAGAGGGAGAGGTAGAGAGGGAGATAGAGAGACGCGAGAGATAGAAGTAACGTCTGCGAGTTCACCCCATTACTTCCCTCTGTAAATGCCGCTTCGTCATGCCAAGTACTCCTCCCGGCGCAAGAAAAATACCAGAAAGAAAAAAAGTGGTGAGTAGGTGGGATCTTTCGTCACCCGGACAGACGTTTGGTGGAGTGGGACCATGTGAAAACTCCCTGCGAGGGTTGGGCCACTGACATGTGGGTCAGGTTGCCAACGGACCCACGGGCCAGTGCCAGAACGGCAGGGTGCCAAATGGCAGAGGATCCTCGTGCCCTACGCGGTGCCTTCTTCGTGTATCACCGCGTCCTTAGCTCTCTTTCCCCGTCTCTCCGAACCACCCCCAACCCCCTTGTATATTCACTGTTACGACGAGTAAGACGGCGCCGCTTCTGCCCACAGCCGCTGTACCATGTCGACATCTAAGATCAGCAAAGAGATGAAGAATGAAGAGATGTACTTCCATGACATGACTTCGATTTCTATGTAACGGATTTCTGCTTACATGAGCAGTTCTGATTTTGGTGTTTTGTTTTTGGGAATATTTGATTTGACCTCAAAAGGTACTTGTGTGCTTGTACGAGAACCCTGATATAATCGTAGACCAAGATTTTCATGGTGAAGAGGAAGGTCTCCCTCTGTACTGCGTGCTCACGACACGAAGCCTCTGAGGTGTGTGGCCTTCGAAGGAATTGATACAGGAAGGAGGTTCTACGGCTGTGCTGTCAAAGTTAGCCACTTTCGAAATCCCTGTTACTTCTTTGTTACATCAAGTTGGTTGCAAATAGGAGACATAGTTACAAACAAAACCTTTTTAGTTGGAACCATTATAAGAGGAATTTACAAACAAAAATTTAAGGTCGCTGTTTATTGTATCTATCTTACTACTTTTAAAAGTCATTGCCTATTATATCTAGCTTTCTATACTAGGCTACTGTTTAACATTCGCTAGTTTCTCGAGGAAAACATATTACTTGTACTAAGATAATTTCTAACTTAATGCATACTTTCTAAATAAGATAGTTTTACTGGTGTTGGCTGTTCCCATTTGTTTCTTCGCCAGGCGCAATTAATTGAGGCTCGTTAGAAGAAAGTTAGTGCAATTTTAAATCTCGTGTAGTACGTTAATAATCTCTGTTCACATTTGTTTCTTCCCTTTTTGTTTCCCTTGCAGAGAGGTGTGAACTGTGGAGTCGTCAAATGGGTTGATCAGCCTTGGCCTCTTATAATGTAGAGGTGCCTGCTCAAGCTTTGGCAGATGTTGCACAAGGGTAATGGCGAACGCCAGGAACAGAAAGAAGAGATAAGCAAGCTTAAAAAGGACGTCGAACAATTGAACCTTAAGCTCAAGAACATTGAAAGGCAGAAGAAGCAACTCGACATCGATCATAAAGAGCTCAAGTCCATCCACGCGTGTCTCACGGGTGCTGTTCGGAATATCGAGGAGGAGAGAGATGAGACGAAGCTGGACAGAGATTTTCTGGAGCAGGAGGTGAATACGCTGAAGGGGAATAAGAAGAAGATAGAAACCGTCGTCTCTGATCTTGTTGAGAAAGGCTCTGCGAATAGGTATGAGCTTCTCATGATCAAGGAAATTCTTGAAGAATGATTGTTAGGTATCCTGTTGATTGGACAGCATTGGGAAAACTATTTGGCTAGTATAAATTTATGATTGGACATGGAACCGGGTGTTGGTGTTTTTTTTTGCAACCTCGCATAGAGGCCGTGTAGTTGTAGTGTTCTAGATATGAATGCTGTATTGAAATATTAATTGAGATCCAAAAGACCCATGACATGTTGTTCATCTCATATATATTGGATTGCAAACGTCGTTGGTTCATTCCAAGTGTCATACATTAGCTGCATGAGGCAATTTCACTCTTGGTTCGCCTGACAAATATTTCTGTTCAAAGTAAAATAGGAAGCATGGATTTATACTAGCGAGATGCACGGGCGTGTACGCAGCAGGTCCACTGCGCGAAAGGCACGGATACTACGGAATTATGAAACATGGTATTAGACTGAAAATAGGAACAGGAAGCAGCGTATTATGTAGGAACGTCCGTGACGTAAAATAGAAGCACGGATTTATATTAAGGATATGCATGATAATGAAGGTAGCACATCGATAGATTCATTTGACAAAAATAGGCCATCCACCGTCTGACACACCTGCCATACAATAGTTCACATCTCTGATGAGGCGTAGCTACGTAGTACGTACTTTTTTTATTTTGCATGCTTTTGTATGGATGTAAGAATCTAAGCATGGGATGAAGTGGTGCTAATTTGGGATCACTCCTCGCGGGCGTCTTGAAGTTAATAGGCGTGGTTTTTTGCCAAGAACTTCGGTGATGTAAAATGAAAACCACGGGTGCATACGCCGTAGGTCCACGGGTGTGCGTGTGCTGGAGGGAAACACGAAGGTTTGGGTTTTTTGCCAGGAACTTCGGTGATGTAAAACGAAAACCACGGATGTACGCTAGGTAAACGCACGGGTGGGTACGCGGTAGGTCCATGGGTGTGGGTGTGCCTGTGCTGAAGGGAAATACGAAAGTTTGGGTTTTTTGCCAGGAACTTCGGTGATGTAAAACGAAAACCACGGATGGACGCTAGGTAGACGCACAGGTGCGTACGCGGTGAGTACACGGGTTTGGGTGTGCGTGTGCTGGAGGGAAACACGAAAGTTTGGATTTTTTGCCAGGAACTTCGGTGATGTAAAACAAAAACCACGGATGGACACTAGGTAGACGCACGGGTGCGCACGCGGTAGGTCCACGGGTTTGGGTGTGCGTGTGCTGGAGGGAAACACGAAAGTTTGGGTTTTTTGCCAGGAACTTCGGTGATGTCAAACGAAAACCACGGATGGACACTAGGTAGACGCACGGGTGCGCACGTGGTAGGTCCACGGGTTTGGGTGTGCGTGTGCTAGAGGGAAACACGAAAGTTTGGGTGTTTTGCCAGGAACTTCGGTGATGTAAAACGAAAACCATGGATGTACGCTAGGTAGACGCACGGGTGCACATGCGGTAGGTCCACGGGTGTTTCTCTTGTGCAAGAAAAATTAGTTCTACATCTGTTATTACAAAAAAATCTACTTCATAAGTCCTACGAACACACATGTGTTTCAGGTTTGAAAAATAACAAAAATAAGAAAGAAAACAGGAACATTAAAAACTTCAAAGACCATGTTGATAAAAACTTAGTTTCCACACATTCCATTCAAACAAGATTCAGAACCTGCGACATTACATTTAACAACTAAAAAGTAGAGGTAGCTAGTAGTTCACTACTACATATTCATACAATAGATAGATCATTGGGCATAAAACAGATAAATTGCTGTCTATCAGAGCTTCAGCAGCACCAGCACCTTATGCATTTCCTCAAGCAGAACCACTCACGCCCCCACAAACATCTTTGGGAGCTTCAGCAGCACCAGCATCGATAGTAGAGACACTGTCGGAAGAAGGGACAGGTCGAATGATTTGAGTCTTTGTAAGACCAAACCAATCAGGCTTGCAAGGCTTCAGCTCCACAACTTTGGTATCCATCATAACTGCATAATTGTTAGTGCTTGCACCTTGCTTGAAATTCTTTCCATGGACAGCATTCACAGAGAACAGGTTGTCAAACTTGACAACAACCTCGTCTTTGATGAAATGGTCTGCTACCTTAAATGACCAATCCCCAAGATAGTCGTCAAGTGCATAAGCAACACAGAATGATGTTGGGAACAAGTTGCGTGACACTGAGAAGACAGCAACATTGTCAACCAGACCATAATGGAGGCCTAGCTGCTCCTTTGTGGAAATGACAATCTCTAGGACCTGTGGTGCTCGATCATACAACTACAAAAAAGAAAAAAAGAATGAAGAAATTAATAACTTGACAAATAGATAATCAACAAGATAACTAAACAAGCATTTTAAGCATGTAAACAATAAAAAAGATGAACAAAAACAGTAGTAATTAATAGTCTGTAGCTTTTAAACATATAAACAGTAAGAAAGCTTTTACAAACTTCCATGGAAAAAAATCAACTTACACGACAAGTGTCATCTTCAACCTCATGACAATCCACTCTGGGCCTTTTGGCCTACGACAGATGGATTAACATATAAATAACAATATGAAATCATAACACAAAATAAACATAAGCATACTACTACAGTAATTATAGAGCAACTTTGTAACCTTAGAAACCTCTCCTTTTCTCTTTGATGATGCAGAAGCATACGTGTCCATATACAAAAATTGAGAACCCAAATAAATCAGATACAGAAGAATAAGAATGTTTATTTGATTGATAACCATTCCAACAAACCAGATCTACAAAAAAAACTATCAGGAATTAAACAAATGCTTGCTCTAGTTGAATGCATAACATCTACATAGGAAAACAGCAAAAAAAAGAAAGAGAGAAACCCTGAACAAATGGTTGCTTCAGCGTTTTAGTCAGAAAAATCAAACTAGTGTACAACAAATGAATAAGCACCTGAAATTTATACGAGGAACCCTAAAGAATGAGGGCCACGCTAATCGCACAGAGAAAGGAAGATGGAACCACCGCAAACCTCAATGAAGTGCCTGAACAAAACAACCCAAGGAAGAATAAAAAGGGATCAGATCACGTCGAAATATCAGAGTTTTCGAAGAAGACGATGAGAGGAATGGAGGAGAGGAGAAACCAAGGAAAAAAGAAACAGTTCGAATGGCAAGGGACTCTATGACTGGGGTGGCGCCTATATAAATGTTTGGGAAACTGAACCGGCGGTAGTGTGGTAGTGGGGTAAGTTACACTCCAACTAGAAATTTTTGTTTCGTGTGTCTGTCTATGTACACGGCTGTTTAAAAATGTCTGTATGTACACTGCTGATTGAAAATGTATCTGTAGCTTTATTTTTCTGTACATGGCTGTTTAAAAATGGCTGTGGAAAATTAGCTAATTTAACAGCATCAATCAATAAACAAGGAAACAAACTTAAAATTAAGAGAAACCCAAAATAAATAAATTTTAAAAAACAGAAGAAGGAATTATTTAAAAAAATAAAACACAAAAAGTTGTTTGCGCGGTAGATACACGGGCGTGCGTGTGGTAGAGGGAAACACGATGCACGGTTTTTTGCTAGGAACTTCCCTGATGAAAAAGGAAAGCACGGTTGTATGCTAACAATACGCACGGGTGTTTGCGCGGTAGATCCACGGGTGTGCATGTGGTAGAGGGAAACACGATGCACGGTTTTTTGCCAGGAACTTCCCCGATGTAAATAGGAAAGCACGGTTGTATGCTAACATACGCATGGGTGTTTACGCGGTAGATCCACGGGTGTGCGTGTGGTAGAGGGAAACACGATGCACGGTTTTTTGCCAGGAACTTCCCCGATGTAAATAGGAAAGCACGGTTGTATGCTAACAATACGCACGGGTGTTTACGCGGTAGATCCATGGGTGTGCGTGTGGTAGAGGGAAACACGATGCACGGTTTTTTGCAAGGAACTTCCCCGATGTAAAAAGGAAAGCACGGTTGTATGCTAACAATACGCACGGGTGTTTGCGCGGTAGATCCACGGGTGTGCGTGTGGTAGAGGGAAACACGAAGCACGGTTTTTTGCCAGGAACTTCCCCGACGTAAAAAAGGAAAGCACGGTTGTATGCTAACAATACGCGCGGGTGTTTGCGCCGTAGATCCACGGGTGTGCGTGTGGTAGATGGAAACACGATGCACGGTTTTTTGCCAGGAACTTCCCCGATGTAAAAAGGAAAGTGTTGGAAATATGCCCTAGATGCAATAATAATTTAGTTATTATCATATTTCCTTGTTCATGATAATCGTTTATTATCCATGCTATAATTGTATTGATTGGAAAACTCAAATACATGTGTGGGTACATAGACAACACTGTGTCCCTAGTATGCCTCTAATAAACTAGCTCGTTGATCAACGATGGTCAAGGTTTCCTAGCCATGGACATGAGATGTCATTTGATAATGGGATCACATCATTAGGAGAATGATGTGATGGACAAGACCCAAACTATGAACATAGCATATGATCGTGTCAGTTTATTGCTATTGTTTTCTGCATGTCAAGTATCTGTTCCTATGACCATGAGATCATGCAACTCACTGACACCGGAGGAATACCTTGTGTGTATCAAACGTCACAACGTAACTGGGTGACTATAAAGATGCTCTACAGGTATCTCCAAGGGTGTCTGTTGAACTGGCATGGATCAAGACTGGGATTTGTTAGTCCGTGTGACGGAGAGGTATCTCAGGGCCCAGTCGGTAATACAACATCACTATAAGCCTTGCAAGCAATGACACTAAAGTGTTAGCCACGGGATCTTGTATTACGGAACGAGTAAAGAGACTTGCCGGTAACGAGATTGAACTAGGTATAGAGATACCGACGATCGAATCTCGGGCAAGTAACATACCGAAGAACAAAGGGAACAGCATACGGGATTAACTGAATCCTTGACATAGAGGTTCAACCGATAAAGATCTTCGTAGAATATGTGGGAACCAATATGGGCATCCAGGTCCCGCTATTGGTTATTGGCCGTAGAGGTGTCTCGGTCATGTCTACATAGTTCTCGAACCCACAGGGTCTGCACACTTAAGGTTCGGTGACGTTTCGGTATAGTAGAGTTATGTATGGTGGTGACCGAAGGTTGTTCGGAGTCCCGGTTGAGATCCCGAACGTCACGAGGAGCTCCGGAATGGTCCGGAGGTAAAGATTGATATATAGGAAGTCCCGTTTTTGTCACCGGAAAAGTTTCGGGTACTTCGGTAGTGTACCGGGAGTGCCGGGAGGGGTACCGGGGACCATCGGGAGGGGTATTTCGACCCAAGGGGCCTCATGGGCTGTGGGAGGAGTCAAGCCAGCCCTTAGTGGGCTGGCCAAGCCCCCCACTAAGGCCCATGTGGCTGGAGGTGGAAAAAACCCAAAGGTGGAAAGGTGGAAAGTGTTTCCAAGTGGAGAGGAGGAATCCTACTCCTAGTAGGATTGGAGTAGGACTCCTCCACCTCCAATTTCGGCCAGCCCTTGAGGGTTTGAGGCTGCCTCCTCCCCTCCCTCCCTCCTATATATAATAGAGGATTTAGAGGAGAAAAATAACCCTAATAGCCACGTGCTAGCCTCTCCTCTAGATCGCAGTTTCTCCTCTAGATCGTTTCAGCGGTGCTTAGGCGAAGCCCTGCTGGAATTAGTTCCACCACCATCGCCGCCACGCCGTCGCGCTGCCGAAGAACTCTTCTACCTCTCCGCCCCTATTGCTGGATCAAGAAGGCGGAGATCGTCATCGAGCTGTACGTGTGCTGAACGCGGAGGTGCCGTCCGTTCGGCGCTAGATCGGAAGGACCGTGATCAAGATCGCGGGACGGATCATGATGGGATCGCGGGACGGATCGAGATTGGATCGCGAGATGGATCGTGATGGGATCGCGGGATGCTCGGCGATTTGGATCGCGAAGACGTTCGACTACATCAACCGCGTTTCTTAACGCTTCCCGCTTAGCGATCTACAAGGGTATGTAGATCCACTCTCCCTCTCGTAGATGCTCATCACCATGGATAGATCTTGCGTGTGTGTAGGAATTTTTTTGTTTCCCATGCAACGTTCCCCAACAGAAAGCACGGTTGTATGCTAACAATACGCACGGGTGTTTACGCGGTAGATCCACGGGTGTGCATGTGGTAGAGGGAAACACGAAGCACAGTTTTTTGCCAGGAACTTCCCCGATGTAAAAACGAAAGCACGGTTGTATGCTAACAATACGCACGGGTGTTTGCGCGGTAGATCCACGGGTGTGCGTGTGGTAGAGGGAAACACGAAGCACGGTTTTTGCCAGGAACTTCCCCGATGTAAAAAGGAAATCACGGATCTATACTAGAAAGACGCACGGTTGTTTACGCGGTAGATCCACGGGTGTGCGTGCGGTAGAGGGAAACACGATGCACGGTTTTTTGCCAGGAACTTCCCCGATGTAAAAAGGAAAGCACGGTTGTATCCTAACAATACGCACTGGTGTTTGCGCGGTAGATCCACGGGTCTGCGTGTGGTAGAGGGAAACACGAAGCACGGTTTTTTGCCGGGAACTTCCGTGATGTAAAATGGAAAGCACGTTTGTATGCTAACAACACGCACGGGTATTTACGCGGTAGATCCACGGGTGTGCGTGTGGTAGAGGGAAACACGATGCACGGTTTTTTGCCAGGAACTTCCCCGATGTAAAAAGGAAAGCACGGTTGTATTCTAATAACACGCACGGGTGTTTACGTGGTAGATCCACGGGTGTGCATGTAGTAGAGGGAAACACGAAGCACGATTTTTTGCCAGGAACTTGCCCGATGTAAAAAGGAAAGCACGGATCTACGCTAGAAAGACGCACGGTTGTTTACGCGTTAGATTCACGGGTGTGCGTGTGGTAGAGGGAAACACGAAGCACAGTTTTTTGCCAGGAACTTCGCCGACGAGAAGGAAAGCACGGATCTATGCTAAAAATATGCACGACTGTGTGCGCGGTAGATCCACGGGTGTGCGTGTGGTAGAGGGAAACACGATGCACAGTTTTTTGCCAGGAACTTCCTCGATGTAAAAAGGAAAGCACGGTTGCATGCTAACAACACGCACGGGTCTGCACGCGTTAGATCCACGGGTGTGCGTGTGCTAGAGAGAAACACGAAGCACTGTTTTTTGCCGGGAACTTCCGTGATGTAAAACGGAAAGCGTGGATGTATGGTAACAACACGCACGGGTCTGCACGCATTAGATCCACGGGTGTGCATGTACTAGAGGGAAACACGAAGCACGGTTTTTTGCCGGGAACTTCCGTGATGTAAAACGGAAAGCACGGCCGTACGTTTACTAGCAGCACAGTTTTTTGTAAAGCAGATCCATTGAAAAAGAGGAAAAGACATGCTGCTATGGCAGAGGCCTTCGAAGGAAGTGACACATGAAGGAGGTTCTATGGCCATGGTATGTTAGAGGGAAAACTTCATCTTCACCAGCATACTACTCCAGCATACTACTCCAGCATCCAGTAATGTACATCAGACTAAGCTTGTTTCGTACTTAAGCAGACTACTACATGATTCCAAAGCAAATCAACTACATCACAAGCACACTGGCGAAAGCAAAAACAAACTAACAACTCGAAAGCAAATTAACTTGTAATCTAAGATGACTACGAGCAATCTTGAAGATACTTTTTGGGGTGCATCAACTTCATCTTCACCAGTTCCTGGCGCGCTTCTTGGACTTCTCCAGCTTTGCACGGTGAAGTCCGTCCTGGGCGACGGTGAGGCGGCTCCATATCTCATACGTGGCGTAAGCGTCCTTTGCCGCATACTCGATTTGCTTTCTCGGGCAGGGGCAGCTTGTCCCAGAGCCTGTGATCTTGGTTGGTCATCTTGTACTTCATGTCGATGTAGTAGTCGTCGATGAGCATGCTGGAGACGTCGCCAAGCGAGTCCAAGTACTTGGTGCTTTCGGGCACCCTCCATTCCTTCTGGACGTCGACGAAGTGGCCGATCTCCAGGCCGATGCGGTCAAGCTTCTCGATGTCCTAGTCGATGGAGAAGCCAACAAAAGTGTACGTTGTGTCTGCGGGGAAGTTGTCGAACGCCGTGCACTTGTCTTCGGCGGCGCTGAGCTGGAACAGCAGCACCGGCTGGGTCTTGCCGACGGAGAGCTGGACGAGGGCGGCCTTCTGCTTGTGCGCTGACTCTTCGGTGTACTCGACATCAACACCGACGATCTTGTTGCGCTGGTACTTGAGGTGCTGCTCGTAGTGCTTGATCGTTTCCTCCACCTTCTTCAGGTCGTTGGTGTGGATGACGTGCAACTTGATGGTGCCGTGTGCCTCCACCTCCTTGAGTTCCCTGATGAAACCCATCGTCGGGAGCCCTGGAGAAGGATTCGTGGATTTCTCGTGGAGAGGGAAGAGTGGGAGGGGAAGTGATGGCAGCGCAATGGTGATCTATGTTGTTCTGGAGGTCTATATTTATGGGCGGGATGGCCGCAAGGGAGGAACCACATGATCTCCCATGGTGATGCGGTCATGGAGATCGTGGGTTCTTCTTCTTCTGTGATCATGGGTTTTACTGATGCAACCGATGGGACCATGGGTTTCGTCTGTGATCTTGTGTTTTTTTCTTTGATCAATATTTTTTGTTAACCACCGTGCTATCCACAGGCGTTTAGAGCATCTACAACCACACCTTGCAAATCCGGTCCCTCAAACGCTCGCGGACGCTCACGGGCGCGTCCGCGGACACTGACCGATCACGCCTCAAATATAGCTCGTTGCATCCGGACATCTCATATTTCTTCCTCAAATCCATACAAAAGCATGCAACTAAATGAACCTACGTACTACGTTAAAAGCTATCTACTCTTCGTCGGAGATGTGGACGATCTCAGTCCCCTCCGGTGGATAGATGTGCGCGCGGCGCAGGTCCGCCCCCTCCGGCGCCAGCGCTGCTGCCCCCTCCGCTGCGGCTTCCTCGGCCTCAATCTCGGCCTCCAGCTCGTCGAAGAGGGCGTCGGCTTCCGCCTGCCTCTGCCTGATGAGCTGGCAGTTGGCCTCCACCTCGGCCTCATCCCGGATGGAATCCAGGATCGCCTGCTGCTCTGCCATTTCGTCGGATTGGGTGATGACGAACTCCGCGTCCGCCTCCGCCATGGTCAAGCCGGGAGCCTCCTGCTCTGGCTCCTCCTCCTCCTCCATTGCCTTCGGATACTCCTCCTCCGGCAGCTCCTCCTCCTCAACCTCCTCCTCCGTCTCCGGCGACTCCGGAGGGAGACCCGCAGCGATGCGGGCGGCGCGGCGAGCGTGGTACTCCTCCTTGATTTGTCGGCGCCGCTCCGGCGTCAGCTACGCGTAGGTGGTGATGAGCCGGCGGACCATCCTGACGGAGAGGGAGCAGCGAGACGAGGCGGAAGGGCTCGTCTGGTGGCGGAGAGAGGGAGGAGGCGGATGTGTTAGGGCTGGGGGGCGCCGGAAGGTTAAATAGCCGGCCCCGACCTCGGGCGGGGAGGATGAGCGGCGCCACACGGCGTTTACACCGCGGCGACGGTCGAGGCGCCCATCGGACCTTCGGGTTTTCCGGCGAGTCTTTGTGGGGCCACGCCGTCAATATTTTAGCTAATTTAACAGCATCAATCAATAAACAAGGAAACAGACTTAAAATTAAGAAAAACCCAAAATAAATAAATTTTAAAAAACAGAAGAACGAATTATTTTAAAAAATAAAACACAAAAAGATAAAAAAATATAGGGCAGTATCAAGAACCATTGCGAATCACGAATGTATGCATGGAACATGCACGGGTGTTTACGTGGAAGGTCCACGGGTGTGCGTGTGGTAGAGGGAAACACGAAGCACGGTTTTTTGCCAGGAACTTCCCCTATGTAAAAAGGAAAGCACGGATCTAAGCTAAAAATACGCACGGGTGTTTGCGCGGTAGATCCACGGGTGTGCGTGTGGTAGAGGGAAACACGAACCATGGTTTTTTGCCAGGAACTTCCCTGATGTAAAAAGGAAAGAACGGATCTATGCTAAAAACACGCACGGTTGTTTACACGGTAGATCCACGGGTGTGCGTGTGGTAGAGGGAAACATGATGCACGGTTTTTTCCAGGAACTTCCCTGATGTAAAAAGGAAAGCACGCGTGTATGCTAACAATACGCACGGGTGTTTCCGTGGTAGATCCACGGGTGTGCGTGTGGTAGAGGGAAACACGAAGCACGGTTTTTTGCCAGGAACTTCCCCGATGTAAAAAGGAAAGCACGGATCTATGCTAAAAATACGCATGCTTGTTTATGCGGTAGATCCACGGGTGTGCGTGTGGTAGAGGGAAACACGATGCTCGGTTGTTTGCCAGGAACTTCTCCGATGTAAAAAGGAGAGCACGGATCTATGCTAAAATTACGCATGGTTGTTTACGCGGTAGATCCACGGGTGTGAGTGTGGTAGAAGGAAACACGATGCACGGTTTTTTGCCAGGAACTTCCCCGATGTAAGAAGGAAAGCACGCTTGTATGCTAACAATACGCACGGGTGTTTCCGCGGTAGATCCACGGGTGTGCGTGTGGTAGAGGGAAACACGATGCACGGTTTTTTGCCAGGAACTTCCCCGATGAAAAAGGAATGCACAGTTGTATGCTAACAATACACACGGGTGTTTGCGCGGTAGATCCACGGGTGTGCGTGTGGTAGAGGGAAACACGATGCATGGTTTTTTGCCAGGAACTTCCCCGAGGTAAAAAGGAAAGCACGGTTGTATGATAACAATACACACGGGTGTTTACGCGGTAGATCCACGGCTGTGCGTGTGGTAGAGGGAAACACGAAGCACGGTTTTTTCCCAGGAACTTCCCTGATGTAAAAAGGAAAGCACGGTTGTATGCTAACAATACGCACGGGTATTTGCGCGGTAGATCCACGGGTGTGCGTGTGGTAGAGGGAAACACGAAGCACGGTTTTTTGCCAGGAACTTCCCCGATGTAAAAAGGAAAGCACGGATCTATGCTAGAAAGACGCACGGTTGTTTACGCGGTAGATCCACGGGTGTGCGTGTGCTAGAGGGAAACATGATGCACGGTTTTTTGCCAGGAACTTCCCCGATGTAAAAAGGAAAGCACGGTTGTATGCTAACAATACGCAAGGGTGTTTGCGCGGTAGATCCACGGGTGTGCGTGTGGTGGAGGGAAACATGAAGCACAGTTTTTTGCCAGGAACTTCCCCGATGTAAAAAGGAAAGCACGGTTGTATGCTAACAATACGCACGGGTGTTTGCACGGTAGATCCACGGGTGTGCGTGTGGTAGAGGGAAACACGATGCATGGTTTTTTTTCCAGGAACTTCCCCGATGTAAAAAGGAAAGCACGGTTGTATGCTAACAATACGCACGGGTGTTTACGCGGTAGATCCACAGGTGTGCGTGTGGTAGAGGGAAACACGAAGCACGGTTTTTTGCCAGGAACTTCCCCGATGTAAAAAGGAAAGCACGGTTGTATGCTAACAACACGCACGGTTGTTTGCGCGGTAGATCCACGGGTGTGCGTGTGGTAGAGGGAAACACGAAGCACATTTTTTTGCCAGGAAATTCCCCGGTGTAAAATGGCCTTCGAAGGAAGCGACACATGAATAACTGTACACATGAATAACCTATGTCATTCATTCATCAGGCGCTATTAGAATGTATACTAGAAAAAGCACGGACGTGTGGGAGAATCTGCACTGTTGCTACTGGAGCAAACGCACACTACTAGCTAGATTCTAGTGTGTGGTCCATGGAATGCACAGTTTTCGGCATTTCCAGATGACTGGAGACGATAAAAATATTGTAGCCAACAGCATAAAGATACACAAAAAGATTTTTTTAAGAAGCTGTGAGCACCTTCATAGGTGCACAGACGGTCCAAAAAGGTACAAGCTTACAGACGGTGCAAAATATACAAGCATCGTTTGACCACGTCTAGACTACAAAAGGGTGCAGCAACATCTAACACCAGCATTGTATTCAGCACTCACAAGTGAATGGTTCCGTCGAATCCAGGTACTCGATGCATGCCATCTCTAAGTCCAAGTACCTGTGGCTGCAACTCGATGACAATATAAGGCCAGCATGCCTAGAAGCCTTGTTGTACCACTGAAGCAACTCTTGTTGGTGTTCGTAAAAACCTTTTGTGAAGTCTACGGCGATGCAAAACTTAAGCTTGATGGTCTCCAACACCGTTGCACTGAGAATAAAGAATCTGGCAAATGCAATGCTATTGTCACAGTGTTCATAGTCTTCCAGCGTTACCGTCTTCAGGCGAATGCCATGGTGCTTGAGAAACAGCTGGTGCTCATCATGCGACTCATTCATATCACTTTTTTCATTGGAGCCTCCTGCCTAAAATATACAAGATTGAAAATGCTTAAGGTTGAGGCAGCAAATGAACGATTACACTACTGGAATCAGCAAATTTGCCATCTGCCAGTTCTTTGCCGTCAGCTGGCGGACGGCAAAGAAGCTCTTTGCCATCCGTTTCCATAAAACGGACGGCAAAGAAATAGCTGACGGCAAAGAAGGTCTTTGCCATCAGCAACCTCTTTGCCGTCTGCTAGCGGACGGCAAAGAAACTTTGCCGTCCGTCAGCAGACGGCAAAGAGGTGGGGTGGGGTCCAGTGGAGGCCAGCTTATTGCAATGGCCCACCCCACCCCTTTGCCGTCTGCTAGCAGACGGCAAAGAAGCCACTACCTAACGGCCCTAATGGCCCACCCCCTCCTCTCTCTCTTCTCTCTCTCTCTCTGTCTCTCTTTCTCCCCGACCGCACCCCGCCGCCGCCCCCGACCGCACCCCGCCGCCGCCCCGACCTCACGCCGCCCCGGCCAGCCGCCCGCCGCCACCGACGCCCTGCCGCTCTGCCCTCCCCCCTCCCCCCCGCCGCACCCCACCGGCGCCCCCAACCGCACCCCGCCGCCGCCCCGACACCCACCGCCACCGCCGCCCCGGCCCCGCCCCGCCCCCTCCCCTGCCCCGGCCTCCTCCACCGGCCCCGCCCCGCCAACTCCCCTGCGGCGACGCCGCCCCCTCCCCTGCCCCCTCCACCGGCCCCGCCCAGGCCGCCCCGCGCCCCTCCCCTGCGGCGCGCGGCTCTGGACCGGCGCCCCCCTGCTACCCGTCCCGCTCTCAGCAGATCGACGCCGGCATCGACTCCTCTCCCCAATCCCGGTGAGTTCTTTCTCTACTCGCGCCCTGTTTATTTAGATTTAGGTTTAGTTTAGTTTAGTTCTGTTTTTTTAGATTTAGGTTTAGTTTAGTTTAGTTTATTAGGTTAAAAAAAATAAGTTAGTTCGTTAGTTTTTTCTGTTAAGTTAGTAAGTAAGTTAGTTTTTTAGGAGGAGGAGAGGAAATGAAGAAGAAGAAGAAGAGAAGAAGAAGAAGAAGAAGAGAAGAAGAAAAGAAGAAGAAGAGGAGGAGAAGAAGAAGAAGAAGAAGAAGAAGAAGAAGAGGAAGAAGAAGAAGAAAAAGAAGAAGAAAAGGAGGAGGAGGAGGAGGAGGAGGAGAAGAAAAGAAGAAGAAGAAGAAGAAGGAGAAGAAGAAGAATAAGAGGAGGAGGAGGAGGAGAAGGAGAAGAAGAGGAAGAAGAAAAGAAAAGGAGGAGAAGAGGAGAAGAAGAAAAGGAAAAAGGAAAACCGGGTCGAGGATCGCCGACGGGGTGCGTCGGCGCCGACGGAACCGGGTCGAGGATCGCCGGTCGCCAAGGGGTCGAGGGTCGAGGATCGCCGAAGAAGAAGAAGAAGAAGAAGAAGGAGAAGAAGAAGAAAAAGAAAAGGAGGAGAAGAGGAGAAGAAGAAGAAGAAAAGGAGGAGGAGAAGGAAAAGAAGGAAGAAGAAGAAGAAGAATAGGAGGAGCAGAAGAGGAATAAGAAGAAGAAGAAGAAGAAGAAGAAGACCCCCGACCCCCGACCCCCGAGGATCTAGGGGAAAAGGAGTCGTGGGTCGACCCCGACACGACACCACCGACACCCCGACCCCCGACACGACACCCCGACACCCCGACACGGCACCCCCGACCCCGACACAGCACCCCTACCCCGACACGACACCCCCGACACCCCGACCCCGACACGACACCCCCGACAACCCGATCCCGAAAAAGGTGCTCTTCGGCCTTCCAGAGGCCGACGGGGTCATATATTTGTAAATTATGAGTTAGGTCATATATTTTTCGATTTAGTTATAAAAAACATCATATTTATGTTGATCAGGTGGATTTAAATGTGCAGTTGTTTCGTCGCTGCGAGGGTCTAGTGTTCGACGACCTCCCCGTGCGTTCGACGAGCTCCGCCCCTGCGTTCGTGGGTGAGCACAAATGACATCTCCTCCTCCCCCCTTCATTTCCTCTGTTCCGGTCTTCGTGCCGATGAAACTTGCTCGCTATAGGTGTGTTCAATCATCAGTATGCGTGACCACTATGCGTCTCCCGTTCGAAAGGATTACATCTATAAATATGCATGCATTAGCATATTTATAACCGTGATTCTTTCGAATTGTCCAACGTTATCCATGGACAGCCCGAGTATGTGTAGATTGGGTTCGTTTTCCCATATGCTCTGTTCCGGATCCGATGCAGAATTTCGTCAGTGCCTCCCTGTTGTTCTCCGGGTACACATCCTCTCTACTTATTGCCGAGACGTGTATCAGGAGAACAGCGGGGAGGTGCTGCCGAAATTTTGCGTCGGGTCCGGAGCAGAGAATGGGAAAACGAACCCAATCTGCACATACTCGGGTGGGATTAGGACCTATCTTTACCTACTAGCGTCTAGGTTGCATGGACGTAATAAAACTAACAAACTCTATTAACTGATGAATATGGTTTGCTGAATTATGTATATATTTCTTGTGTGTCCAGTAGCTAGGCAAGATGAGTGATCGTGCGTGGATGTACACCGGTCACACTAGTCAGAAAGACATGACCCATGAATGGATAACAAAAACCAAGGGGTTTGTGAGAGCCGCATTTGCAAATGGACAGCAAACAACCTGGTGCCTCTGTGTCGATTGCGACGACTATCATAAGAGGTCAGAGTTTGAAATGATCAAACACCTGCAGAAGTGGGGTTTTACGCCTAATTATACGGTCTGGACATTTCATGGTGAGTCTGCCCAACGTGCCAGAGCCGAGGTGGTTCGTCGTCGCACCGACGAGCATGGTACCGGGATCGAAGACATGGTGCAAGACTTTGATGATGCTCGGGATTCGGACGATGAGATGGAGGAATCTGTAAAGGCCTTCTATGAAATGTTGGAGTCTTCAAAACATCCTCTCCACGAGCACACTGAGCTTTGTCAGCTGGATGCCATCGCGCAAGTAATGGCTCTGAAGGCTCAGTTCAACCTGGGCAGAGAATGCTACGACGCAATGATGACGATATTTGGATGCTTTCTACCCAAAGGCCATGTATTGCCAGCAAACCTGTACCAGTCGGACAAAATCCTACGTGCGCTTAAGATGCCCTATGAGAAGATAGATGCCTGTGAGAATGGATGTGCCTTATTTAGGCTTGAGTATGCGGGCTTCAACTATTGTCCCATTTGCAAGTCTTCCAGGTATGTTGTGGTAGACAACGGTATGGGTGAGAAGAGTCAGACCAAAATCCCAGTTAATGTTCTTCGGTATATGCCAATCATACCAAGACTTCAACGTCTTTTCATGGTCGAAGAGACGGCCAGACAGATGACGTGGCATAAATTGGGCAAAAGAACCGAACTAGATGCAGATGGGAATCCGATGTTGGGACACACTTCAGACGCTTTTGCGTGGAAGCACTTCGATGCATTACATAAGGACAAAGCACGGATGGGTTCCAAGTGTTTGGTATGACGGCAACACAATACAGTTGCTGGCCTGTATTTGTCATTCCACTCAACCTCCCCCTCGGAGAGATTATGAAAAGAAAGAACATTTTCTTGACGTTGATAATTCCAGGGCCCAACTATCCGGGGAAGAATATGAATGTGTACATGCAGCCGCTTAAGGATGAATTGCAAGAAGCTTGGGATAATGGGATCAAGACATATGACGCCGCTACAAAACAAAACTTCAAAATGCATGTGTGATACATGTACTCGACGCATGACTTGCCGGCGTATGCGCTATTCGTTGGCTGGTGTGTGCATGGAAGGTTCCCGTGCCCCACATGCAAGGCAGCTCTTCAGTTCCGTTGGCTGCAGGCGGGTCGCAAGTATTCTTGCTTCGACTTGCATAGACAATTCCTGGATCCTGGCCATAAGTTCAGAAAAGACAAGAAAATTTTCATGAAAGGTAGAGTTGTCAAAAATTCTGCACCACCTGCATTGATAGGCCAACAGACCCTGGATCAGTTAAATGCTCTCGAGCCTGATCCACAGCGTCCAGGATATTTCAAAGGGTATAATTCGGAACACGCCTGGACTCAGAAGATATGCTTGTAGGATCTGCCTTACTTTAAAGACCTCATTTGCCCACACAACATCGACGTGATGCACACTGAAAAGAATATTGCCGAGGCCCTTTTTGGTACATTGTTCGGCATAGAGGGGAAGTCAAAATTCTTCTTCTTCTTCTTCTAGCTAGTCTTCTTCTTCTAGTCTTCTTCTTCTTCTTCTTCTTCTAGCTAGTCTTCTTCTTCTAGTCTTCTTCTTCTTCTTCTTCTTCTTCTTCTTCTAACTTTCTTCTTTCCCAATTTGCAGATTTGCTTTCGATGAGGAAGCTTGCGTTGATGGAGTCTACTCTTCTTCTTGTGCTCCCTTTTTGTTTAGATTTTGTAGGATGAACAATGTGAAACTTGCTACCTATATATGTATGTATGGATGAAACCATTGTATGCTTGTTGTTGGATACGTTGGCTAGCTATATATGTTGCATATGGACTTTTCATTTGGTATGTATATGTGTTGGATGATCATATCCATATGGCAGGGATATGATTTGGTATGTATATGTGTTGTTATGCTTGTTGAAAGTATTTTCAAATGTGTGTATATATATATATATATATATATATATGTGAAATTCTGTGAAATTGAATGAATTTAAGAAAAAACAGAAAAAACAGGGGCTGTACAGGGTCTTTGCCGTCTGCTGGCAGACGGCAAAGCGCTTTGCCTTCAGCCATTAGACGGCAAATCTGCCACGTGGCAGCTACCTGTCCCACCTGGAGTGCACTGGGCTGGCCTATTTGGAAGCTTTGCCGTCTGCTGGCAGACGGCAAAGACCTTTGCATCTTTGCCGTCTGCCAGCAGACGGCAAAGCACGCCGTTAACCCCTTAACGGACCTAAGCTGCCACGTGTGCCGTCCATGCCCTTTGCCGTCCGCCAGCCAGCCAGCAGACGGCAAAGTGGCCTTTACCGGAGCTTGTTCAGCCGGATGTGGTGCCGTCTACTGGCTGACGGCAAAGACCTTTGCCGTCCGCAATGCATGCCTTTGCCGTCAGCCATGGCAGACGGCAAAGTTCTTGATTCCAGTAGTGTTAATTCTATAACATCCCTCATAAAAAGTTTCTCCCTCTCAGATCTTTGTGTAGACGCGGACATGCAGGTCTATCAAACACTATAAAACATGTCTAGATACAGGTGCAACTATATAGTTCTAAAGCAATTATAAAGACAATCATTTTCACATGGATGAACTAGTACACTATGCATGCTATGGACTTTCAAATGCCATGTGTGAAAAATCATCACCTCGATGAACAAGTTCTCCAAGCTTCGAAAGCATTGCATCAAGCGAACGACCTTGTCCACATTATAATCCATGCTGACAAACAACGTCTTGACAGGTTGCAACACTGTTGATATGCTGACCATCGGCAAACACTTCAGGGAGCACATATCATAATATTAATGGAATAAAGGTTGGATTAGTTAGAACTTGTTTACTAGAACAAACAGTCAGTATTTTCGAAAAGTAAGTACCTTAATAACTGTATGCTGACGTACATTGATGGAATCAGCAACACCATCAGAAAATTTGCCCAAGGTTTCCAATTTAGGTGCAGATATGATTGTTATCTCCAGGTCCATGCTACGATTATCGTGAATCAACCGTTGAAGTGAGGGCGCATCCTCTATAATGAGTTTCCCAGCGTGATGACGGATACCAATGCTTACAAGGCCAGATGAGTTTATTATGAGGGAATGGTCATGGAAAGCCATCCGGACAGACCGAACAAACAGCAGGCACTGGAGTGCAGGATAGCTACTGTGGATTATGCTTTGCAACGAGACGTCTGATATAACAACATCAACAAGGGAAAGTCTCTTCACCAGTGGTAGTTCAAGCATTGATACTAAACTGTCTAGTATTTCACAGAGAGCTAAGGTGACGGTGTGCAGAGAGGACAAAAACCGAAAGATCGACGTAGGTGCTGAGGGCGTATATGAAGGGCATGTGAATGGTAGTCTGGCATCTTGACTCATAATTTGTGGGAGCATGTAGTAGAACTCAAGAACCTCGATATTGTCGAGTTTACGGGATCGGAGCCAGGTGTCGACGGCAGAGCGCCTGCATTGGAGGTAGCATGCCGGTATGCAGAGGCGACGAACTGTGCCCTCATGACCGGAAAGGACGTCTTCCGGGAGGCTCACACCATCACCGACAGGTTCTCCACTTTCTCCACTATTAAAAGTTCCGGAGTATCTTACGCGGAGGAGCTCCCCCGTTGAGATTTTCATGCCGACAATATCCCAATGAACTTTATCTATGGGTTTAAGAAGACGACCAGCAGGGATCTCACGGCAGTCTAGATTGAGAGGGGCCTTGCACCATAGGGGTCGCCAGCGACTTGCGAGGACTTGGGTGTGAGCACCGTCCTTGGTGGGGAGACGGGAGACAATCTCACCTAGGACGGCGTCTGGGAGGCCGCTGATGATGTCCGGACCTGACTCCACTTCATGGTGAATATGGAGAGGCCGCTGATGATGTCTGAGCACCGTCCTGGATTGCTCCTCGGATCCAGGGGCGGGCAATCGCCGCTTCTCGCCCCTTTGACTGCCACCGAATCCCCGGAGGATAGCCTTGACATCTTGGTGTTACGGGCAGTGGACTCCATCTCCACATGCACATCCATTTGCCGGGGTATCCCGCCGCATCCAAGAAACGCCGTGCGTGGTGAATATGGAGAGACGGTTAGGTATTCACTGGGCATATCCAGAAACGGATAGATATAATGACTGACAGAGGAAGAAGGGAACTGAGGTCCGGTGCCGGTGCCACAAACAATTCCTATCCTTGTGTCTATGAAACGTGCATTGTGCACCAAAAAGGCATGTGGTAGTTGCAAGACAACTATCAGTTCCACAAACGAGTTTACATAAAGAGGCACGGACGGGAGGTCAATACAAGCACGGTAGTACATAAATCAGATGCACGGCTGTGCCTATATACATGTCAATGTTTTCACAGGTCCCAACCGAACAATATTGCCAATGTTTTCCGCTTACACGTTCACTATTAGAGGCGCGCTCGTCCGGTCGTTAGAGGCACGTATATACGTGCAGAAAACGCACGTACCGTGACTCTGTGTTCAAAATGTTTTCGGTCGCTCCGCCTATTCAAAAAGAGTGCCGCAACATAAATGTCAAAGGTCCAGCGCCGTCAGGACAAAATAAGCATAGTTTCACATGCACGACCGTGTGTTCAGACGCTAATTATCAGAGGCCACGAGAGGAACCGTTTTACATGCAGGGAACGCACGGCTGTGCCCGGATACCGCAAAGGCTGTCTGTCACTCAAGGAAGTTGCGCTGAGTGCAGGGACATGCGGTCACGCAAGGCGCTCATTATCTGCAGTGCAAAATGTTGCAGGCGGCACATTCATTGCTGCAGAGACGGCCATGAGGTCATGAGGGACATGGTTCTACTTGCCGGTAACACAATGCCGTGACTATGTGTTCGGCCCTCATCTAGGTTGAGAGCAAACGTTCATCCCGTCGTTTCCACGGGACTAGAGACTCTTTAAAACGTCGAGAGAAAACGACAGAAACTGGATAATGAGTTGAAGTGCAGGCGTCTGCTATCCAAATCATAAATCAGCCGTTGAAGTGCAGGGGCATCCTAGATAATGAGTTCAAATTTCCCACAGAGGATGCCAATGCTTACAAGCTTACCTGAGTTTATTCTGATGCAATGGTTTTTTTCGTTCAAAACAAGCAGCAGGCACTCGAGTGAAGGACAACTAGAGTGGATTATGCTGTCTAGAGAGGCATCTGATATATCAACCAGCACAAGGGAAAGCCTCTTGAGCAGCGGTAGTTCAAGCATCTGGACATAGTTGTCAGCTATCTGGCAAAGAGTGAAGGTGACGGTGTGCAAAGAAGAGGAAAACCGGAAGATGGACATCAGTGGTGGAGGCGTAGGTGAAGGGCATGCGTCTAGTAATGTGACCTCGTGATTCACGAATTGCGGGATCAAGTAGTAGAACTCAAGCAGCTGAATAATATTGTCGAGTTTTGGCGATCGAATCCAGGCTTCGACGGTAGATGGTCTGCACTGGAGGTAGCACACCGGGATGCATAACCGGCGAACTGCGCCCTCATGACCGGAGAGGATGACTTCAGGAAGGCTCAACTCATCAGCTACAGGTTCTCCACTAACTGAAGTTCCGGAGTGACTTTTGCGGACGAGCTTCTCGCAGTAGTGGGAGACACTAGAGATGGTCTCTATATGAACTGTTTCTAGATGGTTAAAAAGACGAGCAACAGGGATCTCACGGCAGTCGAGATTCAAAGGAGCGGTGCGCCATAGGGGCCGCCACCGCGATGCGAGAACTTGCGTGCGGACGGCATCCTTGATGGGGAGACGGGAGACGATCTCACCTAGGACGGTGTCCAGGAGGCTGCTAATGATGTCCGGTCCAGATCCCTCTCCGTGTTCGTCCGGTCGAGGGGGCGGCCATCGCCGCCTCCTGCACCTTCGACCACCACCGCACACCCAGTGGACGGCGTCGCCGGTGGAGCGAGCCTCGCCATCTTGGTGCTAGGGGCAACGCACATCTCCATCTCCATTGCCGGGGTACGACAGCGATGTGTACGGGGGATCTGGAAAGACGGTTAGGTCTTCACTGCCTCTATGTCTATGACGCGTAACCGACCTGTTGGCCCTACATGTCATAAACCCTAAGGCACAACAATCCTTTTTTTGTTTACAAGTATTGGCCTTAATTCATTCAAAAAAAATCACGGAACATTAAAAACAAGAGGCAATGTTATGAACGTGCATCGTGCCTCCCTGTAAGTAGGAGCACGGGTGTTGATGCAGCAAAACCACGGTCCTGCCTCTGGGCTATAAAATGTTATGTCTGACACGTCCGCTTGTAGAGGCACAGCCGTGACTCTAGTGGAGGCACTCCATGTGAAACATTCACAGGAGTAGGGCGTCCGGTCATTAGAGGCACGTGTATACATGTATAAAACGCACGGCCGTGACTCTGTGTTCAGAATGTCTTCGGTCGGTCCGCCTGTTCAAGAAGAGTGCCGAAACATAATTGTCAGAGGCGCAACGCCTTCAGGACAAAAGAGGCACAGGTGTGACATGCACGGCCACGTGTCCAGACGTTAATTATCAGATGGCGCAGCCGCACCACGGGGTAAATATAGAAGTAAATCTATTGGTCTTGTATGTCGCTTCTATGGTACCATAAAACAGAACTTACAAGTCATTTTTTATTAATACGCCACAAGAAAAATAAATCGTGCTGTCTCTTTCTCTCCTACAGACACGAGAAAACTTACAAGAGACTTTACTACAATGGATGGTACTGTTTTTTGAATATTCAGAGATCCATTCTTCTTTCTCCAAATCTGCGCATACTTTCCATACTTCCTCGCCGTTCTCCTATTAAAAAATAATAAACGGCAAAAAACAAAAATTAGAATAATTCGACATGGGCATATTTCTTGAAGTCGTAGCAATATTCTACGGTGCTAGATACTGTACATTATATTATTTCTGTTCAGGCTCTCTTTTTACCTTTTAATTCTTCACTCATATTGTTCGCCGGTACAAAATAGTCTCCATTCCGCTCTTTCTCTTCTCAAGGTAGGCTGCGCATAATCTGTTCCTTCAACCAAGTCTGCTTGCGGACATTTTGTGTGTCTTCCTTGTGTGATACTAGATTCTGGTGTGGTTGGAGGACTTTGCTTTCGATGCTCTGTTGTCAGTGCGGTTGTTGGCGTTGACAGTGGGGTTGTTGGCGTTGATGCTGGTGTTAACCGTCTTGGTCCTGGGCTTGGAGTGCATTCTCCTCCTCCGTTTGATATTCTCGATGCAGTCGTTGGTGTTGTCGTCCATTTCATTAACCTTGGCTTCTTCTCCTCCCGTGCTTTCCTCTTCTCCTCTTGAATCCTCATTTTTTCAGTCACTTCCGGGTTAGTCAGACAATGCATTTTTGTATGACCTTTTGTACTGCAACGTCCGCAAATGGGTTTGCTTTTTTTAACTTTCTTCTCAGAACCAGCTTTGATTCGGTCCCTTCGAGCCACTCATGGGAGGGTTTTTGAGACTTGCGTCACATGGATTTTTGCCCGTGTCTGTTTCATCTACAAGTGCCGTCATGACTTTTATTTTCATTTCTTGCATACACTCCAGTAGCACATTGTATGCTTTGTCCTTCCTGCAAGCATGTGAACATATATCGGACAACTCTGCGTACGCGAGACCAAATCTAATAGTTTCATCTTCTTGTGCGGTCATGCTGTTACCTTGACCTGTAGCGAGTAGTATCAAGCTATCTGACCAATTCCTGGTCCATCTGGGGATGATAAAAGACTTTGGAAGGTGTTCAACCATACCTGTCTGGTCCATAACCTTAAGTACATGGCAGCACTGAATGCCATCCCTAGTCATCTTCTTGCAGCTGCACGTGTATATTTCCTTATGCTCATCCACATCTACCCTGAATTCAGACCTATCAAATTCCTCACCTGGGTACGGTTTCCTGTCATTTTCTTTCGATGGGATCCTTTTTAAAAGGTATTGCCTACCTTTTGCCGGGTCGTGGCACTTATAGTATGTGCGGTTGCGCAGCTCTAGCTGAAATTTCCTGAAAATTTCATTAGTGTATATTTCGCTTGCTTCTGTTTCAACTGGAAAACCTATCTCTCGTGATGGTATCTTCTCTTCTGTTCGGTGCCTTTTCTTGTCAAGCGTGGCAAGGCAATTTTGCTGAATGGTGTTATACGCACCGACAAACCTCGTTATGGTATCCTTGTGGTTCACATAATTTTTCCACATTGAGCTTGTGCTCTCACTACATGTGGTTGTTGATGAGAATGGATAAAAGCAGTCCTTGAAGTATGCTGGCACCCAGAAAGTACGTAGTGCCACAACGTATTCAGATGCGTGTTTCCTTCTGCATTGTATTTTGAAATTGCTCTTTTCCATGAACCTTCAAACTCATATGGATTTAGTGAGTTTTTGATTATTAGAACTAACTCATCAGACATCCCTGGGTGTTGCGCAAACACTGTTGCGTTGTTCTCCTTCATGTTGTTCCGTATATGCCACAAGCAGAACCTGTGCCTGGTCCTCAGAAGTACTTGCTCTATTGCCGCCTTCATCGCCATGTCCTGGTCTGTTATTATGTACTTCGGTTCCTTTCCTCCCATTTGAATGACCCTATGGTCCCATCCTTTAAAAGGCCTATTCCAAACAGGACGGTTGACCCATGGTTGTCAACCCCTGTGATTGGTGCAAACGTTAAGCCATAGATATTCGTGGAAAACGTTGTGTCAAAAGACACGAAATCTCCGTACAGGCCGTAATTCATCTTGCACAAGGAGTCTTTCCAGAACAGGCTTCGCACCACGTTGTTTCCATCGGTCTCTTCCACATGGTGAAACCCTGCCCTCTTCCTCTGCATTTCCGCAAAGAGCTTAAGGTGTCCTCGATATCTGTGTTCCTTTCTCCAGCCCTGTCCCGGCATGCAATGTTGCTTATGTCAATCGTGTCGAACATAATTTCTCGCCTCGGTTTACCCATAGCAGTGAAGATCTGCATGACTTTCCTTGGCTCTAGGCTTGCCTTCTGCAGGACCTGGATAAAAAATTTCTCCTCGGCTCTCATGTTCTTATAGCACCTCATAAATTTCAGCATCCAGTCAGACGGGTGTAGCACGTGGTTGTGCTCTAGGCGTACATTCCTCAAGTACCATATTCCTCTCTCTCTGTATCTCTCTTTGCTGTTATCTCAACGGGACAGCCTGTCCTAATCAACCAATTGCTCCTTCTGTGCTTCACAAGTCTCTCGGTTGTTTTATTCGCACCTTCCTTTGTGCACCGGAACACTTGCTTGTCAATCTGATGCTCGGGACCTGCTCTTCTAGTGGTTGATCGCTTCACCGAAAAACCAACTTTCTGGCATATGTGCAGAAGAAAAAGAAGGCATCATCCCTTGTTTTGAAATGTAAGCCATCCTCTGGTTCACGTGCCTGTGTCACTTCCTCAATCGACGGGAATGCGCTTCCTTTGAACATTTCGTCCATATCTTTCTCTTCTTGCGTTGCCTTCCCCATATCAATGATGTCTAACATGTCTCCATTGGGGTCATCGTTGTCACTTGAGATATCATTACTTTCATGACCAGGCGTTAGCTCGTTTCTGACAGAGCTGCTGCAGCTCGCTTGCTTGTCGGATGCGGGGGCGCCATCACTGCTTGAGGTACAGTCCATCACTACTTCTCGAATGTTGTTGCCTCCTTCTCTCCCGTCATATTCACGAATGTTGTTCTCTGTTCCTCCGGTACATGTAAACCAAAGGACCTGCGCTGCTTCCACCACAACATTTGTGCTGTCACCATAGCCGTCTCTGTATACCACTTGCTTCTCTGCAGGTTGTTTTCCCTTAACTGTGGGTAAAGGAATCTTGCAGTTATTTGACTCATCTGTCATGCTCTCTGTCAAGTCCTGCACATCAAGGCTGCAACAAAATTAGATATCAGAGGCACCTGAGATGTATGCATCTTATTTTCTCGTATAGAAAGTTTTAAAACAGATGTTTGTATGGTCCATCATTTGTTCCACTCCGTTGTTGGAGACCAGGATTTAGCTGTAGGTTTTTGACAGCAACATCCATGATGTAAACCACAAGCACGGATTCATACCAGGTAAGATGCACGAGTATGTACGCACAAAATCCACGTGGGTGGGTGTGCCAAAGGCACGGCCGTGCTTTTGTTTGCACTTTACAATCAGAGAGGCACGGCCGTGCTTCTGCTTTCACTCTACAATCTAAAGCAGGTTTACAAACAGAGAACATAGTTGTGTCGTCACCTTTCTTTCCTCCTGCCTCCCCGGCTCAGCACATCTTGGCGACATCCTCCGTGCATTGGAGATTTCGTTGACAATCCTGAATGCCATCGGAGAAACCCTGGAAGGACCTCTCATGCTGAACGCCAATGGCGATCCTTTCAAAGGACCTTGCCTCGTCATCTTTAAATTGTCACCAGTATATCCAATCCATTGGAGCCTTTGTTCCTGATGTGGACTGGCTTGATCCTTGTTTCTTTGCTCGCAGGCCTATGGCACGCGAAAAGACAAAGAGATTTTCACGATTAAATTAAAATAACACAACTGTTTGACATATTTTTCGGTTGTTCGACGTTGCTATCACCTCTGCTATCTTCTGGTGATGCAGATCAGTAAAGGTTCTTCCTCCAATTGCTGGGATTCTGCTTCTGTCAATCATGCTTGATGATTCATCATTCATGCTTTTATTGGCAACATTCAATGTGCCGACATCAACGATTCTTCTGTTACCATGTACCTCTTCACCAGGACCATCAGAAAACACTACTCCATCGGAACGACTGCTCTGCACGACCTTGAGTTTTTGAAGCACATCATCATTAGATGCACATGTGTGTATTATGAAGCATTAGCAATTTAACAAATAAAACATATGAAATATTCTTGTGTGTCCAGATTTGTAAAACAAGGCTGAGTTTTCAAGTTTTTTATCGTTACCTAGAGCGACTCGTTGGTACGGTTTCTGTGTTGCACTTTGGATTACAGGTGGAAGTTGGGGACATTGCAGCAAAATTTACTCTGCTGCTTAGAATGCTCCTTTTAGCATGTGTCTGCTGCACAGCCTGTTCCTGGCTGGGACGCTTACCAAGCAATTGTTTCTCGACCTTGACTACATTTACCCCAGCCCGCCTGGCATGTGCGTGTTGAACGTCATCTGCACTCTCTTTTTTGTTCTCCACTTGAAGTAGTTTCTTTTTCTTCCATCTATCGATCTTTAACTTCGGAGCACATAGATGGAATAGTGACGCGTTACAGCACTCAACCAAGAAATATTCATGATTTTTTCTATCGATTATTGATGCCCATGGGCCTAAACATTACATTATTCAATGGTGGTGACACGTTACGCCTTGAGAGTATATAATGCAGAGAAAGAAAGATAAGATAGCATCCAAAACCTAAGGTTCAATTGATTTCTCCGCAAATGACTCTAGTGTGATTCACTTGTTGCTGTTACCTTCTTTTCATATGCCTTTGCGATATCATTCAGAGATACGCCAACCTTGCTGCCCTGATCAGCTGGTGCGATCCTGAACATCTGCAGGAAAAAAAAGTTATACAAAGAGCTAAAAACTGTTATACAGTGTTGTTTGAACACGCTCGTTTTTTTAGCTGACATCTAAATAACTTCTGTTTACTACAATAGAATTGACATGTATTTTTAGTTAAATAGAATTGATGTATAGAATATATTTTTTCACATACTACACGGGATCCCAAACGCAAGTAAGATCCTTGTGCTAATCTGGCATAATATAACAATAGATCTCCATGAAATATGGTCAAAAAAACATCCTGTTTCTGCAAATTATCAATGCTCAAAAGCCAACACAGAACAGAGCACTTTTATTCCTCACGCACCACAACGCTAGGGAAATTAACAACCGTAACACCATAATTACGGCCTGAAACTTCTTTCTGCACCCCCGTGAAGACCAACTAAGGCGGTTGGATCGTCGATTATATAAGAAGGGATCCAATTCGAATTATGGCACACGCTACCTGCTGCTACGAGCAAACTGAAACCATGCTTAAAAAAATAAGGATACAGAAAACTAAGGAGAACATCGAAGACGCATGACCAAAACATAAATATATTGCGGTGACCGTGCTAGTTCATCAGGAAGGATTAAAAACGCCGAGCGGCAAAAATTCAATCTACCTCGTGCGTCAGGAAACATCACGGGATGACTTGATCGTTTTTTAGCTAACCTTTGTTTGCTGAATCTTATTCCTAGAGCGTTCGGACCTGGATCCACTTCAATTTTGTGGGCGATCTTCTTTCCTGATCAAGGCAACTCTCAAATCTCCATGGCTGATTTTGAATTTGAACGAGAGACAGGAAAAGGGAGAGAGACGCGAACAAATAAAGAGAGCGTCCTTCTCTCTTTGCGTGAAGGAAAAGTCTGGAGCTGGACCTGAGCCATCGTACTAACACATGGGCCCTCCAAAGGTTTCTTTGACAGACTAGTGGGGTCACTTTCCGGGCAACATCAGGGAAAGTCCTAGATGTAGTCGAGCCGTACTGACATGCGGGCTCTACAATGGTTGCTCTTACTGACCAGTGGGGTCAGCCGTCAAGATATTCCAAATCTCAGTTCGTTCACTCCCCATCTGGCGTCGTTGAAAACAATTTGGGGGCGGATATCCTAGCTCTCCCGAGGAATTCCTGCTGATTGGTCATATAATTTCTCTCTACTCCTCCCTCTTCCATGCCGTGCGCCTCCTGTTGAGGTAACACGTTACGCCTTGTACCTGCTACTTTCTTCCTCCTCGCAGCGCTTCACATGTTGTTTCAATTTTTTGAACGGAAAAATTTCGGCAAGACCAGCTAAATTCATCTTGGATGAGGAACGCAACACGAGAGAGATGGGGCGCGAATTAAATTTATCGAAATATTTTTCGAAATCCCAGGGGTCAGGGTCGCTGGTCGGGGAGTCGCGGAATTGCTTCACAGGAAAACGTTGCTGGGCGTTACTTACAGTTCCGACCGAGGTTTCACTCGACTGACCCACAGTTCTAACCTGTCAGCTGTATGCTGATTTTAAATTTGATCCTGCTATTCATAGTGTTAGGAACACCTTTGCTCCTTGTAATAGTCAGAGAGGTCAACGAATATATGTATCCACGTCTACAAGTTGACATGCGTAGTACTTACGCTAGATAACTCAGAGTTAACATCTTTCTCAATTAATTGAGATGTCAATGATAATGTCACAACAACTGTTAACATCTGTCCTAGCTAGTTGAGGTACTAATCATCATGTCTCGTGGCCTGTTATGTAGCAATGGATGGGATGGACTCCACTCCACAGCTCTCAGAGACCTAGTCTCAGTCTGTGGATGGCACAGAGCTCGTGACACAAGATTTCATGGTCCCTGACCAACTAGAAAAGGAAAGGATAAGGACCGACTCCAAACATACAGCGCACGAAAAGCTCGTTCAGGAGTACAGAAGGAAGAAGCAAATATCAGCCTCACAGTAGGTTCTTTTTTTCAGTGATTCCCATGTGTGTTGTTGCATTTGCTTTTCAAAAATGAGTAATTCTCGTCTCATATGTGTTTCTTATTCGCAAGACGTTTATATTGAAGATTCAATACATTTTTTCAAATTCAATTCTTAATTTTGTTCGCAGAGCAGTTAGAATGGCCGAGTATGAAGAAGATTTCAGTACAAAACTGAGCCTTAAGAAGTTCATATCTGTTTGTGACAAGCTGACAGACGACCAGAAGCAACTTGTCAGAGACATTGGTTTTGGAAACCTACTGGACTTGGCCTGCCAAGAGCTCCCGAAGTTCTTTCATATTACCTAGTGGATTCACATTCCTTATCAACTCTTACACCGTGCACCGCATATTGGGAATTCCACTGGGAGGCAAAATGATTGCTAAAAGGTGCTCAGAAGCTTTCAGATGTCAGGTTAAGTCTGAGACAAATTGTGCGGCGCAGACTCCAAGCATCAGAGAACTTATTTATCTCATGACCCCGGAACTGACAGGAGAATTATTTCAGCGGGCTTTTGTGATGTTTGCAACTGCAGTATTTCTATGCCCGACGACATATGAATGTGTAAGCCCAGATAACCTAGCAGCTCTTGAAGGACCAGCATCAGATATCCCATCATATGATTGGTCCGCAGCTACTCTAGACAAGTTGGTGACATCACTCCAGACATTCAAGGATAAATAATTCAACGGCGCATTGTGTGGCTGCCTCCTGATACCCGTGGTTGGTTCACTACCTTTTTCGTTGAATTCTCTTCCGTCGTAAGTGCTAGCTGAGCATCTGATCCATTTTTAACCTTTTTATTTCCGGCAGATAAGCTACTTTGAGTACCTGGATATCAACGTGATGCGTATGAAAAATGATTTGCCATCAAGGCTACCTATCTGGGATACAGACGCGGTTAAGAATTATACTAACCTAGATAGACTGTCATCAGAGGAAGGAAATTTTGGCAAACACCCTGTGAGTGTACTTCATTCTTTGTTACCCTATGGACTCTTACCTCTCAGCAGAATGATTTAGCTTCCATACCTTAATTTAATTTGACATGTACTTATTTGTTTTCTTGCCCATCATCGCAGCTAAAGGATATAAGGTGCACACCTTTCTACCCACCAAATGGCTCTGAAGGGTCATTTTTTCGAATGGGTACCAAACTAGAAGCCTACCTAGAACAGTTTGTGCCAGAATGCAAATTATCTTCGGTGAGTCATTTCGAGCCCATGGACCATTTTTTTTGTTTCAAATTGTCAATAATTGCACACCCTGTAAGATTTCAAAGTGATTCAACATATAAGTCAGCATATATAGGAAATAGGTACGTGGGATCGCTGCATTAGGATATAACTGCCTCTACTAAATCATTATAGGTGTGCTACCTGCAATAGGTTACATGTTGGGTGTGCTTTCTACAGCAGGTTTTGTTTATGTTACATGTGCCTCCTACCTACAGTAGATTAGTTGTGCTGCTTGAGAACCAACAGTAGGTAGTTTCTGGTTCTATGATGGTTATAGCCCTTCCTCACACGCTAAATTAGCTGTGTTTCGTACAGTAGGCTAGCTGTGTTACGCAACAGCAGTGCAGCTGTGATTATGTGATTATTATAACTGTGATTCTTGGATAGGCCATGTGTGATTCCTCGACTGTTTCATGCAGTAGTCTAACTATGCTTCCTGTAGTGCAGCATTCCATACAGTTTTTTTGCATGTTATTATTCATTTAGCGTCATATTAATATCAGATGCTGTTTTTTTATGTCTCGTTTGTAGGCTAAAGCAGACCTTGGCAAAATCATTAATGAGATGTACACAGAAATTTTCTCTGTGATTCAACCCGTCATTGAGCAGAATCTGGAAAAGGTTCTTTCCCTTGGTAGGGAATTTGGTGTGTAGGAAGTCAAACAATCTGACCGCGGCGTATATTGTAACTTCCAGAAAGATGAATTCAACAGAGAAGAAACCTTTTCATCACTTCCTTCCACTTTTCCATCACTTCCTTATTACCGCAAAGAAAATCCTCAAAGATCATGTAGCAGTGGCTCAAGCAATTTTTCACGTGCCTCATCATACTCGATGGATAATCTAAATGGTTGTTGCGGTACTCCTGTGTCACCCTCCCAAAACTAGTATGATAAGGAACAGTTCAATACCCATCTATCCTTACAATGTCAAACGTCAACCGAGCTTAAATTGCGCTTGGAGGTGATTGAGATAGACCTCAAGACCAATGACCTGGATGCCAATGCTAGGTCACATCTGGAAACTTTGAGACACTTTTATAATACCTGCCTTGATGGGATAGTTGTTCATGAACATTTCGTGTCAACATCTGAGTTGTTGGACGAGAACACAAGAATGATACTAACTGGCAAAAATTCATCCGAGAACACTGCACCCACTGCAGCCAACATCAGCACGGCTTCCACAGAACGCGAACATGTAATCACAGAACCAACGCAATCAAGCAAATCTACTGCTACTGAAGCTCACACCTCATACTGTACAGATGAGAAACAGTTAAACACCGTCGCTCCATTGACAAGTGAGACTATTGAGCAGCCTGCTTCTCTGATTAATCAAATGCCAGTCATTATTGGATGTTCCAACGGTGATGACACAATTGTTGAATTTTTTTCAAGAAGCACGGAGAAGCTCATTGTATCCGAAGCTGTAACCAAGATAGACACTGCTACTGACAAATGTTCTCCTCCCACCATGAAAGCCCAGGTCAATGCTACTAGCAATTTGAGTGATGAGAACAAGATTGGTGGGTCCAAATCATATGAATTTGCATTAGACTCCAAGTTCAGCCACACGCCCACTGATACAGCAGTTGTCACCTGCGGTTCTGGCAGCGGTTCTGGAATTGAACTGGTTCACACAACTGGTGAGCATGCTCAACAAAAAAACCTTGCATCCACTAGTGATGCTCCATTCGTTGCTGCCACTTTTACCAACACAACAAAAGATGCCACTGAAGAAATACGGGCACCAGCTACCGAGAATCCAACTAACAGTACGAGCGTTGTTGTCTTCAAGAGCCAGCATGTAAAGCAGGCCAACGAACGAATGACAGCTGACAAGAGACCCTCACTGATGATGCCCAATGTAGCAAATGGGGCCACGCCGCCAACGAATAAAAGAGTCAGGATAATAGAGCCTTTAGGACAGTCACCCGAAGATGTATCCAATAACCGACAACTTGTTGACAACCAAAAAGCCCTGCATGATGCTGCATTCATTGATGATGATAACATATGGTCTGACCCATCAATATATGAAGAAATTGACAAGGCAACAAAACGACAGAACAGGCCAGCCAACTCTGAGCATGTAGGCTTCAAAGAATGTCAACCTAATACTCCGATGCACATATCCGGGGCTACAAGCTCGTCAGCGAGGTCCACCCTTACTTATACTGAAGGGTCAACTATACCTACCACATCAGCTCCTAAGCCAATGTTAAACGTTAGTTGCCTCTCACAGCCCATTGCTACGTCATACTCTGTGGGTTTAACCCGATCTCCTTGGTCACAAACTCCCATTGCTACATCATACTGTGTGGGTTTAACCCAATCTGCCTGGTCACAAACTCCCAGACCAAATATTCTGTCCACACATTGCCAGGAACAACCCCCCTCTGATTATAATCTCCAGTTCTTCAACCAACAATACCAGCAACAACCTCCTGATTGTAATTTCCAATCCTCCCATCATAGAAATGTCCAAAATAATGGTTGCTTGCATAGCCAACAGCGCCCACACGATGAATACAACCATCAGCATAACCAAGGGCAAAGTTACAACAGCTTACATTCACGGACGAATAATACACAGTCTTCATGCCCACATCAACATAATACATCAGCAGACATTGCTCCGAACCAAATCAGCAAACCAGGCATCGGTATGTCTACAACACAGATGCAGCATCAGCAAACAAGAGGGCCTGTGCTACAGAGAAACAACCGTTACAATGAGGGCCAGCACCAAAACCATTATCATGGCCTTCAACGTATCGGTAATGGTCAAACCGGTTCCAGTGCACCTGACTCCCAGAACAATCATTATGATCTACAGCAACAGCCTCGGCTAACTGATCCAACAAATAACCAACATGATTGCTTCAGATTGTTGGATATAAGAGATTCTACGCTCGTAGAGAAACTCGTCTACGAAACAGTTGTGGAGAACACGCCACCGTCAGGCAGAGATGACAGGTAACGAGATCATTGTTCCAACTGTAAAAAAACTTTTGGTCAATTGAAATATTGTTATTATTATTATTATTATTATTATTATTATTATTATTATTATTATTATTATGACGGGAAACTTGGAGCTAAGACATTCAAGTGGTTCGCCTGTAGTTTTCAGTTTTTTTTTACATATTACTTCGAAACAGTGTTTCGGTTTCGCCATGTTTCAACGTAACTGTCCTTGTAGTTTGATCACGCTGTGTTCTTCTCGTCACTGTAGGTTAGGGCTATATTTGCATTTTGAAAACTGGTCGCCTCTCATCAAGTTAAATGTCAAAATAAGTAATTCATAAAATTTAATGGGCCTTTTTTTTGGCAGCAAGAGGATATTTTTCATCAATCGACGCTGGGCTGACCATCGAACCTTCGGTCTATCGATTAAGGTCTACGGTTATATGAACGAATACGTGATGGATGCTTACTCAGAGTTGTTGCTGAAAGAACAATTTTACAGTAAACACAACTTACACAAGCACATAATGTACATCGAAGCTTTAGTAAGTTTTAATTTAATTCCTCTACCTTTTTTTAAATATTAATAAAAAACTGTACCAAAGAATAGTAAGCAAGCATCTATCTTTTGCAGGATAAATTCCAGGTCAAAGATGTAAGCATTGAACTTCTAAACCAATACATTGTAGAAAAAACAATTGGCTACAGGATGTCAAACGTCTACAGCTTTGTGAGTTGATCTTGCTAACTTCGCTCTAGTGTGTTGGTCTTTGTTTATCCAGTTTTTCCTATTCTTTCCCCTCACAAATATTCCTGCTCACTGTTTTAGGTGTTAATTCCTGTGAGACAAAACCACTTTATATACTTGATAATTGTTAATTTCGAGAAGAAATGCTTCGAGATCCTGTGCCCTTTTATCAATTGTGACGGTATAAAGGAACATTCAGACATTGTGATTGGAAACTTCAAGAGAGCGTACCATTCAGCTTACAATACTCATCCTCACATAATAAAATGATTTCAGTGTACAACCTGTGACATGCATAACTAACTCCGAAAGAGAGTGAGTCTCTTATTACTGTACCTATACATCAATATGTGTTATTCATCCTGTAATTCATAATCCATATGTGTTATTCATCCTGTAATCACCGATATATTACTCTCATTTGATAGGGATGACAGCGGTATATTCATAATGCACTTGATGCCGCTCATTGATACGAGGTCATCCTTTTTTATCAACAAAGTAAGTTTGCTTTGTGTCAAATCACAAGATGTTACACTATATAATGTTGAAACAAGCGGGCTGTACCATTGAGTTTTGGAATAATTTTTCTTAAATTTATTATTTCTCTCCTTGCAGATCTATGTGAAGCCGTTGCGAGAACAACTAACTTACAAAATGATGACATCTGGCCACAACAAGGGCAAAATATTCGAAGAACTGCAAAATGTCTTCAACCAGCACAACATACAACGTACAAGACCAAACCTTTGAAGTATACAATTCTAACACCTAGTTGTCAGAACAAGAAAGATTCACCTATTTTATCTGGTGCACTGTGATTCAATATACATTTATATCTATACTAGATATCTGTCATATCAAAAGTATGTTTGCCGTACTTAAAATCCTACTGTACTTTTAGAATAAGGTGGTGAAATTTTGGCAGAGAGAAACAACACCGTGACTATTCCTATCAAAGGTCCGTGGCTCCTCATAACAAGGAACCGTGCTTCTCCGAGGAAACGTCTCGGAACAAACGTTTGGGACAATCACGCACGACCGTGACTCTCAATAACAGATTTTGATGCCTCTCCTAACTTCACCGCCGTACCCACGACGAAATCCATATGCTTCGATACTGTCGTCCCTCAGTTCCACTAGTGTCTCTACAACTATGCCTCTTCCGCCTCAGCTTCTCAAAGTGCCATTTAAACACTTTAACTCCTGACCGATAAAAAAAATACACTTTAACTCCTGTGTCAGGGTGGTGCGTGAGCGACAGGCACAGAGGACGTTTTTTGACAGGAACATCCATGATGCAACACAGAAGCCCGAATTCATACCAGGAAGATGCACGTATGTATACTACGAATATGCAATATGATTCGTGTGTGAAAGCCACGCCTGGCAGACAAACACAAAAGCAAAGGTCCGTCATGCAAAACCAGAGCACGGTTTTATAACCACAAAATGCACAGTTGTGTACTCAGAGGGTCCAGCGGGTTGCGTCTCCAAGAGGCACGCTGAATATAGAAACTCAAAGCACTGTTTTAGCGAGGAAAGTCGATGATGCAAACCGGAAGCACGGTTCATACGAAGAAAATACACGTATGGGTACTCTGGATATGCATTGTGCTTCGTGTGCGAAATGCACAGCTTTCACGAAGACACAAAGCAAAGGTCCGTGATGTAAAACTAGAGCACAGTTTTATAACAGCAAGATGCACTAATGTCGACGCAGAGGGTCAACGGGGGTGCGTGTGCGAGAAGCACGGCTACCACGGAGTCAGGAAGTCACAAATTTTCAAAGTACAACTTCCTCCGAGTGAACAAACACCACATCAATTTACACAAAACGAATTAGTAACTAACTGCAAGTGGCAGAAGTTAACCACCACGTATTTCTCTTGAGATCCAATCCAGAAGGAGATTGCTCAAAAACATCGATGTCTGTAGCAAGGGAGAGAGCGCTTATATAGACGGTCCTTCATCTTCAGAATACGGAGGTAAAGCTCATAGCTCACGTACCCGTCCTGAAGAAAAAGTGGAAGAACATGAAAATTTAGAAAAAGAACAAGCATCCTGTCAAAACAAAAATTCAAATTAAAAATAAAAATTTCACATACAATTGCTGCATATTTCAAATGCTCCGGAGAAAGTGGCTTCCAATCCCAATAGTTATGCTGATCTCTTGGGAACGCTGACCTCATATCGCTGTAAGATTCATCTATGATGTCTGCCGCCAGGTCTGCCATGGAGTCCCTTTCTTGGCCGCCTTTGATCATGTACTCCTCCTGAATGTCGATGTGATACTCTCTTAGAATATTAATGTAACTTTGAAGGAGAACCCTTCTGTCCATGCTGACATCCACGCTAGCGAATGTTATACCTCTGTTTTCAAGGAAATCCTTCAAAGCCGGACACTGCGATCTCGCCTTGCACATGTGATAAAGCAAAACATGCTTGCGCATCGCCAGTTGAATCACGCCAACTTCCCTATTCCCCCAATAATCCTTCCGAGTGTACTCCAGGTCCAGACCAACAAACTTGTACTCGTCCTCCCGCAACCATTGCTCATACATGGCAATGATCTCCTCGACCTTGTAAGGCTCGTTGGTGTACCAGACGTCCAGCTTCGTGTTCCCATCAGCCCGTATCTCGTGATACTCAGTAGTGTTCTTCCCGTCATCCATGCCACAGAAGAAAGATGACATTGGAATCTAGAGCTGAGGTTCTGTGAAAAGAATTGGGCGTGGTGAGGACGATGGGGAAATGGCTACGCGTCGCTTCCGTCGCGAGAATGGGGAGACGTGGTGACCTGCAGGAACCGACTGGTATATAACCTTGACGAAAGACAACCTCAATTACCATGTCCATCAATGTGAATTGCAAACCGTCAATAGACGGTTGTGCTTCCCAAGAGCGTTGAATCATGATTCCTCCTGCAATCACGGCTGCACAAAAAATTTAACGGGGCATCACATCCAAATTAATTATGGCAAGGTAAATGACATAATACTACTACTACTGAATAGTCACATACAACAGGCGCGACATCAGTCATGAGTTGGTCCTTTCACCAGTGTACACACCTAGAGAAGAGTGCGAGAAAGCTAAGGACACCCTATCGTCCATGTTAGATCCGACGGCACCACACACATGGCTCTCCTAGCCTATATGTGTACAACCTCATATAGCCTATAAATTTGTGCACGGGTGTGTAGGCAAAAACAGACATGGGAGTGAAGCCTCTAGAAGCACGGGCGTGAAGCCTCTACAGACACGGGAGTGAAGCCTCAACACTCACGGACGTGGGGTTCTTGAGGCACTGGTATAAACACCCTATGCATACACATCTAACTGTAGTCAACGCACTACAGTTACCATGTCCATCAATGTGAATTGTGAACCGTCAATAGACGGTTGTGCTTCCCAAGAGCGTCGAATCATGATTCCTCCAGCACTCACGGCTGGGCAAAAAAAATTAATAGGGCGTAACATCCAAATTAATTATGGCAAGGTAACTGACATAATACTACTACTACTGAATAGTCACATCCAACAGGCGCCCAATCAGTCATGAGTTGGTCCTTTGACGTCCATCTTAGATCCGACGGCACCACACAAATGGCTCTACTAGCCTATATGTGTACAACCTCATATAGCCGATAGATTTGTGCACGGGTGTGTAGGCCAAGAGGCACGCGAGTGAAGCGTCTACAAGTACGCACGTGGGGATCTCGAGGCACTGGTATCAACACCCTCTGCATAAACAAGAGTGTGGTAGCAGTGGCATGCGTCCGAATACACATCTAGAGAGTTGTAAAGCCCCTATAGCCCCGGGCATGTTGCACTACAAGTGCCCGAGGCACGGAAGTCATGGCACTACAGGCACGGAGGTAGCCACTGGGTACCGCACGGGTGTGTAGGCACAAGAGACACGGTAGAGTGAAGCCTGTACCTGCAGGGACGTGGGCCAGAGGCACGGGGGTGAAGCCTCTAGAGGCATGGGAGTGAACCTCTATAGGCACGCGAGTGAAGCCTTTACAGGCACGGGAAATAAAAATACAAGCATCCATTCCGTCTCTTGGTCCCTCGAGCTTCTTTATATATTATTCCATTCCTCTGGCTCTTTCAATCACTTCGCTACCTCCATCTCTCCCTCCCCATGAGTCTGCAACTATCCCTCTCCCCATTGCCCACCTCTAGGGTCCGCCTCTAGGGTTCGTAGTTCTACGCCGATCCCCATTGGACCGGCTCTAGGGTTCGTAGTTCTTCGCCAATCCCCATTGGTCCGCCTCTAGGGTTCGTAGTTCTTCCCCGATAGTCTTCCGCTCAACCCTTTCTTATTCTTTATTAATTTCTAAGCTGTGCTTGCACAGAACTTGCACGCCCGTCATTTCCTTAGTATTGATCTACTCCATCCTCGTTCGCCCCCGGCTGCTTATCTGCTTTCACAGGTATGGCTTCCACAGGTATGGATCCTATTAAAATGTATCCGTCCGCTCCATAATCGAATCCTTGATTACGTTTTTTCAACAGGTTCATTTGATTTTTCTTGTTTTAAGTTTAGGGTTTAAGTTAGTTTCGTTAATGATCGACTAGATCTGCTACAAATTAATCCTTCTCTAAAGAAATCTAAGACGGTTAGAAAAATAAATTAGTCATCTAATCATCACTTCTATATTTCCGTACTGACGAGGGGACTATAAAAATATATTTGCTGCTCAGTTTCAAGTTACTTGGCCACAAAGCTAGTCAGATTTCTTTTATGAAAAGAAGGATGAATTTGCAGTAGCTATTTGTTTAACCTAGCGTGTTTTTTGTTATTTAATTTCACCATTTTCTAGTTGTTCCATAACTTTTTTGCTCTCAATTTAACCAGGTATGGTTTTCCCTACTTGCCGTAATCCAAAAGGCCGTTGCGAACGTTACGCTGGAGAAACGCAGGTGTTTGATCTTATTCTAGATGAGAATTGCTCGAGACGCATGGTTAGTAGACAAATTTACCATACTTATCTCTGTATCTTATTCAGAAGACACTCAACATGACCACTTTTGATGTCCCCTTTTGCACTATCGAGTTTTTTTATATCTTATTCCATCTCTTTGCCTCTCTCAATCACTTCTCTGTATCCATATCTATACATTCAACCATGCAAACATTCTAGACATTAATTTATCATACTATATCGCTGTGAATTACACAAATTCTTAACTACCGAATGCCCAAAGAGTTTGAATTTTTACTTACAGCTTTTCATTTTTAATAATTTTCACAGTACGTGCCTTGCAATGCCAGAGCATTTCTTGCTGATTACATAAATACACAGAAGGAGCATGAACAAAAATGGCATGGCAAGCAGATTGAGCCTACACTTGTTACCCCCGAAAACAGGTCCTATCAAGTTACCTTTAAGCACAGTCCAAAACACACAAAGCTACAGGGTGATGGTTGGATGGAATTTGCTATTGATTATGGTCTTCGGCCTGGAGACCGCATAGTATTTTTCACACCTGACCATGGACTGAATCTGGAGGTCGTACCTTATCGCAGATATGGAAGGCTGTTTCCATTGCCTCATCTCGGTAAGACTATAAATTTTCAATTAAATTTTTTGCCAGCTTTTATAATAATGAATGATTTAGTACTAATTTTATACATCTTGTTTTTCCAACTCTCGACGATCTTTCTTCCAATGACCATGAGTACGTTCAACGCTGTGTCTACTCGCGTGATATTGAGCTTACGTACAACCAGACACGGTTCTTACTGCGTTGCCTTTTTGTAGATACATTCATCCGTTGCCGCCCGTTTGTCCATGTGTTGACAATGACAAACACAAAAGATGCTATCATGGTTAGTTATCACTCTCCGTATTAAGTGTTTTTCAACGAAATTTATTCCTAGAACTTGATGTTTTTCACCATTCAGTATGAAGTTCAGACATGACCTTTGAACTGCTGACAATCTATTATACCTGCAAGTATGAAGTTCAAACATGACTTTTGACCTGCTGACAATCTATTATACCTGCAAGTATTGATAACTTTTGACCTGCTGACAACCTAACAAACTCTGCATTTCTATTATGCCTAAAAATACATATCACTATGCTGTTTGTTCTCCTTTCTTGATCTATCTATTGATTTTTTTTTCAATTATTGTTTCCATAACAAATTAGATTTATGTAAGCTTACTTTCAATAAAATAAATTATATTGTTTCCACACTGAACATACCCACTATTTAATTCAACGTCAAAATAACCCTTTTTCTATTTATTTTATATCTATTTCTTGTAGAAAATTCCAAGGAGTGTTGTCTCAACAATGAAGACGTCGGTGGATGTGCCTGCCAATGGTAGGATGACCCTTGAAGCTGCAGAAAAAGGATCCCGTGTCATCACACCTTCATCATACTCCATCTGCAAAAAAGACGGCAGGATGTTGGGCATCTATTTATCATTCCATACTTTGATGTTTACGGAGGTGTGTACATGATTGGAGGCTATGGCAAGGGATATTTTTGCCCAACATGGGTGGCAGCATGATCTAAGGATTGGCCCCCCTCCGCTTTAGGCGTTATACGGACTCTACATGTTTCTTTGTATTTCGCCTTTTTATTTTTATTTTGTGTGAGAGGACTTTGTTTGGCTGTGTGCATCTTAGTTATGCAGAGGTCGGGTGTAATGCTTAAATCTTTTAAGTAATAAAGCGCCCCTTTTCGAAAAAATCACTGACCCTCATATTTAGCGTCCGGTCGTTGGTATTTACTCTGGAGGGAGTCCTATCTTTTAATAAATAGATGACCCGTTGCGCCAATTGGCGCAAAGACCAACTGAATACCAGAAGTTAAGCGAACTATCTGCAAATGATTATGCTCATATTGTGTTTCTATTTGCCCTGATGCACGGTCATAATAAAACATGATGAAGGCAAATTAAATAGAGGAGAGGTTCTGCTCTATGCGCGTGGACAGTGAGCACAGTTCGAAAAAACATATGCAAATTTTATAACCAATGTACAAAGGAAAGGCATCGCTGTTCAGTGAGAACAAATCAGAATGATTTGTATGATAACACTGAAAGGCTGCAAATTTCATAACTAACGTATGGAATGATAAAAATAATTGGATCAATTCAAATAAATTCCCAGGTACTTATGTAGAAGCTTAAAAGTAACATCAGAGTATTTAATTTTTGCAACACATAATATGCCACAAATTTCATAACCAATATACTTTTGCTGTAACATGATAGCATGAAAGTTGTTTGAGAGACAGAAAAAGATCAATGTCTGACGGAAAGAACAAAAGCTATAATAATAAGTACCTCATATAAACAAGTGCAACCTCTCTAAACCTTCCTGAAAAGATTACATAATCAGATCAACAAATTCTTTAGTACCTGATGGCATGCAACATTTTTCTAATGAAGATACAGAAGTATAATGTATCCCAACTGGGTGTTCGAATGCACCCTCAACAATATAAATGCTCTAGCCCTTATTATTCTTGGATGCCTCAGTGCCATCATACTCACGATGACGCTTCTTGCTGCTGACCGTCGGCTTCTCGTCGCCGCCTTTGTCATCATCGTTATCGCGATCATAGTCATCCTTGACATCTTCATCCTCCTCATTCTCCGCCTCCTCATCGTCATTGTCTTATTCGTCATGGTCCTCCGGGCACTCCTCGTCTGTCTCATCATCCTCCTCCTTCGTCTCTGGTGGCGACCCCTCCATGATCTGGATAAATTGGAGGTCGGGGCTCGAGGGCGGACTCATGGAATCCAAGCGCGATTGTTCTGAGTTCAAAATTACAGCGGCCAGACCGGTAACGTCATCCTCGCTGGAGTCCAGATCCTTCCATGGACCTTCCCAGGAGGATGACATGGCTGTGCTACGAGAGATTGCAGAGTGTGTGTGGGAACGCGCAGAGGATGAAGATGGTGCCTGAAGCGGGGATGAAGAAAAGATGAATGACCATTGAAGCAGTGAATGACGGATTATACTGGCGCCTTAGAGGGTGGTTGGAATTCCGGTATAATCAACTGCAATTAATACCATCGTTTCGAGTTCCCGCAACTGCGGATCTCAGGATGATAACCACGCACCCGATCTTAAGCGTTCATACGTGTGACGTTCACAATCTTCACCATCCACTGAATGTCCTGCTTGCACCAGGGCTCACTTGGCATACACGGTCAGCCTCACCTTGGTCATGACGTCGGGGTGGAGTTTGATCTCCACGACGTACTCCCTGACCTCACGGATCTCCAGGACCTCCACCATCTGCTTGTCCACGTCCCTCTGGTTATTAATTTGCTATAAGCAAGTAGATCAATCACAACCCAAAGTATTGTTCTTGCTGCAGCCACTCGAAAGGAAGGGATTTACTACATGTTGAGCTGTGACTTGATGATCTCGATGAGATATTGTGAGGTGACGTTGTGTAGGTCAGATAAAATTTGTTAGAGGGCGTATGTGAATTGGAGAAAACAAGATAGGTGTTGAACGTGTTTGATTAGGACTTGCCTCCCAAAGATCTGCTTTCCTTCACCACCTTTACGTGGCACCTTGAATGCGACAACGGTTTCGAACCCCAGAGGCCACCGCGAGCGCCCCCGATGCGCAAGGCCTGGGCTCCAGCAGGGAGCACGCCGAAGCATGTAAGGCTGTCTCTGAGGAGCTCGAAGGGAAGACCGAAGACATCCCACTCTTCTCCATGGGAAATACCGGGCGCCAAGTGGTCCTTGGCATGGGAAGCAGACATGCCTTGGATGCTGGCTCTGCCGTTTTCACATATGCCCACCAAGCCATCAACCTGCTCGAAGATAAACTCCATGTCCGCCAACCCGGGTGCGAACCGGCCGGGCAGATCAGACATCTCACGTCGCCCCCGAAAGGCCCCCGTGGCAAGCCACAAGGCAACGGACAGCCAAGAGGTAAGGGTGACAACCATGGACTCCGACTCCGAGTATGCCTCGTCGTAAGGCTGTCGTAGCCGTTTAGCAACGTCAAGTACCGGCACTGCCTATTCTCCTCGTCAGCTGTGTATGAAATTATGCCTAGCCATGTTTTAAGCCGACGATCGAATATAATTTTACCTCCAAAATTAGCTTCCAAGTATTTCACCGAAGAAGCCTATTTTTTTAGGATGTGTGCATATTCCATGTTTGTGGATCCACGTGTTTGCGGATCCACGTGAGTAAAATAATCCCAGCCTACATCCAAACGACACGCTGCACACACCCAGCTGGCCGTTTCACCTGTTGGTTTAGCTCTGACAAGGAAGACTGAATTTCTGCCCTCGCGGTCCCTGGCCGACCGGTGAGGCGCCCTAAACCGTTAGTCTCGTTTGACTAAAAAGGGCCTTCGCCTACATGGCGTCCTGCCATCGTAGAAGCTGTGCGTTTTTCCTTTTCCGAGTGGCGGGGTTTGACGAGAGTGTTGTGTGGCGAGTTCGGCCGATCGTCTTCATTGGATCTCATCTGAAGGGGCCCTACCTGCCTAGACCCTTGATATCGCGGCCCTGTCCGACTAGCACCTGTTCGGTAATTATCGTATCCGGTGTCATATGTCCCTCAAAGCCCCGTGCTGGAGCTTCACGCCGAGGAAGACCACATTTTGGACACTACGCTTTCCTCCGCTACTATGTTCGGTGCCCGTATGGCGGCACATACCCTACGGTCGTGTTCTTAACGTGATGTTTGTGTCAGGCACCTTTCGTATGCTGTCATGCCAGTGGAGGGCCGTTGCTTCCTAGGTCCACTCTGGCAGACACTTCTGATTTGCTCTCGATTTCCGGGTAGGAGGTCGGCGGCAGGAGGAGGGGCATGTTCTGTGTTTTTTTCAGGACAATGTAGTGATGTTCGGTTCACCCAGTGTAGTGGTGTGTCTTTACTACTGTCTACTTATTTAGTATCGGGTTCATTGGGCTGGTCCCCAGTATGATTAGCGTTGCGCTCTTCCGTTTGAGCGTGCACGGTCTATTCCATTTGATGTAAAAGTTGTTTATCATTTTCTTCTCTGATTGTTGGTGCCACTGCATCTTTTAGTGTCCTTTCCTCTTTGCCCGGCCTTTCAATGCCGACTGACAGAGGTGACGTCGTGAGGTGGTTGCTTGGCCGAGCATGTTTGCGTGCTCTGCTGGCCCTCTTGGGTCGGCAACTCTGATGCCCGAGGAAAAGCTCTCGACGCAAGTATCATACACTCACTACCATAATTGGCAGACGGATTTTGCACTGGATTTGTATAAGAACATGGAGTTAGAATATTAACTACTAGCCATTTTCTGTATCTAATTAAACGGGATTTTTGTGGCTCCGTTTCTGGATTATCACCAAAAGTGTATTGTCTTTCATGATAGAAACCAAGTGCCAGGTAGGAATTGCGCAAAGGATGAACTAATTAAACATCCAAAAGAACAATTGCAAAGATCAAAGGAAGAGAGTATTCGTTTGCACAAATTCAAGCTTAAAACCCACGGCTCTGTCGAATTGACATGCTAGTTCCTCAAAAGTCTTTTCAAATTTATTTTTTCTAAAATTTATTATAATCATAGATGGTAAAATGAAACATTCAAAAACTATAGATACGTTGCAGAAGTATCAGCATCACCTAGCTTATTCCATGCTCATACTTGACCATGGTAGATTTTGCATTTGAACGGCACTTAGCATAAACCCAACTAAACATTGCAAATAGTTTTGGTGAATCTAAACCAATGATAGAGATACTTGTCAAATGTCTATTTCAACAAACTTCGGCCACCTCTGCAACCGCAGGGTAATAAGGATGGGTAGAGATTCCAAAACATGCCATCTGGCCAGGCGCAACATCCAAAGTCTGGCGTGTCGCCCTATATCTCTCACGCACCTCAGCAAATTGACCAGACGCATCCATGCCCTACTGTTTATTCATTAGCCATATCATGTGCTGATGGTGGCATGCAGGAGAAGAGATGCAGCTGTGTGCCTACGCGAGCCACGGGTGATGGTGTCCTGGACTAGGGGGTCCTGGCCTAGCTGGTCTACTCCATGGGCCGAACTGACAGCCCATCGTCAAGGAAGGACTCCGGAGGCCTCAAGACTTGCGACGTGTTGACTTTAAGGACGTTAACAAAGACTTTAAGGACGTTGACCAGATCATTGACGCCACTGCAGGACACGATTCCATGTGCCCAAGAAGGATAAATCTTGGCGGCTTTGTGTTGACTTTAAGGACGTTAACAAAGACTTTAAGGACGTTGACCAGATCATTGACGCCACTGCAGGACACGATTCCATGTGCTTCCTGGATGCTTACTCGGGGTATCATCATATAAAAATGAAGGAATCTAATCAGGAAGCAACAGCCTTCATAACACCTTATGGGTCGTTCTGCTTCAATACAATGCCATTCGGATTGAAAAATGCCGGCGCCACATATCAGCGCATGATTCAGACATGCTTGCAAAAACACAACAGCAAAACAGCCGAGGCCTACGTAGATGACGTTGTTGTCAAAACTATGGACGTCAGACAGCTGGTCAAGGATCTCGGTGATATATTCACCAGTCTCTGGGTATATCACATTAAGCTCAATCCGGAGAAGTGTGTCTTCGGGGTACCTGCCGGCAAGCTGCTCGGATTCATCGTTTCTCATAGAGGAATAGAGGCCAATCCGGCTAAAATCCGAGCATTAGCTGCGTTAGCAGTACCTACCGAGCTGAAGCACGTTCAAAAACTGGCTGGCTACGTGGCTGCCCTAAGTCGATTTATCTCGCGACTAGGGGAAAAAGCCTTGCCCTTGTACAAATTACTGAAGCAGACGAAGAATTTCAAATGGACCAGCGAGGCAGGTGACGCCCTAGAGGAAATTAAAAAACTCCTCGCTACCAATGCCATACTGGCTGCACCCGGAATAGGCGAGCCGATGTTGCTATACATCTCAGCCACTAACCAAGTCGTCAGCGTGGTCCTTGTGGTCGAACGCGACACTGAAGGTCACAAATTCCAGGTGCAAAGGCCCATGTACTATGTTTCTGAGGTATTGACCCCGTGTAAAACGAGGTATCCTCACTACCAAAAGATCGCCTACGTAGTCTTTATGGCATCTCGGAAGCTACGACACTATTTTCAAAAATGCTCGATTACTGTGGCATCCGAAGTACCCCTGGGGGATATTATCAATAATAGAGACGCAACTGGGCGTATCGCCAAGTGGGCAATTGAACTCCTCCCCTTCGAAATCGTGTTTCGCCCGCGTCGAGCGATTAAATCTCAGGTGCTGGCAGATTTCGTGGCTGAATGGACGGAGGCCGAACTCCCTAGAGAATATAGTACATACTCACATTGGACAATGTACTTTGACGGCTCCAAGATGCTGGCCGGGTTAGGGGCAGGGGTAGTTCTCACCTCACCCACTGGTGATAATATATGGTATGTATTGCAAATCATGTATACCGACTCAAACAATGCAGCCGAATACGAGGCTCTGCTACACGGACTCCAGATAGCTGTATCTATGGGAGTCCAGTGTCTTGAGGTCCGAGGTGATTCCAACCTCGCAATCTCGCAAGTAAATGGCGAATTTGACGCCAAGGACCCGAAGATGACAGCATACCGGAACGCCGTCCTGGCTATATCAGCCCGTTTCGAGGGTCTGGAATTCCATCATATCCCGCGAGATAGCAATCAGGCAGCCGACGTCCTTGCCAGAATGGGCGCTAAGCATGACCCAGTTCTGGAAAACACAATTTTAGAACGGCTCTTTAAGCCGTCCGTGGTCTGGCAGGATGAGAACGTCGTACCGCCTCCATCGGAGTCCGGAAAGGTCAACTCTCCGGCAGCCGATGAAGACGAAGGAATAATTGGGGGCTCGGCTATTGAAATAACACTTCAGCCCACGAGGTCATGGCAGTTATCGCACCATGGACCGAGCCCATCCTCGCACACTTACTTCACAAGGAGCTACCCGACGACCAGACTGAAGCCCGAAGAATAATCCGCCGATCAAAGGCCTATCGGGTCTATGAAGGTGAGCTGTATAAAAGAAGCACTACGGGCATCCTCCAGCGGTATATAGCCGAAGAGGAAGGACGGGAACTCCTTGCGGAAATTCACTCCGGCATGAGCGGCCATCACGCCGCGGCTCGGGCCCTGGTTAGTAAGGCCTTCCGAGCTGGATTTTATTGGCCTACAGCCAAGGAAGACGAGAAGACCTTAGTTCAGTGGTGCCCCGGCTGCCAGGTTTTTGCCAACCAAAGTCACATGCCCCCAACAACTCTTCGGACTATCATGATTACTTGGCCCTTTGCGGTCTGGGGGCTAGACATGGTCGGCCCTCTTAAAGGGGGCTCGCACAAAAAGAAATATTTACTCGTCATGATAGATAAATTCACCAAATAGATCAAAGCAAAGCCGATGACTACCGCCGAGGCAAAGCAGGTCATAGAATTTATCTCTGGCGTGGTCCACCGTTATGGTGTCCCTCATAGCATAATTACAGACAATGGCACCAATTTTACTGCCATGGATGTCAAGGCATGGTGCGCAAAGATGGGCATTCAGCTCGACTATGCTTCCGTCTACCATCCCCAAACCAATGGACAGGTCGAATGTGCCAACGGACTCGTATTAAGTGACATCAAGCCACGATTAGTCTGTTCCTTGAAAGAAGCAGACTGCCAATGGGTAGAGGAACTCGATGTCGTACTGTGGGGCTTGCATACTACGCCTAACCGATCCACAGGTTATATGCCTTTCTTCATGGTTTATGGAGCCGAGGCCGTCTTACCATGTGACCTCATTCATGACTCACCTAGAGTGCGAATGTATGAAGAGAGGGAGGACGAGCTTGATCGGCAAGACGACCTCGACGCCCTTGAAGAAGAACGGGATGTGGCTCAGGCACGTTCCACCTTTTACCAACAACAGGCAGGATGCTACCAGAGCAGGGAGGTCCGGACAAGAGCATTCAACACCGGTGACCTGGTCATGAGATTCCATCTGGAAAAACAGAAGCATAAGCTCTCACCAAAATGGGATGGACCGTTTATAATTGACCAAGTGCTCACTGGAGGTGCATATTGTATCCGAGACCCCGCAGATAACAAGCTGGAGCCGAACCCCTGGAACGCCGCCCTGCTTCGACGCTTTTACGGTTAACTACAGTCACCCCTACTTTACCTTTTCGGTTATCCTCCCCATTAGCATTTTAGCTATAAATTTTTGTTTCCTCTTTTTAGCTGTCAAAACTTTTGCTGGTTATGTTCGGTAAAGCCGAAGTGATACGATTCCTTCGGACGCATATTTTATGTACGACATACACTATGCCATGGGCTTTTTCACAGCCAAATGCATTTACCGCACTATCGGTGCTTCCTTCCCATTTAATCGTTTTACGCCATAATATGCATCGACTTGACTTAAGTTTTTGCCAAGCTGGGTTGCCTAGCTCCTGTGCTTACCCCCTACGTTCCCAATTGTTCGGCTAGGGGGTAAAGGGAGCACCTCTGCGATTGTTACTACCGGGTCAACCGGATAAGTACCTCAGACGAGTGAAGCCGAAAGCTAGCGTTCTTAAGAATACAGTTGGTCGGCTGCGATGGAAGTGAAAAATACTAGGTTCTTCAAACAACCATTACCGGGGGCTTGATGCTCACCTCGGATACATATTCCGCCCTGTTTCGGAATACAAGCATAGTTTAGCATGCCAACCTGAGAAAAGGAACCGATAGAGGAACTATTTTTCTCGGAAGATGTTTCTTACGCATAAACGTAATATAACATAAGCTCTGGTTCACTTTGTTTTTCGAGCCCTATAGCTGGATTGCCTTGTTGTCCGAAGCATCTGGTCCATTTTCTTCGGATCAGAAGTAGGTAACATTCCTCGGCAAATGGTCAAGGAGGGAGAAGCCGAAGGCTGCCTAACAAAGTTCGTATAACAGATGCGATTGTATTGACGTTAAAATACTTGGATACATAGAGTCATTACACATATATACATTAATTATACTTTATCAAGCCCGTCTATCAAAGAATCAAGGGTACAGTCCCGCTAAGAAAGACGCGCGGCAAGCATCACATTATCATATACCAGGCAGGTCGGCACCTCCTTCCCGTCAGCCCCTATAGGGCCCACCTCAGCAAGGTGTTCCGTATCCACGCCAGTAAAGCGGGTCTTGACCATCGCCCATGCCTTCCTCGCTCCTTCCCGACAGGCAGATATTTTCCAGGCCTGTATTCGGCGCCAAGCCCCTTTGAGATGCTCGGCGAGCTCGGACATACCCTCGGGCACACTTTCTTCCACGGGCCATAGAGCTTTAAAAACAACTTTCATAGCTTTCCGAGATCGCTCATTCACCTCGGCCAGCTGCCTCAGGGCGTTGTCAGACGAAGGGCCAGAGTCTTCTCGAGGCCGACCTGTCAGCAAAGCTATATGAAGCAGGAATTAGTCCACGGCAGTCAAGCTTTCGTGTATAAAAGCCATTTTGAAAGGCTAGGTACACTCACTGGACACAGCTTCACTCGTTTTCTGGTTCCTAGCTTCGACAGCAGCTAGTTGAGCCTTCAGCCGGTCAATTTCTTGGGCTTGCTGGTCATTTTCTGCTTTCAGCGCATTGGTTTCTTCCCAACTTCGGGTTAAGATACGCTGGCCAGCCAGCTGTTGTGACTCGGCATACAGCAGATCTTCGCGAGCCTGCTTCAGGTCGTTTTCCAGTTGACCAATGGCTTCCGCTGCTATGGAAATTCACCATGTTAAGAGAGGCCTAGAGTCCTCTACAATAACACATCATAGACCATATGCACTTACCGTGCGCTTCTCTGGTAAATGTTTTAATGTGCTCCACCTCGGACTGCGCGGCGTCCAGCTTCGTCTTGGTCCGGGTCAGCACCTCGGACAGATTCTCGTTTTTCTCTCGAGATGACTGCAAAATTAAAAGCATGCTCATATCAAACCTTTATATGGCCACCCGTGTCCACATCAAGGCTTGGGGGCTACTGGCTTTCGCGCTCATGCTAACACCCTTTCTTGACACACGGAATCCACTCGTCGGATGTACCATCCAACAAGTGTCTTAGGGGCTACTGCCTTGCATGGCAGTTTGGTCTAACCTTCAAAAAGTCCTCGGTGTACGGATAACTAGGGTTCAACATAATTCATTCCCAAGGAAATTGAATCCAAAAATATCTTACCTGAAACCTTTGGACAAGATATCCACCGCCTTCTCAAAGACTGAACGGGTCGCGCCAAGGTAGGCATCCACTGAACTGAGAGCGTTGAACTCTTGGCTCGAGAAGGCGGGCGTCCTTAGAGAAGCTCTCCTCCGCCGACGGTTCATCGCGCTTTTGACCTCGGAGGTGGTAGCCGAGCAGGTCCCCGGAGTTTTCGGTTGGGACACCTCGGGAATGTTCCCCGAGGCGGAGACCGGATCTTCACCGGTCCTCGGAGCCGAGGAGTTCACCTCCTCGGCTAATGATGCGTAGGCGGGTCGCCTGTATAGAATACCAGGTGATTGCGCATGCAATAAATAACTTTTGAAAGGCATAATGCTGATGGAACTACCTGTCCGGGAGAGGGGCGTCACGCTCCACCTCCTCGGTCGTTGTCTGTAGGGGGGCACCTTGCGCGGCTATTGAAGGGCCCCCTTGGGGGGCCGTACCGCCGCACGGACGCTTCGAGCGTCGGCCCTTAGGAAGAGGAGTCAGGGTGCTCGGGGCCTCACGAGTTAAAGTCCTTTTCCGAATAGAGGATGGAGGAGACTTTACCGACGAGGATGGCAGTATCCCCGGCAGGTCAGGAATTATGGCCACTTTTGAGCCATCAAGGCTCTCTTGATAAAAAATTCCCTCCTCATATATGGTGGATATCTCCTCGTCCTCGTGGAAGATGGGGTCGTCGTCTCGACAGTGCGTCCTAGGCTCGGGTGTAGGATAGTCCAATGATTCGACAACGCGTCTCCACCTCTGTCACAGACACGTCAAAAAGCTTGTCAAAAGCATGATATCCATTGATCGAATGGATGTGGGGGATTCGGGGAAACTTACCATTTCGGCAGGTTTATAGTAAGAAAGGCCATCTATAAACTTCTGCTTTGCGAAATCCGCTGGTTCTCCCTTGTATATACCAGCCAGGGCGGCACCAAAGGCCGCTTGATCCTTGAAGCCCTCCCGAATTGATTGGGTGGCATCGTCAGTCCCGTTGTACAACCACAACGGATGAGTGCGCTGCCGAAGAGGTTGGACTTTTCGGTTGATAGCCGCAGCCATCACGTCTATGATGGTAAGACTGCTGCTCGTTAAACATCTCACCTGAGCGGCCAAGCGATCCACGTCGGGGTTGTCCTGTTGGGCCGCGTTCCGGGTCCTCCAACTGAAGCGTTTTCTCGTAGGATCCGAGGAGAAGGTCAGGAGTCCGGGCCGAGTTGGATCGTGCAGAGGGACGTCGGCCATGTAGAACCACTCAGAGGCCCACGTGTCGGTATCCTCCCTGGGGGTGCCGGTGGGGTATCCGGTCCCGGCTATTCGGCAAACCTCGGCCGCACCCACTTCGTGCAGTTTCCCTCCCCGGGAACATGGCATCAGACAAAAATATTTTCTCCATAACCCGAAATGTGCTTGATAGCCAAGATATATCTCACAGAGGGTGACAAACCCCGCGATATGTAGGATGGAATTGGGCGTGAGGTGGTGGAGTTGGATCCCGTAAAACTCAAGCAAGCCCCCCAGGAAGGGGTGAATTGGGAACCCTAGACCACGGAGGAGAAAGGGGACAAAACATACCCGCTCAGCCCCGTGAAGCGTGGGATGGCTGTCGGCATGCACTTGCCCGTCCACGGATATCAAACCAGGGCGGGTGGATGTCAGATCCGAATCCGGTAAGTAGCCCTGGGTGGCAAGCCGGTCCAATTGAAGACGGGTGACGGAGCAGCTTCCCCAGTCACCCTTGAGGGGACCATGGGGGCGCTTGGAAGAACCCGCACCGTTCGCCATTCCTGATGCCCTCGAAGCTAGACTTGGGGGAAAGGATTTGGTGTTGGTCTATGAAGGGGGAAAGTCAAGGTGCGCTTAGCCGCAACTTTAGACCTGATACCTGTTAAATAAAGCCTGAAGGAGCGACGCTTCGACAGCTGGACATAAAATGGCCAGTTCCCCAGACGGCGTGACGATCGAGAAAAGATCATTAAAGTAAAGCATATAGTTGCCGAAGAAGTAGTCCATGCTCGGACGCCGAATTCAAATTAATTATGGGAACTCGCCTGTCAAGCCGAAGACTCCAAGTCGAAGTCATACATCCGAAGAAGGTTGTCGCCTCCGGCATTGAAGACCAGTTCAGGGGCTACTGACGGTGTCCTGGACTAGGGGGTCCTGGCCTAGCTGGTCTAGTCCATGGGCCGAACTGACGGCCCATCGTCAAGGAAGGACTCCGGAGGCCTCAAGACTTGCGACGTGATCATATTAAGCACCTCCGAAGACTTGACGTCTACTCCAAGAATACCCTTTGTGATTGGCATGTAAATCCCCATATGGCAACCGACTATGTGTAACCCTAGATACCCTCGGTGCCTATATAAGCCGGAGGGCTTAGCCCGTCAAGGGACATCCATTATCATCATCAGCCTTAGGGTTTAGTCCATGACTTACGATCTCGAGGTAGATCAACTCTGTACTTGATACATCCACAATATAAACAAGAGCAGGACGTAGGGTTTTACCTCCTCGAGAGGGCCCGAACCTGGGTAAAACACCATGTCCCATGTCTAATGTTACCCATCGATCCGATCTCACAGCTCGGGCCCCCTTACCCGAGGTCTGCCAGTTTTGACACCGACAACGGGGCTGACCACAATCAGCACAATCGGGCTTGAAAGACCTAGGGCCTTTCAAGCGAACCAACCAGACAATCCACGGACCAAGGAAGAATGCGATAAGCGGGCACGTGCAATATAGATGCTACCCGGACAGGACGCAACATTCAGAGGCCGGACAGACATACCAAAATACGTCGCCCGATAAGCCGCAACGTGCAAAGTCCAGGCAGACGGCACAACACACGCCATCCGGCCAGATTGCAACATCCAAAGCACGAGCAAACACACTAAAACACGCCTTCTGTCCAAGGGGGCGCCATGGCAAGAGGCGACATGATGCCTCGACGGACACCGGACATAACACAACTAAAACAAAACTAGGCGAAACAATCATCCAATCCAAGGGTCGAGCATGATCAAAGGGCAGGTGCAACACACAGGCACATCAAAAACAACATTAGCCAGAATCCGAGGTCCAAATATCGGGCAGCCATTGCAAAACACACCGTCCGGCTAGGGACCTCAACAGCAAACTTCCGGCACACAGGAAGAAAAACACCCAAGCTGTCCATGTTGGTATCCAATCTGGTCAAAAACACCCGCTCAACCCTGGACTCTACTAGGCGTCGTCTGTAACCGAAGCTAACCGTACAGCACAATGCACTGGTTCGAGCCATACGCACTGCCTCTACGTAGGTATACCGTGTGACAAAATGGAAAATGACCTCCTTGGGTGCCGTACCGCATCAAGTTAACCAACAACAACATGCAATCCTCCTTCACTGCGCTGACCATAAACCAACATAATAGCCACCGGAACCAGTCGTCATGCCGGACGAACGAAACACCCAAACGCACATGACCCGGAGAAGTGCGTATGCTCCCATCTATTACTTCGTTCAACATGCATTTTATCGCGGTCGGTTGTACGAGCAAGGAAGTAGGAACCGACATTTTCTTGCTCATCATTCTTTTTTATTTTCATCTAGCTGGCCAGCGCACTCCCTTATACATTTATCTTTCTTACCACCCATCAACAAACATCCAAGCAGCACGATGCCAGGAAAGCCAAGCCGTCGGCCAAAGTCGCGTGTGTAAAAAACCTTGCATCTATTGCAAACAAATTGTGCTGGCCAAACAAAATCGAAAATAAATGGTCTCAAGGGAGATCAACTCCTGATGAAAATTTGAGTTGTGCAGAAACCATGATTTTTAGTCTCTTTTGGTGGAACCAAGGAATGCTTGATGAAACTATGCAAGCATGCAAAAAAAGGCAAGGAGCAAAACATGAGAAGTCTTAGACATTGGCAGATCTGTCTTTCCTAAATTGCATTTGATGGACATATGTCTGAACAAAAGAAGCGCGATGGGAGTATTATAGAACTGTAGAACACAACTCTTAACCAACATTTCCATAGCAGACACATTTCTCTACACAAGTAGAGAAGTAGAGATTTTTTTTTTGGAAAAGGTGGTTAAAACCCCCAGCCTCTGCATCAATCGATTCATACAGCCATATTTATTAATTATTCAACAAAGGTCACACAAGAACATGCATCAAGCCACCCGAAGCCACCACTCACACCTACAAACTCGATAATGTGAAGTGCTCTCACTCCCCATATCTAAAACCGGTGTCGTCGCTGATCCATCCACATAACGTATCGGAACCTACAACCGGTGCAGCAAACCTAAAGCGTACACCACATGCACACGTTTTAGAGGCCGCCATCATCCTCGAACCGCTGACCTATCTTCAGGAAAGAGATCCGCATCATCCTTGCCAGTCCGTCCATCCGTCGACGCCACCACGGCGCCCAACGGCACCACCTCCCTGCGCGCAAACTGCTGAGCACGTCGCGGTCACCGCCGGTAGACCGCAACACCATGCCGCCAAGTACCAGCAGCCGACACAGCTTGAATTCTCTGGAAGATTTGTCGTGCGTAGCACCTGCCGAACAGGCATGACACAGCGTAGCACCTGTCGGTCAGGCATGACTTGACATCTCCACCAGAGCTTCATGCAAGACGAAGCCGCTCCACCTCCTGCCTCTGTCCTCCGGCACTGCTCCAAAGCGATACTCCCAAGAGAGAAAGCCAAGCCGTCGGCCAAAGTCGCACTGGTAACTAGATAGCCTTTCGGCAGTACGAAACTATTTCATGAAGGACGAGAGAGAGAAAGGCAGATCATTGCATGCCATTGTTGGGTGAGCTTGAGATGAGTTGGAGAACTTCTCTCCTCCTCCTTTTATAGGCCAAGGAAGGGGTGAAGGGGGCAAGAGTTGGCTGCCCAAAAGTGGGGGCCCCCCTTCCCAACATCACCCCACCAAAAGGGGAAGGATGCCCACAAGGGGGGCCCCTACCATGTACGAACCAAGGGGGCAGCCCCCAAGTGGGCCCCCTTCCCTAACATGTTACCACCATTTGTGGGGGGTGCTTCCCACCATGGGGGGCCCCCAACATACTTTCCACCAAAAGAGGGCTGCCCTAATCCGGGGACACTGTATTTTTCGAGCGCATTCTCTCCGGAAAAATTTCGAAAGGTCCCAGAACATTTTCGGCACCCTGCAAAAAGTTCCTGACATGTGCCAAAACCTTTTTGGCTTGATGGCTTACTCCGAAACAATTTTTTGGTCTCTACGAAACTTTTCCGGTTTTCTCTCCGAAACATTTTCGGTGTCTCCAAAACTTTTCCGGTGACTTTATCTCAGACTTCCTTTCTAGTACTCAGCAGATAGATGACCCTTAAGTATGTGACCCTGTAGGTTCGGTAAAGTATAGACATGATCGGAACCCCTTCCGATCAATGATCAATAGTGGAACCATGGACATCCATATTTACCCCTATACCCACACGAATAAATATTCCAGTGAACATGTAGTTACCGTATGTTGTTCCTGTTGCTTCGCGATATGTTAGAAAAACCCAAGGTGAGATTTATCGGCATCCCCATGAATCAACAACTTGTTCACTATGTCAGTTTCCTCATTACCGGTTTTGTTCTTTTTTCTGATTCCCGTGTTTCAGCATCCCTGTTATCAAATCACACTTTGTCTGGCCAGACGATGATGCATACCGTCACACCGAGAAAGCCCCAAGAATATCTCTCCATCACCGAAAGAGCAAATACCAATCTTGAGCTATCAAGTCCCTTGTCATACTTTTCCGTGAACCCGTAAACCACCGTAATAGCCACCCTGTTACGGATGACGTTTAACAAACCCCAAAGTTCACGAAGTAAGTACGAATGAACTCGATACTCTCATGGTCTAAGGAATTATGCAGACCCTTAACTTCCTCTGGGTTATAAACAATTAACTTGTGAGGAATGTATCTCATAGCATAACAACAATTGGGTCGGTTCAACACAAGTGTTCTTCTACCATTGTGTCCTCAAAGTTGCCGGCATAGTCATGCCTATGATCAGGAAAATAGAACCATGATGCAACACTTGAGCTAGTCTTAGAGGCTAGACTAGGAATCTATTTTATCGTTTATTATTCCACACGTGCATATGAGTTTTCCTTCGAGCCTCGTGATTATTGCAGACTCAAGAAACAAAGTAGTTATAGCACGGAATATAAACATAATTACGAACATGGAAATAAATAATAACATTTATTATTGCCTCTAGGGCATATTTCCTACAGACTCCCACTTGCACTAGAGTCAATAATCTCGTCAATGTTAATGCACTTTACACCTATGGCATACGGTGTAAATATGCTTAGCTTGTGGTATAGTCTTTGTTCAACGGATCTGACAACTTCAGGTCCGTGTGTATTTTTGCAGATTCTCGCGTTTTCACACTTTCACAAAATTCATATTTTGTGTGCTTTTGGCTTTGTATATATTCGAATCACAGGTCAGACCTTGATTCCTTAGACTGAGCTATGGAGCTACTATCTTCAATAGTGTTCCATTGACCTAAGTCATCTTGAAACCATACTTAGTTCATAAATGAACTATATGATCCAACACCCTCTTTTGTCGCTCCTTAAGCGGCAATATACTTAGCCTTCATTATAGAATTCTCCATAGTAACCTGCTTGGAACAATTCCAACTTACTGCGCCACCATATCGTGTATAACACAAAACCCTTAATTTAAATCGAAAAATCGCTTGGAGCATTGATGAAGACCGTATTGATGTAACTACTTACAATGAGCTTGTATTGATGTAACTTCTTACAACTGTCGGTGTCAAAACTGGCGGATCTCGGGTAGGGGGTCCCGAGCTATGAGACTAGAATCGATGGTAACAAGAGACGAGGGAGACGATGTTTTACCCAGGTTCGGGCCCTCTTATGGAGGTAATACCCTACATCCTGCTTTATTATATTGATGGTATAAGGGTTAGAGAGTTGATCTACCTCGAGATCGAATAGCTAAAACCCTAGATGAGTTCTCTTGTTCAACAACCTAAAACCCTCCGGCTTATATAGACGCCGAGGGTACCTAGGGTTTACACATGGTCAGTTACACGTCGAAGGGATAAACATGCCTATTCACTACTCCAAACATGGAGGATACACCACGATCCCCGAAGCTTCTTTCCTGGAGACAGGGTCTTCGATCAATCCAATGCTCGGCAAGCGGCCTATATAGTCCGGCCCATAAGAAATAGGTCGGCCTCCCGAGGAACCCTTAATCCAGGACTCCCTCAGTAGCCCCCGAACTAGCCTCCAACGCTAAGGGTCCTAGCTCCAGCTGCTTCGTATGATCAGAGTCTTCGGCTTGCGAGGCGAGTTCCTTCCTTCAAATAGTGATCGGCCGAGTTTAGTTCGGCCTCCGACGACGTGTAGTTTTCCCGATCATGGATCGTCCGAACACCATGAATAACTCTGCCCTAAACACCATGAATAACTCAGCCCTGATCACAGCCCACCACGACCGCTGAACCAGTCGCAAAAACTCGATTCGCGATTCGAGGCCGTTTTCATTAGCACGATCCATCAATGCACAGATCGTGCCCCGTTTCACACGGGATATGTTTAATCACGCGCGTATAACGGCACGCACGTCTTGGGAAGCAGAGGGATTCACGGCACAGTGAAGGGAGGCTAACCGGCGACAAGCCCAATAAAAGGGAAAGGAAACCCCAAGGCTTAACCGCACTTCCCATTCGCATCCCTGCTTCCCCAATCTCCTGAGCCTCCGGAGCTCAGATTTAGGTTTTCCACCCTTCCTCCTCCGAGCACAATCATGGCCGGCTCAGGCTCCAACGGTAAGTGGGAGGCTTCCACGGTCACAGACCAGGACATCCGGGACCTCAAGGACGCCGGCTACCTCCCCGCCAACATCTTCCACCGTGCCCCGGAGGTGGGCCAGGTGATCCCCACCCCCAAACCAAGCGAGAGGGTGGTTTTCATTCCTCACTTTATCCGAGGACTGAGTTTCTCGCTCCACCCCTTTGTTAGGGGTCTCATGTTCTTCTACGAACTCGACTTCCACGACCTCCCGCTGAACTCCTTCATGCACATATCAGCCTTCATCATCGTCTGCGAGGCCTTCTTGCGGGTCGAACCACACTTCGGATTATGGCTCAAGATATTCAATATCAAGCCGAAGTGTGTCGCAGGCGAACACGCAGACTGCGGCGGGGCGGTCATCAGCAAGCTTCCCCGCGTAGGATGGCCATCCGGCACCTTCATCGACACCATCAAGACTTGGCAAAAAGAGTGGTTTTACATCACCGAGCCAAAGGAGGAGGGCGGAACTATTCCTGTCGAATTCAGATCCGGTCCCCCGACCAGATTGACCTCATGGGTCCGAAAGGGCCTCGACTGGGGGTCAGATACAGAGGTGGACGACCTGCAGAGGCGCATCGCGTCCATGATCAAGGACAAAATCGAGCTGGTCAACGTGGTCCAGATTATGCTCCGGCGGCGCATCCTCCCCTGCCAGCACCGGGACTCTCCTATGTGGACTTATCGGCTTGACGATGAGCCTACGATTCGTCAGCTCTTCCGCACCACTCAGGAGAAGTTGTGGAAGGCGTTGTTCAAGGCGCAGGAGAACTGGCCAGCCGAGAAGGACGGCCGGGGCCTGCGCGCCGATAAACTCCCTTCCCAGGTATAACATAGTTTCGCTTGATCGGCTGCGTTTTCCTGAAGAAAATCTAAGCACTTTCCGATCACTTCCGCAGGAATGGTTGAGCAAGGCCACGGGCATCAAATGCCTGGCTCCACAGCCCGAAGACCCTAGGTCCTAGCTGCTATCGGAGATGCTTATCGTGGCGCCTTACAAGGCGCCAGAGAAGAAGGAGAAGAAGAAGAAACCAGGCCGAGAAGGCCTGCGCATCAGGGACCAGCCAGAGGCTGTGTCCGAGGAAACCCATGCCTCCTTGAATCAAGAGAAGGAGCACGGGGGCGAGGGGGAAGGCGATTCCCCCCTCGCAAGAAAGAGGGCGGCGTCATCGGGCGCCACGGAGGATGTACCTCCTCCCGCCCCGAAGAAAATGCGTCGGACACAGTTAATTCTGTCCGACGACAGTTCGGACTCAGATACCGAGTCTCAGGACTTCGAGAAGGTTCCACGAAGGAACCTCAGGGTCAAGCCCCCAGCTCGAAGGTAAAGATCCGAAGACTTCCTGAGCTATTAGTGCTTAGTTTTAAATGTTATTTAACATGTGAGCGCCTATTGACCTGCAGCCCACCATGTGTTCTCCCCACCGATCAAGTCTCAGATGGGTAGACCCCGTGCCGCTGAGCTGGCGGAGAGCGGGACCGCGTCGCACCCCTCTCCTCCGGGCGCCACGAAGGATGCCACGGAGGTGTCATCCCAACAGGCTCCTTTGGAGCCGGACACCATCGGTGGGGGCGACGACATCATGGTCAAGTCTAACGCCTTGTCCGCCGAAGACCGGGGGGAAAAGCCCCTCCCGGATACTGAGGAGACCGGACGAGGGGATGTCCAGTCCCTTCCGAGGTCGTCTCCGGAGCACACCATGCCTCCGGAGGCACCGGTTCAATCTCTGATTGGAGATCGGGTTAACCGATCTCCACCGGCGCCACCGACCAATGGGTGGCCGGCTATGGGGGAGGCTGTGTCAAGCGCCTCCATCTCCGAGGAGCACCGCACCCTTATGGGTGTGGTTTTACAAAGCATTCAGTCCGTTGATAGCGGACTGAAGGAGGCCTTCAAGGGTCTCCTGACGGGCTTCCAGGTAAGCCACGTAATGTTTTGTTAAATTACCATTTTTGTGCTATCGTTATATATATAGCAGCCCCCGAACCCTAGGTGAGTTTGGAAAAACTCATCTGGGGGTCAATCATAGACCATTAACCGAACAATGCATATTCCAATAGCCCTTAAGAGGACCGAACATGTGATCGTGTTTATGATAGTTCGGAGGTTTGAATCCATGTAACCTGATAGTGGTTTCTTATGTGTAGGCTTCGTCATCGGCGGCGGCAGTTAATGCCGCCGAGCTAGACGAGCTAAATCAGAAGCTCAAGAGCTCCGAAGATGAGCTCGACGCTCTGAATAAGAGATTCGACGAGGCACAAGGTAAGCCGGATTATAATATCCGAATTCTTCCTTACCGTACCGTCGAAGCAGTATTTTTATCTGTTTGATGCTTACGCAGCCTCGGCGAAGGAAATTGAGAAGCTCAGGGCCGACCTTGAGAAGGCGAAACTGGAGGCCGCGAGCGAGAAGGCGGCGCCCGAATGAGCGGCTGCTGCGCTCTCCGATTTAAAAGCCACCGGTGCCAAACATGAGGCTCGGGTGGAGGAAATCCAGCAGGAGCTCAAAGACGCCGGTCAAAAGTGCGAGGTCCTAGAGCAGAAAGGCAAGGAGCAAGCTGCCGAACTATCCACTCTTAAATCCGATCTCCAAAAGGAGCGGGTGGATAGGCGGTTCTTTGAAGAGCAAGTCAGCCAGGTCAAGGCTATCATGGATGGTAAGCCGTATTTACTGCAGTGTGTCTTCGGGGATAGCAAGTTCGCATTGCTTACCCAAGTGTGGCGTTCCTCAGGCGCCTGCTCGGACCTCCAGAAGAGCACAGCGGACGCGAACCGGTTCTATGCTTCGCGGGGAGAGGAGATGAAGCTCGGCTGTTTTGGGCGCAATTTGAAGCCTCCGAGCGCTCTCCTCTCCTCGTTGAGCAGCTGAAGCAGCTGATGGAGCTACACCGGATGGCGGAGCCGGCCATGAAGGATCTCTGCATCCGGCTATGTCCCGACGAGCCGTTGCCAAGTAGCTACTTCGGCCTGGTGCAGAAGCTGAGCGACGCCTCGCCTCGGATCGACGCACTAAGGCGGCCCTCCTGTATCGAGGGAGCTCGTATGGCCTTCGCAAGGGCCAAGGTGCACTGGCCGGGTCTTGATCCGACGAAAATAGCCACTGCTCTGATGCCCCCTGGAAAGGAGCATAGGTGCCCTGAGCGATACTTCTCCGTAGTTATGGAGGGTGCTCGGGCAATAGAGGCTCAATGTTCGAGAGAAAACATTTATGATTAAAGGCGTTGTAATATGTCCCAAGACCTTTTAACGCGTTTATATTTAAGATGCATGGTTTATCATGTCTTTCGTGTTTTACATCCTTTATAACTCCTGTGTGGCCGTTGAAACTGAAAGTTGCGAGTCGTCGGCTTCAGCCCCCATGTAGATACTACGCGGGGTGTCTCTTCCAACGCACTGTGACCCTTAGCCGAGCTATCGGTACCCGAAGGCGGTAGTGTGGGGCGGACAAGGCAATCGGACCATAATGCTTTATTGCTTTCACTTAGCCGTAGGGGCACGAGAAAGGAGTGCGGGGGGCTGATGACTAGCCCCCAGGGGTTTGTGATGTTCGGATGAACCGCGGCCAAAGCCGATATCACGTGGTTTGTACGAGTACCAAACCCATCGTATGACACGGAGTAACCTCTAATCGAGGTTTATTTAATCTCGGATTCGCAGACCGGTTCTCGCATACTATCACAGTCAGTTTTTGGCTTTCTTCGCTGAGGCGCTTGACCAGGCTAGCCGGAAGCACAATCGCAGTGGTTCTCCCTTTGCCCTTTTAGCCGAACGAGCGGAACGTAAAGGGGCAAGCACAGGAGCCGGGCAACCCAACTATTGACCCAAGACATAGTTCGGAACCAATGCATATAAAGCGGAATTCCAAGACGCCGAACGCAAAATCAATTGTACTTAGGGCAATTTTTCGAGCCCCCGGTCTATTAGCCGGTTGCATTGTAAAGTATACCAAACAGGTTCGCAAGAAGAGCGGGAAAATAGAGAGTGTGCAAAAAAAGACAGCGAAGCGATCATGTATGATATATCTGTATTTTACTCACCAACTCTTATTATTCGGATTGCCAATGCAACTGTTTACAGGTATTTAAAAATGAAATATAAACCTTACAGGAGGGGTTGTACCAGGGGTCTTCGAGGGGTGACCTGACGTCCTCGATGTGCCCTGTCGTTTGTGCGCTCCTGCGTCTCCTAAGGAGTTGTATACCGCTATGGGTTTTGCTGTTCGGCGAGCGGACTTTGGAGAAAAATCTTGAGAAGTCGCCGAAGTGTGAATGAGCTTTACACCGTAGCAGGTACTTTATGGTACCTGTAGTGTGTCCGAAGACGTTTTGATGGTCATAGTTCGGTCCAGCCGAACACTTACCCTTTGATAGTTTTTCCCCACCGCTGCCCATGGAATTTTGAGCGCGAAGTTGTGCCTCCTCGGCACGTACTTTGCTAGTTCTAGGGCTGTGCGATGGGGGGCGAGTCCCTATTTATGGGGAGAAGAAGGTTCTGGTACTTCAGGTTGAAACCGAGATCGCTTCCCAGCCTTTACGGCAGATGTCGGCGTTTGCCGATCATCAGTGTAATGGAATTCGGCCGCCAGGGCTAGCGCATGTTCCTCAGTTTGGAGGGAGCGCTCTGTGTTGCCATTGACAGTAATGACCCCCTTGGGGCCGGGCATTTTGAGCTTGAGGTATGCGTAGTGTGGTACGGCATTAAAGCGAGCGAACTCTGTACGGCTGAGCAGGGCGTGATAGCCGCTGCGGAAAGGTACGATGTCGAAGATCAAGTCCTCGCTTCGAAAGTTATCGGGCGAGCCGAACACTACTTTCAGGCTTACAGAGCCCGTGCACCGGGCTTCAACGCCTGGGATCACTCCTTTAAAGGTAGTGTTGCTGGGTTTGATCCTTGACGGATGTATGCCCATCTTTTTCACCGTGTCTGAGTAAATCAGATTGAGGCTACTTCCTCTGTCCATTAGGAATTTAGTGAGGTGATACCCGTCTATAATGGGGTCTAGGACGAGGGCGGCCGAACCCCCATGACGGATACTGGTCGGGTGGTCACGTCGATTGAAGGTGATCGGGTATGCCGACCATGGGATATACTTCGGGGCTACAGGCTCTACGGCGTAGACATCCCGAAGGGCGCACTTCCTCTCCTTTTTGGGTATATGAGTGGCGTATATCATATTTAGTGTTTTTACCTCTGGAGGGAATTTCTTTTGTCCGCCACCGATCGGACCGCGGGGCTCATCCTCGTCCTCGCTGCGTGGGCTCTTGCCTTGGTCCTCGGATGCGAGCTTGCCGGCCTGTTTGAATACCCAACATTTACGGTTGGTGTGGTTGGCGGGCTTCTCTTGAGTGCCATGGATCTGGCAAGGCCTCTCCATGATCTTGTCCAGCGGGGTGGGTCCGTCGCGATTGCCTTTAGGAGGCTTCTTCCGCTGCCCAGGCCGGGAGTTGCGGAAGCCGGTGTTAACGGCCGTGTCATCGACATCACTATTGTTGTGCCGGCGCTTATTTTTGTTGCGCTTTGGTTTTCCGTTTCCATCCCGAACTTCAGATGTTCCGGGGTCTTCGGGGTTGTGTCTATGTCTTGCTAGCCAGTTATCCTCGCCCACGCAAAAGCGAGTCATGAGTGATGTAAGGGTGGACATTGTCCTTGGTTTATCCTGGCCAAGCTGGCGAGCCAGCCACTCATCCCGAATATTGTGCCTGAAAGAGGCTATTGCTTCGGCGTCCGGGCAGTCAACGATCTGGTTTTTCTTGGTCAAGAACCGATTCCAGAATAGCTGCGTGGATTCTCCTGGCTTCTGGACGACGTTGCTTAGTTCGGAGGAGTCCGGCGGCCGAACATAAGTGCCCTGGAAGTTAGATCGGAATGCATCTTCTAGATCCTCCCAGCACCCAATGGAGTTTTTGGGGAGGCTATTCAACCAGTGCCGAGCTGGCCCCTTGAGCTTCAGGGGTAGGTACTTGATGGCGTGGAGGTCATCTCCTCGCGCCATGTGGATGTGGAGGAGGAAATCCTCGATCCATATGGTTGGGTCAGTTGTCCCATCGTATTGTTCTATGTTTACGGGCTTAAACCCTTCCGGGAACTGATGCTGCATCACCTTGTCCATGAAGCACAGTGGGTGGGCAGCGCCTCTGACCCGAGCTATGTCACGCCGGTGATCGGCGTCTATCCTAGCCCGGTTTCGTTCCCGACCTTTATTGTTGCGGTCGAGCCAAGGCCGGTACCCTTCCCGTCTATCGGGTGAGTATCCTCTGGATCCGTAGATGGATCGCGTACGACCAGCTCTGTAGTCCAGGTCGTGTCGCAGGTCGAACCTGTCATCGGGCTCTAGTGGCTCTTTTCCCCGTCTACGGGGTATCGTCGGCCTATAGCCGATGTCGTCAGCCATCCTGTCTCGTCCTCGAGGAGGGCGGTCTGGCTTGTCGTATGGGGTATGTTTGGGAGACGGCGTATCAGTGAGCTCGTCATCGAATTATGGCAATAGCCTTCTGCGTGGGTAGCTCTTAGGTTGGTCCGGTAGACCGGTACCGTATCCTTCCTCAGCTGAGAGGACTCTTGTCCATCGATCGTTGAGGTTGTCTTGTTCGTCTTTAAGCTGCCGTTCTTTTGCTTTCAGGCTGCGGGCTGTGGCTATAAGCTGCTGCCTGAACATTTCCTGATCTTCAAGATTATCGGGGATGGCGAAGTCATCGGCTTCCGGGATGTCCTCTGTAACAGCCCGGAACCGACGCTCCAGAAGATTCCCCTTTCTTTTCCTTTGTCGTCGTGTGGTTCGAGTGCTTGTCGCTTTTATCATCGCATCATTCGCATCATCTGCATAGCATCGTCACTCGTTTTCCAAAACTTGCATCCGTTCGTAGTTGCCGGTTCGCTCCGTTCGTGTCGTCGACCGTTTCGAGACCAGCCACACACGCACGCGCCCGCGGCATCGGTTTATTATCGGACGCTTTCGGTATTTCAAATCATGTCACGGGCCGCAAACCTCCCTCTCTTCTTGGCCCAACCACCTCTCCACAGCCCACTAGCCCAACTAGCTTCCCCCTTCGTTCGTGGTCATCGGATCACGATCGGACGGACGAGGTCCAACCCCCACCCTAGTCCATAGCCTATATAACCACCCCATGGAGAGACCCCTCTCACCCTCTAGGGTTTCCCCCTTGCCAAAATTGCAGCCACACCCCTAGAAAACCCCACCTGCTAGCCCTCCTCCTCCAGATCCCGCAGCCCCAACCATCTGCCCATTTTCGGCCCTCGGATCGCGATCTAGAGGCTGAAATCGCCCAAAAACCCCACCTACCGGACATGTCCGTGGTCAAATCGGACATGTCCGGGCGACCACAGAGCAGCCCCGCATCCCATGGCTTCCGCCTGAAGCTCCTCGCCGGAAGCCTCGCTGGCCTTCCCCCGCGTCGCGCCTTGCCGGACCGCCGCCGGACCAGGCCGGTCGGCCGCCGCCCCTCTCTTCCTCCTCTCCTCCATTCTCTCTCCTTCCTCTCTCTCCCTCTCACCGGTCTCTCTCTCTCTCTCCCCACTACAGGTCGCCCGGCCGCCATGGCCACCCGAACTCCGCCGCCCGCTGCCAGAAATGGGACCCCGCCGCCCGGATCTGGAGGATCCCGGCCGGATCCGGCCATCTCCATCGTTGCCGCCGTCAGGTCCCGCCTCAGCGCCGGAGTTGGACGCCGCCGCCGCCGTTCGTTCCTGCCTCGGGAGGAAGTCGAGCACGAGTGCTCGATCCGCCGCAGCCTCGGTCGCTCGCATGGGCCGCCTCCCTCGTCGCCCAAGGCCGGCCATCCCAGGGCCCAGCGACGCCGGTCCCTCCGCTCCCACAGCCACGGGCCAAGCCCATGGTGAGCCTGCCAGCCTCCCCTATCCGACGCGCAGGCGTCATATAGCTATCTGTCGCCCATGTTCCTTTTCGGGCCATATAGCAGATCCGGCCCTTTTCGTCTTTTTTTTATATATCAGAGTTTTGCCTGTTTTTAAAATTGCTAATTAATCAACCGTGCGACGAAATAAAATGTGTTATATATGTAAATTGCTCAGAAAAATGTGTAGTTTAATAATATGCCACTTTCATCCATGTTAAAAATGCCTAAACTCGCTGTTTGCATCATTTTTGCATTAATGCAATATGTTTTGCATCGAGCATATTTAATTAATCGTGCATCCAAATTAATCCAACAATATATTAAAAATGTTCATATTGTCGGCATCGCATTTTCATGCATGACAAACCTGTTCATGGAAATATTTGCATTTAACTTGCATTTATAATTGCTAAAAGGGGATTAGGCCATAACTTGCATAATTAATTGTGACATATTTTCCCACATAACCTATGCATATTATATGTGTTTTCGGGGTAGAAAAATCCATAGAATTTAACTGTGCATTTAGTTTTGTCATTGGAGGAAGTTCGTGTGCATGTCATTTTTCCATGATGCCCTTTTGTCTATTTCGTGTGATTTAATCCGTGCAACATATGAAATAATTTTGAACATGAGATATGCCCTTGAACATGTGTGCTAGGCCCTGGTATTTTTGGGTGTCATAGAAATGCATGTTTATGTGTTATTTTCTTGTTGCCAACATGCTATAAAAATCTGTTGTTTTGAGGGTCCAAAATATTTCTAAGTCTGGAAACCTGTTATTTTATTGCTGTGTTGCCATGTGTTTTGCTGGTGTTCTAGGAGTCTTTTGGTGATGCTACCAAGGAGTCTCTTGTTAAGCATGTTATGCTCTTTCATGTTGTGCCAATAGTTTGCTTGAATAGGTTTTGCATCATAATTAAACCTGCTGTCCAATATGTCAATCTGTTAAAAACTGCTGCTCATGACTAGCCTAATTTTCACTAAGTCTGAGAATCTGTTTTCTTCAATATGCCATGTTGTGTTGATGGTTGCCATGAATCTGAGCATAATTTGATGTTGCCATAAAGTAATGATTTGTAATGCATCATGTCCTCTACCATGCTGTTAATTTTCATGCCATAATATGCCCTGTAACATATAGTTTTACTGCTGCCAATATGCCTCCGTGAAAATCTGCTATGCTAAAAACTGTTACTTTCACCAAGTCCTAATCTGCTATATTTTGTTGCCATGTTGTGAGCTTCCTACCATGCGATCCATGCCTCTTTTGAGTATGATATGTGAAGATGAAATGATGTGTGTGTTATATGCTACTGCCCCATGCTTAGTTTGTGCATTTTAGAATCTTGTAGCTTGTTGTTTTCATGCGTGCAATTCGCTATCTTGCTGTTTTGGGCAGATTTCAAATAAAACTTGCGTTGGTTGTTGTGGTTGAACCGTAGCTCCGTTTTGCACATGTTGCATATGAATCTTGCTTAGAATCTCATGTAGAATCTTAATATCTTGCTGCATTCATGATTTGAAATGTTTGTGGTTGTCATTTTCATGCATTTTGCATTCATGTCATATGCATCTTGCGAGTGTCATATCTTTTAGACCGTAGCTCCGTTTCAAACGTTCTATATATGTAAATCGACTGGAATGACGTGTAGAATTGCATGGTTCACTTTATTTTGCTGTTTAACAAATATAAAACCTGATTAGTTCAGATCTGGACCAATTTCGAAATTACCATATGGGGTCGTTTCGGAAATGCTATATGTTGTTTCCGGCCTCATTTAAACTTGCCTAAATAGTGTAGTTTCGTTATGCTTCACCTCTTGCCATGTTTAACAACATTTAATATTGTTGTGTACCTAAACGAGAGTGAACTAAACATTCGAATGTGGAGTTTCGTCAATATGCAACTCGTTGCATATTGAGCTTCACTTAAGGTGTAGTAATTGATTGTTGTGATTGCCATGCCTTGCATAATTAAACCGGTCATGCATCATATTTGTTTGCGCATCATGTCATGCATTTGTTGTGGTGCTCTCGTGTGTTGATTGTTGTTTCTGATTTGCTTCTTCTCGATAGAGTTCCGAAACCGCTTCGGAGTGTGAGGATTCGTTCGACTACGTTGGCACGTCTTCTTCATGGACTCGTTCTTTTTCCAAGCGGGATCTCAGGCAAGATGATCATTTCCCTGGATACCATTACTATCATTGCCATGCTAGATGTCTCGTTTCTATCGCTGTCTCGATACCTACCACTTGTATGTTAAGCCTCCTAAATTGCCATGAAAAGCCTCTAACCCCTCCACATCCCAGCAAAACATTGTTTGGCTATGTTACCGCTTGCTCAGCCCTTCTTATAGCGTTGCTAGTTGCAGGTGCAAGCTCTTTCCATGTGCAACATGGATATCCTTTCGTTATATCACAATATTATTGCTATTTAATTTAATGCACATATATACTTGGTAAAGGGTGGAAGGCTTGGCCTTTTGCTCGGTGTTTTGTTCCACTCTTGCCGCCCTAGTTACTTGTGTACCGGTGTTATGTTCCATAAATGAGCGCTCCTAACATGCTCGGGGTTGTTATGGGGACCCCCTTGACTTTCGTTTTAGGATAAAGCTTGTCTGGCAAGGCCCAACATTGGTACTACATTTGCCTAATAACTAATAAACCTGCATAGGGAGTAATTAACCCGAGGATCTTTAATCAACAACCCGGGCCAGTGCTCCTCATGAGTGTTGGTCCAACCCAGAGCAGCTTATTAACGCTACCCGGGGCAACTCGGTGATTGGCGTGGTAACCATAGCTCATCCGTCGTGTCCTGAGAACGAGATACGCGGCTCCTATCGGGTACGTCAACACGTCGGGCGGCCTTGCTGGATTTGTTTTACCTTTCTCGAATGTCTTGTGTGAGGAATTCCGATACTTTGGGCTATCTCGAGGTTGAGGTTTTCCAACGGGAAGATCATGATATTCGTGGTCGAGGTTATTCCCGCTGAGTGTGGTTAGTTTGTGATGGATGAGTAGGAGCACCCCTGCAGGGTTAAATCTTTCGGAAAGCCGTGCCCGCGGTTATGTGGCAAACTTGGAAAACTTTGTTTAACACCCGGTCATAGCAAACTTGAAGTAAACTCATATAAAATACACCAACTGTGTGCGTAACCGTGCCTGTCTCTTCTCGTGAATTTCTGATCCGAAAGAGAACACGGTGGGGTTATGTTTGACGTAAGTAGGTGTTCAGGATCTCTTAGAGATCATTACTAGTTCACGTCCGTTTATTCGACAATCATCCCCCTTTATTCTTGTACTCGTAAGTTAGCCACTCAAATAAAAGCTTAGTTACTTGCTGCAGCCTCACCACTTAACCATACCTCACCCATTAAGCTTTAATAGTCTTGATACCCTTGGAAATGAGATTGCTGAGTCCCTGTGGCTCACAGTTTACTACAACAACAGTTGCAGGTACAGGTAATGCGATGTTTTGACATGAGCGCGATGCTTTGTTTGATTTGGAGTTCTTCTTCTTCTTCTTCGTCGATCTAGGATGGGTTCCAGGCGGCAGCCTGGGATAGCAAGGATGGATATCATTTTATCGTTTGATTTCGTCCGTAGCCGGACCCTGCTCTTCTGTATGGTGATTGTTATGTTATTGTATTGATGTGATATTGATGTAGCTTGTGGCGAGTGTAAGCCAATTCCATGTACTCATCTCTTCTTTACATGTACTTGTAATGATATCCATTCTTGCAACACGACGAGATGCGCTTCTATCCCTGTCGAGGCCCTCGTGCCAAAATAAGGATAGGATCGCATCTTGGGCGTGACAAGTTGGTATCAGAGCCTGTACCGACCTAGGAGCCCCCTTGATTGATCGAACTTGGCCGAGTTGAGTCTAGTGAAAAACTATTTTGAGTCTAGTTATATCGGAGAGTAGGATTCATTTTACTCCTCTTCTATGCTCTGGTGAGGAATTACGACTTAGGAATTTTGATTCTACCCTCTTCTCACTCAAAAAAAATTTTAGGATCACGCGGGTATTTTGGAAACTATATGATGCCGATGTGACGGAGTTCTGTCTTGGTGCCTCCTGTCTGACTTGATTTCTTCCGGGGAGTTGAGCTCCAGGGGATTCTTGTGCACATCGTTATCGTTCAGTTTCCTTAGTATCTCAGGACGGAGGATGTTCGAAATTGCTTCAATACTAGTTGTGGCGAGAGGAGTCCGGCATCCCCAGTACTGGTGGAGAGAGTTCGGATGTACTGCCATACTTAGTATCGTTGTGATTACGAGTGTCTGAGGTAGATGAGTTTCCGAGACCTTTGGTTGTGTGTTGAGGGATGTGATACACTGGAGAGTAGTATTACTGCTAGGAGTTGTGTGATTATGTGAAACTCCGTGTATCCGTGTACCCGATTGCATAACCAAGATTTCGGGAGTTCTTAGGTGGGAATTCAAGTAGTTTACCTAGAATTATCCTTCCAACAAATGCAAATGGGTTGTATTTGTTTCCGGCTTAATTCTCAAGCCCCATCCTTTGTTTTGTTGGAGTATGGTAATTCAAGTTGCTTCGATATCAAGTGGTGATTTCATATCTTTCCAAAAAGTGTTCTCATATTCCTATGGGAATGCTAATTCTTTTGCTCAATCAAGTTGTCATATCAATTCTTTCCATCTGGTGTGCTCTCTTCAAGATAATTCTATCCCTTCCAAGTTTTGCAAGATCAATCCTCATATTTCTTTCCGAAGTTTGTCTCATCTGTTTCAAGTTGTCCTTGTTTTTCCCCACCCTCCCGCCCTTTTGCTTCAAGGATTAAATTCTCATTCAAGTGCCTTTCTTTTCATTGATGCTTCCGCTATCTTTTCTTCCATTTGATATCCGGTGATTCAATGGGAAGATCCCAAATGCTCAAGTTCATCATTTCTTAGTCTTCATCTTTGTTTTCTTTCTGGTGGATTCAATTCAACCTCTCGGTGTTCATCATATCCTTGTCATTCATTATATGGTTCCCTATGTTGGAAGTTCTTATCCAAGCATCCCTTGCTTATTCATCTCTCTCTATTCTATCCGGAGTGGTGAAGATATCGCAGAAGTTTCGTGATTTCATTCAAGCTTCTTTCAATTGTTTTAAGATTCTCACCTCATCAAGTTTTCATTTGTACCGGTGCAATATCTTTCTAATCTTTCAGTATAACGGTGGTTTCTTTTGAGTGGGCCCATATCCCACAGGTTTTCCCCAGGATCTTACCTGGCTCTTCTAATCTTTCCGGAGATCTCAAGTTCTTTTCAATATGACGCAAGAATGAATTTCATCAGTCATATGCCTTCTCGTAGATCGCTGCTAAATCATCATTTTCATTGTTGGCTCAACCTTTTTCTTATTCATTATTCCGGAGTGTCTTGGTAATTCTTGATGTGTTCCTTGTCATCATTCTCAGCTTTGAAGACCGAAGAAGAGTTTCTCTTAAATCTTTGCTCATTCTCTTGAAGATTCATGGTTTCAGCTTGATGCTATTCTTCCAAATTGTTTTCAATCGTCAGTAATTCCTTCCATATCTATCCGGAGCAGTTCAGAGTTGTTTTCATTCTCGATCCTCCGAAGGCCATCATTTCAGAAGATTTCTTCGTTCTCAGCTTTCAGCTTTCATCCTCAAATTCTTCTTAATCGTTGTCCCTTCGTTCGTATCTCAATTATTTCGGTGCTTCGTTCAAGTTTTCTGTTTGTCGAATCTTGATCTCTTTGTTCTCATGTATCTCCATTCATTCGTAGTTTCCTCATTTGTTCAAATTCTTACCGGTGTTTCGTTGAAGACTTCTTCAAGCTTGTTTCATCTCCATTCAATCATCTCAAGAAGAATAAGTGGTATGCCAAATCCGTTGCTTGTCATCAATTAAACTTGATGAAGGATAAGCATAACATAATTCTTATTCTTGTTTCATCAATTGATTTCAATCCTTCTTTCGGAGTTGTCATGATATCAATTCTTGGTTCTAAGTGTTTCGTCTTCTCTTTTCCGGAGTTCCATGTTTTCTCAAGCATCTCGTCATGAAGCTTCATCTAATCTTGGAGGTCATAATCTTATTATTTTCATCCTTCAATTCTTTTCTATCATCCTGTCATTCTGCTGTTCTCCAAGAAGTTCTTCATGGTGGTTCATCAAGATTTCTTTCTTTTTCATGTGTTCTTCAAGTATTCTTATATTGCATTTCAAAGTGCAATTCTTTCTTCCTTATCTTTGAGATGGTGTTATAGCATTCTCGATTAATGAGGAGTCTCGAAAAGAATTTGTCAAGAATGAGATAGGTAAACCCATCTTTTCTTTGTTGGAGTTATCTTGGCATGGATTTCACCTAAAGCTCTTCCTAAAGATTGTTGCTATTATGGTGTTATCAATGATCCAAGTTCTCAATGTATCCTCTTGGTGAAAGAAGTTTCATCTCTTCATTGATCCCAACCTATCAATTGTTTTCCATTTGTGGCCGGTTGGCACCTCTTTATGTTGGGATGTTTTCCATAAGCCCACAACAAGCTTGTCCTTTCCGTTGTTGATGTTCCAACAACTCCGTGCCTTCCTTCCTTGTATAGAGGCTTTCAAATTCAATGGTGGCGTAAGTTGTCATGTTTCTTCTCCGTTCTCTTCTCTCTAAGATCTAGCTTCTATTTTTCTTGCTACGGAGCCGTAGTGATGTTGCTCTCTTCAATTTATCATCTTGTTTTGGCAAGATCATGTTCTTTCTTGCTTATCCATTTAACCAGAGTGTTGTGTTCTCTTTCAAGTTCTCCCATATCATCAATTTTTGCCCCTCTATCCTACCGAAGTGCTGCCGAAATTTCTTGTGAATTCTTGCTGTTCTTCGTGTCTTTCTTCATCTCTTTGCAACCTTCAAGATTGCGGTTTCATTCGTTTGTCAAAGAAGCAACTAAGTTTTACCTCGCCCTTTCTTCTTCCTTTTCCCCTTCTCATTCTAAGATCTCGGGTCGAGATCTCTTGTAAGTGGAGGAGAGTTGTAACAGCCCGGAACCGACGCTCTAGAAGATTCCCCTTTCTTTTCCTTTGTCGTCGTGTGGTTCGAGTGGTTGTCGCTCTTATCATCGCATCATTCGCATCATCTGCATAGCATCGTCACTCGTTTTCGAAAACTTGCATCCGTTCGTAGTTGCCGGTTCGCTCCGTTCGTGTTGTCGACCGTTTCGAGACCAGCCACACACGCACGCGCCCGCGGCATCGGTTTATTATCGGACGCTTTCGGTATTTCAAATCATGTCACGGGCCGCAAACCTCCCTCTCTTCTTGGCCCAACCACCTCTCCACAGCCCACTAGCCTAACTAGCTTCCCCCTTCGTTCGTGGTCATCGGATCACGATCGGACGGACGAGGTCCAACCCGCACCCTAGTCCATACCCTATATAACCACCCCATGGAGAGACCCCTCTCACCCTCTAGGGTTTCCCCCTTGCCAAAATTGCAGCCACACCCCTAGAAAACCCCACCTGCTAGCCCTCCTCCTCCAGATCCCGCAGCCCCAACCATCTACCCATTTTCGGCCCTCGGATCGCGATCTAGAGGCTGAAATCGCCCAAAAACCCCACCTACCGGACATGTCCGTGGTCAAATCGGACATGTCCGGGCGACCACAGAGCAGCCCCGCATCCCATGGCTTCCGCCCGAAGCTCCTCGCCGGAAGCCTCGCTGGCCTTCCCCCGCGCCGCGCCTTGCCGGACCGCCGCCGGACCAGGCCGGTCGGCCGCCACCCCTCTCTTCCTCCTCTCCTCCATTCTCTCTCCTTCCTCTCTCTCCCTCTCACCGGTCTCTCTCTCTCTCCCCGCTGCAGGTCGCCCGGCCGCCATGGCCACCCGAACTCCGCCGCCCGCTGCCGGAAATGGGACCCCGCCGCCCGGATCTGGAAGATCCCGGCCGGATCCGGCCATCTCCATCGTTGCCCCCGTCGGGTCCCGCCTCAGCACCGGAGTTGGACGCCGCCGCCGCCGTTCGTTCCTGCCTCGGGAGGAAGTCGAGCACGAGTGCTCGATCCGCCACAGCCTCGGTCGCTCACATGGGCCGCCTCCCTCGTCGCCCAAGGCCGGCCTCCAGAGGGCCCAGCGACGCCGGTCCCTCCGCTACCACAGCCACGGGCCAAGCCCATGGTGAGCCTGCCAGCCTCCCCTATCCGACGCGCAGGCGTCATATAGCTATCTGTCGCCCATGTTCCTTTTCGGGCCATATAGCAGATCCGGCCCTTTTCGTCTTTTTTTTATATATCAGAGTTTTGCCTGTTTTTAAAATTGCTAATTAATCAACCGTGCGACGAAATAAAATGTGTTATATATGTAAATTGCTCAGAAAAATGTGTAGTTTAATAATATGCCACTTTCATCCATGTTAAAAATGCCTAAACTCGCTGTTTGCATCATTTTTGCATTAATGCAATATGTTTTGCATCGAGCATATTTAATTAATCGTGCATCCAAATTAATCCAACAATATATTAAAAATGTTCATATTGTCGGCATCGCATTTTCATGCATGACAAACCTGTTCATGGAAATATTTGCATTTAACTTGCATTTATAATTGCTAAAAGGGGATTAGGCCATAACTTGCATAATTAATTGTGACATATTTTCCCACATAACCTATGCATATTATATGTGTTTTCGGGGTAGAAAAATCCATAGAATTTAACTGTGCATTTAGTTTTGTCATTGGAGGAAGTTCGTGTGCATGTCATTTTTCCATGATGCCCTTTTGTCTATTTCGTGTGATTTAATCCGTGCAACATATGAAATAATTTTGAACATGAGATATGCCCTTGAACATGTGTGCTAGGCCCTGGTATTTTTGGGTGTCATAGAAATGCATGTTTATGTGTTATTTTCTTGTTGCCAACATGCTATAAAAATCTGTTGTTTTGAGGGTCCAAAATATTTCTAAGTCTGGAAACCTGTTATTTTATTGCTGTGTTGCCATGTGTTTTGCTGGTGTTCTAGGAGTCTTTTGGTGATGCTACCAAGGAGTCTCTTGTTAAGCATGTTATGCTCTTTCATGTTGTGCCAATAGTTTGCTTGAATAGGTTTTGCATCATAATTAAACCTGCTGTCCAATATGTCAATCTGTTAAAAACTGCTGCTCATGACTAGCCTAATTTTCACTAAGTCTGAGAATCTGTTTTCTTCAATATGCCATGTTGTGTTGATGGTTGCCATGAATCTGAGCATAATTTGATGTTGCCATAAAGTAATGATTTGTAATGCATCATGTCCTCTACCATGCTGTTAATTTTCATGCCATAATATGCCCTGTAACATATAGTTTTACTGCTGCCAATATGCCTCCGTGAAAATCTGCTATGCTAAAAACTGTTACTTTCACCAAGTCCTAATCTGCTATATTTTGTTGCCATGTTGTGAGCTTCCTACCATGCGATCCATGCCTCTTTTGAGTATGATATGTGAAGATGAAATGATGTGTGTGTTATATGCTACTGCCCCATGCTTAGTTTGTGCATTTTAGAATCTTGTAGCTTGTTGTTTTCATGCGTGCAATTCGCTATCTTGCTGTTTTGGGCAGATTTCAAATAAAACTTGCGTTGGTTGTTGTGGTTGAACCGTAGCTCCGTTTTGCACATGTTGCATATGAATCTTGCTTAGAATCTCATGTAGAATCTTAATATCTTGCTGCATTCATGATTTGAAATGTTTGTGGTTGTCATTTTCATGCATTTTGCATTCATGTCATATGCATCTTGCGAGTGTCATATCTTTTAGACCGTAGCTCCGTTTCAAACGTTCTATATATGTAAATCGACTGGAATGACGTGTAGAATTGCATGGTTCACTTTATTTTGCTGTTTAACAAATATAAAACCTGATTAGTTCAGATCTGGACCAATTTCGAAATTACCATATGGGGTCGTTTCGGAAATGCTATATGTTGTTTCCGGCCTCATTTAAACTTGCCTAAATAGTGTAGTTTCGTTATGCTTCACCTCTTGCCATGTTTAACAACATTTAATATTGTTGTGTACCTAAACGAGAGTGAACTAAACATTCGAATGTGGAGTTTCGTCAATATGCAACTCGTTGCATATTGAGCTTCACTTAAGGTGTAGTAATTGATTGTTGTGATTGCCATGCCTTGCATAATTAAACCGGTCATGCATCATATTTGTTTGCGCATCATGTCATGCATTTGTTGTGGTGCTCTCGTGTGTTGATTGTTGTTTCTGATTTGCTTCTTCTCGATAGAGTTCCGAAACCGCTTCGGAGTGTGAGGATTCGTTCGACTACGTTGGCACGTCTTCTTCATGGACTCGTTCTTCTTCCAAGCGGGATCTCAGGCAAGATGATCATTTCCCTGGATACCATTACTATCATTGCCATGCTAGATGTCTCGTTTCTATCGCTGTCTCGATACCTACCACTTGTATGTTAAGCCTCCTAAATTGCCATGAAAAGCCTCTAACCCCTCCACATCCCAGCAAAACATTGTTTGGCTATGTTACCGCTTGCTCAGCCCTTCTTATAGCGTTGCTAGTTGCAGGTGCAAGCTCTTTCCATGTGCAACATGGATATCCTTTCGTTATATCACAATATTATTGCTATTTAATTTAATGCACATATATACTTGGAAAAGGGTGGAAGGCTTGGCCTTTTGCTCGGTGTTTTGTTCCACTCTTGCCGCCCTAGTTACTTGTGTACCGGTGTTATGTTCCATAAATGAGCGCTCCTAACATGCTCGGGGTTGTTATGGGGACCCCCTTGACTTTCGTTTTAGGATAAAGCTTGTCTGGCAAGGCCCAACATTGGTACTACATTTGCCTAATAACTAATAAACCTGCATAGGGAGTAATTAACCCGAGGATCTTTAATCAACAACCCGGGCCAGTGCTCCTCATGAGTGTTGGTCCAACCCAGAGCAGCTTATTAACGCTACCCGGGGCAACTCGGTGATTGGCGTGGTAACCATAGCTCATCCGTCGTGTCCTGAGAACGAGATACGCGGCTCCTATCGGGTACGTCAACACGTCGGGCGGTCTTGCTGGATTTGTTTTACCTTTCTCGAACGTCTTGTGTGAGGAATTCCGATACTTTGGGCTATCTCGAGGTTGAGGTTTTCCAACGGGAAGATCATGAGATTCGTGGTCGAGGTTATTCCCGCTGAGTGTGGTTAGTTTGTGATGGATGAGTAGGAGCACCCCTGCAGGGTTAACTCTTTCGGAAAGCCGTGCCCGCGGTTATGTGGCAAACTTGGAAAACTTTGTTTAACACCCGGTCATAGCAAACTTGAAGTAAACTCATATAAAATACACCAACTGTGTGCGTAACCGTGCCTGTCTCTTCTCGTGAATTTCTGATCCGAAAGAGAACACGGTGGGGTTATGTTTGACGTAAGTAGGTGTTCAGGATCTCTTAGAGATCATTACTAGTTCACGTCCGTTTATTCGACAATCATCCCCCTTTATTCTTGTACTCGTAAGTTAGCCACTCAAATAAATGCTTAGTTACTTGCTGCAGCCTCACCACTTAACCATACCTCACCCATTAAGCTTTAATAGTCTTGATACCCTTGGAAATGAGATTGCTGAGTCCCTGTGGCTCACAGTTTACTACAACAACAGTTGCAGGTACAGGTAATGCGATGTTTTGACGTGAGCGCGATGCTTTGTTTGATTTGGAGTTCTTCTTCTTCTTCTTCGTCGATCTAGGATGGGTTCCAGGCGGCAGCCTGGGATAGCAAGGATGGATGTCATTTTATCGTTTGATTTCGTCCGTAGCCGGACCCTGCTCTTCTGTATGGTGATTGTTATGTTATTGTATTGATGTGATATTGATGTAGCTTGTGGCGAGTGTAAGCCAATTCCATGTACTCATCTCTTCTTTACATGTACTTGTAATGATATCCATTCTTGCAACACGACGAGATGCGCTTCTATCCCTGTCGAGGCCCTCGTGCCAAAATAAGGATAGGATCGCATCTTGGGCGTGACATCCTCCTCCTCGACAGGGGGGAGGTAATTGTCGTCCTCGGAATCATTTAGATCGTCGGGGTTGCACCGGTCTTCCGGCCTCTCCTGACCCTCTAACGGGTGTTCGGGGATATCGGCATCGCCGAGGTCTTTTGGGGTGTCTCCGTCCCCGGTGCCGTCGATAGCTTTTCTTCCCGTTTTTCCTTTTGACTGTTTATGCGCCTTTCGGCGTCTTGACGGCGCTTCACCCGATTTATCGCCATCGTTTTTCGGAGTGTCCACCATGTAGACGTCGTATGTGGAGGTGGCAGTCCACCGCCCTATGTTAACGGGGGTGAGGGCGCGATCCTCCTCATCCATGTATTCTGCCTCCCCATAGGTATAGTCCAACATGTCGGTTAAATCCTCGACAGTGGCTACCAAGTGGGTGGTGGGTGGGACGAAAAATTCGTACTGACCCGCCTTGAGCCCGATCTGAGCACAGATCGGGGTTGGCTCGTCGGTAATCTTCATCGATGAGATCCGATCTAGGGCCTCGGTGAGTATCGATGGCTCGATCTGGCCGGCCTGCTCAGAGCTTCCGGAGTTAACCTCCGATGCGTCCGTGCGGGGGGAGTGTTCGGCAAGAACAGGTGTCCGGATCTCTGGCACTATGACCGGGTCCGGACTGAGAGTCGGGTCCTCGCCGGGGTAGATCCCGTGGGCGGGACCGAAAGATGGATCTGAGGTTAAAGCCTCAGAGTCCTCGGGCATGGCAGGCGAGACCGCGAGCCCGGTTAGTGACAGGTCGCCCCTTGAGTCTACGGAGAACTCTAGGTTCCCTAATCTGACCTCTTGATCAGGGGCGAAACTTCCGACATGGCCTAGATGGCCGGTCGGGTCGACGTGCAGCACAATGCTGCCGAAGGCGAAGATCTATCCGGGGACGAAAGTGTCTGTATTGCGGACCTCTTCGTTGATGACGAGGCGAGCCATCGATTCCTTTGGTGATCACAGCAGAACTCTCAATGAAAGCACAAATGTCGGTGTCAAAACCGACAGATCTCGGGTAGGGGGTCCCGAGCTGTGAGACTAGAATCGATGGTAACAAGAGACGAGGGAGACGATGTTTTACCCAGGTCCGTGTGTATTTTTGCAGATTCTCGCGTTTTCACACTTTCACAAAATTCATATTTTGTGTGCTTTTGGCTTTGTATATATTTGAATCACAGGTCGGACCTTGATTCCTTAGACTGAGCTATGGAGCTACTATCTTCAATAGTGTTCCATTGACCTAAGTCATCTTGAAACCATACTTAGTTCATAAATGAACTATATGATCCAACACCCTCTTTTGTCGCTCCTTAAGCAGCAATATACTTAGCCTTCATTATAGAATTCTCCATAGTAACCTGCTTGGAACAATTCCAACTTACTGCGCCACCATATCGTGTATAACACAAAACCCTTAATTTAAATCGAAAAATCGCTTGGAGCATTGATGAAGACCGTATTGATGTAACTACTTACAATGAGCTTGTATTGATGTAACTTCTTACAACTATCGGTGTCAAAACCGGCGGATCTCGGGTAGGGGGTCCCGAGCTGTGAGACTAGAATCGATGGTAACAAGAGACGATGGAGACGATGTTTTACCCAGGTTCGGGCCCTCTTATGGAGGTAATACCCTACGTCCTGCTTGATTATATTGATGGTGTAAGGGTTACAGAGTTGATCTACCTCGAGATCGAATAGCTAAAACCCTAGATGAGTTCTCTCGTTCAACAACCTAAAACCCTCCGGCTTATATAGACGCCGAGGGTACCTAGGGTTTACACATGGTCGGTTACACGTCGAAGGGATAAACATGCCTATTCACTACTCCAAACGTGGAGGATACGCCACGATCGCCGAAGCTTCTTTCCTGGAGACAGGGTCTTCGATCAATCCAATGCTCGGCAAGCGACCCATATAGTCCGGCCCATAAGAAATAGGTCGGCCTCCCGAGGACCCCTTAATCCAGGACTCCCTCAACAACGAACTCTTCATAATCTCTGCTTGCGATAAAACATGTCATCGGTGCTACTATAGTACACAACGACATTTTTCACTGCTATCCTATGATCAACACTTTGATCACTTCGGTATCTTACTCGCAGCTGATTTGGAGTACTGGACATATCTAATTGTTTTACATACTATGTAATACATGATTAATCCAAACACAAAAGTGTGTGGAATCTCAGTCATGTACTTTCCTCATCAGTGTTTTTAGGACACCGAGTCTTGCTAAAAACTCTTTCCATGTGACTTTGGCAAGAACCTCTTCTTGGTGTTCCCATGCTAAACCATTTTTAGCATCTTATCAATATGTATTTTGTCTTAGCCCTATTAGGCAATTTTATCTTCATAGATAATTATGCCTAATACCAAGGCTACCTAACCCAAGTACTTCATCGAAAAACTATTTTCAATGAAGTCATAATTTGTGTCAAGAAATTTATATTATTTCTAATAAACAATGTGTCATGCACACAAAGTTTTAGAAATATTATTATGCTCCCGCTTATTTCTTGTAAACCCAAGCATCTTTGCTATCCTTGATGAAATCAAACTCTTTGACTATTTAATCAAAATAAAGATTCCAACTCCATTATGCTCTCTTCTATCCATTCCTGGAATTCTGAAGTTTGCACACTCACTAGTATCCTTTGGATCGGCAAAACACTTTGGACTGTATCATAAACAATTACTAGGTTGTACTTCCATCTCATGGAAATCCTTTTGGCATCCATGTATCATATCTCATAACTGAAATATGTATTAATTGCTAGTATAACCCGAACCGACTTTAAACATCGCTACGGTGAGACAGTCTTGCCGTAGTCAACTCCTTGAATTTGTTATAAGCAACAAGTCAAGCTTTATGGATAAAACATTTTTATCCGTATCAGTTTATAGTTCCATTCATATTCGTTAGACTCTGAGTCTTTCAGTGGGGTTTATCAAGATCTAATCTTGATTCATGTGTATGGATACTATCTTTGATTATTTTGGCACGTGTTTTGCCTACGTGGTTCAGCTGCAAGTTCGACCAAGTCCATACATCTCATGTAGAGGCTTCCGTATCAGTCGCATTAGGAAACTCTGGAACTACTTCCAATGTTTCTTTCCTTTGATCTGATGACAAAGATACTATTATCTTGTTGAGTTGCACTGTCTTCCCACTCACCATTTTGCAAGAAAAAGTTTCTTCAAAATATATTGCTCTATGTGACAAACATTTTGCCTAGGCATAATGATGGAGGAATACCCAACAATTTGGGATAACCAACAAAGTAACACTTATCTGATTTGGAATAGGTTTGTAAACCCTTTACACATGCCTCATATTCCAAATGTTAAGAAAAGATAGAAAATGGCTTGGCGTACCATACCATGGCATTATTTCAACAGATTTGATGGCGCTCTATTCAGTGTAAAAGTCGTAGTCTCTAAAGCATTACTTCAAAAGGGATAATGGCAAATTGATTTATGTCATCTTTGATCTTACCATGTCATAAATAGTTCAATTACATCTTCTCGGACATTCCACTCTTAGTGGTGTTCCGAAAGGTGTAAGTTATGAAAACTATTTTTACAACTCATCAGACATGCGCTAAACTTGTAACTCAAATATTTCTTTCTGCAATCTAATTACAGAAACATATTTTTTTCGTGTTACAAGAATTTCCACTTCATTCTATAAAACTTTTGAACTATTTCAAAAGATTCATACTAATGTCTCATAAAGAAAATATTCACATATCTACATGAGTCATTACTGAAGATAGATAGATCCACTACTAGCAACGACTCTTATTGGACTACACACATCAATATGTATGATTACCATCTTTGCTCGTTCCTTATGGCCTGTGAACAGTATTTTAGACACTTTACTTTTGGACGAAAGTTGCAAGTGTCAGATGATTCATAATCAAATGACTTCAAAATCCATCACTATGGAATTTCTCCACGCAGGTTTCTCCAATGTGACCAAATGCAGTGCCACATAAATGTGGTATTCTTTTAGTCTTGCGACATTTAGCATCAGTGTTATGCATGTATTATACTCCCTCCGTTCCGAAATGTAGTGCAGCCGCGCTTGCCGAGGTTCAACTTTGACCATAAATTTAACCAACGAGACCGACTACGGCGGGAGGAAAAATTATATAATTCAAAACTTCTTTTGAATACGAATTCACTGGTATAATTTTTGCTCCCGCCGCAATCGGTCTCGTTGGTTAAATTTATGGTCAAAGTTGAAGCACTATATTTTGGAACGGAGGGAGTATTATCATCAATATCCATAACATACATCCCATTCATGATGGAAGCATGACCCTTATCTTATTCATCTCTTATGAACAGCCTTCTTGCAACAAACATTATGCAATGGGTTAGAGTGCATAAAACTCTAAAATGAATTATAAAAATAAATAAAGAGGTAATACGCCGATGGAAGGTATAGTAACTTTTACTATGTTTCCAACGCGTATCTAAACCTCATTACTGGCTAGTCATTTAGGCCATAATGGTTCTTGCATCGAGCTGCAATAGAATGCAATCAAATGGTTATCCTTGTGATCAACTTTTAATCACAACACCCAAGAATCAGCGATTAACAATTTAATCCTAATTTCCAAGAACTGCTTCTTTGACCAGCCTTCTATACATCTATAACTCGTATGACATTCATACCTGAGCTAGACCTTCCAGTCTCCTTTCTTTTTGCCTTTATACTTCTAACAGTTTTTCTTTCAATATTTCTCCTACTCATAGAAGAAACACCCAATTTTCAAGAGTGGAGTTAGCCCTGGATTTCCTAGGCATGTAAGTCTTACTAACACCCTTCATACTTGTCCTTTCTCTTTAAGTTATTGTTTTATTTACCATCATCACATGACTGGTGTTCCTCTTGATTCCATCTCTCATCAGTCTAATGCATAGTGAATACTTCACTAATACTTGCATACAAACATTGCTTTGGATATCTCATATCTTTTAGTCTTTGTTTGTATCTGAAACTATTTTTTAGTTCCATGAATATCTCATAACTATCCCAAACTTTTAAAGTTCGGGTCTCATGGAAGCAAGCAAATTGCACTTGACCATGACTGAATTCTAGCTTTTGGATCGAAGGACGCAAGTCACATCATCCATAGCTTTAGTGGGAGAATACCGAAAGCATGCAATAGGACAAAGTCCTTCTTGGTACTCTTGAGGACAATCCTCACATTAAGTTGCCAATCATAAAGTTTTAACCAGATAAATAATATCTATTCAATTTCAACAGGGAAGGTGGAAACACGAGCCCATATTCTACAACTATAATGCAAATTACACTTAGACAATGTTCAGTAATCAATTGCACTTGTGATTAAACAATTTAATTCTAAAGTGCAGTCCCACTCAAATCAATATCTCTCATAATTGATGATGAGTGATTCAAGACCCATATTTTAATTCAACCTCATTGATGGGAACATCACTGATGACGAGAATTTCAATCGGTAGGCCAACTTGTCGATCACATCTCTATGCGACTCTTGTTCATTTTTCGATGGGTGTGTTCCGAGATCAGGACGATCCTGCCTAAATTTCAAGACAACCAAGTGATCTCGCAGTGAGGACTGACCTTCACCCGCCTCATACTCTCAATTCGTTCGTACCCATGTATACAGGGCGCACCCCGAAAAGATACATATCTCAGACCGGGCTACACTTGGGTGAACACTAACTACTTGATATTTTAAGTGAGAGATCACCCTAATAAAAGCGACTACTACGCAATCAAAAGGGTGTCAATATAAGGGATAAAAATCTTAGGCAATTCATAATAGCACGATATGGTATAGCCCATTTCGATGGAGAAGTACTCATCGTCTTCACGAAATTTCAGCCCAAAACGTTGCCGTGGCAGCAGTTTCTGGCAGAACTTTTCTGCCAAGGCCTATTTCTTTAGCTATTTCTCCTCCGTCTTCGTTTACAGCTTTTGCGTCTGTGTCCACCTCCGCAAAACTTGTCATCACCATGTCGATGCATTAAATAATATTAATATCTCTATAGCTAATAAAATAATGCATTACAAGAAGGTTGACACGCAGGCCATTAAAGTGACAATCATATGGCTCCAGCCATCATGCCGAATCACGACACGCAGGTTATGTTAATTACATCATATAGTCATCTCATACATAATCTCATTAATATGACGAAGCTATACCACATCACATGCACATCCTGCATAACCAAGTTAGACGCCTCTAATCGGTTCATACAAGATTTTATTTTACGTGGCTTCTAAGGTTTTGAAACAAACCATAGCTACCAATGTTCATCATCAAGTATGATTATTCAAGTTGCTAGATTAACTTTGTGGGGTGTATGACACACGAGATTTAATAAAAAAATCTCGAGCCCCATATTAAACTTCGTTACACGCGTGACCCCCGTGCAGATCATATTTGCATGCCCTTTAGTTTGCTAAATTTCATCTTTCTTAACTATGGTGGAACCCAAAGAACTGAAGCACTTCGTTGACCTGTCAACTAGCATACTCAGGAGCAGCATAGAAGGATCGCGGATTCCTAGAACTTTGTATCAAAATTCCACCATGCCGTCAAGATCAGAAATACGCAAATTCAAGGGAAGCAACAAGAACATCAGGTAATAGATTTCATCTACTACCCACACAAAAAATATTTGGCAATAGATCTCATCTACTACATAAATATATTGTGCAATACCCATACATCTAATGTATTCTAGATCGTAACCTGCATCTACGCATAGTATGGCTCATAATGCCACTGTAGGGTAACGCAGCAGAAAACAAATGTTTTTCGTCCTACACACTAGCCGAGGACCACTATGCAGATGCATACAAGGTTTGATCTGATCGTTACCAACTCGTAGTGCAGCAGAAGGAGAGTTGGTGAAGATCGTTGGGGCAGATCCCCGCAGCTAGGATTTTACAACGTCCCAACGGCGAGGATTTTCTCCCTCGAACAGTCCCTCGGACAGAACCTCGGACAGTCCCTCGAATAGAAGATCAAACGTATGACCTCTCTGCCGGGTTGCACACATACGGTGTCACCTATCCGGCAGGGCTCCGTCGTCCAGAACTAATTCCTACCGGAGACTAGACAGCCTTTCGGCGGTACGAAACTATTTCGTGGAGGGCGAGAGAGAGAGAGAAAGGCAGATCATTGCATGCCATTGTTGGGTGACCTTGAGATGAGTTGGAGAGCTCCTCTCCTCCTCCTTTTGTAGGCCAAGGAAAGGGTGAAGGGGCAAGAGTTGCCTGCCCAAAAGTGGGTGGGGGGGCCTTCCCAACATTACCCCACCAAAAGGGGAAGGATGCCCCCAAGTGGGGCCCCCCTTCCCCAACATGTTACCACCATTTGTGGTGGGTGCTCCCCACCATGGGGGGCCCCCAACATACTTTCCACCAAAAGGGGGCCCCCATCCGGGGACACTGTGTTTTTCGCGTGCTCTTCGGAAAAATTCCGGAAGGTCCCAGAACATTTTCGGCATCCTCCAAAAAGTTCCTAACGCATGCCAAAACCTTTTTGGCTTGATGGCTTGCTCCGAAACAATTTTTCGGTCTCTCCGAAACTTTTCCGGTTTTCTCTCCGAAACATTTTCAGTGTCACCGAAACTTTTTCGGTGACTTTCTCTCAGACTCCCCGTCTAGTACTTAGCAGATAGATGACCCTTAAGTGTGTGACGCTGTAGGTTCAGTGTAGTATAGACATGATCGGAACCCCTTTCGATCAATGATCAATAGTGGAACCGTGGACATCCATATTGACCCCTATACCCACACGAATAAATATTCGAGTGAACTTGTAGTTATCGTATGTTGTTCATGTTGCTTTGCGATATGTTACAAAAAGCCGAGGTGAGATTTATCAGCATCCCCGTGAATCAAAAACTTGTTCACTATGCCAGTTTCCTCATTACCGGTTTTGTTCTTTTTTCTTGTTCCCGTGTTTCAGCATCCCTGTGATCAAATCACACTGTGTCTAGCTAGACGATGATGGATACCGTAACAACGAGAGAGCCCCAAGAATATCTCTCCATCGCCGGAGGAGAAAATCCAAATCTTGAGCTATCAAGTCCCTTGTCATACTTTTCCGTGAATCTGTAAGCCGTCGTAATAGCCACCCTGTTATGGCTGACGTTTAACAAACCCCAAAGTTCACGAAGTAAGTACGAAGGAACTCGATACTCTCATGATCTAAGGAATTATGCAAAGGTTTAACTTCCTCTGTGTTATAAACCATTAACTTGTGACGAATTTATCCCATAGCATAACAACAATTGGGTTGGTTCAACACAAGTGTTCTTCTAACATTGCGTCCTCAAAGTTGCTGGCATAGTCATGCCCATGATTAGGAAAACAGAACCATCATGCAACACTTGAGCTAGGCTTAGAGGCTAGACTAGGAATCTATTTTACCGTTTATTATTCCACACGTGCATATGAGTTTTCCTCCGAGCCTCGTGGTTATTGCAGACTCAAGAACCATAGCAGTTATATCACGAAATATAAACATAATTACGAACATGGAAATAAATAATAACATTTATTATTGCCTCTACGGCATATTTCCTACAGATGATGCGTTGATAGATGCACGCGAGAAGCAAATTTAAATCAACGAGAAGCAACTCCAAGTCAACGAGATGCAAGCCCAAATCAATAAGATGCAAGACTAGAGAAGGAAATTTAAGAAGCTTCGCCTGTGCACTCCTAGTTGATGTAATGATTTGGTTCATACTCCCTAGATCATTCGTAGTTGTTCTTTTTGTGGGAGCCATGGCACTCATGATGTTCTTATTTTAGGCGACGATGAGTAGAGCTATCTATATGTACTTTTTATATGTTCTATGTCGATGCTTAACCTAGTTCCATGTTGATGTAGTGTTAATGTAGTAGGTAATGCAATGTTTAATTATGCTATGTATGATGTTAATGTGTTACCTAAATCTCGGAGCTTTGAATCTTCCTAGATCTGGAGATGATTCTTCCCTTTCTGTTCTTCCCGTATCACCGTGGTGGTGGGAGGAAAGATGCAGAAGGGGAGAAGCCCCATCTTCATCGAGATGAACAGGTGATTTGTTCCCGGAGTAAATCCTCAGTGGTGCTTGAGTAGGAGCAATGGCGCCTACTGGATTCCGGTGATTGGCTGACGGTTCCTATCGCTCCGTCACCGACTCTTCTGATTGAATGGCAACCAATACCATATTCCTCCCAGCCGACGAGCCAAAAGGGAGGCATTGCGAAGACGGCAAGTTGGCTGCTCCTCCTCCCTCTGGCTGGCCGCTGGAGAAGGAGTGGCGGCGAGCTCTTTGCCCCAAGTGGCCATGTCCCTGACGGTAGCGAGTATCCCCTGCTGGAACTTCGATTAGGGACCAAATTGCAATCTCCTTTTTGATCTGGGGTCCTTCTTGCAAAGTCTTTGGACTTGGATGGAATTTCTACTTTTGTTTGGGTCCATGTAAAAGTTGTGTTGTATCTGGTTATATCTATTAAAATCTGGGTCCTTCGGGGCCCTTCTCTGTTAAAAAAATACAAATTATGAAATGAACTAGTTAAAAAAATTTGAAAAGGAGGTTAAACCCCCGGCCTCTGCATCAATTGATGCATGCAGCCATCTTTATTAATTATTCCACTAAGGTCTGACAAGAACATACATCAAGCCACCCGAAGCCTCCACTCACACCTACAAACTTGATAATGTGGAATGCTCTCACTCCCACATATCTATAACCGATGTCGTCGCCGATCCATCCATATAACGTATCGGAACGCACACCCGGTGAAGCAGACCTAAAGCGTATACCACATGCACACGTTTTATAAGCCGCCATCATCATCGAACCGCTGTCCCATCTTCAAGAGAGAAATCCGCATCATTCTTGCCAGTCCGGCCATCCGTCGACGCCACCACGGCGCCCAACGACTCCACCGCCCTGCGCTCGTCCATCCCGACGTGGAGACTCTGGAAGATCTGTCGTGCGTAGCACCTGCCGACCAGGCATGACACAGCGTAGCACCTGTCGGCCAGGCATGACTTGACATCTCCACCGAAGCTCCGTTCAAGACGAAGCCGCTCCGCCTCTTGCCACTGTCATCCAGCGCTGCTCCACAAACGATGCTCCCAAGAGAGAAACGACACAGTAGTGCCGCCATTGTCCGATCTGGAACACCAGATCCTAGGGTTTCCCCCAGAGCAGCACGAGTGGGTTGACAGTAGTTACTCGACGATGCCTTCATCAAGGTAACGGCGTAGAACGCCACCATCGTCCGCCGTAGGCTCGGTTTTCACCGGCAACCATGTCTCCCCGACTCGCAGCCGGGGCTAGATGAAGCCTCTGGCCGACCACCTCCGGCGAAAAAGATGGCCACCACCACCACGCCCAGGGCCGGAGCCCCCGACGTCCACGTGTTGCGGGTCGAGCCTGGGAGCAGCATGCCATTGACGGAGCAGAGAAAATACAGGACAGCAGCAGGCGCGGCCCGCCGAAGCCCATCTGGGCCCAGATCGGGCGCCCAATTTGCCGCCGCTGTACATCGCCGTACGCCGCCGCCTGCATGCCGAACCTGGCCGCCGCCGCCCCGCGCCACAGCCGCAGATCCGGCCGTCGCCGGCCGCCGCCGCCCCGGAGCCGCTGCTCCGGGAAACTTGCGCCACAGATCGGACGGCACGACCTGACGAGACCGCCGTCCCCACGAAGCTGCCGGAGCGACTCCGCGCCACCGGGAAAAGCGACTACTGGAGGTCGCGCCGCTGATCTAAAACGCCACCGAGCTCAGCCCCTCCCAGCCACGTCACGGCTGCGATGCGCGAGGTCCCCGCCGTCCCCTTCATCGGCTGCGCGCGGGGTTCCCCGGCGGCTGCCTCTGGGGACGACGAGAGGAGAGAGGAGGGGGAGGGGGTGGCGGCGGCTGGGTTCTAGGGTTTTCTCCCCCGGTCACCTGGGAGGGAGGACGACGCGAGGGAGGACCGTGAACTAGTTAAAATGTGTGTTGCAAATGAGGTTATGTAAAAAAATGTCCATATGCTGAGCGTAGTAGACCATCACCAGATAAGCATGTCAATGCCTCGGAGAAATCAGATTGTATAATGATCGGAGCATCTGAGTATTGAATGGCCAGCACTATGCCCTGCATCAGTGCGTGAATCTCTGCCTCGAGCGCGTCATTACAACCGAACAAAAATACTGTATGTAAACTGCAAAGATCACACTCCCATCATGTCTCCTAAAGAATCATAACTGTCGTTGCCGTACCACCGACAGCCAGGAAGGACCCGTCCACAGACAACGCCACTCGGTCCGGCGGTGGAGGTGGCACGACAGGGCCGGTACAGAGCACTTCGCCTCAGGTATAACATGGGCAACATCCATAGGCATCTTCCCTTTTATAATTTCATCAGTAGTGTACCTTCTCGCTTGGTTGGTCGATTTTATATAACTGTCAAGAAATTCAGTCGACGCTTCAGGAGGACGTACTTCCTTGCCATGCACCAACTCTGAACGGAGTTGCCAAATTCGCCAAATAAACATGACGACCATATCCCGAACATCATCAAAACACACCAGGACATTTATGGATTGTTGTAAAATGTTGCAATAATTAATCTAGGGCTGTGTGCATCGGTCGAGGTAGAGACCATGGGTTTCAGTCCTTTCTCAAAGAAAAGAAAAAGTCACAAATACGGAGCATCTGAGTATTGAATGGCCAGCACTATGCCCTGCTTCAGTCATCTGGGGACGGCGTTGCCAATGTGCTTCTGGTGAAGAACCTCAGCTAGCTTTTTTTTTTTTTTTTGGAGAGAGAAGCTCAGCTAGCTGGTGATGATTCATGGCTTCGATCACCTGTGTGTGTATTCTTGCGGACGAGTTCTCTCTGGTGATTCTTTAGGTCTCTCTCTCTTCCACAACATATTGGCCACACAAAAAAGACGAAAACATGTAGGTTTTCCAACACGGGGAAAATCAATTTATGAGACGGAGAAGAGATTTTGTTTTATTTTTTTTGAAAAGGAGGATAACCCCGGCCTCTGCATCAATCGATGCATGCAACCATATTATTAAATAAAAACGTAACAAGGTCTCAAGGTCCAGCAAAGCTCATAGTCCGAGCTTAAAACGAAACACAAAGGGACAAGTGCCACATTCGGCGATAAAAGAATAGACTACGATGCCTACACACCTAGCCTATTATTATCTCGCCATCCAAATCGGCTGAAGATAGCCCGTGCTACCATCTTCCAACGGTTGCACCCAATAGGCAAAAGCTCCCTGAAGTCGGCATGAGTGAGTAACAAACACATACGGATCCAAGCTGTAGCTTTGTAAGTAACATGCAAAAAAATAGTGAAGTTTGTTCCATTAAAAATCAAATCATTCCTAGTATTCCATATAGGCCAAAATAAAGCACATATCCCTGTCTGAATATGTTTGGCTATGTGACTGTCCACTCCATTAATCCACGTCCCAAATAACGTGTTTATGCTCGTTGGAGGGTGTACGTTAAAAGCAATATGCACTACTAGAATCGACGCGTACGCCGAGTGCCACAAACACTCGGCAAAGGGCCTAAAACTCTCGGCAAAGCCTTAGCCGAGAGTTGCACTCGACGTATACCTCTCAGGCAAACAGATCTTTGCCGGGAGCCAAAACACGGACACTCGGTAAACCCTTTGCCGAGTGTCAAACAGCACCTCTCGGTAAAATAAAATGACTTCACGGACGGCAAACGGGGACGGCGGTTGCCACGTGTCGTCAATTTGCCGAGAGTGGTTCCACTCGGTAAAACTGTTGAGCTGAATAAAAAAAAACGATGACAGGGCGCTGCTGCCGCCGCCGCCCGGAGGTCGTCGCACTCGGTACTGACGATGGATACTGCTCGCTGGCTCGCTACCTAGCTCTACGTGTTGCTGCTGCTTGTGTTTGAGCTAGCTAGCTCCACGTACTGCTGCTGCTTGTGCTCTGCTCGCCGCTGTCATCGCGTGCGGCTGCTTGTGCTCGCCGCCGGCGCATACTACTGCTCGCGCGTGCGTGCGCCCTTCAGCCTCCCTGTGTCGGAGCTCGCGGGGTCGTCGACTCTCTCAACGTGCTCGCGCATGGGCTTGGTCGGAGCGGCAGGGACGACGGCCTCAAGGTGGCGGCCTTGGCGGAGTACTTCGGCATCGGCATGCGGGCGAGCCGAGTCCGGATGGCGCGCATGTGAACCTTGAGCCGTGCCTCGATGTGGCGGCCCTGGCGGAGTCCGCCGCGGCGTGCTGCGGCTGCTCAAGTCCTCCGCCGGCGTGCTTCGAGCCCTCCATGGACGCGTGTGTGTTAGTGTGAGTGGGAGAGACGAGAGAGGATAAGGCAGTGTGTGGCTGTGTGTGTGCCATGCATATATAGGTGAGTGTGTTTATGTTTGTTGTGACAGCGACATGTGCGGCTGTGATCTTCAGAGGAGATACAAGATGTGTGGTTGTATGCTTGCCATGTCATCGATCCGCGGCATTGCCTTCCAACCAATCACAGGCAAGTAAACTTTACCGAGTGTTACACTCGGTAAATACATGTTTTTTCCTTTTTCTTTCTTTTTTTATTTATTGTCCATCAAATATGGTCTACTTTCTTTGAAAATTGGAGTGGTGCCATTTTGCACCTTGGTTTTGTACTTCCTTCACCAAAAATACCCATTTTTGACACTTAGAAAATGAAAAATAATTTTTTTGTACAAAAAAGTTGAAAACTTTATTTTGCAACATTGTTTGTAATGGCAAGATGCACCTACGTGCCTAATTTGTGCACATTATAATAGAGTATGCAATGAATATGATCACTGGCTTGCTGATCTGCAATTTCCGACGATGAAACCCTAGCCGAGCAATATATTTCTCGAATATTACACGCGTGCCCAAAAAATGCGGGGGCGTGGCACGTGTCATGCGATTGGCTCCTTTGAGAGCACAAGAAGTTTCGAGGCCAACGGAGCAACAAGACCCGGACTTCCTACACAAACCGGACACGTTCCCTCTCGATACCGAGAGACTAGCTTGGAGACGGTGCGGTTTACAAGCGGCCTCAGGGGAGGCTTATTCGAAACGCGCTCAAACTTTTACCACACCCCACAAGGGCCATGTGATGACACCGTGCCAGCTCTCGAGGAATTTTGGCATCGTACGATTTTCCGAGGATTTCAACGGTTGCATCAGACATGCCACCGAGGTACTTTCAGTAACCCGGTGGCAGGGCATGCCCCTCCCTCGTCTGTGCAAGGCCTAGGCATGCCGCAAGGACATCACAAAGGATTTCTCATGCCGCTACCGGGCATGATTTCATGTGGCGCCTTCCGGCAATGAAACCCTAGCAGAGCAATAAATTTCTCGAATATTGCACGCGTGCCCAAAAAATGCGGGGGCGTGACACGTGTCATGCGATTGCCTCCTTTGAGAGCACGAGAAGTTTCGAGGCCAACGGAGCAACAGGACCCGCACTTCCTGCACAAACCGGACACATTCCCTCTCGATACCCAAAGACTAGCTCGGAGACGGTGCGCTTTACAAGCGGCCTCAGGGGAGGCTTATTCGAAACGCGCTCAAACTTTTACCACACCCTACAGGGGCCATGTGATGACACCGTGCCAGCTCTCGAGGAATTTCGGCATCGTACGATTTTTCGAGGATTTCAATGGTTGCATAAGGCATGTCACCGAGGTACTTTCGGTAACCCGGTGGCAGGGCATGCCCCTCCCTCGTCTGTGCAGAGCCTAGGCATGCCGCAAGGACATCACAAAGTATTTCTCATGCCGCTACGGGGAAAGTTTGATGGGAGCCTGGACAGGTACGGTTGGATCATAAAGTTAATACATATTCTTACTTATGAACACCGAAGTTTAGTTCAGTTGTTGGACTTTCGGACAATGTACAGAGGTAGGCGAGCTAGAACCAAATAGGCAACCGTTAGTTTTCCGAGCGCTGCTCTCGGTAAAGAAGTCAAACAGTGGTCGTGCCGTTAACCGCCGCCGGATGTGCCACGTGGCAGAATGTTGCCGTGCGGCACTGCTTGGCTCTCGGCAAATAGTGCGTTTGCCGAGTGTTGCCGTTTTGCCAAGGTCTACTCTCGGTAATATCATGTGTTTGCCAAGGTGCTCCTTTTTGCCGAGTGTGGCTCTCGACGTCTTTTACTTTGCCGAGTGCCCGCGTTTTGGCTCTCGGCGAAGAGCCTGGCACCCGGCGTATACGGAACTTCCAGTAGTGATGTATTGATCACCATAATAATTTCGCAAGTGGACACTCAAGAAAGAGGTGTTTAATCGATTCATTTTGATCACAAAAGTAGCGTCTAGAATTACCAACCCGGTTCCTTTTTGCCAGATTATCTTTGGTGAGAATAACTCCTTTGTGAACGAACCACATATAAAGATTTTAATTCCAAGTGGAATTTGAATCTTCCAAAGACAATGGCCCGGTATCACTTAAGTCCAGATACAGATACATAGATTTGAGGCGTGGAATCTCCACCGGGCTCCATCTCTCCACGGGAACCTGGAACTTGGATACCCTGTCGTGGTGCAGTGGCCCACCGTATGAGGCAGAGAGGTTTTCATCTCAAAAAAAAAAAAAAAGGCAGAGATGTTTGGCCCGAGTTCAACACGCACCTCCACCACAAAATCGTCGATCGGGAATCATTTTGCCCGGATGAAATGAGACTAGCGCGGGCCGGCACGCATCAAGCTGCCGACTCCCCTCCTCCACAGGATGGAGCGGCCGCGAGAGATCCACAAGCTTCACGCGGTCGCTGACACCACGCGAGCACCAGTCAAAAAAAAGCATCGGTCGGAAGCAAAGGCTAAACACCAATGTCAATGTCTTTTTTTTGAGAGCCAACCAGCCTCACCGCGCGCGTGCGTGTGGTGGTGTGGGGTTCGGGGCTAGAGCAGCAGCGATGGCGGCGTCCGTGGCCTTCTCCCCCGCCTGCAGGCGGCTCCCCTGCAACCCCCTCTCCGCCTCCGCCTCCACCGCCGCGCCGTCTCTCGTACGCCTGGCGGGATCCTCCAGGCGCCTCCGCCGCGCCTCTGCCGCGGCGGAGCCGGCCGACGTGCTGCCGGGACCCGGGGCCGGCGAGCTGGACGGGGTGGTGCCGGCGGGGCTGCTCGAGGAGCTGCCGGAGGGCCTCGCCTTCCAGGGCGCCCCTGGCGGCAGCGGAGGCGGCGACGGCAACAAGATGCTCGACCGCGGCATCAACGCTGCCATCGTGCTCGGCGCCATCACCTTCGCGTTCACCAAGCTCCTCACCGTCGACCAGGACTACTGGCATGTAAGGACCTCCTCGATTGATACCAGCCAAAATTCTCTTGCCTCTTCTGTTCTGTCTGCTAATAACTAGCCATAATCTCGATTTTGGGGGTTCGTGATGATAAACATTTTTGTTTTCTTGCTTGGATTTGGTGCAGGGGTGGACTATCTTCGAGATCCTGCGGTACATGCCAGAGCACAACTGGTCGGCGTACGAGGAGGCCCTCAAGGCCAATCCGGTTCTTGCTAAGATGATGATCAGTGGCATCGTCTATTCCCTCGGCGACTGGATAGCCCAGGTGCCAGTCCAATTCCCCCTCGCTGACTCACTGTTTTACATCCCCTTTCTGCTGCTGCAACCAATAGCTAATTAATTATGTTCTTGTTGTTTGTGTTGCCCCTGCTTATTACAGTGTTACGAAGGGAAGCCCATCTTCGAGTTTGACCGTACTCGCATGTTCCGGTCTGGCCTCATAGGGTTCACCCTTCAGGGATCCCTTTCGCACTACTACTACAATTTCTGCGAGGTTACCCATTGTGGTCATACATACTTAGCTGACCCGTACAAGTTTATCTGATGTTGATGAGGTAACTGACATGAATGCATCGACTTTCTTGCATCAGTCGGTGTTTCCGTTCAAGGATTGGTGGGCTGTACCTGTCAAGGCTGCATTTGATCAGACGGCTTGGTCTGCGCTGTGGAACAGCATCTACTTCGTCGCCTTGGGATTCCTTCGGTGGGAATCTCCGTCCACCATATTCAGCGAGCTCAAGTCCACCTTCTTCCCCATGCTTACGGTAAGCATCAGTCAACTCATCTTTTAAATTGTGAATTATGCCTATATATGTGGTTGTGCCAAACTAAGTATCTTTGGACACTGGGACTGTATGTTAGGTTCATGGTATACTACCGGTTATTCGGTTAGAAAATGTAGAGCGTAGTAGAGCGAATTAATACAGCGGTGAGATGCATTTTGCCTCTTCATTCTTCATTTATTGACACGTAGTATTGTCTTCAGGCCTTTTAGGTACACTAGAAACTACAGGTGTGTGTTAACGGGTGTAATAAATTAACTAAATAAGGTGCACATACATCTGATCTGATACACCATTGTGAAAGAATTTGGGGAGGTGGATGAGTGAAAATGGAAACAAAGTGAAATGTGATTGATAAGATTAGTTGTGCTGCAATATAAGAGTATTGTATATTACCTTTTGCCCATTTTATTTATCTTGCTACTCATTGTTACAAAGCTGAAAGTCTTGATCTATCTAAATTGTAATTGCAGGCTGGATGGAAGCTGTGGCCATTTGCACACTTAATTACATATGGTGTGGTTCCTATCGAACATAGACTTCTCTGGGTCGACTGTGTCGAGTTAATCTGGGTCACCATCTTGTCAACGTAAGCCTGATCGTGCTTTCATATTTGATTTCACAGAATTACTCATGCTACCAAACTTCATTATGCATGCAAGATTACTAAACTGTGTCTTCTTGTTTGGTAGTTACTCGAACGAGAAATCTGAAGCAAGGATCTTAGACGATTCCTCCACAACAGATACGCAGGTATATTGCAGCAGAACTACTAAATATATGTAGAAATAAGTTCAGCCTTGTCATCTCTGTCATCGTACTGACACCTGGAATTATCTCTTCTTTTCAGGACAACTCCAGATAGCACTTACTTCATGTTTTGTTTTTTTATAGATTGGAACAACAGAAACTGCTCCGGCTTGCTTTGAGATTGTATAAATTGTATGTACATTTAGTTACCAGTGCTGCGTGTGTAAAAAACCTTGCATCTATTGCAAACAAATTGTGCTGGCCAAACAAAACCGAAAATAAATGGTCTCAAGGGAGATCAACTCCTGATGAAAATTTGAGTTGTGCAGCAACCATGATTTTGAGTCTCTTTTGGTGGTACCAAGGAATGCTTGATGAAACTATGCAAGCATGCAAAAAAAAAGGCAAGGAGCAAAACATGAGAAGTCTTAGACATTGGCAGATCTGTCTTTCCTAAATTGCATTTGATGGACATATGTCTGAACAAAGGAAGCGTGATGGGAGTATTATAGAACTGTAGAACACAACTCTTAACCAACATTTCCATAGCAGACACATTTCTCTGCACAAGTAGAGAAGTAGAGATTTTTTTTTTTTTTGGAAAAAGGTGGTTAAAACCCCCAGCCTCTGCATCAATCGATTCATACAGCCATCTTTATTAATTATTCAACAAAGGTCACACAAGAACATGCATCAAGCCACCACTCACACCTACAAACTTGATAATGTGAAGTGCTCTCACTCCCCATATCTAAAACCGGTGTCGTCGCCGATCCATCCACATAACGTATTGGAACCTACAACCGGTGCAGCAAACCTAAAGCGTACATCACATGCACACGTTTTAGAGGCCGCCATCATCCTCGAACCGCTGACCTATCTTCAGGAAAGAGATCTGCATCATCCTTGCCAGTCCGTCCATCCGTCGACGCCACCACGGCGCCCAACGGCACCACCTCCCTGCGCGCAAACTGCTGAGCACGTCGCGGTCACCGCCGGTACAACGCAACACCATGCCGCCAAGTACCACCAGCTGACACAGCTTGAATTCTCTCGAAGATTTGTCGTGCATAGTACCTGCCGAACAGGCATGACACAGCGTAGCACTTGTCGGTCAGGCATGACTTGACATCTCCACCAGAGCTTCATGCAAGACGAAGTCGCTCCACCTCCTGCCTCTGTCCTCCGGCGCTGCTCCAAAATGATACTCCCAAGAGAGAAACGACACCGCAGTGCCGCCATCATCCGATCTGGAAGACCAGATCCTAGGGTTTCCCCCGGAGCAGCATGAGTGGTTCAACAGTAGTTACACGACGATGCCTTCATCAAGGTAACGACGCAGAACGCCGCCATCGCCCGCCGACGGCTCGGTTTTCACCGGCAATTATGGCTCCCCGACTCGCAGCCAGGACTAGATGACGGATCTCGAGATCCGACCACCCAGCCGCAAGCCGACCATCTTCGACGGAGGAGATGACCACCACCGCCGGTTGCACCGGGCAGATCGGATCTGACCAGAGGCGCCGCCGATGTGTCCACCAGGCCCTCCACGCCATCGCCGCCACCGATCCGAAGCCAGATGGCGCGCCACCGCAACATAGCCGACCGGAGCCGCCGACCGCAGCCGCAGCCGCCGCCCGAACCACGCCGCCGCCATCGCCGTCGCACCGCAAAGACTGGATCGGTCGCGCCTCCACACGTTTAGGGGCCCCGCATCACCCCTAAGACGCGGGAGAGAGGGAGTCCCCCGCCACCGCCGTCGGCCCAGGGCTTAGCCCGGCGGCGTCCCCCGGCGGCGGCGTAGTGAGGGGAGGAGGGAGTTCGCGGCCCCGGCGGCTAGGGTTTGGGTGCCGCCCGAGTCGCCCTTCTTTTTAACGAGGGAGAATTGCACTTCCCCAGCCTCTGCACCAACTAAGGATGCATACAGCCATATAAGCATGAGAACCAGGATTTTTATCTTGGTTAATAACCAAGCCTGGTCCTCTAGATAAATCACATGAGTACCAGGAAAGACTGGTCCTCAAGAATAAATAGGAACCTAAATTCGTCTCCGTGAGGATTTGAACTCAGGTGTTGGGTTTGTACACTCACTCCCCCAACCAGTTGAGCTAGGCTCACTCCCCCAAAGTAAAATGGGAGAGATTTTCACTTCCCGGCCTTTGCACCAACTAGGGATGCATACAGTCATTTTAGTATGAGTAGCAAGATAAACATGGTCCTCAGAATTTTTTAAATGAATATCAAGATATTTCTTGATGAGTGGTTCCACCATACAACAAGCTTGATCCTCAATAAATGGGGGAAAACCCCTGTGCATCACCTGTCAATTCTAGGAATTGAACTCGGGTCATTAGGCTGCACAACCGCATGCCCAACCACTGAGCCAAGGCACTCTTTGCACTAAAAAATGGGAGAGATTTTCACTTCCCGGCCTCTGCACCAACTAGGAATGCATACAGCTATTTTAGTATGAGTACCAAGATAAACATGGTCCTCAGAAATGAGTATCAAGATATTTCTTGATGAGTGGTTGGACCACACATCAAGCTTGATGCTCAATAAATGGGAAAAAACCCTATGCATCACCTGTCAATTCTAAGAATTGAACTCGGGTCGTTAGACTGCACAACCGCATGCCCAACCACTGAGCCAAGGCTAGAGATACTATAGCATTGTGGTATGTATACCACCGTTGTGGGATAAAATGCCCGTACTTGACAGATGTGCAGTTCAACATAGATGCCTCCCACGCCCAGGTCATGAGAGCATCAGATTTCATGAAGCTGAATATTCACAAGCACAAGATTAAACTGCACATTTGTCAAGGAGTGGAGGCAAGCTGGTGCTGGAGGAGTAGATCGTTTTGTGAGGCGTTAGTTTAGTGAGTTGTGTTGGTGGGTGTTGGCGGTCTTGCACATGTTTGCATGTTTGCAACGCCTCTTGTAAATGTTGACTTCTTTCTTCTATGTAAACGGTGTGTTGACTCTCGAAAATAAAAGTACACGCAGTATCCCACGAAAACTATGATAGGTGTACCCAAGGTTTTTATTTTCGGAAACAAAATAATTTCGGACCTCACCGAAATATGCGAAATTTCGGAAATTTCGCATACTTCGGAAATTATTTCGGATTTTGAGATTTCAAATTTCACTTAATTTTAATTAGTTTGAACATAATTTAAATTTATTTTAAAATAAGTTTGAATCTGCATCGGAATTTCGGGGGTGAAAATATTTCGAAGCCCACTGAAATATGCGAAATTTGGGAAATTGCACTGAAATTTCATTGAAATTTTTAACCCTGGGTGTACCTACGGGCTAGTTATGGCTGACTGATACAACTTTACGACTCCTCCAGGAGTATCTCCAACCAGCATGGGCAAATTTGACACCCTCATATGTTCGTGGTCGTGTCCACGGATACGAGGGGCTCGACCCTTATTTGCCCATCCCGCAGTCTTCCTCTTCGTACCCAAACCCTCAAATTCATACAAGGTCCTGCAACGTTGATCAACACAACACAACGCCCGACAAGCATATAGTAGTTCAATAATACAACCATGCATATCATGTTCATCAAGTTTATAGTAGTTCATGCGATAGCACGGTACGATAGCTAGATAGATAAAAGGCGCAACTCGGTCATCGTCGCTTCGCCTTGTCCTTCCCCTTGTCGTCTATAGAGCGGCACTACTAGTTGTCGAAGACGGCGTACGCATCATCGTCCAGAGGGCCGTCGGAGTTGCTAGAGAGTCCAGCGAGACGTCAGGCAGCGCGGACCTGGTCCTTGACGAGGCGGCAGGCTATGGCGGAGGCGGCTGCTTGCACAGCCACGAGCTGCTCCGAAGCCTCGAGGGCGGCGGGCATCCTTCTCCGCGGTGGTCAACGACCGGCGCAGGACTGATACAACTTTGCGATTGCGGCATGTCTTGTGGTACGACATCCTTGAGATCTTTTAGCACCATCGTTATCGTAAAATTGCAATCGAAGCAGCTTTTCTTTCCTCTCTCCCAAGGCGACTTGGGAAAAAGGATTCCTCCCCTCGATCTCCGTCGGCGAGCCCGTGGGTTCGCCTCCCCTCCGCCGCCGGAGCGGCGGCTGGTGGCGGCGAGGAGATTCCTGGTGCCTCGGCTCCGGCCAGTAGATAGGTAGGGTTTTAGTCCTCGCAGGGGCAGCGATTGGACGGATGGCGGCGCTCCTTCTTCGAGTCAGTCTTTCGAGCTACGATCCTCCTCAAGTTTGTCCGTTGGGACGGATTAGACGGAGCTCCAGCGTAGATTCCTGCCAGCTCCTTGGGGCGGCGAGGTTAGGGTTTCTCACCGTGCGTACGCGACGGCGATATTTGGTGTTGTTGGCTTTTCACCCTCAGGATCGATCACATCAAAGTCACACGAACACACGCGCACAAAAACTGATAGCAAAGGGCCCTTGTCGTGCCCTTATTTTCTTTTTATTTCTTTTCTTCTTTTCTCTTGGTGTTACTTGACGACCCTATACGTGCATATATACACGCCAGGACCCGATCCATCAAACCGACACCAACAAGAGCTTCTAAACCTACACGGACACATACTCAGCCAACACAAACACTTACCTAAACTAATCACCGGCAAGCCTAATCACAACTATAGTAATCCTTGTCGGACACAATTTGCACTTTCACGTGCTAGCTACTACTAATTTGGACACACTATTACATGGAAACTTACTCATGTTTGGATTACTTCAACATTCACCCCCTAATCCAAACTTTTGACTTGTTGACTTGAAACCAACGTATCACCTGGATTACCAGCCCACGCAGTCACATCTTAGCGTGCTACATGTAGACTAAACACATAGCCTCTCATGCAAGAACTCAACTTAACTGGTGCGCATCCATCTTCACGTTGGCCCTCGTCTTCTCGTTGAGACACGCAGATAGCCACCCACCATCTTGTCTCCACGCACGTCTTCACCCCTTGGAGATACACCTTCGTTGAAGCACCTCGACCATGACGTCTCATGTCTTCGCGCCTTGAAGATGCATCTCACTTGAGTCCCTCGACCATAAAAAACGTCTCGCAGACCAGCACTTGGACCCAACTCCACACCTTTTCTTGTTGTCGGTGACGCACCTTACCGAACAACACTTCGTGTCTGGCGGCAACACAACTCGTCATGTACGCACAACACATCTTTCCGTACATGAACTCGCCAGAACTTGTTACCTTTGCCCTAGATCGAGCGCACGATCTCGAGGCAATCCGACTGGTCCAGCGGCAACACAACTCGCCATATACGCGCAACTCAACTTCACCGTATATGAACTCGCTGGAACTCCTTGATCACAGAGAGAAACACAGGGCACAATTTTCCCTTTTCCATCCACACTCGCTCACAATTCTCCTCTGCCAGTGACGCATCTCAACTACAGCAGAAGACTCACACCCCCGAGCTCTTGGGCGCATCTTGCAAGAACTCATGTGCACATTATGATGACGGCTCGCAACTTCGCCATCACTACCTTGCACCCTCCACCGATGATCTTGATGAACTACTCAGTGCCAACTCAGCACCTCCATAACCATCAACGATCACCAGTGCCTTGTCGACGACCGCCCGTCGCCCTCCTCCAGGTCGTTCCGTCGAACAACAATCACCCGTCGCCTCGCTTGCGGCAGCACCGTCACCGTCTTCTCTTCGTCGCTCCACCGATCGACTATCGCCAGCTCCTCCTCGTCGCCGCACCAGCGACTGTATCGCCGGCTCCTCCTCGTCGTTGTACCCTCAACGACTATATGGACCGCTCCTCGTCGCTACACCGGCGACTGTATTGCCCGCCCCGAGGCGCTAGTCGGGTCGCCACCCCGAGGCAAGCGCAACTCCAGCTCGACCTTGCTCTAGATACCAATTGTTGGCTTTTCACCCTTAGGATCGATCACATCAAAGTCACACGAACACACGCGCACAAAAACTGATAGCAAAGGGCCCTTGTCGTGCCCTTATTTTCTTTTTATTTCTTTTCTTCTTTTCTCTTGGTGTTACTTGACGACCCTATACGTGCATATATACACGCCAGGACCCGATCCATCAAACCGACACCAACAAGAGCTTCTAAACCTACACGGACACATACTCAGCCAACACAAACACTTACCTAAACTAATCACCGGCAAGCCTAATCACAACTATAGTAATCCTTGTCGGACACAATTTGCACTTTCACGTGCTAGCTACTACTAATTTGGACACACTATTACATGGAAACTTACTCATGTTTGGATTACTTCAACAGGTGTCAGGTTCTTCAGATCGATTTAAGGATTCAACGGTGACGACTGCGGCTCCGGGGCGCTGGTCCTTAGGGGCACGTGCACGAAGACTTCCTGGCTGTCATCGACAAGGTCAGGCCGGCTCTGGTATGGGATCGGCGACAGCGGCGCGTCGGCGGCTCGTTCTGGCGGCGGCAATGGTCGTTCGGTGGTCCATGGACCTCGATGTAATTTTTATTATGTTTGAGGTGCTTTGTACTTCCGGTGAATCTTTATAATAGATCTGATCCTTTTCGCAAAAAAAAGTAAAATTGCAATCAATCCTACTTTTTTCATGAATTCGCAGATTGTGTATCTTTCCATAGAAACTTTCCATTGATACAAGGGTACAAGTATAGTGGCGCGAACCATGACCTGCGTAAACTACAAGGCGTAGTCGGGGTCGCAAGTGAGCAGAAGAGGCGGGGGTGCTCAGCCCCAGGATCAGTCCTATTTTCCTATTCTTTTATTCAAATTTAGTTACACTTTGCGAAATATTAATAGTCGATATAAACGCACTGGGAAGACAGGGCAACACGGGCGATAGGTTACCCTCCGCGTCATCTCTCTGAGGCGACACGAGCGGGAACCCCACCTCCCCGCCGCCGGCATTACAGCCATTGCCACCCCCCCGTCGCCGCCGCCCGCACACGACGGCGGGCTTTCCGCCGGCGGCGGGCGGCGGGCGGCGGTGGGAGTCCTTCCAGCTCGACATGCTCCCCCGCTTTCCCTCATATCCAACTCTGTTGATCTCCCTAGCGTGTCTCTTGGCCAGGGGGGCGAAGGAGTCATCGCTCGTCCTCCACTCAAACATCGAGGGTCTAGCGGTGTGCGACGTTCTCCAGAATTTCGAGTAGTGTTGGTGGAGGCAAGGCAGCAGCTGGATTTCCTCGTCGATCTGGTTCTCCAGTTGTCGCTGCGGGCTACTTCCCTTCGCTGCCTGGTGAGCTCTCGGGTCGCGAACCCTCCTGCTCATCTGAATTCCAGGCCAACACCACCAACACCCTCCTCGATGCATCCTCTTGATGAGTCCCTTTAGTGATCCGGTAAAGGAGCAGAAAGGATTCTCGGCTTTTTTCCCAGAGGTGACCCTGTGTTATCGAACCTACGAGAGGAAGTGTACCTTTAAGGCAAAGGTTTCTACCAAGCTTTGCAAGAGAATTAAATTCTAGTTTTTGAACCGGATCGAAATCAGGTTGCACAGTTGAACACTTATAAATAAAAATAGGCATGGGTATGAGGACTTATTCTTACAACCATATATTTGCGAACGGGATCATTGATACGTCTACAATGTATCAATAATTTTTGATTGTTTCATGCTATTATATTATCATTTTTATATACTTTTTATAGCATTTTATTTTTCTGGACTAACCTATTAATTTAGTGCCCAGTGTCAGTTTCTGTTTTCTGCTTGTTTTTGGTTTCGCAGAAAATCAATACCAAAAAAGGTCCAAACACGATGCCAATTTTTGACGATTTTTTCTGGACCACGAAGGACCCTAGAAGCTTCGAGGGAGGTCGAGAAGAGCCACCAGGGCCCCACATGGACAGGTTGCGCGCCCTGGGGGGGTAGGGCGCGCCCCCGTCCATGTGGGCCCCCTGGTGACTCCACCGACCTAATTCCACCGCCATAATTCATTGAATCTATTTGAATCTCTTGAGTTTCTTTTGCTGCATAGTTAAATAGCTTTGTATTTCTCTCCGATCTATCCGTCTACTTTGGCCAAGGTTGATTGATCTATCTTTAGTGGGAGAGGTGCTTTGTAGTGGTTCAATCTTGCGGTAATCTGTATCCCAGTGACAGAACAGGGACAAGACATGTATTTGTATTGTTGCCACTAAGGATAAAATGACGGGGTTTAATCTTATTGCTAGATTTCTTTCAGTCTACATTATGTCATCTTGCTTATTGCAGTACCCTGTTTCTTACAAACTTAATATCTTGAGATGGATGCTGGATAGCAGTCTTGGGGTGGAGTATTAGTAGTAGATGCGAGTAAGTTTAATGGTCTACTTATCACAGACGTAATGCCTATATGAGATTATGCCATGAATGATCATAGTCATAAAGATTACTTTTCTTGTCAATTTCCCAACTATAATTTGTTACCATGCTACTTGCCTGCTTTCAAGAGAGATGCCTCTAGTGAACCTATGGCCCCCGGGTCTATTCTCACATACTTGATTCTTCTCACCAATTACTACTATTTGCTCTTTTGTTACTTTGTTACTTGCTACCATCTATCTCTATCACATGCGTTTTACCTTGTAACTAGCAAGACAAGGGGATTGACAACCCTCTTGCCAAGTTGGGGATATGTCTTGTGTTTGTTTGGTGCGCAGGTATTGTTGACTTGTGTTGCTAAGAAGCTCATACTGGTTCGATAAAACTTGGTTCTTAACTGAGGGAAAAATTGCTACTTGCTGCTTCAACCCTTCCTCTTGGGGGAATCCCAATGATTCCTGCGGGAGTAGCAAAGAATTTTCTGGCGTTGTTGCCGGGGAGACTTCTTCAACACAAAGAGGTACCTACACGCAATCTTACTACTTGCTTGTTATCATTCTTGCCTAGTTACTCTTATTTGCTTGCATCATCGCTTGCTAAAAAATACCAATTTTTTTGTCGCTTTTGTTGCTATCTTGCTTCTTGCTATCATGTCTACTCCTGAGAATTCCAAGTTGTGTGATTTTTTGAGTACCAATAATAATGATTTTATTAGTACTCCTATTGCTCCTCCCGCCACTAGTGCGGACTCTTATGAGATTAAAGTTGCTTTGTTAAATCCTAATGAAGATCAATTTGCTAAAGAAATTATTGTTAAAAATACTAGTGAAGATAGCCCTAGAGAGAATCATGAAGAAACACCTAAGGCATTTGTGCATGATGATGACACCCCTTTGACTTCTAAAAAACTATGAATAGGAAGTGGGAATGTTATAGGAAAAAATGTTATCCAAGAATTTTTTTACTTGTGCGGGTGTTATACCAACAATAGGGGGGACTATCCATATGAAAACTAATAGTTATTCGGATGCTATTGTGATGCTTGTACTAGAACTAGAAAGAAAATTTATGCATATCCATCCTTCTTTACAAAGATTGTTCCTTGAACTCCCTAATATTCGTGATCCTAATGCTAAAAAATTGGCCACTATTGTCCTAATAAATGAATTTGATTTTATCATGGAAGAAGCTAGGGAGATTTTTAATTACTATAGAATTAATTATGAATGTCCCCCTATAGAAGAAGTTCTCTATGATCAAGATGCTATAAGAAAATTGAAATCCAATGATTATGAGGCTTTTGATGAAAATTCTAGAAAGAAAATTCCACCATCAATTTTGGTTAAGAGCATATTTGAGTACACCAATGATAGGTTTGAATTGAATGATAGAAACTTGGGTTTTGAACTTGAAAGAAAATTGTTTAAACATCTCAATAGAAATTTATATGATGATGAGATAACTATTGAGTATAAGGAACCTCATGATAATGATCCACCACCTCCAAAAGTTGACTTCATAAATATTCTACCGGTTAGATATAGTCCTTTAAATTATTTATTTTTGCCAAGTAGGGAACTTGCCGCGGAAAGAAGAGAATATGAGAAGTCACTAAATAACGATAAAACTTGATGCTTGCATTATGCCTAGCTAGAGGGCATTAAACAATAACGCTTGTTGGGAGGAAACCCAATATTTATCTTTATTTTTTTGCTTCTATTTTTGTTTGTCAACATGATTATTTCTACTGTAGTAATTTTGTTTTTATCTTTTCTTTTATTTTTGTGCCAAGTTAAGCCTTTGGGATGTTGCAAATGCAATATTATTAGGTTCTGTGCAAAAACAGAAACTTTTGTGCCCAGTAATTGAATTTTTATTCTGTACTAGAACGTGCTAATTTCTTGAAATTTTTACACAGTACTGCATTACAAATTGTCTTTCACATCCTAATTTAATAAAAAAATGGAGTAGTATAAGTATGCATTTATTTTTGATCATTACAAACTGTTCTGGTTTTGACAGATTGCTGTTTCAGTTTTCTTCTCTACTTGTTTTGGAGTTTTCATGGCTTATATTGGGGGATATAAATTATGGAAATGACGGGATACCGTAGATAATGTTTGAAAATAAATATGCAACTTGTCTTGACAGTACATGATCATATGATTTATATTTATGTGTACTAACCTATCTCACGAGTTTCGTTAAGTTTTGTGTGAATGAAGTTTTCAAGTGTTGGGTGAGATAACGATATGAAGAGGATAAGGAGTGGCAAGAGCCTAATCTTGGGGATGCCCAAGGCACCCCAAGGTAATATCTAAGGAAGACTCAAGCGTCTAAGCTTGGGATGCCCCGGGAGGCATCCCCTGTTTCGTCTTCGAAACTATCGGTATTCGTACTTGCAGCTATATTTTTATTCTTCACATGATATGTGCTTTGCTTGGAGCATCATTTGCTTTTGTTTTAGTTTTGCTTACTCGTCTTGTTCGATGAGATTTTGTCGTAATTTTGTGCTTGTCAATTATAAAAATATAGTGTTAATACGTGTGCACAAACAAGTATATGGCAGTGAAAAAGATGTTGATTTTTCGTCAGAGGGTCATCAAGACGGGTGGTGCATTATTTAATTATGCCTACACATACATGATCTAATGAAAATTAACTAGCAAGTTGACGTACGTGTGCATGCAGAGAGCTATGCATACACTCACGTACATGATATGATGGAAATCCCATGCGTGCATGTGGCTACTAGCTAGCTCACTAAGTAGAGGGCCTAGTTGGCTTGACTACCGGTACAGGCCCATCAGGCCAGGCCGAACGTGCCAGCCGTGACCATGCGCAGGTCTAGCTGCTGCACCGCACGCACAGGGGATAAGCTTCAAAGAGATAACGTGCTTATCATCTCCATGAGAATAGCACCTGCCGAACAAGTCTTCCGCAGCGTCCGCGCATCTCATAGCTATCCATTGCCATGACGCTGGCCTATATAATGGCTGAAGCAGCAGCCACAGAAACGGGGGTAGATGGACGGAGCCACGGAGGGAACCCAGCCAAGAGGAGACGCGCCTGTCGTGGCAGCGTCGAGGACGGGACAACGCGCCGGCGACAGCGCGCGCCGAGCAGGACGAGCTCACGTATGCAAGAGGGAGAGACCCCAGAAGAAACCAAGAGGCAGCGACCACACGCGCCGCCGGCGGGCGCCGGTACCGCGCTGAGGAGGACCGTGCGCTTCGTGCACTCCTAGCCGGAACGGCCGCGGATGACACGCTGGCGTCCGCGGCGCCATAGACGTACTGCGACGACGACGGACGTCCGCCAACGACATCGACAAAGCCTTCTTCCATAAAAGCTGCCACACGCTACATCAACATAAGCATCCATCTTCCTCATAATCAATCTCACTGTCTCTTGTCCCTTTTTATCTCTCATTTCAGGGGGGAGCGACGACGCATATAGCGCGCCCCGGCGGAGAGAGGCAACCTGTGCTGCAGCGTCGAGGAGATGGAGAGGACGCGCCCACGACGGCGGCCAGCTCGCCTGGCAACACACACGCCTCTGGCCCAGTCCGACGGCGACAGAGGACGTGCCTGTCGCAGTGGCGACGGCCGACCCCGCGAGTCCAGAAGCAAAGCAGCACGGTGATAAGGAGCCATGTCCTCTGGCTCGATCTGTACGCCAGGCTCGATGGACGGACCGGCGGCGGCAACACGTACTCCGGCGGATGCGATGCATCTGAATGCTTCCATCATCTAGCTATGTTCGTCTCTGCTTTAAGGTCTAACACGCAGATCGGCCGCGCGCGGATGGGATGAGATAGGTGAAGTACGTACGCATGCATATATTATCATGCGTACACAAGCTACATGAAGAAACTAGAGCAGGCTATAGACGACTCGTTCGTGCTGGCCGAGCGCGCCGGCGACGGGTCGATCACGTGCCGCCCGCTCCTTTTATTCTTCACCGCGCCAAGCCAAGGAAGACGGCAACACACCGTAGTGCTGCCGGCGTGCAGCCTACGTATGTTTTGGTTCCTAGTCGCCCACCACGGTGGCCATGTTGAAGACGACGAGGCCGAGGCTTCTGGCCTGCAGCCCGCCGGCAAGCGCGCGCGGCACCTCCATCTCCATCCCGCAGCTTCACCAGCAAGCTTGCCGGACCTTCCTCTAGACGGTGTATGCCAACTGGTAGCCCACCGGCCTTTCGTGGTCACCTCGTCGCGTGCCCATAGGTGCCGGCGGCTCCATATATCAGGGAGCTCCCCTACTTGGTGGCTAGGACACGCCGGTGTACTCTCCACTGGCGGCGACTCCCTCAAGAACGACGATGACATGCTGGGCGGTGTAGCCCCGGTGCACTCTCCACTGGCGACTCCCGGGGCAGTGACGACGTAGAGCGCGCCCCAGGAGAAGCGCGCACACAGAACAAGAGGCAACGACGCCATCGTAGGCCGCGGGCAGAGCGTCAAGGAGCATGATGTGCTTCGTACCCTCGTAGCCGAGGAGGCCGCGGCGACCCGCGCGTACCACGTCGACATCGGATGTGCGCCCGACAACCGGCCGGCGGTGACTTCTCCCATCTACACCAATACGCTGCATCAATCCATATGACACGTGCGGTGGCGGTACACACACGCTCCGACGGAGGCCGCGGACGTCGCGCCGAGACGAGGAGAACGCGGAGGCCGGACACATGAGCTGGCTGCTACTTCAACCTGGACATGAATATTTCCTGCCGACAGCGACCCCGCCGGACATTTGCAGTCAGCTTAACCCGTGATGATGCTCACCACCAACTTTGGCGTCGTCAGGGCCGCCATATCATGCTTCAAGGAGCTCCTCGGCGTTCTGGCGGGAGACGCCGCGCTGCCAACATCAACCTGCACCAAAGTTGAGGGCAGCCACACATCGCACCCAAGAGCTGGGCAGATGATGTTCACATACACATGAAGAAGAAGCTTTGATGCCATCTCCATGGAGTCGACGAGACACTCGGTGGCAGCGACGTAGTACGCTGTACGCGCCACAACAGTGTACCCATGCACAAGCAAGGAGGAGGAGGCCGACATCCAACGCTGCGCCATCATCTACCTCGACGAGGGAAGATCAAAATCAGAGCGTCCATCTCCTTCAATAGCATGCCTACATACATCATCTTCTCTTTATATTTTTCTCTCTTTCTACCTCTCTCATTTCAGCGCATCCGGAGGTGAAGCGGGCGATAGGAATCACGACCGAGATTATGGCCGGATGATTAGAGCTCGTCCATGTGCAACAGGAGAAGACGGAAGAGAAAGGCTGCTACATCAACATGATCGTCACCATGTTCATCGACTTCTCACCTGGCGAGGACGCCGACCGCCTAGATACGCCGGCATTCGACGACATCGACATGATGTCGCCATCTTCATCAACTCTTCATCTGGCTCAAACGTCGTCTATATCGGCTCCACCGGATGTCCACATGACGTCGCCATCTTCTTCGACTTATCGCCTGGCGAGGACGCCGAATGCACCGGCACGCCGCCATTCTTCTACACCAACAGTCTACACCGAGCGAAGGTCGTCCCCGTAACTGCGATGCCCCGAGGTCTACATCGACAAGCTTGTCATCTTCAAGTGACGCCGCCACGAGGCGACACTCATGTCTACTCCGACTTCTACATCAACACACTTCCCCAACATCGTCCAAGCTCCGACGAGGCGAAGCCACTTCACCGACATGTCTTTTTCCGATGACGCAACCCAGATCTTGCCGGGCACCGACGAGGCGAAGGCAAGACACCCAGTCCGACACCGACAAGGCGGACACCCCCAGGCCGGGCACTGACGAGGCGAAGGCCACCCATCTGTCTGAGCCGACGAGGCCAGACATCTTCATCATCGGACATCGACAAGCCGGAGGGATATGGCTAAGCATCGCCGGAGCGACGGACATACCGCTCCACCCTCTATTCCACCACATCATTACTATCGTCTACACCGAGCACTTGAAGAAGACGAGACTTGAAGACGACGACCATTGCAGCAGCTTAATCGGAGGTGGTCCGCGACTTTGACTCGCGGACGTAATTAATCGGGAGCCTTCCAAGGCCCCATGAACCAGAACTTCACAATCGTCCAAGTCATATCGACCGGGCTAGCAGGCCACAGAGCGCTTATGTAAAGGGATCATGTAATTTGTTTCTCTGATGAGAGATTAATAAAGTACAAGTTTCCCTATGTTTTATTTGTGTACTTAGTACACTGGCACGCCCGCAATGTTTTATTTCCCCTTGCGCGTAGAGAGATAATAACACGACGACCAACATTGTTTTTTATTATTTCTCGTGTCAAACGGGTCTTTGCAATCATTATGTTCTGGTCACATTTCTTATAGAGACACACATAAGTCAATTATTTATAGAATGCTCATTGTTCTTCACTTATATCTTTTTGAGTTGAGGCTTTTATAGAATTTGCTCTTGCACTTGACTTATACATGTTATAGCACGGCGATATATTATGTTTTTGTAGAAAAGATTAAGACTCTCTTGCCTCACTTATATCTTTTTAGAGAGTTGAATAGTAATTGGCAATTTGCTTGAATTATATCACTAGTAGAAAACGGGCCTTTAGTCCCGGTTGGGAAGGGCCTTTAGTCCCGGTTTTCCAACCGGAACAAACCAATCGGGACTAAAGCCCCCCCCCCCCCCCCTCCTTTAGTCCCGGTTGCATTACGAACAGGGACTAAAGGCCCTCCACGTGGCGCTGTCTGGGGCGGGGGAGGGAGGACCTTTAGTCCCGGTTGGTGTTACCAACCGGGACTAAAGGTGGCCTTTAGTCCCGGTTGGTAACGCCAACCGGGACTAAAGGAATTTTTAGAAAAAAAAATTGAATTTTTTTTTGATTTGTTTTTAAGTTTTATTCCGATTTTCAAATCTTTGAATTATTTGACAATTTAATCTCTAATCACCCGTCCTCACTGCTCCAGCGTGGAGCACTCATTCCAAATCGTCTAACTTCCCGGCCGGTCACCCATCCTCTCACTGCCTAAGCCCCAGCACGCTTAACTTCCTGGTTCTATCGCCCCTAGTTTCCAAGTCTGCACTTGTTGTTTTCCTGACAATAGTAAGCTATCAATCCTATTAACCCTTAGGTCTTGATGTCACATGATCTAATTTTTTGAATTTCAAACAATTATTAAAATAAACAAAATAAGTAATAATATTATTGAATTTCAATGAAAATAAAATAAGTAATAATATTATTTTATTCATTTTTTTTGCCATTTATTCATTTAATATGGCATAATTAATATCTTTAAATCTGTAAATCGAAATTCAACAAATAATATATCCATTATTATCAAAAAAATGTGAGGAATCCAAATATGGCATCATTTATTTATTTTTAAATAAAATTAATCTTTAAAATTATTAAAAAAAATGTAGGAAAAAATCTTATTTTCGAAATAACTTTTTTTACTTTTGGAATTTTGAGAATCAAGTCCCAATTTTTCTATAGTTTTTTTTTGATATATTAAACTTTTTTTTCAACGTCGTATGCAAAAGTTATGGCCGTTTTACTTTTTTTTTTTGCAAAAACGGTCAAAATTCATATTTCAAAATTTCTATACCAACTAGACACTAAAACCTAACTACATCTCAAAGGATTTTATTTGTTGAAGATTTTATCATTTTTGTTTATTTTCTACAAAGCTAAAAAAGGCGGTCCACGGGGGGCGGGGGGGTAGAGTTTGAAAATTTCAAAACCCCTTTAGTCCGGGTTGGTGTCCATCCAATCATACCGTCGACTACATCTGCTACCACCATCCCAGCCAGAGTCACAACTAAGGTTAACCAAGCCAGAGTCAACCATTTCTAACTTCATTTGCTATTTTTCATGCATTTAATGATTTTTTTGAGCTAAATGACCCTGAAATTGAAAAGCACTACAAATGAACTCTAAAAAGGTTGAAACTTGGCATGGTATCATCATTTCACCCACATAGCTTGTGCTAAAAAGTTGAGAGGGTTACGGCAAAAATTGGATGCACTTCGTGTACAAACTGGACCATCTCCTTCGAAGTATCAATGTTTCGGACGATAACCCATCTGTTACAAAGGCATTTCATTTTTTTAACTTATTTCAACTCCAGACTTTTTGTGCATTCAATATGCACCATACTACAACATGTTAAAATCAACCCCTTTAGTCCCGGTTGGTGTGTCCAACCGGGACTAAAGGCTTCACCTTTAGTCCCGGTTGGAGACACCAATCGGGACTAAAGGGTATCGGCCCCTTTAGTCCCGGTTGGTGTCTCCAACCGGGACTAAAGGTCCCATTTGAACCGGGACTAATGCCCGACCGGCGCCCTAGCCGCTCGAACCGGGACTAATGCTCACATTAGTCCCGGTTCGTAATGCAACCGGGACTAATGTGTAGATCGAGCTGGGACGAAAGCCCTGTTTTCTACTAGTGTATGGAGGTCCTAAGAATAATGGGTATATAACGGTGGTATAATAAAAACTTGCATAAATTTGTAGATCATTGAGCTTGATAAGTTTGATTTCTTGCAATAGTTTTGTGATATTGAGGTAGTGATATATGATTATGTGGGTAAATGATTAATGTCTAGTAAGGATATTGGTGTTACATTTTGTGAGACCGTATTCATGAAAATGATAATTGTTGGTATTAGCTATGTATGGGTTATCTTAAAGTGTCACTCACGTATGTTCGTATTGGGGGCGTGCAATGGTTAACTCCTACCAACTTTCCCCCTAGGGGCATGCGAGTCATATTTGCTTCAAGAGCTACTAATTTTTTTGCAATAAGTACTTGAGTTCTTCATGACTAACGTGAGCTTTTTGGTCTTTGAGCACTTCCACCTATCCATATTTTGCTCGCCTCTTCGGTACCGTGCATTGCCCTCTCTCACCTTGAGATATGGTGCATACTTCGCCGGTGCATCCAAACTCCATGAGACGATACGCTATCTCATACATAAGCCTCATAATATCTTCCTCAAAACAGCCACCATACCTACCTATTATGGCATTTCCACAGCCGTTCCGAGTATATTGCCATGCAACTTTCATTGTTACTATTCATTACATGACTTGAGCATTCATTGTCATTATGCTTTGCATGATCATATAGAGCTAACATGATATTTGTGGCAAAGCCACCGTTCATCATCATTATACATGTTACTCTAGATCATTGCACATCCTGATACACTGCCAGAGGCATTCATTCATAGTCATATTTTTCATTTTCAGAGTTGTAAGTAAATAAAAGTGTGATGTCTATTAGAGTGTGCCTCTACCCGTGAGATAAAAAAGAGAGGCCAAAAAGAGCCCATAAAAAATAGGCCAAAAAGAGCCCATCAAAAAAAGAGGCCAAAAAGTGCCCACGCATAAAAAAATTAAGAGAGAAAAAGAGAGAGGAGGCACACTACTATCCTTTATACACACTTGTGCTTCAAATTAGCACCATGTACTTCATGTAGAGAGTTTCATATTCATCACTTTCATATGCTAGTGGGATTTTTACATTATGAGAAATTGGCTTGTATATTCCGATGACGAGCTTCCTCAAATGCTCGAGGTCTTCATGAGCAAGCAAGTTGGATGCACACCCACTTACTTGTATTATAGAGAGCTTTCATACACTTATAGCTCTAGTGCATCCGTTGCATGGCAATCCCTACTCCTCCCATTAATATCGATTGTAAGGCCTCTCCATTGCCTAACGATCAAGCCTCATTGATGCGAGACTTTCTCTACTTTTTGTCTTCTCAAATCCCCATCATCATTCTCTTTGCCATCCAAAGTGCCAAGACCATAGCTCATGCTCAAGTATTGTGCGAGAATTGAAAAAAAAACTGAAGCGAGAAAAGTATGATGTAATTGCTTGGTTTGACGTCTGGGTCAGATCATGATTTGATATCTTTATATTGAGAAGATTGAAGCATGCCACTTTTATTATGATTAAATGATTATGGAATTACTTTCTTTAACATTCTTTATCTTGGAAAAGCAATGGTTGTTTATTTGCATGCTTATGTATCATCATCTTTTATGTCAAATTGATAGACTATTGCCTTTAATCACTCTTGTCTTGAGTTCACACCATATCTACATCAATTGATCAAGATTATGCTAGGTAGCATTCAATATAAAAAATTCTTTTTTATCATTTACCTACTCGAGGACGAGCAGGAATTAAGCTTGGGGATGCTGATACGTCTCCAACGTATCTATAATTTTTTATTGTTTCATGCTATTATATTATCACTTTTATATACTTTTTATAGCATTTTATATTATTTTTCTAGACTAACCTATTAATTTAGTGCCTAGTGCCAGTTCCTGTTTTCTGCTTGTTTTTGGTTTCGCAAAAAATCAATACCAAAAAAGGTCCAAACACGATGCCAATTTTTGACAATTTTTTCTGGACCACGAAGGACCCTGGAAGCTTCGAGGGAGATCAAGAAGAGCCACCAGGGCCCCACATGGACAGGTAACGCGCCCTGGGGGTAGGGCATGCCCCCCGTTCATGTGGGGGCCCTAGTGACTGTAACACCCCGATTTTTTGCCCTTTTTTTCTTTTGGATTTCTTCGAAATTTTATTTGGATTTTCCTTTTCGGTGGCTCTGTGGTCTTGAAACCTGGGAAGATCTTCTCTCCTGCCACTTTCGAGTGGCTTGTCATTCTCAAGTCTATCCCAAGGCTATGTCATTTCCATCTTAGCCCAACCCCAATATTTATTTATTGGGAATATTCCTTTTTCTATTAAAGGCATAACCGAGTCCGTCCTCACCTCCGAGCCTGTCCAGATGCAACCGGTGCTGAGCCAGCGCTTGGTGTAGCTCTGATTACACCAACCTCTCCACACGTTGGTTCACTTTCGTGCACACCATCACAGCATATTAGATCGTAGTACCGGAGTTTCCCTCGAGAATTGTGTGCTTAAGTAGGCATGCATAGTGAGGTGAATAGCTGTGAAATGTGATGTTGCTTGTATGCAATCTTGATGCCTGGTGTGCTTTGTTTTAGTCGTTTCTTTTGCTTCTTTCTTTGGGCCCTCAATGTTACCTTATTTACCCTTATGAAAGTTGCTCATCAACCAACACCGGACTCGAAGAATCAGTGTGGATTTCGAATATTTTCAAGCTCAGCTAAACAGTATGGAATTATCAGTGGACAGCATTACATTGGGTTTGAATACAAGTGACATCCTGGAGTGATTATCAACATCAAGTTTACATCAGTGTGCACTCATCACAATTATAATGAACCAGCTGGAAGAAAATTTGTGTGCAAGTCAACAGTACATTTCCAGTCAAAGGAATATCAAGGGTATATACATATGGTATTCAGTCTGCATATCACAGAGAGAAGTTTCTGGAGTAAGCAACCTAGTCTTCCTCCGCATGCTACCAGAGAAGCTTACGACGCAAGGTTCCGTGATATGCCTCAGTACGATATGTGGATGAATTCCAGTGTAAGATACTCAGTCTTCTTCGGTAAGCCACCGTAGAAAGCTTCCGACATAAGGCACCGAATCTTCCTCAGCAAGCAACCAGAGGAGAAGCTTTTGAAGCACAGTACCCAGTCTTCTTCAGCACGCTATCCCGGCAAAAGCTTCGAGCATAAGCTATCCAGCCTTCCTCAGCACGCTACTCTCGATGGCTTCCAACACAAGCTATCCAGTCCTCGTCAGTACGGCACTACAAACAGTCATCGCCATTAGTACAAGATACTACACAGTGAGTTGGCAGCATATGGCAGTGCATCTCAAGAATCAAAACCGTAACAGTTTGGTCAGAAACACGAGCTACTCAGGACCCAAGCGTCTGCCTCGGGAATCAAATGCTCAGTTACACATACATATTGTGAGCAGGCCGCCAAGGTCATACAAGTCACTCGAACGATGACACCAGCATGGTGAGAATCCGACAACCACAGGAATTATATAAGAGGAAGAAAGCCAGTATACACCTCAGTGTGTTGCAAGGGCTGACAAGCAATGAAGTAAGACAATTTGGAACAACAATCTTGACAGGGGATATCAAGGTCAGTTTCCTCCCATCCGACAAAGTGATATCATTAACCCATGTCACTGTCATGTATGATTGACCACAACAGTGAGCTCTATACAAGTAACTGTGAACCTGGTATATGATCATGATGAACCCTTGCTTACCTTTTCTTGGTAACGGCACCACGCCTATGTTCTGAGCTGCTTTCGGCCTTTCGGGGTGGATGCCGACTTTATATTTCTCTTTTCAACAACTGGCCCATGTTCTGAGCTGCTTTTCGGCCGTTTCGGGCAGCTGTTGAGTTTCTTTTTGTAGCAGTGACCCTATGCTCTGAGCTGTTCTTCGGCCGTCTTAGGGAACTACTACATTCTTCTCATCAACACTGCCTCATGCTCTGAGCTTCTTTTCAGCCGGCTTGAGCCATGGTTGAGTTATTTCAGTAATGTCCCAGATCTGAGTTGTAAAGACCGTTCTGGTGGCTAGTGATTTATTTGCCGATTTCATGCAAAGGTTCGGATGATCATTGCCCTACAGTTAGAGCTTGTGAGATGATAAACTTGCCAGTTAAGCGTTGTTGCACGATCATAGGATAAGGATAAGGATAAGGTATGCTTGCCGGAATATTGCACCTGACAGTATCTATGGTCACACGAAGAATTGAGGATATCGATGGCCAAGCTCTTTTTAGCAGAAGATTCAGAAAAAGTGAAGAATAATGAAGGAGCAAGACCGGCAATATAGGTATGATAATTGTTGCATGAACAACATGGTACGGATACCCAAGACAGTCTGATTCCGTATTGATCATCATGAACACACACCCAAGGGGTCTACTCTGTTTGTAAGGACCTCATATCAAGGTGGCAGTTGAATCGTCGGTATGGATGTGAGACAAAGAAGTCAGCAAGATTTAGAACTACCTACAAGCAGTCAGATTCCGCCAAGAGAACGGTTATGAGTCTCAGCATTGTTTTGAACCCAGAGGACATGCAGCTACTCGAGAACGGTTATGAGTCTCAGCATTGTTTTGAACCCATAGGAAATTTGTTCACGACTCCATTGATACTATCAGTGCTGGATATAAGAATGACACGTCAATGTGGAAATTCCTCCCGAATTTATGGAAATTCCAGTCATGATAATATATCAGTTGAGCCAGCAGATATGAAGGAATTGGAGTCAGCGTAAGATTGAACATATGAGGGAAGACCTGTCAGAATGTTGGTTACAATAAAGCAAACCACCCCAGAGCAAGGCAGCAAGTAACATGCAATTCAGAGGGAACATCAAGGAAAAGGATACCCGAGTTGGAAACGGTTTCCTTAAGATAGAATATTCATACTTGTTCCCTGAGCAACCAAATCTCGAGGACAAGATTTATCGTAAGGGGGGTAGGTTTGTAACACCCCGATTTTTGGCCCTTTCTTTTTCTTTTGGATTTCTTCGAAATTTTATTTGGATTTTCCTTTTCGGTGGCTCTGTGGTCTTGAAACCTAGGAAGATTTTCTCTCCTACCACTTTCAAGTGGCTTGTCATTCTAAAGTCTATCCCAATGCTATGTAATTTCCATCTTAGCCCAACCCCAATATTTATTTATTGGGAATATTCCTTTTTCTATTAAAGGAATAACCCTGTTTGCTCTATGTTGTGAAGCAACCTATATTTCTGTCATTCTCAAAATTCCCACAAAATTCTCATAAATTATTTGGATCATATATTCCACAAATATGTCAAAATACATCTTTCCTAGTTCAAAAATAATTCAGGAATATTCATTTCCTATTCTGTCTAGTATGGCACTTTGTGAAGGAAGTGCTATTTATCTTTTCCTGATTGCCCTCAAAAAATTTTGGCACTCTTTCATATCCAAATCATTGCCACATGCCAAAATTCAGCTTAATTTGCCTAGTAAATCTTCCTCAGAAAATTCCCAAACTTTCTGACCAGAGAGAAGCTTTGTGAAGGAAGTACTAGCTATGCTTATCCAAATGAGTTTCAATTTTGGTATACCATCCATATGACCAAATCATTACTCTCCACCAAGTCTCATCTCCATCCAACAATCTATGTGAGCACACCTTCAAATCTTGGGTTCTGGTCACAATTTCAGTTTGTGAAGCAACTATGTTTTATATTGCTTCATAAAATCTGACATTAATTCAGGACCTAAATATCCCTATATCCATTGGGCATGCCAAAAATTCACATCATTTTGACAATCCACTTTCTCCAAACAATTCACCCAAGTTTCTGCCCAGAGGAAAGCATTGTGAAGGAAGTACCATTTTGGTGTATCCAAATGGTATTAAATTTTTATGGTGCCTTAATATGCCAAAATGATCGTCCTATACCAAATTTGAGCTCAGTCTAATTATTTATATGAGTGCAACTTCCATTTTTATTTTCTGGCTAGATTGGCACTTTGCAAAGAAAGTGCTAGCTATACCCCTCTAATTGAGCTGAATATTTTCCACAGTGATCACCTTAGTGGATAATCATCCTCAGACAAAACTCAGACCCAATGGTCATGTGCACTGCTCACACCACTTATCAAACACTTTGCTGCTAATTCATGTTTCTGCCAAGTTCAGTCTTATCTTGCCACTGTTGTTGTCTCCTTCCTAATAGAAGCTACTGGGGGAGTGATTAACTAGCCAGACTTACCCGGGACGCCCAGAGCGCACCGCTTGCGCCTGTTCACGCGGTGACCACGCAGTCTGGCAGGCCGTCCGCGTGCTCTGGACTTCGGGGCCCTCGGCCGTTGCCCAAACCACGTCCTCTCGCCACCGCACCATGTCCACAGCATCGCCCGCACTCTCCTCCATCCACGCCACCCCTCTGGACCCCTCTCCCCCTCCTCTTTCCTCTCTGGCGCGCCACGCCGCACCGCGTGCCCGTGGCCGTCGTCGCGTTGCCTCTGTCCTCTTTCTCCTTGACGATTCTCTGGCGCCCACTAGCTAGCTCTAGTCCCATCCGAGCTCTCTCGCACGCCCACGCGTCCGCGGTCGCGCCGGAGCATCGTTTGCTCGTCCGTGGCAGCATTCGGCGAGGGCATCGCCGCCTCGGCTATTTAAGCCACCCCCGTGCCCTCTCGACCTCATACAACTCCTCACCACTCTCCTATAGCCTTCCCTAGCCACTCGAATGAGCTCGAGGAGCTCTCTCTCCCTCGCATTGCCGCCATGGCCGCCGTCGGCCTCACCTTAAATTCCAGCCGCCCAAGCCTCCCCTCCCATCCTAGCCGACACCAGAGGCCACCACCCTCCCCGAGAGCCTCCCCACCTACTTGCTCCGTTGCCAGGGTGCCGGTGGGCTCGTCCCCAAACTCGGCCGAAGGCGGTTCCGCCGGAACCCAAGCTGTCGCCGTGTCGGTCCTCCTCGGCGTCCGTGCGGTGCGGGGATGGATGCGGCGCACTTCCCCGAGCTCGCCGGTGCCCGGAACGCCGGCCACGGTGGCCGGAGCCGCCAGGGACAGCCGCCGGAGTGTGCGGCCTCCTCTGTCCCGCGGGCACGGGCGAGGTTGAAGACGACGGCCGGGCCAGGCTGGCCCCACCTCCCCTCGACCCCACGCGGTAGCGACACACCGCCTGGTGCCAGCTGTTTAAGTGGAAACGGCTTCGCTCAAATATGTTTTCATATAATGAAAGCGTACTCATGTATATCTTCAGGGAAGAATGCGCTTTCGCTTCGGTGAAAGCGTATTTTCCCAAAAGGCGCTTTCCATTTAACCAGCCGGCCGAAACATTTAATTAGCGGACGTTCGTCCGTTAAGGCCAGAAATGGACTGTTTTTAATTCTTTTTCTGCCTAACGAACGAACGGCCACAACTTTTTAACCGTGACTCCGAATCAGGTGATTCTGAAGCCCACAATCTCAGTTCGTCGAGCCCGTTCTATTGACATCATTTTCACCATGTTGTAATATTCTAAAAATGAGCATTTTGCCCCTGCCCTTATTCAGCCCCCTCCTAGAGGGAAACTTTTCCGGCAAAATTTTCCGCGAACCTCTCGCACTTCTTCCCGGTGACTCCATCAACCCCAGGCAAGCCACAACAACCACTTGCATGATGGCCTTGCAGTAGTCATGGTTTTCCACTTGAATATTTAAATAATTTGTGGATGTTAATATTTTGTGGATACTTTATATGCTTGTGAATCCATGTCTATGCTTATGGCATGTTCATTTTCATTTAGTAAGTGATATGATTAATTGCTAATGGTATTATTATTATGTTTCATTCTTGTAATCATTTCTGATGCTAGTGTTAATGATATGCTCATATGGATCATTATGATTTGATATGAAAATACTTGTGATATTCATGATCATCGTTATGCCCTGCTCGTTTGCATCCTGTAGACTAAATGATTTATCATTGTTGATGTTATGTTGTTAAATGATTATGTTGCCCATCCATGGTTACATTGATATCATGCTCACATGCCACTAGTAGAAATCAGGCCTTTCGACCGGAGCATTAGTCCCGGTCGCATTTTGGACCGGGACTAATGCCTCCACTAGTCCCGGTTCGTGAGGATAAGCATTAGTCCCGGTTCGTGACGACCCTTTAGTCCCGGTTGATGACACCAACCGACTCCGTCCAATGACTTTATTTAATATGTGAGCGACTTTGGCGTGTGAATCGCTGTCGGCTAGGCATTCGGTGGACCCATGGGATGGGCGACGACTTTGGCAGGGGGTATGCGACTTAGTTTCCCTCCGTTAACCGACTTTGTCGGCCCGTCGAGGCGACAACGAGTTGGGCTTTAGGCGACTTTGTTGCCTACTACAAAAGACTCAGCTGCTGAAAAAGGGGTTATGCATGGCTATCTTAACTATGTGCTAGCTGAAAATAAAATAGATACTATCTCAACTAGCATATGCTGCTATAGCTAGATGAAAAAAACAGATGGTATATTAACTAGCTTAGGCTACATATGCTGAAACACGGATGAAAAAAACAGATGCTGAAAAAACATAGCTTAGGCAACTTAAGAACACAAGGACACGCTTGCGCAAACTTCTTGTTGGAAAAAATGTTGGCGACATATCTATGGAGTGCACCCCCCCCCCCCCCCCCCCCCCCCCCCCCCGGCCGGCCCTGGGCCAGGGTAGTAGGGGCGACGGCCTGGGGCCCAGCCAAACTAGGGGCCCCGACCTAGTGTTGCAGCCTGCAGTGTATATATAGACATAGGCCCTGATGAATTGGTCAGAAAAACATGTAGGCAGCGAGGCCCATCTCCAACGGAAGCCCAACTGCCAAGAGGCCTGAAGGCACGCACGCACAAGGGCACAGGGGCGAGCGACTGCTCGTCTGCACGCCGGTTCATTTTCTCTCACAGATCGGCCGATAGGGCGACTGCGAGTATGTGACAGCGGCTGCCGCCGGATGCTAGGGCATAGGGCGCGTCCAGTGGCGGCGGATCCAGGAATTTAACTTTGGGTGTTCAATTTTTTTTTCATCCTAACAGGGAAAGCCAAGTAGTCCATGCCAACACAAATAAAAGAGAAAATTGCTCACATTTAGATTTAGGCTCTCTCAGCTACAATAATCATGCATGCCAAGAATTTATGCTATGACCTATGGTGGTAAATCCGCATAATCCGATAGTGAAACAAAGGAGATAAATATCATGCTGCAAGATAAGTTAACTGTGAGTATAACTGAAGATATGACACACAATACTAGAGCGTAGCAGGAAATGTGTTGCTCTGGGCCGTCCAGCGCCAGGGGGTTGGTCAAGCTCTCCTTCGGCTGGTTCGCCATCCACAGTTCGACGCACAGAGACAGAGTGCCACCTCGTCGTGGGTAGAAAAATTGGCTAGCTGCGTGCGTCTCCTGCATGGGCCGGCAGACGTTATTTTTTCTGGGGGAAAAGTGAGCAGAAGAAGTGTGGATGGCTGGGACTCGTGCTAGCGAAGTGCCGCTCTTGAGCTATTGGGCTGCTAGCTAAATGAGCTACTCGGACTGTTGGTGACTACTAGTATTTTTGTTATATGCTATACCTGTATATAGGATTATTTTCGTGCAGAATATTTTGGATGTACATATGTACACCCTTGACCCATGGTGGATCCGCCCCCGCGCGGCAAGGAATAACAGGAAACAAAGGTAAATGTCTAGATGAATTTCTCTCTTAGCCCTCAATCTTAATCTAGTGATTAATCTATATTCTTCTTTTTACAACAGTAGTGACCTTGAGTAGAGTTCTATTGTCTGTTGTTGCCGACTTGGTCCTGGACTTCTTGTTTCGTTGATACTGAATTTGGATAGCTGCAGCCTGAAGATCACAGATCGTTACTGATTTATTCCAACCTTCAGCCCTCAGGTACCTTCGTTCCTTTTCTTGCAAACATGCTGCTAAAAAAACATTTATCTGGTTCCAAGAAAAGAAGAAAGAGGAGAAAAAACAAAGAAAGTTATTGGAACTCAGGAGGGAGCTATGTATAAATTTGCTGTGAGGAATGATACTACTCATAATCTTGATGATTAGATGGCAATGGTGCTGAAGAACAACAACCTGCTGAGAATGAGACCACAATTGAGGAAAACAATGCCCATGAGACTCCTAAAATTTGAGTGGTCGTGAGAATCCTTCAAGAATTTTTCCTATCAATGTATGGAATAATTTTTTTCCTCCAATGTCGCCACTGGGCCCATTCATTTGAGTCTGCCCTAGATATATGGCTGCTGTTTCAAGCTCGTCGATGGACGTACGATGAGACAACCCTTCTGTTCGACTGCGGCCGTACTCCCTCCGTCCTTTAAAGAGTTGTCAATTTTTTTATGTTTGACCGTATTTATACAATAATACATCAACATTTATGCCATCAAATTAGTAGCATTAGGTTCATGATAAAATGTATTTTCATCATATACCTATTTGGTTTCACAAACAATGATATATTTTTGCACAAACTCGATCAAACTTTGAGATAGTTTGACCCTCCAACAAAGTTGGAAGTACACTCTTTAAAGGACGGAGGGAGTAAGTAAGAATGGATAGAGTTAACCGCTTGGAATTGGCTGACTTGGGGTCGGTAAGTTACCAATGCTACGATGCCACTGACTTACCCCTCTGCAAGTCATGAAACTTCAGATCAACGACCCATATTTGATGCCATAGTATTGATAATGAGATAAATGCCACAGTGTTGCACAATACTACTCCCTCCGTTCGTTATTTATAAGACGTTTCATACAGCTTGCTTTGCATTGCTTTGGGCAGGATCTGAATGTCTAAAACGTCTTATAAAAATGAACAGAGAGAGTACTTGTTTTAGAGAAATTCACTTTGGCACGTAGGTATGTTGGTGTGTTCTACTTGTATACAGTGAAACGATCTTCGCCACTTGTTTTTGATCCGGCGGTCCAGAATGACCTAAGTCAGAGAACTATAGCTGTGACTTGACCACTCCAAGTCAGCCAAGCCGAGTCCAGAGTTTAACATACATAGAACACGCCAACATAAGAAGTACAAGGTCTTAACAAAAGCTTGCACGACTGCGAGTGATCCAGTGCAGCTGGTACATACATGATGATACATCTCCATCCACTGGTATTAACTATCAGTAAGTTATCGTTTAGACAATCGACGTTAATTACTGTTCTAGGGGGCACGCAGCTATCATATTCGCACGCACTGAATTGAAGTGACTGGCGCCCTGCAGCTCTGAGCAACCTTGCTAGGAGCTTTCAGTCCAGACTGTTTTCATGTTTCTGTCTCTATCCCTCTCTCTTGAACTTGAACTCGGCAATTAATTAATAATGCAGGTGCAGCTCCTTTTGGAAAATAATAATAACAATGCAGGTGACGGCTCTGTTGATCCAGCGTCGTTTCTTGACGTACTCACTCTCTGTTTCTGGCGCGTTTCTTGACGTATTCGCAACTCGCAAGCCTGCATCGACCTCGTGTATTTAACGTGATCCTCTGCAAACGATCAACGGGTTACCTTGAATTGATCGGATCATGTTCCCTCTCTAAAAAATTAATCATCCTATGCTGCTGGTGACTTTGGAAGCATCGGAATGGGGTGGTATTCCCCGGCGACTCCCCCTCTCTCGCCTGTCTCACACATCCCCCGTCGGTTGGTAGGATCAATGTATAATTTGGTAAAAATATTCAAGAGTGAATTTTACTTTTTACCAACGTTTTTTATCGCGGGCTATTTGATTTCGCGTCAGCTTTTTCCAGCAGCTGAAGCCGCTATAGCGGGCTATCGCGGCAGCTAAGCCATTTAGCAGCAGGTAGTACATGTGCATATTTAGTACAAATACTGTGCATATTCAGCAGTAAAATAGGGTATTTTTATCAGGAAAACAGAGGATTTTCAGCAGGAAAACAGAGTATACAACTATACATTTACCAGTTGGAGAGGCCCCTCGTCGCCGGTCGCAGCCCTGCCGTACCGGAAGTGGCTGCTGCCTGGAGCCTTGGTCGCGGCCTTGCCTCACTGCCTCCGGCTTGCGGCCAAGCAGCCGCCGGCCCGCCGAGCGCCGCTGTGCTGAACCGCCGAGCCGCCGCACCTGGGAGGAAGAAAAGGGAACGGGAACAAAGCGCTAGGTTTTCTGGATGAGGTGTTCTATCGGGGCAAAATTTGGGCCGAGATCATTTTGGGCCCTTGCAGCTATATTTTCCTGCGACCGCTACGGCTTTTAGCGCTGTTTCGCGTGCGATCGCGGGCCTCGCGGCAGATCGCGTAATTTTGGCCAGAGCGTCGCGGGGAACATCCAACGCAGCGATTGCGCCGCAATAGCTGCACTTTCGCTGGTGATTTTATTCTTTGCTTTTTACCCAGTAGCTATACATTTATGACACATTTTTTCGATAAAGGGCGTTTTTATTAACTCAAAATGTAGCATCAAGTGGATACAAAGCATGATGAGTAACATCCGGCCTCTGCATAACAAGAATGCACACAGCCAAACACCAAAAGTCTGACAAAAAACTGAAAATAAACGAGAAACCAACATATCGGCAACGGTAGAGTCATATATGACCAACACTCTGCCTATTTCGAAGAAGGTGGTGGACCGATCCGAAGATTATGCTGCCACCCATGTCGGGTAAAAACCTCCTTCGCCACTCGCTCCAACCGTGTACACACCGCCTTGAACAGCGATTGGAACTCCGTTCGTTGTAGCATAGACCACATGCTAAGCAAGTGCGTACAACGGAAAATAACCTGCAAAGCAGAAGAGTTTATGTTATTGAAAACCAAATTATTTCTACATAGCCAAAGAGACCACAGTAAGGCATACGCTCCCACCCTTAATAACGTTTTGAACCTATTTGAAATACCGTCCAACCAATGACCAAATATGTTGGCAACACTTGTGGGCGGATATAAATTGGACGCTCTTTGGATGATTGACCATGTAGAACGCGCAATCTTACACTGGAAAAAGAGGTGTTTGATTGTCTCATCGTGAGTACAAAAGCTACACTTCTTACTTCCTTGCCAATTGCGACGGATGAGGTTGTCTTTGGTTAGCACAACTCCCCTCCGAAGATACCACATGAAGATTTTAACTTTTAGTGGAATCTTTGACTTCTAAATTTTCTTGTTATTATCCACTGGGACCTCTGAATGCGTGAGCGCATAGTACATAGAGTCGACTGTGAAGGACCCAGATGTAGTGAGGTTCCATTGAAACACATCCCGTCCTTGTGTCAGGTTAATCGAATCCAATCTGGACAAAAGATTTTGCCATGACATAAGACGGGGGCCAATCAAATCCCGCCTAAAAGAAATATTCGGCGGGGATGAACTGAGGACGTGTGCAAGAGTATCATTCTTATTGCGAACAATGCGGTACAAAGCAGGATATTGTTCTCGGAGGCTGGCATTCCCTAGCCAGTTGTCCTCCCAGAAACGAATCTCCGACCCGTCATTTATCACAAATGATCCAAAACGGAAAATATGCTTCTTTACCGCCATTAGACCAGCCCAAAAGTGCGAGTCACCAGGTTTCCAATAGGTCTGAGACACAGCCATTTGGTCTAGATACTTATTGCGTGGGAGGGTTTGCCAAATGCCATCCTCAGTAAGTAGTTTGAACAACCATTTACTAAGTAATGCATCATTCTTGACCTGTAGGTCATGAATGCCAAGGCCACCTTGGTCTTTTGGCCTACAAACTACGCTCCATTTATAATGCGGTTTTACCCTGATTTTGCATTTTTCTTGTTTATGTTAGATAGGATAGGCATGTTGTGTCAATAATTCATAAAAAAATGTGTAAAGATCGGAGGGCATCATTGACGATCATGTCCAGACTTCTTTTTTCCACCTGTTTCATTCCTCGTCGTCGTCCGGGTATTTTTGAACCCCGGGCGTCACCTCACGCTTTGCCTAATGGACACGGATCAGAAAAACGAGGGTCCAAAGCTTCTAAAAGGGGTATTGTAGACGAATTTCCATTTGACGGGGTAATTAGTGTCAGAAATGCATATATAGGGGGTAAAAATGTGAAATTCACTCAAAATTCAAAGGTCTTGTTGAGACAAAACTAATATTCATAGTAAATAAAAACATTTAGTGTACACATCAATCATGAATCATCCATGTAGTTAGAGCAACTCTAGCAGAGTTGCCATATTGGCGGGTTCGAAATTCACATGAACCGCACTCTATATGGCAGCCTCTAATCACGGGATCAACTCGTCGGTGAGATATCAATATGTTTTTTTTTTTGCGAATAATATGTTTCTTTATTTATTTAAACGGGAGGTATATGTATGAGTGTCCTACGTACGTGTTTTTTTTTCCTTTCCTTGAGACAGCCGCCGGTCTTAGTTTAGGTTCGATCACATATATGGCGACACGTGTGTTGAAAAAAAAAACATATATGGCGACACGTGTCGGACCAAGTGCCATTCTGGAGCGAGCCTACTTCTTCTGGCGTATACCATTGTTTTACAAGGAAGAAACCTCAAACCGTACGCCAAGTGTAGTGTATGTGCCATATTTTATACCGCTGGCATGGCATGCGCTCAATTTTTTTTTCTTGCATAAATAAATAAATTTATTAATCAAGGAGAATGGAGAAAACTTGCACCGGTCTGCATGGCATGGCAAAGCTTGAAGTGTGTCCATCCTCGACGTTCACGTCACTCGCATATACAGTAGTTGGCCTACTTGCATGCAACGCACTGGAAACTGGATCCATCCATGCTCTTATCCTCGATTCCTCATCAACGAAGAAGAAAACCGCAGGGATTATGGAGGGACCCACTGGTCAGACTCATCAGTCTATCATTCGTCAGTTCTTCCCACTTCAAAAAGGCCAAAGCAAGCCTCCCTCCCAGCTGTGGGTCTTGGGCGCCAATTTCCTTTACAGGAGCTTCCCTCCCCTTACTTCCCCGGCGACACACGCCTGCAGCTGCTCCTCCACCGTCTTCATTCATTCCTCCTCGTCGTCGAGGGCTGGCGGTGTCGGTTGGCAGTGATCACGGCAGGTTAGCCAAAGTAAACCACCTGAGCCTCTTTTTTCCTGTGGTTCAGCTCAGACCTCCATACTGATGACTTCCAACTGAAATGCTCTTAACACTTGACTTGCTTTTCGAAAGAAGCATGAGCTCTTTTCCATTTTTTGGATCTCGTATGCAGCTGACTTGCACATCATTACCATGCATGAATATGGTTGTAACAATCCTCTGAGACTATAGTTAAAAGTCGCGGCGCAACTTGCTGCTAGCTTCCCTCTGTATTTGGACAAGGCAGAAGGTGAGAAGTGACAGGTTTTCATGAATGAACGCTGGCTGGGAAGAGGGAAAAAGCGAGAAATTTAGCTGTGAGATCCATGCTCGTGATCCACTTTGGTCTTTGGCTAGCTGTTGGACGTGGATGTGAGGCTCGTGATCAACATAAATTGGGGGCTCCCTCCCTCCCTCTGTTTGCTGGCAACTTGGCGTCCAATTTGACCAAAAGTTATGTAGCGCCCAGGCCTCAGCTTCTCCTCTTCCCCTTTTCACCTCCCCCTCATGCAACTTGCGCGCCACCATTGATTTGATCGTGGTGCACCTCGAGTTTCATACTTCATACCCACGGGGCCCTGTGCCTTCTCTTCTTTGTCCACCGGAAAATCTCACCTCTGAACTACTTGTTGTGCATAGTGCTTCACGGCCTCTCTCTCACCAGCAGGAGATAGGTTCGTTTGATGGGGTGCTTCAGCTCCAAGCCGTCCGACGCCAGCACTCTGATCAGGAGGCGTCCCGCCAGCATCGGCGAGGTGGCCGTGTTCGTGCCGGGGCTGCGCGTCCCGGAGCCACTGGAGCTGCCCCCGCCGCTCGCCGATAGCCTCCCGAGGCGGCTCACCGAGCGGCTGGCCGCGTCCAGGGACCGCATCGCCAACATGGCCGCCCGCGAGGCGCTCGCCGTCACCAAGCCGCGCAGGCGCGCTGCCACACAGCATGGTTCGTCTTCCTCCATGGTTCATGGGTTACACAGTTGTTGATAGTGCTAGTGTTTGTCTGAATTTGGTAGCTGACAGTCTGAATCTAGTACGTATGTAACATTCTGAACTTGGGAACTGACAGTCTGAATCTAGTATGTAACATTCTGAATTTGGGAACTGGCAGTCTGAACCTTGCACTTGACAGTCTTAATAAATCTTCCATTAGACGGTCTGAACATTGTGCTTGCAGGGGCGTCGACGTCGGCCGATCTTGTGCAGGCCTTGGAAGAGTACTTGCCAGTCATTCTAGGGATGGCAAAAGATGGTAACTCATCATTTTAACCTGTATACCTTGTGCTTGATCCATCTCTCTCTGAAGATTCAGACATATTTTGTGCTCCCATCATTGTTACTCCACTCTTGGCAGGCAGCGAGCTGGAAGACAAGATACAGTTTGCATGGATGAACCAAGAAGATGATGCAGAGGTCTGCAATGCACAGATATAGTCAATATTTTGTTTGTTGTATGGATGAAACCTGAAGATTAACCTAACCAGTCTTGGTGTTGGCAGGAGACGGCACTGCCCAGCGCCTGGTACGAGGTGCTGTCGGTTCTGCACATGATGGCCATGCTCCATTTATCACAAGCAAATTCCCTGCTCCTGCCAAAGACGTCTCTTGAAGGATACCATGCCAAAGTATCTGAAGGTTAATTCCCACTGCGACTGAATCAAACAAGTAGTATATGTTTCAGTCTTTCTGAATGTCTGTACTCTTGTACTTTCCAGAGAACAAACGGGCTTCTGTCGAGATATTCCTCAAGGCGGCCGGGCACCTGGAGTGCGCCCTGCAGCATGTTCTTCCCAGGATGTCGGCTGAAAAGAGGTGGTCATCTTGCCACTTGCCCTTGCCAGCCCGGCATGATGAGCAATGCTCCAAGCTTCCATTTTTCTTCAGTTATTGTTCAGGAAGGACTGAGAGTACTGACTGCCATTTCGTGTAGGAAAGGTCTTCCTGTGGACCTGTCTGAAGGGGTGCTGAAAGCTACCTGCATGCAGGCACTCGGTCAGGTAACAACAATGCTTTTGTCTTTCTTGTTATTATCTGATAGTAACTAGAGAGAGTCAGAGAGGGATCACATGATTCATCATGCATGGTGCAAGTAAGATAGCATGCAGTTGAGATGTCGGCTTCTCGGTTGGTTCATCGATCATGCTATCTATGTGTGCGTTTGTTTGTTTGCCAGGCAATAGATGTTCAACTTGGGTTGGCAATTGACAGTCCAAAGGCTACCCTGGCTGTCAAAAGGAGGCTGGCATGTGAGATGGTCAAGTGCTGGCAGCAGGTAGGCATCATAATTGATTCATTTCCACTGATTTCTGGTTATTTTGTACCATCTTCTATTCGGATAATGAAATCTATATATGTGTCAGAGTTCCGCTTATGTTTGCAAATGTAAGCTATATGTCCTGTTCATCAACCATAATATAGTTTCATATTCAAATAAACATAGAAAAAATATAAAATCTCCCATTTTTAAAATATGTATAATCCTGATGATGTCATCTGCAGGCACATGAAAGCATCGCAGACATACCTCTCCTTGACGGCTGGGGCGAAAAGCACAGGCTCTTTGTCAAGTGGAAGCACATGGAAGCAAAAGTACAGATGCAGGCTTTGCTCATATCTCTGAACTCTGAAAGGATAAAATAACTGAATTTTGGTCACTAAGCAAAAAAGTAATAATATCATGCAGGCTGCGGCGTACTACTACCACGGGCTGATCCTTGACGAAGGCAACACCGAGAAGTCTCACCGGGCGGCCGTGGCGGCGCTGCAGTCCGCGGAGGAGTCCCTGAGGGAGAGCAGAGCCGTCTGCGAGGCCTTCCACACTGCATCCCCCTTTTCAAGGCAATCTACACAGATCATAAAAAATAAAAATTGCCGTTAGTTTACCTAGCGATGTGAGATTGATACTAGCTATCTGTATGTGTTTTGATGTTGTTGCTGAATTTTGCTTCAGGAGCCCGACCCTATGGGGATCGATGAAGTACCTCCACGACAAGATCCACAAGGACTCCAACTGCAAAGTACGCATCAACAAGGACCTCTACAGCAACGTTGACAGGAGCCATGAGACAGTGCCGGCGCTGCCGGATTTCGCGGTGGCTCTCCAGCCGGAGGAGTACCGGCTTCCTCGCACAGACGCAGCTTCTGCAAATGACTAGCTGCTAGCTGAAGCATGTGTGTATGCAGGTCCTTGATTCACTAGATCCTGAGTAATCCGATGTGTACCTTCCCATCGATGGATGGATGATTAATTTGTGGCGGAATCAAACAATCTGGAAATGCCAGTCACTGAAATGAATAACACTTGAGCTAGTTTCAGCAGTTGAAATAGAATAGTTGCCATGTGTTCTTTTTCAAGTGTACCTGTCCACCACCACATCTCAAACTTGTACCACAAACACCAGATCACTAAGGACCATAAGGCCCAACATTGCCGAAGATGCAGGACACAAGACCATTAAACGGGGAGTAGGAAAATGTCGCTGCAAAAGTCACACCTACGACATGTATTCTCCACTGAACCAGCATAGAAAAACCAGTAATCAGAGGTCCGGTGTTACTGTGAAAATCAAGTTTCAGGACTCCAGGATCCCACTGTGTAGCAATTGCATCCTCTGTCCAGAAAATGCTGTATGCCCCAACATTCTCTGCATCAGTGCTGAGTGCTGACTGAAACCATACTTCCAGGATACCATTTTCTTGTAGCAAATTGTGGTTCCTTGATCTGGATCATCGAACCGCTTCGCAAAATGCCATGCTAGCCTGAATCTTGGCAGAGTTATGCCATCCTACGAGCGACCATTCTTTGCCGTATCTGCACAAAATTCTGGACCTAACTGAAACTGACTGCAGATTCGCTCGGAACAGTCTCTCGGTGCTTGCTGAACTACTGACTGGCTGCTGCCCTTCCAGACAACTGAAAATTCATTAGCAGGTTGTACGGTTCAGCGGCACATCAAAGTTGTCAACCTAACAACGTATTCCCATGTTACCATTTGCACAATGCGCCTTCTACCATTGTGCCAAAGAAACAGCTGGAATTCCGATGCCATTATTGTAGTAGGCTAGTAGCATCCACACATAGCTCTAGCCTCAAGAAACAAGCAGGGAGAAACCTCCAACCGCGCTGGTGACAGTGAGTACCTTGGAGATCGATGTCCATCTTGTCGTCTGACACGCCCGGCGTCCCATCGAGCACGGCAATGGCCGAGGATTCGCTTCCCAGGCGACCCCAGGCAGCCACACGGCGGCATCGGCGTGGCGGCATATCGTCAAGCACGTGCCGGGTGTGTCGGCGCGGGAAGCTGGACGACGTTCACGAGCCTCCGGGGATGCCGGGATGGTCACAGCAGAGACCCGCGGAAGCAGGGATGTGGCTCCGGCATTAGCAAGAGTTGCAGAGCGCTGGCAACCACACCGCCGGCGTCGGCCACCCGTCGCGTTGATTTGCAGACAGGAGAGCTAGCAGCCACGGCCCACGGGCCACGGCACGGCTGGTGGGTGCCCTGGCGTGCCACGGCCGCCTGCTCCCCATGTGCCTCGCCGCGAAGGAACCTCGGCCTGCCGTGCCATGGCCGCGCATCCCTCCGGCGGCGACGAGCCCGCCGTGTGTGTTTCGCCGGAGGCGTAGGAGCTGGGCCGGGCTGGCGCTGAGCCGGGCTTGCCTCGGGCCCACTCCACAACTCTATGGGTATGCACACAGACACGTGCATTCTCCCGATCCACCGAGACCATCCCACCCACCCCCGGGTTTGTCGTTTCGTTTCGATCTCCGTCGAGTCCCAGATCCCACACGACGGGCCGCCGGAGTAGAGTCCTCCGACGCGCCCTCACAATCTTGAGCTGGATTCCAACGCACGGCGGGTAGCACTGCTGGCTACGAGGTCACCGGCGTAACCTTAGCGCCAGGCCGCGAGCGATCACCTGAAATGCATGAGGCGAGGAGGTTGGAGGTGAAGCGCCGGCACGTCCCCGGCCACGACGGCCGGCGCGTCCAGCAGCGGACATTAAGGTAAGAGCATCTACGGCCGCAACTCTCAAGTGCGACCTCCTATACGGCCACGAGCACATCCAGACTCCTCCGTGAACAATGACCGGACACAGCTTGTTTCTTCGTGTTCGCAAGTGTCTCCTTCAAATTTGATCCCTTAAATCTATATTATTCATGCAACGTGATCAATATTTTACGCGGTTTTGCAATTTCTTAGATATCTGGATTTTTCCTCGCGCCAGCCACCTTCTTCCTTTCTTTACACCGAACCTCATGGAAGAAGACAACCTCATTATTTATCTTAGGAGGAAAACATGACCCCATTATCTATCTTATATTAGGGGAAAGTCATGACCCCATTATTTATCTTAGGGCAAGTCATGACTCCATTATCTATTTTAGGATGCAAGGAATTGCTAGAGTTGTTTACCAGTGCGACGGGGCGAGGGATGGCCGGGGTAGCGGCCAGCATGGCGGTGGGTGAAGGTAGAGGGTAGGGCGGGGTGGCTACAGTAGAGGAAGAAGAACCTTGTTGAAAATGAACAACGTCGGATCTGTTTATAGCCATTGGATAAATATCATATGGTTTAGAATAGAAGTGATCGATGGAAGTTTTTCTTCAGACACCTGAGGCTTACTCGGGCCCTATTTTACGTAGATAAAACTTAAACACATCACTAGCAAACATATGTATTGGCGATAACAAGTTTCGTACAATGGGATACAAAATATTCATTATCACATAGATATGATAAGCCTAAACGATTGATAAGTTAGATAGGTAGATTTTTGTGGAAGAGAAGGGAGTCAGACTTCTCGAAATAGGTTTTCGTCCCGCTATATTAATATAGCAACTACCCGATTCATCAAAGAGTTCCACGCTGTGGCGAATAGCACAATCATGTCCAAAAGAAAAAACAAGAGAAAAAATACGAGCAACACCGGATAAACAAAAGCTGTAGCATTCCACAACTGTTGCGCCCACCGGAGAATTCCACCACACTCTAATGTCATCAGATTGCCGCATACCAAGCAATAACTTCAAGAAGGACTGCGACGACGACGACGCTGCTGCCCGGACGAGCCCTAGGATTTCTCCCGGTACACGGAGGGGAGTGGGCCGGAGAGATACACCCGACGCCCTTTAAGAAGGGTGGCGGCGCCTACAGGCGTCACCTCGTTCGTGACGGCTAGACCCGACAGAGATTTCTCCCGACCACTCACATTCACAGCCCAGGACTAACTGTCGGCTGCACCATGCCAACCGCCCACCAACATGCGCCACCGCAACCACGAGGACACCACCGTCGTCTCACAAAGGCAAACATCGCGAGGCCGGCCGGCCCGATACGAAACCGCCGTAGACAGGGACTGACAGTATCGCAACCGCGTGGGAGGGGATAACCTCCACCAGCTCAGGCGGTAGCAGATCGGACGCAGGAGCATGCCGGGCCAACTGCCCAGCCAGGTCCAGGTTGGGCCCGCTATGCCCCCACCGCGGCGCTACAGTAGATGCAACACAACAGCCGCCTCCCCCCATCGCCTGTAGCTCGCCAGACCAGCCGGAGGCGACCCGCCGGAGTCCAAACCGGCCCTCCCTAACCGAGATCGGCCCCAAAGGGCCCAAATCTGGGCTTGCAGGGCGTCGCCGGCCAGTCCCCGCCGCCAGCCGCCAAGGGGTTGCACCGCCGCCACACCAACGCCCGATCGGCACGGGAGCACCGCCACCGGAGCACACCGCCCGAGCCCGGGAATTGCGATGGGAATAAAAGAGGGGGGGGGGGGGGGGCGCCACCGTCGGCCACACACGACGCCGTTCGGGCAAACGCCCGGCCGCGCCAGCCGACGACAACGGCGTGAGGGAGAGAGGGGGAAATGCTCTGCGGCGATGGGAAGGAGGGGCCGCCTCGGTCGTCTTGCTCGGGGAGGCGACGCGGGGGGCAGGGGGGAGGAAGTTAGACTTCACCACTCCCTCAATGGTCATTTCCCCTTGGAGTCTCCGGAGTGACGGTTCTAGTCTTTGACATAGGCGTCAGCGATCGAAGGGGAGTCATGGTCGTCCTCGTCGGTGGTTTTTATGCTATCGGAGGAGGATGAGTAGTGGATCCCGGCTAGACGCCAGGCGGTGTGGGCCTGCTCCTTCGAGAGATGGGCAACTTTCTTCGTGGCGGCCACCTTCTACTTCACGTGACGCTGGGACCCTTTGATGTTGATCCGCCTCTGCAGAGGTGAAGAACATGCCATCGTCTAGGAGGTCGTTCTCGATTGCGACTGACGGAAGTTGGTCTGGCACGGATATGCATGATTCGCAGCCGCCCTTTAACTCACGCAGCGAGCGGCCCATGCCTCCGACTCAGGCAGCCGCAGCCACGCTGTTGGCGTTCTGGGCACGAGCACCAAGCAGCGCCGCCTGAAAGAAGCAGCGGCTGGAGGTGTCAGGCACCACCGATCGCCTCGTTGCCTGACCAAGGAGGGCGCGGACCGCAACGTGTGGCGCAGAGCTGTAGCTGTCCCCTTTGGGCCACGGAGCTCGAGCTCCCGCCGATGTCCATCCACGATCGTCGGAGGGCAATAAGGAGAGCGAGCTCCTCGTTGTCCGGGGCAGCCGAACAGGAAAAAAAAGGCTGGAATTAATTAACCAGCTGCCCCTATCCCATTTGGCCATTTCCCACGAACGTCGCGACTTACTTTACCTGGATGAATATATTTCTCCACAGCAAAAGCAAAAGCACCACACAATCGTGCACGTACCATCTGCTCGAGTGAGAGTGAGAGCGAGATCACTGACTGATGACTCTGACACACGCGCGCGTTGCGGCGAGATGCTGGACAAAGTACATGTGATGTGGGCGTGCATGGAATGGACGGAGCGGCTACAGTGGCTAGCTAGCCGTAGCAGGCATACATGGGACGGATGGGACCCCTGCTCGGCCATTCCATGTGTAGCCTTCCCCATGTTTCCATCTACCGACGGCTATTCATCACCGGATCACCATCTCCTGCATCGCATCTGCATGCAGTGCCTACCTTCCTCCATTATTAATGCCCTCCTCATCCCCCCACCCTCTCCGATAGATCAGCTACGCCAGCCTCTCCAAGATGACGGTATGTCTGTCAGTGCCTCCCTTCCTTCCTTCCTTCCTCCTAGTCCCTGATGCTACATGTTCATATCATCAGATGTATATTTCTCTTTTATTTGCGTCTTGCATTCTCCACCGCTCAACTGGTTCTTCTCTTTTACTGCCTCCTGGCTGCTTTCTACGTTTGTTCGGTTCATTCATGTTGGCTGCCTAGAGCCATTTCTCAAGCATTGTACTCTACATGCATAGTTTGTCCTCTCAATTCGCCAAAAAAATATATGTTTCATTTAGTTGCTGATAACGTTGCAAACAAGGGCTTTAATTGTTGATTTGGTGATTTTTTTATAATCGGGAGAGAGCATTTTCATCAAGGGCCGGCTTGGTTTCTCTTCAGTTAAGTTGATAGAACCAGCTATAGCAATCTCATCACCCTCTTGTGCATGTTCTTGGTGTGATTAACAGCTCCTTGGTTGGATGCACCGGAAGTTACGAAGCAATAATGATGTGTTCAAAGATTTCAACACCGCCGGAGGTACGCCTGCTTGCTTGCTATCGGTCGATCGTTGCACTCGTTTATAGTCATAAAGAAGTATTACCCCCGTTCTTAAATATAAGACGTTTTTGCAGTTCAATATTTAGGAAAAGAGGGTGTAACATTCTTATGATCGTATAAATTCGGTCAAATGCTAGCTCTTGGTACAATCGTCTTGTCCACATGGATCACACCCACGTCTTTTAGATGATGCAAGAACGACACTTGCGGTCTCTGCATCTAAGGTGCCCATAATTAACCGATTATTGCGCACAAAGAATAAACGACTAGATGTGATCGAGGCCCAAGCGTCAATCATACGAACGAATTAATAGGATACATGTATATATGGATGTATTTGACAGGGCAACTGGCACGTGAAGGATGGATCATTTCGGTTAGTGTACAGTTGCATGCTCCAGATTTGAACAGTACATATTACGGACCACCCCGGAAAATCTATGCACGTTGGTTTGCCATCTTGCTCTTGGTCACATTGGACATGGCACACCTTACACACATGCCACTCCTTTCCAGCTTGAGCATAGCTAAGCTAGGCCAACCGTGGCACCCCTATCATTCTATAGATAGAGAGTGCGGAGTATTTGTTTATACATATACATATACTCCAACCAACGTTGTCCATTGTGGTTTTTCCACTCTTTCCAAATGCTCGAATGTATTCCTGGATCACGAGGGCATATTCTTAGGGAGATGATAAAGCCTACGCACGACGTTGTCGACCATTCTACAACTTGCGATTGGTGGCCTAGGAGCCTGTTTGGCATCATTATTAGCAACCAGTGTTCCTTTGTCTCATAGTTTGGCTAGCCAATTTTTCTTCTAGTTTCGTAAATTACATTGTAAATTAAGTTTGGAAATACTAAAACAAGTTCAATGTGTGCTGCCAGGACAGTTTTCCCATCTAACCATCGAAGTCGTCAAGCCTCTATATATGCATGCCATTTGACATCTTTTTTTTTTGAACACGGATTTATGAATATCACATAATTAACAATTGAATTGGTCTATCCCCAAAAAAGAAAAAAGTTGAAATGATTTAGCAAATGTATGGTTCTTAATATGTTCAATGTAGGCGGGGCATGCAACTGCATCACTGGACTAGCCTCACCGGACGATGAGTACTACGATGATGATGCTTTCATCGCCAACCATCCTTCACCGCCGGTCAATGCCGACGACCTCTTCACCTTCGGAGGCAGTGGCCTTCTTACCATTGGCACGCTAGGCTTCGCCGCGGTTAACGTCCCCGGAGAAGACGAGGGCCACGAAGAGTATGATGTCGATGATGAAGACTGTGTCGACATTGACCTTGACAGCATCGATGGCACCATCGATGAAGTTGACAATGTCAATGGTTATGATGGCGCCGTCACACCTACCTTCACCTTCCCACAGCTTGAGTCCGCCACCGCTGAGAAGGTGATGGTCAGCGTCGAGGCGATAACGGAGAAAGATGATGGCACCACCACGGAGGACGACCTCATGCTGGTGAGTGCTGAGTTGGAGAAGGTCCTCGGCGGCAGCAACGTGCCGTCGGCGAGGGTAAGCTTCGCCAATGGCGTCGATTGCCCACTGCAAGGCTTCCTACTCGGTTCCCCAGTGTGCAGCGACACTGAATCGTGGCCAGAGAAGCCGAACGGTGGTGGACGTCGTGCCTCGCTCGGTGAGCTGTTCATGCGGACACGCTTCACGGAAGAGAAGGGGGCCTTAGTTGCCGTTCAGGAGAGCGAGGATGGTGGGGAGAGGGAGGAAGGGAAAACATGTAAAGGTGGAGACGGTGGTCACAAAAGGACGAAGAAGTGGAGGGTGAAGGATGAGAACGGCGCCGGCGGCGAGGGTGTGCAAGCCAGTGCAACGGCCAAGAGCAAGTTTCAAAAGGTACGCTTCTTGTTCCTCGTTTCCTTTAGCACATCATCAATAAATTCGGCAAATTAATTGATCTTTGGCTGTAAAATAATCTGCCTTTTGTCAATTCCTTGACATCGCCATTATTATTTGTGTTTCCCTCTTTGGGCTTTGAACATTGCATATGTCTTACCTTCTGTATGACTAATCAATATATTTTAATTTATTTTGCTAATTCTCAGTCCATTGAAATATTTCTGTCTCCACTAGCGTTTTGAAAATACAAATTTGGTTTAATGAGAAGTGCAACTTGCACTTCTGAACCAATCCTAAGGCATAGGCGGACCATGTTTTCGTTTGAGTTGAGTAACACAATGATTACATCACAATAGTATCATCCCTACTTACTATCCCACTATACGTTGCACTAAGTTCTCAAATTAAAAACACAAGTAGTTAAATTATAGCTTAATTGAACTTTTTAAGCAGTCACTTAGTTATCAAAATTGAAAAATATAGCGAGTTTATTTGGGAATATTTATGTATTTAAGAATCTAAAAAATGGTCAAATCCATAGAAACCAGGGATGAGAAGGAAGAAAAAACCTATTAGACCTAATTATTTGATGGATCTTTCAGTAGAATTATCAGAAATGATTATGATCTTTTGTCCAATCAATCACCTCTGAGCACGTTACAATTTCAAAAGAAAAAAAAATGTTTGTTTTTTGCTGGCAGTTTGCTTTATGGCTCTGCATAGGTGAGTTGGAAATTGGTCCAACAGTACTTAACAGTGCACTTATAGTTAAGGAATTACCAAGGCAAAAGAGATCAAAGCAGCAGTGAAAGTCCAATTACTGATCAGAAGAGACCTTCCAATTATTGATAGAAGAGACCTTGCAATTCGATGATCTAGTGATCCTCTATATCCTAGTGCTTGAGTAATATCATCTCGTTTCAACTATCATTATCATAATTATTAGTTATGTTCCTCTGGGAAACGTCCATTCCAATCTAGATTCTAATCAATGCGTACCTCTGCCAATTGCCAACTAGGTATTGTCAACTTGTTGGTAAAAGTGGGCGCATTGAGTTGACATCACAATTTGTTTGGAAACTCCTGTCTAATGCTATCTTTATGCATCCCAGCTTTCTTGATGGACCATTTCATTTGTCAGTTTATCCTTAGCCTCTTAACAAAGATGCCTGACCTAGCCTTTGACATGATGCTTTAAATTGGACTATATGTTTTATTTTTTGAGGAAGAGTTTGCTCAAAGGAACCGGCGTTAACTTGCTCATGTGTATTGCAGATCCTGAAAATCTTCCACAGGAAAGTCTACCCAGAAAGCACTATGCTGAACAAGAAGAACCGCAAGCGCGGTCCCCCGGACAACAGCGGCGGTGGCGGTGCCACCGACGAGCCGGTGATCTCACCAACACCGAAGAAGACCGGGCCGCGCAGGCTGAGCTTCGGCTGCTGCTGCACGAAGCGCTCCTTCAGCGCGTCCCCTGTTGACGACGGCGGTGAGGAGCTCAACGGCGACAAGAGCGGCCACTGGATCAAGACCGACGCAGATTGTGAGTGCAATTAATTAATATTGCCTTTTCTTTTTCTTTCTAGTGGGTCAGTCAGTGTTACTAATAGTGCTTGTGCATGCCCATCATTCATTCTCGAAACCACCTAGCACGCATGTACAGTAACAACCTTCCCCATCACTGAAATGGACACTTGACAGTGAGATATTCCCTACTATATTTGGAGAATGTTCAAGAATTAGCCAGCTATATCGATCGGGCTAGCACAGTAATCCCATCACTAAAATGGACACTTGACAGCGAGAGATATGTTCCTTGCTATCACATGGAGAATCTTCAACCAGACACTACTGTGTATATGTAGGATGTTGCACAGTGCAGTCCTGTACTTACACTCGGCATGTACGTCTTTCTGACTTTGATGCAGACCTGGTGCTGGAATTATAGACGGATGCAAGGAAGCCGGAAGAATCAACAACTGTTGGCCTGAATGTGATGATGAACGACTGGATCATATATAGTGAGTATGTATCATATGTGTTTTCATTCCTTATCCTCCCATGAATGTGTTGTATGTGTCAAGAGCATAAAGAGGGAAAACGACTGTGAAATTATATCAATCAAGTGTGTGGTGATGCGTACATGTCCCTGTGGGCTTGTGACAGAGATCACCACGACGTGTACTAAGATTTGATTTGCCTCCTGTTGATGAGACTGGTGTTTTGGGAACTTAGCTGATGGCCTTGTGTGGGTGCAACAGTAGTAGGGCTTGGTCTTTGCTTCCTCTTGAATGAACTCTTGTTAGTGGATTGCTTACATGCATTGAATGATTAGAAGGAGATTGCTTTCAGGCTGGTTGGTGCGTGGGCTATTCCAGATCATCTCGTGCCGGCAACGACAAGTATGCGCTCAAATCAAAACGATAGGAGCACACTTGGCCGTGTTTTATGATTGATCTCGTGAGACGTGTGCTGCCGATCTGACCATGTAGCTGATGGCAAAGGTATATGTAGCGGATGCAAACAGGATATGGTCTTGGATTTTGGGACAGGCCTCATTAGCATGGATGCTTCAAGGCCTCCTTTTGATGGCCCCCGGGGGGGGGGGGGGGGGGGGGGGGGATTGGATCCGTCGAAACAGGCTTTCGTCCCGCTTTATATATAAAGCATCAACCAAACAGAGTATACTGCCGAGCTATACAAGGGGATTATGTGGTCCTCAAACAATGTCGATCCCAGGCTAACCGTACCACACATACACGCGACGGCGAAGACAAAATAGAGTATATGAAGAACTGAGACCAACACCACAGTGAGCCCTATAACACCTAAGTTCCATGACAACGCCCCAGGAGGGAGAACGGTGCTAAGCGTCGCCGTTGCCGAGTCCCGAACAGACATAGGTTTTCACCCGGAACCCGGACATGGAGAGGAGCACCACGACGACGTCTTCAAGAAAATAACGACGCCCCTGAGTGCCGCTGTCATAGGTGACAAAGCGCGGACCTTTCGCTCGGCAGCTCCCCGGCGTCACCAAACAAGGTCTCCAGAGCTACCAGCGAGGTACCGAGCACAACGAGGTGCTCCGCTTCAAGAAAATGAAGCGCCTCTTCAGCATGAGCGACCTTAGACTGCTTTGGTACAACCTCGGGTTGGAGGTAAACCAGGAGCATAATCGCACTACGATCACTCAGGCGGCCAACGCCACCAAGATGCTTGAGCAAGTTGAAATGATGGACTGGCACGCACGTGCACTACCCGATGGAGGCACGGTGCAAGATCAGCAAGGAGCACAAAGAGATGCCGGTGGATGCTACTTTCTATCAGAGCGTCATCGGCAACCTCGGGTATCTTGTGCACACCCGACCGGACATCTTGTTCGCTGTCGGGTTCCAGGTTCATTGAGGCTCCTGCTAGCGATCATCTCACGACGGTCAAGCACGTGCTTTGATACATCGCAGGCACGATGTAACGACCAAGATGCGGTACTATCCCAACAATAGGCACGAGGACCTCGATGGGGATAGAAGCGCATCTAGGCGTTTCGCAAGTACATCATCATTGCATACATTTATTGAGAAGAAGTGTATAAGAGTTGGCTTACACTCGCCACATGCTAAATTACAATGTCACATAAACATTCATACATTCATCCATAAAGCAGGGTCCGGCTACGAACGAAAACAAACGATAAAAGACGCAATGAGACTGCCTTGCTAGCCCAGGAACATGACCATGTTCCCTGTCTACTCATCTGGATACGTAACATACATCCGGCCACGTTCTTCATCAAACTACCACTGGAGCTGGGACGCCTCAACATGATAGACATCATCGGAACATGTAACTGTAGTGTTGTAATCTGTGAGCCACAGGGACTCTGCAATCTTGTAACCCGGGTACCGAAACTATGTAAGCCATTTGGGTGAGGAAGGTTAAGTGGTGAGGTTGCAGCAAGCATCTAAGCATATGTTTGAGTGGCTAACTTGCGAGAACAAGAAGTAAATATGGTGCCTACGCATAACGGACGTAAACTAGTATGATCACTAAGTGATCCTGAACACCTACTTACGTCAATCATAACCCCACCGTGTTCTCTCTCAGTTTATGTTCACGAGCAGAGACAGTCATGGTTACGCACCCAGTTGGTGTATTTTATTAGAATTTACTTCAAGTTTGCTATAACCGGGAGTTAAACAAATTTCCAAGTTGCCACGTAACCGCGGGCACGGCTTCTCGAAAAGATTTAACCCTACAGGGGTGCTCCAACTCATCCATCACAAACTAACCACACGCCGCGCTGGAATAACCTCGACCGCGGAAAACCCGTGATCTCCTTGGACATTCCGTCGAAACACCTCAACCTCGGGATAGCCCAAAGTATCCTCGGAATCCCACACACAAGACATTCGAGAAAGGTAAAACAAGTCCAGCAAGACCGCCCGACGTGTCGACGAACCCGATAGGAGCCGCGTATCTCGTTCTTAGGACACGACCGGATGAGCACAACGTACGGTGGCCTGATAGAAATCTCCCGAGTTGCCCCGGGTTGGCCCCGCACACGACTCTAGTTTGGACCAACACTCATGAGGAGCACTGGCCCGGGTTGTTGATTAATTATCCACGAGGTAGCTAAGCCCTATGCATTTTTAATTAGGTTGTTAAGAAAATAGTACCAATGTTGGGTCTTGCCAGACAAGCTTTAATCTAAAACGAATAATCAAGGGGGTCCCCATAACAACCCCGAGCATGTTAGGAGCGCAAAATATGGAACATAACACCGGTAACAAGTAACTATGGTGGCAAAAGTGGAACAAAACACCGGGCAAAAGGCCAAGCCTTCCACCTTCACCAAGATATATAGGTGCATTAAATTAAATAGCAATAATATTGTGATATCTCCAGATATCCATGTTATCACATGGAAACAACCTGCACCTGCATCTAAGAACGCTATTAGAGGGGCTGAGCAGCGGTAACTTAGCCAAACAAGGCCTGCTAGGTAGTGAAGGGGTTAGAGGCTTTCATGGCAATTTAGGAGGCTTGACATGTAAGTGGTAGGTAACGAAACACAACGATAAGAGCGTGACATCTAGTATAGCAAAAATAGTGTCGGGATCCGGGTACGATCATCTTGCATGTTGGGTCTTCAGGGGGATACAGAGCTGGGTCCTCGTAGACGTTCTCTCCATGGTCCTCGTACTCAGGCACGTCACTCAGGTCTACCCAAATAGAAACATCACCAAATAAACATACAACCAAAGTGCAATGCGCAACCAAGATGATGCATGATCATATTGATGTCTACTACACAACTTGTTCTTGTAGACTTGTGTTGGGCCTCCAAGTGCAGAGTTTTGTAGGACAGTAGCAGTTTTCCTTCAAGTGGATGACCAAAGGTTTATCAATCCGTGAGAGGTGTAGGATGAAGATGTCTCTCTCAAACAACCCTGCAATCAAATACAAGAAATCTCTTGTGTCCCCAACACACCCAATACAATGGCAAATTGTATAGGTGCACTAGTTCGGCGAAGAGATGGTGATACAAGTGTAGTAATGATAGTAGATATTGATTTTTGTAATATGAAAATATAAAAACAGCAAGGTAGCAAGTAACAAAAGTGAGCACAAACGGTATTGCAATGCTTGAAAACAAGGCCTACGGTCCGTACTTTCGCTAGTGCAATCTCTCAACAATGCTAATATAATTGGATCCCATAACCATCCCTCAACGTGCAACGAAGAATCACTCCAAAGTTCTTATCTAGCGGAGAACATAAGAAGAAACTGTTTGTAGGGTACGAAACCACCTTAAAGCTATCCTTTCCGATCAATCTATCCAAGAGTTCGTACTAAGATAATACCGAGTTATCCTTTCCAATCAATCTATTCAAGAGTTCGTACTAAAATAACACCATATGATACGCATCAACCAACTTTAATGTCACCTAGATACTCCAATGTCACCACAAGTATCCATGAGTTAATTATACGATACGCATCAAACAATTTCAGGTTCATAATACTCAATCCAACACAAAGAACCTCAAAGAGTGCCCCAAGATTTCTACCGGAGAAAGTAGGACAAGAACGTGTATCAACCCCTATGCATAGATTACCCCAAGCGGGAATCCGCAAGTTGAGTACCAAGAAATAGATCAAGTGTTCTCAAATCCAATATTCAATCCAACATAACGAAATCTCAAAGGGAAAGATTCAATCCATCACAACATGATAGCAAGGGAATAACATCATATGATCTGACTATATTAACAAAACCCGTGATACATCAAGATCTTGACATCTCAAGAACACGAGAGAGAGTGATTGAACACATAGCTACTGGTACAAACCGCCAGCCCTGAGGGTGGACTACTCCCTCTTCATCATGGACTCCGCCGGGATGATGAAGATGGCCACCGGAGAAGATCTACCCTCTCCGGCAGGGTACTGTTTTCTCTCCAGATTGGTTTTTCGTCAAAACAAAGGCCTTGCGGTAGCGGAACGAGGAGTCTAGGGTTATTTCTGATGGTTTCTATATATAGGAATTTTTGGCGTTGGTTTCACGCGGAGATGGGCCACGAGGTGAGCACGATACACCAGACCACGGTTTGGGGGCCTGGCGTGGCCTGGTGGGTTGTGCCCACCTCGTGGCTCTTCTGGCCCTCCCACGAAGCGTCGTGCCTCTTTTGTTCCAAAAAATCATCAAAAAAATTCGGGCGATTTCGAGAACTTTCATTTTTTGCACAAAAACAACACAACGGTAGTTCTGCTGAAAACAGCGTCAGTCCGGGTTAGTTCTAAATAAATCATATAAACTGCATCAAAACCATATAAAAGTATTGTAAACATAGGTGAATATGGCATTAATACTTCATAAATTATCGATACGTTGGAGACGTATCAGCATCCCCAAGCTTAATTCCTACTCGTCCTCGAGTAGGTAAATGATAAAAGAAATAATTTATGAAGTGTGAATGCTAGCATAGTGCATAAGTTTGATCAATGATAATTTCAATCACTTTTCCTAGCATCATAACAACAACTCTTTCTCATAAAACTCATCATGATAAAGTAGCAACCAATTCACATGTTATGATTCAAACAATGAATTCTCTTGAAACTTAACAACCTATGTTCTTAGTCATCAAACAATTGCAATTCAACTTATTCTCAACAAAGTCTAAGTAAGAGCTCCACATACTCAATCATCATATAGTCTTCTATGATTGCTAGTACTCAAAGCATATTTTTAGAACAAATGGCATCCATCGAACACATAGAAAGATAGGGGCTTAATGTTTCGCCTCCCAACATACTTATCATAAAGATAATTGTCAACAATAATAAGTCATGATCAAACATATTTGACTGGCCATATGTGCCTAGATCTTTCCCCACCACATGATCCTTGCCAACTAATAGATTGAGGTTGGAATAAGAAGTTGACTCAACATGAAAAGTAAATAACATGAAAGTAAATAGATTGTCCCTTCGTAGAGGGAAGCAGGGATTTGCATATGTGCCAGAGCTCATTGTTTAAAACAGAGATAAACATAGTTTTGGGAGGTGCACCCTTCCTGTCAACGTTACGACCAAGAGTTATCAATATCTTCCATGTTAAACACATTAGCGGCGGTTCCCAAGCGGTATAAGTAAAGGTTTACTCCCCCTCCACGAACAAACGCACTCCACGGATAGCCGAATCCACGGGCACCGTCCATACCAACAACATTCCTGGGGGAGTTTTGTTTAATTATTTTGCATTTTTTATTTCGAGACTGGGATTCCCTATTACCGCCCCTCTCGTGCAAGGACGAGTGAATAAACACTCATCATGAGAATAACCCGCTTAACATGGAAGATACTAACCGCCCCCTGTCGCTCCATGAGCGGTCCAGGCACAAAAAATAGATGCTCATTTGAAATTTTAGAGGTGGCACATGCAAATTTACTTGGAATGGCAGTGAAATACCATATATAGGTAGGTATGGTGGACTCTCATGGAAGAAACTTGGCTCAAGGATTTGGATGCACAAGTAGTATCTCTACTTAGTACGAATTTTTGGCTAGCAAAAGGTTCTAAACAAGCACCAAATGTTGGAGGATCTATAACAATATAACTTCTATGCAAATATACGGAACCATAACTCATTACGTTGTCTTCCTTGTCCAACTTCAACTAATTTGCTCAAGTTTGAAAATAATTAATGGGTATTCACAATCATAGAAGATGTCCAAGATAATATATTTGTATGTGAAAGTTCTCTTCCTTATACTAATTAATCATTCATGAATTGCTTGTATGACCAATACTGTGATTGTCAAATTTCAATAGATTTTACTTTCTAAACCAGATGTGAAGCTACTACTAAGCATAAAGCACATTGATAATTTCAGATTTATGATATTCAATTCATTCACAATTTACTCATAGGATATAAGTGAAGCACAAGAGTAAACATCAAACTACTCTCAAAAGATATAAGTGAAGATCAATGAGTAGTCAAACAATTAAGTAGCTATGTGAGGACTCTCTCTCTCAATAAAGATTTTCAGATCTGAGTATTTTATTTAAACAGCAAGCAAAAGAAAAATATCACTCCAAGAATAGCACATATCATGTGGACAAAGAAAAATTTAGGCTCAACATAGGCTAACCGATAGTTGTCAAAGAGAGGTGGGATGCGTAGCATCCCCAAGCTTAGATGCTTGAGACTTCTTGAAATATTTACTTGGGGTGCCTTGGGCATCCCCAAGCTTGAGTTTTTGTATCCCGTTCAATCCTCTCACATCCCGGTCTCACCTATTCTGAAAAACTTCATCCACACAAAACTTGAAAAGAACTCGTGAGATAGGTTAGTGCACATAATAATAAATAAACTCTTTATGTACTGCCAAGACAAGTTGCATAATAATTTTCAAACATCATCTACTGTTTACTATCATTTCCACAATTTATATCTACCAATATAGGCTATGGAAACTATAGGAAAAGTAGATAACAAAACTATGACAGCAATCTGTCCAAACAGAGCAGTCTGTAACAATCTATTAAACTAGTGTACCTCTGTAAGTCAAAAAATTTTGAAAATTTACGAAGTGCTAAATAATTTATATGAAAACACTGTGTAAAAATTTCAGAAACTTTCCACGTTCCAATAAAATATGAAAATTCAAACACTACAGCAAAAGTTTCTATTTTTATACAGCACATAGCAAAACATGCAATGCAAGCATCCTAATGCAATTCTTGGAACTTTTTATTGAAAAACAAGATTATAAATAATATTTAACAGAGAAAAACAAATTATAATGATGCTCCAAGCAAAACACATATCATGTGACGAATAAAAATATAGCTCCAAGTAAGATGTACCGATAATGTTGGAGACGAAAGAGGGGGTGCCTTCCGGGGCATCCTCAAGCTTAGACGATTGAGTCTTCCTTGACTAAACATTGGGGTGCCTTGGGCATCCCCAAACTTAGGTCCCTGCTGCTCCTTATTCACCTCATATCGGTATCTCACCTAAAACTTGAAAACTTCAATCACACAAAACTTAACGGAACTTCATAAGATGGGTTAGTGTAGTAAAGATAGATCATTCACTTAGGTACTGTCAAGACAAGATTCATAATTGTTCTCATATAATACCTACTGTATTCAATCATTCCCATAATTTATATTACCAAATATGAGCTATGGAAACACTTGAAACAAGCAAACTATGCATGCAAAACAGAATGTGTCAAAAACAGAACAGTCTGTAAAGATCTGAATGATCACCATATTTCCCCGACTCTAAAAATTCTGAAAAATTAGGACAACGCAAATAATGTGCATAGAAATTTTGTGTAAAAATTTCAGATTTGTTTTGACTCTCCAGTAAAATCAGATAATTCATATACTGGACGCGAAACTTTCCATTTTTGCACAGAATCAAACAAGCAAGTATCCACACTATCCCAAAGGTTTTACTTGGCACTTTATTGAAATAAAAGACACAAAAAATTATTACTACAGTAGCTTAATCATGTGAACATATAAAAACAGAAAGTAAAAGTGTTGGGTTGTCTTCCAACAAGCGCTTTTCTTTAATGCCTTTTAGCTAGGCATGATGATTTCAATGATGGTCGTATAGGAAATAGTATTTGAGACATGCAAAAGAGCATCATGAATCACATTACAAGCACATTTAAATCTAACCCACTTCCTATGTATAGGGATTTTGTGAGCAAACAATTCATGGGAACAAGAATCAACTTGCATAGGAAGGCAAAACAAGCACAACTTCAAAACTTTGAACACATAGGGAGGAAACTTGATATTATTGCAATTCCTACAAGCATATATTCCTCCCTCATAATAATTTTCAGTAGCATCATGAAGGAATTCAATAATATAACTATCACATACATAATTCTTTTCATGATCTACAAGCATGGAAAATTTATGACTCTCCACATAAGCAAACGTCTTCTCATTCATAATAGTGGGAGCAAACTCAACGAAATAACTTGTTGGGGAACGTTGCATGGGAAACAATTTTTTTTCTACGCACACGCAAGATCTATCCATGGTGATGAGCATCTACGAGAGGGAGAGTGGATCTACGTACCCTTGTAGATCGCTAAGCGGAAGCGTTAAGAAACGCGGTTGATGTAGTCGAACGTCTTCGCGATCCAAATCGCAAGCCGTCCCGCGATCCCATCACGATCCATCCAGCGATCCAATCACGGTCCATCCTGTGATCCAATCACGGTCCTTCCAATCTCGTGCCGAACGGATGGCACCTCCGCGTTCCGCACACGTACATCTCAATGATGATCTCCGCCTTCTTGATCCAGCAAGAGGGAGCAGAGAAGTAGACGAGTTCTCCGGCAGCGCGACGGCGCGGTGGCGGTGGTGGTGAAACTATTCCGGCAGGGCTTCGCCTAAGCACTGCCGGACTAATCTAGAGGAGAAACCGATCTGGAGGTAGGAGGGCAGCACGTGGCTTTTTTCTGTGTTGGGCTGCCCTCAAACCTCCAGCATATATAGGAGGAAGGGGAGGGAGGCCGGCGCCCCTAGGGTTCCCCCTAGTCTGTGGCCGAAGTGGGGAGGTGGCGGAGTCCAACTCCAATCCTACTAGGAGTAGGATTCCTCCCCACTTGGAAACATTTTCCTCCTCTTGGGTTTTTCCACCCCTAGCTGCATAGGCCTTAGTGGGGGGTTCGGACAGCCCACCAGGGGCTGGTTCGCCTCCTCCCACAGCCCATGAGGCCCTTTGGGGCGAGAGGCCCCTCCCGATGGTCCCCCGGTACCCTCCCGGTACACTACCGAAGTACCCGAAACTTTTTCGGTGACCAAAACGGGACTTCCTATATATCAATCTTTACCTCCGGACCATTCTGGAGCTCCTCGTGACGTCCGAGATCTCATCCGGGACTCCGAACAACCTTCGGTCACCACCATACATAACTCTATACTACCGAAACGTCACCGAACGTTAAGTGTGCAGACCCTGTGGGTTCGAAAACTATGTAGACATGACCGAGACACCTCTACGGTCAATAACCAATAGCGGGACCTGGATGCTCATATTGGTTCCTACATATTCTACGAAGATCTTTATCGGTTGAACCTCTATGTCAAGGATTCAGTTAATCCCGTATGTTGTTCCCTTTGTTCTTCGGTATGCTACTTGCCCGAGGTTCGATCGTCGGTATCTCTATACCTAGTTTAATCTCGTTACCGGCAAGTCTCTTTACTCGTTCCGTAATACAAGATCCCGTGGCTAACACTTTAGTCACTTTGCTTGCAAGGCTTGTTGTGATGTTGTATTACCGAGTGGGCCCTGAGATACCTCTCCGTCACACGGAGTAACAAATCCCAGTCTTGATCCATGCCAACTCAACATACACCCTCGGAGATACCTATAGAGCATCTTTATAGTCACCCAGTTACATTGCGACGTTTGATACGCACAAAGCATTCCTCCGGTGTCGGTGAGTTACATGATCTCATGGTCATAGGAACAGATACTTGACATGCAGAAAACTATAGCAATAAACTGACACGATCATATGATATGTTCATAGTTTGGGTCTTGTCCATCACATCATTCTCCTAATGACGTGATCCCGTTATCAAATAACATCTCATGTCTATGGCCAGGAAACCTTGACCATCTTTGATCAACGAGCTAGTTTACTAGAGGCATACTAGGGACACCGTGTTGTCTATGTACCCACACATGTATTTGAGTTTCCAATCAATACAATTATAGCATGGATAATAAACGATTATCATGAACAAGGAAATATAATAATAACCAATTTATTATTGCCTCTAGGGCATATTTCCAATAGTCTCCCACTTGCACTAGAGTCAATAATCTAGTTCACATCACCATGTGATTTACATTGTTATGAATCTAACACCCAATGAGTTCTGGGGTTCGATCATGCTTTGCATGTGAGAGAGGTCTTTAGTCAACGGTCTGCAACATTCAGATCCGTGTGTTCTTTGCAAATCTATATGTCATACTGCAGATGCTACCACGCTCCACTTGGAGCTATTCCAAATGGCTGCTCCACTATACATATCCGGATTGCTACTCAGTGCCATCCGGATTAGTGTCAAAGCTTGCATCGACGTAACCCTTTACGACGAACTCTTTATCACCTCCATAATCGAGAAACATTTCCTTAGTCCTCTAGTTACTAAGGATAATTTTGACCGCTGTCCAGTGGTCCACTCCTGGATCACTCTTGTACCCCTTGACAGAATCATGGCAAGGCACACACCAGGTGCGGTACAGAGCATGGCATACTATACAGAGCCTATGGATAAGGCATATATAGGGGACAACCTTCGTCCTTTCTCTTTCTTCTGCCGTGGTCGAGCTTTGAGTCTCACTCAACTCCACACCTTACAAATCAGGCAAGAACTCTTTCTTTGACTGATCCATTTTGAACTCTTTCAAAATCTTGTCAAGGTATGTACTCATTGAAAGTCTTATCAGGCGTCTTGATCTATCTCTATAGATCTTGATGCCCAATATTTAAGTAGCTTTATCCAGGTCTTCCTTTGAAAAACTCCTTTCAAACAACCTTTTATGCTTTCCAGAAATTCTACATCATTTCCGATCAACAATATGTCAACCACATATACTTATCAGAAATTCTATAGTGCTCCCACTCACTTTCTTGTAAATACAAGTTTCTCATAAACTTTGTATAAACCCAAAAACTTTGATCACCTCATCAAAGCGTATATTCCAACTCCGAGATGCTTGCTCCAGTCCATAGAAGAATCGCTGGAGCTTGCATACATTTTAGCATCCTTAGGACTGACAAAACCTTCTGGTTGTATCACATACATCCTTTCCTCACGGAAACCGTTAAGGAAACTCTGTTTTGACATCCATCTGCCAAATTTCATAATCGAAAAATGCAGCAACTGCTAACATAGTTCCAACAGACTTTAGCATCGCTACGGGTGAGGAAGTCTCATCGTAGTCAACTCCTTGAACTTGTCGGAAAACTTCTTTGTGACAAGTCGAGCTTTATAAATGGTGACATTTACCATCAGCGTCTGTCTTCTTCTTTAAAGGTCCATTTGTACTCAACGGCCTGCCGTTTAACGGGCAAGTCTATCAAAGTCCATACTTGGTTTTCATACATGGATCCTTTCTCGGATTTCATGGCTCCTAGCCATTTGTTGGAATCCGGGCCCACCATCGCTTCTTCATAGCTCGTAGGTTCACTGTTGTCTAACAACATGACCTCCAAGACAGGATTGACGTACCACTCAGGGGCGGTATGAGTCCTCGTCGACCTACGAGGTTCGGTATTAACTTGATCCGAAGCTTCATGATCATCATCATTTGCTTCCTCTTCACTTGGTGTAGACGTCGCAGAAACATCTTTCTGCGTTGTGCTACTATCCCATTGAAGTGACGGTTCAACAACCGCATCGAGTTCTACTTTCCTCCCACTCAATTCTTTCGAGAGAAACTCTTTCTCGAGAAAGGACCCGTTTTTAGCAACAAACACTTTGCGCTTGGATCTGAGATAGGAGGTATACCCAACTGTTACGTTAGGGTATTCTATGAAGATGCATTTGTCCGGTTTGGGTTCGAGCTCATCAGGTTGAAACCTTTTTCACATAAGCGTCGCAGCCCCAAACATTAAGAAATATCAGCTTAGGTTTCTGCCAAACCAAAATTCATACGGTGTCATCTCAACGGACTTAGATGGTGCCCTATTTAAAGTGAATGTAGTTGTCTCTAATGCATAACCCCATAACGATAGTGGCAAATCGATAAGAGACATCATAGTATGCACCATATCCAATAGAGCATGACTACGACGTTCGGACACACCATCACACTATGGTGTTCCAGGTGGCGTGAGATGTGAAATAACTTCCACATTGTCTTAAGTTGTATACCAAACTCGTAACTCGGATATTCACCTCCACGATCATATCGTAGACATTTTATCTTCTTGTCACGATGATCTCAAACTTCACTCTGAATTTGCTTGAACTTTTCAAACGTTTCAGACTTGTGTTTCATTAAGTAAATATACCCATATCTGCTCAAAGCATCAGTGAAGGTAAGAAAATAACGATATCCACCGCACGCTACAACACTCATTGGACGCCATACATCAACATGTATCATCTCCAATAAGTTACTTGCCCGTTCCATCAAATCGGAAAACAGGGTTTTAGTCATCTTGCCCAAGATGCATAGTCTGCATGTCTCAACCAATTCGAAATCGAGTGAATCAAAAGATCCATCAGCATGGAGTTTCTTCATGCGCTTTACACCAATATGACCTTGGCGGCAGTGCCACAAGTATGTGGTACTATCATTATTAACTTTGCATCTTTTGGCATCAATACTATGAACATGTGTATCACTACGATCGAGATTCAATAAACCATTCACATTGGGTGCATGACCATTGAAGGTTTTATTCATGTAAACAGAATAACTATTATTCTCTGACTTAAATGAATAACCGTATTGCAATAAACACGATCTAATCATGTTCATGCTCAACGCAAACACCAAATAACATTTATTTAGGTTCAACACTAATCCCGAAGGTAGAGGGAGCGTGCGATGGTGATCACATCAACCTTGGAAACACTTCCAACACTCATCGTCACCTCACCCTTAGCTAGCCTCCGTTTATTCCGTAGCTTTTATTTCGAGTTACCAACATTTAGCAACTGAACCGGTATCTAATACCCAGGTGCTACTAGGAGTACTAGTAAGGTACACATGAATAAAAACGTATATCAAATATACTTCTGTTGACGTTGCCAGCCTTCTTATCTACCAAGTATCTAGGGCAGTTTTGCTATAGTGACCGTTCTCCTCATAATAGAAGCACTCAGTCTCGGGTTGGGGTTTAACCTTGGGTTTCTTCACTGGAGCGGCAACTAGCTTACCATTCTTGAAGTTTTCCCTTCTTGCCCTTGCCCTTCTTGAAACTAGTGGTTTTACTAAACATCAACACTTGATGCTCCTTCCTGATTTCTACCTTCGTGGTGTCAAACATCGCGAATAGCTCAGGGATCATCGCTATCCCTGGCATTTTATAGTTCATCACGAAGCTCTAGTTGCTTCGTGGCAGTGACTTGGAAAACTATATCAATCACTATCTTATCTGGAAGATCAACTCCCACTCAATTCAAGCAATTGTAGCACCCAGACAATCTGAGCACATGCTCACCAATTGAGCTATTCTCCTTCATCTTGCAGGCAAAGAATCTTGTTGGAGGTCTAATACCTCTCAACACGGGCATGAGCCTGAGATCCCAATTTCAGCTCTTAGAACATCTCATATGTTCCGTGATGTTTCAAAAACGTTTTGGAGCCTCAATTCTAAGCCGTAATGCATGACGCACTGAACTATCAAGTAGTCATCAGAACATGCCTGTCAGATGTTCACAACATCTACAGACGACGCTTGAGGGGGTGGCGCACCGAGCGATGCATTAAGGACATAAGCCTTCTATGCAGCAAATGAGGACAATCCTCAAATCACGGACCCAGTCCGCATAACCGCTACTATCATCTTTCAACTTACTTTTTCTCTAGGAACGTATCAAAAAAAATTCAGGGGAGCTATAGCGCGAGCTAGTGATCTACAACATAATTTGCAAAGACATTTTGACTATGTTCATGATAATGAGTTCAATTAATCATATTACTTAAGAACTCCCACTCAAATTGACATCCCTCCGGTCATCCGAGTGGTACATGATCCAAATTCACCAACCCAGGTCCGATCATCACGTGAGATGAGGTGGCTTCAATGGTGAACATCATCATGTTGATCATATCTACTATATGACTCATGTTTGACCTTTCGGTCTCTTATGTTCCGAGGCCATGTCTGTACATGCTAGGCTCGTCAAGTTTAACCTGAGTGTTCTCCACGTGCAACACTGGCTTGCGCCCGTTGTATGTGAATGTAGAGTCTATCACACCCGATCATCACATGGTGTCTCGACACGAGGAACTTTCGCAACGGTGCACACTCGGGGAGAACACAATTTTATCTTGAAATTTTAGTGAGGGATCACCTTATAATGCTACCGTCGTCCTAAGCAAAACAAGGTGCATAAAAGGATTAACATCACATGCAAATCATAAGTGACATGATATGGCCATGAACTTGTGCTTTTGATCTCCATCTCCAAAGCACCGGCATGATCTCCATCGTCACCGGCATGACACCATGATCTCCATCAACGTGTCGCCATGAGGTTGCCGTGCCAATTATTGCTTCTACGACTATTGCTAACTCATAGCGATAAAGTAAAGCAAAACGGCGAAAATAATTAAAGACAACCCTTTGGCTCCTGCCGATTGCCGTACTCATCGACATGCAAGTAGTGATATTCTATACAAAACATGATCATCTGATATATCACATATATCTCATCATGTAATTGGCCATATCACATCACAACATACCCTGCAAAAACAAGTTAGACGTCCTCTAATTGTTGTTGCATGTTTTATGTGGTTGCTACGGGTATCTAGCAAGAACAATTCTTACCTACGCAAAAACCACAACGGTGATACACAAATTGCTATTCAACCTTCTCAAGGACCGCCTTTGTCGAATCCAATCCAACTAGAGTAGGAGAGATAGACACCCACCAGCCATCTTTATGCAATGAAGTTACATGTCAGTTGATGGAACCGGTCTCTCGTAAGCGTACGAGTAAGGTTGGTTCGGGCCGCTTCATCCCACAATACCGCCGAATCAAGAAAAGACCAAGGGAGGAAGCAATCTGAATATCAACGCCCACAAACTCCTTTGTGTTCTACTCGTGATCTCATCTACACATAGACCTAGCTCTTGATGCCACTGTTGGGGAACGTTGCATGGGAAACAATTTTTTTCCTACGCACACGCAAGATCTATCCATGGTGATGAGCATCTACGAGAGGGAGAGTGGATCTACGTACCCTTGTAGATCGCTAAGTGGAAGCGTTAAGAAACGCGGTTGATGTAGTCGAACGTCTTCGCGATCCAAATCGCAAGCCGACCCGCGATCTCATCACGATCCGTCCCGCGATCCAATCACGGTCCATCCCACGATCCAATCACGGTCCTTCCAATCTAGTGCCGAACGGACGGCACCTCCGCGTTCAGCACACATACATCTCAATGACGATCTCCGCCTTCTTGATCCAGCTAGAGGGAGCGGAGAAGTAGATGAGTTCTCTGGCAGCGCGACGGCACGGCGGCGGTGGTGGTGAAACTATTCCTGCAGGGCTTCGCCTAAGCAATGCCGGACTAATCTAGAGGAGAAACCGATCTGGAGGTAGGAGGGCAGCACGTGGCTTTTTTCTGTGTTGGGCTGCCCTCAAACCTCCAGTATATATAGGACGAAGGGGAGGGAGGCCGGAGCCCCTAGGGTTCCCCCTAGGCTGCGGCCGAAGTGGGGAGGTGGAGGAGTCCAACTCTAATCCTACTAGGAGTAGGATTCCTCCCCCACTTGGATACCTTTTCCTCCTCTTGGGTTTTTCCACCCCTAGTCGCATGGGACTTAGTGGGGGGTTCGGACAGCCCACGAGGGGCTGGTTCGCCTCCTCCCACAGCCCATGAGGCCCTTTCGGGCGAGAGGCCCCTCCCGATGGTCCCCCGGTACCCTCCCGGCACTCCCAGTACACTACCAAAGTACCCGAAACTTTTTCGGTGACCAAAACGGGACTTCCTATATATCAATCTTTACCTCTGGACCATTCCGGATCTCCTCGTGACGTCCGAGATCTCATCCGAGACTCCGAACAACCTTCGGTCACCACCATACATAACTCTATACTACCGAAACGTCACCGAACGTTAAGTGTGCAGACCCTGTGGGTTCGAAAACTATGTAGACATGACCAAGACACCTCTACGGTCAATAACCAATAGCGGGACCTGGATGCCCATATTGGTTCCTACATATTCTACGAAGATCTTTATCGGTTGAACCTCTATGTCAAGGATTCAGTTAATCCCGTATGTTGTTCCCTTTGTTCTTCGGTGTGCTACTTGCCCGAGGTTCGATCGTCGGTATCTCTATACCTAGTTTAATCTCGTTACCGGCAAGTCTCTTTACTCGTTCCGTAATACAAGATCCCGTGGCTAACACTTTAGTCACTTTGCTTGCAAGGCTTGTTGTGATGTTGTATTACCGAGTGGGCCCTGAGATACCTCTCCGTCACACGGAGTAACAAATCCCAGTCTTGTCCATGCCAACTCAACATACACACTCGGAGATACCTATAGAGCATCTGTATAGTCACCCAGTTACGTTGCAACGTTTGATATGCACAAAGCATTCCTCCGGTGTCGGTGAGTTACATGATCTCATGGTCATAGGAACAGATACTTGACATGCAGAAAACTATAGCAATAAACTGACACGATCATATGCTATGTTCATAGTTTGGGTCTTGTCCATCACATAATTCTCCTAACGACGTGATCCCGTTATCAAATAACATCTCATGTCTATGGCCAGGAAACCTTGACCATCTTTGATCAACGAGCTAGTTTGCTAGAGGCATACTAGGGACATAGTGTTGTCTATGTACCCACACATGTATTTGAGTTTCCAATCAATACAATTATAGCATGGATAATAAACGATTATCATGAACAAGGAAATATAATAATAACCAATTTATTATTACCTATAGGGCATATTTCCAACATAACTATCATGATGTACTTGATTGACATAACCACTTTGAATATTAAAATCATGATAACAAGTTTCATGGTTGTCATTACTCTTTATAGCATACATGTCATCACAATAATTATCATGCCATCATCATAATAGTTTTGCTCATCAAAACTTGGGGGACTAAAAATATCATATTCATCAAGCATAGCATCCCCAAGCTTGTAGCTTTGCATATCATTAGCATCATGAATATTCAGAGAATTCATAATAACAATATTTCTATCATGCTCATCACTCAAGGAATTCTCATCAAATATTTTCATATATTCTTCCTCTACCAATTGAGCACAATTTTCCGAACCATCATTTTCACGAAAGACATTAAAGAGACAAAACGATTGATGCAACCTAAACTCCATTTTTTTGTAGTTTTCTTTTATAGAACCAAACTAGTGAAAAACAAGAAACTAAAAGATTTGGTTGCAAGATCTAAAGATATACCTTCAAGCACTCACCTCCCCAGCAACGGCTTGTAGACTCATGTTGGGCCTCCAAGCGCAGAGTTTTGTAGGACAGTACCAGTTTTCCCTCAAGTGGATGACCTAAGGTTTATCAATCCATGGGAGGTGAAGGATGAAGATGGTCTCTCTCAAACAACCCTGCAATCAAATACAAGAAATCTCTTGTGTCCCCAACACACCCAATACAATGGCAAATTGTATAGGTGCACTAGTTCGGCGAAAAGATGGTGATACAAGTGTAGTAATGATAGTAGAAATTGATTTTTGTAATCTGAAAATATAAAAACAGCAAGGTAGCAAGCAACAAAAGTGAGCACAAACGGTATTGTAATGCTTGAAACAAGGCCTACGGTCCGTACTTTCGCTAGTGCAATCTCTCAACAATGCTAATATAATTGGATCACATAACCATCCCGGAACGTGCAACGAAGAATCACTCCAAAGTTCTTATCTAGCGGAGAACATAAGAAGAAATTTTTTGTAGGGTACGAAACCACCTTAAAGCTATCCTTTCCGATCAATCTATCCAAGAGTTCGTACTAAGATAATACCGAGTTATCCTTTCCGTCGATCTATTCAAGAGTTCGTACTAAAATAACACCATATGATACGCATCAACCAACTCTAATGTCACCTAGATACTCCAATGTCACCACAAGTATCCATGAGTTAATTATACGATACGCATCAAACAATTTCAGATTCATAATACTCAATCCAACACATAGAACCTCAAAGAGTGCCCCAAGATTTCTACCGGAGAAAGTAGGACAAGAACGTGTATCAACCCCTATGCATAGATTACCCCAATGTCCCCGCGGGAATCCGCAAGTTGAGTACCAAGACATAGATCAAGTGTTCTCAAATCCAATATTCAATCCAACATAACGAAATCTCAAAGGGAAAGATTCAATCCATCACAACATGATAGCAAGGGAATAACATCATATTAACAAAGCATGTGATACATCAAGATCATGACATCTCAAGAACACGAGAGAGAGAAATTGAACACATAGCTACTGGTACAAACCGTCAGCCCCGAGGGTGGACTACTCCCTCCTCATCATGGAATCCGCCGGGATGATGAAGATGGCCACCGGAGCTGATCTATCCTCTCCGGCAGGGTACTGTTATCTCCCCAGATTGATTTTTCATCGAAACAGAGGCCTTACGGCAGCAGAACGAGGAGTCTAGGGTTATTTCTGATGGTTTCTATATATATATATAGGAATTTTTGGCGTTGGTTTCACGCGGAGATGGGCCACGAGGTGAGCACGATACACCAGACCACGGTTTGGGGGAATGGCGCGGCCTGGTGGGTTATGCCCACCTCGTGGCTCTTCTGGCCCTCCCACGAAGCGTCTAGTGCCACTTTTGTTCCAACAAAAAATTTCAAAAAATTTTGGGCGATTCTGAGAACTTTCATTTTCTGCACAAAAACAACACCACGGTAGTTCTGCTGAAAACAACGTCAGTCCGGGTTAGTTCTAAATAAATCATATAAAGTGCATCAAAACCATATAAAAGTATTGTAAAGATAGGTGAATATGGCATTAATACTTCATAAATTATTGATACGTTGGAGACGTATCACATATCGATGCAAATAACATGGCAAACCTATGCTAGTCATGTTTCACATGCAAATATTAAGTTATTTAGTATTCTGGACAGAACCTCATGTTTAGTTGTTTGAACATGCATGAAATGGTAAATATGTAAGCATCATGTAAAATCGATGCAAATGCATATGTAGAACATTGCAAACGGAGTAACGAAGCTCACGGTACGCTCACGGCAAGGTACGAACGTTAACGGAGACAAATGCAAAGATGAAGAAGGCCATGGGCTATTCCTTGGTATTCCAAGGATGCCACTGGATAGGAAACGAAAATCTATCAAGAATAGACCCAAAGATCATGCAAAACAATGGAGTATAGCGCCCACAAGTCACAAAACATTCAAACACACAATCTGTCCACAAACAACAAGATGTCATCTTGTAACACATAAAACCAAAGCTACATCAAGTTTCAAATCTCAACCAAGGCATGTACAGGAAGTATACAGAATGCTCAACAATCCATGTATCTACAGAAACAAGAAAGGAAGCATGTATCAATGGAAATGGAGCTCACAAGATGGCATTTTGAAACAGTTTTTAGGGACTTAGTGAAAATTCCAGTTTTACAGATTCTGAGTTAACATGATAGCAACTTGATAGCAACAATTATATATGCTAGAAGGCATCTCATGGCATCAAAATTAACAGGGTGATAGAGGACAACATGTACTACAACTAATTACATTATGGCAACATCCGAATATGCATATATCAATGGCTAGCATCCTCTCAACATGGCATCATGAAACAACCAAACTTCCAGACAGAAAATCAAGCGGGTGCAACAGTGCAGTTTTTTAACAGATTGACATATTGGACAGCAAAACTAACTATGATTCATAGCTCTTTCTTGCAAACCAAATGCACAATATGACAAAGGGGAACATGCTCTAATAAAAAAACATTGTGCCAAACTCAATGGAGCAATAGATTCATGGGAATCATCATGAGAACATGGCAAGAAAATGACAGATTCTAACACTTAGAGAATTTTTAGCACTTGAAAACAACATTTTTGGTGGCATCTTGACAGCAAGAATGCCACCCATATAATGATCTATCATGGCATGGAAAAATACCAAGGGCTAGCACATGCACAAACGAGCATATTCCATGTTGACAAGTTCATCATACAATGCAAGAATTAATTCATGTTAAAAAGACAAAATGACATATTAACACAAAACAACATTTTCACAAACTTGTCCAAATGATAAAACCAAAACCACCATTGGATTCACTGAATTTTTCTACCCCAAAATCATATATCACAAGCATATAGTATTGTCGATAAAACTCCCACAATTGCACACACAAAATTGACAATGCCACTTATATCAACTTATATGCCAAAAATGGCATGTCCTAGGAATCTGGACAGAATTGGAAACTGCCTGAACAGGCATATTTCCCTAAATGGAAATAATATCAGAAACACACGGATTCAAATAAAAACAAAACAAAAAAAAGGGAGGGACCACATGGCGTAGTCACCAGGGTCCCTAGCAGCTTACATGTTGGTCCGGGCCAACTGGCAGCGTCAGAACAAAGGGAAAATAAAAGGGGCGCCGGTGGGGTTTTGAACTCTGGACCTCTCGGTCACGGGGGCTCAGGCAAACCACTGGGCTAGCGAGGCTGGGTTCGATACTACAAGGGGGCTCGTGCCCTTTGAGCTAGCAACCGACGGAGGCTGGTTGCCTTCTTCCTTGCGACAGAGAAGAGGATGACGGCGCCGGTGGCCACTCTGGCGACCACCGGAGAATACGAACGCCAGCGGGGCTGCGGAAACGAAGGGGAGATCCATCCCCGGGGTTTGGAGCGGCTGCATGCGCGAGAGGCTAACGGAGTCCGAGGCGCTCGAGCTCGAGCTCTTGCTCCGCTCGGGGCAATGCGAGCGCGAGCTGCGGCCAAGGATGCGGGGCACGGGACACTGCGCGCGCTAGGGCACGCTAGGGATGAGGCCGGGCCCGAGAGGACCACGGTCTAGCGCGCAACACAACACACGTACACACAAAGCAAGGAGCTTGACAGAGCTCCGAGATCTCGCCGATGGCATGCGGACTTCTAAGCGCACGGGGAACTAGAGCACGAGGGAATCGATAGAGAGGGAGGGGTATACCTAGTATACCTAGGACAAGGAGAGGAGGCACGGGGCTGGTCGAGGCGTCGGCAACAAGTCATCGAATGCAACAGGTCTTCTGGTCCGAGAAGAAGATGAAGAAGAAGCTTGGGGCGGCGCCGATATGGGCCTTGGCGCTCCCTCGAGCTGTCGAGGAAAAAGATGGCGATGCAGGGGACCCTTCCCGCGGCACCAAGGCAATGGAGACACGGCGAGGAGGTCACCCCGTGCACGAGCAGAAGCTCGGCCGGAGCATCGTGGGCGCGGCAACGGCGGGAGCTTGGAGACGCTTACCTGGCGGCGGCGAGGCGAGGGAAAAGAGGGAATGGGACGACTAGGGCTAGGGCTCCGCGGGGGACATGCTAAATAGGAGGCTAGGGCAGTCTTCAACCCTCAAATGGACCGGAGCGTCGACGTGGCTCCCTGGATTCGCGGCCGTACATGAGGTGGAAGACGCGAACACGCTGGAGGGCTTGGTGGGCTCGCTGGCTAGCTGGGCTGGCTTCGGGGAGGAACAGCGTCCCAGGTGGGCTGAGAGCTCTCTCTCTCTCTCCCTGGGAAAGGGTTTTCTTTTATTGTAAACCAGAAAAACAAAATAAAAGCCAGGGAAGATGGGTAGGGTTTTTGAGAAAACTAAAAATATATTGGTACTCACAAAATAATGCCCTGCTTTATAAAAGTAGTTTTGGCATTTTTTTTAGCAACAAAATCAACCACATATATAAGCATATCAATCTGTTTGGAAAGTTTTAAATATGCAGATCGGGTAGAACATGTTTGAGGACTAAACAACAATTCATATCATATTTTATAGAAGAAGCACAACATTTTTATATAGGTGACTAAGCAAGTGAAATCACCCCATTTGTAATATTGAAAGGAGAAGAAGTGGGCAAGGTTGTTGAGAAATTGAGGAGAGGGAAACAACAAAGTATCACTAGGTTGCAAGCACTCGTACCACACCACACTCACACAACATCACCACATAAAAACAAGCATGAGGCAAAACATGAATGATGATATGATGATTATGATGCCATGATGCAAAAAAATGTCATGAGGCAAAATGATTATAATACAAACCACATAATGGCAATAAGAAGGTACACACATGACCCATTACAAATATGGCAAGGGGATGCACTTGGGCTGTTACACACGATCACACACGGTTGCATGTATCGCCATGGCGAAGGCGAGAACTTGGTCGGCTATAGTGGCACCGACCATGCTCATGACGTGGACTCTAGGAAGAGCACCTCTCGCGTGTTGTTCTTCATCGGGAGCAGTCCCATCAGCTTGCAATTGGTGAGGCAGAAGTTGTCAAAACTTCTTCGTGTGCGAGATGGAGTACATCGTGGCAGCTACAGCTGTAGGGTAACGCAGCAGAAAACAAAAAAAATCCGACCTACGCACCAGCCCAGGACCACTATGGAGACTGCATACAAGGTTTGATATTTTTTGTTACCGACTCGTAGCGCAGCGGAAGTAGAGTCGATGACGATCGGCGGTGCAGATCCCCGCAGCTAGGATTTACAACCTCCCAACCGCGAGGATGTATAACCTCATCTGCCCCCGGACGGAACTCCGGGCAGCCCTTCGGGAGGCCTCGGGACAGTCCCTCGGATAGTCCCACCGGACGGATCCTCGGACAGCCCTTCGGGAGGACCCCAGAATCCCGGACGGTCACTCGGACAGCCCTTCGGGAGGACCCTCGAAACTCGGACAGTCATTCGGATAGCCCTCCGGGAGGCACTCTCAAACTAGGACCAAAACTACAATCTCTCTACAGAGTTGCACACATACGGTGTCATATATCCGGCAGGGCTTCGCCGTCCAGAACTAGTTCCTGCCGGAACCCAGACATCCTTTCGGCTCTACGAAACTATTTCGCTGGGAGGGAGAGAGAAGCCAGACAATTCTATGGCGTGTGTATGAGAGCAAGGATGAGGTTTGGGCAGCCCCCTCACCTCCTATTTATAGGAAAACCAAGGGGTAGAGTTGCCATTCCAAAAACCCAAAAATGCCCCCACTTTATGTCATACACAAAGGGCATAAGAGGGAAAAGGGATGCCATGTGGAGCTCCATGGAGCTCCACTCACCTTGGCTGGCCACCCCCTTGGGGGCCCCCCATGAGGGGCTTCCTTGGCCCCCAAGGCCTTCTAGAAGCCTTTTGGGAAATATCCCAAAAGGTAGTTTTCCATAAATATCCAAAAAGCACTTTCACTATTCACGATGACATTTTTCAGCGTCCGTTCGAATTGAAAATATTTATATGGGCTTAGAACATTTCCAGTACCCACTAAAATAATTTTCAATGCATTCCGGAACAATTCCGGATTAGTGATTTTCATCTGCGAAAAGCATCTGAAGTGGTTCCGGCAGCTCCGGAACATTTCCGGTTTTTTTTCCAGAAAATTCCCAGAAGTTTCCAGAATGATTCTGGCACCCTCCAAGAATTATCAGGCATGTGCCAAAACCAATTTGACTTAATGGTATCCCCTGAAACAACTTTTTAGTTTTACCGAAACTGTTCCGGTGTTCTCTCTGCCGAACTTTTCCGCTGTCCAAAGATTTTCCGGTGATTTTCTCTCAGACTCCATGTCTAGTATTCAGCAGATAGATGACCCTTAAGCCTGTGACCCTATAGGTGAAGTATAGACATGACCTGGAACCCCTTCCGATCAATGATCAACATCTTAGCCGTGGACACCCATATTGACCCCTATACCCACACGAATGAATATTCGAGTGAACCTCCAGTTGCCGTGTGCTATTCCTGTTGCTTCGCGATATGTTACAAATACCCGAGGTGAGACATGTTGGCATCCCCGTGGATCAACAACTTGTCCACTATGCTAGTTACCTCGTTACTGGTATTGTTCTCTTTTCTCGTTACCGTGTTCCGGCATCCCCGTGATCAAATCAGAAAGTGTCTGGCGAGACGATGATGGATACCGTAACACCAAGAGGGCCCAGAGATATCTCTCCATCGTCGGAGGAGCAAATCCCAATGTTGAGCTATCAAGTTACTTGACATACTTTCCCATGATCCCGTAAGCCGCCGTAATAGCCGTCCAGTTACGGATGACGTTTAACAAACCAAAAAGTTCATGAATCAAGCATGAAGAAACTCGATACTCTCATGGTCTGAGGAATCATGCAAACGTTAACCATCTCTGTGTTATTAACCATTTAACTTGTGACGAATGTATCTCATAGCATAACATCAATTCGGGTCGATTCAACACAAATGTTCTTCTAACATTGTGCCCTCAAAGTTGCTGGCATAGACATGTCCATGATCAGGAAAACAGAACCATCATGCAACACTTGAGCTATTCTTAGAGGCCAGACTAGGAATACATTTTACCGTTTATTATTCCACACGTGCATATGAGTCTTCCTCCGAGCTTCGTGGTTATTGTAGACTCGAGAACCATAGCAGTTATAGCATGGAACATAAACCTAATTATGAACAGGGAGATAATTAATAACATTTATTATTGCCTCTAGGGCATATCTCCTACAGACTCCCACTTGCACTAGAGTCAATAATCTAGTTAATGCTAATGCACTTTACACCTATGGCACACTGGTGTAAAATATGCTTCGCATGTGGTATAGCCTGATGTCCAACGGATCTGACGACTTCAGCTCCGTGTGTAACTTCATATCCTTGCATTTTCATGCTTTCACAAAATTCATATTTTGTGTGGACTTGGGTTCGCATATGTGTGAATCATTGGTTGAAACCTGATTCCTCAGACTGAGCTATGGAGCAACTATCTGCAATAGTGTCCCATAGACCAAAGCCATCTTGGAACCATACTAAGTTCATGAATGAACTATATGATTCAACAACTTCTTTGTCGCTTCTAAAGCGTCAACATACTTAGCCTTTGTTATAGAATTCGCCACAGTATCTTGTTTGGAACAATTTCCAACTACCGTGCCACCATGTTGTGTATTACACAAAACCCTTAACTTAAATCGAAAATCGCATGGAGCATTGATGAAGACTGTATCGATGTAATTACTTACAACGAGCACTTCATAATCTCTGCTTGCGAGAAAACATGTCATTAGTACTGCTCTAGTACTCAATGACATCTTTCACTGTTGTCCCATGATCAGTACTTTGATCACTTTGGTATCTATACTCGCAACAACTTTGGAGTATTGGACATATCTGGTTGTTTTTACATACCATGGAATACATGATTAATCCAAACACAAGAGTGTGTGGAATCACCATCATGTATTTTGCTCATCAGTGTTTTGGGACACCGAGTCTTGCAAAAACTCTTTCCATGTGACTTTGGCAAGAATCACTCCTTGACGTTTTTCAATGCTAAAAGGTTTTAGCATTTTGTCAATATGTATCTTTGCTCAGCCCCATTAGGTAAATCTAGCTCCATAGATCATCATGCCTAATATCAAGGCTATTTAGCCCAAGCACTTCATCGAAAAAACTATTTTCAAATGAAGTCCTAATTCATGTCAAGAAATTTATTTCCAATTAACAATGTGTCAAGCACACAATGTTTTTAGAAATATTATTATGCTCCCACTTATTTTCTTGAATCACAAGCATCTTCGTTACCCATTGAAGAAGTCAAAACCCCTTTTCGACCATTTCATCAAAACACGAAGATTCCAACTCCATTTTGCTCTCTTCTGTCCATTGCTGGAACTCTGAAGTTTGCATACTTACTAGCATCCTCTGGACTGACAAAATACCTTCGACTGTAACACATGCAAGTCCTTGGTTTCATTTCCATCATATGGAAATCCTTTCGTCATCCATGTTTCATATCTCATGATTGAAATATGTATTAATTGCTAGTTCAACCCGAACCGACTTTAAGCATCGCTACGGTGAAACAACCTCATCGTAGTCAACTCCTTGAACTTGTTATTTCAAGAAGTCGAGCTTTATGGATAAAACATTTTTATCCGTATCAGTTTTTAGTTCCATAAATATTCGTTAGACTCTAAGCCTTCTGAAAGGTGTATCAAGATTTTAATCTTGAAACATTTATATGGAAACTATCTCGGATTGTATTGGCATTTAGCCAATTCCGGAGTCAGGGCCCATCACCGGTTCCTTGTGTATCGTAGGTATACTGTTGTCCAACAACAATATCTCGTTTGTGCACCTGAGAGGTTTGCACGAGCCTTGCCTACGTGGTTCAGCTGCAAGTTCGACCGAAGTCCATACATTTTATTGTAGAGACTTCCGTATCAGTCGCAGTAGGAAACTCCGGAATGGCTTCCAAGGTTCCTTTCCTTTAACCTGATGACGAAGATACTGGTTATCTCGTCGAGTTGCACTGTCCTCCCACTCACCTTTTGTAAGAACTATTCTCTTTAAAAGCATACCGTTTTGTGGCAAAATCCTTTGCCTCAGTATAGTGGTGGGGGAATACCCAATGACTTGGGATAACCTACAAAGCAGCACTTGTCTGATTTGGAATAGGTTTGTAACCTTTTACACAAGCCCCATATTCCAAATGTTAAGAAAAGATATAACATGGTTGGGCGTAGCATACCATGACGTCATTTCAACAGACCCGATGGAGCTCTTTTCAGTGTAAAAGCCGCAGTCTCTAAAGCATCACTTTAAAAGGGATAATGGCAAATTTATTTATGTCATCTTTGATCTTACCATGTCATAAATGGTTCGATTACATCTTCACGGACTTTTCACTTGCAGTGGTGTTCCGGAAGGTGCAAGTTATGAAACCCCTTTCACAACTCATCAGACATTTGCTAAACTTGTAACTCAAATATTCCTTTCCGCAATCAATTTGTAGAAACATAATTTTCTTGTTACAATAACTTCTACTTCATTTTTGAAAACCTTATGAATGAATTCAAATGATCCAGACTTACGTCTCAACAAGTAAATATCCATATATCTACTTGAGTCATTTATGAAGATAGATAAATCCACTTCTTGCAACAACATTTATTGGACTACACACATCATAATGTATGATCACCAATATGTTCTTTGCTCATTCCTTATGGCATGTGAACGATATTTCAGTCACTTTACTTTTCAGAGGAAAGTTGCAAGTGTCAGATGATTCAAAATCAAACGACTTCAAAATCCATCATAATGGAATTTTCCATGCGGGTTTCTCCAATGTGACCAAATGCAGTGCCACACTTGTGTGGTATTCTTTTAGTCTTGCAACATTTAGCGTCAGTGTTATGGATGTATCATATTTCCATCAATATTCATAACATACATCCCATCTAGGATGGAAGCATGGCCATTCATGTTATTCATAATGCTGAACAACAATTGTTGTTTTTACGAACAACTCTTTTGCAACAAACATTGTGCAATGGGCTAGACTGTATGAAACTCTAAAATGAATTATGAAAGTAAACCCAGAGGTAATGTATTATTATCAATATTCATAACACACGTCTCATTCATAATGAAAGTATGGCCCTTATGTTATTCATAATACTGAACATCAAAAGTTCTCTTATGAACAACCTTCTTGCAAGATACCTTATGCAAAGGGCTAGAGTGTGAAACTCTAAATGAATTATGAAAATAAATACATAGGTAATACACCGATGGAAGGTATAGTAACATGTACTATGTTCCCAACGCATATCTAAACCTCATTTCTGACAAGTCCTTTAGGCCGTAGTAGTTCTTACATCGAGTTGCAACAGAATGCAATCGAGCGGGTATCTTTGTGATCAACTCACAATACCCAAGAATTAGTGATTAACATGTTTAACCATAATTCCCAAGAACTATATCTTTGACTAGCCTTCTATACATCAAAAACTTGTATGACATTCATACATGAGCTGGATATTCCAGTCTTCTTTCTTTCTGCCTTCATACTTCTAACAGTTTAACTTTCAGTATTTCTCCTACTCTTAGAAGAAGCACCCAACTTAAGAGTGGCGTTAGCCCCGGACTTCCTAGGCGTGAAAAGTTTTACTAACACCCTTCGGACACTTCCTTTCTCTTTAAGTTGTTATTTTATTCACCTTCATATCATATGACAGGCGTTCTTCTAGATCCCTTTTTTATCAGTCCAATGTATAGTAAACACTTTACTAATGTTTTGCAAACAAACATTGCTTTGGATATCTCATATCTTTTAGCCTTTGTCTGTCTCTGAAAATGATTTTCAGATTCCATGAATATCACATAACTATCCAAACTTTCGAAGTTCGGGTCTCATGCAAGCAAACATATTTCACTTGACCGTAACGGAATTTTAGCTTTTGGATCGAAGGACGAGAGTCATATCATCCATAGCATTAGCGGGAGAATACCGAAAGTATGCGATAGGACAAAGTCCTTCTCGGCACTCTTGAGGACAATCCTCATATTACGTTACCAACCGTAAAGTTTTAACCAGATATTTAACAGCTATTCAATTTTAATAGGGAAGGTGGAAACGCGAGCCATTCTTCTACAACTATTATGCAAACCACACTTAGACAATGTTCATAATAAATTGCACTGATAATTAAACAAGGTAATTCTACAGTGCGCTCCCACTCAAATCAATATCTCTCATATTTGATTGTGAGCGATTCAAGATCCAAATTACAATTCAACGCCAAGGATGTATCCATCTCAAGTGACGAGAATTGCAATCGGTAGGCCAACTTGCCAATCACATCTCTATGTGACTCTTATTCATCTTTCGATGGGTGTGTTCTGAGCTCAGGACTTTCAAGCTAGAACGTCAAGACAACCAAGTGATCTCGCTGCGAGGTCTCAACTCACCCGCCTCACACATCCCTAATCGTTCGTACCCATGTATCCATGGCGGACCCCGAAAAGTTAGGTGCCGTGACGGTGCTACCCTTGGGAGAACACTAACTACTTGATATTTTTGGGAGAGATCACCCTAATAAAAGCGACTACCGCGCAATCAAAAGGGTGCATCATAAGGGATAAACATCTCAGGCAATTCATAATAGCATGATATGGTATAGCCCTTTCTGATGGAGAAGTCTTGTATTTCTTCGTCTTCGGCATTCGCGTTGGTGTTTACCTTCGCGAAGATTGCCACCACCTTGTCGATGCACCAGATAATATTGCTATCTCTATAGCAAATAAAATAAGTGCATTACTTAAGGTTGACACGCAGGTCATTAAAGTGACAATCATATGGCTCCAGCCATCATGCCGAATCATGACACGCAGGTCATGTTAATCAATTTACATCATATAGTCATCTCATACATAATCAAATTATTATGAGCACTGCTATACCACATCATATGCACATGCAAACCATCCTGCAAAACCAAGTTAGACGCCTCTAATCGGTTCATGCAAAATTTTATTTTACGTGGCTTCTAAGGTTTCGAAACAAAACGAAGCTACCAACGTCCATCATCAAGCATGATAATCCAAGTTGCTAGATTAACTTGCGGGGTGTATGAAAACACGAGATAATAAAATCTCGAGCCCCATAATAAACTTCGTCATACGCATGACCCCCATGCAGATCATATCTGCATTGCCCTTTCGTCTGCGAAATTTCATCTTTCTTTTTAACTACGGTGGAATTCAATGAACTGTTAGCACTTCGTTGATCAATCAGGATCGTGGATTGCCAGAACATTGAAACTCCACCATGTTGTTATCAAGATCAGAAATATGCAAATCCCAGGGAAGCAACAAGAACATCGGGTAACAGATTTCATCTGCTACCCGCACAAATAATTTTCAGTAATAGAACTCCTCTACTACCTAATTATATTGTGCAACACCCATACATCTCTATGTATTCTAGATCGCAACCTGCATCTACGCATAGCCTGGCTCATGATGCCACTGTAGGGTAACGCAGCAGAAAACAAAAAAATTCCGACCTATGCACCAGCCCAGGACCACTATGGAGACTGCATACAAGGTTTGATCTTTTTCGTTACCGACTCGTAGCGCAGCGGAAGTAGAGCCGATGACGATCGGCGGTGCAGATCCCCGCAACTAGGATTTACAACCTCCCAACCGCGAGGATGTATACCCTCATCTGCCCCCGGACGGAACTCCGGGCAGCCCTTCGGGAGGCCTCGGGACAATCCCTCGGATAGTCCCACCGGACGGATCCTCGGACAGCCCTTCGGGAGGACCCCAGAATCCCGGACGGTCACTCGGACCGCCCTTCGGGAGGACCCTCGAACTCGAACAGTCATTCGGAGAGCCCTCCGGGAGGCACTCTCGAACTAAGACCGAAACTACGATCTCTCTACAGAGTTGCACACATATGGTGTCATGTATTCGGCAGGGCTTCGCCGTCCAGAACTAGTTCCTGCCGGAACCCAGACAGCCTTTCGGCTCTACGAAACTATTTCGCTGGGAGGGAGAGAGAAGCCAGACAATTCTATGGCATGTGTATGAGAGCAAGGATGAGGTTTGGGCAGCCCCCTCACCTCCTATTTGTAGGAAAACCAAGGGGTAGAGTTGCCATTCCAAAAACCCAAAAATTCGCCCACTTTATGTCATACACAAAGGGCATAAGAGGGAAAAGGGATGCCATGTGGAGCTCCATGGAGCACCACTCACCTTGGCCGGTCACCCCCTTGGGGGCCCCTGTAACACCCCAAAAATGTAACCACATTTTTATTAAGTAAAATTTGGCCAGAAATAAAATTTTGAATTGTAATAGGTTCTTTAATGATTTTTAGAGCCTTTCCTATTCCTGTCTTTCTAAATTCTTCCCTCCATATAGGAATTTTAGGAAATATTATTGTGGCCTTTGGGAGTTTTCTTAAACCATCTCATTATTACCTTAATAACAGTAGGAATTAATCACAAAATAAAATTTGCCCCAAAATAATTCTTTTAATAGCATTTTCAATACTTTAAATGCTTCTGTTGCACTACAACTACTTTAAACAATTCTTTAAAAATTCCACAAAAATTATGGGAGGTCCTGTGATGCCTATATATCACTTTTATGCATTAACCCAACTTGGTGTTTTTGAAAATTTTGAATGTAACTCCCTCTTTTCAATTCAGTCCAGTTTTTAGGTTATAACTACAACCCCAATTTTCCTTGCCCAAACAATTCCCAAAATTTTCCTACTAATAGTTCTTCCAACCAAACCCTCAAGACCAATAGATCAGACCCATAGGCATGTTCTAACTTGACCAAATTGCCCCTTTCATTTTCTGTCCAGAATTGTCTTTCACCAAAACTTGCATTAACATGTTTTCTCTTTCAACCAACTGACCTCACTACTGTATTTAGTATCTAAGGAGACCCCACTCTGTGAAGTTTGGATGCCAGAAGACTCTTTTAGGGACCACTGGCATTTCATCAAACACCTGTAGTGCATGACCAGATTTGGCATGGTTTTATTATTGCATTGTGATATAGCCACTCTGGCCAAAACAAGATGTCCCCTAGCCTCTTCACTTCATTTAGCTTAGACCTGTTGACCTTCATTAGCATCCAAGCCGGTTTAGTCACCCTAGCATTTCATCAAGCAGGTAGTGTGCATGCCCGGAGCGCGAGCAGAGCGCGCTTTTTGCACGTGCTCGCACCCGAGCCGACACGTCCCTGGATAGCCACCCCCGAGCTCGTCCTGATCCTCATCCACTCGCCGCGTCGAGCCAGAAGCCCCAGCGTGCGCCGACACCTGAACCTGGCCGCTAGCGCCGGCCATCCACCGTCCCAAGTCACCGCTGCCGTAGTCTTCTCAGATACGGAACCGACCAGGGCACCTGGCGCCACCCCGAGCCAACCAGCGCGACCCATCATTACTACAGGCTGGCGCCGCCCCCATCGACCCCGCCGACCGTAGCCACCGAGCTCAACCACCCAAGTAATGGCGATCGCCGCCGTGTTTATCCTCTGGAAGCAGCGGAGCCGACCCTCTCCGGCTATTTAACGCGCTCCCGAGCTCACCCAACTTCTCATGATCACTCCCCTCCTCTCCATGGACCTTCCGGAGCAGCCAACTGACCGGGAGCTCCTTCCTTCCTCATCACCGGCGAAATCAGCCGCCACTACCTCTCGGTCCAATCCAGCACCTCCAGAGCCTCCCTCGCTTCGCTTTCCTCTCCAGTAGCCTCCCATGGATCCCACGAATCCATCCCCATGCTCATTTTTGCTCGGGGTCAATCAAGGGCGAAATCCCCAACTTGGCCCCGCCGGAGCTCTACGGGTTAGCCCACCGCCGGCGATTCCGTTCCTCCCTCCGATCGTGGCGAGTACCGGGAAGACCGTCGTGATCTCCTGGTCACGCGGGTGCCCTCATCTCCTCGGATGGTGCCGCCGTTCGCCGGCACCGGTCGCCGAAGCCCCGCCTCTGCCTCTGTTCTAGGCGCGCTAGAGGAGGAAGAGAAACCCGACAGGTGGGTCCCACCTGTCGGTGAACCAAACCCCACCTCCAGTGGCGCAAGCATTCTGGTACGTTTCCCCCCCGCGGGAAAGCATAGACCCTCGAGTACGCTTTCTCTTCTGGAAAACGTATTCCAATCGAACCGTTTTCTATTATATTCTTTTATTTAAAAATCAGAGTTTGACTGATCTTTGACTTGCTATATCTTTTAAACCACAACTCCAAACAAATTGATTTTTTTCTGTTGTCACTCAAATTTCCTCTAGTTCATTTATAGATTTATTTCAAAAATATTCCAACAACTTTTTTGTACTGTTTTAGAAATATGTGTTGATTCCGATAATTTTGAAAATAGGAAAAATGGAGGGAAGAATACTTTCAAATTTTTTGGAGTGCACCCCACCCTTCTGCAACCCCAAGGCAAGCATTTTTGAACACTTGATATGGTGGATGTTTGATAATAGCTTGCTAGAATATTTGAAGCATGGTTATGATAATTTTAATAGAAATTTCATATGGGTAGTAATACTGCATGTATGCATGGTCATGTATAAATTTTCTCTTGCATGCATTCCACTCAAGTTCTGACATGCATAAGTTGTGAGAATCCAGGAGTGTGCTCCTGCCTTGGACGTGCCGGTGGGCACGGGACATATTTGACACGGTGGTGTCACGGGATATATGTGGAGCATACCGGTGATAATAAGTAACACCTCCTGAGTCGACCGTAGATCGAGTCTTGTCACCGGTAACCCCCATACTTGATTCGTGCTGCCACTTGTCCCTGCCTCAGGTAGGGTATGGTTCAGTAAGTTGTTAACCACTTTCCATGCACACACCGTACAGAGGGCCACGATGAGGGTTTCCGCGGCCGCGGACTAAATCCTGTCATCGGGTCAGGGGGCATGGGTGTTTCCGGCTGGTAGCCGAGAGGGGGTCCGCCCTTGTAATCCGCGCGTATGAATAGTGATCCCATGTAGGACGTTGGTCTCTCCGTCTTAGAGTTTTACCGAACAGATGCCCTGGGTGATTCCTCGCATCCGGACGGTTCAGCTGGTGTGTGCTGGTCAGGTGTGTTTCAACCCAAACACCATAATGGGAATTAGTTAGTGTCACGGTACTGACTGAAGAAACCTCATACACGTGGGTAAAGAGTACTCTCTCTGCAGAGTTATATCTATTCGAATAGCCGTGTCCGCTGTTAAGGACTACAGTCTGGGTTGGTCAAGTGTCGGTCTTAGAGTCGATCTCCGGAGGAAATAATTAAAATTGTACATGGTTTATTTTGCAGGATAATTACTACTACTACTACTGATGTTATCATGAATATTATTGACACTATGATCATTATTGTGGACTAACCCAATTCTCTTAATTTTATTTTTTGAGTGTCTCAGGGGCTGGCTAGACTACCCCGGGCATTCAGTTTTATTTTCAAGACCTTACGAGGCGTCTCTCGAGTTCTCGGGCGGTCCTGTCTCGCCCGACTCTCTTGTAGATACCCGTCTGACATTTCTTTTCAAGACCTCACGTGGTGTCGCTTGAGTTCTCGGATGGTTCTGTCTCGTCCGATTACTCTTTTAGACACCCGTTTGGCATTTCTCTTCAAGTCCTACCGTGGTGTCACTTGACACCCAACCGGCATTGCTTTTATATTTTCTTTGGATTCTCGGATGGTTCTGTCTCGTCCGATTTTCCACCAACCTTCTTTGTTTGTCACTACCACGTTACTTCTGCACATGCTAGTATGTCATCATGCCATGATTCAATTCCTTTCAGCATGCATATAATATAATCCAGCATGAGCATAAGCAAATAGTTTAGTTCATCATGATCATATATTATCTGCTGCATTCGGTATATCATTTGTTCATAATGTTTGCGAGTACATTCAAACGTACTCACTGGCTTGTCCCTGGTTATTTCATTGGCCAGGTCAGAAGAGTATTATGACGACGTCCATGCGGAGCCTAGCATAGTAGCCACCCGGGATAGGAGTTATCCAGGTCAGCCGTTCCTGTGGGAAAGGAGTCCCATCGGCGTTGGAGAATTCACGAATCATTTCCGTCACCACCACCAGAAATCATTATTGTACCATTAGACCTTTATGGTCTTGTACCCAATTCTTGTAATTGCTTGGTAATCTGTAACAAGGACGTGTCCACCAGTAACAGAGATCCTGGGGTTGGTGATGACACGAGGGGTTAATTTTTGGGATATTGTGCCCCGGAAATCCGGCCCCGACAGTCCCCCATGAGGGGCTTCCTTGGCCCCCAAGGCCTTCTAGAAGCCTTTTGGGAAATATCCCAAAAGGTGGTTTTCCATAAATATCCAAAAAGCACTTTCACTATTCATGACGACATTTTTCAGCGTCCGTTCGAACTGAAAATATTTATGTGGGCTTAGAACATTTCCAGTACCCACTAAAATAATTTTCAATGCATTCCGGAACAATTCCGGATTAGTGATTTTCATCTGCGAAAAGCATCTGAAGTGGTTCCGGCAGCTCCGGAACATTTCCGGTTTTTCTTCCGGAAAATTCCCAGAAGTTTCCCGAATGATTCTGGCACCCTCCAAGAATTATCAGGCATGTGCCAAAACCAATTTGACTTAATGGTATCCCCTGAAACAACTTTTCAGTTTTACCGAAACTGTTCCGATGTTCTCTCTGCGGAACTTTTCCACTGTCCGAAACTTTTTCGGTGATTTTCTCTCAGACTCCCTGTCTAGTATTCAGCAGATAGATGACCCTTAAGCGTGTGACCCTATAGGTTCGGTGAAGTATAGACATGACCCGGAACCCCTTCCGATCAATGATCAACATCGGAGCCGTGGACACCCATATTGACCCCTATACCCACACGAATGAATATTCGAGTGAACCTCCAGTTGCCGTGTGCTATTCCTGTTGCTTCACGATATGTTACAAATACCTGAGGTGAGACATGTTGGCATCCCTGTGGATCAACAATTTGTCCACTATGCCAGTTACCTCGTTACCAGTATTGTTCTCTTTTCTCGTTACCGTGTTCCGGCATCCCCGTGATCAAATCACAAAGTGTCTGGTGAGACGATGATGGATACCGTAACACCAAGAGGGCCCAGAGATATCTCTCCATCGTCGGAGGAGCAAATCCCAATCTTGAGCTATCAAGTTACTTGACATACTTTCCCATGAACCCGTAAGCCGCCATAATAGCCATCCAGTTACGGATGACGTTTAACAAACCCCAAAGTTCATGAATCAAGCATGAAAAAACTCCATACTCTCATGGTCTGAGGAATCATGCAAACGTTAACCATCTCTATGTTATTAACTATTTAACTTGTGACGAATGTATCTCATTGCATAACATCAATTCGGGTCGATTCAACACAGATGTTCTTCTAACATTGTGCCCTCAAAGTTGCTGGCATAGACATGCCCATGATCAGGAAAACAGAACCATCATGCAACACTTGAGCTAGTCTTAGAGGCCAGACTAGGAATACATTTTACCGTTTATTATTCCACACGTGCATATGAGTCTTCCTCCGAGCCTCGTGGTTATTGTAGACTCGAGAACCATAGCAGTTATAGCATGGAACATAAACCTAATTATGAACAGGGAGATAATCAATAACATTTATTATTGCCTCTAGGGCATATCTCCTACAACAGCGGCATGTCAGGGGATTTGGCTGGCTTGCCTCCTCGGTGAGATGTTGAACCAACACATAGCCCCTATGCTCATCTTCGTAGACAACAAACCGGCGATTTGCCTCTACAAAAACCAGTGCTTCATGACCGAAACAAACACATTGATCTCCGGCATCACTTCATACGTGACTGCATCGAGAAGGGCACGATGGTAGTGGAGTTCGCCAGGACTGGTGAGCAAAAGGCAGACATCCTAACAAAGGCTCTTTGTCGCGTCCGGTTTCAGGATTTGCGCAACAAGGTCGGGATCGTCAGCATCCAACCTGTTTGACAGGTTTGAGGGGGGAGATTGTGGGCTTCACCCTTGTCTCCAAGTAATTGCATGCAACTTTCCTTAGTGATGCAAGGAACTTGACCTGAACTCTCGTTAATTGTATGTAGAAGTAACAAATGTAGTACATAGCAGTTCTAATTTCCTAGGAGTTTACTTAGCTTGATTATGCCCGGTTTGTAAACTATAAAAGGACTTGTGCTCCTTTGCAACAATGCACTCAAGCCAATACTAACCAATAAGCATTCAAATAGCTTCAAACACTAGTAGTGTACTATGTGAGCAACATCTCCAGTACATGTGTGTGCGTGAGTGCTCTCTGGTGCATGTGTCCCGCTTGAATGTACACGTCTAGTTTTCGTCCATCCTAGTAGAAAATAAATCCCTAATCTACTTCGTTCGATCCAGGGAGAGAGATGGCTACTATGTAGTTTTGAGCTAACATTCTTTCCTTATTTCCCTCGTATGTATATTTACTACTACTGCTGGCATGTTGGCCACCTTCAATAGAACCACATTTCTTAACCGTGGTCATTTCTTATTGATATTGATTATGATCACTTTTGAATGTCAGGAGTTTCAGAAGCAAGTTTTTTGTAAACTAGTGAGGAAGAATAAATTGTTAAATAATTAAACTCTGTTAGGTGGCCGCGCGTGGCGGGCGGCGATGCCGTACACATTGAGGAGAGGCTCGCACGTGTGTTTTCCTTAATAATTGGGTTTAGCTATTTATACTGAACTCTTTTAATCTTATAAGCAGCTTTATTTTGTGAGAAATTAAATGTCTTGCTTATGGTACATCTATTAGTATAAATTTTTCTTTTATGTTTCCTTGTTATTTCTCAGTAGAATTAGAAATATGTGTGTATGGGCCATTATTACATGTACAAAAGGATGAAACTCACATATATAATTATTATTTTTTGCTAAAAGACAAACTTTCCATGACAATTTTAGCATGGGTTATTTAGCAGAACATTTTTTCTATATCTTAGCAAATTTAAAAGAACAGATTTAGTAATTACAAAAAATGATCAGATTTAGTGATAAACTAAGTTCTGCCACTAAATATTTTATGGCTTCCAAATATTTAAATATATCAATACAATATTCTAGGGCACTAGTCTAACAATATAAATATCCTGACATAGGACATACTAGAGTACAAGACCTAAAATGAAAAATAATCAACATGACAATTTGATAAATCATGTATAAACACCTAATATACTCAGTTTCATATATATTTACATGTAAGATAGACATAACTCTAAAACATCATATTAATAAGTTTGTTAGATTGTACCGTTCTTTTTACTCCGCGTATTACAGTTTTTTAAGTCAAAAATTTTCAAAGTTTGACCAAATTTACATAAAAATATCAACATCTTAAATACCAAATATATATACTATGAAACTACATTTCATAAAGAATCTATCTATATTGATTTGACATTCTGAATGTTCATATTTTTTTCTATAAATTAGGTCAAAGTAGAGATACTTTGACTTCGGACAAAACTTATATGCAGACTGAAAAGAACCGGAGGGAGTACACTTTACATCGCTCGGTCAATATATTTCATAATTGTTCCGAAATATTTACACTATGCGCGGGGAGGTCATCGGCGAGATGGCTGACGTGTTCGCATGGGCACGACGAGGCGGTCGGCAACATCCAGAACCAGAACCGCGACCATGATGACACGAGGCGAACAAGGGGAGCGACAATGGCAATATTTCAAGGGCTGCGAGATTCATCGCGCAACAGAGAGTGGGGTGAGGGCGGGGCGTCCATGCCCAGGATAATGAGGAGGGGAGCGGCGACGACGAATTTTCTCAGGTGCGGGGAGAGAGTCGTGATCGGGAGCAACGAGGTTGGGAAGATGGGGGTGGTGGGACGTGCATTCGTGGGTTGTGGGATCCCCCCTCCCCCTATTGCTTTTTTTTTAGTGTGGATGGGAGGATCGAAGTAACGAGAGAGGTGGGATCATATGAGGGAGTGGTCCCTTAAAAATTGTTTTTTGAGGTGTGCAGATTTCCTTTAATAGTACTTTTCTTGGGACATGATTCTCTTTAATAGTAGAGATAATACACTTTTTTTAGCAGGAGAGATAATACACTTACGTGTATGGACATGTACAGTTGTCTCTCAACAAGAAGGTTGCATTCAAGGCCCATAACGCCCCCAGGCAGGCCATGTCTACAAGTCATAGCATCGAGGCCCATAACCACCACCCATCTCCTGTCCCAAAATTAAGGCCCAGTATCATTCACACTCCACCGAGCTCAGCCCCTGCCTCCCTGAGGCACTGCAGCGGTGCCGGGGGGCTCGTCGGCGGCGGCCAGGCAGGGAAGCCGCTCAGCCACCGCGAGAGGGCGGCGAGCAGAGGATGGGGTTGCATGCGTGTGCCCGGCGGTGAGTAGCGCGTGGAGGCCGGGGAGGGGAGGAGAGTAGGGCGCAGATCGATGCATCTCGCCTTGGTCTCTTCGGCGTCCGGCAGGCAGGCAGCGGCGGTAATCCGGCGGATCCTACCCCTGTTCTTCATTTTTTTTTCTCAATTTTAATTTAATTAGTCGGGTCGTACCGGTAGTTGTGTTCACGATTAGGAAGAGAACGTCACCCTGCTTACCCGGCAGTTTCCATTCTTTTTCTAATTGATTGAAGCTGAGTGACGATCAAATGGCGCCAAGCACCTTCACATGCTGGCTCATCGACCAAGTTTGGATCTACTGAGTAAATAGTTAGTACAACTTGGATTGAAGAAACATCTGGAGTCGTCCTCTCTCTTGGATGCCTCCTCTCCTTTATTAGTGCACAACCAAGAAACGATACCATTGACTTTGCTAGGTCTTCACGCCGATCCAATAAATTGAAATTAAGACGAACAACAGTGTAGGATCCTTTCTTTTTCTAATTGAATCCAATCAAGATCGCATGCCCCCACACCCACTTGCCACAGAGCTTATCAGCTGGCTAATTCCAGCTCCTCTTCCCACACCTTCCATCACATCAGAGTAAGTACAATAAAGCTGAGTCATCGGGCTATAAGAAATAAATTAGTATATTTTTGTTTAGTTGGAGGAAAGAGAAGAGGAGAGAGAAGGTAAGCGGGCTCTTGGTGAAGAGCCAGCTCTAGCACGTGCTACTAAACACTTTATGAAAGTGAAAGGTGTGCTATATTATAAATAAGTAATACATTCTACTAATCAATTATTGTACATGTTGACTATAAAATGGGCTATGGATGACATGTCAATGGCTTATAGCCAGCAGCTGGTTATATTATTAACCATGCTCTCACATGATGGCTCGTCGACCAATTCTGGATCCAATACTAATCAGTACTACGACTCAGATTAAAGAAACCACCGGAGCTAGCTGGCCCCTACTAGCTTAATTGGGTGCTTCCTTCTTGAGTGCACACAGCCAAGCAACGGTATCGTCATTGACTTTGCTTAGTCGCGCCACTGCCACCGATTGGATGGATCGACCGTTCTGGTATTTCTAAAGCACCAGGTCCTTGTATTTCTAAAACTCTAGCTCGATCAAGGTGTGAGCTGTTGCTACATTGCTCTTAATTTAGAGAACGTGCACCGTGCACGGTCAAAGATGCCATTTCGAATAGTTCGAGAGGCAAACAAATCACTGGTCTCTTGGTCCTTCCTTTCTTTCTTCTTAATTATTTAATCGGCTCGTTGTTCACCCTTGTTAGAAAGAAAACGTCATCCTGCAACCTGCATCTGCGTCTCCAAAACTAAAATTGCCGAAAAAGGGTTTCCCCGCTTTGTATTACAAAGCAGCCAACACCGATACATAGATCGCTGGAGCAAGCAGCACAACAAGCCCAAAAGAAAAAGAAGAAGAAACAAATGCCAACAGCGGCAGCTCGACAAAGTGCGGATGATCCGCCACCGCTGCGCCCACCGGAAACAAACCACCATACGAGGCTCCGATCCTCCGCGTACCAAGCAGCACCTCCAAGAAGGAATGCGACGCCGACGACGCTGCTGCCCGGACGGGTCCTAGGGTTTCCCCCGGCACGCGGAGGGAGGTTGGGGATGGATACCACCGACACCCTCCAGGAAGGAATGGTGGCACCCGCATGCGTCACCGCATCGGAGCCGAAGACCGGCAAGGATTTCTCCCGTACTCCAAACCCCGCCGCCCAACCGAACCGGAGCCGACCAGCCAAACCTCTGCCCACCACCATGCGCCATCTCGGTTGCGCCACCACCCACGCCGCCTCACTGCGAACACCACCACGAGGCCAAGAGAACCGACGAGAAGCGCCAAACGGCGGAAGCAACGGCACCGTTACCGAGCAGGAGGGAACCACCTCCCCCGCCGACGAGCAGGAGGCTCGAGCCCCTGGCATCGTCGCGGTCGCCGTCCGGACGCGGCAGCGGGGCACACCAGGCCACCCCTGGCCCGGCCAGGCCCGAACGGGCCCGCTAAGCCCTGCCGGCCACGCTGCAGCAAATCGGCATCCGCGTCGCCAGTTCCCAGCCGCTCGACGCCGCACCCCCGCCTCCTGGAGGTCGCACCGCGGACCAACCCCGTCGCCGGCCAGCCCGGACCCAGATGGGGCCCGAAGGGCCCAGATCTGGGCCGCGCCGCCGCGCTACCCCGCCGCAACGGCGACGCCGCCGTCCAGCCGTCCACCCGCGAAGCGCCAGTACCCCGCCGCCACGCCGGACCGCCGCCGCCTAGGGACACCCCCCGGCCCGCTCCGTCCCGCGCCAGAGAAAACCGAGAGGGGAATGGCGAGGGGGCCGCCGCCGCCAGCATCGCCCGGGCCAGGCCCGGCGGCGAGCGCCGACGACGGCGGCGGGGAGGGAGGGAGGGAGGGGGGGAGCTGGAGGAAGAAGGTCGGGGACGCGGCCGGTCGCCCGCGGGGGTGACGCAGTTGCGAGAGCTTCGTCCAAAACTAAAATTCAAAAACAACATCCATCCATCCTTTCTAACTGAAGCCGGTCACCACTAGCATCTGGGCTGGCTAATTAACTCAGGCTCCTTTTTTTATCAATGCTGCAGACTCGTCTACCAGGTTTAGATCTAATACACTTGGATTTAAACCTCAGCTTGATCCCCATTTGATTTACAGAATCCTGTTCCTGGATGCCTCTCCTCCGGTGTACCATCCGAAGTCAATGATGGCCTTCCGAATTGCTCAAAAGGCAAACGAGTCTGAATATTTTTATCGCACTGCATACTAGCTAGTATTGAATGGAACCTTCCTTTGGCCTAGAGCATCTACAAAACGAGCCATCGAGGCTCCTCCAAGATGCGCTCACACTGCTACCTTTCTACCCAAAACACACAAAACTCCCACCACACAGATCAACTAGCTAGCCTAGCCGGCCTGCACTCGGGACAATCCTGAGATGGAGACGGCCGTCGGTGCGGCCAACTGGCTTCTGGGCAAGGTACTCACGAAGCTGTCCGAGGACCTGGTGGCCGCGTACGTTTCCAGCAAGGAGCTGGGCCTCAACTTCCACGACATCCAAGAGAAGCTCATGTACACACAGGGGCTGCTGCACGCATCCGAGGGGAGGGACGTGAGCAACAACCCTGGCCTCTACGGGTTGCTGGGGAAGCTGAGCAAGAAGGCCGATGAGGCCGAGGACATGCTCGATGAGCTCCACTACTTCATGATCCAGGACCTGCTCGACGGCACCAAGGAGGCAGCCCGGAACTGGGCGGCGGCGTCCAGGGTCCCGCCCTCCATGTCCGCCATGCTGCTCGCCACACCTTCGGTAACTGGCTTCCATGCTTTTCTTGCTCGCGTACTCAAGATGGTGATTCTTCTGCTGCTGTTGTCACTAGTAACCCACAAAAGGCAACAAGGTCTGGTAGTGGCAATGATGGTGGCCCCGTTGATAAGTTGTCTTTCAAAAGGGTGGACATGTCCAACAATATCAAGTTGGTAATAGAGGAATTGAACTCCATGTGTGTACCTGTCTCTGACTTGCTCAAAATTCCAAACCATAGTAAAACTGCAACAAGCACACCCATCACTCTCAAAAGGCCTCCCACGGGTTCAGTTTCTGCACAAGATAAATTGTATGGGAGGGGTGTCATCTTTGAGAAAACTATAAGTGCGCTCATCGGTAGCACATATCCTGGTGAAACCCTTTCTGTTCTGCCTTTTGTTGGCCCTGGGGGTATGGGAAAGACAACCTTCACCCAACACTTGTATAATGATAAAAGGGTTGAGAAGCAGTTCACTGTCAGGGTCTGGGTATGTGTCTCAACTGATTTTGATGTGACCAACCTTACCCGGGAGATCCTTGGGTGCATACCTGCAATTGAAAAAGAAGAACACAAATGCATAGTTGAAACAGCCAATTTAGACCAGCTTCAGAAATCCATTGCTGAGAGACTGAAGTCCAAAAGGTTTTTAATTGTCTTGGATGACATTTGGAAATGGAATAGTGGAAGTGATTGGAATAACCTATTAGCTCCATTTAAAAGCGGGGGAGCAAAGGGCAACATGGTTCTTGTCACCACTAGATTTCCCTCTATAGCACATATGGTGAAAACAACTAATCCAGTAGAACTGCATGGTCTGGAGCATAATGACTTTTTGGAATTCTTTGAAGCATGCATATTTGGTCATAGCAAACCTGTGCATTATGAAGATGACCTAATTGATGTTGCAAGAGATATTGTTAAGAAACTAAAGGGTTCACCACTAGCAACCAATATAGTTGGTCGGTTATTGAGGAAAAACATTTCTTTGGAATATTGGATTGGAGTTCTTGAAAAGAATGAGTGGCAAAATGCAAAAAATGATGATGATATTATGCCTTCTCTGAAAATTAGCTATGATCACCTCCCTTTCCTTCTAAAAAATGTTTTTCATATTTTGCTCTGTTCCCTGAAGATTATAAGTTTTCTAATTTAGAAATTACTAGATTTTGGACTACGATAGGTATCATAGACTCCAGTTGCCAAAACGATAATAATTACTTAGAGGAACTAGTAGACAATGGTTTTCTCATGAAGGGAGTTGATAGGTCCGATGATCAATACTGTTAAGCTTCATGCACTAGCCAACGCAACCAAAAGTCCGAACTGATGGAAAGGGCTGGTGCAATCCACATATACTGTAACACCCCCTCTCACGTGTGACGGGGAAGACAAGTCAACACGTGCAACCGGAAGAGAGCGACGGCGCGCGAAACTCACGTATGACTCAAGAGGCCTCTACGTGGACACAAAGGGGGGCTACCAGCAATTTTTAATAAATTGCGAAAGCCAGGACTTGAACTCAAGACCTTAGCTCCGATACCATGTTAAGCTTCATGCACTAGCCAACGCAACCAAAAGTCCGAACTGTAACTCGGAAGGCACATACTGAAGAGCAATAACCTGATCCTGCACACCAGCGCGCACATAAAAAGCATCAACACCAATATGCTTGGTGAGCTCATGCTTCACAGGATCGCGCGCAATGCTAATAGCACCTGTACTGTCAGATAATAACAGAGTAGGTGTAGTGACAGAAACACCAAAATCCTGAAGTAACCACCGTAACCAAGTCACCTCAGCCGTCAAAAGAGCCATAGCTCGCAACTCAGCCTCTGCACTCGAACGGGAAACTGCAGTCTGTTTCTTCGTCTTCCAGGTAATGAGAGAACCACCAAGAAATACACAGTAAGCAAAAAGTGAACGGCGATCTGAGGGATCACTAGCCCACGTAACATCTGAATATGCCTGAAGTTGTAAAGAACTGGAGCGAGGAAAGAATAGACGGTGAGAGATCGTGCCCCGAAGATATCGGAGAACACGAAGGAGGTGACTATAGTGAACCGAAGTGGGAGCAGAGACAAACTGACTCAGAATATGAACCGGATAAGAGATATCCAGATGAGTGACAACTAGATAGACAAGACTCCCAACAAGATGACGATAACGCGTCGAATCAGGCAAGGGATCACCATCAGTATCACGGAGGTGAACATTGAGCTCCATGGGAGTCTCAACAATGCGCTCATTAGTAAGAGCACGAGCAAGAAGATCTTGGATATACTTTTCTTGAGATATAAAAAAGCCATTAGAGGTAGAAGAGACTTCAATCCCAAGAAAGTAGCGAAGAGGTCCAAGATCGGACATAAGAAACTGCTCACTAAGACGGGCCTCTACAAACGTGAAACTGCGCTCTGATACCATGTAGAAGTGCATGCTCTAGCCAATGCAACCAAAATACCGATCTGATAGAAGAGACTAGGCAATACATTTATACGTCAACACTCCCCCTCACGTGTGGCTCCCTCAGGCCTAAACGTGGACCGAAAGTGGGCTGCAATTTAATTGCGCCAGCCGGGTCTTGAACTCAAGACCTCTTGGCTCCAATACCATGTAGAAGCTTCATGCACTAGCCAACGCAATCAAAAGTCCGAACTGATGGAAAGGGCTAGACAATCCACATATACACTTCAACACCCCCTCTCACGTGTGACGCGGAAAGTCAACACGTGGACAGACTCAGAGGTATGGCTCAATAGGCCTATACGTGGACAAAGGGGGGCAGCAGCAATTTTTAATAAATTGCGAAAGCCAGGACTTGAACTCAAGACCTTAGCTCTGATACCATGTTAAGCTTCATGCACTAGCCAACGCAACCAAAAGTCCGAACTGATGGAAAGGGCTAGTGCAATCCACATATATTGTAACATGTTAAGCTTCACGCACTAGCCATCCTCCTCCTCAGTATCAGTCATCCATGAGGTACACAATGAAATCATCACCAAAGGACTTTGCAGTCCTTCGTCTCTTACTTCTTACAGGAGTTTGATTGTCATCCTCCTCAGGATTCTCAATGTGTTCCATCGCAATGGTGGGTTCAGGAATTACAGCTAATTCCTGACTAGATAGAGTAGGTATCTCCTGATTTGATGAGTTAGTTATATCCTTCATAGGAAATATGTCCTCAAAGAAAGTCGCATCATTCAAATGATTGTTCACTGCGACTCCTGATGCTCTTAGCCGTTTGATTTAGGAGACCAACGGTTAGGATTGATGCTCTATCTCTAATTTAAAACTGGTACGCTATATAAGAGTACAGATATATCTTGTCTGCTTCGTAAAAAAAGAGATATCTTGTCTGTAGCAAAGCAACCGAAGATGGCACATGTTTTGGGGCAAGTTTATGCAAAACAAAGTCTGTCAATTGTGACATGCCCATTATATATCGCCTCATAGTTGCACTTTTTATCGCCTCGTAGTAGCACTTAATCCAAGTTTCTTGTATGTTTTTTTTTGTTGAGAACCTCCAGGTTTATTGGTATGTAATATAAATCACCAGTATCCATTTGCAATCCCACATGTTGGACCTACCCTGGGATTGCCAAACAACAATGAAGGCTTTTGATGTAAGAGTCCGCAGGGTCCACCGAGAGGCCCATTCAGCCTGGCTCAGACAAAGCAGTAGCCACAGACAGAGCGCTCTTCCTTCCCTCGAAAGAAAGAGGAGAATGCTACAGCGGCGGCGGGCGATGGCTGAATCGCGCAGAGAGGATGGAGGGGAAGAGGGATGCTGGGAACTTGTTCCTAATCTTCGGCCGACAGCCAGTGGTAGTCCTCCCTCCCTCAACCCCTCCCTCGGCTCCTTGGTACTCTTTTTTCCCGTTGTTGGTCGTTCAGTCCTAATCCTAATCCTATACCTAGGAGCAAACATCGTCAGGCTCACATCCTAGTACCGTTAATCTAGCTTACGAATTACGATCTACTAGAAATCCAGTTATCTTGTTTTACTAGTTCTGTAGTACTAGTTTGTATCCAGTCCTTGGTTTCTATGTATGAATTGGGAATTTTCTCAAAAGAAATATATACTACTCCCTCCGTTCCTAAATATAAGTCTTTTTAGAGATTTCACTACGGACTACATACGGAGCAAAATGAGTGAACCTACACTCTAAAGTATGTCGACATACATCCGTATGTAGTTCATGATGGAATCTCTAGAAAGACTTATATTTAGGAACGGAGGGAGTATTAGTATATACAAATCCAAAAGGGTGAAAGAGGCCTCCATGATCATGCACGGTCCTCTTCTTATTAGAAAACAAAAAGGAGGATGCAACTTTTCTTATCACCTAATAACCGGAGCGAACCACGGCCAAATCATCGCTGCTTGACTAGCTAGCAGAAATGTGCGGAGCAAGCTGCCAGATAAACAACAATTCTTCCTGAATTGACACGGATAGATGGTGGTGAGCAGAATCAAATCCGATCCCCGTCAATCAGTGAGGTGGTGACGGATGCACTCATATACATTTTTAGATCTAAATAAATAAACTAAGTGGAGCTCATCCATCCACCAATTTCTTATTGAAGCAGAGTCATGATCGAATAATGGCGCCAACCACAAAGCTAACTGTTGGTAAGTGAGAGCTCCACTAAGTTCAGATCGAATGTATAATGATATGACTAAGGAAACACTTGCAGCCCGCTCATTGGACGACTCCGCATTCAGACGTGTGTACGGATAAGAAGCACGCGGTGGTAGCACTGACGTATTTCCATTGTCGTCAGCGATGAATCGTACTCCATCATCTTGGGTCTCAGTCCAAAGTTCTAACACACCAAATCCTTGCCTTTTTGTTCCTTACCTACTACTACCACCTTCTTGGCGGCACCCCACCTGACACGGTCTAGAGAACGGCCTCTTGGCTGTCAGTCAAGGATGACGCGCGTCTAGAACTATTCAGAGGCAAACAAATGAGATGGCTTTCCTTTTTATTTATTTTTTATTGCAGCAGCAGACATGATCAAATAAAACCTGCTTATAGCTATAAAACGAGCCAGCAAGGCCATTTCTCAAATGCATGCATATGGCTTCCCCATACTGTCTTTTATACTAGTACTTCTTTCACAGAACTCTCACCACACATAAACATCACAGGGGGCTAGCGCTTGGGACCATCCCGAACGTCGGCGGACATGGAGGCCGCTATCGGTGCGGCGAACTGGCTAGTCGGCAAGGTGTTGAATAAGCTCTCTGATGAGTTGGTGGCCACGTATGTGGCCAGCTCCGAGCTCGGCCTCAACTCCGAGCAGATCAAAACCAAGCTCAAGTACATGCAAGGGCTGCTGCACGCGGCGCAGGACAGGGATGTGAGCAGCAACCCTGGCTTGCAGAGCTTGCTGGAGGACCTGAGCAAGAAGGCCGATGAGGCTGAGGACGCGCTGGACGAGCTCCACTACTTCATGATCCAGGACCAGTTGGACGGCACCCAGGAGGCCGCCCCTGAGCTGGGGGATGGTCTCTGTGGTCTTGCTCTCCATGGTCGCCATGCTGCTCGCAACACCATCGGTAACTGGCTTCCACGCTTTTCTTGCTCGCGTACTCAAGACGATGTTCCTTCTGCTGCTGCTGTCATCAGTAACCCACACAATGCAACCAAGTCCGGTAGTGGCCATGTTGATAAGTTGTTTTTTGATAGAGTCGCTATGTCCAACAAAATCAAGTCAGTAATGGAGGAAATGAACTCCATATGTGGACCTGTCTCTAACTTGCTCAAAATTGAAAACCATATTAGCACCGCAACAAGCACAACTGGCACCCTTAAAAGGCCTCCCACAGGTTCAGTGGTTTCACAAGATAAATTGTACGGAAGGAGAGTCATCTTTGAACAAACTATAAGTGCGCTCACTGATAGCACATATCTTGGTGAAACCCTTTCTATTCTGCCTTTTGTTGGCCCTGGGGGTATGGGAAAGACAACCTTCACCCAACATTTGTATAATGATAAAAGGATCGAGGAACGGTTCACTGTCAGGGTCTGGGTATGTGTCTCGACTGATTTTGATGTGCTCAACCTCACCCGACAGATCCTTAGATGCATACCTGCAATTGAAAAAGAAGAACACAAATGTACTGTTGAGACTGCCAATTTAGACCAGCTTCAAAAATCCATAGCAGAGCGACTGAAGTCCAAAAGGTTTTTAGTTGTCATGGATGATATATGGAAATTCAGTAGTGAAGCTGATTGGAAGAATCTATTAGCTCCATTCACTAAGGGGGAAACCAAGGGTAGCATGGTTCTCGTCACAACTCGGTTTCCATCTATAGCTCAAATGGTCAAAACAACTGATCCAGTAGAACTGCATGGTTTAGAGCCTAATGACTTCTTCAAATTCTTTGAAACATGTATATTTGGTCATGGTCATAACAAACCTGGGCATTATGAAGATGACTTAATTGATGTTGCAAGAGATATTGCAAAGAAACTAAAGGGTTCACCACTAGCAGCCAACACAGTTGGTCGGTTATTGAAGAAAAACCATTCTCGGGAATATTGGCTGGGAGTTCTTGAAAAGAATGAGTGGAAAAATGCAAAAGATTATGATGATATTATGCCTTCTTTGAAAATTAGTTATGATTACCTTCCCTTCCTTCTAAAAAAATGTTTTTCATACTTTTCTCTCTTCCCTGAAGATTATAAGTTTTATAATTTAGAAATTACTAGCTTTTGGATAGCGATTGGTATCTTAGACTCTAGTTGCCAAGACAATAATAATTACTTAGAAGAACTAGTGGACAATGGTTTTCTCATAAAGGTAGTTGATAAGTCCGATGATCAGTACTATGTGATGCATGATTTATTGCATGAACTATCCCGGAGTGTTTCATCACAAGAATGTGTCAATATAAGTAGCTTAAGTTTTAGTTCTGATGATATCCCACGATCTGTTAAACACCTATCGATCACCACAAGGAATATATATGATGAAAGTTTTGGGGAGGAAATAGGCAAACTGAAGCGCATGATAGAAGTTGCAAGTTTGCGTTCTTTGATGATTTTCGGATTACATGGTGCAACAATAGCTAATATTTTAAAAGATACATTTGAAGAAATAAAGGGTCTCCGGGTTCTAATTATAGCAATGAACACTCCAGAATCTCTGCCAAACTGTTTTTCAAACCTTTTCGATCCACCTCCAATTCCTTAAAATTAGATCATCCGGTCACTTAAAAGAAATGACTTTACCTAGCACATTGTCTAGATTTTACCACTTGAAATTCCTAGACCTCAATGGCTGGAGTGGTAGTGAAAAGTTGCCTAAAGACATTAGCCGCCTTGTGAATTTACGACATTTTCTTTCTTCCAAAGAACTCCATTCCAATATTCCTGAGGTTGGAAAGATGAAGTGTTTACATGAGCTAAAAGAGTTCAATGTTAAGAAAGAGGGTGTTGGATTTGAACTGAAAGAGCTGGGGGAGTTGAGAGAGCTAGAGGGTAAACTCACTATATGTAATTTTGAAACTGTGGCATCCAAGGGAGAAGCTAGTGAAGCCAAACTGAAGAACAAAAGAAATCTGAAAGAGTTGAGATTAGTATGGGGTACAAAGCACCAGACTGTAGATGATGATGTTCTTGATGGTCTTCAACCACATGCTAATCTTAGGGTGCTTGGCATTATAAATCCTGGTGTTGTTCCTTGTCCTAGATGGTTGTGTGATGATATAAGCACAAAAAGGTTGGAGTCTCTTCATCTGGAGGGTCTTTCTTGGTGTCCTCTTCCAGCTTTTGAGCAGCTACCCCACCTCAGTAGTCTCACTTTGAAAAATATTGCTGGGATGAGTGTGTTCGGGCCTGGCTTTAGTGGTGTTACAGAAAGAAGCTTCATGCACCTTAAGACACTTGAGTTTGAGGATATGCCAGAACTTGTGGAGTGGGTCGGGGAAACTAATAGCCATTTGTTTTCAAGGCTTGAAAGCATCAAGTTTGGAGGTTGTCGCCTTCTTAGCTTGTTTCCCTTTTTGGAGTGCTCTCACCGTTTTACCAACCTGTGTAGTCTTCATATTGATAACTGCCCTGAGCTGTCTCACTTTCCTCCCATGCCTCACACCACCACATTGACAGATATCTTTGTAAGAAATGCTTGCTCAGTGTTGCTGTACGAGGCAAAGAGATTAATTATTAAAGGGTATGCCGGTGCTTTGGCCTTCCACAATATGGATAAAGTAGAGGTTATGAAAATTACGGGTGTGTCACACATTTCGTTTTCAGACCTCCAAAAACTAAACTCGTTGAGAAGTATACATTTCGATAAATGCGACGACATGTTTTCTGCAGAAGTGGATGACAGTGTCGTCCTCCATTCAGTTCAGAATCTTGGCATAGATGAATTATATATTACTGGAGAATTGTTTTCAAAGGTGTTGAAGTGTTTCCCGGCCCTTTCCCAGCTTACCATCGAAAGGTGTGAGAGCCTAGAGCTTCCGCTTGTGGAGGATGGAGGACTCTCGGGCCTCAAGACGCTCCAGTCATTTACAGGATTCCGTTGTGGGAAGTTGTTCTCTCGGTGGCCCAAGGGAGAAGTAGGTGGAGGAGCTCATTCCATCAAGCCTTTCCCTACTTCCCTCAGGGAACTTGATATTTCCATAGAGCCAAGCTTGCAGTCAATGGGTCTGCTCTCAAACCTCACGTCTCTCACCAATCTAAGCCTGGAGTGTTGTCAAGAATTAACAATGGATGGGCTCAATCTTCTCATCACAGTCAACCTTAAGAATTTCAACGTAGATGCTATGTATTTGAATCAAGAGAACATGTCTATAGCAGGGGATCTGCTCTCGGATATTGCAAGGAGAAAATTAATGCATGCAGGTTCATTTCAGCTGGAAGAATTTAAGGTGGATAGTATCTCGCCAGTGCTTACTGCTCCCATCTGCAGCCACCTTGCCGCAACCCTCCACACGTTGATCTTCAGTTATGATCAGCGGGTAACAACCTTCACGGAAGAGCAAGAGCAAGCGCTGCAGCTCCTCACCTCCCTCCAACATCTAGTGTTTGAATATTGCAAAAATCTGCAGTCCCTCCCTCAAGGGTTACGTGGCCTTTCTTCTCTCAAGAGACTAGAGATCTTGGGTTGTGAGAAAATCCAATGCCTGCCGCCCAAGGAGGGCCTCCCCGCTTCACTGGAAGAGCTGGGAGTATGGTTGTGTAGTGCTGAGCTAACTGAGCAAGCCAGAAAACTGAAAGAAAGTGGCCCATGGTTTTCTGTAGAAGGATCAGGTACGTAACCCACCCCAGTCTTAATTTGAGGTGAGGTGATGCCTCCACATATGCCTGCCTTTGCTTGTGAGACCTGACGGGCTAACATGCTTTCCATTGCAGAGTTATAGATGTATCCTACTGAACTAAACTAACCAGGGAGGATCAGCGGGAGAGAGCTCCCACGCAGGGGATCTGGGAATGGTGGGAATCTTCGCCGCTCCCTCTCGAATCTTGGGGTTTCCCCGCCTCTCTCTTTCTTGACCGTCGCTGCCGGTGGCGAGTGAGGGCGGCGGTGGAGCGGAATTATGGCGGTCAGCAGGGCGATGGTGGCTTGCTCGCACAATCGCAATGATCTGGTTGTGATCCGCCCCTGCGCAGGTACACCTCTCTCTCTCTCTCTCTCTCTCTCTCTCTCTCTCTCTGCGCCTTAATTTGTCGTTGGTGCCATTCGTTCCAGTTGTTCGTGCGCGTGCGTCGGTGGATCTAGGTCGTCAAGTTAGGAGGTGCAACAAACTCGGCATTCCCCTGAATCCTTCTGAATTTGTGGTGCGCTGGGCTTGTAGTTTTCCCAAATTTGTCCCTTCATGGTGGTTACTGATTAAAAATTAAAAATGCCAAAACAATGCAACTGAGACGAGTTTTATTGGGCGTCGTCAATTGGCATGATTTCCCTCTTATCTATTAGCTTAGTTCATATGGTGTCTACAGACACAGGATTTAGATTTCATCCTATACAACACTTGAATTATATTCTGAATCTTAGAAAGGCAATTTTCAGGCCACTAAAACTGTCATGAGAAAGAAATATATCTATTGCAATTATCTTTGAAAAAGGCAATAACATGAGCAAATTCTGCAATCCAAGTTTTTTTACACAAACCTGCTCAATAAAATAGACAAGCAAATCCTCTGACAGCTCATAAGGATTGCTTCCATGCAATACTTGTATCCATGTTTGATGGGGCAAGATTGCTTCCAACTGCCAGCTTTCTTGTAAATGTAAGCAGCCATAAATCCTCCTCATCTCAAGCAATTAATGTTTCTCAAGCTGATCAAGAATTAGTAATCTGGGAGATCTGATTCACTGATTCAACTGTTCTTTTCTTTCAATGGTAACACTCATGTTAGGTTTTCATTGATTGATGAGCCAAGCAGATGGTCAATTCCTAACCTTAACATTCAGCCAAGCAGATAATGCCATCAATTCCCAACATTCTGATCATAGTTTCAACTTTAAGCAGACAAGCAGATGGTCTATTCCTGCTGGTCGATTATGTATGGTGCATGGGGGGATTGCTGTGTCCCATGGCTAGTTCTATAATTTTGCTTCTATCTATAGGTGTATGCTGACCTTTTTCTTATCTCACTGATGCAGTGCAGGGTAAGCAGCAGGCAAAAGGTGTTTCGGCCAACAGTCTGCCGCCCTATCTATGAGTACGAACGCGTGGAAGGGAACCAGTGATGACCCTGCCTCCCCGGTGCAAGACTAGATACAAGAGGCTGAAAGGTTTGTTTCCGTAATGGCATACTGCAATGCATGTAGCAGCTTCATGATTTCCCTTTTGTGAAATGCCATCGAGTATGAATTTGCTAGCTGGAATACTAAGGTAATACACTCTGCAATCTTTCCATTGTCAGAACTATAAGCAGACCTGAATAATGGAGCATGTGACAGCAGGTTTAATCCCTCTGTTGGTAGCTTGATTTCGTTCTGCAAATTGTGCCTCAACTGGAAAGAAACACTTCTGATGTTACCATTCTGACCATTCCAAAGGTGCAACTATATCAAGTAAAAAAGGAGGTATGAGACTATCTTCGTACAGAGCATTCAATGTTTCAAGCTTTATTTCTATAAAATAATGTTCTGATTATGATCATCCTTCTCTCAGGAATATTCTGAACGTGTAGCTATGTTGTGTTTGTTTGTGACACGTATTGTGTTGTGTTTGTTGTCTTCATCAGTTCTTCGTTTGCAATATCAAGTAAAAAAAGGATGTATGAGACACTATCTTTATCGTGGCACTTACTATTAGGCATTTGTAAACTCTTATTAAGGTTTCTAATATAATCCAAACCTCCACTTTATGGAACGTTGCAGGTTCTGTACTTGACTTCCATGGGCCATTTGCTAATTCATTTCTGCAAATTTGTCGGCTACCTAGTGATTGCATAATTAGCTTGTGTTTCATGAGATGAACAATTTTGGTGGAGCATCATTGCCTAAATGGTAAATACCAGTAATGAATCATTTCAACATCTGTTATGTTTATGTATCTAATAGTGAATTGTGGCAGTTGGTGGCTTTGCATTCAGGACGGAACTCCTCCATTTAGATAATAACAGAAACGGAAGCCTCCTGCATTTGACCATAGATTCCAATGGTTAGTTAGTTGGCCATTCTTTCCGTCTAAACACGCAACCCCAGTATGGCATTTGCTGGGTCTTGGGATTTCCATCACACTGACTTGTGAACTCGGTTTAATCATTCAGGGTTTTCTCTCAATATGTGGACCTGAACCTGGAAGAATTCATGATACAAGGTGTAGCATGGCTGCTCTCGATGATAGGCAGCACGATCTTCGTTGAAGTCTTCATTTCCGTGGGGGGGTCATCCCCCCTTCAGGATTCTTCGGAGAATTTGGTCTTGCCATTTCCCAAGCAGACCGATGGAGCAACTGCACTCTGAATTCGGCTATTTCACCACCCTGAAGCAAATTAGGTGCTTTACAGAGGCTCAGCATTATTTTCCTGTTATTCCCATAAAATCAACATTGTCTTGACTCAGTTACTATTTATCTTCAGTGTCTGGTGCCTACAAAAGAACTATCCAAACATACAGTTTGAAGCTTCCATTGGTGTGGTATTCTGTGCCAAGAATTCCAGGATCAACGTGTGTCTGTATGTATCAGTTTTGAGTTCCTGTGATTTTCTTATTGTATTAGAAAGATTCAGTATACCAAATTATGCAGTTAATGGCCTTCTATTGCTAGCTAATATACTGACCTCTCGGTCTACTTCAGAGTGGTGGCAAATTGCCGGTGAACGCTGGTACACAACACCCTTGACAGTCGCGACGCCCATGCTTCGAAGAGTCTGAGGCTGAGCCGGCTATCCCATCCCTAACAATCTTGCTGCGCAATGTTGGGGGCGGTGATTGTTGGTGTACACCTGCAAGGCACCTTCCTCCTCGACGTGCACCGTCTACCACTGCGCACTGTGCCGTTCCACTTACTACGACTCGCGTCAACCTTGCCATCTTCGACCGCGTACACCGAGCGGATCATTCATGCATGTCTTCTTTGTGTCCCGTAGCAGGATGATGACCTGGTATTCTGTGTCTACGACTTTGGGATCGGTGCTGGTATGTAGTACATATTTTCACAAAATGACCTTCCTATGCTTTGATTTTCATTTTTCCTAAAAAATGCATTGATATCGGTTCAATATGCCAAATCCTGCTGTTAATTGGTGAATAAATTGAATCTTTTCTGCTGCTAGCTACTACTAACAACCTAACTTTTCCTGCATCTACTTTTCAGTGGAGCGGCAAACACTTAAGGCCTCTTTGATTCGTAGGATTTTGAAAACACAGGAATAGGAAAAACATAGGGTTGGAGTGGCATCTTGTATTTGAACCCTATAGGATTAGCAAGGAGCGTTTGATGTCATAGGAAAAACAAAGGAATTGTAAAAAGAAGTTGGAGTGGATGCTAGATTCCCTATGAAATGTAGTACAAAAGATTTCATAGGAAAAAATCCTATGGGATCCAATCCTATAAATCAAAGGACCAATATAGGAAAAATTCCTAAGGATCTCAATCCTCCAAAAATCCTATAGAATTCCTTTGAATCAAAGGAGCCCTTATATGCGCCTGCAACAAAAAATCCTGAACGATGCACACCAAGCCATGATGTCCCACTCTGTCGGCGATGCACTCATCACGGCCTGCCTCTTCCTACATGCTGAACCAGGCCACCCTCCCGTTCCTCACCGGAATGCTGCGCTCCACGTAGAGGCTTCTGCTGGCACTTGCTAGCTGTGTGCCCGCCTCGTGGAACACAGCTAACGGGCGGGCACACCACCGCCTCCTCTGCCTCTTGGTGTGCCTGCCTGCGTGCTCGCTGCGCCATCCGCTCCTCTGCCTACTTCATTCCTACGCCGACGATCGGCCTTGCCATCTTCGACCCCGGCAGCGTAATTTGGAGCTGGCACCGAGAGTGTCTTTTGGGTGGTCATCCTCCACGGCCGGATGTGCTGTACCTGCACCACCACCGTATGATTAGCTCCAGCGGCAAGAAAGGGTATACCTGCAGCTGTTTACTGAACGACTTGACAGACATGAACATGGGTCATCATCTTCCTTGTAAAAGACGACGCGATGATTCATCGTGTAGACGATAAATGTATCGATTTATGTAATACCAAGACACGAGAGAAGCATCATATTGTTTTGGTGACGCCAAGTAACATGTCTTATTTGAACAATAAATAAATATCATTTCTCTCATAGTGTACAGGAGAAGTCCTTGAGGAGCCGTTCTTGAACTACACTAGATAGTGGATGGCGCGCGTTGCTGCGCCCGTCAACTTTGGCAGTAGAATTATAAGAATCTACAACGTGATATTTTTTTTCATAAAATCCGACCATACATTTTCAAGGTAAAATGTAGAGGCTCTGACGGAATGTTCCGTTTTGCACGTGGCAGCAGGAGGTGTCTGTGGGGGAGGGGAGGGTGATAGTTCAAGAGAATGAAATTAGGGTACAAAGAACACACATATGTACGCACCACTTCTTTATATAATTTTGGATAGTCTACAAAAATTCCCAGTTAGCCAGTTTTGAAACTTGAGAGGGCTATGTAACATCATTCCTAAACCGTGAGCTTGAAGAAAAAACAGGATTGGGACAGTTTCTTCAAAGCAGGTTGATGGAGAATGAGCAGCAAAGAAATAAGTATGGCATATAGACGTGCAGTGCAACTCTCAATCGATTAACTTTGATAGATAATATGTGGGGTTGTTTTGTGATGAAACTTAAAAAATAAACAAAAGTACTACTTCTAACTGGGGCATCGCAAATGGAGCTGATGCATGGCATCAAATTATTGAATAATGATGTTCTAAGCTGTGAAATACATGTTCAAGTATAGCAAATAAGTGACGGTACATATACCCAAACTGTACAACTGAAGAATGCACCAGAACTGATGGTGAAAAGTAACCCACGATACATCATGCTTTACGGGTAATCCAACAAACAAGACATATGTGTTTTTTCTCTTTAGCTTAATACATGCATATTTTTCAAAAATTATGGTTGTCCTTGATACAAATTTGTGTCAAGAAATAATTCCTTCTATTTGTTGCATTTCCACATGCATGTACCATGTTTTGAAGTGGTGTCACTTTATTTCAGCAGCGATAAGAAAAGTTTGAGTTCAGTGACGTCTCTTGGAAAAACTATCGCAAAGCAGATTGTTAGCACATCAAAATGAGATATATGATTTGAACACATAAATTACGGTACCAATTTCTTATTCCATATACACTTACATGCCCGGAATCCATTGTAAAAAGGCCAGCAATGGAATGCAACCAAACTACATGAGCAAGCTTTGTAGCCCTGCAACTATTTTCCCTGGTTTCGTAGACTGAAACGGTTTTTGATTACTTCACGAAATAGCTGATTCTGATTATTTCATTGCTAGGAAACTTACAATTAATGTGGCTCATTTGCTGCACCTCACATATTGAATTTTCTTAGAAATATTTTATGGAAGCAGCATATTTAGATCTGATCTAGACGTCTTCTCTAAATATGTTGCGGAAGCTGCATATTTAGATCTGACCTGGTTGTCTTCTCTAAATATGTTGAAGCAAGCCTGGAGTTTATCGTTTAGTATTAAACTTGCGGAGGCAGCTTGGCAAACACTTTCTAGTGCATGATTTGTTTCATCCCGAAGAGATTCTGCATATTTGCCAAATATAATGGGCCGAAAAAAAACAAGTTATGGAGTGAAGAGCATAAGATGTACCTGATGCATACATAAAAGGAAGGAGCACAATTAATCAGCAGGAAACATGCTAATCCATCCAGGAGTCATGGGTGAACCTCGCATATGGATGTTGCAGTCGAATTGAAGAGTGGTCGGCCTCTGCTTATCCTGCGTGAAAGACATACAATCAGGAGAACTAAAATTTATATATTCTGAACTTTCTCACGAATGAAGAGGCAGAAGCCAACCATATCAGGCAAGTCGTGGAATCAAGAGAAGGGCTGCCTCAACAGGTAGGAGCAACATCAATTTATACACTGGATTAAACATGTGTGCGCAAAGGTCGATAGATTAGTCTGCTCATCAAGGGCCAATATAATGCATCAACCCACCTTGATGCAATCTACAAACGGAAGATGTACAAGTTAGCAGATCGAACACATAGTACCGACACACACGGCAGCGGAGCTTTCAGTAGGTTAGATCAGGCAGAAGCTAGATCGACTGGGCGCCGTGAGTACGCGGCGGCGGAAGTGGCGCCACCGCATGGACTCGACTGGATCAGCCTAAATAGCGTCATGACAAAGCGACGAACCTTGAGAGTTGGGAGTCGGAGGCGGCGGCGGCGGCATATGAGGGTTTCCGGTGGAGAGAGACGAGAGCACTACAAGGGATCTGGTATATTGTGACGAGCTACTATCGTCATGCAATATCCAGGAACGTCATGGAAAACCTCGCTGTGACGTATTTTGAGCGTCACGAGCATCGTCACTGAATCACCGTCACAGATTCCTCCTAGTGACGCGGCGCGCGAAAGACTGTCACCGAATATGGGACCTTCAGTGACGATGCAGATGGTGCACCGTCACTGGCATAACACCTAGGAGTCCATCCCATGGCCCTAAAACATCACTGATTAGCGTCACCGAAGGTGGATGACGTCATCTATGATGTCATGTAATTTTATTAGAATTTATTTCTCTAAAAAATTGAAATTATTTTTCATTTTTCTGGATTTTTTTATTTTCCCAATTTTTTTAAATAATTATTTATTTTTGGAATATTTTTGTCAATTACATTTTCATTAAAAATTAATTATCTTCCAGATATTTTCACATATTGTTTTGTAGAATTATTTTGTGAGGGTAATATTAATTATTTTTTAATTTAATTTTATATCATATTATTTTTGGTAACACTTCCAAATTTACTTTACTACAAATTTTGAATCAAAATTCAACTTCAATACATACAACAATATATACTCGACTGCCAAATAACAATATATATTTAAGACAACCAAATATCATCGTACATTCAAAGAAAATGACAATAAATAACTTGCAATATGAAACTAACATAATTAAAGAAAAGCAAACTATGTATGTTCTAGATATCACCACCATGTAATGAAACTAACATAACTAAAGAAAAGCAAACTATGTATGTTCTAGATATCACCACCACGTAATGATGGCCTTCATGAACCAGTAGGTATGTTGCTTAGTTTTGAGTTGCATGTTTCCGTAAGAGGAAACTGATAAGGTTGTCTGTTTCCTCTTGCTTCTTTTCATAGGATTTCATCTTCTCTTCCTGGCTCTTCTTCAACGCTTCGATTTCTTGTTGTTGCTTCTTTTGCATCTCTTCAAGTGCGGACTCTTGCGCTTTAACTCTTTCGGTTAATTGTCGCTGATACATCTCGCGTGCCTCAATTGCCTCTCTCTTCTGTTGCTCAACTCTTTCTTCTAGCTCTCGAACACGTTCTATGGAAGCGGAGGTCCTAGACCTCCCAGATCTTTATTGGTAGCCCATACACTAGTGGAAAAAGGCCCTTTTGTCCCGGTTCCAGAGGCCCATTTGTCCCGGTTCTGGAACTGGGACTAAAGGGTCGGGACTAAAGCCCAATACCTTTAGTCCCGGTTCGCTTACGAACCGGGACAGATGGTGCTTCACGTGGCCGCTGCGGCGAGCCCAGGCAGGAGGGCCTTTAGTCCCGGTTGGTAATACCAACCGGGACCAATAAGCATCCACGCGTCAGCAGCTCAGGAGCTGGGGTTTTTTTTTTGAAAGGGGGGGGGGGGTTGGGGGTTTTGGAGTGTTAATTTGGGGGTTTCATATATTGTGTTAGCTAGCTAATAGCTACCTAGAGAGAAGTGACCTCTCTTATCTCCGTGCTTGGTCGACGCTACGTACTATACGTATAGAGAGAACTCGACACGCTAGGTAGTAAGCAAATGAAGGAACCAGTAAGTACATAAGATCGTCATGAACATATACAGAGAGGAGTGATCGACCTCTCTTTCTCCGGAGAGATTGGTCGAACAACAAGTTATCATAATAACAAGTCATACTAGATCATCATCACCATAGTCATCTAAGCAACCATACTTAATTGTTCTTAGCACATGATCATGAGTATTAGCTAGGACCTAACTACCCGGCCTCTCTTAGGTAAAATATCATAAAACAAGATAGGCCCTGACTCTCCATTATGGAGAATGGAGATTATCCTGTCTCCAATTCTTGCACGTCGCACAATGTTGCTTCCAAGTAGCTCCCTACGATCGACCATACATTTTTTCCAATCTTTGATTGTCATGTCTTCATCGGTTTTAGAAATCCGGTATGGACAACAGTGATGCATCTGATGACCTGGTGGCAGTAAGCTCATAACATCAAGGTGACCTTTCGGAAACATCAGATGAGGCACACAATCATTCGGGATTTTCTGTTGAAAAACATAGTAATAACTTCTTAGTTAGCAATGTAGTTTAGTTTTAAAAATAATTTATGCAAAAGATGCACGGATGTCGTAATAGTAAAAAATCTTACCATGCGATCTCCATGGATGTTACCGTAGTTCAACACGTGCACTAGTGGCACGTATTGACCATAATGTGTAGGAGTTTGATAATAGGTATTGTAATTCTGAAGATCATTAATAAATGCGATAAGATGATTTTTCTCCTGACAAGTTAATTCTGCGCCATCGGTGTAGTAGGTTCTGTCTACCATCTTCCGTACATTTTTTGAAGAATGAAAATAAGCTGTCAATGGAAATAAGCTGTCAACTATTTTGAAATAAACAATATAAATTACATAATAAATATGTTTAACAAACTCACAAGGAGGCAGAATCGGAATCATAATAAATATGGTTGAGAAACTCACATAATGGTAGAACTGGAGGTGTCTGCACATCGACCCAGATGTCGATATTACCTTCAATTTCATCTTCCGGACGAATATCAAAGGTGATAAGCATATTAGGCTCAAATGCATAAGCCTTGCATAGTGCTTGCCAACTTTTGCATTCAAAAAAGGAGTAGGTGTCTGCATTGTACAATTTTACGGCAAAAGTATAACCATGCTCGGTCCTCAAGTGAACTATCTTTACCTCCATACTTTCTTTAGTATTGAAACCAATCTTATCCAAGACATATCTTCTTGCATGGCAGGGGATACGCTAGTAGAATAGTAAAAAATTAAAATTATAAGTTGAAGCAAAAGAAGCAGAAGTCATGCTTAATTACGAAAAAAGACTTGTCGTTGTGACTTACTGTATCCACTTCGAAGGTCTCATCCAGCACGATGCTGAAGCGCCTACCATCAACTAGGTGAGTCGTGTCGCACAGACCGCGCTCGTCTTCGCAGTATTCGCACATACCGAATTCCCTTTCGCTATCGTCGTCAGACATTTCCTATGTTCATAGTTGAAACATTTAAAATCGATCGAAGGCAACTACCAGGAAACTGATCAACACACAGATCACTATTACTCAAAATATGCAACGGGTTGACTTTAGGTCTGTCGAGTCTTTGCTTCCTAAACTCTCATCTCACGTATATGGTGGGCACTCCCTCTGATATTGCGACCGTCGGTGATGGTGGCTCCTCCATTCGTCCCCGAGTGCATTACACCAAAATGTCTAGCACACGCGAACGAAGGAGAAGCGACCCCCACGACAACAGTCTGGATTCTTCCTCTCTCATATATATATATATATGGTGGACACTCTCCCTCACTGAAAGACACACAAGGAGCCGAAACAGACCTGAAGTCAACCCGTTCCATATATCGAGCAATGACATAGAAAAAATTTCCTATGTTTTGCCGCAATGACTGGCAAATCACAAGCACTCGATATTAACTAATACATCATCCCGAACAATCCAGTTAATGCATCATCAAATATTAACTAATACATCTCGAATATTATCATATAAGATCACTAATACAGATCGAATATCCTAGAATCCAAAGTGGAGGACTGTGAACTAGGTTCACTAGCGGTCTCTGAGTCGCCGGCGGTGGACACCCAAAGATAAGGAACCATCACGGGATCATAACTCGGGTGAGATCCCTGAAGAATCTGCCAGGTATTGTCGAACCGGGCGTCCAACGCCGCCATGTAGCGACGGACGTGCTCGTCCTCCTCCCTGACACGGCGACGTACCACCTCCGCGGGGGCCCGCTCCCTCCGCACCGAAAGTGGCCTGCGTGACCGCCACCACAGAAGCTCCGGGTCGACGACGAGACCTGGATTCCTCACCAACCTCCGAGCCCGGGAAGGTAGCACCTCCCAGTGCCAGCCCGGCGGAGCCCAGTCCCGGACATGGCGCCTATCAAGCAGGCTCTCGCGGACCACTCGACGACGAGGATGAGGGCCGGGCATCGTCGACGTCGAGACAAATTCCTATGAGAACGTTTTCTTATCGTTTAATCACTAATTTTTCATAAAACCAATTTTTTTCTGTAATCTAACATACACATACTAATTTTTTCCTAAGACACCTAATAATTTTAACTTAGAGTTACATGCATCCATATAGTTACATCCATCCATTCATCCATCCATACATACACATACATATATACATGGACATATACACACATATACATGAACATATACACATATACATGAAAAAAACATATACATGAACGACGGCGCCACGTTAGCGCCACGTCAGCGTCGCCGGAGTTAAGCCGGCGAGGCCCTTCCCGACGGCGGACGACGGGCGACGGGGCGCGACAAGCAGAGCGCGGCGGGCGACGGCGTCGGGGCGCGGGGGGGGGGGGGGGGGGGAGGAGGAGAGGAGGGGAAAGGCGCGGCGGGCGACGGCGTCAGGGCGCGGGGGGGGGGGAGAGGATGAGAGGAGGGGAACGGCGAGGCGGCTCACAGTGGGTGCGGGGACGGCATCGGGGGCAGCTCGGCGACGGCGACGAGGGCGAGGTGGAGCAGCCTGACGGCGTCGGGGTAGGGCTCGGCGGCGACGGCGACGAGGAGCAGGGCGTCGGGTGGAGAAGAACACGATTTGGAGAAACTGCTAAGTGCGTGGGCTTATATACCCAGAGCCTTTGGTCCCGGTTGGTGCCACCAACCGGGACCAATGCCCACCTTTGGTCCCGGTTGGTGGCACCAACCGGGACCAAAGGTCTCTTTTCGTTAGCCCAAAGGGCGGGAAACAGGGACCTTTGGTCCCGGTTGGTGGCACCAACCGGGACCAAAGGTGGGCATTGGTCCCGGTTGGTGCCACCAACCGGGACCAAAGGGTGGTGCTGCCCGGGGCCAAATGTTTAGTCCCACCTCGCTAGTTGAGAGGGCTCGAGAGTGGTTTATAAGCGCTGCTGTGCACAACCTCTCGAGCTCCTCTCAATAGCAGGCTTACGGGCCTAATTGCACACACCCCTGCCTGTGGGCCTTCTATGCCTTCAGCGGGCCCGAATCCTGGCCCAACCTGGTGGTTGTGTTTCTAGTCGTATTCAGGCCATTGTGGCCTAGTAGGCGGCATTTTTTTTATTTTTTCTACTTTTTTTGTTTTCTTTTTTGCTTTATTTATTTTCTTTTGTTTCTACTTACAGTTTTTCAGTGATTCTTTTTGCTTTTAGGTCACAAAAATTATAAACTTTCTGTTAGTGCCATTAGTTTCCAAATTTGAATAGTTTAAATTTGAATTCTTTTAAATTGGTGTGAATAACTAGTTTGTGAATAACTTTACTAAAAAAATAGATTTTTGAGTGATTCTTTTTCCTGCTATTTAATGTTACTGTGTTTTATCATTATATTCAATTTGGTAAGTTTTAGGTTATTTTAAATGTCTGTTTTAATCAAAAACAAATTTGGTTATTTTAGTTTGCTATTAAAGTTTCTAACAAAAAAATTCTTTATGAAAATTCTTTTTGCTATTAATGTTTTGAACAAAAAATACTTTGATAATTTTAGCTGCATATTTTTTTATATAATTATAGTTTCAACCCTTTCTGACTTCATTTGGTATTTTTCATGCATTTAATGATTTTTTGAGCTAAATGACCCTGAAATTGAAAAGCACTACAAATGAACTCTGAAAAGGTTGAAAGTTGGCATGGTATCAACCTTTCACCCACATAGCATGTGCTAAAAAGTTGAGTGGGTTACGGCAAAAACTGGATGCACCTCGTGTACAAAACGGACAGTCCCTTTCGAAGTATCGGGGTTTCGGACGGAAACTCATCGGTTACAAAAGGCATTTCATTTTCTTGAACTTATTTGAACTCCAGGCTTTTCGTGTGTTCAAAATGCACCATTCGAAGCCACATCATGAATTTTCAACCCTTTCTGACTTCATTTGGTATTTTTCATGCATTTAATGATTTTTTTGAGCTAAATGACCCTGAAATTGAAAAGCACTACAAATGAACTCTGAAAAGGTTGAAAGTTGGCATGGTATCAACCTTTCACCCACATAGCATGTGCTAAAAAGTTGAGTGGGTTACGGCAAAAACTGGATGCACTTCGTGTACAAAATGGACAATCTCTTTCGAAGTATCAGGGTTTCGGACGAAAACTCATCTGTTACAAAGGGATTTCATTTTTTTGAACTTATTTGAACTCCATACTTTTTGTGTGTTCAAAATGCACCATTCAAAGCCACATCATCAATTTTCAACCCTTTCTGACTTCATTTTGGTATTTTTCATGCACTTACTGATTTTTTTGAGCTAAATAACACTGAAATTGAAAAGCACTTCAAATGAACTCTGAAAAGGTTGAAAGTTGGCATGGTATCAACCTTTCACCCACATAGCATGTGCTAAAAAGTTGAGTGGGTTACGGCAAAAACTGGATGCACTTCGTGTACAAAACGGACAGTCTCTTTCGAAGTATCGGGGTTTCGGACGGAAACTCATCGGTTACAAAAGGCATTTCATTTTCTTGAACTTATTTGAACTCCAGGCTTTTCGTGTGTTCAAAATGCACCATTCAAAGCCACATCATGAATTTTTAACCCTTTCTGACTTCATTTGGTATTTTTCATGCATTTAATGATTTTTTTGAGCTAAATGACCCTGAAATTGAAAAGCACTATAAATGAACTCTGAAAAGGTTGAAAGTTGGCATGGTATCAACCTTTCACCCACATAGCATGTGCTAAAAAGTTGAGTGGGTTACGGCAAAAACTGGATGCACTTCGTGTACAAAACGGACAGTCCCTTTCGAAGTATCGGGGTTTCGGACGGAAACTCATCGGTTACAAAAGGCATTTCATTTTCTTGAACTTATTTGAACTGCAGGCTTTTCGTGTGTTCAAAATGCACCATTCGAAGCCACATCATCAATTTTCAACCCTTTCTGACTTCATTTTGGTATTTTTCATGCACTTACTGATTTTTTTGAGCTAAATAACACTGAAATTGAAAAGCACTACAAATGAACTCTGAAAAGGTTGAAAGTTGGCATGGTATCAACCTTTCACCCACATAGCATGTGCTAAAAAGTTGAGTGGGTTACGGCAAAAACTGGATGCACTTCGTGTACAAAACGGACAGTCCCTTTCGAAGTATCGGGGTTTCGGACGGAAACTCATCGGTTACAAAAGGCATTTCATTTTCTTGAACTTATTTGAACTCCAGGCTTTTCGTGTGTTCAAAATACACCATTCGAAGCCACATCATCAATTTTCAACCCTTGCTCACTTCATTTTGGTATTTTTCATGCACTTATTGATTTTTTTGAGCTAAATAACACTGAAATTGAAAAGCACTACAAATGAACTCTGAAAAGGTTGAAAGTTGGCATGGTATCAACCTTTCACCCACATAGCATGTGCTAAAAAGTTGAGTGGGTTACGGCAAAAACTGGATGCACTTCGTGTACAAAACGGACAGTCCCTTTCGAAGTATCGGGGTTTCGGACGGAAACTCATCGGTTACAAAAGGCATTTCATTTTCTTGAACTTATTTGAACTCCAGGCTTTTCGTGTGTTCAAAATGCACCATTCGAAGCCACATCATCAATTTTCAACCCTTTCTGACTTCATTTTGGTATTTTTCATGCACTTACTGATTTTTTTGAGCTAAATAACACTGAAATTGAAAAGCACTACAAATGAACTCTGAAAAGGTTGAAAGTTGGCATGGTATCAACCTTTCACCCACATAGCATGTGCTAAAAAGTTGAGTGGGTTACGGCAAAAACTGGATGCACTTCGTGTACAAAACGGACAGTCCCTTTCGAAGTATCGGGGTTTCGGACGGAAACTCATCGGTTACAAAAGGCATTTCATTTTCTTGAACTTATTTGAACTCCAGGCTTTTCGTGTGTTCAAAATGCACCATTCGAAGCCACATCATCAATTTTCAACCCTTTCTGACTTCATTTTGGTATTTTTCATGCACTTACTGATTTTTTTGAGCTAAATAACACTGAAATTGAAAAGCACTACAAATGAACTCTGAAAAGGTTGAAAGTTGGCATGGTATCAACCTTTCACCCACATAGCATGTGCTAAAAAGTTGAGTGGGTTACGGCAAAAACTGGATGCACTTCGTGTACAAAACGGACAGTCCCTTTCGAAGTATCGGGGTTCCGGACGGAAACTCATCGGTTACAAAAGGCATTTCATTTTCTTGAACTTATTTGAACTCCAGGCTTTTCGTGTGTTCAAAATGCACCATTCGAAGCCACATCATCAATTTTCAACCCTTTCTGACTTCATTTTGGTATTTTTCATGCACTTACTGATTTTTTTGAGCTAAATAACACTGAAATTGAAAAGCACTTCAAATGATCTCTGAAAAGGTTGAAAGTTGGCATGGTATCAACCTTTCACCCACATAGCATGTGCTAAAAAGTTGAGTGGGTTACGGCAAAAACTGGATGCACTTCATGTACAAAACGGACAGTCCCTTTCGAAGTATCGGGGTTTCGGACGGAAACTCATCGGTTACAAAAGGCATTTCATTTTCTTGAACTTATTTGAACTCCAGGCTTTTCGTGTGTTCAAAATGCACCATTCGAAGCCACATCATGAATTTTCAACCCTTTCTGACTTCATTTGGTATTTTTCATGCATTTAATGATTTTTTTGAGCTAAATGACCCTGAAATTGAAAAGCACTACAAATGAACTCTGAAAAGGTTGAAAGTTGGCATGGTATCAACCTTTCACCCACATAGCATGTGCTAAAAAGTTGAGTGGGTTACGGCAAAAACTGGATGCACTTCGTGTACAAAACGGACAGTCCCTTTCGAAGTATCGGGGTTTCGGACGGAAACTCATCGGTTACAAAAGGCATTTCATTTTCTTGAACTTATTTGAACTCCAGGCTTTTCGTGTGTTCAAAATGCACCATTCGAAGCCACATCATCAATTTTCAACCCTTTCTGACTTCATTTGGTATTTTTCATGCATTTAATGATTTTTTGAGCTAAATGACCCTGAAATTGAAAAGCACTACAAATGAACTCTGAAAAGGTTGAAAGTTGGCATGGTATCATCCTTTCACCCACATAGCATATGCTAAAAAATTGAGTGGGTTACGGCAAAAACTGGATGCACTTCGTGTACAAAACGGACAGTCCCTTTCGAAGTATCGGGGTTTCGGACGGAAACTCATCGGTTACAAAAGGCATTTCATTTTCTTGAACTTATTTGAACTCCAGGCTTTTCGTGTGTTCAAAATGCACCATTCGAAGCCACATCATGAATTTTCAACCCTTTCTGACTTCATTTGGTATTTTTCATGCATTTAATGATTTTTTTGAGCTAAATGACCCTGAAATTGAAAAGCACTACAAATGAACTCTGAAAAGGTTGAAATTTGGCATGGTATCAACCTTTCACCCACATAGCATGTGCTAAAAAGTTGAGTGGGTTACGGCAAAAACTGGATGCACTTCGTGTACAAAACGGACAGTCTCTTTCGAAGTATCGGGGTTTCGGACGGAAACTCATCAGTTACAAAAGGCATTTCATTTTCTTGAACTTATTTGAACTCCAGGCTTTTCGTGTGTTCAAAATGCACCATTCAAAGCCACATCATGAATTTTTAACGCTTTCTGACTTCATTTGGTATTTTTCATGCATTTAATGATTTTTTTGAGCTAAATGACCCTGAAGTTGAAAAGCACTACAAATGAACTCTGTAAAGGTTGAAAGTTGGCATGGTATCAACCTTTCACCCACATAGCATGTGCTAAAAAGTTGAGTGGGTTACGGCAAAAACTGGATGCACTTCATGTACAAAACGGACAGTCCCTTTCGAAGTATCGGGGTTTCGGACGGAAACTCATCGGTTACAAAAGGCATTTCATTTTCTTGAACTTATTTGAACTCCAGGCTTTTCATGTGTTCAAAATGCACCATTCGAAGCCACATCATGAATTTTTAACCCTTTCTGACTTCATTTGGTATTTTTCATGCATTTAACGATTTTTTTGAGCTAAATGACCCTGAAATTGAAAAGCACTACAAATGAACTCTGAAAAGGTTGAAAGTTGGCATGGTATCAACCTTTCACCCACATAGCATGTGCTAAAAAGTTGAGTGGGTTACGGCAAAAACTGGATGCACTTCGTGTACAAAACGGACAGTCCCTTTCGAAGTATCGGGGTTTCGGACGGAAACTCATCGGTTACAAAAGGCATTTCATTTTCTTGAACTTATTTGAACTCCAGGCTTTTCGTGTGTTCACAATGCACCATTCGAAGCCACATCATGAATTTTCAACCCTTTCTGACTTCATTTGGTATTTTTCATGCATTTAATGATTTTTTTGAGCTAAATGACCTTGAAATTGAAAAGCACTACAAATGAACTCTGAAAAGGTTGAAAGTTGGCATGGTATCAACCTTTCACCCACATAGCATGTGCTAAAAAGTTGAGTGGGTTACGGCAAAAACTGGATGCACTTCGTGTACAAAACGGACAGTCCCTTTCGAAGTATCGGGGTTTCGGACGGAAACTCATCGGTTACAAAAGGCATTTCATTTTCTTGAACTTATTTGAACTCCAGGCTTTTCGTGTGTTCAAAATGCACCATTCGAAGCCACATCATCAATTTTCAACCCTTTCTGACTTCATTTGGTATTTTTCATGCATTTAATGATTTTTTGAGCTAAATGACCCTGAAATTGAAAAGCACTACAAATGAACTCTGAAAAGGTTGAAAGTTGGCATGGTATCATCCTTTCACCCACATAGCATATGCTAAAAAATTGAGTGGGTTACGGCAAAAACTGGATGCACTTCGTGTACAAAACGGACAGTCCCTTTCGAAGTATCGGGGTTTCGGACGGAAACTCATCGGTTACAAAAGGCATTTCATTTTCTTGAACTTATTTGAACTCCAGGCTTTTCGTGTGTTCAAAATGCACCATTCGAAGCCACATCATGAATTTTCAACCCTTTCTGACTTCATTTGGTATTTTTCATGCATTTAATGATTTTTTTGAGCTAAATGACCCTGAAATTGAGAAGCACTACAAATGAACTCTGAAAAGGTTGAAATTTGGCATGGTATCAACCTTTCACCCACATAGCATGTGCTAAAAAGTTGAGTGGGTTACGGCAAAAACTGGATGCACTTCGTGTACAAAACGGACAGTCTCTTTCGAAGTATCGGGGTTTCGGACGGAAACTCATCAGTTACAAAAGGCATTTCATTTTCTTGAACTTATTTGAACTCCAGGCTTTTCGTGTGTTCAAAATGCACCATTCAAAGCCACATCATGAATTTTTAACGCTTTCTGACTTCATTTGGTATTTTTCATGCATTTAATGATTTTTTTGAGCTAAATGACCCTGAAGTTGAAAAGCACTACAAATGAACTCTGTAAAGGTTGAAAGTTGGCATGGTATCAACCTTTCACCCACATAGCATGTGCTAAAAAGTTGAGTGGGTTACGGCAAAAACTGGATGCACTTCATGTACAAAACGGACAGTCCCTTTCGAAGTATCGGGGTTTCGGACGGAAACTCATCGGTTACAAAAGGCATTTCATTTTCTTGAACTTATTTGAACTCCAGGCTTTTCATGTGTTCAAAATGCACCATTCGAAGCCACATCATGAATTTTTAACCCTTTCTGACTTCATTTGGTATTTTTCATGCATTTAACGATTTTTTGAGCTAAATGACCCTGAAATTGAAAAGCACTACAAATGAACTCTGAAAAGGTTGAAAGTTGGCATGGTATCAACCTTTCACCCACATAGCATGTGCTAAAAAGTTGAGTGGGTTACGGCAAAAACTGGATGCACTTCGTGTACAAAACGGACAGTCCCTTTCGAAGTATCGGGGTTTCGGACGGAAACTCATCGGTTACAAAAGGCATTTCATTTTCTTGAACTTATTTGAACTCCAGGCTTTTCGTGTGTTCACAATGCACCATTCGAAGCCACATCATGAATTTTCAACCCTTTCTGACTTCATTTGGTATTTTTCATGCATTTAATGATTTTTTTGAGCTAAATGACCCTGAAATTGAAAAGCACTACAAATGAACTCTGAAAAGGTTGAAAGTTGGCATGGTATCAACCTTTCACCCACATAGCATGTGCTAAAAAGTTGAGTGGGTTACGGCAAAAACTGGATGCACTTCGTGTACAAAACGGACAATCCCTTTCGAAGTATCGGGGTTTCGGACGGAAACTCATCGGTTACAAAAGGCATTTCATTTTCTTGAACTTATTTGAACTCCAGGCTTTTCGTGTGTTCAAAATGCACCATTCGAAGCCACATCATCAATTTTCAACCCTTTCTGACTTCATTTGGTATTTTTCATGCATTTAATGATTTTTTGAGCTAAATGACCCTGAAATTGAAAAGCACTACAAATGAACTCTGAAAAGGTTGAAAGTTGGCATGGTATCATCCTTTCACCCACATAGCATATGCTAAAAAATTGAGTGGGTTACGGCAAAAACTGGATGCACTTCGTGTACAAAACGGACAGTCCCTTTCGAAGTATCGGGGTTTCGGACGGAAACTCATCGGTTACAAAAGGCATTTCATTTTCTTGAACTTATTTGAACTCCAGGCTTTTCGTGTGTTCAAAATGCACCATTCGAAGCCACATCATGAATTTTCAACCCTTTCTGACTTCATTTGGTATTTTTCATGCATTTAATGATTTTTTTGAGCTAAATGACCCTGAAATTGAAAAGCACTACAAATGAACTCTGAAAAGGTTGAAATTTGGCATGGTATCAACCTTTCACCCACATAGCATGTGCTAAAAAGTTGAGTGGGTTACGGCAAAAACTGGATGCACTTCGTGTACAAAACGGACAGTCTCTTTCGAAGTATCGGGGTTTCGGACGGAAACTCATCAGTTACAAAAGGCATTTCATTTTCTTGAACTTATTTGAACTCCAGGCTTTTCGTGTGTTCAAAATGCACCATTCAAAGCCACATCATGAATTTTTAACGCTTTCTGACTTCATTTGGTATTTTTCATGCATTTAATGATTTTTTTGAGCTAAATGACCCTGAAGTTGAAAAGCACTACAAATGAACTCTGTAAAGGTTGAAAGTTGGCATGGTATCAACCTTTCACCCACATAGCATGTGCTAAAAAGTTGAGTGGGTTACGGCAAAAACTGGATGCACTTCATGTACAAAACGGACAGTCCCTTTCGAAGTATCGGGGTTTCGGACGGAAACTCATCGGTTACAAAAGGCATTTCATTTTCTTGAACTTATTTGAACTCCAGGCTTTTCATGTGTTCAAAATGCACCATTCGAAGCCACATCATGAATTTTTAACCCTTTCTGACTTCATTTGGTATTTTTCATGCATTTAACGATTTTTTTGAGCTAAATGACCCTGAAATTGAAAAGCACTACAAATGAACTCTGAAAAGGTTGAAAGTTGGCATGGTATCAACCTTTCACCCACATAGCATGTGCTAAAAAGTTGAGTGGGTTACGGCAAAAACTGGATGCACTTCGTGTACAAAACGGACAGTCCCTTTCGAAGTATCGGGGTTTCGGACGGAAACTCATCGGTTACAAAAGGCATTTCATTTTCTTGAACTTATTTGAACTCCAGGCTTTTCGTGTGTTCACAATGCACCATTCGAAGCCACATCATCAATTTTCAACCCTTTCTGACTTCATTTGGTATTTTTCATGCATTTAATGATTTTTTTGAGCTAAATGACCCTGAAATTGAAAAGCACTACAAATGAACTCTGAAAAAGTTGAAAGTTGGCATGGTATCAACCTTTCACCCACATAGCATGTGCTAAAAAGTTGAGTGGGTTACGGCAAAAACTGGACGCACTTCGTGTACAAAATGGACAATCTCTTTCGAAGTATCAGGGTTTCGGACGAAAACTCATCTGTTACAAAGGGATTTCATTTTTTTGAACTTATTTGAACTCCATACATTTTGTGTGTTCAAAATGCACCATTCAAAGCCACATCATCAATTTTCAACCCTTTCTGACGTCATTTTGGTATTTTTCATGCACTTACTGATTTTTTTGAGCTAAATAACACTGAAATTGAAAAGCACTTCAAATGAACTCTGAAAAGGTTGAAAGTTGGCATGGTATCAACCTTTCACCCACATAGCATGTGCTAAAAAGTTGAGTGGGTTACGGCAAAAATTGGATGCACTTCGTGTACAAAACGGACAGTCTCTTTCGAAGTGTCGGGGTTTCGGACGGAAACTCATCGGTTACAAAAGGCATTTCATTTTCTTGAACTTATTTGAACTCCAGGCTTTTCGTGTGTTCAAAATGCACCATTCAAAGCCACATCATGAATTTTTAACCCTTTCTGACTTCATTTGGTATTTTTCATGCATTTAATGATTTTTTTGAGCTAAATGACCCTGAAATTGAAAAGCACTACAAATGAACTCTGAAAAGGTTGAAAGTTGGCATGGTATCAACCTTTCACCCACATAGCATGTGCTAAAAAGTTGAGTGGGTTACGGCAAAAACTGGATGCACTTCGTGTACAAAACGGACAGTCCCTTTCGAAGTATCGGGGTTTCGGACGGAAACTCATCAGTTACAAAAGGCATTTCATTTTCTTGAACTTATTTGAACTCCAGGCTTTTCGTGTGTTCAAAATGCACCATTCGAAGCCACATCATGAATTTTCAACCCTTTCTGACTTCATTTGGTATTTTTCATGCATTTAATGATTTTTTTGAGCTAAATGACCCTGAAATTGAAAAGCACTACAAATGAACTCTGAAAAGGTTGAAATTTGGCATGGTATCAACCTTTCACCCACATAGCATGTGCTAAAAAGTTGAGTGGGTTACGGCAAAAACTGGATGCACTTCGTGTACAAAATGGACAATCTCTTTCGAACTATCAGGGTTTCGGACGAAAACTCATCTGTTACAAAGGGATTTCATTTTTTTGAACTTATTTGAACTCCATACTTTTTGTGTGTTAAAAATGCACCATTCAAAGCCACATCATCAATTTTCAACCCTTTCTGACTTCATTTTGGTATTTTTCATGCACTTACTGGTTTTTTGAGCTAAATAACACTGAAATTGAAAAGCACTACCAATGAACTTTGAAAAGGTTGAATTTTGGCATGGTATCAACCTTTCACCCACATAGCATGTGCTAAAAAGTTGAGTGGGTTACGGCAAAAACTGGATGCACTTCGTGTACAAAATGGACAATCTCTTTCGAAATATCAGGGTTTCGGACGAAAACTCATCTGTTACAAAGGGATTTCATTTTTTTGAACTTATTTGAACTCCATACTTTTTGTGTGTTCAAAATGCACCATTCAAAGCCACATCATCAATTTTCAACACTTTCTGACTTCATTTTGGTATTTTTCATGCACTTACTGATTTTTTTTGAGCTAAATAACACTGAAATTGAAAAGCACTTCAAATGAACTCTCAAAAGGTTGAAAGTTGGCATGGTATCAACCTTTCACCCACATAGCATGTGCTAAAAAGTTGTGGGTTACGGCAAAAACTGGATGCACTTCGTGTACAAAACGGACAGTCTCTTTCGAAGTATCCGGGTTTCGGACGGAAACTCATCGGTTACAAAAGGCATTTCATTTTCTTGAACTTATTTGAACTCCAGGCTTTTCGTGTGTTCAAAATGCACCATTCAAAGCCACATCATGAATTTTTAACCCTTTCTGACTTCATTTGGTATTTTTCATGCATTTAATGATTTTTTTGAGCTAAATGACCCTGAAATTGAAAAGCACTACAAATGGACTCTGAAAAGGTTGAAAGTTGGCATGGTATCAACCTTTCACCCACATAGCATGTGCTAAAAAGTTGAGTGGGTTACGGCAAAAACTGGATGCACTTCATGTACAAAACGGACAGTCCCTTTCGAAGTATCGCGGTTTCGGACGGAAACTCATCGGTTACAAAAGGCATTTCATTTTCTTGAACTTATTTGAACTCCAGGCTTTTCGTGTGTTCAAAATGCACCATTCAAAGCCACATCATGAATTTTTAACCCTTTCTGACTTCATTTGGTATTTTTCATGCATTTAATGATTTTTTGAGCTAAATGACCATGAAATTGAAAAGCACTACAAATGAACTCTGAAAAGTTTGAAAGTTGGCATGGTATCAACCTTTCACCCACATAGCATGTGCTAAAAAGTTGAGTGGGTTACGGCAAAAACTGGATGCACTTCGTGTACAAAACGGACAGTCCCTTTCGAAGTATCGGGGTTTTGGACGGAAACTCATCGGTTACAAAAGGCATTTCATTTTCTTGAACTTATTTGAACTGCAGGCTTTTCGTGTGTTCAAAATGCTCCATTCGAAGCCACATCATCAATTTTCAACCCTTTCTGACTTCATTTTGGTATTTTTCATGCACTTACTGATTTTTTTGAGCTAAATAACACTGAAATTGAAAAGCATTACAAATGAACTCTGAAAAGGTTGAAAGTTGGCATGGTATCAACCTTTCACCCACATAGCATGTGCTAAAAAGTTGAGTGGGTTACGGCAAAAACTGGATGCACTTCGTGTACAAAACGGACAGTCCCTTACGAAGTATCGGGGTTTCGGACGGAAACTCATCGGTTACAAAAGGCATTTCATTTTCTTGAACTTATTTGAACTCCAGGCTTTTCGTGTGTTCAAAATGCACCATTCGAAGCCACATCATCAATTTTCAACCCTTTCTGACTTCATTTGGTATTTTTCATCCATTTAATGATTTTTTTGAGCTAAATGACCCTGAAATTGAAATGCATTACAAATGAACTCTGAAAAGGTTCAAAGTTGGCATGGTATCAACCTTTCACCCACATAGCATGTGCTAAAAAGTTGAGTGGGTTACAGCAAAAACTGGATGCACTTCGTGTACAAAACGGACAGTCCCTTTCGAAGTATCGGGGTTTCGGACGGAAACTCATCGGTTACAAAAGGCATTTCATTTTCTTGAACTTATTTGAACTCCAGGCTTTTCGTGTGTTCACAATGCACCATTCGAAGCCACATCATCAATTTTCAACCCTTTCTGACTTCATTTGGTATTTTTCATGCATTTAATGATTTTTTGAGCTAAATGACCCTGAAATTGAAAAGCACTACAAATGAACTCTGAAAAGGTTGAAAGTTGGCATGGTATCAACCTTTCACCCACATAGCATGTGCTAAAAAGCTGAGTGGGTTATGGCAAAAACTGGATGCACTTCGTGTACAAAACGGACAGTCCCTTTCGAAGTATCGGGGTTTCGGACGGAAACTCATCGGTTACAAAAGGCATTTCATTTTCTTGAACTTATTTGAACTCCAGGATTTTCGTGTGTTCAAAATGCACCATTCAAAGCCACATCATGAATTTTTAACCCTTTCTGACTTCATTTCGTATTTTTCATGCATTTAATGATTTTTTGAGCTAAATGACCCTGAAATTGAAAAGCACTACAAATGAACTCTGAAAAGGTTGAAAGTTGGCATGGTATCAACCTTTCACCCACATAGCATCTGCTAAAAAGCTGAGTGGGTTATGGCAAAAACTGGATGTACTTCATGTACAAAACGGACAGTCCCTTTCGAAGTATCGGGGTTTCGGACGGAAACTCATCGGTTACAAAAGGCATTTCATTTTCTTGAACTTATTTGAACTCCAGGCTTTTCGTGTGTTCAAAATGCACCATTCGAAGCGACATCATCAATTTTCAACCCTTTCTGACTTCATTTGCTATTTTTCATGCATTTAATGATTTTTTGAGCTAAATGACCCTGAAATTGAAAAGCACTACAAATGAACTCTAAAAAGGTTGAAAGTTGGCATGGTATCAACCTTTCACCCACATAGCATGTGCTAAAAAGTTGAGTGGGTTACGGCAAAAACTGGATGCACTTCGTGTACAAAACGGACAGTCCCTTTCGAAGTATCGGGGTTTCGGACGGAAACTCATCGGTTACAAAAGGCATTTCATTTTCTTGAACTTATTTGAACTCCAGGCTTTTCGTGTGTTCAAAATGCACCATTCGAAGCCACATCATCAATTTTCAACCCTTTCTGACTTCATTTTGGTATTTTTCATGCACTTACTGATTTTTTTGAGCTAAATAACACTGAAATTGAAAAGCACTACAAATGAACTCTGAAAAGGTTGAAAGTTGGCATGGTATCAACCTTTCACCCACATAGCATGTGCTAAAAAGTTGAGTGGGTTACGGCAAAAACTGGATGCACTTCGTGTACAAAACGGACAGTCCCTTTCGAAGTATCGGGGTTCCGGACGGAAACTCATCGGTTACAAAAGGCATTTCATTTTCTTGAACTTATTTGAACTCCAGGCTTTTCGTGTGTTCAAAATGCACCATTCGAAGCCACATCATCAATTTTCAACCCTTTCTGACTTCATTTTGGTATTTTTAATGCACTTACTGATTTTTTTGAGCTAAATAACACTGAAATTGAAAAGCACTTCAAATGATCTCTGAAAAGGTTGAAAGTTGGCATGGTATCAACCTTTCACCCACATAGCATGTGCTAAAAAGTTGAGTGGGTTACGGCAAAAACTGGATGCACTTCATGTACAAAACGGACAGTCCCTTTCGAAGTATCGGGGTTTCGGACGGAAACTCATCGGTTACAAAAGGCATTTCATTTTCTTGAACTTATTTGAACTCCAGGCTTTTCGTGTGTTCAAAATGCACCATTCAAAGCCACATCATGAATTTTTAACCCTTTCTGACTTCATTTTGGTATTTTTCATGCACTTACTGATTTTTTTGAGCTAAATAACACTGAAATTGAAAAGCATTTCAAATGAACTCTGAAAAGGTTGAAAGTTGGCATGGTATCAACCTTTCACCCACATAGCATGTGCTAAAAAGTTGAGTGGGTTACGGCAAAAACTGGATGCACTTCGTGTACAAAACGGACAGTCCCTTTCGAAGTATCGGGGTTTCGGACGGAAACTCATCGGTTACAAAAGGCATTTCATTTTCTTGAACTTATTTGAACTCCAGGCTTTTCGTGTGTTCAAAATGCACCATTGGAAGCGACATCATCAATTTTCAACCCTTTCTGACTTCATTTGGTATTTTTCATGCATTTAATGATTTTTTTGAGCTAAATGACCCTGAAATTGAAAAGCACTACAAATGAACTCTGAAAAGGTTGAAAGTTGGCATGGTATCAACCTTTCACCTACATAGCATGTGCTAAAAAGTTGAGTGGGTTACGGCAAAAACTGGATGCACTTCGTGTACAAAACGGACAGTCCCTTTCGAAGTATCGGGGTTTCGGACGGAAACTCATCGGTTACAAAAGGCATTTCATTTTCTTGAACTTATTTGAACTCCAGGCTTTTCGTGTGTTCAAAATGCACCATTCGAAGCCAAATCATCAATTTTCAACCCTTTCTGACTTCATTTGGTATTTTTCATGCATTTAATGATTTTTTTGAGCTAAATGACCCTGAAATTGAAAAGCACTACAAATGAACTATGAAAAGGTTGAAAGTTGGCATGGTATCAACCTTTCACCCACATAGCATGTGCTAAAAAGTTGAGTGGGTTACGGCAAAAACTGGATGCACTTCGTGTACAATACGGACAATCTCTTTCGAAGTATCAGGGTTTCGGACGAAAACTCATCTGTTACAAAGGGATTTCATTTTTTTGAACTTATTTGAACTCCATACTTTTTGTGTGTTCAAAATGCACCATTCAAAGCCACATCATCAATTTTCAACCATTTCTGACTTCATTTTGGTATTTTTCATGCATTTAATGATTTTTTTGAGCTAAATAACACTGAAATTGAAAAGCACTTCAAATGAACTCTGAAAAGGTTGAAAGTTGGCATGGTATCAACCTTTCACCCACATAGCATGTGCTAAAAAGTTGAGTGGGTTACGGCAAAAACTGGATGCACTTCGTGTACAATACGGACAGTCTCTTTCGAAGTATCGGGGTTTCGGACGGAAACTCATCGGTTACAAAAGGCATTTCATTTTCTTGAACTTATTTGAACTCCAGGCTTTTCGTGTGTTCAAAATGCACCATTCAAAGCCACATCATGAATTTTTAACCCTTTCTGACTTCATTTCGTATTTTTCATGCATTTAATGATTTTTTGAGCTAAATGACCCTGAAATTGAAAAGCACTACAAATGAACTCTGAAAAGGTTGAAAGTTGGCATGGTATCAACCTTTCACCCACATAGCATGTGCTAAAAAGTTGAGTGGGTTACGACAAAAACTGGATGCACTTCGTGTACAAAACGGACAGTCCCTTTCGAAGTATCGGGGTTTCGGACGGAAACTCATCGGTTACAAAAGGCATTTCATTTTCTTGAACTTATTTGAACTCCAGGCTTTTCGTGTGTTCAAAATGCACCATTCGAAGCCACATCATGAATTTTCAACCCTTTCTGACTTCATTTTGGTATTTTTCATGCACTTACTGATTTTTTGAGCTAAATAACACTGAAATTGAAAAGCATTTCAAATGAACTCTGAAAAGGTTGAAAGTAGGCATGGTATCAACCTTTCACCCACATAGCATGTGCTAAAAAGTTGAGTGGGTTACGGCAAAAACTGGATGCACTTCGTGTACAAAACGGACAGTCCCTTTCGAAGTATCGGGGTTTCGGACGGAAACTCATCGGTTACAAAAGGCATTTCATTTTCTTGAACTTATTTGAACTCCAGGCTTTTCGTGTGTTCAAAATGCACCATTCGAAGCCACATCATGAATTTTCAACCCTTTCTGACTTCATTTTGGTTTTTTTCATGCATTTAATGATTTTTTTGAGCTAAATGACCCTGAAATTGAAAAGCACTACAAATGAACTCTGAAAAGGTTGAAAGTTGGCATGGTATCAACCTTTCACCCACATAGCATATGCTAAAAAGTTGAGTGGGTTACGGCAAAAACTGGATGCACTTCGTGTACAAAACGGACAGTCCCTTTCGAAGTATCGGGGTTTCGGACGGAAACTCATCGGTTACAAAAGGCATTTCATTTTATTGAACTTATTTGAACTCCAGGCTTTTCGTGTGTTCAAAATGCACCATTCGAAGCCACATCATCAATTTTCAACCCTTTCTGACTTCATTTGGTATTTTTCATGCATTTAATGATTTTTTTGAGCTAAATGACCCTGAAATTGAAAAGCACTACAAATGAACTCTGAAAAGGTTGAAAGTTGGCATGGTATCAACCTTTCACCTACATAGCATGTGCTAAAAAGTTGAGTGGGTTACGGCAAAAACTGGATGCACTTCGTGTACAAAACGGACAGTCCCTTTCGAAGTATCGGGGTTTCGGACGGAAACTCATCGGTTACAAAAGGCATTTCATTTTCTTGAACTTATTTGAACTCCAGGCTTTTCGTGTGTTCAAAATGCACCATTCGAAGCCAAATCATCAATTTTCAACCCTTTCTGACTTCATTTGGTATTTTTCATGCATTTAATGATTTTTTTGAGCTAAATGACCCTGAAATTGAAAAGCACTACAAATAAACTATGAAAAGGTTGAAAGTTGGCATGGTATCAACCTTTCACCCACATAGCATGTGCTAAAAAGTTGAGTGGGTTACGGCAAAAACTGGATGCACTTCGTGTACAAAATGGACAATCTCTTTCGAAGTATCAGGGTTTCGGACGAAAACTCATCTGTTACAAAGGGATTTCATTTTTTTGAACTTATTTGAACTCCATACTTTTTGTGTGTTCAAAATGCACCACTCAAAGCCACATCATCAATTTTCAACCATTTCTGACTTCATTTTGGTATTTTTCATGCACTTACTGATTTTTTTGAGCTAAATAACACTGAAATTGAAAAGCACTTCAAATGAACTCTGAAAAGGTTGAAAGTTGGCATGGTATCAACCTTTCACCCACATAGCATGTGCTAAAAAGTTGAGTGGGTTACGGGAAAAACTGGATGCACTTCGTGTACAATACGGACAGTCTCTTTCGAAGTATCGGGGTTTCGGACGGAAACTCATCGGTTACAAAAGGCATTTCATTTTCTTGAACTTATTTGAACTCCAGGCTTTTCGTGTGTTCAAAATGCACCATTCCAAGCCACATCATGAATTTTTAACCCTTTCTGACTTCATTTGGTATTTTTCATGCATTTAATGATTTTTTGAGCTAAATGACCCTGAAATTGAAAAGCACTACAAATGAACTCTGAAAAGGTTGAAAGTTGGCATGGTATCAACCTTTCACCCACATAGCATGTGCTAAAAAGCTGAGTGGGTTATGGCAAAAACTGGATGCACTTCGTGTACAAAACGGACAGTCCCTTTCGAAGTATCGGGGTTTCGGACGGAAACTCATCGTGAGTGGGTTACGGCAAAAACTGGATGCACTTCGTGTACAAAACGGACAGTCCCTTTCGAAGTATCGGGGTTTCGGACGGAAACTCATCGGTTACAAAAGGCATTTCATTTTCTTGAACTTATTTGAACTCCAGGCTTTTCGTGTGTTCAAAATGCACCATTCGAAGCCACATCATGAATTTTCAACCCTTTCTGACTTCATTTGGTATTTTTCATGCATTTAATGATTTTTTTGAGCTAAATGATCCTGAAATTGAAAAGCACTACAAATGAACTCTGAAAAGGTTGAAAGTTGGCATGGTATCAACCTTTCACCCACATAGCATGTGCTAAAAAGTTGAGTTAGTTACGGCAAAAACTGGATGCACTTCGTGTACAAAACGGACAGTCCCTTTCGAAGTATCGGGGTTTCGGACGAAAACTCATCTGTTACAAAAGGGATTTCATTTTTTTGAACTTATTTGAACTCCATACTTTTCGTGTGTTCAAAATGCACCATTCAAAGCCACATCATCAATTTTCAACCCTTTCTGACTTCATTTTGGTATTTTTCATGCACTTACTGGTTTTTTTGAGCTAAATAACACTGAAATTGAAAAGCACTTCAAATGAACTCTGAAAAGGTTGAAAGTTGGCATGGTATCAACCTTTCACCCACATAGCATGTGCTAAAAAGTTGAGTGGGTTACGGAAAAAACTGGATGCACTTCGTGTACAAAACGGACAGTCTCTTTCGAAGTATCGGGGTTTCGGACGGAAACTAATCGCTTACAAAAGGCAATTCATTTTCTTGAACTTATTTGAACTCCAGGCTTTTCGTGTGTTCAAAATGCACCATTCAAAGCCACATCATCAATTTTCAACCCTTTCTGACTTCATTTGCTATTTTTCATGCATTTAATGATTTTTTGAGCTAAATAACCCTGAAATTGAAAAGCACTACAAATGAACTCTGAAAAGGTTGAAAGTTGGCATGGTATCAACCTTTCAACCACATAGCATGTGCTAAAAAGTTGAGTGGGTTACGGCAAAAACTGGATGCACTTCGTGTACAAAACGGACAGTCTCTTTCGAAGTATCGGGGTTTCGGACGGAAACTCATCGGTTACAAAAGGCAATTCATTTTCTTGAACTTATTTGAACTCCAGGCTTTTCGTGTGTTCAAAATGCACCATTCAAAGCCACATCATCAATTTTCAACCATTTCTGACTTCATTTGCTATTTTTCATGCATTTAATGATTTTTTGAGCTAAATAACCCTGAAATTGAAAAGCTCTACAAATGAACTCTGAAAAGGTTGAAAGTTGGCATGGTATCAACCTTTCACCCACATAGCATATGCTAAAAAGTTGAGTGGGTTACGGCAAAAACTGGATGGACTTCGTGTACAAAACGGACAGTCCCTTTCGAAGTATCGGGGTTTCGGACGGAAACTCATCGGTTACAAAAGGCATTTCATTTTCTTGAACTTATTTGAACTCCAGGCTTTTTGTGTGTTCAAAATGCACCATTCGAAGCGACATCATCAATTTTCAACCCTTTCTGACTTCATTTGGTATTTTTCATGCATTTAATGATATTTTTGAGCTAAATGACCCTGAAATTGAAAAGCACTACAAATGAACTCTGAAAAGGTTGAAAGTTGGCATGGTATCAACCTTTCACCCACATAGCATGTGCTAAAAAGTTGAGTGGGTTACGGCAAAAACTGGATGCACTTCGTGTACAAAACGGACAGTCTCTTTCGAAGTATCCGGGTTTCGGACGGAAACTCATCGGTTACAAAAGGCATTTCATTTTCTTGAACTTATTTGAACTCCAGGCTTTTCGTGTGTTCAAAATGCACCATTCGAAGCCACATCATCAATTTTCAACCCTTTCTGACTTCATTTGGTATTTTTCATGCATTTAATGATTTTTTGAGCTAAATGACCCTGAAATTGAAAAGCACTACAAATGAACTCTGAAAAGGTTGAAAGTTGGCATGGTATCAACCTTTCGCCCACATAGCATATGCTAAAAAGTTGAGTGGGTTACGGCAAAAACTGGATGCACTTCGTGTACAAAACGGACAGTCCCTTTCGAAGTATCGGGGTTTCGTACGGAAACTCATCGGTTACAAAAGGCATTTCATTTTCTTGAACTTATTTGAACTCCAGGCTTTTCATGTGTTCAAAATGCACCATTCGAATCCACATCATGAATTTTCAACCCTTTCTGACTTTATTTGCTATTTTTCATGCACTTACTGGTTTTTTTGAGCTAAATAACACTGAAATTGAAAAGCACTTCAAATGAACTCTGAAAAGGTTGAAAGTTGGCATGGTATCAACCTTTCACCCACATAGCATGTGCTAAAAAGTTGAGTGGGTTACGGCAAAAACTGGATGCACTTCGTGTACAAAACGGACAGTCTCTTTCGAAGTATCGGGGTTTCGGACGGAAACTCATCGGTTACAAAAGGCAATTCATTTTCTTGAACTTATTTGAACTCCAGGCTTTTCGTGTGTTCAAAATGCACCATTCAAAGCCACATCATCAATTTTCAACCCTTTCTGACTTCATTTGCTATTTTTCATGCATTTAATGATTTTTTGAGCTAAATGACCCTGAAATTGAAAAGCACTACAAATGAACTCTGAAAAGGTTGAAAGTTGGCATGGTATCAACCTTTCACCCACATAGCATGTGCTAAAAAGTTGAGTGGGTTACGGCAAAAACTGGATGGACTTCGTGTACAAAACGGACAGTCCCTTTCGAAGTATCGGGGTTTCGGACGGAAACTCATCGGTTACAAAAGGCATTTCATTTTCTTGAACTTATTTGAACTCCAGGCTTTTCGTGTGTTCAAAATGCACCATTCGAAGCGACATCATCAATTTTCAACCCTTTCTGACTTCATTTGGTATTTTTCATGCATTTAATGATTTTTTTTGAGCTAAATGACCCTGAAATTGAAAAGCACTACAAATGAACTCTGAAAAGGTTGAAAGTTGGCATGGTATCAACCTTTCACCCACATAGCATGTGTTAAAAAGTTGAGTGGGTTACGGCAAAAACTGGATGCACTTCATGTACAAAACGGACAGTCCCTTTCGAAGTATCGGGGTTTCGGACGGAAACTCATCGGTTACAAAAGGCATTTCATTTTCTTGAACATATTTGAACTCCAGGCTTTTCGTGTGTTCAAAATGCACCATTCAAAGCCACATCATGAATTTTTAACCCTTTCTGACTTCATTTGGTATTTTTCATGCATTTAATGATTTTTTTGAGCTAAATGACCCTGAATTTGAAAATCACTACAAATGAACTCTGAAAAGGTTGAAAGTTAGCATGGTATCAACCTTTCACCCACATAGCATGTGCTAAAAAGTTGAGTGGGTTACGGCAAAAACTGGATGCACTTCGTGTACAAAACGGACAGTCCCTTTCGAAGTATCGGGGTTTCGGACGGAAACTCATCGGTTACAAAAGGCATTTCATTTTCTTGAACTTATTTGAACTGCAGGCTTTTCGTGTGTTCAAAATGCACCATTCGAAGCCACATCATCAATTTTCAACCCTTTCTGACTTCATTTTGGTATTTTTCATGCACTTACTGATTTTTTGAGCTAAATAACACTGAAATTGAAAAGCACTCCAAATGAACTCTGAAAAGGTTGAAAGTTGGCATGGTATCAACCTTTCACCCACATAGCATGTGCTAAAAAGTTGAGTGGGTTACGGCAAAAACTGGATGCACTTCGTGTACAAAACGGATAGTCCCTTTCGAAGTATCGGGGTTTCGGACGGAAACTCATCGGTTACAAAAGGCATTTCATTTTCTTGAACTTATTTGAACTCCAGGCTTTTCGTGTGTTCAAAATGCACCATTCGAAGCCACATCATCAATTTTCAACCCTTTCTGACTTCATTTGGTATTTTTCATGCATTTAATGATTTTTTTGAGCTAAATGACCCTGAAATTGAAATGCACTACAAATGAACTCTGAAAAGGTTGAAAGTTGGCATGGTATCAACCATTCACCCACATAGCATGTGCTAAAAAGTTGAGTGGGTTACGGCAAAAACTGGATGCACTTCGTGTACAAAACGGACAGTCCCTTTCGAAGTATCGGGGTTTCGGACGGAAACTCATCGGTTACAAAAGGCATTTCATTTTCTTGAACTTATTTGAACTCCAGGCTTTTCGTGTGTTCAAAATGCACCATTCGAAGCCACATCATGAATTTTCAACCCTTTCTGAATTCATTTTGGTATTTTTCATGCACTTACTGATTTTTTTGAGCTAAATAACACTGAAATTGAAAAGCACTTCAAATGAACTCTGAAAAGGTTGAAAGTTGGCATGGTATCAACCTTTCACCCACATAGCATGTGCTAAAAAGTTGAGTGGGTTACGGCAAAAACTGGATGCACTTCGTGTACAAAACGGACAGTCCCTTTCGAAGTATCGGGGTTTCGGACGGAAACTCATCGGTTACAAAAGGCATTTCATTTTCTTGAACTTATTTGAACTCCAGGCTTTTCGTGTGTTCAAAATGCACCATTCGAAGCCACATCATCAATTTTCAACCCTTTCTGACTTCATTTGGTATTTTTCATGCATTTAATGATTTTTTTGAGCTAAATGACCCTGAAATTGAAATGCACTACAAATGAACTCTGAAAAGGTTGAAAGTTGGCATGGTATCAACCATTCACCCACATAGCATGTGCTAAAAAGTTGAGTGGGTTACGGCAAAAACTGGATGCACTTCGTGTACAAAACGGACAGTCCCTTTCGAAGTATCGGGGTTTCGGACGGAAACTCATCGGTTACAAAAGGCATTTCATTTTCTTGAACTTATTTGAACTGCAGGCTTTTCGTGTGTTCACAATGCACCATTCGAAGCCACATCATCAATTTTCAACCCTTTCTGACTTCATTTGGTATTTTTCATGCATTTAATGATTTTTTTGAGCTATATGACCCTGAAATTGAAAAGCACTACAAATGAACTCTGAAAAGGTTGAAAGTTGGCATGGTATCAACCTTTCACCCACATAGCATGTGCTAAAAAGTTGAGTGGGTTACGGCAAAAACTGGATGCACTTCATGTACAAAACGGACAGTCCCTTTCGAAGTATCGGGGTTTCGGACGGAAACTCATCGGTTACAAAAGGCATTTCATTTTCTTGAACTTATTTGAACTCCAGGCTTTTCGTGTGTTCAAAATGCACCATTCAAAGCCACATCATGAATTTTTAACCCTTTCTGACTTCATTTGGTATTTTTCATGCATTTAATGATTTTTTTGAGCTAAATGACCCTGAAATTGAAAAGCACTACAAATGAACTCTGAAAAGGTTGAAAGTTAGCATGGTATCAACCTTTCACCCACATAGCATGTGCTAAAAAGTTGAGTGGGTTACGGCAAAAACTGGATGCACTTCGTGTACAAAACGGACAGTCCCTTTCGAAGTATCGGGGTTTCGGACGGAAACTCATCGGTTACAAAAGGCATTTCATTTTCTTGAACTTATTTGAACTGCAGGCTTTTCGTGTGTTCAAAATGCACCATTCGAAGCCACATCATCAATTTTCAACCCTTTCTGACTTCATTTTGGTATTTTTCATGCACTTACTGATTTTTTTGAGCTAAATAACACTGCAATTGAAAAGCACTACAAATGAACTCTGAAAAGGTTGAAAGTTGGCATGGTATCAACCTTTCACCCACATAGCATGTGCTAAAAAGTTGAGTGGGTTACGGCAAAAACTGGATGCACTTCGTGTACAAAACGGACAGTCCCTTTCGAAGTATCGGGGTTTCGGACGGAAACTCATCGGTTACAAAAGGCATTTCATTTTCTTGAACTTATTTGAACTCCAGGCTTTTCGTGTGTTCAAAATGCACCATTCGAAGCCACATCATCAATTTTCAACCCTTTCTGACTTCATTTGGTATTTTTCATGCATTTAATGATTTTTTTGAGCTAAATGACCCTGAAATTGAAATGCACTACAAATGAACTCTGAAAAGGTTGAAAGTTGGCATGGTATCAACCATTCACCCACATAGCATGTGCTAAAAAGTTGAGTGGGTTACGGCAAAAACTGGATGCACTTCGTGTACAAAACGGACAGTCCCTTTCGAAGTATCGGGGTTTCGGACGGAAACTCATCGGTTACAAAAGGCATTTCATTTTCTTGAACTTATTTGAACTCCAGGCTTTTCGTGTGTTCACAATGCACCATTCAAGCCACATCATCAATTTTCAACCCTTTCTGACTTCATTTGGTATTTTTCATGCATTTAATGATTTTTTGAGCTAAATGACCCTGAAATTGAAAAGCACTACAAATGAACTCTGAAAAGGTTGAAAGTTGGCATGGTATCAACTTTTCACCCACATAGCATGTGCTAAAAAGTTGAGTGGGTTACGACAAAAACTGGATGCACTTCGTGTACAAAACGGACAGTCCCTTTCGAAGTATCGGGGTTTCGGACGGAAACTCATCGGTTACAAAAGGCATTTCATTTTCTTGAACTTATTTGAACTCCAGGCTTTTCGTGTGTTCAAAATGCACCATTCGAAGCCACATCATGAATTTTCAACCCTTTCTGACTTCATTTTGGTATTTTTCATGCACTTACTGATTTTTTTGAGCTAAATAACACTGAAATTGAAAAGCACTTCAAATGAACTCTGAAAAGGTTGAAAGTTGGCATGGTATCAACCTTTCACCCACATAGCATGTGCTAAAAAGTTGAGTGGGTTACGGCAAAAAGTGGATGCACTTCGTGTACAAAACGGACAGTCCCTTTCGAAGTATCGGGGTTTCGGACGGAAACTCATCGGTTACAAAAGGCATTTCATTTTCTTGAACTTATTTGAACTCCAGGCTTTTCGTGTGTTCAAAATGCACCATTCGAAGCCACATCATGAATTTTCAACCCTTTCTGACTTCATTTTGGTATTTTTCATGCATTTAATGATTTTTTTGAGCTAAATGACCCTGAAATTGAAAAGCACTACAAATGAACTCTGAAAAGGTTGAAAGTTGGCATGGTATCAACCTTTCACCCACATAGCATATGCTAAAAAGTTGAGTGGGTTATGGCAAAAACTGGATGCACTTCGTGTACAAAACGGACAGTCCCTTTCGAAGTATCGGGGTTTCGGACGGAAACTCATCGGTTACAAAAGGCATTTCATTTTCTTGAACTTATTTGAACTCCAGGCTTTTCGTGTGTTCAAAATGCACCATTCGAAGCGACATCATCAATTTTCAACCCTTTCTGACTTCATTTGGTATTTTTCATGCATTTAATGATTTTTTTGAGCTAAATGACCCTGAAATTGAAAAGCACTACAAATGAACTCTGAAAAGGTTGAAATTTGGCATGGTATCAACCTTTCACCCACATAGCATGTGCTAAAAAGTTGAGTGGGTTATGGCAAAAACTGGATGCACTTCGTGTACAAAACGGACAGTCCCTTTCGAAGTATCGGGGTTTCGGACGGAAACTCATCGGTTACAAAAGGCATTTCATTTTCTTGAACTTATTTGAACTCCAGGCTTTTCGTGTGTTCAAAATGCACCATTCGAAGCCAAATCATCAATTTTCAACCCTTTCTGACTTCATTTGGTGTTTTTCATGCATTTAATGATTTTTTTGAGCTAAATGACCCTGAAATTGAAAAGCACTACAAATGAACTATGAAAAGGTTGCAAGTTGGCATGGTATCAACCTTTCACCCACATAGCATGTGCTAAAAAGTTGAGTGGGTTACGGCAAAAACTGGATGCACTTCGTGTACAAAATGGACAATCTCTTTCGAAGTATCAGGGTTTCGGACGAAAACTCATCTGTTACAAAGGGATTTCATTTTTTTGAACTTATTTGAACTCCATACTTTTTGTGTGTTCAAAATGCACCACTCAAAGCCACATCATCAATTTTCAACCATTTCTGACTTCATTTTGGTATTTTTCATGCACTTACTGATTTTTTTGAGCTAAATAACACTGAAATTGAAAAGCACTTCAAATGAACTCTGAAAAGGTTGAAAGTTGGCATGGTATCAACCTTTCACCCACATAGAATGTGCTAAAAAGTTGAGTGGGTTACGGCAAAAACTGGATGCACTTCGTGTACAATACGGACAGTCTCTTTCGAAGTATCGGGGTTTCGGACGGAAACTCATCGGTTACAAAAGGTATTTCATTTTCTTGAACTTATTTGAACTCCAGGCTTTTCGTGTGTTCAAAATGCACCATTCAAAGCCACATCATGAATTTTTAACCCTTTCTGACTTCATTTGGTATTTTTCATGCATTTAATGATTTTTTGAGCTAAATGACCCTGAAATTGAAAAGCACTACAAATGAACTCTGAAAAGGTTGAAAGTTGGCATGGTATCAACCTTTCACCCACATAGCATGTGCTAAAAAGCTGAGTGGGTTATGGCAAAAACTGGATGCACTTCGTGTACAAAACGGACAGTCCCTTTCGAAGTATCGGGGTTTCGGACGGAAACTCATCGGTTACAAAAGGCATTTCATTTTCTTGAACTTATTTGAACTCCAGGCTTTTCGTGTGTTCAAAATGCACCATTCAAAGCCACATCATGAATTTTTAACCCTTTCTGACTTCATTTGGTATTTTTCATGCATTTAATGATTGTTTGAGCTAAATGACCCTGAAATTGAAAAGCACTACAATTGAACTCTGAAAAGGTTGAAAGTTGGCATGGTATCAACCTTTCACCCACATAGCATGTGCTAAAAAGCTGAGTGGGTTATGGCAAAAACTGGATGCACTTCGTGTACAAAACGGACAGTCCCTTTCGAAGTATCGGGCTTTCGGACGGAAACTCATCGGTTACAAAAGGCATTTCATTTTCTTGAACTTATTTGAACTCCAGGCTTTTCGTGTGTTCAAAATGCACCATTCGAAGCGACATCATCAATTTTCAACCCTTTCTGACTTCATTTGCTATTTTTCATGCATTTAATGATTTTTTGAGCTAAATGACCCTGAAATTGAAAAGCACTACAAATGAACTCTGAAAAGGTTGAAAGTTGGCATGGTATCAACCTTTCACCCACATAGCATGTGCTAAAAAGTTGAGTGGGTTACGGCAAAAACTGGATGCACTTCGTGTACAAAACGGACAGTCCCTTTCGAAGTATCGGGGTTTCGGACGGAAACTCATCGGTTACAAAAGGCATTTCATTTTCTTGAACTTATTTGAACTCCAGGCTTTTCGTGTGTTCAAAATGCACCATTCGAAGCCACATCATGAATTTTCAACCCTTTCTGACATCATTTGGTATTTTTCATGCATTTAATGATTTTTTTGAGCTAAATGATCCTGAAATTGAAAAGCACTACAAATGAACTCTGAAAAGGTTGAAAGTTGGCATGGTATCAACCTTTCACCCACATAGCATGTGCTAAAAAGTTGAGTGGGTTACGGCAAAAACTGGATGCACTTCGTGTACAAAATGGACAATCTCTTTCGAAGTATCAGGGTTTCGGACGAAAACTCATCTGTTACAAAGGGATTTCATTTTTTTGAACTTATTTGAACTCCATACTTTTTGTGTGTTCAAAATGCACCATTCAAAGCCACATCATCAATTTTCAACCCTTTCTGACTTCATTTTGGTATTTTTCATGCACTTACTGGTTTTTTTGAGCTAAATAACACTGAAATTGAAAAGCACTTCAAATGAACTCTGAAAAGGTTGAAAGTTGGCATGTTATCAACCTTTCACCCACATAGCATGTGCTAAAAAGTTGAGTGGGTTACGGCAAAAACTGGATGCACTTCGTGTACAAAACGGACAGTCTCTTTCGAAGTATCGGGGTTTCGGACGGAAACTCATCGGTTACAAAAGGCAATTCATTTTCTTGAACTTATTTGAACTCCAGGCTTTTCGTGTGTTCAAAATGCACCATTCAAAGCCACATCATCAATTTTCAACCCTTTCTGACTTCATTTGGTATTTTTCATGCATTTAATGATTTTTTGAGCTAAATGACCCTGAAATTGAAAAGCACTACAAATGAACTCTGAAAAGGTTGAAAGTTGGCATGGTATCAACTTTTCACCCACATAGCATGTGCTAAAAAGTTGAGTGGGTTACGACAAAAACTGGATGCACTTCGTGTACAAAACGGACAGTCCCTTTCGAAGTATCGGGGTTTCGGACGGAAACTCATCGGTTACAAAAGGCATTTCATTTTCTTGAACTTATTTGAACTCCAGGCTTTTCGTGTGTTCAAAATGCACCATTCGAAGCCACATCATGAATTTTCAACCCTTTCTGACTTCATTTTGGTATTTTTCATGCACTTACTGATTTTTTTGAGCTAAATAACACTGAAATTGAAAAGCACTTCAAATGAACTCTGAAAAGGTTGAAAGTTGGCATGGTATCAACCTTTCACCCACATAGCATGTGCTAAAAAGTTGAGTGGGTTACGGCAAAAACTGGATGCACTTCGTGTACAAAACGGACAGTCCCTTTCGAAGTATTGGGGTTTCGGACGGAAACTCATCGGTTACAAAAGGCATTTCATTTTCTTGAACTTATTTGAACTCCAGGCTTTTCGTGTGTTCAAAATGCACCATTCGAAGCCACATCATGAATTTTCAACCCTTTCTGACTTCATTTTGGTATTTTTCATGCATTTAATGATTTTTTTGAGCTAAATGACCCTGAAATTGAAAAGCACTACAAATGAACTCTGAAAAGGTTGAAAGTTGGCATGGTATCAACCTTTCACCCACATAGCATATGCTAAAAAGTTGAGTGGGTTACGGCAAAAACTGGATGCACTTCGTGTACAAAACGGACAGTCCCTTTCGAAGTATCGGGGTTTCGGACGGAAACTCATCGGTTACAAAAGGCATTTCATTTTCTTGAACTTATTTGAACTCCAGGCTTTTCGTGTGTTCAAAATGCACCATTCGAAGCCACATCATCAATTTTCAACCCTTTCTGACTTCATTTGGTATTTTTCATGCATTTAATGATTTTTTTGAGCTAAATGACCCTGAAATTGAAAAGCACTACAAATGAACTCTGAAAAGGTTGAAAGTTGGCATGGTATCAACCTTTCACCCACATAGCATGTGCTAAAAAGTTGAGTGGGTTACGGCAAAAACTGGATGCACTTCGTGTACAAAACGGACAGTCCCTTTCGAAGTATCGGGGTTTCGGACGGAAACTCATCGGTTACAAAAGGCATTTCATTTTCTTGAACTTATTTGAACTCCAGGCTTTTCGTGTGTTCAAAATGCACCATTCGAAGCCAAATCATCAATTTTCAACCCTTTCTGACTTCATTTGGTATTTTTCATGCATTTAATGATTTTTTTGAGCTAAATGACCCTGAAATTGAAAAGCACTACAAATGAACTATGAAAAGGTTGAAAGTTGGCATGGTATCAACCTTTCACCCACATAGAAGGTGCTAAAAAGTTGAGTGGGTTACGGCAAAAACTGGATGCACTTCGTGTACAAAATGGACAATCTCTTTCGAAGTATCAGGGTTTCGGACGAAAACTCATCTGTTACAAAGGGATTTCATTTTTTTGAACTTATTTGAACTCCATACTTTTTGTGTGTTCAAAATGCACCACTCAAAGCCACATCATCAATTTTCAACCATTTCTGACTTCATTTTGGTATTTTTCATGCACTTACTGATTTTTTTGAGCTAAATAACACTGAAATTGAAAAGCACTTCAAATGAACTCTGAAAAGGTTGAAAGTTGGCATGGTATCAACCTTTCACCCACATAGAATGTGCTAAAAAGTTGAGTGGGTTACGGCAAAAACTGGATGCACTTCGTGTACAAAACGGACAGTCCCTTTCGAAGTATCGGGGTTTCGGACGGAAACTCATCGGTTACAAAAGGCATTTCATTTTCTTGAACTTATTTGAACTCCAGGCTTTTCGTGTGTTCAAAATGCACCATTCAAAGCCACATCATGAATTTTTAACCCTTTCTGACTTCATTTGGTATTTTTCATGCATTTAATGATTTTTTGAGCTAAATGACCCTGAAATTGAAAAGCACTACAAATGAACTCTGAAAAGGTTGAAAGTTGGCATGGTATCAACCTTTCACCCACATAGCATGTGCTAAAAAGCTGAGTGGGTTATGGAAAAAACTGGATGCACTTCGTGTACAAAACGGACAGTCCCTTTCGAAGTATCGGGGTTTCGGACGGAAACTCATCGGTTACAAAAGGCATTTCATTTTCTTGAACTTATTTGAACTCCAGGCTTTTCGTGTGTTCAAAATGCACCATTCAAAGCCACATCATGAATTTTTAACCCTTTCTGACTTCATTTGGTATTTTTCATGCATTTAATGATTGTTTGAGCTAGATGACCCTGAAATTGAAAAGCACTACAAATGAACTCTGAAAAGGTTGAAAGTTGGCATGGTATCAACCTTTCACCCACATAGCATGTGCTAAAAAGCTGAGTGGGTTATGGCAAAAACTGGATGCACTTCGTGTACAAAACGGACAGTCCCTTTCGAAGTATCGGGGTTTCGGACGGAAACTCATCGGTTACAAAAGGCATTTCATTTTCTTGAACTTATTTGAACTCCAGGATTTTCGTGTGTTCAAAATGCACCATTCGAAGCGACATCATCAATTTTCAACCCTTTCTGACTTCATTTGCTATTTTTCATGCATTTAATGATTTTTTGAGCTAAATGACCCTGAAATTGAAAAGCACTACAAATGAACTCTGAAAAGGTTGAAAGTTGGCATGGTATCAACCTTTCACCCACATAGCATATGCTAAAAAGTTGAGTGGGTTACGGCAAAAACTGGATGCACTTCGTGTACAAAACGGACAGTCCCTTTCGAAGTATCGGGGTTTCGGACGGAAACTCATCGGTTACAAAAGGCATTTCATTTTCTTGAACTTATTTGAACTCCAGGCTTTTCGTGTGTTCAAAATGCACCATTCGAAGCCACATCATGAATTTTCAACCCTTTCTGACTTCATTTGGTATTTTTCATGCATTTAATGATTTTTTTGAGCTAAATGATCCTGAAATTGAAAAGCACTACAAATGAACTCTGAAAAGGTTGAAAGTTGGCATGGTATCAACCTTTCACCCACATAGCATGTGCTAAAAAGTTGAGTGGGTTACGGCAAAAACTGGATGCACTTCGTGTACAAAATGGACAATCTCTTTCGAAGTATCAGGGTTTCGGACGAAAACTCATCTGTTACAAAGGGATTTCATTTTTTTGAACTTATTTGAACTCCATACTTTTTGTGTGTTCAAAATGCACCATTCAAAGCCACATCATCAATTTTCAACCCTTTCTGACTTCATTTTGGTATTTTTCATGCACTTACTGGTTTTTTTGAGCTAAATAACACTGAAATTGAAAAGCACTTCAAATGAACTCTGAAAAGGTTGAAAGTTGGCATGGTATCAACCTTTCACCCACATAGCATGTGCTAAAAAGTTGAGTGGGTTACGGCAAAAACTGGATGCACTTCGTGTACAAAACGGACAGTCTCTTTCGAAGTATCGGGGTTTCGGACGGAAACTCATCGGTTACAAAAGGCAATTCATTTTCTTGAACTTATTTGAACTCCAGGCTTTTCGTGTGTTCAAAATGCACCATTCAAAGCCACATCATCAATTTTCAACCCTTTCTGACTTCATTTGCTATTTTTCATGCATTTAATGATTTTTTGAGCTAAATGACCCTGAAATTGAAAAGCACTACAAATGAACTCTGAAAAGGTTGAAAGTTGGCATGGTATCAACCTTTCACCCACATAGCATATGCTAAAAAGTTGAGTGGGTTACGGCAAAAACTGGATGGACTTCGTGTACAAAACGGACAGTCCCTTTCGAAGTATCGGGGTTTCGGACGGAAACTCATCGGTTACAAAAGGCATTTCATTTTCTTGAACTTATTTGAACTCCAGGCTTTTCGTGTGTTCAAAATGCACCATTCGAAGCGACATCATGAATTTTTAACCCTTTCTGACTTCATTTGGTATTTTTCATGCATTTAATGATTGTTTGAGCTAGATGACCCTGAAATTGAAAAGCACTACAAATGAACTCTGAAAAGGTTGAAAGTTGGCAAGGTATCAACCTTTCACCCACATAGCATGTGCTAAAAAGCTGAGTGGGTTATGGCAAAAACTGGATGCACTTCGTGTACAAAACGGACAGTCCCTTTCGAAGTATCGGGGTTTCGGACGGAAACTCATCGGTTACAAAAGGCATTTCATTTTCTTGAACTTATTTGAACTCCAGGCTTTTCGTGTGTTCAAAATGCACCATTCGAAGCGACATCATCAATTTTCAACCCTTTCTGACTTCATTTGCTATTTTTCATCCATTTAATGATTTTTTGAGCTAAATGACCCTGAAATTGAAAAGCACTACAAATGAACTCTGAAAAGGTTGAAAGTTGGCATGGTATCAACCTTTCACCCACATAGCATGTGCTAAAAAGTTGAGTGGGTTACGGCAAAAACTGGATGCACTTCGTGTACAAAACGGACAGTCCCTTTCGAAGTATCGGGGTTTCGGACGGAAACTCATCGGTTACAAAAGGCATTTCATTTTCTTGAACTTATTTGAACTCCAGGCTTTTCGTGTGTTCAAAATGCACCATTCGAAGCCACATCATGAATTTTCAACCCTTTCTGACTTCATTTGGTATTTTTCATGCATTTAATGATTTTTTTGAGCTAAATGATCCTGAAATTGAAAAGCACTACAAATGAACTCTGAAAAGGTTGAAAGTTGGCATGGTATCAACCTTTCACCCACATAGCATGTGCTAAAAAGTTGAGTGGGTTACGGCAAAAACTGGATGCACTTCGTGTACAAAATGGACAATCTCTTTCGAAGTATCAGGGTTTCGGACGAAAACTCATCTGTTACAAAGGGATTTCATTTTTTTGAACTTATTTGAACTCCATACTTTTTGTGTGTTCAAAATGCACCATTCAAAGCCACATCATCAATTTTCAACCCTTTCTGACTTCATTTTGGTATTTTTCATGCACTTACTGGTTTTTTTGAGCTAAATAACACTGAAATTGAAAAGCACTTCAAATGAACTCTGAAAAGGTTGAAACTTGGCATGGTATCAACCTTTCACCCACATAGCATGTGCTAAAAAGTTGAGTGGGTTACGGCAAAAACTGGATGCACTTCGTGTACAAAACGGACAGTCTCTTTCGAAGTATCGGGGTTTCGGACGGAAACTCATCGGTTACAAAAGGCAATTCATTTTCTTGAACTTATTTGAACTCCAGGCTTTTCGTGTGTTCAAAATGCACCATTCAAAGCCACATCATCAATTTTCAACCCTTTCTGACTTCATTTGCTATTTTTCATGCATTTAATGATTTTTTGAGCTAAATGACCCTGAAATTGAAAAGCACTACAAATGAACTCTGAAAAGGTTGAAAGTTGGCATGGTATCAACCTTTCACCCACATAGCATATGCTAAAAAGTTGAGTGGGTTACGGCAAAAACTGGATGGACTTCGTGTACAAAACGGACAGTCCCTTTCGAAGTATCGGGGTTTCGGACGGAAACTCATCGGTTACAAAAGGCATTTCATTTTCTTGAACTTATTTGAACTCCAGGCTTTTCGTGTGTTCAAAATGCACCATTCGAAGCGACATCATCAATTTTCAACCCTTTCTGACTTCATTTGGTATTTTTCATGCATTTAATGATTTTTTTGAGCTAAATGACCCTGAAATTGAAAAGCACTACAAATGAACTCTGAAAAGGTTGAAAGTTGGCATGGTATCAACCTTTCACCCACATAGCATGTGCTAAAAAGTTGAGTGGGTTACGGCAAAAACTGGATGCACTTCGTGTACAAAACGGACAGTCCCTTTCGAAGTATCGGGGTTTCGGACGGAAACTCATCGGTTACAAAAGGCATTTCATTTTCTTGAACTTATTTGAACTCCAGGCTTTTCGTGTGTTCAAAATGCACCATTCGAAGCCACATCATCAATTTTCAACCCTTTCTGACTTCATTTGGTATTTTTCATGCATTTAATGATTTTTTGAGCTAAATGACCCTGAAATTGAAAAGCACTACAAATGAACTCTGAAAAGGTTGAAAGTTGGCATGGTATCAACCTTTCGCCCACATAGCATATGCTAAAAAGTTGAGTGGGTTACGGCAAAAACTGGATGCACTTCGTGTACAAAACGGACAGTCCTTTTCGAAGTATCGGGGTTTCGGACGGAAACTCATCGGTTACAAAAGGCATTTCATTTTCTTGAACTTATTTGAACTCCAGGCTTTTCGTGTGTTCAAAATGCACCATTCGAAGCCACATCACGAATTTTCAACCCTTTCTGACTTCATTTGGTATTTTTCATGCATTTAATGATTTTTTTGAGCTAAATGACCCTGAAATTGAAAAGCACTACAAATGAACTCTGAAAAGGTTGAAATTTGGCATGGTATCAACCTTTCACCCACATAGCATGTGCTAAAAAGTTGAGTGGGTTACGGCAAAAACTGGATGCACTTCGTGTACAAAATGGACAATCTCTTTCGAAGTATCAGGGTTTCGGACGAAAACTCATCTGTTACAAAGGGATTTCATTTTTTTGAACTTATTTGAACTCCATACTTTTTGTGTGTTCAAAATGCAACATTCAAAGTCACATCATCAATTTTCAACCCTTTCTGACTTCATTTTGGTATTTTTCATGCACTTACTGGTTTTTTTGAGCTAAATAACACTGAAATTGAAAAGCACTTCAAATGAACTCTGAAAAGGTTGAAAGTTGGCATGGTATCAACCTTTCACCCACATAGCATGTGCTAAAAAGTTGAGTGGGTTACGGCAAAAACTGGATGCACTTCGTGTACAAAACGGACAGTCTCTTTCGAAGTATCGGGGTTACGGACGGAAACTCATCGGTTACAAAGGGATATCATTTTTTTGAACTTATTTGAACTCCATACTTTTTGTGTGTTCAAAATGCACCATTCAAAGCCACATCATCAATTTTCAACCCTTTCTGACTTCATTTTGGTATTTTTCATGCACTTACTGGTTTTTTTGAGCTAAATAACACTGAAATTGAAAAGTACTACAAATGAACTCTGAAAAGGTTGAAAGTTGGCATGGTATCAACCTTTCACCCACATAGCATGTGCTAAAAAGTTGAGTGGGTTACGGCAAAAACTGGATGCACTTCATGTACAAAACGGACAGTCCCTTTCGAAGTATCGGGGTTTCGGACGGAAACTCATCGGTTACAAAAGGCATTTCATTTTCTTGAACTTATTTGAACTCCAGGCTTTTCGTGTGTTCAAAATGCACCATTCAAAGCCACATCATGAATTTTTAACCCTTTCTGACTTCATTTGGTATTTTTCATGCATTTAATGATTTTTTTGAGCTAAATGACCCTGAAATTGAAAAGCACTACAAATGAACTCTGAAAAGGTTGAAAGTTGGCATGGTATCAACCTTTCACCCACATAGCATGTGCTAAAAAGTTGAGTGGGTTACGGCAAAAACTGGATGCACTTCGTGTACAAAACGGACAGTCCCTTTCGAAGTATCGGGGTTTCGGACGGAAACTCATCGGTTACAAAAGGCATTTCATTTTCTTGAACTTATTTGAACTGCAGGCTTTTCGTGTGTTCAAAATGCACCATTCGAAGCCACATCATCAATTTTCAACCCTTTCTGACTTCATTTTGGTATTTTTCATGCACTTACTGATTTTTTTTGAGCTAAATAACACTGAAATTGAAAAGCACTACAAATGAACTCTGAAAAGGTTGAAAGTTGGCATGGTATCAACCTTTCACCCACATAGCATGTGCTAAAAAGTTGAGTGGGTTACGGCAAAAACTGGATGCACTTCGTGTACAAAACGGACAGTCCCTTTCGAAGTATCGGGGTTTCGGACGGAAACTCATCGGTTACAAAAGGCATTTCATTTTCTTGAACTTATTTGAACTCCAGGCTTTTCGTGTGTTCAAAATGCACCATTCGAAGCCACATCATCAATTTTCAACCCTTTCTGACTTCATTTTGGTATTTTTCATGCACTTACTGATTTTTTTGAGCTAAATAACACTGAAATTGAAAAGCACTACAAATGAACTCTGAAAAGGTTGAAAGTTGGCATGGTATCAACCTTTCACCCACATAGCATGTGCTAAAAAGTTGAGTGGGTTACGGCAAAAACTGGATGCACTTCGTGTACAAAACGGACAGTCCCTTTCGAAGTATCGGGGTTCCGGACGGAAACTCATCGGTTACAAAAGGCATTTCATTTTCTTGAACTTATTTGAACTCCAGGCTTTTCGTGTGTTCAAAATGCACCATTCGAAGCCACATCATCAATTTTCAACCCTTTCTGACTTCATTTTGGTATTTTTCATGCACTTACTGATTTTTTTGAGCTAAATAACACTGAAATTGAAAAGCACTTCAAATGATCTCTGAAAAGGTTGAAAGTTGGCATGGTATCAACCTTTCACCCACATAGCATGTGCTAAAAAGTTGAGTGGGTTACGGCAAAAACTGGATGCACTTCATGTACAAAACGGACAGTCCCTTTCGAAGTATCGGGGTTTCGGACGGAAACTCATCGGTTACAAAAGGCATTTCATTTTCTTGAACTTATTTGAACTCCAGGCTTTTCGTGTGTTCAAAATGCACCATTCGAAGCCACATCATGAATTTTCAACCCTTTCTGACTTCATTTGGTATTTTTCATGCATTTAATGATTTTTTTGAGCTAAATGACCCTGAAATTGAAAAGCACTACAAATGAACTCTGAAAAGGTTGAAAGTTGGCATGGTATCAACCTTTCACCCACATAGCATGTGCTAAAAAGTTGAGTGGGTTACGGCAAAAACTGGATGCACTTCGTGTACAAAACGGACAGTCCCTTTCGAAGTATCGGGGTTTCGGACGGAAACTCATCGGTTACAAAAGGCATTTCATTTTCTTGAACTTATTTGAACTCCAGGCTTTTCGTGTGTTCAAAATGCACCATTCGAAGCCACATCATCAATTTTCAACCCTTTCTGACTTCATTTGGTATTTTTCATGCATTTAATGATTTTTTTGAGCTAAATGACCCTGAAATTGAAAAGCACTACAAATGAACTCTGAAAAGGTTGAAAGTTGGCATGGTATCAACCTTTCACCCACATAGCATATGCTAAAAAGTTGAGTGGGTTACGGCAAAAACTGGATGCACTTCGTGTACAAAACGGACAGTCCCTTTCGAAGTATCGGGGTTTCGGACGGAAACTCATCGGTTACAAAAGGCATTTCATTTTCTTGAACTTATTTGAACTCCAGGCTTTTCGTGTGTTCAAAATGCACCATTCGAAGCCACATCATCAATTTTCAACCCTTTCTGACTTCATTTGGTATTTTTCATGCATTTAATGATTTTTTTGAGCTAAATGACCCTGAAATTGAAAAGCACTACAAATGAACTCTGAAAAGGTTGAAAGTTGGCATGGTATCAACCTTTCACCCACATAGCATGTGCTAAAAAGTTGAGTGGGTTACGGCAAAAACTGGATGCACTTCGTGTACAAAACGGACAGTCCCTTTCGAAGTATCGGGGTTTCGGACGGAAACTCATCGGTTACAAAAGGCATTTCATTTTCTTGAACTTATTTGAACTCCAGGCTTTTCGTGTGTTCAAAATGCACCATTCGAAGCCAAATCAGCAATTTTCAACCCTTTCTGACTTCATTTGGTATTTTTCATGCATTTAATGATTTTTTTGAGCTAAATGACCCTGAAATTGAAAAGCACTACAAATGAACTATGAAAAGGTTGAAAGTTGGCATGGTATCAACCTTTCACCCACATAGCATGTGCTAAAAAGTTGAGTGGGTTACGGCAAAAACTGGATGCACTTCGTGTACAAAATGGACAATCTCTTTCGAAGTATCAGGGTTTCGGACGAAAACTCATCTGTTACAAAGGGATTTCATTTTTTTGAACTTATTTGAACTCCATACTTTTTGTGTGTTCAAAATGCACCATTCAAAGCCACATCATCAATTTTCAACCATTTCTGACTTCATTTTGGTATTTTTCATGCACTTACTGATTTTTTTGAGCTAAATAACACTGAAATTGAAAAGCACTTCAAATGAACTCTGAAAAGGTTGAAAGTTGGCATGGTATCAACCTTTCACCCACATAGCATGTGCTAAAAAGTTGAGTGGGTTACGGCAAAAACTGGATGCACTTCATGTACAAAACGGACAGTCCCTTTCAAAGTATCGGGGTTTCGGACGGAAACTCATCGGTTACAAAAGGCATTTCATTTTCTTGAACTTATTTGAACTCCAGGCTTTTCGTGTGTTCAAAATGCACCATTCAAAGCCACATCATGAATTTTTAACCCTTTCTGACTTCATTTGGTATTTTTCATGCATTTAATGATTTTTTTTGAGCTAAATGACCCTGAAATTGAAAAGCACTACAAATGAACTCTGAAAAGGTTGAAAGTTGGCATGGTATCAACCTTTCACCCACATAGCATGTGCTAAAAAGTTGAGTGGGTTACGGCAAAAACTGGATGCACTTCGTGTACAAAACGGACAATCCCTTTCGAAGTATCGGGGTTTCGGACGGAAACTCATCGGTTACAAAAGGCATTTCATTTTCTTGAACTTATTTGAACTGCAGGCTTTTCGTGTGTTCAAAATGCACCATTCGAAGCCACATCATCAATTTTCAACCCTTTCTGACTTCATTTTGGTATTTTTCATGCACTTACTGATTTTTTTTGAGCTAAATAACACTGAAATTGAAAAGCACTACAAATGAACTCTGAAAAGGTTGAAAGTTGGCATGGTATCAACCTTTCACCCACATAGCATGTGCTAAAAAGTTGAGTGGGTTACGGCAAAAACTGGATGCACTTCGTGTACAAAACGGACAGTCCCTTTCGAAGTATCGGGGTTTCGGACGGAAACTCATCGGTTACAAAAGGCATTTCATTTTCTTGAACTTATTTGAACTCCAGGCTTTTCGTGTGTTCAAAATGCACCATTCGAAGCCAAATCAGCAATTTTCAACCCTTTCTGACTTCATTTGGTATTTTTCATGCATTTAATGATTTTTTTGAGCTAAATGACCCTGAAATTGAAAAGCACTACAAATGAACTATGAAAAGGTTGAAAGTTGGCATGGTATCAACCTTTCACCCACATAGCATGTGCTAAAAAGTTGAGTGGGTTACGGCAAAAACTGGATGCACTTCGTGTACAAAATGGACAATCTCTTTCGAAGTATCAGGGTTTCGGACGAAAACTCATCTGTTACAAAGGGATTTCATTTTTTTGAACTTATTTGAACTCCATACTTTTTGTGTGTTCAAAATGCACCATTCAAAGCCACATCATCAATTTTCAACCATTTCTGACTTCATTTTGGTATTTTTCATGCACTTACTGATTTTTTTGAGCTAAATAACACTGAAATTGAAAAGCACTTCAAATGAACTCTGAAAAGGTTGAAAGTTGGCATGGTATCAACCTTTCACCCACATAGCATGTGCTAAAAAGTTGAGTGGGTTACGGCAAAAACTGGATGCACTTCATGTACAAAACGGACAGTCCCTTTCAAAGTATCGGGGTTTCGGACGGAAACTCATCGGTTACAAAAGGCATTTCATTTTCTTGAACTTATTTGAACTCCAGGCTTTTCGTGTGTTCAAAATGCACCATTCAAAGCCACATCATGAATTTTTAACCCTTTCTGACTTCATTTGGTATTTTTCATGCATTTAATGATTTTTTTTGAGCTAAATGACCCTGAAATTGAAAAGCACTACAAATGAACTCTGAAAAGGTTGAAAGTTGGCATGGTATCAACCTTTCACCCACATAGCATGTGCTAAAAAGTTGAGTGGGTTACGGCAAAAACTGGATGCACTTCGTGTACAAAACGGACAATCCCTTTCGAAGTATCGGGGTTTCGGACGGAAACTCATCGGTTACAAAAGGCATTTCATTTTCTTGAACTTATTTGAACTGCAGGCTTTTCGTGTGTTCAAAATGCACCATTCGAAGCCACATCATCAATTTTTAACCCTTTCTGACTTCATTTTGGTATTTTTCATGCACTTACTGATTTTTTTTGAGCTAAATAACACTGAAATTGAAAAGCACTACAAATGAACTCTGAAAAGGTTGAAAGTTGGCATGGTATCAACCTTTCACCCACATAGCATGTGCTAAAAAGTTGAGTGGGTTACGGCAAAAACTGGATGCACTTCGTGTACAAAACGGACAGTCCCTTTCGAAGTATCGGGGTTTCGGACGGAAACTCATCGGTTACAAAAGGCATTTCATTTTCTTGAACTTATTTGAACTCCAGGCTTTTCGTGTGTTCAAAATGCACCATTCGAAGCCACATCATCAATTTTCAACCCTTTCTGACTTCATTTGGTATTTTTCATGCATTTAATGATTTTTTTTAGCTAAATGACCCTGAAATTGAAATGCACTACAAATGAACTCTGAAAAGGTTGAAAGTTGGCATGGTATCAACCTTTCACCCACATAGCATGTGCTAAAAAGTTGAGTGGGTTACGGCAAAAACTGGATGCACTTCGTGTACAAAACGGACAGTCCCTTTCGAAGTATCGGGGTTTCGGACGGAAACTCATCGGTTACAAAAGGCATTTCATTTTCTTGAACTTATTTGAACTCCAGGCTTTTCGTGTGTTCACAATGCACCATTCGAAGCCACATCATCAATTTTCAACCCTTTCTGACTTCATTTGGTATTTTTCATGCATTTAATGGTTTTTTGAGCTAAATGACCCTGAAATTGAAAAGCACTACAAATGAACTCTGAAAAGGTTGAAAGTTGGCATGGTATCAACTTTTCACCCACATAGCATGTGCTAAAAAGTTGAGTGGGTTACGACAAAAACTGGATGCACTTCGTGTACAAAACGGACAGTCCCTTTCGAAGTATCGGGGTTTCGGACGGAAACTCATCGGTTACAAAAGGCATTTCATTTTCTTGAACTTATTTGAACTCCAGGCTTTTCGTGTGTTCAAAATGCACCATTCGAAGCCACATCATGAATTTTCAACCCTTTCTGACTTCATTTTGGTATTTTTCATGCACTTACTGATTTTTTTGAGCTAAATAACACTGAAATTGAAAAGCACTTCAAATGAACTCTGAAAAGGTTGAAAGTTGGCATGGTATCAACCTTTCACCCACATAGCATGTGCTAAAAAGTTGAGTGGGTTACGGCAAAAACTGGATGCACTTCGTGTACAAAACGGACAGTCCCTTTCGAAGTATCGGGGTTTCGGACGGAAACTCATTAGTTACAAAAGGCATTTCATTTTCTTGAACTTATTTGAACTCCAGGCTTTTCGTGTGTTCAAAATGCACCATTCGAAGCCACATCATGAATTTTCAACCCTTTCTGACTTCATTTTGGTATTTTTCATGCATTTAATGATTTTTTTGAGCTAAATGACCCTGAAATTGAAAAGCACTACAAATGAACTCTGAAAAGGTTGAAAGTTGGCATGGTATCAACCTTTCACCCACATAGCATGTGCTAAAAAGTTGAGTGGGTTACGGCAAAAACTGGATGCACTTCGTGTACAAAACGGACAGTCCCTTTCGAAGTATCGGGGTTTCGGACGGAAACTCATCGGTTACAAAAGGCATTTCATTTTCTTGAACTTATTTGAACTCCAGGCTTTTCGTGTGTTCAAAATGCACCATTCGAAGCCAAATCAGCAATTTTCAACCCTTTCTGACTTCATTTGGTATTTTTCATGCATTTAATGATTTTTTTGAGCTAAATGACCCTGAAATTGAAAAGCACTACAAATGAACTATGAAAAGGTTGAAAGTTGGCATGGTATCAACCTTTCACCCACATAGCATGTGCTAAAAAGTTGAGTGGGTTACGGCAAAAACTGGATGCACTTCGTGTACAAAATGGACAATCTCTTTCGAAGTATCAGGGTTTCGGACGAAAACTCATCTGTTACAAAGGGATTTCATTTTTTTGAACTTATTTGAACTCCATACTTTTTGTGTGTTCAAAATGCACCATTCAAAGCCACATCATCAATTTTCAACCATTTCTGACTTCATTTTGGTATTTTTCATGCACTTACTGATTTTTTTGAGCTAAATAACACTGAAATTGAAAAGCACTTCAAATGAACTCTGAAAAGGTTGAAAGTTGGCATGGTATCAACCTTTCACCCACATAGCATGTGCTAAAAAGTTGAGTGGGTTACGGCAAAAACTGGATGCACTTCATGTACAAAACGGACAGTCCCTTTCAAAGTATCGGGGTTTCGGACGGAAACTCATCGGTTACAAAAGGCATTTCATTTTCTTGAACTTATTTGAACTCCAGGCTTTTCGTGTGTTCAAAATGCACCATTCAAAGCCACATCATGAATTTTTAACCCTTTCTGACTTCATTTGGTATTTTTCATGCATTTAATGATTTTTTTTGAGCTAAATGACCCTGAAATTGAAAAGCACTACAAATGAACTCTGAAAAGGTTGAAAGTTGGCATGGTATCAACCTTTCACCCACATAGCATGTGCTAAAAAGTTGAGTGGGTTACGGCAAAAACTGGATGCACTTCGTGTACAAAACGGACAATCCCTTTCGAAGTATCGGGGTTTCGGACGGAAACTCATCGGTTACAAAAGGCATTTCATTTTCTTGAACTTATTTGAACTGCAGGCTTTTCGTGTGTTCAAAATGCACCATTCGAAGCCACATCATCAATTTTTAACCCTTTCTGACTTCATTTTGGTATTTTTCATGCACTTACTGATTTTTTTTGAGCTAAATAACACTGAAATTGAAAAGCACTACAAATGAACTCTGAAAAGGTTGAAAGTTGGCATGGTATCAACCTTTCACCCACATAGCATGTGCTAAAAAGTTGAGTGGGTTACGGCAAAAACTGGATGCACTTCGTGTACAAAACGGACAGTCCCTTTCGAAGTATCGGGGTTTCGGACGGAAACTCATCGGTTACAAAAGGCATTTCATTTTCTTGAACTTATTTGAACTCCAGGCTTTTCGTGTGTTCAAAATGCACCATTCGAAGCCACATCATCAATTTTCAACCCTTTCTGACTTCATTTGGTATTTTTCATGCATTTAATGATTTTTTTTAGCTAAATGACCCTGAAATTGAAATGCACTACAAATGAACTCTGAAAAGGTTGAAAGTTGGCATGGTATCAACCTTTCACCCACATAGCATGTGCTAAAAAGTTGAGTGGGTTACGGCAAAAACTGGATGCACTTCGTGTACAAAACGGACAGTCCCTTTCGAAGTATCGGGGTTTCGGACGGAAACTCATCGGTTACAAAAGGCATTTCATTTTCTTGAACTTATTTGAACTCCAGGCTTTTCGTGTGTTCACAATGCACCATTCGAAGCCACATCATCAATTTTCAACCCTTTCTGACTTCATTTGGTATTTTTCATGCATTTAATGGTTTTTTGAGCTAAATGACCCTGAAATTGAAAAGCACTACAAATGAACTCTGAAAAGGTTGAAAGTTGGCATGGTATCAACTTTTCACCCACATAGCATGTGCTAAAAAGTTGAGTGGGTTACGACAAAAACTGGATGCACTTCGTGTACAAAACGGACAGTCCCTTTCGAAGTATCGGGGTTTCGGACGGAAACTCATCGGTTACAAAAGGCATTTCATTTTCTTGAACTTATTTGAACTCCAGGCTTTTCGTGTGTTCAAAATGCACCATTCGAAGCCACATCATGAATTTTCAACCCTTTCTGACTTCATTTTGGTATTTTTCATGCACTTACTGATTTTTTTGAGCTAAATAACACTGAAATTGAAAAGCACTTCAAATGAACTCTGAAAAGGTTGAAAGTTGGCATGGTATCAACCTTTCACCCACATAGCATGTGCTAAAAAGTTGAGTGGGTTACGGCAAAAACTGGATGCACTTCGTGTACAAAACGGACAGTCCCTTTCGAAGTATCGGGGTTTCGGACGGAAACTCATTAGTTACAAAAGGCATTTCATTTTCTTGAACTTATTTGAACTCCAGGCTTTTCGTGTGTTCAAAATGCACCATTCGAAGCCACATCATGAATTTTCAACCCTTTCTGACTTCATTTTGGTATTTTTCATGCATTTAATGATTTTTTTGAGCTAAATGACCCTGAAATTGAAAAGCACTACAAATGAACTCTGAAAAGGTTGAAAGTTGGCATGGTATCAACCTTTCACCCACATAGCGTATGCTAAAAAGTTGAGTGGGTTACGGCAAAAACTGGATGCACTTCGTGTACAAAACGGACAGTCCCTTTCGAAGTATCGGGGTTTCGGACGGAAACTCATCGGTTACAAAAGGCATTTCATTTTCTTGAACTTATTTGAACTCTAGGCTTTTCGTGTGTTCAAAATGCACCATTCGAAGCCACATCATCAATTTTCAACCCTTTCTGACTTCATTTGGTATTTTTCATGCATTTAATGATTTTTTTGAGCTAAATGACCCTGAAATTGAAAAGCACTACAAATGAACTCTGAAAAGGTTGAAAGTTGGCATGGTATCAACCTTTCACCCACATAGCATGTGCTAAAAAGTTGAGTGGGTTACGGCAAAAACTGGATGCACTTCGTGTACAAAACGGACAGTCCCTTTCGAAGTATCGGGGTTTCGGACGGAAACTCATCGGTTACAAAAGGAATTTCATTTTCTTGAACTTATTTGAACTCCAGGCTTTTCGTGTGTTCAAAATGCACCATTCGAAGCCAAATCATCAATTTTCAACCCTTTCTGACTTCATTTGGTATTTTTCATGCATTTAATGATTTTTTTGAGCTAAATGACCCTGAAATTGAAAAGCACTACAAATGAACTATGAAAAGGTTGAAAGTTGGCATGGTATCAACCTTTCACCCACATAGCATGTGCTAAAAAGTTGAGTGGGTTACGGCAAAAACTGGATGCACTTCGTGTACAAAATGGACAATCTCTTTCGAAGTATCAGGGTTTCGGACGAAAACTCATCTGTTACAAAGGGATTTCATTTTTTTGAACTTATTTGAACTCCATACTTTTTGTGTGTTCAAAATGCACCATTCAAAGCCACATCATCAATTTTCAACCATTTCTGACTTCATTTTGGTATTTTTCATGCACTTACTGATTTTTTTGAGCTAAATAACACTGAAATTGAAAAGCACTTCAAATGAACTCTGAAAAGGTTGAAAGTTGGCATGGTATCAACCTTTCACCCACATAGCATGTGCTAAAAAGTTGAGTGGGTTACGGCAAAAACTGGATGCACTTCATGTACAAAACGGACAGTCCCTTTCAAAGTATCGGGGTTTCGGACGGAAACTCATCGGTTACAAAAGGCATTTCATTTTCTTGAACTTATTTGAACTCCAGGCTTTTCGTGTGTTCAAAATGCACCATTCAAAGCCACATCATGAATTTTTAACCCTTTCTGACTTCATTTGGTATTTTTCATGCATTTAATGATTTTTTTGAGCTAAATGACCCTGAAATTGAAAACCACTACAAATGAACTCTGAAAAGGTTGAAAGTTGGCATGGTATCAACCTTTCACCCACATAGCATGTGCTAAAAAGTTGAGTGGGTTACGGCAAAAACTGGATGCACTTCGTGTACAAAACGGACAATCCCTTTCGAAGTATCGGGGTTTCGGACGGAAACTCATCGGTTACAAAAGGCATTTCATTTTCTTGAACTTATTTGAACTGCAGGCTTTTCGTGTGTTCAAAATGCACCATTCGAAGCCACATCATCAATTTTTAACCCTTTCTGACTTCATTTTGGTATTTTTCATGCACTTACTGATTTTTTTTGAGCTAAATAACACTGAAATTGAAAAGCACTACAAATGAACTCTGAAAAGGTTGAAAGTTGGCATGGTATCAACCTTTCACCCACATAGCATGTGCTAAAAAGTTGAGTGGGTTACGGCAAAAACTGGATGCACTTCGTGTACAAAACGGACAGTCCCTTTCGAAGTATCGGGGTTTCGGACGGAAACTCATCGGTTACAAAAGGCATTTCATTTTCTTGAACTTATTTGAACTCCAGGCTTTTCGTGTGTTCAAAATGCACCATTCGAAGCCACATCATCAATTTTCAACCCTTTCTGACTTCATTTGGTATTTTTCATGCATTTAATGATTTTTTTTAGCTAAATGACCCTGAAATTGAAATGCACTACAAATGAACTCTGAAAAGGTTGAAAGTTGGCATGGTATCAACCTTTCACCCACATAGCATGTGCTAAAAAGTTGAGTGGGTTACGGCAAAAACTGGATGCACTTCGTGTACAAAACGGACAGTCCCTTTCGAAGTATCGGGGTTTCGGACGGAAACTCATCGGTTACAAAAGGCATTTCATTTTCTTGAACTTATTTGAACTCTAGGCTTTTCGTGTGTTCACAATGCACCATTCGAAGCCACATCATCAATTTTCAACCCTTTCTGACTTCATTTGGTATTTTTCATGCATTTAATGATTTTTTGAGCTAAATGACCCTGAAATTGAAAAGCACTACAAATGAACTCTGAAAAGGTTGAAAGTTGGCATGGTATCAACTTTTCACCCACATAGCATGTGCTAAAAAGTTGAGTGGGTTATGACAAAAACTGGATGCACTTCGTGTACAAAACGGACAGTCCCTTTCGAAGTATCGGGGTTTCGGACGGAAACTCATCGGTTACAAAAGGCATTTCATTTTCTTGAACTTATTTGAACTCCAGGCTTTTCGTGTGTTCAAAATGCACCATTCGAAGCCACATCATGAATTTTCAACCCTTTCTGACTTCATTTTGGTATTTTTCATGCACTTACTGATTTTTTTGAGCTAAATAACACTGAAATTGAAAAGCACTTCAAATGAACTCTGAAAAGGTTGAAAGTTGGCATGGTATCAACCTTTCACCCACATAGCATGTGCTAAAAAGTTGAGTGGGTTACGGCAAAAACTGGATGCACTTCGTGTACAAAACGGACAGTCCCTTTCGAAGTATCGGGGTTTCGGACGGAAACTCATTAGTTACAAAAGGCATTTCATTTTCTTGAACTTATTTGAACTCCAGGCTTTTCGTGTGTTCAAAATGCACCATTCGAAGCCACATCATGAATTTTCAACCCTTTCTGACTTCATTTTGGTATTTTTCATGCATTTAATGATTTTTTTGAGCTAAATGACCCTGAAATTGAAAAGCACTACAAATGAACTCTGAAAAGGTTGAAAGTTGGCATGGTATCAACCTTTCACCCACATAGCATATGCTAAAAAGTTGAGTGGGTTACGGCAAAAACTGGATGCACTTCGTGTACAAAACGGACAGTCCCTTTCGAAGTATCGGGGTTTCGGACGGAAACTCATCGGTTACAAAAGGCATTTCATTTTCTTGAACTTATTTGAACTCCAGGCTTTTCGTGTGTTCAAAATGCACCATTCGAAGCCACATCATCAATTTTCAACCCTTTCTGACTTCATTTGGTATTTTTCATGCATTTAATGATTTTTTTGAGCTAAATGACCCTGAAATTGAAAAGCACTACAAATGAACTCTGAAAAGGTTGAAAGTTGGCATGGTATCAACCTTTCACCCACATAGCATGTGCTAAAAAGTTGAGTGGGTTACGGCAAAAACTGGATGCACTTCGTGTACCAAACGGACAGTCCCTTTCGAAGTATCGGGGTTTCGGACGGAAACTCATCGGTTACAAAAGGCATTTCATTTTCTTGAACTTATTTGAACTCCAGGCTTTTCGTGTGTTCAAAATGCACCATTCGAAGCCACATCATCAATTTTCAACCCTTTCTGACTTCATTTGGTATTTTTCATGCATTTAATGATTTTTTTGAGCTAAATGACCCTGAAATTGAAAAGCACTACAAATGAACTCTGAAAAGGTTGAAATTTGGCATGGTATCAACCTTTCACCCACATAGCATGTGCTAAAAAGTTGAGTGGGTTACGGCAAAAACTGGATGCACTTCGTGTACAAAATGGACAATCTCTTTCGAAGTATCAGGGTTTCGGACGAAAACTCATCTGTTACAAAGGGATTTCATTTTTTTGAACTTATTTGAACTCCATACTTTTTGTGTGTTCAAAATGCACCATTCAAAGCCACATCATCAATTTTCAACCCTTTCTGACTTCATTTGGTATTTTTCATGCATTTAATGATTTTTTTGAGCTAAATGACCCTGAAATTGAAAAGCACTACAAATGAACTCTGAAAAGGTTGAAAGTTGGCATGGTATCAACCTTTCACCCACATAGCATGTGCTAAAAAGTTGAGTGGGTTACGGCAAAAACTGGATGCACTTCGTGTACAAAATGGACAATCTCTTTCGAAGTATCAGGGTTTCGGACGAAAACTCATCTGTTACAAAGGGATTTCATTTTTTTGAACTTATTTGAACTCCATACTTTTTGTGTGTTCAAAATGCACCATTCGAAGCCACATCATCAATTTTCAACCCTTTCTGACTTCATTTTGGTATTTTTCATGCACTTACTGGTTTTTTTGAGCTAAATAACACTGAAATTGAAAAGCACTTCAAATGAACTCTGAAAAGGTTGAAAGTTGGCATGGTATCAACCTTCCACCCACATAGCATGTGCTAAAAAGTTGAGTGGGTTACGGCAAAAACTGGATGCACTTCGTGTACAAAACGGACAGTCTCTTTCGAAGTATCGGGGTTTCGGACGGAAACTCATCGGTTACAAAAGGCATTTCATTTTCTTGAACTTATTTGAACTCCAGGCTTTTCGTGTGTTCAAAATGCACCATTCGAAGCGACATCATCAATTTTCAACCCTTTCTGACTTCATTTGGTATTTTTCATGCATTTAATGATTTTTTTGAGCTAAATGACCCTGAAATTGAAAAGCACTACAAATGAACTCTGAAAAGGTTGAAAGTTGGCATGGTATCAACCTTTCACCCACATAGCATGTGCTAAGAAGTTGAGTGGGTTATGGCAAAAACTGGATGCACTTCGTGTACAAAACGGACAGTCCCTTTCGAAGTATCGGGGTTTCGGACGGAAACTCATCGGTTACAAAAGGCATTTCATTTTCTTGAACTTATTTGAACTCCAGGCTTTTCGTGTGTTCAAAATGCACCATTCGAAGCCACATCATCAATTTTCAACCCTTTCTGACTACATTTGGTATTTTTCATGCATTTAATGATTTTTTGAGCTAAATGACCCTGAAATTGAAAAGCACTACAAATGAACTCTGAAAAGGTTGAAAGTTGGCATGGTATCAACCTTTCGCCCACATAGCATATGCTAAAAACTTGAGTGGGTGACGGCAAAAACTGGATGCACTTCGTGTACAAAACGGACAGTCCCTTTCGAAGTATCGGGGTTTTGGACGGAAACTCATCGGTTACAAAAGGCATTTCATTTTCTTGAACTTATTTGAACTCCAGGCTTTTCGTGTGTTCAAAATGCACCATTCGAAGCCACATCATGAATTTTCAACCCTTTCTGACTTCATTTGGTATTTTTCATGCATTTAATGATTTTTTGAGCTAAATGACCCTGAAATTGAAAAGCACTACAAATGAACTCTGAAAAGGTTGAAAGTTGGCATGGTATCAACCTTTCGCCCACATAGCATATGCTAAAAAGTTGAGTGGGTTACGGCAAAAACTGGATGCACTTCGTGTACAAAACGGACAGTCCCTTTCGAAGTATCGGGGTTTCGGACGGAAACTCATCGGTTACAAAAGGCATTTCATTTTCTTGAACTTATTTGAACTCCAGGCTTTTCGTGTGTTCAAAATGCACCATTCGAAGCCACATCATCAATTTTCAACCCTTTCTGACTTCATTTGGTATTTTTCATGCATTTAATGATTTTTTTGAGCTAAATGACCCTGAAATTGAAAAGCACTACAAATGAACTCTGAAAAGGTTGAAATTTGGCATGGTATCAACCTTTCACCCACATAGCATGTGCTAAAAAGTTGAGTGGGTTACGGCAAAAACTGGATGCACTTCGTGTACAAAATGGACAATCTCTTTCGAAGTATCAGGGTTTCGGACGAAAACTCATCTGTTACAAAGGGATTTCATTTTTTTGAACTTATTTGAACTCCATACTTTTTGTGTGTTCAAAATGCACCATTCAAAGCCACATCATCAATTTTCAACCCTTTCTGACTTCATTTGGTATTTTTCATGCATTTAATGATTTTTTTGAGCTAAATGACCCTGAAATTGAAAAGCACTACAAATGAACTCTGAAAAGGTTGAAAGTTGGCATGGTATCAACCTTTCACCCACATAGCATGTGCTAAAAAGTTGAGTGGGTTACGGCAAAAACTGGATGCACTTCGTGTACAAAATGGACAATCCCTTTCGAAGTATCAGGGTTTCGGACGAAAACTCATCTGTTACAAAGGGATTTCATTTTTTTGAACTTATTTGAACTCCATACTTTTTGTTTGTTCAAAATGCACCATTCGAAGCCACATCATCAATTTTCAACCCTTTCTGACTTCATTTTGGTATTTTTCATGCACTTACTGGTTTTTTTGAGCTAAATAACACTGAAATTGAAAAGCACTTCAAATGAACTCTGAAAAGGTTGAAAGTTGGCATGGTATCAACCTTCCACCCACATAGCATGTGCTAAAAAGTTGAGTGGGTTACGGCAAAAACTGGATGCACTTCGTGTACAAAACGGACAGTCTCTTTCGAAGTATCGGGGTTTCGGACGGAAACTCATCGGTTACAAAAGGCATTTCATTTTCTTGAACTTATTTGAACTCCATACTTTTTGTGTGTTCAAAATGCACCATTCAAAGCCACATCATCAATTTTCAACCCTTTCTGACTTCATTTGGTATTTTTCATGCATTTAATGATTTTTTTGAGCTAAATGACCCTGAAATTGAAAAGCACTACAAATGAACTCTGAAAAGGTTGAAAGTTGGCATGGTATCAACCTTTCACCCACATAGCATGTGCTAAAAAGTTGAGTGGGTTACGGCAAAAACTGGATGCACTTCGTGTACAAAATGGACAATCTCTTTCGAAGTATCAGGGTTTCGGACGAAAACTCATCTGTTACAAAGGGATTTCATTTTTTTGAACTTATTTGAACTCCATACTTTTTGTGTGTTCAAAATGCACCATTCGAAGCCACATCATCAATTTTCAACCCTTTCTGACTTCATTTTGGTATTTTTCATGCACTTACTGGTTTTTTTGAGCTAAATAACACTGAAATTGAAAAGCACTTCAAATGAACTCTGAAAAGGTTGAAAGTTGGCATGGTATCAACCTTCCACCCACATAGCATGTGCTAAAAAGTTGAGTGGGTTACGGCAAAAACTGGATGCACTTCGTGTACAAAACGGACAGTCTCTTTCGAAGTATCGGGGTTTCGGACGGAAACTCATCGGTTACAAAAGGCATTTCATTTTCTTGAACTTATTTGAACTCCAGGCTTTTCGTGTGTTCAAAATGCACCATTCGAAGCGACATCATCAATTTTCAACCCTTTCTGACTTCATTTGGTATTTTTCATGCATTTAATGATTTTTTTGAGCTAAATGACCCTGAAATTGAAAAGCACTACAAATGAACTCTGAAAAGGTTGAAAGTTGGCATGGTATCAACCTTTCACCCACATAGCATGTGCTAAGAAGTTGAGTGGGTTATGGCAAAAACTGGATGCACTTCGTGTACAAAACGGACAGTCCCTTTCGAAGTATCGGGGTTTCGGACGGAAACTCATCGGTTACAAAAGGCATTTCATTTTCTTGAACTTATTTGAACTCCAGGCTTTTCGTGTGTTCAAAATGCACCATTCGAAGCCACATCATCAATTTTCAACCCTTTCTGACTACATTTGGTATTTTTCATGCATTTAATGATTTTTTGAGCTAAATGACCCTGAAATTGAAAAGCACTACAAATGAACTCTGAAAAGGTTGAAAGTTGGCATGGTATCAACCTTTCGCCCACATAGCATATGCTAAAAACTTGAGTGGGTGACGGCAAAAACTGGATGCACTTCGTGTACAAAACGGACAGTCCCTTTCGAAGTATCGGGGTTTTGGACGGAAACTCATCGGTTACAAAAGGCATTTCATTTTCTTGAACTTATTTGAACTCCAGGCTTTTCGTGTGTTCAAAATGCACCATTCGAAGCCACATCATGAATTTTCAACCCTTTCTGACTTCATTTTGTATTTTTCATGCATTTAATGATTTTTTGAGCTAAATGACCCTGAAATTGAAAAGCACTACAAATGAACTCTGAAAAGGTTGAAAGTTGGCATGGTATCAACCTTTCGCCCACATAGCATATGCTAAAAAGTTGAGTGGGTTACGGCAAAAACTGGATGCACTTCGTGTACAAAACGGACAGTCCCTTTCGAAGTATCGGGGTTTCGGACGGAAACTCATCGGTTACAAAAGGCATTTCATTTTCTTGAACTTATTTGAACTCCAGGCTTTTCGTGTGTTCAAAATGCACCATTCGAAGCCACATCATCAATTTTCAACCCTTTCTGACTTCATTTGGTATTTTTCATGCATTTAATGATTTTTTTGAGCTAAATGACCCTGAAATTGAAAAGCACTACAAATGAACTCTGAAAAGGTTGAAATTTGGCATGGTATCAACCTTTCACCCACATAGCATGTGCTAAAAAGTTGAGTGGGTTACGGCAAAAACTGGATGCACTTCGTGTACAAAATGGACAATCTCTTTCGAAGTATCAGGGTTTCGGACGAAAACTCATCTGTTACAAAGGGATTTCATTTTTTTGAACTTATTTGAACTCCATACTTTTTGTGTGTTCAAAATGCACCATTCAAAGCCACATCATCAATTTTCAACCCTTTCTGACTTCATTTGGTATTTTTCATGCATTTAATGATTTTTTTGAGCTAAATGACCCTGAAATTGAAAAGCACTACAAATGAACTCTGAAAAGGTTGAAAGTTGGCATGGTATCAACCTTTCACCCACATAGCATGTGCTAAAAAGTTGAGTGGGTTACGGCAAAAACTGGATGCACTTCGTGTACAAAATGGACAATCCCTTTCGAAGTATCAGGGTTTCGGACGAAAACTCATCTGTTACAAAGGGATTTCATTTTTTTGAACTTATTTGAACTCCATACTTTTTGTTTGTTCAAAATGCACCATTCGAAGCCACATCATCAATTTTCAACCCTTTCTGACTTCATTTTGGTATTTTTCATGCACTTACTGGTTTTTTTGAGCTAAATAACACTGAAATTGAAAAGCACTTCAAATGAACTCTGAAAAGGTTGAAAGTTGGCATGGTATCAACCTTCCACCCACATAGCATGTGCTAAAAAGTTGAGTGGGTTACGGCAAAAACTGGATGCACTTCGTGTACAAAACGGACAGTCTCTTTCGAAGTATCGGGGTTTCGGACGGAAACTCATCGGTTACAAAAGGCATTTCATTTTCTTGAACTTATTTGAACTCCAGGCTTTTCGTGTGTTCAAAATGCACCATTCGAAGCGACATCATCAATTTTCAACCCTTTCTGACTTCATTTGGTATTTTTCATGCATTTAATGATTTTTTTGAGCTAAATGACCCTGAAATTGAAAAGCACTACAAATGAACTCTGAAAAGGTTGAAAGTTGGCATGGTATCAACCTTTCACCCACATAGCATGTGCTAAGAAGTTGAGTGGGTTATGGCAAAAACTGGATGCACTTCGTGTACAAAACGGACAGTCCCTTTCGAAGTATCGGGGTTTCGGACGGAAACTCATCGGTTACAAAAGGCATTTCATTTTCTTGAACTTATTTGAACTCCAGGCTTTTCGTGTGTTCAAAATGCACCATTCGAAGCCACATCATCAATTTTCAACCCTTTCTGACTTCATTTGGTATTTTTCATGCATTTAATGATTTTTTGAGCTAAATGACCCTGAAATTGAAAAGCACTACAAATGAACTCTGAAAAGGTTGAAAGTTGGCATGGTATCAACCTTTCGCCCACATAGCATATGCTAAAAACTTGAGTGGGTGACGGCAAAAACTGGATGCACTTCGTGTACAAAACGGACAGTCCCTTTCGAAGTATCGGGGTTTTGGACGGAAACTCATCGGTTACAAAAGGCATTCATTTTCTTGAACTTATTTGAACTCCAGGCTTTTCGTGTGTTCAAAATGCACCATTCGAAGCCACATCATGAATTTTCAACCCTTTCTGACTTCATTTGGTATTTTTCATGCATTTAATGATTTTTTTGAGCTAAATGACCCTGAAATTGAAAAGCACTACAAATGAACTCTGAAAAGGTTGAAATTTGGCATGGTATCAACCTTTCACCCACATAGCATGTGCTAAAAAGTTGAGTGGGTTACGGCAAAAACTGGATGCACTTCGTGTACAAAATGGACAATCTCTTTCGAAGTATCAGGGTTTCGGATGAAAACTCATCTGTTACAAAGGGATTTCATTATTTTGAACTTATTTGAACTCCATACTTTTTGTGTGTTCAATATGCACCATTCAAAGCCACATCATCAATTTTCAACCCTTTCTGACTTCATTTTGGTATTTTTCATGCACTTACTGGTTTTTTTGAGCTAAATAACACTGAAATTGAAAAGCACTACAAATGAACTCTGAAAAGGTTGAAATTTGGCATGGTATCAACCTTTCACCCACATAGCATGTGCTAAAAAGTTGAGTGGGTTACGGCAAAAACTGGATGCACTTCGTGTACAAAACGGACAGTCCCTTTCGAAGTATCAGGGTTTCGGACGAAAACTCATCTGTTACAAAGGGATTTCATTTTTTTGAACTTATTTGAACTCCATACTTTTTGTGTGTTCAAAATGCACCATTCAAAGCCACATCATCAATTTTCAACCCTTTCTGACTTCATTTTGGTATTTTTCATGCATTTAATGATTTTTTGAGCTAAATAACCCTGAAATTGAAAAGCACTTCAAATGAACTCTGAAAAGGTTGAAAGTTGGCATGGTATCAAACTTTCACCCACATAGCATGTGCTAAAAAGTTGAGTGGGTTACGGCAAAAAGTGGATGCACTTCGTGTACAAAACGGACAGTCTCTTTCGAAGTATCGGGGTTTCGGACGGAAACTCATCGGTTACAAAAGGCATTTCATTTTCTTGAACTTATTTGAACTCCAGGCTTTTCGTGTGTTCAAAATGCACCATTCAAAGCCACATCATGAATTTTCAACCCTTTCTGACTTCATTTGGTATTTTTCATGCATTTAATGATTTTTTTGAGCTAAATGACCCTGAAATTGAAAAGCACTACAAATGAACTCTGAAAAGGTTGAAAGTTGGCATGGTATCAACCTTTCACCCACATAGCATGTGCTAAAAAGTTGAGTGGGTTACGGCAAAAACTGGATGCACTTCGTGTACAAAATGGACAATCTCTTTCGAAGTATCAGGGTTTCGGACGAAAACTCATCTGTTACAAAGGGATTTCATTTTTTTGAACTTATTTGAACTCCATACTTTTTGTGTGTTCAAAATGCACCATTCGAAGCCACATCATCAATTTTCAACCCTTTCTGACTTCATTTTGGTATTTTTCATGCACTTACTGGTTTTTTTGAGCTAAATAACACTGAAATTGAAAAGCACTTCAAATGAACTCTGAAAAGGTTGAAAGTTGGCATGGTATCAACCTTCCACCCACATAGCATGTGCTAAAAAGTTGAGTGGGTTACGGCAAAAACTGGATGCACTTCGTGTACAAAACGGACAGTCTCTTTCGAAGTATCGGGGTTTCGGACGGAAACTCATCGGTTACAAAAGGCATTTCATTTTCTTGAACTTATTTGAACTCCAGGCTTTTCGTGTGTTCAAAATGCACCATTCGAAGCCACATCATCAATTTTCAACCCTTTCTGACTTCATTTGGTATTTTTCATGCATTTAATGATTTTTTGAGCTAAATGACCCTGAAATTGAAAAGCACTACAAATGAACTCTGAAAAGGTTGAAAGTTGGCATGGTATCAACCTTTCACCCACATAGCATGTCCTAAAAAGTTGAGTGGGTTACGGCAAAAACTGGATGCACTTCATGTACAAAACGGACAGTCCCTTTCGAAGTATCGGGGTTTCGGACGGAAACTCATCGGTTACAAAAGGCATTTCATTTTCTTGAACTTATTTGAACTCCAGGCTTTTCGTGTGTTCAAAATGCACCATTCGAAGCCACATCATCAATTTTCAACCCTTTCTGTCTTCATTTGGTATTTTTCATGCATTTAATGATTTTTTGAGCTAAATGACCCTGAAATTGAAAAGCACTACAAATGAACTCTGAAAAGGTTGAAAGTTGGCATGGTATCAACCTTTCACCCACATAGCATATGCTAAAAAGTTGAGTGGGTTACGGCAAAAACTGGATGCACTTCGTGTACAAAACGGACAGACCCTTTCGAAGTATCGGGGTTTCGGACGGAAACTCATCGGTTAGAAAAGGCATTTCATTTTCTTGAACTTATTTGAACTCCAGGCTTTTCGTGTGTTCAAAATGCACCATTCGAAGCCACATCATGAATTTTCAACCCTTTCTGACTTCATTTGGTATTTTTCATGCATTTAATGATTTTTTTGAGCTAAATGACCCTGAAATTGAAAAGCACTACAAATGAACTCTGAAAAGGTTGAAATTTGGCATGGTATCAACCTTTCACCCACATAGCATGTGCTGAAAAGTTGAGTGGGTTACGGCAAAAACTGGATGCACTTCGTGTACAAAACGGACAATCTCTTTCGAAGTATCAGGGTTTCGGACGAAAACTCATCTGTTACAAAGGGATTTCATTTTTTTGAACTTATTTGAACTCCATACTTTTTGTGTGTTCAAAATGCACCATTCAAAGCCACATCATCAATTTTCAACCCTTTCTGACTTCATTTTGGTATTTTTCATGCACTTACTGGTTTTTTTGAGCTAAATAACAGTGAAATTGAAAAGCACTACAAATGAACTCTGAAAAGGTTGAAATTTGGCATGGTATCAACCTTTCACCCACATAGCATGTGCTAAAAAGTTGAGTGGGTTACGGCAAAAAGTGGATGCACTTCGTGTACAAAACGGACAGTCTCTTTCGAAGTATCGGGGTTTCGGACGGAAACTCATCGGTTACAAAAGGCATTTCATTTTCTTGAACTTATTTGAACTCCAGGCTTTTCGTGTGTTCAAAATGCACCATTCAAAGCCACATCATGAATTTTCAACCCTTTCTGACTTCATTTGGTATTTTTCATGCATTTAATGATTTTTTTGAGCTAAATGACCCTGAAATTGAAAAGCACTACAAATGAACTCTGAAAAGGTTGAAATTTGGCATGGTATCAACCTTTCACCCACATAGCATGTGCTGAAAAGTTGAGTGGGTTACGGCAAAAACTGGATGCACTTCGTGTACAAAACGGACAATCTCTTTCGAAGTATCAGGGTTTCGGACGAAAACTCATCTGTTACAAAGGGATTTCATTTTTTTGAACTTATTTGAACTCCATACTTTTTGTGTGTTCAAAATGCACCATTCAAAGCCACATCATCAATTTTCAACCCTTTCTGACTTCATTTTGGTATTTTTCATGCACTTACTGGTTTTTTTGAGCTAAATAACACTGAAATTGAAAAGCACTACAAATGAACTCTGAAAAGGTTGAAATTTGGCATGGTATCAACCTTTCACCCACATAGCATGTGCTAAAAAGTTGAGTGGGTTACGGCAAAAAGTGGATGCACTTCGTGTACAAAACGGACAGTCTCTTTCGAAGTATCGGGGTTTCGGACGGAAACTCATCGGTTACAAAAGGCATTTCATTTTCTTGAACTTATTTGAACTCCAGGCTTTTCGTGTGTTCAAAATGCACCATTCAAAGCCACATCATGAATTTTCAACCCTTTCTGACTTCATTTGGTATTTTTCATGCATTTAATGATTTTTTTGAGCTAAATGACCCTGAAATTGAAAAGCACTACAAATGAACTCTGAAAAGGTTGAAAGTTGGCATGGTATCAACCTTTCACCCACATAGCATGTGCTAAAAAGTTGAGTGGGTTACGGCAAAAACTGGATGCACTTCGTGTACAAAATGGACAATCTCTTTCGAAGTATCAGGGTTTCGGACGAAAACTCATCTGTTACAAAGGGATTTCATTTTTTTAACTTATTTGAACTCCATACTTTTTGTGTGTTCAAAATGCACCATTCGAAGCCACATCATCAATTTTCAACCCTTTCTGACTTCATTTTGGTATTTTTCATGCACTTACTGGTTTTTTTGAGCTAAATAACACTGAAATTGAAAAGCACTTCAAATGAACTCTGAAAAGGTTGAAAGTTGGCATGGTATCAACCTTTCACCCACATAGCATGTGCTAAAAAGTTGAGTGGGTTACGGCAAAAACTGGATGCACTTCGTGTACAAAACGGACAGTCTCTTTCGAAGTATCGGGGTTTCGGACGGAAACTCATCGGTTACAAAAGGCATTTCATTTTCTTGAACTTATTTGAACTCCAGGCTTTTCGTGTGTTCAAAATGCACCATTCGAAGCCACATCATCAATTTTCAACCCTTTCTGACTTCATTTGGTATTTTTCATGCATTTAATGATTTTTTGAGCTAAATGACCCTGAAATTGAAAAGCACTACAAATGAACTCTGAAAAGGTTGAAAGTTGGCATGGTATCAACCTTTCACCCACATAGCATATGCTAAAAAGTTGAGTGGCTTTCGGCAAAAACTGGATGCACTTCGAGTACAAAACGGACAGTCCCTTTCGAAGTATCGGGGTTTCGGACGGAAACTCATCGGTTACAAAAGGCATTTCATTTTCTTGAACTTATTTGAACTCCAGGCTTTTCGTGTGTTCAAAATGCACCATTCGAAGCGACATCATCAATTTTCAACCCTTTCTGACTTCATTTGGTATTTTTCATGCATTTAATGATTTTTTTGAGCTAAATGACCCTGAAATTGAAAAGCACTACAAATGAACTCTGAAAAGGTTGAAAGTTGGCATGGTATCAACCTTTCACCCACATAGCATGTGCTAAAAAGTTGAGTGGGTTACGGCAAAAACTGGATGCACTTCGTGTACAAAACGGACAGTCCCTTTCGAAGTATCGGGGTTTCGGACGGAAACTCATCGGTTACAAAAGGCATTTCATTTTCTTGAACTTATTTGAACTCCAGGCTTTTCGTGTGTTCAAAATGCACCATTCGAAGCCACATCATCAATTTTCAACCCTTTCTGACTTCATTTGGTATTTTTCATGCATTTAATGATTTTTTGAGCTAAATGACCCTGAAATTGAAAAGCACTACAAATGAACTCTGAAAAGGTTGAAAGTTGGCATGGTATCAACCTTTCACCCACATAGCATATGCTAAAAAGTTGAGTGGGTTACGGCAAAAACTGGATGCACTTCGTGTACAAAACGGACAGTCCCTTTCGAAGTATCGGGGTTTCGGACGGAAACTCATCGGTTACAAAAGGCATTTCATTTTCTTGAACTTATTTGAACTCCAGGCTTTTCGTGTGTTCAAAATGCACCATTCGAAGCCACATCATGAATTTTCAACCCTTTCTGACTTCTTTTGGTATTTTTCATGCATTTAATGATTTTTTTGAGCTAAATGACCCTGAAATTGAAAAACACTACAAATGAACTCTGAAAAGGTTGAAATTTGGCATGGTATCAACCATTCACCCACATAGCATGTGCTGAAAAGTTGAGTGGGTTACGGCAAAAACTGGATGCACTTCGTGTACAAAATGGACAATCTCTTTCGAAGTATCAGGGTTTCGGACGAAAACTCATCTGTTACAAAGGGATTTCATTTTTTTGAACTTATTTGAACTCCATACTTTTTGTGTGTTCAAAATGCACCATTCAAAGCCACATCATCAATTTTCAACCCTTTCTGACTTCATTTTGGTATTTTTCATGCACTTACTGGTTTTTTTGAGCTAAATAACACTGAAATTGAAAAGCACTACAAATGAACTCTGAAAAGGCTGAAATTTGGCATGGTATCAACCTTTCACCCACATAGCATGTGCTAAAAAGTTGAGTGGGTTACGGCAAAAACTGGATGCACTTCGTGTACAAAATGGACAATCTCTTTCGAAGTATCAGGGTTTCGGACGAAAACTCATCTGTTACAAAGGGATTTCATTTTTTTGAACTTATTTGAACTCCATACTTTTTGTGTGTTCAAAATGCACCATTCAAAGCCACATCATCAATTTTCAACCCTTTCTGACTTCATTTTGGTATTTTTCATGCACTTACTGATTTTTTTGAGCTAAATAACACTGAAATTGAAAAGCACTTCAAATGTACTCTGAAAAGGTTGAAAGTTGGCATGGTATCAACCTTTCAACCACATAGCATGTGCTAAAAAGTTGAGTGGGTTACGGCAAAAAGTGGATGCACTTCGTGTACAAAACGGACAGTCTCTTTCGAAGTATCGGGGTTTCGGACGGAAACTCATCGGTTACAAAAGGCATTTCATTTTCTTGAACTTATTTGAACTCCAGGCTTTTCGTGTGTTCAAAATGCACCATTCAAAGCCACATCATGAATTTTTAACCCTTTCTGACTTCATTTGGTATTTTTCATGCATTTAATGATTTTTTTGAGCAAAATGACCCTGAAATTGAAAAGCACTACAAATGAACTCTGAAAAGGTTGAAAGTTGGCATGGTATCAACCTTTCACCCACATAGCATGTGCTAAAAAGTTGAGTGGGTTACGGCAAAAACTGGATGCACTTCGTGTACAAAACGGACAGTCCCTTTCGAAGTATCGGGGTTTCGGACGGAAACTCATCGGTTACAAGAGGCATTTCATTTTCTTGAACTTATTTGAACTCCAGGCTTTTCGTGTGTTCAAAATGCACCATTCGAAGCCACATCATCAATTTTCAACCCTTTCTGACTTCATTTGGTATTTTTCATGCATTTAATGATTTTTTGAGCTAAATGATCCTGAAATTGAAAAGCACTACAAATGAACTCTGAAAAGGTTGAAAGTTGGCATGGTATCAACCTTTCACCCACATAGCATATGCTATAAAGTTGAGTGGGTTACGGCAAAAACTGGATGCACTTCGTGTACAAAACGGACAGTCCCTTTCGAAGTATCGGGGTTTCGGACGGAAACTCATCGGTTACAAAAGGCATTTCATTTTCTTGAACTTATTTGAACTCCAGGCTTTTCGTGTGTTCAAAATGCACCATTCGAAGCCACATCATGAATTTTCAACCCTTTCTGACTTCATTTGGTATTTTTCATGCATTTAATGATTTTTTTGAGCTAAATGACCCTGAAATTGAAAAGCACTACAAATGAACTCTGAAAAGGTTGAAATTTGGCATGGTATCAACCTTTCACCCACATAGCATGTGCTAAAAAGTTGAGTGGGTTACGGCAAAAACTGGATGCACTTCGTGTACAAAACGGACAGTCCTTTTCGAAGTATCGGGGTTTCGGACGGAAACTCATCGGTTACAAAAGGCATTTCATTTTCTTGAACTTATTTGAACTCCAGGCTTTTCGTGTGTTCAAAATGCACCATTCGAAGCGACATCATCAATTTTCAACCCTTTCTGACTTCATTTGGTATTTTTCATGCATTTAATGATTTTTTTGAGCTAAATGACCCTGAAATTGAAAAGCACTACAAATGAACTCTGGAAAGGTTGAAAGTTGGCATGGTATCAACCTTTCACCCACATAGCATGTGCTAAAAAGTTGAGTGGGTTACGGCAAAAACTGGATGCACTTCGTGTACAAAACGGACAGTCCCTTTCGAAGTATCGGGGTTTCGGACGGAAACTCATCGGTTACAAAAGGCATTTCATTTTCTTGAACTTATTTGAACTCCAGGCTTTTCGTGTGTTCAAAATGCACCATTCGAAGCCACATCATGAATTTTCAACCCTTTCTGACTTCATTTGGTATTTTTCATGCATTTAATGATTTTTTTGAGCTAAATGACCCTGAAATTGAAAAGCACTACAAATGAACTCTGAAAAGGTTGAAATTTGGCATGGTATCAACCTTTCACCCACATAGCATGTGCTAAAAAGTTGAGTGGGTTACGGCAAAAACTGGATGCACTTCGTGTACAAAACGGACAGTCCTTTTCGAAGTATCGGGGTTTCGGACGGAAACTCATCGGTTACAAAAGGCATTTCATTTTCTTGAACTTATTTGAACTCCAGGCTTTTCGTGTGTTCAAAATGCACCATTCGAAGCGACATCATCAATTTTCAACCCTTTCTGACTTCATTTGGTATTTTTCATGCATTTAATGATTTTTTTGAGCTAAATGACCCTGAAATTGAAAAGCACTACAAATGAACTCTGAAAAGGTTGAAAGTTGGCATGGTATCAACCTTTCACCCACATAGCATGTGCTAAAAAGTTGAGTGGGTTACGGCAAAAACTGGATGCACTTCGTGTACAAAACGGACAGTCCCTTTCGAAGTATCGGGGTTTCAGACGGAAACTCATCGGTTACAAAAGGCATTTCATTTTCTTGAACTTATTTGAACTCCAGGCTTTTCGTGTGTTCAAAATGCACCATTCGAAGCCACATCATCAATTTTCAACCCTTTCTGACTTCATTTGGTATTTTTCATGCATTTAATGATTTTTTGAGCTAAATGACCCTGAAATTGAAAAGCACTACAAATGAACTCTGAAAAGGTTGAAAGTTGGCATGGTATCAACCTTTCACCCACATAGCATATGCTAAAAAGTTGAGTGGGTTACGGCAAAAACTGGATGCACTTCGTGTACAAAACGGACAGTCCCTTTCGAAGTATCGGGGTTTCGGACGGAAACTCATCGGTTACAAAAGGCATTTCATTTTCTTGAACTTATTTGACCTCCAGGCTTTTCGTGTGTTCAAAATGCACCATTCGAAGCCACATCATGAATTTTCAACCCTTTCTGACTTCATTTGGTATTTTCATGCATTTAATGATTTTTTTGAGCTAAATGACCCTGAAATTGAAAAGCACTACAAATGAACTGTGAAAAGGTTGAAATTTGGCATGGTATCAACCTTTCACCCACATAGCATGTGCTGAAAAGTTGAGTGGGTTACGGCAAAAACTGGATGCACTTCGTGTACAAAATGGACAATCTCTTTCGAAGTATCAGGGTTTCGGACGAAAACTCATCTGTTACAAAGGGATTTCATTTTTTTGAACTTATTTGAACTCCATACTTTTTGTGTGTTCAAAATGCACCATTCAAAGCCACATCATCAATTTTCAACCCTTTCTGACTTCATTTTGGTATTTTTCATGCACTTACTGGTTTTTTTGAGCTAAATAACACTGAAATTGAAAAGCACTACAAATGAACTCTGAAAAGGTTGAAATTTGGCATGGTATCAACCTTTCACCCACATAGCATGTGCTAAAAAGTTGAGTGGGTTACGGCAAAAACTGGATGCACTTCGTGTACAAAATGGACAATCTCTTTCGAAGTATCCGGGTTTCGGACGAAAACTCATCTGTTACAAAGGGATTTCATTTTTTTGAACTTATTTGAACTCCATACTTTTTGTGTGTTCAAAATGCACCATTCAAAGCCACATCATCAATTTTCAACCCTTTCTGACTTCATTTTGGTATTTTTCATGCACTTACTGATTTTTTTGAGCTAAATAACAATGAAATTGAAAAGCACTTCAAATGAACTCTGAAAAGGTTGAAAGTTGGCATGGTATCAACCTTTCACCCACATAGCATGTGCTAAAAAGTTGAGTGGGTTACGGGAAAAAGTGGATGCACTTCGTGTACAAAACGGACAGTCTCTTTCGAAGTATCGGGGTTTCGGACGGAAACTCATCGGTTACAAAAGGCATTTCGTTTTCTTGAACTTATTTGAACTCCAGGCTTTTCGTGTGTTCAAAATGCACCATTCAAAGCCACATCATGAATTTTTAACCCTTTCTGACTTCATTTGGTATTTTTCATGCATTTAATGATTTTTTTGAGCTAAATGACCCTGAAATTGAAAAGCACTACAAATGAACTCTGAAAAGGTTGAAAGTTGGTATGGTATCAACCTTTCACCCACATAGCATGTGCTAAAAAGTTGAGTGGGTTACGGCAAAAACTGGATGCACTTCGTGTACAAAACGGACAGTCCCTTTCGAAGTATCGGGGTTTCGGACGGAAACTCATCGGTTACAAAAGGCATTTCATTTTCTTGAACTTATTTGAACTCCAGGCTTTTCGTGTGTTCAAAATGCACCATTCGAAGCCACATCATCAATTTTCAACCCTTTCTGACTTCATTTGGTATTTTTCATGCATTTAATGATTTTTTTGAGCTAAATGACCCTGAAATTGAAAAGCACTACAAATGAACTCTGAAAAGGTTGAAATTTGGCATGGTATCAACCTTTCACCCACATAGCATGTGCTAAAAAGTTGAGTGGGTTACGGCAAAAACTGGATGCACTTCGTGTACAAAACGGACAGTCCCTTTCGAAGTATCGGGGTTTCGGACGGAAACTCATCTGTTACAAAAGGCATTTCATTTTCTTGAACTTATTTGAACTCCAGGCTTTTCGTGTGTTCAAAATGCACCATTCGAAGCCACATCATCAATTTTCAACCCTTTCTGACTTCATTTGGTATTTTTCATGCATTTAATGATTTTTTGAGCTAAATGACCCTGAAATTGAAAAGCACTACAAATGAACTCTGAAAAGGTTGAAAGTTGGCATGGTATCAACCTTTCACCCACATAGCATATGCTAAAAAGTTGAGTGGGTTACGGCAAAAACTGGATGCACTTCGTGTACAAAACGGACAGTCCTTTTCGAAGTATCGGGGTTTCGGACGGAAACTCATCGGTTACAAAAGGCATTTCATTTTCTTGAACTTATTTGAACTCCAGGCTTTTCGTGTGTTCAAAATGCACCATTCGAAGCGACATCATCAATTTTCAACCCTTTCTGACTTCATTTGGTATTTTTCATGCATTTAATGATTTTTTTGAGCTAAATGACCCTGAAATTGAAAAGCACTACAAATGAACTCTGAAAATGTTGAAAGTTGGCATGGTATCAACCTTTCACCCACATAGCATGTGCTAAAAAGTTGAGTGGGTTACGGCAAAAACTGGATGCACTTCGTGTACAAAACGGACAGTCCCTTTCGAAGTATCGGGGTTTCGGGCGGAAACTCATCGGTTACAAAAGGCATTTCATTTTCTTGAACTTATTTGAACTCCAGGCTTTTCGTGTGTTCAAAATGCACCATTCGAAGCCACATCATGAATTTTCAACCCTTTCTGACTTCATTTGGTATTTTTCATGCATTTAATGATTTTTTTGAGCTAAATGACCCTGAAATTGAAAAGCACTACAAATGAACTCTGAAAAGGTTGAAATTTGGCATGGTATCAACCTTTCACCCACATAGCATGTGCTAAAAAGTTGAGTGGGTTACGGCAAAAACTGGATGCACTTCGTGTACAAAACGGACAGTCCTTTTCGAAGTATCGGGGTTTCGGACGGAAACTCATCGGTTACAAAAGGCATTTCATTTTCTTGAACTTATTTGAACTCCAGGCTTTTCGTGTGTTCAAAATGCACCATTCGAAGCGACATCATCAATTTTCAACCCTTTCTGACTTCATTTGGTATTTTTCATGCATTTAATGATTTTTTTGAGCTAAATGACCCTGAAATTGAAAAGCACTACAAATGAACTCTGAAAAGGTTGAAAGTTGGCATGGTATCAACCTTTCACCCACATAGCATGTGCTAAAAAGTTGAGTGGGTTACGGCAAAAACTGGATGCACTTCGTGTACAAAACGGACAGTCCCTTTCGAAGTATCGGGGTTTCGGACGGAAACTCATCTGTTACAAAAGGCATTTCATTTTCTTGAACTTATTTGAACTCCAGGCTTTTCGTGTGTTCAAAATGCACCATTCGAAGCCACATCATCAATTTTCAACCCTTTCTGACTTCATTTGGTATTTTTCATGCATTTAATGATTTTTTGAGATAAATGACCCTGAAATTGAAAAGCACTACAAATGAACTCTGAAAAGGTTGAAAGTTGGCATGGTATCAACCTTTCACCCACATAGCATATGCTAAAAAGTTGAGTGGGTTACGGCAAAAACTGGATGCACTTCGTGTACAAAACGGACAGTCCCTTTCGAAGTATCGGGGTTTCGGACGGAAACTCATCGGTTACAAAAGGCATTTCATTTTCTTGAACTTATTTGAACTCCAGGCTTTTCGTGTGTTCAAAATGCACCATTCGAAGCCACATCATGAATTTTCAACCCTTTCTGAATTCATTTGGTATTTTCATGCATTTAATGATTTTTTTGAGCTAAATGACCCTGAAATTGAAAAGCACTACAAATGAACTGTGAAAAGGTTGAAATTTGGCATGGTATCAACCTTTCACCCACATAGCATGTGCTGAAAAGTTGAGTGGGTTACGGCAAAAACTGGATGCACTTCGTGTACAAAATGGACAATCTCTTTCGAAGTATCAGGGTTTCGGACGAAAACTCATCTGTTACAAAGGGATTTCATTTTTTTGAACTTATTTGAACTCCATACTTTTTGTGTGTTCAAAATGCACCATTCAAAGCCACATCATCAATTTTCAACCCTTTCTGACTTCATTTTGGTATTTTTCATGCACTTACTGATTTTTTTGAGCTAAATAACACTGAAATTGAAAAGCACTACAAATGAACTCTGAAAAGGTTGAAATTTGGCATGGTATCAACCTTTCACCCACATAGCATGTGCTAAAAAGTTGAGTGGGTTACGGCAAAAACTGGATGCACTTCGTGTACAAAATGGACAATCTCTTTCGAAGTATCAGGGTTTCGGACGAAAACTCATCTGTTACAAAGGGATTTCATTTTTTTGAACTTATTTGAACTCCATACTTTTTGTGTGTTCAAAATGCACCACTCAAAGCCACATCATCAATTTTCAACCCTTTCTGACTTCATTTTGGTATTTTTCATGCACTTACTGATTTTTTTGAGCTAAATAACAATGAAATTGAAAAGCACTTCAAATGAACTCTGAAAAGGTTGAAAGTTGGCATGGTATCAACCTTTCACCCACATAGCATGTGCTAAAAAGTTGAGTGGGTTACGGCAAAAAGTGGATGCACTTCGTGTACAAAACGGACAGTCTCTTTCGAAGTATCGGGGTTTCGGACGGAAACTCATCGGTTACAAAAGGCATTTCGTTTTCTTGAACTTATTTGAACTCCAGGCTTTTCGTGTGTTCAAAATGCACCATTCAAAGCCACATCATGAATTTTTAACCCTTTCTGACTTCATTTGGTATTTTTCATGCATTTAATGATTTTTTTGAGCTAAATGACCCTGAAATTGAAAAGCACTACAAATGAACTCTGAAAAGGTTGAAAGTTGGCATGGTATCAACCTTTCACCCACATAGCATGTGCTAAAAAGTTGAGTGGGTTACGGCAAAAACTGGATGCACTTCGTGTACAAAACGGACAGTCCCTTTCGAAGTATTGGGGTTTCGGACAGAAACTCATCGGTTACAAAAGGCATTTCATTTTCTTGAACTTATTTGAACTCCAGGCTTTTCGTGTGTTCAAAATGCACCATTCGAAGCCACATCATCAATTTTCAACCCTTTCTGACTTCATTTGGTATTTTTCATGCATTTAATGATTTTTTGAGCTAAATGATCCTGAAATTGAAAAGCACTACAAATGAACTCTGAAAAGGTTGAAAGTTGGCATGGTATCAACCTTTCACCCACATAGCATATGCTAAAAAGTTGAGTGGGTTACGGCAAAAACTGGATGCACTTCGTGTACAAAACGGACAGTCCCATTCGAAGTATCGGGGTTTCGGACGGAAACTCATCGGTTACAAAAGGCATTTCATTTTCTTGAACTTATTTGAACTCCAGGCTTTTCGTGTGTTCAAAATGCACCATTCGAAGCCACATCTTGAATTTTCAACCCTTTCTGACTTCATTTGGTATTTTTCATGCATTTAATGATTTTTTTGAGCTAAATGACCCTGAAATTGAAAAGCACTACAAATGAACTCTGAAAAGGTTGAAATTTGGCATGGTATCAACCTTTCACCCACATAGCATGTGCTAAAAAGTTGAGTGGGTTACGGCAAAAACTGGATGCACTTCGTGTACAAAACGGACAGTCCCTTTCGAAGTATCGGGGTTTCGGACGGAAACTCATCGGTTACAAAAGGCATTTCATTTTCTTGAACTTATTTGAACTCCAGGCTTTTCGTGTGTTCAAAATGCACCATTCGAAGCCACATCATGAATTTTCAACCCTTTCTGACTTCATTTGGTATTTTTCATGCATTTAATGATTTTTTTGAGCTAAATGACCCTGAAATTGAAAAGCACTACAAATGAACTCTGAAAAGGTTGAAAGTTGGCATGGTGTGCGTGCTTGCCAACAATGACAACCCACTTTTTTGTTGCATTTTGTTCTCAGCCACAATCGGAATTTAAGAAAAAACTGAATTGAAAAGCACTACAAATATATAATAGCTAGAGAGATATGTAATATATAATAGTTCAGATATCCATTACAGAAAGTACTCGTCCAAGCGAACACTACTATCTAGTCTGAATCAGAAGAATATTCCCATGGTGGTGGTGGTGCGAGGTGACGCTGCCCATAGTTCACGGTTCGAATCTTGCAGTACAACTCATATGCAACGTATGCATCTTTTGCTGCATACTCAATGTTGATAGGCTGAAGTGGGGTCCTCTCCCACTCTTTGTGCTGCGCCCGGGGGAATTTGGTCTTCATATCTCCGTAATAGTCGTCGATCAAGGCAACTGCCATAGAAGCCATTGAAGTCCTCTCATACTGAAGCCTGAATATGTCTTGGATATCAATAAGGCAGCCAGCTGGTATCTCAATACCGAAGCTGCGCCTCATCTTCAGCTTGTCATTACTTACATCAACGCTAGCAAAATGTATGCCGCTGCATAGGAAGTCCATGAGTGCTGGGCAGTGCTTGTCACTACTGCAACATCAACAAATTAAAATGGAACAAATGTTAAATACTGCTGCAACAAGTATATTTCGGCAGAATTATAATATGCAACTATATAAAGGAAAATTATTTCGCTGCAACAAAAGAGGAAGACGCAGAGTTTTTGCTCCCCGGGCTCATTTGAGCCCGGTGAACAGTAATATCATAAAAAAATTGAAAATTATTTCACTACAACTTAAGAGAAATTGATCTTTGCCATAGGATTCAAAATAGAACATATATATTGCTATATCCTATATATATGCAATTTTCATATCCTATGAATTGATGAAGAAACCCTAAATTAACTATATGACATATATGTTCTCCCACGTTTTGCAACAAGGAAAATTGTTTCACTACAAACTTAAAAGAAATATTGATCTTTCCCATAGGATTCAAAATGGAACATATTTATATCCTATGCAATTTTCATAATAATCTATAAATTATTAATTGATCAAATAAAACCCTCAAAACTCACCTTGCCCATTGGAAGATCATGACATGTTTCCTGAAACATAGCTGGATGACGGCAACATCTTCTTGCTTGGCCGTGTACTCGAGATCAAGCCCTATGAACTTGTCTTTCTCATCCGCCACTTGAAGCCATTTCTGCAAAAGGGAAAGAAAATGCGGCACCATGGCGCTGTCGTTCGTGTAGACGACATCGAGATTGGTACTGCCATGTGCGAGCACCTCCCCGTAGCGAGTGATTGGATTCATGGTAGAAGATATGGGGAAGAAGAGAGGAGAAGAAGAGAAATGGGCGAAGTTACTGTAGCCCTCGCCGAGGAACAGTTGCTTTATCCTCCTGTTTCTCGGAGCGCGAAACGTCGTGGGATGCGAGACGTTCGAATCTTTAGTCCCGGTTTGAACCACCAACCGGGACTAAAGGGGCGCGCACCAGGCGAACGGTTACACATTTGGTCCCGGTTCCTTCCACGAACCGGGACCAATGCTTGTGGGCCAGGAGCGAGGCACATTGGTCCCGGTTCGTGTCTGGAACCGGGACCAAAGGTTCCAGACGAACCGGGACCAATGCCCCACGTGGCCCGCCCGGCCGTCTGGCCTCACGAACCGGGACTGTTGCACCCATTAGTCCCGGTTCGTGACTGAACCGGGACTAATGGGCTGGCCCGGCCTGGACCAATGCCCTGTTATGTACTAGTTATATTGGAAAGAAAGGTGCTTGAGGAGCTATGCTCCTTTAGAACATCAGCCACAATCTGTGTATCAGATACTGGCTGCTCATCTTCTGTTTGTGCTTCACTCTTTTTATTTTGCATGGCAGTCTGTACAAGAAAGTATTCTTTCATAAGTTAGAGGGACATGAAAGGTTAGATTATACACTTAGAAAAGCATAGATAATAACCGTAAACACCTATAGAACTGGGATACATGTATGTCTGCTATTAAGTATGGTTCCCTAAATAAAGTAATCTGAAACTTGCAAGACATATGAGGGAGACTTTTGATCTGAAGCATAGCTACCAGCAGTCAACAGCAGAATAAGCAACATATATAGGAAGTAGCCAAAGCCAACAAAGATAAAACCAGAAGCAATACAACAATGGAAGGCAGCATCACAACAGCAATATAAGTAGCAGCCAACAGCAAAATAGTGAGGCAACACCAACAGGTATTCAAGTCATCGAGAAAAGAGAAAGAAAACTCACATAAGCGTTAAGTGCAGCCGTGCTCATACTTCCAGTCTTTCTTTTCGTATGGGTCTCTTTGAAAAAGTCAATTGGACTAGGGTCCTCATTGTTGTACTTGTCTTTTTTCTACAAGTTGTTTGAAATAATCATTATTCCATATATGAAGTCATGTTGTATTCGACATGGGACAACAATGAGTTAGCTAGAATACTTACAATTTGGTGGAAATGGGAAGGATAAGACCTAGAGCCTGTAGTTTGTTGATGCTTGACAGCTTCTCTGTTATCCTTGTTCTTTTGACAAAGTTCCTGTATGAAACAAATGAATATTAGTATTATAAGTAGTGTTGTTGCTCGTATCAAAGTCACAACAAAAGGAAAATCGCAAGGAAGGTAAACTTAATATTCAGTATAGATGTTTCTAGTGGCATATTTGACTACAGACCTTGTTTCTTGGATCTGACCATTTGTTGACAAGGGCTTCCCAATTTTCCTGACTCACATTGGGTGGCTTATTGGCTAACGCTTCTTCAAAGGTAAGGCCATTGTTATAATCCCTCTTCAACTTATACCGTTGTTGCCGAATACTTTTCTGGAGTATATTTTTGCATACACTTCTGGATAGCTCCTCTTTTGGATCCATTTCAAAATGTTTCTGAAAACAATGAGTGGTAAGATACATCATCAAATAACAGCATGACATGCGAAAATGAGAATCTGAAGAATGAACAAAAATGTCTCACCGCTACATGACCAATAGCCTTAGGAATATGATGGTCTAGGCCGTCTTTGCTGTAATCTTTCCAATGTGTAGCAACATGCATGTGGCTACGGACATGTATACCACACTGAGAAGTAAGCTTGGCTGCTTGGACAGGGTCAAGAGGTCTCACTCTACCAGCTGAGAACTCAATCTTCATCTTCCTCCCTCCGTTCCTTTTAGCATAATCCTGTAGTCCATGCCCCATGGTTGGTCTACGTTTACCCCTCTTTGAGGTTTCTGGATTAGTTGGACGAGTGGAGCATACTACAACACCTACATCACAAGGTAGCAGAAAAGGTGGAACTTTATTATTTCAATGGGGAAACTAGAATGCAAACACTGTTAAGTGATGATGTTGCATATACCTTGGCCACGTACTGTAACTGTGCTATCAATTTGGCAAGAGGTATTTGTCATGTCTTGAGAATGTTGCATCTCTGTATCAGCGTGAGGTGTATTGCTGTCCTTGGAAGTTTGGAGAAGTGAACTGTCATTGTCACCCGATGGGATCTGTTCTGTCTGGTTAGGTTTTGATTTTGATGCTCTTGTGGTTCTTGTGGTAGTAGGTACAGTAGGTTTGGGCCGAGCATGCTTTCTCCCTTGTGGCTTTGCAGAAGCTGGAAAGAGTTCAAAAGAGTTACTGTTCATAGGTATTTCAGCAAACAAAATCTACTAAGAACCAAGTTATCTCTGAGTAGATTTGAATAGAATGCTGAACCAAACTACTTAGAAACAGAGAGCATGCAACTATAGGTGCAGTTTTCAGTTAAATAGGTGTTACTTGTTTAGAAGAACACATTGGAGGTAATCCAATAGAAGTCATGTTCAGACTAAGGGAAAATGGTTAAAACATTAGAACGAGTAACCCTTCACATGCATATATTAGACTCATGAGTTATACAAGTTCACTTTATTTTCTGAAAGACAGGAAACAGCAGAATACAACATTAGTTTTTTAAACTATCTAAACCAGTATGACTAACCTTGTTAGGCAGCACCTAATTTAGCTTGGCCATCCTGTAGTTTAGCTTAGCTGCAGCAAAACAAGTCAGATTTGTCAAGGGTCAGGCAACTATGTAATCCACTCTCAGCAAGTCTGTCTATCTAGCTCACCTAAATACCAACACAAAATACTACTGGATGCTCCCAGATTTCAGATAGATGAGGCAAGCAAAATACAAGAACTGGGCACACCTAGAAAACCAACACAAACACTGAAGAGCATCAACCATAAGCAGATGTAATTAAAATGCACAGGAACCATATTATTTTAGTAACTACTCTAAGAGCATAAATTAAACATGTACATATTTGATAATCGGACCAAAGCAGCTACTAGGGCTCACGGCGAGTCAGGGTGCAGGCACACAACATTCTGATTTGATTCGTGTGTAGTATACTGGAACTAAAAGCACTATACTCTCCTGTCAATGATTGTAGTATAATCAACCTCAGACCCACATAAATGAATCGATCAACACATCACCTTTCAGAATGTGGATCAGTTGGTAACGGAATAAACACACACTGTCTACAGATCTCATCTTATATCAGTCTGTCACATGGCCTGTCTACTAGAGTCCGCACAGAGCAGGAGCAGATTGTACACCCGCGTGTACATCAAAGCAATTGGCATGGAACACATGCAGAAAGAACGGCGAGATCGGGGACAGTTAACAAATCACGTACCTGACGAGATCGACGAACTTGCGGCCGGTGGCGGCACGCTCTCTAGTGCACGCGGCGGCGTTCTCGCGGGTGAGGCCGGCGGCTCCTATGCCGCCAGTGAGAAGGGCGGCAGCGTTCGAGTTTACCGGAGCGCGGAGGAGAAGCTCGCGAGTGAGGCGGCGGCCGGAATCCCGTAGATGAGGAGGGGGCGGCTCACGACCTGGCTGGGGCGGGTGGATCGGAGGACCTCCGATCTGCTGGTGGCGATAATGGGGGAAGCGGAGATGGCCACGACAGGATATGATGGAAGGGTAAATTGCTACGCGCGGGAATAGATCGTGGGGGCTGACATTTTTGTGGTGACCGACAGGTGGGGTAGGACGCCAAACAATTGCAAAAATGGAGGGAACATGTTTTTTTGGTGGAGGGAAACTAATTTTTTGACCTAATAAACATATAATATATTTTCAGAAAACTAGAGGCAATAGTTATTTCGGTGCGGAAAAAATTGGGCAATGCTACGCGTCAGCCGACGGATTTTTTTTTAAAGATCCGACGCATGTCGAGCCATAGAATTCAACATGTGGAGCCGTCAGATTCAACTGCGAGCTTTGCAACAAGGATGATGTTGCGTTCGGACGTTTGCAACAGAGTTCATATTGCGGAACTTTTGCAACAAAGGTGTTGCCGCAAATGAGCGCTGGACCGCCGACCAGGTCGCCTTGCCGCCATCCTCCTCTCCGACGAGGTGGCTGCACCGCGCGTGGTTGACGGACATGGTGGAAGCGGGCGACAAGCACCACTACGACGACCGCGCCCAACCTCCGGTTGAACCGGCGCACCACAGCGGCGACCGTAACGGACCTCTGGCTCACGGCAAACCATGGCCACCTTGTTGTGCTGTTGTTGATGCCTCCGGATGAAATGATAAAGAATACATGGATGTGGTCAAGGATTCACGTTAGATTGAGATCCTGCAACAGCCTGGTTGTTGCGATGGGGAAAATTGCAACACCGGATCCAACGGCCATGGAGGCGACAGACCATTCGATTAAGATAGATCCAACAGACATGGAGGCGACGGACGCACATGTTGTTATCAGTCGGTTGATGGCAAGCATGTCTCGAAAAAGATATGTTACATAGATTTGGTTTTAGAATTAGTAAATGGCGTTTAAGATTAAAAACTCATGAGATACTCAGAAAAATGGCCTTGCGTCGCTCGACCTAGGGCGAGTCGGGCGGCTCACCCCATCCCACCGGTAGTCACCGCCCTCCTCCCCCGTCTCTCCCCTCCTCGCCGCCACCGGGGGTCGTTGCTGGGCAAAGCCCGTGCGGTGGCGGCGGCAGCTGGGCGTTCTCCAGCGGCTCCAGTGTTTGGCCCGTGCACTCCTGCATGGCCCCTTGGACGCGGTGTTGGTGCCGGTGGCGCCCTTCAGCGCGGGAGCTGGGACCAAGGCATGGAGGCGGGCTGCAAAGAGGTAGGGCATGGCGCGAAGCTATGTTGCAGTGTCGTTCCTCCGCAGGCGGTGGCATGGTGCAGCTTCCCTGCCACCCCAAAGGGTCTCCACCCCCGTCGTGTTGGTTGGGTGGTGACGTCGACCCGTCCCGATGCGTCCTGGGAGGCACTGTTGGGCAAAATCCTATGGATAGCGGCGCCTGCGGGTGTCGTGCTCCTCCTTGGAGGTGTCCAGACCGTTGCCATTGGCATAGACGCACCACATTGCGCCTAGGGCGCCATGGCAAGACGGTGTTGACAATTCGTCGGCTGGTTCACCCGTTCAGTGTTTGTTCTTTCATGATCTAAAATAATATACTTCATTTATAAATATTGCAATGAAGAAATAAATGTGTAATCCATACTTGCAATTTGACATTGACCATTAGTGTTTTTAAAAAAACAACAAAGTCGTTAGGGATTAGTAGAAATTTCAGTGCTACGTTTAGATAACACTAAAATAAAAAGAGGTCTCGACGATGTGTATACCGAAAAAGGCTTTCGCTCTACTTCTCTACCTAATATTAAAGGACGAATTGTAATTATTTTGTCCATCAAGATGTTTTCCTCCGTCCTTCAAGGAAAAAATTGCGTTTCGTAAATAAAAAATTAATTGCGTTCCGTGAGACTCGAAACCTGCCCACGAATGCTTCAGTACGCTTGCTTGAACCAGCTCACCTATCTGAATCCCTATGTGAGATAGAATTGGAAGACCCCCTTTTATATAGACAATAAACGAGTTTTGTCAAAAGAAAAACTTAAAAACCAGCCAGATCCAACGAGTAGCAGAAACAGGAATGTAGGGAGGATGAGTACCGGGGGACAACCTTCAGGAAAACTTCAGTAAACAAGCAAACCTATTGCACGTGAACCCAAATAAGCAAAACTTCAGGAACCCAAATAAGCAAAACTTCAGGAAACAAGCAAACCTATTGCACGTCACTTCAATAAAGTAGGAGGATATATAAGCCATTACAAAAATCATGAAACAAGCAAAAAACTTCATTGGAGATGCGAACGTCCAAAAGCATGCTAAACTTCATCATCACTTGAGTGCTCACTTCTGTGTCCACTCAACCCGTCATCTTCTTGTTCATCCTCATCGGTGGCACTATCTTCATCATTGTTCTCGACAATCTTCTCAATCTCGGCGATGATTTTAGGATCAACGGGTGTGCCTTCTTCATCATCACGGCCGAAAGTGTGAAACACCGGATCAACATTGTTCACTGTAAAAGTCGGCGCTACGATATCTTCTTGGTATGCATCTGTAGCATTGAGCTCACCCGTCTCTGATTCGGGAACATCATACAAATGTCTATGACTAAAAGTCTGTACCACTTTCCAGTCTTTTCCAAGATGTGTGTCCTCCATGTAAAACACTTGCTCTGCTTGAGAAGCCAATATGAAAGGATCCTTTTTGTACCAAAGAGCCTTATGATTCAGACTTTTGAAGTACCCATCATCTCTCAACCCGGTCGTCTTGCTTTTAATATCATACCAATCACAACGAAACAAATATACTGACCTGTCACCATGCTTGTTTTTCGAGTACATCAACTCAAGAAGTTCCTTCAGAACACCATAGTACAGAATCTCTGCACCATTTTTATCTCCCTTTACCATGATGCCTGAATTTTGAGTTCTTCTCTTCCTCTCACGATCCAGACTGTGATATCGAACACCATTCACGTTGCAGGCAGAGTACACCAGTAAACGCTTGTCTGGGCCACATGATAGCGAGTACAAATCCTCTGAAACATTCTGCTCTCCTATATTATGAATCTGTACATGATGACCACACATCAAAATGATAAGGTTAATGGCGTCAGTAATGCAAGATGGATATATGACACACAAAAATAAATAGCTTACATGCTTCTCAAACCACGTAGGGAATTCCTTCTTAAGTGTCTGCTCAATGTTAGCCACACCTTTCATTCGTAACTCTTCTCGGCAAACCCTACAACAAGAAACAAAAAAATAAACACATCAAAATTCATTATCTCTACGAGCCAACCGCATAATATGCATAAAAAGATGGCAAGAATACTTACTTCATGTACTTGTCTACATCAGGACAATTATTAAGCACGTACCAAACCATTTCGTCGTACTCAGTATCATAAAGGTTCAGTTTTGACGCACCGAGACCTTTTGCAGCCATTGAAAAAATTGCCAGTTCATCAGAAGAAACATTCCTCTTCCCATCTTTGTTCCTATCTTCTTTGTTAAATCTTGTCTCAATATTTGTCAGATATCTAGAGCAGTAGGACAAGCACTCATCCACGACATATGCCTCCGCAATTGACCCTTCTGGCTTTGCTCTATTACGAACTGTTCCCTTTAGGTACCCAAGCCTTCTTTCTATTGGATACATCCATCCATAATGCACAGGGCCCCTCAGAATTGCCTCTTCAGGAAGGTGAATAGCTAAATGAACCATGACATCAAAGAAGGCGGGTGGAAAAATCCTCTCAAGCTTGCTAAGAATTACAGGAATATCCTCTTTCATCTGGTGAAGCACATCAACTCGAAGAGTTTTTGAGCACAACTGTCTGAAAAAATTACCAAGTTCAGCAATGGCCTCATATATGTCCTTCCTCACAAGCCCTCTTAGTGCAGCTGGTATGACTTGCTGTAGTAGTATGTGACAGTCATGGGTCTTCAACCCATGCACTTTATATGTTTCAAGATCCACACATCTTGCTAGATTAGCAGCATACCCATCTGGGAATTTCACATTAGCTAAATACTCGCAGAATCTTTTCTTGTTCTCCTTGGTGAGATTATACTCTGCCTTTTTCTTCACCATTCCGCCCTTTCCATCAGGTTTCAGATGCAGATCATCCCTGATTCCTAACTTCTGCAAATCTATCCTGGCATTTGCTGTATCCTTATTCTTTCCCTCAATCTCAAGTAGGGTCCCAAGTATATTTTCACATATGTTCTTCTTGACGTGCATCACATCAATGTTGTATGCTAATTTTAGGTTTGACCAATATGGCAGATCATATAGGCTAACCTTCTGACTCCAGATTGGTTCATCTTTCTGAGTGCGCTTTCTCTTCTTATTGCCTGGATACTTCCCTGGTTTGAAATTATTAACTTTCTCTAACTTCTCCAACACTTCGGCATTTGTGAACTTACGAGGTTTCTCTCGTTTTCAACTGACCCGTTGAAATCCTTGCTTCTCCTAAAACGATGATTGGTGGGAAGAAATCTGCGATGCCCAACATACCCAATCTTTTTTTCCAGAGCCTCGGAGCAAGGGTTCTCATCATAGTGCACACATGCATAATAGCCTCTAGTGCTACGACCTGATAGAGTGGCTAGTCCAGGGTAATCATGAATAGACCACAAGAACGCAGCATGCAAAGTAAATGGATCATCAGTCAATGCATCATACGTTTCCACACCGGTTCCCCAAAGCTTCATCATATCTGCTATAAATACATGGAACTCCTTTCCAGGTGCTTTTTTTTCCAGGAATAAGCAAAGCCATCATGAAATTGGATTGGTCCATGCACATCCACGGTGGGAAATTGTACAGGATGAGAAAAACTGGCCACATACTATATGAGCTACTCATGTTTCCAAAGGGGTTGAATCCATCCGTGGCAATGCCAAGCCTAAAGTTACGAGCATCTTTAGCAAACCAACCATACTCTCTGTCAAAGTGCTTCCATGCTTCACCATCAACTGGGTGTCTCATAACACCTTTCTCGGCGACCCTCTTCTCCTTGTGCCACCTAGCATCTTCCGACTGTTCCTTTGACACAAAAAATCTTTGAAGCCTAGGGATTATAGGAAAGTACCTAAGAACCTTGTGGGGTATCTTTTTCCTTCCCTCCGTGTCTTTCCATCTTGATGTCCCGCACTCAGGACAATGTGTGTTGTTGGCATAGTTCCCCTAAAACAATGCACAATCAAACTTGCATACATGAATAGTCTCGTAACCAAGCCCAGCTTCACGGAGAACACTCTTAGCTGCTTCATATGACTTTGGTATATCAGCATGTGGAAACGCCGCGCTGAACACCTCAAGAAACATACTGAATCCTCTGTTTGTGACCCGGTTGTATGACTTAACATGGAGGAGCTTAATGATAAAGGATAGTCGTGTGAACTCGCTGCATCCTTCGTACAGTTCTTTCTTGGCTTCCTCAATTAGCTTGCAATAGAGGTTTGGCTGACCCTCACCTCGCCTTCCAGACCTAGCCAAATCATCTACCATATACGAAACATCATCTCGATTGTCTTCATTAAAGTCATCGTCATCAGACGTGTATGCAACATCCTCCATCTCACCCCCTTCGTCATCACTCAACGATTCACCATGAAAGATCCACCTCGTATATGTGTTGGACATACCAGCGCATTGTACGTGCTCCTCAACAACTGACTGGCTCTGGAGTTCCAGATTCAGGCAGTTTCGGCATGGGCATAGTACGTCTTGATTTTCTGGGAAATTTTGGCGAACAATATCCATAAACTCCTCAACACCTTTCAAGTACGATGTTGTGAAACGAGTTCCGCGTATCCAGCTTCGGTCCATTGTCCTACAAAAAATTAATTTACTTGTGAGAAAAATATGCTTACACCATAACTAGCACACATGTGCCATATGGAAAATATTTACTTTTCGCAAACAATACAATATTGCTCATATTTCCCACATTCATAAAAACTGAAAACTAAAGACTTTGAGCAGTACACTTTCAATATGTACATGAAACTATTATTTACCATGAAGTCTAGCAAGCATAATACTTTTTTAGTACATGTTAAACATCTCACCAAACTTTAATCTCCAAACTATAATTTGAGTCCAACGTTACCAAGTCCCAAAAGCTACAGAGCTAATCACCGCGTGCAGACTGTCCAACCAAAATTTGCAACTTAAATACATGCGGAGTGCGGCGGTTAATACAGTACAAAAAAAGGATAAATGCATTTAGAAATCATTCTCTATCTATTAGTATGATGTCTCGATGACCACGGCTCGGCTGCGCAGGAGCTACATTAAACAGAGACTACACATCTATAGAAATTCAGTTCGTTAAAACAAATTCATGTGCTGGGGCGGCATCCCGGTGATCAAGGAGATGAGACCGGCTGTTCGGAAACTGCACGGTGTCTCGATGATCAACTAGAGGAGGTCAGCAATCATTCAAGTAAATGGCATCTGTTCATACTTCATAGTTCCATACAACAAACTGATTGTACATTCAGGTTCAGGAAATAAATGACATCAATTTACACATCTGAGATCTCATTGCACAAGTAACACAATGCCAAATTATCTAAAAGTAAATTGCATTAATTGATTAAAAATCCCTGTTCTTTGCTACTGAACAAGTTGAGAAGAACTGCAGAAAAACTCACGAGGCCGTCGGCCGTCAGAAGTGTTGCAGTCGCGGTGGAGAACTGGGGATGGGAGGGACTACAGCAGCCAGTCCACTGACCACCGCCAGGCGGCGGCAGGCCAGCAGCTCCTCCGGAGATCCGGGACTCACTCCAGGTCAGCAGCTTGCCCCGGACGTCCGGCGGCTCGTGTCGTGGCCGTGTGGTGGGAGGAGAGCCGGTGGAGGAGAAGGTGAGCGGAGGGGCTCGTCGTGCCGGAGTCCGGCGGCTCGTGCCGTGGCCGTGTGGTGGGAGGAAATCCGGTGGAGGAGAAGGTGAGTGGAGGGGCGGCACGTCGTGCCGGAGTGCGGCGGCGCGTAAGGCAGCGGGAGCGGCAGCCAAGCGCCTAAGCCAGATGGGGATTAGGTCGCTCGTCGCTACTTGTGTCTCGCTCGCCCAGGAGAAACTGAGGAAAAAAATACGTAGTAGTATATTTTTGGGATGGCCTCAGTTCGGAATTGGGCCAAATAGTACGTTGAGAAAAAAAATCCTACTATGATACGACTATGATTCCTTAGTATGAACAACATACAAGATGGCCCCAGAGTATATTTCTACTATGATACCTACTATGATACGACTATGATTCCTTGGTATGAAAAAAAATCCTACTATGATATGACTATGATTCCTACTCATAGTTTTAAATAGCGAAGATAGCATCCGCTATTGCGTCCGCAATAGCGCTAGCGCAATAGCGACCGCTATCACTGAAATTAAATGTCATTACTTTTTGTTCATGTTCTAGTGATATAAACAAGAATCTAGTGTTTTTATAAATCCGCTACGCGGACATAGCGCCCGCAATATCACCCGCTATCCGCATTCCGCTACGCGGAACCAAATCCGCTACCAGCCCGCTATCCGCTATTTAAAACCATGTTCCTACTATGATACGAATATGATTTCTTAGTATGAAAAAAAATCCTACCATGAACAACATACGGGATGGCCCCAGAGTATATTTCTGGGTGTGTCACGGCACACCCGGCGGACTCCCAGATGGCCCCAGAGTATATTGGCGCACCCCCGGATATGCCAATGTGTACAATTTTTATGATATATTTTTACTGTGTTTCTTTTTTGACATGTGCGTCCCACCTCCTTAGATCCCACCACCAGATATATGTGACAATATACTAGCATCACTGATTTGAATTCTTCCGTGACCCAACCATGTCTGTCATGGGAACTACCAACACCGTCACAGAATATGGTAATGAGTGACGGTGATTATGTGGCCGTCACGGATTTGGGGGATTTTGTGATGCTAGGTGTGTATTGTCACGCATTATCATATTCGGTGACGTTACGAGTCACTGTCACGAGCATTTTCGTCACAGTATATCAGATCTCTTGTAGTGGAGGTCGGGGATAGGGAGGGAAGCGCAGCCACCGGCCAGCCGTTGAGTCGCAGTAGGCGCTGCCGCATGAGGTTGGGGTCGTAGGATTACATGGGCTTCTTGCATGGGTTCGGCCCAACAAATGAGAAGGCTACGATTCGGCCCCCGGAGTAGCTGCTTATAGGACAACCAGCCCACTTAGCGGCCAACCACGAAATTACTCAGCAATCAGACGGCCAGAGACAGCCGGCAACTAAAATCTAATGGCCAAAATTGTCAAGTGCGTGAGAGGGCAGGGATTAGGTTAGGTTTTATTGTCCTTAATATCTTTCTCTGTTTACATTTTTTTTTTGAGAAGGAGGAACAGCGCCCCCACCCTCTGCATGAATCGATGCATACGGCCATATTATTAAAAAAGTACCAAAACAAAGTTTTAGGTCCGCTATGGTCTCACAAACCGAGCCATAATAAAACAGGTTCAAATAAAGTAAATGACTGCCACATCCGACGATACCAAAAGGCTACAATGCCTATACACCTAGCCTATTAGTAACTCGCTATCCAAACCGGCTGAAGATAGCCCGTGCGACCGTCTCCCACCGGTTGCACCCAATATTCATAAGCTCCCTGGAGTCCGCATGACTGAGTAATGACCACGTACGGATCCAAGTAGTGGATCTGTATATGACCTGCAAAAAGTGATTAAAGTTCTTGCCATTAAAAATCATATCGTTTCTAATGTTTCATATAGCCCAAAATAAAGCACTTATTCCAATCCGAATGTGATTCGCTAGTGTGACGTCTACTCCGTTGAGCCACGTCCCAAAGAGCATGTTAATGTTCGTTGGTGGACTTATATTAAAAGCTATATGAACAGTGCTCCGTAATAATTTTGCTAGTGGACATTCTAGAAAGAGGTGACTAATTGATTCATTTTGATCGCAATAGCAACATTTGGTACAGCCAACCCAACTTCGTTTACTCAAATTATCCTTGGTTAGTACCACTCCCTTGTGTATGAACCACATAAATATTTTAATTCTTAGTGGAACTTTAATTTTCCATATATGCAAAGACCTTGACAGGGGTCCAAAATTAATTAAGTTCATATACATCGACTTCAAATTATCGACTTCTCTGTTTACATATGTAGGCAGATTAAAGCAACTGGATTAATACACAACTGCTTCTAGTTTTTGTTTATAGCAAAGCAAATAGGATCTGAGATTTCTCCCTCAAAACGTGAAGCACCTAGTATACATCAGCACGGTTTCTAACTTCAGATCTCTCAGACTTTGACTCAAACGTGAAGCAGGTAGCACAACTCATTCTCTGTACTACTACTACAACTCATGATCTTCCGATGAATACAGCGAAGTGAAATTAGTTAAGAGATAATTCATCTAAGGATAGGACATCACTGGCGGCTTATTGATCCTTAAGCACAATTAGTTAGTATTAATTGTCTCAATTAATACAGGACATGTTAGAGCGCTTAGAATGCTTTTAAGAGGCAGAGGGGGATCGATACCTCCCATCTCCAAATTCTAGATCGTTTTTATGGTCGCTTTTTTTTGTTTTAGAAATTGATCAGAAAAAAGGACACGTTATTGGCTTTTTGGGTCTGGCGTTGTACGTTGGAAAGATTGGGCTGCTACTCGGGGATTGCTGGACTGGAACCTGGAAATTTCTTACCCCACGTTGGGAGGAAGTTTCTGCACCCTCGCTGACGAAAAAAATCAAAACAAATACTAGACAAATTCAAAAACTTCCAATTTTTTTTTGTGTAATAGATATTTTGATGCGTGAGGTCCGCTCCAAAATTCAACTTATTTGGACTTCTGAGCAGCTCTCGGAAAAAAAGACAAAATCGGGTCTGTAAAAAAGGTTTACTGTTCACTAACTTTTCTGACTCAATTTGTCTTTTTTGCCGAGAGATGCTCAGATGTCCAAATAAGTTGAATTTTGGAGCGGACCTCACGCATCAAAATATCTACTATACAAAAAACATTTGGAATTTTTTGAAATTTTCTAGTATTTGTTTTGATTTTTTTCGTAAGCGGGAGCAGATGAGCCTGAGAGCAGACTTGAATTTTCGGAAGTTTTTCTCCTTTTTTGAGATCTCCCATAGAGGAAGTTGAATGTTTGATATTTACAATCACTATCCATAAAAATAGTTATTTATTACTTTCTTCTAAACAAAATATCTATTGATTCCCTTAATTACTATAGGTTTGACCGGCATGAAATGGATATTATTGTACTCCCTCCGTTTCTAAATATAAACCATTTTACAGATTTCAATACCGACTACATATAGAGAAAAAAAGTTAAACTATATTTAGAAACGGAGGGAGTACATATTGTAAAATATGTTCCAAACGAAGTGAGTAACTAATAACGAGACGGGAAAAAGAGGATCTTTCTTTTTTTCGCTTGTAGGGACTTGTGTTACATTTTTTGCCAAAAAAAAAGATGGTGAGAGTGTACATAGAAATCGAGCCCATTACATTTCTGGACTCCTCCCGTCCTCTCCGTTTAGTTTGCACTAACGCAATAGTCAAGGCCTCGGCCATCATGATTATGTAGCCAGGGTCATGCAATTGGTCTCAGGCGGCCATATCGCCATCACGATCAACAGGGTGGTCGATCCCTATTTCAAGAATGGTCGGGGCCTGCGGCAAGGCGACCAAATTTCACCTCTGTTGTTTAACTTTGTGGTTGATGCACTAGCCAAAATGTTACTATGCGGCCACATATCTAGCATAGCTACCAACTTGTACCCGAACGGTATCACCCACCTACAGTAGGCAGACGACACTATATCATCCCGGTCGAATACGATGAGCTGCAACTAGCCAATCTTAAATTGGTTCTTTTGTGCTTTGAACAACTTTCTGGTCTCAAGACCAATCTTGCGAAGAGTGAGGCCTTTGTCCTAGGATGTTCGCCCGATGAGCGTGTCCACGCGGCCAACTTGCTCAACTGCAGGCTTGGCCAATCCCCTACTACTTACCTCGGCGTCCCCATCACCCCGTTTGCGCTGAATGCTGATACTTTTAGACCCACAGAGAAGAAAGTTGCTATGAGGGTTGCCCCCTGGCGTGGGAGGCACTGATCCTCGGCAGGGAAGGTGATCCTGATCAATCAAGCTTATCTAGCCCTCCTACCTTCATTATGGGTTTTTATAGACTATTTGCGTCTAACCACAAAGTCTTCGACAAGGACCGTAGCGCCTTTTACTGGAACTCTGCAGAGAACAAGAAAAAAATATAAAATGGTCAAGTGGAATCATATGTGTAGACCCAAGTGCATTGGGGGCTGGGCATCACTAATACCACCATCATGAATAAATGTCTGATTATGAAATAGTGGTGGAGGATTCTGACGGAACCTCCTCAGGCCATGTGGATCAATCTCCTCAAAGAAAAATAGTTTCCTCGCCGCTTTTTGCCTCCTTCAGAGGAGGGTCTCAGTTCCGGAGAGCCCTTGGTGAGGACTTGTGTTACATTTTTTGCCAAAAAAAAAGATGGTGAGAGTGTACATAGAAATCGAGCCCATTACATTTCTGGACTCCTCCCGTCCTCTCCGTTTAGTTTGCACTCACGCAATAGTCAAGGCCTCGGCCATCATGATTATGTAGCCAGGGTCATGCAATTGGTCTCAGGCGGCCATATCGCCATCACGATCAACAGGGTCGTCGATCCCTATTTCAAGAATGGTCGGGGCCTGCGGCAAGGCGACCAAATTTCACCTCTGTTGTTTAACTTTGTGGTTGATGCGCTAGCCAAAATGTTACTATGCGGCCACATATCTAGCATAGCTACCAACTTGTACAGTATCACCCACCTACAGTAGGCAGACGACACTATATCATCCCGGTCGAATACGATGAGCTGCAACTAGCCAATCTTAAATTGGTTCTTTTGTGCTTTGAACAACTTTCTGGTCTCAAGACCAATCTTGCGAAGAGTGAGGCCTTTGTCCTAGGATGTTCGCCCGATGAGCGTGTCCACGTGGCCAACTTGCTCAACTGCAGGCTTGGCCAATCCCCTACTACTTACCTCGGCGTCCCCATCACCCCGTTTGCGCTGAATGCTGAGACTTTTAGACCCACAGAGAAGAAAGTTGCTATGAGGGTTGCCCCCTAGCGTGGGAGGCACCGATCCTCGGCAGGGAAGGTGATCCTGATCAATCAAGCTTATCTAGCCCTCCTACCTTCATTATGGGTTTTTATAGACTATTTGCGTCTAACCACAAAGTCTTTGACAAGGACCGTAGCGCCTTTTACTGGAACTCTGCAGAGAACAAGAAAAAAAATATAAAATGGTCAAGTGGAATCATATGTGTAGACCCAAGTGCATTGGGGGCTGGGCATCACTAATACCACCATCATGAATAAATGTCTGATTATGAAATAGTGGTGGAGGATTCTGACGGAACCTCCTCAGGCCATGTGGATCAATCTCCTCAAAGCAAAATAGTTTCCTCGCCGCTTTTTGCCTCCTTCAGAGGAGGGTCTCAGTTCCGGAGAGCCCTTGGCCGCGTGAGGGATGATTTTAGGAGTTTGATCAAATTTCTATGGGGATGGCAAGTCTACGAGATTTTGGCTTGACTGGTGGACTGGTAACGGCCCACTAGAACGCGCGTTCCCGGTACTCTTTTCGTATGTCTCCCAGCCGGATGGCTCCATCACTGAGATGGCTGCCCGTAAATGGGACTTGGGCTTTCATCGAGTGTTGTCTCCTGAAGAGTTAGAAAGCCGGCGGGCCCTCTTTGCCCTTTTCCCGTGCTTTCGGAGAACCCCGACTCTTTCTCTTGGCCGCATGCACCCTCTGGGCGCTTCTCAGTTAAATCACTATACGCTAAGCTCTCTCGTGGTCGGCAGGACACTCGTTTCAAGGCCATCTGGCACTCCTGTATCCCACTCAAAATTAGAATATTCCTTTGGCAAGCGATCCTGCGTAAACTCCCGGCTAGTGACCAAATCATCAAGCGGAACAATAACGCGAACGCAGCCTGCGCTCTTTGTGGAGAGACAGGAGACATTGAGCACATTATTTTCAATTGCGTTCTTGCCAAGTTTGGCTTGACAGACATGAACATGGGTTGTCATCTTCCTTGTAAAAGACGACGCGATGATTCATTGTAGACGATAAATGACACCAAGACACGAGAGAAGGTTCAGAATGTCTTCGCGACAGCTAGGAACATGTCTTGTTTGAACCATCAATGAATATTATTTCTCTCATAGTTGACCGGAGAAGTCCTCAGAGAGCCGTCCTTGAACTACATATCTTCTCTGTTTACATACTTATTAGGCAGATTAATGCAAAGGTTATTGAAGTACATATTCTTCTCTGTTTACATATGTTGGGAGATTAAAGCAACTGAATTATTACAAACTGGAGAGTTACTTTCCATCCTAGCTTTTGTTTATAGCAAAGCAAACAGGATCGGAGCTTCCTCAGACTTTGGCTCAAGAAGTGAAGCAATAGTAACTACTAGATCCACGCTGTTCCTTACTTCAGATCTCTCAGGCATTGGCTCAAAACGTGAAGCAGGTAGCACAACTCATTCTCTGTACTACTACTACTACAACTCATGATGTTTCGATGATGTTTTCATGAATACAGTTAACTCATTCAAAAAGTTGAATGTCTAGATATTTATTATCACTATCCATAAAATAGTTATTTATTACTTTGTTCAAATATAAATATTTATTGATCCCCTAATTTTGTTAGGTTTGACCAGCACGAACTCGATATTACTATACTTATTCTAAAATAGAGTCAATATCACTGGGAGTAAGAGAATTTGCACTGAATGTTCGGTTTGGTGTTAAAACTTTAAATATATAGATTTGTGGTCATCTAATTTGACATCGCGTGCATACACGGTCACAAAATGTGTATGCGGCAGTACGATCTCCATGCGTGGCATGCCACGCGCACATGGCCCCATTGTCAGCCAGTTATGTCGCAACGTGATATATTTTTGCAGAAAAACCCCTTGTTCTTTTACATTGGCAAAACAAAACTCCCTTAATAGCACTATAGACATGGATGATAGGCACATAGTGCACTTGGGAAAGTAGAACTGAAAATGAGGAACATTTTTTCAAGTCATTTTAAGAAGAATTTAATTTTTTTGAATTTTTTATAAACTTGGGATATTTCATAAATTACTGATAAAGTTTCTGAGAAATTTTAATAATTCTTGTTCATTTTGAATTCAGGAATATATTTTTAATGATAGAATGATTTTGGAATTACAAAACATTTTGTACATTCATGAACATTTTTTAAATTTGGTTGAACATTTTAAAAATTGATGAACAATTTTAAATTATAATTTCTTAAATTCAGAACTATTATTTAAATGCACAAATATGTTAAAATTTACAGTTAATAAGAAACCGCCTTCCTTATAAAGAAGAAGCGAATACTTATGTTCACTAATTTGGCGATCACTTTATATGGCCGGCCTAGTAGCATTTGCGCGGGGGAGGTACTACCCGTTCACTTTACACTCACTTTATTCGGCGTGTTTGGTTGCCTCCCCACGCCCTACCCGTTCGCTAGGAGGTATCTTCTTTATACCAAAGTAGACATGGTTCATCGAACTATTGTCACATTGTGGGCTAGGTACATTGCTGATAAAGGATGCATAGGAACTCTGCTGGATGACTTCAATAGTTTTAGGACTTCAATATGAAGTTTTGAAGATTTAGGAACCTCTAATAATTTTAGGGCTTCTGATGTATTTTACTCTTTAAAAATATTAAGACAGTGTAAACACAATATTCTCATAGATTGTAAAAAAAAATTGTGGCATTCAGAAAACCAATTAATAACATTTAGAAAAATGTTCGGTCGTTTCAAAATATGTTCGTGACATCTCAAAATGTTCACTCGTTTCGAAGTATGTTTCATAATGTTTTAGAAAAAAATTTATACAATGTAAAAAATATCCTCGTCGTTTGGAAAAAATGGTTTTGTAACATTCAAAAAAATGTTGGTGGCATCTTGAAATAATGTTCACTCATTTCAAAATATGTTTTTACATTTTTAAAAAGTAAAAAAATGTTCAATTAATAAATAAATATTTTGTAGCATTCAGAAAATATGTTTATGAAGTTTTAATAAAATATTTAATTGTTTAAAAAATATTTTTGTGAATTTTTAACAAATTTTTATACAATGTAAAAAATGTCCGCGTTGATTAAAAATATATTTCATACCATTTACAAAAATGTTAAATGTGTATTTGAATTTTTTAACATGCATTTGAAAAAAAATTGTAAATAAAAATGCCCATAATGTATTTGAAAATGTCTAACGTGTAACAAAAAAATTCCGCGTGTATATGAAAAATGTACATCATGTATTAAAAAAATCGACATGAATTTCACAAAAGGAAAAAAAATCAAAAATTAAAAACTTGATTTAAAAAAATGAAAACTTTAAGAGAAAATTACAGGAAAAAAACAAACGTGTGGAACCTTCCCAAAACTGGGAAAAAATGATGGAAGGTTTCACAAACCGGTGCTTCAAAACCTTCCCAAAGTTGCCAGGGCCCCTAAGTAGTGCCCTTAATTTGATTATTTGGGTAGAAAACGTCACCCGCACTTTGATGTGGTGAGAAGTGAGTGCACGAAGAGGCCACTAATCGATCATACATCTCGTCTTTAAAGAAGAATCAAAGGAGAGCAGGCAAAAGAGGCCACTGCACATTCGTCTTGTGGTTGGTTGTCATGATTCTCTCTTTGGTGGCCCTATGCAAAAGCTGGACGACGAGTGAAGTTCTTCCTGAATCCGAACAAAAAACTGTCATGATCGCAACCTAGCGCCGCCAACCCCTTCCAGCCGGCCACCCCCTCGTCTTGCCGCCACGAGAGGATCTGGTCAGCAAAGCCCGCCCGGATCCGTGGACGGCGGCGGCGGGGCAACTATCCGGCTGGCGCGAGGTGGCAGCATTCGGTGACTCCTGCGCATGTATGTGTGTGGCAGCGGTGAGGTGAAGCACAACGGCACAAGTCATTGGCGAGGGGGTAGAGGACAGGCGACTAGGGTTGGCGGGGCATGGCTTGCTCGGAGGTGATGCATTCTCTCTCTGGTGGTCGAGCCTCCGGCGGTTGGTTTCGTCCACGCCCAGATCTGGCGTCCCGGAGTGGGGCGTTCGGCTACCGGCTGCTCATGCGGTGGCTTGGGGTCAATAGGAGGTTGGTGGCGGAGGTTGCAGGTCGGCAAGGAGAGGGTGGTCGGCGGTGGCGGTTGGTCTCTGCTCCAGCTGTCTGCTGTCGGGGGGGGGGGGGGGCACGGATCTGTGAGGTTGCCCCTCTTGTGTCAGTGGCGTGGTGACCCGGGCATGGCGTGTATGGAGGTTAGTGGTTTTTCCGGTGCGGTGGCCTGGATCGATCCACCCTCCATTGGCGTATGTGCTCGAGGTGAGCAACGACATGTGCAGGGGCCTCCATTTGGACACGGTGAGGATGCTTACGTGGTCTAGTAGGGGGGTGAGGTCTCACGCTCATGTGCTTTCCGGACTCGGCGACCTGTGTGCGGCGGTGAGGTCCGAGATTTGAGGCATTGGGCGAAGGCCTACTATCGACTTTGTCGGCAGCGATGATGGTGACGCCCTCGGTTGTCGCTTCCCTTGTCGAAGGCGTCATTGTGAAACTTCATACCCCGTTCCTGATGTGCTCCGGGCGAAAGTCAAAAACCCTTCCCTGGATTGGACTAGGACAACATCTTCAATGCCGTTTTCCCCCTTGAGGACGTAGTCTTGGAGACATTGCCCTTCGACAAGGTCTGCGGCTCTCTCTGTCGCATCGTGGCTAGGCAGTGGGAAACTCTTCGACGGTGGTTGTGACTCTCCTAGTCCTTCAAGGTGCTGAGTGATCGCAGGGCAGCATGCGACTTCTTCTCAACGTCTTCTCAGTGTCAGATCTTCTTTCGTCGGACCCATCAATGCTAGTTTCCGCTCTTCTCGGTCTACCTCTGGCGATGGGTGTTAAGTTCTTGGTGTTGGCTGTTTGTCCTAGCTTGCTTCCGGTTCTCCTTGTGTTGTTCTCTCTACCTTTTCATGTGTGTGGGGTGCTACTTGTTGTAGCCATTGTGTTTGTATCTCGATCTTGGTTTTGAAAATTAAAATTGTTCAGGCCGGCTTTTGCCCACCGTAGCAGCGTCAAAAAAAAGTATGGATCTTTTCTAGCCATTTTTTTCACTACAAAAGTATGTGTGGCTGAGCTTGTTGGTTTCCTCCTCGAACCCTCCAGTGCACGGCAAAGAATGGTCAAATCCTTTCCTAGTCGATCGCTGAACCCTGTAAACATCGAACCCCACTTGACGAGAGAGTAATGAAGCTGCCCAGCTAGTGTCATTGAACCTGAACCGCACTTGGCCAGGTGAACGTTTGGCAAGAGGAATCTTTCCAGCTAGCTTCAATACGACCACACCACCGCAGGACCGCTGGCTAGCCACAAGACGAGCCTCTTCCACACGTAGGCCTACTCTAATAGCTCTTGGTAATATTAATATTCAATATGCTTAAACCTTTATCTAGCTTAGGAAACGCCATCCTGCTTAATTAGTGCTTGCCACCCTACGAATGCTTGTATATACGCTGAATCCCTACGAATGCTTGTATCTTCTGCCTATATATAAGCAGCCTTAATTAGGGTGTTAGCTGCAAGCAAAAGTACACAATGGATGATTTTTTTTCCTAAATTTCATGTGTTTTTTCTCCATAGTCAACAAAATTAATTAAATTGTCTCGATTGAACTTTTGTGTTTCTGTTCGTAGCCATATGTCGGATCGAGAGGAACTATGAAGATCAGGCATGCACTCACCCAATCCAGCATCTTCCTTGGTACTTACATAAGCCTCTTCCTTCAGTGCTCTTCTTCGTTGTTGATGCTTCTCCATCTGTTGGCGACGTGCAGTTCGATGGTGGAAACTACATAATCCAGTTCTATGGTGGAAACTATATTTGATTTGTTTGTGCATGCAGTTCGATGTACAATATCACCTTTAATCTCTACCAACAAACCGACTCATGCATGGAATATGTGCTTAATTTGCGGCGTGAGTGGGTGAGTATGAGGCGGATTCCTGCATGCATGAATTCTTACGAAATTGCATTGCTCATATTGTGCACAAACCATTCTGAAAAAATAATTTGATTGAGATAGAAACGTCTCGAAATAGGCTTTCGCCCCGCTTTATATATAAAACAACAACTAGAGTACATGACCGAACGATACAATATGGTAGGAAAGCCCATTTACAAAGCAGATCAAAAGATAAACATGAAACTAGAACAAGCCTAACACCTAGCCAGGGCCGACCAAAGACACCTGAGCACCAGGACAACGCCCCCAAGAGGGCGATGACGCGAAGCGACGCCGCTGCCGAGTCCAAACAACTGGACTGAAGTTTTCACCTGAAGCCCTGGCACACGGGCGAGATCCACGACGACGTCTTCAAGAAGCGAGCAACACCTGCGGGCACCGCCGTCGCCGGCGCCAGAAACACAAAGCTTTCGCTCGGACACTCGCCACCACCACAGGAGGATCCCCGGTCACCACCACAACAAGGGTCAGCTCATCCACATCAGATCTGGGTCAGAGAAGACCAGGGCCTCCCGACACTACACCCCTTGTTGCCCACACAACCAAGAGGGCAACCACCACCGCCACCACGTAGCCTGCCGGAAAGCCAACCGTGGAGCCCACCATCCAGGACCACTGCCCCGGCGTCCATGCCCCTAGGCACCGTCAACCATCCACGCATCATGGCACCCAACCACGATAGTAGAAGTGAGAGGCATCTGCTTCCCTTCCTAGTCCGGCATCAGCCACCAGGCCTGGGTCGACGCCCCCACTGTAGGAAGCGCCCACACCCGCATCGCCAGCTGGTCCCGGTGAACCGGGGGAGATACAACCCAGTGACTACCGACGGCCACCGCCAAGCACGTTTGAGCGTCGGCAAATTCCTGGTCCATGACGCCGATCCGGTCGATGACCCAACAGTGCCCAAGGGGTGAAACTCGGACTGACACCACGAACAGGACGCAAGCAAGTGGACCATAACGCGAAGGATTGCACCAGCGCGGATCAAGTCAGCTCCCAATACCTACGCACCATCGGGCATCATCCACCACCACGGACCAAGAACCGCGCCGCCGCCCCAACACTAACACCTTAACATGTGGACTCCACCTCAAGCACCCCACACGCCCCAACTTGACATCGCAAGAGATGGCCAGTGGTCTGGTGGCGTTGCCGGCCAACTGCGGGACACCACCATCGGGGAACGAAGACTGCCCCATCAGATCTGCCAGTTCAGATCCAGACGAGGACACCCAAGGCAACCGGCAGCTCCGGCCGCCGGGCAGCCGCAAAATACCAGTCTTGCCCTCCAATCGTAACCAGCTACCATCTCCAACCCAGTCGAGCTCCGCGAGACAGCCTACGGACCCATATCCACACTCCCGTAGCGAGGGAAGGAAGCAGCCGGAGCCACGCAAGCGCATGCCCAGACACCACCAGCACGCGGACCACCCACACCGACGGCCATGCCGGGCCGCCCCCCATCAACGCACCGCACGAGTCTCCACCCAAATCTGCGCCAGATCCGGTGGGGGGACGCCGTCCCGGCCCACCCCTGCGCAGCAACCCGGCCGGACACCAGATCGCGACCCACCTCCTGCGCCGGTCGTCAGATCTGACCGCAGACGACGCACGCACCCTGCGCAGCACACCCACGGCAATGGCTCCGTTGCTCGGATTGCAACGCGCGCCACCGCCACCCGCGCCTGCCGCAGCGCCGCTGGCCCCGCGCAAGCCCGACACCCCCTGTTAGCCACGCTGTCCCGCGCCAGACCTTAGGGCCGAATCGGGGGAAGAAGTTGTCCGCCGCCGCTGACGCCACCAGGGCTTTGCCTCTAGGTCGCCCGCGGGGGTGATGCGAGAGGTGAGAGTCCCGTAAAATCAGATAGAAAATGCCACCCATATATTTTTTATTTTTTTCGAAAAGAGCAAAAGACTAGCGGCATTAACTAATTAAAAGAGCAAAAGTCTACTCTCCCAGCATAAGATTTCACCTCAACCCCCAATTCTTTGTCTCACCTTTAATTTGATGTGGTGAAAACTGACTGCATGAAAAGGCCACTATCATACATCTCATCTTAAAAGGATAGTAGGTAGATGAGGCCACTGATCATTCACCTCGTTGTTGATTGGCATGATTCTCTCTTTCGTGCAAAAACTGGACGAGCAGTGAAGTTCTTCTGAATCGAAACAAAAAAACTGTCAAGATCCAACATGCATCGATCATTTTTATAGTGATATTTTCATAAGAAAATATGTGTTTGGCTCAGCCTGCTGGTTGCCTCCAGTAACCCTCGAGCGCACGACAAAGAATCATTAAACCATTTCCCTGTCAATCGCTGAACCCCACTTGGCCTTGTGGAAATTAATTTGACTACTAGAGGAATGAACCTGCCCAGCTAGTGTCAGTCTCGCTGAAACCCACTTGGCCAAGTGAACATTTGGCCTAGTACATATTTGTCCAGCTAGCTTGAATACGAACCACACCCATGCTGGCTAGCTACAAGACGAGCAATCATCAAGCTAGGCGTCTCTTCCACATGCAAGCCTGCTCTAGTAGTTCTTGGTTTACTAATATGATGAAACGCCATCCTTATTAATTAGTGCTTGCCTGCTCCACCATATGACACATGCGGTCACTGAGCAGCATCTTATCTCAAGAAATAGTAAGCATGCATCCTTTGAAGTGGTGTATGTTCCTTCATTGCTAGCTGCCACTACCTTCACATGGACCGGTCTTCAGCAGCGATCCACATCTGAGGTCAAGGTCAAGCATAGCGTCAAATCCTCTCCTTGTCGATCACTGAACCCCACTTGGCCGTCTGGAAATTTGAGTAGAGGAGCATAGTGTCACTGAACCCCACTTGGCCGTGTGAACATTTGGCAAGCTGCCCAGCTACCTTGAATGCGACCACATCAATGCTGGCTAGCTATAAGACGAGACGAGCCATCGTCGAACTAGGCCTCTTACACACACCTCCTTTGCACTTGCAGCACGCCCACCACACAAATCAACACGAATAATTTCTACCCCAGCTCGCTCCCGGGACTATCCTGATCACCGGAGGAGGAGATGGAGTCCGCTGTCGGCGCTGCGAGCTGGCTTCTCGGCAAGGCAATCACAAAGCTGTCGGACGAGCTGGTGGCCGCGTTCGTGGCCAGCTCCGAGCTCGGCCACAACTTCCACGACATCAAGCTCCGGCTGAAGTACACGCTGGGGCTGGTCGAAGCAGCCCAGGGCAAGGACATGAGCAACAATCCTAGCTCTGGCCTGCAGAGCTTGCTGGCAGACCTAAGCAGGAAGGCGGATGAGGCCGAGGACGTGCTGGACGAGATCCACTACTTCCTGATCCAGGACCAGCTCGATGGTACCACCGAGGCTGCCGTCCAGGAGCCTGCTACCCCACATGTCGACGATGTTGTCCGTGCTCACGCTCGCGATGGCCGACATGCTGTTCGCCACACTGTTGGTAACTGTCTTCAGTGCTTTTATTTTTGTTCCCCTACAAAGGATGATGATTCTGCTGCTGTCAACATCAGTACTAAACCATACAACACAGCCATGTCCAGCAGTAGCGATGATAGCCGCCCGATTGATAAGTTGCCATTCAACAGAGTAGCCATGTCCCACAAAATCAAGACCATAGTTGAGGAAATGAACTCCATATGTGAACCTGTCTCCAACTTGCTCAATATTGCAAACCAGAGTAGAACTGAAACAAGCACAGCCGTCACCCTCAATAGGCCAACCACAGGTTCAATAATGGTGCAAGATAAATTGTTTGGTAGGAGTGTCATTTTTGAGCAAACTGTAATTGCTCTCACTGGTGGTACAGACAACACCCTTTCTGTTCTGCCTTTTGTCGGCCCTGGGGGTGTTGGAAAGACAACTTTCACTCAACACTTGTATAATGATAGAAGGATCGATGTACACTTTGTTGTCAAGGTCTGGGTATGTGTGTCAACTGAGTTTGATGTGCTTAAGCTCACCCGACAGATCCTAAGTTGCATACCTACAACTGAAAAGGAAGAAAAATACAAATGCACAGTTGAAACAGCCAATTTAGACCAGCTTCAAAAATCTGTTGCGGAGAGACTAAGGTCCAAAAGGTTTTTAGTTGTCTTGGATGACTTTTGGAAATGCAGTAGTGAAACTGATTGGAATAGCCTGCTAGCTCCGTTCAAACAGGGGGAAACCAAGGGCAGCATGTTTCTTGTCACGACTCGGTTTCCGTCTATAGCACTTTTGGTCAAAACAAGTAATCTAGTAGAACTGCATGGTTTGGAGCCTAATGAATTCTTCGAATTCTTTCAAACATGTATATTTGGTCATAGCAAACCCGAGCATTGTGAAGATGGCTTAATTGATGTTGCAAAAAACAAAGCGAAGAAACTAAAGGGTTCACCACTAGCAGCCAATACAGTTGGCCGGTTATTGAAGAAAGACATTTCTGAGGAATACTGGACTAGAGTTCTTGAAAGGAATGAGTGGCAACATACAAAAAATGATGATGATATTATGCCATCACTGAAAATTAGCTATGATTACCTTCCTTTCCTTCTAAAAAAATGTTTTTCATATTGTGCCCTCTTCCCTGAAGATTATAGGTTTTACAATTTAGAAATTACTACATTTTGGACTGCAATTGGTATCCTAGACTCTAATTGCCGAAATGATAAGAATTACTTAGAACAGCTAATGGAAAATGGTTTCCTCATGAAGGCCATCGATAGCTCTGGTAGTCAGTACTATGTTATGCATGATTTGTTGCACGAACTATGTCAGAATATTTCATCTCAAGAATGTACCAATATAAGTAGTTCAAGTTTTAGTGCTGAAACCATCCCACAATCTATTCGACACTTATCAATCACGATAGGAAATAAATATGATGAAAGTTTTGTAGAAGAAATGGGTACATTGAAAGGCAGGATAGACGTTGGAAACTTGCGGACTTTAATGGTTTTTGGATATCCTGATGCAGAAATGTCTAATGTTTATAAAACTACATTTGAGGATATAAAGAGTCTCCGAGTTCTGTTTTTACCAATGTCCACTCCAGAATCTTTGCCAACCAACTTTTCAAATCTTATCCACCTCCAATACCTTCAAATTCGTTCAGGATATGACATAGAAGAAATGAATTTACCTAGCTCATTGTCTAGATTTTACCACTTGAGGTTCTTGGACCTAGAATACTGGCATGGTAGGAAAAAATTGCCTAAAGACATCAATCGCCTTGTGAATTTATGCCATTTCCATTCTTCCAAAGAACTCCATTCCAGTATTCCCAATGTTGGAAAGATGAAGTTTTTACAGGAGCTAAAAGAGTTCAATGTTAAGAAGGAAACAGTTGGATTTGAACTAAGAGAGCTGGGGGAATTGACAGAGCTTGGAGGAGAACTCAGCATATGTAATCTTGAAACAGTGGGATCCAAGGAGGAAGCTAGTGATGCCAAGCTGAGGAACAAAAAAAATCTGAAAGAATTGATATTAGTTTGGGGTAGAGAGCACCGGACTATATGTGATGATGTTCTTGAGGGTCTCCAACCACACCATAGTCTTAGAGGGCTTCACATTATAAATGCTGGTGTTGCCCCTTGCCCTAGCTGGTTGCGTGGTGATATTAGCACAAAAATGCTGGAGTGTCTTTATATAGAGGGTGTATCTTGGGGCACTCTTCCATCTTTTGGTCAGTTACCTCGCCTCACAGAACTCATATTGAAGAATGTTGCTGGAGTACGTCGTTTGTTTGAACCTGACTTTGGTGGTGCTACAGAGAGAGGTTACATGCACTTGAAGAAAATTGTGGTTGAGGATATGCCAGAGCTTGAGGAATGGGCGGGGGAACCTAATAGCCATCTATTTTCAAGGCTTGAAAGCATCAAACTTAGAGATTGTCCCCTTCTCTGCTCATTTCCGTTCTTGGAGTGCTCTGACCATTTTATCAATCTGAGTAAACTTGATATTGTTGATTGTCCTAAGTTGTCTCAGTTCCCCCCCATGCCTCACACCTCAACACTAACAGATATCCGTGTACAAAAAGATAATATTATACAGCTACTATACAGAGGAAAGGAATTGACTGTTGATGGATACAACAGTGCTTTGATTTTCCACAATATGCACGCTGTAGAGGTTATGAAAATTGTGCAAAATTCCATGAGGTGCCTCGAACTCTCTATAGAAATGGCTGACGGTGTTGCCCTTCCTTCAGTTCAGAATCTTGGTATAGAGGAATTATGCATTAGCGGAGAATTGTTTTCAGAGGTTTTGAAGTGTTTCCCGGCCCTATCCCAGCTTACCATCAGAGAGTGTAAGAGCCTTGAACTTCTGCCTGTGGAGGATGGAGGACTCTCGGGCCTCAAGACGCTCCAATTATTTACAGGAAAGTATTGTGGGAAGTTGTTCTCTCGGTGGCCCAAGGGAGAAGTAGGTGGAGGAGGTCATGCCATCAAGCCTTTCCCTACTTCCCTTAGAGAGCTTGAGATTTTCTTAGAGCCAAGCATGCAGTCAGTGGGTCTGCTCTCAAACCTCACGTCTCTCACCAGTCTAAGACTGGTATGTTGCAGAGAATTAACAATTGATGGGTTCAATCCTCCTATCACAGCCAACCTCAAGAAATTTACCAAAAATGCTATGTATTCAGAACAAGAGGACACCTCTATAGCGGGGGATCTGCTGTCAGAGATTGCAAGGAGCAAGTTAATGCATGCAGGTTCATTCCAGCTGGAAGAATTATGGGTGGATAGCATATCGGCAGTGCTTACTGCTCCCGTCTGCAGCCACCTTGCCGCAAGCCTCCACACATTGAAGTTCAGTTTTGATCAGCGGGCAACCTTCACGGAAGAGCAAGAGCAAGCGCTGCAGCTCCTCACCTCCCTCAAATATCTACAATTTGATTTTTGCAATAATCTGCAGTCCCTCCCTCAAGGATTACGTGGCCTTTCTTGTCTGAAGAGGCTAACGATCTCCATGTGTGAGAAAATGCAATGCCTGCCGCCCAAGGAGGGCTTCCCCGCTTCACTGGAAACGCTACTAGTATATGGTTGTGGTCCTGAGCTAAGTGAGCAAGCCAGAAAACTGAAAGAAAGCGACCCATGGTTTTCTGTACAAGGAACATGGTACGTAACCCCATCCCAGTCTTAATTTTATTTGAGGTGATGCCTCCCCATATGCTTCTAAGACCTGACGGGCTAACATGTTTCAATTGCAGGGCTATAAACTACTAGGAAGGAGCAGCGAGAGAGAGAGAGAGGGTGCGAGAGACCTCCCCATATGCTTCACTGGAATCCGCGAATGGTGCTCCCTCTCGGATCTCGGGGTTTCCCTGCTACCCCCGCCCCCCCCCCCCCCCCCCCCCCCCCCCCCCCGCGTTCTCTCTCTCTTGACCATCGCCGCCGATGGGGCACGAGGGTGGCGGTGGAGCGGAACTATGGCGGCCAGTGGGGGATGGGGAGGGGTCGCACAATCGCAGTGAGCTGGTCGTGATCAGCCCCCGACCCTGGTACACCTCTCTCTCTCTCTCCCTCCCTCTCTCTCTCTCTCTCTCTCTCTCTCTCTCTCTCTCTCTCTCTCGGCGCCTTAATTTGTCATCGGCACGATTTTTTTGAGCCGTTCGTGCGCGCGCGTCGGTGGATCTAGGTCGTCATGTTAGGAGGTGCAACAGCTCGTCATTCCCTTGAATCCTTATGAATTTTTGGTGCGCTGGGCTTGATGATTTCCCAAATTTGTCCATTCATGGTTGTTACTTATTAAAAATGCCAAAACAACGCAACTCAGACGAGTTTTACTGGGCTTGCTCAATTGGCATGATTTTCCTCTTATCTACTCGCTTAGTTCATATGCTGTCTACAGACACAGGATGCAGATTTCATCCTACACAACACATGAATTATATTGCGAATCTTAGAAAGGCAGTTTTCAGGCCACTAAGACCGTCATGAGAAGAAATATCTCAATCGCAATTATCTTTTAAAAAGGCAATGACTTGAGCACATTCTGCACACCCATTACCTAATTTACAATAATAGGTAATCAAATCCAAGCAGAACATGTTTTCTACACAAACGTGCTTGATAAAATAGACAAGCAAATCCTCTGACAGCTCCTACTGTACATTTTGTCTTTCTCCAACGGGGCAGATGTCTTATAGATTTAAGCAGCCATAAATCCTCCTCATCTCAAGCAATTCATGTTTCTCAAGCTGATCAAGAATTAGCAATCTGGGAGATCTGATTCACTGATCCAGCCGTTCGGTTTGTTCAATGGTAACACTCATGTTAATTAAGTATTCACTGATCAAATGAGCCTACGTTACCTTAACATAGTGCAGTTCTTGCCTTTAATTTTCGACATTCAAAACCTTGTTTTAACTTTAAGCAGCCAAGCAGATGGTCAACTGAGGCTGCTTGATTACGTATGGTGCATGAGCGGATTGCTGTGTCTCCTGGCTAGTTGTGTAATTTTTCTTGTATGTATAGGTGTGTACTGACCTTGTTTTTATCTCACTGATATGGTGCAGGGTGAACAGCAGGCCAAAGGTAGCAGGTCTGCCAAATACACGGCGACGCTGTTGGCATTTCAGCCAACGGTGGCATCTTTGTTGCCTGGAATGGGTGTGCCTTCCCGTTCTGTCACCCTTGCTATGTGTACGAACCAGTGGTGTCCCCAGTGCAAGACTAGATACAAGAGGCTGAAAGGTTTCTTTCTGCAATGGCATATTACAGTTTGCATGTAGCAGCTGCATGATTTCCCTTTGGTGAAATGCCATGTAGGAATTTGCTAGCTGGAATATTACGGTAAGACGCTTCGCATTCAGGACAGAGCTCGTCCATCCAGATAATAACAGGAGCTGTTGTCTCCTGCATTTGATCACAGATTCCAAAGGTAGTAAGTCATTCTTTCCATCAAAACGGGCTATCCGATGTACCATATGCTGGGATACTTGCATCACTCTGACATGTGAACTTGGTTATAATCCAGGTCTTCCTCTCAGTTTTTGAAGCCCAACCTGGAGGATTCAATGATTTATTCAAGGTGTATAATTTCTGCTCTGGAGAATAGTCGGTACAATATGTGTGCTCACTTCGTTCTCCAAGCTGATTGGTGGAGCAACTGCACTAGGAGAAATTGGCCAGTTCACAAAAGCAAACGACGGTGCTCTACTGCTCACCACAATATATGTTTATCTTCCATGAAATCATTGCCTTGATTCTTTTTTTTTCTTCAGTTCATACGGAGGAACAAGTATCCAAACATGTATAATGAACTTTGAGACATGGTATCCTACTCTGTGTTCAGCACTTGGGTCCTATGCTGGTATGTATCAGTTTTGACATATTAATTTCATATGATTTGATGGTTTTTGATAGATTCAGTATACCCAGGTCTGCAGTTAACTCACGAAGTGCAGTTCTTTTACATGGTGATGTAGTTGTTCTTACTATCTTGAAACTACCGCAAACACAAGTAGTAGTAAGTAGCAACAGTATTGTTCTAAACATTCCCAATTCTTTTACATGATGACGTAGTTGTTCTCATTATGTTCAAACCGCCTTTGCATTTAAAGTAAGCATGCAAAGTACCGCAAACACAAGTAGTAGTATGTAGCAACAGTTTGGTTCTGATCATGCAGTGCAGGCAAAAGTAGCCCCTAGTTTGTTTGCACGTCTACTTTGGTTCAGCATCTCTCTCTATTGCCAAGGGCTAACCTGTCCTCTACCTACATAATAGAGTGGAATGGCAGCCTCTGGTAACAAGTTGACAGTCACCTGTTGCCCGGCATACCCACCCACCAAAGCCGCCACACTCGCTCCACAAGATGCTCGACGCGGTCTGCTGTTTCCTCCGTATTGAGGAGTCTGGAGCTCGTGGTGACTTGTATGAAATGGTAAATACCAGTAAATTTTCAGATAATCATCTGGTATGATTTTCTGAAAATTAATTGCGGCATGCAGTTGGCAGCTTTCGGTTCAGGACAAAAGCTCCTCCATCCAGATAATAACAACAATAAAAATGACTGTCTTGATATTTTGGCGAAGCGGCCTCCTCTTGCATTGACCACAAATTCCAATGGTTAGTCAGTCAGCCATTCTTTCCTCCAAATGGGCAAGTCCAGTGTACCATTTGCTGGATTTTTGGAACTTCCATCACACTGACTTGTGACTTATGAGCTTAGTTTAATCATTCAGGTCGTCCCTGTCAATATGTCCACCTAAACATGGAAGAATTCATCATTCAAGGTGTATCATGACTGCTTTGAATGATAGGCAGTTGGTACCCTCTTCATCGATTCTTCTTGCGTGGGGTTCATCCCCTTGGGGATTCTTCAAAGAAGAAAGTACTGCCATTTGCCAAGAAGATCAACAGATCAATTGCATCCTGAATTTGCCTAGTTCACCATGAAGCAAAATAGGTTCTTTACTGAGGCGCAACAATTGAATATTTCTCTTCTTCCTATAGAATCAGCATCACATTGATTCAGTTTCTATTTTTCTTCAGTTTTCTGGTGCCTGCATAAAAAACAACAGTGCAAATATAAATTCTGATGCTTAAAATGGCGTTCTATTCTGTAGCCAGGACTCCAGGATCGATGCTGGTATGTATGAGTTTTTATTCTCTGTGATTTTTACTGCGTTAGAAAGAGTTTGCTTACGAAATTCTGCAGTTAAACATTATCCTATTGCTAGCTACTGGACGGGGAGTGTTTGTGCCTGCAGCCTACACCGAGAGACTCATCCACGTCCTCCGTGCGTCCCGCGCCAGCAGGCAGCAGCTCATCCACGACAACATGATATTTCACACCGCAAGCATCTTGGTGTGTGCATATTCTGCGACATCAATGGGTATGACTTCTTGCACCTCAAAATAATCTCTAACTAGCGCAATACAAGGAATAAGTAGCTACAGTTTTGTTCTAAGCATGTAGAGCAGAATCGCGAAAATATTCTCTAGTTTATTTGATTATTTTGAGGTGGGCGATCAATGCTGGCAGTACAAGCATTAATTGTGCTTACCTCGCCCACCTCCTGGACGTCCATTTTATCCTATGCCTATGTCAGCCTCACCATATCAGGCCCTGCCACAGGGCGTGTCCACGACACCAGCGTGGTCGGGCTGGAGCCGAGCTGCTCATCCACCCATTGTGTGTCTTCGCGCGCCATCAGCTCATTCACCTCTTGTACATTGTCCTGTGTCAGCAGCTCACCTTCGACGACCTGCTATTCCACTACGCCGACCAAGGACCTGGAGGCCGGCCTGGCTTGCTCCAAGCAACTGTCCAGGACTTGCACTGTGAAGTGTTCGACGATATGCAAGCCTGGCGTTGCTTGATCCAGCGCCTCCTCCCGGCTGCCGGCATCGCTGTCAGGCACATCAGGTGTGTACTCAATTGTGACGGCACTTGTTTCACTGATTGTACTCAAATCATAAAAAGCAAAGACTTAATGAAGCACTGTTGTGTATGTGTTGCGGAATACTGTCAGGTTTACAGAGTTCACCGAGCGAAAAAATAAATTAGAATAGCATCTAGAATCTTACCCCAAAAGTTTAGATGCCAGGATAAGATAGCTGGAAGCACGAACGGCTGCTGTTTAGTTTGTTTCTTTCTGCTGCAATTGTGATGTTAAAATACTCGCAGTTTGCAAATTAAGATTGTTGATTCACTAGTTACTAGTCATGACAAGTCACGCTAATAATATCTATTCCGATCTTAGCAAGCAGCTGAGTAAAGCAAAAAGTAGTCAGAACCTGTGAAACTAGTCTCTGTCCCTTAATCAAACCCGTACGAGACTTCTGATTTAAAAAAAGGTTAAAAAAGGCCAGTACGCCCCTAATGTGAATAATGTTTACCTTGCAGGACTGGTGGCTGTGTCTAGACAAATACCGCAGCGATGACTTCCTTCCGATGACTATCAGGCCATCTTCGACTGGCAGGATCGCCTCGTCGACGACACTAACTCCTGCCTTGATTTCGGAGGCAGCACCCGACACCGCCCTGCCTATCACACTACTTCAGAGTGGCGCGGCAGCTGCTGCTGCATTCCAGCACTCCATGTACGCCGCTAGCAACCTTCGACCCCTGGCCCATCCACAATGACAGACCTGCCGTTGTGCGCCAGCCGCACCGAGAGTAGTTTTAGCTTCAACACCAACGGTATAAACCTGATACATTTACAACACGTTCTCACAAGCCACAAGAGAAGGTGGTATATGATACATCATGTGTAATTTTTTAGCATTATCCGTCAGGCTCGCCACAAGATAAACATGAAAACATCAATGGATTATCTTGTAACTGTCTTGTATCGACACTCATTTTGAGCCCTGAGACGATGAATATATAAATACATCGTTTCATTGGACCTTCTAATTCCAGGCAGATTACAGCGATTTGTCGAAATTTGTACACGCAGGTCTGTTTTTTTAAAACTGTTGCTGACGGTGGAGTCCTAAACTGTCAGTTAGCCCTTAATTTCATGAATAGCAACGCCGGACCACAGCACATAATGAATGATTGAAGTGTGAATAAGTGACTTGAACTCATCATACTGGATGATGGCTGCTGAAAGCAATGTGTTACTACAAGATCTTACAACTAAGGTGAAGCATATGAAGTTACAAAATATGTGTTTTGGCTTTTTAGCAATTTGTAATTCATTGTAAAAATGTCCGCATAGTTTAAAAAAACATTATACCATTTACAAAAGTGATGAACGTGTATTTGATATTTGTTTGACATGTATTTCAAAAAGTGATTGCATATAAAGATGCTCATAATGTATTTGAAAATGTGTAACGTGTAACAAAAAAAGTTCCGCGTTTATATGAAAAATGTACAACATGATTTAATAAAATTTAAAATGAATTTAATAAAAGGAAAAAATAAAATAAAAAACCTGATTGGAAAAAAACGTACGTGAAAAATACAGGAAAAAAATCGCGTGGAACCTTCCCAAAACTGGCCAATACTGATGGAAGGTTTCACAGATCGATGCTTCAAAACCTTCCCAAAATTGCCAGGGTCCCTAAGTAGTGCCCTTAATTTGATTATTTTTTTTAGAAAAGGAGGATTGCCCCAAGCCTCTGCATCTGGGCGATGCATGCAGCCATTTTATTGATTATTCACAAAAACCTTACAAAGTAGTACACCAGGTAGTCTGAAGCCACCATCTAAGCAACATCTGTCGCTACCCTAACCACATGATGAAGGGGTGCCGATAGTCCGAGCCTAATACCAAACAGACATCGCACAAAAGCCTAACATCTAAAGCCAGAGGCCCCAACGTAGCCACATACTAGGTTTGGGACACAAACTGGTCCGACGCACTCTCATGTGTCGTCGCCGCCATCTTCCACCAATCCATCTTCAGAGCAACCTAACGCACCGACCTTGCCAGGCTTCTCTGCCATCGACGCCACCATGACGCCAGACAACATCCTCCTCCTGCGCGAGTCCATCTCCGCGCATCAGACGCCGAGTCTCCATAGCACCATGCCGTCGAGATCTGCCGCCATGAATGTGTAAGATGAAGCACCGCTCCACCAAAGAATCCGTCATACGGTCCCTCGAGCCCGTGTGTACCTCCAAAAATGACGCCCCCAAGGAGGAAATGACACCAAAGAGCCGCCGCCATTCAATCTACTGATCTAGGGTTTCCCCCGGAAGTAACAGAGAGTGGCCTTGAACTTCTCCACGACGATGCCTTCAGGAAAGGAACAACGCAGACAGCGCCGCCACCGCCGGCCTTGGCAATAGCCAATAGCAGGTTTTCACCCGTACCCGTTCGAATAACCTCCATCTCCGCTGTCATCACCTGCAGCCCCCAAGTCACCGCTGTCATCCCTGCCGGAATTGTACTGCAACCCCCGAGTCCAAGACGGCGCCCCCAGCGATGATACGACGACGAACGGCAACGCCGCCGGTTCAAAAAGAACTGAGCTTTCGCCCGGCCACGGGAGGGAGGGGATTGGGAGACACAGACCCTGACGGTGCCTCCAGGGAGGGGCGCGGCGCCCGCGGGCGACGCCACCGGCTAGGTCAACAGGGTCGACCAAGGGATTTCTCCCGGTCGTGCTCACACCACCAGACCTGGCCGATAGCAGATCCGGCGACCAGGAGGTCCCTGATGGTTGGATCTGGCAAGGGAGCGGGCCAAGGGGAGGTGAATGAAACCCAGCTTCAGATCCGACGCGGTGGGCGACAAGGAGCCCCATAGGCAAAGCTCCTCTTCTGCCATCGCCTCGCCGCCCACACAGCCGAGGACGACGGCCAGCATCCGCGGCTGCCGCCTGGCAAACTGGCGCCGCCGCTTCACCACCCGAGGCCGCCGCCCTGGCGCACCCAAGGCCCTCCGCCCAAGCGACGAAGCAGCCGAGACCCCGCCGCCGCCATCCTCGATGTCCGCACGGGCTTGCCCGACGGCTGCCTCCGGCGACGGCGGGAGGGGAAGTGGAAGGGGAGTGGCGGCGCGGCGGAAAACCTAATCGCCCTCGGGTCGCCCGCGAGGAGCGACGCGAGGGTACCGCTTCCAACTACCCCCTTAATTTGATTATTTGGATAGAAAACGTCACCCGCAGTTTGATGTGGTGAGAAGTGAGTGTACGAAGAGGCCACTGATCGATCATAAATCTCGTCTTTAAAGAAGAATCAAAGGAGAGCGGGCAAAAGAGGCCACTGCACATTCGTCTCGTGCTTGGTTGTCATGATTCTCTCTTTGTTGCCCCTGTGCAAAAACTGGACGAGGAGTGAATTACTTCCTGAATTTGAATAAAAAACTGTCATGATCCCCATGTATGGATCTTTTCTAGCCATTTTTTCACCAGAAAAGTATGTGTTCAGCCTGTTGGTTGCCTCCTCGAACCCTCTAGTGCACGGCAAAGAATCGTCAAATCCTTTCCTTGTCATCGCTGAACCCCACTTGGCCCTGTAAACATCGGAATAGAGAGAGGAATGAAGCTGCCCAGCTAGTGTCACTGAACCTGAACCCCACTTGGCCAAGTGACCATTTGGCGAGAGGACTCTACTCAGCTAGCTTGAATACGACCACACCACCGCTGGCTAGCTACAAGACGAGCCGTCAGCAAGCTAGGCCTCTTCCACACGTAGGCCTACTCTAATAGCTCTTGGTATATTAGTAATATTCAATAATCGACTTATTGCTCATAGTTTAAGCTTTGATCCTGCTTAATTAGTGCTTGCCACCTTGATATGTCTGTATATACGCTGAATCCCTACGAATGCTTCTATCTTCTGCCTATATATAAGCAACCTTAATTAGGGTGTTAGGTGCAAGCAAAAGTACACGATGGATGGATTTTTCCTAAATTTCACGTGTTTTTCCCCATAGTCAAGAAAATTAATTAAATTGTCTCGATTGAACTTTTGTCTTTCGGTCCGTAGCCATACGTTGGATCGAGAGGAACTACGAAGATCAGGCATGCACTCACCCAATCGAGCACCATCCTTGGTACTTGTAAAGGCTTTGTGAATAATTAATAAAATGGCTACATGCATCGTCCAGATGCAGAGACCGGGGGTACATCCTCCTTTTCCAAAAAAAAAAAACCCTTCCTTGGTACTTACATAAGCCTCTTCCTTCAGTGTTCTTCTTCATTGCTGATGCTTCTCCATCTGTTGGCGACATGCAGTTCGATGGTGGAAATTACATAATCTAGTTCTATGGTGGAAACTACATTTGATTTGTTTATGCATGCAGTTCGATGTACACTATCACCTTTAATGTCTACCAACAAACCGACTCATGCATGGAATATGTGCTTAATTTGGGGCATGAGTGGGTGAGTATGAGGCGGATTCCTGCATGCATTAATTCTTATGAAATTGCATTGCTCATATTGTGGACAAACCATTTTGGAAAAATAATTTGATTGAGATAGAAAAAGTCACCCATATATTTTTTATTTTTTCGAAAAAAGCAAGACTAGCGGCATTCACTAATTAATAGAGAGAGTTTAGAACAAGTTTGACCGCTCAAGTGCAAGTAGCCGGTAAAACAAAAGCCTACTCTCCCAGCATAAGATTACACCTCAACCCCCAATTCTTTGCCTCACCTTTAATTTGATGTGGTGAAAACTGACTGCATCAAAAGGCCACTGATCATACATCTCATCTTAAAAAATAATCTAAGGATAGTAGGTAGATGAGGCCACACTGATCATTCACCTCGTTGTTGATTGGCATGATTCTCTCTTTGATGCAAAAACTGGACGAGCAGTGAAGTTCTTCTGAATCGAAAAACAAAAAAACTGTCATGATCCAACATGTATCGATCCTTTCTAGTGATATTTTCATAAGAAAATGGCTCAGCCTGCTGGTTGCCTCCAGTAACCCTCGAGCGCACGACAAAGAATCATTAAACCATTTCCCTGTCAATCACTGAACCCCACTTGGCCTTGTGGAAATTAATTTGACTACTAGAGGAATGAACCTGCCCAGCTAGTGTCAGTCTCGCTGAAACCCACTTGGCCAAGTGAACATTTGGCCTAGTACATATTTGTCCAGCTAGCTTGAATACGAACCACACCCATGCTGGCTAGCTACAAGACGAGCAATCATCAAGCTAGGCGTCTCTTCCACATGCAAGCCTGCTCTAGTAGTTCTTGGTCTACTGATATGATGAAACGCCATCCTTATTAATTAGTGCTTGCCTGCTCCACCATATGACACATGCGGTCACTGAGCAGCATCTTATCTCAAGAAATAGTAAGCATTTTTTTTTTAGAAAAGGAGGAATACCTCCGGCCTCTGCATCAGCGCGATGCATGCAGCCCCATTTATTAATGAAAGGAAACAAATAATCCACGGTTCTGAGAAGTCTCCAAAGGAACAAAGTAAATAAAAACAACAAAAGTGCCACAAACGGCTAAAATAGGCCTAGATGTCTAACCATCTATCCTATTACTGGACTGCCATCCAAACCGGTTGTAGATATCCCGCGCTACCATCTCCCATCGGGTAGACCCAGTAACCAAAGGCTCCCTGGTTTCCGCAGGAGTGAGTAAGGACCATGTACGGATCAACGCCGATGCTCTGTGCAGTACCTGCAAAAAATTTATATGCGTTTGTCTGTTAAAAACCATGTCATTCCTGCAGTTCCATATAGTCCAAAGAAGTGCACATACTCCTATACGAATGTGTCTGGCATTAATCGTGTCAACTCCATTTAGCCACGTCCCAAACAACGTGTCAATGCTATCTGGAGGTATAATATTAAAGGCTATACGGACCGTCTGCCATAGGATTCTTGCAAGCGGACATTGGAGAAAGAGGTGTTTGATGCTTTCCTCGTTATCACAGAAGCTACATCGTGTATTCCCTCCCCCCCCCCACCCCCCCCACCCCAATTACGTTTTGCCAAATTATCCTTAGTGAGAATCACCTTCTTGTGAACAAACCACATGAAGACTTTGATTCGTAAGGGTACCTTAACTTTCCAAATATGAATCGATTTAGGGATGATCGTTATATCAATAAGGTTTAAATACATCGATTTAACTGTAAAAATACCATTAGTCGTTAGCTTCCATTGAAGCCTATCAGACTCATCTGATAACTGGACATCCATGATTCTCCTAACTAGGTGTAGCCAAGCCTCCCACCGATGGCCTATCAATGCTCGTCGAAATTAAATATTTAGAGGATTTGACTGTAAAATTGTGGCCACGTATGCCTCCTTACGTTGCACAATATTATAGAGAGCTGGATATTGTATGGTTAGCGGCGTCTCCCCCAACCACGTATCCTCCCAGAATCTCGTACCCTCACCATTTCCAATAATAAATTTGGTTCTATGAAAAAAATGTTATTCTCATTTTCATCAACCCTTTCCAGAATGGTGAATCATTGGGTCTGACATTCACCTGGTGAAAGGACGTGGATGTCGCCTAGAGGGGGGGGGGTGAATAGGCGCTTTAAAATAATTACGGTTTAGGCTTGAACAAATGCGGAATAAAACTAACGTTTAATTAGTCAAGCACAAAACCTAAAACAACTAGGCTCACCTATGTGCACCAACAACTTATGCTAAGCAAGATAGACAACTAAGTGATAGCAAGATATATAACAAGAAACAATGTGGCTATCACAAAGTAAAGTGCATAAGTAAAGGGCTCGGGTAAGAGATAACCAAGGCACGCGGAGACGACGATGTATCCCGAAGTTCACACCCTTGCGGATGCTAATCTCCGTTCGGAGCGGTGTGGAGGCACAATGCTCCCCAAGAAGCCACTAGGGCCACCGTAATCTCCTCACGCCCTCGCACAATGCAAGATGCCGTGATTCCACTAAGGGACCCTTGAGGGCGGTCACCGAACCCGTACAAATGGCGACCCTTGGGGGCGGTCACCGGTACCCGTACACTTTGGCAACCTTTGGGGGCGGTTCACCAGTACCCGTACAAATTGCTCGGGGCAATCTCCACAACCTAATTGAAGACCCCGACGCTTGCCCGGAGCTTTACACCACAATGATTGAGCTCCGAGGCACCACCAACCGTCTAGGGCGCCAAGGCACCCAAGAGGAACAAGCTCTAGGGTGCTCAAACACCCAAGAGTAATAAGCTTCTCAACTTCTCACTTCCACGTATCACCGTGGAGAACTCAAACCTATGCACCAAATGCAATGGCAAGGGCACACGGAGTGCCCAAGTCCTTCTCTCCCAAATCCCACCAAAGCAACTAATGCTAGGGAGGAAAATGAGAGGAAGAACGAAGAAGAACACGAAGAACTCCAAGATCTAGATCCAAGGGGTTCCCCTCACATAGAGGAGAAAGTGATTGGTGGAAAAGTGTATCTAGATCTCCTCTCTCTTCCCCCCCCCCCCCCCCCCCCCCCAAAAAAAACTAGCAAGAATCCATGGAGGGATTGACAGATAGCAAGCTCTAAGAAGGTCAACAATGGGGGAAGAACACGAGCTTGAAGGATAAGATGCATTGGGGAAGAAGACCCCCTTTTATAGGGGGGAGAAAATCCAACCGTTATCTGCCCAGCCCGCAGTAAAGCGGTACTACCGCTCCATAGAGCGGTACTACCGCTTAAGCGGTACTACCACGCCCAAGACTAAAAAACACAGAGTGTTCAACGGTAGTGCCGCCTGAGCGGTACTACCGCTGCCCCTAGCGGTACTACCGCTTAGGGGTTTTAGACCAGGAGAGGCAGCAGTAGTAGAGGCAGCCAGGGCGGTATTACCGTACAAAGCGGTACTACCGTACTAGTGCCGCTCTACTACCGCAATGGGTAAAAAGGAAACAGGAGCGTGCACTGAGGAAACCCCGCAAGCGGTAGTGGCGGCGGTAGTACGGGCGGTAGTACCGCTAGAGCGGTACTACCGTGCTACTACCGTGCTACTGCCGTGAAATGCAAACCGGCAACAGAGAGCTGCACGCTCGGGGAAACAACAAGCGGTAGTGCCACGGTAGTACCCAGCGGTACTACCGCATAAGCGGTACTACCGTGGGCACAAGCGGTACTACCGCTTGGGTGCAGAGAAACTGCCCAAACACAACAGAAGGATACAATAAAACCTGAACTGCCATAACTTCTGCAAATGAGCTCCGAATTGAGCAAACCCAAGCTTGTTGGATTCAGGACGACAAGAGCTATCCAACAGCGAACCTTTTCTTAAGAAGAGGCAGTATAAAAATGCCAATGGCATAGAGATGTGAAACCTCTATCAATGAAGAACCGGCAAAAACTCCAACATCGAAAACATCATAGAAGATGCATAAGGACTCCGTTTTCGATGAACTTGAGCTTGTCATGAAGCTGACCATAAGCTCAAGAACCCACAAGGAGAAAAACCAACCAAGAACCAAGAAAGATGATGATGCCAAGAATGAAATGGTTTGAGCTCTCAACGAACGATACGATCAAGCTACTCACTTGAGAGCCCCCCTTGATAGTATGGCAATCTATCCTATAACCCAGTCTCCCAACTACCACTATGAGACCGGTAAAATAGAAAACCCTATCAAGGTCAAACCTTAGCCTTGCGCATAGTCCACTTGAGCTAGATGATGACGATCTTGACTTCCTCAAGATGGACCACCTTTCTTGATTGCGTTGGCTCAAAGAAGACTAGATGATTGCTCCCCCATACTCCACTATGGGTGAGCCACTCTTCGGCACATCTTCACAAGTCCATTGTCACCACAATGGACGGCAAGCTTCAAGCATGATCTCTCCGTGATGCTTCACTTGAACTTGCACACCGCAACCTTGATGACGATCACCACTTGATGTCATCCTCCATGGGTTGTATGAGATCTTCCTCTTGACGCAAACCCATAGAAATATACCTCACCCCACAACGAACTCTCACGTAGACCATGGGTTAGTACACAAAGCGTAATGGACAATGCTTACCATACCATGGGATCACTTGATCCCACTTGGTACATCTTCTACGCTTTGTGTGTTGATCAACTTAAATCATTCATTGCCTTAATCTTGATCAACCTTGTGTCTTATCTTCTCTCTTCATAAAGATGATGTCTTGAAGGTAGACATGAATGCTCATACAATCTTCTTCTTCAAGACATGCTTGCAATAAGCTCAACTCCCACATGACCAATCTTTGGATAAACCTTGAATACCACCTTGGTCACCATATAAACTCCTTGAAACCAACAGATGGACTTCAAGAAGTACCTATGGACAAATCCTTCAAATATAACTTAAGGCAACCATTAGTCCATAGGGATTGTCATCAATTACCCAAAACCACACATGGAGAAATGTGCTCTTACACCTGGGCCAAGGTTTTAGATTTTAGGCACTTATTACGCAAAATTTGTACCCACATACCTTCTGTCTCTACAGATAGCCTGAATAACCGCTTACTGAGCAGACATCTGTTCTTTACCTCTAAATTCTCAATCCCCAAACCTCCTTGGTCCTTGGGCCTACATATAATGCCCCACCTAGTCAGTCTGTATTTCTTCCTATCTTCATCACTCTGCCAAAAGAAACGGGATCGATAGAAGTCCAACCTTTTGCGTACCCCTACCGGCACCTCAAAGAAGGACAGAAGGAACATAGGCATACTCGTAAGAACCGAGTTAATTAGAATTAGCCATCCTCCATATGACAAAAGCTTACCCTTCCAGCAGCTTAGCTTTTTCTCAAATTGATCCTCAATACACTTTCACTCTTTATTGGAAAGCTTCTGATGATGAATGGGAATGCCTAAATAACTAAACGGTAGGCTTCCCAGTTCACATCCGAACAATTGTTTATAAGCGTCTTGTTCATCTTTGGCTCTCCCAAAGCAAAACAACCCGCTCTTGTGAAAATTTATTTTCAAGCCTGACAACTGTTCGAATAGGCAAAGTATAAGCTTCATATTCCTTGCTTTTGCTATATCATGTTCCATAAACAATATGGTATCATCTGCATATTGTAGAATGGACACCCCACCATCCACAACATGTGGTACAAGTCCACCTACCTGGCCTTCCTGTTTAGCCCTTCCTATTAGAATTGCCAACATATCTGCAACTATATTAAATAGGATGGGTGACATTGGGTCTCCCTGCCTGAGACCTTTGAGTGTTTGGAAAAAATGTCCAATATCATTGACTTTAATTCCAACACTCCCTTTTTGTACAAATGACTCGACGTGTCTCCTCCATATGTCATTGAATCCCTTCATACGTAATGCTTGTTGCAGGAACGGCCATTTGACCTTATTGTATGCCTTCTCGAAATCCACCTTGAAGATAACCCCATCGAGTTTCTTCGAGTGAATTTCATGCAGGGTTTCATGCAGGACAACCACACCCTCCAGTATGTTTCTGCCCGGCATGAAAGCCGTCTGACTAGGTTGCACCACTTCATGTGCAATCTGCGTCAACCTATTCGTTCCTACCTTCGTAAAGATTTTAAAGATGACATTCAGAAGGCAAATAGGTCTGAATTGTTCAATGCGCACCACCCCCTCCTTATTTGGCAATAGCGTGACTGTCCCAAAATTTAGGTGGAATAGCTGCAGGTGTCCATTGAACAAATCCTGGAACATCGGTAATAAATCACCTTTAATATTATGCCAGCATCTTTTGTAAAACTCAGCCGGAAACCCATCTGGACCCGGTGCCTTATTATTCTTCATTTCCGATATAGCCTCAAAAACCTCTTTCTCCGTAAATGGTGCGGTTAATATCTCATTCTCGTCCGTCCCGAGCTGAGGTATGTCCCCGACCATCTGCTCATCCATGGATACATAATTATCCTCTGGAGCCCCGAATAGTTTCTTATAATACTCAGAGATGTACAATTTTAGATTTTCGTGTCCTACAATTGTACCCTCATCCTGCTTAAGTTGATAGATTTTTTTTTCTTTCTGTGCTTTCGATTAGCAATCAGATGGAAAAACTGCGTGTTGTCATCACCTTGTACTACCTGTCGCACTTTCGCTCTAAGTGCCCACTTCAACTCCTCCTCTCTAAGGAGTTGTTTGAGCTTTTGTTCCGCGTCTGTTTTCAATGACCTCTCATTTTCATCTAACAACGCATTTTCGGCCTTTATGTCTAGCTCATTTATAAGATCGAGCAGCCTTTGTTTCTCTTTCTTATATATGCCACTTTCATGTTTTGCCCATCCCCGTAAGAACTGCCTGAGGTGTCTTATTTTATTTTGCCACCTCCTTGTACTACCTGTCGCACTTTCGCTCTAAGTGCCCACTTCAACTCCTCCTCTCTAAGGAGTTGTTTGAGCTTTTGTTCCGCATCTGTTTTCAATGACCTCTCATTGTCATCTAACAACGCATTTTCGGCCTTTATGTCTAGCTCATTTATAAGATCGAGCAGCCTTTGTTTCTCTTTCTTATATATGCCACTTTCATGTTTTGCCCATCCCCGTAAGAACTGCCTGAGGTGTCTTATTTTATTTTGCCACCTGTCCACATTCGAGCTACCCCCCGTGTCTCTAGCCCATTCTCTGGCTATGAGGTCCACGAATCCTTCTCTTTCAAACCAGGCCAGCTCGAAAGAGAATAATTTTTTGTTTCCCACATGTGTTGCCTCCCCCGAGTCAACAAACAATGGGGTGTGATCGGAGATAGCTCTCGGCATGGCTCTCACTGTCACTCGTGGGAACTTCTGCTCTCATTCCACACTCGTGAGAACCCGATCCAACTTCTCAAAAGTCGGAGTAGGTAGAGTGTTCGCCCAAGTAAATTTTCTGCCTGATAGCTCAATCTCTCGCAAATCAAGGCTCTCGATGATTGTATTAAACATGAATGACCATCTGCCATCGAAATTATCATTATTTTTCTCATCTCTTCTCCTGATGATATTAAAGTCACCCCCTACTAAAATCGGCAGCCTCTCGTCCCCACAGATCCTGACGAGGTCAGCCAGAAAGTCCCTCTTGAGCTCCGGTTGGGCCGCACTGTACACGGCCACAAGTGCCCATTGGAAACCGTCCTCCTTGGAGCGAACTCTGAATTTGAAGGCAAAGTCCCCAAACACCACGTTTCGGACTTCAAGCGTCTCGCACCTGACCCCAAGTAAGATCCCCCCGGACCTTCCTCTTGGTGGTAAATAGTGCCAATCAAAATCAATGCCACCGAAGAGAGTATTAAGAAATTGTGATGTAAAATTGTCTCTTCCAGTTTCCATTAATGCAATGAAATCTAGTTTATGTTCAAGTGATGCTTCTGCTAGAAATCTTCTTTTAGCCAAGTCTGCTAGACCTCTGCTATTCCAAAAAATTCCTTTCATCTTTCATCATGAAATTTCTTAGCAGTGTTAAACCTTGCGCTTCTGCATACTGCTGAAACCGGGTACACCTTCCTCTTCCAGGAATGTTTTGGTTTATCCGGTCCAGCCATCCAGTCCACATAACCGGTTTCTGGCTGTGCGCACTCAGTCGCATGCACAGGGACCATATACCCCTCCGCAGCTAACTCATTATCCTCCTCCGGCATCAGTGACGGGGGCACAAGATCCTCACATAGACGTTCTAATGCCCCCATCCCCAGTGCATTTATATCGGAATCATTCATCGGCTCCACCGACGCAATCTTCCTAACCATCTCGATAGCCCTATCAGCCTCTAAGTCTAAAAGATCGTTCACGGATTTTGAAATTTCCTTTCCATTGCTACCCAACGATACCCCGAGTTTGCTTGCACTTAAAATAATCTCTTCATCTGAAAAATGCAAAATAGAACAGCTTGTATCAACAGTCATACCTGTAGTGGTCTCAATGTCGCGAAGCTTGGCCGCCCTCAATGCACGGCCCATCTGCAGCTCATCAACATCCGGCTGCGCCTGGAGACGGTTGCTCGTCCGCCTGCTCTCGCTCGCCGGGTCTGGAATCCCTCCAAACGTGATGACCTCCTCGGTAGTGGGTCCTGTCAGGACATGGGCACCTGCCACATGTCCGACGTGGCTAGCACACGTCATGCCAGCAGACTTGCGGCCACCTTGGTCGCGATCCATACCGCCAGTGCCGCCCGCCGCATTGGTAAGCCCTGTCGGCACGTGGCCACCTACCACATGACCGACCTGGACAACGTGCACACCACCAGCGGAGAGGCGACCACCAGTCGCGATCCGCCGATGCTAGTCTGCACTCCTGTGTCTCTGTGTGCAAGTACGCCCAGAGCTGGGTTGTGGTCGCCTACCACATCGCCAGCCGAACGCGCCGTCTCCAGAGTGGTCACGGCCAAAACTGGGTTGTGGGCACCTAGCCCACCGTTAGTTGACCGCGTCGTCGCCAACACAGTCGGGGAATGGCCACCTGCCAGCATCCCAACTGCCTCCGTCCGCTCTAGGCAAGCAGCTGACCCCGGAACGACCGTCTGTCGAACCAGAGTCCGATCCTTGGACCGCGATGTCATAGACCACCTGGGTGAGGCGTCTTCCACCGACGGCCCCGAAGGCCTCGGTGTCACAGGAGGTGAAAGTGGTGGCAACTCCTGTTCAACTGGATCATTCATCTCCGCCCTGACACCCCATAGCCTGCCCGGAGCGGAAGAGGATCCAAACGACCCAAACCTCAGCTGATGAGTCATGGAAGAACTATGAGGCTGCTCCCTAGTAGAACCATTATCCGCTAGCTTGGCCAACGGTGCAGAACCTCTGTCAGTGGTATCCCTCTGAGCCGAACCCTTGTCTAGGTTTCTGTCACCGCCATGCCCGTCATCAGTGTCCATATCAACCTGCTTAGCCAACTCCTGAAAGTCAGCATTCTCCTCTATCTCAATATCCAAATCAAAGGACCTGCCATCGTACGTCCATCTAACAGTTTCCGAAATATGCTCAATGCTAACCACGCTAACACACAGGCGAGCCACTCCCTGCGCGCGCGTGAAAGGCATGTCCGCCTCCTCGGTCTTCCCAATCAGCGAACCAAGACTCCAAGTAACCAAAAAATCATCCAATGCCGTACGCGGTGCTCCAAGGAATCTGACCTAGAGTTGAGGTAGCGGGGTTCCCTCAGGTTCCTTCTGAGTCCATGCATCAAACTCAAGAACACACGTACTGTTTGGAACCCTACTCATCCCAAACGTTAGAAGCCTCGCAAGCTCCTCCTTAGTAGGGAAGTCAACTCTGAAGACATGCTCATCTAGCTGGATAGGACCCCACTGGAAGCTAGCAGAGACTAACTCACACAGCCTCTGAACAACCCTATCCATGGTCATCGTTCCACGCGTCACCCTAACAATACCCATCCGGGAACTCTCCGGACTGGGTGCCGTGGTAGAAGAGCGTGGAGACTCAAAGAACATAAGCTCCGGGCAGCTTGCCCCATAGATGGTAACCACCGGTTTCGGCCCCAAAAGTAATGGGCACCCGCTCGTCACGTGCTTTGGCTTGCGGCATATATCATAAAGTTCCACCGAACACTCAGCCACAAAATGCCCCGGTTCTCCACATCTGTAACAAGTCATTTTTTCTTCTTTTTTTCCGCGCCCACTTTGATGCTCTCTCACCATCAGACTTCTCACTAGCCTTGTCAGACCCTATGTCTCGGTTTGCAGCATTCTTAACAGTAGATACGTCCACCCCGGCAAGAGCACGAACCGCCTCAATGGCCTCTCCCGATAGTGATGTTGAACCGTCGGCCGAGCCATCTCCGGGAGCTTTCTGTTGCGCCTTATCCGCCGCCTCCAATTGCCTAGGAGGAGGATCAACACGAGGTGGGTCTCGACGCGGTGGTGGCCGTATGCCACCCCTTCGTCCACCTGTAGGACAGTACCCCGGCCTCTGCCTGGTAGGTCCGGTCGCTCCCTCGACGAAAGGGCCGGGGGGGCCATAGAAGCCCCATCCACCTCCGTCGCCTCGGCCACCGGTAGAAGATGATCCTCTGTGCAAACCCTCGCCATATGCGTTATACCCGTCATCTCCCCAACGACCACGAGCAGGGAACCGTTCCACCTGCGTCTGGAAGCCACAGCCACCGCCTGTCCCACCACGGCCACGGCCTGTCCCGCCACGGTCGCAGGCTGCACCCTGCCCACCGGCCTCCGGCCTCCCATCGGCCGGACCAGTAGCCGCTCGGGTGGCCGGTGGAGCTGGTTTTGGCGGCGGCTGGTTTCCACGGCCAGCCATCAGCACGGCCGCAACTGGCTCCGGCGGCGTATGCGCCCTAACATGGGGAGCCTTGCCCGCGCACAGGATCGGGAAGCCAGGGTTGTTTCAGTGTGGTCTAACCCTAGACTCGAAAGGTTTAGGACCCTTAGTTTTGCCCGTCGAGTCGAATATCAGAGAAGGGAGATCGATCAAAGTTCCTTCGACAGCGACGCTCAGGTCAGTCTCGGGATTAGCTTGGGCAGCGGTTTGGGCCAAATACCCAATTCCAGCTAAGCCCACCACTAACCCGTTTCGTTTCGGCCCAGCTTGACCCAACAGAAAATTCAAACGAGCCGAGCGTAGATCACGGATCGACTCTACCGCTCGCTCCGGCGCTGGCAAGACCGCCGCCGGCCGCCGCCGGTGCTTCTTGTTTTGCACAACCTTCCAAGATGATGGATCGATGAAATCAGAAAGAGTAAGTTTAGGAAGACGAACCTGCGGTAGTGGACCTTTCCATGGCCGGATCGCCGTCGCCGCCGTCCTCCGATGAACGACCCGGCGGGCAATCTCCTCCCTGTCCACCGCCAGTAGGCCTTGCCTCGCTGGATCATCGCACGGTATCACCGCATCCACCAGCTTGGCGACATCTTCCTCCGCATACCCCACCTTGAAAGCCTCACAGATGATGTCCGAAGGAGTCGGCGACGCGATCTCCGGCACTGCAGGAGACTCTTCGTCCTCGTCGTCATCTCCGGCGTCCTCTGCAAGGGCCCAAAACCGGCCTCCAACCTGTCGATGACCTGTGGTGTGGGCGTCGGCGGGGGGACTCGCCCGAGTCGCCTCCCCCATCGCCCGAGTCATTCTTTTTGCTCCCTGAGCAAATAAGGTCACGTTGAAAATTGACTAGTGGATGTGGATCACGTCCGAAATAGTAAGCATGCATCCTTTGAAGTGGTGTATGTTCCTTCATTGCTAGCTGCCACTACCTTCACATGGACCGGTCTTCAGCAGCGATCCACATCTGAGGTCAAGGTCAAGCATAGCGTCAAATCCTTTCCTTGTCGATCACTGAACCCCACTTGGCCGTCTGGAAATTTGAGTAGAGGAGCATAGTGTCACTGAACCCCACTTGGCCGTGTGAACATTTGGCAAGCTGCCCAGCTACCTTGAATGCGACCACATCAATGCTGGCTAGCTATAAGACGAGACGAGCCATCGTCGAACTAGGCCTCTTACACACACCTCCTTTGCACTTGCAGCACGCCCACCACACAAATCAACACCAATAATTTCTACCCCAGCTCGCTCCCGGGACTATCCTGATCACCGGAGGAGGAGATGGAGTCCGCTGTCGGCGCTGCAAGCTGGCTTCTCGGCAAGGCAATCACAAAGCTGTCGGACGAGCTGGTGGCCGCGTTCGTGGCCAGCTCCGAGCTCGGCCACAACTTCCACGACATCAAGCTCCGGCTGAAGTACACGCTGGGGCTGCTCGAAGCAGCCCAGGGCAAGGATATGAGCAACAATCCTAGCTCTGGCCTGCAGAGCTTGCTGGCAGACCTAAGCAGGAAGGCGGATGAGGCCGAGGACGTGCTGGACGAGATCCACTACTTCCTGATCCAGGACCAGCTCGATGGTACCACCGAGGCTGCCGTCCAGGAGCCTGCTACCCCATATGTCGACGACGTTGTCCGTGCTCACGCTCGCGATGGCTGACATGCTGTTCGCCACACTGTTGGTAACTGTCTTCAGTGCTTTTATTTTTGTTCCCCTACAAAGGATGATGATTCTGCTGCTGTCAACATCAGTACTAAACCATACAACACAGCCATGTCCAGCAGTAGCGATGATAGCCGCCCGATTGATAAGTTGCCATTCAACAGAGTAGCCATGTCCCACAAAATCAAGACCATAGTTGAGGAAATGAACTCCATATGTGAACCTGTCTCCAACTTGCTCAATATTGCAAACCAGAGTAGAACTGAAACAAGCACAGCCGTCACCCTCAATAGGCCAACCACAGGTTCAATAATGGTGCAAGATAAATTGTTTGGTAGGAGTGTCATTTTTGAGCAAACTGTAATTGCTCTCACTGGTGGTACAGACAACACCCTTTCTGTTCTGCCTTTTGTCGGCCCTGGGGGTGTCGGAAAGACAACTTTCACTCAACACTTGTATAATGATAGAAGGATCGATGTACACTTTGTTGTCAAGGTCTGGGTATGTGTGTCAACTGAGTTTGATGTGCTTAAGCTCACCCGACAGATCCTAAGTTGCATACCTACAACTGAAAAGGAAGAAAAATACAAATGCACAGTTGAAACAGCCAATTTAGACCAGCTTCAAAAATCTGTTGCGGAGAGACTAAGGTCCAAAAGGTTTTTAGTTGTCTTGGATGACTTTTGGAAATGCAGTAGTGAAACTGATTGGAATAGCCTGCTAGCTCCGTTCAAACAGGGGGAAACCAAGGGCAGCATGTTTCTTGTCACGACTCGGTTTCCGTCTATAGCACTTTTGGTCAAAACAAGTAATCTAGTAGAACTGCATGGTTTGGAGCCTAATGAATTCTTCGAATTCTTTCAAACATGTATATTTGGTCATAGCAAACCCGAGCATTGTGAAGATGGCTTAATTGATGTTGCAAAAAACATAGCGAAGAAACTAAAGGGTTCACCACTAGCAGCCAATACAGTTGGCCGGTTATTGAAGAAAGACATTTCTGAGGAATACTGGACTAGAGTTCTTGAAAGGAATGAGTGGCAACATACAAAAAATGATGATGATATTATGCCATCACTGAAAATTAGCTATGATTACCTTCCTTTCCTTCTAAAAAAATGTTTTTCATATTGTGCCCTCTTCCCTGAAGATTATAGGTTTTACAATTTAGAAATTACTACATTTTGGACTGCAATTGGTATCCTAGACTCTAATTGCCGAAATGATAAGAATTACTTAGAACAGCTAATGGAAAATGGTTTCCTCATGAAGGCCATCGATAGCTCTGGTAGTCAGTACTATGTTATGCATGATTTGTTGCACGAACTATCTCAGAATATTTCATCTCAAGAATGTACCAATATAAGTAGTTCAAGTTTTAGTGCTGAAACCATCCCACAATCTATTCGACACTTATCAATCACGATAGGAAATAAATATGATGAAAGTTTTGTAGAAGAAATGGGTACATTGAAAGGAAGGATAGACGTTGGAAACTTGCGGACTTTAATGATTTTTGGATATCCTGATGCAGAAATGTCTAATGTTTATAAAACTACATTTGAGGATATAAAGAGTCTCCGAGTTCTGTTTTTACCAATGTCCACTCCAGAATCTTTGCCAACCAACTTTTCAAATCTTATCCACCTCCAATACCTTCAAATTCGTTCAGGATATGACATAGAAGAAATGAATTTACCTAGCTCATTGTCTAGATTTTACCAGTTGAGGTTCTTGGACCTAGAATACTGGCATGGTAGGAAAAAATTGCCTAAAGACATCAATCGCCTTGTGAATTTATGCCATTTCCATTCTTCCAAAGAACTCCATTCCAGTATTCCCAATGTTGGAAAGATGAAGTTTTTACAGGAGCTAAAAGAGTTCAATGTTAAGAAGGAAACAGTTGGATTTGAACTAAGAGAGCTGGGGGAATTGACAGAGCTTGGAGGAGAACTCAGCATATGTAATCTTGAAACAGTGGGATCCAAGGAGGAAGCTAGTGATGCCAAACTGAGGAACAAAAAAAATCTGAAAGAATTGATATTAGTTTGGGGTAGAGAGCACCGGACTATATGTGATGATGTTCTTGAGGGTCTCCAACCACACCATAGTCTTAGAGGGCTTCACATTATAAATGCTGGTGTTGCCCCTTGCCCTAGCTGGTTGTGTGGTGATATTAGCACAAAAATGCTGGAGTGTCTTTATATAGAGGGTGTATCTTGGGGCACTCTTCCATCTTTTGGTCAGTTACCTCGCCTCACAGAACTCATATTGAAGAATGTTGCTGGAGTACGTCGTTTGTTTGAACCTGACTTTGGTGGTGCTACAGAGAGAGGTTACATGCACTTGAAGAAAATTGTGGTTGAGGATATGCCAGAGCTTGAGGAATGGGCGGGGGAACCTAATAGCCATCTATTTTCAAGGCTTGAAAGCATCAAACTTAGAGATTGTCCCCTTCTCTGCTCATTTCCGTTCTTGGAGTGCTCTGGCCATTTTATCAATCTGAGTAAACTTGATATTGTTGATTGTCCTAAGTTGTCTCAGTTTCCCCCCATGCCTCACACCTCAACACTAACAGATATCCGTGTACAAAAAGATAATATTATACAGCTACTATACAGAGGAAAGGAATTGACTGTTGATGGATACAACAGTGCTTTGATCTACCACAATATGCACGCTGTAGAGGTTATGAAAATTGTGCAAAATTCCATGAGGTTGTTAGCAACCCAGACCCAGTCCACAACACTCGGCATACGTTTGGCAGGTTACAGCAACACTGCCGCAGGCATGAGCCCATCCACGTTCCCAAAAGACCCGCCTGAAGGGAGGGAGGCACTCGGCCTTATAAGCTGGTCCTGGCCCCCTCCCGTATCCGAGGTGGGACTAAAGCTTTGGCGTTGCCCTGGCCAGCGTCTCTGACAACCCACCCCCCTAGGGAAGCCCCCCTTAGGGTGGCGTGGGGCCCAGCTCTGATACCAATTGTTAGCAACCCAGGCCCAGTCCACAACACTCGGCATACGTTTGGCAGGTTACAGCAACACTGCCGCAGGCACGAGCCCATCCACGTTCCCAAAAGACCGGCCTGAAGGGAGGGAGGCACTCGCCCTTATAAGCTGGTCCAGGCACGAGGTGTCAGAGACGCTGGCCAGGGCAACGCCAAAGCTTTAGTCCCACCTCGGATACGGGAGGGGGCCAGGACCAGCTTATAAGGGCGAGTGCCTCCCTCCCTTCAGGCCGGTCTTTTGGGAACGTGGATGGGCTCGTGCCCGCGGCAGTGTTGCTGTAACCTGCCAAACGTATGCCGAGTGTTGTGGACTGGGCCTGGGTTGCTAACAATTGGTATCAGAGCTGGGCCCCATGCCACCCTAAGGGGGGCTTCCCTAGGGGGGTGGGGTGTCAGAGACGCTGGCCAGGGCAACGCCAAAGCTTTAGTCCCACCTCGGATACGGGAGGGGGCCAGGACCAGCTTATAAGGGCGAGTGCCTCCCTCCCTTCAGGCCGGTCTTTTGGGAACGTGGATGGGCTCGTGCCTGCGGCAGTGTTGCTGTAACCTGCCAAACGTATGCCGAGTGTTGTGGACTGGGCCTGGGTTGCTAACAGACTTGAGCACATTCTGCACACCCATTACCCAATTTACAATAATAGGTAATCAAATCCAAGCAGAACATGTTTTCTACACAAACGTGCTTGATAAAATAGACAAGCAAATCCTCTGACAGCTCGTACTGTACATTTTGTCTTTCTCCAACGGGGCAGATGTCTTATAGATTTAAGCAGCCATAAATCCTCCTCATCTCAAGCAATTCATGTTTCTCAAGCTGATCAAGAATTAGCAATCTGGGAGATCTGATTCACTGATCCAGCCGTTCGGTTTGTTCAATGGTAACACTCATGTTAATTAAGTATTCACTGATCAAATGAGCCTACGTTACCTTAACATAGTGCAGTTCTTGCCATTAATTTTCGACATTCAAAACCTTGTTTTAACTTTAAGCAGCCAAGCAGATGGTCAACTGAGGCTGCTTGATTACGTATGGTGCATGAGCGGATTGCTGTGTCTCCTGGCTAGTTGTGTAATTTTTCTTGTATGTATAGGTGTGTACTGACCTTGTTTTTATCTCACTGATATGGTGCAGGGTGAACAGCAGGCCAAAGGTAGCAGGTCTGCCAAATACACGGCGACGCTGTTGGCATTTCAGCCAACGGTGGCATCTTTGTTGCCTGGAATGGGTGTGCCTTCCCGTTCTGTCACCCTTGCTATGTGTACGAACCAGTGGTGTCCCCAGTGCAAGACTAGATACAAGAGGCTGAAAGGTTTCTTTCTGCAATGGCATATTACAGTTTGCATGTAGCAGCTGCATGATTTCCCTTTGGTGAAATGCCATGTAGGAATTTGCTAGCTGGAATATTACGGTAATACGCTTCGCATTCAGGACAGAGCTCGTCCATGCAGATAATAACAGGAGCTGTTGTCTCCTGCATTTGATCACAGATTCCAAAGGTAGTAAGTCATTATTTCCATCAAAACGGGCAATCCGATGTACCATCTGCTGCGGTATTTGCATCACTCTGACATGTGAACTTGGTTATCATTCAGGCCTTCCTCTCAGTTTTTGAAACCCAACCCGGAGGATTCAATGATTCATTCAAGGTGTATAATTTCTGCTTTGAACAGTAGTAGGTACAATCTGTGTGCTCACTTCGTTCTCCAAGCTGATTGGTGGAGTAACTGCACTAGGAGAAATCGGCCAGTTCACCATGAAGCAAACGAAGGTGCTCTACTGCTCGCAACAATATTTATTGTTCTTCCATGAAATCATTGCCTTGATTCTTTTTTTTTTTCTTCAGTTCCTACGGAGCAACAAGTATCCAAACATGTATAGTGAACTTTGAGACATGGTATCCTACTCTGTATTCAGCACTTGGGTCCTATGCTGGTAGGTATCAGTTTTGACATATTAATTTCATATGATTTGATGGTTTTTGATAGATTCAGTATACCCAGGTCTGCAGCTAACTCATGAAGTGCAGTTCTTTTACATGGTGATGTAGTTGTACTATTTTGAAACTACCGCAAATAGAAGTAGTAGTAAGTAGCAACGGTATTGTTCTAAACATGCAACGCAAAACGCAAAGGTAATCTCTAGTTTATTTTGCAACTCAGTATGTACACGTCTACTTTGGTTCAGCATGTCTCTCTATTGCCAAGTGCTAACATGTCATCTACCTGTATATTGCAGTGGAATGGCAGCCTCTGGTAACAAGTTGATAGTCACTTGTTTCCTCAATACCGGCCACACCCACCCACCCAAGCCGCCACTCCCTCCACAAGATGCTCGATGCAGCCTGCTGCTTTGTCCGTGGTGAGTTGTGTGCGGCTGATGTGGTGAGGAGTCCGAAATGGTAAATACCAGTGAAGCATTGTCTCACTATCTAATAGTGAATTTTGGCAGTTGGCAGCTTTGCATTCAGTACATAGCTCCTCCACCCTGATAATAGCAGCAACTGAAGCATTCGTCTTGATATTTTGAAGGAGCTGTTTGCACCTGCGTTCGATCGCAAATTCCAAAGGTTAGTAGGCCATTCTTTCTGTCAAAACGGGCAATCCAATGTGCCATATGCTGGCTTTTGGGACTTCCATTATACTGACTTGTGACTTGGTGAACTTGCCTTAGCCGGTCAGGTTTTTCCTCTCAATATGTGGAACTAAACTTGCAAGAGTTCATGATTTGAGTTGTATATCATGACTGCTCTGGACGATAGGCAGTCGGTACAATCTTCATCGAAGTTTTCTTTTGCGTGGGGTGCATACCCTTGGGGATTCTTCAAAGGAGAAAGTCTTGCCATTCGCCAAGCAGATCGATGGAGCGTTTAAACTCTGCATTTGGATAGTTCCCCAAGAAGCAAAATAAGGTGCTTTACAGAGGCGCGATAACACTGTTCTGTTCTCCCCATTGAATAAGCATTGGGTTGATTCGGTTCTTTTTTTTACTTCAGTGCCTGGTGCCGACAGAAGAACAACTGTCCAAGCATACATTCTGAAGCTTAAAATGGTGTCATATTGTGTGCCTATGACTCTAGAATAGATGCCGGTATGTATCAGTTTCGACTTCCTATGATTTTCTTGCATCAGAAAGATTCAGTATACCAAAATTCTGCAGTTAATAAACATTATACTATTGCTAGCTCACAACCTGACGTCTGGATCTACTTCAGACTTGTGTGGCAACTGGCCAGGGAACGTTGGTACCCACTCCCAACGCCGATGACACCCACTCACCGATCGCGTCCCACTCCCTCCCATGGCGCACTTCCCCAGCCCGCCTCCAGCCATGCTTCGAGGAGTCTGAGGCTGAAGCAGCTCTCCCCTCCCTGGCCATCTTGCTGCACACTGCTGGGGGCAGTGATTGTTGTTGTACGCCTGCAAGGGACCTTCCTTGCATTCCACCTCGGCGTCCACCGCCATTGCCAGCCGCTGCGCCTTGTTCATTCCGCATAGTCTGAATCATATCAACCTTACCATCTTCGACCGCGGCATGGCCTGGGTCCACGTGCTGGACTCCAGGATCAGTGCTGGTATGTAGTATGTACCTATTTTCACAAAATTAACTTCATATGCTTTGATTTTGATTTTTGCTCCAAAAAGATGCTTTGATTTCAGTTGAGTATACCAAATCCTGCTGTTAACTTGTGAGCGGCAAACACTTTTATGTCCAGTGCACACAACAAATCCTTGAATGACGCACAACAAGCCATGACGTCCCACTCTGTCGACGACGCGCTCGACATGGCCCACCTCTTCCTGCACACGGAACCGGACTGACAGGTGCTCGCACTTGCTCGATCGATGCCAAGGTCTGCCTTAGTTGGTGTGCACGCGAAGCCATGACATCTGCGTGCTGTACTCTCCAGTAGTCCCAACTCGTACATCGACCGCACCATCTTTGAGTCCGGCACAGCATGTGCCCACATCACAGGAGCAATCTGAGGCCGACAACAAGCTGCTGTGAATTCGGCCAATCCACCATGAAGCAAATGAAGGTAAGCCATACTGATACGCGACAGTATTTCTTGTGCTTTCACATTAAATCATTGCCTTGATTCGGTTCCATTTTCTTCTATCTTCAGTCCCTACAGTAGGAACAGCTATGTGATCATATATTCTGAAGTTCAAGGTGGTATCATGTTCTGTGTCCAGGAATCCGCGACCGATGCTGGTACGTATTGTATCTGTTTTAACGTAATTACCTCCTATGCTTTAATTTCGTCCGAAAGATACAGTACAACAGTTCCTGATGTTACCTCATGGATAAACTGAACTTTTCTACTACCAACTAGCAGCCTAACATGTTCTCCGCATGATGTACTTTACAGTGGAGTAGTGGCAACTGCTTTCATGTGTATGGCACCCTTGATGTCCACCGCGTGATGTGCCTCTCCCGTGCACTAGCTCTGTCGTCCGCCTGCTTTGTCCCCTACGTCAACAACCTCACCATTTTCGACTCTGGCACCGCCTGGCCCAACATCCCCTGCAAATTTTGATATATAACCGAGTGGCCTGCCCATCTCTTTTGCGTGGTCATCCTCCAGGCCCTGGTGTTTTGTGCAAGCAGCAGCTAGCACATGCTAATTTAGCTCCGACGGCATGACATTGGTATACCTTCAGTGCAGCCGTTACATAAACTAGACTTGGCAGGCATGAACATGGATCATCATCACCTTCCTTGTTAAAGAAGGCACGACGGTTCATCATGTATAGATACTAAATATATATTATGTATGTAACACCGAGACACCAAGACATTAAGAAATGTGTCTCGTTTGAACAGCTTGGCAAATCTTTACGGAGCCATTCCTGAACTACATATCCTCCTCTGTTTAAATACTAGGCAGACGCCATGAAGGCAACTGAATGTACACAAACAGGAGAGTAGTCACTATCCATCACAGCTTCTACTCCCTCTGTACCTCTCCCCAACAACAAGTAGAGTTCTCCCCAACAACAAGTATTTAAGTACAGAGGGAGTAACTGTTAGGAGAGTAGAACACCAAGTCTTCGGCAGCTATTTGCTTGATGTTACATTCTGAGTTAATAAAAATGCCCTCTATCAAAAAAAGTATTTGGCAGCTAGCTAGCACAGCTACCTCTTTGTACAGTAGTACGTACAGATCATGAGCTTGATGAAGAGATTTAAGTATACTTAATTAGTTACTCCCTCCGTAAAGAAAATGAAGTGTTTAGATCACTATTTTAATGATCTAAACGCTCTTATATTTTTTTACGAAGGGAGTACCCGTGTAGATCATCGATCAACTATGCTAATTCAGCCGAGCGTCACGCTTGCACCATACTAGGATGGAACGGGACATTGATCCTCAAGCACAGTTAATTCATAATATTAATAATTGGTCGCCGCCTCCTCTTCCCCCCAAAAACTTAGGGTTCCTTCGCCTCCTGTTGGCGCCGCCGCCGGTCCACGTCATCTCCGGTGGCCTTAGGGCCATGGGGGCGCGGTGGATCCCGGCCCTTGTCGACGGGAGGGCTTCGTTTTCAGATGTTTCTTTGAGTTTTGTTAGGGTTTGTGTCCGGCTCAGGAAGGCGAGACGGCGGCGGCTCCCTGAAGATGCAATAATGTTCTCCCCTCCTAGCCCCCATGTCAGTGGTGCGTCCAGCATCGTCGGTGGGCGTGTGGAGGTGTCTCTGGTGGATCTGTCTTTGGTGGATCTGCTCGAATCTGGTTGTCGTTCGTCTACGTTCGGGTGTCTTCAGGTTAGATCCTTCTGATCTACGCTACTTTTCATCGGCGACGGTTGTTGTTCTGCTGTGCTGGTCCTATGAGGCCTTAACACAACGACTTTCCGACTGTCTACTACAATAAGTTTTGCCCGACTCCGACGAGGGAGGGGCAATGACGGCAGCGCGCCTTTGGCTTGCTTCAGTGCTTGTAATCGTCGCTAGGTGGTCTATGAATCTGGATATAATTTTTATTATGTTTGGTGTTCGTTGTATGTCATGATTGAAGATGAATCAAGGAAAAAAATAGCGCGTTATACAAAATAGCGTGGCCCTTGAAAATATGCTATAGCGCGCTATTTTTTTTTCAGTGAGATGAATAGGTTGGAAGTTTTCTCACAAAAAAAAATCATAGTATTAATTAATTAGCACAATTAATTCTAATGGAAATGTAAGGGGATGTAGCTCAAATGGTAGAGCGCTTAATCGGCATTTAAGAGGCAGGGGGATCGATACCTCTCATCTCCAATTGTTTTATTTGGTTTGGCGATCGTTTTTTCCCGTTGCTGCAGAAAATGGGACGTGCAAGAAATAAAGAAAACTGAGGTGTGACGCTACATGGGCTGTTCCTTGGGTTACTAATGGGCCACGTTTCTTTAAACTTAGAAAAGAACCCCCTAAAAAACGTGATGGAATGTAACAACTTTGGGCCATCACCGGCACTGGCACGGACTTAATCACGACTAATTATCACTCCCACCCATTTCTAAAAAAAAAACATGTCTCAAAAAAAAATCAACCCCACACAAACCCCTCAAATTAATTATTCCCACCAAAAAAGACTAATCATCGCTGTCTATTCTCCACATAAAAATCGTGTCAAATTCAAATAGTATTATTTATTGAGATCGATTTTATAAACATCGAAGGTGATGGAACTTCCCCGCTGTACAAAAAGAAGACGATGGAACTCAATGTCGCGGATCTCCAAAAAGTAGCAACACGTCTAGAATATATCCAAGTGAGTTGTCAGTCGGTCGTATCTGTCTCTTGCCCAGTTTGTAACTCAAGAACAGTTGGGTCTTGTGTGTTTAGGCTGCACAGCTTGGTGGCAGGTATGGCAGTGTTTCCAGTGGCAAAGCAGATCTAATCGCAACGGTTTGATCATCCAAAATATTATACGATACCAGGAAGATCGACAACACATCCCCTCCTCCTGGGTTTTCAATCTATATCTATCTATATCTATACCTACTAATAAAGTACGGAGCGTTTATGTCCGTCCGTCATACGTTTTATAAAAAAGCCCCTGAATTTTTCTTTAAGTAACCCGCAGTCTAATATTAAGTGTCTTCGGGCTTCGGCCCAACAGCAATAGCCGCTATCACTCGCGTCTGGGCGTTGGTTAGTATACCGCGTTCAGCTGCAGTGCAGTAGGCCCAGTTCGTCCTGTTTTGAACCCGTTTAGGTCCCTGACTTTTATTATTTATTGATAATATTTTCCGAATTCCCCCTACTCCTTAACAGCACCCCCGGTCAGTCACCTTTTATTTGCAGACGACAGCTTGCTATTCGCAAAAGCCAGTGTGGAGGGAGCAAGGGAACTTAAGGAAGTGATTGAAGTATATTGTAATGCCTCGGGTCAGCGTGTAAATCTCGAGAAAAGCTCAATTCATTTTAGTAAGGAGTGCCCTAATTCAGTTAAAGAAGAAGTGAAGGAGGTCTTGCATGTACCAAATGAATCGCTGAGTGCCAAATATTTGGGTATGCCTACGGATGTGGGAAACTCCAAAAATGGGGCCTTCAAGTATCTGCGAGATAGTCTCTGGGGTAAGGTCAAAGGATGGATGGAACAGATCTTGGCGTCAGCAGGAAAGGAGGTTCTAATCAAATCAGTAGCGCAAGCAGTTCCAACATTTTCGATGGCCTGTTTTAAGTTACCGAGGGGGTTGTGCAATGAGTTGAATGCATTAGTGGGGAGCTTCTACTGGGGAAGCAAAAAAGGCAAGAGGAAGATACATTGGGTTTCATGGGACACCTCCATGCCGAAGTATATGGGTGGTCTGGGATTCAGGGACATGGAGCTCTTTAATCTGGCCCTCTTAGCCCGCCAGTCATGGAGGTGTCTAGTATTTTCAGAAACGCTTAGTGCGAGGATCCTAAAAGCAGTATATTATCCGACTACTGATATTCTTTCTGCTGAATTGGGATCTAGGCCGTCGCAAATTTGGCGATCAGTGTTAGAAGGACGCGACGTCTTGCGGACCGGTCTCATACGTCGGATAGGAGATGGCCGAACCACAAGTGTTCGGGCTGACAATTGGATACCAAGGGATGAACGACGCATACCATACGGAATTCTATCTAGTGACTGTCCATTGCTAGTGTCGGACTTCATTAACCATGTTGAGAGTTGTTGGGACGTGGAAAAATTGGAGCAGTATCTTTTGCCCATGGACGTGGAGTTCATCAAGGCTATACCGATTAGTACAGTTCATCAAGATGACTTCTGGGCTTGGCATTTTGAAAGGACAGGAACGTTCACTGTGAGATCATGCTACAAGATGCTAGTGTCCATTAAGAAGTCCAGGGAAGACTGGCTGGAGGAGCGACCTGCTTCAAGTTGTACAAAATCTGAAAAAGCTTGGGTGAATCTTTGGAAGGTTAAGGTACCTGCAAAGGTGAAAAAATTTGCATGGCGACTCGCACACCACTCTTTACCCAGTGGGGAAGTACTCCAACACAGAAACATGGCCAAAACGGCGACATGCGCAATTTGCCATGGAGCTTATGATACTTGGAAGCATTCATTGGTAGATTGCACTATGGCGAGGTGTGTCTGGGCGTTATGCGATCGACAGCTCACGCAACACGTTTGTGCGTCCGAGTGCTCAGATGCTAGAGAGTGGCTCTTTCATCTCATGGAGACTACGTCGCACGAGGAATTCATTGAGATCCTGCTGATGTTATGGTCGATCTGGACTGCTAGACGAAAGGCCATTCACGAATCAATTTTTCATAGTCCAGTGACAGTGCGAGGTTTTGTCACAAGTCTCATGGGAGAGCTCCAGCTCCTTAGAACGGACAAAAGGACGGCCCAACAGGGGGATTTAAAACATCCGATGGAACAAAAGCAACATGTTTGGATTGCACCACCACATGATTTTATGAAGCTGAATGTAGATGGTGGAGTTGCGAAGGCCAAAAGCAAGGGTGCAGTTGCGGTTGTCTGTCGAAATGCTACGGGGTTATATCAGGGGTCATCGGCAAGAATTTTTGATGATATAACGGACCCTCCGATGCTCGAAGCTCTAGCCTGCTGTGAAGCTTTGGCTTTAGCAAAAGATCTGAATATTCAGAAGCTCCGGATAGCGCGCATCAGATGCTTCGGCGGTGATCCAGGCGATTAAAGAGGGCAGCCGTTGCAGCTATAGCTCGGTTCTTGGAAATTGATCACAGGCGAAAGGAGTTCCTAGTTGTGGAATTCATCCACGAAAGTAGGGCAGTCAATACCCACACGCATAATCTAGTTAGAAGTGCTCTGTCTTTAGACCATGGTCGGCATGTTTGGCTCACGGAGCCCTGGGATGTAACAACTGTACCTCTTTCTGTTGATTAATAAAGACCATGGTAATCCTAAAAAATAAATTTATTGATAATATGTTAAACATGATCATGTTATAACTTTGCAACTGTAACTCGGATTAAAATAATTTGTATATATAATTGATCAGAAAAATGTGTAGTTTCCAACCGTGCCATTATTTGTTCTTGTGAACCACTTTAAAATCACGTTTAGAACATAAACTTAATTAACCTAATTAATTACTATGGTGTGTTTTGGAAAATGCTAACACACAATATAACAGTTATATATATGGCAAATGTTAGGAGGGTCTATATATATGGATCGGAGGGAGTATAAAGTATAAATTTCAATGGGCATATAGGAGTAATAAAGAAAGAAGAAAGAAAGGGCATGAGATTATTTTTATTAATCTTCAAGCGTATTCAGAGATAGCCTAAAACATATTTAATAGAATCCTTTTATTGTGATTTTTCTCACGACTTGGTGCAAATTCCAAACACTGCTTCAACTTAATACCTTGGTATGATTGTTTTTTAAATAAGGCTATTTAAGATCAGATTAGTTGTACAAAAATCATAGAAAAAGTATTGTATGCATGCTTCTTCTTGTACTACTGATATGAATTTCTGCTAGACCTGTGTGCGCCTCTCTATCGTGGCCGGGCACAATTTAAATGTTGTTGGGTCCTGCAGACGGAAAGTGGACACGTCAACTGTATCTCCCGTTGCAACGCACGGGCATATGTGCTAGTTAGACTAAACACATAGAACGCTCGGGGAACATATTGAGTGATTCTCTTTAATGTGGATCAGAAGTTGACGCCACACTGCCATAAGACGTCGGCCTTCCACGCATCAAGGGGTCGATCTTCATTCACACGAGGGAGAAGATTGATGCTATGAGGATGGGGAGAATATCATACGGAAACCAATATTCAATGAAAACTTCGTGAAAACCATATTTTAAAGTTTCAAAAAAATCTGAAAAAAATTTGAGATGTTAAGAGGGTGATGTTTTATAGCCACACAAAATTTCAAGTTGAAACACATTACGAAATGTGAGCTATGAAAAAGACAAATTTCAGCCTTGAATAGTGACGTTACTATTTGACACTATTCAACGCTGATTTTGTCTTTTTCATAGCTCACATCTCGTATTATGTTTCAACTTGAAATTTTGTATAGCAATGAAACATCATCCTCCTAACATCCCGTATTTTTTTTAGATTTTTTTTAAAACTTTAAAATATCTTTTTTTCGTGGTTTTCATCGGTTTCCACCGAATGTTGGTTTCCGTATGACATTCTCCCATGAGGATGAACCCCACGATGACGATGGTCGGCATGCGATTCTTCTTAACGGTGAGGCCCTTGAGGAAAGCGTACAGATGAGGGTCACCCAGATCAAGAAACTTGGACACTATGTAGTGCAAGTAGTATGTTAGCTCGTGAATAAACTGAAATTTTGTTCTTCCAACTACTTCCTCTATACCGAAGTATTTATAGTTTTTAGTAGGCTTAGCAGCCTAACCTGTTTGCCATGTACTCTACCTTACAGCGGAGCAGCAACTGTTTTTATATGTACCGGATAGTTGATGTCCACCACGTCCTCTGCCCTACTCCATATCAACGTTGATGATCAACCTCGCCATCTTCAACTCCGGTAGCATAATTTGGTGCCCGGACCCAGTGTCTTTTAGTCTGCGTGTTCTTGGAATGGATCTCTTAATTATTGAGAGGGTTGCTGGTCGTCCTCCACGGCCCGATGCTCTGTACCAGCACCATCGAATGTTTAGCTCCGGCGGCAATAAACAGTATACCTGCAGCTGTTTACAGAATGACTTGACAGACATGAACATGGGTCATTATCTTCCTTGTAAAAGACGAGGCGGTGATTCATCGTGTAGACGATAAATGTATCCATGTGTGTAACACCAAGACATGACAGAAGGTGATTGTCTTGACGACGCCAAGGAACATGTCTTGTTTGAACCATAAATGAATACCATTTCTCTCATAGTTTGCAGGAGAAGTCCTTAGGGAGCCGTTGTTGAACTACATACATATCCTTCTCTGTTCACATATGTAGGCAGATTAAGGCAACTGTTATTGAACTACATATTCTTCTCTGTTTGCATATTTAGGCAGATTCAAGCAGCTGAATTTATAAAAACAGGATAATTCTAAGTCAACTCATTCTCTGTACTAGTACAAACTCATGATCTTTTTTTAATACAAATATGTGAAATTAGTTAATTTATAATCGATCAACTATGGTAATTCAGCTACTAAGTGTTGCGCTTGCACTGTAAAAGGATATGACATCACAATTGATTAGTATTAATTTTCTGAATTAATGTAAGAAATATTAATTGGGATGTAGCTCAAATGGTAGAGCGCTTAAAATGTAGTTAAGAAGATGGGGGATTGATACCTCCATCTCCAAAATCTAAATGTTTTTTTTTCAGCTGGTCGCTTTTTTTTCTTATAGAAATTGATCGAAAAGAAGTGCCCGTTATTCCGATATCACTAGTTAAGTACCACTCTTTGCAAAGGGCACTTCCATCATCCCAGGTTACGACAAGTGTCACACTGCATGTGCGCCACTTATTGCAACCTGAAAGTTTTTCCTTTTTCATAGATTCGTTTATTCAAAATATTTTATCTTTCAAACCGTGCATTCAAATCCCAAACCGTTTTCACTGTTGTAGTCCTCGCGTCGAGACCTTCAAAACTAGATCCCATGTTGACAGGTTTCGATGATTTTTTTTTTCGGAAAAAATAAACGGAAAAACCGTGCCTCCACGAGAGCAAATCCGTGCCTCTTACGGAAAAAAAAGAACACGCATTTTTTCCCCTTTTCCGAGAGGCACGACAATGCCTCTCGCGGAGAAAAAAAGTGTTTTTTCCTTTTCCGAGAGGCATGACCGTGCCTCTCGCTGTAGCTAATCCATGCCTCTCGTGAAGGGAAAAAAAAAGAAAAGAAAACACGTTTTTTTCTTTTCCGAGAGGCATGATCGTGTCTCTCGCGGAAGCAAATCCGTGTCTCCACGAGAAGCAAATCTGTGCCTCTCGCGAAAGGAAATAAAAAACAAAAACATGTTTTTTTCTTCTTTTCTGAGAGGCACGACGATGCCAGTAGCAAGTCGGTGCCTGTCTCGAAAAAACGTGTTTTTTTCCTTTATCTAGAGGCACGACCGTGCCTTTCGCAGTAGCAAATCTGTGCCTCCACGAGAAGCAAATCCATGCCTCTCGTGAAAGAAAAAAAAACACATTTTTTCATGCAATCTTTTTTTTTTCAAAATTGTTTTTTGTTCCAAAACCTAGTAAAAACTAGGGGAAAACCGAAAAGCTGAGAAAACCAGAAAAAAATCATTTAAAAGCCGAAAACGCGTGCAGTAAAAAAATGCCTCTCGCGGAAGGAAAAAAGGTGTATTTCCTTTTCCAAGACGCATGACTGTGCTTCTCGCTGTAGCAAATCCATGCCTCCACGAGAAGCAAAGCCGTGCGTCTCGTGAAAAAAAAACGTTTTTTCCTTTTCCGAGAGGCACGACCGTGCCTCTTGCGGAAGCAAATCCGTGCCTCTCGCGGAAGGAAAGAGAAAAAAGAAAACATATTTTTTATTTCTTTTTCGAGAGGCATGACGATGCCTCTCGCAGAGGCAAATCCGTGAATCTCACGAAAAAAAACGTGTTCTTTTCCTTTTTCTACAGGAACGCCCGTGCCTCTCGCGGTAGCAAATCCGTGCCTCCATGAGAAACTAATCCGTGTCTCTCGCGAAAAGAAAAAAAATGCATTTTTCTGTGCATTTTTTTTTCAAAATTCTTGTTTGTTCCAAATACTAGGAAAAACCGGGGGAAAACCAAAAAGCTCAGAAAACCAGAACAACTAATCTAAAAGCTGAAAACTCGTACAGAAAAATATCTGAAGAGAGCGCCCAGAGAGCGACACGTGACGGACACTGAGAGCACGTCAAATAGCGCGCTCTCAGCCCACCCTAAGTGACCCTAGGGAAGGCTGCGAGCGCTATTTCTTGCTTTTAGCGAGATGGACGGATCTCTCGCAGCGAGGGGCTACAGTATCGGGCCGGTCCGTTTGCGCATTTGTTTTCCGAAAAATACAGTAAAAAATGTTGCGTTCGCGACGTACCGAACCTGGGATCGCCCTGTTTCTTCGACGCCCGCTAGCCTCTGCACCAGCTTCGACTTCATGTACATTAGGTAGGGCGCGACGTACTAGAAGGAAAACAAGACGATTTTCACATAGGTTCGTTTTTCCTGTTTTGCTTTCTTTTGTTTCTTCATTTCTATTCGGTTTTCTTTGGGTTGTCCCTCTTTTCTTTTCTTTTTTGTTAGCTTCTCTTATTTATTTTCTCTAATTTTATGTTATTCTGTTTTTCTTCTTTGGGTTTTTTCATTTGTTTCTTATTTTTTATTCATTTGTTTCTTAATTTTTTTATTTTTTCCTTATCCTTTGGTTTATTCTGTTTCTTTTTCGGTTTTCGTTTTGTTTGATTTTTCCTTGTTTATTTTTATTATTCATTATACATTCTAATACACATGATCAACATTTTACAAAAACATGTTCAACATTTTTTTAATATTTTTCAGATACTCCTTTAACATTTTTTAAATACTTGTTTAACATTTTTCAAATAATTAATCAACATATTTATATACATGATCAACATTTTCTCAAATAATTGTTCAACATTTTTCAAAATCCTTGTTGAAAATTTTTCTAGTACCTGCTCAACATTTGTATATACATGATCAACATTTTCTCAAATAATTGTTCAACATTTTTCAAAATCCTTGTTGAAAATTTTTCTAGTACTTGTTCAACATTTTTATATATATGGTCATCATTTTCTCAAATACTTGTTCAATATTTTTTCAAGTACTTGTTCAAAAAATTTAAAAATAATTGTTCAACATTTTTTTTAAATGCTTGATTAAATTTTTTATATATATGATCAATATTTTTTCAAATACTTGTTCAATATTTTACAAATACTTGTTCAACAGTTTTCACATACTTGTTCTACATTTTTAAATAATTGTTCAATATTTTTTAAATGTTTTAGTAGAGTGTTGTTTTTGAAATATATACATTTAGTATATTTTAAAGTATATAAACAAAAGTACAAAAGCAAAAAGGAAACAGAAAACGTATAAAAGGGAAAAAAGGAGGTTGTGGCCTCCCACGCTCCTGGGCCGGCACATCTAGGTCTCCCCTTCAGCGAGGGTTCCTCCCCTCTCGCTGAAGGCAAGACATAGGGGCGCATGGGGAGGCTCCCGAACGAGTGCTCCTCAGATAGTTGCTCCCACGTTATTCGGTTATCTTCCTGGCGTTGTACACTGAAAACTTTGGGCTCCTACTCGGGGATTATTGGGCTGGAAGCTGGAAATTTCTGACCCCATGTTGGGAGGAAGTTTTCTCCTTTTTGAGATCTCCCAGAGAGGAAGTTGAATGTCTGATATTTATTATCACTATCCATAAATAGCTATTTATTACTTTCTTGCAAAATAATATTCATTGATTCTCCTATTTTTTTAGGTTTGACCAACATGAAATCAATATTTTTATACATATTTTAAAATATGTTACGTCTAGGTGTATTTTTTGAAAGTTTTGTGGCATGACAAATTGTCCAGAAGTGGACTAAGCAGAAATCCATGGGGGACAATATTGCATCGTACATGGTATAGAATCATCACGAATGATTGACTCTGATAGTTATCTATGCCAGATTGTGCTCCTGGGGTAGGTTGTCAATAAACGCCGACATCGGGGATTCATTGTGAAATCCTACCAGATATTCATATTTCCTGCGCCGACGAGGCAAGAAATGATTCATTTCTCCCGACTGACGAGGTTGGGCATTTTCTCCTTAACAAACAAGGCATGGAGACTTCCATATTTTTCGTGACCGGCGAGGCCGGAAATCCCTCATTTGAACTGACCGACGAGGTTGGACACAATTGTTTCGGGCTCATCTTGTGTGTATCAGTGTTGCGACACCGTGCTGCTCTTCTCGCTCATGCATGTGTCTTCCTTCGGCTTGTTATTTGCGTGCCTGTGTGGTGGTGCCTATATATATTATGATGTGTTGTGCTATATGCCGGAGGCTCGTGCAACGATTTTTTTTTCTAACATAGTACAAACGAAGATGCTCACTCACATACATTCACCCTTTTAACGCATAAATACACCCTACTCCTACCACCTCTGATATACTGAGTCGACAGAACATCTTGAGATTGACGAAGTCACCATAGACGTCTTCGTAATTGATTGAAGCGTCTTCTTCCACTAAAAGAACATCGCCGAAAAATCTGAAATAAATCCAGAAAAATGAAGAACCAGTACCAAATCTGAGACATGATTTGTGGTTGGTTCTATTCTACCACAAAGAAGTTAACCATCTGAACTCAGTTCACCGTGCACTGTTATTGTTGTATGATAGCGAGATTCATCAAGTGTGTCATGAGGTGGTGTAAAGAATGAAACACGTATAATAGAAGGGGCATATGTTGCAAGCTGCCAGCCGAGGCGAAGGCGGCGCCAATTGCTGCCGCAAACTCTATGAGAGATGCACGAGTGAGTTCTCCGTCGGTGATGAGTTGTCAAAATTGTAATGGGGTGTACCATATTCTGAAATTCTTAAGCAAAAGTAAAACAAAACTGTGACACCCTTCCGTGTGCAATTTTTTGTGGGGGTCCGTGTGCATTTTCAGTGTTCTTTCTTTCCGAGAGAATTTGCCTTTCATTTTATATTTTCTACATTATAGTATTAAAAAATCTCTAAAAAAGATGAATTGTTAACGCATTTTGTATTAAAAATATAGTTGATTTTTTAAAAGACTAATAAATACTTCTAAAATTGCCTTAATCTTTTTATCTCCAGTTGCTTCAAGTTTAAAAAAAAATCTTAAAAGTTGTACATCGTTGTTTACTACCTCCTTAACCCGGACGCTCATTGTCCCTTGGAACTTGTGTTCGTTGATGTACTACCTTTGTCTCGGTTTATTATGTCCCCCTTGTTTTGGGTTAAAGTTTGACAATAAATTTAATTAATAAAATGTAAATTATATGTCACAACAATTATAGTATGAGAAACATATTTCAAATAAAAATACAACAATATTTTTTTATCATACACCCTCTATTTCTAAATAAAGGATGTTTTAGCAGTCCAATTTAAACTGCCAAAACATATTATATTTCAAAATAGAGTTCGTATAATTTATATTTTGTTAGTTTTATAGATGGTCAAAGTTTGACCCAATAAACCCGGTTGGAGATAGTATAGGGTATAGCCCTACCCCTATTAGTCACCATACTTATTATATGATGTTCATTGATAACTACAATAAATATGTGTGGATCTATCTTGTTAACACAAATCAAATGTACCAAAACTTACATTTTGCGTGCATCTGGGAACCTTGTGGCTCATGTTGCCAAGGCTATAAATTATAGTGGTCCTCCTGGATGTATAAGAGCACCTATAGCCGGGCTCCCCAAATTGTCAGGACGGACGCAGGATCACCGACCGGACAGCAGAGAGAAGGAAAAAAACTGACCCAACCGGACTACTCAAAGCCTTCTTAAACGCCTAGGCTTTTCAGAGGTCCTCATACTTAGCCCATATATGAGGGCAATATGAGGAGTTGCGGGCGTGTCTGGGCGCGTCCTGGCAGTGCACCACGTAGGATTTGGCCCTCTCTGGACCATCTTTTCTCTTTCTTTTCTTTCTCTGTCTGCATGTGACCTGACATATTGGAAAAAAAATGAGGGGCAGGTCTACGTGCATGTAAATAGAGACTAAAAACAGACATGCCCGGGCACCGACCGGTCGCGTCCGCGGACATTTTAGGGGCCATATTTTTCCAGTCCGGTTGTAGAGGCCCTGACAGTCTGTAATGCTGCAAGAAAACAATCATTTTGCATGTCCAAGGGTGTTTCTTTAGCAACAAAAATGTACAAGGGTGTTTAATAAATGCTCCTTCAATACGTGCTTTATTTCTTATTATGTTCGACAAAGCACAGGACAACAACATAGAGCTCAATCAAGTAATCTGACGACATCAACCCGACAGACCTTGACAATGGTGTCCCTAAGATCATCTCCAATAGTTTCCCTATAATAGGGCATCAAAAGTGATTGGAGTAAATTTTGCAACATCCAAAACTGGTTTTTTAAAACACCAAAGACCTCCAACTCCAATAGATGCCCTAAAGTAAACTAAACTTGAGCACGGCGACGACGGTGCCAGGGACAACAGCCTAGGCCCCGCGCCCGCCGAACCTGACGGAGGTGGCCAAGCACAGGACGGGGAGCATGCGCTTGCCCCAGACAGCCCATGACCACCACACTGGTGGTCGGCCTCCGTTCCACCATGGCAGCAGGTCGGCAATACCAACCAACGGCTGCGTAATTCACTCTGGGAAGGGTGGCCACGAGCACGGGGATGCCTGCCTCGCTCGCTGCATGCCCGCCCTCCAACCGTCAGGGCAGGAGCCGGCACCACTCCACTTGCATCCGACGGCGAGGCGGGGACGATAGCTCGCCGGCGCGGCGAGGATGGCCGGCGGGGTCGGCAGCAGGGTCGGAGGAGCCATACGCGTCCCTGGGGAGGCAAGGGAGGGAGGAGGTGGCGGGATAGCCGGCGGGGTCGGAGGAGCCGTTCGTGTGGCAGTTGGGCGCCGTGCGGCTGCAAATTTGTTCTACTCCACTAGCCCAAGTGTTGTAGATTTGCAAGAGTTGGCGCCCTAAATTGGTGGTGTTGTATATTTTGAGTAATAATTTTTGCGGATAGGGCACCTATTGAGGTACTATTTGTCTAAAAAGTGGTCCTGGCTTATTATACAGTACCTATTAAAGATGATCTAATGCAACCCCAGAAACCAAGTTTATCTAGCATGCACTTCCTCAACGCCGAAGGCATATGTCATGCGAGCACTGTGTGGAACATGTTGACGCACCAGGATCGAGTCCGGTGAATTTTCTTTGGAGTATGAGAACAATTTGTTTCTAAAATTTGTGCCGACGGCAACCACCTACAAGTATCATAATATTCCACCACTCCTTTTACATGATGATCCATTTGTTCCTGAGAGCTTTCCTTTTTTGTCCAGGGTAGTTCTTGCACCGCTTACAAGGACACGATCCTTCAGCAATGTTCCTCAGCCCCATGCCATACTGTATTATCAGCAGAGAACAACCAAAGGAGGCCTCTTGATTGCTGAGGCCACTGGAGTCTCAGACACTGCCCAAGGGTGTGTGTGCTAGATCCTTAATTAGACTCTGCCTTTTGAGATCTCAGTAGTCATGTTCAATTTCGTCTTCTTCAATCACAGTTCGATGATTTCTAAAGATGGAATGTTTCCTGTGTGCATGCAAGGTACAAAGATACTCCTGGCATTTGGACAAAGGAGCAGGTGGAAGCGTGGAAGCCTATCGTAGATGGGGTTCGTGCCAAGGGAGGGATATTTTTTTGTCAGATTTGGCATGTCGGAAGAGTCTCTAATCATAGTAAGTTTAATAACACCAATATAATCCTGTTCGGTTAATCTGAAAAGAGGAAGACCTCAGATTGGATTTCAAGTTTTTTCTTTCAGTCCAATATTTTGTACGAAACATTCTTTTGACCTTTTTGCCATTTCATCTTCTCTGTTTTAAATGAAAATGCATTGGTGAACCTATACTTACTGTGTGGCCCTTTTTATTTCGTTTATAATACCAACACATGTTTGATGTCTGCCTGCAGCTTATCAGCCTAATGGACAAGCTCCAATATCGAGCACCGATAAGCCATTGAAACCTATGGTGATAGGCAATCACACAGTAGCTGATTTCTCAACGCCTAGGCCACTGGAGACCGATGAGATCCCTATGGTCATCAATGATTTCAGGGTCGCTGCTAGAAATGCAATTGAAGCTGGTAGCTGTATCCCTCTCACAATTCACACTCAAAATATTAATGACATGTTAAGTTCAGCATAAATGCACTTGCCCATCGTGCAAACTAGTATAAAGAGAAGTAGCAGAAAAATGGTGTACATTCAAGATCCCTATGGAGAAGGGAAATCTAACCTCAATGCTCTGTATGGTGTACAGGATTTGATGGTGTTGAGATCCATGGGGCTCATGGCTATTTGATCGATCAATTCTTCAAGGACCAAGTCAATGGCCGCACTGACAAATATGGCGGGAGCTTAGAGAATCGTTGCCGGTTTGGACTAGAAGTAGTCCAAGCCGTGGTAGATGAAATTGGAGCTGGTAAGGTTGGGATGAGGCTCTCGCCCTTCGCAAGCTACTGGGAATCGTCAGACTCCAACCCGGGAGCTCTAGGCCAGTACATGGCACACGCGCTGAACAAAATTGGGATCCTCTACTGTCACACGGTCGAGCCACGGATGATAACGTTCGTTGACAAGGTTGAAACTCCCCATAGCCTTCGCCCCATGCGGGATGCTTTCAAGGGAACGTTTATCATAGCCGGTGGCTACGGCAGGGAGGATGGAAACGCAACTGTCTCCAGCGGCTATGCTGATCTGGTTGCATACGGACGCTTGTTCTTGTCTAATCCTGACTTGCCTCAGAGGTTTGAGATTGATGCTCCTCTAAACAAGTACAACAGAGATACTTTCTACATCTCCGATCCAGTTGTTGGATACACTGACTACCCATTCCTTCCATCTGATGTCTAAATGGCCATTTTATAAATGGGCTCGTTCCGCCTCAGAAAACAGAGTCCGTGTGCTTGTGATCTATGGTCTTTTGCTTGTGTGTGATCCGTGGTGTATGATCTGAACAACTATTATGGTCAATGATCTTTTGCTTGTGTGTGGACTCCGAACATTGTGTCCTCGTGAATATTTGGAGAATCCTTTTGGTGTTGTTATGCTGCTGTTATATTGTGTTTGAAGTGTTATTATGTTGTGTTTGAACTTTGAAGTGATGTTATTCAGCTGTTGATGTGTTGTTATACTGCTGAAATTTTTAGTGATTACGTACTACTGTTATGCTGCTAAAATTTGTACTGATTGTGTGTTCAGAAGGAGATGAAGCTAGCAGGAGATCATGGTGTGAAGAGGTAAGGGTAGAATGGTCTTTTCCATGCTCAGTTAGCTTCAGTTAGTACATAAAGGTATATTGACTATGAATCTTTCAAAATAGTTGTATTTTGGCAATAACAATGTTTATAATGGTATTTTGGAGTTTGGCCAAAGTTGTAATGGCACACATGCAATTCTCTCATTTGGTTATTGTGTACGGCCTGAGCAGTCGGAGGGCAAAAATATCAAATAGCAAACAAAGTTGGGGCAAAATATCTGTTACTATCTAAGAAAGGGCAAATCGTCAAAGTCGATAGAAAGCAGGGGTTAAAGATCAATTCCCCCTTTGGTGCCTGATAAGAAAGTAGGAAACACCAACAACAAAGATGGACACAAACCTCTCAGCGGGCCATCACATGATGCATGGAATTTGTAAGAGGAAAACTGCAGCTGACAGTTAGACATGTCCCAACCGCAAAATAGGAAAATACATGTGCAAAATAATTACCAGGAGATTAACATGGCCATTTCGCAGGGTCTCGGATTGATACCAACACATCACGCACCATGTAAAAATACAACCAACCGAGTATTCACGAGTGAAGTACAATCAAGATGGGCAGATTTTGAAATTCACAGTGGAAGGATGCCAAATGATTTAAGCAAACCGTTCTCATTGTGTACAAACCTTAAAGTACTCATTGTATTTCACAAGCAGATTCAGTTCTGGTTTAGCAAACTGTGATATACAGATAAGCAGGGGTCTGAGAAAACGAATATCATTTGGTTTGGTAGTAGAGCAAATTTAGTCATCTACTTCTAACTAATGCGCCGTAATTTAAATGGCATGCCTGGAACTCCTGAAGTTTCACATCTTTCTCCACAACATTCAGAACAGAACGGCAGTCACTTGCGTAGTGTATACAGCAAAAATACTTGGTGCAGTTTTCCTCATGTTTCTCATATGTGTACATGAAAAGTGTGCCTGATGAAATGAACAGAATGAAGGCCAAATCAAGCATTTGTTCATATCTTTGTGAAACTTGGAAAGCAGGAGAATGACGCGAACAAATTGGATTATTGCTTTGTACAACTAAAAAAAGCAAAATTAGCACCCAAGTAATGTACTGAAGTAGCAAATGACAGACTGATCACTTGATGTATCAATCAATTGAATTTGCAGCACTAATGACAGTTAAGAAGGTTAACTCATGCATCACTTCACCACTAACGTGCACACACTATTGTGTATACCATCAGCCAAGAGTAATTGATGACTTCCTCTTGATAAAATTAACAGTCTTGCGCATCTACCTTTATTGGTCAGCCGCAGAGCATCATGGCTGGGTACAAGTTGAGCGCACAAAGAAAACATACTAGTTCAAATACACAATTTAGATCCATCCATTTCCTTGTTATGTTAACAGAGCGAGATTTGGAATGCAAGCATAGATCATCCAGGCGAGCAGAGCAGAGAGCGTTTCCAGTGAGTCCACCCAGCCAAAGTGAGTTTTTGAGTGAGACGCTGGGCCTGTCAACTGCTTCTTCCCGGCAGAGCAGCAGCAGCCCGAGCCCGACGGAGGCGACGACAGCACGCCACATCCAAATTAATTCCCACACCGCGCTGCTACGACCCGGAGCAAATCACGCCAGCCATGCGGAATAACTAACTAACAACCTAATCATGAAATTCCTACTGACAGACGCAAGCCCGAATCGACGATGCGCACGAGTAATTTAGCAGAACCTGGGGGCGGCCGCGGCGGCGCGTGGGAGGTCGTCCTGGGTGGGGAAAGAGTTGCAACAGTAGCAGCAGCAGAAGCAGCGGCCACACCGCCGGAAGCAGCGGCAGTAGCACCACCGCGACCGCGTCCTCCCCGGGGCCGCCGCCGCCGCAGCACCCGGGCAGTGGTTGTCCATCACGGGGAGAGAGGATTTTTTTTTTCAAGAACAGCGTTGAAGGGGATGCCGAGTCTTTATTCATCCAGACAGAAGACAGCCTCCCCTCCCTCCAAAAAAAAAAAGAAGAAAGCAGACAGCCTAATTTACAAACAGTACAACTGAACTGAAAAGGAACACTGAACCCAACATTTACAGAAAGAACCTTGCATGAAGAAGAAAAAATGACAAGGACCACAAAGGGAGCCATCTGTAACAGGATGGCGGAGAAACGAGGGCGGTAGCCCAGCAGCTGTCGCCGAGCTAGCAAAAACCTTCGTCACCAAGGGCTTAGATCGTCGCAACATCCACCCGCCCCAGGAAACGGAATCTTGAACCATGGATCCGATCGTCGGTCAGGGAACCTCCCCGTGCATTGCAGGCCAACCGACCGGAGACCTGTTCGACTGAAACATCGCTCACCCAAACACGATGTTTCCTTAGTAAATCCTTGACTTCCAGCACCAGCGACCCATAGATCGGTCTGTTCTACTCCAAACTCATCAAGTAGTCCACTACTACTTTGCTATCCATCTCTAGAGTGATCTTCTGAAGACCGAGCTCACACACCAGCTGCATCGCTCGCCGGCAGGTCAAGATTTCGGCCAGCTCAGGGTCGGTAACGGACGAGAAAAATTGACACGCCTGCCACAAAGGTGCCATGGTGGTCACGCACAACCGCCCCGTCGCCGCCATTGCCTGAGTATTTCACCAAAGCACCATCAACGTTCGGTTTGAACGATCCCTCCGCTGGTGGGCACCATCGCTTAGTCGTCCTCGACACAGGATCGTACATCTGCTTGCCCTCCCGAGCCTCGTTCTTGGCCAACTACACCTGGCATAGTGCCATCATCAGTAGAGCCTTTTCTGCATCACCCACTTGACCTAGTTTATCCAGAAGCTAGTTCCACAGCTTCGCGTGCGCTTGAAAGGCCATGGTCGGAGCGGGAGTTGCACAACCTCCGTAGAGCATCTCCAATAGCAGACCCAAATTTTGGCTACCCAAATCCATTATGGGTAGAGGAGAGAGAAGATTTGTGTAGCCAAAAGAAATTCTGCTTTTCCAACATACCCAAAACTGGATACCCATATTTTCCGAACCAAATGAAACATAAAGATAACACATAGTTCATTGCATCTCGCATCATGGGCGGAGAAATAAAGAACTAGGGTTGATTAAGGATCGGAGGATGGCGTGGGACACGCGACTCGCTGGCGACGTGCGTTTGCCATGTGACTTCGCCCCCGATCTCCGGGCGGCAAGTCTGCGCGATCTCCGGCCGGGTGCTCTTCTCCGGTGAGGGGAGCGGCTCATCCTACTCGATGGCGAGAACCGCACCGTGGATTCGCGTGGTTGGCGTGACAACGAGTGCACCTTTTCGCCATGTACACTTGCCCAGTTTCCTTGTCACAGGGAGCGGGTCGCTACCCCGAAGCGCGGTGCACCAAAACATGGTTCACTGGGTGGGTTTCTCGAGGTCAGTAATGGCGGCAGACTTGGCGAGGAGGGGTTGGGTATTTATCACTCGCACTGCGAGAGGGCTTGCGTTGCCTCTTCGTTTTCCCCTGTCTATCTCAGCTTCCCAGATCCAAGCGCTCGGCAAGTTGGGAAAAAATCCCCTTTCCACCCAGGGCACGATGTCGAGGAGGGAGAGGCAGATGGAGGAAATCACGGGGGGCGATGTGGAGAGGATGGCTCACCTCTGTAAGATCAATTCGTGGTTCCCGATGGCAAAAGTGCTCAACAACGAGGCTTTCACGGCGAGGGCGGTGATGGACAGTGAGGAACTGTCATGATGGTTCCCGAATTTTCAGGCTCAGAAAGCCATGGCGGCCCTGCAGTTGGCGATGATGGAGGCGGAATCCCCCATCCCGGTGAAGAGGGTCAAGTGGGTGGACTTCCACTCACAGATCTCCAGTCTCCATCTGCCCCACGCCGTGGATGTGAAGGTGGTGATGGGTCTGGCGGCACCGGGGACCAGGGCGATGCCGATAGAGATTTCCGACGAAGAAGCTGTGGCACCGCGAAAGATAAAGAAGAAGGAGACGCTGGCACTTCCCCGCCGTTCACCGAGATTCCCACGGTGCTCGCCCAGGATCCTGGCCCTCTCCCATCAATAGGAAACTCGCCGGCTGGTAGTCACTTTTGGTACTAGCCGGAGGGGATTCTGATGATGAGGAGGAGGACTCATTGTCGGTTCACTCAGGTAACCATGATGCTGCTGCTAAATACCTGATTTCTACATCACACATTTGTGGAGATGAATCAAAATGAATCAGGTGGAGAAAGAGGAATAGTTTGGGAGAAATGGCAGCCACATTAGCATCCAGCCTAAAAAATTTGGAGGTAGAGATGTGGTTGATTTATCTAACATTAAAAAAATTACAGTAGAACAATCCTTTGGAAAAGTAAGATAGCTTCGCTATCTGATACTGTTAATAATGGGTTGTTTGTTAAAAATCACATGAGGATGGGATATTTTCCACCTATCATGAATAAATTTGATGAAGATGGGGTTGATTTTGGAGAACTGGTAATTTGTTCCTCGCGTGTATCAATGTTTGAAAAATTGGGGGGGGGGGGGGGGACATAGCTGTTTTTTGGGAGGGAAGTGAGGTTGGAGGATTTGAGAAGGATAGGATATTTGGGGGTCCAATTGGGAGGCCTTTGGATCCAATTTTGTAGCTGGGCCCCCAGGAAGATGGGCTGCTAGGCCCAATAAAAGGCCCCTCCACTCACCCTCCCGAGGAGGGTATATATATAGACACCCACCGATGCGGTGAAGAGATCTTGTTGGGAAATTTGGGTTTAGGATTTCAAGCTGCGCCGCCACCTGGCCAGGCGATGTCTGGGAATTATGGGACCAATTATGGAGGGAGGAGATTCAACAGAGGGGGAGGAAGAACTGGGATACAATATCAGAGGAAAAATACCATTAGTTCGGGAGTTAACAATGATCGATTCAGAAGCAATTTTTTTGTCCCCTCCCAGGATGATATTACCATTGGGGGGAGTCGACAGAACAATAATCTGCTTGGAGGAATTGGAGCTGGTGGGGGGAACAATTTAGGTTCACAGAATAGTGATCAGGGATGGAAGGAAAAGGTTGGCCAAATGGAGATCGTTGGATCTTCCAGTGGTGGTTTAGGTTCTGGAGATGTGTAGAAAAGTGGTGGTGAAGGAGCTGCATCTTTGGGGGTGTCAGCCCTAGCTTTCGATCCCTCCCAGCAGCAACAGCTGTTGGGGACGCTGCTGTCTCAATTAGCCCAAAATATGCCGGCTGGTGGTGGCATGATTCCTAAACCAGTCTCTATTGGAGGAGTGGATGCTGACAAAACTGCTTCTGGTGTGGGGATGACTAGCCCTCAAAGTGCTGCTGGTGGAAGTGGGGGATTTAGTGGGGGACAGGGCAACTCTGGTGATGGGAAGATGGATATTGGAAAAACTGGAAAAAGTCACTTGAGTGGTGCTCATAACAGACAGGGGGATAGATTTGGGAGAGTGGTTTGTGGTAAATGCAAGGACACTAGGCATTGCACTAGGGAGTGCAAGCTAGGACATTATCCGATTTGTGGAACAGACAACCACACTACTGTGGATTGCAGTTGGCTTAAACAAATGAAGCTTGTACCTAAATATGTAGGGTATGATGCTAAGGGGCTGGGGGTGCTACCTGTCCAAAGTTCCAAGGATATACTGGCTGCTGAGCACATTAATCCTTTGGCAGTGGTCTTCATCAAATCTGGGCAAATCAATGAAACAGAATTCCTGCAGGCTTTTAGTGAAATGTTCAGTTGGGGGTGGCAGTGGAGAGTTAGGGAGTATGGGCCAGATTGCTATCTTATGAGATTCCCTAACAAAGCTAAGCTGGTTGAGTTTGCTAAATTTAATGAAATCAACCTGCTCAATACTGTTGTGGTCATCAAGGTTCAAAGCTAGACTCTAGATCATCAAGCCATTGGGAAACTCCACACCGCCTGGGTTAGGTTTGGCAATGTACCTGATTGCTTCAGACATTTCTTTGGAATGTGTGAAGTAGCTGCTGCTGTTGGGCCTGTTCTGGAAGTGGATATGGACACTATAAATCTGGAAAGAGTTAAAGTTAAATGTGGAGTAAGAGATGTGGCTAAAATCCCTCGAACTGTGGAAGTGTCTTCCAAGGATCTGCTGATGTTTAGGATTGAGTCTGAGATAGACAGTGTTGTGGAAATGGGCTGGTACAAAGAGACAAAAAGAAGTGAGATGGCCGGGGGTGAACTAGATGAGAGAGCTCTCAAAGAGGATTTCAGGAAAAAAAGCAGAAAATAGGAGAGCAGCAAAGATAACATCACTTTGGGGAGTTTGTCCTTGGCTCAAATTGAGGAAATAAATAAGAAAAATGGTGTTCTGAAGAGCAGTATTGAGAATTCCTTTGGCCCCATGTTAAAAGAGCTTATGGCTGATAAAGGGAAAATGCAAACGGATATGGGGGTATTACTCAAAAGGATGCAGTCCTTGGAAGAAGAGAAGCTTAGACAGAATGCACTATGGGCTATGGAAGAAAGGAAAATTGCCGAATTAGAAACTAATAAGAAGAAACTTGAACAAGACTTTGCCAAACAACAGGAGATAATTCAGCAACTGTTACAAGAGGCTGCTAATAGAGAGCAGTATGAACTTGAATTGCCAAACATGGTTAATGAAGACCAGGATGGGGAAGCTGATGGAGAGAAGAAAGAGACCGAGATGAAAAATACAATGAACCTACTAATTATAATGCCAGCCAGGATTCTGTTGAAAATTTTAGAGAGAGGATGGCTGCAATTCAGGGGGGAAACAGTGTTGATGAAGTTGATGAGGATAGTGAAGATGCTCTCAGGAGAAGTCTCAGATACAAAGGAAAGGAAGATCTGAAGGTGGAAGAGCTGGCTAAAATCAAAGCTGAAGAAAGAGATAATTATGGTAATAGTGCCGATCCCACTTGTGATAACTCTTCTTTTTTGCATATGACTTCTTTGATTGGAGTAGATTTAGGATGCTCAATTGAGATGGTTGAAAAGAATATTGAAATTATTCAAAAAATGGAAAAAGCCAGGAAAGAATTTTACTGGCAACATATTGTTGAACGGGAAAAAAGGAAAAACAAAACTCCTGACACACCTGTGCATATTGACACTGGTGATGTCACCCTGATGCTGATTTAGAGGAGCAATGTTTTGATAAGATGAGAGGCATTTTTTCTAGGGGGGGGGGGGATAATAATGAGTGCTCACCAGTTATTAACTGTGTGAAGCATTCTGTATCTATAGGTTTTTTGAAAAGAAAAGGGAGGAAAAAAAAGAGAAGCTTGATTTCTTCTCTTGTTTCTTTTTGTTTCTGGTTTTGTTTACTGTTATTATCTTTGTGTTTGCGGATTTTAGATTACTTTCACTTATTTGCTGGTTTTGGTGTGAAATAAAAAATAAAAGTTGCTTTAGAAATTAAAAAATGAAAGGTGTTTTTTGAAATGTGAGGGGCATAGGGCAAGATCCTAAGAAGAGATATGTAAGAGAAATGATCACTCACATAGACTGGATTTTATTGGTTTGTTGGAAACTATTAAACAAAATTTTACTAAGAGTGAGTTACACTCCTTGAGTTCTGGCAGGAATTTTGAATGGCATTGGAACTCACCCAGAGGGAGATCTTGGTGGGAATTAGAAAAGATAACTTTGATATTATTTAGGTTGAACATGGGGAATATTTCTTAAGGGTGTTGATATATGATAAAGGTGCTAAATTTAGTTGGAACTTAGTTTCTGTGTATGGAGAAGCTCAAAATGAAGGAAATGCTAGTTTTCAAGCTGAGTTAGCTCGACTATATCAAGACAATCCCTTGCCCTGTTTGGTGGTGGGGGGGGGGGGGATTTCAATATTATTAGGAATGAATCTGAAAAAAAAAAACCTAATGGTCCTAATCATTGGAGCATTGTTTTCAATGCAATTATTGAGAATGCTGGATTAAGAGAACTACCTTTAAATGGGAAGAAATACACATGGGCTAATAATTTGCCTGATCCCACATATGAAAAACTTGATAGAGTTCTCTTCTGCGCTGATTGGGAGGAGAAATACCCTTTGTCAATTCTTCAAGCCTTCACTAGAGAAATATCTGACCACACTCCTTTATTCCTAGATACAGGGGAACAGAGTAAAAATGAACCTATCTTCAGATATGAAAATTCTTGGGCACTGAGAGAGGGGTTCAAAGAGTTTGTCTCTAAAACATGGAATGAAAATTATGTTGGGGATAATTTGGAACAATGGCAGTTGAGGTTTAGGAATTTGAGGAGGAAAATGAAAGGATGGAATAAAAATGTTGATGCTTGGTATAGGAAACTAAAAATTGAGATTGCTAATAAGCTTGATGCCATAGACAAAAATGCTGAGATTTATGGGTTATCTGCCTTTGATAGGAATGAACAAAAAGAGCTTAGAAACCAGCTGGCCAGATTATTAAAACAAGAAGAGGTGAAGTGGCTACAAAGTTACAAAGATAGAGAAATTAAAGATGGGGATGGTAACACTAGATACTATCATGCAAATGTAAATGGCAGAAGAAGAAAAAACAGAATTATTTCCCTGAAACAGGAAGAAAGTGTGATTGAGGGAGAAGAACAATTAATGCTTTACATTACCATTTTCTATAAAAATCTCTTTGGACATCCTGATGAATCTAATATTTCATTAACACATCAGGAAATGCAAAAAATTTCTTCTGATCAGGCTGAGGAGCTTATAGAACCTTTCACTTTACAAGAAATTCATGATGTTATTTTTGGTATGGAAAAAAAATAAGAGCCCAGGACCAGATGGGTTTCTTGCAGACTTTTACCAAGAATTTTGGGATTTAGTTAAACGGGATTTGAAAGCCCTGGTAGATGATTTTGCTACTGGGGCTTTGGACATATCTAGGTTGAACTATGGGATAATTACTTTGGTCCCTAAAACTGCTGATGCTAATCAAATTCAAAAATTCAGTCCCATCTGCCTATTAAATGTCAGCTTCAAAATCATGACAAAAGTTATTATGAACGGACTTAGTAGAGTGGTTTCTCATGTTATTTCTTCTACCCAAACTGCCATTGTCAGAGGGAGATACATTATGGAAGGGGTGGTGGTTTTGCATGAAGCTCTTAATTCCATTCGTGTCAAAAAACAGAGTGCACTTTTGTTTAAGGTGGACTTTGAGAAAGCATATGACAAAATTAAGTGGCCTTTTGTTATACAAATGCTTAAAATGAAAGGGTTTCCTGATAAATTGTGTGACTGGGTTATGATGACCATGAGGGGGGAGGGGCATGTTGGGGTTAGGGTTAATGATGAAATTGGGTCTTATTTCAAAACCCACAAAGGGCTCTGGTAGGGTGATGCTCTATCCCCTTTGCTCTTTGACCTTGTTGCCGATGCTCTTGCTTTGATTATGGATAATGCTAATAATAATGGTTTTGTGAAAGGGGTGCTAGGAGAGAATTTAAATAAGGGTGTTAATATGCATCAATATGCAGATGACACCATCTTCCTGTTGCGGGATGATGAGGAGAGTGCAAAAAATCTAAAATCCATTCTCTGTGTGTTTGAGCTTATGTCTGGACTTAAAAATCAATTTTCACAAGAGTGAACTTTCACTTGCAAAATGGGGGTGTTGACCATGAAATACCTAGGGATGCCTGTGTCTGATACTAGAATCAGGAATAAACAATGGGGGTGTGTGGTAGATAAGATTGAAAAAAGGTGTGGATGTTGGAAGGGTAGGCTCCTGGGCTCAATTGCTGGGAGAATAACTCTGGTACATGCTTTCTTAACCAATATACCACTTTTCATGATGTCATTTTACCCCATACCTACTGGTGTTCTCAAAAAGGTTGATTTTATAGAGCTAGGTTAGTATAGTAGGAAGATGAAGATAAGAAGAAATACCATTTGGTGAACTAGAAAACTTGCTGTAAACCCAAAGATTTTGGAGGTTTAGGGATCCTTAATTTGGATCTCATGAACAAAGCTTTGCTTGCCAAGTGGTTCTGGAAACTAGAAAATGAAACTGGGTTATGGCAAAATGTGTTGTTAAGGACCAAACATAAAACTGGAGATTCTCAGTTTTGGAGCAGCCTGTTAAAAGTGAAAGATCTTTTTTACAAATTTGCTACAAAAGAAACTGGGTGATGGACACAATACTAGATTTTGGGAAGATATTTGGGTGGATGATAAGCCACTCAAAGATGAATATCCTAGGCTATATTTGATTTGTTTTGATCATAACATCACTGTAGCTGAAGCCTTGTAGAAAGGTTGGAGAGGGTTCAGATTTAGGAGAACATTATATGGAGAGACTTTGGAGTTTTGGAATAATTTGAAAAGTAGATGTGAAATGATAGAAATGGGGACTGGGAAAGATAGAGTGGAGTGGTCTTTGACTGCTGACAAAATCTTCTCTGTTAAATCTATATATGGAAAAATGGTTGCTGATGAGTATAAATTTCCACAGATATTTTTGTGGAAAGTTAAAGTTCCTGCGAAAATCAAAGTTTTTTTGTGGTTGGTGAACAAAAAAAGTATTCTTAGTAAGGACTCTTTGATTAAAAGGGGGTGGAAAGGGGATGATCAGTGTGTATTCTATGGCGAAAAAGAAACCATTGATCATTTGTTTTTTGAATGCTCTGCTGCTTCTTCATTGAGGAGTTTGATTAGATGTGCTTTGGGTCTGAAATCTATTCCTTATACTCTGGTGGATTGCCTTGGGAATTGGCTCAAGAGCTTCCCCAAGAATGATAAGAAACTAGTTCTAGTTGGGGTTGCAGCTTTGTTCTGGACCATGTGGAGGTGTAGAAATGCAGTGATTTTTGAACATAAAAATTACAATGATCCCTTGATTCTTGCTAAACTGATGTGTCACTGGATCGTTGGATGGTCTATATTGTAGATAAAAGCAACAAACAAAGAGGTGTTGGAGCTGGGGGCAAGGCTACTCGAGCGTGTAGCAAGTGAAGTATACAGGTCTTCGCAAGGTTGGAGATACAATGTGCTGCGCATTGATGGCTGAAGATTGTGTGCTTCCCTGATGCTGTATGATCGAGTTGTTGTTGTTCTTCCTTCTAGGTTGTCTCTCCAGCACTTTTGCTTTGCTTTGGTTTGTCTCCCCTGTAATAGACCTCTGTTTTGGTGCTGGGCTAAGTCCCTTGATCTGCGATGTAATATGCTCGAACGTTTCTACTCCTGGCGCTAGCAGGATGCAGTATGTTCCCTTGCGAATGTTTTCTCTTTATTTTAGTTTGTAATAGGTTCTAAGACTAGGTGGTTTCTAGTAATGGAAATTGGAGGGGGTGGCCCTTCTTTTGATCATTACATAGTTCATTGCATAATTAAACATCAGTTGCACATTAAACATCAAACATACCTAAATTAAACACTACTACGATCATAATTAAACATCCCTACCACTACATCGCGACTAAAATTAGCTACATTGCGACTAAAACTACTTGGCGGAGGGGCCGGCTTCGTGGTCGTTGGCGGTGGGCTGACTCCACGGCATTAGATCATCATTCTCCTCCTCAATGGTGAGCTCGTCGAGCTCCTCAAAGACCTCCTCACGCTCGCGGTCTAGATGGGCGATCTCGCGGCGCTCGCGCTTGATCGTGCGCGCGTCCTCCACAGACTGGAAGAAAGCATGGTTCTCGGGATGGTTTGTGGGTCCTCGAGGACCGTGGCTACGAAGGCGGCATCGGCGTGCTCGCCCGCAAGCTGTGCCTCAGCCGTGCGATGCTCCTTCTCCTCGGCCCGGGAGGCGACCCTAACCAGAGGCGCGATGGCGACCGCGACCATGGCATCGACGGGGAAGTTTAGCTTCGCGCAGTTCCTGAAGAAGCACGGTGACAGCAGCGTATAACCATAAGCTAAATATAGCGATTTGGTTTTGTATGCAGAAGAGTCATGGGATCGTGGGAGGAGATATTTCTGCTAGAAGAACATGTCACTGATATGGCTAGCCCACATAGATTTCACGTCCCGCGTCTTTTTTCTTGAATTTTGTTCTCCCGTCTCCATGCTTTTGCTAGGCTGGAAGAAATATATCCTTTGTCATGGGCAATTAGTTATTCACCAAAAATAATTTTTTCTATTTTTTATTATCTACTCAATGTCATTTATAAAATATAGATGTATCTTAGTCATAGTTCAAAAAAAAATAGACCGGCGACCGAACCTATGAGGCCGTCGGTTCAGTTTTTTACTGGTCAGACAGTCGGACTATGAAAAGTATGTTCTTTTATAGTAATATAGTGTTAAACAGAGGTCAAATAAGATAGTTTTCTTTCATTTGAAAAGAACGTAGACGAGCTGAATTGGTTGTTGGGCCAAACTTGAGATTTTGCCTGTTTCGGGTGCGCCCTGAGTTCGATTCCTGCCCGACGAGATCCTTTTTGCTTTCACGTGAAGTGAGTGTCGCCGGTTCAAAGGCATGCTCTCATGACCGGTTCAATCACTCTTATTTTGCTCCCGGTTTGCACAAAAACTAGACGGTTCAATCGGTTCACTCCGGTCAGATGGCGGAATGGTCCACAGAGCTTAAGAAACTATGAGTGCCGTTGGTTCCGGTTTTTCCCAATTCGACCAACGGTTCGATCCAATTTTTAAAACTATCTTAGTCATTAATTTTATGAGTGAGAGGGGATGGGAGGGAGATGCTCAATCTATATAGTCGTATACATAATCTAATCTAAAGCCAGTTACTAAATCTACTGAATAAAGCTCAAAACTCCTCTACCAAACATATGGAAGTAGATTGGTCATGTTTTTTCTAATGTCGTGGTTATCAACCTATGGGTTTCAGATATGAGATCTCATAGTTTAATTAAACAACCACTTATTCACTTACCTACTCCAAATATGTGATCGATTTGCTGCACTAACTTCATTTCTTGCTCTTCCATCTTGAGAGATGCAACATCGACAAGTAACATGTACACATAAATTTCTCAAATGGTCCCAAAATTTTATGGCAATCTTATTAATACCTAATATTAGCCTCTACCGATCTTCATAAACTTTGATGCACATTTGGGTATTATTTGGAATTAACTACAATAAAATGACAAAAATCATTCAAATTTTTATAATAGAAAAACATTTTTAAAATTAAGCATACTGTAGTAGAAACTATATAATGTACTCTCAATGCTAATTTTTTTGGGATGTTTCAGATCAATGTTCATGGTAGATGCTTCGCAAGGTCTAATAAATGAATGTTTTATTTATAAATTTCCAAGTGAGAATGACGAACATAAATAGTTTTGTTGCACTAACATTATATTTTGCGTAGAAATATCACCTCATCTTTACAAAATGCAACATTTACTAGGAACATGTAGTCATTTTATTCTCAAATGGACTTAGAAATTTACAGAAACCTTATTAATACCTAATATGAGCCCCTAAAACATTCCAGAATTTTGGTGCAAATTTAGGTATTATTTTGAATTACCTCCAATAAATTGGCAAAAATGTACTTAAATTCTAAAAAACAGAAAATCATTAAGAAATTATAATTGAGTATAAATTATTTTTTATAACACATCATCTGTATTTTATTTACTAGAATTTTATAAATTTAGCCAAAAAATACTTAGCAATTTTAAAAGCTATAATCATTTTTCCGTGATATCAGAAATAAAAAATGTAAATTTCGTGATGGGCCAAATGTCCACAGGCCGAACCTCCCTGTTTCTCCTTTTCCTCCACCCGAGTGGGCTGCCCATCTCTTCCTATTTGTTTTCCGTATCTTTTATTTTCTCCTTGGGCCTTGTTTCCCCCATTATGGGCCGAACGGCACACGTTTTGCATAAATGAAAATGCATGTGGTACATCTTGTCTGGTCGTAGCTTCGTGTGCACCAAACCTGGCCAGATGGGCCGGCCCGGCAAGGCACGGCCCGGCCAGGGTTAGACGGGCCAGGCATGGCATGGCCCGGCCAGGCACGGCAAGTACATGGGCATGGCCCCTATGCTTCACGGGTCGGCCTGGCGGCACGTTTAGCCCGCGTGGGCCATGTTCTATTAGGCCTAATGGGCTATTTTTGGGCTATATGGGCTGAAATGTGTTGTATAAAAATAAAAAAATAAAAAATATATAAATGGGCCGTGTCGTGCCGGCACACCTGCCCATCCTTGTGGCCGAGGCACGGCCCTAGCCGGGCTACGTGTCGGGCACGACCCATTAAGCCACGTGTCGTGCCGGCCCGTGACGGGCCAGGCACGCGGGCTATCTGGCCGGCATGCCTAGGCCGGCCCATTTGGCCAGGTTTGGCGTGCACACGAGCAGCAGGCCGCTATTTCCAGTACTGCATCTCTTAGTTTTTCCAGATCGAGTCACACAGGCCCCGGGAAGAAATAACTAACCTGCTGCTATAGGTGTATATTCGCAAGAACATAATACATATATTTTAGCACAAAGTAAATCAAAAATCTGAAATCGAGCCTATTATCAACGCCATTAGTGGAGACCATGGTGGTCGTGGGGTCGAACTCTCGGTGCCAAAATTTTCCCATCCACTCTCCTATTTCCTTTTTTTATTTTTGAGATTTGAGATAGAACGAAACCTGAGCTCACGAATGCCCGATTCAACTTTTTTGCCCAGCCACTACCTGTTTATATTAGCTAAGAACAAAATAAGTTTTTTCCCATTTCCCATCCACTCGCCTATTTCAATTTTTTATTTTTGAGACTGAGCGAAACAACATCAGCTCACGAAGGCCCTGTTCAAGGCTTTGCCCAACAACTACCTATTTATATCACAATAAGTTTTTACCTAACCACTACCTATTTATATTAGATAGAACAAAATAATTACATCGCTCAACATCCTGGGAAAAAAACTATGGCGGGTCCCACTGCCAACATTGACGCATTGGTCCTACTGCTCAATAACCCGAGAAGCAGCTATGGTTGATCCCACTGCTAGACGTTACAAGAAACGATCGTCACACATTCGTAATATTCGTGACTCTAGTAGGTTCGTCATGGAAATTACCAAAACATCATAAAAATTGGCAGCCATGTGCGCCAAATGGCCGAGGCGATTCAGTGACGTCTATCGTCACCGATTTGCGGTAATCAGTGACGCCACCTACGAAAACGTCACGCATTAGTTATTTCTGTGACATTCTCCACTACCGACATGAGGATTTTCGTCACAATATCTCAATTTTGTTGTCGTGATTTCTGGTTAGACTCACTGCCATTGGACCCAGGATGTTGGCCCACGCGGCAGCGGAGGCACTCGTTATTCACCTGGTTCCTGGGGAAGCGGTCTGGTAAAAGAACCTGGACCCAAACTATCCCCACCTCCTCGTCTCCTCTCCTTTCCCCATCCGTCCATCTCTCTCCCTCATGTTTCAGTCCAAACCAGATTAGCAGGCGGTGGTGGCAAACCCTAGCATTGCAGGCAGGTCATGTAGTGAGGTTGAGTGGACATGGGAATGGGCTGGTGCAGCGGACGACAGTCGCAATGGGTAGACAACGACAGACGCAGCGGGTGGACGATGATGGCTCCCAGCGACCATGAGAAGGTACGAGCTTGTCGCCTTGGTGACGATGTCGTGCGACTCTTGTGCCCCGCCACTCTCTACTCCCCGGTGTTCAGCAGGCCTCCTCCTCGGCCCTCAACAGGAGGAGCACGAGGTGAGCGGTCGTTAGCCTCTGCCCTTCTCCACCCCTATTGTTATCTCCATCGCGAGTTTGCATCGCTGCTGTGCGTCATCTCTCCCTCCTCCTCCGCTCTCAACAGGAGCAGCGTAGGCCGCTGCTGCAGCCGAGGTCACATGGAAAGTCCGCCCCCTCGCAGCCTTGGCTTCACCTGACCTTGCCACACTTGACCCTTTAATTCCCATAAATCATCATCTTTGTATGTGCAGATTTTATTTTATTTATCCTACTCTTCTACATTGAAGTTCTATTTTGTTCATACAGATTATTGGCCAAAGAAGATTGGGAAAATATCGCTCTGGAGAAAGATTGAGGTGAAATTGGAATTGGGATCTCAGTTAAATATGTATTGAAGAACTATATATGCTATAATTGTTTATATTGCTAACTAAGATGGGGATTAGAATTTATTGCTTTTTACTAATTGGTTTTGTTCTCTTAGGTAACATTGATGGTTGATTTTTTTTGGTGACACATCTTACCCCCAGCGATGAACAAGATTGTATTCTGATATTTCCAAGCCATCCTCCTCGCTGCCCTCTTCTCAGCTACTCAGGTAGTTGTTCTTCCTTCTCATTATCAATGAATAAGTTGGTTACAGAATATACTTGAAGATTGCATTGTAGCAGGCATAGAATGCTTGGCAGACTAAAATAATTAGTTAAGCCGAGAACTGATTAATTTTATTTGTTTTCTTAGATTAATTGGTTGGCAGTCATAAGATCATCCTGTACATAACTAATTTGGAATTACTGAATCTAGTACTGCTTCATTCTAGATACATCGGTTTAAAGCTGAGATACATCACTTTTGTGTTAATTTCTCATGAGTGATCACAATTTACCCACTACAAATCTGTATCATTCCCATCTTTAATCATGTGGTTTTAGACTGTACAACCCCTTTCCAATAAGTTGCTTCTATGTTGGTTTTGGCTACACATCCGATATATATTGAATATTTGAAATTTTGAACTTTTGTGTGGTCCCGCGGCTTTGAAATAGACTGGAGAGAGACTACTCTCGCATCATTAGGTGCTACCCACAAGATCTCACTCGGCAAGGCATGTGCGTCTCCGTGAGGATCTCGCTCAACGAGGCATGTGCACCTATGCCGCATCTTTATTGGTATACTTGTGCTCTAGATAGTTCTCTTTCTTAGCTGTGCATATGATTGTTGTCGCGGGGTCTGACTATCCCTTTACCATACATTTTCCACGTATGGGACGATGTTAATGAGTTACCCATCGCTGCTCCTTTCTAACCATAATCAAGAAATATACATGTTCATGCTATAAAAGATGGATATGTGTTGATGCCATCGTCATGTCATGTAAATTACTTGCATAACAAATATATAGTTTTGTTGGGATTGTAAATTGAGAACAGTAGAACCCTACACCTCCTCCAACAGTGTCATTTCATGATTTACTTTCTTAGTGCGGATATAGTGCTGCCAGGATAATCAAAGTATATGTACCAAGATATGCAACTTAAAAAATGGCGGTAGTATCCCCCATTTGTCAAATCCTCATATGTTGCTGGCAGTCATGCTTATGTGCATATACACTTTATTGAATATATACAGTTCATTTTTTGGTTACTACACACACCCACAAATGTAATTACAGTGAGATTGATGTTCATATTTGTTATTGTGTAAATTTATCTTTGATAACTATATGTTTTCTGCATATGTCGGTGTCTTAGCTTCCATATCAAGAGAGAGTGCTTATGGTCTAAAGACAACCCTTCCTTCCTTGGTTTTTCTGGCACCAAATTCCTTGGTTTTTCTGGTTCCAAATTCTGGCACTCGAATAAAGGTATGGTCTTTGTTCTGACGTAACAATATAATTGGGTTCATAAGAAATAATTAATGTTTGTTTCTTACAAAATATATTCTTTTGCACTTGCTACATATGTTATTCTTTGATTAGTTGCATCGTTAGGTTGCTATTTCTCTTTCAGTCGATTCTGGTCTTTGGAGTCGTACTTGTTGATATGTGCATTTTCCATCACAATTTCAGAGGATAAATACTATACTTTATGCATATTCAATCACCTTTGCATCAATTTAACTTGAGTTTATCTTATAATGTACATAATTGCCGGAATAATTATTGGAGAAGCTACCAGAAGGGGAAAATAAAAGCTCATGAAGAAAATATATTTTTTGAAGACCATAAAAATAAAACAAAATATGGGGCTGATATAAGTATGAAAAGAGCCACTTGGACAGGAGGACGCATCCAGGGGGTGCCTGGTGGGCCCAGACGCCCACCCTAGATGCCCAGCCTACCCGGGCGCCTACACAGGGCGTCTGGGGCCCACATGCCGCCCCAGGTGCCCTCTCTGATGCATATCTCCTCCCCCCGAGGCGTAGACTCCATATCCATTTTTTTAGGAATTTTTCCGCCGCCTCTTCGAGGCGGAACCCTAGGTCTCTTCCCAGCCAGATCTGCCCCCTTCGGCAGGGGGGACTCGAAGCAGTCGTCATCACCAACTCTAGTGCATCAAGGGGAACATCTTCATCCAAGCCATCTTCATCATCTCCATCAACAACACCATCACCCCCATCTCCATGTCCATCCATCTATGTACAATTGGTATGAACCGATTACCGTTATCACTTATCGGTGTTAATTGGTGTCTTATTAATTGATGTTGTGTGTTTTATTGGAGAAAGATTTGTACTTTCAGATTGTCATATTTATCATTACACCTTTGAATATGCTCACCATGATGTACCATGAGTAGTTCTGTAGTGTTCTTGAGGACATAGGAGAAAGTTAGTTGTTAATGGTCATATAAATTTGCAGTAAAGATTGTTGTTTGATAATGTTGTGCTGTAATTCCCTAGTGGTGGTATGCGAACATCGACTGGATATCACTACACCTATATGGGCCTAGAAGAGAGCATTGTGTTATAATAAGTTTAGGGTGGGAGGCTAAGTGATAGAATGACCGTTCCCTGAGTTTATGAATAATAACATGAGGGGTGAAAAGGGACCCTAGAGGAGATGGCTATGGTTGGACTTTATGTCTTAATTTCTCTTAGTAGTTGCGGATGCTTGCTAAGGGGATAATAATAAGTATGTGTGAGTCAATGGTTTTGCAGCACATAGACTTAGGCTCTATCCACGCAACTCCGATTAAGCAACAATAATCAATGCAAGTCATTATGGAATTAGCAACTATGCAATATTCCTGCGATCCACGAGAACGTTTGATCACAATAAGTAACACAACCAGCTTGTCCTTAGCACTACTAAGGATTGAGCCACTTGCTGCACTCTTTTACTTTTTATTGTTATTCACGTTTCCTTGCAACTCCACCACCACAAATGTTGGGGCCGGATTTCCGGGACACAAAATCCCAGAAATAACCCCTCGTGTCATCACCAGCCCCAAGATCATTGTTCACTGGTGGACATGTCCTTGATACAGAATTTCCAAGCTTTTACAAGAATTTGAATACAAGACCATAAATGTCTAATGAGTATAATAAAGATTGCTAACATCGGATGATGGGAGTGGCTCGTGGATCTCCAACTCTGGTGGGGTTCCATTTCCACAGGAACGGCTGGCCTGGATAACTCCTATCTCATGTGGCTGCTATCTCCGATTCCTATACTGCGGGGGTGTCTTCATATCACTCTTCTCTGAATCATGATCTGACCAAGACAATAGCCAGGGACAAGCCAGTGAGTACGTTGAATGTACTCCCAAACATTGTGGACAAAAGATATAATAGAAGCTGGCAAAGTGCATGCAATAAATTCTTGAACAGATTCTAGCAATACTATGGCATGGCATGAAGTCAACCAAAGCATGTAATCAATCTATTGGTAAAGAAAATAAGGGTTAGTCGCATGATATCACAAGGCGTAATTAATCATACTATTTCATAAAATATAAATTGGGTTTTCAGGAGGTAGAACCGTCTCGAAGGAACCCAAGAGAAAAGTATAAAAGAATGCCACAGTTGGGTGTCTTTGCGACGCCATGCAAAGGGCTTTAATTCAAATAAAACCAAAGGCAAGGTGGGTTCTAGGAGGTAGGACCGTCCCGAGAATCCCAAAAGGAATGCCAATCGGGTGTCTGAAGCGACGCCTCATAAAGGGCTTATAAAGAAAACAGAAACACATAACAACAAGGCATAACGAGTATTCAGGAGGTATAACCTTCCCAGGAGATACTTAACAACACATATAGGGGAAGGGTTAGTCCATAATATTATGATAGCATAATTGGCAATATCAGTAGTCATCACGTGAATCATGATCTATTTTATTATTTCCTCCGAAGACCAACACTAAGACCGACACTTGACCCTTCCCAAACTGTAGTCCTTAACCGCAGACAGGGCTATTCGAATAGGTTTTAAAATTCTGCAGAGGGTGCACTCTTTACCCACATGTAAAGGATTTCTTTTGCCAGCACCGAAATGTTGACGAGTTCCGATTACGGTCTTTGGGGTTGCAAACACACCTGACCGTCACACACCAGTTTTAAAACCCTAAGTCGGGGAGGCTACAACCTCGAGTAGCAATGGGCAGACGACCGTATTTCTAATGCGTGCAACTAAGGGTGCTACCCCTCTTCGGCTTCTCACCGGAAACACCCATTGCCCCCTGACCATGTGGCAGGCTTTACCCACTGATCAGTTGGTACCTCCACGTTGGCCCCTCTATATGATGTGTGTAGGAAAGGGGTTAACAACTTACTGAACCATACCCTACCCGTGGTAGGGACATGTGGTAGCACGGATCAAGTTTGGGGTTACCGGTGACAAGACTCGATCTACGGTCGACTCAGGAGGTTTATATTATATGTAGTGAGTTAGCACTATATATATATATATATATATATATATATATATATATATATATATATATATATATATATATATATATATATATATATATATATAGTGGTGCCCAACAGGGTCACCACCGGGCATGTCCCAACATGCCAACATCAACCATTCTCGCCACAACGAGATTCTTGTTTCACGGTCACTTATACTCGGGACGAATTCTTTTCTGCAGGTTAGTCAGAAAAAGCATAGGAATGTGTGGCACGAGACGATAACACATCCACATATGTTTCATGCTTAAGTGAAATTAAAACACTAGCTAGTACCCCACATGCATGATCATCAATATGCAAATTCATTTGAAGTAACATAAACATGTTTCAAAATTCTAGCAAGCAACCAACCAAGCGGTCATCATATCAAGTGTTCACGAGGCTTGCCTTGGGCATGTAGGAAGATTGGGTTCACTTCACAAGTTTTGGAAAAATTCATTTCCCCTCCTTTTACCTAATTCAAAAATATGCAATTACCACATAATTCCAAAACAGTACAAAAAAGTTGTTTGTAATTTTTTGAAATAAATACTAAAATAAACTAGATTAAAAATAAGGAATAACAGACAAAGAATCAAATCAATTGGAATTATGGTTTAAAAACTGCACATGGTCAAAGTTTGGTCAAATCTGGTTTTTATTTTCAACTTAAAAAGAAAACGGTTCAGAGAGGAATACGCTTTCTAAATAAGGAAACGTACTTTAGAAAATACGTTCTCACTTACAGACTCGGGCGTGACCTCCAGTCACTGACGGTGGGTCCCGCGGGCCCACCAGTCAGATTTGACTGGTCCAACCGCGCGCCCTCTCTCTCCTGGCCGAGCCGTGGCGCGGCTCCGGTGATCCTCGCCGGCGATTAGAGGTGCCCCTCAGCGAGCTGAGCTCACCATCGAGCTCAGGATGTCCGGGCGCGCGGTCCTCCTGGGGTAGGGCATGGTCGGCGGGGAGCCCTACCTCACCGGCGGCGAGGTCTCCCGAAGGGCTCCGGTGGAACCAAATTGAGCTTTTTTCCCATGGTTGATCTTGAGCCAAATTGGGAGGGGGAATGGATTCGTGGGGTCAAGAGTGAGCTGTTGGTGAAGAAAGTGGAGGGGGAGAAGTTCCAGTGGCGCCAGAATCATACGAATGGTGGCGGCGGGTGTCTTAGTCGGTGATGATGAAGACGGCCTCGTCTGGCTTAGTTGGCTGCTCGGTAAGGCGTCTAGAGGGAGGAGGAGAGGTTGTGGTGACGAGGGAATGCTCGGGGTGGACTTTTATAGGCGGGGGACACCGGTGCCGCAGCTTCCCGAAGCGGATGCGGTGGCGACGGCCATTAAAGGCGAACCGCGGATGGTGGCGAGGTCGGTGAGGGCGGCGGAGGGGTCGGTGGCTCGTGGTCAAGCTCCAGGTGAGCTGGTTAGGTGACAGCGACGGGTGGCGGCGCTGGACGGCGGCTGGCCGGTGCCAGGCGGAAAGCTCCGGGGCGGGGAGGTTGCGGCTGGTGCAGGCGGTGGCTCGGGCACGCAAGGAATCTAGGGGAGGCGATGCTAGGGTGTGCGGGTGCGGACGGCATTTTGGCGTGCAGTACGCGCGCTCTGGACGCGCCCGACGTGCTCTGGACACGCACACAAAGTGCTCGATGAAATGTCAAGTGTATCTAGGCTGGTCCAAAAGAGCTAAATTTTGGCAGGGTTATACTTACAAGGATGGCAAGGCTACTGGACATGCTGGTTTAGCAAGGTGAGCTAGTGCCATGGGCAGTTTCAAGACTTGGCAGAATTTGGTCATGCAATCAAGGTGTTTGATGAAATGCTAGAGGCAAATAGAGATTGTTGAAGGTTATGAAACTTGGCAGGATGCTGTCTCATTGGATGAAAGAAGTGATGGTGGAGTTTGTTTGATAAAAGGGAAAACTTTCTAGTGCAAGTTTTACCAAAATTCAGTTCTGATCCAAAACTACATGGAATTATTGGGAGGGCTTCTAAGATGCAAATGGGGCTGATCTTCTGGACCTAAGTGTTTCTTTGGAAGGACTATCAGGTGGATAAAAATTCAGAATTGTTTGAGCTAAGAAAATTAGGGTTGCAGTTAAAAGCTGGATCTGGACCAGAATTGAAAAGTGGATGGTTTGCTAAAAATTTCCAAATGACCATGATCGGTTTTTGCATAAAAGTGATCTATAGGCATCAGAAAGTCTCACAAAATTTTGTGGCATTTCTAGGAAAATTATTTGAATTAGTTTTAGTTCAACAGGGCCATTTAGGGTTTTGAAAATGCCATTAAAGAATTATTTTGGGGCATATTTATTAAGAAAAATGATTCCTATTGATATATAAAAGATAAATAAAAGGATTAGGAAAAACTTTCAAAACCCACAATATTTTTCAAAAGTTTCCTATATGGAGGGAAGGATTTTGGACAACAGAAAGCAGAAAAGATTCTGAAATTAATAAAAGACCTGACATAATTCAAAATTTTATTTTAGTCAAAAGTTTATTTAATAAAACATGGTTTAAAAATCTTGGGGTGTTACAACAAACCACTACATCATTACACCTTTTAACAGCTACAGTGAATCCTTGCTATTTTTGCACTTACCAATTCCTTCTGCTCCTCATGGGATCGATACTTGTACTTATCAAAAAGATCTACAATTGATCCCCCAGACTTGTGGGATATCACTTGTCATGTGTTGTGCAACGATGCTAACAAATTGTTGCATCATCATGGATAAGGTGTCAATACTCCTAAATAAGCCACCTCTAAGAGTAGCATAGTGAGTGCCCATTATTTGAATTTTATTTAGGGGAGGATTGTATGAATTCTTTTTAAATATTTGAAATACTTCAGTGTATGTTATTTTAGCGATGGCAACTGGCTGCTTAGATTAGGAGACAAAAAAAATGTTCTCCACGTTGGGTGTAATGTAATAGTGTGTCCTTCTTTGTTTAAGTGGTTCCATGACGGTCGATGCTCATCATCTTGATCATGGGGCTCATCAAGGTATATGTGAACTTTGAGAAGACTCCTAGACATCAGAACCAGGCTAAACTTTTCCATGTAAGCTAAACTTATCTTATCTTATTAGATTGCCACAATTATGTTGATTGCCCGGTAGAAGCACCCAATATTATCACTCGTCTTAAAAGGAGCTGGACTACTTGGCAGCCTAGAGCATTATCACATAATGAAATGTAACCATAATTTGTGAGTATTTCCGTCAATTCCAGTCGTCCAATCGGTCCATGGAGCCATCAGTGTCTGTGTATGCTTGCATGACAGGTGCAGTGATATGTTTCCAAATGTATGGATCTCCATAATTTTATTAGATCTGAGTTGCAATGCTCCAGCTCTACTAGCTGTGACATTTTCCATGCTTTTTCGAGTTTGTTCCCTCTGAAATGGTGTGTTTTGGATATAGATATTGCTGATTGGTAATGCTTATAGCTTAATTTTTTTTTGGAATTTGTTCCTTTGGTTGTCAGTGTAGGTTAGGCTATTCCTCCGGGAAGAAAAGAATAGGTCAAATTAAGAAAGAAAATCAAGCAAGCTGAGCTTTAGCTCACATTTATTTAGCAGGTTCAGTTATTACTTTATGTCTTGATCATAGCGCATCATTTCCACCGAAAAGTTTCATTTGTACAATTAGAACCATATTAAAACATGCAAATGGTACTACAAGATCACATCCCTATGCAGATCAATAGCTAAGTTGTAACGTGTTTAAGCATACAACAAGGTCTTTTGTAGCATCTGAGTATGTATGCAGAAATATAGTAATGTTATATAAAGTTACATGGCATTTGTTTTATTTCTTGTCAATAATGAAATGATCTATATGTAAATTCTTTCTATTTTGATTGAACAGAGTTATCGAGGATATATAGTTTTGGAAGTTCAAACCGATCTATGTGTTTTTATTTATTTATTACATGATTCATCCGTGTCAAATCTAGAAGAGGCCTCATAAATTTAGTCTATTGTTGAAATATGTTCCTTTTATCATCACCAAAGATTAAAAAAAATACGCTTTCATAATTATTCATAATTTATCATTTTCTCCAGCTTTTAAGAATTGTAGTAGGAATATGCAGATTGACATTAAAGTTTCTCTGGGATTTGCTCCGGGATCCCTTGCTAATGAACAAGCAGGTACATAAGGTGACAAATATCCAAACCGATGGATAAGCTGGCTATCCATGTACAGATGATATTCAACCCTTTCTATAGTGTAGTAGTGGTGCGGAAGTGAAAGCATCCCTGGGTGCATGTACACATGCTTTTCAGCCATTTTTTTTATCAAACGTTGGTATGTAAAGTATGGGAGGACCATGTATATTTGCCTTTAAATATGAATTTCTTTATTTTCGAGAATACACGATAGAAAGGTGTATCAGATTCATAGAAGAAGAGCCAAGACGGCTGATACAACGCCTTTCGGCAATACAACGCAACCACACCACCAAAACCCCGACTAGAACGACAAGAAACTCGCCTTGCCCAAACCTCAAGACAAAAATAGCGAAGAGGTAAGACACAGAGCACCAAAGCCGTGTCACAACTGATGCCGGACACCTCAGAAGCATGACCATGACATCAAGCCGCACTGAATCAACACACCCTCTACCCATAGCGCCTAAGAGATTGGCAGGTGGATAGTAGGACCAACTAGACTCGAGGAAGACATCGTCCAAGAGCCACCTATGAAGGAGTACATTGTGCCCCATAGGCCCATATCCTCGGCAGCGACCACCGCCGAAGTAACGCACCACACCAAGCCTCGCCGCCGAGGCCGACGAGGTAACCAACTCCAGCTTTTGCTCCGATAGCCTCCACAAGCACCTAGGCAGCGCCTTCAAGGAGGGTACGACACCGTGGCACCATCGCTGCTTAGCCCGGTGAACCAGACCAAGGGTTTCCCCTAGTGCACAGGGAGGGCAAGGACAAGGCCATGACAATGCCTCCAAGGAGGAGACGGCGCCCACAGGCGTCGCCGTTGTCTGCATCAGCAGTCGCCGAGCATGGATTTCTCCTTGGCCAAGTCCGAATTCCCTCAAAGACCGCCGGAGCAGCACAAACCAGAGATGGGGGAGGCAAGTCGCCAGCTTTGCCCACTGTCACGAAGAGGAGAGCCACATCTCGTTGTCGACGGGGAGAGACGCACCAGTGTGCGATGGCCATGGCCACCGCGGCACCAGCCCGCAACCCTGGTCGCCCAGTGTAACGACCAGCCTGATAAGGTTTAGGTCTCCGTGCTTACCATGCCAGCCCCTGGATCGATTCGCCAGCATACACGGTACCGATGTAATATCAAACACAACGCATCATTCTATTGCATTGAAATGATCCAGAAGTAACATAGTTCATTAGAAACCCTAGCCAGAGGCTAGTTCAAATAAGTATCTTACAATAACAAATAGTTTATAGCAGCGAAAAACATAAACAATCTTGATAGAGCTTGAACTACACCACAGGTGAACCATGTCGAGTGGAGGTGTGTAACCCTATGTAAGTCACTCCTCGAAGTAATCACCTGCAACATGATATGTTGTAGCCACTACGGTTAATACATGGAATGTATTGGCAAGTTTCATAGGAAGTTATAACAGACCTATCTCACCTACATGCATTTTGGGGTAAGTGGAAGGTTAGGCTTCTTTGCATAAAGCAATAGGTTCTTCCTAGCTGTGAATATAAGTGGATCTAATCTATACATAGGACACACTGGTGAATTCCCAGCAATCCGTAGGGTACTGAGGCACTCCAAGTAAATCTCCGGTCGTAGCGTTGGACACAGAGGTAAATCACCCGGTAGTCCTATTCCCATGTTCAACCCATCAATTTTTATTTAATAGAAAAGGTGATGAGATCTTCCAGACAGTTTCCAGCCAAGTTGCTCAAGGTTGTCCATAACCGAGGACGCTGCTAATCATGATCAGTTTTTAACACTCTGCAGAGGTCTGAGTAATTTACCCGCGAGACCTAGTCGAACCATTCTGCTACTAAACTCAATGTAGAGTAGCCACGCAGACTAAGACGAGACTTTTGAGAAGCAATAGCCTGCTCCACCAGGTAGACACAGTCCAACCTACACCCCTACATCTGCTGGTCTACCGGGGCAGGTTCCCGCAACTTACTTGGTCAAGACAGAGCCCATAATGACTCACGGTTACACATGGAAGCTACTTAACTTGGAACCCGTACAATATCTTTGAGTCTGGGTGGCAATCCGCAAGTGAACGTCCCAACAGGTAAACCATAGAAATGGGCCTACGGGAGCCACTCAACTGTCGACTTGGTTCATTAATTAAGTTGTTATTAAGTAGTCATCCAAATATATTACCTGTCATCTAGTGTGGTCCCACCCCATTACATCATAGCAACTAAGCATTGTCTACACGATGGTTACAAGGAATAGGGTAAAGGAACCTAAGGTTATGCTACAGGGTGTCAATGCAATATCATAGCATAGTCCTATACTTACACACTATCATGGCATACTACAGTGCATATTGAAAGTAGGGGTGTTATGATCAAAGTGTAACTTGCCTTGGTTGTTGTAGTCAGCAGTGCACTCTTCGCACTCACAAGTGTTGCAGTCTTCACACTCACAGGTGTTGCACTCCTCGCAATCTATACATTGAAATAACACCTACATATATAAGAACAAAATTCATGCAAAGTGAAAGCTTGCATGAATGGCAAATAAGAACCAATAGCACACACATTAGTAGTATATTTTGTTTAGAGTTGGGGTATGGTTCAAGTGTAATGAATCACTCTCATTTGATGTGTGTGTTATGGTTAAGTTCAATTGAAGTTCAATCAATTGGGTTTCATATTTAATTTGAATTGGTTTGAATAATTTAAGATATGGATCTTTTTAGGCTCCACATTTGAATTCAAATTCAAGGTTTGAGTTGAAATTCCAAATGGATTTGAGATTATAGTTCAAACCTGGTTTGAATTCAATTTGAATTTAATTTGAGATTTGAAAAGTTGGGTTTAGGTTCAAATGAATTCAAAATGGGTCAAGGTTGACTTGTGAATCCATTTGTAAAAGGATTTGCTTGATTTGGAATTGTGGTTTGAATTCTACGTTCAAATTGAGTTTGAATCTGAATTCAAATAAGTTTAAATTTTTAAAAGTCAAACTTGGGTCAAACTCATTCTAAAGTATGATTAGAACTTTTGGAACATAAAGCAAAATAGAATTATTGAACTTGGAATCCTAGATCAAAAGTTATGATCAATTCAATGATAATTTGAATTGGATCCGAAAATCTCTGCCATGGCATCAAAAATGGTTGCCATGACAACAGTTTTCAGCTATTGTTTCAATTTTAGTTGAATTCATATTTAATTTGTTCAAATTTGAATTCCAGTGAGTCTTTTTGAAAGTTTATGTCACAAGGATCAATCTACAAAAAGATCCACTCAATTTGGTCTCGTAATTTGCATTTTTGAACCTAAACAAGTTTGAATTTGATTCTGACTTGAATTCAAATTTAAATTATTCCAACGTGAAATTAAATTGCTCTGGTGGAAAGTGTTCTTCATAAGGGTTATTTTGAAAAAGTTTTACTTAATTTGGACTTACAGATAAAAAGTTGTGATGGTTTGAAGTTATCGGGGCTTTTCTGCAAAATCTATAGAGACTAATTCACCCAAATTGTTTTTATTTCAAACCAGAGACATGTGGCATGTTCTGATTGGCCAATACCATTTCGTTTAAGCGATCTGTTGTGAACCGTCAGATCGGAGATAGACGACCCACCGTGCGTACCTGTTCGTTTAGTTTAAGTGATCTAATCCTGAGTGCTAGATCTAGATCGGATGGCTGGGTTTAAATGGGGCTTGGGTTTGATGGTTGCGGCGTCTCCGGTGACCGTCGGGGCTCAGGTAGGGGTCGTCGGTGTTCAGCTCATCACGGCTATCTCGCAAGTGGCCAGGTCATCGTCGAGTTCGTCCTCCAGCGGTGTCGGTGGCTCGCTGCAGTTGCGATGGCACTCAATCGCATTGGGAAGGGCTCGGTTTTGATGCTCTAGTGCGTTCCTAGACAAGCGAGTGAGTCAGAGAGAAAGAGAGATGTGCGCGCATCGGCCGATGACCAAATGGGCGGTGAAAGCTCACCGGCGGTAGTGGAATCATTCACCGGAGCTTGGCGAAAGAGGCGGCGGCTCTCGGACGATTCCAAGTAGCCTGGCAGCGTATAGGTCCGCGCAAACTAGGGAAATGAGAGAGGGGGTCGAGGGGATTTACTAGGAGGGGTCAGGGGGTGCTGGGCGCTCCGTGGGTGACATGCGCGTTATCGGGGAGGTGGGCGCCGGCGGCTTCGGCCATGGCCGTTCGTGCGGGATGTGGGAGTGGATCTGACGGGTGGGGTCTGCAAGTCAGTGGGAGAGAGGGAGAGAACGTGGGGTGCGGTGGCCATTTGATCTGTCGCGGATGGCTGTGATTAGATCCAGCGTACTGTTTCACTTTTTTTCCTAGCGCGCACACGGGTGATCTGCTGGGCCGGCTAACTGGGCTGCTGGTCTGGCTAGGCTTTTTTTTTTCTTTTTCCGTTCTGTCTTGTTTCTTTTTCTTTTAACCCAGGTTTTCAATTGAATTTGAAATGGCCCAATTTCATTTCAATTCAAATCCTTTGAGCTCAAGAAAATTCAAACAAATATTAGGGCTTATATGAAACATAGGAAAAATATTTCCAGCGCTGGTAAAATTTTGGAAAATAAGTTTTATGCAAAGTACTTAATATTACTATGAAATAAGTCTCCAAACTCATTTTGATTTTAAAAAATTAGTCAAACTAACTCCAAAAACCACCAAAATGCATTGAAACCATGATGTGCATATGCATGTTGTGTTCACATCGTAATTTGAAAATTTTGTGATGTGATAGACTAACCCCCTTAAGAGGAATCTCGTCCTTGAGATTCAGATTGGCTAGAAAATAGGTGCAGATGGTTCTCTCGTAGATCATCTTTTCGCTCCCATTTAGCTTCCTCCTCGGTGTGGTGGTTCCACTGAACCTTGCAGAACTTGATAACCTTAACTAGTTTCTCTTCATAGGTGAGGTCTTCTCCTATTTGAACTTCCTCTAGCGGTATTGTGTCCCTCAAAGGTGTGTCCATCATCTCCGGGTGACACTTCTTCAGTTGTGAAACATGAAATACATCATGATCTCCTGATAATCCTTCCAGTAGTTCTAACTGGTAAGCTACCTCGCCTCTCCTGGCAAGTACCTTATAAGGACCAACAAATCATGGTGCCAGTTTTCCCTTTGATTCCAAATCGCTTTACTCCGCAAAGTGGTGAAACTCTGAGATAGGCTCCTTCCTCTTAGTATCGGCGTAACTCTTCTGCCTTGACTGGGCAATCTTGAGGAGGTCGCAGATCATCTTAACCTTCTCTTCTGCCTCTTGAATGATGTCGGGTCCAAACAAGCTCCGTTCTCCCACACCATTCCATAGCAGCAGGGTTCTACACTTCCTCTCATACAGTGTCTCAAATGGTGCCATCTCGATACTAGCCTGGTAGCTATTGTTGTATGAAAACTCTGTGTAGGGCAAATTTTCATCCCAACTTGATCCGTATTCTAGCGCATAGGCTCTCAGCATGTCCTCCAGTACTTGGTTCACTCTCTCGGTTTGTCCATCAGTTTGGGGGTGAAATGTTGTGCTGAAGGAGGAGAGGCACGCAGGACACAAGGCACGCACCCGGGGAGAGAGGGCGCCCTTGAGAAGAAGGAAGTGCGAGCCTAGAGGTCGCACGCGCACGGGAGAACTCTCGTACGTACGTGAGGACTCACGCGCGAGCTCTGCTCGGCAAGCAGTCTCGCGCAGATCTATCAACTGACCGCGGCAGATAGACAAAAACACTACTAGAGAGGATGGCTTGCGATACACGCTGGCGCGTGACGTTCGCCCCTGACTTCCCGTCGGCGCGAACCACCACCTTCGCCACCGGCGAACTTCTTCTCCGCCACGACGCCCTTCGTCTGGTCCTCCTCAACGACGGGGGCGAACCGATGCTCGTTCCTTGCGGGCGGGGGAAGTGATCGACCTCGGGTACATCATCCCCTTCTCATGTCACTTCGCTAGGGTTTGGGATCGGTTACCGACGAGCTCCGGTGATCTGACTCACCGGTGGCGGGGAGCGCACGCGTCTTCCTCGAGCGTGGTTGGTTCGCCACGGGCGCATGTGTCGCACGGAGATCAGATCCCGCCACCGACCGCTGGGCCTGGTATCCTGGGGAACAGACCAGCGAATCCTGTGAGTGGGGTTCGAGGCGAACCGGGGGCGAACCGTGGCCATGGCGTTTTAGCTGGACCAGAAAAAAACCGTGGCCATGGCACGGATGTTTCACACGTGGAGCGGATCTCTTCGGGCCACCGGGATTCTCCCGTGACTAGGGTTTCTACCCACGATGGTATTAAACCTGGATCGCTCGTTTCCCCTCCCCCACTTCTGGATCTTGACGAATATCTCTACCATTTCTGGGAGTCGCCGCCGCGAGTTGAGTCTAGGGTTCTTCCTTCCTTCAACTGGTGGGAAGGCAAAATCTGAGGGGAACACAGATCGTTCGCTCAGGTGGTGGCTGATCCACCTCCAACTCCACCAAAGATGAGGGGTGAGGGGTTCGGAGCGGGGAGGCAGGGCCGTGGCGCGGGTCGTTTCGACCGCGGCACGGGCAGGGGCCGTGGTGATGGCGGCCGTGGTTTCTTCGATGATGGCGTCTCGGGGTGCGGGCGCGGCAGGGAGAGCAACGTCCGGAAGCGCAAGACCACGGCGGGGGCATCTTCCTCCAACGTCGCGTCTGGATCCGGTGATACTGGATTCGATCGATGGGATGAGGCCACGGCCACGGATCGTTCTTCCCTGGGACACCAGGAACGCTGGGAGGCTGAGGGCTCCGGCAAAAATGCGTGTGCTGGTAACAGATCTCCCCCTCCTACCAAGAAGCACGAGATTCCTAGTAAGCCTATCCCCCTGGCTTCTTCTGCGGAGGTTTATTAAATCTGCTGCCTATCTGGCCACTTTACTGCCCGTTGTCCTCAAGCTGTATGTGATAGATGCAAGAAGAAGGGACATCTGTCAGTTATTTGCACTGATTTTCTTCCTTGGGAATGCATTCCTCCTATGTGTGCTTTTCAAGCTAAGGGGCAGGGGTTCTATTACATTCATGACTATTCTGCTAATAATCCTAGCAATGAAAATTTTTGTTAAAGTCATCATTACTGTGGTGGATGGAGAGATTACATCTAAGCAACTAGAGGATGAATTTGAGATATACATTGGGCAGGGATGGCGCTGTTCGGCACATTTAATTGCCCCTAATCAGTATGTTATGAGGTTCCCCAATCAGCGTGAGGTTGATAGAGCCTTATATGTTGAGTATATTACTCTCAAATCCTTGGGTGTCGTAGTTCGCATTACCCCCTGGTCTGATGATGTTGGGTCTGAGGGCCTGCTGGAAGTTGCATGGGTTAAAATCAGCAGGATTCCTACTAACAAGCGCTGTGATAGAAATGTTGCTTATGTGGGAGGTTTGGTGGGGGTCACTCTTGACATTGACAAATCTACTTTGAACCGCCCGTCTTCTGTTCGGGTTAAACTGGGATGCCGCAGTGTGGATAATCTGCCTAAATCTGCTGAAGGTTGTCTTGGAGGTCGTTTCTATCGTTTCCAATATGAAATTGAAGAGGTGCTGGTTAGAAACCCCGAGAAGGAAGAGAACACAGTCCCTGGCACGAGGTATACTGGTCCTCATGCTTTGCATACTCCTAAACGCAAGCGCGCTGATAATGTTTCTGAGGAGAAATCTAAATCTGCAGATACTGAGCATCCTAAAACTTCTTCGTTCAGGGGTGGCAAAGCCTGTCGCTTGCCTTCCCCTGTGAAAAGTGATCCTATTTCCTCGGATAATTCCTCTTCTGTTAGTAGAAACAATTGTCCCCTGCTTATTGAGGAGATGGCACGGGAACATGCTGCTATTTCTTCGCAGCAAGATGAGAAGCAGCTAATGCTTCCTGATGCTTACACAGCGTGTGATCCTGTTGATCATGGGGCTGGTGTTGGCAATGATATTCAGGTGAATGTAACCTCTACTGTGCCTCATTCCATTCCCTTGGATAGTTCGAAGACTGACCCATGCCAGATTTCCGAGGTGGAAGGTGATGCTGATCTGGAGCTGAAGGTGTCCAACGACTACACGGTACAACTACCCTCTCATGATATTGATGAAGAAATCATTCCAACTCCTCCCCTTGCGCCTGAGCTGAACCTTCGATTCAGTCAATGCAATGTTCACCTGCAGCATATGGATGTGGAGACAAGGGCAGCCGTTCTGGTGAAATCCAAGGATATGGAAGGTACATCCAAATCGACTCATACCAATTCTTTTGCTGTATTGTCTGATAAGGATCTGCTTTGCCGTGCCTCTATGATGGGGGTTATGATCCCTGATAATGATTTTTCCTGTGTGGATGTGCTTAGAGAATTAGAGGCCACGCGAGAGAACCTAGCTGATAAGGTTAACTCTCAAAATAATTCTTTGGACCCCGACGATATAACCCTCATCAATGGCTTAGGAAAAACTACTCCTATGAATCTTGCTTGGCTTGATCAAGAAGATGCTCTGAATGAAAACCTGGAAAAATCTAAATCTATCAAAAAGAAAAATAAGAAAATTGATATCAGACTACCTAGGCCTGTGACTAGGAGTCAGAAGAAAGATGCCCCCTTGCCTGATCTGGTTGGTAACCCTACCCAGCCTCCTGGTAGGGTTACCAAAACTAAAAAACAAAATAGCCGTTCCAAATGAGAGCTCTCATTTGGAATTGCAGAGGGGTGGGCAAGAAAGGAATGGCCACCTGCCTCTCTGACATTATCAGTGATCATTCCATTGATTTCCTGGGACTGCAAGAAACCCTGAAAATGGATATTTCTCCTAAACTTCTTAGGAAACTTGACCCCTTCAGGAACTTCCATTGGGAATGGATCCCTGCTGTGGGTAGATCTGGTGGTATTCTGTGTGGAGCCCGCATTAACAATCTTGAAGTGCTGTCCTGTGTGAAAGGTAGATTTATCTTGCAACTTAATCTTAAAGATCTCCAAAACAAATTCTGCTGGGGCCTACTTGTGGTGTATGGCTCGGCTCATGAGGAGCATAAGGAAGAGTTCCTACAGGAGCTTGCTGCTTTCTGCAGTAACATGGATATTCCTTACATAGTGGGTGGAGATTTCAACATCCTTAGGCATGGTGGGGAGAAGAACAAAAAATTGCATCATTGCAGATCTGTTGATCTTTTCAACTCTATTATTAATACTCTAGGCCTTAGAGAGATTTATATGAGCGGTGGTAAATATACCTGGTCTAATAATCAATCCCATAGTGGATATAATTCAGCAATTTCGTCCTATTTGTCTCCTGCGGTGTCCCTACAAATTGGTCACTAAATTCATGGATAGGAGAGTAGCTAAATATGCGGACAAGCTCATCAGTCCTACCCAGAACGCTTTCGTTAAGGGTAGGAATATTATGGATGGGGTACTCTCCCTTCATGAACTACTTAACTACACTCATGTTAAGAAGAAAGTTGGGGTTGTTCTAAAGCTGGACTTCGAAAAGGCCTATGACAAGGTTAACTGGGAGTTTCTCCTGGAATGCCATAAACTTAGGGGCTTTAATGATAAGTGGTGTGGTTGGGTTAAACAGATTCTCTACAATGGCACTGTGAGTATTAAGCTCAACAATACTATGGGCCCATACTTTCAGAGCGCTAAAGGTGTGCGTCAAGGGGACCCTTTCTCCCCGTTTCTGTTCAACCTTGCTGCTGAGTGTCTCACTAGAATGATTAAAAATGCTCAGAATAATAATCTCCTAGTGGGTTTGGCCCCTGACTTGATTCCTAAAGGGGTGGCTGTTCTGCAATACGCGGATGATACTATCATTTGCCTAGACCATGACTTTGATAAAGCTGTTAACCTGAAACTTCTTTTATACATCTTTGAGCTGATGTCTGGTCTCAAGGTTAATTTCCAGAAGAGCGAGGTTTTAACTATAGGGGGTGATGATCACATTGACAAAATGTATGCTGATCTGTTCAATTGGGATGTTGGTCACTTCCCCCTTAAGTACTTGGGCATGCCTGTTAGCTTCACCAATCTTAAAAACTCTGATTGGGAGTTTATTGCTGGTAAATATTTGAAAAGGTTTGATGCTTGGGTTGGCAATGCTGCTTCCATGGGAGGCAGGCATACTCTCCTTGATTCTGTTGTCACTCAGATCTCTTTGTACCACATGTCTATGTGGCTTATGAATAAAACTTTTGTGGAAAAACTAGATAAACACAGGAGGAGGTTTTTCTGGCAGGGCTGTAACAAAAAGCGTCGTTATTATTTGGTTAAATGGAATAGGATTTGTAGATCCAAAGAGAAAGGGGGGCTCGGGATCAAAGACCTCCGCAAACAAAACATTAGTCTTATGGTTAAATGGTGGTGGAAACTGGAAACTCAGACTGGGCTTTGGCAAGATAGTGTCAAAGCTAGATACCTCCGAAATCAATCTGTTGCTAATGTAGGGCCGCGGTTCTCTGACTCACCTTGCTGGAAAAATCTGTTGAAAGTTAAAGAGTTGTACATGATGGGCAGAAGAATTAAAACTGAATCGGGAAACCTGACCCGCCTCTGGAAAGATCCTATTAACGGGCTGATCCCGTTCATGGACAAGTACCCTCGCCTATATGAGATTTGCAACGAACAAAATTGTACGGTAGATAAGTTGGCTGGGACTGATTGTTCTCTTTTCTTTCGAAGAAGGCTAGACCCTGTGTTGTCCAGTCAGTGGAATGAACTCTGTGATACTATTAATAGCATAACCCACACTCAAGAGAGTGACTGGGTTTTCTGGGGGTTGAACAAATCTGCTCGTTACACCACCAAGTCTATGTATAAATGGCTTGAACGACCCCTCAGCGGATGCAATTATATGTGGATCTGGAAGGCCAGAATCCCACTGAAAATTCAAATCTTCCTTTGGCAGCTCTCTCAAGATGCTGTTCTCACTAGGGATGTGATGAAAAGGCGTCGCTGGCCTGGGAATCCAATATGCTCTTTCTGTAGAGAGGTTGAGACCTCACGGCATCTGTTTTTCGAATGTTCTGTTGCCAAAGTTGTTTGGAGATCGATTGGAGTGACCATTGGAACATAATTATGTCCCAGTAATTATTGGCAGTTCTTTTCGTGGTGCTTTGCATTCCTTCCTGGTGAGGAACGGTTCTATACTGTGGCTCTTGGAGCAGTGACTTGGGCTATTTGGCTGGCCCGAAACAAGGCCACTTTCGAAAAGAAGCTGATCAAATCTCCTTTCGAGATTGTGTTCACAGCATGTTCGTTTCTCTTGTATTGGGCAGGGCTTCACAAAGGCGAGGATGTGGAGAGGCTTTGCGCTGGAGCCGAGATGATTCGCAATGGGACTATGATGCTGATGAAAGTCTGCGACAACACAATGAAGATCGGTGAGGAGCGGTGAGGTCGTCAGTTCCGGCTGAAGAGGACTGAGTCTGGACGTCTGAGAGCGTGCTGATCGATGAATCTTCGCTTTTTCGCTGCATTTTGCTAGACTTCGATCCCTATGTTACTGTGCCTTTATCGTTGAACCTGGTGGTCGCCTTTTGGATTGTAATAAGTCTAGTTGATGGTTACGTGCTGTCTAGGTTTTCGCCCCATAGCGTCTGTTTCGATGGCGGGCAGACGCGGTGGGTTTCCTAGCAGTGCTTTGAACTCGCTCTCTCCCTACCTCTTTCTTCCTATTCGATGTAAGACTTTGTATTTCCGTTCTAGTAATGGAAAGGGGAGGTAGCCCGGTTCAAAAAGCAGTCTCGCGCAAGAACACAGGCGGCCGGGCGACGCGAGCGAGGGCGATCTACCCTGCGCTATGAGATCAGGAGGCCATGGCAGTCTTGTTTTTCAATGGTGAGATTTATTACTAATAAATATGCCTTCTGCTTCTTTGCATCTAGCGCAGCGGTGGTCAGTACCCGATCATGCCGAGGTCGCCGTGGATGTACGAGTACGTGCCGATGCTCGGCGCTAGCCCGGCTCATCCCTCACCTGCTGAGGGAGGTGTCACGGGCACACATGGACTCGAGCCAACGCGTAGCTCACAGCACGGTACGCGCTCGACGGGTCGCCGCCGGTGACAACGCCGCCCGTGGCGTCGTCAACGTGCTGGCATGCTCGCCAACACGTAGCGGACGGTGCCCATGGATGCTACCACGGGCACACTACCGGTCGAATGGCCACCCACACCGGGGTCAGCTTGGGAACGAGGTTGAACCATATGCCTAGCTGAGCGTTGTTGGCGCCGGAGTCGGAGGGCTTGCTCTCGCTGCCTGGGATCTGGATGAAGCCAAGCGCGAACTTGCCGCCGCCGGAAACGAACTTGTGGTCGCTGGCGACCGAATGGCCTGGCGAGAGGGAGTACGTCACCATGGAAGCGGAGCTCGCGGGAGTCCCGCGAGCAGGGCGCAGAGCAGGGCGGGCAGGACGGGGAGAGACATGGCGAGGCGAAGGGACGAGAGTTGTTCAGGTTTGGACGGTGCGTGGGTATTGATTGGTCAATGGGACGCTGTCCGTGTTCGTGTAGAATCAAGGTTCCCGTGGAATCGATGGAAACTTTACGCGCTGTTCGTGTCTCTCGGTGACCCTGGGACAGGCTCGAAGAGGAGCTCGAGGTAACGTGCACAAGAAGGGGGAAATGCATGGCGTCGCGAGGCAAACGCACGAGGTGTTCAGTTCAGGTCAGGACTGGTATTCGGAACATCGGGGGCCTCGGCTTGGACGGGCGCTCACGTTACAATACAGTTTTTTTTTTGAAGTAATATGGTTTTGCTTTACTTTAGGCTATGTGGAATTGTAATAATAACTGCATTTTTAACATGACAAAAGTTACCAATTTTTTGCAGGTTATCTACATAGTCAATTATTGGATCCATATTTGACCCTTCTTCTGCAGGAGTGGATCAAGAGTCCACGGTCTCTGGGTGCAACCGATGGAAGATGATCGTGGGGTTTGTTCAACCGATTTGGGTGCCAGATTAGGATTAGGATATGTAATGCATGAGGCTTCATATCTTTGGTTAGCTCTCGGTTGCACTTTTCCTTTTTCGCCCTGCGAATTTTTTAATTGCTCTTGAGACTATTTGGATACTTGTAAATGGTGCAATAGTCAATTGAGGGTTGTGTGCATCGATCAATGCAAAGGCGGGGTTTTCACCCTCTTTTCGAGAGAAAAAAGTTTCAAATGTCCACGTTTTCTTTCACTCTATATTTCTTCTTTTCGCAAAAGAAAATTACAAATGCAATCCTTATCAGTTTAAATTTTAATTTTGAAAGAATTCTTGTGAGTCTTGCGAAATTGTATCTCGCTCATCTGAACTCCGTATCAAAGCTTGGTTCATTTTTATTTTCAGAATTATGTCTTACATTGTAGTGAAAATTTAGAACTTTAACATTCTAAATTTAAATTCAAACTCAATTGAGGGTAGTTTTCACTATTTAGCTAATCAAGTTCAACTTGTAATGCTATTATTTCTCCATTATCCTCCATAATCATAAAAACAATCAAATATGGAGAGCAACGAAATGTAGGCTAGGGTTCCATCCAAATCATAGCAACACTTTGCACGGTTAAAACTGATCAGATCCAGTGACCACTAATTCTCAGATTAAACAGGGCAAGGGAGCAAAGCATGAAATGATGCATACATATATTCCAGTGAAAAAATGAACGACGCCCCCACAAAGAAAAGCAAAAAGATCAACCAAAATAAAATCTTCCTTTGCATTGAGAAAATCAATCCCGTAAGAGATTGCACTGGACTTCTGACGAATTTTATTTCATGCCTGAAAGATTAGAACGACTAGACAGATAATTTACACACCTGGTACATACACGGCTAGGGATGCCATTCTCCTTGCTCCGTCGGTCTTTCTTACTATGTTCTACATATAGATGTTTGTTTCTTATGTATGCCATGCTGCATATTCATTATTCTGATTCGTTACAGAGGTAGGAGGATGGCGCGTGCGAGCTCCTTGTAATGGCCTGAAGTAGTCTTGGAATAGGAGGCGTGCCAAGATCAGATAGACCCTCTAAAGTACGAACAACTTCGCCCATCGTCGGTCGATCAAATTCATCATCCTGAATGCACCAACAAGCAACCTTGCATAGCCGTTCAAGCTCCTCTAGATTTACATCACCCGATAATTTGTCATCCACCAAGCTTGCCACATCTCCCTCGAGAAGCATATGCGCCACATACACAGGGAAGAAAACAGCACTATCACCACCTGCAGTGTATTGTTCAAGTGAATTATGTCTCCCTGCTATGATTTCCATTAACACCATCCCATAGCTGTAAACATCGACTTTTGCTGTGATAGCAACCCCGCTTATCCATTCGGGTGCTAGGTATCCTGCGGTTCCTCTTGCTGTAGTCAGAACCCGGCTAAAATCCCTCCCTATTAACTTGGCCATACCAAAGTCAGCAATTTTAGCAACAAAAGATGCATCCAGGAGTATATTTTGTGGCTTAATGTCACAGTGTATGATCAAGTCTTGGCAGCTCTCATGCAAGTAAGCCAGTCCTCTAGCAACTCCCAGTGCTATTGTATACCTGGTACTCCAATTTAAAACTGTGTTGTTGTTCTGAAATAGATGGATGTCAAGAGAACGATTTGGCATGTGCTCATATGCAAGTAACCTCCGTTCACCCTCGCAACAGAAGCCGATCAGTCTAACTAAATTGATGTGTTGTATAACTCCGACTGAAGTCACCTCAGCCCTGAATTGTTTCTCTCCTTGACAAGCACCATCAAGCCTTTTCACTGCCATTGTAGCTGAGTCAGTCAGATATGCCTTGAACACAGAACCAAAGCCGCCGGCACCTAGCTTCTCGGAGAAATTTCTTGTTGCCCTCTGCAAATCAGTGTATCTAAATGCAATAATTCCACCACCGTCTTGAGGCTTTTTCAGTGTACCACCTGACCAACCCCTATTGTTCCTCCGAATCATCAGAAGAACTAGCAATATGAGTGCCAGCAACCCCATTGCAGTGACAATGATAACTGCCAAAATCCGAGTGGTCATTCTTCTGTCAGGTTTCTGAGTTTGCATCTCTTTTGCAGCAAGGCGAAGATAAAGAACTGCACCACCATTTGTATCCGTTGTGTCAGCATGCTGCTGTTTTACATTGAGGAGTTCCTCATGCCAAATAGAGCATCTACCGTCGCTGCATGAATATGCAGTGCAAGAGCAATTTCTTAGGCAAACTTCTGCACATTCTCTAGCACTGGTAGCAGCACCTATGTTGTTGGCATTCTGAGGCAATTTCACATTGGACAAGGAGTAGAATTCATCAGTCATTCCTGCAGTACTCTTGTTACTGCCACAATTTAAAGGAGTATTTCTCACGCATCCACCACTTCTATCAAATAGCTCCCAATCCTCTGGGGATCTTATGGAGAAGCCCTTCATACAGCTACAATATGGAGCTGAGTTGTCATCGCACACAGTGAATGGTCCACAGAGAGCATAGACATCACACTGAGCTTCGGGGTTGGAGTAGGAACCTAACCAATCCTGTGAGGCCTCATCCCAGATTAAGGTCTTCATTTGACCAGAAACATCAAGTAGATGATGCATGATCATCGTGTCGTTCAGTAAGGTGAATGTGAAGTACTCTTCATTTGTGTTGTTGACAAACTTGAAGTCTATCGATTTGCGGCTTAACATCTCCGGAATGGAGCTAAAATACTGTCCATTCCATTCCCCGCTAGACCAGTATACTATGGATGAGTTCAAAAGCATAAGGATAAACCTATTAGGAACTAACTCATAACAGTAACGACCACGAGCTGGGTCGATCGAGTTTTTTATGGAAACGAGACGGCGATTCAAACCAGTGACCTTGTCTCGGCCGATCTTTGCACCAGGGAGGAAAGTATTTGTTGGGTGGTCAAAACTTTGCCATAAAATATCAGATGAGTTTGTGGCATTTTGTAGGACAAGGTTTCCATTGTTCATGAGCATGGCAATGGTGGTGTTGGTTCTGGTACTAACTCTGCTAGACCAGATCATGGAATTGGTGGCTTGATCTAAGATGACAAGATTGCCATCTTGGGAAATTGTGAACCTAACTAAAGCGGGTTGTGTGATTGGATCATCTCGGTTTGCGACCCACACCGGAGTTATCTTAGGGACTTTATTGAACCAAATGCCTAGGTACCAGTTCAAGGTGTTGTGGGACTTACTGTCTGTTTGGAAGAAGCCAAGTGCAAACTTGCCATCCAGGGAGACAAGCTTGTTACTGACACCGCAAATAAGTCCTTGGCCAGGTGCAATGGAGTCAATGGCAGCAGAGAATGCTCGAATGTGTAGGGTGAAAACAAGTCCAAGAAGTAATAGGTGAAGAAGCATATTGAAGTTGAGCAGATAGGGAAACAAGCTGCCACTGATAAGAGGCATAGAAGGGGTAGCGTTGCTTTAATATTAGGAGGCAAAGAAAACATAGTACAACATAGGACAAGATTAGACATGGTGGAGAATGGAGAACGCGACAGGTACCCTTGCCGTTGGGGCACAACTGAAATGGTAACCACAAAACTGTTGAGTGAAACATCCTGACAATGACATAAGACCTTGAGTGATCACCTGCCAGAAATATTAGGAGGCAAAGAAAACATAGTACAACATAGAACAAGATTAGACATGGTGGAGAATGGAGAACGCGACAGGTACCCTTGCCGTTGGGGCACAACTGAAATGGTAACCACAAAACTGTTGAGTGAAACATCCTGACAATGACAAAAGACCTTGAGTGATTACCTGCCAGGAAACAACCATAAAGTGGTGAGGTTCCATCAGCATCAGGGAAAGGGAGAAACCTAAACAACAGCTGACTAACATAAGACCTTGGTGATCACCTGCCACCAGTCTTTGGAACCCTCGGAGATCTGCAATAAGTACCACGATTTCTCGGTCACATCGAATTACCTTCAGCCTTTGCTAGCGGTAACTAACAAAGATCACTGGCAGTATAACACAACGTACTCAGGGAATTACATCATTGGTGGAGCTTCAGATTTTGCAAAGCAACCTATCTTGATACCAAAATGCATTGCCCTTTCCAGGATGGCAGCATGCATTTTACTCAACTTATTATGTTCTAGTACATAAAAGGGCATAACTCCTGACGTCGTCTGAAATTTAAAAATTTGCATTGATCACAACCCCTCTTAACAGAACAATTCAAACTACTAGAACGGATCATATCGCTAGTTTTTCTACCGCGGTGCTTAGCTCAGTGACTCAAAATTTCACAGACAACGCTCAGGGAGATAAAGCAACCTGAAATTAGTAAACTAAAGAATACCACTACTCCAACCCCCTTATCATCCCCCAGCCCCCGTATTTGCTCCCTCCCCAGGGGCGACACGGGCGGCGACCCCAACCGCCGCGGCGCCCAGCCAGCCCCTCCACCCACTCCTCTCCCTCACCGTCGCCGGTGCCTCCCGCGGGCAAAGCTCGTGTGGAGCGGGCGGCCACGGGGCAGGTTCCTTTCCGCGGCGGCGTCCTCCTCGAGCAGGGGATCTCTTGGCGGCAGGCGGCGAGCAGAGGGCGGCGGCCGGCGCGGCGTGGCGCCTCTCGCGGTGGCGGGCAGTCGGGGTGGCGTGGGTCGGCTCTGCGGCGGCGGTCTTCGCGCATGCGCCGGCTCAGGGGACCAGATCGGGGCTGCGCCCTATCTGCTCGCTTCGGCTCTTGAGCAGGCCGCCGGGGCTTGTGGTGGCGTGGCCGTGCTCCGGTTGTTGCCGCGGAGGCCGGCTGCGGGTGCGGCGGGTGTTGGCTCGCGGGGCTGGCTAGGTTCGTGCAGTCCCGATCAGTAAGTTTTTTAATAAACTCGCATTTTATAACCTCATTTGTGTATGGGTTTCTACTTACACTACTAGGAAAAACCCTATAGGTAGACCAATAACAGTGGTGTGGGGTAAGTGGCCCACGCTACTGTTAATTAGTAGTAGCGCGGGTCAGAACCCCACGTTACAGGTACAATGTAGTAGTAGTGCGTGCTGATATACCCCGCGCTGCTGCTAAGTGGGCCCCAGGGTACGCCGGGTCGAGCCATAGTAGCAGCGTTGGGTATAAGCCCCGCGCTACAACTAATCTGGTAGCTGTAGCGTGGGGCTTGCACCCATCGCTGCTACTACTTGTACACGGGGCCAGCTGGTGGGCCCCATTTAGCAGCAACGCGGGGTATATTCCCCGCGCTACAGGTAATATGCATAGCAATAGCGCTGGCCTTCTGCCCCGCGCTATTGCTAAGGCGCACCAGCCAAAACAGCCACCTTTTTCTCCCCTCCTCCCTCTCCGTCCCCCTTCCTTCTCCCATAGAGTGCTTTCCTCTCTACTTGCTCTCTTCTCTCTTGCTTCTCCACTCTCCTCCCTCTCTCTCCTTTGCCCCTCCATTAATGGCTCACCTTCCTCACTTGCTTTTCTTCTCCCTCTCCCTTCTTCCCATATCTCTTGTCCCTCCACTCCATTCACTCACTAGCTCTCTCTTCCTCTCCACTAGTTAGATTCATCTCCTCCCCAAGTAGATCTACTCATTAAATGAAGTAAGCTAGCTACCTCCCTCTCATTAATGAAGGAGCATTAAATATCTTTGTCCACATCGATTCCAAAAGCGACACCGGCCTCATCACCGTGCTCCTTATCTAGATACGTGAATAAAAAGTATTGTTGTGCAAGAATGGAATTTATGTGTGTGCGATATGGCCGAATTGTGCATGGAATGAGTTGCCTATGTGTATTTGCCGAATTGTGCGTGACATGAGTTGCCTATGTTTTGCCGAAAGATCGATCTATTTCCGTTTCGGCGAATTTCGGGCAAACTCGATATGTCCTATTTTTAGGGAAGGTCATGCTGAATTTTTGTATGACTTTGATGCATGCATGCATGCGTGGTTATAATTCTTTTGCTTATACCGCGCACGCGATCATGAAGGTCAGTGGAAGGATGGTGGATAGATACTTGTGATCCGCGGTGGACGACATGTATGAAAATAACCGGAAGGCGATTTTATGTTCGTGTCGAAGATGCAAAGGAGGAGTTTGGCTCGATCCCTTTAAGGGTGGACGTTTGAAGGCGCACCTGCTCATGCATGGTTTCATGGATGGCTATACTCGGTGGATAAGTGAAGATGATGATGAGGACGTCGACGTGGCCAATAACGACATGGTGCCAGACGAAGAGATGACCGATGGACGCGAAGAAGAGGTCGCCGGACATGGCGGCGGAGAAGAGGCCTGGACATGGCGGAGAAGAGGCCGGACATGACGGAGAAGACGCGGACACGTCGCAGTCTTCGTCGCTACTAAGTTCAGTCATGCGGGACCCTCATGTTTGAGACCTGCTTCGCAAGAAGACAACTAGCGACAGAGCTGCTTCTAGAGAGGAGTACTGGAGGTAGACTCGAAGACTCCATTGTATGATGGTTGCGATCCCAAGGTGACCCGCTTGAGTTTCACGCTCGAACTTCTAAAGACGAAGGCAAAGAATAAATGGACCGACGCGAGCCTGGATGAGCATTTGAAGTACCTACAGAAAGTTCTTCTCGTGAGGAACCTGTGTCCTACTAGTGTCGAGGAGGCCAAGAAAATCGTGTGCCCTCTTGATCTGCCGGACATTAGATACCACGCATGCATCAACGATTGCATCATTTATCGGAAGGAGCAAGCGGAAAAAATCAGTTGTCCAGTGTGCAATGCTTCTCGATGCAAGATGGCCGGAAAGAACGCTCCACAGAAAGTTGTATCGTACTTTTCGATCACTCCCCGTCTGCAGCGGTATTTCATAGATCCTAAGGAAGCAAAGCTCAAGCGCTGGCACGCGGAGAGGGTGAAGCCCAACGATGGAGATGATCCGAAGCTGAGACACCTCGCAGATGCTAGCCAGTGGAGAGCATTCAATGCTGAATATCGATATTTCGCAGATGATCCAAGGAACATCGTGCTTGGCGCGAGTACTGTTGGCATGAATCCATTTGGCAACCAGAACACCAACCATAACACATGGCCTATGTTTGTATGGATGTACAACGTCCCCCTCTGGAAGTGCATGAAGACAAAGTACATACACATGAGTATGCTGATTCAAGGGCTGAAACAATCGGGAAATGATATTAATCTGTATCTCGAACTACTGAAAGAGGAGCTACACACGTTATGGACAGCACCGGTCAAGACATGGGACGCCAGCGCAGGAGAGTATTTCGATATGAGAGCCACGCTGATGACGACGGTGCATGACTATCTTGGTTATGGATAGGTCTTAGGGCAGGTGTGCCACGGATATTGCGGATGCACCAGGTGCATGGATGATACAACGTCTCAGCAACTAACGAAAGATGGCGGGTCTGCGAAAATCGTGTACATGGGGCATCGAAGATGGCTCGAGAAGGAGGACCCGTGGAGAAAGCGCGAAGATCTATTCAATGGCGAGGCTGAGCATCGAGGATCACCACGTAAGAGGAGCGGCGTCGAAATCGATGAGTTGTTGAAAAACTGGGAAGAGTGCCCCGCGCCGGGAAAGAAGAAAAAGGCGTCGGAGCCACTGCTGAAGGTATGGAAAACGAGGTCAGTTTTCTGGGACTTGGAATACTGGCCCAAACTAGACATGCCTCATAGCCTTGATCAAATGCATATCACGAAGAATGTCCTCGAGAGCTTGCTTGGCACACTGATGAACATGTCGGAGAAGACCAAGGATGGGCCGAAGGCAAGAAAAGACTTGGAATCTTTGAATATCAGGAAATATCTCCACATGCCCCGTAAAAAGTCTTCGGAGGAGACGGAGATGGAGGCGGAGAACGGGGGAAAAAAGTGTCACGCCCAAGAAGCGATCCTATCCTTATTTTGGCACGAGGGTCTCGACAGGGATAGAAGCGCATCTCGTCGTGTTGCAAGAATGGATATCATTACAAGTACATGTAAAGAAGAGATGAGTATAGGGAATTGGCTTACACTCGCCACAAGCTACAACAATATCACATCAATACAATAACATAACAACCACCATACAGAAGAGCAGGGTCCAACTACGGACGAAATCAAACGATAAAATGACATCCATCCTTGCTATCCCAGGCTGCCGCCTGGAACCCATCCTAGATCAATGAAGAAGAAGAAGAAGAACTCCAAATCAAACAAAGCATCGCGCTCACGTCATATCATCGCATTACCTGTACCTGCAACTGTTGTTGTAGTAATCTGTGAGCCACAGGGACTCAGCAATCTCATTTCCAAGGGTATCAAGACTATTAAAGCTTAATGGGTGAGGTATGGTTAAGTGGTGAGGCTGCAACAAGCGACTAAGCATTTATTTGAGTGGCTAACTTACGAGTACAAGAATAAAGGGGGATGATTATCGAATAAACGGACGTGAACTAGTAATGATCTCTAAGAGATCCTGAACACCTACATACGTCAAACATAACCCCACCGTGTTCTCTTCCGGAAAAGGACTCACGAGAAGAGACAGTCACGGTTACGCACACAGTTGGTGTATTTTATTTGAGTTTACTTCAAGTTTGCTATGACCGGGTGTTAAACAAAGTTTCCAAGTTTGCCACATAACCGCGGGCACGGCTTTCCGAAAGATTTAACCCTGCAGGGGTGCTCCAACTCGTCCATCACAAATTAACCACACTCAGCGGAAATAACCTCGACCACGAATCTCATGATCTTCCTAGGCAATTCCACTGGAAAACCTCAACCTCGAGATAGCCCAAAGTATCGGAATTCCTCGCTCAAAACGTTCGAGACAGGTAAAACAAGTCCAGCAAGACCGCCAGCGCGTCGACGAACCCGATAGGAGCCGCGTATCTCGTTCTCAGGACATGACGGATAAGCACAGCGTACAGTGGCCTGATAGACATCTCCCGAGTTGCCCCGGGTTGGCCCTGCACACGGCTCTAGTTTGGACCAACACTCATGAGGAGCACTGGCCCGGGTTGTTGATTAAAGATCCTCGGGTTAATTACTCCCTATGCAGGTTTATTAGTTATTAGGCAAATGTAGTACCAATGTTGGGCCTTGCCAGACAAGCTTTATCCTAAAACGAAAGTCAAGGGGGTCCCCATAACAACCCCGAGCATGTTAGGAGCGCTCATTTATGGAACATAACACCGATACACAAGTAACTAGGGCGGCAAGAGTGGAACAAAACACCGAGCAAAAGGCCAAGCCTTCCACCCTTTACCAAGTATATATGTGCATTAAATTAAATAGCATTAATATTGTGATAGCTGGAAACAATGCACCTGCAACTAGCAACGCTATAAGAAGGGCTGAGCAAGCGGTAACATAGCCAAACAATGTTTTTGCTGGGATGTGGAGGGGTTAGAGGCTTTTCATGGCAATTTAGGAGGCTTAACATACAAGTGGTAGGTAGCGAGATAGTGATAGAAACGAGACATCTAGCATGGCAATGATAGTAATGGTATCCAGGGAAATGATCATCTTGCCTGAGATCCCGCTTGGAAGAAGAACGAATCCATGAAGAAGACGAACCAACGTAGTCGAACGAATCCTCACACTCCGAAGCGGTTTCGGAACTCTATCGAGAAGAAGCAATCGGAAACAACAATCAACACACGGGAACACCACAACAAATCATGATATGATGCACAACAAGGATGATGCATGTTATGCATGACATGACAAGCACAACAATCAATTCCTACACATTAAGTGAAGCTCAATATGCAACGAGTTGCGTATTGACGAAAACTTCACATTCGAATATTTAGTTCACTCTCGTTAGGTACACGACAATATTAAATGTTGATAAACATGGCAAGAGGTGAAGCATAAGTAAACTACACATCTAGGCAAGTTTAAATGAGGCCGGAAACAACATATAGCATTTCCGAAACGACCCCATATGTTAATTTCGAAATTGGTCCAGATCTGAACTAATCATGTTTTATATTTATTAAACATGGAAATAAGATGCACAATGAGATACTACTCGTCATTCTAGTCGATCTACATATATAGAACATTTGAAACGGAGCTACGGTTTAAAAGATATGACATTCGCAAGATGCATATGACATGAATGCAAAATGCATGAAAATGACAACCACAAACATTTCAAATCATGAATGCAGCAAGTTATTATGATACTACATGAAATTCTAGTCAAGTTACATATGCAACATGTTCAAAACGGAGCTACGGTTCAACCACAATCATCAATGCAAGATTTTAATTAAATCTGCCCAAGACAGCAAGATGGCGTTTTGCACACATGAAAACAACAAGTTACAAGATTCTAAAATGCACAAACCAAGCATGGGGCAGTAGCATATAACATACACTTCATTTCATCTTCACAAATCATACTCAAAAGAGTCATGGATCACATGGTACGCAGCTCACAACTAGGCAACAAAATATGGCAGATTAGGACTTAGTGAAAATAACAGTTTTTAGCATAGCAGATTTTCACGGAGGCATATTGGCAGCAGTAAAACCATATGCTACAGGGCATATTATGGCATGAAAATTAACAGCATGGTAGTAGACATGATGCATTACAATTCATTACTTTATAGCAACATCAAAATGTGCTCAGATTCATGGCAACCATCAACACAACATGGCATTTTGAAGAAAACAGATTCTCAGACTTAGTGAAAATTAGGCTAGTCATGAGCAGCAGTTTTTAACAGATTGACATATTGGACAGCAGGTTTAGCTATGATGCAAAACCTATTCATGCAAGCTATTGGCACAACGTGATAGAGCATAACATGCTTAACAAGAGACTCCTTGGTGGCATCACCAAAAGACTCCTAGAACACTAGCAAATCACATCGCAACACAGCAACAAAATAACAGATTCCAGACTTAGAAATATTTTGGACCCTCAAAACAACAGATTTTTATAGCATGTTGGCAACAAGAAAAAACAACACCTAAACATGCATTTCTATGACAACCAAAAACACCAGGGCCTAGCACACATGTTCAAGGGCATATCTCAAGTTCAAAACTATTTCATATGATGCACGGATTAAATCCCATAAAATAGACAAAAGGGCATCATGGCAAAAATGACATGCACACGAACTTCCTCCAATGACAAAACTAAATGCACAGTTAAATTCTATGGATTTTTCTACCGCGAAAACATATAATATGCATAGGTTCATGTGGAAAAAATAAGACACAATTAATTATGCAAGTTTATGGCCTAATCCCGTTTTAGCAATTATAAATGCAAGTCAAATGCAAAAAAATACAATGAACCAGTTTGTCATGCATGAAAATGCGATGCCGACAATATGAATTTTTTTTAATATATTGTCGGATTAATTTGGATGCACGATTAATTAAATATGCTCGATGCAAAATATGGCATTAATGCAAAAATGATGCAAACAGCGAGTTTAGGCATTTTTAACATGGATGAAAGTGGCATATTATTAATCTACACATTTTTCTGAGCATAAACATATATGAAACATTTTTATACGGTGCACGGTTGATTATCTATGAGCAATGCAAAATATGGCTTTTATCTGTAAATATGCATGTCCTGGTTAATAGATAAATTCGCAACGCAGGGAAAAATATACATGGGACGAATCTGGGAGCAAACGGGCCAACAGCACATGGCGCAGCATAACAAAATAGCGCACGGGCGAGGGACAGCAGGGCGCTCACCAACGTGGCCTTGGGCCGGCGGGTGAGGCGGATGGGCTGGGCCTTGCGCGGGGAGGCCGGCCCACGCGCGCTAGCGAGCGGCTGGGACCGCGGGGCTGGCGAGCGCGGTCAACGCGGGCGAGCGAGGTCCTCCTCCTCCCGATCCCGATCGGGGAGAGGGCACGGCGGCGGCGGGAACTGCACACGGCCACGGCGGCGCAAGAGAACCGGCCGGCGAGGGCACTGCGGGCTAGATCCGTCGCGGGACGGGCGGATCCGGGGGCAGCGGCCCCGTTCCCGACGGCGGCGGCGACGAATGGCAAGGCGGCGGGGCTGGCTGGATCTGGCCATGGCGGCGGAAGAGCTGCGAGGGGGCGAGACCGTGGGCTAGCAGGCGAAGGCAGGGCGGACAGCGAGCGGCGGCACGGGATGGCGGCGAGGGAGGCCCTGGCGGCGCGCTGACGGGCGGTGCGGGCGCCATGGGAGCTCGGGAGGAGCTGGCGGCGGCGGGGCTCGGCCAGATGGGCTTGGCGGGCTCGTTTCGGGCCCTGGCGGGCCCGGCGCGAGGAGGGAGGATGCAGGGCGCCAAGTGGCTGCGGGAGAGAGGTGGGAGGCGGCTGGCGGCGGCGCGGATCCCTAGGCGGCTTGGGTTTGGCTAAAAATGGCAGGGAGGGCGTCCATTTATAGGCAGGGGCTAGCAGAGGGGGGTTCTCGCACCGTTTCGGAACCCTCCGATCGCAATCGGACGGCTCCGGTTGCGGGAATAGGTTAAGTGGGCTAGATGGGCTGTGTAGAAGTTCATGGGCTTGAGATGAGAGGGAAATGAGCGGCCCGGCACCGAGTGTTAAAACATAGAAAACGACCGACGAATAAACCGATGACGGTGCCGCTACGGTCGACCGTTCGGGTATCAAACGAGCTCTGATCGCGACGAAAATTGGCAGGCGGTCCACCTACAAAAAATTACGACCGCTTGCCAAGTTTCGACCCGATCTGAGAAAGTTTCATCCACACTTTTAAAACAACATTTTTAACGGTGCCGCGGGCGCGTGCGTGTGTGGTTGGACTCGAAACGGATGACGGGAAGAACCGGCGACTGCTAACGGATGCAAGTTTTCGAAAACAAGTGACGATGCTGTGCAGATGATGCGAATGATGCGATGATGAATGCGACAACCAAACGAATCACACGACGAGAATAAAATAAAAAGGGGAATCTTCTGGAGCGTCGGTCCCGGGCTGTTACAAAAAGTCAACAAGAAGGAAGAGCATTATTGCCCCCCCTCTTGCTTCACCTTAACTCCAAAGGAGATCGATCAATTCTTCAAGTGCCTTACTGGAATCAAAGTTAGTTCCGGTTACTGTGGGAAGATAAGCAGATTTCTAGACACCAAGAAGAAAAGGTTCAGCGGGATGAAGTCTCATGACTGTCATGTGATGATGACGCAGATACTCCCGGTTGCACTTAGAGGGATAATGGACAAGCACGTCCGTGACATGCTTACTGGTCTCTGCAACTTTTTTGACGTTATCTCTCGAAAGTCGATCAGTGTGAAGCAGCTCCGAAGGCTACAGGAAGAGATCATTGTCATACTAAATGAGCTTGAGATGTACTTCCCGCTCGCGTTCTTTGACGTCATGGTGCATCTGTGTGTCCATATTGTGGACGACATCATCGACCTCGGGCCGACATTCCTGCACAGCATGATGCCGTTCGAGAGGATGAATGGGGTCATCAAAGGATTCATTCATAACATGTCCCGTCCGGATGGAAGCATTGTCCAGGGCTATCTGACCCAATAGTGCATCTCCTTCTGCAAGAATTATCTAGGCGTCGGAAACCCTGTTGTTGGTTTGCCCGTCAACAAGCACCTTGGGAGGCTCGGAGGAGAAGGTCACAACAACGGCCGGAGGGAATTGCATGTGGACCACTCGGGTCGACGCAAGGACTTTGACAGAGCAAACTTAGTAGTGCTACAACACCTAAAGGCGCTAGATCCTTTCGTGACACTGCACAAAGACACCATCGCAAAAGAACTACCGTGACCGGGGGCTGCGCAAGATGGACGCCGAAGTTATTAGAGAGCACAACTCCACTTTCTTGCGTTGGTTCAAAGAGCGAGTTATGGCTAATCCCCCAGAAGAGGGCTGTACAGACGGAATGCTCATATAAGCCTTAGCACATGGCCCCGCGGTCAACCTCGTGACTTATCAGGCATACGATATCAACGGATACACGTTCTACACGGAGGCCAAAGATATAAACAGTGATTACCAGAACTCCGGGGTGACGATGGAATCCATGACCGGCGACGACGACGTAGCTGAAAGATACTACGGAAGGGTCAAAGAGATCTAAGAGCTTGACTACTCTGAACTGCACAACGCGATGATGTTCCGTGTCAGATGGGCTAAGTCAGTCCAAAGGGAAAACCGGTATTTCACTACCATGTCTATACCCGACGCCAAGAGCGCTACCGTGAACGTCACCGCCAAAAATGAGCCATGGGTACACGCTAAGCACGTGACACAATGCTTCTTCTTAACCGACCCGAGCAATCCTAGTCGTGTTGTCGTGAGGAGAGGCAAAAGGAGCATCGTCGTAATGGACGGACTCGCCAACGAGGAAGACTACGACCAGTACGGTGACCCGATGAGGGAAGACGACGATGACGATGAAGCATATGTCAAAAGAAGAAGCAAGACTATATTACCTAAGAAAGATCGTACTCCCTGGAATAGGAAAAGTCACGACGAGGGGCCCAATTATTCGACAGCGAAAAAAAAGGAAAGAAGATCACTCTGAAACGTCATCCATGCTGAGAAACTATCATTTGTGTATCTATTTTGTATATGCTCTTAATCGTTATCTGTAAAATGATGTAATATATATTATGCACTAATTCATATTGCTAAATATCGTGCATCGATCTGAATTAGTGGGAGGAGACATTCCCGTCGACTGCGAGGCATCTTTCGGAGGTGCTCATAGGGTGTTATTCCTAGAAAAACAACCCTAACCCTAACCCACGCTATAAATTTAAACAGAAAAAGAAAAAGAATTTTTTAGAAGAAAAGAAAATGAAAAAGAAAAAGAAAAAGAAAATTTACTGTGTTAAAAACAGAATAAAAGAAAAGTACATTTTAGAAAAGTAAAAAGAAAAGGAAAAAAATTACTGTGTTAGCTGTAGCGTAGGGTATAGTACCCCGTGCTACAGCTAATTTAGCTGTAGCGCCGGTACAGTACCCCGCACTATAGCTAATTTACACTTACAGTACCGCGCGGGCCTCCCTCCTCCTTCCTCCCAATTCCCTCGATCCCCCATTCTCTTCCCCCACCGCCTCCGCGCTCCAGCCACTCCCTCTCTCCTCCGACGCCAACGCCGACGTCCCCACACCGCCGCCACGCCCACACTCGATGTCCATCCGCACCCGTCGTCAGCCCGTCCTCACCCTCGCCGCCGCTATGGTCGCCATCCTCGGTGGTGGTGGAGGACCTCCTCGCCGGCGGTCCCTCGATGTCCGCGCTGCCCCACTGCCTCCCTCCGTCATCCTCAACCCCCTCCGCTATCGCGCCGTCCCCAATCCCCCCCGTCGCAGGTAGCCTCCCTCCTCTGTCTCTCTTCTTCTCCAGTTCTTACCACTAGCTAGGGTTACAAATTAAGGCCTGTTAGGGTTTCTGTTAGGGTGTTTCTTCAACCAGTAGGCTAGGTTCTCAGTACTTGGGTTCTAGTATGAATGTAGCTTGTTCTGTGTGATATTTGATTAGCATGAATTCGTTGATTTGTGTCAAGATCGCATCATTTTCATACGAAGTAATATGGTTAAAACATAGCTTGCAATTCTGCTGGACAGAACATAATTTTTGCTTAAATGCTTGCTTGAATTGAAGAGAGAGAAGAAATACTCAGTATATGCTACTGCCCACTATTTTTTGTTAATAGAAATACATTGGTTGATGAGAGAAAGGTGGGATGGATCATAAAAAATTGCTAAAAAAAGTAGGATGAACAGAGAGGAAAGGGCTAAGTATCTCTGAATATTAGATGATCCAAATTTACTAAGTAAGCTCCTCCGTCCGTTTTACTGCTAAGAACCAGTGTATGTACATATCCTTCCATTTTGGGCTTATGAATGCAACGGGTGCCCCAAGCCAGCTCTTGGGACACGCCTCTTTTGCCTTTCTCAAAGACTCACGCTCGCGAGCTCCTGGGTCCGGCTCCCGGTCCCGGGGGCTAGCCGGCTAGTCCTACCCTCGCCCCCCGATGCCGGTTAAGTAATGTGAACTAAGGAGAGCCGTCTCGGCCCTCCCTGCCACAGACCGGCCCCCGGCTGTCGGGCAGACGGGACCTCAATACGGCAAAACTTAGCACACACGAAAAATCGAACGCAAGGGGGGGTTGCCGGCTGGGTCTAGCCGGAGCACTTTTTCGCCTCTGCCACTCATCTTACCCAAAAAACTCTTGCGGTTTCCAAACTCACGACCGGCTCCTTCGAGGCGGACGCCCCGTCCCAGCCACAGACCGGCTCCCGGCTGTCCGGCTGGCGGGGCCGAAGCCAAGAGGAAGAAGGCTTTGAGCAAACGGAACCAAAAGAGCGAAAAAGGTTAAGGCCGAGCCGGCACACATAAAACAGCATTTCAGCAACCGAAAACTTTACAAAATTTAAAAGGCCCACGGCCACGAGTTCATTACATATACACCCCCAGTGGGTGGAATTGCAGTCTAAGCAAAATGCAGAAAAGAAAAATCCGAAGTGGTGGCAGCTTCGGGCCGGCTCGCCTCCGGTGCCGACGCCTCTCGAGCCGTAGGTGCTGACGCCTCCGAAGCCGGCACCTCCGGGGCAGCTGAGGTAGAAGCTCCCGCCTCCACGTCCGGAGCCGGCTCAGACTCGGCGTAGTCGCCGGAATCAGATTCTCCATCGTCCGTCTCGGCGTACCGGTCCTCCGGGATCACCACGCCGTCCGCCCCGCGCTCCGGGACGTACTCGTCCCACGCGGCGAAGGACGCAAGGTTGCTCGCCCTCACCTCCAGCGCGTCGGCCACCGCATCCAACTCCGCGTCGGTGCCGGCACGCTGGGCCGTGAGCAGATCCAGGTTCAGCTCGGGGTACCACGACCTGGCAATGCGAAGCGCCATGCTCGCACCGGCGCGTGCCGCGGAGGCCCTCCAGGCATTCACCCGCGCGGTCCCAAACTCCAGCCACCTCGACAGCCGGCTCATGGAGACCGGCTCCACCGCGCCGGGCCAAAGAGTGCGAACCAGTGCCGAGCCGGCCTCCTGGAGCCGCTTCAGGGCACGAACTACCTCTGATAGCCACGCCGCGGAGGCGATCCCCACCTCGTCCAGGGTCCAGGGGGCAAGCCGTCCAATGGTTTCCCCCTGCGCCCGCCGGACCTCACGATGGGCCTCAAGGGCCGCCTCCGCGGCCTCCTGCGTCCCGTGGAAAAGCCCTAAGAAGAGAAGAGAAGAAGACGAGGGATGAGCAAAGCAGCAAACCAGAAAAACCCAGGGGCAAGGCGCGAAAAGAGCAAGGCGATAGAAGCTCACCGCGCAGCATCCGATCCACCTCGTGCCCTTGCTCCTGCAGCTGCACCTCCCTGGCTGACCACTCCTGGCACCGGCGCTCGTTCTCATCCCGGGCCGCCTGCGCATCCTCGGCCGCCTTGGCTAGCGCGGCGTCCTTGGCCTCCAGCTCCTGGCGGAGGACTTTCTCCCGCTCCTCCGCCTCCCGGCGAAGGGCCGCCTCTTGGTCCGCCAGCACTTGGCGGTGGGCTGCCTCGCGCTCCTCCCGCTCCACCTTCGCCTGGTCCGTCTCCCCGCGGAGCCGGTCGCGCTCCGTCGTCAGAAGGTCCCGCTCCTCGCCAAGCCGCACTACCTGGCGCCGGAGGCTGACCGTCTCGGCGTGGGTGGCTTCACGAGAAGAAGTCGCCGCTGTCAGAAATCAAGCAAAGAAAGGATTCAGCCCGCCTTCGGGGCAGCCGGCCTGATTCTCGGGGGCTACACCCAGTGGGTGCGCTAGCGCGCCCCCACTGAAAGATCGCAAGAGCACATACCTTGCAGATCCGCGGACATGACGGCGAGCCGGTTTTCGGCTCCCCGGTACAACCCCAGCAGGGTGTTGTACGCGGCCACCCGGCGGTCGTGCGCCGCCTGCAAAATAACAAGAACACACAGCAGCTTTAGGCTCGACCCGCCTGCACCCCAGCCGGCTCGAGCCTCGGGGGCTACACCCAGTGGGTGCGCTAGCGCGCCCCCATTGGAAAAGACAGAAAACGCCGAGTCAAGAGTAGAAGGAAAGAAGAGAGCTTACCGCGACAGCTTGCTCCTGGTTCACCAGCCGGTCGTTGGTGGCTCGTGCGTCCTGCGACGTCTGGGCGCGGCAGGCGGCGAACGCGTCCACAACGGCGGCCACCGCCGCCCCAAGAGCGCTCGGCGGTTCGCCAAGGGCCGGGCGCCCGGCAACGTCCCAGGTCTGCTGCGGCCGGCCCCCGTCCGCAGGTCCTCCTTTGTCGGAGACCACGATGGGACCGGCCCCTCCCGTCGCCGTCGCGCCGGGGGCCGCGGACGATGCGCCCGCGGCGGCCGTCTACCCGGCCGTCGCGGCCCTCGCCTCCGGTGCTCCGCCTCCGGTGGTTCCTGGCCGGCTCACCTCCGGAGCCTGCGCCTCCGGTACCGGCACTTCTGAAGCCGGCACGTCCGGGGCCGGCGCGTCCGATGCCGGGATTTCGACTACTAGGGGCTCCTCCGCCCCCGGCGGCACGTCGCCCGCCCCTGGCTGGGCGGCGTCGCGGTCCTTCTCCGCCACGTCCTCCGCGGCCTCCGCGTCCGCCTCCGCCCGTCGCTCGGGATCGTGGTGGTCCTTCGACCTCCTCTCCCGGCCGTGGGGGAATGGCTCCCACGCTCCACCAGCGGCCTCCCCGCTGGTTCCTCCCCGCTTCTCCGCCGCCTCCTCCCAGGGGCGGAGCTCCTCGACGCGCCGCTCCTGCTGGGCCGCCTCGAGGTCGAGCCACGCCTGGCGCTCCCTCTCCTCGGCGGATGTCAGCGGCGCCGTCCTCGCCGCCTCGCCACCTGGGGTCCTCCCCAGGGCGCGCGCCTCCCTGGTCACGATGAAATAAGGGGCCAGGGAGAATGCGGAACAGACCAAGGTGGAGGCGGAGATGGACTCACCCGACGACGACGGGGACCGCCCTCCTCGTGGGTCCTGCCTGGGAGACCCTCTGCTTCTTGCCCCCGCCTCCGCGGCTGCCGCCCGGCTGCGCGGTCGCCACGCGCTTGGGTGCCGGCTTGGCGACAGCCGGCCGCTTCCCTTTGTCATCCGCATCTGGGCCGCCCCGGCTGAAGCCGCCGCCGGCTCGATGCTGGCGCCTCCGCGGCGCCGTTACCTCATCCTCCGAAGCTTCGGGCTCCTCCGGAGCATCTGCAACACGCGACTCCTCTGCCTCAGCGCAATCATCGGTCCAATCCCGTAGGTGCATCTGGGCAGGAGACTCACCCGTCGATTCGGCCTCTTCAGCCCCCTCCGTCTCCGTCTCCGCCTCGCCGGCTTCGGACGCGCCGGCTCGCTCGGAGTCGGCCGGCTCCACGTCGTCGGCATCCTCGACCTCCTCGGGGTCCGACTCCACCGTATCGGCGGCCGGCTCCCTGTAGTTCTGCAGCAGCGGGAAAACCTGCGCGCGGGCAAAGCGGTGCGCCGTCAGGCCAAAGAAGGGAGGGGCTCTGCCTCGGAAAAGATGGAAGGAAGGAGGCGGCTAGACACTCAGCCGCGGTGCCGGGTGGCTCCGGCTGTACGGGGTTTTCCCCCATTGCCACTCGCGCTCCTTCAGCTTCGCTGTCGAAATGGCGTTCACCCTCCTCGCCACGTGGGCCGGCTTCAGTTCCTTGGTGGAGAGCCAGCAGGGGTCGTGGCGTCCTCCCATCTGGCAGATGAGGTGCGGCCGGCTCTGCAATGGCTGCACCCGGCACGCCACCATCGCGGCCAGCAGATCGGTGGCAATCAGCCCCTCCGTCCCGGTCATCATGAGCAGGCGCTCGCAGAGCCGGTCCGCCGTCTCGGGCGTCCACGGAGAACATAAGAAGAATTTTTTTGTAGGGTATGAAACCACCTTAAAGCTATCCTTTCCGATCAATCTATCCAAGAGTTCGTACTAAGATAATACCGAGTTATCCTTTCCGTCGATCTATTCAAGAGTTCGTACTAAAATAACACCATATGATACGCATCAACCAACTCTAATGCCACCTAGATACTCCAATATCAACACAAGTATCCATGAGTTAATTATACGATACGCATCAAACAATTTTAGATTCATAATACTCAATCCAACACATAGAACCTCAAAGAGTGCCCCAAGATTTCTACCGGAGAAAGTAGGACAAGAACGTGTATCAACCCCTATGCATAGATTACCCCAATGTCCCCGCGGGAATCCGCAAGTTGAGTACCAAGACATAGATCAAGTGTTCTCAAATCCAATATTCAATCCAACATAACGAAATCTCAAAGGGAAAGATTCAATCCATCACAACATGATAGCAAGGGAATAACATCATATTAACAAAGCCCGTGATACATCAAGATCATGACATCTCAAGAACACGAGAGAGAGAGAGAGATTGAACACATAGCTACTGGTACAAACCGTCAGCCCCGAAGGTGGACTACTCCCTCCTCATCATGGACTCCGCCGGGATGATGAAGATGGCCACCGGAGATGATCTATCCTCTCCGGCAGGGTACTGTTTTCTCCCCAGATTGATTTTTCATCGAAACAGAGGCCTTACGGCAGCAGAACGAGGAGTCTAGGGTTATTTCTGATGGTTTCTATATATATATATAGGAATTTTTGGCGTTGGTTTCACGCGGAGATGGGCCACGAGGTGAGCACGATACACCAGACCACGGTTTGGGGGAATGGCGCGGCCTGGTGGGTTATGCCCACCTCGTGGCTCTTCTGGCCCTCCCACGAAGCGTCTAGTGCCACTTTTGTTCCAACAAAAAAATTCAAAAAGTTTTGGGCGATTCCGAGAACTTTCATTTTCTGCACAAAAACAACACCACGGTAGTTCTGCTGAAAACAACGTCAGTCCGGGTTAGTTCTAAATAAATCATATAAAGTGCATCAAAACCATATAAAAGTATTATAAATATAGGTGAATATGGCATTAATACTTCATAAATTATCGATACGTTGGAGACGTATCACATATTGATGCAAATAACATGGCAAACCTATGCTAGTCATGTTTCACATGCAAATATTAATTTATTTAGTATTCTGGACAGAACCTCATGTTTAGTTGTTTGAACTTGCATGAACATGGCAAATATGTATGCATCATGTAAAATCGATGCAAATGCATATGTAGAACATTGCAAACGGAGTAACGAAGCTCACGGTACGCTCACGGCAAGGTACGAACGTTAATGGAGACAAATGCAAAGATGAAGAAGGCCATGGGCTATTCCTTGGTATTCCAAGGATGCCACTGGATAGGAAATGAAAATCTATCAAGAATAGACCCAAAGATCATGCAAAACAATGGAGTATAGCTCCCACAAGTCACAAAACACTCAAACACACAATCTGTCCACAAACAACAAGATGTCATCTTGTAACACATATAACCAAAGCTACATCAAGTTTCTAATCTCAACCAAGGCATGTACAGGAAGTATACAGAATGCTCAACAATCCATGTACCTACAGAAACAAGAAAGGAAGCATGTATCAATGGCAATGGAGCTCACAATATGGCATTTTGAAACAGTTTTTAGGGACTTAGTGAAAATTCCAGTCTTACAGATTCTGAGTTAACATGATAGCAACTTGATAGCAACAATTATATATGCTAGAAGGCATCTCATGGCATGAAAATTAACAGAGTGATAGAGGACAACATGTACTACAACTAATTACATTATGGCAACATCCGAATATGAATATATCAATGGCTAGCATCCTCTCAACATGGCATCATGAAACAACCAAACTTCCAGACTTAGAGAAAATCAAGCGGGTGCAACAGTGCAGTTTTTTAACAGATTGACATATTGGACAGCAAAACTAACTATGATTCATAGCTCTTGCTTGCAAACCAAATGCACAATATGATAGAGGGGAACATGCTCTAATAAAAAAACATTGTGCCAAACTCAATGGAGCAATAGATTCATGGGAATCATCATGAGAACATGGCAAGAAAATGACAGATTCTAACACTTAGAGGATTTTTAGCACTTGACAACAACAGTTTTGGTGGCATCTTGACAGCAAGAATGCCACCCATATAATGATCTATCATGGCATGCAAAAATACCAGGGGCTAGCACATGCACAAATGAGCATATTCCATGTTGACAAGTTCATCATACAATGCAAGAATTAATTCATGTGAAAAAGACAAAATGACATATTAACACAAAACAACATTTTCACAAACTTGTCCAAATGATAAAACCAAAACCACCATTGGATTCACAGAATTTTTCTACCCCAAAATCATATATCACAAGCATATAGTATTGTTGATAAAACTCCCACAATTGCACACACAAAATTAACAATGCCACTTATATCAACTTATATGCCAAAAATGGCATGTCCTAGGAATCTGGACAGAATTGGAAACTGCCTGAACAGGCATATTTCCCTAAATGGAAATAATATCAGAAACACACGGATTCAAATAAAAACAAAACAAAAAAAAGGGAGGGACCACATGGCGTAGTCACCAGGGTCCCTAGCAGCTTACATGTTGGTCCGGGCCAACTGGCAGCGTCAGAACAAAGGGAAAATAAAAGGGGCGCCGGTGGGGTTTCGAAACCTGGACCTCTCGGTCACGGGGGCTCAGGCAAACCACTGGGCTAGCGAGGCTGGGTTCGATACTACAAGGGGGCTCGTGCCCTTTGAGCTAGCAACCGACGGAGGCTGGTTGCCTTCTTCCTTGCGACAGAGAAGAGGATGATGGCGCCGGTGGCCACTCTGGCGACCACCGGAGAATACGAATGCCGGCGGGGCTGCGGAAACGAAGGGGAGATCCATCGCCAGGGTTTGGAGCGGCTGCATGCGCGGGAGGCTAGCGGAGTCCGAGGCGCTCGAGCTCGAGGTCTTGCTCCGCTCGGGACCATGCGAGCGCGAGCTGCGGCCAAGGATGTGGTGCACGGGACACTGCGCGCGCTAGGGCACGCTAGGGATGAGGCCGGGCCCGAGAGGACCATGGTCTAGCGCGCAACACAACACACGTACACACAAAGCAAGGAGCTTGACAGAGCTCCGAGATCTGACCGATGGCATGCGGACTTCTAAGCGCACGGGGAAGTAGAGCACGAGGGAATCGATAGAGAGGGAGGGGTATACCTAGTATACCTAGGACAAGGAGAGGAGGCACGGGGCTGGTCGAGGCGTCGGCAACAAGTCGTCGAATGCAACAGGTCTTTTGGTCCGAGAAGAAGATGAAGAAGAAGCTTGGGGCAGCGCTGATATGGGCCTTGGCGCTCCCTCGAGCTGTCGAGGAAGAAGATGGCGATGCAGGGGACCCTTCCCGCGGCACCAAGGCAATGGAGACACGGCGAGGAGGTCACCCCGTGCACGAGCAGAAGCTCGGCCAGAGCATCGTGGGCGCGGCAACGGCGGGAGCTTGGAGACGCTTACCTGGCGGCGGCGAGGCGAGGGAAAAGAGGGAATGGGACGGCTAGGGCTAGGGCTCCGCGGGGGACATGCTAAATAGGAGGCTAGGGCAGTCTTCAACCCTCAAATGTACCGGAGCGTCGATGTGGCTCCCTGGATTCGCTGCCGTACATGAGGTGGAAGACGCGAACGCGCTGGAGGGCTTGGTGGGCTCGCTGGCTAGCTGGGCTGGCTTCGGGGAGGAACAGCGTCCCAGGTGGGCTGAGAGCTCTCTCTCTCTCTCCCTGGGAAAGGGTTTTCTTTTATTTTAAACCAGAAAAACAAAATAAAAGCCAGGGAAGATGGGTAGGGTTTTTGAGAAAACTAAAAATATATTGGTACTCACAAAATAATGCCCTGCTTTATAAAAGTAGTTTTGGCATTTTTTAGCAACAAAATCAACCACATATATAAGCATATCAATCTGTTTGCAAAGTTTTAAATATGCAGATCGGGTAGAACATGTTTGAGAACTAAACAACAATTCATATCATATTTTATAGAAGAAGCACAACATTTTTATATAGGTGACTAAGCAAGTGAAATCACCCCATTTGTAATATTGAAAGGAGAAGAAGTGGGCAAGGTTGTTGAGAAATTGAGGAGAGGGAAACAACAAAGTATCACTAGGTTGCAAGCACTCGTACCACACCACACTCACACAACATCACCACATAAAAACAAGCATGAGGCAAAACATGAATGATGATATGATGATTATGATGCCATGATGCAAAAAAATGTCATGAGGCAAAATGATTATAATACAAACCACATAATGGCAATAAGAAGGTACACACATGACCCATTACAAATATGGCAAGGGGATGCACTTGGGCTGTTACACACGACCACACACGGTTGCATGTATCGCCATGGCGAAGGCGAGAACTTGGTCGGCTATAGTGGCACCGACCATGCTCATGACGTGGACTCTAGGAAGAGCACCTCTCACGTGTTGTTCTTCATCGGGAGCAGTCCCATCAGCTTGCAATTGGTGAGGCAGAAGTTGTCAAAACTTCTTCGTGTGCGAGATGGAGTACATCGTGGCAGCTACAGCTATAGGGTAACGCAGCAGGAAAAAAAATTCCAACCTACGCACCAGCCCAGGACCACTATGGAGATTGCATACAAGGTTTGATCTTTTTTGTTACCGACTCGTAGCGCAGCGGAAGTAGAGTCGATGACGATCGGCGGTGCAGATCCCCGTAGCTAGGATTTACAACCTCCCAAACGCGAGGATGTATAACCTCATCTGCCCCCGGACGGAACTCCGGGCAGCCCTTCGGGAGGCCTCGGGACAGTCCCTTGGATAGTCCTACCGGACGGATCCTCGGACAGCCCTTCGGGAGGACCCCAGAATCCCGGACGGTCACTCGGACAGCCCTTCGGGAGGACCCCAGAATCCCGGACGGTCACTCGGACAGCCCTTCGGGAGGACCCTCGAAACTCGGACAGTCATTCGGATAGCCCTCCGGGAGGCACTCTCGAACTAAGACCGAAACTACGATCTCTCTACAGAGTTGCACATATACGGTGTCATATATCCGGCAGGGCTTCGCCGTCCAGAACTAGTTCCTGCCGGAACCCAGACATCCTTTCGGCTCTACGAAACTATTTCGCTGGGAGGGAGAGAGAAGCCAGACAATTCTATGGCGTGTGTATGAGAGCAAGGATGAGGTTTGGGCAGCCCCCTCACCTCCTATTTATAGGAAAACCAAGGGGTAGAGTTGCCATTCCAAAAACCCAAAAATGCCCCCACTTTATGTCATACACAAAGGGCATAAGAGGGAAAAGGGATGCCATATGGAGCTCCATGGAGCTCCACTCACCTTGGCTGGCCACCCCCTTGGGGGCCCCCCATGAGGGGCTTCCTTGGCCCCCAAGGCCTTCTAGAAGCCTTTTGGGAAATATCCCAAAAGGTAGTTTTCCATAAATATCCAAAAAGCACTTTCACTATTCACGATGACATTTTTCAGCGTCCGTTCAAATTGAAAATATTTATATGGGCTTAGAACATTTCCAGTACCCACTAAAATAATTTTCAATGCATTCCGGAACAATTCCGGATTAGTGATTTTCATCTGCGAAAAGCATCTGAAGTGGTTCCGGCAGCTCCGGAACATTTCCGGTTTTTTTTTCGGAAAATTCCCAGAAGTTTCCAGAATGATTCTGGCACCCTCCAAGAATTATTAGGTATGTGCCAAAACCAATTTGACTTAATGGTATCCCCTGAAACAACTTTTTAGTTTTACCAAAACTGTTCCGGTGTTCTCTCTGCGGAACTTTTCCGCTGTCCAAAACTTTTCCGGTGATTTTCTCTCAGACTCCCTGTCTAGTATTCAGCAGATAGATGACCCTTAAGCGTGTGACCCTATAGGTGAAGTATAGACATGACCCGGAACCCCTTCCGATCAATGATCAACATCGGAGCCGTGGACACCCATATTGACCCCTATACCCACACGAATGAATATTCGAGTGAACCTCCAGTTGACGTGTGCTATTCCTGTTGCTTCATGATAAGTTACAAATACCCGAGGTGAGACATGTTGGCATCCCCGTGGATCAACAACTTGTCCACTATGTCAGTTACCTCGTTACCGGTATTGTTCTCTTTTCTCGTTACCGTGTTCCGGCATCCCCGTGATCAAATCACAATGTGTCTGGCCAGACGATGATGGATACCGTAACACCAAGAGGGCCCAGAGATATCTCTCCATCGTCGGAGGAGAAAATCCAAATCTTGAGCTATCAAGTTACTTGACATACTTTCCCATGAACCCGTAAGCCACCGTAATAGCCGTCCAGTTACGGATGACGTTTAACAAACCAAAAAGTTCATGAATCAAGCATGAAGAAACTCGATACTCTCATGGTCTGAGGAATCATGCAAACGTTAACCATCTCTGTGTTATTAACCATTTAACTTGTGACAAATGTATCTCATAGCATAACATCAATTCGGGTCGATTCAACACAAATGTTCTTCTAACATTCACTACAGGAATTAGCTGCTTTGCCGTCTGCCATAGCAGACAGCAAAGGCCTGCCTGGCGGACGGCAAAGCCATTGCCGTCCGCCAGCAGACGGGCAACAGTCCGGACGAACAGTAGCCGGCAAAGGCCACTTTGCCGTCTGCTGGCAGACGGCAAAGAAGTTTGCTTCTTTGCCGTCTGCCAGCAGACGGCAAAGAGCTGCAGATGACGTCAACTGACGTCAGGCGTCAGTTGGGCCAACGCAGGCTCTTTGCCGTCTGCCAGCAGACGGCAAAGAAGCAAAGGTCTTCGCCGTCTGCCAGCAGACGGCAAAGAGGCCAAATAGGCCAGCCCAGGTTGTACAGGTTGCTGCCACGTGGCCTCTTTGCCGTCTGCTAGCAGACAGCAAAGTGGCTATATTGCCACTGTTTTTTTCTCTTAAATTCAATTCATTTCAAAATATTTCAACAAGTACATATAACCAACATATCCCTGCCATATGGATATGATCATCCAACACATATATACACCAAATGAAAAGTCCAACATATCCAACAATTAAGCAAAAGGTCCATATAGTTTCATCCATACATACATATATAGGTAGCAAGTTTCACATTGTTCATCCTACAAAATCACAACAAAAAGGAAGGACAAGGAGAAGAGTAGACTCCAACGCAAGCTTCCGTGATCTGAAGCCAATCTGTAAAATGGGAAAGAAGAAAGTTAGAAGAAGAAGAAGAAAAAGAAGAAGAAGAAGACTAGAAGAAGAAGAAGATAAAGAAGAAGAAGAAGAAGAAGAAGAAGAAGAAGAAGAATTTTTCTTCTCTTTCTTTTTCTTCTTCTTATTGCTTACTTGTGTCATTTTAGAGCTAACCTAGTTAAATAGGCCATTTTTGACCTAAATATGCTAAGTATATCATAAATGAACTAAATAAGCTAAGTATAGGTCATTTTAGAGCTAACCTAGGTAATTATCCCATTTTTGAGCTAATTAAGCATATTAAGTCATTTTGGAGCTAAATAGGTCATTTCTTAAGCATATTATGTCATTTTTGAGCAAGCTAAGCATATTGAGTCATTTCGGAGGAATAAATGCTAAGTATAGGTCACTTTAGAACTATCCTAGGTTAAATAGGTCATTTGTGAGCTAATTAAGGTTATTATGTCATTTTTGAGCTAGCTAACCATATAAATTCATTTTTGGAGGAATAAATGCTAAGTATATGTCATTTTAGAGCTTTCCTAGGTTAAATAGGTCATTTTGGAGCTAAATAGGTGATTTCTTAAGCTAAGCTAAGTATAGGTCATTTGAGAGCTATTCGTGGTAAAATTGGTCATTTTGGAGCTAATTAAGGTTATTATGTCATTTTGGAGGAAATAATGCTAAGTACATGTCATTTTAGAGCTAAATATGTCATTTCTTAAGCTAAGCTAAGTATAGGTCATTTGAGAGCTATCGATGGTAAAATTGGTCATTTTGGAGCTAAGTAAGGTTATAATGTCATTTTCGAGGAAACTAAGCTAAGTATACGGCATTTTGGAGATAAATAGGTCATTTCTTAAGCTAAGTACGCATTTGTTATGCTAAACACTTGCGAAAACTTACCGTCATCACGGAGGTGTAGTTGTAGGTGTAGTTGTAGGACCGGTCGCGCCAGTGGCTGACGGAGGAGGATCGGTCGATGCTTGTCGGGAGTTATGCTGCACCAAAGATCATTTCCAATGTATCGTTAGCATGATGCAACTCAAATGTGAAGACTAGTAACTAATGACCATTCAAATGAAACTCACCGTGCCCGCCGGAGCAATGACTGGCATCGGCGGAGGGGTCGTGCCGGTCTTCTCGCATAGGGTCTGCACATTTGGTTTTGATGAGTCAGTCATATTAGATACTACTGTAAGGAACATTACGTGCATGATTTGGCTAATATGCAGAAGAAACTTACCGCGAACATCTCGTATAGGGCCCGGTTAGCCATCATGTTCCGGTTCCTCTCCTCCTCCAACGCATTAGCCGTCCTGTCCTCAAGCTCCCTCTCCCTCTCCACCGTCTGCCAGTCCCTCTCCTCTAGAAGCGCCTGGGTCTTCACTCTCTCTGCCTCAATAGCAGCCTGCAACACCACTCGTTAGCATTGTAATCATCGACGGCCGCACACACAATGCAATGAAGGAAAGGTATCTGAGTCCGTATAACTAACCTTGAATTCGAGCTCCACTGGCCGTGCACGAGGCAATATCTCAGGATCGGAGCTGGTCTGGCGCTTCTTGATCTGCGGGAGAGTGCTACTACAACGTATCAGTCCATTCCCAATGGCTAACGAGCCATGCTGCCTCCCGCCACCAGATATCATCACCAGCTCTGGATCAAGAGGTTGCTGGCTCGGGTTAAAGTCCGGACCTTTCCTTGCCTTCCCCTTGTCTCTGTACCTCACAAGCTTGTGGTGGGAGGCGCGGTTGCTGAATTTCTCTGGATCATCGAGGTCAGACTCAGAGAATGCCTTGGCCTTCTTGTACGAGGCAGTATTGGACATGGCATAGAGGTCGAACAGCTGTGGCACTGGAGCCTTGTTCTCTCGCGCCTAAAAGAGAGGAACAGAGTATTAGTTGAGGGCTCAAGCTAGCATGAAGAAAAAATTTTGCATGAATCATGATGCAAACCACATACCCAGTTTTCCCCGTACTGATGTAGGTTGACGCTGCCTAGATGGTGTGGGACACCTTTCATTTTTCCATGCTTGTCCTTTGCAGTGTCGTGGGTGGAGCGCCATTGGGGAGAGCACCACTCATCCACCAACGCCTCCCAACAGTCCATCCTATCCGCACACCATCTCGGGGGCACCTAAGTTAAGCAAGAGAAATTTGAGCGCTACACCTACGAATCAAATCAAGGAAACTAAGTACAAGGCCTTAAGAATAGGTAATTACCTTCATGTACTTCTCCTTACTCAGAAACTTGACGCGGCATTTCTACCTTTTCCTCCTAATACCAGTCGAGGCGAAGTAGTCTCGAACAGCCTGCGTCCGAGCCTCGTGCCGAAAGTTTTGAAGTAGGCGCCTGCACTCGTTGTCGATAACCCGAGCCGCGGCCTCCTCCTGTCCCTCAGCACACCTGTAGAAGGTCTGCAATAAATGTCGGCCACCTTGTGGCACTCGACATCGCCGATCCTATGCCCTGGCGGGGCCGGGGCAGCCAAGTAGTGCTCCCAGGTCATTCCTAGCTCTGGAACCCGGCCCTCACCGGGCAACATGACCCACCCCGGGAAGCTCTGGCGACAAATCACACCAAGGACACTGTTGGGCCTGCGGACACGAGGCTCGTGTGTCCAAGACCTGCAGTATGACAAGGCCAACGCATTAGATATTCGAAGAAACGTGAAGGCAAAGCATTAAAAAAGAGTAAATGCACTTACTTGTCCCCGTTAGGCGCAATCAACCACCTCTGGTCAGGGGTCGCCGGGGTGGGCGGGAGCTTTGTACCACCACGCTGGTAGACTTTGCGCCCCTCAACCCACTCACCCTCGCTATAGCTATCAGAACTATAGCCACCCTCAGCACGGCCACTCGACTCCGTCGAGTCCACCCATGGGTTCCACTGCGACTCAGCGTGACCCTGCTGAGCTCCGGAGTCTCGTGGGACGGAGTCTCGTCGGCCCGACGCTCGTCGGCCCGAGGCTCGTCGACCGTAGGCGCGTCTGCCATAGGCTCGTCGGCCCGAGGCTCGTGGACCGGAGTCCGAGACGGGTCCGCCTCAGGCGGCTCAATCTCAGACGGAGCACTCCTGTGGTCGGGTGAATCAGCTGGGGGTAGCGGCAAGGAAGGCGTAGTAGCAGCCTTCCTACCTCTCCCGCCGCCACGTCCACCTCTACCAGCCTTCTTCCCCCCCCCGACCTCTCCCGGCCGAAGAAGAAGCGACCGCCGGTGGTGTCTGCATACTGAGATCCAGCGCTCTCCGGAGGCTATGGGGTGGAATGGAACTACCCCTCCCACCACGCGCCGAGGTAGGAGCCTCGGAGCGCTCTCGACCCGCGCCCACCATCTGTCAACACCTGCAATGACAAAGAGTAAACGAAATTAGTACAACATAAAAAGAATGAATACCTGACATGAATAATATGTATATAATTTAAGTGTATCATCATCATGAACATAATAAAAAATTGAATACCTAAAAAATTGAATACTTAATTTAAGTGTCGGGGTGTCGGGGTGTCGGGGTCGTGGTGTCGGGGTGTCGTGTCGGGGTCGAGGTGTCGGGGTGTCGTGTCGGGGTCGGGGTGTCGGGTCGGGGTGTCGGGTCGGGGTGTCGTGGTGTCGGGGTGCCGTGTCGGGGTCGGGGTGTCGGGTCGGGGTCGGGGTGTCGTGTCGGGGTGTCGTGGTGTCGGGGTGTCGTGGTGTCGGGGTGTCGTGTCAGGGTCGCGGTGTCGGGGTGTCATGTCGGGGTCGGGGTGTCGGGGTGTCGTGTCGGGGTCGGGGTGTCGGGGTGTCGGGGGTGTCGTGTCTGGGTGTCGTGGTGTCAAGGGTGTCGGGGTGTCGGGGTGTCGGGGTCGGGGTGCCGTGTCGGGGTCGGGGTGTCGGGGTGTCGGGGTCGGGGTGTCGGGTCGGGGTCGGGGTGTCGGGTCGGGGTGTCGTGGTGTCGGGGTGTCTTGGTGTCGGGGTGTCGTGGTGTCGGGGTGTCATGTCAGGGTCGCGGTGTCGGGGTTGGGGTGTCGGGGTGTCGGGGGTGTCGTGTCTGGGTATCGTGGTGTCGGGGTGTCAGGGGTGTCGGGGTGTCGGGGTCGGGGTGGCGTGTCGGGGTCGGGGTGTCGGGGTGTCGGGGTCGGGGTGTCGTGTTGGGGTCGGGGTGTCGGGTCGGGGTCGGGGTGTCGGGTCGGGGTGTCGGGCTGTCGGGGTGTCGTGTCGGGGTCGGGGTGTCGGGGGTGTCATGTCGGGGTAGGGGTGCTGTGTCGGGATCGGGGGTGCCGTGTCGGGGTGTCGGGGTGTCGTGTCGGGGGACGGGGTGTCGGTGGTGTCGTGTCCTCGGCGACCCTCGACTCTTTTCCCCCTCGATCCTCGGGGGTCGGGGGTCTTCTTCTTCTTCTTCTTCTTCTTCTAGCCTCGACCCCTCGACCCTCGACCCCTCGATCCTCGACCCTCGACCCCTTGATCCTCGACCCCTCAGCGACCCTCGACCCCTTGACCCTCGAACCTCGATCCTCGACCCTCGACCCCTCGATCCTCGACCCCTCGGCGACCATCGACCCTTGACCCCTCGATCCTCGACCCTCGACCCCTCGATCCTCGACCCTCAACCCCTCGATCCTCGACCCCTTGGCGACCCTCGACCCTCGACCCCTCGGCGACCCTCGACCCCTCGGAGATCCTCGACCATCGACCCCTTGACCCCTCGGAGATCCTTGACCATCGACCCCTCGATCCTCGACCTTCTTTTCCTTCTTTTCTTTCTTTTTCTACTTCTTTTTTCATCATCATCATCTTCTTCGTCTTCCTCTTCTTCTTCTTCTTCTTCTTCTTCTTCTTCTTCTTCTTCCTCTTCTTCTTCTTCTTCTTCTTCTTCTTCTTCTTCTTATTTTCTTCTTCTCCTCCTCCTCCACTTCTTCTTCTTCTTCTTCTATTCTTCTCCACCCCTTCTCCTAATTTTCTTTTTCTTTTTCTTCTTCTTTTCTTCTCCTCCCCCTTTTCTTCTTCTCCTCCTCCTCCTCCTCTTCTTCTTCTTCTTCTTCTACTTCTTATTTTCTTCTCCTCCCCCTTTTCTTCTTCTCCTCCTCCTCCTCTTCTTCATCTTATTCTTCTTATTCTCTTCTTTTCTTCCCCTAATAATTTTTTTTCAAGAACTAACCTAACTAACGTAGAAACTAACCTACCTAACCTAGAACTAACCTAGAACTAATCTAACTAACCTAACTAACACTAGTAACTAACCTAACTAACAGCAAAAAAACAAAAAAAACAGGGGGGAGAGCTCACCGGAGTGGGGCGGCGGGGCACCGGGGTGGCGGGGCGGCGAGGGCGTCGGGGCGGCGAGGGCATCGGGGCGGCGGGGCGCCGGGCAGGCCGGGCTGCGGGGCGGCGGGGCGCGGGGCCGCAGGGGCCACGGGGCGCCGGGGCGGCTGGGCGTTGGGGTGGCGTCGGTGGCGGCGCGCGGCGGGAGGCGGTCCGGGGCGGCGTGGGGTCGGGCGGCGGCGGGGTGCGGTCGGGGGCGGCAGCGGGTGCGGCGGGGGGGGAGCGGTGGGGCGGCGGGCGGCGGGCGGCGGGCCGGGGCGGCGTGGGGTCGGGGCGGCGGCGGGGTGCGGTCGGGGGCGGCGGCGGGGTGCGGCGGGATGCGGTCGGGGAGAGAGAGAGAGACAGAGAGAGAGAAGAGAGAGAGGAGGGGGTGGGCCATTAGGGCTGTTAGGTAGTGGCTTCTTTGCCGTCTGCTAGCGGACGGCAAAGAGAATCTTTGCCGTCAGCTAGCAGACGGCAAAGAGGTGGGGTTCTCCGTTGCAATAATCTGGCGTCCACTAGACCCCACCCCACCTCTTTGCCGTCTGCTGACGAATGGCAAAGTTTCTTTGCCGTCCGTCAGCAGACGGCAAAGAAGTGGCTGATGGCAAAGAGCTTCTTTGCCGTCAGCTAGTTCTTTGCCGTCTGTTTTCTGGAAACGGATGGCAAAGAGCTTCTTTGCCGTCCGCTAGCTGACGGCAAAGAATTGGCAGACGGCAAATTTGCTGATTCCAGTAGTGATTGTGCCCTCAAAGTTGCTGGCATAGACATGTCCATGATCAGGAAAACATAACCATCATGCAACACTTGAGCTAGTCTTAGAGGCCAAACTAGGAATACATTTTACCGTTTATTATTCCACACGTGCATATGAGTCTTCCTCCGAGCTTCGTGGTTATTGCAGACTCGAGAACCATAGCAGTTATAGCATGGAACATAAACCAAATTATGAACAGGGAGATAATCAATAACATTTATTATTGCCTCTAGGGCATATCTCCTACAGACTCCCACTTGCACTAGAGTCAATAATCAAGTTAATGCTAATGCACTTTACACCTATGGCACACTGGTGTAAAATATGCTTCGCATGTGGTATAGCCTGATGTCCAACGGATCTGACAACTTCAGCTCCGTGTGTAACTTTGCATATCCTTGCATTTTCATGCTTTCACAAAATTCATATTTTGTGTGGACTTGGCTTTGCATATGTGTGAATCATTGGTCGAAACCTGATTCCTCAGACTGAGCTATGGAGCAACTATCTGCAATAGTGTCCCATAGACCAAAGCCATCTTGGAACCATACTAAGTTCATGAATGAACTATATGATTCAACAACTTCTTTGTCGCTTCTAAAGCGTCAACATACTTAGCCTTTGTTATAGAATTCGCCACAGTATCTTGTTTGGAACAATTTCCAACTACCGTGCCACCATGTTGTGTATTACACAAAACCCTTAACTTAAATCGAAAATCGCATGGAGCATTGATGAAGACTGTATCGATGTAATTTGTCGGGGGGATGACCCCGGGGTAGCCTCAAGCGACCCCTTGCTCTAACTTTCTAACGCGACCAAAGAACGGGCCGCCTCCCCCTGTGGTCCGGCTGCGCCCTGCCGGCAGCGGGCCCGCCGGCTGCGGCCCTCCGGCTGCGACCTGCCGGCCATGCCCTGCCGGTCACGACGTGCCGGCCGGCTGGGGACGGTGCCGCCTGGCCCCCCAACCGGCTGCGCATTGGATACCGTCGTTGGGGCACGCGTGGCGACAGTGGCCCCCATACCATCGGGGGTCAGCGCCCGTGTGGCCACAGTGGAGGTGTCAGAGCCTCTGACCCTGGCGGACGGTGACCGGGCTCCCAACAGTGTCGGCACGCCCCAACCACTCCATTACCTGCCCCGGCGTGGCTACAGGGCGGCCGGCCGTACCGCTGACCTCGGCCGGTTGCCGCAAGACGACGCCACAAGGGGCGGCCCGTGCCGTGACATGACCGGTGTCGGGACCCGCCACGCGGGCCCCGCCGGCTCCTGACGGGACCCTTTAGCCGGCGGGGCCTGCCAGCGACAAGACCCCGCAACCGGTGGCCCCCACGGCCGGCTAGAGAGGTTGCCGGCTGGGGCCCCACTGAGATCTCTTATTCATATTGTAACCAGGGGGGTTGGCCTATAAAACCCCCCGGGTCTCCCCCATGCAACGGGGTTGGTTGGTTCCCGGTCGACTCGATCCACACTCCACACACACGTAGAGAGGCAGCAAGGGCAGCCTAGCCCCTTCTTTCTCCTCTAACCATACAGCTCCAGGAGCACCATTGTAACCTTTCCATTGTCTCAACTAGACCAAGCAGGACTAGGGGTGTTACCTCCCACGGAGGGCCCCGAACCTGGGTACATCGTGTGTCCGCCACCGCTTGTGCCTAACCCCGTTCCCGGAGCCCGTCGGCGTCCTTCGGCCCCTCTCGATAAGCCTACCCATGGCATCTGCCGTGACGAAACCACGACATAATTACTTACAACGAGCACTTCATAATCTCTGCTTGCGAGAAAACATGTCATTAGTACTGCTCTAGTACTCAATGACATCTTTCACTGTTGTCCCATGATCAGTACTTTGATCACTTTGGTATCTATACTCGCAACAACTTTGGAGTATTGGACATATCTGGTTGTTTTTACATACCATGGAATACATGATTAATCCAAACACAAGAGTGTGTGGAATCACCATCATGTATTTTGCTCATCAGTGTTTTGGGACACCGAGTCTTGCAAAAACTCTTTCCATGTGACTTCGGCAAGAATCACTCCTTGACGTTTTTCAATGCTAAAAGGTTTTAGCATTTTGTCAATATGTATCTTTGCTCAGCCCCATTAGGTAAATCTATCTCCATAGATCATCATGCCTAATATCAAGGCTATTTAGCCCAAGCACTTCATCGAAAAAACTATTTTCAAATGAAGTCCTAATTCGTGTCAAGAAATTTATTTCCAACTAACAATGTGTCAAGCACACAAGGTTTTTAGAAATATTATTATGCTCCCAATTATTTTCTTGAATCACAAGCATCTTCGTTACCCATTGAAGAAGTCAAAAACCCTTTTCGACCATTTCATCAAAACACGAAGATTCCAACTCCATTTTGCTCTCTTCTGTCCATTGCTGGAACTCTGAAGTTTGCATACTTACTAGCATCCTGTGGACTGACAAAATACCTTCGACTGTAACACATGCAAGTCCTTGGTTTCATTTCTATCATATGGAAATCCTTTCGTCATCCATGTTTCATATCTCATGATTGAAATATGTATTAATTGCTAGTTCAACCCGAACCAACTTTAAGCATCGCTACGGTGAAACAACCTCATCGTAGTCAACTCCTTGAACTTGTTATTTCAAGAAGTCGAGCTTTATGGATAAAACATTTTTATCCGTATCAGTTTTTAGTTCCATAAATATTCGTTAGACTCTAAGCCTTCCGAAAGGTGTATCAAGATTTTAATCTTGAAACAATTATATGGAAACTATCTCGGATTGTATTGGCATTTAGCCAATTCCGGAGTCAGGGCCCATCACCGCTTCCTTGTGTATCGTAGGTATACTGTTGTCCAACAACAATATCTCGTTTGCGCACCTAAGAGGTTTGCATGAGCCTTGCCTACGTGGTTCAGCTGCAAGTTCGACCGAAGTCCATACATTTTATTGTAGAGACTTCCGTATCAGTCGCAGTAGGAAACTCCGGAATGGCTTCCAAGGTTCCTTTCCTTTAACCTGATGACGAAGATACTGGTTATCTCGTCGAGTTGCACTGTCCTCCCACTCACCTTTTGTAAGAACTATTCTCTTTAAAAGCATACCGTTTTGTGGCAAAATCGTTTGCCTCAGTATAGTGGTGGGGGAATACCCAATGACTTGGGATAACCTACAAAGCAGCACTTGTCTGATTTGGAATAGGTTTGTAACCTTTTACACAAGCCCCATATTCCAAATGTTAAGAAAAGATATAACATGGTTGGGCGTACCATACCATGACGTCATTTCAACAGACCCGATGGAGCTCTTTTCAGTGTAAAAGCCGCAGTCTCTAAAGCATCACTTTAAAAAGGATAATGGCAAATTTATTTATGTCATCTTTGATCTTACCATGTCATAAATGGTTCGATTACATCTTCACGGACTTTTCACTTGCAGTGGTGTTCCGAAAGGTGCAAGTTATGAAACCCCTTTCACAACTCATCAGACATTTGCTAAACTTGTAACTCAAATATTCCTTTCCACAATCAATTTGCAGAAACATAATTTTCTTGGTACAATAACTTCTACTTCATTTTTGAAAACCTTATGAATGAATTCAAAAGATCCAGACTTACGTATCAACAAGTAAATATCCATATATCTACTTGAGTCATTTATGAAGATAGATAAATCCACTACTTGCAACAACATTTATTGGACTACACACATCATAATGTATGATCACCAATATGTTCTTTGCTCGTTCCTTATGGCCTGTGAATGGTATTTCAGTCACTTCACTTTTTAGAGGAAAGTTGCAAGTGTTAGATGATTCAAAATCAAACGACTTCAAAATCCATCATAATGGAATTTTCCATGCGGGTTTCTCCAATGTGATCAAATGCAGTGCCACACTTGTGTGGTATTCTTTTAGTCTTGCGACATTTAGCGTCAGTGTTATGGATGTATCATATTTCCATCAATATTCATAACATACATCCCATCTAGGATGGAAGCATGGCCATTCATGTTATTCATAATGCTGAACAACAATTGTTGTTTTTACGAACAACTCTTTTGCAACAAACATTGTGCAATGGGCTAGACTGTATGAAACTCTAAAATGAATTATGAAAGTAAACCCAGAGGTAATGTATTATTATCAATATTCATAACACACGTCTCATTCATAATGAAAGTATGGCCCTTATGTTATTCATAATACTGAACATCAAAAGTTCTCTTATGAACAACCTTCTTGCAAGATACCTTATGCAAAGGGCTAGAGTGTGAAACTCTAAATGAATTATGAAAATAAATACATAGGTAATACACCGATGGAAGGTATAGTAACATGTACTATGTTCCCATCGCATATCTAAACCTCATTTCTGACAAGTCCTTTAGGCCGTAGTAGTTCTTACATCGAGTTGCAACAGAATGCAATCGAGCGGGTATCTTTGTGATCAACTCACAATACCCAAGAATTAGTGATTAACATGTTTAACCATAATTCCCAAGAACTATATCTTTGACTAGCCTTCTATACATCAAAAACTTGTATGACATTCATACATGAGCTGGATATTCCAGTCTTCTTTCTTTCTGCCTTCATACTTCTAACAGTTTAACTTTCAGTATTTCTCCTACTCTCAGAAGAAGCACCCAACTTAAGAGTGGCGTTAGCCCCGGACTTCCTAGGCATGAAAAGTTTCACTAACACCCTTCGGACACTTCCTTTCTCTTTAAGTTGTTGTTTTATTCACCTTCATATCATATGACAGGCGTTCTTCTAGATCCCTTTTTCTATCAGTCCAATGTATAGTAAACACTTTACTAATGTTTTGCAAACAAACATTGCTTTGGATATCTCATATCTTTTAGCCTTTGTCTGTCTCTGAAAATGATTTTCAGATTCCATGAATATCACATAACTATCCAAACTTTCGAAGTTCGGGTCTCATGGAAGCAAACATATTTCACTTGACCGTAACGGAATTTTAGCTTTTGGATCGAAGGACGAGAGTCATATCATCCATAGCATTAGCGGGAGAATACCCAAAGTATGCGATAGGACAAAGTCCTTCTCGGCACTCTTGAGGACAATCCTCATATTACGTTACCAACCGTAAAGTTTTAACCAGATATTTAACAGCTATTCAATTTTAATAGGGAAGGTGGAAACGCGAGCCATTCTTCTACAACTATTATGCAAACCACACTTAGACAAAGTTCATAATTAATTGCACTGAGAATTAAACAAGGTAATTCTACAGTGCGCTCCCACTCAAATCAATATCTCTCATATTTGATTGTGAGCGATTCAAGATCCAAATTACAATTCAACGCCAAGGATGTATCCATCTCAAGTGACGAGAATTGCAATCGGTAGGCCAACTTGCCAATCACATCTCTATGTGACTCTTGTTCATCTTTTGATGGGTGTGTTCTGAGCTCAGGACTTTCAAGCTAGAACGTCAAGACAACCAAGTGATCTCGCTGCGATGTCTCAACTCGCCCGCCTCACACATCCCTAATCGTTCGTACCCATGTATCCATGTCGCACCCCGAAAAGGTAATTGCCGTGACGGTGCTACACTTGGGAGAACACTAACTACTTGATATTTTTGTGAGAGATCACCCTAATAAAAGCGACTACCGCACAATCAAAAGGGTGCATCATAAGGGATAAACATCTCAGGCAATTCATAATAGCATGATATGGTATAGCCCTTTCTGACGGAGAAGTCTTGTATTTCTTCATCTTCGGCATTCGCGTCGGTGTTTACCTTCGCGAAGATTGCCACCACCTTGTCGATGCACCAGATAATATTGCTATCTCTATAGCAAATAAAATAAGTGCATTACTTAAGGTTGACACGCAGGTCATTAAAGTGACAATCATATGGCTCCAGCCATCATGCCGAATCATGACACGCAGGTCATGTTAATCAATTTGCATCATATAGTCATCTCATACATAATCAAATTATTATGAGCACTGCTATACCACATCATATGCACATGCAAACCATCCTGCAAAACCAAGTTAGACACCTCTAATCGGTTCATGCAAAATTTTATTTTACGTGGCTTCTAAGGTTTCGAAACAAAACGAAGCTACCAACGTCCATCATCAAGCATGATAATCCAAGTTGCTAGATTAACTTGCGGGGTGTATGAAAACACGAGATAATAAAATCTTGAGCCCCATACTAAACTTCGTCATACGCATGACCCCCATGTAGATCATATCTGCATTGCCCTTTCGTCTGCGAAATTTCATCTTTCTTTTTAACTACGGTGGAATTCAATGAACTGTTAGCACTTCGTTGATCAATCAGGATCGCGGATTGCCAGAACATTGAAACTCCACCATGCTGTTATCAAGATCAGAAATATGCAAATCCTAGGGAAGCAACAAGAACATCGGGTAACAAATTTCATCTGCTACCCGCACAAATAATTTTCAGTAATAGAACTCCTCTACTACCTAATTATATTGTGCAACACCCATACATCTCTATGTATTCTAGATCGCAACCTGCATCTACACATAGCCTGGCTCATGATGCCACTGTAGGGTAACGCAACAGAAAACAAAAAAATTCTGACCTATGCACCAGCCCAGGACCAGTATGGAGACTGCATACAAGGTTCGATCTTTTTCGTTACCGACTCGTAGCGCAGCGGAAGTAGAGTCGATGACGATCGGCGGTGCAGATCTCCGCAGCTAGGATTTACAACCTCCCAACCGCGAGGATGTATACCCTCATCTGCCCCCGGACAGAACTCCGGGCAGCCTTTCGGGAGGCCTCGGGACAATCCCTCGGATAGTCCCACCGGACGGATCCTCGGACAGCCCTTCGGGAGGACCCCAGAATCCCGGACGGTCACTCGAACCGCCCTTCGGGAGGACCCTCGAAACTCGGACAGTCATTCGGAGTGCCCTCCGGGAGGCACTCTCGAACTAAGACCGAAACTACGATCTCTCTACAGAGTTGCACACATATGGTGTCATCTATTCGGCAGGGCTTCGCCGTCCAGAACTAGTTCCTGCCGGAACCCAGACAGCCTTTCGGCTCTACGAAACTATTTCGCTGGGAGGGAGAGAGAAGCCAGACAATTCTATGGCATGTGTATGAGAGCAAGGATGAGGTTTGGGCAGCCCCCTCACCTCCTATCTATAGGAAAACCAAGGGGTAGAGTTGCCATTCCAAAAACCCAAAAATGCCCCCACTTTATGTCATACACAAAGGGCATAAGAGGGAAAAGGGATGCCATGTGGAGCTCCATGGAGCTCCACTCACCTTGGCCGGTCACCCCCTTGGGTGCCCCTATAACACCCAAAAAATGTAACCACATTTTTATTAAGTAAGATTTGGCCAAAAATAAAATTTTGAATTGTAATAAGTTCTTTAATGATTTTTAGAGCCTTTCCAATTCCTGTTTTTCTAAATTCTTCCCTCCATATAGGAAATTTAGTAAATATTATTGTGGCCTTTGGGAGTTTTCTTAAACCATCTCATTATTACCTTAATAACAGTAGGAATTAATCACAAAATAAAATTTGCCCCAAAATAACTCTTTTAATAGCATTTTCAATACTTTAAATGCTTCTGTTGCACTACAACTACTTTAAACAATTCTTTAAAAATTCCACAAAAATTATGGGAGGACCTGTGATGCCTATATATCACTTTTATGCAAAAACCCAACTTGGTGTTTTTGAAAATTTTGAATGTAACTCCCTCTTTTCAATTCTGTCCAGTTTCTAGGTTATAACTACAACCCCAATTTTCCTTGCCCAAACAATTCCCAAATTTTTCCTACTAATAGTTCTTCCAACCAAACCCTTAAGACCAATAGATCAGACCCATAGGCATGTTCTAACTTGACCAAATTGCCCCTTTCATTTTCTGTCCAGAATTGTCTTTCACCAAAACTTGCATTAACAAGTTTTCTCTTTCGACCAACTGCCTCACTACTGTATTTAGTATCTAAGGAGACCCCACTCTGTGAAGTTTGGATGCCAGAAGACTCTTTTAGGGGCCACTGGCATTTCATCAAACACCTGTAGTGCATGACCAGATTTGGCATGGTTTTATTATTGCATTGTGATATAGCCACTCTGGCCAAAACAAGATGTTCCCTAGCCTCTTCACTGCATTTAGCTTAGACATGTTGACCTTCATTAGCATCCAAGCCGGTTTAGTCACCCTGGCATTTCATCAAGCAGGTAGCGTGCATGCCCGGAGCACGAGCAGAGCGCGCTTTTTGCACGTGCTCGCGCCCGAGCCGACACGTCCCTGGATAGCCACCCCCGAGCTCGTCCTGATCCTCATCCACTCGCCGCGTCGAGCCAGAAGCCCCAGCGTGCGCCGACACCTGAACCTGGCCGCTAGCGCCGGCCAGCCACCGTCCCAAGTCGCCGCTGCCATAGTCTTCTCGGATACGGCACCGACCAGGGCACCTGGCGCCACCCCGAGCCAACCAGCGTGACCCATCATTACTACAGGCTGGCGCCGCCCCCATCGACCCCGCCGACCATAGCCACCGACCTCAACCACCCAAGTAATGGCGATCGCCGCCGTGTTTATCCTCTGGAAGCAGCGGAGCCGACCCTCTCCGGCTATTTAACGCGCTCCCGAGCTCACCCAACTTCTCATGATCACTCCCCTCCTCTCCATGGACCTTCCGGAGCAGCCAACTGACTGGGAGCTCCTTCCTTCCTCATCACCGGCGAAATCAGCCGCCACTACCTCTCGGTCCAATCCAGCACCTCCAGAGCCTCCCTCGCTTCGCTTTCCTCTCCAGTAGCCTCCAATGGATCCCACGAATCCATCCCCATGCTCATTTTTGCTCAGGGTCAATCAAGGGAGAAATCCCCAACTTGGCCCCGCCGGAGCTCTACGGGTTAGCCCACCGCCGGCGATTCCGTTCCTCCCTCCGATCGTGGCGAGTACCGGGAAGACCGTCATGATCTCCTGGTCACGCGGATGCCCTCATCTCCTCGGATGGTGCCGCCGTTCGCCGGCACCGGTCGCCGAAGCCCCGCCTCTGCCTCTGTTCTAGGCGCGCGAGAGGAGGAAGAGAAATCCGACAGGTGGGTCCCACCTGTCGGTGAACCAAACCCCACCTCCAGTGGCGCAAGCATTCTGGTACGTTTCCCCCCCGCAGGAAAGGATAGACCCTTGAGTACGCTTTCTCTTCTGGAAAACGTATTCCAACCGAACCGTTTTCTATTATATTCTTTTATTTAAAAATCAGAGTTTGACTGATCTTTGACTTGCTATATCTTTTAAACCACAACTCCAAAAAAATTGATTTTTTTCTGTTGTCACTCAAATTTCCTCTAGTTTATTTCTAGATTTATTTCAAAAATATTCCAACAACTTTTGTGTACTGTTTTAGAAATATGTGTTGATTTTGATAATTTCGAAAATAGGAAAAATGGAGGGAAGAATACTTTCAAATTTTTTGGAGTGCACCCCACCCTTCTGCAACCCCAAGGCAAGCATTTTTGAACACTTGATATGGTGGATGTTTGATAATAGCTTGCTAGAATATTTGAAGCATGGTTATGATAATTTTAATAGAAATTTCATATGGGTAGTAATATTGCATGTATGCATGGTCATGTATAAATTTTCTCTTGCATGCATTCCACTCAAGTTCTGACATGCATAAGTTGTGAGAATCCAGGAGTGTGCTCCTGCCTTGGACGTGCCGGTGGGCACGGGACATATTTGACACGGTGGTGTCACGGGATATATGTGGAGCATACCGGTGATAATAAGTAACACCTCCTGAGTCGACCGTAGATCGAGTCTTGTCACCGGTAACCCCCATACTTGATTCGTGCTGCCACTTGTCCCTGCCTCAGGTAGGGTATGGTTCAGTAAGTTGTTAACCCCTTTCCATGCACACACCGTACAGAGGGCCACGATGAGGGTTTCCGCGGCCGCGGACTAAATCCTGTCATCGGGTCAGGGGGCATGGGTGTTTCCGGCTGGTAGCCGAGAGGGGGTCCGCCCTTGTAATCCGCGCGTATGAATAGTGATCCCATGTAGGACGTTGGTCTCTCCGTCTTAGAGTTTTACCGAACAGATGCCCTGGGTGATTCCTCGCATCCGGACGGTTCAGCTGGTGTGTGCTGGTCAGGTGTGTTTCAACCCAAACACCATAATGGGAATTAGTCAGTGTCACGGTACTGACTGAAGAAACCTCATACACGTGGGTAAAGAGTACACCCTCTGCAGAGTTATATCTATTCGAATAGCCGTGTCCATGGTTAAGGACTACAGTCTGGGTTGGTCAAGTGTCGGTCTTAGAGTCGATCTCCGGAGGAAATAATTAAAATTGTACATGGTTTATTTTGCAGGATAATTACTACTACTACTGATGTTATCATGAATATTATTGACACTATGATCATTATTGTGGACTAACCCAATTCTCTTAATTTTATTTTCTGAGTGTCTCAGGGGCTGGCTAGACTACCCCGGGCATTCAGTTTTATTTTCAAGACCTTACGAGGCGTCTCTCGAGTTCTCGGGCGGTCCTGTCTCGCCCGACTCTCTTGTAGATACCCGTCTGGCATTTCTTTTCAAGACCTCACGTGGCGTCGCTTGAGTTCTCGAATGGTTCTGTCTCGTCTGATTACTCTTTTAGACACCCGTTTGGCATTTCTCTTCAAGTCCTACCGTGGTGTCACTTGACACCCAACCGGCATTGCTTTTATATTTTCTTTGGATTCTCGGATGGTTCTGTCTCGTCTGATTTTCCACCAACCTTTTTTGTTTGTCACTACCACGTTACTTCTGCACATGCTAATATGTCATCATGCCATGATTCAATTCCTTTCAGCATGCATATAATATAATCCAGCATGAGCATAAGCAAATAGTTTAGTTCATCATGATCATATATTATCTGCTGCATTCGCTATATCATTTGTTCATAATGTTTGCGAGTACATTCAAACGTACTCACTGGCTTGTCCCTGGTTATTTCATTGGCCAGGTCAGAAGAGTATTATGACGACGTCCATGCGGAGCCTAGCATAGTAGCCACGCGGGATAGGAGTTATCCAGGTCAGCCGTTCCTGTGGGAAAGGAGTCCCATCGGCGTTGGAGAATTCACGAATCGTTTCCGTCACCACCACCAGAAATCATTATTGTACCATTAGACATTTATGGTCTTGTACCCAATTCTTGTAATTGCTTGGTAATCTGTAACAAGGACGTGTCCACCAGTAATAGAGATCCTGGGGCTGGTGATGACACGAGGGGTTAATTTTTGGGATATTGTGCCCCGGAAATCCGGCCCCGACAACCCCCCATGAGGGGCTTCCTTGGCCCCCAAGGCCTTCTAGAAGCCTTTTGGGAAATATCCCAAAAGGTGGTTTTCCATAAATATCCAAAAAGCACTTTCACTATTCACGACGACATTTTTCAGCGTCCGTTCGAACTGAAAATATCTATGTGGGCTTAGAACATTTCCAGTACCCACTAAAATAATTTTCAATGCATTCCGGAACAATTCCGGATTAGTGATTTTCATCTGCGAAAAGCATCTGAAGTGGTTCCGGCAGCTCCGGAACATTTCCGGTTTTTCTTCCGGAAAATTCCCAGAAGTTTCCCGAATGATTCTGGCACCCTCCAAGAATTATCAGGCATGTGCCAAAACCAATTTGACTTAATGGTATCCCCTGAAACAACTTTTCAGTTTTACCGAAACTGTTCCGATGTTCTCTCTGCGGAACTTTTCCACTGTCCGAAACTTTTTCGTTGATTTTCTCTCAGACTCCCTGTCTAGCATTCAGCAGATAGATGACCCTTAAGCGTGTGACCCTATAGGTTCGGTGAAGTATAGACATGACCCGGAACCCCTTCCGATCAATGATCAACATCGGAGCCGTGGACACCCATATTGACCCCTATACCCACACGAATGAATATTCGAGTGAACCTCCAGTTGCCGTGTGCTATTCCTATTGCTTCGCGATATGTTACAAATACCTGAGGTTAGACATGTTGGCATCACCGTGGATCAACAACTTGTCCACTATGCCAGTTACCTCGTTACCGGTATTGTTCTCTTTTCTCGTTACCGTGCTCCGGCATCCCCGTGATCAAATCACAAAGTGTCTGGCCAGACGATGATGGATACCGTAACACCAAGAGGGCCTAGAGATATCTCTCCATCGTCGGAGGAGCAAATCTCAATCTTGAGCTATCAAGTTACTTGACATACTTTCCCATGAACCCGTAAGCCGCCATAATAGCCGTCCAGTTACGGATGACGTTTAACAAACCCCAAAGTTCATGAATCAAGCATGAAAAAACTCCATACTCTCATGGTCTGAGGAATCATGCAAACGTTAACCATCTCTATGTTATTAACTATGTAACTTGTGACGAATGTATCTCATAGCATAACATCAATTCGGGTCGATTCAACACAAATGTTCTTCTAACATTGTGCCCTCAAAGTTGCTGGCATAGACATGCCCATGATCAGGAAAACAGAACCATCATGCAACACTTGAGCTAGTCTTAGAGGCCAGACTAGGAATACATTTTACCGTTTATTATTCCACACGTGCATATGAGTCTTCCTCCGAGCCTCGTGGTTATTGTAGACTCGAGAACATAAACCTAATTATGAACAGGGAGATAATCAATAACATTTATTATTGCCTCTAGGGCATATCTCCTACAACAGCGGCATGTCAGGGGATTTGGCTGGCTTGCCTCCTCGGTGAGATGTTGAACCAACACATAGCCCCTATGCTCATCTTCGTAGACAACAAACCGGCGATTTTCCTCTACAAAAACCAGTGCTTCATGACCGAAACAAACACATTGATCTCCGGCATCACTTCATACGTGACTGCATCGAGAAGGGCACGATGGTAGTGGAGTTCGCCAAGACTGGTGAGCAAAAGGCAGACATCCTAACAAAGGCTCTTTGTCGCGTCCGGTTTCAGGATTTGCGCAACAAGGTCGGGATCGTCAGCATCTAACCTGTTTGACAGGTTTGAGGGGGGAGATTGTGGGCTTCACCCTCGTCTCCAAGTAATTGCATGCAACTTTCCTTAGTGATGCAAGGAACTTGACCTGAACTCTCGTTAATTGTATGTAGAAGTAACAAATGTAGTACATAGCAGTTCTAATTTCCTAGGAGTTTACTTAGCTTGATTATGCCCAGTTTGTAAACTATAAAAGGACTTGTGCTCCTTTGCAACAATGCACTCAAGCCAATACTAACCAATAAGCATTCAAATAGCTTCAAACACTAGTAGTGTACTATGTGAGCAACATCTCCAGTACATGTGTGTGCGTGAGTGCTCTCTGGTGCATGTGTCCCGATTGAATGTACACCTCTAGTGTTCGTCCATCCTAGTAGAAAATAAATCCCTAATCTACTTCGTTCGATCCAGGGAGAGAGATGGCTACTATGTAGTTTTGAGCTAACATTCTTTCCTTATTTCCCTCGTATGTATATTTACTACTACTGCTGGCATGTTGGCCACCTTCAATAGAACCACATTTCTTAACCGTGGTCATTTCTTATTGATATTGATTATGATCACTTTTGAATGTCAGGAGTTTCAGAAGCAAGTTTTTTGTAAACTAGTGAGGAAGAATAAATTGTTAAATAATTAAACTCTGTTAGGTGGCCGCGCGTGGCGGGCGGCGATGCCGTACACATTGAGGAGAGGCTCGCACGTGTGTTTTCCTTAATAATTGGGTTTAGCTATTTATACTGAACTCTTTTAATCTTATAAGCAGCTTTATTTTGTGAGAAATTAAATGTCTTGCTTATGGTGTTGGGGAACGTTGCATGGGAAACAAAAAATTTCCTACGCACACGCAAGACCTATCCATGGTGATGAGCATCTACGAGAGGGAGATTGTATCTACATACCCTTGTAGATCGCTAAGCGGAAGCGTTAAGAAACGCGGTTGATGTAGTCGAACGTCTCCGCGATCCAAATCGCAAGTCGTCCCTCGATCCGATCACGAACTAGTGCCGAACGGACGGCACCTCCGCGTTCAACACACGTACGGCTTGATGACGCCTTCACCTCCTCGATCCAGCGAGCGATGGTGAAGTAGTAGATGAGTTCCAGCAGCACGACGGCGAGGTGATGGTGGTGAGAAACAATCTCTGCAGGGCTTCGCCAAGCACTACGGAGATTATGACGGAGGAACTAGAGGGCTAGGGTTGCCGGCACATGGCTTGGGAAATCCTGATGTATCCCGTGTGCTAGCCCTGCCCCTCTATTTATATGTTGAGCCCTGGGGTCTAAACTTGGACAAAAAGCCTCCACAAGGTCGGTTTTGCCCGCACAAGGTTGGTTTGGCCCGCAAGGAAAGAGTCCAACTCGGATCCCTGCCGCACCGCGCACAAGCGGTAGTACCGCTTCACACAAGCGGTAGTACCGCTTGAGCGGTAGTACCGCTTCACACAAGCGGTAGTACCGCTTAAGCGGCAGTACTGCCTTACTGCTTAAGGCAGCAGCAAAACTCCTTTTTGCACTTTCCAATACCTCGTGGGCTATACCCCTTTGGCCCATATAAAGTGTTGCTGCACCCGAACACTTCGGTGAACATCCGGAACCCCTTCCGGTGAATTCCGGAACCCTTTCCGGAGATCAAAACACCATTATCACATATATCAATCTTTATCTCCGGACTCTTCCGGAGATCCTCGTCATGTCCGGGATCTTATCCGAGACTCCGAACAACCTTCGGTCACCAACACAATAACTCAACTATACCAATCGTCACCAAACGTTAAGTGTGTAGACCCTGCGGGTTCGAGAACTATGTAGACATGACCGAGACACCTCTACGGTCAATAACCAATAGTGGGACCTGGATGCCCATATTGGTTCCTACATATTCTACGAAGATCTATATCGGTCGAACCTCTATGTCAAGGATTCAGTTAATCCCGTATGCTGTTCCCTTTGTTCTTCGGTATGTTACTTGCCCGAGATTCGATCGTCGGTATCCCTATACCTAGTTCAATCTCGTAACCGGCAAGTCTCTTTACTCGTTCCGTAATACAAGATCCCGTGGCTAACACTTTAGTCACATTGCTTGCAAGGCTTATAGTGATATTGTATTACCGAGTGGGCCCTGAGATACCTCTCCGTCACACGGAGTAACAAATCCCAGTCTTGATCCATGCCAACTCAACAGACACCCTCGGAGATACCTGTAGAGCATCTTTATAGTCACCCAGTTACGTTGCGACATTTGATACACACAAGGTATTCCTCCGGTGTCAGTGAGTTGCATGATCTCATGGTCATAGGAACAGATACTTGACATGCAGAAAACAATAGCAATAAACTGACACGATCATATGCTACGTTTATAGTTTGGGTCTTGTCCATCACATCATTCTCCTAATGATGTGATCCCGTTATCAAATGACATCTCATGTCCATGGTCAGGAAACCTTTACCATCCTTTGATCAACGAGTTAGTTAACTAGAGGCTTACTAAGGACACAGTGTTGTCTATGTACCCACACATGTATCTGAGTTTCCAATCAATACAATTATAGCATGGATAATAAACGATTATCATGAACAAGGAAATATAATAATAACTACTTTTATTATTGCCTCTAGGGCATATTTCCAACAGTCTCCCACTTGCACTAGGGTCAATAATCTAGTTCACATCACTATGTGATTTACATTGTAATGAATCGAACACCCATGCAGTTCTAGTGTTGTTCATGTTTAGCCCTTGGAAGAGGTTTAGTCATCGGATCTGCAACATTCAGATCCGTATGTACTTTGCAAATATTTATGTCGTCCTCCTTGATGTAATCGCGGATGGAATTGAAATGTCGCTTTATGTGTCTGGTCCTCTTGTGAAATCTTGGTTCCTTGGCTAGAGCAATGGCACCAGTATTATCACAGAACAGAGTCATTGGGTTAAGTGCACTAGGCACTACTCCAAGATCTGTCATGAACTCCTTCATCCAGACACCTTCCTTCGCCGCCTCCGAGGCAGCGATGTACTCCGCTTCGCATGTAGAATCAGCTACTACGCTTTGCTTGGAACTGCACCAGCTAACCGCACCTCCATTGAGAATAAATACGTATCCGGTTTGCGACTTAGAGTCATCCGGATCAGTGTCAAAGCTTGCATCGACGTAACCCTTTACGACGAGCTCTTGATCACCTCCATAAACGAGAAACATGTCCTTAGTCCTTTTCAGGTACTTCAGGATATTCTTGACCGCCGTCCAATGTTCCACTCCTGGATCACTTTGAAACCTTCCGGCCATACTTATGGCAAGGCTGACATCGGGTCTTGTGCACATCATTGCATACATGATAGAACCTATGGCTGAAGCATAGAGGACGACACTCATCTTTTCTCTATCTTCTGCAGTCACTGGGCATTGAGTCTTACTCAACTTCATACCTTGCAAAACAGGCAAGAACCCCTTCTTGGACTGATCCATTTTGAACTTCTTCAAAATCTTATCAAGGTATGTGCTTTGTGAAAGTCCTATTAAACGTCTTGATCTATCTCTATAGATCTTGATGCCTAATATGAAAGCAGCTTCTCCTAGGTCCTTCGTTGAAAAACTCTTGTTCAAATATTCCTTCACGCTTTCCAACATTTCTATATTGTTTCCAATCAGCAATATGTCATCCACATATAATATTAGAAACGCTATAGAGCTCCCACTCACTTTCTTGTAAATACAAGCTTCTCCGTAAACTTGTATAAACCCGAACGCCTTGATCACCTCATCAAAGCGAAGATTCCAACTCCGAGATGCTTGCACCAGTCCATAAATGGATCGCTGGAGTTTGCAAACTTTGTCAGCATTATCTGGATCGACAAAACCTTCTGGTTGCATCATATACAACTCTTCCTTAAGGAAACCGTTAAGGAACGCTGTTTTGACATCCATCTGCCAAATTTCATAATCGAAAAAGGCAGCTATTGCTAACATGATTCTGACAGACTTAAGCATCGCTACGGGTGAGAAGGTCTCATCGTAGTCAACTCCTTGAACTTGTGAAAAAACCCTTTGCCACAAGTCGAGCTTTATAGACGGTGACATTACCGTCCGCGTCCGTCTTCCTCTTGAAGATCCATTTGTTCTGAATGGCCTTACGCCCTTCAGGTAATACTTCCAAAGTCCACACTTTGTTTTCATACATGGATCCCATCTCGGATTTCATGGCCTCTAACCATTTCTCGGAATCCGGGCCCACCATCGCTTCTCCATAGCTCGTAGGTTCATCGTTGTCCAACAACATGACCTCTAAGACAGGGTTGCCGTACCACTCAGGAGCAGTACGCGTCCTTGTCGACCTACGAGGTTCGATAGCAACTTGATCCGAAGCTTCATGATCATTATCATTAACTTCCTCTTCAACCGATGTAGGCTCTACAGAAACATCTTTCTGCGCTGCGCTACTCTCTGGTTGAAGTAAAGGTTCAATAACCTCATCAAGTTCTATCTTCCTCCCACTCAATTCTTTCGAGAGAAACTCTTTCTCAAGAAATGTTCCGTTTTTAGCGACAAACACTTTGCCTTCGGATCTGAGATAGAAGGTATACCCAACTGTCTCTTTTGGGTATCCTATGAAGACGCATTTCTCCGCTTTGGGTTCCAGCTTTTCAGGCTGAAGCTTTTTGACATAAGCATCACATCCCCAAACTTTAAGAAACGACAATTTTGGCTTCTTGCCAAACCATAGTTCATATGGCGTCGTCTCAACGGATTTCGATGGTGCCCTATTTAAAGTGAATGCAGCTGTCTCTAATGCATAACCCCAAAACAATAGTGGCAAATCGGCAAGAGACATCATAGATCGCACCATATCCAATAAGGTTCGATTACGACGTTCGGACACACCATTACGCTGTGGTGTTCCAGGCGGTGTCAATTGTGAAACAATTCCACACTGTCTTAAGTGACTGCCAAACTCATAACTCAGATATTCTCCTCCTCGATCAGATCGTAGGAATTTAATCTTCTTGTTACGATGATTCTCAACTTCACTCTGAAATTGCTTGAACTTTTCAAATGTTTCAGACTTGTGTTTCATTAACTAAATATACCCATATCTACTTAAGTCATCAGTGAAGGTGAGAAAGTAACGATAACCACCGCGCGCCTCAATGCTCATCAGACCGCACACATCAGTATGTATGATTTCCAATAAGTCACTTGCCCGTTCCATCGTACCAGAGAACGGCGTCTTAGTCATCTTGCCCATGAGGCATGGCTCACATGTGTCAAGTGATTCAAAATCAAGTGACTCCAAAAGTCCATCAGCATGGAGCTTCTTCATGCGTTTTACGCCAATATGACCTAAACGGCAGTGCCACAAGAAAGTGGTATTATCATTATCAATCCTACATCTTTTGGCATCAATGTTATGAACATGTGTATCATCACTATCGAGATTCAATAAGAATAAACCCCTCACATTGGGTGCATGACCATAAAAGATATTACTCATATAAATAGAACAACCATTATTCTCAGATTTAAATGAGTAACCGTCTCGCAATAAACAAGATCCAGATATAATTTTCATGCTTAACGCAGGCACTAAATAACAATTATTCAGGTTCATCACTAATCCCGATGGTAATCGAAGAGCGAGCGTGCCGACGGCGATCACATCAACCTTGGAACCATTTCCCACGCGCATCGTCACTTCGTCCTTTGCCAGCCTCCGTCTATTCCGCAGTTCCTGTTTTGAGTTGCAAATGTGAGCAACCGCACCGGTATCAAATACCCAGGCACTACAACGAGAGTTGGTAAGGTACACATCAATAACATGTATATCATATATACCTTGTTTGTTGTTGGCCGCCTTCTTGTCAGCCAAATACTTGGGGCAATTCCGCTTCCAGTGACCAGTTCCCTTGCAATGAAAGCACTCAGTTTCTGGCTTGGGTCCAGCCTTGGGTTTCTTCACGGGAGGGGCAACTGCTTTGCCACTCTTCTTGGAGTTACCCTTCTTACCCTTGCCATTCTTCTTGAAACTAGTGGTTTTATTGACCATCAACACTTGATGCTCCTTCTGAATCTCAGACTCAGCGACTTTCAACATCGCAAACAGCTCGGTGACTGACTTGTTCATCCCGTGCATGTTATAGTTCAACACGAAGCTCTTGTAGCTAGGTGGCAATGATTGAAGAACTCTGTCAGTGATAGCCTCTGGCGGAAGGGGCATCCCCAACTCAGCCAAACGGGTAGAGTACCCAGACATTCTGAGTATGTGATCACTGACAGACCCGTTCTCCTCCATCTTGCAAGCATAGAACTTATCGGAGGTCTCATACCTCTCGATCCGGGCATTCTTTTGAAAGATAAACTTCAACTCCTAGAACATATCATATGCTCCATGACATTCAAAACGTCTTTGAAGTCCCGGTTCTAAGCCATACAACATTGCACATTGAACTATTGAGTAATCATCAGAACGAGCCTGCCAGGCGTTCACAACGTCTCGAGACTCAACTGGAGCGGGTGGATCACCAAGCGGTGCATCAAGGACATAAGCCTTCTGGGAAGCCGTAAGGATAATCCTTAGATTACGGGCCCAGTCCACAAAGTTACTTCCATCATCTTTCAACTTAGCTTTCTCTAGGAACGCATTAAAATTCAGGGGTGCTACTGCGCGAGCCATGATCTACAACATCAATATAGCAAAGACAACTTAGACTATTGTTCAAGATAATGAGTTTAGTTAATCATATTAAAAACTCCCACTCAAATTGACATCCCTCCGGTCATTCGAGTGTCACATGATCCAAATCAACCAACTCAAGTCCGATCATCACGTGAGTTGAGGTGGTTTCAATGGTGAACATCTCCATGTTAATCATATCTACTATATGACTCATGTTCGACCTTTCGGTCTCTTGTGTTCCGAGGCCATGTCTGTACATGCTAGGCTCGTCAAGTTTAACCCGAGTGTTCCGCACGTGCAACACTGGCTTGCACCCGTTGTATGCGAACGTAGAGTCTATCACACCCGATCATCACGTGGTGTCTCGAAACGACGAACTTTCGCAACGGTGCACACTCGGGGAGAACACAATTTTATCTTGAAATTTAAGTGAGGGATCACCTTATAATGCTACCGTCGTCCTAAGCAAAATAAGATGCATAAAAGGATTAACATCACATGCAAATCATAAGTGACATGATATGGCCATGAACTTGTGCTTTTGATCTCCATCTCCAAAGCACCGGCATGATCTCCATCGTCACCGGCATGAACCATGATCTCCATCATCTTGATCTCCATCAATGTGTCGCCATGAGGTTGTCGCGCCGACTGTTGCTTCCACGACTATTGCTAACTCATAGCGATAAAGTAAAGCAAAAACGGCGAAAATAATTAAAGACAACTCTATGGCTCCTGCCAGTTGCCGTACTCATCGACATGCAAGTCATGATATTCTATACAACACATGATCATCTCATACATCACATATATCTCATCATGTAATTGGCCATATCACATCACAACATACCCTGCAAAAACAAGTTAGACGTCCTCTAATTGTTGTTGCAAGTTTTACGTGGCTGCTACGGGTATCTAGCAAGAACGATTCTTACCTACGCAAAACCACAACGTGGTGTAGTGATTGTTTTTTGATCTTCTAAAAGAACCCTCTTCATTGAACCGATTCAACTAAAGTGAGAGAGACAGACACCCGCCAGTCACCTTTATGCAACAAGTGCACGCAGCGGTGAAACCAGTCTCGCGTAAGCGTACGCGTAATGTCGGTCCAGGCCGCTTCATCTCACAATACCGCCGAATCAAGTATCAACTAGTAACGGCAAGCAATATGTATACACCCACGCCCACAACTCCTTTGTGTTCTACTCGAGATCTCATCTACGCATAGACCTAGCTCAGATGCCACTGTTGGGGAACGTTGCATGGGAAACAAAAAATTTCCTACGCACACGCAAAACCTATCCATGGTGATGAGCATCTACGAGAGGGAGATTGTATCTACATACCCTTGTAGATCGCTAAGCGGAAGCGTTAAGAAACGCGGTTGATGTAGTCGAACGTCTCCGCGATCCAAATCGCAAGTCGTCCCTCGATCCGATCACGAACTAGTGCCGAACGGACGGCACCTCCGCGTTCAACACACGTACGGCTTGATGACGCCTTCACCTCCTCGATCTAGCGAGCGATGGTGAAGTAGTAGATGAGTTCCAGCAGCACGACGGCGAGGTGATGGTGGTGAGAAACAATCTCTGCAGGGCTTCGCCAAGCACTACGGAGATTATGACGGAGGAACTAGAGGGCTAGGGTTGCCGGCACACGGCTTGGGAAATCCTGATGTATCCCGTGTGCTAGCCCTGCCCCTCTATTTATATGTTGAGCCCTGGGGTCTAAACTTGGACAAAAAGCCTCCACAAGGTCGGTTTTGCCCGCACAAGGTCGGTTTGGCCCGCAAGGAAAGAGTCCAACTCGGATCCCTGCCGCACCGCGCACAAGCGGTAGTACCGCTTCACACAAGCGGTAGTACCGCTTAAGCGGTAGTACTGCCTTACTGCTTAAGGCAGCAGCAAAACTCCTTTTTGCACTTTCCAATACCTCGTGGGCTATACCCCTTTGGCCCATATAAAGTGTTGCTGCACCCGAACACTTCGGTGAACATCCGGAACCCCTTCCGGTGAATTCCGGAACCCTTTCCGGAGATCAAAACACCATTATCACATATATCAATCTTTATCTCCGGACTCTTCCGGAGATCCTCGTCATGTCCGGGATCTTATCCGAGACTCCGAACAACCTTCGGTCACCAACACAATAACTCAACTATACCAATCGTCACCAAACGTTAAGTGTGTAGACCCTGCGGGTTCGAGAACTATGTAGACATGACCGAGACACCTCTACGGTCAATAACCAATAGCGGGACCTGGATGCCCATATTGGTTCCTACATATTCTACGAAGATCTATATCGGTCGAACCTCTATGTCAAGGATTCAGTTAATCCCGTATGCTGTTCCCTTTGTTCTTCGGTATGTTACTTGCCCGAGATTCGATCGTCGGTATCCCTATACCTAGTTCAATCTCGTAACCGGCAAGTCTCTTTACTCGTTCCGTAATACAAGATCCCGTGGCTAACACTTTAGTCACATTGCTTGCAAGGCTTATAGTGATATTGTATTACCGAGTGGGCCCTGAGATACCTCTCCGTCACACGGAGTAACAAATCCCAGTCTTGATCCATGCCAACTCAACAGACACCCTCGGAGATACCTGTAGAGCATCTTTATAGTCACCCAGTTACGTTGCGACGTTTGATACACACAAGGTATTCCTCCGGTGTCAGTGAGTTGCATGATCTCATGGTCATAGGAACAGATACTTGACATGCAGAAAACAATAGCAATAAACTGACATGATCATATGCTACGTTTATAGTTTGGGTCTTGTCCATCACATCATTCTCCTAATGATGTGATCCCGTTATCAAATGACATCTCATGTCCATGGTCAGGAAACCTTTACCATCCTTTGATCAACGAGTTAGTTAACTAGAGGCTTACTAAGGACACAGTGTTGTCTATGTACCCACACATGTATCTGAGTTTCCAATCAATACAATTATAGCATGGATAATAAACGATTATCATGAACAAGGAAATATAATAATAACTACTTTTATTATTGCCTCTAGGGCATATTTCCAACATATGGTACATCTATTAGTATAAATTTTTCTTTTATGTTTCCTTGTTGTTTCTCAGTAGAATTAGAAATATGTGTGTATGGGCCATTATTACATGTACAAAAGGATGAAACTCACATATATAATTATTATTTTTTGCTAAAAGACAAACTTTCCATGACAATTTTAGCATGGGTTATTTAGCAGAACATTTTTCCTATATCTTAGCAAATTTAAAAGAACAGATTTAGTAATTACAAAAAATGATCAGATTTAGTGATAAACTAAGTTCTGCCACTTAATATTTTATGGCTTCCAAATATTTAAATATATCAATACAATATTCTAGGGCACTAGTCTAACAATATAAATATCCTGACATAGGACATACTAGAGTACAAGACCTAAAATGAAAAATAATCAACATGACAATTTGATAAATCATGTATAAACACCTAATATACTCAGTTTCATATATATTTACATGTAAGATAGACATAACTCTAAAAATTCATATTAATAAGTTTGTTAGATTGTACCGTTCTTTTTACTCCGCGTATTACAGTTTTTTAAGTCAAAATTTTGCAAAGTTTGACCAAATTTATATAAAAATATCAACATCTTAAATACCAAATATATATATACTATGAAACTACATTTCATAAAGAATCTATCTATATTGATTTGACATTCTGAATGTTCATATTTTTTTCTATAAATTAGGTCAAAGTAGAGATACTTTGACTTCGGACAAAACTTATATGCAGACTGAAAAGAACCGGAGGGAGTACACTTTACATCGCTCGGTCAATATATTTCATAATTGTTCCGAAATATTTACACTATGCGCGGGGAGGTCATCGGCGAGATGGCTGACGTGTTCGCATGGGCACGACGAAGCGGTCGGCAACATCCAGAACCAGAACCGCGACCATGATGACACGAGGCGAACAAGGGGAGCGACAATGGCAATATTTCAAGGGCTGCGAGATTCATCGCGCAACAGAGAGCGGGGTGAGGGCGGGGCGTCCATGCCCAGGATAATGAGGAGGGGAGCGGCGACGACGAATTTTCTCAGGTACGGGGAGAGAGTCGTGATCGGGAGCAACGAGGTTGGGAAGATGGGGGTGGGAGTGGGACGTGCATTCGTGGGTTGTGGGATCCCCCCTCCCCCTATTGCTTTTTTTTTAGTGTGGATGGGAGGATCGAAGTAACGAGAGAGGTGGGATCATATGAGGGAGTGGTCCCTTAAAAATTGTTTTTTGAGGTGTGTAGATTTCCTTTAATAGTACTTTTCTTGGGACATGATTCTCTTTAATAGTAGAGATAATACACTTTTTTTAGCAGGAGAGATAATACACTTACGTGTATGGACATGTACAGTTGTCTCTCAACAAGAAGGTTGCATTCAAGGCCCATAACGCCCCCAGGCAGGCCATGTCTACAAGTCATAGCATCGAGGCCCATAACCACCACCCATCTCCTGTCCCAAAATTAAGGCCCAGTATCATTCACACTCCACCGAGCTCAGCCCCTGCCTCCCTGAGGCACTGCAGCGGTGCCGGGGGGCTCGTCGGCGACGGCCAGGCAGGGAAGCCGCTCAGCCACCGCGAGAGGGCGGCGAGCAGAGGATGGGGTTGCATGCGTGTGCCCGGCGGTGAGGAGCGCGTGGAGGCCGGGGAGGGGAGGAGAGTAGGGCGCAGATCGATGCATCTCGCCTTGGTCTCTTCGGCGTCCGGCAGGCAGGCAGCGGCGGTAATCCGGCGGATCCTACCCCTGTTCTTCATTTTTTTTCTCAATTTTAATTTAATTAGTCGGGTGGTACTGGTAGTTGTGTTCAGGATTAGGAAGAGAACGTCGCCCTGCTTACCTCCGCCACCATGTAACCCACCCATGTCTGCAAAACAAAACTAAGACAAACCACTAGGTTTAGCAGCATCATTTCCTTTTCTAATTGAAGCTGGGTGACGACCTAATGGCGCCAAGCAGCTTCACGTGCTACGGTGCTAGCTCCTCGACCAAGTCTGGACCTACTAAGTAGATAATTAATACAAGTTGGATTAAAGAAACATCTGGATCCGGCTGCTCTCTCGAATGCTTCGTCACCTTGCGTGCACAGCCGAGCAACGGTACCATTGACTTTGCTTGGTCGCCACCAATCATCGACTGCTCTGGGGGCATTTCTGAAACACCAAGTCCTTGTATTTCTAAAACTTGTATCAACTCTAGTACAACTTTAGTACTACAAAGTTGTACTTGAGCCGCGACAATTAATTTGTATCGGAGGGAGTAATACTGATACATCATGAAAGTGTTTTGCGTTAAGTGCAAAAAATCTCCCCATCAGGATACAGACGTTTGAGCCAGGGATGGACTATATATCCTTGTATTATTAAGGCTAGCTGGTTCTTTCTTTGAACAAACAGGAGTCCCCGTATATAAAATGGAGCAATCTCTGAATCTCCCGTTGCCTGATTGTTTGCACTAGGCTGAAGTTCATTTTGGTCACTGTCTTAAAATTTGCAGCAGCTAGCGCACAGTTATTGAACGAAGGCAACAGAATATGAACATTGGAGATGAATTTGCTCCCACCGGACCATGTCAATTTATTAAATATTCTTTAATCGGTTGCTAGAGTACTTCTGTTCACGATTAGGCAGGGAACATCACCCTGCTTACCTCCGGAACCATGTCACCCATGTCTCAAAAATTAAAATTCAGACAGACAACGTAGTTTATCAGCATCATTTCTCTTTCTAATTGATTGAAGCTGAGTCATGATCAAATGGCGCCAACCACATTCACATGCTGCCTCCTCGACCAAGTTTGGATCTACAAGTAAATAATTACTACCTCCGTACTAATATAAGAGTGTTTAGATTACTAAAATAGTGTTGTAAACGCTCTTATATTAGTTTACGGAGGGAGTACTACAACTTGGATTAAAGAAACATCTGGATCCCGCTGCTCTCTTGAATGCTTGGTCTCCTTGAGTGCACAGCCAAGCAACGGTACCATTGACTTTTCTAGGTTCTCAGTCCCCACCGATCCAACAAACTGAAAATAAAACAAACACTGCAGTGCAGCATCCTTTCTTTTTCTAATCGAATTAATCCAGTCAGGATCACAGTCGCCATCGATTGAGGTACCAAGTCCCTGTATTTCTGAAGATCCAGCTCAATCCACCTGTCAACTGTTGTACATTGCTCTTAATTTACCGAACGTGTACATCATGCAAGGTCATCGATGGCGTTTCGAATATTTCAAAAGGCAAACAGATCTGAACCTTTCATTGCACCCCAAGGAAAAGCTGAATCTTTTATTGCCACTGTGTACTATCGACTGCAACCTGCCCTTGGTCTGGAGTAGCTGTAGCCTATAAGACGAGCCATCCGAATGATCCTACACATTGCTACCTTCTTCCCTTAGTACTGTCATCTGAAGTACGCCCACAAAAACTCCCACCACACACGCCAACTAGTCTCGCCGGCCGGCACCCGGCAGCTTCCTGGCTATTGGAGGAGATGGAGACTGCTATCGGCGCGGCGGGCTGGCTCGTTGGCAAGGTGCTGAATAAGCTGTCCGATGACTTGGTATCATCGTATGTGGCCAGCTCTGAGCTCGGCCTCAACTCCGAGCAGATCAATACCAAGCTCAAGTACATGCAAGGGTTGCTGCACGCCGCACAGAACAGGGATGTGAGCAACAACCCTGGCCTGCAGAGCTTGCTGGAGGACCTGAGCAAGAAGGCTGATGAGGCTGACGACGCGCTGGACGAGCTCCACTACTTCATGATCCAGGACAAGTTGGACGGTACCCAAGAGGCAGCCCCGGAGCTTGGGGATGGCCTCCGCGCTCATGCTCTCCATAGTGGCCATGCTGCTCGCCACACCTTCGGTAACTGGCTTCCATGCTTTTCTTGCTCGCGTACACAAGATGATGATTGTGCAACTCCTATTGCTATTACCAGTAACCCACACAATGCAACCAAGTCTGATAGTGATAATGATGATGGCTATGTTCTGAAGTTGAAATTCGATAGAGTGGCCATGTCCAACAAAATCAAGTCACTGATACAGAGCATACACAGCCTATGTGATCCTGTCTCTGACTTGCTGAACAAAATCCCAAATAATAGCACAACTATCACCCTTCAAAGGCCTGCCACAGGTTCAACAGTTGCACAAGATAAATTGTATGGTAGAACCATCATTTTTGAGCAAATTGTAAATGCACTGACTAGTGGCACGTATCATCACGAAACCCTTTCTGTCCTGCCTTTTGTTGGCCCTGGGGGTATGGGAAAGACAACCTTCACCCAACACTTGTATAATGATAAAAGGACCGAGGGTCACTTCACTGTCAGGGTCTGGGTATGTGTCTCAATTGATTTTGATGTGCTCAACCTCACCAGACAGATCCTTAGATGCATACCTGTAATTGAAAAAGAAGAACACAAATGTACAGTTGAGACTGCCAATTTAGACCAGCTTCAAAAATCCATTGCAGAGCGACTGAAGTCCAAAAGGTTTTTAATTGTCTTCGATGACATTTGGAAATGCAATAGTGAAAGTGATTGGAACAACCTGTTAGCTCCATTCAGAAAGGGGGAAACCAACGGCAGCATGGTTCTTGTCACAACTCGGTTTCCAATTATAGCACATTTGGTGAAAACAACTGATCCAGTAGAACTGCATGGTTTGGAGCCTAATGATTTCTTCAAATTATTTGAAGCATACATATTTGCTGATAGAAAACCTGGGCATTATCAAGATGACTTAATTGATGTCGCAAAAGATATTGCAAAGAAACTAAAGGGTTCACCACTAGCAGCCAAAACAGTAGGTCGGTTATTGAAGAATAACATTTCTTGGGAATATTGGATGGGAGTTCTTGAAAAGGATGAGTGGCAAAATGCAAAAGATGCTGATGATATTATGCCATCTCTCAAAATTAGCTACGCTTACCTTCCTTTCCTTCTAAAAAAATGTTTTTCATATTGTGCACTCTTCCCTGAAGATTACAAGTTTTATAATTCAGAGATTAATAGCTTCTGGACTGCAATAGGTATCCTAGACTCTAGTTGCCAAAACGATAAGAATCACTTAGAAGAATTAGTGGACAATGGTTTTTTCATGAAGGGAGTCGATAGCTCTGGTGGCCGATACTATGTGATGCATGATTTGTTGCACGAGCTATCCCGTAACGTTTCATCACAAGAATGTGTCAACATAAGTAGTTTAAGTTTTAGTGCAACTGACATCCCATGTTCTGTTCAACACCTATCGATCACCATACAAGATATATATGATGAAAGTTTTGAGGAAGAAATGGGTAAACTGAAGAGCGTAATAGATATTTCGAATTTGCGGACTTTGATGATTTTTGGATTACATGAACCAAGAATAGCTAACATTTTTAAAAATACATTTGAAGAAATAAAGAGTCTTCGAGTTCTGTTTATAGCAATGAACACTTCAGAATCTTTGCCGGACATGTTTTCAAATCTCATCCACCTCCAATACCTTAAAATGAGATCACCATATCAGTTAGAAATGACTTTACCTAGCACATTGTCTAGATTTTGCCACTTGAAATTTTTGGACCTCAATGTTTGGTATGGTAGTAAAAAATTGCCTAAAGATATTAGCCGCCTTGTGAATTTAATTGATTTTCGTTCTTCCAAAGAACTCCATTCCAATATTCCCGAGGTTGGAAGGATGAAGTGTTTACATGAGCTGAAAGTGTTCAATGTTAAGAAAGAGAGTGTTGGGTTTGAACTGAGAGAGTTGGGCGAATTCAGAGATCTCAGGGGTGAACTCAGTATATGTAATCTTGAAACCGTGGAATCTAAGAGAGAAGCTAGTGATGCCAAACTGAAGAACAAAAGAAATCTGAAAGAGTTGAGATTACTCTGGGGTAGAGAGCATCAAACTATAAATGATGATGTTCTCGATGGTCTTCAACCGCACCCTAATCTTAGGGTGCTTGCCATTGTTAATCCTGGTGTTGCCCCTTGTCCTAGCTGGTTGTGTGGTGATATTAGCACAAAAAGGTTGGAGTCTCTCCATCTGGAGGGTGTATCCTGGGGTAGTCTTCCACCTTTTGAGCAGCTGCCGCACCTCAAAGAGCTCATTTTGAAGAATATAGCCGGAATGCATGTTTTCGGACCTGGCTTTAATGGTGTTACAGAGAGAAGTTTCATGCACTTGAAGACAATCGTGTTTGAGGGTATGCCAGAGCTTGAGGAATGGGCGGGGGAAGCTAATAGCCATCTGTTTTCAACGCTTGAAAGCATCAAACTTGGAGATTGTCCCCTTCTCTGCTCGTTTCCGTTATTGGAGTGCTCTGACCATTTTACTAACCTGAGTAAGCTTGATATTGTTGATTGTCCTAAGTTGTCTCAGTTTCCCCCCATGCCTCACACCTCAACACTAACAGATATCCGTGTAGCAAAAGATTATATGACACAGCTACTATACACAGGAAAGGAATTGACTGTTGATGGATACAAGAATGCTTTGATCTTCCACAATATGCACGTTGTAGAGGTTATGAAATTCGAGGGAAATTCCTTGAGATGCCTGGAACTCTCTATACAAATGGCTGACAGTGTTGCCCTTCCTTCAGTTCAGAATCTTGCCATAGTGAAATTATCCATTACTGGAGAATTGTTTTCAAAGGTTTTGAAGTGTTTCCCGGCCCTATCCCAGCTTACCATCAGAGAGTGTGAGAGCCTTGAACTTCTGCCTGTGGAGGATGAAGGACTGTCGGGCCTCAAGATGCTCCAATCATTTACAGGATGGGATTGTGGGAAGTTGTTCTCTCGGTGGCCCAAGGGAGAAGTAGGTGGAGGAGCTCAAGCCATCAAGCCTTTCCCTACTTCCCTCAGGGAACTTGATATTTTCTTGGAGCCAAGCATGCAGTCAATGGGACTGCTCTCGAACCTCACGTCCCTCACCAGTCTAAACCTGAGGGGTTGTAAAGAATTAACAATGGATGGGTTCAATCCTCACATCACAGTCAACCTCAAGAAATTAGTTGTAAATGCTATGTATTCAGAACAAGAGAACATGTCTATAGCAGGGGATCTGCTGTCAGAGATTGCAAGGAGCAAATTAATGCATGCAGGTTCATTCCAGCTGGAAGAATTGATTGTGGATAGCATCTCGGCAGTGCTTACTGTTCCCATGTGCAGCCACCTTGCCGCTAGCCTCCACACATTGGAGTTCATTTATGATCAGCGGGCAACAACCTTCACGGAAGAGCAAGAGCAAGCGCTGCAGCTCCTCACCTCCCTCAAACATCTCGAGTTTGATTGTTGCTATAATCTGCAGTCCCTCCCTCAAGGGTTACGTGGCCTTTCTTCTCTGAAGACACTAGTGATCACACGTTGTGAGGAAATCCTATGCCTGCCGCTCAAGGAGGGCCTCCCCGCTTCACTGGAAACGCTACTATTGGGTTGTGGTCCTGAGCTAAGTGAGCAAGCCAGAAAACTGAAAGAAAGTGACCCATGGTTTTCTGTAGTAGAAGCAGGTACGTAACCCCATCCCAGTCTTAATTTTATTTGAGGTGATGCCTCCCCATATGCTTCTAAGACCTGACGGGCTAACATGTTTCAATTGCAGGGCTATAAACTACTAGGAAGGAGCAGCGAGAGAGAGAGGGTGCACGGGGGATCCGCGAATGGTGCTCCCTCTCGGATCTCGGGGTTTCCCTGCTCCTCCTCCCACCCCACCCCACCCCCCACCCCCTCTTCTCTCTCATCGCCGCCGATGGGGCACGAGGGCGGCGTTGGAGCGGAACTATGGCGGCCAGTGGGGGATGGGGAGGGGTCGCACAATCGCAGTGAGCTGGTCGTGATCCGCCCCCGACCCTGGTACACCTCTCCCTCCCTCTCTCTCTCTCTCAGCGCCTTAATTTGTCATCGGTGCCATTTGTTCGAGCTGTTCGTGCGCGCGCGTCGGTGGATCTAGGTCTTCATGTTAGGAGGTGCAACAGCTCGGCATTCCCTTGAATCCTTATGAATTTATGGTGCGCTGGGCCTGTAGATTTCCCAAATTTGTCCGTTCATGGTTGTTTCTGATTAGAAATGCCAAAACAATGCAAGTCAGACGAGCTTTACTGTGCTTGCTCAATTGACATGATTTTCCTCTTATCTATTAGCTTAGTTCATATGCTGTCTACAGACACAGGATGCCGGTTTCATCCTACACAACACTACTTGAATTATGATGCGTATCTTAGAAAGGCAATTTTCAGGACACTGAAACAGATGGTCAATTGCTGCTGCTCGATTGTGTATGGTGTAATTTTGCTTGTATTTATAGGTGTGTACTGACCTTCTTTTATCTCACTGATGCGATGCAGGGTAAACAGCAGGCAAGGGGCGTGAGAAGGCAACAGGTCTGCCAAATATGTGGCGACGCTGTAGGCATTACGGCCGACGATGGCGGTTCGGCCAATGGTGCCGTCTTTCTTGCCTGCAACAAGTGTGCCTTCCCTGTCTGCCGCCCTTGCTATGAGTACGAACGCAAGGAAGGGGACCAGTGCAGGTGCCAGACTAGATACAAGAGGCTGAAAGGTTTGTTTCCGCAATGGCATATTGCAATTTGCATGTAGCAGCTGCATGCTTTCCCTTTTGTGAAATGACATCAAGTAGGAATTCGCTAGCTGGAATGTTATGGTAATACACTCTGCAATCTTTACCTTTTCAGAACTATAAGCAGACCTGAATGATGGATCATGCGACAGCAGGTTTAATTGTTCTGTTGTTACCATGATTCGATTCTGCAAACTGTGCCTCATCTGGAAAGGAACAACACTTCTGATGGTAGGTTTCTGACCATTCCAACGTTGCAACAGTATCAAATTTGAAAGGAGGTGTGAGGCAATGTTTTCTGCATGTGTGGAATATGATCCTAACCTCCACATTATGTACATTGCAGGTTATGTGCTTAACTTTTTCATCATAACCTTCGCAACCAACTCTCCATTCCGCAGATTGTGCCTCTTTCTTCTTCTTGGATGAAACAACCATTGTGTTAGTAGCCTTCTTCTGATCATTTCAATGTCGCGGGCTTTATGTCCACAAAATAATGTTCAGTTTATGATCTTAATTCTCTCAGGAACATCCTGAACATGTAGATGTGTTCGTGGTCGATCCAACAAAAATCATGACAGGTACTATGTGGCGTTTCTTTTTTGTCGGTCTTTAGTTTGCAATATCAAATAAGAAAAGGAGGTATGAGATACTATCTTTGTTGTGGCATGTACTATTAGGCAACCGTAATGGTTTATTCAGGTGTGGAACAATATTCTAACCTCCGCATTATGGAAAATTGCAGATCCTGTACTTTTCTTCCATGGGCCATTGGCCAAATTCATCTTCTGCACTCATTGGTTTATCAGATCAACAGTTTTGGCAGAGTATCATATTATCCAAATGGTAAATACCAGCAAAGCATCATTTAATCCTCTGTTATGTGTACCTACCTAAGAGTGAATTCTACCAGTTGGCTGCTTTGCATTCAGGACAGAGCTCCTCCATCCAGATAATAGCAGGAACGGAAGCATCCGTCTTGATATTTTGAAGGAGCTGTTTTCTCCTGCATTTGACCACAAATTCCAAAGGTTAGTTGGTCATTCTCCATCAATACGGGCAATCCAATGTGCCAAATGCTGGGGTACTGGCATCACACTGACATGTGAACTTGGTTACCATTCAGGCCTTTCTCTCAATTTATAAAGCCCTACCTGGAGGATTCAATGATTCATTCAAGGCGTATAATTTCTGCTCTGGACGATAGGTCGCACAATCTGTGTGCTGACTTCATTCGTCAAGCTCATTGGTGGAGTAATTGCGCAAGGAGAAGTCGGCCATTTCACCGTGAAGCAAACAAAGGTGCTCTACTGCACTCAACAATATTTTCTGTTCTTGCAATGAAACATTGCCTTGATTCGGTTTTTTTTCTTCAGTTCGTACGGAAGAACAAGTATCCAAACATGTATTCTGAAATTTGACATGGTATCCCATTCTGTGTTAAGGACTCGGGGAACTATGCTGGTATGTATAAGATTTGACGTTAATTTCACCTGCTTTGATGGCTTTTGATAGGTTTTTATCTACCCAATTCTGCAGTTAACTGACGAAGTGCAATTCTCTTGCGTTGTGATGTAATTGTTCTTTTACTATCCTGATACCATGTTTGCATTTAAAGTAAGCATACAAACTACCGCAAACACAAGTAGTAGTATGTAGCCTCTAATTTACTTGCCAAATCGGTATTTGCAACTCTACTTTGGTTCAGCATGTCCTCTCTATTGCCAAGTGCTAACCTGTCCTCTACCTATATAATACAGTGGAATGACAGCCTCTGGTAGCAAGTTCGTGGTCACCTGTTTCCCCAATACATGCCGGCCACACCCACCACCCACCCAAGCTCCCACACTCCCTCCAGAAGATGCTTGATGCAGCATGCTGCTTCCTCCGTGGTGAGAGGAGTGTGAGGCCAACGTAGTGTCCGAAATGGTAAATACCAGTGAAGCATTGTCTCATCGTCTACTATGCTTATCTATCTAAAAGTGAATTTTGTCAGTTGGCAGCTTTGCATTCAGTACATAGCTCCTCGCCTCCTCCACCCTGATAATAACAGCAACTGAAACATTTGTAGTCTTGATAATTTGAAGGAGCTGTTGTGACCTGCATTCGATCACAAATTCCAAAGGTTAGTTGGCCATTCTTTCTGTCAAAACGGGCAATCCAATGTGCTATATATATGCTGGCTTTTGGGACTTCCACTATACTGACTTGTGACTTGGTGAACTTGCCTTGGCCGCTCAGTTTTTTCCTATCAATATGTGGATCTAAACCTGGAAGAGTTCATGATTCAAGGTGTATATCATGACTGCTCTGGACGACAGGCAGTCGGAACAATCTCATCGAAGTTTTCATTTGTGTGGGGTTCATACCCCTGGGGATTCTTCAAAGCAGAATGTCTTGCCATTTGCCAAGCAGATCGATGGAGTGTTTAAACTCTTCATTTGGATAGTTCACCAAGAAGCAAAATAAGGTGCTTTACAGAGGCGCAACAACATTGTTCTGTTCTTCCCATAGAATGAGCATTGCGTTGATTCTGCTCTTTTTTTGTTCCTTCAGTGCCTGGTGCCGACAGAAGAACAGCTGTCCAAGCATACATTCTGAAGCTTAAAATGGTGTCATATTCTGTGCCTAGGACTCTAGAATAGATGCAGGTATGTATCAGTTTCGACTTCCTATGATTTTATTGCATCAGAAAGATTCAGTATACAAAATCCTGACAACCTGACCTCTGGATCAATCTACTTCAGGGTTGTGTGGCAACTGGCCGGCGAACGTTGTTACCCACTCCAACACCGACGACGCCCACTCACCGATCCGCCCTCCAGTCATACTGAAGCAGCTCTCCCCTCCCTGGCCATCTTGCCGAGCACTGCCGGAGGAAGTGATTGTTGCTGTACGCCTGCAAGGGACTTTCCTTGCATTCTGCCGCAGCGTCCAACGCCAGTGCCTGCCGCTGCGCCCTGTTCCGTTCTGCATACTCCGACTCATGTCAACCTTGCCATCTTCGACCATGGCATGGCCTGGGTCCACTTGCTGAACTCGAGGATTGGTGCTGGTATGTAATACCTGTTTTGGCAAAATTAACTTTCAATGCTTTGATTTCGGTTTTTGCTCCAAAAGAAATTCTTTGATTTCAGTTGAGTGTACCAAATCCTGCTGTTAACTCATCAGCGGCAAACACTGTTATGTGCAGTGCACACAACAAATCCCTGAATGATGCACACCAACCCATGACATCCCACTCGGTCGACGACACGCTCGCCAAGGCCTGCCTCTTCTTGCACATGGAACCGGGCCACCCTCCCGTTCCTTACCGGCGTGATGTGCTCCCCGGCGACAGGTGCTAGCACTTGCTTGATCGATGCCAACCCCATGGTCTGCCTTTGGTTGGTGTGCCCGCAAAGCCATGATGTCTGCATGCTCTGCTACTCTCCTGCAGTCCCAACTTGTACATCGACCTCGCCATCCTCGACTCTAGCAGGGCATGTGCCCACGTCACTGGAGTAACCTGAGGCCGACACCGAGCTGCTATGAATTTGGCCAATCCACCATGAAGTAGATGAAGGTAAGCCTTACTGATACGCGGCAGCATTTCTTGTACTTTCCTATTAGATCATTGCCTTGATTTCAGTTGTTTTTTGTTTCTATCAGCAGTGCCTAGTCCCTACAGCAGGAACAACTATCCGATCATATATTGTGAAGTTCAAAGTGGTATCCTGTTCGGTGTCCAGGAATCCGCGACGGATGCTGGTACATATTGTAGCTGTTTTAACCTTATTGCTTCCTATGCTTTAATTTCGTCCGATTGATTTCAGTACAACAGATCCTGATGTTACCCCATGAATAAACTGAATTTTTCTACTACCAACTAGCAACCTAACCTATTCTCTACATGATGTACTTTATAGCAGAGCGTCAACTGCTTTCGTGTGTATGGCACCCTTGATGTCCACCGCGTCAAGTGCCTCTCCTGCGCGCCAGCTCTGTCCTCCGTCTACTCTATCTCCTACGTCAACAACCTTGCCATCTTCGACTCCGGCATTGCCTGGCCCCATAGCTTTATTGAAAGACATCGCCGGCGTAATTTGTGGCCAAAACCGAGCCGCCTGGCCATCTCTTTTGCGTGGTCATCCTCCACGCCCTGGTGTTCTGTGCAAGCAGCAGCTAGCACATGCTAATTTAGCTCCAACGGCGTGACATGGTATACCTTCAGTGCAGCCGTAGACATGAACTTGGATCATCACCTTCCTTGCAAAAGAAGTTGCGACCGATAATCGTGTAGATACTAAATATATATTATGTATGTGACACCGAGACATGAAGAAAAGTTTAGATTGTGTTGACAACAAGGAATGTGTCTTGTTTGAACATCTTGGCGTTCATATTTTGAGGTATAGAGAACAATCATTTCGGTCATAGTTCTCAAGATGGCAAACCTTACAGAGACATTCTTGAACTACATATCTTCCTTCTCTGTTTAAATATAAAGCAAATGCGATGAAGGCACCAGAATTTATACAGGCATGAGTCACTATCCATCACAGCTTCTAACTTTTGTTGGTGGCAAGCAAACAGGACCTTCCGTTGACCGTTGATTCCCCCCCTGCTTCTAACTTTAGATCACGAGTATCTGCGTGATATTAATATATTTCTTTTCTCGAAAACTTTAGATCACCAATCCTTGTCCGAAAACTTGCAGCAGCTAGCTAGCGCAACTCCTCTATACTACGTGCAGCTCATGATCTTGAAGAGCACAATTAAGTAGAATTAATAATTACCCCTACACATCATGCTCAATCCCAGTTAGAGCAAGTACAATAAGGTGACATAAGCAGGCTATAAGAAGTAAAATATTATATCTTTGCTTAGTTGGATGAGAGAGAGGAGGAGAGAGAAGAGAAGCGGGCTCTTGGTGAGTAGCCAGCTGCAGCACGAGACCCAAGACGCTTTGTGAGGTTGTAAGGTGGGCCAACTACTAATAAAGTAGTACACATCTAAAACTTATACTATTGTATATGCCAGCTATTAAGTTGGCTCTAGATGACATGGCAACTCCTTATAGCCGATTGTTGGCTGTATTATTAACCATGCTCTTACAGTAGTAGTAATATTAACTACTTAGCACAATTAATGCAAATGAAAATAAAGGGGATGTAGCTCAAATGGTATAGAGCGCTTGGAATAGCAGCTCCAAATGGCTTAGCTGTAATTTCATTTTCTTTAGAGGTATGTGTGATGTTGTGCTTGGACACGTGCCTTTCTTGCATGCTTTTTGTACGCTCATGCGTATTCCCAGATTATCGTACGTTTCCCTAAAAGTGCATATACACAGAACCCTAAATAAAGAGCAGTATTTGGCTATAGAGCCAGTCCTAGCTTCTCATGAGCTTGCATTGAAACGACTAAAGCGAGCATGAGGTGAGACAACGAGATATTTCACTGAGTGGTTGGGATCTTGTAGTCATTGTAAGCAGTAAGCGCAAGGGCTCAGCAGCACAAGCATAGGCCAAGCCATGGTGTCCCACTCCCACAACAACTATGTGCTCGCCAGAGTGGTCGGGCTCTTCCTAAATGCAAAACCAGGCCACCCTACCGTTCCTCACCGTATATGGCTCTAAATCTCTTAACATGCAGGCCTTTCACCTCACCAAGTGTGTCATGTGAGCATCCACTAACAATAGTTTCCAGCCATGTAGACCACATCATGTCTTTATCACTAATAACTTCCTGTTTTTCAACATGCAAACAATCCATTCAGTGGGAGGAGATGTTCCCGTGGACGAGGAGACGCCTATGATGACTTCATAAATCATAAGATGATATGTCGGCTCGGTCTTTTGGAGGTGCCCATAGGGGTAGGGTGTGTGTGTGTTTATAAGGGTGACTGTATGCGCGTTTATATGAGCGCTTGCGTCTATACTGGATTCAAAAAAAAAGTGCCACATAAGTATCCACTAACAATATTTTTCATCCACGTAAAAACCACATCAACATGTCTATTTTATAGTTAAGAGAGATATGTAGTACATTCGATATTGTTTAATTTGTTTTCTTTCTAAAGGCTATCCATGTGCGTCAATTTAATTGTTTGAACTGATATGGTCAATGGTACATGCGCATGCCTTTTTGTTCACACACAGTGCAAGTACCAAACACTTCCTTCGTTTAAAGATAGTAGCATTTGATTAACATCATTTCCTTAATATATAATTCATTAAAAACCTTTGAATTCCCGCTACACGTATTATAGACCTAAAGCGGTCAGGCCCTTCCCGGAACCTGCGTAAGCGGGAGCTACGTGCACCGGACTGCCCTCTAAATTCTGGCTGCAACGCGCGGGGAAATCACCTAGTTATGTCAAACATAACAGTCAATAGCCAGCGGATGTGCCTCGGCATTGTGGCAGCTCTGTTTTTTGTTTTTTGTTTTTGAGCAACTTGTGGCACCTTTGTTAGTGCAGATTATGTTCTCCTTACAAGTTAATGCAGATTATGTTAGCGTGAACATTTTTTTTAAGACACACTCGTTGAACGGGTGAGAATGCACAACAGTCGTGTCCTTCAGTTTGCAGTAACCCAATAATAAAGCCCAATGCTAAATTAGTGCAGCTGCAAAACAAAGGAATTTCATATTTGCCGCATTTTGCGGCAAGTATTCAACCGATCGCATACCTGATCGATAGAATGGGCCGGCCCATCTGAGCATGTGAACCATAGGTTTTGCTGAACTTCCTGAAGCTTCCTGGACGATTTCGAGAATCTTCTAGAAGGTTGCTAAATCAGGTTTTTCTCTGTTTCTATGGCCTTTTCGGTTTTCCTTTGATCGTTTGCTATTTTTCTGTTATTTTTCGTATTTCTGTTTCTTATTGTCTTTCCTTTTTTCATTTGCCTGTTTGCTTTTTTATATTCATAACTTGAATCTGTTCATGTTTTAAAAATCTTGAAAATTTGTGGAACTTTAATTTGTGAACAAAAATAAGATCCAAACTGTTTCTAAATTTACAAAGAAAATTTCAAATCCTGACATTTTCTGAATTTGTGAATTTTTTTGAAGAGGGGAACAATGTTTTAAATGACGAACATATTTTCAATTTTCGGCACCAAATTTGAAACGTGAACAATTTTTTCATACCTGGAATATTTTTTAAAAATAAGAACATTGTTTGAAAATTTGTGATCAATTTATTAAACGGGAACAGTTTTTTGAATTTATGAACAATTTTTTTAAACACTTCCATTTTCCGAGAAATTGAACATTTTCTAAAAGCACGAACATTTAAAAAAAATCAGAACATTTTAGTGAATTTGTGAGCAAAATTTGAAAACGGGAACAATTTTTTAAATGGCGAACATGTTTTCAATTTTGGGAACCAAATTTGGAAACTTGAACAGTTTTTTAATACCTGAAAATAAATTGAAAATTAGAACATATTTTTAAAAATTTGTGATCAAATTATTAATACGCGAACAATTTTTGAATTTATGAACAATTTTTTTAAACACTTCCATTTTCTGAGAAACTGAACATTTTCTCAGAGAATGAACATTTTAAAAAATCCAAACAAATTTTGAAAACAGAACACTTTTTTAAATGACGAGCATATTTTCCATTTTGGGAAACAAATTTAGAAACGTGAACAATTTTGTAATACATGAACAAAAAATTGAAAATACGAACATTTTTTGAAAATTTGTGATCATTTATTAAAACAGGACATTTTTTCGAATTTATGAACAACTTATTAAAACACTTGTGTTTTCTGAGAAACGGAACATTTTCTCAAAGCACGAGCATTTTAAAAAAAAATCTGAACAATTTTGAAACATAAATTTTTCAAAAAGTAAAAAAAAATAAAAATGTAAAAAAAAAATGAAACAGATAAGGAGGAAGAAAATAAAAAATAAAAAAGAAAATTGAACATAAAAAAGTTCATGTTCGCTAACTTGTGCGGGCCCAGTAGGATATCGCCCTGTGCGTGCGGCCGGCATTTTGCCGCAGCGCGGCAGATAGGACATCCCCGAAACAAAGTCCCATGACGCCTCTCTCTCTCTCAGCTCCAAGGTCCGAAAATTTTAAGGCCCAATACCACACTCTGCTCAGACCCTGGCCCTGGGGCACCGAAGGTGCAAACAGAGGTCACGGCCGCATGGCCGGGGCTCGGCGGCGGCGGCCAGGCTGGGCCACCGGCAGAGAGTGGCGAGCAGAGGATAGAGTGGCTTCTTGGTTCCCAGCGCCGAGGATCGGGTGGTCTTCGTCTCTCCGAGATCCGGCAGTAGATCCATGCCTCCTTTGCTTGTTCTTTCTTTCTTTTTTTCTTGTCATAAGATTTTTTCGATTCAACGGTCTGGCAGTTCACCATTAATTTGATTAGGATGGGGAAGGCAATCCTGCTGATTACCATGTGATGTGACGGAGACTGACAGTGAGGCATCGTCGACACCATCTTAGATGCCCCTGGTTCGCCTGTGAGAGCTGCTCAGCAGGGCCAGGAGGGCCTTAGCAGTGCGGGCAAGGGGGCGGCTCTGGTGCAGCTGCCTCCTGCTGATGGTGGCCGCGACCATGGGGTGGCTTCCCTGAGTGTGGCGGCTGCCCCCAGGCCGCACCTGTTGGAGTGCGATGGCGCGGCCAACCTGGAGGGCCATGGCGTGGTGGTGCCAGCCACTTCGGCTGGTGGTGGAGCTGCTGGTCTCCAGGCGGTTCCTGGGGAGTTGCAGAAGGCTGGTGGTGGCCAGTCCATTCTTGCTGCGCTTCCTGGGGATAGTCTGGAGGCGGACCCGGAGGCGAGAGCTAATGGTGGGCTGCGGCCAAGCATCGACGCCAAGGGAAGAGAGACCATTTGGGGACGCTGGAAGCGAGTCCACAGGGAGGAGCGCGAGGAGCGTGCTGTGGTGCAGTACGCCGGCGTAAAGCATGCCATGTTCGGGGTACCCACGCCGCCGAATAGTGGGAGTGATTTGTCCAACCGCAAAACTGCCTTCGCCGACATCCTCGAGAACACCATGATGCCCAAGAAACGTGGTCCCGACGGCAGCCAGGAATTCATCATCAACATGAACAGTACTAGCTCTGAGAGTGTGGAGTTTTCTGCTTGTAAAAGAGTGTGTGTTGAGAGAGTTGAGACTGTAGTTGGGGTAGATGGCATAGTCACTCATGTAACTAAGGAAGTAGATGGGGGAGAGGAAGTGAATCAAGAAAAAAAAAGAGAATCTGTAGGGGAGGGGAGAGTTGTGGGTGAGATCACTAAGGAAGCTACCGACCTTGGGGCTATCGGTCAACTGACGGGTGCGGATGTGAGCGCCCGTCAGGAGCCATGAAAATTCTTAGTTGGAACTGTCGGGGTTTGGGTCAACCTCGCACAGTTCAGGAGCTTGTGTGTCTTTCTAAGACGCACCAACCCAATGTTATCTTTCTCTCTGAGACAAGGCAAAATAAAGAATATGTCGAGCGTTTGCGTTACCGGTTGGGTATGAGTAATGTTTTTACCTATTCTTCTCCAGGGAAAGGTGGTGGTCTGGCGGTATTCTGGGATGATTCATATACTATTGAGCTGAACAAATATGGGGAGCATTTCATTGATATGTATGTTTGTTCTGCTAATGGTGCAAAGTGGAGAAGTACCTTTATCTATGGAGAGCCTAAGGCTAGCCAAAGGTATGTCATGTGGGAACTTATACGGAGAATTAAGCCTATGGGTTCTGGTCCTTGGTTCATGGTTGGAGATTTCAATGAAGTGATGTGGCAAAATGAACATTTTTCCCGGAATAAAAGGTCTAATTCTTTGATGGCTGATTTTAGGAGTGTGCTCTCTGATTGTAATCTCTTTGATTTGGGCTTTCATGGAACTCCGTGGACTTATGACAACAAGCAACAGGGTTCCAAAAATGTTAGAGTAAGGTTGGACAGAGCCGTTGCATGTCCCCAATGGTCGGCGCTTTTTCCGGAGTGCAGGGTGTCTCATATTATTAGCTCAAGATCTGATCACTGTCCTCTGCTCATTCAATTGTTGGGGTTGCCTCGGCAAGGAAGAATTGTTAAACAGCTTAAATACGAGGCATACCGGGAGAGGGAAGGAGTGGTGTTAGAAGAGCATATTAAATCTAGCTGGAACAAAGGTACGTATATTGATGATTTGAAGGATGTGGCTACTAATCTCAAGAGAATGCTTGGAAAATTGCATGATTGGAGTCGTACATATATTGGTTATCTTCCTAGAAAGCTTGATGCGGCTAGAAGTAGACTCAAGGTGCTTTATAACAGAAATGATCATTCGGCTGTGATGGAGAAAAAAGCTCTTCTTAAGGAAATGGATGAGTTGCTTTATAAAGAGGAAATGTTATGGAAACAGAGATCGCGAATTGATAAAATTAGATGGGGAGATCGGAATACAAAATTCTTTAGATCTAAGGCTACTTGGAGAGCAAAGAATTTTTTTATTTCTAGCCTGAAAAGGAATGATGGCACGGTTACTAAGGATGTGGCGGAAATTCATAGTATCACTAATTCGTTTTTTAAGCAGCTGTATACTGGCGACGGTATGGTTGATCCCTCCCTGATCATTCCATTGGTGAAGCCTCTTGTCAGCAAGGATATGAATAGTGAATTATGCAAACCGTTTACGGACCAGGAAATTAGTGATGCTCTCTTTCAAATTGGCCCGCTTAAAGCTCCAGGTCCTGATGGCTTTCCGGCAAGATTTTTTCAGCGAAATTGGGGACTGTTGAAGGAGGACATTATTCGTGCAGTTAAAAAGTTCTTTGATACAGGTATGATGCCGGAAGGTGTTAATGATACGGTAATTGTTCTCATACCAAAGGTTAAGAACCCCCAATCAATCAAAGAATTTCGGCCTATCAGCCTCTGTAATGTCATTTATAAAATTATTTCTAAGTGCCTCGTGAACAGATTGAGGCCTCTTCTCGATGGTATGATCTCTCCTACCCAAAGTGCTTTTATTCCTGGGAGACTGATATCTGATAATGCTCTTATTGCGTTTGAGTGTATGCACTCTTTGAGCACTCTTAAGGATGGGCGGGGTGAGTTCTGTGCGTATAAACTTGATCTAGCTAAGGCTTATGATAGAGTGGATTGGAAATTTTTGAAGTATATGTTGAGTGCGCTGGGGTTTGCGAGTGGTTGGATAAAGTGGATTATGGCCTATGTTACCTCAGTGAAAATTTCTGTTCGCTTCAACGGGCAACTCTTGGAGACTTTTACGCCTTCATGTGGTATCAGGCAAGGAGACCCTCTATCTCCTTATTTATTCTTGTTCGTGGCCGAGGCCCTCTCTGTGTTGTTACAGGATGCGTGTAATAGGGGAGCTTTGCTGGAATTCAAGGTGAACAGGCATGCGCCGGGTATTTCCCATCTTCTGTTTGCAGATGACTGTCTTTTATTTTTCAAGGGAGCCATTGATCAAGCTTTGACAATTAAAAATATTATATCAACCTACGAGAAAGGTACTGGCCAATTGTTGAGCCCAGATAAATGTTCTATCATGTTTGGGAAGAAATGCAGTATGGAAGCTCAAGTGGCTGTTATGGTAATTTTGTGCATTACCGCGGAAGGATTTGAGGACAAATATCTTGGTCTACCGGTGACTCAAGGTCGAATGAAGGCGGGCAAATTTCAATCCACTAAGGAGAAAGCCCTCAAAATCCTGTCGGACTGGATAGAGAAATATGCTTCGTGTGGGGCGAAAGAAACGTTGATTAAATCTGTTCTACAAGCTCTTCCGGTGTACGCTATGGGTATTTTTAAATTCCCGGTGTCTCTGTGCGAGGAATTATCTCAGATTATAAGGAATTTCTGGTGGGGGGATGAGGAAAATAGAAGGAAAACTCATTGGTTGGCTTGGGATAAGATGACAAAGCCTAAAGCGGAGGGTGGTATGGGTTTCCGGGATCTCAGATTATTTAATCAGGCTCTATTAGCGAAGCAGGCTTGGAGGTTGGTGGTGAATCCGGAATCCCTGTGTGCCAGAGTAATCAAGGCAAAGTATTATCCGCAGGGGCATATTTTAGACACAGCTTTCCCGCAGTCGGCGTCTCTCACATGGCAAGGTATTCTGCATGGGTTGGAGCTGCTTAAAGCCGGAGTTATTTGGAGAGTGTATGATGGGGCTAATATTCATATTTGGAGAGATAACTGGCTGCCTAGAGCCTCCGGTCTTAAAATATCTGCAAGGAAGAATAGAACTAGAGTCAAATGGGTTGAGGAATTGTTCATGAGCGGGGAAATGAGATAGGATGAGGAGTTGGTTAGGCATCTATTTTACCCTTATGATGCCGACGAGATACTGAGGTTGAGGATCCAATCGAATGGGGAGGCGAATTTTGTTGCTTGGCATTTTGAAAAGTCCGGCATGTTCTCAGTTAAGAGTGCGTACAAGTTAGCGCTTACCCTCAAGGATAAAAAAGAGGACGAGGGGCAATCTAGTGAGGCGGTGGGGACGGAAAGGAAAATGTGGGATATTATTTGGAAGGCCAACATTCCTCAGAAGATTCGTATTTTTGCATGGAGGGTTGCTTCCAATAGCTTGGCTGTACAAGTTAATAGAGTGGCGCATCATCAAGCCTCTATCAGTACGTGTTCTATTTGTGGAATGGAGGACGAAAATACCTTTCATGCGCTTGTCGTGTGCCCGAAGGCGCGAGCGCTTCGCATGGCCATGAGGAACATCTGGGCGCTACCTGCTGAGGAGGTTTTCAGATATACGGGGTATGATTGGTTTATTGTTTTCCTGAGTCAATTAAACCCCGTAACGCGAGATCAAATTATATTCTTATTCTGGAGGGCCTGGCAATTGATTACTAATTATATTCTTATTCTGGAGGGCCTGGCAATTGAGAAACGATCTCATTTTTGGTAAAGGCAAGGAATTAGTTTTTGCTTCTGCATGCTTTGTGGAGAATTATTGGGCGTCATTTGTTGCATACCATTCTCCGATGCCGATGGACTGTTTAATTAAAGGAAAAAGTCCGAGGGATCGGATTAGCGGAGTTCCTAATTCTCTGGAGGTGAGTAAGGGCTGGTCGCCGCCTCCTGCAGGTTGGTTCAAGATAAATGTCGATGCTAGCTTCGTGGAGAGCATTAGAGAAGCCAGTGTGGGAGTGGTGGTCAGGGATGAGGAGGGGGAAGTTGTTGTCTCGTCATGGGATTTCATTGGTGCCTGCCAGAGCGTGGAGGAAGCGGAGATTAGGGCTTGCATTGCCGGTCTCTACATAGGTATTTCTCTTCATAAACCTATAATTTTAGAGACTGATTGTGCTTTTGTGGTTGCGTCTCTTGCACCAGGGGTCTATGACAGGTCTGCTATGCGTGACCTCAAGATGAAAGCGCTGAGCATCTCGAAGTTGATTAGTAATTTTCAATTGGCCAAGATTAGTCGTTCAGCCAATATGGTGGCACATGTAATTGCTAAGTATAGCTTTGACAATAGATCGGATGGTATTCTTGTAAATGATGTTCCGCCCTGTGCGGTGAATATTGTAACGTATGAGTATACTGGTGTGGTTGGTTAATTAATATAAGGTGGTGTTCAAAAAAAAATCGTATTTAGAATATGAATACAAATATCTTTTGAACATTAACAAAATTGAAGTACATATGCACCTTGGACATATGAATCGTTGGTCTAGTATGTTGTAAGATTGATGCTAGAGATACGACAAGCAATCGATACGATTAAGAACGAAATCAAGCAAAGGGACACGAGATTTTAACGTGGAAAACCCATTCAACACGAAGGGGAAAAAACCACGGGCGCCAGCCAGCCAAACTTCACTATGATCGGGAGAGGTTACAAATGCCGAGGATTTACAACTGATCGACTTTTCCCGTGCAGCGGCTTACAAGATGTATATACAACACATGTGTCCTAGGTCAACCCTGATCCGTACCGAAGTTGGCCTTTCTTTTTATATTTGAATTTGGAGCATAACATAACAATTGATAATACTTTTTTTTGCGAGGATTATATTTTTTTGTGACGATGTAAGATTGATAATACTAAATAGCTAAAAAATGTAATTACTCACATTTTAGGAAATTTGACCGGTCAAAGCCGATCAGTAGTGCCAATAAATAAAACGGAAGTATTTCAGTGGTTTGTCACGGTCAATCATGAGATGCCACCATTGTTTCCTTTTTCTCAGTGCACATGACAGGGATTTACACATGACCTGCCTGGGGTGGCCTTCAACCGGAACAGATGGGCACTATATGCGTATAGAAATTCTAAAGAAAATATGCCGCCTTTGACTAGTAGCATGATCCTTGCTTGTTTGTAGCCGTTTTGTCTATATATAGTTTGGGTTCACCACTCTCACTTATGTATGGGAGAGATCGACTAACAGAGACAGCCCACAATAATCAATGGCCACCGAATGCATTCGCGTCGCGGTACTTCTGGCACTGCTGGCCATCTCGGCTTCTTCTCCATCTCCGATGAACGCTAATGCCAATGGCAGTAACACGGACCTCGCGGCGCTGCTGGCTTTCAAAGCCCAGCTCTCCGACCCTCTCGGCGTCCTCGCCAGGACATGGACGTCAAACGTGTCCTTCTGCCGCTGGGTCGGCGTTGCTTGCAGCCGCCGCCGGTCGCGGGTCACCGCTCTGTCCCTGCCTGACATGGCTCTCCATGGGTCGATTGCTCCTCACCTCGGTAACCTCTCTTTCCTCTCTGTCCTCAATCTCACCAACGCCAACCTCACGGGCTCCATCCCAGCCGACCTTGGCAGGCTACGTCGCCTTAGGTACCTCATTCTCAGTCGGAATAGCCTATCAAATACCATTCCTCCCACCCTAGGGAACCTCTCAAGGCTCGTGTCTCTTGATCTAGGTCGCAACCAACTCTCCGGCCAGATCGCTCCCGAGCTCCTGCTGCGTTCGCACAACCTTGAGAAAATTGTTCTAACCCGAAATAATTTGAGAGGTCAAATACCATCCTATCTATTCAATAACACGCCTTCCCTGACATATATCGACTTCGGAAACAATAGCCTATCAGGTCCTGTGCCAACCGGCCTTGCATCCCTGACCATGCTTGAGGTTTTGAGCCTGCAATTCAATCAACTCTCTGGTCCACTGCATCAAGCCATGTACAATAAATCCAGGCTGCAAGTCATGGCACTAGTAGCCAACAACAACCTAACTGGGCCAATTCCAGACAATCAAAGTTTCAGCCTCCCGATGTTGCGTTATATTGGCCTCGCACAGAACAACTTTGTTGGTCCGTTTCCACAAGGACTTGCATCATGCCAGTACCTGCAAAAATTATCTTTGGCTGTCAATTCTTTTGTGGATGTTGTACCAACATGGTTAACTAAATTGTCGCAGCTTGAAACTCTTTCCTTGGGTGATAACGACCTTTCTGGCTTCATCCCAGCTACTCTTAGCAATCTTAGTAATCTTAATTACCTGGACCTCTCTCGCGGTAATTTGGAAGGAGAAATTCCACCTGAAGTTGGTCTAATGCAGGAACTCTCGTATGTGCATCTTGAAGCCAATAACTTAACAGGTAAAATTCCAGATTCCCTTGGCAATTTATCCCGATTATCTTTCCTAGTATTGGCCACAAATCAATTATCCGGCCCTGTACCAACAACACTTGGAAACATTGCAGCCTTGGGCATTCTTTCTCTGTTAGGGAACAATTTAGAGGGAAATATTGACTTCTTGTCAGCTCTTTCCAATTGCGTGCAGCTCCAAGACCTTGCTATATCAAGCAATTTTTTTGTGGGCACCATCCCTGACCATGTGGGAAACCTCTCGGCAGGATTAAAAAATTTCCTTGCAGATAATAACAAGTTAACTGGAGGTATTCCAGCTGCCTTCTCAAACTTGAGCAGCCTTGGCATGATAGATCTTTCTGAAAACCTATTAACCGACGCAATTCCCGAATCTATCACTATGATGGAAAATCTTGTGCATCTTGATGTCTCTAGCAATTCCATGTTAGGCCCTATCCCAAAACGAATTGGCATGCTCAGGAGTCTGGAAAGGTTGTATCTCCAAAGAAACAAATTGTTTGCCTCTATACCAGCCGGTATTAGTAATCTAAGCAGGTTAGAATACATCTCGTTATCCAATAACCAGTTAAGTTCTATGCTACCAGAAAACTTATTCCAGCTTCCTAAACTTATTGCACTAGATTTTTCTCACAATTCCTTCGCTGGTTCAGTACCATCCGTTGTTGATCTGCTAAGTCAAGTGGTTGGAATGGACTTATCTTTCAACATTTTGACAGGGGTCATTCCAGATTCTTTTGCAAAACTTAAGATGCTATCGAACCTAAATCTATCACACAATGAATTCGAGGGGGCAATCCCATACACGTTTGAGCATCTAGTGAACTTAGAAACATTGGACCTCTCCTCCAACAATCTCTCTGGTACCATTCCCATGTTTCTCGCCAACTTTTCCTACTTGACTACCTTGAACCTGTCCTTCAATAAACTTGAAGGCCAGTTACCAGATGGAGGAGTTTTCTCAAACCTCACTTTGCAAAGTTTGACTGGGAATGCTGGGCTATGTGGTTCTCCAAGCCTTGGATTTTCTCCTTGTCTTGAGAAGCATCCTTCTCGTAAGAGAAATTTCCTAAAAATTCTACTCCCAGCCATTGCTGTAGCATTTGGAGCTGTTGGTATTTTCTTATATGTTTCGATTAGAAGGAGACATAAAAGAAAGTGCGAGGTTAAAGGTTCAACCGATCCATCTGATGTAATAAGCCACCAGTTAGTTTCCCATCATGAGCTTAGTCGTGCCACCAACAACTTCAGCGACAATAATTTGTTAGGGTCTGGTAGCTTTGGGAAAGTATTCAAGGGCCAGCTGAGCAGCGGCCTAGTGGTTGCAGTAAAAGTGCTAGACATGCATCAGGAACAAGCGATCAGAAGTTTTGATGCTGAGTGTCGTGTGCTGCGCATGGCGCGGCACCGCAACCTAATAAAGATACTCAACACCTGTTCCAACCTAGACTGGAGAGCATTAGTGCTTGAGTACATGCCGAATGGAAGCTTAGAGGCTCTCCTACACCACTCTCAAGGCATAAGGCACGTCGGGTTCCTCGAGAGGTTGGGTGTCATGCTCGATGTGTCCATGGCAATGGAATACCTACACCATGAGCATTATGATGTGGTCTTACACTGCGACTTGAAGCCTAGCAATGTTCTGTTCGATGCGGACATGACAGCGCATGTGGCAGACTTTGGCATTGCAAGATTGCTACTAGGTGATGGAGGATCCATGCTCTGTGCAAGCATGCCTGGAACAGTTGGGTATATGGCACCAGGTATTCAACTAGTACTTGTTATATTTCTTAAATCGCTTCTTGATTTGGCCCATTCCATTTCTTAGTTGAGAACTTGTGACCAATTAATTCTCACAAAAAAGGAAAATTGACCGACGGTACTCTCGTTATTGTTTGTGAATTTTGACGAGCAGAGTATGGATCTTATGGGAGAGCATCGCGGAAGAGTGATGTGTTCAGCTACGGGATCATGCTTCTTGAAATGTTCACTAGACGGAGACCCACGGATGCTATGTTCGTCGGAGAACAGAGCCTTCGGCAATGGGTTCATCAGGCGTTCCCTATAAATCTTGTCCATATCGTTGATGGTGAGCTACTGCAGTGCTCCTCCTCCTCTTCAAGCTGCAGCTTGAATGATCGCTTTCTTGTGCCTTTATTCGAGATTGGCTTGCTCTGCTCTACAATCTTGCCTGACCAAAGAATGACTATGAGCGATGTGGTAGTGAGGCTAAAGAAGATAAAAAAGGAGTATACTGAATGGAGAGGAGAGATGGAGAGTGCGGCGCGGTGATTGATCGTATAGATATATGTTTGCTCTGTGACGTTCATGTTAATTTAAGAACATCATTTGTTATATTTGTGTCGAATAAATTTTATACATGGGTTTATGTGGAATTGGAGTTGTAACTGATATGGATAGGTGCGAGTAGTGTAGCAACATGGCCGGATGTGCTGTACTAGCACCACCATATGATTAGTTCCAGCGGCAAGAAATGGTATACCTGCAGCTGTTTACCGAATGACAAGACAGACATTTTTTTTTAGAAAAGGAGGAGGACCCCCGGCCTCTGCATCTGGACGATGCATGCAGCCACTTTATTAATTATTCACACAAGACCTTACAAAGTCATACAACAGTAAGACTAAAGCCACCGTCTAGGCAACATCTGTCGCTACTCCTATCCAGTTGATGTAGGGATGCTGATAGTCTGGGCCTAATACCAAACAGACCTCGCAGCCAAACCTAACATCTAAGACCTGAGGTCCCAACCAGGACGCCTGCCGGGTATGGGGCACCCACCAGTCCGGCGCACTCCTCAACCAGGACGCCTGCCGGGTATGAGGCCGCCGCAGCCACCGTCACCAATCCATCTTCAGTGCTGTACTGCTGCATCTACCTTGCCCGATCTAGCTGCCGTCGACGCCACCACGATGCCAGACAACGCCACCATCCTGCGCTCGTCCACCATCACACGCCCACCGGCGAGACCCCGCTGCTCCATGCCGCTGAGACCCGCCGTTGTCGACGTGCCAGATGCCACGCCGCTCCTCCGACGCGAAACACCACCTGTTGCCACTGGTCCCATCCCCTCCGCCTGCAGTTCCTCAAACCGAGCACCCAAACGCCCCAGGCGGCGCCTCCAAGAAGGGTACGACACATGCAGTGCCGCCGCCGCCCAATCTAAGGAGATTTAGGGTTTTCACCCGGGCATGGGGTCGGGGTAGAGGGCAGGGACCTCGACGGCGCCTGCAAGGAGGAGAATGGCGACCCTGGTCGTCGCCACCGTCGGGATGAACGAGTCATCCAGAGTTTCCTCCGGTCCGATGTCACCTCTACCAGCCCCCGCGAACGCACCGAGGCCGACGACCGCGATCGTAAGCCACCAAGTGCAGCGGGAGAGAGCCTGCAGCGCGGAGGAGATCCACCGGCGACTCACCGCCCACGCGGTCAAGACGCCGTCCATCCACCCCCCGCGAACGTCGCCAGCCGAGGGCGCCGTCGCCATGCCTAACGGGGCCGCCGCCCCTGGTCCAGGTTCCTCCACGAAGGCCGGAGTGGCGAGATCCGCCACGAGCGACGAGATCCGGCACCGGGCGGCCAACGCCATCGCCCAAGCCCGCCGCCGCCGGGAGCCCGCACGCTGCCGTGAGACCCACACCCTTGGATCTGGGTACCCGTGCACCGCCGCGAGACCGCCGCCTCCGGGATCCGCCACACCGACGGGAGGGCCGCACCCCGCGGATCAGGACGCCCGCGCCGCCGCGGATCCGGGAACGGGAGGAGAGACCCTCCGCCGCCGCCGTCGCACGCACGGGCTTTGCCCGGCGCCGACCATCGGCAGCGGCGGAGGGGGAGAAGGGCGCTGGAGGGACTAGGCGGCGGCGGCGGCTGAGCCCTCCCGAGTCACCCGCGGGGGAGGCGACGCGAGAGGGACGCGGCGGCCGTTCCAGCTCTCATAGATGACTCATCCATGACATGAACATGGGTCATCATCTTCCTCGTAAAAGATTACGTGTAGACGATAAATGTGTCAATGTGTGTAACACCTAGGAACATGTCTTGTTTGAACAATAAATGAATATTATTTCTCCCACAGTTTACAGGAGAAGTCCTTGGGGAGCCGTTCTTGAACTACACGTCCTTATCTGTTTACACATGCAGATTATTAGGCAACCGTTACTGAACTACATATTCTTCCCTCTTTACATATTAAAGCAGATTCAAGCAACTGAAAATATTAAAAAACAGGACAATTCTTCTGTGTTTACATATTTAGACATATTCTAGCTAGCACAACTCATTCGCTGTCCTACTAACACGATCTTTGTATGAATAGTTGAATACAGATAGGTGAAATTAGTTAATGAATCAATAATTGATCAACTATGGTAATTCAGCAATGAGCGTTGCGCTTGCACAGTACATGGATAAGACATCACGGGTGGCTGATTGATCCTTAATCACAATTACTTAGTATTAATTATGTGAATTAATGTGAGAAGTATTAATGGGGATGTAGCTCAAATGGTAGTAGAGCAAGTACAATAGGATGACGTAGGTAGGCTGTAAGGTTTAAAATAGTATATTTGTGTTGAGTTGGAAGAGAGGGAAGATGAGAAAGAAGAGAAGCATGTTGCAAACTAGCAGCCAGCTGTAGCATGTGCTCCTAGAGACTTTGTGAGAGAGAGAGTGGCGGGCCATGTATCAATAAAGTAGTACTTATTTATATCTAGCTATTGTACTTGTCGGTTATATGCTTGGCTATAGATGACATGGCACAATCATATAGCCAGGAGTTGGCTATACTATTAACCATGCTCGAGAGCGCTTAGAATGCATTTAAGAGGCAGGAGCACAAGTTAGAGCATGAAGTAATATAGTTTGAAAGCACATGTTAGTTCATCCTAGGAGCATGATTCCCATTCGAAAAAAGTTTTGGACAACCAGAGGAGATTTGTTGTTTGAGCCGAACCACCAGAGAAGTTTTTTTTTTCGTTTGAGGCTAGAACCACCAGAGAAGATCAGAGAAGATGAGAGTGACATTTGATGTGGTAGTTCTTAACTATTCCTTCCGTTTTAAAATAAGTATCATTGATTTAGTACAAAATTTGTAATAAGTTAGTATAAAATGTGCGACATTTATTTTGGGACGGAGGGAGTAGTATTTTTTTTGACGGATGGTAGTTCTTAACTTTTTTCTTCTTTGAGGTGATGGTAGTTCTTAACTAGTGTTTGGGACAATATAGCCCAGTAATCAAGTTAAGGCCCAGCTGAAAACCCTAAAACGCCCAGCAATAGTCCACTCCGAAAAAGGCCCAGTATACTCCACCGTCACAGGGCACCAATCGGTGGCATTATCAAGGAGTATGATGGTTTCTCCGACGTGTCAGAATATAAACTCAATAAGATGCCGGTGTGGGCAAGAATCAAGGGTTTGCCAGATGGGCTCACGAGGAAAAGAGAATTGGCGGAGAAGGTCGCTGCAAAGGTGGGAGAGCCACCGTTTACTGTCGTGGTGAATGAGGGAGTTATAAACCCTAGCAGTACACTTCGAGCAAGGGTGTTTCTGGATGTCGCAAAGCCTTTGGTTCGTTTCGTTCCTATTACCTTGAAGGAGAAAAAGAAGTTTCGAGTTTACTATGAAAAGTTACCGGATTTCTGTTTCTTCTGTGGACTCATGGGTCATCTTGCGGAGGAATGTGGCGATGGGGTGCATGACCCAAGAGAATGCGAGTGGGGAGATTGGCTGCTTTGGTCATCTGATTTCCAAGGGGGGTAGTCGGAAGGTGGCAGAGGGGGAGCTGCAGGAGGTGGAGGCCGTGGAAGGACAGGGGGAAGGGGCGAACGAGGTGGTAGACAGGGAAGAGGTGGAGGGGGCTGAGGCACTTATGGTGGTAATGAGGAGCAGGATTACATGGCGCCTGAATACGCTGTTCCTCAGGGTGCTATGGAGAGGCCGACAGCTCGGAAGAGACTGGTGTCACCGGATGGATCTATTAAGATCCGTGGTCAGACTGTACCGAACCTTTCTGGAAGGGTGGCGGGGACTGTGCTGCAGATCGAGAACGGCCCATCTGATGGCCAGGAGGACACAAGTACACCGGCACTACCAGGAAAAAGCCTAGTAGTAGCGCTGGTTAAAGGGCTAGTAGTAGCGCGGGTGCCCGCGCTACTACTATCGCGCTACAGCTAACTGGTAGTAGTAGCGCTGGTTCATCCCGCGCTACTAGTACATGTGTTAGTAGTAGCGCTGCTGCCACACGCGCTACTACTAACTATCTGTAGCGCGTGCCCATGACCAGCGCTACTACTATTAATTTCAAAAACCAAAAAAAAATCATGACCGCCGGCCGGAGATGGCCCCCTTCGAGGAGTAGGTCCTGTGCACCGTCGGCCAGAGATGGGGAGGAGATAAGCCCATGGCGGATCTGCAGACGGGCGCCATGGCCGCCGCCTGACCTTCTCGCAGCTCGAGGGGAGGGCAGGGTACACGATGGGATGGGATGGGATGGGAGGAGGAGAGGGTGGGCAGCGACGGCGGTGAAGGAGAGAGCGGGGGGCATTGCCGCCGGTGGCGAGGTCAAGGGGAGGAATGAATCTGAGAGAAGGGGAGAGTGACGGGAGAGAGAGAGAGAAAGGAGGGCGGGGGAGAGGCTTACGACGGCGGTGGTCTCGGGGAGGGGAGCGGCGGCGGCAGGGGAGAGGGCTGTGGCGGCAGTGGTGGTCTCGGGGAGGGGAGCGACGGCGACAGGGGAGAGGGCGGCGGCTGCGGTGACGTCGATGGCGACGGTGGCGACAGAGAGGAGTGGGGGAGAGGGGGGAGACGGGGGGAGTAGTGGGGGACTTTGAAAATTTTGAGCCGGCCCGCGCGGAGTTATAGCTAAGATTTTAGCAGTAGCGCTGGAGTCCACAGCGCGCTACTGTTATGGGGCTTAGCAGTAGCGATTGCTAGTAGCAGCGCTACTACTATGTGGGGCCCATAGCAGTAGCGCTTCCCTCATAGCACACGCTACTACTATCAACTTAGTAGTAGCGCTTGTTTTATACCCCACGCTACTAGTATGGCTTGTCCTGGGGGGCACAGTGAAGACCACTTAGTAGTAGCGCTTTTTTATAACCAGCGCTACTACTATCAACGTAGTAGTAGCGCTTTTTTATAACCAGCGCTACTAGTAATTACCAGTAGCGCTTTTTAAAAACCAGCGCTACTAGTAAGCGTCTATCTATAAGCTTTTTCCTAGTAGTGCGGGGAAAGCCCCGATTGTGAAAAGAAGGAAGCAAGGGGAAGAAGATTCTAGTGTGAGCGATCCGATGTTATTGGCGTCCTCCAGCACGGAGGGTCGCCAGGAGCAATGAAAACACTTTGTTGGAACTGTCGTGGGATTGGCGATCCTGCGACAGTACGTGAGCTCCGCGATCTCGTGGAGGCAAGTGCGCCGTCGGTCCTTTGTCTAGTTGAAACACAGCTGGGGAAAGATCGAGTGGAAGGTCTGGCGGCGAATTTAGGTTTTTCAGGAAGATTTGCAGTTGCTAGTAGTGGACGTAGTGGTGGTCTTTGTATTTTTTGGAAGTCTGGTTTGAACCTTGTAATAAAAAGCTATTCTCAGTATCACATTGACTCACACATATTTGAACAGGGGAAGGACCCTTGGCGGCTGTCATGCTTCTATGGTGAGGCCACGAGAAATCTGCGCTATAAGACGTGGGACACCATGAAGTTTTTGCGAGGGGAGAGCACACTTCCTTGGGTGTGCATCGGTGATTTCAACGAGATCTTGCGCCCAGAGGAACAAATGGGTCCGAACCCCAGAGATAGCTCCCAAATTGCTGGTTTCAGAGATGCCGTGGATGTGTGCGAGTTGGTGGACCTGGGCTACAAGGGCCTTGACTGGACCTGGGAGAAAAGGGTGACAGGCGGACACTATTGCAGAGTTAGGCTAGATCGGGCACTAGCGAGTCCGAGCTGGTCGAGTATGTTTCCTTTTGCTTCGGTTGAGCATCTAACAGCGGTGAAATCTGATCACAGCCCAATTCTTTTGGTGAATGAGTTGGAAGCAAACAACCTGCGTATTGCTCTGAAGAAACCTTTCAGGTACGAATGCATGTGGGAGTCGGATGGCCGGTTCAGGGGCGTGGTCGAAGATGCCTGGAACAGCGACCAGCCGTCGACGTCTGTGGAAGAATTGGCACGGAAGATGGACAGTGTTGCTAACTCCCTATCGCATTGGGGGAAGCATACTTTTGGTTCGGTTCGGTGTGAGCTCCGTGCGCTGAGGAGGAAACTAGCAGAGCTGCGGGCAGACCCACTGCGTTTGGGGCCGGGAGATGAGGAGAAAAGGATCGAAGATAGGCTCGTTGAGCTATGCTACAGAGAAGAGGTGATGCTGCGCCAACGCTCACGCATTCAGTGGTTGTCAGAGGGCGATAGTAACACTAAGTTCTTTCAGCGGAAGGCAAGTGCACGGCGGGCAAAGAAGCGCATCACAAAACTCGAGCGAGCGGATGGGTCAGTCAGTTCGGACCCGAAGGAGCTAGCTGATATGGCTCATGAATTTTACTCAAATTTATATACGTCTGAAGGAACTATAGGGATGGAGGAGGTACTGTCTCACATCCCGAATAGAGTAAACGGCGATCTGAATGCCCAGCTGAATACACCATATACGAAGGAGGAAGTTAAAACTGCCCTGTTTCAGATGTTCCCAACTAAGGCTCCTGGTCCGGACGGATTCCCGGCGCACTTTTTTCAGCGGCATTGGGATTTATGTGGTGAAGAAGTGACAGGTTTGATCATAAGAGTGCTTGAAGGAGAGGACTCTCCGGTGGAGATAAACAGTACGTTCATCGTCTTGATTCCCAAGATCTCTAGTCCAATCAATTTAGGACAATTTCGGCCAATAAGCCTTTGTAACGTGATCTACAAGATCGCCTCATAGGTCTTAGCAAACAGGTTGAAATTAATTCTCCCCGAGGTTATTTCTGAAGAGCAGTCAGCGTTTGTTCCTGGCCGTCTCATCACGGACAATTTCATCACAGCCTATGAATGTTTGCACTATATGAAAACCAGGAGGGTTAAAGGTAATCGTTTTTGTGCTTTGAAACTCGATATGATGAAAGCCTATGATAGACTAGAGTGGAGTTATCTGAAGGCAGTTATGTTGAAGATGGGTATTAGCCCTCGCTTTACAGAGACAGTTATGAGATGTGTAACATCGGTATCTTTCTCAGTTCTTTTTAATGGTGGCAGTATGAGCTCTTTTAAACCCTCTAGAGGTTTGCGGCAGGGTGATCCCATATCCCCGTACTTATTCCTTCTTGCTGCTGAGGGGCTGTCTTGTTTGTTGAAGGCTCAAGGTGGCATTCGGGGGGTGGCTGTGGCACCTTCAGCACCCCCGGTTAACCACCTGTTATTTGCTGATGACAGTCTTCTCTTTTTTGAAGCCACCGTGGAGAGTGCAAATTGAGTCCAGGACCTTTTGAGGAGATACTGTGAGGCATCGGGACAGAGAATAAATGCTAATAAATCTTCTGTTTTCTTCAGTAAAGGGGTGAGTGAAGACACTCGCAATACTATAAAGAATTTGTTGCAGGTGCAGAACGAAGCTCTTTCAGATAAATACTTGGGGCTCCCTTCAGATGTTAGAAGAGCAAAGGAGGGGTGCTTTAAATACTTGAAAGATAGAATTTGGAAACGTGTTCAAGGGTGGATGGAGAAATGCTTATCTGTGGGAGGCAAAGAGGTGCTGATAAAGTCTGTGGTTCAATCTATACCTACATATTCCATGGCTTGCTTTAAGCTACCAAGAGGGCTGTGTGATCACATTAATGGTCTCATTCGTAAATTCTGGTGGGGAAGCAAGAGGGGGGAGAGGAAGACGGCATGGGTCTCTTGGAATACTATGACAAAGCCGAAGTACATGGGCGGGCTTGGCTTCCGGGACATTGAGCTCTTTAATTTGGCTCTACTAGCGCGTCAAGCTTGGCGAATTATGCGGGAGCCGAACTCGTTGAGTGCCCGAGTTCTTAAGGCCAGATACTACCCAGAGTGTTCACTACTAGATGCTGGTTTGGGCTCCGCTCCGTCCCAGGTCTGGCGAGCCATTTTGGAAGGTAGAGATATTTTAGCATTGGGGCTGATTAAACGAATTGGATCGGGAGAGTCTACTAATATCTGGACTGAAAACTGGCTGCCTAGAGACTACAAGCTGCGTCCTATTGTATGCCACTCGAGTGATCCACCCGAACGAGTGGCAGAGCTTATTGATCCCACGTCCAGAACATGGGACAGTCAAGTGCTAGCCCAGCATTTTATTGCACCAGACATTGAGGTCATTCAGAACATCCCGCTAAGCTTGAGCGTACAGGAGGATTTTTGGTCATGGCATTATGATAAGCGCGGTGTGTTTTCTGTCCGTTTTGCATATCGTATGATCTCAGCAATCAAATATCAGAGGGAGGATTGGCTAGAGCACAGGCCGAGCAATTCTAATCAACAAGCTACTAAGCACTCATGGTCTACACTTTGGAAAGTGAAGGTGCCCTCAAAGGTACGAATTTTTGTGTGGAGATTGGCACATACTTCTCTTCCTACTGGCTCAGTTCGGCATGACCGGCACATGGCAACTAGTCCGGTGTGCTAAATCTGCAATTCTGACGTTGACACATGCACTAGTACATAAGAGGGCTTTGGTCCAGGCCGGGCCAGCCCATTAGTCCCGGTTCACTCACGAACCGGGACCAATGGGGGCATTGGTCCCGGTTCGTGAGGCCAGGGGGCCGGCCGGGCCTCGTGGGGCATTGGTCCCGGTTCGTATGACCCCTTTGGTCCCGGTTCCAGACACGAACCGGGACCAATGGGCCTCGCTCCTGGCCCACAACCATTGGTCCCGGTTCGTGGCTGGAACCGGGACCAAAGGGGATCCTTTAGTCCCGGTTCCAGCCACGAACCGGGACCAATGAGATGCCTATATATACCCCCTCGCCAGCGAGCAGAGCACTCCACACTGCTCTGTTTTTCTGGCCGGCGAGGGGAGAGCTTTGTGGTGCTCTAGCTCACCTCCTATGCACATGAGGTGTTCGATGAAATGCCCGAGCCACACTTAAGCTTTCTGCTCTCGAAGCTCCTTGTCCAAGCTCAATTTTTCTCAAGATTTGTTTAGGTTTGGCGGTCCGTCCTGTCCCGTCCCCGTCCTCACCGCCGTCGATCACCCGCGTCCATCTCGGCGCCGGCACCACCGTGGTTAGCCTCTTCTTCTTATCTTCTTTCTAAAAGAAAAAAGTTCTTACTTGTATCATTTAGATAGATACTTGTGTAATTTTCTTACTTTTATTATTGTTTGTTATTATATAGTGCCATGGTCATGGTATCCGCCCACGTCGGCCCTCGTCCGGTCTATGATTCGGATGTGGTATATATTATCTTTTATAACTATTTGTTTTATTTAGTGTTTATGACAATTATGCCGACCAACGTGACATAGATGTGTTTATCTAGGAGGTATGTGAACCGGAAATTCCAACCGACCCTCTTGTCGAGAGGTTAAATTTAGTTGAAAAAGAAAACGAGGATTTGAAAGAAAAAATGAAAAGAATTGAGGAGGAGAAGATGAAATTGGAGTTGCATGTTGCCGATGTCGTCGATGACCACAAGATCAAGATGGATGCAATGCGCTTGAAGATTAGAAAGATAAGAAAATATGCCATTGATAATGAGGCTTGGTATCATTATGCTGTTGGATCAATTGTTACCTTAGTTGCCATTATGATCGCATTTGTTGTTGCATTTAAATGTTTTACATAGTTGTATGTTAGTTTCAATTTATGTTTTAATTAGATGCTCTAGAGAGCTGTATGTTGTTCTATGAGAACTATGTGTGAACTTTATGTATTAATTTTTTCAATAATAACATTTGATCACTTCTCTATTCATTTGCCCTCGTCCGGTCTATGATTCGGATGTGGTATATATTATCTTTTATAACTATTTGTTTTATTTAGTGTTTATGACAATTATGCCGACCAACGTGACATAGATTTTTTAATCTAGGAGGTATGTGAACCGGAAATTCCAACCGACATAGAAATTCTTGTCGAGAAGTTAAATTTGGTTGAAAAAGAAAACAATTACTTGAAAGAAAAATTACAAAGAGTTGAAGAGGAGAAGATGAAGTTGGAGTTGCATGTTGCCGATGTCGTCGATGATCACAAGATCAAGATGGATGCAATGCGCTTGAAGATTAGAAAGATTAGAAAATATGCCATTCATACTGAGGCTTGGTATCATTATGCCGTTGGATCAATTGGTACCTTAGTTGCGGTTATGATCGCATTTGTTGTTGCATTTAAATTTTCTAGTTTCAATGTATGTTTTAATTAGATGCTCTAGAGAGCTATATGTTGTTCAATAATGAGAACTATGTATGAACGTTATGTATTTATTTTGGTCACTACTGTACTTTGGCTTTAATGTGATGATGAATTTCTATTAATTTGGTCACTTCTCTATTCATGATATGCACGCAGATGAACCGACAATGGATGTACGGTGACCGACGCACCTCCGAGTATATTGAGGGCCTGCATAATTTTCTCGAAGCGGCTGAGGCAAACAAGCAGAATGGTTTTATGCATTGTCCATGTATTGTCTGTGAGAACACGAAGGATTTCTCCAACTCTAAAACCCTTCACTTCCACCTGCTTGAGAAGGGTTTTATGCCACACTATAATGTTTGGACCAAGCACGGAGAAAGAGGGGTTATGATGGAAGACAACGAAGAAGAAGAGGATGACGACAACTACCCGCCCCCTGAATACGGTGATGCTGCAATGGGGGAAGCTGAATATCAAGAGGAACCAGACGATGTGCCCGATGATGATCTTCGCCGGGTCATTGTTGATGCACAGAGAGAATGCGAAAGTGAAAGGGAGAAGTTGAAGTTCGATCGCATGCTAGAGGATCACAAAAAAGGGTTGTACCCAAATTGCGAAGATGACAACAGAAAGCTCGGTACCACACTGGAATTGCTGCAATGGAAGGCAGACAATGGTGTATCTGACAAGGGATTTAGTTCGCTACTGAAAATAATGAAGAAGAAGCTTCCAAAGGATAACGAATTGCCCGGCAGTACGTACGAAGCAAAGAAGGTTCTATGCCCTCTAGGACTGGAGGTGCAGAAGATACATGCATGCCCTAATGACTGCATCCTCTACCGCGGTGCGTACGAGGATTTGAACGCATGCTCGGTATGCGGTGCATTGCGGTATAAGATCAGAAGAGATGACCCTGGTGATGTTGAGGGCCAGCGCACTGGGAAGAGGGTTCCTGCCAAGGTGATGTGGTATGCTCCTATAATACCATGGTTGAAACGTCTATTCAGAAACAAAAAGCATGCCGAGTTGATGCAATGGCACAAAAAAGACCGTAAGAAAGACGGGAAGTTGAGAGCACCCGCTGACGGGTCGCAGTGGAGAAAGATCGAGAGAATGTGGAGCGACTTTACAGGTGACCCGAGGAACGTATGGTTTGGTTTAAGTGCAGATGGCGTTAATCCTTTTGGGGAGCAGAGCAGCAAGCATAGCACATGGCCTGTGACTCTATGTATGTATAACCTTCCTCCTTGGTTGTGCATGAAGCGTAAGTTCATTGTGATGCCAGTGCTCATCCAAGGCCCTAAGCAACCCGGCAATGACATTGATGTGTACCTAAGGCCATTAGTTGATAAACTTTTACAGCTATGGAATGGAAGAGGTGTACGTGTGTGGGATGAGAACGAACAGGAGGAATTTGACCTACATGCGTTGCTGTTTGTAACCATCAACGATTGGCCTGCTCTCAGTAACCTTTCAGGACAAACAAACAAGGGATACCACGCATGCACACACTGTTTAGATGACACTGACAGTATATATTTGGACAAATGCAGGAAGAATGTGTACCTGGGGCATCGTCGATTTCTTCTGACCAACCATCAATGTCGAAAGAAAGGAAAGCATTTCAAAGGTGAGGCAGATCACCGGAAGAAGCCCGCCCTCCGTACTGGTGATCACATACTTGATATGGTCAATGATTTACAAGTAATATTTGGAAAGGGTCCTGGCGGACTATCTGTTCCGACTGACGATTCGGGACGCGCACCCATGTGGAAGAAGAAATCTATATTTTGGGACCTACCCTATTGGAAAGACCTAGAGGTCCGCTCTGCAATCGACGTGATGCACGTGACGAAGAATCTTTGCGTGAACCTGCTAGGCTTCTTGGGAGTGTATGGGAAGACAAAAGATACACCGGAGGCACGGGAGGAACAGCAACGTGTGCATGAAAAAGACGGCATGCATCCAAAGCAGTATGAAGGTCCTGCCAGCTACGCTCTTACCAAAGAAGAGAAGGAAATCTTCTTTGAATGCCTGCTCAGTATGAAGGTCCCGTCTGGCTTCTCGTCGAATATAAAGGGAATAATAAATATGGCAGAGAAAAAGTTCCAGAACCTAAAGTCTCATGACTGCCACGTGATTATGACGCAACTGCTTCCGGTTGCATTGAGGGGGCTTCTACCGGAAAATGTTCGATTAACCATTGTGAAGCTATGTGCATTCCTCAATGCAATCTCTCAGAAGGTGATCGATCCAGAAATCCTGCCAAGGTTAAGGAGTGATTTGGTGCAATGTCTTGTTAGTTTCGAGCTGGTGTTCCCACCGTCCTTCTTCAATATCATGACGCACGTCCTAGTTCATCTAGTCGACGAGATTGTCGTTCTGGGCCCTGTATTTCTACACAATATGTTCCCCTTTGAGAGGTTCATGGGAGTCTTAAAGAAATATGTTCGTAACCGCGCTAGGCCAGAAGCAAGCATCTCCATGGGCCATCAAACAGAGGATGTCATTGGGTTTTGTGTCGACTTCATTCCTGACCTTAAGAAGATTGGTCTCCCTCAATCACGGTATGAGGGGAGACTGAATGGAAAAGGCACGCTAGGAGCGCACTCAATAATATGTAGGGACGGGCATTCTTGGTCTGAAGCACACTACACAGTTCTACCGGGACTAGTCGTTATAGTGCTGATCCAACAGCTCACAAGCGCTTGAAAGAAACACACGATCCGTGTGCTTCTTCCTGATTGGTACGACCTTCACCGCCCAAGGTTATAAAGATATGCAAAAATACCTCCACCCTTCCCTCAACTAGCGAGGTGGGACTAATGTTGTACGGCAGCGTGTACCTTTAGTACCGGTTGGTGATACCAACCGGTACTAAAGGTCCCTAATTAACCCTGAAATTTGGCATTTAATGATTTGTTTTGAGCTAAATGATCCTGAAATTGAAAAGCACTACAAATGAACTCTGAAAAGGTTGAAACTTGGCATGGTATCATCATTTCACCCACATAGCATGTGCTAAAAAGTTGAGAGGGTTACGGCAAAAACTGGATGCACTTCGTGTACAAAATGGACAATCTCTTTCGAAGTATCAGGGTTTCGGACGAAAGCTCATGTGTTACAAAGGGGTGATGTGGCTTTGAATGGTGCATTTTGAACACATGCTATGTGGGTGAATTGATGATACCATGCCAACTTTCAACCTTTTCAGAGTTCATTAGAAGTGCTTTTTAATTTCTTTCAAAACATCGTGGGAGTGGAGTTCAAAAAAGAATCAACTAAAAAGCTTTTATAAACCTCTACTATTTTTGAAACTAAAATTATCAAAGTATTTTTTGTTCAAAACATTAATACCAAAAAGAATATAATGATAAAACACACTGGAAATAAATAAAGCGAAAAATAAAACAAAAACAATGGAAATTATGCAACTAAAATTATCAAATTATTTATTTGTTAAAAAGAATGAACTAAAAATTATGCAACTAAAATAACAGAAGAAAAATACTGGAAAAAAATTTAAAAAATAAATAAAGCAAAAAACAAAAAAAAATACTGGAAAAAAATAAAAAAAATGCCACCTACTGGGCCACCACGGCCTGAATACGACTAGAAACCCAGCCAGTTGGGCCAGGATTCAGGCCCGCAGAAGGCCAAGCAGGCCCACAGGCATAGCAGTGTAAGATTAGGCCCATAGGCCTGCTGTTCAGAGGAGTTCGAAATGAAAGAGGCAGCGGGGCTTATAAACAGGTGCTGGGCGCTCTCAACTAGCGAGGTGGGACTAAACTCCCACCACCACGCCGCTGTGCAAGGTCTTTTGTCCCGGTTGGTGCCACCAACCGGGACCAATGCCTCCCTTTGGTCCCGGTTGGTGGAACCAACCAGGACCAAAGGTCTCTGCTTCCCGCCCTTTGGGCTGCTGAAAAAAGACCTTTGGTCCCGGTTGGTGGCACCAACCGGGACCAAAGGGGTGCATTGGTCCCGGTTGGTGCCACCAACCGGGACCAATGCTCTGTGTATATAAGACCACACTTAGGAAATTTCAGTTTTCATCTGCCATTGCCCCGAGCCCGTCGCCGCGCCGTCCCGTCCCCGTCGCCGCGCGCCGCCCCGTCGCCGCCCCGTCCCGTCGCCTCCCCGTCGCCGCGCCGTCCCCGTCGCCGCGCCGCCCCGTCCCCGTCGCCGTCGTTGTTCCCGTCGCCGCGCGCCGCCCCAAGCCGCCCCGTCGCCGCCCCGTCCCTGTCGCCTCCCCGTCGCCGCGCCGCCCCGTCCCCGTCGTCGTCGTTGTTCCCGTCGCCGCGCGCCGCCCCGAGCCGCCCCGTCCCCGTCGCCGCCCCATCCTCGCCGGCGGCCCCCGCCTCGGCCGGCCCCTTGCAGGCCGCCGGCGCCCCCCAACCCCGCCGGCGCCACCTCCCCCGAGCTGCCTCCCCCTCCCTCGGTGAGCTTCGTCTCCCCCTTCTCGATCTTGTATGTATGCATGAATGTATGTATGGATGCATGAATTTTTATATGGATGCATGAATGAATGTATGCATGGATGTATGAATGTATATATGTATGTATTAATGGATTGATGCACGGACTTTTTATTTGTAGTAATTTTTTTTGTAGTTTTTTGTATGTATCAATAAATGTATGTATGCATGAATGCATAGATGGATGCAAAGAAGGATGGATGAATGTAGATAATTGTTGATAATGTTGTATAGATAATTGTTGATAATGCATAGATAATTGTTGATTTTTTTGTATTTTGTTGTTGTTTGCATCTATTAGTTCTTGTTGTTTGTATGGATGCTATGGAGGTCACCCCGACGATATTTGACAGATGCGAGATGTTTTCGAAGGAATGTGCCGATTGTGGTTGTAGGGGGCATCGGCTCTATCATCACGTTGGCATCGGCTCTATCTATCAACAAGGCCACGGGAGCACCCCGGCCCCCTATCATCACGTTGGCATCGGCTCCCCGAGAGCTTTCCAACGGATCCGGAATCGTCTCGATCGGAGCTCTTGTGCTCAAGTAACTTCGACATGAGAGGCGGTCCGGACGTCGGACATTCATGTTTGTATATTAATTGCCATGTTGTAATATTTGCAGAAACTATGGATCAAAGAGACTTGGAACAAGAACAGTTGTTGGGGGATATAATCCACGACGGACGTGATGTCTTGTCGTATCTCAACGACACCGATGGTCTGGAAGGAGAGGATGACGGCTCCGGTGATCGAACAATGGAGGAGGAAGGACATGATCATGATGGCTCCGGTGACCGAATGCCGGAGGACGGAGCTGTTGCAAAGTCCGGCGAGGTATATATATTAATTAAGCCTGTGCTGACTAGCTAATTGATGCATTAATTGTTTTGATATATTAACTCTTCTTTCTTCTTTTCTAGCCCTCCGGATCGAGCCAAACTTCGGTAACGAGACGAGGCCCGAAGAAGAGGTTGCAGAAGGATGAAAAGTTCACGATCACAGCACTCGCGCACGATGGCCATCCGATTGAACCCAAGCGGACCAAGGACGCATTTTCTGCTCAGTGCAGAGCTATTGTTAGGGACGACATCCCGATCAGCATCAAGCAATGGAATAAGCCTAAGGACGGCGCCCCTGAAGGTGATTATGTCACCGATAGACAGAAAGATGATCTTTGGACCGCGCTGAAGGCAAATTTCACCCTACCGCCAGAGGAGGATCCGAACAAGCTAGTTATAGAGCCACTGGTCAAGGCGTGTGCTCTTAAGAAGATGGCAGATCTATTCAGGAGGTGGAAGAAGGAGTTGAAATCAAAGTTTGTCGACAAAGGGGAGACTCCAGAATTCAGGGGCCGATATGAGAAGATAAGAGATCACTGGCCCGCATTTGTGGCCTACAAGACATCGGACAAGAGTAAGAAAATGTCAGAGACAAACAAGATCAATGCTGCAAAGAAGCAGTATCACCATCACACGGGGTCAGGTGGCTACCTCAGAGCCCGGCCGTTGTGGGACAAAGCTGAGAATGACCTGATTGCTAAAGCGGTCGTACCACAGACATTGAACTGGCCAGACCGTTCAAGGACTTGGTTCTTCGGGGTTGGGGGAACTTTGGACCCTGAAACAGGGAAGTGCCGCTGGACGGACGAGCAACTTGCAATACCCGTCACGAAGCTTCAGGAGTATATCACCGCAGCGCAGCAAGGGACGTTCATTCCCGACAGAGAGAAGGACGAGCTGACTCTGGCCCTAGGGAATGATGAGCACCCTGGACGAACACGAGGCACACCAGGCTCCGTTCCGTGGAAGGTTGGGTTTCCCGGCACAGGCGGTTACAGAAGCCGGGAGAGAAAGAGGAAAGCGGAGCTGAGCGAAATGCAGAAGCTCAATGCAAGACTACAAAAGCTGGAGGAAGCTGAGAGCCAGCGAGCTGCAGGCCAACCATCTCAGCGGCACGAAGCTACCCCAGAAGCTACCCCGCCATATCAGTGGAGAAGCAGCGTGGCTTCCACGGAGCCCGTTCAGCCTGACTTCACGGCTCCTAGCTACCCCGTGGATACTATCGCGAAGGCTCAACATTGCGAGCTTATGACGAAACATCCGAACCTCACTTTGAAGGCGGCTGTCGGCTCTGTTGCACCTCCTCAACCCAACGGAACTTTTCACTGCTCACCGATTCCACATGGCTATGCTGTTGTGACGGTGGATGAAGTAATGGAGGGATTTGAGGAGCTCGAGCTTGAACACTCTACAGGTGAAGGGGAGAATCATCTGGTTCATGCTCTGAGGAGTACATGTCTATGGCAGAAGGAGTACATCAAGCTTTCAAACTGGACGCCTCCGCCTCCTCCTCCTCCTCCGGCGAGACAGGGCACTCCGCCTCCTCCTCCTCCTCCTCCGGCGAGTGATCAGGGCACCCCGCCTCCTTCTTCGGCTCCTCCGACACGTGAGGGCACTCCGCCTCCTCCTCCTCCTCCTCCGGCGAGTGATCAGGGCACCCCGCCTCCTTCTTCGGCTCCTCCGACGCGGGCACTCCGCCTCCTCCTCCTCCTCCTCCGACGAGTGATCAGGGCACCCCGCCTCCTTCTCCGGCACGTCAGAGCAGTACGCCTCCTCCTCAGCAACGGCGGAAGACAGACGCCGCCGCTCCGGCTCCTCCGGCGCGTCGGAGCACTCCGCCTCCTTCTCCGCCTCGTAAGCAACGACGGAAGGGAGACGCCGCCGCTCCGGCGGCTAGCAGTACAAGCAGAGGCAGGAGGGAATACAGATACGGTCCCCGATCTCTCAAGCCTCTGGAAAAGTTACCATATGAGAGGACCGAGTCTTAAAACGAGGAGATATGTCAGGAGCAATTGAGGGCCCATTTTGCAAAGAAAACTCCACCTCCGAAGGAGAAGCTAGATCCGGTGAAAGTGAAGCGCACTATCGATGCCCTGAAGCGACCACCACCGCCTCCGCCGGATTCCAACTATGTCCGGGTTATTAAAAAGACATATGAAGAAGCGCGGCGGTCGGGAAGTACTTCTAGTGATGCAAGGTTAGCATAACGAAGAAGTGGGAAAACAATTCCCCAGCTCGGCGAACAGGAGAAGCAATCGTGCCCCCCGCTCAAGGTGTCTAGCGATATCGTCGCTAATCATCCGGGGATGGTGCCCGGTACCAATCCTGGTGATTACTTGGGGGATGATGTAATTTTTCAAACGGCTGAGGTAACAGAAGAATATGAATACTTGCACGGGAAGCCTCTCGTCAAACCTGATCATCCTCCTCTAACAACGATGATGTACAAATTGCATGAGTGGTACATGAAAACCTGCAGGGAGTCTGGGAGAGACACTATGTATCTGGCAGTGAAACCAGAGCACGAATTCATTGGACTTTCCGTGATGCCTGTTGAATTTGTGGAGTTATTTCAGTTATACAATCAACGGGCCCTCGACAAACAACTCATGACTGCCTACTGTCTGTAAGTATTACTTCTATAGTTAAGTCTCTAGCTCAGCTTGTTCATTGCATGTATATATAATTATCCTCACTATATTATGCAGATTGAAGATCGTCGAATGCAAAAAACTAGGAATCTTCGACGTTGGGTTCATTAGCCCAGATGCCGTAAATGAATGGACGGTACGAAACAGAATCAAAGAGACCGAGAAAAACTTGCTAAAGTCGTTCCTTATACATCAAAACAAAAGGGAAATACTCTTTCCTTACAACTTCAAGTGAGTGTTGCTGTCTTCTCTGTATACTCGGTTTCGCTTACTCGAGGTTAAGTAATGTAATTGATGAGTTATATATGCGTGCGCAGGTACCACTTTATTCTGCTATCCATTAAGCTTGACGGGGCATTAGTAACTGTCTTAGACTCGAGACGTAAAGATCCCGAGATTTATGCGGACATGACTGCAATGCTCAAGAAGTAAGTTCAGTCAATACCGGGACCGTATCGGCATGCAACTTTCGTTAATTTCCTGATATCAAGTAATCATTTTCTTTGCCTGGCAGGGTTTGGAAGAAGTTCACCCGAAAGGTTCCCGGTCTAAACTCGGAGTTGCGATTTACGCACCCCAAAGTAAGTAGTACTAGCTAGTTCCGCGCATCTCTAATTGATTCAAATTTTCATCAATATATCATTACCATGCTTGCTTATCAGTTTGATTAAACTCTATTCTCGTAAAGTGCTTGTACCAGAAAGAAGGGACTTCTTGATGTGCATACTACGTATGCGAGTTCATTCGCCACTCGACCTCTGAGCAGGTCTTCTCTGACAAACAATTTGAAGTACGTAAATAATATTCAGAATTTTATTTTATATATTACCATCAATTGTGTTGAGTTTTATTCATATATATGCATGTATTGACCCCCTTCTTTAAATTAGATCTGGCAGATGCGGGATGAACTCCTACCACATGATCGCATACGAGCAATTCAAGAGGAATTGGCGGGATTCTTTCTTGACCACGTCATATCTAAAGACGGAGAATACCATTCGAATATATGATGTTAGGGATTGTAAAAGATGTTAGGGATTGTAAAAGATGTTATATTGTATATATGTAGTAGCATCGGATAGATATACGATAACTTGTTGTTCGACCAATCTCTCCGGAGAAAGAGAGGTCGATCACTTCTCTCTGTATATGTTCATGACGATCTTATGTACTTACTGGTTCCTAGCGTGTCGAGTTCTCTCTATACGTATAGTACGTAGCGTCGACCAAGCACGGAGATAAGAGAGGTCACTTCTCTCTAGGTAGCTATTAGCTAGCTAACACAATATATGAAACCCCCAAATTATCCCTCCAAAACCCCCAAACCCCCCCCCCCCCCTTTCAAAAAAAAAAACCCCAGCTCCTGAGCTGCTGACGCGTGGATGCTTATTGGTCCCGGTTGGTATTACCAACCGGGACTAAAGGCCCTCCTGCCTGGGCTCGCCGCAGCGGCCACGTGGAGCACCATCTGTCCCGGTTCGTAAGCGAACCGGGACTAAAGGTATTGGGCTTTAGTCCCGACCCTTTAGTCCCGGTTCCAGAACCGGGACAAATGGGCCTCTGGAACCGGGACAAAAGGGCCTTTTTCCACTAGTAATGGCGACACTCTTTGTTGAATTGTCGAATGGCGAGATGTGTGTGGGCTTTGGGGGATGAGGAAATTGTGGAGCATATGATATCCAATGAAAGTGATGATGCCAAGCTATGGCTGTTTTGGCTGTTTGAAACGATGAAGGAGAAGGAGCTAGCAAGGGTCCTGGTTACCTTGTGGTCTATATGGTGGGCGAGAAGAAGGGCAATTCATGATGAGCAGTTTCAAAGTCCATTATCTACTATGTCTTTCATCAACAAATATCTTGAAGAGCTGGAGATTGCCGATGTACGTCCAACGAGACCCGCCACTGTTCCAGGTTCGGCACGGCAACAGAAGTGGCTACCACCAGTGGGCGATGCTGCAAAGCTTAATGTTGATGGAGGGATCTCATCTATTGGCGACAAAGGGGTGGCAGCAGCGGTGGCTCGTGACAAATCGGGTGTCTTTCTAGGAGCTTCGGCTACTATGTTTGCAGGTCTAACTGACCCAGCGAGTCTTGAAGCACATGCTTGCTGCGAGGCCCTTGCTCTTGCCCAAGATCTTCATCTGCGAGATATTGAGGTTGTCTCGGATTGTCTTGAAGTGGTAAATAATCTGAAGAGACGAGCTATGCCTTTATATGCTCCAGTACTGAGGGACATTGAAGCCAGAAGTTTGCTTTTATCTAGTGTTGATTTTCGTTTTGAGCATAGAGAAAATAATTTTGAAGCCCACTCCTTAGCTAAGGGAGCTGCGACTCTCGGAGTGGGACGCCATCTGTGGCTAGGGATTCTACCGGATGTTTGCTGTATTCCTCATGTTGTGAACCTTTAATAAAGTCCCTAGTTACCCTAAAAAAAAAATCGGTGACATTATTATTTTTCTTGAGAGAATACAGAGCTCTCGCGGCCGCGGTGAGCCGCCGACAGAGAGGGATATGAGCGCCGAGCCGATGGGATGGATGGATCGCCCGACGCCGTGGGGAAGATGGGTTCCATCTCTCCGGCATCCGGCAGGCAGCAGCGGTAATCGGGCGGATCCTTTCTTGTCCTTCATTATCTCCTAGCATGTTCTTCTTCCTTTTTTTTCGATTTAATTTAGTTAATCCTGCAACTCGCGTCTCGAAAAGCAAAACAAAAGCGACAAGCGTCCTTTTTTAGTTGAGGCGCGTCAGGCAGGATCAAAAGGCATGGACGGCTCCTCGTACCAAAGCTGGGCAGCTAAAACTAAGAGGCATCTCACATGCTGGCTCGTCCGCCAAGGTTAGATCTAAGTCTAACATTGGTTATAGTTCTTTGTACATTCAGATTAAGGTAAACAGGCATCGCATGCTGGCTCGTCCACCAATTTCAGATCTGACAGTGGTTGTAGTTATCATACACTTCGATTAAAGAATGTAACCTTGGATGCTTCCCCATTTGCTCATTTATAATTAGTGCACAACGGTAGCAATGCTTCTTTATCTTCAGAGTTCAGACCGGTTTGTTTGAGAAAATGAGGAAATGGTGAGGGAGGGGAAGAGGGTGTCATCTCATCAGGGCACTTCGTCTTCGTCTCTTCGGCATCCGTCGATAATATCCAATTGATCCTTGCTTGTTCTTCCTTTTTTTCTTTTCTTGATTTAATTTAGTTATAAATTCTTATAATTTAGATCCAACATTACTTATAAATTCTTTTAGACTTTGATTGAAGATAGAATCCTCGGATGCATCCCCATTGACTGTACAACGGTCGCAATGACGTTACTAGGTCCTTGTGTTTTCAACACTCCAGCTCGATCCCCACCAACTCTGCTCTTAATTTAGAGACCTTCCCCAACTTATACAGTTTGATTAAGATAAACACGCTGGTTCGTCCACCAATTTCAGATCTAACAGTGGCTATAGTTATTAAGAAATAAACCATGGATGCGTCCCCACTGGGTGCACAACAGTGATGAGGCCGCACCTGTGCTAGGTCCTTGTCTTCCTAAAACTCTCACGTGATCTGTGTAACCATCATGCTCTTGATATAGAGACCATCTTCTTGGATGCCTCCTCCGGTGCATCATGCGAGGCCGAGGTCACGGATGTCGTTTGAAATAGTTCAAGCGGCAAAGGAATCTGAATCTTTTGTTGCACCCTAGAAAAAGCTGAATCTTTTATTGCACTGGATAATTGGAGTAGTACTGGTATCGAGTGAAACCTGCCTGCCCGTGGCCTGGAACAGCTATAAAATGACCCAACGAAGGCTCTTCTGAGATGCACTCACATTGCTACCTTTCTTCCCAAAACTCACACTAAAATCCCACCGCACTCACCAACTAGCTATCCTAGCCGGCCGGCGGAGGAGATGGAGGTGGCTATCGGTCAGCCTGGACGGCGCGAGCAAAGCTTTTCGGCCCGCTCGTGGCCCGTTCAGGACCGGACCATACGGTCCAGGCCCGACAAGAAAACAGGCCGGTCCGGGCCCAGTAATCCAGACCGAAAATAGTTCCGTCCGGTCCGGTCTTTAACCGGGCCCGAACGAGCGGACCGAGCCCAACAAAGGTCGCTGGACACCGGACAGACGTCTCCCCTCGTTCGATTACTCCTCCTCGTTCGATTCCTCCTCCTCCTCGATGACACAGCCGCCTCCTCTCCTCTTTGATCCCTAACCCTAAGGCGACCGCGCCGTCGACCGCGGCCTCTCCCCTTCACCGACGGCGACATCTCCTCCGAGTCTAAGCTGGAGGAGCACGTGCACGCCGGGGTCGCAGCAAGGGCAGCACCAGCACGCCATCGATCCCGCCTTCCCTGGTTCCTCGCCGAGCGCCACGAAGAGGTCAAGGTAACCTGCTTACCTGCTTATATACCACCGGCTCTCCCGCGGCCTCTTCCCTTCACTGAACTGAGATTGATTTAGTGCTCTTAGTTAGGAAATCCGGTGATGTATTGTAGTCTTTGGACAACACATAACAGGGAGTTGGCTAGAGATGTAATCTGGAGATGTAATCTGGTCCAAGTACTCGAATATTATGTGCTAAGAGTTTCTGACTATGGCTATTATGTCTATTATGTTCAGAGATGTAGTCTGGTCCAAGTAAGCTAAAGCAAACTTTTGTACACTTGATTTAGTGTTTCAACAGCAAGCTTTTATGTTCAGGAGAAGGGAATGGGAAGGCGATTTAGTGTCAGTACAGCAAACTTTTATGTTCAGAGCTATTATGTTCAGGAAATTTAGTGTTCAGAGCTATTATGTTCAGAGCTATTATGTTCAGGAGATTTAGTGTTCCGAGCTATCATGTTCAGAGCTATTATGTTCAGAATATTATGATGATTGATGTACTGACTATGGCTATTATGTGCTATTTTTTTGTAGGGAATGATGAAGGGGAAGGGCAATGAGAAGGGAAAGGGGGCGGCTGGTAAGGAGAAGGAGAATGGGAAGGCGAAGGCAAAGGAGAAGAGCGTGAATTACCTAATTAGGAAAGATTCGCCGCTGCCTCCGCCGGTTCCGAGTAAGGGCAAGCCTAAGGCGCAGATTAGGAAGGCAAAAGACTTTCCCAATGCCCCAATGGGAGAATTTATTTGTAGGGTAAAGAAACACCCTCCGCCTCCCCCGCGTCTCCCCAACCGCACCGGTGCTGGCGTGCGTGCCGCGGATGCTGCTGCCTCCGGCTCCGCAACCGGCTCCGAGCTGCCTCATGCATCTACTGTAGTATGATTCCTTTGCTTGATGCTTGATGTAGCCATATTTCCATATAACCATATAGGTGGTTTTTCCTTATTTGTGTGCTCATGTGTGCTAGGTGCTACAAGACGAGGAGGACGAGGAGGGTGACGAGGACGAGGACATGGAGGAGGACAAGGAAAAGGACGATCAGGAATATGACGAGCAGAATCTGTTTGTGGTCCCGCCATTGCAAGGAGGTGCTGATATGTCGGATGATGATACATCAGATGGGTACAAGGAATCAGCTGATGAACTAGAAGGTGACACTATGTCCGAGGAATCACTTGTGCATGTCGTCTCAAGTGAGGACTCTGAGGAGGAGGCAAGAAAAATAAAAAATAAAAAGAACAAGAGGCCAAGAGCCAATGCTCCTGTTAGGACAATATCAGATGTTTGGGCCCATTTTCACAAGGTCAAGGAGCCATCGGAAAAGGACCCCAGATTGACAGTGTTGAAGGCTTGTCGCAATTATTGTCCAAATAGGTATGCGTATGAGCAAGGTGGGCAGTACCTCAACTATTGGAAGGCATCATACAAAATGTTTGAATTACATGGCCAAGATGGCTAGGGCTGCCATCCAAACAACTCTTGAATTGCGCAAAACCAATGGTACAACAAGTGTTCCAGCGTTGATCCCCTCCATTGAGTACGACCAAGGAATCATCAAGGAGCTTATTGCTAAGATGAGATGTGTGCATGAGTATTCATTTAGAATGGTTGAACATGAGTGGTTCAACATTTTAATGAAGTGCATGAATCCAAATTATAAATGCATTGGAAGGAAGGCAATACGAGCCGAGTGCATGAAGGTTTACAAGAAAGAAAAAGAGGTGCTTAAATCTGTCCTAAGGGGTGTGAGCTCCATATCTTTAACCACGGATTTGTGGACAAGCAACCAAACCTTATCTTACATGTGTGTGGTTGCACACTATATAGATGATAATTGGAAGATGCAAACCCGTATACTTGGTTTCATAGATTTGGATCCTCCTCACACCGGAATTGTCATTGCGGATGCTCTCTATGCGTGTGTGACAGAATGGAATATTGAGACAAAAGTTATGTCCATCACCCTTGACAATGCTTCAAACAATGATGGTGCCATCGATGCTTTGAAGGCCAAGTTCTTGTTTCTGAGAGGTATGCTGTTTTTGTTCCTATGCTTGCTGCTTTTGTTCCTATGCTTGCTGTTTTTCCTCATACGCTTGTTATTTGTGCTCATATAGAAGTTACCTTTTGTAGGTAATGACTTCGAAGGCCAATATTTTCATATCCGTTGTTGTGCACACATCCTCAACTTGGTGATGCAAGATGGGATAGAGGTCTTAGATAATTTGATAAAGAGCTTGAGAGAGACGGTGAAGTACTTCAAGAAGTCACCTTCTCGTCTCCATGCTTTTGTTGACACTTGCAAAAGCTTGGGTGTCAAAGTTGGCAATCATTTACACCTGGATTGTCAAACAAGGTGGAGTTCAACCTATCAGATGATTAGCACTGCTCGTGAATACAAGGAAGCCTTGACCTCTCATGCTGGCTCCAATGCCAACTATGCTTGGGCACCGACAAACGCGGAGTGGGACATGTACGACCTTATCTCTCCATTACTTAAGAGTTTGGCTGAGGTGACAAAAGCATTTTCAAGAAGTTTATATCCCACTTCAAACATCTTCTACCCATACATTGTTGGTGTCAAGATTGCAATAAGAAATGCAATTGCTAGTGATAGTGACCACTACAAGCAAATGGGTGCAGAGATGTTGGATAAGTTTGACAAATATTGGGAAGAAAAGAATAATGCCATGGTGATTGCAACCATCTTTGATCCACGGTACATATGCTTGCTTGTTCATTCAACTCATATGCTTACTCATTAAACTCGTATGCTTGCTTGTTCATTTAACTCATATGATTTACTCCAATGCTTGTTGTTTTTAATAGAATGATTGTTGTATTTACTCCAATGCTTCCTCCTTTCACTCATATACTTGCTAATTTACTCGTATGCTTGTTGTTTTTACTCGTATGCTTGCTATTTTGCTCCAATGCTTGCTTTTTTTTAATAGAATGCTTGCTGATTTTCTCCTAGGTACAAGATGAATTACATAGAGTGGGCCTTTGGAGAACTATATAGAAAAGAAAGTACGAGGTTTAGGACTGAAATCAGTTTTGTGAAGAAAGAGTTGGAGGCCTTGTATGACAAATGTGTTACCCAAGATAAGCGAGCCAGAAATGGAGCAAGTTCATCTTCGTCTACAAACATTCCTAGTATCCCAGTTCAAGCTGGGTACGAGTCCTTCTTATCGGCCCGTTCAACAAGAATATCAAAGAGTGAGTTGAGGAACTACTTAGAGGATGAAGTTGCCCCTCCCAGTAAATCTCTTGATCTTCTTGATTGGTGGAAGGTGAATGCTCCTAGGTACCCAATTATGGCCAAGATAGCCAAGAGGTTCCTTACTATCCCGGCTACCTCCGTGTCTTCGGAATCTACCTTCAGCACGTCCGGAAGGGTTTTAGGTATGTCAACTCCTACAAACGAACTTTAGATATAAACTTGTCAACTTCTCATCCTCGAACTACTTTTGTCAACTTGTGTCGTATTAGATGACTACCGAAGTTCTTTAAAGCCGGTTATGGTGGAGGCATTAGTTTGTGGTGCAAGTTATATCAAGGGTGCGCACGTCGACTTGAATATATATGGTGGTATGTTTGCAATACCTTCCTTACCTTTTTTGGTCTTGTTGTATGTGATGTGATCATTTGTCTAACTTCCACACTTGTAGCCGAGGGAAGAGAATGAAGAGGATGATGTTGAGACCATCATTTTACCCGTTGTGGAGGAGATCAACGATTGGTAACTATTCTTCCTACATGTTTCACATGTTATACAATACCAAACATTATTTATGTGAATGTTGCTTATCTTACTTGTAGACATTCATCATGGGGCTGTTGATCTTGCTATTTAGGAGATGGATGAGAAAGTGATCTTCCTCATGTGAAGGCTACTTTTGAATTTGTGTTATGCTCGAACTTGTTGACTCATGAACTATGAATTGTTATTGCAAGTTTGGAGATGAACCTCTCATTTGTGTTATGTTGAACTTGTCAATTGACATGAACTTGAAATTGTCATTGCAAGCTTGTATTCGTATCGTTCAATGATGAAAAGACCTTATGTTTGTGGATGTGATATTTATGCTTAACCTGATTTGTGCTATGTTTCCTATCAAAATCAGTTGCTTTGATGTCCAAAAATCAAATCAAATGCTGTCCAAATTTAGTTTGCTCTCCAAAATATTACATCCACTAGTAAGCTTGTCACTATGTGATGCCTAGACACTAAACAGTAGCTGAACACAGCCTAAAGAATAGCTAAACAGGAGCTGCTATTGTTGTTTGTCAAAGAAAATGTTGCATTTCTTCTTTATTTGCTCTCCAAAATCAACAGAAGCCTAAACACCCGCTAACTAGTACCTAAACTGCAGCTAAATAGGCCCTAAAGAGCAGCTGGAACAAGTGGTTGACTCGGTCAACACGGTCCTCTCGGGCTTGACCGAGCCAGCTCTGTTTCGGCCCGGTCCTGGCAAACGAGCTCGGTGGACAGCTTGGTCCGGTCCAGACCGGACCGCCGGCGGCCGGTCCAAACGCCGGCTCGGACCGGGACCGGACCGTGTCCAGGCTGAGCTATCGGTGCGGCGAACTGGCTCGTTGGCAAGGTGCTGGATAAGTTGTCCAATGACTTGGTCGCCGCATATGTGGCCAGTTCCGAGCTCAGCCTCAACTCCGAGCAGATCAAAACCAAGCTCAAGTACATGCAAGGGCTCCTGCATGCGGCACAGGAGAGGGATGTGAGCAACAACCCTGGCCTGCAGAGCTTGCTGGAGGACCTGAGCAAGAAAGCTGATGAGGCTAAGGACGCTCTGGATGAACTCCATTACTTCATGATCCAAGACCAGTTGGATGGCACCCATGAGGCTGACCCTGAGCTGGGGGATGGCTTCCATGGTCATGCTCTCCATGGTCGCCATGCTGCTCACCACACAATCGGTAACTGGCTTTCATGCTTTTCTTGCTCGCGCACAAAAGATGATGATGATTGTGTTGTTGGTAGCAGTAACCCGCACCATGCAGCCAAGTTTGGTAGTGGCAATGATGGTGGCCATGTTGATAAGTTGTCTTTTCATAGAGTAGCTATGTCCAACAAAATCAAATCAGTAATGGAGCAAATGAACTCCATATGTGGACATGTCTCTCGCTTGCTCAAAATTGAAAACCATAGTAGCACCACAACAAGCACAACTGGCACCCTAAAAAGGCCTCACACAGCTTCAGTAGTTTCACAAGATAAATTGTACGGAAGGAGAGTCATCTTTGAGCAAACTGTAAGTGCGCTCACTGACAGCACATATCTTGGTGAAACCCTTTCTATTATGCCTTTTGTTGGCCCTGGGGGTATAGGAAAGACAACCTTCATCCAACACTTGTATAATGATAAAAGGATCGAGGGACACTTCTCGGTTAGGGTCTGGGTATGTGTCTCAACTGATTTTGATGTGCTCAACCTCACCCGACAGATCCTTAGATGCATACCTGCAATTGAAAAAGAAGAACACAAATGTACTGTTGAGACTGCCAATTTAGACCAGCTTCAAAAATCCATAGCAGAGCGACTGAAGTCCAAAAGGTTTTTAGTTGTCATGGATGATATATGGAAATTCAGTAGTGAAGCTGGTTGGAAGAACCTATTAGCTCCATTCACTAAGGGGGAAACCAAGGGTAGCATGGTTCTCGTCACAACTCGGTCTCCATCTATAGCTCAAATGGTGAAAACAATTGATCCAGTAGAACTGCATGGTTTGGAGCCTGATGACTTCTTCAAATTCTTTGAAACATGTATATTTGGTCATAACAAACCTCGGCATTATGAAGATGACTTAATTGATGTTGCAAGAGATATTGCAAAGAAACTAAAGGGTTCACCACTAGCAGCCAACGCAGTTGGTCGGTTATTGAAGAAAAACCATTCTCGGGAATATTGGCTGGGAGTTCTTGAAAAGAATGAGTGGAAAAATGCAAAAGATCATGATGATATTATGCCTTCTTTGAAAATTAGTTATGATTACCTTCCCTTCCTTCTAAAAAAATGTTATTCATACTTTTCTCTCTTCCCTGAAGATTATAAGTTGAGTCCCGCTTCGGTACAACCCCCCTCACAATACGTATAAAGGGTAATATGGACTTTTGACCAGTTATATCCATATTTGTATGTATACGACATATGTATATCTGACTGGGCCGGCCCATTAAACTGGTCGCTGTAGTTTTGCACCCTTAGCATCAACGATCTAATTTCTAAAAAGTAAAGAAAATAATGTCCTTCAAAGGATTCGAACTTGGGACCTGTAGATCATAAGGAACAGCTCCAAACCAGTTGACCTGAGAACAGTTGGTGTTTAACAATGAGCACGACTTATTAAGAACTTAGTACACCGCCGAATCCGGATTTTTTTTCAAAAATTGTGAAGAAGAAATGTTTTTAAACATTTTTTGTAAATCCCTAAAATTTCCTTAAAAACACAAACATTTTAATTTCAGATAACAAAACATATTAATTGAACCATTTTCCAAATTCTTAACAATTTTTAAAAAGCACGAACATATTTTAAAATTCCCAAACATTTTTTAATTTTTGAAAAAAATAAATCGGAAACATTTTAAAATTTAGAAAAAAGGGAATATTATCTTTAATTCACGTAAATTTTTGTAAATTATGAAGAAAATATAAAAACAAGAAAATTTCGAACAATTTTTAATAAACTTGAAATTGCAAACAATTACTAGAAAACAGAATATTTTTCTCGAAAAGCAATCTGCCGCATTATGCTTTTCTAATTTTTTAATTCTCTTTTTCGTTTTTGTTTCTCTTTTTTATTTTTTATTTTATTTTTTCAGTAATTCATTATCCACCTTTTCGATTTTGTTTTAAATTTTAGCCTTTTAAAAATTTCAAATATTATTTGGAATACCAAATTAATAGTTTTAAATAATTTTAAAAATCATAATTCGAATTTTTTCCTTCATATTTATTAAATGCTTTTTAATAAAACCATTACTATTTTCAATTCAATCCTTTTGTAGTTATTAGTTATGTTAAAAACTGAAAACAAAGGTTTTAAGTACCTGTTCAAATTATAATTTTAAATACTTTTTCCATCAAGTCTGGTATGGATGTCTATCATGGGCATGCCCACCTACTGGCAAAAGTTTGGGTCATTTCAAGAATGTCAACGTCGGGTGCTTGGCTAGGCCAGAATGCTCCGTTTTGAGAGCATGTTGTTTATAGACATCCATCAAAGGACCTCAATTTTTTCATTGCTTGTATGATTACTTCAATGCACCATGCCAAGTTGTTTTGATGTTCGACAAATTTTGCATTTTTTGGAGTTTTATCGGTAAAAAAAGATCGATAAATGACCAGACATGTTGCAACTTGCATATGGTGTCAGAAATCATTCAAACTTGGCATGTATGCCTACCATGAGCGGACGTGTCATAACATGAAAAAAGGTTGATAAATGGGCTGACGTGTCATAACATGCATACGGTGTCGGAAGTCGTTCATACAAGGCAAAGGTTGCGTGACATGGGCAAGCCCACCTATTGTAAAAGTTGTGGTTAGTCCTGAAACTTCCAAAAGAATATCATGTTCAACACAAAGTTTTCTTGTCGGATAGGAAAAATCGGTTTGGGAGCACCTCATTTCTCAACATCCCTTAAATGACCCCAAAAATTTTCAGGACTTTTGTTTGACCAATTCAACGAAGCATTCCAAAAGTTTTCGGTTTTTGATAAGTTTTGCATTTTTTGAAGTTTTCTCCATTAAAAAAGATCCGGACGTGTCGCAACTTGCATACGCTGTCGAAGTCGTTGCCTACCATGGGCATTCCCACGTTCTTGCAAAAGTTGGACTCATTTCAAGGGTGCTGCAACAGAGGGTGTTCGGGTAGGCCGGAAGGATCCATTTGAAAGCGTGTTTTTTTACATCCGTCAAATTGTTTGAATTTTTTTTCATTTGTGAATTTTCTAAAGTTTTGTTAGTTAAGGAGTGATGAATGGCTGGACGTGTCACAAGGTGCCAACCATGTCGGAAGTCGTTCAAACCTGACATGGTTTCCTCATATGTCTGTTTCACGCAGCTGCAAGAAGTTAGCTATAATCCAGAAAAACTACGAGTTGAGAGCAGTGTGCTAGACTAGGCCAGACAAATGCATGTAGTTTTCTTTTAATTTGAGTGATTTTGTTATTTGCAATTTCTGTCATTATCAATCAACATGAACATTTTCTTATGTCGTAACCATTTTTTAAATTTGTCCACAATTTGGGAATCTCAAATTATGTATGAATTTTTTATAAACTTCAACACATTTTCCAAAATTGTCAACAACTTCCCAACAATTTAGGTTGAAGACAAATTTCAAACCGCGTAGGTTTATAAAAAAATATATCACTGTTTTCTGAAGTCCAAACATTTCTTAAATTCGAAAACAGAAACATTTTAAAACTATAAACATTATTTGAATGCAAGAATATTTTTTGGTATTCAAAAGAATATTTCAAAATTTTGAACATGTGCCTGTTAGGCCGACCCAAGGGTTCGCGGATTTCAAAAAAGTTCATCTCTTTTTTCATAAAATTTTGTACAAACTAATCTACCTATTAGTCAACTTTTTCTCAAATTTGTGAATCATTTTGTTTGTTTTCAAAGAATGTCCGCATTGAAAAAATGTTTAAAATTCGAAAAGAAGTTTGAGATTTCCAAAATTCACATCGTTTTCAAAATATTCGCATTTTAAAAACTATTCACTTTTTCAGAAAAAATGTTTCAGTTTTGTTTTTAGGATCTGGCGCTGGTAACAGCCTTTCTAATACGTTTTGCTGCGTAATTAATCACATGTGCTTCTTAGGTCTAGTGGCTATCAACCTGCTCCTTGTAGTAGGAGGTCTTGTGTTCAAATCCTTGCCTAGCAATATACTTTTTACTTTATATGGACGACCGGTTCATACATGCATTCCTTTAATGGGCCGGCCCATCGCGGCGTAGACGGGCAGTCTGGACGACGTATTTTCTTAAAGGACCATCCTACCCTTTATTATGAAGGGGTATGGATAGATCTCATCCGTTGATGTGTTTAGGGGGGTTGTACCGAAGAAGAAGTGTTATAAGTTTTATAATTTAGAAATTGCTAGCTTTTGGATAGCGATTGGTATCTTAGACTCTAGTTGCCAAGAAAATAATAATTACTTATAAGAACTAGTGGACAATGGTTTTCTCATAAAGGTAGTTGATAAGTCCGATGATCAATACTATGTGATGCACGATTTATTGCATGAACTATCCCGAAGTGTTTCATCACAAGAATGTGTCAATATAAGTAGTTTAAGTTTTAGTTCTGATGAAATCCCACGCTCTGTTAAACACCTATCGATCACCACAAGGAATATATATGATGAAAGTTTTGGGGAGGAAATAAGCAAACTGAAGCGCATGATAGAAGTTGCAAGTTTGCGTTCTTTGATGATTTTTGGATTACATGGTGCAACAATAGCTAATATTTTAAAAGATACATTTGAAGAAATAAAGGGTCTCCGGGTTCTAATTATAGCAATGAACACTCCAGAATCTTTGCCAAACTGTCTTCCAAACCTTTTCCACCTCCAATTCCTTAAAATTAGATCACCCGGTCACTTAAAAGAAATGACTTTACCTAGCACATTGTCTAGATTTTACCACTTGAAATTCCTAGACCTCAATGGCTGGAGTGGTAGTGAAAAGTTGCCTAAAGACATTAGCCGCCTTGTGAATTTACGACATTTTCTTTCTTCCAAAGAACTCCATTCCAATATTCTTGAAGTTGGAAAGATGAAGTGTTTACATGAGCTAAAAGAGTTCAATGTTAAGAAAGAGAGTGTTGGATTTGAACTGAAAGAGCTGGGGGAGTTGAGAGAGCTCAAAGGTAAACTCACTATATGTAATCTTGAAACTGTGGCATCCAAGGGAGAAGCTAGTGAAACCAAACTGAAGAACAAAAGAAATCTGAAAGAGTTGAGATTAGTATGGGGTAGAAAGCACCAGGCTGTAGATGATGATGTTCTTGATGGTCTTCAACCACACCCTAATCTTAGGGTGCTTGGCATTATAAATCCCGGTGTTGTTCCTTGTCCTAGATGGTTGTGTGATGATATAAGCACAAAAAGGTTGGAGTCTCTTCATCTGGAGGGTCTTTCTTGGTGTCCTCTTCCAGATTTTGAGCAGCTACCCCACCTCAGTAGTCCCACTTTGAAAAATATTGCTGGGATGAGTGTGTTCGGGCCTGGCTTTAGTGGTGTTACAGAAAGAAGCTTCATGCACCTGAAGAAACTTGAGTTTGAGGATATACCAGAACTTGTGGAGTGGGTCGGGGAACCTAATAGCCATTTGTTTTCAAGGCTTGAAAGCATCAAGTTTGGAGGTTGTCCCCTTCTTCGCTTGTTTCCCTTTTTGGAGTGCTCTCACCGTTTTACCAACCTGTGTAGTCTTCATATTGATAACTGCCCTGAGCTGTCTCACTTTCCTCCCATGCCTCACACCACCACATTGACAGGTATCTTTGTAAGAAATGCTAGCTCAGTGTTGCTGTACGAGGCAAAGGGATTACTTATTGAAGGGTATAACGGTGCTTTGGCCTTCCACAATATGGATAAAGTAGAGGTTATGGAAATTACAGATGTGTCGCACATTTCGTTTTCAGACCTCCAGAAACTAAACTCACTGACAAGTATACATTTCAAGAAATGCGACGGCATGTTTTCTGCAGAACAGGATGACAGTGTTGTCATCCATTCAGTTCAGAATCTTGGCATAGATGAATTATATATTACCGGAGAATTGTTTTCAAAGGTGTTAAAGTGTTTCCCGGCCCTTTCCCAGCTTACCATGAGAAGGTGTAAGGGCCTTGAGCTTCCGCTTGTGGAGGATGGAGGACTCTCGGGCCTCAAGACGCTCCAGTCATTTACAGGATTCCGTTGTGGGAAGTTGTTCTCTCGGGGGCCCAAGGGAGAAGTAGGTGGAGGAGCTCATTCCATCAAGCCTTTCCCTACTTCCCTCAGGGAACTTGATATTTTCTCAGAGCCAAGCATGCAGTCAATGGGCCTGCTCTCAAACCTCACGTCTCTCACCAGTCTAACCCTGGAGAATTGTGAAGAATTCACAATGGATGGGTTCAATCCTCTCATCACAGTCAACCTCAAGAAACTGACCATATATGCTATTAATCCAGAACAAGAGTACATGTCTATAGCAGGGGATCTGCTCTCGGAGATTGCAAGGAGCAACTTAATGCATGCAGGTTCATTCCAGTTGGAAATTTTTCAGGTGGATAGCATCTCGGCAGTGCTTACTGCTCCCGTCTGCAGCCACCTTGCCGCAAGCCTCCACTCATTGACGTTCAGTGATGATCAGCGGGTGACAACCTTCACGGAAGAGCAAGAGCAAGCGCTGCAGCTCCTCACCTCCCTCAAACATCTACGATTTAAAACATGCTATAATCTGCAGTCCCTCCCTCAAGTGTTACGTGGCCTTTCTTCTCTGAAGATAGTAACGATCTCCTTTTGTAAGAAAATGCAATGCCTGCCGCCCAAGGAGGGCCTCCCCGTTTCACTGGAAGACCTGCAAGTATGGTGGTGTGGTCCAGAGCTAAGTGTGCAAGCCAGAAAACTGAAAGAAAGTGACCCATGGTTTTCTGTAAAAGGATCAGGTACGTAACCCACCCCAGTCTTAATTTGATTTGATTTGAGGTGATGCCTCCCCATACCATATGTCTGCCTTTGCTTGTGAGACCTGACGGGCTAACATGCTTTCCATTGCAGAGTTATATATGTATCCTACTGAACTAAATTAACCAGGGAGGATCAGTGGGAGAGAGCTCCCACGTAGGGGATCTGGGAATGGTGGGAATCTTCGCCGCTCCCTCTCCCACGCAGAGCTCCCATGCAGCGTGTCCATGACGAATGTATCTCATAGCATAACATCAATTTATGTCGATTCAACACAAGTGTTCTACCAACAATTGTGTCCTCAAAATTGCCGGCATAGCCATGCCCATGATTAGGAAAACAGGATCATCATGCAATACTTGAGCCAGTCATAGAGGCTTGACTAGGAATACATTTTACCGTTTATTATCCCACACGTGCATATGAGTCTTCCTCCGAGCCTCGTGGTTATTACAGACTCGAGAACCACAACAGTTATAGCATGGAACATAAACCTAATTATGAACAGGGAGATAATCAATAACATTTAGTATTGCCTCTAGGGCATATCTCCTATAGTTTCTGCATCCACCTATCTCATCAACATTCAGCCCTCGACTGCTCTGCAGGGTGGTATTCCTATGGAGTGTCTCACTGGTCGATCTCCTGACTACTCAGCTCTTCGTATGTTTGGATGTGTGTGCTATGTCCTGCTTGCCCCGCGAGAACGCACCAAACTGACTGCTCAGTCGGTTGAGTGTGTTTTCCTTGGCTACAGTGATGAGCACAAGGGCTATCGCTGTTGGGACCCTGTTGGTCGTCGCTTGCGCATCTCGCGTGATGTGACCTTTGATGAGTCTCGCTCTTACTACCCCCGCCCTTCCTCCTCGAGTTTCTCTGTGGACGATATTTCTTTCCTTCTCCTTCCTGATACATCCTCCTCTGTGCCTCAGGTCTCTCCCCTTCCTCAGACCCGTCTCACTCTTCCTCACATGCCACCGACACCACAATCCCCTCCATCCTCCTCCCCACCATCCTCTCCGATCCGTCGACCTCTCTCCCCTTTTCCTCTCCACTACACTCGCCGCCCTCGTGTTGAGGATGATTCTCCTGACACATCTTCCACTTCCGATGTTCCTCCTTCCACGCCTCCACCAGTTCATAATCTCCGTGCTCGACCTCGACCCCCTCTTGATCGCTACTCTCCTGCCAAGTACGGCTTCTCTGTTGTTGCTGAGCCGACTTCCTATCAGGCTGCTCTGACTCAGCCTGAATGGCAGCTTGCGATGGCCCAGGAGCTTGCTGCCCTTGAGCGTTCTGGCACGTGGGATCTGGTTTCCCTTCCTTCTGGTGTTCGTCCCATCACATGCAAGTGGGTCTATAAGATTAAGACTCGCTCTGATGGTTCTCTTGAGCGCTACAAAGCTCGTCTTGTGGCTCGTGGTTTTCAGCAGGAACAGGGACGCGATTATGATGAGACATTCGCTCCTGTGGCCCACATGACCACTGTCCGCACTCTCCTTGCTGTCGCTTCTGTTCGTCATTGGTCTGTCTCTCAGCTTGACGTTCAGAACGCCTTTCTCAATGGTGAGTTGCGTGAGGAGGTCTATATGCAGCCACCCCCAGGGTACTCTGTTCCTGATGGTATGGTCTGCCGCCTTCGCCGCTCTGTCTATGGTCTTAAACAGGCCCCTCGTGCCTGGTTCGAGCGGTTCGCCTCTGTCGTGACTGCCGCGGGCTTCTCGCCCAGTGATCATGATCCCGCTTTGTTCGTTCACACGTCTCCTCGTGGTCGGACTCTTCTCCTTCTCTATGTTGATGACATGATCATCACTGGAGACGACTCTGACTACATTGCCTTTGTTAAGGCTCGCCTTCGCGACCAGTTCCTCATGACTGATCTTGGTCCCCTTCGCTATTTTCTTGGGATTGAGATCTCCTCGACCTCTGATGGTTTCTACATCTCCCAAGAAAAATATATTCAGGATCTTCTCTCTCGCGCTGCTCTCGGTGATGAGCGCACAGTTGTGACTCCTATGGAGCTCAACGTTCAGCTTCGTGCCTCTGATGGTGACCCTCTTCCTAATCCCACTCGCTATCGTCACCTCGTTGGCAGTCTTGTCTATCTTGCTGTTACGCGTCCTGACATCTCCTATCCTGTCCACATCCTGAGTCAGTTTGTTGCAGCCCCCACCTCTGTCCACTATAGTCATCTCCTCCGTGTTCTACGATATCTTCGTGGCACGATCTCTCAGCGCCCTTTCTTTCCCCGCTCCAGCTCTCTCGAGCTCCAGTCCTACTCGGATGCTACCTGGGCTAGTGATCCCTCTGATAGACGTTCACTGTCTGCTTACTGTGTTTTTCTTGGTGGATCTCTGATTGCCTGGAAGACAAAGAAACAGACTGCAGTTTCTCGCTCGAGTACAGAGGCTGAGTTGCGAGCGATGGCTATGTTGACGGCTGAAGTGATCTGGTTACGATGGCTACTTGAGGATTTTGGTGTGTCGACTACTACCTCGACTCCCTTACTGTCAGACAGCACCGGAGCTATCAGTATTGCCCGTGATCCGGTGAAGCATGAGCTCACCAAGCACATCGGTGTGGATGCCCACTTTGTGCGTGCTGCAGTACAAGATCAGGTTCTTGCTCTCCACTATGTGCCCTCTGAGTTACAGTTGGCTGACTTCTTCACGAAGGCCCAAACACGAGCGCAGCACGGGTTCTTTCTCTCCAAACTCAGTGTGGTTGATCCACCATGAGTTTGAGGGGGGTTGTTAGATGTATTAGATGTGTATAGTCTCTCTTTTCAGTTTATCCCCATTGTACACATGTATATGTACTGGCCCTTGGCCCTCCTGAGAATACAGTTGCTCATTCCTAACACCTCTTACCCGCGCTGCTGTTAAGCCTCTACGTATAAGGTTTTCCCTAGTAGTGTTGCAAGGAGCCGCCAGGCCTGGGAGCGGGACCGATTCCACCGAGGCATCATCCGTGGCCACGGGTTGACGGCGACGACATCCGCTAGGTTATCGGTGACGACATCGGACGAGGACGGCAAGCAAGGGAGGAGAGACGCACCTCAATTAATATAAGAATTATTAATGGGGATGTAGCTCAGATCGTAGAGCCCTTAGAATACATTTAAGAGGCAGGGGGTCGATACCTCCCATCTTCAAATTTTTAATAGTTTTGTTCGGCTGGTAGCTTTTTTTTCTTGTAGAAATTGATTGGAAAAAGGGGAATGTTATTGGCTTTCCTTTTCTTCTGGCGTTGCACGCTGGAAAGATTGGGCTGCTACTCGAAATCGTTAGGTTGGAAGCTAGGAATTTCTCATCCCACGCTGGAAGGAAGTTTTTCTCCTTTTTTTTATATCTCCCAGGGAGGAAGTTGAATGTCTGATATTTATCACTATCCATAAAATAGTTATTTATTACTTTCTTTTAAAATAAATATTTATTGATTCCCTTAAAAAAATTAGGTTTGACCAGCAGGAAATCGATATTATTGTACATATTTTAAAATATGTTCCGCCCAGGTGTATCTTTTGAAAGGTTCCGTCCTTCGTTTCCTATTTTTCAGACATCACAAAACACATGTGACTTCATTTTTGGTGGATGTAATTTTCATTAGCACATAGTATCTCTACTCCTAAAGTCTCGGTACGTAGGTCGTCGTTCGCTCTTTCGTTCGTTCGTTTCCTACCCTTCCATCGAACGAGAGGACCACCCTCACGCCGATTTTTCTCTCCACGATCTCTCCCACCCCAGCGATTTTTCTCTCCCAAAACACGCATAAAAAACCCCAGAAAACCAGCCCCAAGCCGCTCGTTCCTCCTCCTTCCTTATGACCTCCACGCACGATCTGCTAGGGCAAGCCGCCACCGCCGCCGTCGTCATCTTCTCCCTGGCCCTCCTTCTCCACTGCATCCCCCGTCCTCTTCTAGCCCAAGTCGTTTCCTCAAGTCGAGTTGTGTTCCGGGCGAGCAAGATAACAAGATGGTTTCCGCCGACGCAGCTCACAACATCGTCGGCATCATCGGCAATGTCATCTCCTTCGGGCTCTTCCTCTCCCCTGTGTAAGCCACCGCCCTCCTCTCATCCCGCCGCCGCCGCCGCCCTCCGCTCATCTAATCTGGTGCTTGTTTTGTTGCTGCAGATCTTCGAGGCCAAGGACATGGAGGAGTTCAAGCCGGACCCCTACACGCTGCTCAACTGCATGCTCTGGGTCTTCTACGACCTCCCCCTCATCCACCCCAACAGCATCCTCTGAGAGCGCCTACCTCATTAGATTCTTCATCTACGCGACGAAAAACACACGGGTACGTACTATCTCTTTTCGGCGTTAGTTTACGTATGTATAGAAGATCTGCCCCTAGCTAACTCATGCATGCCCGTGCGCATGTGCAGTTGAAGATGCTCGGCATGCTCGCCATCGAAGTGGCGTTCATGGTGGCCATGGTGGCCAGCGTGCTCGTCGGCGCCCACACCCATGAGAAGCGCTCCATGATTGTCGGCATCCTGTGCGTCATCTTGGGCTCGATCATGTACGCCTCTCCGCTCACATCATGGTACGCACACGCCCCATACCCAACTTATCTTGCTCGATCCATCGCCCACTCTTTCATCCACGCTTTAATTCCTAGATCCGTTTGTTTGTTGTTTCTTCTCATGGATATCTTCTTACACATGAGTTTATTTTGAAGATGATAATAAGTTTATGCATTAGAGTTAATGCATAGTATATGACCGTCAATCTCCAGTTCGAGGAAGATTTTAGAGCAGCAACATACAAGCAAAGCTAAGATTGGTCCAGCCACTTCATTTATTTTCTGAAAAAGAATTGATAGATGAGAGGATATTTGGAGAGATCCATCTATGCTACATTCAATGCTGATTTGATAATTTTGCACATGTCTCGTGCAGGCACGCCAGCGCCTTCGTCGGCCTCCACTTGTGCGCGCCAATCTGTGACGCCTACGCCCGCGGTGCTGGGTCACACTCTGCTGCACCGTGCACGCCGCCGCTACCAGACGGCACCCCCATCGAGGAATACACCCCAGCCGAGATTTTCTATATCATCTCTGCCAAGGCGCCGTCATCGCAAGAGGTTCACGTAAGATTATCCTTGTTTTCTACATCAAATTTTGCATGTTCATCTGACTAATCTTTGCTACAACATTTCTTAGCTAATGTCCTCCTTGCCTGGATCATGTTCATCTGATTAACAAAGGCTTGGCCATCTTAATATAGTAGCCGGTGAAGTGGATATATATACTACTTCAGTTTGCATGAGAATAACCGCTTATATGTGTCCCTCAATATTATAGTAGGATTGCTTGGATTATTTCTGTAGTACTTTGTCCGAAAATGCTGTTCTAATCCCTAGCTCATGTGAGCCTGGGTGAACACTAAAATAAAAAGATTGAAAAATAAATAAAAAATTCTGATTTTTTTTGGTGTGAAACATTGACAAATGTTTTCATAGCTTACAGCAATTTATCACTAGATGACATTCGTGGAAATTATGGCCAAAAAATTAGTTGCAAATTTAGCACCAGATAACATTCGTGGAAAATAGTTGTGTCTGTACCGTGTGTTCTTCGTCGAATTTGTGTTCGATTTGTTCACTATATATTACTTCCTGCTTGCGCGAGGGTGGTTGTAAATTTGTTATTTTTTGCCCCGAAAAGAAGGTTTCCAGATTAGTAGTCTAATTGAGCAGATGCTGGTGTGGGAGGGTTACTTGTTTTTGATTGAGTACATTATGCTCCGTGCTTGGACGAGGTTTGAAATTTGATGGTTCAGATGTGTAATAGAGGGGGCAAAAGTGTTATTCATTTCATTGTTTCCGTGCATGTTTAGGTTCTAATGTTGATGTAGGCAGCGCCCCGCTGACCATCGATGGCGGGGAGGCGGCGTTGCTGGCGGCCGAAGGGGTGCTTGTGGAAGCAGGTGGAATAGTCGGCAGCGGTGGGGATTCGTTATTCTCCGAGGTTGGCGGGCTCGACGCCAGGCTCGACGGGGCTGCGGGATTGTAAAGCAGGTAAAGTTCGTCAACCTGTGTTCTTTGATTAGTTCTTTATTCTTCTGTATCGTCCAGTTTGATGCTTTTCAACTGCTGGATAATGGTTTCGTGCCATGAGTGGTGTAGACTGGATGTATTTGTATGTTCTTGAGGATTTTTGGTACCGTCTATTCTTCGTCGAATCCGTGTTCGATTTGTTCACTATTACTTCCTCCTTGTGCGAGGGTGGCTGCAAATTTTTTATATTTTTTTTTGCCCTGAACAGAAGGTTGCTAGATTAGTAGTGTAATTGAGCAGATGCTGGTGAGGGAGGGTTACTGTATAAATTTTTGGCCTAATTCAAAATTTGAGAGCGCCGAAGAGATGACACATAGAGAAAGAGAGGTACAACACTTCCTTGTGGGCCTTCTGAGAACCTACACCAACAACTAACGAAGTAGAGGATGGTAATTAAGTATGTGTGTCATAACTCATAAGTGGTTCTATATGCTGAAACAGTGTTATACATGCATTTTAGAGAAAATTAAGCATTGTGTGGTTCAAAAAATTGGGTACATGAAGACTTGTTGAAATAAAAAAAAATCATAGTGTTTCATCTTTTTATGTTGACTAGGCAATATAAATAGGCTCGTGTGGTTACGTAATTCACTTGTTAGATGTCAATCTATTGCTTAGTTAATCAAGTGAGATGGAGCAACTGCAAAAAGAGGCAATGGCCAATCACATGCCCTATGTCCTAAGCCTTTTTTCAATAGTGCTCGACATTACATTAGGAGATTTTCCAATATGACTTGCTAAGAATTTTAAAAGTCATCCAAGTGTATGAAATCCTAAAGACGTATGTTAGATATATGATTAGTATTAAATTATTAGAATATGTATGCCCCCGCAGAAATTACTCTGCATTTTTATTTCTCCTTTATTTTATGTTTTGATGCTCATATTGCAGGGTTCATCGACTACTTCCACATTGTAGGAAGAAGTTCTTGTGGTCTGGAATTGGAAGCACTAGAGATGATACCCGCGCGTTGCAGCGGGAATTGTATGCAGTAATTTCTATATATGATTTGACGGTAAGAAACTTTAGTATTCTGATTAGCAATATATGAGAACTGAAACTCAAGCACATATAATTTAATATTATATTTGATTATTATATAATTGTAGAAAATTTATTTAATGTAAGTAACATACATTATGCATGTTAAGGTGGGTCTTTTCGCATGCATAGTCGCATAGTTGCATATTCAGATAATTAAATTTAGTGAGGCATGCATGGTGACATGATGAGTTGGCATGGTTGCATGTAGAGATAATTGAGTTAGTGGGGACCAACTATTTATGTATATAGGATTAGTAAAAACAGTTATGTAGTCAAAACAATTCATAGAAGTTGCATGTAGAGATCCATTCCTATATTTTACTAATATGCATGCTTCAATAGTAGTATTTATGTTACGTGAGGAGTAACGTAAGATGAAGTGAAACATGGTGGACATGGCTTCGTGACCGAGCTAGCGGAGAGATGTCACGGGTGATGTTGAGGCTGGTGGCGAAAGAAATGGCCAAATGGGGTTCCTCGGCACTAGCGAGGAGGCTGATCGGTTCCCGTGGACCAATGCAATGTTGCAACAACAACATATTGGGTTCCATTTTCAGGTGGAGAAGAACTGATGAATGACATGTGCGTGATTCATCCGTTCATTCATCTGATCCTTCCTTGTTTCACTCAACTCAGATTCATTCACTTTTGCACTTACCCATGGTTTGATTGGAATGAGGAATGAGGAATATCATATATCCATAAACCTCATATATTTAGTGACATTAATTGGAATGAGGAATATCATATATCCATAAACCTCATATTCTTTTAGTAGACCTCTTCCATTACTTTAGGGCATTCTACTAGTAATAGTAATGTGTGTGTGTGTGTGTGAATATAGATACAAATGATTATTTTAGGGTACAAATATTCCAATACTTATTGAAAAAAAGTTGTTTGCATGGTGGGGGGGGGGGGGGGGGGGCTAGCCCCCTAATCTAGTAGTTAAAGTTAGGTATTCTTTGACAATTCTATATTTAGTAGTGTTATGTTCCACAAAGCCATTATTTGAGATGGGCCCTAGGATCTTGCACTTCTCACCAAGGCCTACAGTCGGCCATGGCTTCATTCGTAGCTAATGGACATTTTACTCCCAGTCTGTGAGCATCGAAAGCAGGAGAAGGTATGAGTAGATGGTTGTCCCTTCACCCTCACGTAGATCGCATGTGATCGTTCATATCTCGATTGCCACCATGTACATGCCAACATGCCCTTGTACTGCTTAGCACTAGTGGTGTCAGGAAAATCTTGCCAAACAGGGGGGCTTTCCTCATGTCAATTTCTGGCTTTCAGCTTGATGCCGATTTCTGGAAGCTTGATGACACTTTGAGATGTATAAGTTTAATGGTCTACTAATCACGGACGTAATGCCTATATATGAATTATGCCATGAAGAATCACAATCATAACTATGCGATTTCCTATCAATTGCCCCACAGTAATTTGTCTACCCACCATATTATGCTCGTGCACTAGTACATAAGAGGGCTTTGGTCCAGGCCGGGCCAGCCCATTAGTCCCGGTTCACTCACGAATCGGGACCAATGGGGGCATTGGTCCCGGTTCGTGAGGCCAGGGGGCCGGCCGGGCCTCGTGGGGCATTGGTCCCGGTTCGTATGGCCCCTTTGGTCCCGGTTCCAGACACGAACCGGGACCAATGGGCCTCGCTCCTGGCCCACAACCATTGGTCCCGGTTCGTGGCTGGAACCGGGACCAAAGGGGATCCTTTAGTCCCGGTTCCAGCCACGAACCGGGACCAATGAGATGCCTATATATACCCCCTCGCCAGCGAGCAGAGCACTCCACACTGCTCTGTTTTTCTGGCCGGCGAGGGGAGAGCTTTGTGGTGCTCTAGCTCACCTCCTATGCACATGAGGTGTTCGATGAAATGCCCGAGCCACACTTAAGCTTTCTGCTCTCGAAGCTCCTTGTCCAAGCTCCATTTTTCTCCAGATTTGTTTAGGTTTGGCGGTCCGTCCTGTCCCGTCCCCGTCCTCACCGCCGTCGATCGCCCGCGTCCATCTCGGCGCCGGCACCACCGTGGTTAGCCTCTTCTTCTTATCTTCTTTCTAAAAGAAAAAAGTTCTTACTTGTATCGTTTAGATAGATACTTGTGTAATTTTCTTACTTTTATTATTGTTTGTTATTATATAGTGCCATGGTCATGGTATCCGCCCACGTCGGCCCTCGTCCGGTCTATGATTCGGATGTGGTATATATTATCTTTTAGAACTATTTGTTTTATTTAGTGTTTATGACAATTATGCCGACCAACGTGACATAGATGTGTTTATCTAGGAGGTATGTGAACCGGAAATTCCAACCGACCCTCTTGTCGAGAGGTTAAATTTAGTTGAAAAAGAAAACGAGGATTTGAAAGAAAAATTGAAAAGAATTGAGGAGGACAAGATGAAATTGGAGTTGCATGTTGCCGATGTCGTCGATGACCACAAGATCAAGATGGATGCAATGCGCTTGAAGATTAGAAAGATAAGAAAATATGCCATTGATAATGAGGCTTGGTATCATTATGCTGTTGGATCAATTGTTACCTTAGTTGCCATTATGATCGCATTTGTTGTTGCATTTAAATGTTTTACATAGTTGTATGTTAGTTTCAATTTATGTTTTAATTAGATGCTCTAGAGAGCTGTATGTTGTTCTATGAGAACTATGTGTGAACTTTATGTATTTATTTTTTCAATAATAACATTTGATCACTTCTCTATTCATTTGCCCTCGTCCGGTCTATGATTCGGATGTGGTATATATTATCTTTTATAACTATTTGTTTTATTTAGTGTTTATGACAATTATGCCGACCAACGTGACATAGATTTTTTAATCTAGGAGGTATGTGAACCGGAAATTCCAACCGACATAGAAATTCTTGTCGAGAAGTTAAATTTGGTTGAAAAAGAAAACAATTACTTGAAAGAAAAATTACAAAGAGTTGAAGAGGAGAAGATGAAGTTGGAGTTGCATGTTGCCGATGTCGTCGACGATCACAAGATCAAGATGGATGCAATGCGCTTGAAGATTAGAAAGATTAGAAAATATGCCATTCATACTGAGGCTTGGTATCATTATGCCGTTGGATCAATTGGTACCTTAGTTGCGGTTATGATCGCATTTGTTGTTGCATTTAAATTTTCTAGTTTCAATGTATGTTTTAATTAGATGCTCTAGAGAGCTATATGTTGTTCAATAATGAGAACTATGTATGAACGTTATGTATTTATTTTGGTCACTACTGTACTTTGGCTTTAATGTGATGATGAATTTCTATTAATTTGGTCACTTCTCTATTCATGATATGCACGCAGATGAACCGGCAATGGATGTACGGTGACCGACGCACCTCCGAGTATATTGAGGGCCTGCATAATTTTCTCGAAGCGGCTGAGGCAAACAAGCAGAATGATGTTATGCATTGTCCATGTACTGTCTGTGAGAATACGAAGGCTTTCTCCAACTCTAAAACCCTTCACTTCCACCTGCTTGAGAAGGGTTTTATGCCACACTATAATGTTTGGACCAAGCACGGAGAAAGAGGGGTTATGATGGAAGACAACGAAGAAGAAGAGGATGACGACAACTACCCGCCCCCTAAATACGGTGATGCTGCAATGGGGGAAGCTGAAGATCAAGAGGAACCAGACGATGTGCCCGATGATGATCTTCGCCGGGTCATTGTTGATGCACAGAGAGAATGCGAAAGTGAAAGGGAGAAGTTGAAGTTCGATCGCATGTTAGAGGATCACAAAAAAGGGTTGTACCCAAATTGCGAAGATGACAACAGAAAGCTCGGTACCACACTGGAATTGCTGCAATGGAAGGCAGACAATGGTGTATCTGACAAGGGATTTAGTTCGCTACTGAAAATAATGAAGAAGAAGCTTCCAAAGGATAACGAAATGCCCGGCAGTACGTACGAAGCAAAGAAGGTTCTATGCTCTCTAGGACTGGAGGTGCAGAAGATACATGCATGCCCTAATGACTGCATCCTCTACCGCGGTGCGTACGAGGATTTGAACGCATGCTCGGTATGCGGTGCATTGCGGTATAAGATCAGAAGAGATGACCCTGGTGATGTTGAGGGCCAGCGCACCGGGAAGAGGGTTCCTGCCAAGGTGATGTGGTATGCTCCTATAATACCACGGTTGAAACGTCTGTTCAGAAACAAAAAGCATGCGGAGTTGATGCAATGGCACAAAAAAGACCGTAAGAAAGACGGGAAGTTGAGAGCACCCGCTGACGGGTCGCAGTGGAGAAAGATCGAGAGAAAGTGGAGCGACTTTACAGGTGACCCGAGGAACGTATGGTTTGGTTTAAGTGCAGATGGCGTTAATCCTTTTGGGGAGCAGAGCAGCAAGCATAGCACATGGCCTGTGACTCTATGTATGTATAACCTTCCTCCTTGGTTGTGCATGAAGCGTAAGTTCATTATGATGCCAGTGCTCATCCAAGGCCCTAAGCAACCCGGCAATGACATTGATGTGTACCTAAGGCCATTAGTTGATGAACTTTTACAGCTATGGAATGGAAGAGGTGTACGTGTGTGGGATGAGAACGAACAGGAGGAATTTGACCTACATGCGTTGCTGTTTGTAACCATCAACGATTGGCCTGCTCTCAGTAACCTTTCAGGACAAACAAACAAGGGATACCACGCATGCACACATTGTTTAGATGACACCGACAGTATATATTTGGACAAATGCAGGAAGAATGTGTACCTGGGGCATCGTCGATTTCTTCCGACCAACCATCAATGTCGAAAGAAAGGAAAGCATTTCAAAGGTGAGGCAGATCATCGGAAGAAGCCCGCCCTCCGTACTGGTGATCACATACTTGATATGGTCAATGATTTACAAGTAATATTTGGAAAGGGTCCTGGCGGACTATCTGTTCCGACTGACGATGCGGGACGCGCACCCATGTGGAAGAAGAAATCTATATTTTGGGACCTACCTTATTGGGTACACACACTAAGTGTCCGAGAGGTGGGCTATATATAGGGTCGTGTGCCTCTTTAGTCCCGGTTGCTAGCACGAACCGGGACTAGTCGTTATAGTGCTGATCCAACAGCTCACAAGCGCTTGAAAGAAACACACGATCCGTGTGCTTCTTCCTGATTGGTACGACCTTCACCGCCCAAGGTTATAAAGATATGCAAAAATACCTCCACCCTTCCCTCAACTAGCGAGGTGGGACTAATGTTGTACGGCAGCGTGTACCTTTAGTACCGGTTGGTGATTCCAACCGGTACTAAAGGTCCCTAATTAACCCTGAAATTTGGCATTTAATGATTTGTTTTGAGCTAAATGACCCTGAAATTGAAAAGCACTACAAATGAACTCTGAAAAGGTTGAAACTTGGCATGGTATCATCATTTCACCCACATAGCATGTGCTAAAAAGTTGAGAGGGTTACGGCAAAAACTGGATGCACTTCGTGTACAAAATGGACAATCTCTTTCGAAATATCAGGGTTTCGGACGAAAACTCATGTGTTACAAAGGGATGATGTGGCTTTGAATGGTGCATTTTGAACACATGCTATGTGGGTGAATTGATGATACCATGCCAACTTTCAACCTTTTCAGAGTTCATTAGAAGTGCTTTTTAATTTCTTTCAAAACATCGTGGGAGTGGAGTTCAAAAAAGAATCAACTAAAAAGCTTTTATAAACCTCTACTATTTTTGAAACTAAAATTATCAAAGTATTTTTTGTTCAAAACATTAATACCAAAAAGAATATAATGATAAAACACACTGGAAATAAATAAAGCGAAAAATAAAACAAAAACAATGGAAATTATGCAACTAAAATTATCAACTAAAATATTAACTAAAATTATCAAATTATTTATTTGTTAAAAAGAATGAACTAAAAATTATGCAACTAAAATAACAGAAGAAAAATACTGGAAAAAAATTTAAAAAATAAATAAAGCAATAAAAAAAATACTGGAAAAAAATAAAAAAAATGCCACCTACTGGGCCACCACGGCCTGAATACGACTAGAAACCCAGCCAGTTGGGCCAGGATTCAGGCCCGCAGAAGGCCAAGCAGGCCCACAGGCATAGCAGTGTAAGATTAGGCCCATAGGCCTGCTGTTCAGAGGAGTTCGAAATGAAAGAGGCAGCGGGGCTTATAAACAGGTGCTGGGCGCTCTCAACTAGCGAGGTGGGACTAAACTCCCACCACCACGCCGCTGTGCAAGGTCTTTGGTCCCGGTTGGTGGCACCAACCGGGACCAATGCACCCCTTTGGTCCCGGTTGGTGCCACCAACCGGGACCAAAGGTCTCTGCTTCCCGCCCTTTGGGCTGCTGAAAAGAGACCTTTGGTCCCGGTTGGTGGCACCAACCGGGACCAAAGGGGTGCATTGGTCCCGGTTGGTGCCACCAACCGGGACCAATGCTCTGTGTATATAAGACCACACTTAGGAAATTTCAGTTTTCATCTGCCATTGCCCCGAGCCCGTCGCCGCGCCGTCCCGTCCCCGTCTCCGCGCGCCGCCCCGTCGCCGCCCCGTCCCCGTCGCCTACCCATCGCCGCGCCGTCCCCGTCGCCGCGACGCCCCGTGCCCGTCGCCGTCGTTGTTCCCGTCGCCGCGCGCCGCCCCGAGCCGCCCCGTCACCGCCCCGTCCCCGTCGCCGCGCCGTCCCCGTCGCCGCGCCGCCCCGTCCCCGTCGCCGTCGTTGTTCCCGTCGCCGCGCGCCGCCCCGAGCCGCCCCGTCGCCGCCCCATCCTCGCCGGCGCCCCCCGCCTCGGCCGGCCCCTTGCAGGCCGCCGGCGCCCCCCAACCCCGCCGGCGCCACCTCCCCCGAGCTGCCTCCCCCTCCCTCGGTGAGCATCGTCTCCCCCTTCCCGATCTTGTATGTATGCATGAATGTATGTATGGATGCATGAATTTTTATATGGATGCATGAATGAATGTATGCATGGATGTATGAATGTATATATGTATGTATTAATGCATGGATTGATGCAGGGACTTTTTATTTGTAGTAATTTTTTTTGTTGTTTTTTGTATGTATCAATATATGTATGTATGCATGAATGCATAGATGGATGCAAAGAAGGATGGATGAATGTAGATAATTGTTGATAATGTTGTATAGATAATTGTTGATAATGCATAGATAATTGTTGATTTTTTTTGTATTTTTTTGTTGTTTGCATCTATTAGTTCTTGTTGTTTGTATGGATGCTATGGAGGTCACCCCGACGATATTTGACAGATGCGAGATGTTTTCGAAGGAATGTGCCGATTGTGGTTGTAGGGGGCATCGGCTCTATCATCACGTTGGCATCGGCTCTATCTATCAACAAGGCCATGGGAGCACCCCGGCCCCCTATCATCACGTTGGCATCGGCTCCCTGAGAGCTTTCCAACGGATCCGGAATCGTCTCGATCGGAGCTCTTGTGCTCAAGTAACTTCGACATGAGGGGGGACGTCGATCAACCCCCTCTCGCCCAGCCAACTCTAGAGTCCACCCAAACCGGGACTGAAAAAGCGTTGTCGACGCCACCCCAAACCCTAGAAGTGTTGTCGAGGCCACCCCAAACCCTAGAAGCGTTGTCGAGGCCACCCAAATTTACCAAGTTAAATGAGTTAAATGAGTTAAAAGAGCATTGTCGAGGCCACCCTAAACCCTAGAAGAGTTGTCGAGGCCACCTGTACCCCCTCCCCGATAACATTTTTTTTCTAAGTTATACTAAGGTAAAATGTTCACCCCCCTCTCGATATACCGGGCGACCAACTCTCGAGGCCACCCAAACCCTAGAAAAAAAGCGGTAACTTCGACATGAGGGGGGACGTCGATCAACCCCCTCTCGCCCGAACAAGTCTATGTATCATTTTATATCGCGGTGGACATATATCAAAGTTTGATCATATGTCAAAGTTTGAATATTAATTGCCATGTTGTAATATTTGCAGAAACTATGGATCAAAGAGACTTGGAACAAGAACAGTTGTTGGGGGATATAATCCGCGACGGACGTGATGTCTTGTCGTATCTCAACGACACCGATGGTCTGGAAGGAGAGGATGACGGCTCCGGTGATCGAACAATGGAGGAGGAAGGACATGATCATGATGGCTCCGGTGACCGAATGCCGGAGGACGGAGCTGTTGCAAAGTCCGGCGAGGTATATATATTAATTAAGCCTGTGCTGACTAGCTAATTGATGCATTAATTGTTTTGATATATTAACTCTTCTTTCTTATTTTCTAGCCCTCCGGATTGAGCCAAACTTCGATAACGAGACGAGGCCCGAAGAAGAGGTTGCAGAAGGATGAAAAGTTCACGATCACAGCACTCGCGCACGATGGCCATCCGATTGAACCCAAGCGGACCAAGGACGCATTTTCTGCTCAGTGCGGAGCTATTGTTAGGGACGACATCCCGATCAGCATCAAGCAATGGAATAAGCCTAAGGACGGCGCCCCTGAAGGTGATTATGTCACCGATAGACAGAAAGATGATCTTTGGACCGCGCTGAAGGCAAATTTAACCCTACCGCCAGAGGAGGATCCGAACAAGCCAGTTATAGAGCCACTGGTCAAGGCGTGTGCTCTTAAGAAGATGACAGATCTATTCAGGAGGTGGAAGAAGGAGTTGAAATCAAAGTTTGTCGACAAAGGGGAGACTCCAGAATTCAGGGGCCGATATGAGAAGATAAGAGATCACTGGCCCGCATTTGTGGCCTACAAGACATCGGACAAGAGTAAGAAAATGTCAGAGACAAACAAGATCAATGCTGCAAAGAAGCAGTATCACCATCACACGGGGTCAGGTGGCTACCTCAGAGCCCGGCCGTTGTGGGACAAAGCTGAGAATGACCTGATTGCTAAAGCGGTCGTACCACAGACATTGAACTGGCCAGACCGTTCAAGGACTTGGTTCTTCGGGGTTGGGGGAACTTTGGACCCTGAAACAGGGAAGTGCCGCTGGACGGACGAGCAACTTGCAATACCCGTCACGAAGCTTCAGGAGTATATCACCGCAGCGCAGCAAGGGACGTTCATTCCCGACAGAGAGAAGGACGAGCTGACTCTGGCCCTAGGGAATGATGAGCACCCTGGACGAACACGAGGCACACCAGGCTCCGTTCCGTGGAAGGTTGGGTTTCCCGGCGCAGGCGGTTACAGAAGCCGGGAGAGAAAGAGGAAAGCGGAGCTGAGCGAAATGCAGAAGCTCAATGCAAGACTACAAAAGCTAGAGGAAGCTGAGAGCCAGCGAGCTGCCGGCCAACCATCTCAGCGGCACGAAGCTACCCCAGAAGCTACCCCGCCATCTCAGCGGAGAAGCAGCGTGGCTTCCACGGAGCCCGTTCAGCCTGACTTCACGGCTCCTAGCTACCCCGTGGATACTATCACGGAGGCTCAACATTGCGAGCTTATGACGAAACATCGGAACCTCACTTTGAAGGCGGCTGTCGGCTCTGTTGCACCTCCTCAACCCAACGGAACTTTTCACTGCTCACCGATTCCACATGGCTATGCTGTTGTGACGGTGGATGAAGTAATGGAGGGATTTGAGGAGCTCGAGCTTGAACACTCTACAGGTGAAGGGGAGAATCATCTGGTTCATGCTCTGAGGAGTACATGTCTATGGCAGAAGGAGTACATCAAGCTTCCAAACTGGACGCCTCCGCCTCCTCCTCCTCCTCCTCCGGCGAGACAGGGCACTCCGCCTCCTCCTCCTCCTCCTCCGGCGAGTGATCAGGGCACCCCGCCTCCTTCTTCGGCTCCTCCGACGCGTGAGGGCACTCCGCCTCCGCCTCCTCCTCCTCCTCCTCCGGCGAGTGATCAGGGCACCCCGCCTCCTTCTTCGGCTCCTCCGACGCGTGAGGGCACTCCGCCTCCTCCTCCTCCTCCTCCTCCGGCGAGTGATCAAGGCACCCCGCCTCCTTCTCCGGCACGTCGGAGCAGTACGCCTCCTCCTCAGCAATGGCGGAAGACAGACGCCGCCGCTCCGGCTCCTCCGGCGCGTCGGAGCACTCCGCCTCCTTCTCCGCCTCGTAAGCAACGACGGAAGGGAGACGCCGCCGCTCCGGCGGCTAGCAGTACAAGCAGAGGCAGGAGGGAATACAGATACGATCCCCGATCTCTCAAGCCTCTGGAAAAGTTACCATATGAGAGGACCGAGTCTGAAAACGAGGAGATATGTCAGGAGCAATTGAGGGCCCATTTTGCAAAGAAAACTCCACCTCCGAAGGAGAAGCTAGATCCGGTGAAAGTGAAGCGCACTATCGATGCCCTGAAGCGAGCACCACCGCCTCCGCCGAATTCCAACTATGTCCGGGTTATTAAAAAGACATATGAAGAAGCGCGGCGGTCGGGAAGTACTTCTAGTGATGCAAGGTTAGCAGAACGAAGAAGTGGGAAAACAATTCCCCAGCTCGGCGAACAGGAGAAGCAATCGTGCCCCCCGCTCAAGGTGTCTAGCGATATCGTCGCTAATCATCCGGGAATGGTGCCCGGTACCAATCCTGGTGATTACTTGGGGGATGATGTAATTTTTCAAACGGCTGAGGTAACAGAAGAATATGAATACTTGCACGGGAAGCCTCTCGTCAAACCTGATCATCCTCCTCTAATAACGATGATGTACAAATTGCATGAGTGGTACATGAAAACCTGCAGGGAGTCTGGGAGAGACACTATGTATCTGGCAGTGAAACCAGAGCACGAATTCATTGGACTTTCCGTGATGCCTGTTGAATTTGTGGAGTTATTTCAGTTATACAATCAACGGGCCCTCGACAAACAACTCATGACTGCCTACTGTCTGTAAGTATTACTTCTATAGTTAAGTCTCTAGCTCAGCTTGTTCATTGCATGTATATATAATTATCCTCACTATATTATGCAGATTGAAGATCGTCGAATGCAAAAAACTAGGAATCTTCGACGTTGGGTTCATTAGCCCAGATGCCGTAAATGAATGGACGGTACGAAACAGAATCAAAGAGACCGAGAAAAACTTGCTAAAGTCGTTCCTTATACATCAAAACAAAAGGGAAATACTCTTTCCTTACAACTTCAAGTGAGTGTTGCTGTTTTCTCTGTATACTCGGTTTCGCTTACTCGAGGTTAAGTAATGTAATTGATTAGTTATATATGCGTGCGCAGGTACCACTTTATTCTGCTATCCATTAAGCTTGACGGGGCATTAGTAACTGTCTTAGACTCGAGACGTAAAGATCCCGAGATTTATGCGGACATGACTGCAATGCTCAAGAAGTAAGTTCAGTCAATACCGGGACCATATCGGCATGCAACTTTCGTTAATTTCCTGATATCAAGTAATCATTTTCTTTGCCTGGCAGGGTTTGGAAGAAGTTCACCCGAAAGGTTCCCGGTCTAAACTCGGAGTTGCGATTTACGCACCCCAAAGTAAGTAGTACTAGCTAGTTCCGCGCATCTCTAATTGATTCAAATTTTCATCAATATATCATTACCATGCTTGCTTATCAGTTTGATTGAACTCTATTCTCGTAAAGTGCTTGTACCAGAAAGAAGGGACTTCTTTATGTGCATACTACGTATGCGAGTTCATTCGCCACTCGACCTCTGAGCAGGTCTTCTCTGACAAACAATTTGAAGTACGTAAATAATATTCAGAATTTTATTTTATATATTACCATCAATTGTGTTGAGTTTTATTCATATATATGCATGTATTGACCCCCTTCTTTAAATTAGATCTGGCAGATGCGGGATGAACTCCTACCACATGATCGCATACGAGCAATTCAAGAGGAATTGGCGGGATTCTTTCTTGACCACGTCATATCTAAAGACGGAGAATATCATTCGAATATATGATGTTAGGGATTGTAAAAGATGTTAGGGATTGTAAAAGATGTTATATTGTATATATGTAGTAGCGTCGGATAGATATAGGATAACTTGTTGTTCGACCAATCTCTCCGGAGAAAGAGAGGTCGATCACTTCTCTCTGTATATGTTCATGACGATCTTATGTACTTACTTGTTCCTTCATTTGCTTACTACCTAGCGTGTCCAGTTCTCTCTATACGTATAGTACCTAGCGTCGACCAAGCACGGAGATAAGAGAGGTCACTTCCCTCTAGGTAGCTATTAGCTAGCTAACACAATATATGAAACCCCCAAATTATCCCTCCAAAACCCCCAAACCCCCCCCCCCCTTTCGAAAAAAAAAACCCCAGCTCCTGAGCTGCTGACGCGTGGATGCTTATTGGTCCCAGTTGGTATTACCAACCGGGACTAAAGGCCCTCCTGCCTGGGCTCGCCGCAGCGGCCACGTGGAGCACCATCTGTCCCGGTTTGTAAGCGAACCGGGACTAAAGGTATTGGGCTTTAGTCCCGACCCTTTAGTCCCGGTTCCAGAACCGGGACAAATGGGCCTCTGGAACCGGGACAAAAGGGCCTTTTTCCACTAGTGGTGAGAGAGATGCCTCTAGTGAACGCTATGGCTCCCGGGTCCACTTTTCCTATTAAATACCAAAAAAAATTACTTGTTGTTATCATTTACTTTTTATTTTATTTTATTATTTACCTAGCAATACCAGATTCAATCCGGGCAATCGGAGGAAAAAGGGGATTGACAACGCTCTTGCCTTTGTTGGGTGCAAGCGTTTGCTGTGTGTGTGTAGATGTTGTTGGTGTTATCTGTGTAGTGTCTCCTATTAGTTTGATAACCTTGGTTCTTAACTGTGGGAAATACTATCTGCTACTATACTGCTTCATCCTTTCCTCTTCGAGGAAAACCCAACATCTACGCCAAGTAACAGAAGGATTTCTAGCGCCGTTGCGGAGGAGGCTTCACCAAATAACCTTCGTGCCTTTGCACATATTTATCTATTTTCTTGTTTTTATTTTCCTTGCCTTTTGCTTCATCAGTTTACTTTATAAAAAAATACTAAAAAAATATTTGTGTTACTATCTTTGCTAAAAGTTGCTATCATATCAACTGCTAAAAACACCAAGTTGTGTGACTTTTCAAATACTACTAATAATGATTTATAGTACACCTATTGCTCCTCAAGCCACTAGTGTGGAGTGATATGATATAAAACTGCTTTGTTAAATCTTATTATCAAAGATCAATTTACTGGAAATCCTAATGAAGATGCTGCTTTGACAATTCTATGAATATTTATTTAGAAATATAAAACTTGATAATGAAGGGACTGGAGATGAGTCAACTTTAATTAGAAGGCGTCCAAATAATTTGGAGGGTGATGATCATAATATTAATCATGACAAAAGTGGATTTGAAGGACATTGATGTGCCCACTGCTTTGGATTGCAACGATGTTGATTTTGATAGTTGCTCTTTAATTTAATGTATATCCTTGCTTCAGTCCATGATTAATTCAGCTAACTCTTATGATGAAAACAAAGCTTTTACTAAACATATTGTAGAAGCTCTTATCAAAGCTCAAGAAGAGAAACTTGAACTAGAACTATATATACCAAGAAAATTACATGATAAATGAGAACCTACAATTAGAATTAAGATCAAAGATTATGAGTGCAATGCTTTGTGTGATCTAGGAGCTAGCGTGTCAACCATGCCAAAAGCTTTATATATGATGTCCTAGGTTTCACCAATATGAGTGAATGTTCTTTAAATTTGCACTTAGCTGATTCTACAATCAAAATGCCTGTGGATAGAGTGAATGATGTGCTTATTCATACTAATAGAGATTATGTGCCGATGGACTTTATTGTGCTTGATATTCAATGCAATCCGTCTTGTCCCATTATACTTGGTAGACCGTTTTTGAGAACTACAGGTGCTATAATTTACATGAAGGAAGGTAATATAAGGTTCTAGTATCCTTTTAAAGAAAGGCATGGAACATTTCCCTAGAAATAATATTAAACCTCCTTATGAATATATAATGAGAGCCACCTATGAAATTGATTTGAAACATGATAAAACGTGAAACTATGCATTATGCCTGCCTAGGGGCATTAAACAATAGCGCTTGTTGGGAGGCAACCCAATAGTTATCCTTTATTCATTTTCTGTTTTGTGAGTCAACATGATTATTTCTACCATAGTAATTATGTTTGTATCTTTTCTTTTGATTTTTGTGCCAAGCAAATCTTACAGAGCCATTCTTGAACTACATATCCTCCTTCTCTGCTTAAATACTAGGCAGACGCCATGAAGGCAACTGAACAGCTTGGCTAATTTTACGGATGAATGTACACAAAGAGGAGAGTAGTCACTGTCCATCACAGCTTCTAACTGTTGTTGGTGGCAATCAAACAGGAGAGTAGATCACCAAGTCTTCGGCAGCTTGCTAGCACAGCTCTACTTCTTTGTAGAGTACTACGTACAGCTCATGAGCATGATGAAACGAATTAAGTATACTTAATTAGTTACCCCTATAGATCATCGATCGACTATGCTAACTCAGCCGACCGTCGCGCTTGCACCATACTAGGATGGAACGGGACATTGATTCTCAAGCACAGTTAATTAGTAGTAGTAGTACGCGTGACTGGCACGTACGTCTCTTGGCTCGTGCGTCTCGCGCGAGGCCGATCAGGATTTGACGCCTCCCGTCAGCGCCGCTGCAGATCGGCTTCGTCTTCTGTGGCCTTAGGGACATGGAGGTGCAGTGGATCTCGGCTCTTGCTGGCGGGAGGGCTCCTGCTTCGTTTTGGTAGGTTTTTCTGTGTGCGCTTAGAGTTTGTGTTCTGCTCAGGAAGACGAGACGGTGGCGGCTTCTTGAAGTTCGAATAAGGTTCTCCCCGCCTGGATCCCGTTCTGGTGGCGCATCTAACGTCATCGGAGGGCATGTGGAGATGTGTCTCCGGCGGATCTCGCGGGATTCGGTCGGCGTTTGTCTTCGGTGGATCCACTTGGATCTGGTCTTCGTTAGTCTGTGTTCATGTGTCTTCAGACTGGATCCTTCTGTTCTACGCTTATCTTCATAGGCGGCGATTGTTGTTCTGGTGCGCTGGTCCTTTTGGACCTTAGCACGACGACTTCCCGACTATCTATTACAACAAGGTTTGCCCGGCTCCAGTGAGGGAGGGGCGACGATGGCGGCGCGCCTTCGACTCGCTCCAGTGCTTGTAGTCGTCGCTAGGTGGTCTATGGACCTGGATATAATTTTTACTTCTAGTGTTCTTTGTACAGCTTTAGAAGATGATGAATAGATTGGAAGTTTATCCAAAAAAACAAATTAGTAGTAGTAGTATTATTACCCGCAAACAAATAGTAGTAATATTAATTAATTAGCACTATTAATGTTTATGAAAATATAAGGGGATGTAGCTCAAATTGTAGAACGCTTAATCGGCATTTGAGAGGCAGGGGGATCGTTACCTCCCATCTCCAATTCTGTATTTTGTTTGGCGATCGTTTTTTTTTCCGTTGCTGCAGAAAATGAGACGTGCAAGAAGTAAAGAAAACTGAGGTGTGACGCTACATGGGCTGTTCCTTGGGTCATTATTGGGCCACATTTCTTGAAACTTAAAAAAGAACACCCTGAAAAACGTGATTGAATGTAACAACATTGGGCCATCACCGGCACGGACTTAATCGCGACTAATTATCACTCCCACTCTCCCCTCAAATTTTTTTATCACTCCCATCAAAAAAAAAATATCACTCACTATTTTTCTCATAAAAATCGTGTCTAATTCAAATACTCCGTCCGTTCCTTTATATAAGGTGCATTTGTTTTTTGATAAAATTTCACAATGTAAGGTTCATTTCTTATAATTCCTCATAATTCCATTTTTAGCCCTCCAGAAAAAAGGAAAGTATTAATTATTGAGATCGATTTTATAAACATCGATGGTGATGGAAGTTGGAACTCAATGCCGTGGATCTTCAAAAAGTAGCAACACATGTACAATATATCCAAGTGAGTCGTTGGTTGTCAAAAAAAATTCCAAGTGAGTCATCAGTCGGTCGTATCTGACTCTTGCCCACTTTGCAACTCCAGAACAGTTGGTCTTGTGTGTTTAGGCTTCACAGCTTGGTGGCAGGGTGCCATAGGAATGGCAGTGTTTCCAGTGGCAAAGCAGAGCTAAGAGCAACAGTTCGATAACCCCAAATTATTATACGATACCAGGAAGATCGACAACACATCGACTCGTCCTGTGTTTTCAACTAGACTAAACACATAGAACGCTAGGGGAACATGTGGAGTGATTATCTTTAGTGTGGATCAGCAGTTGACGCCACACTGTCCCAAGGCGTCGGCCTTCCGGGCATCAAGGGGTCGGTCTTCATGCACACGAGGGAGAAGATTGATGCTATGAGGATGAACCCTATGATGACGATGGTCGGCACGCGATTCTTCTTAACGGTGAGGCCCTTGAGGAAAGCGTACAGATGAGGGTCACCCAGATCGAGAAACTTGAACACCATGTAGTGCACGTAATATGTTAGCTCGTGAATAAACTGAAATTTTGTACCGCCAACTAGAAACCTAACCTGTTTGGCATGCACTCTACCTTACAGCGGAGCGGCAACTGTTTTTATGTGTACCGCATAGTCGATGTCCACCACGTCCTCTTCACTACTCCATATCCTACGTTGACGATCGACCTCGCCATCTTCGACTCCGGCAGCATAATTTGGTGCCGGCACCGAGTGTCTTTTAGTCTGCGTGTTCTTGGAATGGATCTCTTAATTGTTGAGAGGGTTGCTGGTCATCCTCCACGGCCCGATGTGCTGTACCAGCACCACCGTATGATTAGCTCCTCTGCCTATTCCATCTCCTACGTCCACGATCGACCTCGCCATCTTTCGACCCCGGTAGCGTAATTTGGTGCCGGCACCAAGAGCGTCTTTTGGGTGGTCATCCTCCGCAGCCGGATGTGCTGTACCAGCACCACCGTATGATTAGCTCCAAGCCTCCAACGGCAATAAACGGTATACCTGCATCTGTTTACTGAATGACCAGACATGAACATGGGTCATCATCTTCCTTGTAAAAGACGACGCGATGATTCATCGTGTAGACAATAAATGTATCGATGTATGTAACACCAAGACACGAGGGAAGGTTTAGATTGTTTTGGCGATGCCAAGAAACATGTCTTGTTTGAACAATAAATGAATATCATTTCTCTCATGGTTTGCAGGAGAAGTCAACTGTTCTCCGTTCACATATTTAAGCAGATAAAGCAACTGCAACTTATATTGAACTTCATATTCTTCTCTGTTTGCGTATTTAGGCAGATTCAAGCAACTGAATTTATAAACACAAGAGAATTCTACGTCAACTCATTCTCTGTACTACTACAAACTCATGATCTTTTATGAATACAGATAGGTGAAATTAGTTAATTGATAATCGATCAACTATGGTAATACAGCTGCTAAGCATTGCGCTTGCACGGTACAAGGATAGGACATCACAATTAATTAGTATTAATTTCCTGAATTATTGTCAAAAATATTAATGGGGATGTAGCTCAAATGGTAGAGCGCTTAGAATGCATTTAAGAGGCAGGGGGATCGATACCTCCCATCTCCAATTTTTTCATCGTTTTTGTTCGGCTGGTCGCTTTTTTTTTTCCTTGTAGAAATTGATCGGAAAAAAGGGCACGTTATTGGCATTTTTTTTCTGGCGTTGTATTTTGGAAAGATTGGGCTGCTACTCCCATCTCCAAATTTTTAAGGAAAAGACTTGGATTTAGCCGGCTGATTATAGCGCTGGCGTCCGCCGCGTGCTACGCCGTCCGATCAGCCAAGTGCTGCGCCGTTTGATCAGCCGAGGGTTATACTTGTATCGTGGTGTGTGTGGTCCGTTATGCCTATGGGCACAACTTTTTTTTTTTTATTGAGGGAGGCACAACTAGTTGATTGTTTCCTTTTTTTTTTTTTTTGAACACGGTGATTGTTTTCCCTCGTTTTCTTACTGCCAACGCGCCGCATGCTAAGCTCATGCACTAGGTTGTATTATTTCTTGAAAAAGCACTAGATAGTAGCTAGTTAGCTTACAAGACCACTACAAGGATCTGCTAGTACTTCAAAAAAATGTTGCCATGTTGTTGCAATCCGGCGCCGCTACAACCCGGTCGCGCGTTGCAAGGGTGTCACTGCAAATTGGTCATACTTCCTCCGTTTCTTTTTAGTCTGCATATAAAATTTGGTCAAAGTCAAACTTTATCAACTTTGACTAAGTTTATAGAAAAAAATATCAAGATTCACAATATGAAATCAATATTATTAGATGCATCATGAAATTAATTTTCATACCATATAGCTTTAGGATTGTAGATGTTGATATTTTTTACTACAAAGTTAGTCAAACTTTATAAAGTTAGTCAAACTTTATAAAGTTTGACTTTGACCAAATTTTATATGCAGACTAAAAAGAAACGGAGGGATTACATCACTACAAGGACCGGGCCCGCTGCTACAAGCTGCCACATACGGACCTACAAGGGCATGGATGCAAATAACCATCCAGTGTTGCAAGCCGTCACCCTAGTGATGCACCGCCGACTACTGGTGCCCTTTCTCTCCCCAAGCTTATTGCCGAACCTTTCCATCCTTCTTCTTCCTCCCCAAGCTTTGCAATGTCATCCCTGTAGCGGCTTCGCAACATCTTCCATATTGCAAAGGGACTTTGCAACGTCATCCTTGTTTCAAAGGGGCTTCACGATATGGATCATGTTGCAACCGACAAACATATTTTTTTTAGCGCAACATGAGTCATGTTGCAACCGGCGAGCATGCTCATGTTGCAAATGGGGTAAGATAATTGCAACTGTCAAAAATATTTGGATGGAGCGCCAAACGGCTCTTGTTGCAACCCCGAGCGCAGCATGAGTCACATTGGAACGACTGAGGCACCGCCGCATCAAATCGGATGGCTATCGCACGTAGCATCCAACGATTGTGGAGGCAGCCAATCCGATCCAATCCTCACCCGGCCGATGCATAGCGCGCACAAAAAAAATGTTTTGCGATGAATGTTGTATACACATGAAAAAATGTTGCAAACCTTTTCCTGGTCAATGTTCTAGCACTTTGAAGCACCAGAATGTAACACTGGCGTAGTAGAATAGTTCATAGCATTTATGTTGCATTGACAATGTTAGGGAGGAAATGAAGAATTATACCAAATGTCGGGATTGGATGAGGGATGATGTACATGCCCACATACGAAAGCAACATGCCATATTTTTTGAAAAACATTTCAAAACGACCGACTGATTTTAAGCGCGCGGTCGCGCTCTACGTCGTCTGATCTTCAATGACACATGATCCCGAATTCCTTTGGGTGCAATGCAACATTCACACGGGTGTCCGCCTTTTCTGCACTTCTGTGGTCCTTGTGCTGAACGTTCACACTAGCTTGTGCAGGATTTAACTTTTCATGGCTTCAGGTTATAGTACATTGCTGACATACAGTAGCTTTCTAGCTAGAAGATACTCACTATCCTTGCAAGAAAATTGGTACTACCGTTATTGTTGCGTCGTATTTGCCTAATTTCATAGCTACATTTTGTGCGCCATTATTGCGATAACACTGCCGTGTTGCTAGTCGGTGTTGTAAAGGGGCGCCGTGCTACAGGGGTCCGTTTCGTGATGCAAGACGAGCCACAAAGCGGTGCTAAGAGGGGCGTTGGCGTGTTGCAGTGCCGCCGAAGCGCCTCCCTGCAGTGGGAGCATTGTCGGTGCTGTGAGTCGATGTTGCAGGTGTGTCACATTGCTGCGGGGAGCGTCGTTGGTGCTATGATTCGATGTTGCAAGGCGTGTCGCCATGCTGCGAGGGGATCACTGGTGTTGTGAGTCGATGTTTGAAGGCGTGTCATTGTCTTGTGAAAGCGCCGCCCGTACGTTTTGTGGGAGCGTCGATGTTCCGGGGCACATCACCGTGCTACGGGAGTGCGGGAGAGCGCCACCGTGTTGCGAGGCATGCTACAAGCAAGCATTGCGAGCCATGTCAGGGGCATCGCCGGCGGCAGGGGCAGGTGCTACGGTAGCATCACCGGTGTTGCGGGCCATGCCTCCAGCGACGACCGTGATGCTACATGCCGGATGCTCGACACTACAAATCTAGGCGCCAATGTTCTTTTTGTTGTGAAGCTAGACTGTCATGCTATAAAACCACGGGAAGCAAGGCTGGCCTATGTTGCAAATTATGTTGCGATGCTTCCAGTCCCCTTGTCATTGTTTTTTTTTCCAACGACAAAATCCTAACCGTTGTGTTGCAAAACTATGCGACGCTGCAGGTCCTGTTGGTGCTGCTACAAGCCGAGCGCTCGACATGGCATGTCAAAAGCGCGACGTTGCAAGTTGACCGGCATTTTTTCCAGGCCAACCAATGTTGCTCGAAGCCGGACACATAATGTTGCAAGGTCGAACACTATTGTTGCAAGTTGCTCGCCCCTCGCCACCTGTTATTTTACCGGTGCAAAGCCGGTCAACCAATTTTCAACATTTTTTTCTATATTATTGCTACCGTGGTGTCACCGTTCAAGTAAATGTTATTATAAATTTATTAAAAAATGCAATAGTCTTCCATATTTTCTTAAAAAGTTGTATTGCAATGGCTGATATATTTTATTGTAAAAATACAACCGAGTCTTTTTTCATATTAAGCAATACGATGGGGGCACGTCCGTATTCTGCCCTGCCTGAAAGAATGCTGAAAAATATGAGGCGGAGGAGCAGTACGAAGGCTAGAGCGGTGCACTGATTCTACAGAAAAATGAATTGTATGAGAGCGGCAAAGGTACGGGAGGAAAGCGACCGGAGCAGCATGTAAACGTGCATAGCCAGCTCTGGAGGGGCCACGTGCAAACAGTTTCCAGGCAGGAACCCTAGCCGCCGCAAGGAGAGGCCAACCTTCCGGCGCTGTCCTCCGGTGGCTCCCCTCTGCTGACGACCTTGGTCGTCGGTGGTGAGTGGGGCCGCCGGATCCACGCGTGTGGATCGTTTTTAGGCCCTCGTAGTCTAGGTTTTAGGTTGTTCATCGTCTTGGCTTCGACGGCGGCAATGGTGGCGCTGACACACGAGGCGATCGGTCCTATGGTTGGTGATGGATTTGAAAACCAGTCTGTTCAAGTAAGGATGGCGTGGTGGCGGCGGCATCCTCGTGGTGGACCGATGTCCTCGGGCTCTGCCGATGTGACGACGTTTGCTCCAGCGCCGACGCGGAGCTTGGGAGGTAGTCCAGGAGCGGATGCAGATTGTGGTTTGCATCGACGACATCTGGAAGATGGTGGATCGTTTGGGGTTCGTGGTTCGTGGATGGCAGGTATGGTTTCTTCCTCCGACGTCTTAGTCGTGCAGGGGTACCAAATCTAGAGTTCGATGGCCGGACATGCCCTGGTCTGATTCGTTCAACGGTAATGATTTCGCCTTTGGTGAGCCACCTTGGAGGTCCGCAAAGCTGCATATCAGCGATGGAGCCGCGTTGAGCTTGGGTGAGGAGGTGATCCGTCATTTTTTCCTTTGGTGGTTGCTGTGGACGCGCCAGAGGCAGGTGACAGGCGTTGGTGTCAAGTTCAGAGGATTCTTCGGTCTTGATTGTATTTTTCTTTCTTGGTTGATGCTTCTTTGTGCTAAGGCTAGCGTGCTGCTTTCTTTTTTAGTTTTGTTAGGTCAGTGTGTACGTGACTTGTACTATGATCCTTATGATATAAATGAGACATGTATTACCATGAAAAAAAAAGGGCCACATAAATCAAACTCCCCTGCACTGTATAGAAAAGTTAGCTGCCAGACGTCAGATCTTGTGAGATCGGACGGTAGCGGACCCGGCTGATCCGCTCGGAAAATCAGCCGGATGACGCCTAGTGCTTCCCAATTTTTAATTGTTTCTGTTCAGCTGGTCGCTTTTTTTTTCCTTGTAGAAATTGATGGTAAAAAGGGCACGTTATTGGCTTTTTTTTCCTGGCGTTGTATGTTGGAAAGATTGGGATGCTACTCGGGATCCTTGGGCTGGAGGCTGGAAATTTCTCAGCCCACGTTGGGAGGAATTTTTTTTTTCCTTTTTTGGGATCTCCCAGAGGAAGTTGAATTCTGATATTTATTATCACTATCTATAAAAATAGTTTTTTTTTGAAAGCATCAAGATTTTATTTCTCAGATAATCGAAAGGTCATTTACAAGGGAATAAGAAATAAAATCAGGGAACGTAGAGTCCCAAAATTTAGAAGTTCTTTCACTAAAGGATTTTTATAATGATTTAGCAAAGAAATCCTTGGAAAATGCTTTCTTTCAGCCGGTTGAAAACGCCCACGCATCAGCCGCCTGTACTGCCAACCACAAAAAAAAAAAAAAAAAAAAACCACGTGTCCACGTTTGGTGGCCCACCGCTACGTCCGCGCGCGATCGCCACGAACCCAGATGTGCTGCTCGCTCCATGTCGTTCTCCCAGTGCTACGTATGCTGCATGCCACTGGCTCGTTTTTTTTTTTTTGAGGCGTCTTTATTTAACACAACAAAGCTGCCATGTACAGATGTACTAGCTAGTAGAAGGTCCTGTACTTAACAAGATACTATCGTTGTTTCCTTTTTCAAGTAAAAAAGCATACAATAAACATTTTTTAGGGTAATTTATCTCAAGGCGCCGCTGCAAGCCATGATGCAACGCTACAAGACCGATGCCGAGGTGATGTTGCAAGGCCGACGTCGTCTCTGCTGCAAGAAAAAGCTGTGGCGCTACAAAGACGGTCCAGCGTTGCTGCAAGCCAGGACGCAACACCGCGAGGCCGGTGCCATTGATGCTTCAAAGACTGGTCTGCCTCAAGTCGGGGCACGGCGTTGCAAGGCCGACACCGTCGTTTTTGCAAGTCAGACACGACGTTACATGGCGGACGCCGAGATGTTGCAAAGGCTTGCTGGAGAAGCAAAGGTCCAAGGTCGGCGTTGCTGCCAATATTTTTTATGTTATATTTTTGTAATATTTTTTCGCCAAAAGTTTGTTGGAGGTGTACGTATCATAGTCGCAACATTTTTTTAAGTTGTATTTGCAATATCAGTCGGTGTCATTGCTGCAAGTGAGACGCGTGCCGCTAGACTGACCATCGATGTCGCGGTCATCAAAACATGTCGTCGCGGCATCACCGCGAACGTCTGAAGCATGTTGCAAAGGCTAGACGCCACATTGAGGGGCGCGACGTTGCAAGGCTGGCATGGTCGCTGCACACCGTCGGTGCTGCAAGTCAAGCGCAATGTTGCATCACGGACGCCAAGTTGTTGCAATGGCTTTCACCAGACCAGCAACTACCGCAACCCCGGACGCATGCACCAGACCAGCACTACCATAACCGAGTTGTTGCAATGGTTTTGATACATAACTCAACAAGAAAAGCATGTATAGCTTGCTAGTTAATTGATCCCTAGTGTCCGCCTATTATTATATATATACGCTCAAAACATTTTGTAAATATGTTTTTGATATACGACACAAAATACTTTGCATACAGACGGTAAAAATGTTGCATACTATCCCTTAGTCATGTTTGTGTACACACGAAGAAAAATATTGTATATACTTCCTAGTCAGCGACCCTAGTACGTTGCAACAAAACAGACCTTAAAAACACTTTTTACTAGGGCCTCCTCCTGCCCAGATGACGTATGTGCGTATGGGACTGCCACGACCCACGATCCCACCCGCGCGCGCGCGAGAGAGAGAGAGAGAGAGAGAACGTGGCATCTCTACGTCAAAGGAACGGTCTGGTCGCTAGTGGTGGGTTCCATTCACGTGAGGACTCGTTTTTGCAAGGAGATTCGCTGGATCCAAGGGTTGAATGCATCCAACGGCCAGCGAACCGGATGATCCCAGCGAGGGATCAGCCGACTGATTTGTAGCACGGCCCTTATTACTTTGTTCTAAAATAGATATTTATTGATTCCCTTAATTCTTATAGGTTTGACCAGCACAAAATCAATTTTATTATATCTATTTTAAAATGTGTTCCATCCAGGTGTATCTTTTGAAAGGTTCCGTCCTTCATTTTCGATTTTCGGACATCACAAAACACATGTGACTCCATTTCGGTGGATGTAATTTTCATTAGCACATAGGATAATAGTAATATGTGTATGTAATTATAGATTCAAATGATTATTATAAGATACAAGTATTCCAATAATTATTTAACAAATACAGTTCAAGGGGGGGGGGGGGGGGGGGCGCTAGCCCCCCAATCCTAATTTAACTAGTAGTTAAATTTAGGTATTCTTTGACAATTAACACCTACGTGTTTTTGGTTTCCTTTGTTTCCCTAACACGTATGCCACAATGCCTAATAAACTAGCACATCGTTCTGCTCGCTGCATTTTCCTAGGTTACCCCCCTTGAGCATAAGGGCTACCGATGTCTTGATCTCGCCACTCGCAAAGTGATCATTTCTCACCATGTTAATTTTGATGAAACCTCCTTTCCCTACACTGAAACACACCTGACCCACCAAACCAACCTGCCGCAGAAAATCTCCCACCTGCCGCCCCCTACATCCCTATCTACCTCGAACGCTCACCCTCACCTACCTCGGACCTGCCCACCCGGTCGCCTCCGGAATCGTCGCCCACCCGCGGATCTGATTCCCACACAACGGCTGCCACGCGCCCCGGCCCCACTCCACCCACCTGCGATCCTGGCGGCACCCGCACTCCACGCCAACCACCTCCTCGCCACCCAACAACCAGCCTGACACGACCCTTTCCCCCTCGGCCCACGTGCGGCCGCTGCCAACTGCACCCATCCCACCCATGCAACAGCCTACCTCTACCACTTCATGCGTGCCACCTCAGCCATCTCTGCCACCCCACTGGGTTCCGGTTGAGCCACCCGAGAATGCACACCAAATGCACACCAGAGACAAATCTGGTTATTTCATGCGCAAAAAGGACACTGCACTCACTCTTTCCACCCCAATTTCACCCATTCTCTCCTCATATAGAGTGGCTATCAAGGACCCGCACTGGTACAAGCAGAATGACACTTGGTCTTTGGTTCCTCGTCCTGCAGGTGTCAATGTGGTCACGGGCAAGTGGATCTTTCGGCATAAATTCAACAATGATGGCTCCTTGGCTAGCTACAAGGATCGGTGGGTTGTTCGTGGCATCACCCAACATGAGGGTGTTGATTATGGTGAGACCTTCAGTCCGGTCGTCAAACCGGCTACTATTCGCGTTGTGCTCAGTCTCGCTACCTCTCTCTCTCTTGGCCCATCCATCAATTTGATGTCAAGAGCGCATTTCTTCATGGCACCCATGATGAGACTGTTTACTGTGCTCAACCATCCGGTTTTCTTGATTCTTCTTGTCCGGATTTTGTTTGCCGCTTAAACAAGTCTCTTTATGGCCTCAAACAAGCACCTCGCACATGGTTTCTTCGTTTCAAAAAATTTATCGTGACATTGGGTTTTGTTGCCTCCAAATGTGATTCTTCCTTGTTCATTCTTCACCATGGCTCTTCCATGGCTTACTTATTACTTTATGTTAACGACATCATCCTCACCGCCAACACGTCCACTCTTCTTGCATCCATCATTTCTTCCCTCAAAGCCGAATTTGCCATGAGTGATCTTTGTGACATTCATCATTTCTTGGGCATCAATGTCACACGCTCACATGATCAACTTTTCTCGTCACAACAACAGTACACCCTCGAGATTCTTGATCGTGCTCGTATGCTAAATTGCAACTCCATCTCCACTCCCGTGGACACTCATGCCAAACTGTCTTCTCAGTCCGGCCCACCCGTGCATGACCCCTTCTTGTATCATAGCCTTGCTGGTGCACTACAATAACTCACACTTAGCCGCCCCGATATTGCCTATGCCGTGCAACAAGTATGTCTCTTTATGCATGATCCTCGTGAGGGCCATTTTCAGTTGATCAAACGCATTTTACGCTACCTCAAGGGTGCTTCTCACTATGGCCTTCGGTTCTTCAAGTCCACCAATCATGATCTTGTTGCTTATTCCGATGCGGATTGGGCGGGTTGCCCAGACACTCGCAAGTCCACCTCCGTTTTTTGTGTGTTTCTTGGGTCCAACCTCATTTCTTGGACCTCCAAGCGACAACAAACCGTCTCTCGCTCCAGCGCCGAGGCGGAATACCGGGCTGTTGCGAATTGTCCGGCTGAGTCATGTTGGCTACGCCAATTACTTCACGAGTTGCATCGACCGCCCTCACGTGCTACTGTTGTTTATTGCGACAATATTAGCGCCATGTATTTGTCCAGTAACCCGGTGCAACACCAACGCACCAAGCATGTGGAGATTGATTTACATTTTGTTCGAGATCGTGTGGCCCTTGGTGAAGCTCGCGTTCTTCATGTGCCAAGCAACTCTCAGTTTGCGGATATCTTCACCAAAGGACTACCCTCCACAGTGTTTCTTGATTTCAGATCCAGCTTGAACGTCCTGCCTGGCGACGTTCCATCTGAGGGAGGGTGTTGAGTTGTACATGTATTATGTGTAGTGTACGTGTGTGTTGTATATCACCGAGTCCATCTCCTGGAATATAGGATCCATAGCGCGTGCGTGGGTACAGGGAGTCTGTTACTCCGTATATGTAAACCTCTGTACAACAGAGTCAATGCGAGATCTATATTCCCTAACTAAAAGATCACTTCTCGTCGCCCGTAGCCAACGATTACTCCGTTTAAAATGCACCGCGTTGCGTAACTCACGTTTAATCCGTGATTCTTTCAGTGTATGGTTATAGTGGTTATGCGTGGATATCCAGGGACGTATTACCATGCAAAAAAAAAATCAATAATTAACCAGCACGTACAACCATAGGCATCTAGAACTGCTCCATGCACGTACACCCTTCACAAGCTTACATGGGATTTTAAGATTGCTTACTTTGGACAATATCGTTACGCGATTGGAGCAGGTGGCAACGGAGGTTTTTTTCCAACATGGATGACAGCATAACCTACGGATTGATCCACCACGCCCTTCGACATAGGCATAGTGTCGGTCTATATGACTCTATTGTTGCCAATTTATCGGTTTTTATTTCATGAAGTTTCGTCAAACTTTCGAATTTGGCTGTGTGCATCTTAGTTATGCAGAGGTCGGGTGTTACTCATAATGCTTTGTATCCGCTTGATACTATATTTTGAGATAATACAATAGCCCTTTTATCGGAAAAAATGCACATATACCCCAATACGAATGCCAAAGACTGCTGGGGCTAACGCGTGCGCACATGGCCTGGTCGGTTTGTACGCGACTCCAATATCGTTATGCCGATGTATGCACATATACCCAAATACCTACGCCGGCCGGCCGGCCACGTATGCATACGCAAGTATCCCAATACCCACATACCCGGCTAGCCACGCACAATTCTCGTTCGATTGTGGCTCCTATCTTAGATGAAATTGAAGAGCTAGCTAGGGATTTTATCCTGTTTGATATTCATCATGTTATCAGGTCAGCAAACATTCCGGCTCATCTTTGTGCTAAACGTGCTTGCACTTTGAATGTGACCGAATGCTGGCTTGAAGATACTCCAAGCTTTCTAGTGACCAGTCTGTTGGCTGATTGTCCTAGAAGTGCTTTCTTTTAATAAAGCTCTCTGGATTGCCCGATTGGCTGAGATAGAGGACTTGGTCTGTTCTTTTCCTCTGGACGCGACTGAAACCCTAGCCGCCAGGAGAGGCCAGCCTTCCAGCGCCGTCCTCCGGCGGCTCTCCTCCGCCGCCGACCTCGGTCGTCGATGGTGAGGAGGGTCGCCGGATCCACACGTGTGGATAGTTTTAGACCAAAGTATCTTAGTTTTTTTAGGTTGTTCATCGTTTTGGCTTCGGCGGCGGTGATGGCAGCACTGAATAAAATTTCATCAGATCCTACTCCGACAAGGCGATCGGTCCTATGGTTGGGGATGGATCTAGAATCCAGTCTGTTCAAGCAAGGATGGTGCGGCGGCGGCGGCATCCTCGTGGTGGACATGTGTCCTCGGGCTCCGCCGTTGCGACGGCGTTTGCTCCAGCGCCAGCGCGGAGCTTGGGAGGTAGTCCAGGAGCGGATGCAGATTGTGGTCTGCATCGGCGGCATCTGGAAGATGGTGGATTGTGTGCTGGGTTTGTGGTACGTGGATGACAGGTATGGTTTTCTCCTCCGACGTCTTAGTCATGTGGGGGTGCCAGATCTGGAGTTCGATGGCGTGTCCGGGGGGTTGTCCCGGTCTGATTCGTTCAACAGTAATGGTTTCGCCTTTAGCGAGCCACCTTGGATGTCAGCAAAGCTGCATATCAGCGATGGAGCCGCGTGGAGCTCGGGTGTGGAGGTGATCCGTCATTTTTTTATTTGGTGGCTGCTATGGTGGTGCCAGAGGCAGGTGACGGGCGTTGGTGTCAAGCTTAGAGGTTTCCTCGGTCTTGTTTGTAATTTTACTTCTTGGCTGGTGTTTCTTTATGCAAAGGCTAGCGCTCTGCTATGTATTCAGTTTTGGCAGGTTGGTGTATACGTGGCTTGTACTATGATACTTATGATATAAATGAGACATGTATTACCATGAAAAAAAAACTAGATTTGCAAACAAAAATTAAGTGTATATAAAAAAGTAAATGCCCGTGTACAAACACAAGAAGTCATCTGGTCAACTGGTCACGGCGCACTGGCCACCCTTACTATTCCAAATAACAGGTGGGCCCCGCAAAGATAGAGAGAGAATGTGGGCGTCAATGCCACGGTGGAGCGCGTGTTGTTTCCGCAAAAAGGGACGGGGTTTTCGCAAAAGCGTGGCGCCACGCGGCCGCACCAGGCCGCTCTACCGTCGAGGGTACCGTAGAATGTTATGTATTCACGTGTATAGGATCGTATTGTATTGTTTCTCGAGTCGTGGGACCAAATCATAGTGTGCGAGAGACTTGGAGAACCAAACGTGTAATTTGTTTGTGAGTGCTTAGTGATGTACCATCCGTTGTGTTGACCTCAATAGCCTTATCATTGCCAGACACTCTTCGGCGTCCCCTGTGAAACATATAAAGTAGACCACCTAAAACGCGCCGACTATGACTGACTACCAGGAATGCTATCCACCAAACAAACACATCAATAATCGAGCAACCACAAACAATTTCGTGCATGCATTTCATCCTCTCCACATTGAGCCTGCTCTTACCGTACCTGATGCCGAATCCAACCTCCCCACGAGTTGTAGAATGAGAACCCAATAGTTGGAACTACGACATTATCTGTCTTTCTCCACTTAACCCCTGAATGTCGTCTCAAGAGCACACACACCCTGCCGGGGCAGGGGGTTCGGTCAGGGGGTGCTCTGCTGACCCGGACTCTGCACTCACAGAAATTTACCGTCTGTTCACAAAATGGGTGATAGCTGGATCAGAAAATTCAGACGCTATGTGTCGTGCCTAATCTCAACACAAAACCACACAGACGGACACCTGATTTTCAGACTACAAGCTGTGTTGATTATTCAGAGCAATGCACGCAGCAGAGTGCCACACGATTAGGCTACTGGAGTTACTGAAAAGCGACTCACCTCCTAGTCCAACCAAGGGTCTGTGGGTCGTCCTTGCCGGTCGACCGATCGGACTCGGGCGGTGATGTGCCGCGCCCATCTACTTCCCCATTCAGATTAATGAACGGAGGCCCATTTCCTTCGAACACGGCGTCCACTAAGCGGCTGGTCTCCGTCAAGCCCCAAGGTTCTTCATCGCCACCATTGCCGCACAGAAGGCTGCCTAGCCGCAATCGCCGTCCATCAACGGAACTGGGAACCTGCTCAACAACAAGAACCTGTCAACACTCGGAGCCAAATCAAGAATACAGCCGGCGGGCAAACGACCAGAAATCTTACCTGTCGACTGGATCTGATAGGACTCCCGCCGTCCCGTCCCCGGCCTCCATTCATTTGGGGATTTTTCTGAGTGACGTCCTATTTGAGTCCACCCATGAGGGAAAAACTACATTATTTTTTTGAATTTTTTGGATTGCTTACCACATGTGTCACGTGGTGGAAAAACTACATGATAGTACTATGGAGCAGGGACGTGACCCGACGCACCCTCGGCTACATGGGACACGTGACCTGACGCACCCTCGATTACATGGGCCCACCCTGTATATCGGCCTCGTATCCCTCCGTATCTCCAGGCCTCATCGTACCCACGCGAATCCCCACACCTGTCCCCGCCGCACAGATTCCGTGAGCACGCGAGCTCGTCCGCTACAACGCCGCACTCGAATGGAAGCATCTGTCATTATATTTTGAAGGAGCTGTTGTCTCATGCATTTGACCACAAATTCCCAAGGTTGGTTGGCCACTCTTTCCATCAAAACAGGCAATGCTAGTTTTTGGGACTTGCGTCACACTGATTTGTGCGCTCCATTTAATCATTCAGGTTTCCGTCTCAATTCTGAAGCCCAACCTGGAGGAATTTCATGATTCAAGATGTATCATGTCTGTTATGGATGATAAGTGACCATCGCCAAGCTGAGACCCTGAGAATTTAGCCAGTTCACCATGAAGCAAAACAAAGGTGTTTTACTGGTAGTCAACAATATTTTTGTTCTTCCCATGAAATCATTGCCTGCATTCAGTTTTTTTTTTCTTCAGTCCCTATGGAGGAACAAGTATCCAAATATGTACTAGTAGAGTGCCCGTGCGTTGCCACGGGCGACAAAAATAATAGTTCTTATCTATTCTAGTAGAATACTTAACTATAAGGAAAGGGTTGATTTAATGTTGGTCGAGGTGATGCGCTAGTTGCTCACCGGGTGAAGGGTGCCATGACACAGAGTGAAGTCTGAAATAAACCCTGAGGTTGTAGAGGCCGACGCAGATGAACCCTCACCTTTAAATCCCTGAAATTGGTACCTTGACCTCTTTGTTCCCGGTCTATCCTGATCCTAGATATGTTTGGCACACCGGGAAAAGCACAATCCTAACCGGAAACTCACTTTTCTCACTGTTGTGCGGGTCAAGCCATCTTCTTCCACGCTCCCACCTCTCTCCTCCTGTTCCCTTTCCTTATAGATCCATCAATGGCTATTAGGGTAGATGCTACTGGAAAGGTGGCGGCGAGCTGACAAGTTGCATCCTGTAGGACGCATCGGTGGGAGGAGATGCAGCCGGGGCGAGCCTGCTGCCATATGGTGACTTGGTGAGCACGAAAGCCATGATGGCGATGGCAGCCGTGTGGATGACAGCCAAGGCAGCTGAGGAGCCAGGACGCCAACGACGAGGATCTGTTTGCCATCAAGAGGACGAAGGCCTCCAATAGGGATCACCGGACCAAGCTCAACATCTCCCTCGGCTCCGTAGACGCCGTGTCTCGGAGGGTCGCCGCCGTCCGCAACGAGAAGCTCCTGCCGCATCTCGCGGAGCTCATCCCCGACGACGAGCTCCTGCCACAGCTCGTGGAGGTGAGGCGTCAGGGGTCCGCCGCCGTTGCCGGGGCCGATGCACGCGGCCACCGCGGTGGGCACGCTCGCGTTAGAGCACTTCGTCTGGCGCGTGGCGCTGGAGGTCTATGCCGAGTCGCAGCGCGCGTACACGGCGGCGCTCTGGGCTGGGTCTCGAGCTACGTCAACGACCCCATCTCGCTGCAGCGCGGCTATCCCTCCTCCTGACGCCGCACTGGCTTGAGCATGTCATCATGGACGCCTCCCGGTGCAGCTCAGCGGGCGTGGGCTGTGGGCACGCCGCACGCGCGGCAAGGGTGACGGCGACCACAGCCACCCGAGCTTCTTCTCTATTCACGACGATGTCGACGAGCATCGTCTGAGGATTGAAGTTCCACGGAAGACACGCACGTACAGGGATGGCTTATGTATTCTGAACTAGCACGTGAGTCTGGCTTGGTTGATTAGATGATCTCTTCTGGATACACGCACGCAAGTCGCTGGACACGGATGGATTGCAACAGGCCGCATGATATTTTTCTTCTCTTTCTGATAGTAATCGAGATGTAGTTCGCAGTCAATCTCGACAGTGCCAACACTCCGTCGATGGACACCGTGGCCGTGCTCACAGCTAAGGGGTTGCATATGACAGGTGGGCCCATGTTGTAAGTGACAGTAGAAATCAATCCCGGCTGGATCGTGCCTTTCCTATCCTATTACAACAAACAAGATTTTACTCACCCAGCGTTTGAATTGACCGGGATATGTAAATACAGGGTATCAACTTCAGGGATTTAAAGGTGAGGGTTCGTTCGCGTTGGCCTCTACAACCTCAGGGTTTATTTCAGACTTTACTCCATGACACACCAGGTCTCTAGATCATCAGGCTTAGCGGCTGGAAGGCAAGGTTGTACATCTTCGGTCTTGGTTTCTTAATTTCCTCTTCTGGATTCAGTTACAGTTTTTGACCAGCCTTTTTTTTCTTTCTTATTTATTTATTTATGTTAAGGTGTCTGGCTTTAGAACGATGCACATTTAGGTAAGAGTTACAAAATTGACGCACAATGATGTTTATTTTCGATCTTCCTCCACAACCCAAAATAAAGTCTCTTGGCACCTAGGATTTGTTTCTGACGATAAAGGGTTTCCCCCCGCTTTATATTATAAAGCAACCATCCAATACAACCAGCTCGCTGGGGCCGCAGCACAAACAGACCCAAAAGAAAAAACAAGAGAAACAAAGAGAAACAAATGCTGACGCCGGCAGCTCAACTAAGCGAAGATGGTCGGCACCCGCTGCACCCTCCGAAGAAGTTCCACCGCACTCCTAGCACTCCGAAGCCTCGCGTACCAAGCAACACCTTCAGGAAGGAATGCGACGACGACGCCGCTGCTGCCCGGACAAGTCCTAGGGTTTCCCCCGGTACGCGGATGGCAGTGGGGAAGGGGTATCACCGACGCCCCTCAGGAGGGTCCGGCGGCACCCGCGGGCGTAACCGCGCCGGTGGCGGACGAGCCGCCAGGGATTTCTCCCACCCCGAAACCACCACCACCACCCCGGACAATCGAAAGTGCACCGCCCAACATGCCGCCCACCAGCCTATGCCACCACGGACACCGCACCAACTTCGCCGTCTCACTGAGGCCACCAACACGAGACCTGGAGGGAGGACGAGGAGACACCGGGCTCAGAGGTAACCGCAACGCAGCCGACAGGAGGGGATAGCCTCCACCGCCGCGCGGAGCCGACCGGACGTAGCGACAAGGACCTGCCAGGCCTTCACAGGCCCGGCCGGACCCCCAAGGGTCCGGACAGTCCGTGCCGCCACGCTGCAGCACGCCGGCCGCCGGAGCCATCACCACCTGCAGCCCCAGACGCCTCGCCGCCACCACCAGGGAGCCACACCGCCGTGCCCCGAACTGCCAGCCCGCCCCAGCCCATCTGGGGCCCGAAAGGGCCCAGATCTGGGCCGAGCGGGCGCCGCCGGCCGGGAGCACACCACGCCGCCCCGCAGTCAACGACTACGCCGCCGCGTCAAGGGCGCTCGAGGCCCGCGGGAACCCCGCCGCCGAGCCACACCGCCGCTGCCTGAGTGCACCGCACGCGCCGCTCCGCCCCGCGCCGGTGCCGCACCAGGAGGGTAATCGCCACGGGCTGCCGCCGCCGGCGCCGCCCCGGGCCGAGCCCGGCGCCGCACGCCGGCAACGGCGGGGGAGAAGAGGAGGGAAGGAGCTGCTGGGGGAGGGAGGTGCCGGCACGGCCGGCCGCCCGCGCGGGGGGCGAGCCGGTCGTGAGAGGGAGGGGGGGAAAAGGGCACCGCACCGAAAAGGTACATACCCCTAGGATTTGTTTCTTGCAATGGAGGGTGATCAGAATCTTGAATACAACGCCATCCATCAATACACATAATGTGTCTTTACAGCTTTGGGTGGTATCTAAATTGAGGCATATAAGTTACAAAGTTCTAAAGAAGAGAAACAAGGAGCTCTCCATTTCAGTTCACAGCCATACGTCTCCCATGCGAAATGCCTAACCGGCTAACCATTGATAATTTGGCAAGGAAAGGGTGGACGGGGTTCCGGTCCGCCGCCACCGGCCAGAGCGGCTAACCATTGATAATTTGGCAAGGAAAGGCTGGACGGGGTTCCGGTCCGCCGCCACCGGCCAGAGCGGCGCCGCCGCCGCCGAGGAAAGACCTGCAGCCTCAAGGAGCGCCGCCGCAAGGCAGGGGTGCCGGTCCGCCAAGGCAGCGCGATGGCAGGGAGGCGGCTGCGGGGGCTCCTGTCCAAGGGGCCGGGCAAGGCCATGATGGTGGCTTCGGTAGAGGGCAGTATGGCACGACAGCTGATGGATACCGTTATCCACCGCGCATGCAGTGGGGGGATGACGGTTACGATGCATACGGAGCCGGCCATCACCGTGGGTCGTCGTCTACCGGTGGCGGCCGCGGTTATGCTTGGGTCAACGACGGAGGGAACGGTCGTGGGTTCCAAGGACCGCCCGGTAACTTTGTCGAGGGGGCGTCCGGACCTAACCATCGTTTTCGCGGCGGTTACCGTAACTTCCGTGGGGGCCGGGGAGGGGGCAGGCGGCCTCCTCCACCACGGCCGCCTCCGCCGCCGGCGACGTCGTCCGATGCCGCGCCCCCGTTGGCAGCGTCAGAGGCGGCTGTTGAGCAAGCTGTTGCTCCTTCGGTGCCGGTTTTGTCGGGGGGCGCTTTGGACACTGTGCGTGCACTCGCAGCGGTGAAGGTTCCTGTCGCCAAGCAAGTTGGAACCAAGCATCGTGATTCTTCTTCGGACAAAGGGTCAGATAAGTCAGAGGGTGATAAACTTTCGAAATGGGCACGTAAAAAAGAGAAGTTGACTTGTTATCGGTGCGGTGAGCTGGGGCATTTTATGGCAGAGTGCACTAAGGAGTTGTGTGACTACTGTCTTAAGCCGAAACACATGTCTGGAGAGTGCCCACTACTCCTTGGACCAAAGCCGGTCGTTACGATCTATGGAGTTTGTTGTTCAGAGTTGATGTTTTTTGAGTCACCTGAGGTTGAACAGACAACACATCTATTGGACACTTCTTTTCCGGGCATTGTGAAGGTCACGAATGGCACCATGCCTGAGGCACAAATTGTGCAAATGTTGAGAGAACTTGCACCAGGTAATTTCAGTTGGAACATGGTCAGAATTGAGGAACAGACATACAAGGTGGAGTTTCCTTCGAAGGAGGATCAAGTACGTATTCTCAAGTTCGGCATGTGCAGAGTGCCTGGTTCTAGCATTATTCTGGAATTTGATGAGTGGAAACAGAAGGAGCCGCAGGGCACACCTTTGACTCAGGTTTGGGTCCGTTTTTCTGGAGCGCCTCCTAAGCAACTTAATAATTTTCTTGTGACCTAGAGTCTGGGATCTCTCATTGGCAAGACAGAGAAGGTTGACATGCCTTTTACTCGCACTAATGGTGTGGCGAGGCTTCTTGTCAGTGTGGTTAACATTGAGTTTGTGCCAGACGTGGTCAAGTGGACTCATGCGGGGGTCACTTACGATCTAGATGTGGAGTTTGAGGACACACCTATGTTCCAGGATGAGGATGGTCATCAGGACATGGACACGACGGAGGGGGATGGTACAGTTGGTGGAAAGGATAAGGATTCAGAGCATGGTTCTCGGGAGGCACCTAAGGGGTCTACGGCACAGTCTGGGAAGGCAGATGAGTTGGCTAAGGGAGACAAAGCACCGATGCCATCGAACACACTGCGGTTTGGGTCTTTTGGAGCTTCTTCTGCCCCTAGCCGCTTATGGAGCCGCAGGGTTGAGTCAGAGGATCCGTCCGAGTTGATGTTGCCTCTACTTCCGACGGATGAGTGCTCTTCTTCGACAGTTGGTGCTATGGAGCAGCAGTCGATGGGGGCGGACGCTGTGTTGGTGTCGCCCGGTACTACGAGGGCGGAGGCCGCGCCGAGACAGGAGGTCTTGGGGTCGATCACCACCCAGGCAGACGGCCGGATTCTGGAGGAATCCTCGACTCCTGCTACGCTTGCCCGCTGCAGTGGCGTTGAGGGGAGTGGAGGGCAGGAGGCCCGTGTTCCGTCAGCTCCTACGCACCATCCCGTGCCTCGACAGGTTATGGTTCCACCCACGCTGCCTGCTGGGCGCATGGCTGCGCCGGCGACGGAGGCGGCGGCCACACCGACAGGAGGTGCCACGTCGGTCGCGCCCCCCGTGTCTTCATTCGCCGGGACGGGTGAGTGTGCGCTCAGAGACCAGCAGCCACGGGAGAGGACTACAAATGAGGTTATAGCATTTGGCGGTATCATGGACCCGGTATCGGCTGGTAGGCATGTCAGTAGCCGGATCCAGGAGCAGCCAGATGCGGACGACTTGCAGTTAGGGCGTCCTATGAGGGCAGCCAAGCTTCGAGATGTCGAGGCGACTACAGGTATGTCTTTTAATAAGAGTTGTTCCATTTTGCATTTTCCTGAACATGAGATTATTAGTAAGGCAAATGACTTAGGAGTTTCACTTGGGTCTAATGGGAAAGAAGTTGCTAAATCTGTTAATGACTTACTAGACTTGGAAGCTGAGCGAGCAGCTGAGCTTATTCGTAACATTGCGGCCGTAAGACCTATGAATGAGGCTGACATTAACAATTTAGGGATTTCGGCTCTCGAGAGTTTTTGTAATGACCTCATGCCTACTTCGGAAGCCGAAGTTGAGGTAGAAGGGTCGGAGTCTGAGGGAAATATAGATTCATTACCGCTAGAATGTAATGTCCAGGGTCACTCCGGTCTTAAGGATGTAGTGGTACAGGTGGATAAACCCAAGCGTCCCTGGAAAAGGAAGGTTTACCCTACATCGGCCGTTCGGAGAAGTGCTAGAGTTAAGCTTAAGAAAAAAATTCATGATTATTTATGAAAGGAATTTTTTGGAATAGCAGAGGTCTAGCAAACTTGGCTAAAAGAAGGTTCCTTGCAGAAACATCGATAGATCAGAAACTTGACTTTATAGCAATTCTCGAAACAGGGAGAGATTATTTCACCTCGCAGTTCCTTGGAACTTTGTCTGGCGGAATTGATTTTGATTGGCATTGCTTACCTCCTAGAGGAAGATCCGGCGGGATTTTGTTGGGGTTAAGTGTGAAACTCTAGAGGTGATCAATGTGGTTCGAGGTGACTTTGCGGTTAAGTTTCGGGTGAGGTCAAAAGTGGATGGATTCCGCTGGTCTCTGGTGGCTGTGTACGGAGCAGCCCAACCCGAACTTAAGCCTGACTTCCTAGCGGATCTGGTTAGGATCTGTGGGGATGAAAGACTTCCAATCCTAGTTGGAGGGGATTTTAATATAATCAGAAGGAGAGACGAGAAGAACAATGACAATTTTGATGGGCGTTGGTCCCTGATGTTCAACATGATTATTGAGAGTCTCAGTCTGAGAGAGATTGAACTCACAGGTAGGCAGTTCACATGGGCCAACACGTTACCTACTCCAACTTATGAGAAGTTGGATAGAGTACTCGCTAGTGTGGAGTGGGAACAGAAATACCCACTCGTGTCGGTGGATGCGATGCAGAGGGCCATCTCAGACCACACCCCACTGTTGGTAGACTCGGGAGAAGCAACACATATTGGCAACAAAAACACTTTCTCTTTCGAATTAAGCTGGTTCGAAAAAGAGAACTTCATCGCCCTTGTAGCAAGAGAATGGGCGAAGCCTGTTAGTGGGCGATCTAGTATAGAACGTTGGCAAAACAAGATTAGACACCTAAGACAATTTTTAAGGGGTTGGGCCAGAAACGAAAGTGGGATTTACAAACAAGAAAAAGAAAGACTCATCCAACTGATCGATAGTTTGGACCTGAAAGCAGAATCGAACCTGCTAGATGTGACGGAACAGGTCGCAAAGTCGGACGCCGAACAAAGCTTGCGAGCCCTTCTTAGAGAAGAAGAATTGAAATGGGCCTTGCGTGCTAAGGTTCTTAAGGTCGTCCAAGGGGATGATAATACGCAATTTTTTCACATGATTGCGAATGGTAAACATAGAAAAAAGAAAATCATCCAGCTTGAACAGGATGAAGGAACCGTAGTGGGACATGAGAACCTCAAGTCATATATTTTGAATTACTATAAACAACTCTTCGGGCCGCTGGTGGGTAATACGGTGTCCCTGGACGAGTTTGTTGTTGGGGATATTCCTCAACTTCGGTCAGATGAAAATGAGATTTTGTCTGCACCGTTTACTGAGAAAGAGGTTTTCGATGCAATATCAGAAATGAAACAGAATAAAGCACCGGGACCAGATGGGTTCCCTGCGGAATTCTAGAAGAAATGTTGGCATATTATAAAGGATGATCTTATGCCTATGTTTCACGATTTCTTCAATGGTCACTTGGAACTCTTCCATCTTAACTTTGGTATGATAACGTTGTTGCCAAAGAAAGAAGAAGCAGTTCGCATCGAGCAATTTAGGCCAATATGTCTTTTAAATGTGAGTTTCAAAACATTCACGAAAGTGGGTACTAATAGACTGACACGTATCGCACATTCCGTGGTGCAACCGAGCCAGACGGCTTTCATGCCGGGAAGACATATCCTAGAAGGGGTTGTTGTCTTACATGAAACTCTCCATGAAATTCATTCGAAGAAGCTAGATGGGGTCATCTTCAAAGTGGATTTCGAAAAGGCATATGATAAAGTAAAGTGGCCTTTCCTTCAGCAGGCAATGCGCATGAAGGGTTTTAATGAGACATGGAGGAATCAGGTGGATTCCCTAGTCCAAAAAGGTAGTGTCGGAGTGATGGTTAACGATGATATCGGTCACTATTTCCAGACGCATAAGGGTTTGAGACAAGGTGATTCGATGTCTCCTCTCTTATTCAATATAGTGGCGGATATGTTGACCGTTCTTATAGGCCGGGCCAAGGAGAATGGTCAAGTTGGTGGACTCGTTCCCCATCTGGTAGATGGGGGAGTATCCATCTTACAATATGCCGACGACACTATTCTTTTCAGGGAGCATGATCTCGCAAAGGCTCGGAATATGAAACTGGTGTTGTGTCTTTTTGAACAGTTGTCCGGACTAAAAATAAATTTTCACAAGAGCGAATTGTTCTGGGAGGGCCAAAGAGGAACAAGATGCATATAGACAATTATTCGGATGTGAATTGGGATCTCTGCCTTTCAGTTATCTGGGCATCCCGATTCATCATCGTAAACTTACTAATAAAGAGTGGAAATGCATCGAGGATCGATTTGAAAAGAAACTAAGCTGCTGGAAGGGCAAACTAATGTCTTGTGGAGGTCGGTTGATACTCATTAATTCAGTACTAACGAGTATGCCGATGTTCCTGTTATCTTTCTTCGAAGTACCTAAAGGGGTACGGAAGAGACTTGATTTTTATCGATCTCGATTTTTTTGGCAGTCAGATGATATTAAGACAAAATATCGCCTGGCAAGATGGGATATCATTTGCCGACCTAAGGACCAAGGGGGTCTCGGTATTGAAAACCTAGAGATTAAAAATAAATGCCTAATGAGTAAATGGCTATATAGGTTATCAGTAGAGACTGATGGTATGTGGGCACAGATATTACGAAACAAATATTTACAATCAAAAACTCTGGCCCAAGTTACCACAAGACCTAACGATTCGCCATTCTGGAAGGGACTTATGAGAACGAAAGATATATTCTTTCGTAGGGCCAAATCCATGGTTGGCAATGGGTTGACAACAAGATTTTGGGAGGATACGTGGTTAGGGGAGACGCCTCTAGCCATACAGTACCCCACCTTATATAATATTGTACAACGTAAGGAGGATTACGTAGCTACTGTACTACAGGAGGTGCCCTTAAATATACAGTTTAGGAGATCATTAGTTGGGGAGCGCTGGAACTCCTGGCTACACTTGGTGCGGAGGTTGATGGAGATTCAACTATCCGACCAACCTGATTCCTTCCACTGGAAATTAACCAGAAGCGGTGTCTTTACGGTCAAATCTATGTATATGGATCTAATTAATTCTGGCCCAATCCCAAGATCGTTACATATCTGGAAAATTAAGGTTCCCTTGCGTATGAAGATTTTCATGTGGTTTGTCCACAAGCAAGTGATCCTCACCAAAGACAATTTAATAAAGCGACGTTGGGTAGGTAGTGCACGATGTTGTTTTTGTGATCATGACGAAACAATACAACACCTATTCATAGACTGCCCTCTCGCGAAATTACTTTGGCGAACGGTTCATATAGCCTTTAACATTATTCCTCCTGTTAGCATTGAAGCGTTATTTGGAACGTGGCTAGCTGGAGTAGATCATATTACTGCGTCTCGTATTCGGATTGGAATATGTGCGCTTATTTGGGCTATATGGAATTGCAGGAATGATATGATTTTTAACAGACAGCATACTTTAACTTTCTTGCAGGTCATCTTCAGAGCTACGGCATGGATCCGTACGTGGTCCTTACTTACTCCTACGGACTCCAGGGAGCCTTTGGTTACTGGGTGCAACCAGTGGGAGATGGTAGCACGGGCTATATTCAACCGGTTTGGATGGCGGTCTCATAATAGGATAGGCGTCTAGTGTTCTAGTCCTATTTATCCTCCTATTTATCCTGCCGGTTGTGGCAATGAGTTTCCCTTTTTATTTTTGCTCCGTTTGCGAGCTGTAATGGAGCTAAGACTTTGTTTTTGTACTTTTTAATAATATGGCCGCATGCATCTTTCAGATGCAGAGGCCGGGGGTGAGCCTCCTTTTCAAAAAAAAAGGAAAGGGTGGACACATAACCCTATATTGTTCAAATTAAAAGCATGTATACCTAGAGCTATTGTGTCCTCGGACCAGTTCTCCTTCGGGAACCAAATGTGTCCCCCACATTTGGCCTCATAACAGTGATGGTGCACTAAAGGACAAGTTGTCGAGTCATAAAGATGTGATAATGAGAGTGGATTTTTGGAGCCCCGGTGCATTGGAGGACTTTATTTTAAATAGTTTAAAAATCACATTAAAGTTCCAAAAAAATTCTGAAAAGAACTCTACATGATCATATGAATGTATATTACACATGTGTAAAGTTTGGTGATGAAATAAGTAAACATATGAGTTATACAAAAGTGACAAAATGGTGATTTTGAAATAGTGAATAATATGGTCATTTGTAGCCTCTCAAGTAAAAACGGAGATGAGTTCTTAAATCTGTGTCAGATCGCATGATACAAGAAACTGAAAACAAAACTATGAGTAAATGAATACATGAACAAAGAAGAGATATCAATAAGAAATTACTTCTATGGTTTCGCATGTAGACTTTGTAATTCCTGTTGGGGATATAACCCCGTGGTAAGACCCGCCCAGGCGGGGCCGGGTCACACCAGGCGGCTCGTAAGCCCAAAACCTGTAAGGTGGGCCGAAGGATCAAGGCCAGGCTGCGTGGCGGCTTGCCAGAGAGGCCAAGACGGAGGCCCAGAGACGGAAGATAGCATGATGACCCGGGTGGCCAAGCCGCCCGGTGGCGGCTTACCCAAGATGGTATGGCGGCTTAGAGACAGAGTAGGATACATTGTGTGAGTCGGTTTGAGACTCGTGTAACCCGGGGCCTTGACCTCCTATATAAAGGCTAGACCCCGGGGCGGCTTAGACAGGAAACCAAGTTATCGAGAACTAGGTCAAGCAATCCGCTCCCTTGTAATCGATAATCCAGTTAATACAACACAAGCAGGACGTAGGCTTTTACCTCGACTTGAGGGGCCAAAACTGGGTAAACTCGTGTCCTTCGTCCCGATCAACCCCTTTCAGTCCACTACTATGGCGATGGCCTCGAACCTAAGTCTTCGGACATCTGCCGTGTTAAAACCACGACAGTTGGCGCCCACCGTGGGGCTAGCGCTCGGTGGTGTTGAGTTCTCAAAGGGCTCCCTACCAGGGATCGAGGGGTACGCGGTTGGCAGGATGACCAAGAGTCGCCGCGGCCGGCTCTACATCGACGACGCCGGCTGGGGCCCCGAGGCTGACTCCATTGAGTATGGTTTCCGGGTCCCCTTCGGCGGGATTCACGTTTTTATCGGCAAGATCGGCGGATCTGAGCCCGGGCCGGACACCTGCACCGACATCGTCGAGCCGGCTCGGCGCATGCAACCCGCCCGACGCGTGCAACCCGCCCGTGTTAAACCGGGCCGGAAGCATGTCTTCGTCGGCTTCACTCAGGGCATGGATCTTGAGGGATCTATGTCACAGGAGGAAACTCTCATCTGCTCCGAGGATGGATCTTCGAGCGGAGAGACGGAGTCAATCTACCAGCTCCATGATGGCGGACTCGGGGGCTACGATGAGCCTTACCCCGAGTCGGATTTCCATGAGCCGGAGGAGTATGAGCCGCCGAGCCGCGCTGCCGTCTTCATGGCCGGTTCAGCGGCGGCTCATAATAGCTCAGCTGCTGAGGCAACCGGATCTGGAGCTGGCAGGCCGCCGGCTCAGGTCCTTCTGGATCTGATGGGTGAGCTTACAACCCTGATGGCGACTGAGGTCACGGCTGAAAACCAAGCAGCCCGTAACACGGAGATTGCGAGGTGGAAGAATCAGATGACTGAAGTCCAGCAGGAGATCAATGAACTGAAGACTCAGATGGATGCTGAGGCGGAGCGCCTTAAGGCGGATGCTTTTCGTCTTGAGTTGGAACAGCAGTCAGCAGCGGCGGTTTAGCGGATGAGGCATCAGTCCCGCTTGCCGGATCAGTATGAAGCAAGGAATCTTTTAAACACGCCAGGAACGGGACAGAACGTGCCTTTGGCTGTAACCCGGACGGCGGAAGTGCCTGGAAGCCGGGCGGCGGTTCAGCATCAGCAGGTTAACCCGCCCCGACGGAACCAGGTTACGCCGACTTCTTTCCCTACACCGCCGGGTCATTATTCCAACCCGGCGGAGAACATGGTGGTGGCGGCAACCCGGCTTGCTGCTATCCCAATCCCCGATGAGTCGCCTTTCGCGGAAGAGGTGCGGAACACTGTTGGATACCTGCGAACGGCGATGGCCCAGCAGGAGAAGTATGCTTACAGCCGGAGTCGCGTGCACTCAACCCCTATCCCCAGTCGCAGCTACAGCCGGCGTTATGAGTCGCCGGCGGTTTCTAGCAGTGAACGACATCGGAACCCGCCGCGGGCTGACCGGGCGGCTCTGGATGCTCAGGCACTGGTGGATCGAGCAAGAGCACAACGAGATGCGGCGGCTCTGGCGGCAGCGGCGGTTTATCAGGAACCCACAATCGCACCCTCCGTCTCAACCGGAGCGGGGTTAACTTCCAGGGCTGTGGGGGTGCCGTGCTTAGTGCCGGCTTTGCGGAATGAGCGCCTGCCGAAAGATTTCAAGGGCCCTCGCAAGGTGCCCAATTACACAGCTGACCTACCTCCAGAGGCTTGGATCGAAAGCTATGAGCTGGCCATGGAGATGTTGGATGTTAGTGATGCAGTATGTGCCAAGTACTTCGTCATGATGCTGGAAGGGCCGGCTCGCACGTGGTTAAAGGGATTGCCACCCAACACCATTACTTCCTGGGCCGAGTTGAAGGCGAAATTTATCAAAAATTTCAAAGGGACGTGCAAGCAGCCCATGACGATCGTGGATTTGGATCATTGTGTGCAACAGGCGGATGAGTCGGCTCATCATTGGGTCCGGCGGGTCTCAACTATCATCCACTCTTCAGAACAGATCACGGCGGCTCAAGCAGTTTTGATTCTGGAGAAGAATTGTCACTTTATACCCTTGAAGCAGAAGCTTGGCCGGCTCAAATGCTCGTGTCAAGACATGGGGGAGCTCATGGCGGCTCTAACCAAATATGCAGACTCTGACAACACGAAAGACCCGGGTTCTGATGATGAAAAATCAGGTCAGGGGAAGAAAGGTAACAATGGAAAGGGTCAGCAGCAGAACGCGGCTGGAAACGGAAATTCTGGCAAACGGAAACACCCGGACGGCGGGTCAGAACTGGTGGCGAACATCAGTGCTGGAAACAACCGTGCTAAGGGCAACGGGAACTTCAGGCAGAATTTTAACAAGGGAAAAGCTCCTTTTAACTTGGAGGCGATGCTCAATAAGCCTTGTCCGGAGCATAGTCAGCCCGATAAGCCGGCAGGCCATACATGGAGGAATTGTAACATTATGCGGCAGTTTCGAGATTACAGCCTTCAACAACATCATAACAACGGTAATGGTCCGTCCGGCGGCTCAGGGCCAGGCGGGTCAGGAGCCGGCTTTGGTCCTGGCGGCTCAAGGTCTGGTTACCAGAATCAAGGCAATCAAGGAGGTCATCAACAGTCTGGAGGCGGTGGCCAACAGCAGCATAACCAGTCAGGTTTTCAGAGCAACCCGAAACAACTTAGCGGGGGTCAGTATCATGTTTTCACAACCAGCCTTGACAAGCGAGACCAGAAGGTATGCAAGCGGGCGGTTAATGCGGTCATGCCGGCTCTCCCGCAATATTTGAAGTGGTCTGAGCATGACATCACCTGGAGCAGGGCGGATCACCCGCCGCGGGTTGACAACCCGGGGCAACTAGCTTTGGTGGTTGCCCCCCAAGTGGGTGGATACATGTTCACGAAGGTGCTTATGGATGGTGGCAGCAGCATCAACATCCTGTATTACGACACTTTCAGCCGGATGGGTTTGCTTGACAAGGATCTTAAGCAGTCTTCCACAGTATTTCATGGTGTGGTGCCTGGTAAGTCGGCTTATCCAGTAGGCAGGATTTCTCTGGAAGTCGCCTTTGGTGATGAGTACAATTACAGGGTGGAGTCCTTGTGGTTTGAGGTGGTCAAAATTAAAAGTCCATATCATGCTTTATTCGGACGGCCGGCTTATGCCAAGTTCATGGCTAGGCCTTGTTATGTCTACTTACAACTCAAGATGCCCGGGTTAAGAGGAACGATTACCGTGCATGGTGATCAGAAAACGGCTCTTGAGTGTGAGGAGGGTGATGCAGCTTATGCAGAGTCAAGTTGTGCAGAGGCAGAGTTCAAGTTTTATAAAGAGAACGTCGACCCGGAGGATATGACTCCCTTAAAGAAGCCCACTACGGAATCAGAGCCGCCCCTCAAGTTTGCGGCGGATGATACCAAGCAGGTGGATTTCACTGAGGGCGACTCATCTCAGCAGTTCACTATAGGGGCTAACATGGACCCCGCATAGGAAAGCGCGCTCATCAAATTCATCCGTGAGAATCGGGACATCTTTGCATGGAAGCCGTCTGACATGCCGGGTGTACCGAGAGAGTTTGCTGAGCACCACCTTAATGTGGATCCTAAGTTCAAGCCGATCAAGCAGTTCCTTCGTCGTTTCAATGAAGAGCGGCGCAAAGCTATTGGAGAAGAGGTGGCCCGGCTCTTAGCGGCAGGGTTCATCGTGGAGGTATTTCACCCGGAGTGGTTAGCTAACCCGGTGCTGGTGCTTAAGAAGAACGGCACTTGGCGTATGTGCGTGGATGTAGGAGATATGCCCTAGAGGCAATAATAAATGTTATTGATTATCTCCCTGTTCATAATTATGTTTATGTTCCATGCTATAACTGCAATGATTCTCGAGTCTACAAATAAAACGAGGCTTGGAGGGAAACTCATGTGCACGTGTGGGATAATAAACGGTAAAATGTATTCCTAGTCAAGCCTCCATGACTGGCTCAAGTATTGCATGATGATCCTGTTTTCCTGATCATGGGCATGACTATGCCGGCAATTTTGAGGGCACAATTGTTGGTAGAACACTTGTGTTGAATCGACCCAAATTGATGTTATGCTATGAGATACATTCGTCATAAGTTAATGGTTAATAACACAGGAAGTTAATGTTTGCATAATTCCTTAGACCATGAGAGTATCGAGTTTCTTCATGCTTGCTTCATGAACTTTGGGGTTTGTTAAACGTCATCCGTAAATGGGTGGCTATTACGGCGGCTTACGGGTTCATGGAAAAGTATGTCAAGTAACTTGATAGCTCAAGATTGGGATTTGCTCCTCCGACGATGGAGAGATATCTCTGGGCCCTCTCGGTGTTACGGTATCCATCATCGTCTGGCCAGACACAGGGTGATTTGATCACAGGGATGCCGGAACACGGGAACGAGAAAAGAGAACAATAACGGCAACGAGGTAACTGGCATAGTGGACAAGGTGTTGATCCACGGGGATGCCAACATGTCTCACCTTGGGTATTTGTAACATATCGCGAAGCAACAGGAATAGCACATGGCAACTCGAGGTTCACTCGAATATTCATTCGTGTGGGTATAGGGATCAATATGGGTGTCCACGGCTCCGATGTTGATCATTGATCGGAAGGGGTTCCGGGTCATGTCTATGCTTCACCGAACCTATAGGGTCACACGCTTAAGGGTCATCTATCTGCTGAATACTAGACAGGGAGTCTGAGAGAAAATCACCGAAAAAGTTTCGGACGCCGGAAAAGTTTCGGACAGCGGAAAAGTTCCGCAGAGAGGTCACCGGATGAGTTCCGGTGAAACTGAAAAGTTGTTTCAGAGGATACCATAAAGTCAAATTGGTTTTGGCACATGCCTGATAATTCTTGGAGGGTGCCAGAATCATTCTGGAAACTTTCTGGAATTTTCCGGGATGAAAACCGGAAATGTTCCGGAGCTGCCGAAACCGCTTCAGATGCTTTTCACAGATGAAATCACTAAACCGGAATAGTTGAAAATTATTTTGGTGGGTACTAGAATTGTTCTAAGCCCACATAAATATTTTCAGTTCGATCAGACGCTGAAAAATGTCGTCGTGAATAGTGAAAGTGCTTTTTGGGATATTTTTTGGAAAGCCACCTTTTAGGGCTTTTCCGAAAAGGCTTCTAGAAGGACTTGGGGATCAAGGAACCCCCTTTGGGGGCCCCCCATGGAGGTGGGACGTTCACATGTGCAGCTCCTCCATGGAGCTCCACATGGCATCCCATTTTGCACTTAACACCCTCATGTGTGAGCTAGTGCATGGGAGTTTTTGGGTTTTATTGTAAAACTACCCTACCCCTTGGTTTTCCTATAAATAGGAGGTGACTGGGCTGCCATCTCACACACTCTTACTCTCATACACAAGCCATGCATGATCTGGCATTCTCTCTCCCTCCCAGCGAAATAGTTTCGTAGAGCCGAAAGGCTGTCTGGGTTCCGGCAGGAACTAGTTCTGGACGGCGAAGCCCTGCTGGATAGATGATACCGTATGTGTGCAACTCTGTAGAGAGATCGTAGTTTCGGTCTTAGTTCGAGAGTGCCTCCCGAAGGGCTGTCCGTGTGACCGTCCGAGTTTTGGAGGTCCTCCCGAAGGGCTGTCCGAGTGACAGTCCGAGTTTCGGAGGTCCTCCCGAAGGGCTGTCCGCGACACCGTCCGGGGGACTGTGCGACCGCCTCCCGGAGGGCTGTCCGCGGGGCAGATGAGGGTATACATCCTCGCGGTTGGGAGGTTGTAAAATCCTAGCTGCGGGGATCTGCACCGCCGTTCGTCATCGACTCTACTTCCGCTGCGCTATGAGTCGGTAACGAAAATGATCAAACCTTGTATGCAGTCTTCATAGTGGTCCTGGGCTGGTGCGTAGGTCGGAAAATTTTTGTTTTCTGATGCGTTACCCTACAGTGGACTACACGGATCTTAACAAAGCCTGTCCAGTTGACCCGTTTGCTCTCCCCCGGATTGATCAGATCATTGATGCAACGGCGGGTTGTGAGAGTTTATGCTTCCTGGACGCCTATTCAGGTTATCACCAGATCAAGAAGGCAGTCAAAGACCAAGAGAATACGGCTTTCATCACGCCTTTTGGTGCTTTCTGCTATGTGTCTATGCCTTTCGGGCTCAAGAGTGCCCAGGCGACTTATCAGCGTTGTGTGCAGAACTGTCTTCACAGTCAAATTGGGCGCAATGTTCATGCCTATGTGGATGATATTGTGGTCAAGTCAAGGAAGAAGGAAACTTTGCTGGACGACCTGAAGGAAACTTTTGATAACTTACGGGTTTATAAGATGATGCTTAACCCGGCCAAGTGTGTTTTTGGAGTTCCTGCAGGCAAGCTTTTGGGGTTTCTGGTCTCTGAGCGTGGAATTGAAGCTAACCCGGATAAGATCAAAGCGATTACTTCTTTGTCTGAGCCGGCGTGCATAAACGACGTTCAGCGCCTGGCGGGTCGGATCGCTGCGTTAAGCCGATTCATAAGCCGCCTGGGTGAGAAGGCAATCCCTTTATATCAGATGATGAAGAAAACAGACGATTTCATCTGGAGCAAGGCGGCGGGTGAGGCGTTTGAGGCGCTTAAAAAACAGCTGACTGAGCCGCCAGTCTTAGCCGCTCCGGCTGAGAAGGAACCCTTACTCCTCTATGTGGCGGCTAACAACAGGGCAGTCAGCGCTGCGATTGTTGTGGAGCGCAAGGAGGCAGGGAAGGAATATCCGGTTCAAATGCCGGTTTACTACGTTAGTGAAGTTTTGATTGAGTCCAAGCAGCGGTACCCACATTGGCAGAAACTGATCTATGGGGTATTCATGGCGAATCGCAAGCTGAAGCACTATTTCCTGGGACACCCGATCACAGTGGTTAGCTCTGCCCCGCTAGGGGACATAATTCAAAACAGAGAAGCCACTGGCCGGATTGCTAAGTGGGCATTGGAGCTGGGACCTCTTAATCTAAAGTATGTGCCCCGCACGGCTGTCAAGTCTCAAGCCTTGGTGGACTTTATAAACGACTGGACAGAGTGTCAGTCGCCAGAAGAAAAGCCGGACAACACTTACTGGACGATTCACGTCGACGGGTCTAGACAGCTGGAAGGCTCGGGGGCTGGAGTTGTCTTAACTTCCCCCAAAGGTGATAAGTTCTGTTACGTGTTAAGGCTGATGTTTCCTTGTACTAACAATGCAGCTGAGTATGAAGCTTTGCTTCATGGCCTCCGGGTTGCTAAGGAGATGAATCTGAGCCGGGTTAGATGCCTTGGCGACTCAGACCTTGTGGCTCAGCAAGTTTCAGGCACGTGGGATTCCAAAGACCACTACTAGGAAAAGGGCTGCTAGTGGCGCACCTGTTTTCGTTACTAATGGCGCACTACAGGTGCGCCACTAGCACCACGCCATTAGAATTTTTTACTAATGGCGCACCACTGGTGCGCCATTAGTATCTGGTATACTAATGGCGCACCATGCAGTGCGCCATTAGTATAGCCCACGGTGCGCCATTAGTATGCCTCCCAGGGGCCATATTTACCCATGTGCTTTGGCATACTAATGGCGCACTGGTGGATGATGCGCCATTAGTGTGCTCTGGCTTACTAATGGCGCACTATGTGGTGGTGCGCCACTAGTATGAATATTAGGGATTATTATTTTTTTCGTTTCTGATATTTTCACAGGTTACAAAATATATTATTTGACAGAATATAGCTAGCACCACACAGCAACAGCAGATTCATCGAATACAATAGAAGATTAGTGTCCGAATACAATTCATCATATTAGTCTCCGAATTTAAAATACCGAACAAAGTTAGAACATTACAAGTCTCGAAACCGCGAGTAGCGAGTTTGTCTTCACATTACAAGTCGATATCGATCATCTAAACTACCATCACATAGAAGAGAGCTGCGGTCATCACGATGAGCATAATCGCGATGAAACTGGTCTTCATCCGGTTCCTCCAACGCTCCCTCCTCTCTCCCGCTAGATAGCGCGCGTATCTAGATTCCGCCTCCGCCCTAGTGGTGTACCCTTTGTAACTGTTACCGCTGAAACGGTGAACCTGTGTCCGACACTCCTCCCAGTCGTCGTAGACTCCGGGAACCCTACCCTTGTACACGACATACGACGGCATCTCTATGCACTAGCCAAACAAAACGTTAGTACCAATTCATAGACAATACATAAGCAATATATAAGTATGCAACAAAAGGATCGGAAGAGAAAAGCAAGACATTAATAGCATCGATTACATCTAAGTTGAACGACTGTCCAAACCAAAGAGACATACAAGTTCATCAAAGTTTAATTACAACATGAGCCAATCGATGTTTCAAAACTAGACATAGCATCACTACTTTCGACTCGACTCAAGGGACCGGAGCGTGGATGAAGCCGCCGTCTATCGTGATGGTCATGAAATCGCGGGCGTTGTCAGCCTGCATTTGTAGCGTTGTGTCTATCTCACTGTTGGACGGTTGATTTCTGAGGTAGAACTGCCCCGAGGTACGAAGGACATCTTGATGGATGATTTCCGCAAACTCCGACTGGATGCGAAAGAATTCTTGTCTGATGTCCGTGTCCTGGATTGCCGACAAGCTTGCGGCCCAATCTTTGAGATTATTTGGTAGCAGAAGGTGATTATGGTCCCGTACGATCGCCCGCATGTGATGGAGGGCGTAGTAGGCATCCTTCTGTCCGCCAGGCGGCTGCTTGACGCAGGGGAACGTCGTATTGTGGGCGAACACGTGCTTGCCGTACTTACGAACTGGCCTGGTGAAGGTGCCTCCAGATTTGGCGTAGCCGGGGAGAACATCATCAAGAACTTTCTTGACATTTGTGTAGTCTTTCTTCGACTGACGGTCCGAGTCGAAATACGTGGCCATGGAATATTTCAGGCTTAAGAGGATGAGTGTGCAATGTGTGTCACTGCACAAAACACGGAATGTTAAAAAAAACAATCGAAATCTAAGAAATCATATGTTACGGGGCGGTTGAGGGGACGACTTACTCGGGAAAGTAAGGCACGAGGAAGTTATCCTTATCTAGGTTTGCCAGAATGACGCCTTCGAGGTAAGAACTCGCGACTTGCCGGTCCCCAGCGCTGCCCAAGATCTTGGCATGCATGTAGAAGGGGTCGACTATCACGATGTCCGGGGTCTTGTCTCTAATGATCCGCATCTCCATACTCAGCGAAAATAGCCGAACGAAGGTGTAGTGCAGCGGATGTCATCAAACCGCAGGACGATCGTACCCCCGATGGCGCTATCCACAAAGCCCTTGCCCTCTGGCACCTTGGCCACAAAAACCGGGTATGCCACGTCATTCTCTCGGAGACGCCGCTTCTCCAAAGAAAGAACACTGTCATGCAGACTCCGCATAGCACCGGTTGCAGCATTGAGCATATTAGTCGGTAGCATCGGCCTACCCGCCACATGCACCCTCCTCGAGATATCCTTAGGTGAAGGTGGCCCGTCCTGAGCACGGGTCGTACTCGGTGCCGGCTGGCTCGCACCCTTGTTACTCTTTCTTTTCCGTCCCTTCTTCTTCTGCTGTAATGGGAACGAGTTCTGTTCACAGACCGCCTTCTTGAGTGTGCTGGGGTTGATAATATTTCGCACCTCGGCTATCTGAGGCTCGGTGAAGTCGGCAGCTGGAGGCGTCTCCTGAGAACTGAACGCCAGACGACGCCTGTTGCAATTGGGTTTCTCCGCGGTACCAGCTAGATCGCGATCGTCTTTTGCAGGGTTGGGTTCTTGAGAAGGAGGCCACATGAATTCGTCATCGCACCCATGTTCGTTGAAGTACTTATCGACGTTGGTAAATGTACCGTCGTCGTTGTCGTCGTCGTCTGGATCCTATGCCATATGCATGCCCGGATCCTGTGCCATATGCATGTCCGGCATGTCCGGTAGCGTTGCGGCGGTCTTGCCATGGCTTGGCGCCGGCACGACTGGCGGTGTTGTCTTTGGGGTGGTGTCCCCCGCCCCCAAACGAATCTGGCTCTTCGGCCAAAGCAGGGGCCAGCTTAGGCAGGCGCTGAGGGTCATCACATCATCTTCGTCGGCCCCGGCGGGTCGAATCGGAGGTAACAACTCATCGCAGCCTGGCAGCACCCGAACCAGTTGAACCCAATACACGGTGGGTGGCATTGGATTACCGTGGAACACGGGGTTGCCCGATTGAACGATTTTGCCCTTGGCGACATCGACCAACTCGTTATTCACGAAGTGCAGGAGAGTGCACGGAACGTCGGCGGCGCCTTGCGAAAACATGTAGGGCGTCAGGGATGCCCAGTCAAAGGCAAGGAGATGAAGTCCTCGGCCGAGAGGCTTAATTAGTTACCGTGATGATGGCGTCGAGCTCGGCTAATGTCGAGGCACCACCAACGGCGGGCGTGCAATTGACGGAGGGGCCGCTTGCTGCCGAGGTGCCGGCCGGCGTACACCCGGGTGCATTAAGCTCCAATGCCCGTGCCGGCGTCGGAGACACCAATACCGGCTCCGCCGAGGACACCAATGGCGCCGCCTGCGCGTTGTGCGAGTTGCTGGCCGTGAAGCTGGGAATCGGGGGCGGCCCCTGTTGGCCGCTCGCAATCCACGTCGTCAGCCCATGAATCAAGGTAGGCATAATGCTGGTGAGCGTCGATCCCAGTTGTTGTTGCACTTGCTCTTGGACAATCTCCGGAATCCGCGCCACTTGTGCCTTGAGATCTTGAACCTCGCGCGACTGGCTTTCCGAGCTGGTCTTTCTCTCCCTTTGCCCACCAGCGTTATAGTATGACGACCATTTTGTGGACAAGCCTTTGCCGGCCACACGACCAGCTGACGACGGCTTACTGAGCTTATCCTTGTTTTTCATTACGTTCAACGCCCTATTTAGAGTGCTGTCCCAAGGGATGCTCTGAGACGACCCCGCGCTACTGCTTTCAGTCTCCTGCGCCAGAACAAGCTCAAGCGCCCTGGTCTTCGGATCCGTGGTAAGCTCCTTTGTTACCGGGTCCTCCTTGTACCGGGCCCTGACATAGTTCCTGGTCTGCTTGTCACGGTATTTCTCGAAGCGGGGCGGTAGGCCTTGCTCGGCACGCTCCGCGTCCTCCTTGTCCCATATAGGCTCCGCCACTCTGTAACCGCCGGGACCGAGTTTGTGTTCCCCTAAGTTCAACTCCCGCATTTCTTTCCCCCACTGACTTGATTCGGAGGTTGCGCTGCTCTCGCACTTGATCTTGAACTCCTTGTAGTCATCTTCGCTGATCGAAGGATTTTTCGCCTTGATCTTCTCATAACTATCACCTTTCTCAATCATTCTTTTCACCGCGCTTCTCCAAGTAGACAGGGCCGTGCTCATCCTCGTGAGGGCGGCACTGTTCACTTTATTCCCTGAGAGGCGTGTGTTTTCAAATTCAGCGGGGAACTTGTATCGTTCGTGCAGCTTCGTGAAAAGGAGGTTGCGCAAATTCCCTCGGTCCTTATGCCTTAGGTTCTCGGTGTTGATCGAGACGGTGCTCCGGAGAATGCACCCGAGTTGAACCGAGTACCCCTTGACTATTTGTTTGGGCTCCGTTGGATGCCCGTCGGAGTCCACTTGAGTAAATTCCTCCTTGACGGTGCGGAGCACGTTCGGGCGCCGGTCCTTCCGTTGCCTCTTCGGTTGGCTGCCATCTGTGCGTGCGCTGCCATCATCAGTGGTGGCATCCTCGGCGGCACCATCAGTGGTGTCATCCCCGACGCCACTAGGGGTTGTGTAGTCAGGATCGGTGTCTTTCGAGGCGTCCTCATAGCGGTGAGGTTGTTCCTCCATCTCCTGGGACAGCTCCCAGAATTGCTTGCCGCCCGAACCACCGACCTCATCGTTGTGGGCCATGTTTCGCTCTAAATAGGAAAAAAGTTTGGTCAAAAAGTTGGTTATTGCCAAGGAACAAGATCATGGTCTCATCATTTAGGGTTTGTCGACACCGAGGCATCCTAAAAGCTAAGCTTTTATCATTTAGGGTTTGTCGACGCCGAGGCACCCTAAAAGCCTAAGCTTTCATCATTTAGGTTCTTATCGACACCGAGGCACCCTAAAAGCTACTTAATTAAGTACTAAGATACCCCGGCCCATGCATTAGTAGCAAGTACCCCATATGTCCGATTTTTAGCAAAGTCATGCTAAAATTCACGGAAAATTTCAGCATGACCTTTGCTGAAAATAGGACATATGGAGTACCCGAATTTGCCAGAACGGAAGTTAATCGACATTCCGGCAAACTCAAGGGCCTCTCGGGGTACCTGCAAAATCATCACGACACGATGGTCGGAGACAAAACCCAGCAAACTAGCACCACAATGTGCCTCTACTTTCATATGGATGAAAAGGCCACAGACCATATGGTCCTCTGCTTTCATATGGACAAAAATCAGCTCAACTTATGTGAGCTTCCATTCCAGATCTAATAGGTCACCCAACAAAAAATCATCAATAGTTTTGGAGGGCTTAAACGTCACATCATCAACTGATAAGATACAGATTCGCTTATGTGTTGCGGTGCATAGTGTGACAGAGACAAAACCCTCTTGGTTGCGCTGATCATGTACAACATCTGGCGCTAGAAGTGAAATTATGCATTTGCAAGTGGAAACCGGGAAGGGCTGGCTACTTGTGTATTGTCCTGTTTTTGCTATGTTTCAGTTTCAGAACCCGAAATCCTGCTGGCTTGTTTCTTTCCAAGAATTCGAGAGTAATCTGACGTATGCACAAGAAGAAATGAGAGATCTTAATCGACAGCCATGCTAGCTTTCAACTCACAGTTATGTCAACTCACAGGTAGTTATGCTAGCAAGGACTAACATTTAGTATCTATCAACGATTCCGCAAGTAAGAACCCGAGGTCGTGTTCGCTGGGAGCAGAGGAGGAGGGCAGAGGAAGGAGGAAGGAGGAGAGGTACCTGGGCGGGCGCGGCCGGTCGCCGGAGGGGTCGGGGTCGGGGTCGGGGTCGGCGGCGGCGGCGGCGTCGAAGGGATGGCTCGAGGGCGTCCGAGCTCGTCCGGGTCCTCGTAGTCGAAGAAGAAGACGGCGGCGGTCCTCCTGGGCGCCTCGGTTGGTCGTGGGGAGGCCGACGGCCGCGTGCTTCGCGGGTCGGCGGCGGTCGTCGTCCTGCACCCCGTGCCCGGACTGAGGTAGAGGCGGCGCAGGGCAGGGGCCGACGCGGGGAGGCTGTCGGCGACGGCGAGGTCGCGGAGGCGTCGGCGATGGCGGAGCTGCAGTGGTGGGGGGCGCGGGGGCGCGGGGGCGGCGGCGCACGTAGGGGCGGCGGCGTCGTGGGTCGGGGCAGCGCGCGGGGGGGGGGGGGGGGGAGTGGATCTGGCGAGAGGGAGGGACGAAGGGGTCGGGCGAGTTAGAGCTAGGGGGAAGCTTACTAATGGCGCACCCCCGAGCGGTGCGCCATTAGAAATCTTTTTTTTATAGCAATGGCGCACCCCTTAGAGGTGCGCCATTAGAAAGCTTTTTTTTAGATAGCAATGGCGCACTACCCGAGCGGTGCGCCATTAGTATGTTTTTTTATTATTATTTTTTGTTGCTATTTTTTAATATTTTTTTATAAAAACAGTAATAATTTTTTATAAAAACAGTAATAATTTTTTTATTAATATGAAAAAATATCATTAAATTTGTTATTTGAAAATATCATCAAATGGGGGTGCTCGGCGGCGGCGGTGGAGCGGGGGAGGGTGCGGTGGGTCGTCGGCGGCGGTGGAGCGGGGGAGGGTGCGGGGGGTGCTCGGTGGCGGTGGAGCGGGCCGGGGAGGGTGCGGGGGGTCGGCGGCGGCGGTGGAGCGGGGGAGGGTGCGGTGGGTCGTCGGCGGCGGTGGAGCTAGCGGGGGAGGGTGCGGGGGGGATCGAGATCGAGATGGAGGGGGATAGCGATCGAGATGGAGGGGGATCGAGATCGAGTGTCCTCATGAATATTCAATATTTTTTCATATTGAATATGAAAAAATATCATCAAATTTGAAAAAATATTCATGAATTCAAAAAGTGCCCATGAAATTTAAAAATATTCATGAGTTCAAAAAGTGCCCATGAAATACAATCGAGAAATGAAGACTACGATTTAAATACAATCTATCTTAGCTAGCTATCTGTTCACAATCTTCTTGCCCTTCTTTTTCGCAAATGGAGTTCTTCTGTGGAACGGACGTCCTTTAGGTAGGGTGGTCCTGCTTCTTCTTGTGGTGTATGCTGCTACTTCATCGTCGTCGTCATGTTCCATATTCGGGTCGCCGTACTTGTCGAAGTCTTGCTCATTGGCGACTCCATCCATTCCGATGATCTTCCTTTTGCCTCTCCTCATGACAACACGACTGGGCTTTGACGGGTCGGTAATGAAGAAGCATTGGTCCACTTCGGAAGCCAGTACCCATGGCTCATTTTTCGCGCTGACATTTGCGCCCGCGGTCTTGGATTTGGCTTCGGGTATAACCATGGTGGTGAAATACCGGTCTTCTTTTAGGACGCTCTTGGCCCATCTGACACGGAACATCGGGACCTTCTCTCCAGCGTAGCTCAGCTCCCAGATCTCCTCGATCCTTCCGTAGTATCTGTCCTTGTCGTTACCGGTGTAGGATTCCATCGTTACCCCGGAGTTCTGATAACCATCGCTCTTCATGTCCTTGTCCTTGGTGTAGAATGTGTAGCCGTTGATATCATACGCCTCATAGGTCATCAGGTTGTGCTCGGCGCCCTGTGACAAGGCGAATATGAGTTGTTCTTCCGCGGAAGAATCCTCATGTAAAGGGTACGACAGAAGCTTCTGCTTGAACCAACGCGTGAAACATGAGTTGTGCTCTTTGATTATATCTCCGTCCGTCCTCTGTTGGCCTCGGTCATTGTACGTCTTCTCAATAAAGGTTTTGTGCTCTACCACCCAAGGATCGACCACGTCTATGTGTTGTAGCGCGACTAGGTTTGCTCTTTCAAAGTCGGCGAGTCGACCCTCGAAGTCGACATGCATTTCGCGCCAGCCCTCACGGTGACCCCATCCAGCGAGCCTGCCGAGGTGCCTGTTGACGGGCAGACCAACGGGGTTTTCGATGCCTAGATAATTCGTGCAGTAGGAGATGCACTCTTCGGTCAGAAAGCCCCTGGCTATGCTTCCCTCTGGACGTGACATGTTGCGAACGTATCCTTTGATGACACCATTCATCCTTTCGAACGGCATCATGCTGTGCAGGAATGTCAGCCCGAGTTGGATGATATCCTCCACGATATGGACCAGCAGATGCACCATAACGTCGAAGAATGCGGGTGGGAAGTACATCTCAAGCTCGCATAGTATCACCACGATCTCTTCCTGTAGCCTTCTGAGTTGCCTCACGCCAACCGACTTCCGAGAGATGACGTCGAAAAAGTTGCATAGGCCAAATAGCGTTTCACGGACGTGCGCGTCCATGATCCCACGGATTGCAACTGGAAGTATCTGCGTTATCAGCACGTGACAGTCGTGAGACTTCATCCCGCTGAACTTCTGCTTCGCTGGGTCTAGGTATCTGCTTATCTTCCCCGCGTAAACGTAAGGAAGTTTTACTCCTACGAGGCAGGTGAAAAACTGCTCGATCTCCTCCTGACTTAGAGTGAAGCACGCGGGAGGGTAGTCATTTCCGGTCTTCTTGGCCTTTTTGCCTTTGCGACGACTTTCTGTGTCCTGCTTCGCCTCATCATCATCATCATTAGCGTGAAGCTCCTCCCTGATGCCCATTGATTTCAAGTCTGCCCTTGCTTTCGGCCCATCTTTGGTCCTCTCTGGCATGTTGAGCAGGGTACCAAGCAGACTCTCGCACATGTTCTTCGTGATATGCATGACATCAAGGCTGTGAGGCACACGGTGGATCTTCCAGTACGGCAAGTCCCAGAAAACAGACCTCGTTTTCCATACCTTCAGCAGCGGCTCTGGCGCCTTTCGCTTCTTTCCCGGCTCTGGCGCCTTTTGCTTCTTTCCCGGCAGTGGGCAATCTTTCCAATTTTTCAACAGCTCGTCTATTTCCTCGCCGCTCCTCGTACGCGGGCGTCTTCGGGGTTCGGTTTCACCATCGAACAGATCCTTGCGTTTTCTCCACGGGTCATCGTCGCGAAGCCACCTTCGATGTCCCATGAACACGGTTTTCGAAGACCCAGGATCTCTATCTAGCTGGCGATACGTTGTGTCATCCATGCACCTGACGGATCCAGAAAATCCGTGGACCACCTGCCCCGCGAGATATCCGTAACCGAGATAGTCGTGCACCGTCGTGAGCAGTGCGGCTCTCATAGGGAAATATTCTTTCTCTGCGGCGTCCCACGTATTGGCTGGCGTTTTCCACAGCGTGTCTAGCTCCTCTTTCAGCAGCCCCAGATACAGATTGATGTCGTTCCCTGGTTGTTTCGGCCCTTCAATTAGCATACTCATGTGAATGTACTTCCTCTTCATGCACAACCAGGGGGGAAGGTTGTACATCCACACAAACACATGCCAGGTGCTATGTGTGCTTCTCTGGCTGCCAAACGGATTGACTCCATCGGTGCTCGCGCCCAGCACGATGTTCCTTGGATCGTTCCCAAATTCTGGGTCTTTGAAGTTCAACGCTTGCCACTGGCTCGCATCCTTAGGGTGACTCAGCATCTTGTCTTTTTTATTTATCTCCGGATCATTTCCGTCATCTTCTCGCTTCTTCTCCTCCCTATCCGCGTGCCAACGCAGGAGCTTTGCTACCTTAGGGTCCGCGAAATACCGCTGCAGACGAGGAGTGATCGGAAAGTACCACACCACTTTTCGAGGAGCTTTCTTCCTCTTCTTGTATCGAGTGACGCCGCACACCGGACATATGGTAGACTCCGCGTGCTCGTCCCGATAAATGATGCAATTGTTCATGCACACATGGTATTTCACGTGCGGTAAATCCAGAGGACACACGATTTTCTTCGCCTCCTCGAAACTGGTCGGGCACTTGTTCCCCTTGGGAAGACGTTCGTGCCAGAATGACATGTTCTCGTCGAAGCATGCATCGGTCATTTTGTGTTTTACCTTCATCTCCAGAGCCATGAGCGTTACTTTCAGGCGGGTATCCTCGGGCCTGCATCCTTCATACAATGGAGTAACCGCGTCTATCTCCAGTTGATCCAGCTTGGCTTTCTCTCGGGCGGCAGCTCTTGCGTTATCCGTCTGCTTGAGAAGCAGCTCTTGAATATGAGGGTCCTGCACCCAGCCTCCATCGTCGTCTGCTCCGGCATCTTCATCTTCATGATCATGCCCTTCGTCTTGATCTTCCTCATCATCATGTCCGGCATCTTCTACATGATGACTGTGTACAGCATCACCGTCGTGATCATGTCCTGGAGATTCTTCGTCTTCTCGACCGCCCTCGCCGCGGTGGTTGTCTTGCTGCCCTTCCTCATTTCTTGCCCGGCCCCCATGGACGACTTCATAGTCATCTTCATCACCTTGCCACCGATAGCCATCCATGAAACCACGCAAGAGCAGGTGGTCCCGCACCTGCCCGGAATCCGGGTCCGCAATAAGGCTCTTCAGCTTGCATCTTCGACACGGACATCTTATCTCCGTCTCGTTCTTTTGAAGCATCTCGGCCTTCGCGGAGCTCAAAAACCTATTCACGATGCCTTCGGTCATCGTGCGGACCATGGTCGCCTGCGGGGTAGAGCAAAACGATATTTTAGAACCAAGAAAAATTTTGGCATGACTTTCCCTAAAAATAGGACCAAAAAGAATGCATAGTGCCAAAATTCTCGCCGAAACGGAAATGAATCAACATTCCGGCAAAATATTGGCAACTATCGCATTTCAAATACCGGTACCTGCAAACACAAACATATATGCAACACCACAAACATACATAGATCTAGCAAGGCCATAAAAAGTGCATGTGCACGTTGTTGGAGCGAGGGAGAGAAAAAAAGTAGATCTACAACATAAAGATAGCTTTCCCCTTACTTACCTATCAAAAAAAGGTAATTTAACCACCTAATTTTGATGAATCTATGGTGCAAATGAGGTGAGGAGGAGGAGGCAGCCGACACAATCTTGGAGGAGGAGGTGGAGAGAATGAAGTGGGGAAAGTGAGTGTGTAGGTGTGGCTGTCCAAAATATCTAGCTGGTCCCAGGTTACTAATGGCACACCACCCATATATGCGCCATTAGTAACCCTGGTTACTAATGGCGCACCAGCTTGAGGTGCGCCATTAGTAGTTTTGCAAAAAAAAAAATAGTAGTGGCGCACTGTGTTGGAGGTGCGCCATTACTAGTTAAACTAGTAATGGCGCACTCTTCCCTGGTGCGCCATTAGTATTTTTGGAAAAATGAAAAAAAAACATTTGTCACTAATGGCGCACCGTGGGTCTGGTGCGCCATTAGTGTCTACCACACTAATGGCGCACCAACTCATGGTGCGCCATTACTATATAGTAGTGGCGCACCACATGTCTGGTGCGCCATTAGTAGCCATATCATCTATAGCCCTTTTCCTAGTAGTGGACCCACGAATGGCGGCTTATCGTCAGGCGGTGGACATCATTGCAGGTCACTTCAAGGGTTATCAGGTGGATCATATTGATCGTCGCAAGAACGAGGCGGCTGATGCATTGTCAAGACTCGGCTCTCAGCGTAAGCCGGTGCCGTCTAACGTATTCTTGGATGTGTTATATCACCCGTCGGTTAAGCTACCTTCGGAGGAGGATCTAGCTGTACCTGACCCGGAGGGGCAGTTGGTGGCGGCTCTGCGTGCTATTCCTGACTGGACGTTGCCTTACATGGCGTATCTAACTCGCGGCGAGTTACCTGAGGACGAGACCTTGGCAAGGCAAATTGTCAGACGATCTAAGTCCATGACGATCATCAACGGCGAGTTACATAAGCGCAGCGTCACTGGCGTCTTTCAGCGTTGTGTTTCACCTGAGGAAGGCAAGGAGATCCTGAATGAAATCCACGCCGGAGATTATGGTCATCATGCCGGCTCAAAATCTCTGGTGGCCAAGGCTTTTCGACATGGTTTCTTCTGGCTGACGGCTCATAAGGACGCAGAAAACTTAGTTCTCAAGTGTGATGGCTGTCAAAAATTCGGGCGACGTGCTCACGTACCGGCTCAAGAATTGCGCATGATCCCAATTACTTGGCCGTTCGCGGTCTGGGGGCTTGATATGGTCGGGCCCTTCAAGAGATCCAAAGATAAGAAGACCCACCTTTTGGTGGCGGTAGATAAATTTACCAAGTGGGTTGAGGCTGAGCCGGTCAGCAAGTGTGACGCGGCCACGGCGGTTCAGTTTATCAAAAAACTGATCTACCGTTTTGGTTACCCCCACAGTATAATCACAGATAATGGCACAAACCTATCCAAGGGGGCTATGCAAGCTTTCTGTGAAAGCGAACACATCCGGCTTGACGTCTCTGCTGTGGCTCATCCACAGTCCAACGGTCAGGCGGAGCGTGCTAACCAGGAAATCCTGAGAGGTATCAAGCCCCGGCTTATGGTTCCTCTACAGAGAACGCCGGGTTGCTGGGTTGAGGAGTTACCATCAGTCCTATGGAGCATCAATACAACTCCCAACAGATCAACATGCTATACGCCTTTCTTCATGGTTTACGGCACAGAAGCCGTGTTACCAAGTGATATACGTCATGACTCGCCAAGAGTGGCAGCTTACGTTGAGGCAGACAATGAGACGGCGCGTCAGGACGCGTTGGATGCTTTGGATGAAGAGCGTGACCTGGCGGCGGCTCGATCGGCGATTTATCAGCAAGACCTGCGCCGGTATCACAGCCGCCGAGTCAAGACCCGGACGTTCCAAGAAGGCGACTTAGTGTTGCGCCTGATTCAAGATCAGACGGACGCGCACAAGTTGTCTCCTCCATGGGAAGGGCCTTTTGTGGTTAGCAGAAACCTCAACAATGGGTCATACTATCTCATTGACGTACGGGACGAGTCACGCACTTCTGGGCAGGAGACCCTCCGGTCGTGGAATATTGCTCATCTGCGGCCTTACTACACCTGAGTCATCGACTCCCCCCCCCATTGTATATCATCATTGTATATATCACATATATATATATATATATATATATATATATATATATATATATATATATATATATATATATATATATATATAAAATAAAGTTGGCATCCCTGCAAGCCGGGGCCTCTGCCGTTTTACGTATCTCACATTGTTCAAAGATGGATAGTCATACGATCATTTGGGGGCTTTCAAACCGCCGGGTTAAGCTTCAACCCTCTTGGTCAGGCTCTTCAGCCGGAGTTACAAGGTCATTTGGGGGCTTCTAACCTGTCGGGTTAAGCTTCAACCTTCTTGATTGGCTCTTTAACTACCACCAAATGGCGGCTTACAAGACGGCGGCTTACAGGTTGGTGTGCAAGTTGATAGCATCAACAAAGATCACTAGGGGTGCAGCAAGTTACGAACTTACCCTCTTTTCGATCTACTACTCCGGGTTATACCTGCCTGTAAGTAGCTGCGCTTTGTCAGGGGTGCAGCGAGTTCTAAAACTCACCCTCTGCAAAGGCCTCTTACAGCGGCGAGGTAAACTCTCATCTATAAGGCCGGGTTATACCTGCCTGTAAGTAGCTGTGCTTTGACCAGGGGTGCAGCGAGTTCTAAAACTCACCCTCTGCAAAGGCCTCTTACAGCGGCGGGGTAAACTCTTATATCTACAACTCCGGGTTAGACCTGCCCGTAAGCAGCTGTGCTTTGTCAGGGGTGCAGAAAGTTCCAAAACTTACCCCCTGCAAAGGCCTCTTACAGCGGCGAGGCAAACTCTCCTATCGGCTGCGTCTCTTTCTGGGTCGCTACGCTCTTATCAGTTATTAAGAGTTCAAAGTAGCTAGACTACCCAGAAGAACCGGCTTATGTGGCAAAATTATGAGATTGTACGTCTCCGGGTTAGGCTTTTTAAGCCGCCCCTACAACAGTACAGAACATGTTCTGTCTTATTTATTTTTGCCGGGTTTTATCTAAAAGATAAAACGCCGTGCAAATTGGCATCATAAGCCGGACAAAGACAAGCAAGGCATATATTAAGATCGACAAAAGATTTATACGTGCACGATGGCACGGGTCAGACAGTGAAAGGTTTTGTCTAAAACCTATTACAAAGCCCTCTTCGAGAGCCCAACAGGCAACAGACAAAAGTTTTGTACAACTCAGTTGGCGGCTCAGGAGGCCGCGTTATCAAATACAATGTGTTCAGCTCGATGGCGGGTCAGCCTGCGCCGGGTCTTCGGCTTCTTCGATCTGAAGATTGTCCACGTCCCAGTTGCAGTGTGTTAGTGCTTCAAACCGGGCGTCCTCAAAGATAGGAGACGGGTCAATCTCAGGAGCAAAGAGATGCTTACGGCGGACCGGAGTCAAATCTTTGCATTCAAAAGTTGGACAGCGCACTTTCTTGGAAGTCTCGCTGTAAGCCGCCTGGTAAGTTGACACATCAAGTTCCTCCACCAACTTTGAGGCAAGCACCCTGGAGGATCTTCTGCATTGAGCATAGTCTTCTGCAGTGAATTCAGAACCATCGTCCTTCTTGGATGGGAACCCGTCCATCATCTCTTCAGCCATCAGCTCAGGAGCGAAAGCTAGGCACCGGCTTAGCGCGGATAGAGCTCCCTGCCTGGCGGCTGATCGTTTCAGCTCTTCAACCTGCTTGGGCAGCGTGGACAGCAGTTCTATGACTCCCTTCATGTGCTTGGGGATGCTCTTCTCAGTCAGCATTGCTTTGATGGTAAGAAGAGTCCCGCAGTAGAGTTGTTCGGCTAGGGAGTACACTGCCTTCAATTTCATCAGGCTGTCAGATGACAATTGGCAGCTCCTTTCGCCTGCAAGAAAAGATTGGGTGGTATAAGCCGCCAGCCAGGTTATTTAGCATGGAAAGGAAGATCACTACGTGTTATATGCTTACCAAAGACAGCAGAGGTCATCCTCGATATATGGCGCTTTAGTGTTTGCAGTTCTTCTGATACAACTGTAAGCCGCCCTTCAGCATCTTCTGCACGTTTGGTCAGGGCGACTTGGTGCGATTCAGTGTTCTTCTTGAAAAGTGTGAAGTCAACTTGTGTCTTCTCAAGTTCTTCTACGGTAACCCGCCATTTGTTTTCCGCCTCTGACCGGGCGGTTTGCTGCACAGCAAGGTTCTTCTTTAAGCTGGCCATTTCGGACTCAGCCGCTTCCAAAGCATCCTGTGACAATACAAAAACAGGGAAAATGTTCAATGGTCAGGATAAGTTATCAGTACGGCAATTACGCTGCAAGTCTCAAGCAGATTGCAAGCAATATACTCGACACTTGGGGGCTAATGTCTGTTTGCTCTTCAAGGCTATACTGCAGTCCCGGTTCATCTTTGAAAAGGTAAGCCGGCCCTTGGGGGCTACAGATCATGCTCTTAACTCTTTCAATTAAGTCCCGGCTCATCTTTGAAAAGGTAAGACGGCCCTTGGGGGCTACAGTCGACGTTCAAGTCCTTCATTAAAGTTCCGGCTTATCTTCGAAAAAATAAGCCGGTACTTGGGGGCTACAATCAGCATTTTCAAAGTTTCCAATGAAATTCCGGTTCATCATTTCATGTTAACCCGGACTTGGGGGCTACCATTGATCAAACTCTACAAATTGAGTATCGGCTTACTATCTATACTAACCCGATACTTGGGGGCTACAGCTCAAGTTATAAAGTGTGTTGCTGAGGAAAGACCCGGTTTATTATTTGGGATATTAATCCGGCTCTTGGCGGCTATGGAAGGATATAAGGGAAAAATTGGTTCAAATATTACCTCATATTTCTTCTTCATCAGGCTGACAAGCTTCAGTTCCATGTTCCGGCTTGACTCCAGGCGGTTTAAAAACCCAGCGTGAAGCTCGTCAACAGTGAACTTCTCCAGCACAGGGTGTTCAAAATTAAACTTCTCAAGCGAAGAAGTTTCAGCCTTGCCAGAGTGCCTTGACAGTACACGGGGCTCAGGGGTTTGGTGACCCGCCCCAGTTATAGCAACATCCGGGAAAATTGTATCTTCAACAGCCATTGAAGGGCTGGGCGGTTTAGGGTCATCCCTTGTAGGGCTTTCAGCGGCCGTGTCATGACCCGCCGGTTCTGGTGGCTTGTGAGTATCTTCAGATGCATCCTTCATGATGTCAGCAGCTGGTGAAGGAGAGGCCGGCTTAGCAAACACTGGCTCTTGGGCAGTAGGGGCGGCAGTAGACCCGCCAGTCTTCCTTCGTTTCGCTTGGGCCCTGGAAGGCGCAGATGATGGTTACACTGTTAAGGATATTAAAGCATTGGATGCAAAGTAAAAACACGCACTCCGGATTGATCTTCATTGGAGGCAGCTTGGAGGCAGTTGAGTCGCCAGATGAAGGAGGAGAGTCCTGAAGGCAGTTAAAACAATACAAGACAAAATAAGGTTACAATGCAAGGTTGACGAAAGCTATGTTTCAGTTAAAGGATACCTCAGCTGGCCGTTTTCGTTGAGCCGGAGCATGTGGTAACCCGGCCACGAGATCTTCCGAGCCGGCGCTCCGGGTCTGACGTCGGGAGGTGTGCTGTTGCTTTTTCAAAAGGAAATTGGGATCTAAGTGAGCAAGAGGATGAGAGAAGGGGACTTTCCGGACGACCCGCCGTACTCTGTCTTGTGGAAAGATCTCTGAATCAGAAATGTCAATTACCTCAGGGGCGTCTGCATGGCTCGCCTCCGTTTCATCCTGTGAGTAATTATTGTCAATAAATTGCATAAAGAGACGGCCGAGGGATTCAAGTTCTACCTCCGATTCATCAGTTTCAAGTGGCTCTGGAGTGGCGGCTTTCTTCTTCTTCTTCGCAGGAGTTTTCACCTTTGGTTTCCTCACTGGCGGATTAAACTTCTTTTTCCAGAAAGGGGAGTTGGCCTATACATAAGCCGCCAACAAAGGTTAGAAGGTGTAAGACATATGTGACCAATTGAGGAAAAAGAAACTTACGTCTGGAGCCGGGTTCTTGGCGTAGAAGGGCTTCAGCCCAACCTTGTTGCAAGCCTCCTGATTTTCACCAAGGAGTCCCTTGACGCCAGTGTTGATATCTTCGTCAGTCAAGGGAGTACTCTTGAAACAAAGAGGGTCATTGGGTTCACCCGTGTATTCACACATGAGCCGATCACGCCGGCTCAGTGGCATGATCTTCCAACTTACCCAGCAGCGGGTTAAGTCAACACCTGTCAAGCCGTTCGCCAGTAAAGCCTTGACTTTGGTATAAGCCGGGGCATACTTTGCTCGTTCGGTGGCTGTCATCCGTGCTGGGAGTGGGTTGTCATTTGTAAAGCAGAGCCGGGTTGGACGGTAACCCGGCAGGGGATTCTCGCCTTCAGGAGAGGTGTCCTTACAATAAAACCAGGTTTTATTCCAGTCTTTGGGATGACTTGGCAAGGTAGCTGAAGGGTATGGCAGGTCTCTCCGTCTCTGGATTGTAATACCACCAAGCTCCAAACTGGGCCCAGCCGCCATTTCAGTTTGGCGGTTTGCATAGTGGTAGTCGTGGAAGAGGTCAACAGACGGCTCTTCTTGCAGATAGACTTCGCTTAAAACTTGGAACTGGCAAATGTTGGTGACTGAATTTGGGCCTATGTCTTGGGGGTGGATCTTGAAGAAGTGAAGGACATCTCGAAAGAATTTTGACCCGGGAGGGTAGAACCCGCGAAGGATATGATCAGTGAATATGATAATCTCCCCCTCCTTGGGCTCAGGCCTCTTCTCTGGTCCTGGGACCCGCCAGTGTATTACGTCTTTACCCGGTAGCATGCCGGACTCAACAAAATTAAGTAGGAGCTCTTCAGTGACTCCAGAGCTGACCCAGTCACAGGATGATGGAGCTCTTGACATGACGGCGGGTTATGCTACGAAGATAGAAAGTATGGCGGGTTAGAGGAGCACTTGCTGTGTAAGGCAGCTATGGTCAGGATAACAATGAAAGAGTTAAGCCGCCAGAGTAATTGGCGGAGAGCCGCCAAGGCAATGGCGAGTTACGGAAACAAGGCAGTATGGGAAGGAAAACGACTAAGTGCGGATAAACAGATTTTTGTATAAAATGCTACGGCAGCAAGATCTACAGGCGAAGGAAAAATGAAATTATTTATGACCTAAAAGTAACAGTGGGAGAACAAGATCAATCTACCCGCAGAGATAAGTGCTATATGGACTTAAAACGAAAGGGGCATTGGCCTCGGAGGAATACCCGCAACAGATGGGCAGTGTTATGGGGCATAGAGTGGTGCTCGATGCCTCGATGGATGCTGAAGAACCGCTATGAACTCTCAAGAACAGCGAAGAACTTGGAACCCTAATGGGGACGGACACAGATTCAAAAAAGGGCCGGGGGAGATTACCTCCTGGATGCGGAAGCGCCGGCGAAGCTTTGGTTCGATTCAAGTTGATGTAGCGGCCGGCGATGGAGTTGACGGAGGAGGTCAGTCCACGGCGGCGGAGCTCTGGAGAGAGGGGCTTCGTGCGAGGAGGAAGATGACAGCGACAGAAGAAGAAAGGAGAGGGGCACCACGTGTCCTATTTATAAGGCGGAGGGGCAAACAGTGCGCGCGAAAATTGGGGAGGCACAGTAAAGATTGACCGAACGTGGCGCCTCGATTTTCGGGATGACCCTTCAATGAGAAAGATCCGTTACAGACGTCATGGAATCTTTTTCAAATATTCGGTATGACGTCATGGCGGGTTACAAATTGTCTTTCCGGATGACAGAAATATGAAGACTCACCGCCAAGTAAGGTGAAGATTGACATGAGCTGGCTCAAATCAACCTGGGGCCTAATGTTGGGGATATAACCCCGTGGTAAGACCCGCCCAGGCGGGGCCGGGTCACACCAGGCGGCTCGTAAGCCCAAAACCTGTAAGGTGGGCCGAAGGATCAAGGCCAGGCTGCGTGGCGGCTTGCCAGACAGGCCAAGACGGAGGCCCAGAGACGGAAGATAGCATGATGACCCGGGTGGCCAAGCCGCCCGGTGGCGGCTTACCCAAGATGGTATGGCGGCTTAGAGACAGAGTAGGATACGTTGTGTGAGTCGGTTTGAGACTCGTGTAACCCGGGGCCTTGACCTCCTATATAAAGGCTAGACCCCGGGGCGGCTTAGACAGGAAACCAAGTTATCGAGAACTAGGTCAAGCAATCCGCTCCCTTGTAATCGATAATCCAGTTAATACAACACAAGCAGGACGTAGGCTTTTACCTCGACTTGAGGGGCCGAACCTGGGTAAACTCGTGTCCTTCGTCCCGATCAACCCCTTTGAGTCCACTACTATGGCGATGGCCTCGAACCTAAGTCTTCGGACATCTGCCGTGTTAAAACCACGACAATTCCAATCCTTGAAGCCCCTTTACTCCACCGGGAAAAAAAAGGCACTTGTACCATACTTACCTCGTCATTCATTTTTTTTCATCAAGAGCTTGATGAAAAAAAAATTAAGAAATGAATGACGAGGTAGAAGATGGAGTGCTGCGAAGGAACGCCGCCTCCTGCCAGCATTGAAGGGCCTCGACCGCGCAGCAAAGATACAACACGGGTCATGTGGCTGGGGTGCGTGACCAGTGGCGAATCTAAGGGGGTGCTTCAACAGGCTTGAGCCCCCCCTCCAAAAATTGAAAAACAAAATTTACTAGTATTCATCACAAAAAATTAACATTATTTGAACTAAAAAACTGAGAGTTAGTGTCTTTTTCTTCACACTATTAACATTGAGCCCACCCTTCATTTTGTTCCAAGATTCGCCACTGTGCGTGACTATGGCCAGCCCAACACCGGCAGCAGAATAGTATACAAATAACCTTGTTAGCTGCGACCTTGCTTTGAGGCACTGGTCTTAGACAATCCAGGAAAACTATGATCTGGATAATTACCAACTCCCTCCAATAAAAGCACTGAAAAAAACAGGTGTACGTATAGTAAGCATGATCAATATAAAAACAAGTGTACGCAATGATCAATAGACGAAAAAAATTAGAAATCGCTCTCCGAGGTTGAAAGCGTAACGAGAAACCCAATAATCATTACTGGCATGTGAGGCGCAAGCTGGTAATATACATATACACGTGACAGAAGAGACGACCTTGAACCATGCCCCCTCTCCTGCACACCCTGTACTCAGCGCAAGCCCGATGCCGCCCATCCTTTGTGCGACTTGCTGGTCTGGTGGCAAGCGAATGCAGGCAAGTCTTACGCGTGGGGCACGGGCAGGTTCTCCCTGCACCCACGCCCGGGCCCAACATCGGGAGCTCGGCGGGGTTGGGATGGTTGGAAGAGAAAATGTGTGAAAGTTGCTTGCCTACATCAAGTCACTGTAACTTGAGCATCCTAATGTATGACCTGCTTACTTGAGGGGATGATGGAGAGAGCCTATTGAACGAAAGTTCCATGGATAATATTGAGTTTCCATCAATGTTTCCAGAGGTGGGTTACTCCAGCTAACTGAGTAGCAACTGAATTTCAGAGAAGAGCATGATTCTGGAGTTCTCCAACCGCAACCTCTGTTAATATTTTATTTTTTCGTTGGTCCTGCATTTTACTCCATGTACTGCAAATTTTGTGAGTTAGTAAATAATTAAGTAAACCAATATCTAAAACACTTCCGCTTCGGTAGACCCCCCCTAATACAAAGATGGCTCAGATTGTCCGATACCCTTTCATAATCAGGGGCATGATGGGCATATTTTGAAATGGTGTTAAAAAAAATCTGCCCACCCGCCGGGCCGCCCACGCACTGTACGTATACGAATACGGGGTGGTTTTTTGGCTGATGCTGGACGTGCCGCCAATTGCGGCGTGCTTGCATGCGCCCGCGCCCGCTGGCCCGCCTACCCCGCCCCCATCTGGACGTGCCGCCAACTGCGGCGTGCATGCATGAGCCCGCGCCCGCTGGCCCGCCTACCCCGCCCCCATCCCGCGCCTGCTGCCCCGCCTACCCCGGCCCCATCCCGTCGCCGCTCTACCTCGCCCGCCGCGCCCCGCTTCCACCTCGCCCGCCGCTCCACCTCGCCCGCCGCGCCCCGCTTCCACCTCGCCCGACGCGCCCCGCTGCCACCTCGCCCGACGGGTGCACCTGCGGCCAGCCGGACCCAAGCCCACCGCGTCTACTATAAATCACCCGCGCGCGGCGGACAGCCGGACACCATCTTCTTCGACCTCGCCACTGCGCACTCTTATCTCCCTGCTCGTGCTCTCTTTCCAATCGTCTCCGGCGCGATGGCCCGTGGAAGCGGCTGCTTCGGGAGGCGCTGGTTCGGCACCCGCCGAGCAGGAGACGGCGCCGGAGGCAGCCACGGTGGGGGCGGCGCCGGAGGCAGACGCGGTGGAGGAGGCGCCGCACCGGCCGGCCTGTGGCCGTCAAGCCTCACCGGGCCGCAGACGGTGGACATCTACCGCCACGGCATCCCCGTGCCGCCGTCGTGCCGCCTAGCGCACGGGTGGCAGATCACCACCGACGGCTATGCGACTCCGGGCGATGCGCAACCCGGTCCGTGGAACCCCGAAGGCCGCCGGAGTTTTTGGGAAGGCCGCGACTTTGACACCGTGGTCGCCTTCTACAAGTCCCGCGGCATGCGCGCAGACGCTCCAAACGGGCCCCTCGCGCCCCCGGCCGCCCCGCCCATGTAGCCGCGTGCCGGTCGACGCGCTCGTGCAGCCGCCCCGGCTGAGCCCGCCGCCGCACCCCAATTTCAGGTGCCGCCGGAACTGGCCGCGATGCAGGAGGAGGGCGACCCGTTGGAATCACCGGGTTTGATTCGCACGATCCGGAACTCGACATCCGAGACGAGTTGGATTCCGCCGGCGGAGGTGGTTGACCCGAGGGACCCGGCCGACGAGCCGGGGTACTGGCAGGCGGTGAGGGAGTCGACCGAGAGTCTGGCGCAGCAGTGTGCGTCCTCGGCCGAATTTTTTGCGCACTTCGGTAGCTCCGACTCGGACGGTGGCGAAGACGACGGAGGAAACGGCGGCGAAGGCATAGTTGTGCATCTTGTAAGCGACGACGAGTAGTTTGAGTTTTTTTCGTTCTTTTTAATTTCGACTGTAAAATTTCGTTAAGAAAACTATGTAAGATATCCTATGTTGTCGGTTGCATTTTTAAAAAAATATGTATAAAAGAATGCAGTAGCGGATGTTTAATGCGTTGAAAACTAGTTTAAATTCGGACTTCCCCTCCGGCACACCCGAACGGTGCCGGTTGCACATGGTCTACGTGATTGCTTGCATGCAATGACACCAAAATTTGCAGGCATGTGGGCACGCCCCATGTAGGCCCCCACGCAAGAGTTGAGCAAAATCGGACACCGAACGAACGTTGCATCACGTCCGTGCTGTGTTTTAGGGTTTTTTGACCGGGAAAATCATAGGAAATGCACCGAGCGTCGGAAATAGACGAATTTTGGCATGCATGCCCTCCATGGTGATGGCAATGTGTCAAAAGAGTTTGGGGCCATTTGGTGGAGTTGGAAAAAAACGTATTCCGGACTTCCCCTCCGGCACACCCGAACGGTGCCGGTTGCACATGGTCTACGTGATTGCATGCATGCAATGACACAAAAATTTGCAGGCATGTGGGCATGCCCAATGTAGGCCCCCACGCAAGAGTTGAGCGAAATCGGACACCGAACGAACGTTGTGTCACGTCCGTGCTGTGTTTTAGGGTTTCTTGACCGGGAAAATCATAGGAAATGCACCGAGCGACGGAGATCGACGAATTTTGGCATGCATGCCCTCCATGGTGATGGCAATGTGTCAAAAAAGTTTGGGGCCATTTGGCGGAGTTGGAAAAAAACGTACTCCGGACTTCTCCTCCGGCCTGTGTTTTTGGGTTTTTTTACTGGTGCTGATTTTTAGACGTGCTGACGCCGTGAGATCGTACGCAAAGTGGGTCGGCCGACGCATGCATAAATGATTGGATGGGCCGGATAATTGAAGAGGAGTCGGGGACGACGTGCACAACTTGTACGTGCATGCATGACACCTCTAAAAAAAAGGACTACCCTAAAAACCTGCATCTACCTGCATCTACGTGGGTCAAACCCCACGTTCGACACACCCCGCCGCCATCTCTGCCCGCACCCGCCGCCATCCACGCCCACCAGCCCGCCCCCATCCACGCAAAGAAGATCCGGGCGAGCCGACAGGATCCCGATCGGATCCCGCGCCGGGTGGAGATGAGACGTGCGGGCCACGTTGGACGTAGACGCGCGGGTCGGGTGCAAACCGCGTGGTCGGTTGGGCCCGCGCCAATGATTGAGGCGCGGTGGGTGGGGATGCAGGCGCTCGCGTGGCGGACGCTGGTTGGGGCGGAGGCGAGGAAGGCGCGCCGTCCGGAGCCGCTTGACCCAGCGACGATCCCGGGGTGGATGCGGTCAGGTCTGCCGCTGACAGCGGCGTAGATCCTGAGGGGGATTGCACCAAATTTCGCCTGGGAGCTAGAGAACGCCCTGCGGTGCTGGTTGCACACAGGGGTACGTGATCGCATGCACGAAATGAAACCAATTTTTGCCGGCGTGTGCGCATGCCCAATGTAGGCCCCCACGCAAGATATGAACGAATCCGGACACGAAACGCAGGTTGCGTCACGTCCGGGCAGTGTTTTAGGGTTTTTTCCACCGGGAAAACCCTAGAAAATGCATCGGACGTCGAAAAATACCGAAAATTGGCATGCATGCTTGCCATGGTGCCTGGAGTACGTGGAAAAAGTTAGGGTTCATTCGTTTGACGTAGAAAAAAAATGTCTTTCAGAGTAGCCCTACCGGCACACCCGAACGGTGCTGGATGCACTAGGGGTACGTGATCGCATGCACGAAACGAAACCAATTTTTGCGAGCATGTGCGCATGCCCAATATAGGCCCCCACGCAAGATATGAACGAATCCGGACACCGAACGCACGTTGCGTCACGTCCGGGCAGTGTGTTAGGGTTTTTCCACCGGGAAAACCCTAGAAAATGCATCGGACGTCGAAAAATACCGAAAATTGTCAGGCATGCTTGCCATGGTGCCTAGAGTACGTGGAAAAAGTTAGGGTTCATTCGTTTGACGTAGAAAAAAAAACGTCTTTCAGAGTAGCCCTACCGGCACACCCGAACGGTGCTGGTTGCACTAGGGGTACGTGATCGCATGCACGAAACGAAACCAATTTTTGCGAGCATGTGCGCATGCCCAATGTAGGCCCCCACGCAAGATATGAACGAATCCGGACACCGAACGCACGTTGTGTCACGTCCGGGCAGTGTGTTAGGGTTTTTCCACCAGGAAAACCCTAAAAATGCATCGGACGTCGAAAAATACCAAATATTGTCAGGCATGCTTGCCATGGTGCCTGGAGTACGTGGAAAAAGTTAGGGTTCATTCGTTTGACGTAGAAAAAAAACTTTTTTCAGAGTAGCCCTACCGGCACACCCGAACGGTGCTGGTTGCACTAGGGGTACGTGATCGCATGCACGAAACGAAACCAATTTTTGCGAGCATGTGCGCATGCCCAATGTAGGCCCCCACGCAAGATATGAACGAATCCGGACACCGAACGCACGTTGCGTCACATCCGGGCAGTGTGTTAGGGTTTTTCCACCGGGAAAACCCTAGAAAATGCATCGGACGTCGAAAAATACCGAAAATTGTCAGGCATGCTTGCCATGGTGCCTGGAGTACGTGGAAAAAGTTAGGGTTCATTCGTTTGACGTAGAAAAAAAAACGTCTTTCAGAGTAGCCCTACCGGCACACCCGAACGGTGCTGGTTGCACTAGGGGTACGTGATCGCATGCACGAAACGAAACCAATTTTTGCGAGCATGTGCACATGCCCAATGTAGGCCCCCACGCAAGATATGAATGAATCCGGACACCGAACGCACGTTGCGTCACGTCCGGGCAGTGTGTTAGGGTTTTTCCACCGGGAAAACCCTAGAAAATGCATCGGACGTCGAAAAATACCGAAAATTGTCAGGCATGCTTGCCATGGTGCCTGGAGTACGTGGAAAATGTTGGGGTTCATTCGGTTGACATGGAAAAAAAACGTCTTTCAGAGTAGCCCTACCGGCACACCCGAACGGTGCTGCTTGCACTAGGGGTACGTGATCGCATGCACGAAACGAAACCAATTTTTGCGAGCGTGTGCGCATGCCCAATGTAGGCCCCCATGCAAGATATGAACGAATCCAGACACCGAACGCACGTTGCGTCACGTCCGGGCAGTGTTTTAGGGTTTTTCCACCGGGAAAACCCTAGAAAATGCATCGGACGTCGAAAAATACCGAAAATTGTCAGGCATGCTTGCCATGGTGCCTGGAGTACGTGGAAAAAGTTAGGGTTCATTCGGTTGACGTGGAAAAAAAACGTCTTTCAGAGTAGCCCTACCGGCACACCCGAACGGTGCTGGTTGCACTAGGGGTACGTGATCGCATGCACGAAACGAAACCAATTTTTGCGAGCGTGTGCGCATGCCCAATGTAGGCCCCCACGCAAGATATGAACGAATCCAGACACCGAACTCACGTTGCGTCACGTCCGGGCAGTGTTTTAGGGTTTTTCCACCGGGAAAACCCTAGAAAATGCATCGGACGTCGAAAAATACCGAAAATTGTCAGGCATGCTTGCCATGGTACCTGGAGTACGTGGAAAAAGTTAGGGTTCATTCGGTTGACGTGGAAGAAAAACGTCTTTCAGAGTAGCCCTACCGGCACACCCGAACGGTGCTGGTTGCACTAGGGGTACGTGATCGCATGCACGAAACGAAACCAATTTTTGCGAGCGTGTGCGCATGCCCAATGTAGGCCCTCACGCAAGATATGAACGAATCCGAACACCGAACGCACGTTGCGTCACGTCCGGGCAGTGTTTTAAGGTTTTTCCACCGGGAAAACCCTAGAAAATGCATCGGACGTCGAAAAATACCGAAAATTGTCATGCATGCTTGCCATGGTGCCTGGAGTACGTGGAAAAAGTTAGGGTTCATTCGGTTACCATGGTGCCTGTGTTTTAGGGTTGTTTTACCGGTGCTGATTTTTAGACGTGCTGACGCCGTGAGATCGTACGCGAAGTGGGTCGGCCGACGCATGCATAAATGATTGGATGGGCCGGATAATTGACGAGGAGGCGGGGACGAGGTGCACAACTTGTACGTGCACAACTTATACATGCATGCATGACACCTCTAAAAAAAAGGACTACCCTAAAAACCTGCATCTACATGGGTCAAACCCCACGTTCGACACACCCTGCCGCCATCTCCGCCCGCACCCGCCGCCATCTGCGCCCATCACGCACGCCGCCACTGCCCCCATCTCGCAGACGCCCCCCCTCTGCGCCATCACGCCGACGCCCCCACCCTGCCCCCATCACGCACGCCGCAACCCTGCTCCCATCACGCCGCCGCCTTCAGGAAGCAGGCCGGCCTGCCGACGTCACGGACGCCGACGTCCGCCGTTCCCCATCACGCCGTCCTCCCCCTATCCCGTGAACGTCCCCCGATCCCCATCTCGCCGTCGTCCCCCGATCTCGCCGTCGTCCCCCGAGCTGTAGAAGTACGTCACGCACGCCGTCGGCCACCTAGGGCCAATTGGTTGAAGGTAAGGTTTTGTTTTTCGAACGCACGGTGCAATCATCATGTATAGCATGTAGACATGTACAGTAGCTAATAGTTTTTTTTTTTGCTTGTATTCGTAGTGATGGACGAGTACGGAGAAATATATTGTTCTGTTGAGAAGTGGTGCCTGTTGGTCAGCAAATTAAACTCTAGGCAGAAAAAGCGATTTGCAAGCACTAGGATGGAAAAAATGTTGATGATTCCTAGTGTGCAAATGCGAAAGTGTTTGCTGAAATTCATAATTAAAACATATGACTTGACCCGAAAAAAGGTTCATTATGCCACCAAAAAACGGTGCGATATCATTGCGCACTGAAGATGTGTTTGACATTTTTGGGCTAGACAACAAGGGCAAAGATGTCATGAAAGCGCTAGGTAAAGGGGGGTTACAGGCGAAGGTGAAGGTGCCTTCTCGTTTTGTAGATTCCACTACGGGTGAAATAATGATAGACCAGCTGATTGAGAACATCATTACGAGTGGCACGTATGATGATGATTTCCTGCGTAGAATTGTGTTGGTTCTCCTTGGCACAGTTCTTGCACCGCACTCCAGAAAAGAAGTTCCTAATGGTTTTTACAAGTTGGTGGAGGATGTGGAGGCCATAAAAGCATTTAATTGGAACGCGTTTACCTTCGCGTTTGCGTTGATGGTGTCGAAAAGACGGTTCGAGATGTTACAAAATTTACATGGCCGGTGGGAAACCTTGTCCTCATTCAGGTAAATTGTAATTTAAATTTTTTTTCTTTGCAATTACTGTTTCGAAAATAAAGATTGCTAATATATTTCATGTTCATGCAGTACTTGTATTGGGAGAAAGTGCAGCCAATAGATGTAGAGACATTCGATCCACTGGCACATGAATATCCGTTAATGCTAAATTGGACAGAAGTTGAGGCTGCGAAGCGTGACGGCTACGACACATCATACGGCCGCGGTAATGGGAAGGTAAGTATTTATGGTTTGTACTGCATGCACTTATGGTAGTATTGAAATGTTGATTAATTTAAATTCTTTGGACGTGTCACAGATTGATGACTTAATAAGTGAGAAGTACAGACAGGCATTAATTGCTCAAGAAGGAAAAATTGCAGAGGAAGAATTTGATCGAGAAGAACGAACAGGTCGTGCCCGGAAAAGGAAAGATAATAGAGACGAGGCTTCGTCGAGCAGGGACACTACATTAGATCAAGTGATGAAATGCATCAAAGATATGCAGAAAGAAATTCGTCTTCTCCCAGATAAATGTGCTGAGGTAATGAGTGATGTGTACATCAATATACATGGGATTATTCATCATGTTTGCATGTATTTTATGATTGAGATGTGTTCTTGCAGATACTAGTGGAGAAGCTGCAGAAGAAAGGTCTTGTCTTCAAGCCAAACAGGGGGTTCCGTGATGATGTTCAGTTTGTGGAGGAAAGTGAGGAGTGGATGAAGAAGTATGATCCAAAATATTGGACAGAAGTGAAATCAACTCCTGTAAAAGAAGGTACGGAGGACAGGGTGGAGGCATCCTTCACCACTGGGAAGGGCATGAAGTTCGCAGATGACAAAGGTGTGCATCACAATACACCCGGTACAGGTGATGAAGCCGACCCCTTCATTATTGAGGAGAATGGTAATTCACCCAACCCATCACTAGCAATGGTAGACACGAAAGATTTTCCATCTGTTACTGCAACCCCCAAGAATGTAAATACAGTATCAGACGGGTCTAGCACCGATAAATCTGAGGAAATTAGTATCGATAGTCTGAAAACCCGTTTGAAAAATGCGAAAGAAAGTGGTACTAAGGAGCATGATGGGAAACGCAAGCGGCAACAGTCAAAATACTTTCGTTCACCCTACCAGCATAACGGTGGACGTAAACATCTAAAAAAAAAGTAAGTGCTAGGTAATTTATTCTTGGAAGATATTTCTGTCCTTGCATGCACACTTTATTAACTCGTTGTGTGTTAACTATTGTAGGTCTGTTTGGTATAAGGGCGGCTCTAATTAGTACCGATTACATTAATGAGGAACACATAGAGGCCGCCAAGGTTTATATCCAGACACTAGCAGACTCGGAGAAGCATTGTAGAAAAACTGTCGTCCACATGACGGGAATAGGTGGGGAAACATGTACGCCAGATATGCTTCAAGCCATCACTTCGAAAAAATGGTTGAATGGCGCTGTAAGTATGAGCATTAATTTATTAAGTTGTACATGTCCTTTTTATTAATTTTCTAATAGCCGTATTACTGTTATGATATTTTAAGGTCATCAATTGTTATTGCAACCATATGCAGACCCATAATCCTCGTGCTGATCGTCACATATTATCATCTTGGGTGTCCCACTGGCTTCTTCTTCATGCTGATGGAAAGGTTAAGACCTCTAAGAAGCATTTTCTGGAGCATTTCACAAACCAAACAAAAATCGTGTCTAGAGTAACTGAAGAGTATTATGTCAAAGATAAGGTACTTCATTTTAGTATGACCCATCGTACTACGTAACCATCTGTTGGGGAACGTTGCATGGAAAACAAAAAAAATTCTACGCACACGCAAAATCTATCCATGGAGATGCATAGCTACGAGAGGGGGAATGTGTCTACGTACCCTCGTAGACCGTAAGCGGAAGCGTTAGAACAACGCGGTTGATGTCGTCGAACAACTTCACGATCCAACTGACCGAGTACCGAATGTACGGCACCTCCGTGTTCAGCACACGTTCAGCTCGGTGACGTCCTCGACTTCTTGATCCAGCAAGATAGCGAGGTAGTGGATGAGTTCCGACAGCACGACGGCGTGGTGACGGTGATGGTGATGCTATCTCCGCAGGGCTTCGCCCAAGCACTGCGAAAATATGACCGAGGGACGGAACTGTGGAGGGGGGCGCCGCACACGGCTAAGACAATGTTGTGTATCCTTTGGGGCGCCCCCTCTCCTCTATTTATATATGTGTAGGGGCTTGGAGAAGAAGGAATAGTGCCATGTGAACAGTAACCGTGAATAGTACACACGTGGACTTGGACTCCAAAGTCCAATCCTATTCCTACTAGGACTCTCCATTTTTCCTTCCCTAGCTGCGTGGGCTTTTGAGGACTTGGTGCGCCTAGCCCAATAAGGCCAGGGCGCCTCCCCTTAGCCCATGCCAGCCCTTGGGACGTGGTGGACCCACTTGTGGACTTCCGGACCCCTCCGGAATCCTCCAGAACCTTTTGGAAGCTTCCCAGTACAATACCGAAAAAAACTGCACCTTTTTCCGGAACCCAAAATATGACTTCCCATATATAAATCTTTACCTCTCGACCATTCCGAGACTCCTCGTGACGTCCGGGATCTCATCCGGGACTCCGAAAAATATTCGGTCACCAATTCACATAACTCATATAACACTATATCGTCAACGAATGTTAAGCGTGCGGACCCTACGGGTTCGGGAATGATTGAGACATGACCGAGACGCATCTCCGGTCAATAACCAATAGCGGAACCTGGATGCCCATATTGGTTCCTACATATTCCACGAAGATCTTATCGGTCGAACCGCAATGACAACATACGTAATTCCCTTTGTCCGTCGGTATGTTACTTGCCCGAGATTCGATCGTCGGTATCTCCATACCTAGTTCAATCTCGTTACCGGCAAGTCTCTTTACTCGTTCCGTAATACATCATCCCGTAACTAACTCCTTAGTCACTTTCCTTGCAAGCTTCTTATGATGTACATTACCGAGAGGGCCCAGAGATACCTCTCCGAAACACGGAGTGACAAATCCCAGTCTCGATCCATGCCAACTCAACGGACACCTTCGGAGATACCTGTAGAGCATCTTTATGATCACCCAGTTACGTTGTGACGTTTGATAGCACACAAGGTATTCCTCCGGTATTCGGGAGTTGCATGATCTCATGGTCTGAGGAACATGTATTTGACATTCAAGAAAGCAGTAGCAATAAACAGAACGATCATATGCTAAGCTAACGGATGGGTCTTGTCCATCACATCATTCTCCTAATGATGTGATCCCGTTATCAAATGACAACTCATGTCTATGGTTAGGAAACCTTAACCATCTTTGATCAACGAGCTAGTCTAGTAGAGGCTCACTAGGGACATGGTATTTGTTTATGTATTCACACATGTATTTAAGTTTCCGGTCAATACAATTCTAGCATGAATAATAAACCTTTATCATGAACAAGGAAATATAAAATAATAACAACTTTATTATTGCCTCTAGGGCATATTTCCATCACTATCTGCATGCACACCTACATAACAAAACTTTGTTGTAGGCATACTTTCCTTTTCATGTGGAAGATAATCATTGGATAACCGTTGTGATGCACAAGAAGAAAAATGAGTTTCAAGTTTTAAATTCTACTGGTAAAATCAGCAAGAGAGTTCTTTCAAAGATTACTACGCTGGTAAGCTTACAACTTTACATAAAACAGAATATAGTCATTTGTTACGTAGAGTACGATATGCCGTTACAACAGGACGGGTATGTTCAAAGTTGAATTTGTATGTAGTTCTCTGATCCATCATGACTTGACCCGCTGTTTTTTGCAGAGTCTCTTGTGGTCTTTTCGTGGTGAAATGCGCTCAATACTGGGACGGAGAAGAGTGGATATTAGACTTTGACCAAGCTGAGATTAATTCTTCGAGGGGACGCATTCTAGCTGAAATACTTTTTTCAGAATGCAACACGATGGAAAATGTGAAAGAGAAGATTCTCAAGATCATGGAGAAGAAATGAATAGGAGGATGGGGTGTTGGCTATTAGGATATTTCTTTTTTGTAATGCGACATGATTTTGCATACTATGTGTGCTCGGTACTTCGTTTTGCTATTTGGTAATGGCATATCAGTGCGTGTTAGTGACCTAAATAAAAGTGCCGTGCTCGGTACTTGGATCTTTATTGTAATGGCACATCATTACTTGATACTATGTGTCGTTCGTTCGAAATAAAAATGACATGCTTCGGACTATTTTTATTACTGACTGTTTGCAATGTGATTATTTGTGTGTGATTTTTGCCTCATGGCTGTGAAAAATAACTGTATACGTAAAAAAACAAAAAAAAAATTGCCCGACCCTGCCAGCCGGGCCCGCCGTCAATCTAAATTTTCCATCCAAATCAAGCCAACGGAGACTCGGGTGGTCAATTAGGCTGACAAACGGGCCCACATGCGTGGTCCAACGGGGCGGACAAGTGGAGTTGTAAGAGGAGCTTGCGAGCTACCGCGGAGGCGGCTATTTAAGCCGGTCGCGGCGCCCGTCGGCTTCCGAGGTGGGACTAAACACGGGACGCCCGTGTGCGCGTGCACCGCGGCGCATAAGTGGCCGCGTTGTCGGCCGGCCCAACTAGGCCCACTGTGCCCCCTACCGCGCGCGAAATGAGCCGGCCCAGCCGCGCGTTCGGCACCGACGCTCGCGAACACGTCGCGTTTTTAGTCCCACCTCGGAAGCCGACGGGCGCCGCGACCGGCTTAAATAGCCGCCTCCGCGGTAGCCTTCGAACTCCTCTCACAACTCAACATCTCCGCCCCGTTGGTCCCCTCAGCTGGGCCCGTATGTCAGCCTAACTGACCGCCCGAGTCGCCGTTGGCTTAATTTGGACGGAATATGTAGTTGACAGCGGGCCCAGCTGGGGCGGTCGGGCTTATTTTTTTCCTTCACATATTAGCTAAAGAAAGTCCGTAAGATAACTTGTTCAAAAAACAGAATTAAACAACTGTGTACTAACTAAACTCATTCACAAAACAGTATAAAAAACGTCGCAACTCATTCAATAAATAATATATATGTTCACATAAATATTTTGAGCAAACATAAACAAAGCACTTGTTAAGTTCTCTGGCGCACACACGTATATGAATAAAAAAGAACATAGGTTTTTCCGACATGACTCGTTCGACCAGTTTTCTTCTTCCGACAAACGAAGTTGCTTCTCTACGCCCGATACCTGAACGACATATAAAGAAGTGCGTGAGAAAATATAGTCGGAAAAATCAAATTAGCAACATAACAAAAATAAGAATGTAACAACTTACTTCTCGTTCAGACGACATGTCGCCTTGTTATGACCTGGGAGATGACACAGACTGCACAACGGACCACTTTTTTTTTCTGTAAAATCTTTTGGTCTACCATTTTTCGTAACGTCGGGGCCCCCCTTTGACCGCCCCTTCTTAGGTGCACCCTTCGTCAAAACTTTCTCTGGATCAGCAGTACCAGGTTCAACTTGTTGCGCCCGACTTTCCTCCTTCCTAAGCATAGCATACCTTCTACTTCCTATAAGTTCCTCCTCTGAAATCTTTTTCTGCGCTATTATGTTGTCCAGACACTTCATCAACTCGTCGAACAAGAAGGCATCATTTGCTGCAACATGAGCAGCTTCTGCGGTTTTTATGGTTATTTGACTATACCATTCTCTCTCCAATGGCCCTGACCAACCCCATCCAAACATATCACTGTTCCGCTGCACATGCAACCCATCTCTCGCATTTTTGGACAACCGATGAAGGACACAACACTTTGGTATTTCAGTTAAGTTCAGATGATGGAGAACAAAGAGAATGTGTTGGCATGGCAGCCCTTTCCGAACCATCCTAAGACAACTGCATGTTATAGTTTCTTCTGAGTTACCTGGTTCATAAACAACATTGTAACTGAACATGTGGTTATCCTTCCATGTCACGATGAATGTCTGATGCTCAATTCCCACGGTCGATTCAAATATCTCCAACTGTCCCATCTTCTGCAAATCATCTTGCAGGATGTAGAAATTAGCAGGTGTGAATACAGTGGCAGCATGCTCCTCAAGGGACTTATATTCAGTAACCGACGGTGGTACTTTATTATTAGCATCTCTGTCATCGTGTGCCTCGTTCTCACGGAGGCGAACTATGCAGTTCTCATAATGCACTACCAAATCAACTATGGTCATACCATAGTCGAGGTGGAGGTGAAGACAGGAGTTAAGGCTTTCGCTCCTCTGGTTACTTCGCATACCAAGGAAAAAACCATCGGAAAGATATGAAGCTGTCCAAAGTCTCCTCTTCTTGTACATCCTATTAAGCCACTCTTCAGTTTTATCCGTCTTCCATTTATCGACGAAAGCGGTCCATCTCTGCTCAAAGTTGGCTTGAGAGGTGGCATAGTACAGGAGCGATCTGAACTCATCCAGTGACTTGTAATGCAGGTGCCTCTGCATATTTTTCTCGATATGCCACGAGCAAAGACGATGGAACACATCTGAAAGGACAGTCCGAATCGCCCGGATCATTGCAGCGTCACCGTCTGTGATTATTGACTTTGGCTTCACCTGACAGTTTGCCCTCATAAATGTCTGCAGCAGCCACACATATGTCCCTTCGGTCTCGTCAGAAACAATGGCACAACCAAACACTGTGGTGCAATGGTGGTTGTTAACTCCGACAAAGGGGATGAACGGCATACCATATCTGTTCATCTTATATGTGTTGTCAAACACGACCACATCTCCATAGTCCTGATAGTCCCTCCGCGACTGTGCATCGCACCAGAACATACTCTTCAGTCGCCCTTCATTATCAAGCACATACTCAAAAAAAAACTCAGGGTCCTTCTCCTTTCTGCTCCTCATAATGCCAACTGCCGTCTCAGCATCACCCTTTGCAATGAGCTTCATTTTCTCTCTGCAGCATAGATTGTAAATGTCCCACCTGATAAGTCCCACCTGATAAGTCCGCACTTATCGTACGAACCGTATCTGCTGATGAAGTTGTCCATTATTATATGCTTCCTGATTCCAGCCCCTTGCATAGCCAGTATCTCTGCCCTCGTGCCATCTCCAATCCGTCTGTGTGACCACAAAAAACAAACCTCGTCGGGGCGAGCCATCGCGTGGTTGTGATCATCCACGAATGACGCGGCGAACCAAACGCCACGTTCTCTGTCCAGCTTCACCACCATGTGTGCACCGCAATCGCAACGAGTCTCGGGTCTAAGCCTGCGCTTGCGGCCCTCCATGGTAATGAATTTGCTCTGCCTTCTCCCTGCCCTGGAGCAAAGAAACCGCTGGTACCGTATCATTCCTGAAGCACCTCGTTTGACCTTCTGTTTCCTGATGCTAAACCCGTGCTCTTTGGCGTGATTGTTGTAGAATATGTATGCATCCCCTTGCGACCGAAATGTCATAGTCATGATCTTCCAATGTGTCTCCAGCATCTGATGCTGCCTTCGAGCCTCCTCAATGTCCATCTCTGCCTCATCGTGATCACCGCTAGGACCATCTGACTCCTCCTACAAAATTACATATGAAACTTTGTAAATTACTATCATTTATAAACATAGAGAAATACAACATGCTATTGCGCGATGTACAACATGTATGAACGAACCTGGCTCAAGTTATCTGCGAATGATTCCTGGAAACTATTTTGCACATTGTCAACATCCACATCTTCCTGAAAATTTGTAAACATAGAGAAATAGTTAGCCTTGCCATACTTTGCAAATTGAAAAATGAAAACAAAATATACGCCACTTACGTTTTCACTATTCGCGCCATGTTCATTATTATCAAAATCCTCCGGAGGTAAGATATCATATGAAGAGCACGAATCGTTGTCGCTGCTGTCATCATTCCCCGTGAATGCGGTTTGTTCATCCATGTGAACACACCTAACTCGCAAAACTGCACAACATTGATAATTTATCGTGTGTTAAATTTTGTACAGTGGATCATGCCCAGATGCAACACTAGTTCTCTACATCATGCGGTCGTCCGTGGAGGCGGCGCTGCGGCACGACGTCGCCGGCGTAGATGAACTAAACCCTAAATCACTACATGAACTAAACCCTAAATCTCTACATCATGCTAGGTTTAGATGCCAAACCTTGGGCCGCGGTGTGGACGTCGCCGGCGTAGGACGACGGGCCTTCACGCAGGGGTCTCCGGCTTGATTCTAGCCGGCGGCGACGTGCAAGACGAGGAAGCCGCGGGATTTTTGGCCGGGTCCTCTGCGGGGGACAACACCGGTCACTCGCGGCGGAGGCGGCGGCGGACGTCGGGCCCTTCACGTCCGCGGCGTCGGACGAGGACGGTGAGATGCGGCGTCGGACGGCGATCCAACAAGCCGACGGCGTTCTTCCACACCACCGGCCACCGGCGGCGATCGGCCACTTGAAAAAATGGGACGGAACGAGCGTGATCGCCGGGCGGGCGTGAGGATCGTGCAACCTCCTCTTTTTTCCCGTACACGCGCGGCGGCGGCAGATCTTTTTTGTTTTTTTTTCATGCGCGCGGGTATACGTACGTCGGCCTGTAGTGTACAATACGAGGTGGGTATACGTTTCCTGCGTATGACCATTCTGCCCTTCTACGTTTTGTTGGGGGGGGGGGGGGGGTCTACCGAAGCGTTTTATCTAAAATTTATGTCGTAGTCTATATGAACATAAATAGTGAATAACATTTTACGTGCTTCTACTATTTTTGCTCTCTAATTCGTAGGTACTTGTTATATTCAGTTTGCCACGATGAGATATGCTAATAAGCATGGCGCGGACATAATTAATTAAACCTCCTCCGTTGTTCACAACTTTGTTTTATTTACTTCTCTCTCTGTCCTGAGATTGGGCAATAACCACAAAGGTGTACGCTCTTGATCTGCTATTCACATCTTGCTGTCAGGTTGCTCTAAAGTCTAAACTAATAAGTTAATGCTACATTATTCTCAACTAAAACTATGCCAACTTCTGAACACCAGGCTACAGAGGTGTAGGTTGCTTACTACTAAATGAAACTGATGAGATCAAGAAAGATTAATTATACCATTAATCGATTATGAACATGCATGTAGCACATCTTCCAGTTACATGCATCAAATTAAGGTTATTTAGCTTATACCCAAAATTGTACTGCATAGCAGAATGTATCTCAGCTAATGATGGTGGGTGGAAAGTCTATAAGACCAAGATACACCTGCTAAGCTTGCATGAATGATATGGAGTTGAAAGCTCTGTAAGATATAAATCAGTTCATGCAAATTGAAGTTATATGTTTTGTGCTTCCTTATTTGTGTAGAAATTCCTGTTTTCTATCATCAAACTTGACGGGTGTGGCAACGCGCGCCATCATGATCTAGTCTATATCTTATAAGGTAGGTGCTATCTTATATGAAAACAGACATGATGTCTTCTTAGATTTAGGTACATATCGCATAGGTTCCCATATGCACATAGCCATTAAACAACCAACGGTCAACGGCCAAACTAAGCTAGAGAAAAACCAAAAACAAACCACCGCATTAACAACTTCACCTACACGTTGTCACCATTGACAAAAATGTTAACGAAAGGTGCCTTATTGTTGCCAGACCAAGCGGAAGACATTTAAAATATTCAGTTAGAAACGAGAGCACGCACAATTCTGAACTAAACAACATGATTTAACATAGATATAAGGAATCCAAGCAATAAAGGAACTTTGGACAAAAAATGTAAACCATGCATTGGAGCTGTTTGGAGGGTAACCAATTTTGAGAAATTCTCATGGTAGAGGATATGAAAAAAAGAGGGAGTTAAACAAACGAAAAGCAATAGATACACTGAAACTGAAAATTGGGAAATGATGGGTTAAATCTATGTGGAAACAGAGTGATATGGTGATAACGTTGAAGAAAAATGTAAAGATGCCCCACATCTTCAAAAGTAACCAACGGGAAGAAGAACTCAAATGATTTAAAATAGTTTGGTTGCACATTATACTGCTTCAATAAGTTAAGTATCAAATATAATTTTGACAGTGCAATGCAGTGATATTTTTTTAGAATGCTTCCAGCAAAAAAAATAGCAATTCTGGAGCAAGCAGAGAGAACAAGCGCTAGCTAAAGGATAGAACAACATAATATATCCATGAAGATTTGCTCGATATAGCAGTGTTCATTCTTAGCCCGGTAAGCCTGTAGTACCTGAGGAATGTGCGGCATAAAGTCCCTCTATAACTCCCAATCATGTGGGTTGAGTAATGACATCCTGCAGGTGTAGACAAAAAATTGTACCATAAATATTTGTTTGCAAAATGGCTATTATACACATCAGGAGATAAGAAACTACTACACTGAATCCAACCTTTGTTGCATCAATAGAAGCATGTGGACAGTACAGTATGAACACTGCTACTGCAGAACCACATTGGCGCACTACATATCAAACAAACAACTTGGAGATAAGGAAAATCCTAGTTCTGGACCGTCTCCAATTTCTTAAAAGGGGCACTAGCTGTACTGAAACCTTCAAGCATTTCGAAATGTTGATTAATGCATAATGAAATAGGAAAGCCATATTTCTCCAATCTTAAAAACAAGTGATCTTGATATATATGTACATAATCCAGAGCCCGGTATCTATCCTTCACCTTGATATCAATTAACAGAGAAAAAAAACACATGCAAAATAACAATATCTTCATATTGGACCATCTTACCTACAAACAGACATGGTTTTGCAAAAGTTCATCTAGAATATCGACATAAGTTACATGATTTACGCTAGTAGCATCCAGTCAAGTACAATATTCTTCTAAAACTATAATGAACCTGGGAATGGCCAACTTTTCCAATTGTCGGCATTATTAAGAAATTGGTAGAAAAAATATGAACAAGTAAAGCGACAGCCGGAAACAGCATCCACGGATAAGTACCACACCAAATTACATGGAACTACAAAATTGTTCATACTTATCTTATCAAATAGATGTCGGATATACAACTACTATAATTTCCCGAAATGCTAAATGATTCAAACTATTTAAGAGAACCGCACCAGTCAATCGAACATGAAACAATGGAGATATGAACCAAATACTATGTGTGAACATTTTGTAAACCTTTGTATCCATTGAAGCTTCAGGGATGTCTCATCGGCTATGTTGCGTGCCAGTTGCAGGAAAAGGGCCAAAGCACCCCTTGGTTTAGAGGAAGAGGGTTCGCTCCACACAACCCTTGCAAATCAACCTGGCCGAATGGGCATTTAGAGTATCAGGTATCCCCAATTATACATATGGTAATTAAAACGGTGGATGACTTGATAAAACTGAGAAATTTTAGACCTTGCAGGGTTGAAAGCCAAGCTCATTTATACATATATTTCAAAATTCTCTTTTAAAATAACAAATAACTTTGAAGGCATACATGTAACTGTGTTCTACGTGTACAGAAATAATTCTCTCGTAAGGTTGTACCATATAACATAAATTTTCAGTCACTTGGTTCAGTTATGCAGAGATGGTGTTCTCATTTCCGGTTTCTAGTGGAGACAGAAGAAACAACTTTCTTAGGTTCTCCAGGTAGTTTGATTGGTAAAAAAACACATGGCATCGGGCTCCTGTAGGTTCAGCGATGGATGGTTGAAAAACTGCAAACAACACACTCAAGTGGATTGTTAGAAAAAAACAAGCAACACAAATAGAAGTTCCCTCGGTTAGCAATATATAGTCCACTCCACCTCCTAATGCGCCCAATCACCCCCTTGACCAGCGCCCCTCATCCACCGGCCTCCATCGCCTCCAGTGAGAAGCTCTGAGGGCGAGCTGCTGGACGACGATCTGGTACCCACCTTCTGTCGGGCTGCTGCTGCTCCGCCGACTTGGAGGCTCTACGGGGACTACACCGGACGGATCTGGCCACAGCAACCACCGGAGTGGCAAGGCCTGGCCCTCTCTCCACCAGATCGGGTCGGGGAGGGGAGCTCCTGTCCTTGGACGAAGGGAAGAGGGAGGCCGAGACCCACCTAGGCCAGGCGCGTGGGCGCCGCACCGCTGTACATGGCTGCTGGGGGAGGGGGGTGGCGGCCAGCTGGGGAGGGGGGTCGTGGTGGCCGGCAGGTGGTAGCGCGATGGGCGGCGGCGCAGGTAGGGTTGGGACAGGTACGTCGGGGGGTGGGGGCTGCGAGGGACGAGGTGTGATTTTACTTTCGCCTGGGGAAATAAAATTTGTACGGACGAAAAAAAACGATGGAAAACCAGTGTTGGGTGGTGGTGGAAGGTGGGAGAAAATAAAACCGGACGAAAATAAAACCGGAGTACCAGGCTACCAACTGCTCCATTAGGTCTCTCCACCAGATCGGGTCGGGGAGGGGAGCTCCTGTCCTTGGACGAAGGGAAGAGGGAGGCCGAGACCCACCTAGGCCAGGCGCGTGGGCGCCGCACCGCTGTACATGGCTGCTGGGGGAGGGGGGTGGTGGCCGGCTGGGGAGGGAGGTCGTGGTGGCCGGCAGGTGGTAGCGCGATGGGCGGCGGCGCAGGTAGGGCTGGGACAGGTACGTCGGGGGGTGGGGGCTGCGAGGGACGAGGTGTGATTTTGCTTTCGCCTGGGAAAAAAATTATGTACGGATGAAAAAACCCGATGGAAAACCAGTGTTGGGTGGTGGTGGAAGGTGGGAGAAAATAAAACCGGACAAAAATAAAACCGGAGTACCAGGCTACCAACTGCTCCATTAGGAGTAGAGATTCTGAAGCATAAGACATGGTATCCTATATGCAGCGACAGATGCCGGTACATATCAGTTTTGACATATCGATCTCATATTTTGATGGCTTTTGATATCTCTACTCCTAATGTCTCACTTGGTAGCCTCGCCTCCATGGTTTATTTTTGTCCGGTTTATTTTTGTCTGGTTTATTTTTGTCTTATCTCCCACCACCCTTCTCCGCTGGGTTTTTCTTCCCACCCACTGAAAATCGGATCGTACGTTCGTTTCACCTTCCACACAACAAGAAAAAAAATCCGAACGGATCAAAACTTTCCATGCGGATACAAGTTATATTTAGTAATATCTTTATGTGAAAGAATCAATCACGATCAATCTCTAAAAATCAAATCTAAATTAATTAACTTTATCATAAGTCGCTCAATCACTAATTAATCTTTCCATACTTCATCGAAATTATAACCCTGTTACAAACCGAGCGAGTCGGCCTTTCGCCCCGCACCGCACGACTCTTCTCTCCCTCCTTGCCACCTCCCGTCTTGGGCCGCTCGCCGTTCGTCTCCCCGCGGGACGCAGCCGTACCACCGCGCTTAGCTGCTCCCTCGCCTCCCCGCCGTCCTCAGCCGTAGGACGCCGCCGCACCTCTCCTCTGCATCGTCCTGGTGGCGGATCCAGGTCACGGTGCTGACGAGCTCATCATCTCTGACGGCGGATCTGGTCGTCGGCGAGGAGGCCGAGCCTCCTGCTCCGGCCACGGCCATCTCGACCTCGTTGTATGTTCGCCTCCTCGTCGACCCCCTCCGCCGTCCAGTTTTGCTTCATTTTGGTTTGTCTTTCATCCCGTCCACAACAATATATTTTTACCTTATGATGCCCGAATTTTTGTCCAAAAAGACCACCTGCGGAGTGGTATTGTCAAAAAAGACCACCTGCAAATAAATTTGTCGGATCAGACCCCCTGCCGCCACCAGCGCAGGCGGCTGGGTCCTGACGACACTGTTCACTGGGCGGCAGATACTGTTCACTGGGGGCGACCAGACACTGCTCACGTAGTAAACAGTAATTTCGAAAAAAAATAGCAGAAAAATTCAAAAAAACTGAAATTTTGCGTCCACTTAGAACACTCGATTCTCTTTGCTGTCAAAAAATTCAGTTTTTTTTTGAATTTTTCTGCTATTTTTTGGGAAAAAATTCGAAATTACTGTTCATTGCGTGAACAGTGTCGTAGAAGTCGGTGAAGAAGGCCGCGCGGCGGGTCCGACCGAGACAACCGCAACGGGTGTAGAGGTAGACCCAGTCGCATGCCCCGCTGCTGGGCCGAGTGGAACCACGGCAACTGCTGCGCGGACCGGAGACTCCGGCGGCTGGCGGCGCAGCCCGCCCCATAGCCGGCTGCAAGGGCGCCTGACTGGCATCCGCTGGCTGCATGTGCACCACGCGCTCGTGCGTAGCAGTCCCCCGCACAGCAGCTGCTGCATGCAAGGTCCGCTGGCTGCATGCAAGGCCAGGGGACGTGCAACGTCCCTGTCCAGCGGCAGCCTGCATGGGGCATGCATCCATGCATTGCGTCTGGTTAGCATCTGTGGACAGTACATTCATTGCCATAGCCCCCACATACATGTCCGCCTGTGTAGATGCCTTGCCCGAAGGAGCAGCAGTAATACGAGCCGTCTGCATAGGAACTGCAGACGCTGAATGAGTTAAAGGCTCCGTTTTTTCACCTTCTGTTTGCACGTTTTTTGCTCTCTTGCTCGCATCTTTGTCGGGCATGTCGTCATCTAGGTTAGCACCATCATCATGTCCGTTGTCATGATTTTCCCAGATTTTAGGAATGAAGTCATCATCAGGGACAAAATCATCGCCCTCCAGTACAAACCGAAATGCATATCCCTTAAGCTTGACATAAACATCCGAGTGAGTTGAGGCTTCATCAGAACCATCACTTTTGACAAAAATATCCAAAGAGTGAACAGCCACCTGGATCCGCACAATGCCGTGTCTACGCAAGCATACCAGGTCAACATCCTGAGTGGCGCCAATAACTGACCCCACCGCCCACAGACCAAGGAAATGGCGGAGGGGTGGTGGGACACCAGTGACATGTACCCAAACAGTCTGTAGAGGAAGACGCGATGGCACCTCCTCGACTTTCCACTCACTGAAAGAAATCTTAACGTCCTGTGATTTAACATTGTATTCAAAATCTGCCACACGCTGTAACAAGTTCACTGACGGGAAAGGAACCAAGAAAGTGTTTTCCCCATGAGGCACTGCTTCCCACTTCCATGAGGTCTGTACCGAGGCTATCTTGGCTACCTCAGCCTCCACCACCGAAGCAGACAAAGTTCCACCTGAAATCGTTACCAAAGCTGTCGGCAGAGTAGGGGGTGCAAGATGCTCCTTGAAAAGAGAGTCCGGTAACTGGACGAACATTGCATTCACTAAACCGCATCCACCGAGGATGGCACTGGGTCTTGGCTGCTTGAGAACCGTACAACGATGCATAGGGTGTTTGTCATTGTCGCAAATGTGACAGTAATGCACTACCGTACAGTCCTTGGAGAGATGCTCATTTGTCCTACATTTGAAACACCATAGCCCTGTCTTTTTACCTCTTTGTGGTTGCGCAGGAGTGTCAACCGGGGCTGCCGTCATTGCAAGAACTTCTTGAGTTGCTTGTGCTTGAACGAGCGGAGCTGCCAACATCGGTGCCGGCTGAAACGCCGACGAAGGGTGCGCAGTCGGGGGAACAGCAGCAGCAGTAGCAGGATCGCGACGCCCCCCCTTGCGTTTATACTTCTGACGGCGACCGGCGGGAGCTTCGGTCTTTGGCTGGCTGTTAGCACCGAATCTGACCGGTGGCGGCACTGTGCCCTGTTGAACGGAAGGAGCAGCGGAGGAGCTTCGGTCATTATTTTATATGTTTGTTGTGGCGTATTATGGCTCTTATTTGATTTATTAGAGAAGGCAAGATTTATGGAAGTAAGGATTTGATGAGCAGTCGACAAGTGATAAATAACATGGTAGTTAATCATGCAATTTGAAAAGCTCAGCAAAGCTTTGGAAAATGAATCCTACAATCGTGGGTCTGGAAAAGTAAAAATGAAATGTGCATAATATGTGAGGTGTGTAATGAAGTGACATGGTTCAGGCAAGTGATTGATTGCGGGTTCGTTGTACCAACCATGTGGTATAACTGAAGCTCGCTCTGTAATGTGCATGGCACAATGAAATAGGAAAAGTAAGGAAGGGGGTAGTTAATCAGGTCTTTATTTTAGTTTGATCTTATTAGCTATGCACCATATTTGTTTTTCTTTATATTTCTCATGGTCACCAGAAGCATCCGGTCAACCTCACCTTTCTCTGACTCTTCAGTCTTCACCATTGCCATATGCTTAGCGGTTGGGCATGACATGCGCCTTCACTAGCGGTAATAATACACCTCCCTCCTTCCCAAATTCCCAACAAATCATTGTTTTTGTAAGGATCCTTCTCGACCATTGTTAGTTGTTCATCTATTGTTCATCTATGAATGAAATTAACCATGTGGTCTAACTGATTGGTCATATGAACTTATGAAGTAATAGTTGTGTGCCCTAATTGTGACAAATGGAATCCTTTGCTTTTTTGCATTGTTCACTAATATCATTATTAGATATGCATGGGTTACTGATATTTCGTAATTTGGCTTACCATGCATTCTGATTAGTTGTGTTAGGTAATGCACCATAGTACTAGAAGGAAGCCACTATTGATATTCCGATTAAGCAATGGTTTGTTCGCTCCTTACATTTTTCTATGTTTTCCTTCCGTCCTTAAATGATTGCTGGATTAATATGTATGTGTGGATGAAATTTCTTATGCCTTTGCGACTGTGTGTCATAAATTTCTCTTGCAACACTACAAATTAATCTGTATTACTACATCATATAAATTGAGCACAAAATGACTCCTTCACTTGTACCTTCTGTTTGAATGTCTGGTTCGCACTCTTTTGTTGTCGATTAAGAATTACACATTTATACCTCAGACAGGGAAGCATGTATTTGATATTTCCTGCTGAGATTCAGTGTTTCCTATCGGAGGTCTAAATTTTCATATGCGGGACTTTGAGTTAGATGGTGTGTATTATAATAATTTTTTATTGGATGTTGTGCTATATATCTGGGTCTATCATTGGAATTGTTGTTTCATATGTAATACTCCCTCCGTTCCTAAATATAACACTTTTTAGAGATTTCAATAAGGACTACATACAGATGTATATAGACATATTTTAGAGTGTAAATTCACTCATTTTGCTCCGTATGTAGTCTGCATTATAATCTCTAAAAAGACTTATATTTAGGAACGGAGGGAGTAGTTGTTAGGCAATTGCATAATGCAATTAAGTTTCTGGTTGTAGCATATTGGAATATTTGTTTAAAGGTAACAAAATCCTCCATGTGTCGTCTTTAATTAATGGGTTTTTTTTACAAACATTTTTTTTGACAAACATCTTTAATTAATGGTTAATAACAATGGAAATGCTTCGTGAGATGATCGGTCTTAGCATAAAAAGTCATGCAGGTGCTATCTACCTTTTGTAATATAGTGCACATTAAAGAGTTCTATGTTTCTGTACCACTTTCTATATTTTGTGCATCGCATGTCTTTCTATGTATGCATTATCGAATTACATTTTGTATCGGAGAATATATCGTGCAATGTGGATTTCAATTATTTTTACGTGTAAAACTTGATATGCATTATGTTTATATATGCAAACGGTAAAAATATTTAAAAGACCGTGGCAACACACGGGCATTCTACTAGTATACCCAATTCTGCAGTTAACCCACGAAGTGCTGTTACTAAGATTCTAGGGAACAATTGCAACCAATGGTGACTGTTGAGCTCTATCAGTTGGCAATTTTGCATTCAGGACATAGCTCTTCCATCCAAATAATAACATCAATGGATGTTTTTCTGAAGCAGCAACTCCAGAAAGGCCAGTTGTCCGTTTCTGTCCGTCAAAAGTGGCAATCCGCTGTTCCATATGCTGGCTTTGGTGTAATCGTCAAGATTTTCTGCTAATTGTGCTCACTATCGGCGTAGGCAAGCCCGAAGAAAGTCCTGATTCAAGGTGTATCATGATATCCAGGGAGGAGACGGTGCCCACAGGCGTCGTCATCGCTGGGCGGCGAGCTCAGGCAGCGACATTTGACTTGTTTTCCGGTCAACACGTAGTAAGAAAAAAAATTATATATGGTTTTCTCATTTGCCTTGCTAAATGGATGGAAAATCAATCTGACATCCTTCACTGTATTCTTATATGAATACTTATAATAATTTTTTTATTTATATATTAATCAATTTTTGATAACTACTTATGATAACTAACAATATTATAATGTTTCTTAATAATAATGATGATTTTATTTATGCCACAATTGTAATGTTTATAGTTAGAAATGTCATATACACCGTTCTAAATTTTTATCGTGTTTGTAACAAAAGATACATTATTTTCTTTTTGATAAACTACACCCAAAAGGAACATTTAAGTTCAATCTGAATAATTGTGAGGCAATAAGAAAAACACTAATATAATAAAAATGACTTTGAGTTTGATTCATGTATTTATTTTGTTGAATAACAATAATAAAAATGTCAGGATGGTGGCTTCTGGTCTGATTCATGTTTTTGTTTTGTAAGGCTTTGTTGAATAATATAATAAAAATGACTGTGTGTATTGCTCGATGCAGATGCCGGGAGTTATCCTCCATTTTTTTTTTAAAGCAGAAATGCATCAAAGTACGAAGAAATTGTTTTGGATCAACTGCAAAAATTCTTCCCATTTACCCAAGGCCTGCTCGGATTGAGAATTTGAGAAGGTCCAATAGCCCAAGGCCCAGCCGCCCCCCGATTCCATTCCCCAATTCTCAGCTCGGCGACTAGGCAGGAAGCAGAGCTGCCGCAGCAGTTTCTCAAAAAAAAAAAAAAAAAAAAAAGCTGCCGCAGCTACAGTCCACAGACCGGCGGGGCGGCTCACCAGCGGTGTTGGTGGCGGGGCCACAGGGGGGAGGTGTACTGGAGCGGGTGGAGATCCGGGCGAGGGCGGCTTCAGCCGCAGCCGCCGCCCCGATAAATGGCTTAGCGGGCGGAGGCCAGGAGGGGATCGAGGAGAGAGCGGGGAGCGGCGCGGTTCATCTCCGGCACCCGCCGGCGGCGGCAGCAGCGGTAATCCTTGCTTGTACTAGCATTATCTCTTAATCGACCGGAGGAGACGAGAGCCACTCAATGGTGGCTGGCTGGCTGTTCAAGCCACTTGCGCCTTGGATGCCTCTGCCTCTTGTCTCCTCTTCGACCGCACAGCCATGAACGGCCACTGCATTACTGCAAGAACACAGTGGGTGGTGGGGGTGGGGGTGGGGGTCGAGTCAAGTCTTCCCTCTGCGTCGTGATCCTCGAGCGCACAGCCACTGCAAACAATGGGGGTGGTCAAGCCTTCCCGCCTCTGCTTGCCCCGCACCGCCCTGTGAACCTGTCGTCAACAACGGTATGCTAGATCTGCAGGCAGACGGACCCGTTGCTTGAATGCCATCGCACCACCTCAAGAATGACTCCAGTAACAGGGTAAAACTAGCACCTTCTTCTTATTGATTAGTACTAGTATCTGTTTGTTTCATCTCATCTTAATTTACTCTCTGTCTTTTGCAAGTAAAATACTTCATAGCTCAATGGCCTGTACCTAGTCCAGATAAAGTGCCTCACACTGAGTATAACCATCTATAGATATATGTATGTATTTTTGTTGCTCCTAAATTTCCTAGTCCCTGCCTTGCCTTGCTGTGATTATCTCTTGCTGTGATTATCTCTTAATCGTCTTGCAGGAGAGGAGAGGCAATCAACGCTGGCTGGCCATTTGGGCCTTGGATGCCTCTGCCTCGTGATCCTCGAGCGCACAGTCACTGCAAACAATGGGGTCAAGTCTTCACTCTGCTTTGCTTGCCCCACCACCATGGTGGTGAACCTATACTGCCATGAACAATGCCATGCCGTGCTAGCTTTGCAGGCAGACGGACCCTGATTCAATGCCTTCACACCAACACACACAGTACCAAGAATTACTCCAGTAACAGGGTAAAGCTAGCATATTGTTGACACCTTTTTCTTATTGATTAACTATTTGCTTCATCTTGTCTTTACTCCATGTCTCTGTAGTGAAATACTTCAGAGGTCAATGGCTTGCACCTAAACAAAATGCCCCGCATCAACTGCAATCATCTATATGTATGTATTTTGCTCCTACATTTCCTAGTTTTACTGCATTACTGCAAGCACACAGTGTGTGCGATCCTCGAGCACACAGCCACTGCAAACAATGGGGTCAAGTCTTGCCTCTGCTTGCCCTACCACCATGTGAACCTGCCATCATCAACAATGCCATGCCGTGCTAGCTTTGCAGGTAGACGGACCCGGCTTCAATGCCATCACACCAACACATACACAGGAAGAAATTACTCCAGTAAGAGGGTAAATCTAGCATATATGGCATTATTGACACCTTCTTATTTACTATATCTATTTGTTTCAACTCATATTTGCTCTCTTTTCTCCTTTTTAAGTAAAATAGTTCACACATCAGTGGGCTGCATCCAGTCTTGATAAAATGCCCCACATTAACTTCTTTTTTTCGACAGAGGGAATATATTAATATCGTGAAGATACCAATTACACCCGGCCTCTGTACCATCAAGATGTCCCAAGACATCAAGGATACACACGTCCAAAAAAGAAAAAAAAAGAACAGAAGAAAGAAAAAAGACCCCGCCTCGGTGAACAATCACTAGCAGCAGCAGCACTCTAACCACCAGCAAAGACAACACCCGAATTACAAAAGAGGTTCTCCAAAAACAACGCCTCCAAGAAGGAAACAATGCACAAGCGTTGTCATTGCCCGATCGAAGATCTTGGGTATTCACCCTGGAAAGTCCGAGTTCACCCAAAAAACAATGCCCTCAACAAGGCCATTGCCAGGTACAACCAATAAAGGCCAGACCTTGGGTTTTCACCCTGGGAATCGAGACTCAGTGCTCGAGGAGCACCACCAAAAATGCAGTCCTTCAGTGCTGCCGCCCCCGCTTGTCGAGGCCACTGTTACAAGTCACCATACACCTGGCACACAATCTTCATCGCATCCAATACACCCTTCCACCGAAGCTTACAAGACCTCCAATCGCAGCCGCCATGACTATCTTCACCTCTATCAATGCCTTGGGAATCTTGACTTGACATGTCTCATGACACCGATAAGAAAGCGAAGCTTCGCGCCGCGCCCTCTTAAGGTCATGTTGGCTGATAATATGAACACGCGCGACCGAAGCCTTTCCGATGTAGATATCCAGAGGCGACATACGTCAATCCGTATAGATCTCCGACAAGGAAGACCGGAACTCGTCAGCGGCCAGATCCAAGAGGTCGACATCCGGTAGAAAGATGACTTGGCGGAAGAAGAGTGTTAGGGCCAAGATTTGGCAGAACCAAATCGGGGCAAGCCACCACCATGGACGGGAGATCCACCTCGACCTAGCCCATTGCCGGACGGGCCCTCGCCTGAGCCGCGTGCGCCGGCGAGAGAAGGCCAGGCCGCCGGCAAGAAGGAGCCCCGCCAGCCGCCGGCGCGCCTCGCAACGCCTGCCATGGCCCAGATCCAGCGGAGCCGGCTGGAGCCAGACGCGGCCGCCACAGCCCGGAGTCGCCCTCCAGGGCCAGTCACGCGGCCGACCCGCCTCCGACGCGAACCCACTCCGTAGCGCGGCCCCTACCGCCCGGAGTCGCCTTCCACGACCAGTCACGCGGCCGACCAGGTGCCGACGCGAACCCACGCCGGAGCCTGGTCGCGCAGTGGGGCCCCGCAGAAGCACCACCTCCAAATGCGTCATTCCCGCCCGCGACGAGCTGCCGCACGAGGAGATGAAGGAGGCCCCGCCGGCACCGGCGTCGGCGGGCTTCGCCCGGTCGCGCACTGTGGCGGCGGCGAGGAAGGTAGGGGTGAAGGAGGGAGGGACCGGCGGCGAGATTTGTGGGCGCCTCCCGGTCGCCTCGCGGGGGCGACTCGGGAGGGAGGGGGGCCTTGAATTAGCTAACCCCCCACATTAACTGTAATCATCTATATGTATGTACGTATGTATGATTTTATTTTTTTGTTGCTCCTAAATTTCCTAGTCCCTGCCTTGCCTTAATCGCCTCTTAATCATCTCGCAGGAGAGGAGAGGCGGTCAATGTTGGCTGGCCAGTTGGGCTTGGATGCCTCTGCCTCGTGATCTTCTAGCACACATCCACCCCAAACAATGGGGTCAAGTCTTCCCTTTGCTTTGCCCCACCACCATGTGAACCTTCCTGTCATGAACAATGCCATGGCGTGCTAGCTTTGTAGGCGGACGGACCGGCGTCAATGGCGTCACCAACACACACAGTACCAAAAATTACCCCAGTAAACAGGATAAACCTAGCATATGTACTAGCATTGTTGACACCTTCTTATTGATTAACTATCTGCTTCAACTCATCTTTACCCTGTCTTTGTTAAGTAAAATACGTCATACTTCAGTGGCCTGCATCTAGTCTTGATAAAAAATGCTCCACAGTAACTGCCCTGCATACTAAATATTTTGTAATTACTCCCTCAGTCCCACAATAGAAGATCGTTTTTCAACCTCTGTCTCTGCCTCTCCTCCTAGATACGTATTTCGTACGCATATTCAGTGGGCCTTGGATGCCTCAATCCTCGAGCGCACAGCCATGAACAGCCACTGCAAGCAAATAATGGGATCAAGTCAAGTCTTCCCCTCCCTTTGATGTGCTTTGCTTGCTTGCCCCACCACCATGTCCATGTAAGCCGTGCTAGCTTTACTGTTCCGAATGATGCTCAAGTCCGCCTCCTCGATCCTCCAACAGCCAATGCAAACAATGCTCAACTGTTTGTGTTTGCTTTGCTTTTCCCACCACCATGTGAACCTGTCACAGAGTCATCAACAATGATATGCTAGCTTTGCTTTTCCCTCTGGCCTTTGCTTTGCTTTGCTTGTCCCACCCATGTGAACCTGTCATCATCAGCAATGCCATGCCATGCCATGCCATCCTAGCTTAGTTTTGCAAACAGATCACACCCAAAACACAAACAGGAGGACAAAGTTCATTTAACCCAGCCCGACCCCCGCGTCGCCTAGCTCTGGCGACACGGGGGCCGAAAACCTAGCGCCGCCACCGTTCTCCCCCTCCCCCACCCGTCTCGCCGCCGCCAGAGGGTGCCCGCCGGCGAAGCCTAGGCCGGCCCCGAGGAAGGCGGCGGCGGGGCACTTTCTCCTGCTGTTGTGGCACATCGAGAGGGGCCGCTTGAGGACGCGTAGAGGAGATCCATTGGCGCGCGGCAGAGCTCTGGATCTGCGGTCCGCGCGCTGGATCCGCGCGATGCGCGTCCATGGCGACGCGGTGGAGATGCCTGGCCGCGCGCCCGTCCAGCACCTGGTGAGCATGCGCGCTTGGCTGCGCGTTGGATCCGCTGGGCGCGGTCACCGCAGCGTGGAGGCCCAGGGGTGGTGTGAACGCGCGCGTCGCCGTCGTGGGGTGCCGCTGTGTAACACCCCATGTAATTAAGCTACAGTGATCACCTTTTGATAATGCCAAGTCACCATGCTTCATAGTGCTTGATCATCATTTGCATCATATCTCATTTCAAATTCCAACTCAAATTGAAATTCAAATTTAAAGTGAAAATAAAAGTTGTTCCAATTTGGAAACTAAAATGTTCATTAAATAACAAATAATCCATAACTAATTATGTTAAGAAAAACAACATCACCTAAATTATCTAGATGATTCTAACATCATCAAAACAGAAGCAACCAGCAATAATTAATTCCCATTTTATTTAATAAAATTTCAAATGAAATCATATTGTCTCCAAACCTATTTCTGGTAGTAGTTAATTTTGCACTGTAATTATTGAGCTAAGTCGCCTATTTTACAAAAGTCATTTCGAGGCCAAACATTTTGCAAAACAGTAAAGACATAAATAAATAGAAAAATAAAAAGAGAAAAGGCCGAATGCTACTGTGCGGCTGGGCCAAAGTTCAAACAGTGCGGCCCAGCCCACCTCTCCCGCTCGTCTCCTACCTCTCTCCCTCTCTCATGCGTGTCGGCGCGCGCACGCGCCCGAGCGCCGATGGGCAGCTGTCGCCCATCCGTCGGCGCCGCTGCCGCCGCGGGATGGATAACAGCCTCTCCGCAGACCCCCTCGCGGAACCCTAGCCCGTTCACCCCCTCTCCCTCGTCCCTCTCCTCGAGTCAGAACGCGCCCGCGCCTCCGTCGCCATGGCCGAGCTCGTTGCCGTGGCTACCGTCGTCCTCGCCGGCTGAGACCTCGCCAGAAGCTCCGCCTTCCTCCTCTACTTCCTCTCCGACCACGGGAACGAGCTCTGCGCCACCACAGCTCCGGGATCGAGCTCCTCCCTGTCTTCGGTCGCCGGCGTTTTCCCGCCAAATGCCGCCGCCCTGCTGCTGCTAAGCCTCCGCCGGGCCCCCGTGTGCCTCCCCGGTGAGCATCCACTCCTTCCCCTCTCCTCTCGCCGTCGAACGCGCGCTCTTGCGAGCTCCCCCGTCATGGCCGAACTCCTCGCCGCCCGAGCTCGTCGCCGGCAGCCGTCTGGTAACCATTTGGTCACGCGCGCAAGTCCGTCGACTTCGCGCGCGCACGTAGAGCCCACCTAGTTGTTTAGTTGCTCGCTAGCGCCGCGTTTCGCCATGTTCCGCCAATGCCCGAACTCCGTCCGCCGCGTTCGAGCTCGCCGCCGTCGTTTTAGCCCGTCTCCGGCCGGGCCAGTACCACCACGAGATGCGCCGCTCCGCGCTCGATTTGGTGGCCGGAGGACGAATCCCGACAACCTCCCGAGCCGCGCCGCCGCTGGAATGGTCGCTGGCGGCAAAGCTCCGGCGACGCTGACCTGGCGCCGACGTGGCGGCCCCCTGTGACGCTGGCGGGTGGGCCCAGTTGACCCGTTGACTGGGTCAACCCGCTGACTGGGCTGGCCCAGCCACTAACATGGGGGCCCCGCGTGTAATTAAATTAATTCAAACTTAAAACTTAATCCGGTAATTAGGTTAGTCACTGACAGTGGGGTCCACCTGCTAATTAGACTCTGTTTAGATTAGATTAAACTCTAATTAAGCCATTGTGTATGACAAGTGGGACCCACTGGTCAGATTGGCCAGTCCACCGACTCAGTTGACTGCTGACGTCATGTTGACGTCACTGGCTACTGTTTTGGATAATTTGAATTAAATAATTTCAGAAATTCCAGAAAATGATTAAAACTTTGAAAAATCATATAAAATAAACCGTAGCTCAGATGAAAATAATTTATATATGAAAAACGATCAAAAAAATATGAAGAATCCGAATATCCTATCCACATACCTGCCACACCCCTCTAACATACTGAACATGGGACTTTTTGCACGTATTCGATAGATGAATAGTGCATAACCTTGGTAAAATAAATCCAAATAAACTCCTAATTCCTCTAAAACATTTAGATATGCAATATATCACCTCTGCATATCATTTAGTCATGTCATACATCGTTGTTGCATTGTTGCCGTGAATTTATTGTTTCTTCCCCCTCCTTCTCTCTCGATAGACGCTGAGACCGCCGCCGACGCAGCTGAGTACGACTACGCTCCAGACGAGCATCCTTCAGACGACCAGCCCCTCTCAGCAGAGCTTCCAGGAAAGCAAAACCCCCTTGATCATCCAGATATCGCCTATTCTTTCCCTCTTATTCTTGCATTAGAATTGCCCATGCCACTATTCCAATAGTTCCTATTCTGATGCATAGCCTGGTTTTGTAACCTGTTGTTGATACTTTACCTGTTATCCTATATGCTTAGTATAGGCTGGTTAGTGATACATCAATGGCCCCACACCCTTGTCCTTGTTGCCACGCTTTTCCACCAGTGACTCAATCAGTATGATCGATGGTCAGAGACCAACACATCACCGCACATTCCCCCTAAGTGGTTCGACTCTGCAGAGCTACCACCGAGTGCCGAGGGTGATACCTCTTATCTCACTTCCGATGATGCCTCTGTAGAATAGCTATCCGGTTGTGGGTTACCGAGGATGATTCCTCTTTCATCACCTCCGATAAAGCTTCCGTCGTGCAACTCCTCTTGTGTGAATCCATCGAGGGTGATTCCTCCGGGTTCACCTTGACCGATACTTCGAGTGGGAATCCATCAAGGGTGATTCCTCGGATTCCTTCTCGATACTTTGGACACGCGGGTACTTGGACTTTACTACTGTCATTTGATAAAGACGGGTCGGCTCCAAGAGCACCCGCGAGCCGTGTGTTACCAAGTCGGAGCGACAGGGATCCTGTTCGTCTCTGCGAGCTGCTAAATACGCCTAACGGATTTGGGTATTTGATCTGAGTAGGCCGCTGGCCTTATACGCACCACCACCACGTGGGATAATGGTTATGGGACCCTCTACGTCGTATGTATCAGCCGAAAGCTCTTCAGACGTCACAGCTCAGAGATGCGGGCTGATTGCTGGGGTGGGCTGGTTACGTCACTTGCGTATACAGTGTCGCGCCTGGGCCCCGGCCAATCTCGCAACGTGCAGGAGTGCAAAGGGCGATGGCCCAAGACCCCTTCGCACTTAGGATTTAGACCAGCGTGCTGACCTCTCTGCTGAGCCTAGGTAGGACTGCGTCGTGTCGATCACCCGAGGCCGGGCATTACCCAGCAAGTGTGTCCGGTCAGATGTGATCGAGCGTGTTGGATAACAGTAGTGCACCCATGCAGGGAAGTTATCTATTCGAATAGCCGTGTCCACGGTAACAGGACGCTTGGAGTTGTATCCTGATCCACTACAACTACAAATTGATGCTGATTTAATATTAAACTGTTAATACTGCTCTCGAGATCGCTTTCTCGCAGGGAGTCGAGGAAGGATCTCAGGGCGCTGCTATTACATAACCACTATATATGCTACTATGTTCTACTCTCTTCTGATGCTGCAAGATTGCTTCAAGATGCTAGTCTTCGATAGGGTAGGCTTTTCCCCCTCTATTCTGGCATTCTGCAGTTCAGTCCAAAGATATAGCCCCATTCCTTTGATACCGATGCATACTTAGTATAGTTCTGATGTCAGTCTTACGAGTACTTTGGATGAGTACTCACGGTTGCTTTGCTTCCTCTTTTTCCCCATACCCGCCTGCTGTAATCAGACGACGGAGTCCCGGAGCTAGAAACCACCGCAGGAGACTACTACCAGGAGAGCCCCGAAGGCACGTACTACTGGGTTGAGCCAGCCGACCAGGAGTAGTTCGGAGGCCCTAGGAAGGAGGCCTTCGCCTTTTCGATCAGTGTCGCTGTTTGTGCTAGCCTTCTTAAGGCAAACTTGGCTAACTATGTCTGTACCCAGATATTATTTGTTTGTATGACTTATGTATTCGGGTCCTCGTGACCCCAGGTTTGTAATATGGAGATTTATGTTTAATTTGAGTTTAGAGTTGTGTTGTGATATCTTCCCGTGAGTCTCTGATCTCGAGCGTGCACGTTTGCGTGTATGATTAGTGCACGGTCGAGTAGGGGCGTCACAAGTTGGTATCAGAGCCGACTGCCTGTAGGAAGCCCCCTTCCAATCCTTGGTCGAAGTTGAGTCTAGTCTTTCAGAAACTATTTTACTAACATAGCTGTGTGGCTTACGGGCCCACGTCGCCAATGGGTGGTATTAGGATCTTTTATTTCTCTTCTATACTCTGGGATTCTACTCTCTCCTCTATTTGGGTTAAAATTTACTAACTCTGACTCTAGGTTCTCGAGATCACGTCCACCCGGAGCTTTGATTATCTGCAAATTACTTCCTTGAATGCACGATGCAAGAATTCACTCACTGTCATTTGACAATCTTGAATTTCCTCTATTTCAGATGGATCGCTTGTTTCCGCCGCGCCCTGCGACGCAGCTTGTACTTTGGACTTGGGCTCGTGATGCGACTGGTTTTCCAGCTATCCTGATCGCCCTCTTGACCAGACTGGGCTACCGCTGGTACCCCGAGTACATGGTTTACGAGGATTACCGTGAGTTCAACCAGGAGCAGTACCATGCCGATGTCCGTATCTTTGATCAGCGGAACGACTCCGTCACCGAGTTGCACACCTTCCACGGTATCGGCGTGACGATTGATATGGCAGTCCATGACGCTGCCCATTCTGTTGTCGCACGTCTTCGTGGCGAGCATAGTCGCTTGGATGACTCCGAGTTCCGATACATCCCGTATGCCCCTGCTGGAGATGATACTGGATACTACACAGCTGTCTGTGCCCCTTACGAGCGACGTCGATACGACCCGCGGGTTTTCATTCAGTGCACTCAGGCTCTGGATCGCACTGCCCGGGCTATTGCCGTCGAGTTGTTTGCCACTCGAGCACGTCTCTACGATGCTATGACATAGTTGCTGCCAGCTGTTCGTGCAGGGATACATCCAGAGTACATCCTTTACCCGCGCAGGACTCAGATGCCTTCAGGTATCGATTGGCCTGCTGTTGGAGGTCACACACCTGCACGTGGACCTCTTCTTCCAGTTCGAGATCGGGTTCTGCATCAGAGTGCTCACGGAGCACAGGACCTTCCTGCCATGGACACTCATCGTCCGCACCTGCAGTTACCTGGTTTCAGTGGTTTTCCCCGACGTTGATGTAGCCTTTGCTATGTCTCGTTGTTGTATTCTTCACCACGTGCCTGCGCGCCGCCTAGTATGTCTAGCTGTTTAATTTCCGAACTCATGCTGTCCGCGTCTAATCGACTATGTATATGGATCTGTATGTCTTAATTGACTACTGTTATGTATCTATTGCACTACTTGTTCGTTGTCGTGTTACATCATGTTTGTCTCTAAGACACTTGCAGTTGTTTTTACTAAACTACCCCCTGTTAAATCTTTAGCAGGATGGTTAGACCAGGTGGTCGTGGTCGTGGCCGTGCTCCCGAGCAGCCACCACCGCCAGACTATATGGCAGCTATGATGCGGCAATTCGAGCTGAACCGCCAATTCATGGTTGGGATCATGGCTCAGTTTCCGCACCAGAACCAGAATGCTCAGAATCAGCAACCTGCAGCAATAACTCTGCAGGAGTTTGTGCGTCTCAGCTCTACTGTTTTCCGCAACTCTGAACAGCCACTGGATGCTGATGACTGGCTTCGCGACATCACCTATGAGATGGAGTCTGCCAATGTCGCCCCCGCCAACTTTGTCACCTTCGCGTCCTACTTCTTGAAGGGTGCCGCTGCTCAATGGTGGCACACCCACAGGAGTTTGCTACCTGTTGGGACATTCGTTACCTGGAACGAGTTTCAGACTGCTTTCCGCGCCCGCTACATTCCTTAGGGAATCATGGACCGGAAGAAAAAAGAGTTTCGCAACCTCACTCAGGGCAGTAAGACTGTCGAAGCTTATCAGCGGGAATTCCTTAACCTGTCCCGCTATGCTGAAGAAGACGTTGCCACAGATGCTCGCAGACAGGAGAAATTCCGTGATGGACTCCACCCAGACCTCAAGCTTGCACTTGCTGTTCATGACTTCGCTGACTTCGCCATCCTGGTGAACAAGGCTATCCAGGTTGAGACCGCTCAGATGGAACATAGGGAATCACTCAAGCGCAATCGTGACCTTGGCTCATCTTCGAGCTCAGGACAAAGGCGTAAAATCTGGATTCCCAACAACATGTATCTGTTGGAAATATGCCCTAGAGGCAATAATAAAAGTAGTTATTATTATATTTCCTTGTTCATGATAATCGTTTATTATCCATGCTATAATTGTATTGATTGGAAACTTAAATACATGTGTGGGTACATAGACAACACTGTGTCCTTAGTAAGCCTCTAGTTAACTAACTCGTTGATCAAAGGATGGTAAAGGTTTCCTGACCATGGACATGAGATGTCATTTGATAACGGGATCACATCATTAGGAGAATGATGTGATGGACAAGACCCAAACTATAAACATAGCATATGATCGTGTCAGTTTATTGCTATAGTTTTCTGCATGTCAAGTATCTGTTCCTATGACCATGAGATCATGCAACTCACTGACACCGGAGGAATACCTTGTGTGTATCAAACGTCACAACGTAACTGGGTGACTATAAAGGTGCTCTACAGGTATCTCCGAGGGTGTCTGTTGGGTTGGCATGGATCAAGACTGGGATTTGTTACTCCGTGTGACGGAGAGGTATCTCGGGGCCCACTCGGTAATACAACATCACTATAAGCCTTGCAAGCAATGTGACTAAGGTGTTAGCCACGGGATCTTGTATTACGGAACGAGTAAAGAGACTTGCCGGTAACGAGATTGAACTAGGTATAGGGATACCGACGATCGAATCTCGGGCAAGTAACATACCGAAGAACAAAGGGAACAGCATACGGGATTAACTGAATCCCTGACATAGAGGTTCAACCGATATAGATCTTCGTAGAATATGTAGGAACCAATATGGGCATCCAGGTCCCGCTATTGGTTATTGACCGTAGAGGTGTCTCGGTCATGTCTACATAGTTCTCGAACCCGCAGGGTCTACACACTTAACGTTTGGTGACGATTAGTATAGTTGAGTTATTGTTGGTGACCGAAGGTTGTTCGGAGTCTCGGATAATATCCCGGACATGACGAGGATCTCCGGAAGAGTCCGGAGGTAAAGATTGATATATGTGATAATAGTGTTTTGATCTCCGGAAGGGTTCCGGAGTTCACCGGAAGGGGTTCTGGATGTTCACCGAAGTGTTCGGGTGCAGCAACACTTTATATGAGCCAAAGGGATAAAACCCACGAGGTATTGGAAAGTGCAAAAGGAGTTTTGCTGCTGCCTTAAGCAGTAAGGCAGTACTGCCGCTTAAGCGGTACTACCGCTTGTGTGAAGCGGTACTACCGCTCAAGCGGTACTACCGCTTGGGTGAAGCGGTACTACCGCCCAAGCGGTACTACCGCTCCCGAGCGGTACTACCGCTTGTGCGCGGCTGTGCACGGTTCGGCAGGGATCCGAGTTGGACTCTTTCCTTGCGGGCCAAACCGACCTTGTGCGGGCAAAACCGAGCTGGTGGAGGCTTTTTGTCCAAGTTTAGACCCCGGGGCTCAACATATAAATAGAGGGGCAGGGCTAGCACACGGGACACATCAGGATTTCCCAAGCCGTGTGCCGGCAACCCTAGCCCTCTAGTTCCTCCGTCATAATCTCCGTAGTGCTTGGCGAAGCCCTGCTGAGATTGCTACTCATCATCATCACCACGCCGTCGTGCTGCTGGAACTCATCTACTACTTCATCATCGCTCGCTGGATCGAGGAGGTGAAGTCGTCATCAAGCCGCACGTGTGTTGAACGCGGAGGTGCCGTCCGTTCGGCACTAGATCGGGAGGATCGTGATTGGATCGCGGGACGCTCGGCGATTTGGATCGCGAAGACGTTCGACTACATCAACCGCGTTTCTTAACGCTTCCGCTTAGCGATCTACAAGGGTATGTAGATACAATCTCCCTCTCGTAGATGCTCATCACCATGGATAGGTCTTGCGTGTGCGTAGGAAATTTTTTGTTTCCCATGCAACGTTACCCAACAGTATCGTCCAACTGCCCCTGCGCTGAGGCCTTCCTATGCTGCACCCCGTCTGCCTCCTCCACCACCGAGGCAGCCAAGAGGTCAAGCTGCTCCACCACGTGCTGCTCCTCTTCGTCCTGAAGATGGTCTGTGTTTCAAGTGTCGCCGCCCAGGTCACCTTGCCAAGGACTGCCGCCAGAATCAGACTCAGTTGGCACTTCCTCCTACTGGCCGTGGCAACAACCAGACCCGCAACTATAATACTGGGTCTGCTGCTTATGGACATGGACAGGCTTACCACGTCGATATTGAAGAAGTTCAGGATCAACCTGAAACTGTGATGGGTACCCTTCTCATTAACTCAGTACCCGCTTCTGTTTTATTTGATTCAGGAGCATCACATTCATTCGTCTCTGGAGCATTTGCATTCATGCATGGCATACAATATGAAAAGATGCATACTCCATTAGTCGTTAAAACTCCCGGGGCCCATTATCATGCTGACATGATCGCACCTAACGTCACCGTCGAGATTGAAGGATTAGAGTTCCTTGTCTCCCCCATCGTTCTAAAGTCTTCCACCATAGACCTCATTCTGGGAATGGATTGGTTGAAAGCTCACATTGCTTCGATCAATTGTGCCACCAAAGTCGTCCAACTCCTTCACCCCTCCGATGAGATAGTTAACTACACCGCCCGAATTACCCGGAATGCCGAAGCTCAGATATATGCTCTGAATGCTTTGAACGCTTCACCTCTTCAGGGAATTGAAAATGTTCCAGTCGTTCGCGATTTTCCGGACGTCTTTCCGGAAGAACTTCCCGGAATACCCCCTGTTAGAGCCGTTGAATTCGTCATCGACTTGAAACCAGGCACCACTCCTATTGCCAAGCGCCCATACAAGATGCCGCCGCATGAACTCCTTGAACTTAAGGAGGAAATCGACAAGTCACTTAAAAAGGGTTTCATCCGCCCCAGTTCTTCTGCTTGGGGAGCACCTTCTCTCTTTGTTAAGAAGAAGGATGGAACAAACCGATTGGTTCAGGACTATCGGCCTATTAACCAAGCAACAATCCAGAACAAATATCCACTTCCCCGGATCAACGATCTTTATGATCAGCTTGCTGGATCCTCTGTGTTCTCTAAGCTCGACTTAGGGTTGGGTTACCATCAGATCCGAGTTCGTAAAGAGGATATTCCGAAGACCGCTTTCGTTACTTGTTATGGATCATACGAGTACACCGTCATGTCCTTCGGATTAACTAATGCCCCAGCAACCTTCTCTCGATTGATAAACTATATCTTCATGGACTACCACGACAAATTCGTCGTGGTTTATTTGGATGATATCCTTATATTTTCCAAGAATGAAGAAGAGCACGCCGAACACCTTCGGCTTGTATTGGAGAAACTTCGAGAACACCAGCTATATGCCAAATACTCTAAGTGTGACTTCTGGTTATCTGAGGTGACTTATCTTGGTCATGTGATATCCAAAGATGGCATTGCTGTTAACCCAGAACGAGTTCAGGCTATTCTTGACTGGACTCCTCCGCAAACTGTTAAGCAAGTCAGAAGTTTTCTCGGTCTTGCTAGCTATTGCCGCCGTTTCGTCGAGAACTTCTCCAAGATTGCTAAGCCACTGATTGACTTGCTCCACAAAGGCAAGAAGTTTGAGTGGACGGAAAAGTGCCAAGAAAGTTTTCAGACACTTAAAGATAAGTTGACATCTACCCCAGTGCTAGCACCCCCAGATACCCGCAAGGACTTTGTGATATATTGCGACGCATCCCGTCAAGGATTAGGCTGTGTCCTGATGCAAGAGCGCAAAGTGATTGCTTATGGCTCTCGTTAGTTGCGTCCTCACGAAGATAAGTATCCAACGCATGATCTCGAGTTAGCAGCAGTTATTTATGCTCTGAAACTGTGGCGACATTACCTTCTCGGTAATCGTTGCGAGATATACACGGACCACCAAAGTCTGAAGTATCTGTATACCCAACCAGATTTGAACCTCTGTCAACAGAGATGGCTCGAGACAATAGCCGACTACGCCATGGATATTTCTTATACCCCTGGCAAGGCTAATGTAATGGCCGATGCCTTGAGTCGCAAGTCTTATTGCAACAACCTCATGGTTCAGCAAGCACAACCCCTTCTCCATGAAGAGCTTCGCAAGTTGAACCTTCATATTGTTTCTCAGGGTTATCTCAGTACCTTGGTTGTTGAACCGGACCTCGAGTGCAACATCAAGACAAGGCTGAAATATGACTCTGAAGTCGAGAAGATTAAGAAATACCTCTCCAAGGGAAATTCTTCATTCTACCATGTTGATGATGGTGGTACCTTGTTCTTCAAAGGCTGCCTAGTGGTCCCCAGAAAGCATAATCTGGACTCTCGTTCGGATGTTATGAAAGAAGCACATGATACACCTTTGTCAATTCACCCCGGTAGCACCAAGATGTACCAAGACATTTGACAGAGATACTGGTGGCCTGATATGAAGCGAGACATTGCTCGTTATGTTGCTGAGTGTGACGTTTGCTGTCGCATCAAAGCAGAACATCAAAGGCCTGCTGGAACTCTGCAACCCCTTGATATTCCTGAATGGAAATGGGACAAAGTCGAAATGGATTTCATTACTAGTTTTCCCAGACCGCAGAAGGGTCATGATGCTATTTTTGTCGTCATTGACCGATTCTCAAAGGTTGCTCACTTTCTGCCAGTCAAGGAGACAATCACTGCTAGTCAGTTAGCAGACTTATATGTTTCCAGAATCGTGTCACTTCACGGTATTCCGTTGGAGATCAGTTCAGATCGTGGCAGCCTCTTTACTTCAAGATTTTGGAACAGTTTCCAAGAAGCTATGGGAACTCATATGTCCTTCAGCACCACTTTTCACCCCCAGTCCCAGGGACAAGTTGAACGAGTCAATCAAGTGCTTGAAGATATGCTTCGAGCTTGTGTCATCTCATTCGGTAAGAAATGGGAGGAATCTCTTCCGTATGCTGAATTCTCATACAACAATAGCTATCAGGCTAGTTTGAAGATGGCACCCTTTGAAGTTCTCTATGGACGTAAGTGCCGAACCCCTCTGAATTGGTCAGAAACTGGGGAACGGTCACTCGTTGGTCCAGACATTATTCATCAAGCTGAAGAACAAGTCCGCATTGTCCGTGAACATTTGAAAGCTGCTCAGTCTCGTCAGAAGAGCAACTATGATCGAAAACACCAGGTAATGGTCTATCAACCTGGCGAACAAGCTTACCTTCGCGTCACTCCGATGAAGGGCACTCACCGTTCTGGGATCAAAGGCAAGTTAGCTCCTTGCTACATTGGCCCGTTCCGTATCCTTGCCAGACGTGGAGAAGTGGCATATCAATTGGAATTGCCGCCGAACCTTTCTCAAGTTCATGATGTCTTCCATGTGTCGCAACTCCGTCGCTGCTTCAAGGATCCTATCCGAGCAGTGGATCATGAAGTGCTTGAACTAAGAGGATCTTTCTTATCCAGAGTGTCCAATCCACATTCTTGATCAAGCTGAACGTCGAACCCGTCAGAAGGCAATCAGCTTCCTTAAAGTTCAGTGGTCGAATCATTCTGAAGATGAAGCCACTTGGGAACGCGAAGATCGTCTTCATGAAGAATACTCCGCTCTCTTTCAGCCTACCTCTTAATTCTCGGGACGATAATTTCTTTTAAAGGAGGAGAATTGTAACACCCCATGTAATTAAGCTACAATGATCACCTCTTGATAATGCCAAGTCACCATGTTTCATAGTGCTTGATCATCATTTGCATCATATCTCATTTCAAATTCCAACTCAAATTGAAATTCAAATTTAAAGTGAAAATAAAAGTTGTTCCAATTTGGAAACTAAAATATTCATTAAATAACAAATAATCCATAACTAATTATGTTAAAAAAAACAACATCACCTAAATTATCTAGATGACTCTAACATCATCAAAACAGAACCAAACAGCAATAATTAATTCCCATTTTATTTAATAAAATTTCAAATGAAATCATATTGTCTCCAAACCTATTTCCGGTAGTAGTTTATTTTGCACTGTAATTATTGAGCTAAGTCACCTATTTTACAAAAGTCATTTCGAGGCCAAACATTTTGCAAAACAGTAAAGACATAAATAAACAGAAAAATAAAAAGAGAAAAGGCCGAATGCTACTGTGCGGCTGGGCCTAAGTTCAAACAGTGCGGCCCAGCCCACCTCTCCCGCTCGTCTCCTACCTCTCTCCCTCTCTCCTGCGTGTCGGCGCGCGCACGCGCCCGAGCGCCGATGGGCAGCTGTCGCCCATTCGTCGGCGCCGCTGCCGCAGCGGGATGGATAAGAGCCTCTCCGCGGACCACCTCGCGGAACCCTAGCCCGTTCACCCCCTCTCCCTCGTCCCTCTCCTCGAGTCAGAACGCGCCCACGCCTCCGTCGTCCTCGCCAGCTAAGACCTCACCAGAAGCTCCGCCTTCCTCCTCTACTTCCTCTCCGACCACGGGAACGAGCTCTGCGCCACCACAGCTCCGGGATCGAGCTCCTCCCCGTCTTCGATCGCCGGCGTTTCCCCGTCAAATGCCGTCGCCCTGCTGCTCCTAAGCCTCCGCTGGGCCCCCGTGTGCCTCCCCGATGAGCATCCACTCCTTCCCCTCTCCTCTCGCCGTTGAACGCGCGCTCTTGCGAGCTCCCCCGTCATGGCTGAACTCCTCGCCGCCCGAGCTCGTCGCCGGCAGCCGTCCGGGAACCATTTGGTCACGCGCGCAAGTTCGTCGACTTCGCGCGCGCACGTAGAGCCCGCCTAGCTGTTTAGTTGCTCGCTAGCGCCGCGTTTCGCCATGTTCCGCCGATGCCCGAACTCCGGCCACCGCGTTCGAGCTCGCCGCCGTCGTTTTAGCCCGTCTCCGGCCGGGCCAGTACCACCACGAGATGCTCCGCTCCGCGCTCGTTCGATCCCGCCCCTCCGCGCTCGATTTGGTGGCCGGAGGACGAATCCCGACCACCTCCCGAGCCGCGCTGCTGCTGGAATGGTCGCCGGCGGCAAAGCTCCGGCGACGCTGACCTGGCGCCGATGTGGCGGCCCCCTGTGACGCTGGCGGGTGGGCCCAGTTGACCCGTTGACTGAGTCAACCCGCTGATTGGGCTGGCCCAGCCACTGACATGTGGGCCCCGCGTGTAATTAAATTAATTCAAACTTAAAACTTAATCCGGTGATTAGGTTAGTCACTGACAGTGGGGTCCACCTGCTAATTAGACTATGTTTAGATTAGATTAAATTCTAATTAAGCCACTGTGTATGACAAGTGGGACCCACTGGTCAGATTGACCAGTCCACCGACTCAATTGACTGCTGACGCCATGCTGACGTCATTGGCTACTGTTTTGGATAATTCGAATTAAATAATTTCAGAAATTCCAGAAAATGATTAAAACTTTGAAAAATCATATAAAATAAACCGTAGCTCGGATGAAAATAATTTATATATGAAAAACGATCAGAAAAATATGAAGAATCCGAATATCCTATCCACATACCTACCACACCCCTCTAACATACTGAACATGGAACTTTTTGCCCGTATTCGGCAGATGAATAGTGCATAACCTTGGTAAAATAAATCCAAATAAACTCCTAATTCCTCTAAAATATTTAGATAGGCAATATATCACCTCTTCATATCATTTAGGCATGTCATACATCGCTGTTGCATTGTTGCCGTGAATTTATTGTTTCTCCCCCCTCCTTCTCTCCCGATAGACGCTGAGACCGCCGCCGACGCAGCTGAGTACGACTACGCTCCAGACGAGCAGCCTTCAGATGACCAGCCCTCTCAGGAGAGCTTCCAGGCAAGCAAAACCCCCTTGATCATCCAGATATCGCCTATTCTTTCCCTCTTATTCTTGCATTAGAATTGCCCCTACTACTGTTCCAATAGTTGCTATTCTGATAAATAGCCTGGTTTTATAACCTGTTGTTGACACTTTACATGTTATCCTATATGCTTAGTATAGGCTGGTTAGTGATACATCAATGGCCCCACACCCTTGTCCTTGTTGCCACGCTTTTCCACCAGTGACTCGATCAGTATGATCGATGGTCAGAGACCAACACATCACCGCACATTCCCCCTAAGTTGTTCGACTCTGCAGAGCTACCACCGAGTGCCGAGGGTGATACCTCTTATCTCACTTCCGATGATGCCTCTGTAGAATAGCTATCCGGTTGTGGGTTACCGAGGGTGATTCCTCTTTCATCACCTCCGATAAAGCTTCCGTCGTGCAACTCCTCTTGTGTGAAACCATCGAGGGTGATTCCTCCGGGTTCACCTTGACCGATACTTCGAGTGGGAATCCATCAAGGGTGATTCCTCGGATTCCTTCTCGATACTTTGGACACATGGGTACTTGGACTTTACTACTGTCATTTGATAAAGACGGGTCGGCTCCAAGAGCACCCGCGAGCCATGTGTTACCAAGTCGGAGCGACAGGGATCCTGTTCGTCTCTGGGAGCTGCTAAATACGCCTAACGGATTTGGGTATTTGATCTGAGTAGGCCGCTGGCCTTATACGCACCACCACCACGTGGGCTAATGGTTATGGGACCCTCTACGTCGTATGTATCAGCCGAAAGCTCTTCAGACGTCACAGCTCAGAGATGCGGGCTGATTGCTGGGGTGGACTGGTTACGTCACTTGTGTATACAGTGTCGCGCCTGGGCCCCGGCCAGTCTCGCAACGTGCAGGAGTGCAAAGGGCGATGGCCCAAGACCCCTTCGCACTTAGGATTTAGACCGGCGTGCTGACCTCTCTGCTGAGCCTAGGTAGGACTGCGTTGTGTCGATCACCCGAGGCCGGGCATTACCCAGCAAGTGTGTCTGGTCAGATGTGATCGAGCGTGTTGGATAACAGGGAGTTGAGGAAGGATCGCAGGGCGCTGCTATTACATAACCACTATATATGCTACTATGTTCTACTCTCTTCTGATGCTGCAAGATTGCTTCAAGATGCTAGTCTTCGATAGGGTAGGCTTTTCCCCCTCTATTCTGGCATTCTGCAGTTCAGTCCAAAGATATAGCCCCATTCCTTTGATACCGATGCATACTTAGTATAGTTCTGATGTCAGTCTTGCGAGTACTTTGGATGAGTACTCACGGTTGCTTTGCTTCCTCTTTTTCCCCATACCCGCCTGCTGTAATCAGACGATGGAGTCCCGGAGCCAGACACCACCGCAGGAGACTACTACCAGGAGAGCCCCGGAGGCACATACTACTGGGTTGAGCCAGCCGACCAGGAGTAGTTCGGAGGCCCTAGGCAGGAGGTCTTCGCCTTTTCGATCAGTGTCGCTGTTTGTGCTAGCCTTCTTAAGGCAAAATTGGCTAACTATGTCTGTATCCAGATATTATTTGTTTGTATGACTTATGTATTCGGGTCCTCGTGACCCCTGGTTTGTAATATGGAGATTTATGTTTAATTTGAGTTTAGAGTTGTGTTGTGATATCTTCCCGTGAGTCTCTGATCTCGAGCGTGCACGTTTGCGTGTATGATTAGTGCACGGTCGAGTAGGGGCGTCACACGCTGGGGACGCGGGCTCCCTCGGTTGGCGGCCTCTGGCTTGGAGCGGCCGGATTTGACGGGCCTCGCCGGCCGGATCTGGCGCTATGGCGGCCGGAGGCCCGGAGGTGGCTCGACCGGCGACTGTTTGCAAGCGGATTGCATGGAGGCTCCTTGTCGGGATGGTGGTCTGGGGTGGCGTGGTCTGGGCAGTGCCTCCGGGGTGCTCTGGGCTTGCGCTGCCGGTGGTGCTCCGATTAGTTTTATGCGGTGCAGCAAGTGGCATCTGCTGCTCTGGTCTGGTGGTGGTGTGCTGGAGACGTCGTCTCGGCATAGGTGTTCGGTTCCCCGACGAAAGTCATGCTCAACTACGGTTTGGGCTGATGGCGAATGATGCCTTCGGGTGTGATTTTCCTTGTTGGAGGCGCCATCGAGGGGATCTGACACCTCTCCTGCTCCATGTTCTTGTCTCCCGGTGAAAACCGTGTGTAATGGTTGTAGGGTAACGCAGCAGAAAACAAAAATTTCCGACCTACGCACCAGCCCAGGACCACTATGGAGATGCATACAGGGTTTGATCTGATCATTACCGACTCGTAGCGCAGCGGAAGTAGAGTCGATGTAGATCGTCGGTGCAGATCCCCGCAGTTAGGATTTACAACCTCCCAACCGCGAGGATGTATTCCCTCGTCTGCTCCTCGGACAGTCCCCCGGATGGTGCCACGGACAGCCGTTCGGGAGGCACTCACAGAAACTCAGACGGTCACTCGGATAGCCCTTCGGGAGACACTCTCGAACAGCCCCTCGGGCAAAAAGATCGAACCTACGACCTCTCTACGGGGTTGCACACATACGGTGTCAGCTATCCGGCAGGGCTTCGCCGTCCAGAACTAGTTCCCACCGGAATCCAGACAGCCTTTCGGCTCTACGAAACTATTTCGTGTGAGGGAGAGAAGAAGCCTAATCATTGCATGGCATAATGTATGAGAGAAAGAGTGTGTTTGGGCAGCCCCCTCCACCCCTATATATAGGCCAAGCCCAAGGGTGGCTTCTCCAAGAAGCCAATAGGGTAAAATACCAAAAGGCCCTCAAGGTGGCTTCTCCAAGAAGCCACCAAAAAGTGCTTTTCACTATTCACGGAAACAATTTTCCGCGACCGTTAAATCCGAAAATATTTCTGTAGGTCTTAGAAAAATTCCAGTACCCACTAAAATAATTTTGGACGCGTTCCGAAACAATTACGGATTAGTGATTTTCATCTGCGAAAAGCAACCAAAGCGGTTCCGGCAGCTCCGGAACATTTTCGGGTTTTTTCTTCGGAAAAATTCCAGAAGTTCCCAGAACAATTCTGGCACCCTCTAAGAATTTCCAGGCGTGTGCCGAAACCATTTTGACTTAATGGTATACTCCGAAACAACCTTTCGGTTTTACCGAAACTATTCCGGTGTTCTCTCTCCGGAACTCTTCCGTTGTCTCCGAAACTTTTCCGGTGACTTTCTCTCAGACTCTCTGTCTAGTATTCAGCAGATAGATGACCCTTAAGCGTGTGACCCTATAGGTTCGGTGAAGTATAGACATGACCGGAACAATTTCCGATTAATGATCAACATTGGAGCCGTGGACACCCATATTGACCCCTATACCCACACGAATAAATATTCGAGTGAACCTCTAGTTGCCGTGTGCTATTCCTGTTGCTTCGCGATATGTTACAAACACCCGAGGTGAGATTTATCGGCATCCCCGTGGATCAACACTTGTCCACAATGCCAGTTACCTCGTTACCGGGTTTGTTCTCTTTTCTCGTTCCCGTGTTCCGGCATCCCTATGATCAAATCACATTGTGTCTGGCCAGACGATGATGGATACCGTAACACCGAGAGGGCCCAGAGATATCTCTCCATCGTCGGAGGAGCAAATCCCAATCTTGAACTATCAAGTCCCTTGACATACTTTCTCATGAACCCGTAAGCCGCCGTAATAGCCACCCAGTTACGGATGACGTTTAACAAACCCCAAAATTCATGAATCAAGCATGAAGAAACTCGATACTCTCATGGTCTGAGAAATTATGCAAACGTAAACTTTCTCTGTGTTATTAACCATTAACTTGTGACGAATGTATCTCATAGCATAACATCAATCGGGTCGATTCAACACAAGTGTTCTCCTAACATTGTGCCCTCAAAATTGCCGGCATAGTCATGCCCATGATCAGGAAAACAGAACCATCATGCAACACTTGAGCTAGTCTTAGAGGCCAGACTAGGAATACATTTTACCGTTTATTATTCCACACGTGCATATGAGTCTTCCTCCGAGCCTCGTGGTTATTGCAGACTCGAGAACCATAGCAGTTATAGCACGGAATATAAACCTAATTAGGAACATGGAGATAAATAATAACATTTATTATTGCCTCTAGGGCATATCTCCTACAATGGTGGCGCCAGTGGCGTCATTACTTTGTTGGAAGCATTGCCTTGGAGTCAAGTCTGGTGTGAGGAGCACTTGGTCAGTGGTGGGGTAGTGGATCTGGAGCGGGCAGCGTTTCGGTGAGCTTGGACCGTTTGGTGGTGCATCCGTTTGCGGCTGGTTGTTCGGTCGACGGTGAGAGCAGCAAGAGCAACCTTTGCATACAAGTAGCGTCAGGCGAGCTATGCCTGCTTGCCTCGTGGGATCGGAGCGGCATATGCCTCGCTCTTTCGGACATATCGTTCCTCTCCGGTGTCCTTGATGTTTGCATATATGCTCGTGGCAGCTCGGTACTACACGACGGTTGTCGGTGTGCACTTTGGTAGTAGCGAAGGCGCTCGAGTGCCCGCCCAGGTGTGTTGTGGGGTTTTGGCTTTCCGGCGCTTTGTATGTGTTTGTTGCTTTAGACCTAGTCTAGCTAGGCGTTGCTTGGTTTTTGCCCGGTTTTCCTCAATAAACCGAGCAGTCCTATTTTTTCTTTCTTCTTTTTTAGCACTCGCCTTTATGCGGTGCATTCCTCCTTTGGGGGTGTTCTTGTAATACCTCTTTCTGATCAACGAATTTGGCATTCCTCCAGCCAACGTTCAAAAAAAGAAAAAACACAAACAGGAAGAAATAAAAACTCGAGTAACATGGTAAAGCTAGCATGGCACAGCATTGTTGACACCTTATTATTATTGATTACTATTTGTTTCATCTCACCTTTTCTCCCAGTCTTTGGCATGTAAAAATACTTCATGCTTCAGTAGCCTGCAGCTAGTCTTGATAAAATGCCCCACATTAACTGTAATCATCTACATGTTTGTTGCGTTTTACTCCTACATTTCCAAGTTTTGCCCTTAGAGAACGAAAATCAGACCCAACTCCATTGGATGCCTCCTCCATCCTCCGAGTGCATAACTAACAATGGTCAGGTCCTTGTCCTTTCACTCTCGGGGACCCCAATCTCATCCCACCGACAGCTTCACATGTGTGTGAACGGTGAACCTAGCTAGACTCGAGGAACACTGCGGCCATCGACTAGACTGCACACACTTACAACTTATGCTGTTCTCTGCACTGCTCTCACTCGCCACACACAAACACCAATAATTGGACAGAGGAGGAGATGGAGTAAGCTTGTATAATTGTATTGCACTCTAAAGAAAAGCTGAATCTTTTTTGCACACTGGATGCTGCTATCGAGTGGAACCAGCCTGGGCCTGGAGCAGCTATAAAAACGAGCCATCAGGGTCTCTTACAAAATGCACTCACATTGCTACCTTCCTTCCCAAAAATCACACTAAACTCCCACCACACACACCAACTAGCTAGCCTTGCCGGACGGCGCTCGGGATCATCCCGACCGTCGGAGGAGATGGAGACGGCTATTGGCGCGGCGGGCTGGCTCGTCGGCAAGGTGTTGGAGAAGCTGTCCAATGACTTGGTGGCTGCTTATGTGGCTAGCTCCGAGCTCGGCCTCAACTCCGAGCAGATCAATACCAAGCTCAAGTACATGCAAGGGCTGCTGGACGCGGCCCAGTACAGGGATGTGAGCAGCAACCGTGGCCTGCAGAGCTTGCTTGAGGACCTGAGCAAGAAGGCTGATGAGGCCGAGGATGCGCTGGACGAGCTCCACTACTTCATGATCCAAGACCTGTTGGACGGCACCCAGGAGGCTGCCCCTGAGCTGGGGGATGACCTCCATGGTCATGCTCTCCATGGTTGCCATGCTGCTCGCCACACCATCGGTAACTGGCTTCCATGTTTTTCTTGCTCACGCACACAAGATGATGAGTGTGCTACTGCTATTGCTAGTACCAGTAACCCACAGAATGCAACCAAGTCTGATAGCGGTAATGATGGTGGCTATGCTCTGAAGTTGAAATTCGATAGAGTGGCCATGTCCAACAAAATCAAGTCAGTGATAGAGAGCATACACAACTTGTGTGATCCTGTCTCCGACTTGCTGAATAAAATCCCAAATAATAGCACAACTATCACCCCCCAAAGGCCCCACACGGGTTCAACAGTTGCACAAGATAAACTGTATGGGAGGGGTGCCATTTTTGTGAAAACTATAAATGCTCTGACCAGTGGCACATATGATGGTGAAACTCTTTCTGTTCTGCCTTTCGTCGGTCCTGGGGGTATGGGAAAGACAACCTTCACCCAACACTTGTATAATGATGAAAGGACCGTGGAACATTTCAATGTCAGAGTTTGGGTATGTGTCTCAACTGATTTTGATGTCCTAAACCTCACACGGCAGATCCTTGGATGCATACCTGCAATTGAAAAAGAAGAACACAAATGCATAGTTGAAACAGCCAATTTAGACCAGCTTCAGAAATCCATTGCAGAGAGACTGAAGTCCAAAAGGTTTTTAGTTGTCTTGGATGATATTTGGAAATGCAATAGTGAAAGTGATTGGAATAACCTATTAGCTCCATTTAAAAGGGGGGCAACAAAGGGCAACATGGTTCTTGTCACCACTAGATTTCCATCTATAGCACATGTGGTGAAAACAACTAATCCAGTAGAACTGCATGGTCTGGAGCCTAATGACTTCTTGGAATTCTTTGAAGCATGCATATTTGGTCATAGCAAACCTGGGCATTATGAAGATAACTTAACTGATGTTGCAAGAGATATTGCTAAGAAACTAAAGGGTTCACCACTAGCAGCCAATACAGTTGGTCGGTTATTGAGGAAAAACCTTTCTCGGGAATATTGGATTGGAGTTCTTGAAAAGAATGAGTGGCAAAATACACAAAATGATGATGATATTATGCCTTCTCTGAAAATTAGCTATGATTACCTTCCTTTCCTTCTAAAAAAATGTTTCTCGTATTCTGCCCTCTTCCCTGAAGATTATAAGTTTTATAATTTAGAGATTACTAGCTTTTGGACCGCGATAGGTATCTTAGACTCTAGTTGCCAAAACCATAAGAATTATTTAGAAGAACTAGTGGACAATGGTTTTCTCGTGAAGGGAGTTGACAAATCTAATGATCAATACTATGTGATGCATGATTTATTGCATGAACTATCCCGTAATGTTTCATCACAAGAATGTTTCAATATAAGTAGTTTAAATTTTAGTGTTGATAACATCCCACAATCTATTCGACACTTATCAATCACCATAGAAGATATATATGATGAAAGTTTTGAAGAAGAAATGGGTAAACTGAAGGGAAGGATAGACATTGGAAATTTGCGGACTTTGATGATTTTTGGGTTACATAATGCAAGAATAGCTAATATTTTTAAAGACGTGTTTCAAGAAATAAAGGGTCTCCGAGTATTATTTATAGCAATCAACACCCCAGGAACTCTGCCAAATGGCTTTTCAAAACTTATCCACCTGCAATACCTTAAGATTAGCTCACCCTATAACATAGAAGAAATGACTTTACCTACCACTTTGCCTAGATTTTACCACTTAAAATTCCTGGACCTAGAAAGTTGCCTAGAGACATTAGCCGCCTTGTGAATTTACACCATTTCCATTCTTCCGAAGAACTCCACTCCAATATTCCTGAGGTTGGAAAGATGAAGTGCTTACAGGAACTAAAAGAGTTCCATGTTAAGAAGGAAACAATTGGATTTGAACTAAGAGAGCTGGGGGAATTGACAGAGCTTGGAGGAGAACTCAGCATATGTAATCTTGAAACTGTGGGATCCAAGGGAGAATCTAGTGATGCCAAATTGAACAACAAAAAAAATCTCGAAGAGTTGAGATTAGTTTGGAGTAGAGAGCACCAGACTATAGGTGATGATGTTCTTGAGGGTCTCCAACCACACAATAATCTTAGAGGGCTTCACATTATAAATGCTGGTGTTGCCCCTTGTCCCAGTTGGTTGTGTGGTGATATTAGCACAAAAAGGTTGGAGTATATTCATATAGAGGGTGTATCTTGGGGTTGTCTTCCACCTTTTGAGCAGCTACTGCACCTCACAAAGCTCATTTTGAATAATATAGCCGGAATGAGTGTTTTCGGACCTGGCTTTAATGGTGTTACAGAGAGAAGTTTCTTGCACTTGAAGACAATCGTGTTTGAGGGTATGCCAGAGCTTGAGAAATGGGTGGGGGAAGCTAATAGTCATCTGTTTTCAAGGCTTGAAAGCATCAAACTTGGAGATTGTCCCCTTCTCTGCTCGTTTCCGTTTTTGGAGTGCTCTGACCATTTTACTAACCTGAGTAAACTTGATATTGTTGATTGTCCTAAGTTGTCTCAGTTTCCCCCCATGCCTCACACTTCCACAATAACATATATTCGTGTACGAAAAGATTCTATATCAGAACTGCTATACACTGGAAAGGAATTGACTATTGAAGGATACAACAATGCTTTGATCTTCCACAACATGCACGTTGTAGAGGTTATGAAATTTAATCAAAATTCCATGAGGTGCCTCGAACTCTCTATAGAAATGGCTGATGGTGTTGCCCTTCCTTCAGTTCAGAATCTTGGCATAGAGAAATTATGCATTACTGCAGAATTGTTTTCAGAGGTTTTGAAGTGTTTCCCGGCCCTTTCCCAAATTAGCATCAGAGAGTGTAAGGGCCTTGAACTTCCGCTTGTGGAGGATGGAGGACTCTCAGGCCTCGAGACGCTCCAATCATTTACAGGATACTATTGTGGGAAGTTGTTCTCTCGGTGGCCCAAGGGAGAAGTAGGTGGAGGAGCTCAAGCCATCAAGCCTTTCCCTACTTCCCTTAGGGAGCTTGAGATTTTCTTAGAGCCAAGCATGAAGTCAATGGGTCTGCTCTCAAACCTCACGTCTCTCACCAGTCTAAGCCTGAAGGGTTGTAAAGAATTAACAATGGATGGGTTCAATCCTCTCATCACAGTCAACCTCAAGAAATTTACCGTAAGTGCCATGCATTTCAAACGAGAGAACATGTTCATAGCAGGGGATCTGCTGTCAGAGATAGCAAGGAGCAAGTTAATGCATACAGGTTCATTCCAGTTGGAAGAATTAGAGGCGGATAGCATCTCGGCAGTGCTTACTGTTCCCATCTGCAGCCACCTTGCCGCAAGCCTCCACACATTGCGGTTCAGTTTTGATCAGCGGGCAACAACCTTCACGGAAGAGCAAGAGCAAGCACTGCAGCTCCTCACCTCCCTCAAACATCTAGAATTTGGAAGTTGCAGGAATCTGCAGTCCCTCCCTCAAGGGTTACGTGGCCTTTCTTCTCTGAAGAGACTAGTGATCGTGACCTGTGAGAAAATCGAACGCCTTCCAACCAAGGAGGGCATCCCGGCTTCACTGGAAATGCTGGAACTATGGTGTTGTAGTCCTGACCTAAAAGAGCAAGCCAGAAAACTGAAAGAAAGTGGCCCATGGTTTTCTGTAAAAGGATCACGTACGTAACCCAGCCCAGTCTGAATTTGATGATTTGAGGTGATGCCTCCCCATATGCTTCTAAGACCTGACGGCCTAACATGTTTCAATTGCAGGGCTGCGGAACTAAATTAGGAAGGAGCAGCGAGAGAGAGAGAGGGCGCTCACGCACGGGGGATCTGCGAATGGTGGGGCGCTCTCGGATCTCGGCGCCTTAATTTGTCGTCGGTACCATTCCTTTGAGCTGTTCGTGCGTGCGCGTGGGTGGATCTAGGTCGCCATTTTAGGAGGTGCAGCAGATTGGCATTCCCCTGAATCCTTCTGAATTTGTGGCGGGTTGGGCTCCTATATTTCCCAAATTTGTCCGTTCATGGTTGTTGCGTTCAGAAATGCTTACCGATTAGAAATCCAAGACAATACAAGTTTGATGAGTTTTTCTGTGCTTGCTCAATAGGCATGATTCCCCTCTTAGCTTAGTTCATATGATTTCCCTCTTTCTCTATAAATCATGATAATGGATTGATGTATACAAACACTTGTTGCTGAAAAAATTCAGGTGGCCCCCGAGTTCAGGGTGACCTGGACAACGAGTTCAACTATAATACCCAATTGAATGGCAAAGGTCCAGATTGGCAGCTGTAGTGTCAAGGAGAGGACATTGATTTGTCATCATCATCTTATTCCTCGGCTGACAAGTGAGCAACAGGTAAACACTTACCATTCAGGCACTTGCTTCTATGCATTTGAGACTTGAGCAGAACTCAGATTGGAGAAGAATATGGTCCCCGGATTACCTTTATATATTGGAACTATGTTTCTTCTTATGTTATTTCGAATTGGTCTGGTTCTCTTTTACGAAAGCTCAAGTTTGTGTCTGGAGGAATCCCTTGCTCTCCTGTGCCTTAATGCATTGATAATCTTCTTCAGACTTTTGGATAGACTTCTTAAGAAACATGTACGCAACTTGTCCCCAGTCTTAATTCGAGGTTATGCCTCCCCATTTGTGTAGCTTCTGAGACCTCACGGGCTACATGTTTCAATTGTATGTATCCTGTCAGCGTTGTGGAACTAGGTGCATTACGATCACGCATTTAAGTCAATCTGCCGGTAAGTACCAAAAATCAACTTCTGCTCCTTCGTCCATTTTTCCATTCAAACCGCATGCAGCCATTAATTTACAAACGGAATCTGTAGCCCAATCACACGCTTCTGTGTTTACACATTGTAACTCATAGGAACACAGTTTTTTTTTTTCATATACAGTTTTGCTAGTTTTCTTCCCTCTCTTACTACAGTGCACTTATTTCTGCAATGACATATTACAATTAGGATGTGGCAGCTGCACGATTTCGCTTTTGGGCAATGTTATCAAGTAGGAATTTGCTATCTGCAATATTATGGCAATTCATTCTGCAATCTTTCATTTTTCAGAAATTTCAGCAGACCCGAATAATTGGAGCATTTGACAGCAGGTTTAATCGTTCTGTTGGTAGCATGATTTCATTCTGCAAACTTTGCCTCATCTGGAGAGAAACAACACTTCTGATGGTAGCTTTCTGACAATTCCAATGTTGGAGCAGTATCAAACAGAAAAGGAGGTAAGAGACAATCTTTGTACAGAGCATTCCAATGTTGTGAGCTTTATTTTTATAAAATAATGTTCTGATTATGATGTTCCTTCTCGCAGGAACATCCTGAACGTGTAGGTATGTTTGTGATACACACTATGTGGCGTTTGTTCTTCATCAGTCCCTTGTTTGTAATATCAAGTAAAAAAGGAGGTATGCCACACTATCTTTGTCGCGTCACATACTATTAGGTGAATGTAATTTTTTATTAGAGTTTGGAATATAATCCTAACTTCCACATTATGGAATGCTGCAGGTTCTTCTATTGTCCATTTGCCAATTCATTTATGCACTCATTGGTCGGAACATGTCTTGTTCTCAAGTTTAAGACATGGTACCCTATTCTGTGTAGATGCTGGTGCGTATCAGTTTTGACATATTGATTTCATATGTTTTTGAAAGATTTGAATATATCCAGTTCTGCAGTAAACTCACAAAGTGCAATTACTCAGACTCTATGGAACAATTGCAAAAACACTATCAATTGGCAATTTTTCCTTCAGGACGTAGCTCTTCCATCCAAAAAATAACAGCAATGGAGCAATTTCTGAAGTAACGACTCCAGAAAGGTCAGCTGGATGTTCTTTCAGTCAAAAGTGTCAATCACCTGTGCCACGTGTTGTCCTTTTGGGTTTGCATCACATTGACATGTAAACTTGGTGTAACCGTCCAGGTTTTCCTCTAACTGTGCTCCCTACTGGCGAAGCCAAACTCGAAGGAATCCATGATTCATCGCTGCTCCGGATGATGGGTAGCATGATCTATCTATGTTCTCCCATCTGCCATGCTAATCAATGGAGCATGTGCGCTGGGAATTCGTCAAGTTCACCCTGAAATGGAACAAGGTGCTTTACCGATATGGAATAACATTTACTCTAATTCCCATGAAGTCATCATTGCCTTTATTAGTTCAGTGCCCTATTTTCTTCAACTCACAAGGAGGAACAGTCATCAAAACATATACTCTGAAGCTTAAATTGGTGGTAGATCCTGTATGTAGTACCTGTTCACATAATTGACTTTTGGTGCTATGAATTCAGTTCTGCTGCTAACTCATGAATAAATTGAATCTTTCTTCAGCTAGTTAACAGCGTCACCAGTCCTGTATAGTATCTGCTATACAGTGGAGAGTGGCAAGCGCTTTCATGCGTTTACACAACAAATCGCTGATGCTGACAATTGATGACAACCGCATCGTCTGCCTTTGGTGTGCCCGCCCACTAGCCGAGTGCTCTGCCACTCCCCTGTAGTCCCAACTCATTCGTTGACCTCGCCATCTTCGACTCCGGCAGGGCATGTCCCACGTCACCGGTGTAATTTGGGATGCTGGTACGTACTTTAGTTTTGACATCTTCACTTCCTATGCTTTGATTTAATCCGAAAGATTCAGCATGCCAGATCCTGCTGTTACCTCATGAACCAACTGAATCTTTGTACTGCGCCCATACACGTGGGTTGCTTGAACTTCTCCGTTTTCTGACCTTAGTATTTCACTCATTCTGCAGACAATTGCAACCGAAGGTGAATTGTTTCTCTCGCAATTTTAGCAGATTTGCATTCAGAACAACTGCAACAAAGGTGTATTCTGAAGGAGCTGCTGTGACCACAGTTCCCAGAGGTCAGGTGGTCATTCTTTCCGTTAAAAAGTGGCAATCCCCTGTGCCATCTGCTGGATTCTCGGATTTGCATTGCATTAACTTGTGAACTTGGTTTAATCACTCAGGTTTTCCTCTCAATTTACTAACCAAAGCCCTGGAAAAGAAAATAATGATTCAATCTGCGCCCTCTCTTGTTTGGGAACTCGGTCAGCAGGTCCACCATTAATAAGCAAATTAAGGTGCTCTACTGCTATATGCAGGAGTATTTTCTGTTTTCCCGTGAAATCACCGTTGCCTTCATCACCATTGCCTTAATTCAGCTTCTCTTATTCTTCAGTTCATAAGGAGGAACGACGCGCTCGCTGTGGCCTGCTTCTTCCTGACCGGCGAACCAGGCCACCCTCCCGTCCCTCGCTGACGTGTTGCGCTCCACGGTCTGTGACTGCATTATAACCAACTCAAAGTCATGACTCTGCATTTATATTCCTCGGTTCCTCAACATTGTCCATTTTTCTGACCTTAACTACTTCATTACTCGGATTATGCAGGACAATTGCAACCAATGGTGACTGTGAACTCTCGCGGTTGTGAATTTTGCATTCAGGACCTAAGCTCTTGCATCCAAATAATAATAGCAATGGAAGATCTTCTCAAGCAGCAATTTCAGAAAGGTCAGTTGGCCGTTCTGTCTGTCAAAGGTGGCAATCCTCTGTTCCATATGCTGGTTTTTGGGGTTTGTATCACATATTCGCGTTGACTTGTGAACTTGGTGTAATCGTCCAGGTTTTCCGCCAACTGTGCTCCCTATTGGGGTGGCTTGTGATGGCACTTGCTCGATCGACGCTAACCTCATCATCTGCCTCTGGTGTGCCCACCCGCTAGCTGTGTGCTCTGCTACTCCTTGTAGTCCCAACTCGTACGTCGACCACAGCATGTACACACGTCATTGGAGTAATCTGAGGCCGAGACCGAGCTGCTGCAAATTCGACCAATCCGCCATGAAGCAAATGAAGGTAATGAAGGTAAGCCTTACTGATACGCGATAGTATTTCTTGTGCTTTCTCGTTAATCTTTGCCTTGATTTCAGTTTTTTTTTTTTCTATCTTCAGTCCCTACAGTAGGAACAGCTATCTGATCAGATATTCCGAAGTTCAAAGTGGTATCCTGTTCCGTGTCCAGGAATCCATGACCAATGCTGGTACGTATTGTATCTGTTTTGACGGAATTACTTCCTATGCTTTAATTTCAGTACACTAGATCCTGCTGTTACCTTGTGAATAAACTGAATTTTGCTACTACCAACTAGCAGCCTAATCTGTTCTGTACGTGATGTACTTTACAGCGGAGCGGCAACTGCTTCTATGTGTACGACACCCTCGATGTCCACCGCGTCATGTGCCTCTGGCGTGTTCACCTGCGCGCTAACTCTGTCCTCCGCCTCCTACGTCAACAACCTCACCATCTTCAACTCCGGCACTGCCTGGCCCCGCATCGCCGGCGTAATTTGTGGCCAACACCGAGCGGCCTGTCCATCTCTTTTGCGTGGTCATCCTCCACGCCATGATGTTCTGGGCAAGCAGCAGCTGGCACATGCCAATTTACCTCCAACGGCAGGCATGAAGATGGATCATAAACGAGACTTGGCAGGCATGAAGATGGATCATCACCTTCCTTGTAAAAGAAGGCGCAACGGTTCATCGTGTAGATACTAAATATATACTCCCTCCGTCCGAGAAAAGTTGTCATCAGCTTAGTTCAAATGTAATTTTGTAAAAAGCCCCTTATCCTTTTAAAACTGGTGCTAATCAACCCAGTCTGCTTCTTCCACCTCCCGTCGCCGCTGCACCGCACGCCCAAGCCACCGTCACCCGCGGGCACCGCGCGCCCCAGCCGCCGTAGGGCTTAGCCGGCGACGAAGGCCCACCTGCGCCGCCGCCCACCTGCACCGCGGCTGCCAATTTGCGCCGCCCCCTGCTTACCTGCTCCACGGCTGACGGGCGGCGACACCTCGACGGGCGGTGACACCTCGACGGGCGGCGGCTCCACGGTTGACGAGCGGCTCCTCCTTGTTGTGCTGCTCGCGTCCGCAGCGGCCACCCACTCCGGTGCGGGAGTTGGGCAAGTTCCGGGCCGCCGCTGCTCCACCGCCGACCGCGGAGGTGACCAGCGCATCCATCGTCGGGCCCAGCGCCGCCGCCCACCTGCGTAGCTCCCAGGACGAGTGCCGCCTCCCACCTCCGCTGCTGCCTCTGCTTCCCGCCTCCTCTCCTGCCTCTGCTGGTACCACTCCATGTTTTCCTCCCGCCTCCTCTGCTGCCTCTGCGAAATTGATGTGAAATTACTCTCAAAGTGTATCATTGATGTGAAATTGAGCAGTGGAACAGGAATAGTTTGTTCAATTACTCCTCCTGTGAAATTGTGCAGTGGATCAGGAATAGTGTGTAATGATGCAAACTGTGATGATGCAGTACCTGACACTAAACTCAGATGTCGGTAATGATGCAAACTGTTTGATTTTGATAATGCTCATTCAAGCCAATGACAAGATTGCAAGATTTGGTATACTGGATAGATGAAACATAGCATAAGTAAAATGAAACTGACAGATGAGAGGTCACTTGATTTCAGAGAAGCTGTAGTAATACTAAAGTCAATCTAAATTTGGATTATTTGAAGCAAGATCTGACAAATGATCACAAATAAATTTCAAAGATGCGGGGATGAAATGCTAAACATAAATTTGAGAAACTCTACTGCTGCAAGCAATGATTTGAGAATGTGTATAAATAAACTGAAGCACAAAAAATATGTATAGAGATGGCAGGATCTGAGAATGATTTGAGAATGTGTATAAATAAACTGAAGTACAAAATGCCAGCATACTTAATTGCTTCAAATAATCACCACTTCATGACTGCATACTTAATTCAGTTCCAAACAAAATGCCTGTACAATCAGACTGCAGAGTTGCTAGATGCTAGATGGAGTAGGTGTTACAAAATGCCTGTACAATCAGACAATCCCACCTCAAACATCCAATTTTCTCTGTTTTACAAACTGAAAATCAACTTGATAAAAAGATGGGTCAGTTCCAAATACTCCTGTTACTTTTGCTAGTTGCTAGATGGAGTAGGTGTTAAATGGAGATGATCCAATAGGTGTTCAGTCTATATCAAAATAAGTTTGTCCTTAACATTACTTTTGCAAGTTGCTAGTTTTGCTCTAACTGAAAAAAATGCAAATAACACAGTAGTACAGCAGGATACCTTGCTCAAGGTCCTAGTTGTGCTACCCGGAGAAACATCTCTGAAATCATTCATGGTCTGTAGCATTTTCAACAGTAGATCAAGAAGTACAGCAAATCAAAGAGCAATAGTGGTAACTGAATTTTCAACACTTCTCTGTACTGCATAAACATTCTGTGTTTGATCAAATGATTGTCAAGATTTAGTCAATTAGCATAATTAGTCACTGTTTTCAGACTACAACAATTTCAGTTAACAGTCAACAGTTTCATTTGCATTACAGTGAAGTTTAAGTGAATCTACAGTAAAGTAGTTTAAATGAAGTAGTCATGTTAAATTTAGTGAAGCTTGTGCAAATGAAACATTCAATTTAGTAATGCTATTGTTTGGAAACATTCAATCAGATCATTGACAGAAATTTGTGCAAATCCTAGCCCAATCTATATAAAAAAGTGACATCAATTTGTGCAAATCCTAGCCCAATCTATATAAAAAAGTGACATCAATTTGTTATGATTATATGCTAACCATTCATCTTTTGTATACTCTTGTTATGAGATCAGACAGGAGCACACAACTAGTGGTGGATCTAGGTCGCCATGTTAGGTCCTGCAATAGCTCGCATTCCTCCTTCTGAATTAGTGGTGCGTTCAGCTTGTAGATTCCCCAAATTATATTTGTTGGTCCATGGTTGTTGCGTTTAGGAATGCTAACCGATTAGAAGAAATGCCAAAATAATGAAAAATTCTCTCGGAGATCCAATTCACCTATCCAACTGTTCCTTTGTTTCATTGGTTACCACTCATGTTAAGTACTCACTGATCGATGAGCCTACTTTACCTTACCATTCTGCAGTTCATGCTATTAATTCCTGACTATCAGATCCTACTTTCAACTTTAAGCAGCCAAGCAGATGGTCTATTCCTGCTGCTCGATTGTGTAGTGTAATTTTGCCTGTACGTATAGGTGTGTGCTGACCTTATTTTTATCTCACAGATGCCGTGCAGCGTAAGCAGCAGGCAAAAGGCATGAGGGAGCAGCAGGTCATATATGTGGCAACGATGTAGGCGTTTCGGCCAATGGTGGAATCTTTGTCGCTTGCAACGAGTATGCCTTCCCAATCTGCCGCCCTTGCCACGAGTACGAACGCAAGGAAGCGAACCAGTGCCGGTGCATGGCTAGATACAAGAGGCTGGAAGGTTTGTTTTCCCAATGGCATATTGCAATTTGCATGTACCAGCACTATGGTTTCCGTTCTGTGAAATGCCATCAAGTACGAATTCGCTATCTGGAACATAAGCCAATACGCTCTGCAATTTTTCTTTTTTCAGAACTATGAGAATAATGGAGCATGTGACAACTGACAACACGTTCATTCTGTTGGTAGCATGATTCCATTCTGCAAACCTTTGAAAAGCACTTCTGATGACATGTAATACACTCTGCAATCTTTCCTTTTCCAGAACTATAAGCAGACCTGAATAATGGTGCATGTGACAACAGGTTTAATCGTTTGTTAGCATGATTTGATTTTGCAAACTATGGATCACCTGGAAAGGAACAATACTTCTGATAGTAGGTTTCTGACCATTCCAACATTGCAACAATATCAAATAAAGAAAGAGGTGTGAGGCAGTATTTTCTGCATGTGTGGAATATGATCCTAACCTCCACATTATGTACATTGCAGGTTACGTGCTTAACTTTTTCATCATAACCTTGGCAACCAAATCTCCATTCCGCAGATTGTGCCTCTTTCTTCTTCTTCTTGGATGAAACAACCATTGTGTTAGTAGCCTTCTTCTGACCATTTCAATGTCGCAGGCTTTATGTCCACAAAATAATGTCAAGTTTATGATCTTAATTCTCTCAGAAACATCCTGAACATGTAGACGTGTTCATGGTCGATCCAACCAAAATGGTGGCACATACTATGTGGCTTTTGTTTTTCGTCGGTCTTTACTTTGCAATATCAAATGCGAAAGAAGGTACGAGACACTATCTTTGTCGTGGCATGTACTATTAGGCAACCGTAATGTTTTATTAAGGTGTCGAATAATATCCTAACGTCCACATTATATTGAACATTGCAGATTCTGTACTTCACTTCCATGGGCAAACAGTATAGTTTCGGAGGACGATTATTTGGCTAATTATAAACTATATAATTTACTTGTGTTTCATCCTCTGTTGTGTTTATCTAAGAGTGAATTCTACCAGTTGGCAGCTTTGCATTCAGGACAGAGCTCCTCCATCCAGATAATAAAAGGGACGGAATCATCCGTCTTGATATTTTGAAGGAGTTGTCTCCTGCATTTGACAACAGATTCCAAAGGTTAGTGGGTCATTCTTTCCATCAAAACAGGCAATCCGATGTACCATATGCTGGGGTACTTATCACACTAACATGTGAACTTGGTTATCATTCAGTCCTTCCTCTCAATTTTTGAAGCCCAACCTGGAGAATTGAATGATTCATTCAAGGTGTATAATTTCGGCACTGAACAATAGGCGGTACAATCTGTGTGCTCACTTCATTCTCCAAGCTGATTGGTGGAATAATTTCGCCAGGAGAAGTTGTCCCATTCACCATGAAGCAAACAAAGGTGCTCTACTACTCGCAACAATATTTTCTGTTCTTCCCATGAAAACATTGCCTTGAATCTTTGTTTCTTTAGGTGGTACGGATGAACAAGTATCCAAACATGTATAATGAGCTTTGAGACATGGTATCCTATTATGTGATCAGGACTCGGGGATTGATGCTTGTATGGATCAGTTTTGACATATTAATTTCATATGCTTTGATGGATTTTGATATATTTCAGTATACCCAATTCTGCAGTTAACTCGCAAGGTGATGTTGGTTAACATGGTTATGTAGTTGTTCTTACTATCTTGAAACCACCTTTGCATTTTAAGTAAGCATACAAACCATCTGAAACACAAGTAGTAGTGTGTAGCAACAGTTTGGTTCTAAAGTCTAAACATGCACTGCAGAACCAAAAGTAGTCCCTAGTTTATTTGGAAAATCGGTACTTGCACGTCTACTTTTGGTTCAGCATCTCTCTCTATTGCCAAGGGCTAACCTGTCCTCTACATACACAATACAGTGGAATGGCAACCTTGTTAGAAAAATAAGGCACGACGACGGTGGAAACCAGTGTATGTGAGCGCACTGGGCGTGCCGTGCCGAGCCGTGGCGAGGGTGCGTGCGTGCGCGGAGGCTCGCGTGGGCGCTACGTCCAGCAACTACAAAATCGGAGACAGCCGCGTCTGCATGTGGTTAGTTCATAGGCTGTTAGCTGAACGTCCGAGTCGTGTGGCCGTTTGGAGCTGCGCTGGAAGTGGACGTGCATGGAGGACGTGCGGCTCATGCTGTTAGTGATCACCGTGGTGGACGGGTCATACATGCGTGCGTTAGCTTAGTGCTGTTGTGGTTGCGGGGTGGTGTGTGTGTCTGGGTATAAAAGCCCCTCGCTATGTACTGATGTCTGGCGCCGGTATGAACCGAGCCTAGGAGCCAGAGACGAGCGTAGTCTCCGCCGGGACCGTGGTGTGCGCTCGGTCGGCTGTGAGAGAGAGCTCCTCTGGGTAGGCTCTGGTGTGTTGCCGCGTCCGGGTATGTGCCCAGCAAAGTAAGGCCGTTCGTGCGGCCGAGGCGCCGTTCGTGCGGCGGAGGCGTATGTGCGCCGGAAAATATGAGTGCTCCTTCTTCCACCTTCGTTCGTGCGAGTGAGAGAGAGAGAGCTGGTTCGGGGTTTGTCCCAATAAACCTCTGGTAACAAGTTGACGGTCACCTGTTGCCCGCCACACCCACCCATCCAAGCCGCCACACTCCCTCCACAAGATGCTCGACGTGGCCTGCTGTTTCCTCCATAGTGAGGAGTCTGGAGCTAACCTGGTGAGTTGTCCAAAATGGTAAATACCAGTAAAGTACCATTTTATCATCTGGCATAATTATCTAGAAATGAACTGTGGCATTTGGCAGGTTTGGGTTCAGGACAGAGCTCTTCCATCAATCAGGTTGATAACAACAGGAACAGAAATGTCTGTCATGATATTTTGACGAAGCTGCCTCGTTCTGCATTTGACCACAAATTCCAATGGTTAGTGAGTCGGCCATTCTTTCCTCCAAATGAGCAGGTCCAATATACCATATGCTGGATTTTGGGACTTCCATTACAATGAACTGTGACTTATGAACTTTGTTTAATCATTCAGGTCGTCCCTGTCAATATGTCCACCTAAACATGGAAGAATTCATCATTCAAGGTGTATCATGACTGCTTTGAATGATAGGCAGTTGGTACCCTCTTCATCGATTCTTCTTGCGTGGGGTTCATCCCCTTGGGGATTCTTCAAAGAAGAAAGTACTGCCACTTGCCAAGAAGGTCAACAGATCAATTGCATCCTGAATTTGCCTAGTTCACCATGAAGCAAATTAGGTGTTTTACCGAGGCGTAACAATTGAACATTTCTCTTCTTCCTATAGAATCAGCGTCACATTGATTCAGTTTCTATTTTTCTTCAGTTTTCTGGTACCTGCATAAAAACCAACAGTCCAAATATAAATTCTGATGCTTAAAATGGCGTTCTATTCTGTAGCCAGGACTCCAGGATTGATGCTGGTATGTATGAGTTTTTATTCTCTGTGATTTTTACTGCGTTAGAAATTGTTTGCTTATCAAATTCTGCAGTTAAACATTATCCTATTGCTAGCTAACAAGGCCTGACCTCTCAATTTCAGAGCAGAGTGGCAACTAGCCGGCTCTCTCGTCTCTCGCCACCGTGTCCGTGTGTGCTACGCGCCACAGTTCCGGGGAGTGTTTGTGCATGCCTGCAACCTACACCGAGAGACTCATCCACGTCCTCCATGCGTCCCACACCAGCAGGCAGCAGCTCATCGACAACGACATGATATTTCACACCTCAAGCATCTTGGCGTGTGCATATTCTGCGACATCAATGGGTATGACTTCTTACACCTCAAAATAATCTCTTACTATTGTTCAAAAAAAAAAATCTCTAACTACCGCAACACAAGGAATAAGTAGCTACAGTTTTGTTCTAAGCATGTACTAAAGAATCGCAAAAACATTCTCTAGTTTATTTGAGCACGTATACTCTGGTTCAACATGTCTCTTTTATTGCCAAGTGCTAACCAGTTCTCTGTCTACAGATTACAGTGGAGTTAATGGCAACCTACTATGTTAGTGGCCCAACAAGTTGACAACGGCTTGTTTCACCAACGCTGGCAACACCTACCCATGCATGTCGCCGCACTCCCTCCACCTCCACAGGGTGCTCGCCACTTCCTCCACGATGAGGAGCCCAGGGTCAACGTGGCCCTTCCCTCCCTCGCCGCGGGCCACAGCAGCTGGTGAGTGCTGGTAGTACAAGCATTAATTGCACTTTCCGCGCCCTCCTCCTGGACGTCCCTGTTTTCCTCTGCACTTTCCGGAGTAGTCTGTGACAAGGCCGGAAGCCACAGCTGCAGCCGGAAGCCCCTAAATAGCAGCTTCCGGCTTCGGCTTCGAAGCCGGAAGCTGCAGCTGCAGCTGGAAAAAGCCCAACCAAACACCCCCTATGTCAGCCTCGCCATATCAGGCCCTGCCACAGGGCGTGTCCACGTCACCAGCGTGGTCGGGCTGGTGCCGAGCGGCTCATCCAGCCGTTGTGTGTCGTCGCGTGCCATCAGCTCATTCACCTCTTGGGCATTGTCCTGTGTCAGCAGCTCACCTTCGACGACCTGCTATTCCACTACGCCGACCAAGGACCTGGAGGCCGTCCTGGCTTACTCCAAGCATCTGTCCAGGACTTGCACTGTGAAGTGTTCAACGATATGCAAGCCTGGCGTTGCTTGATCCAGCGCCTCCTCCCGGCTGCCGGCATCGCTGTCAGGCACATCAGGTGTGTACTCAATTGTGAAGGCACTTGTTTCACTGATTGTACTTAAATCATAAAACCCGAAGGCTTAATGAATCGCTGTTGTGTTTGTGTTGCGGAATACTGTCATATTTACAGGGTTCACCGAGTGAAAAATTAGAATAGCATCTACAATCTTGCCCAGCCGGATATGCTAACTTGGAAGCACAAATGGCTTCTATTTAGTTTGTCTATTTCTGCTGCAACCTGTGATGTCAAAATACGAAGTTCACAAAATTGTTGATTCACTAGCTACTAGTCATGACACGTGACAACATACAAATCACAGTAAAGATATCTATTCTGAACTTAGCATGCAACTGAGTAAAGTAAAAAGTAATCTGAACCTGTTCAAAACTAGTGTCTGTACGTGAATCTAAACTGAACGAGACTTTTGATTTGAATTTCTACCCTTGGCAGGACTGGTGGCTCTGTCTATACAAATAGCGATGACATTCCTTCGGATGACAATGGCAGACTATGGTACCAACTCCTGCCTTGATTTCGGAGGCAGCACCTGGACGACGCTCTGGCCTGGCCTGTCACGCTACTTCAGAGTGGAGCGGCAGCTCCTGCTGCACGGCAACTTCCTCGCCCACCTCCTTGACGCCCCTCCAACACTCCATGTACACCGCTCGCGACCTTCGACTCCTGACGAGGAAGGTCGTCAAGGGGTCACGATGACAGACCTTACTACACCTGCTGCACGGCAGCTGCTGCTGGGCCACGATGACAGACCAGCAGATCCAAGAGTGGTTTTAGCTCCAACACCAACGATACATGTACAACACGTGCTCACAAGCCACAAGAGAAGGTGGTTGATCTGGATGTGTATTGTATTTGTTAGCACTAACCGTCAGGCTCTCCACAAGATAAAGATGAAAACATCAATGAATCATCTTGTAACAGTCTTGTATTCACACTCATTTTGAGCCCTCAGACGATGAAAATATAAATATATCATTTCATCGGACCTAGTAATTCCAGGCAGATTACGACGACTTGTTGAAATTTGTACAAAGCAGGTCTGCTTTTTTAAACTGTTGTTGATGATGGAGTCCTAAACATGCAGTAAGCCCTTAATTTCATGAACAGCAAGTGCAGACCACAGCATAAAATGATTGAATTGTAAATAAATGACTTAAACTCTTCAGAGTGAATGATGGCAGGTAAGAGCAGTGTGTTACTATAAGACTTTATAACTAAGATGAAGCACACGAACACAGATATGTATACTTGAATAATTGCAAAAACTGAAGATGAAAAAGCATACTGTAGGAGATTGCTTCCTTTTTAGAGGATGAAGATTGTGAGCCAAATGATTGTGCTTATATAGAAGGAGAATATGAACGAAATTATTGCCTCTTATACCTATACAAGAAGATGGGCCTTTTTGTTTTGTTTTGCAAAACACAGTACAAAGACGCAGATGCTCACGTACGCACATACACTCAACCCTATGAACACGAAGCATACACACCCTACATCTACGAGCATCTTCGAGAGACTGAGCTGACATATCTTGGGAGATGGAGATGCAGTAGTGCATATGGTATTAGGATCATACAGATTATTGAGATAATTACAATATTGAAAAAAGGTGTCACGCTTGTCTACTATTGATCGCCTACAAATTCGGAGGGAAAACCCACATGCCACTTGTATCAGCACCGGCAGCTACATACGAACCTGCTAATTTGATCATGTGTCTGGCGTGGTGACTGCTTTTATCTTGCACAGGATATACACAATCACCATGACCGTCCAATTTCGTCAAGTATGTCATATCGTCAACATATATGCAACTTCTTTGCATTCCGTGGTGCCCAGACGCCTGCACGTACACCGCCTTGGATGACTTTGCCCCTAAAAACAAGGCGCAATCACGCAAGCTCATTAACTCCTCCCACTGACGAGTGTACTCTGTCGTCGATTTGCAGGCAAGCTCAAACACCTTGAAGATAGGCTCACAGTTGATGTGTCGTGCGTCAATCCTCGCCACCATCGCCAGCTTGCTGTGTAGTTCAATGATGTAGCATGGATACATTGGAGGACCGTTGCAGTTTCGGATGTGGAGTTGCTGGGGCTCACCAATGAACACCAGCCCGCCATCTTTGTTCATCCCTATTTGAAGCTTGACAAGTTGCTTGTAGAAAGTGATGCCGTAGATGTGTCCATTGTGGAATACAATGTCCACAGGGCATAATGATCCATCCAATTGTTTGACCGTCCACATGCCGTTCGGACAACCAATTTGACCGATGGCGACACCATGTTGAGGCATGATGGCGGCGAGGATGCAACCACTTGAGGTGGGGGATTCCGAGAAGACAACTTTGAGAATATTGTATATAGGATATGAGTTCCTTGCAGGGAAGGATACCTCCGTGCCGGAGAAGAGGTTCACGATGACAAGCTTTGACTTGTCTCCGATTGCCGCGACCCATCCCCCGTCGTGAGCTCCCACGAGCCACTTGCCGGTGAGCACTTGCCTCCGGATCCGGATGCGCAAGATCCCACCTTCCTCAGGACAGTATGCGCGCCTCGTCTTGCCACCGTCGGAGGAGAAGATGAGCCAGGGGAGGACAGGCGGTGCCGCCTGACGCGACATGATGGCGGCCGCTCGCCACGATCTGCACACTGCTGCAAAGCGGACGCGGTGGAGCAGGCTGACGACCTTGCCGTAGATCATGGGGAGGAGATCGTTTGGGAGATCGGACCACCGGGCTGGTATCGTCATCCATGGCGTGCTAGGTTTGGGGCGATAGGTGCGGCGCCGCCGCAGGCCCATGGATCGATCAGCGCTTAATTAAGATCGTTCGGTGACCTGTTTATTTGACGAGCTGTTCCAATCGTGTTGCAACTTAACCATCGTGTACGTATTCTCTACAAGTAGGAGTACTATATATATAACGTTTGGCTGGAGTCGGACTATATAAGGAAACCGACTTAATCACTATGCTTTAGTCCGGCCTAGTGGTCACTATACCTGGCCATGGCAGCCCGCCCGGACTGCCCGAAAATCGCGGGTCGGGCCGGGCTCGGGCCTGGAATTTGAGCCCGGTGGTCGGGCCGGGCCGGGCTCGGCTTGAGGAATGCAGAATTTAAGCCGCGGTCAGGCTGGACCGGTCAGACTCAGTCGGGTTTTTTCGGGCTTGGGCCCAATATTTAGGCCCGACGCTTGGGCCTGTGTTTTTAGCATCGGGCTTTTTCGGCCCGGCCCGGTCCGACCTATGCCCAGGTATAGTGGTCACCGAGCATATCTTTCTATTCCTAGTATAAGAGCATCTCAGATGTAGATGCAAAAAATATTTAACTTTTACATCTTCGAGACTTAAAAACGTATCTTCAACAGCTAATGTAGATTCAAAAAAAATTACATCTCCATCTTCCGGAGATCTAAACTACAACACCCCGCGGTGCAAATTTGCATCTCCACGCATTGGAGATGTAGAAAACTCAACCGCGCGCAAACCGTCAACCATCGTTTTATATTTTTCCCCAACCCCTCTACTTCCACTAGCCGCCCCATCTCACCACCGCCGCCCACCCGCAAGCCCGCCGTCGCCCCGCGCTAGATCCGCCACTCCCGGGACCCCCGCCGCTGGTTTCGATCGCCGGCCGCCGCCGCAAGCCGCAAATCGGGCATTTTTCGCCGCCGCTCGAATCCACCGCCCCGCCCACATCACCTGTCGAATTCCTGCAACGCCCCCTCTCGAATCTACCGCCATCACCGCATCGCCGCTCGAATCCCCCCACCCCATCACCTCCGCTACCCCGCCCACAGGGCCGCCCGCAGCCCCTACCGTAGCCCCGCAGCGCCACACCGCCCCGCACCGTCGCTGCGCCGCACCGCACCACCCCATGGACGCATAGCCCTATCCCGCCATCACCATGCTGCCGAGGAAGACCCCGAAGAGCAAGAGCGGCTTCTTCGGCGTGAGGGCAAATCCCTCCGGCTATTTCGGGGTGGAGTTCACCGACGCCGGTCGCCGCTTTTGGCTCGGCACCTACTCCACCGCCGACATGGCCGTGCATGCCTATAACATGGTGGTGTGGCGTGCCGGGAGGCCGAAGAAGGACCTCAACTTCCCAAAGATCGAGCCTCGGGCGGATGCGGAGATGCTAGTGATGGGGGGCATTCGTATGTAGGAGATCAAGACGAAGAAGAGGCCCTCCATTGTCGTTAGTCCCAGCGATATCGACGAGGCGGCAATGGCGAGTTTCGTGTGGGAGCATCAGGGGGATGTTCAGGCCGAGCAGGAGTTCTTCTGAAAGTGAGATGTCGGGCAGAAGAAGAAGAAGGAGGAGGACGAGGCTGGCCCCTCGATGGTGATCCCCGTCGAGTCCTTAGAGAAGGACTGGGGCGACTCGGAGGAGGAGGATGAGGGGTGCGACGACCCGAGCAAGGATCAGTTCTGGGACCCGTTCAAGAGCTCCGACGAGGGGTAGTTCATCTTCGAGTAGTAGGCGTTGGAGTAGTCGTTCGATGGATGTAGTAGTATGAACTTGTAGTACTCCTTCAAATTATATTTAATTAAGTTTTAGTTAGAACTATGTTTAATTATATTCGAAATGAAGTAGTAGTTGAAGTTGGTATGTTTGAATTATGTTTGAAATGAAGTAGTATTTGAAGTTTTTAAAATTTACATCTCCATTTTGCATTACCTATTGGAATTGCATTTTTACATCTCCGTTTTGCATTATCTGTTGGAGTTGACCCTTTTTTGAAGACGTAAAAAGCATTTTTTTAGATGTAAATTTTACATCTCCTGCTTTTACATCTCCAAATTTACATCTACTGGAGATGCTCTAAGAAGGATTCTCACATCCATCCTTCAGCATTCCTTCGTGTTTCCTCTAACTGAGCAATTAAGAATCAAGGAGTTAAATTCAGTAGCAAAGAATACAACAACACTGATTCTATTTAATTTGGCATATAGTTGCCTAAGCAAATGATGTTAATAATCGGTGTCACGCCGCTGGTGATGACCGTTTTATCAGAACATTTGTAGATGGGCACCTCAAAGTGGTCACAAATGTCCGGGCGGACAAACCGTTCACCCATTGGTCAAAACAATCCAAGCCATCTGGAATCCTCAAATGCTCAGACTGGCCGGCATCCCTCATATCTAGCTCAAATGTGGCTGATATGGGGCAGTCGGGCGCTCCCTGGATCGTTCGCCATGTCGGATTGACATTGGGATGTCCAACAAGACAACACTCGGAAACCAATGGTCCGACGAGCGTCTCCTTCGGGGGAGGAGGGTGAAAACGCCGCGTGGCGGCGAGCCGGGTGCCAAAGTCCGGATATTTAAGCTAGATGGCGACTCCCAACCCTAGCCACATCCATTTCCCTCCCTCTCCGCGTTGCGAGCCCGAGCGACATGCACTCCCCCTGTCGGTGTCAAAACCGGCGGATCTCGGGTAGGGGATCCCGAGCTGTGAGTCTAGGATCGATGGTAACAAAGGGACGAAGGAGACGATGTTTACCCAGGTTCAGGCCCTCCTATGGAGGTAAAACCCTATGTCCTGCTCGATTATATTGATGGTATGAAGGTTACAGAGTTGATCTACCTCGAGATCAGATAGCTAAAACCCTAGATGAGTTTCTCTGCCCTATAATCTAAAACCCTCCCAGTTTATATAGACACCGGGGGGTACCTAGGGTTTACACATGGTAGGTCTCCTGCCGGGGATGGAGATGTCGATTTCCTCATCTTGACTTGGAGTGCACGAAGCGCCTTCGGGACTTCCTTCTAGAACACGAGGTCTCGATGTATCCCGCCCTTCCTGCTATAGTCAGAGAGCGGCCCACCAAGCCGGCCTATTGGGAGATAGGCCAGCGGCCCAAGGACCCCTTAGTCCAGGACTCCCTCAGTAGCCCCCGAACTAGCCCCCAACGCCAAGGGTCTCAGCTCTGGCAGCTTCATGTGATCAGAGTCTTCGGCTTGCGGGGTGAGTTCTTCTTCCCATTAATGATCGGCTGAGACTAGTCCGGCTTCCGATGACGCGTAGTTTTTCCGATCATACGATCATCCGAACACCGTGAGTTGCTTAGTTCCAAAGGCCAAACGTCAAAGTGTAAACAGTGTTTTCTGACGACCTTTCCGACGAAGGGTCATGGCCTACCACGACCGCTGAACCAGTTATGAAAACTCAATTCGCTGTTCGAGGCCGTTTTTACATTGGCATGATTCATCAATGCATAGATCGTGCTCCGTTTCACATGGGATATGATTAACATCCCAAGTTACTTTACGCATGCATAACGGTACGCACGTCTCGGGAAGCGGAGAGATTTGCAGCACAGTAAAGGGAGGCTAATCGGCGTCATGCCTCATAAAAAGGGGAAAAAACCCAAGGCCTATTCACGCTTCCCATTCGCATCCTCCGCTTTCCCAATCCTCCCAAGCTCCGAGAGCCCAAATCCAGTTCCCCCTCAACTTCCCCTCCGAGCTTAGCCATGGCGGTTCGGGCTCCAATGGCAAGTGGTAGGCCTCCACGGTCACCGACTGTAACACCCCAAAAATTTGACCATGTTTTATTAATTAAAATTTTGCAAGGAAATTAATTTTTATTTTTCTGGATTATCTTTTGATTTCAGAATCACTCTTTTCTTCTGAGTTGTGGAATTTTCCCTCCTAATAGAAACTTTTCTAAAATATTTCTGGACTTGAGAGCATTTCATTTTCATGATATATGATCAGTGGAGATATCTCTATAATTATTTTTCCTGAGTTTTAATTATTTTAAAATGGTTTCTCATTATTTTTAGAACTTCTTTTGCATTACAAACCTTTGGTAACTTCACTTAAAAATTCTACAAAAATTTGTAGATGACATGTGATGTTCCTACATCACTTTTATGCAAAAATATCTCTTAGTCATTTGGGGGTTTTGAGCCCTACCTCAAGTTTTCAACTCTTAAGTCCAGGATATCAGAACCATTAGTAGATTTTAAGCACATGCAATAATGGCATGTATTTTCTGTCCAGATTTGGTTTTCTCAAAAACTTGCACTAGGAAGTTTTGATTTTTCCCAAACCAACCATGCCATGATTACTAGTACCTAACGAGACTCCACCCTGTTAATTTTGGTCTCCAGATAACCTCATTTGATGCCCATGGCATTCTGTCGAACACCTTGTGTTCATGAACAGAAATGGCATGCTTATGATCTTGCATTATGGACTTGCTCCAGAGGCCAAACCAGCATGTCATATAGTTTGGACTTGCCCTAAAAACCACCCCTGCTAAAGCTCATGTGGATTAGAGGCCCCTGGCAGGCATTGGCATTTTGCCGAGCACCTCGCGTGCGTGCTCTGGGCGCGAGCAGAACGCACGTTTTGCACGCGCGCGCAACCGAGCCGCCGCGACCAGATGCCGCCTTCCCCGCTTGTCCGTCCCTGCGCGCAGAGGTGCGTCCGCCCAGCTCGTCCAGAGCCCCTGCATCCCCTGTAGCCCTGTGCCTCCCCCGCAAGCCGCCGCTGCCGTCCCGCCCGTCTCTGCCATGGCCGGCACCGCCCCGACCCCCCCAGCTCGACAGCTGCCCTCTAGAACAGCTCGAGCTCATCCGCGAGCTCGTCTGTTAGCGCCGACCACCACCGCGTCGCCCTACTGCAGCAGACACAGTCGGCAGACGATCTTATCCTCTGCCGTCGACGAACCGACCTATGCTCGCCTATAAAAGGAGCCCCCGAGCCCCAGCCGAAGCATGAGCCCTCCCTGGACCCTCAGGCCTCTCCCCCCTCGCACCAATTTAGCCGGAACCGCCCGTACTGCTCCACTCTGGTCGCAGCGCCGCCGCCAGGCTCCGGCAAAATTCAGGCAAACCCGAGCCTTAGTCATCCCACCCTGGCCCCTGCTAGCTCCGCCAAGACCTCCCGAACCCATTCCCTCTACTAATTTGCGCCATAGCAGCCGTAGGCCGATGTCGTGCTCGCCGGAGCTCTCGGTCCGCCTCGGATGAAGGGGTGCTCACCCCCGAGCTCCCCGGCGATCCTTTTTCCCTCCAGAGGATGAGGCCCTCCCTCCTGAGCACGCCGGTGTGCACAGCTCTGGGAGAGGTCCCTTCTAGTGCCGGCAATCGTCGCCGGAGCTCGCCTCTGGCTCTGCCCCTGCGCACGGGAGGAGGAAGAGGAACCCGACAGGCGGGCCCCGCCTGTCGGCGAAACAAGCCCTGGCCCGATGGCGCCTTCCCCCGAAGTACGTTTTCTTCGAGAGGAAGCGCTTCCCAGTAAGTACATGTTCACTGTTCTGTTAGCGTATTCTGGCCCGAAACGTTTTCTTTTCTAATTGATTTAAAAACCAGATTTTGACCTGGACTTTGACTGGCTATAACTTTTAAAATACAACTCCAATGGACCTGATTCTTTTTCTGTTGTTTTCCAAATTTCACCTAGTTTATTTTAGGATTTATTTGAAAATTATTTAAGACAACTTTTTGTGCTGTTTGAATTGCATATTGATTAGAGTATTTTCAAAATTAGGAAATGGAGAGGGAAGCAAATTTCAAAAGTTTTGGAGTGCTCATTGCCTCTCTCCACATGGAAAGCAAGCATTCTGAACCCTGGCATAATATTTCGTTGTATGTTGTTTGGTGTGATTGCGATGCCAATTCGACTCGTGATATTCGTTATTTTATGTGACGATTTGATCATGCTCAAGGATGCATGATGAAGATTCCTCGTTATTGGAATTGATATGCTTGTGATAGTAATCACCCTCATCTACCTTTCATGCCTACCGGAAGGAATCCGGGAAAGTCTCGGTCTTGGGTAGACACGAGCTTGTTACTGATATATCGTTGAAGCCAGTATATTCAGTGAGGCATGGTGAGGTATGATGGGTGGTGATACAGACTATTGGTGTGGTATATATTTGTTATGCTAAACATACAGGAAACACTTTAACCTCCTGAGTCGACCGTAGATCGAGTCTTGTGCCAGTAACCCCCATACTTGCTTCGTGCTACCACTTGTCCCTACCTCAGGTAGGGTACGGTTCAGTAAGTTGTCAACCCCTTTCTTAGCACACACCGTACAGAGAGGCCATAGTGAAAGATACCAGTGGCCCCTGGTAGGCATGTCACTTGGTCCGGGGGCATGGGTGTTTCCGGTTGGAGCCGAGGGGGTAGCTCCCCTAGTTTGCGCGCGTTATAAATTTTGTGATCCCATGCTAATCGAGGTTGGAGCCTCCCCACTTAGAGTTTTGCTTAACGAGTGTCGTGAGTGATTCCAGGCACCGGTAAGTTAAGCTGGTGTGTGCAAGTCAGGTGTGTTTTCAATTAAAAGACCGTAAGAGGAATTAGTCCCGGTGGACTAACGGAATCCGTTACTCGTGGGTAAAGAGTACACCCTCTGCAGAGTTTATAGCTATTCGAATAGCCGTGTCCGCGGTTAAGGACTACAGTCTGGGATGGGTCAAGTGTCGGTCTTAGTGTCGGTCTTCGGAGGAAAACTTGTAAACCAGAACATTGATCTTGACATATGACAAATGATGGCTACGATTATTATTATTATGGACTAACCATTTATCTTATTTGAATTATTAAGTATCCCTGGGATGGTTCTACCTCCTGGATACTCACTGTGATGATTCTTTATAAGCCCATTATGTGGTGTCGCTCAGACGCCCGACTGTGGCATGCTTGTTACTTATTTTCTTTATAAGCCCTTTATGTGGTGTCGCTCAGACGCCCGACTGTGGCATGCTTGTTATTTATTTTCTTTATAAGCCCTTTATGTGGTGTCGCTCAGACGCCCGACTGTGGCATGCTTGTTACTTATTTTCTTTATAAGCCCTTTATGTGGTGTCGCTCAGACGCCCCACTGTGGCATGCTTGTTACTTATTTTCTTTATAAGCCCTTTATGTGGTGTCGCTCAGACGCCCGACTGTGGCATGCTTGTTACTTATTTTCTTTATAAGCCCTTTATGTGGTGTCGCTCAGACGCCCGACTGTGGCATGCTTGTTATTTATTTTCTTTATAAGCCCTTTATGTGGTGTCGCTCAGACGCCCGACTGTGGCATGCTTGTCATTTACTTTCTTATATAAGCTCTTTATGTGGTGTCGCTCAGACGCCCGACTGTGGCACGTCTATTATTTATTTTCCTTTTAAGCCATGTGTCATGAATTTCATTGTGTGACTGACTAAGTGATCGTGGATTATTTCGGTGCATGATTATCATCTGTTATATTATACTTGTTTCATGATGTTTGCGAGTACATTCAAAGTACTCACTGGCTTGTCCCTGGCTATTGTCTTGGCCAGATTCCTTGCTTGGAGAGGAGCGCAACGACGACAGCCCCGGAACCTAGGCATCGAAGATAGCTGATACGCGAAGATAGGAATTAACCAGGTCAGCTGTTCCTGTGGGAAATGGAGTCCCATAGACGCTGATGACCCCGAACCGCTTCCGCCATCAACCACTAGAAACCTTTTATTGTACTCATAGACCAGAATGGTCTTGTACTACATATTTTGTATTTTTGCTTGGAATTTCTGTATCAAGATTGTGTCTCATCAGCTAACAGTAATCCTGGGGCTGGTGAGCACAAGGGCCATTTACTGGGAAATTAATATCCTGGAAAACCGGTCCTGACAACCTTGGTATCAGAGCCAGGCTGACCATTGGCTAATCCTATCTTAGCCAGGTCAATAAACCTAGGTTAACCCACCCACCAGACCTTAACCTAAACCCAGCCAAGCTTCTCGTGTACGATAGTCACACAGTGACTCCGACACCTTTTGGCAGTCGGTGCCTAACCTACCAGCCTAGCCTATCGATCACGCGCCAGTGACCGACACCTAATTTGTCTCATTCGCAAGCGTGCGAAGGAAGACTCCGTTCTCTTTTTCTATAAAAGGGAACGCTAGTCCCAACCCAGCACAGCACAACCTCTACACCAAACCAAGCCAAGATGCCTGGCCCCATTGTTCACAATGAGACCACAGCAACCAACCTTGGAGGTTTTGTCACCGTGCTGGCAAACCTCACCCGCCGTGCTTTTGCATTAGAAGAGCCCCCAGAATATGTGGTGTACCAAGGGCTCATGAGCGGTGAGAGCCGTCAATTCTGGGCCACGGTGCACGTCTATGGTAGGGGTATAGCGCCAGAGCGCCCCTACAGGTTCACCGGAAGGACAACTTCCTTTGAGCCACAAGCCATCCAGCTGGCCGCTCGAGAGGCTATAGTTCAACTCCGGCACCTGTCGCCAAGAGTTAACTGCCACTCGTTCTACTACTACCCCAGCCGTGACGGGTATGGTAGGCCACCCCAGGTAGCCAACGGAGACCACGAGACGGACCCTGCATTGCTGCATCTGGTGCGCTATGTAAGTGCACTAGAGGCACTGTTCGATCAGGTCACTCTGGATCTGATCGCAGCCCGTGGAGAGCTCGTCCGTCGAGCCTCGGCGAGAGGAGAAGATGAGCCCGACGCCGACAACCCAGTCGTGCTGTTCGGACAACCGATCGAGTCCTTTAGGGCTGCCCCTGCAACCGACCGAAATGTATTTGCATCCCCGGAGGAGCTTTGTCGCATTTTAGGGACACGCTCCAACGGGATTGTGACCACCAACCCCCGCGATGGTCATCATCGCTACCCCGACCCTCCTCAACCCAACCCAGCAAACCCCGACGGTGAGGCCCATGGAGAAGCCTCGACGTCCACAAGGCATGCTCGGTTAGATATTAACGAGGTGGACTAAGTCACTCGAGTAGTACTGAGTCTTAGTATTCTACGCCTTGTATCAGTGTGACCTTGTAATCGCCATGATTAAAATGAAGAATGCTTGTGTGCCTTTGTTTTGCTTAGTAGCCGCGCGTAAGTATTTTGGCGTATGGTTGCATATTGAATTCCGGGCGTAGCTACCAAAAACCACCCCAGACGGCACCCACAGTAATACGTCACTTTTGTGAGATATGTATATCTGTGGCATTGACCCCGACCCCGTAGAGCAGAAGCGTCAAACTAGTTTACCCCCACACCGCAATCGGTGACCCAGTCAGATGCTATATAAGAGGCCACCCCGTGACCTTACCAAGCATCCCTCACTTTGTGCACAGCTCTCACAGCCATTTTTGCCATGCCGAGCCCTAGTATTCATCTGAGAACTCCAGATGCAACCCCAGGTAGTTTTGTTAAGATACTGTGGGACTTTACCTGCAGTACCATGAGTTCTACCCATCCACCCCAGTACGAGCTGCTCAAGACGAGGATCACCCCGTCCGCCTCGAAATATTGGGCAGTAGTGCACATCCCTCCCGCAAACCCGAACCAAGACCCAACGGAAGTCTCTTTCGTGGGGAAATCTATGCCGACTCCGCAAATGGCCATAGAAGCTGCTGCGTACGAAGCGCTTGCTCGTCTTCGATTCGCAGTACCCTATGCCAGCGAAAGGGGGTATTATTACTTCCCGAGTCGTGCAGCACCCGGAGAAGTGGCATCTTTTCCCGGTGGGCGAATTGAGAGGGACCCGGTACTGGCCAATCTTGCCCAGTACGTCATCGCACAAGAGCGTTTGACCCAACGAGTAATGGGTTATCTCCAGAACTTCGCTGACCGGAATCCTCAGATAGCCATTGGCAGACCCCTGAGACCAAACCAGGAAAAGCACATTCTTCGACTGGTCAATCCGCTTCCTCCGGTAGAAGAGGAATGTGCCCCAGTGCCTGAGACTTTTTCTCAGGACCCAGCCCATCTTTCGTTTAAGTTGTAGACGCCACTGCTATGTTTGTTATCCTAGCTTTTAGTTACGTGTTGCAGCTTATGCGTTGTATCCTAAGTGTGTGCTGTGAATAAACTGTTCGTTTTAAGTTAATGTGAGAAATTTTTACTGCTGTGATTTTTGATCAACTGTTTTCACCCTCAGTAAATCTTGAGAGGGGATTTTATTTGAGCCGTTGCAACAAATATTTCTCCGTGGCATAAATTTAAATTCACGCAGCACCACAACAGCAGGCTCACAGCCACTCGACCACACGCACTAAAACACGTACACATTTTTGCACCTAACAGATCACCGCACTGGCACACCACAATTTCTGAAAGAGAAATTTGTGGGTTATTATTCTAGTGCATTTTGCCTCCAGCACACTGACAACAGTAGCAGTTAGCACCTGACACCTAATCCTCGTGATCACCGCCGCCGCGAAGAGCCAACACTCGAGAAGCAGCGTCACGACGATCATCGAGGATCATCGCGCACAAGAGCACGGAGAACCCCAGCACTGCCGCCAACCCTCCGCACATCAGGATCATGTACCAGTCCGGCATCACCTCCGCCATTAGAGCCTCGTCTCCAGCTCCTGCAGCAGAAATGGAAAAAGAAGGAAGAAGAAGCGAGGCCAGGTGTGAGGAGGAAGAGAGAAGCACCGCGGTCATTTTATAGCTCGAGATCGGTGTACGGTGAACGAAGTCCACCACCGCCGCTCGTCGCTCGATCGCCGGTGTTCGGAGGCGAATCCGCGAGCAGTGCCGACAGCGCGCTGGCCCGCGAGGTGAGTGCACGCTGCGCCGGCAGCTAGCACGCCGCGCACTACCGCAGTACGGCCCTAGGTGCCCTACTCGCTAGGTACCGCAGGTGGAGAAAGCACGGGCACGCGCGAGAGAGAAGGAAGATGGGAGACGGAGGTAGAAGAAGAGACTGACAGTGGGCCCCGGGTCCACCTGTCAGACAGAGAGAGCTCTATGCACTCGGGTACGACCAGCGTAATTTGTGAATTTAGAAATTTTATTCTAAATTTACCGTAGCCAATAGTGGAAATCTCTCGATTTCCCCAACCAAAGATTTCTTCACACAGCACCAGTACCCCCACTGTAGTTCACCAATTATCTGTCCTCTCACTATAACCTCATCTCATCGCGTGAGCAGGTTTTTGGTTTTCAAATTCTTATTGCTTGATAATGGGAGTAATGTTTTTGAAACCGTCCCCAGCAAATCTCGAGGACGAGATTTTTCTTAAGGGGGGTAGCGTTGTAACACCCCAAAAATTTGACCATGTTTTATTAATTAAAATTTTGCAAGGAAATTATTTTTTATTTTTCTGGATTATCTTTTGATTTCATAATCTCTCTTTTCTTCTGAGTTGTGGAATTTTCCCTCCTAATAGAAACTTTTCTAAAATATTTCTGGACTTGAGAGCATTTCATTTTCATGATATATGATCAGTGGAGATATCTCTATAATTATTTTTCCTGAGTTTTAATTATTTTAAAATGGTTTCTCATTATTTTTAGAACTTCTTTTGCATTACAAACCTTTGGTAACTTCACTTAAAAATTCTACAAAAATTTGTAGATGACATGTGATGTTCCTACATCAGTTTTATGCAAAAATATCTCTTAGTCATTTGGGGGTTTTGAGCCCTACCTCAAGTTTTCAAATCTGGTTCAGTTTGTAGTTTGCACTACAACCTATTTATATATTTCTTTAAAAATTCAATAAAAATTTGGAGATGTTAGTAGAAGTATATAATTCATTTTTATGCAAAAACCCATTTGTGTTCTTTAGAAAATTTGAGCAAACCATCCTCATATTCATTCTGGTCCAGTTTGGTATTTTCTACTGCAACCCCATTTTATCTTGCCCTGTTGCCAATGAGATTTTTCATACTTGTAGTACACCCTACTAAACTCTTAAGTCCAGGATATCAGAACCATTAGTAGATTTTAAGCACATGCAATAATGGCATGTATTTTCTGTCCAGATTTGGTTTTCTCAAAAACTTGCACTAGGAAGTTTTGATTTTTCCCAAACCAACCATGCCATGATTACTAGTACCTAAAGAGACTCCACCCTGTTAATTTTGGTCTCCAGATAACCTCATTTGATGCCCATGGCATTCTGTCGAACACCTTGTGTTCATGAACAGAAATGGCATGCTTATGATCTTGCATTATGGACTTGCTCCAGAGGCCAAACCAGCATGTCATATAGTTTGGACTTGCCCTAAAAACCACCCCTGCGAAAGCTCATGTGGATTAGAGCCCCCTGGCAGGCATTGGCATTTTGCCGAGCACCTCGCGTGCATGCTCTGGGCGCGAGCAGAACGCACGTTTTGCACGCGCGCGCAACCGAGCCGCCACGACCAGATGCCGCCTTCCCCGCTTGTCCGTCCCTGCGCGCAGAGGTGCGTCCGCCCAGCTCGTCCAGAGCCCCTGCATCCCCTGTAGCCCTGTGCCTCCCCCGCAAGCCGCCCCTACCGTCCCGCCCGTCTCTGCCATGGCCGGCACTGCCCCGACCCCCCAGCTCGACAGCTGCCCTCTAGAACAGCTCGAGCTCATCCGCGAGCTCGTCTGTTAGTGCCGACCACCACCGCGTCGCCCTACTGCAGCAGACACAGTCGGCAGACAATCTTATCCTCTGCCGTCGACGAACCGACCTATGCTCGCCTATAAAAGGAGCCCCCGAGCCCCAGCCGAAGCATGAGCCCTCCCTGGACCCTCAGGCCTCTCCCCCCTCGCACCAATTTAGCCGGAACCGCCCGTACTGCTCCACTCTGGTCGCAGCGCCGCCGCCAGGCTCCGGCAAAATTCAGGCAAACCCGAGCCTTAGTCATCCCACCCTGGCCCCTGGTAGCTCCGCCAAGACCTCCCGAACCCATTCCCTCTACTAATTTGCGCCATAGCAGCCGTAGGCCGATGTCGTGCTCGCCGGAGCTCTCGGTCCGCCTCGGATGAAGGGGTGCTCACCCCCGAGCTCCCCGGCGATCCTTTTTCCCTCCAGAGGATGAGGCCCTCCCTCCTGAGCACGCCGGTGTGCACAGCTCTGGGAGAGGTCCCTTCTAGCGCCGGCAATCGTCGCCGGAGCTCGCCTCTGGCTCTGCCCCTGCGCGCGGGAGGAGGAAGAGGAACCCGACAGGCGGGCCCCGCCTGTCGGCGAAACAAGCCCTGGCCCGATGGCGCCTTCCCCCGAAGTACGTTTTCTTCGAGAGGAAGCGCTTCCCAGTAAGTACATGTTCACTGTTCTGTTAGCGTATTCTGGCCCGAAACGTTTTCTTTTCTAATTGATTTAAAAACCAGATTTTGACCTGGACTTTGACTGGCTATAACTTTTAAAATACAACTCCAATGGACCTGATTCTTTTTCTGTTGTTTTCCAAATTTCACCTAGTTTATTTTAGGATTTATTTGAAAATTATTTAAGACAACTTTTTGTGCTGTTTGAATTGCATATTGATTGGAGTATTTTCAAAATTAGGAAATGGAGAGGGAAGCAAATTTCAAAAGTTTTGGAGTGCTCATTGCCTCTCTCCACATGGAAAGCAAGCATTCTGAACCCTGGCATAATATTTCGTTGTATGTTGTTTGGTGTGATTGCGACACCAATTCGACTCGTGATATTCGTTATTTTATGTGACGATTTGATCATGCTCAAGGATGCATGATGAAGATTCCTCGTTATTGGAATTGATATGCTTGTGATAGTAATCACCCTCATCTACCTTTCATGCCTACCGGAAGGAATCCAGGAAAGTCTCGGTCTTGGGTAGACACGAGCTTGTTACTGATATATCGTTGAAGCGAGTATATTCAGTGAGGCATCGTGAGGTATGATGGGTGGTGATACAGACTGTTGGTGTGGTATATATTTGTTATGCTAAACATACAGGAAACACTTTAACCTCCTGAGTCGACCGTAGATCGAGTCTTGTGCCAGTAACCCCCATACTTGCTTCGTGCTACCACTTGTCCCTACCTCAGGTAGGGTACGGTTCAGTAAGTTGTCAACCCCTTTCTTAGCACACACCGTACAGAGAGGCCATAGTGAAAGATACCAGTGGCCCCTGGTAGGCATGTCACTTGGTCCGGGGGCATGGGTGTTTCCGGTTGGAGCCGAGGGGGTAGCTCCCCTAGTTTGCGCGCATTATAAATTTTGTGATCCCATGCTAATCGAGGTTGGAGCCTCCCCACTTAGAGTTTTGCTTAACGAGTGTCGTGGGTGATTCCAGGCATCGGTAAGTTAAGCTGGTGTGTGCAAGTCAGGTGTGTTTTCAATTAAAAGACCGTAAGCGGAATTAGTCCCAGTGGACTAACGGAATCCGTTACTCGTGGGTAAAGAGTACACCCTCTGCAGAGTTTACAGCTATTCGAATAGCCGTGTCCGCGGTTAAGGACTACAGTCTGGGATGGGTCGAGTGTCGGTCTTAGTGTCGGTCTTCGGAGGAAAACTTCTAAACCAGAACATTGATCTTGACATATGACAAATGATGGCTATGATTATTATTATTATGGACTAACCATTTATCTTATTTGAATTATTAAGTATCCCTGGGATGGTTCTACCTCCTGGATACTCACTGTGATGATTCTTTATAAGCCCATTATGTGGTGTCGCTCAGACGCCCGACTGTGGCATGCTTGTTACTTATTTTCTTTATAAGCCCTTTATGTGGTGTCGCTCAGACGCCCGACTGTGGCATGCTTGTTATTTATTTTCTTTATAAGCCCTTTATGTGGTGTCGCTCAGACGCCCGACTGTGGCATGCTTGGTACTTATTTTCTTTATAAGCCCTTTTATGTGGTCTCGCTCAGACGCCCGACTGTGGCATGCTTGTTACTTATTTTCTTTATAAGCCCTTTATGTGGTGTCGCTCAGACGCCCGACTGTGGCATGCTTGTTACTTATTTTCTTTATAAGCCCTTTATGTGGTGTCGCTCAGACGCCCGACTGTGGCATGCTTGTTATTTATTTTCTTTATAAGCCCTTTATGTGGTGTCGCTCAGACGCCCGACTGTGGCATGCTTGTCATTTACTTTCTTATATAAGCTCTTTATGTGGTGTCGCTCAGACGCCCGACTGTGGCACGTCTATTATTTATTTTCCTTTTAAGCCATGTGTCATGAATTTCATTGTGTGACTGACTAAGTGATCGTGGATTATTTCGGTGCATGATTATCATCTGTTATATTATACTTGTTTCATGATGTTTGCGAGTACATTCAAAGTACTCACTGGCTTGTCCCTGGCTATTGTCTTGGCCAGATTCCTTGCTTGGAGAGGAGCGCAACGACGACAGCCCCGGAACCTAGGCATCGAAGATAGCTGATACGCGAAGATAGGAATTAACCAGGTCAGCTGTTCCTGTGGGAAATGGAGTCCCATAGACGCTGATGACCCCGAACCGCTTCCGCCATCAACCACTAGAAACCTTTTGTTGTACTCATAGACCAGAATGGTCTTGTACTACATATTTTGTATTTTTGCTTGGAATTTCTGTATCAAGATTGTGTCTCATCAGCTAACAGTAATCCTGGGGCTGGTGAGCACAAGGGCCATTTACTGGGAAATTAATATCCTGGAAAACCGGTCCTGACACCGACCAGGACATCCGGGACTTAAAGCTCACCGGCTGCCTCACCGCCAACGTCTTCCACCGCGCCGCAGAGGCTAACCAGGTAGTCCCCACCCCCAAACCAGGCGAGAGGGTGGTGTTCGTCCCCCATTTCATCCGGGGACTGAGCTTCCCGCTCCACCCCTTCGTCAGGGGCCTCATGTTTTTCTACAGGTTGGACTTCCATGACCTTTCCCGGAACTCATTCATGCATATTTCGGACTTCATTATTGTCTGCGAAGCCTTCCTGCGGGTCGAGCCGCACTTCGGCCTGTGGCTCAAGGTCTTCAACGTCAAGCCGAAGACCGTCACGGGCGAGCACGCCGACTGCGGAGGGGCGGTAATCAGCAAGCTCCCCCGCGTCGGATGGCCGACTGGCACCTTCATCGACACAATCAAGATCTGGCAGAAGGAATGGTTCTACATCACCGAACCAAGGGAAGAGGGTCAGGTTGCACCAGCCGAGTTCAGATCCGGACCCCCCACGAGATTGACCTCATGGCTCAGGAAGGGCCTTGACTGGGGGTCGGATCTAGAGGTGGAATTGCTACAGAAGCGCATTTCTTCAATGATCAAGGCCAAGATCGAGTTGGTTAACGTGGTCCAGATCATGCTTCGACGCCGTCTCCTCCCCTACCAGCTTCGGGCCTCCCCAATGTGGGCTTATCAGGTTGAGGATGAGCCTACCGTGCACCAACTCTTCCACACTACCCACGAGAAATTGTGGAAGGCACTATTCAAGCCCCGGAAGAGCTGGCCAACCGAGAAGGAGGATTCGGGCCTAAGCGCCGATAACCCTCCTACCCAGGTATGATATAATTTCAATCCACTGGCTCTGTTTCTTGACAAGAGGACTGAACGCCTTCTCCCTCATCTTTGCAGAAATGGTTGAGCAAGGTCACAGGAATTAACTGCCCAGCACCACAGCCCGAAGACCCCCGGTCGAAGCTGTTGACGGAGATGCTCATCGTGGCGCCATACACGGCGCCACAGAAGAAGAAGAAGAAGAAGGCCAGAGAAGGTCTCCGCATGAGGGACTAGCCGGACGCTATGTCCGAGGAAACCCATGCCTCCTCCACCCATGAGGAAGAGCATGAGGATGCGGGGGAAGGCAATTCCCCCCTCACAAGAAAGAGGGCGGCATCACCGGACGTCGCGGAGGATGTACCTCCTCCTGCCCTGAAGAGGGCGTGTCGACCGAGGTTGATCCTGGCCGACGACAGCTCAGACTCTGATGACGAGCCCGAGGACTTCGAGAAGATTCCCCAAAGGAACCTAAGGGTCAAGCCCCCAGCTCGAAGGTATGAATCCGAAGTCTCCCTGAGTTATTTATGCAAAGTTTTTAATGTTTTAAATGTATGAACGCCTTTTGATCTGCAGCCCTCCATGCGTTCTCCCCACCGACCAAATATCGGATGGGGAATCTCCACCCGCCGAGCTGGCAGAGAGTGGGAATGCTTCACACCCCACACCTCCAGGGGCCACGAAGGACGCCGCGGAGGTGTCATCCCACCAGGCTCCTGTGGAGCCGAACACCGGCGGTGGGGGTGATGACGTCATGGCCGAGGTTAATGCCTCGACCGCCAAAGACCAGGGGAAGGAGCCCCTCCTGGCCACTGAGGAGGAAGGACAGAGGAATGTCCAGTCCCCTCCGTGGTCATCTCCGGAGCACACTGTGCCTCCGGAGCTACCGGCTCAATCCCCGATCAGAGATCGGGCTGGCCGGTCACCACCAGTGCCACCGATGACTGGGTGGCCGGTAATGGAGGAGGCTCTATCAAGCACCTCCATCTCCGAGGATCACTGCACTCTTATGGGTGCGGTTTTGCAAGGCATTCAGTCCGTTGATAGCGGACTAAAAGAGGCCTTCAATGGTCTCTTGACGGGCTTCAAGGTGAGCCACGTAATACCCTTTTCCTAAAAAATTAATTTTATTAGGTTTGTGCTATCGTTATATATATATATATATATATATATATATATATATATATATATATATATATATATATATATATATATATATATATATATATATATATATATATATATATATATATATATATATATATATATATATAGCAGCCCCCGAGCCCTGGGTGAGTTTGGAGAAAACTCACCCGGAGGTCAAATACTCAGGAGTAACCAACGATGCACAAAACATTATTCATCCCATAATGTTCTAACAACCCTTAAGAGGACCGAGCACAGGGTCATAATCTTGACAGTTCGGGGGTTTGAACACACATAAACTGATATATATTTATTGTTTGTAGGCCTCGTCATCGGCGGCGGCAGTTAATGCCGCGGAGCTTACCGAGCTAAATTGGAAGCTCAAGAGCTCCGAAGAGGAGCTTGATGCCCTGAACAAGAGGTTTGATGAGGCGCAAGGTAAGTCGAATTGTAATATCCGGGCTTTCTATCATTAGTGATCCACACTATTGACCCAGTGTAATTATATGTTTATTGCTTACACAGCCTCGGCTAAGGAGATCGAGAAACTCAAGGCCGAGCTGCGAACGATGAAGCAAGAGGCCGCGGACGAGAAGGCAGCAGCCGAACAAGCAGCAGCCGTGCTCTCCGCATTGAAAACCGCGAGTGCTAAGCATGAAGCCCGGTTGGAGGAGGTTCGGCAGGAGCTCAAGGATGCCAGCACGAAGTGCGAGGCCCTTGAGCAGAAAGGCAAGGAGCAAGCCACCGAGCTATCCACGCTGAAATCCGAGCTCCAAAAGGAGCGGGTGGATAGGCGGTTCTTTGAAGAACAGATCCGCCAAGTCAAAGCTATCACAGATGGTAAGCCGTATTTACGACAGTGTGGCTTTGGTGATAGCAGGTTCGCATAGCTCACCCAGGTGTGGCGTTCCTCAGGCGCCTGTTCGGACCTCCAAAAGAGTGTAGCAGACGCTAATCAGTTCTACGCTTCGCGAGAAGAAGACGATGAGGCTCGGCTCTTTTGGGCACAGTTTGAAGCCCCCGAGCGCTCTCCTCTTCTCATCGAGCAGATGAAGCAACTGATGGAGCTGCACAGGATGGCTGAGCCGGCCATGAAGGATCTCTGCATCCGGCTATGGCTTGAAGAGCCGTTGCCGAGCAGCTACTTTGGCCTGGTGGGGAGGCTGAGCGACGCTTCACCTCGGATTGACGCGCTAAAGCATTCTACATGCATCGAGGGAGCTTGGATGGCCTTTGCAAGGACCATGATGCACTGGCCGGGGCTCAATCCGACCGAGATGGCCACCGCACCTCCGCCCCCTGGAAAGGAGTATAGGTGCCCCAAGCGATACTTCGCCGCAGTGATGCAGGGTGCTCGGGCGATAGAGGCTCAATTCTCGAAGGATGATTTTTATGAATGAGCGCGTTGTAATATGTCCGAAGACTGTGCACGCTTTATGATGAGGCTGCATGGTTTATCATGTCTTTTTAGTTATTAGTATTTATTTTGACTCCCGTGTGGCCGTTTTATCTGAGAGTTGTGAGTCGTCGGCTTCAGCCCCCACGTAGATACTACCCGGGGTGTTTCAGCCTCCACACTGCGACCCTTAGCCGAGGTATCGGTACCCGAAGGCGGTAGTGTGAGGGGAACAAGGCAATCGGACTATAGTGCTTTATCGCTTTCACTTAACCGTGGGAGCTTAAAAAATGCGGGGGCTGATGACCAGCTCCTAGTGTTTTGTGATGTTTGGATGTACCGTGGCCGAAGCCAGCATCACATGGTTTGTACAAGTACGAAACCCATCGTATGACATGGAATAACCTCTATCATTTTTTTAGTATGACACTTATGCTCGGATTCGCAGACCGGTTCTCGCGTACTATGACAGTCAGTTTTCGAATTTCTCCCCTGAGGTGCTTGACCAGGCTAGCTGGAAACACAATCGCAGTGGTTCTCCATTTTGCCCTTTTAGCCGAACGAGCGGAACGTAAAAGGGCAAACACAGGAGCCGGGCAACCCAACTATTGACCCAAGATATAGTTCGGAACCAATGCATATAAAGCGAAATCCAAGATGCCGAACACACGATCGATTGTGCCGGGGTGATTCTTAGGGCGATATTTTAAATTCAAGCCCCCGGTCTTTTAGCCGGTTGCATCGTAATGTGTACCGAACAGTTTCACAAGAAGCGTTGATGAGGGAAGAAACATAGTATGTATCATAAAATACAGCGAAGTGGCCATGCATAATCGTCTTGTATTTGCTCAATAACTCTTATAACTCAAATCGCCGAAGCCACTGTTTACAGGTACTTGAAGATGAAATATAAAGTTTACAGGAGAGGTTGTACCAGGGGTTTTCGATGGGTGGCCTGACGTCCTCGGTGTGCCCTGTCGCATGTCCGCTCCCACGCCTCCTAGGGAGTTGCATTCCTTTAAGGGTAATTGGTGTCGGCGAACGGGCCTTGGAAAGAAGGTCTTGAGAAGTCACCAAAGTATGGATGAGCTTTACGCTTTAGCAGGTCCTTGATGGTACCTGTGGTATGTCCGAGGACGTTTACTGGTAGTAGTTCGGTCGAGCCGAACACTTACCCTTTGATAGTTGTTCCCCATTGCTGCCCTTGGAATCTTGAGTGCAAAGTTGTGCCTTCTCGGCACGTGTTTGACAGGCATTAGGGATGTGCAATGGGGAGCGTGTCCCTATTTCTGGGGAGAAGAAGGTGCTGGGAGTTCGGACTGAAACCGAGCTCGGTTGTCAACATTACGTGCCTTTATGGCAGATTTCGGCGTTTCCCGATCGTCATCGTAATGGAATTCGGCCGCCAGGGCCAATGCATGCTCCTCAGTTCGGAGGGAACGCTCTGTGTTGTCGTTGACAGTAATGACCCCCTTGGGCCCAGGCATTTTGAGCTTGAGGTATGCGTACTGTGGGACGGCGTTAAAGCGAGCGAACGATGTACGGCCTAGCAGGGCATGATAACCGCTGCGAAAAGGTACAATGTCAAAGATCAAGTCCTCGCTAATGAAGTTATCGGGTGAACCGAACACTACTTCCAGGCTCACCGAGCCCGTGCACCGGGCTTCGACGCCTGGGATCACTCCTTTAAAGGTAGTGTTGCTGGGTTTGATCCTTGATGGATCTATACCCATCTTTTTCACCGTGTCTGAGTAAATCAGATTGAGGCTACTTCCTCCGTCCATTAGGACTTTAGTGAGGTGATACCCATCGATAATGGGGTCTAGGACGAGGGCAGCTGAACCCCCATGACGAATACTGGTCGGATGGTCTCGTCGATCGAAGGTGATCGGGTACGCCGACCATGGGTTATACTTCAGGGCTACAGGCTCTACGGCGTAGACCTCTTGAAGGGTGCGCTTCCTCTCCTTTTTGGGTATGTGAGTGGCATATATCATATTCACAGTCTTTACCTCTGGAGGGAACTGCTTCTGTCCACCATTGATCGGACCGCAGGGCTCATCATCGTCCTCGCTGCGTGGGCCCTTGCCTTGCTCCTCGGCTATGAGTTTGTCGGCCTGTTTGAACACCCAACGGTTACGGTTGGTGTGGGTGGAGGGCTTGTCTTGAGTGCCATGGATCTGGCAAGGCCACTCCATGATTTTGTCCAGCGGGGTAGGTCCGTCACGATTGCCTTTAGGAGGCTTCTTCCGCTGCCCAGATCGAGGGTTGCGGAAGCCACCGTTAACGGCCGTGTCGTCGGCATCACTATTGCTGTGCCGGCGTTTATTTTTGTTGCGTCTTGCTTTCCCGTTTCCGTCCCGAACTTCGGAGGTTCCGGGGTCTTTGGGGTTGCGGCTCCGTCTAGCTAGCGAGTTATCGTCGCCCGCGCAAAAGCGAGTCATGAGTGATGTAAGGGCGGACATGGTCCTGAGCTTGTCCTGACCGAGCTGGCGAGCCAGCCATTCATCCCGAATATTGTGCCTGAAAGAGGCTATTGCCTCGGCATCTGGGCAATCGACAATTTGGTTTTTCTTGGTCAAGAACCGATTCCAGAATTGTCGGGCGGACTCTCCTGCCTTCTGGACGACGTTGCTTAGGTCGGAGGAGTCCGGCGGCCGTACATAGGTGCCCTGGAAGTTAGATCGGAATGCATCCTCGAGATCTTCCCAGCTTCCGATAGAATTTTCAGGGAGGTTGTTTAACCAGTGCCGAGCTAGCCCCTTAAGTTTTAGGGGTAGGTATTTGATGGCATGGAGATCGTCTCCTCGTGCCATGTGAATGTGGAGGAGGAAATCCTCGATCCATACTGCTGGGTCAGTTGTCCCATCGTATTGCTCTATGTTCACGGGTTTAAACCCTTCCGGGAACTGATGCTGCATCACCTCGTCGGTGAAGCACAGTGGGTGGGCAGCGCCTCTGACCCGGTCTATGTCACACCGGTAGTCGGCGGTCTGGCCCGGTTTTGTTCCCGGCCTCTGTTGTGGCGGTCGAGCCACGGCTGGTATCCGTCCCGTCTATCAGGGGAGTACCTTCTAGATCCGTAGATGGATCTCGTATGACCTGTTCTATAGTCCAGGTCATGTCGCAGGTCATACCTGTCATCGGGCTCTATTGGCTCTTTTCCCCTTCTGCGGGGTATCACCGGCCTATAACCGGCATCGCCAGCCGTCCTATCTTGTCCTCGGGGAGGGCGGTTCGGCTGGTCGTATGGAGTGTGCTTGGGAGACGGCGTATTAGGAAGCTCGTCATCGAATTGTGGCAGCAGCCGTCGGCGTGGATAGCTCTTGGGTTGGTCCAATAGACCGGTACCGTATCCTTCCTCGGCTGATAGGACCCTCGTCCATCTATCATTGAGGTTATCTTGTTTGGCCTTAAGTTGCCGTTCTTTTGCCTTCAGGCTTCGGGTAGTGGCTATAAGCTGTTACCGAAACCGTTCCTGATCCTCAAGGTTTTCGGGGATGGTGAAGTCTCCGGCTTCCGGGCTATCCTCCTCCTCCACAGGGGGGAGGTAGTTATCATCCTGGGAATCGTTTGGATCCTCGGGGTCGCGCTGGTCCTCAGGCCTCTCCTAGTCCTCTAGCGGCTGCTCGGGGATATCGGGATCGCTGAGGTCTTTCGGGGTATCGCTTTCCCCTGTGCCAGCAATAGCTTCCCTTCCCTTTTTTGTCTTTGATCGTTTGCGTGGTTTCCGGCACCGTGACGGCGCCTCACCCGATTTATCGCCATTGTTTGCGGGTGTGTGCTCACCGTTATCGGCTGGAGTATCCACCATGTAGACGTCGTAGGTAGAGGTGGCAGTCCATCGCCCGGTGTTGACAGGGGTGGGAGCGCAATCCTCTTCATCCATGTCTTCTGCCTCCTCGGAGGCGTAGTCCAACATATCGGTTAAGTCTTCGACATTGGCTACGAAGTGGGTGGTGGGTGGGATGAAAAATTCCTCTTGAATCGCCTCAAGACCGATCTGAGAGTGGATCGGGGTTGGGTCGTCAGTAATTTTCATCGATAAGATCCGATCTAGAGCCTCGTTGAATGTCGAGAGCTCGATCGGGTCAATCTGCTCAGAGCTTTCGGAGTTAACCTCCGATGCATCCGCACAAGAAGTGTGTTCGGCAGGAACTGGTCCCCGGCCATCTGGTGCTATGGCCGGATCTGGACTAAAAGCCAGATCATCACCGGGGTTGGTCCCGTGGGCGGGGCGTAAGCGAAATCCGAGGTTAAGGCCTCGGAGCCCTCGGGCGCATCAGATGAGATTGCGATCCCGGTGAGCGAAAGATCGCCCCGAGAGTCTACGGAGAACTCTAGGTTCCCGAATCTGACCTCTTGATCAGGGGCGAAACTCCCGACCTGGCCGAGATGGCATGTCGGGTCAGCGTGCAGCACAATGCTGCCGAAAGAGAAGATCTGTCCAGGGACAAAGGAGTCCATGTTACGAACTTCTTCGTTAATGACAACGTGAGCCGTCGATTCCTTTGGCGATCACAGCGGAACTCTCAATGAAAGCACCAATGTCGGTGTCAAAACCGGCGGATCTCGGGTAGGGGGTCCCGAGCTGTGAGTCTAGGATCGATGGTAACAAAGGGATGAAGGAGATGATGTTTACCCAGGTTCAGGCCCTCCTATGGAGGTAAAACCCTACGTCCTGCTCGATTATATTGATGGTATGAAGGTTACAGAGTTGATCTACCTCGAGATCAGATAGCTAAAACCCTAGATGAGTTTCTCTGCCCTATAATCTAAAACCCTCCCGGTTTATATAAACACCGGGGGGTACCTAGGGTTTACACATGGTAGGTCTCCTGCCGGGGATGGAGATGTCGATTTCCTCATCTTGACTTGGAGTGCACGACGCGCCTTCGGGACTTCCTTCTAGAACACGGGGTCTCGATGTATCCCGTCCTTCCTGCGATAGTCAGAGAGCGGCCCACCAAGCCGGCCTATTGGGAGATAGGCCAGCGGCCCGAGGACCCCTTAGTCCAGGACTCCCTCACCCCCCCCAGCTCCACTCGCTGTCCGTCGACAACCATGTCCCGTACAGGGTGACTACTTATCCTATGATCACACAAGAGCGCCGCCCCCAGCTGCTCGAGGAGATCCGGGCTAGGCACGAAACCTAGATCACAGCGACCTACCTCCAGACTAGTCGGAGCTGGAGGAGGAGGCAGAGTATGACTCCAGCCCATGGAGGAGTCAGATTCGGAGGAGGAGAACGTCGTACAGGAGGCAGAGCCGACTGCAGGCTTCACCGTGGAGGACGCCATGGCAGAATTTGAGGCCGCCCAAGCGGACGAGGTGGTGGAGTAGGTGGTGTAGAATTTTTTTAACAACATGTTCTTGGGTGCACGGTAGAATTTCTTTGATTTTGGTCTAGCGTAGTGTACCGTGGTGTTCCAATAGTGGCAATAGACCCTCTGCTATGTGGTGATAGATTCTCTGAATTGCATATGAGATATGTAGATTAGTTTAGGTGTGACTCGATGAGATCGGCCATACATGTCGATATTGAAGCTTGGTTTCATGATCTTGTTTTCGTGATCGTGATGTGGAGGTCATGACACGAATTACCCCTACCGGTCGGTTTCTACCATCGGGGTAGACAGCGGAACGTAAATCTGTATGCAACACGTGAAGATGAATGAGATTGATCGAACTGGAAAGAAGATCAATGCCACACAAATGTGATTTCTGTAGTGCTGAAATCTGTTAGAGCAGTCTTGGTAAAATAGGCATAACTTTTGCATACGAACTGTGATTTTGCTCCATGACCTGTCAAACTGAACAGAATGAAAATTCGAATCCAACCTTTTCTGCTAGTATTGCCACTTTTGGTGATTTTATGAGACCAAATTCCACTTGCGATGATTTTATCTTTGGTGGTAGAACGTCTGACTTGTTTTTGCAGAGAATGCTTCTAATTTGGTATAGCCAACAAATTTTTCTTACGTATTATTATTTCATGACATGCGTCATGAGTATGTCAGCCGACAGGAGCCATATGGTTGTCTCATTATTTTTTAATGAATTGTGCGTCAACAAGAGCCATGTAATATAATTTACTTTCATACCTATTAGTTTGTAATAGCTAAGTATCTTATGTAACAATTGACGATGACATTGTGGCATGGAGATGGAGACCACCACAAAGATAACCATGCATGGAGACATATAGCACCATGGACAGGCCGCACACGTGGAGATGGCGATCACCATGCACTACAAAAAGGGTCTACACCATATCACACTTTTGTAAACTATCATGAAAGTTTATCCCTTTAATGCTCCCTTATTTTGCATGGTACACGTAGGGTGATCACTCAAAGAATGTCAAGTAAAATTGCTTCCTCAATTGTGGAGCATAAAATGTCAAGTATATTTAGTGGTGGCCCTATAAAATTAGGGTGCCACTAGATCTCCTTGAACTGATGGGTTCGTGTCGGACACTTCTGAGCATTTGTTAACTTGTCATGGCTATCAAAATAGTTTTGGGACGTGAGGCATAGGATTTGGTGTGGCATGAGATGTTCCCAACAAACAAGATTCATATAGAAATACGATTAATAAGTGTTTCCTACGGAGTGATCCAGTCTCCTAACAGTGATGCAAAAACTCGCTAGTTGACATGTTGATCTTGGGTATTGAATCTCTAAGCGTCAACAGAGGCATGTTGATTTTAGTAGGAGTAATATTATTATTAAAACGCTTAATGTGAATTACTCTTCATGAATATATATCATAGTGCTTTGCATATTTTTGTTCTAGATCAATGGCACCACCTGTTGGAAATATGCCCTAGAGGCAATAATAAAATGGTTATTATTATATTTCCTTGTTCATGATAATCGTTTATTATCCATGCTATAATTGTATTGATTGGAAACACGTTGCATGTGTGGATACATAGACAACACTGTGTCCCTAGTATGCCTCTAATAGACTGGCTCGTTGATCAAAGATGGTCAAGGTTTCCTATCCATGGACATAAGATGTCATTTGATAAACGGGATCACATCATTGGGAGAATGATGTGATGGACAAGACCCAAACTTAAACATAGCATATGATCGTGTCAGTTTATTGCTATAGTTTTCTGCATGTCAAGTATCTGTTCCTATGACCATGAGATCATGCAACTCACTGACACCGGAGGAGTACCTTGTGTGTATCAAGCGTCGCAACGTAACTAGGTGACTATAAAGATGCTCTACAGGTATCTTCGAGGGTGTCTGTTGAGTGGGCATGGATCAAGACTGGGATTTGTTACTCCGTGTGACGGAGAGGTATCTCAGGGCCCACTCGGTAATACAACATCACAACAAGCCTTGCAAGCAATGTGACTAAAGTGTTAGCCACGGGATCTTGTATTACGAAACGAGTAAAGAGACTTACCGGTAACGAGACTGAACTAGGTATAGAGATACCGACGATCGAATCTCGGGCAAGAAACATACCGAAGAACAAAGGGAATAGCATCCTTGACATAGAGGTTCAACCGATAAAGATCTTCGTAGAATAAGTAGGAACCAATATGGGCATCCAGGTCCCGCTATTGGTTATTGACCGTAGAGGTGTCTCGGTCATGTCTACATAGTTCTCGAACCCGCAGGGTCTGCACACTTAACGTTCGGTGACGTTTCGGAATTATAGAGTTATGTATGGTGGTGACCGAAGGTTGTTCGGGGTCCCAGATGAGATCCCGGACGTCACGAGGAGCTCCGGAGGTAAAGATTGATATATAGGAAGTCCCGTTTTGGTCACCGGAAAAGTTTCGGGTACTTCAGTAGTGTACCGGGAGTGCCGGGAGGGTACCGGGGGACCACCGGTAGGGGCCACCCATGCCGGGAGGCCACATGGGCCTTAGGAGTGGCTCATGAGGACCCACAAGTATAGGGTATCTATCGTAGTCCTTTCGATAAGTAAGAGTGTCGAACCCAACGAGGAGCAGAAGGAAATGACAAGCGGTTTTCGGTAAGGTATTCTCTGCAAGCACTGAAATTATCGATAACAGATAGTTTTGTGATAAGATAATTCGTAACGGGTAGCAAGTAACAAGTGTAACAAAGGTGAAGCAAGGTGGCCCAATCCTTTTTATAGCAAAGGACAAGCCTGGACAAACTCTTATATAAAGCAAAGCGCTCCCGAGGACACATGGGAATTTCTGTCAAGCTAGTTTTCATCATGCTCATATGATTCGCGTTCGTTACTTTGATAATTTGATATGTGGGTGGACCGGTGCTTGGGTGCTGCCCTTACTTGGACAAGCCTCCCACTTATGATTAACCCCTCTCGCAAGCATCCGCAACTACGAAAGTAGAATTAAGATAAATCTAACCATAGCATGAAACATGTGGATCCAAATCAGCCCCTTACGAAGCAACGCATAAACTAGGGTTTAAGCTTCTGTCACTCTAGCAACCCATCATCTACTTATTATTTCCCAATGCCTTCCTCTAGGCCCAAACAATGGTGAAGTGTCATGTAGTCGACGTTCACATAACACCACTAGAGGAGAGACAACATACATCTCATCAAAATATCGAACGAATACCAAATTCACATGATTACCTATAACAAGACTTATCCCATGTCCTGAGGAACAAACGTAACTACTCACAAAGTATATTCATGTTCATGATCAGAGGAGTATTAATTATCATTAAGGATCTGAACATATGATCTTCCACCAAGTAAACCAACTAGCATCAACTACAAGGAGTAATCAACACTACTAGCAACCCACAGGTACCAATCTGAGGTTTTGAGACAAAGATCAGATACAAGAGATGAACTAGGGTTTGAAGAGGAGATGGTGCTGATGAAGATGTTGATTGAGATTGACCCCCTCTCGATGAGAGGATCGTTGGTGATGACGATGGCTTCGATTTCCCCCTCCGGGAGAGAAATTTCCTCGGCAGAACAGCTCCGCCGTAGCCCTAGATTGGTTCTGCCCAAGTTCCGCCTCGAGACGGCGGCACTTCGCCCCAAAAGCTCTGTTATGATTTTTTCCATGTCAAAACCCTCCATATAGCAGAAGATGGGCACCGAAGGCCTGCGAGGTGGGCCACAAGCCACAGGGGCGCGCCCAGGGGGTAGGGCGCACCCCCTGGCTTGTGACTGTCTGGTGGGTCCCCTCTGGTATTTCTTCCGCCCAGTATTTTTTATATATTCCAAAATAATTCTCCGTAGAATTTCAGGACTTTTGGAGTTGTACAGAATAGGTATCTCAAATTTGCTCCTTTTCCAGTCCAGAATTCCAGCTGCCGGCATTCTCCCTCTTCATGTAAACCTTGTAAAATAAGAGAGAAAAGGCATAAGTATTGCACCATAATGTGTATTAACAGCCCATAATGCAATAAATATAGGTATAAAAGCATGATGCAAAATGGACGTATCAACTCCCCCAAGCTTAGACCTCGCTTGTCCTCAAGCGAAAGCCGAAATCGATAAATATGCCCACATGTTTAGAGATAGAGGTGTCGATAAAATAAAATACGGACATGCAGGCATCATGATCATCTTTAGAACAGAAACATATATTGACATATAATTTCTTATGCTGGAGTAACAATTCGTTCACAAGGTAAAGTATGAATCAAGAACTCTATTGAGAACCAACAAACTATGATCTTAGTCATTGAAGCAATTCCAATTTATCATAACATCGGAAAGAGTCAATATAAGAGCTTGTAAAGCAAATCCACATACTCAATCATCTTCTAGTCTTTCATAATTGCTAACACTCACGCGGTACCTATGAGGTCAAAGCTTCAATCGGACACAGAGAAAGATAGGGGCTTATAGTTTTCCCTCCCAACTATTTACCTCAAGGGTAATGTCAACAGAAATAACTCATGCTCACTCACATCCGAGTGGATATATGTGTCTAGATCGTTCCACAACACATGACGCTTGCCAAGAGATAAAGGCGAAATAAAGGAAGCAGTGAAGATCACCACGACTCTTGCATAAGGGTAAATACTAGAAAATAAAAGTAACAGATAGGCCCTTCGCAGAGGGAAGCAGAGGTTGTCATGCGCTTTTATAGTTGGATACGCAATCCCTTAATGCAAAGGAACGTCACTTTATATTGCCCATTGTGATAAAGAACTTTATTATGCAGTCCGTCGCTTTTATTTCTTCCACATCACAAGTTCGTATAAAGTTTATTTTCCTCACACTAATAGATCACACATATTTAGAGAGCAATTTTTATTGCTTGCACCGATGACAACTTACTTGAAGGATCTTACTCAATGCATAGGTAGGTCTGGTGGACTCTCATGGCAAAACTGGGTTAAGGGTGTTTGGATGCACAAGTAGTATCTCTACTTGGTGCGGAAGTTTTGGCTGATATGGGGTGGAAGCAAGCATCACATGTTAAAGGATCTATAACAATACAACTTCTATTCGGAAATAAGCAAACATAAACCATTATGTTGTCTTCCTTGTCCAACATCAACTTTTTAGCATATAATATTTTAATGAGTGCTCACAATCATAAAAGATGTCCAAGATAATATATTTATATGTGAACCTCTCTTTCTTTATTACTTCCTTTTAATTGCAACAATGACCCATAGCTATGTTTGTCAACTCACAACAAATTTCAATCGACATACTTCTTATATGTGAAGTCATCACCCCCCATAAGATCATCATATATCTCTTTGCTTTTTTCTATACTTCTTTCTATTTCTTTTTCTCAAGATCATATCAAGCAAGCAAAGCCCTCAACTCAAAACTACTCTTTATTATATAACTCTCGAACTTGCTTACATAGGGGGAACATAAAGCAAAACTCATAACTAGATCACACTATAAACTTTATTCTACTAGATCAAGGTGTATAACCAAAAGGATGGAACTAAGAAAAACAATGAAAATAAAAGATGTGAAGGTGATACGATACCGGGGCGCCTCCCCCAAGCTTGGCACAAGCCAAGGGGACTGCCCATACCCATGTGTTTAGTTGTCTTGCTTCAGAGGTGGCGATGTTGGAGTTGTTGATGAGGTTGGAAGCTTGTCCAGCTTCCACTTAAGCATAAAATTTTGTTCCCTCAGATCGTCCACTTCCTGCTCGAGCTTCAATATCCTTTGACATAATTCTTGCTTGCTCTCCTGCAGAAAACGAGAAGGGATAAATAGAACCTTGGGTTTTCTCCTTGTGTTTGGGAGGTTGGATTTTGTCGTGGTTTTGTCACGGCAGATGTCCGAAGACTTAGGTTCGAGGCCATCGCCATAGCAGTGGACTCAAAGGGGTTGATCGGGACGAAGGACACGAGTTTACCCAGGTTCGGCCCCTCAAGTAGAGGTAAAAGCCTACGTCTTGCTTGTGTTGTATTAACTTGAGTATCGATTACAAGGGAGCGGATTGCTTGACCTAGTTCTCGATAACTTGGTTTCTTGTCTAAGCCGCCCCGGGGTCTGGCCTTTATATAAGAGGTCAAGGCCCCGGGTTACACGAGTCTCAAACCGACTCACACAACGTGTCCTATTCTGTCTCTAAGCCGCCATACCATCTTGGGTAAGCCGCCACCGGGCGGCTTAGCCACCCGGGTCATCACGCCATCTTCCCTCTCTGGGCCCCTGTCAACGGCCCATCTAGCAAGCCGCCCTGCGGCCTTGTCTGCACCCTTAAGCCCACCTTACAAACCTTGGGCTTACGAGCCGCCTGGTGTAACCTGGCCCCGCCTGGGCGGGTCTCACCACGGGTTATATCCCCAACATTAGGCCCCAGGTTGATTTGAGCCAGCTCATGTCAATCTTTAACTTACTTAGCGGCGAGTCTTCATAGCGCTGTCATCTGGAAAGTCAACTTGTAACCCGCCATGACGTCACACCGAATATTCGGAAAAGATTCCATGACGTTTGCAACGGATCTTTGTCACCGAAAGGTCATCCCGATAATCGAGGCGCCAATTTACTGTAGCTCCCCAATTTTCGCGCGCACGGTTGTCCTTCCCCTTATAAATAGCGCCACGTGCGTCTCCTCTCTTCCTCCGCCTGTCACTGTCGTCTTCCTCCTCCGCAAAGACCCCTCTCTCCAGAGCTCCGCCGCCCGCAACCGAAGCCGCGCCGTTGCTCTCATCGCCAGCCACTGCTTCAGCCCAAACCGGTCCAGAGCTTCACCGGCGCCTCCGCATCTCAGAGGTAAGCTCCTCTGATCCTCGTTGAATCTGTGTGCACTCCCATTAGGGTTCCGAGTTCTTCCTTGTTCTTTAAAAACTCGCCGCCGTTCGACAGCCACCGGGGCATCAGGCGCTGCCTCAGGCCTCGCAGTATTGCTTGTTTGTCGCGGGTGCTCCTCCGAAGCCAATCCCCCGCTCCTTTTTATGTCCATATGGCACTCATTACCGCGGATAGATCAATCTTGTTCCTCCACTGTTATTTCTAGGTCATATATATTTCCATTTTTTCTTCGCCCGTAGATCTTGCAATGAATAGACAATATGCAAAATCTGTTTTCTGCACTTAGCCATTTTTCTATCCATGCTGCCTTGGCTTCGTAAGTCGCCATTGTATTGCCGGCTCTCCGCCAATTTCTCTGGCGGCTTAGCTCTTCCACTTACACTGATTATAACTGCATTACACAGCGATTGCTCTTCTTAACCCGCCATTCCTTCTATTTTTGTAGCATAATCCGCCGTCATGACAAGGACTCCATCCTCCTGTGATTGGGTCAGCTCTGGAGTCACTGAAGAACTCCTAGCTAACTTTGTTGAATCTGGCATGCTACCAAGTAAAGATGAAATACACTGGCGGGTTCCAGGACCGGAGAAGAGGCCTGAGCCCAAGGAGGGAGAGATCATCATATTTACTGACCACATCCTTCGCGGGTTTCGCCCTCCCGGGTCAAAGTTTTTTCGGGATGTTCTTCACTTCTTCCAGATCCATCCTCAAGACATAGGCCCCAACTCAGTTACCAATATATGCCAATTCCAAGTTTTAAATGAAGTCTATATGCAAGAAGAACCGTCTGTTGACCTCTTCTACGAATATCACTATGCAAACCGCCAAACTGAAATGGCGGCTGGTCCCAGCTTAGAACTCGGTGGCATTACCATCCAAAGACGAAGAGACCTGCCATATCCTTCCGCTACCTTGCCAAGTCACCCCAAGGACTGGAATAAAACCTGGTTTTATTGCCAGGACACCTCTCCTGAAGGCGAGAATCCCTTGCCGGGTTATCGTCCAACCCGGCTCTGCTTTACCAATGACAACCCCCTCCCAGCACGGATGACAGCCGCCGAGCGAGCAAAGTACGCCTCGGCTTACACCAAGGTCAAGGCTTTACTGGAAAACGGCTTGACAGGTGTTGACCTAACCCGCTGCTGGGTAAGCTGGAAGATCATGCCACTGAGCCGGCGTGACCGGCTCATGTGCGAATACACGGGTGAACCCTATGACCCCCTTTGTTTCAAGAGCACTCCCTTGACTGACGAAGACATCAACACTGGCGTCAAGGGACTCCTTGGCGAAAGTCAGGAAGCTTGCAACAAGGTTGGGCTAAAGCCCTTCTACGCCAAGAATCCGGCTCCAGACGTAAGTCTCTTTTCCTTCAATTGATCATACTTATCTTGCACCTTCTAACCTTAGCCGGCGGCTTATGTATAGGCCAACTCCCCGTTCTGGAAGAAGAAGTTCAACCCGCCGGTGCGGAAACCAAAGACGAAAACCCCTGCCAAGAAGAAGAAGAAAGCCGCCACTCCAGAGCCGGCTGAAAGTGATGACTCGGAGGTAGAACTTGACTCTCTTGGCCGTCTCTTTATGCAACTTATTGACAATAATTACTCACAGGACGAGACGGAGGCAAGCCACGCCAACGCTCCTGAGGTAATTGACATTTCTGACTCAGAGATCTTTCCACAAAACAGAGTACGGCGGGTCGTCCGGAAAGTCCCCTTCTCTCATCCTCTTGCTCACTTGGATCCCAATTTCCTTTTGAAAAAGCAACAGCATAACTCCCGACGTCAGACCCGGAGCGCCGGCTCTGAAGATCTCGTGGCCGGGTTACCACATTCCCCGGCTCCTCGAAAACGGCCAGCTGAGGTATCCTTCAATTGAAACATAATTCTCATCGGCTTTGCATTGTAATCTTACTGTCTTGTATTGTTTTGGCTGCCTTCAGGACTCTCCGCCCTCATCTGGCGACTCAACCGCATCAAAGCTGCCTCCTATGAAGATCAACCCGGAGTACGTTCATTTTTACTTTGCACTGAAATGTTTTCAATGTCTTTTACATGCGTGTAACCATCCTCTGCGTCTTCCAGGGCCCAAGCAAAACGAAGGAAGACTGGCGGGTCTACTACCGCCCCTACTGCCAAAGAACCAGTGTTTGCTAAGCCGGCCTCTCCTTCACCAACTGCAGATACTGAGAAAGACATTCACCAGCCACCTGAGCCGGCGGGTCATGATACGACCGCTGAAAGCCCTGCGAGGGATGATCCTAAACCGCCCAGCCCTTCAATGGCTGATGAAGATACAGCCCTTCCAGACGTTGCTATTACTGGGACGGGTCACCACACCCCTGAACCCCGTGTACTAACAAGGCACTCTGGCAAAGCTGAAACTTCTTCAGTTGAGGAGTTTCCTTTTGAATCCCCAGTGCTGGACAAATTTACTGCTGACGAGCTTCATGCTGGATTTCTAAACCGCCTGGAGTCAAGCCGGAAGATGGAGCTGAAGCTTGTCAGCCTCATGAAGAAAAAATATGAGGTAATACTTTTACCAGCCTATCCCTTATACCCTTTCCTAGCCGCCAAGAGCCGGATTAATATTTCGAATAATAAGCCGGGTCTTTCCTTAGCAACACAGTAGAACTTGAGCTGTAGCCCCCAAGTATCGGGTTAGTATAAATAGTAGGCCGATACTCGATGTATAGAGTTTGAACAGTTGTAGCCCCCAAGTCCGGGTTATCATGAAATGATGACCCGGATTCTCATTGGATACTGTAAAGATGCTGACTGTAGCCTCCAAGGGCCGGCTTATCTTTTCAAAGATGAGCCGGGACTTTAATGAAGGAATCGAACGTCGCATGTAGCCCCCAAGGGCCGGCTTATCTTTTTCAAAGATGAGCCGGGACTTTAATTGAAAGACTTGAGAGCGTGATCTGTAGCCCCCAAGGACCGGCTTATCTTTTCAAAGATGAGCCGGGACTAGCCTTAGAAAACAAACAGACATTAGCCCCCAAGTGTCGAGTATATTGCTTGCAATCTGCTTGAGACTTGTAGCCTAATTTCTTCACTGATAACTTTATCATGAACATTGAACCCCCCTTTTCCTGCTTTTGAATTGTTACAGGATGCTCTGGAGGCGGCTGAGTCTGAAATGGCCAGCCTGAAGAAAAATCTCGATTTGCAACAGATCGCCCGGTCAGAGGCGGAAACCAAGTGGCGGGTTGCCGTCGAAGATCTTGAAAAGACGCAAGTAGACTTTGCTCTTTTCAAGAAGAATACTGAAACTCAGCAAGCCGCCCTGACCAAGCGTGCAGAAGATGCTGAAGGGCGACTTGCCACTGTGTCAACAGAGCTACAGACCCTGAAACAGCATATATCAAGGATGACCTCTGCTATCTTTGGTAAGCATATGGTACTTAGTGACCTTCTTGTCCGTGCTAAATAATATTTCTTGGCGGCTTATACCACCCAATCTTCCTTGCAGGTGAAAGGAGCCGCCAGTTATCCTCTGATAGCGTGATGAAACTGAAGGCAGTGTACTCCTTGGCTGAACAACTCTACTGCGGGACTCTCCTGACCATTAAAGCTATGCTGACTGAAAGGAGCATCCCCAAGCACATGAAAGGAGTCTTAGAGCTGTTGTCCACGCTGCCTAAGCAGATTGATGAGCTCAAAAGATCAGCCGCCAGGCAGGGGGCTCTATCCGCGCTAAGCCGGTGCTTGGCTTTCGCGCCTGAGCTAACTGCTGACGAGATGATGGACGGGTTCCCGTCCAAGAAAAATGACGGCTCGGAGTTCAGTACAGAAGATTATGCTCAATGCAGAAGATCTTCCAGGGTTCTTGCCTCCAAGCTGGTGGAGGATCTTGACATGTCAACTTACCAGGCGGCTTACAGCGAGACATCCAAGAAGATACGCGGTCCCACCTTTGAATGCAGAGACTTGACCCCCGTGCGCCGTAAGCATCTCTTCGCCCCTGAGATTGATCCGTCTCCTCTGTTTGAGGACGCCCAGTTTGAAGCGCTAACACACTGCAACTGGGACGTGGACAATCTTCAGATCGAAGAAGTCGAAGACCCGGAGCAGGATGATCCGCCGTCGAGCTGAACTTTATATTTGATAATCCGGCTTCCTGAGCCGCCGATGTGTATAAAACTTTTGGCTGTTTGCCTGTTGGGCTCTCAAAGAGAGCTTTGTAATAGGCTTGTAGAAAAACTCTTTCACTGTCTGACCCGTGCCATCGTGCACGTATGAATCTTTGGTCAATCGCAATATATTCCTTGCTTTTCTTCAAGCGGCTTATGGTATCAACCTGCACGGCGTCTTACCTTGTAGATAAACCCGGCAATATAAGATAAGACAGAAACATGTTCTGTACCGCTGCGAAGGGCGACTAAAAAAGCCTAACCCGGAGGCGTGAAACCTCATTTTCCTTGCCTGCCTTTCCGAATATATAAGCCGGTTCTTCTGAGTGGTCTTAGCTACTTTGAACTCTTGATGAGAGCGTAGCAACCCAGAAAGAGACGTAGCCAATAGGAGAGTTAACCTCGCCGCTGTAAGAGGCCCTTGCAGGGGGTAAGTTATAGAACTCGCTGCACCCCTGACAAAGCGCATCTACTTACAGGCAGGTATAACCCGTAGTTATAAATATAAGAGTTAACCTCGCCGCTGTATGAGGCCTTTGTAGGGGGTAAGTTATAGAACTCGCTGCACCCCTGACAAAGCGCATCTACATACAGGCAGGTATAACCCGGCCTTACAGAGTTAGCCTCGCCGCTGTAAGAGGCCTTTGCAGGGGGTAAGTTTTAGAACTCGTTGCACCCCTGACAAAGCGCATCTGCATACAGGCAGGCATAACCCGTTTTCACAGATTAGAGGAGGTGAGTTCATGACTCGCTGCACTCCTAGTAATCTTTGTTGATAATATCAACTTGCACACCAACTTATAAGCCGCCGTCTTGTAAGCCGCCAGTAGGTGATAATTTGTAGTTAAGGAGCCGATCAAGAGGGTTGAAACTTAACCCGGCGGGTTAGAAGCCCCCAAATGACCTTGTAACTCCGGCTGAAGAGCCATACCAAGAAGATTGAAGCTTAACCCGGCGGGTTAAAAGCCCCCAAATGATCATCTGATTGTAGCCATCTTGGAACAATGTGAGATGTAAAAACGGCAGAGGCCCCAGCTTGCAGGGATGCCAACTTTATTATATATATATATATATATATATATATATATATATATATATATATATATATATATATATATATATATATATATATATATATATATATATATATGTGATATATACAATGATATTATACAACGAGGGAAGTCAATGACTTAGGTGTAGTAAGGCCGGAGATGAGCGATATTCCACGGCCGGAGGGTCTCCTGCCCAGTAGCGCGTGACTCGTCTCGTACGTCAATGAGATAGTATGACCCATTGTTGAGGTTTCTGCTAACCACAAAAGGCCCTTCCCATGGAGGAGACAACTTGTGCGCGTCTGTCTGATCTTGAATCAGGCGCAACACTAAGTCGCCTTCTTGGAACGTCCGGGTCTTGACTCGGCGGCTGTGATAGCGGTGCAGGTCTTGCTGATAAATCGCCGATCGAGCCGCCGCCAGGTCACGCTCTTCATCCAAAGCATCCAACGCGTCTTGACGCGCCGTCTCATTGTCTGCCTCAACGTAAGCCGCCACTCGGGGCGAGTCATGACGTATGTCGCTTGGTAAGACAGCTTCTGCGCCGTAAACCATGAAGAAAGGCGTATAGCCAGTGGATCTGTTGGGAGTTGTATTGATGCTCCATAAGACTGATGGTAACTCCTCAACCCAACAACCCGGCGTTCTCTGCAAAGGAACCATAAGCCGGGGCTTGATACCTCGCAGGATTTCCTGGTTAGCACGTTCCGCCTGACCATTGGACTGTGGATAAGCAACGGCAGAAACGTCAAGCCGGATGTGCTCTTCTTCACAGAAAGCTTGCATAGCTCCTTTGGACAGGTTCGTGCCATTATCTGTAATTATACTGTGGGGGTAACCAAAACGATAGATCAGTTTCTTGACAAACTGAACCGCCGTAGCTGCGTCACACTTGCTAACCGGCTCAGCCTCCACCCACTTTGTGAATTTATCAACCGCCACCAAAAGGTGGGTCTTCTTATCTTTGGATCTCTTGAAGGGTCCGACCATATCAAGCCCCCAGACCGCAAACGGCCAAGTTATTGGGATCATGCGCAACTCCTGACCGGCACATGAGCACGTCGTCCAAACTTTTGACAGCCATCACACTTGAGCACTAAGTTTTCTGCGTCCTTATGAGCCGTCAGCCAGAAGAAACCATGTCTAAAAGCCTTGGCCACCAGAGATTTTGAGCCGGCATGATGACCACAATCTCCGGCGTGTATTTCATTCAGGATCTCCTTGCCCTCTTCAGGTGAAACACAATGCTGAAAGACGCCCGTAACGCTGCGTTTATGTAACTCGCCATTGATGATTGTCATGGACTTAGATCGTCTGACGATTTTCCTCGCCAAGGTCTCTTCCTCAGGTAACTCGCCACGAGTTAGATACGCCATGTAAGGCAATGTCCAGTCAGGAATAGCACGCAGAGCCGCCACCAATTGCTCCTCCGGGTCAGGAATAGCCAGATCTTCCTCCGAAGGTAACTTAACTGAAGGGTGATATAACACGTCCAAGAAAACGTTAGGCGGCACCGGCTTACGCTGAGAGCCAATTCTTGACAATGCGTCCGCCGCCTCGTTCTTGCGACGATCAATGTGATCCACCTGATAACCCTTGAAGTGACCTGCAATGACGTCTACCGCCTGACGATAAGCCGCCATGCGTGGGTCTTTTGAATCCCATGTACCTGAAACTTGCTGAGCCACAAGGTCTGAGTCGCCGAGGCATCTAACCCGGCTCAGATTCATCTCTTTAGCAACCCGGAGGCCATGAAGCAAAGCTTCATACTCAGCTGCATTGTTAGTACAAGGAAACATCAGCCTTAACACGTAACAGAACTTATCACCTTTGGGGGAAGTTAAAATAATTCCAGCCCCTGAGCCTTCCAGCTGTCTAGACCCGTCGAAGTGAATTGTCCAATAAGTGTTGTCCGGCTTCTCCTCTGGCGACTGACACTCAGTCCAGTCGTTTATGAAGTCCACCAAAGCTTGAGACTTAACCGCTGTGCGAGGCACATATTTTAGATTAAGAGGTCCAAGCTCCAACGCCCACTTGGCAATCCGGCCAGTGACTTCTCTGTTTTGAATTATGTCTCCCAACGGGGCAGAGCTAACCACTGTGATCGGGTGTCCCAGAAAATAGTGTTTCAACTTCCGGTTTGCCATGAATACTCCATAGATCAGTTTCTGCCAATGTGGGTACCGCTGCTTGGACTCGATCAAAACTTCACTGACGTAGTAAACCGGCCGTTGAACCGGATACTCCTTCCCTGCCTCCTTGCGCTCTACGACAACCGCAGCGCTGACTGCCCTGTTGTTAGCCGCCACATAGAGGAGTAAGGGTTCCTTCTCAGCCGGAACAGCCAAGACGGGCGGCTCAGTCAGCTGCTTCTTAAGCGCCTCAAACGCCTCACCCGCCGCTTTGCTCCAGACGAAATCATCCGTCTTCTTCATCATTTGATATAAAGGGATTGCCTTCTCGCCCAGGCGGCTTATGAATCGGCTTAACGCGGCGATTCGACCCGCCAGGCGCTGAACGTCGTTTATGCACGCCGGCTCAGACAAAGATGTAATTGCTATGATCTTGTCCGGGTTAGCTTCAATTCCACGCTCAGAAACCAGAAACCCCAAAAGCTTGCCTGCAGGAACTCCAAAAACGCACTTGGCCGGGTTAAGCATCATCTTGTAAACCCGCAAGTTGTCGAAAGTCTCCTTCAGGTCGTCCAGCAAAGTTTCCTTCTTCCTTGACTTGACCACTATATCATCCACATAAGCATGAACATTGCGCCCAATTTGACTGTGAAGACAGTTCTGCACACAACGTTGATAAGTCGCCTGGGCACTCTTGAGCCCGAAAGGCATAGACACATAGCAGAAAGCACCAAAAGGCGTGATGAAAGCCGTCTTCTCTTGGTCTTTGACTGCCATCTTGATCTGGTGATAACCTGAATAGGCGTCCAGGAAGCATAAACTCTCACAACCCGCCGTTGCATCAATGATCTGATCAATCCGGGGGAGAGCAAACGGATCAGCTGGACAGGCTTTGTTGAGATCCGTGTAATCTACACACATACGCCAAGTGCCGTTCTTTTTAAGCACCAGCACCGGGTTAGCTAACCACTCAGGGTGAAAGACCTCCACGATGAACCCTGCTGCTAAGAGCCGGGCCACCTCTTCTCCAATAGCTTTGCGCCGCTCCTCATTGAAACGACGAAGGAATTGCTTGATCGGCTTGAACTTAGGGTCCACATTAAGGTGGTGCTCAGCAAACTCTCTCGGTACACCCGGCATGTCAGACGGCTTCCATGCAAAGATGTCCCGATTCTCACGGATGAATTTGATGAGCGCGCTTTCCTATGCGGGGTCCATGTTAGCCCCTATAGTGAACTGCTGAGATGAGTCGCCCTCCGTAAAATCCACCTGTTTGGTATCATCCGCCGAAAACTTGAGGGGCGGCTCTGATTCCGTAGTAGGCCTCTTCAAGGGAGTCATATCCTCCGGGTCAACATTTTCTTTATAAAACTTGAGCTCTGCCTCTGCACAACTCGACTCTGCATAAGCTGCGTCGCCTTCCTCACATTCAAGAGCCGTCTTTCGATCACCGTGCACCGTAATCGTTCCTCTTAACCCGGGCATCTTGAGCTGTAAGTAGACATAACAAGGCCTAGCCATGAACTTGGCATAAGCCGGCCGTCCGAACAAAGCATGATATGGACTTTTAATTTTAACCACTTCAAACCACAGGGACTCCACCCTGTAATTGTACTCATCACCAAAGGTGACTTCCAGCGAAATCCTGCCCACTGGATAAGCCGACTTGCCAGGCACCACACCATGAAAGACTGTGGAGGACGGCTTAAGATCCTTGTCAAGCAGACCCATCCGGCGGAAAGTATCGTAATATAAGATGTTGATGCTGCTACCACCATCCATAAGTACCTTTGTGAACATGTATCCACCAACTTGGGGGGCAACCACCAAAGCTAGTTGCCCCGGGTTGTCAACCCGCGGCGGGTGATCCGCCCTGCTCCAAGTGATATCATACTCAGACCACTTCAAATACTGTGGGAGAGCCGGCATGACCGCATTAACCGCCCGCTTGCGTACCTTCTGGTCTCGCTTGTCAAAGCTGGTTGTGAAAACATGATACTGACCCCCGCTAAGTTGTTTTGGGTTACTCTGAAAACCTGACTGGTTATGTTGCTGTTGGCCACCGCCTCCAGACTGTTGATTATGACCTCCTTGATTGCCCTGATTCTGGTAACCAGACCCTGAGCTCCCAGGACCAAAGCCGGCTCCTGACCCACCTGGCCCTGAGCCGCCGGACGGTCCATTACCGTTGTTATGATGCTGCTGAAGGCTGTAATCTCGAAACTGCCGCATAATGTGGCAATTCCTCCACGTATGCCCTGCCGGCTTATCAGGTCGACTATGCTCTGGACAAGGCTTATTAAGCATCGCTTCCAAGTTAAATGGAGCCTTTCCCTTGTTAAAATTCTGCTTGAAGTTCCCATTGCCCTTAGCATGGTTGTTCCCAGCGCTGGTGTTCGCCACCAATTCTGACCCGCCGTCCGGGTGTTTCCGCTTGCCAGAGTTGCCGTTTCCAGCCGCGTTCTGCTGCTGACCCTTTCCATTGTTACCCTTCTTCCCCTGACCTGATTTTTCATCATCAGAGCCTGGGTCATTCGTGTTGTCAGAGTCCGCATACTTGGTTAGAGCCGCCATAAGCTCCCCCATGTCTTGACACGAACGTTTAAGCCGGCCAAGCTTCTGCTTCAGAGGCGTAAAGTGGCAATTTTTCTCCAGAATCAAAACTGCTTGAGCCGCCGTGATCTGTTCTGAAGAGTGGATGATAGTCGAGACCCGCCGGACCCAATGATGAGCCGACTCATCAGTCTGTTGCACACAATGATCCAAATCCACGATCGTCATGGGCTGCTTGCACGTCCCTTTGAAATTTTTGATAAATTTCGCCTTCAACTCGGCCCAGGAAGTAATGGTGTTGGGTGGCAAACCCTTCAACCACGTGCGAGCCGGCCCTTCCAGCATCATGATAAAGTACTTGGCACACACTGCATCACTAACATCCAACATCTCCATGGCGAGCTCATAGCTTTCGATCCAAGCCTCCGGAGGTAGGTCAGCTGTGTAATTGGGCACCTTACGAGGGCCCTTGAAATCTTTCGGCAGGCGCTCGTTCCGTAAAGCCGGCACTAAGCACGGCACTCCCACAGCCCGGGAGGTTAACCCGGCTCCAGTTGAGACGGAAGGTGCAGCTGTGGGTTCCGGATAAGCCGCCGCTGCCGCTAGAGCCGCCGTTTCTCGCTGTGCTCTTGCTCGATCCACCAGCGCCTGCGCATCCAGAGCCGGCCGGTCAGCCCGCGGCGGGTTCCGATGCCGTTCACTGCTAGACACCGCCGGCGACTCATAACGCCGGCTGTAACTGCGACTGGGGACGGGGGTTGAGTGCACACGACTCCGGCTGTAAGTATACTTCTCCTGCTGGGCCATCGCCGTTCGCAGGTATCCAACAGCGTTCCGCACCTCTTCTGCGAAGGGTGGCTCATCGGGGATTGGGATAGCAGTCAGCCGAGTTGCTGCCGCTACCAAGTTCTCCGCCGGGTTAGAGTAATGACCCGGCGGTGTAGGAAAAGAGGTTGGTGCAATCTGGTTTCGTTGGGGCGGGTTAACCTGCTGATGCTGAACCGCCGCCCGGCTTCCAGGTGCTTCCGCCGTCCGGGTTACGGCCAAAGGCACGTCCCGCCCCGTTCCTGGCGTGTTAAAGAGATTCCTCGCTTCATACTGATCCGGCAAGCGGGATTGATGCCTCATCCGCTGAACCGCCGCTGCTGATTGCTGCTCCAGCCCAAGACGGAAAGCATCCGCCCTAAGGCGCTCTGCCTCAGCGTCCATCTGGGTTTTCAGTTCATTGATCTCCTGCTGGACTTCAGTCATCTGATTCTTCAACCTCGCAATCTCCGTGTTACGGGCTGCTTGGTTTTCAGCTGTGACCTCAGTCGCCATCAGGGTTGAAAGCTCACCCATTAAATCCAGAAGGACCTGAGCCGGCTGCCTGCCAGCCCCAGATCCGGTTACCTCAGCAGCTGTGCTGTTATGAGCCGCCGCAGAACCCGCCATGAAGACTGCGGCGCGGTTCGGCGGCTCATACTCCTCCGGCTCATGGAAATCCGACTCGGGGTAAGGCTCAACGTAGCCCCCAAGTCCGCCATCATGGAGCTGGTAGATTGATTCCGTCTCTCCGCTCGAAGATCCATCTTCGGAGCAGATGAGAGTTTCCTCTTGCGACATAGACCCCTCTAGATCCATGCCCTGAGTGAAGCCAACGAAGACATGCTTCCGGCCCGGGTTGGCCCGGACGGGTTGCATGCGTCCGGCGGGTTGCTTGCGCCGAGCCGGCTCGACGATGTCGGTGCAGACGTCCGGCCCGGGTTCAGATCCGCCGATCTTGCCGATGAAAACGTGAATCCCGCCGAAGGGGACCCGGAAACCGTACTCAATGGAGTCAGCCTCGGGGCCCCAGCCGGCGTCGTCGATGTAGAGCCGGCCGCGGTGACTCTTGGTCATCCTGCCAACCGCGTAACCCTCGATCCCTGGTAGAGAACCCTTTGAGAACTCAACACCACCGAGCGCTAGCCCCACGGTGGGCGCCAACTGTCGTGGTTTTGTCACGGCAGATGTCCGAAGACTTAGGTTCGAGGCCATCGCCATAGCAGTGGACTCAAAGGGGTTGATCGGGACGAAGGACACGAGTTTACCCAGGTTCGGCCCCTCAAGTAGAGGTAAAAGCCTACGTCCTGCTTGTGTTGTATTAACTTGAGTATCGATTACAAGGGAGCGGATTGCTTGACCTAGTTCTCGATAACTTGGTTTCTTGTCTAAGCCGCCCCGGGGTCTGGCCTTTATATAAGAGGTCAAGGCCCCGGGTTACACGAGTCTCAAACCGACTCACACAACGTGTCCTATTCTGTCTCTAAGCCGCCATACCATATTGGGTAAGCCGCCACCGGGCGGCTTAGCCACCCGGGTCATCACGCCATCTTCCCTCTCTGGGCCCCTGTCAACGGCCCATCTAGCAAGCCGCCCTGCGGCCTTGTCTGCACCCTTAAGCCCACCTTACAAACCTTGGGCTTACGAGCCGCCTGGTGTAACCCGGCCCTGCCTGGGCGGGTCTCACCACGGGTTATATCCCCAACAGATTTCCTGAACTCCACATGCATATCTCCTGGTTGAGGCAGGGGGATCTCCTCTTCATCTGTGCCTTCTTCCTCGTACTTGCCTTCTTGTTCCTCCTCCGAGAACAATCCATAAGGATCTAAGTCCCCATAGAGCTTGGGATTGGCTAGATAATGCGATATATAGCTCTCCCCATCTGAATCTTGGGACGACATATTGATCTAAATCTGCTGCAGAAACAGCTCAAAATGAAAACAGGAGGTATTGTCGTGATACGAGAGTCAAAACCTTCGGGAGATTATATAATGAATTTTTGCCGACCCAAAGGAGTATACCACAAGAAAACAGAGTCCGGAGGGTACACGAGGTGGCCACAAGCCACTAGGGCGCGCCCAGGGGGGTAGGGCGCGCCCTCCTGGCTTGTCGCCTCCTCGTGCACTTTTCGGACTACTTTAAATTTTCCTAATTTTTTCAATATTCCAAAACGGAGAAAAATTGCTATTGGAAAAGTTTTGGAGTCGGTTTGCTTACCGTACCACATACCTATTCATTTTCAGAGTCTGAAACGTTCTGGTAGGTCTCCCTAATGTACTCCTCCGGAGTTATGGTATTGATAATATTGGTTTCAACATTTATGGGAGTACCTGAAATATAATGTTTGATTCTTTGCCCGTTTACCACCTTCGGGTTCGTACCTTCGGCGTTGTTGATCTTGATGGCACCGGAACGATATACTTCCTCGATAACGTAAGGCCCTTCCCATTTAGAGAGAAGTTTTCCTGCAAAAAATCTTAAACGAGAATTGTATAGCAAGACATGATCACCTACATTGAATTCACGCTTTTGTATCCTTCTATCATGCCATCTCTTAACCTTTTCTTTAAACAACTTGGCATTCTCATAGGCCTGGGTTCTCCATTCATCAAGTGAGCTAATGTCAAATAACCTCTTCTCACCAGCAAGTTTGAAATCATAGTTGAGCTCTTTAATTGCCCAATAAGCTTTATGTTCTAGTTCAAGAGGTAAGTGACATGCTTTACCATAAACCATTTTATACGGAGACACACCCATAGGGTTTTTGAAAGCAGTTATATAAGCCCATAATGCATCATCAAGTTTCTTAGACCAATTCTTTCTGGATCTATTAACAGTCTTCTGCAAGATCAATTTAATTTCCCTATTGCTCAATTCTACTTGACCACTAGACTGAGGATGATATGGAGACGCAATTCTATGATTAACATCATACTTAGCAAGCAATTTACGGAAAGCACCATGAATAAAGTGTGAACCACCATCAGTCATTAAATATCTAGGGACTCCAAATCTAGGGAAAATGACTTCTTTAAGCATTTTAATAGAAGTGTTATGATCAGCACTACTAGTTGGAATAGCTTCTACCCACTTAGTAACATGATCAACAGCAACTAGAATATGAGTATTCCCATTAGATTGTGGAAAAGGTCTCATATAATCAAAACCCCAAACATCAAATGGTTCAATAACAAGAGAGTAATTCATAGGCATTTCCTGACGTCTACTAATATTACCAATTCTTTGACATTCATCACAAGACAAGACAAACTTACGAGCATCCTTGAAGAGAGTAGGCCAATAAAAACCAGATTGTAATACCTTGTGTGCAGTTCTATCTCTAGCGTGGTGTCCTCCGTAGGCCTCGAAGTGGCACTTGCGTAGGATCTGTTCCTGTTCACGCTCAGGTACACAACGTCTAATAACACCATCTACTCCTTCTTTATAAAGGTGTGGATCATCCCAAAAGTAATGTCTTAAATCATAGAAGAACTTTTTCTTTTGTTGGTATGTGAAACTAGGCGGTATAAATTTAGCAACAATGTAATTAGCATAATCAGCATACCATGGAGCATTGCGTGAAGCATTTATGACAGCTAATTGTTCATCAGGAAAGCTATCATCAATAGGTAGTGGGTCATCAAGAACATTTTCTAACCTAGACAAGTTATCTGCTACGGGGTTATCAGCACCCTTTCTATCAATAATATGCAAATCAAATTCTTGTAGCAGAAGAACCCATCTAATAAGTCTAGATTTAGCATCTTTCTTTTCTATAAGGTACTTAATAGCAGCATGATCGGTGTGAACAGTTACTTTGGAATCAACAATATAAGGTCTGAACTTATCACAAGCAAACACAACCGCTAAAAATTCCTTTTCGGTGGTAGCATAGTTTCTTTGAGCACTGTCTAGAGTTTTACTAGCGTAATGGATAACATTTAATTTCTTATCAACTCTTTGTCCTAGAACAGCACCAACAGCATAATCACTAGCATCACACATAATTTCAAAGGGTAGATTCCAATCAGGTGGTTGAACAACAGGTGCGGAAATCAAGGCATTCTTAAGAATTTCAAATGCTTCTACACAATCATCATCAAAAACGAATGGAACATCTTTTTGCAAAAGATTAGTGAGAGGCCTAGTAATCTTAGAGAAATCTTTAATAATCCTCCTATAGAAACCAGCATGACCAAGGAAACTTCTTATACCTCTGATATCAGTAGGGCACGGCATTTTTTCAATAGCATCAACTTTAGCTTTATCAACTTCAATACCTCTTTCGGAGATTTTGTGCCCTAAGACAATACCTTCATTAACCATAAAGTGGCACTTCTCCCAATTCAAGACAATATTAGTTTCTTCACATCTCTGCCTCCAGAAGCTTTAGAATTTCATTTCTTACCACTTCTTTCATTTTAGGATTTAACCATCGTTGGTGATCAACAACCGGTTTAGCATCAGGCTCCATATTAATTTTATGCTGACATAGGGTGGGACTAATGCCCTTAAGATCGTCAAGAGTATATCCAATAGCAGCACGGTGCTTCCTCGGAGTTTTCAATAATCTCTTTTCTTCATGCTCTGAAAGGTTAGCACTATTAATTACTCTTCATGAATACATATCATAGTGTTTTGCATATTTTTGTTCTAGATCAATGGCACCACCTGTTGGAAATATGCCCTAGAGGCAATAATAAAATGGTTATTATTATATTTCCTTGTTCATGATAATCGTTTATTATCCATGCTATAATTGTATTGATTGGAAACACATTGCATGTGTGGATACATAGACAACACTGTGTCCCTAGTATGCCTCTAGTAGACTGGCTCGTTGATCAAAGATGGTCAAGGTTTCCTAGCCATGGACATAAGATGTCATTTGATAAATGGGATCACATCATTGGGAGAATGATGTGATGGACAAGACCCAAACTTAAACATAGCATATGATCGTGTCAGTTTATTGCTATAGTTTTCTGCATGTCAAGTATCTGTTCCTATGACCATGAGATCATGCAACTCACTGACACCGGAGGAGTACCTTGTGTGTATCAAGCGTCGCAACGTAACTGGGTAACTATAAAGATGCTCTACAGGTATCTCCGAGGGTGTCTGTTGAGTGGGCATGGATCAAGACTAGGATTTGTTACTCCGTGTGACGGAGAGGTATCTCAGGGCCCACTCGGTAATACAACATCACAACAAGCCTTGCAAGCAATGTGAATAAAGTGTTAGCCACGGGATCTTGTATTACGAAACGAGTAAAGAGACTTTCCGGTAACGAGATTGAACTAGGTATAGAGATACCGACGCTCGAATCTCGGGCAAGAAACATACCGAAGAACAAAGGGAATAGCATACGGGATTAACTGAATCCTTGGCATAGAGGTTCAATCAATAAAGATCTTCGTAGAATATGTAGGAACCAATATGGGCATCCAGGTCCCGCTATTGGTTATTGACCGTAGAGGTGTCTCGGTCATGTCTACTTAGTTCTCGAACCCGCAGGGTCTGCACACTTAACGTTCGGTGACGTTTCAGAATTATAGAGTTATGTATGGTGGTGACCGAAGGTTGTTCGGAGTCCCAGATGAGATCCCGGACGTCACGAGGAGCTCCAGAGGTAAAGATTGATATATAGGAAGTCCCGTTTTGGTCACCGGAAAAGTTTCGGGTACTTCGGTAGTGTATCGAGAGTGCCGGGAGGGTACCGGGGGACCACCGGTAGGGGCCACCCATGCCGGGAGGCCACATGGGCCTTAGGAGTGGCTCATGATGACCCACAAGTATAGGGGATCTATCATAGTCCTTTCGATAAGTAAGAGTGTCGAACCCAACGAGGAGCAGAAGGAAATGACAAGCGGTTTTCGGTAAGGTATTCTCTGCAAGCACTGAAATTATCGATAACAGATAGTTTTGTGATAAGATAATTCGTAATGGGTAGCAAGTAACAAGTGTAACAAAGGTGCAGCAAGGTGGCCCAATCCTTTTTATAGCAAAGGACAAGCCTGGACAAACTCTTATATAAAGCAAAGCGCTCCCGAGGACACATGGGAATTTCTGTCAAGCTAGTTTTCATCATGCTCATATGATTCGCGTTCGTTACTTTGATAATTTGATATGTGGGTGGACCGGTGCTTGGGTCCCTTACTTGGACAAGCCTCCCACTTATGATTAACCCCTCTCGCAAGCATCCGCAACTACGAAAGAAGAATTAAGATAAATTTAACCATAGCATGAAACATGTGGATCCAAATCAGCCCCTTACGAAGCAACGCATAAACTAGGGTTTAAGCTTCTGTCACTCTAGCAACCCATCGTCTACTTATTACTTCCCAATGCCTTCCTCTAGGCCCAAACAATGGTGAAGTGTCATGTAGTCGACGTTCACATAACACCACTAGAGGAGAGACAACATACATCTCATCAAAATATCGAACGAATACCAAATTCACATGATTACCTATAACAAGACTTATCCCATGTCCTCAGGAACAAACGTAACTACTCACAAAGTATATTCATGTTCATGATCAGAGGAGTATTAATTATCATTAAGGATCTGAACATATGATCTTCCACCAAGTAAACCAACTAGCATCAACTACAAGGAGTAATCAACACTACTAGCAACCCACAGGTACCAATCTGAGGTTTTGAGACAAAGATCGGATACAAGAGATGAATTATGGTTTGGAGAGGAGATGGTGCTGATGAAGATGTTGATGGAGATTGACCCCCTCTCTATGAGAAGATCGTTGGTGATGACGATGGCTTCGATTTCCCCCTCCGGGAGGGAAGTTTCCCCGGCAGAACAGCTCCGCCGGAGCCCTAGATTGGTTCTGCCCAAGTTCCGCCTCGAGACGGCGGCGCTTCGCCCCGAAAGCTCTGTTATGATATTTTCAAGGTCAAAACCCTCCATATAGCAGAAGATGGGCACCGGAGGCCTGCGAGGTGGGCCACAAGCCATAGGGGCACGCCCAGGGGGGTAGGGCGCGCCCCCCTGGCTTGTGACTGCCTGGTGGGTCCCCTCTGGTATTTCTTCCGCCCAGTATTTTTTATATATTCCAAAATAATTCTCCGTAGAATTTCAGGACTTTTGGAGTTGTGCAGAATAGGTATCTCAGATTTGCTCCTTTTCCAGTCCAGAATTCCAGCTGCCGGCATTCTCCCTCTTCATGTAAACCTTGTAAAATAAGAGAGAAAACGCATAAGTATTGCACCATAATGTGTATTAACAGCCCACAATGCAATAAATATAGGTATAAAAGCATGATGCAAAATGGACGTATCAGCTCACCAGCCCTTAGTGGGCTGGGCAAGCCAGCCCCTAAGGGCCCATGCTGCTAGGAGGTGGGAGGAGGAAAAATCCCAAGTGTGGGAAGGTTTCCAAGTGGAATCCTGCTAGGAGTAGGATTGGAGGTGGACTCTCCCACCTCCACCACTTCGGCCGCAGCCTAGGGGGAACCCTAGGGGCGCCGGCCTCCCTCCCCTTCCTCCTATATATACTGGAGGGGAGAGAGGGCAGCCGCACCAGAAAACCCTAAGTCACGGTGCAGCCCTCTCTCCCCGATAGATCGTTCCCTCTAGTTTCGGCGATGCTTAGGCGAAGCCCTACCGGAATAGTTCCACCACCACTACCGACGCGCCGTCGCGCTGCCAGAGAACTCATCTACCTCTCCGCTCCCTCTTGCTGGATCAATAAGGCGGATATCATCATCGAGTTGTACGTGTGCTGAACGCGGAGGTGCCGTCCGTTCGGCGCTAGATCGGGACGAATTGTGATTGGATCGCGGGACGCTCGGCGATTTGGATCGCGAAGATGTTAGACTACATCAAGCGCGTTTCTTAACGCTTCCCGCTTAGCGATCTACAAGGGTATGTAGATCCACTCTCCCTCTCGTAGATGCTCATCACCATGGATAGATCTTGCGTGTGCGTAGGAAAATTTTTGTTTCCCATGCAACGTTCCCCAACACCACCTTCTCTAGCTAGCTTTGCGTTGAAATCAATCCTTGAGAAAGATAGGCTTAATGGGATAAACTTCACAACCTGTAATATGAGAATTGTTCGGGCATGATAAAAAGGAACATCTTCTAGAGGATCCACTCTTAGAGGAACTTGCCGAGAATGCTAGTGCCACAACCCGGATTGCCCACCAGAAAGTCGTCGATGAATCAAACCAGATTAGTTGTCTCATGCCGGTTTTCATGGAGCCTGATCTGCAGAAATGGTTCGAAAATATTGAGGCTTTCAATATGATCGAGAACTTCAATAGCATGCATGTTTCAAATGGAGGCTAGGCCCCAAAGGTTCAACGTCTGGCGATCCTTGATGGGTTGTTAGCTGAAAGAGGGTGATCCACTGAGCCCGCATGTGATCAAGGTGATCGGGTACATGCAAGCTATGGATCAGATTAGGCTTCCCACTTGGGGACGAACTGTCTACGGCTAAAATTCCACGTTCTTTTACAGATAGTTATGCGATGTTTCTAGAACTACTATATGGACGACATGGAAAATAAGCTCATAGAATTGCATCTGATGCTTAAGGTGGCAGAGTAGGATATCAAGAAAGGCACGCATCATCAAATGTTAATGGTGCAGAACTTGACTAAGTTCAAGAAGAACTGGTCTATGAAAAAGGCTAAGACAAAAGATAAGGAGAAGAAGGCAACTTCGACTGTCGCCGTCGCTGCGCCCAAGTCGGGACCAGACTCGCGGACCGTTTGCTTTCACTACAAGTAGCCCGATCACTATAAAAGAAACTGAAGCAAGTGGCTCCAAGAACGACAAGAAGACTAGGAGTATGACTTCTTCATGTACACTTGTTGTATATGTTATAGACATTTATCTTGCTGGTGGTTTTAGTATAGATCTTGGGTGTATGATATCGGATCTGTTTTTCACATATGCAACTCGATGAAGGGGCTAAGAATAATTATGAATGTCACAAGAGGAGAAGTGGACGTACGCGTCGGGAATAGAGCAAGAGTTGCTGCATTAGCCGTCGACACAATGCAACTTAATTTACCTTCGGGGTTTGTAATGGAACTTCATATTTGTTATTATGTTTCTGCTTTAAGTCAAAACATTATTTCTGTCTCATGTTTGACGAAAAAAGATTATGAATTCAGCATTAAGGACAATGGCTGTTCTATTTACTTGAATAGTATGTTTTATGGCTTAGCACCATTCTGTACGGGTTATTTATTTTAATCGTGAAGGTGAATCAATATATAACATAAATGTTAAGAGGCATAAATCTAATGAGATAAATTCGACATACTTCTGGCACTATCGATTAGAACACATTAGGTAAAAGCGCATGAAGAAGCTCCATGATGATGGAATTCTAACTTCGTTTGAATTTGTATCATTCGAGACATGCGAGACCTGCCCAGTCGGCAAGATGACTAAGACTCTTTCTGCAAAGAGATGCAAGAGTGCGTCCGAGCTGTTGGAACTTACACATAATGTATGACAAATGAGCACGACAGCTAGAGATGCTTTCTAATACTTCGTTACTTTTACTGACGACTTGAGTAAATATGAATATGTCTACTTGATAAGGCATAATGGGGACTAGCAGGCAGAGGCGCGTCGGCATGCCGCGCCCGTCGTAAAGCCCGTGTGCGTGGCCGTGTTATTTTTCTTATAGAAGAAAAGAAGGCAATGGGTAAGTGAGCCGACAGTTGGTAATGTGCAAATCAATTTAACTTAGATAAATAACGAAACATAGTAAAAAAACAGTTCGTCCATGGTCACAAACACTTAGCAATATATCTTAAATGTTTCGGTCAAAGTTGTTTCTACCAAGAGAAATACAATTTGATAATCGTCTCGTGCAACCCAAAGTTTTACAAAACGAAGATCCTTTGAACCGAAGGAAAATTCCTCCCGTCTATCTTTTAAAGATCACATTTCACAGGTAATATCCCATCCTAGAACAGGTGAAAATTTGTATTAGTGAACGAAGCAAGATACAGAAGAAGGAAAAAACAACAGAAACAGCGAATTGGAAAATAGAAAAAATAACCTTTATAGAAAGGCCCTTTTTTAGGCTCGGTGTTGGTAACCCAGTGAAAAAATAAACAGTGTCATTGTTTCCTCTAGTGCATACAAATTTTATTTAACATAATTTTCTTTATTTACTAATCCTATGGTGTCCTGTAGAAAAGAATTGCTAGGCATCCCATAATAATTAACCTAACTTACAGAAGGTAGAATGAGGGAAAAGGCTACACTTTGTATTACTCACAACGTTATACGCGTAGGGTGTGTGTGTTCATAGGGGGTGAGTGTATGTGCGTATGTGAGCATCTGTGTTGTATTGTGTTGGCATCGGTGCTCGCATTTTACTGGATTTATTTCAGGCTCTCCGAAGATATTTGTTTGGTGGGAGGAGACGTTCCGTCACGAAGGCGACTAGGATGACTTCATGAATTTCAAGATGTTGTGACGGCTCGGTATCTATATAAAACATAGAAGGAGCAAAAAATGCTATGCTTTATAGTACTCACGGCGTTATAGGGGTAGGGTGTGCATGTGTGCGTTAATAAGGGTGAGTGTATGTGCATATATATGAGCATATGCTTTATACTGTGTTTGCATTGGTGTTCGCATTTTTCTAAAATTATTGCAGGCTCTTCAACAATACTTGTTCAGTGGGAGGAGACGTTCCATGTCGATTAGTGCTTACAGCGACTTCGTAAATCTCAAGATGTGTGCCGGCTCAGTATCTCAAAGATTATCATAAGGATAAAATGTGTGTGTGTTTGTAGGCCGTATATGCATATATGCGAGCATCTAATACTATGTTATACTGTGTTAATAGATAGCAAACAAAACAAATCGGTAGTGAACCAAATAAAAAGTGGACACGTGTCAGCTAGGAAAGTATTCACGCTACAGGAGTGCTAGCTTAGTAGCTTTAATATTCTTTTATACATATATATATATATATATATATATATATGTATATATATATATGTATATATATATATATATATATATATATATGTATATATATATATATGTCCTCCTCCACTAGGCCGCAGAGCTTGCAGCAATGGGGATGTGGCAGCTACGAATGCGACAAACGATGCGTCGTTCAAAGATTGTGGTGGAGGGCCAATCATGTTCCCCGCGCCGAACGCGCACACTTGCCTGTGGTACTAGGTTTGCCCATTTCTGTCTATCTTGTATTTTTTTTCTCTCGTTCCTTGTGAGTTTGCTAAACCGGGTTTTTATTTATTCTATGTTTCTTCTTTCTGTTTTTTCGTTTCTCCTCTTTTTTATTTTTTATTTTCTAGTATCATGAACTTTTTTGAAATATATTTATTTTAATTTGTTTCAAAATCGTGAACAGTTTTAAATTTCATGATTTTTTTTCTAAATCCGGGAAACACCCATGTATATTTTCCCCACACATGGATCGTTTATGCAAAACGAATAAAAAGGGGCGCATGCCCCGCACATGGTCCAGCCCAAACCATGTGGGGTGCTGGGGGGGGGGGGGGGGGTATGCATTTGCACGATGTCCCATACACGGGTCGAGAAATAGGCACACCCACCATGGAGGGCAAACCAAACAAAGATTTTGATGTCCACCTTACGGTTGATCAATGAAGCCTGCTCAAAGCTCATCAACGAAGTTTGATATGGGTAGATGGGCCTTTTTCTACAAATCATTTCGACCCTCGTAGACATGGGCGCCCCTATGTCTCGCCTTCAGCGAGAGGGGAGGAACCCTCGCTGAAGGGGAGACCTAAATAGGCAGGCCTAGCAGCACGGGAGGCCACAACCTAATTCTTCCGGGTTTTTTTTACTTTTTTTACGTTTTTTTATACTTTAAAATATTGTAAATGTATATATTACAAAACAAAATACTCTATCAAAACATTTGAAAAATGTTGAACAAGTGTTTGGAAAATTTAGAAGCATTAGAAAAATGTTGAACAAGTATTTAAATTTTTATGAATAATTATTTGTAAAATTTGAACAAGTATTTTAAAAATATTAAAAAAGTATTTGAAAAATGTGGAACAAGCATTTTTTTTATCATGTATATTAAAAATTTAATCAAGCATTTGAAAAAATGTTGAACAGCTGTTTGAAAAATGTTAATCAAACCTTTGGAAAATGGACGAAAAAATATATATAAATTCTTGACAATGTATTCAAAAGAATGTTCATCTTTTTATTTGAAAACTATTAATCAAGCATTTTAAAAAGTAGAAAAATTAAATACAAAAAATGTTGACATGTACTAAAATATATTTAAATATATATAAAAATGTTGACCATGTATTCAAAAAATGTTAATCTTGTATTTGAATTTTTTTAAACTGTATATAGAAACAATGTTGACCAGGTATTAAAAAAATGTATGATTTCTATTGAAAAAATGTTAGACATATATTAGAAAAATGTTGTTGACATATACAAAAATGTAGAATAATAACCAAACTAACAACTACGACCGAAATAAAAAAATAAAAAATAAAGAAACATAATGCAAAAATGAGTAGAAAAAAGAAAGAAAAACGGAGAAGAAAAAAGAAAATAAAACAGAATAAAGGAAAAATCCTGAAGAAAACGGCTAAAGTAGCCTCAAATAGGACGCGCCCCTACATCTTACCACAAAAGGAACTTGGGCAGAGTGGTTAGCGGAGCGCGCGCTCTCCTGTAGACCAGGATAGATCCCTCCTTCTCACATGCATTTTCTTTGCTCTTTTTACGATTAAGTGCGCATGGATGGGCCAGCCCAATCCGCCGCAAGGGGAAAAAAGAAACAGCGAGAGCTGCTACTTGTCTCGGTTAAGGCGATAAATAGTCGTCGCGCGTAGACATACTCTATTTTTACCATGACGGTATCCATAAGTATGACCATTTCTGATGATTGTCCTTTCCGCGATGCTTGGGGCCTTGATTGCTTGTTTATTCAGTCTAGGCCCGGTTCCCTGGTTTTCTCAATGTTCTTGTTACAACATAATTTCTTCCTGGAATCAACTTTTTAGGTCTCCAGTCGAATGATGCACAATTGTATTGAACAGATTCAGGAGCCATATGGTACTCTGTCAGATAACAAGTTGTACAATTTTGTTACAGAAATTCGATAAATGTCATGTTTTTGTTGCTACACAACTACTTTAATTAACTAACAATGTGTAGCATAATGACAATTAAAATAATACAACCGTTGTGGTGATTGACGATTTTAGGAGCCGTCCATATTATAGGGAGTTACAGAATTGAAATTACGGGAAATTACATGTAATGGTGGGACCGTTATAAAATTTACATGGGACCAATTAATTGGTGAAAGGGTAACTCTGTTATTTGCTCTACTTTGTAAAATTTCCCACGGGCAATTTTGGTTGCTGATCCAGAAAAACAATTGCAAGTAGTGTGTATTGAACCCACAACCCAACTGTTGTACACACAGTCCGCTTTCCATCTCAACCATTCTAAGTTGCTATCCAATTAATGGTAACATGATATTTTAACCTTCTTTATTACTGTAGCAGCAAAAGGAAATACTTTTTGTTTTTTCTTGGGAATTCCATGTTGTATCATGTGTCCCGAATGAGTAAGTTTGGTACTTGTGGACCCGGACGATGACATGAATGAACATGCTGCTTATATTGCTAAGTTTCTACATACTAAATCAGTTTTTTGGCTAAATCATTTATATGCTTGATCTTAATGCTTTTCTATGCTTTTGGACAAGGTATGTACGAAGGAAACTGTGATTCAAGCGAGTACATGGATATGGGAAAGAGGGACTCAGGTGAAGATGGGTCATCGCCAAGAACGGACTTGGGGAACAATTACAATCAAGAAGAGATTGTGGTGAATTTTTTTTCTCACGAGACCTGGGGGGTCTGTGGCCTACAAGGAACACACATCAGCATTATTCACGAATGTTGAAATCCCCCCGACCCCTTTCCCCTCGCCCCTCGTCGCTCCCGCGGGCGGCGGCTGGGCGAACCCTAGCTCCAGCCGCCCCCTCCCCTCCCTCGTCTCCTCCTCCCTCACCGTCGCCGGAGGGCGCCGCCGGGCAAAGCCCGGGCGACGTCAGCGGCGGCGAGGACCCTCCTCCTCCCCGCATGGGGTCGTCAGCGCGGGCTGCGGCGTCTGGTCGGGGGTGCGGCGCTGGTGTGGGGCGCGGCGGCGGCAAGGCGCGCGGCTGGGACGACGACTCGGGCGCGCGGTGGTGCTGTGGCGGCTGCACGGGGTGGCCTGGGTGCGTGGCAGCGCCCGCTCGGACGTCCTCATCGCCTGGCTCCATGGTTGGGCGGTGGTGCGCAGGAGAGCATCGACAACGGACAGGGGCACTCGACTCCCGTGCGCGTCCGTCTGGAGGGGGCCGGCTGCTGCGCGCTGCAGCTGGGCGTCTGGCTGCCTTGGGCAGCCCTTGGTGGATCTAAAGCTGCCAGATCTAGTGGATGGCGTCCCCTGGCCCTCCGGTGGCGCCGGCCGAAGGCGGCCGGTGATGTGGGGATGGCCACCAAGGAGCTCTCCCCTAGTTGCGTGGTTGTCCCCTTGCGCGTACTTCGGTTGTCGGCTTCACCTTTCCCTGTTGAGGTGAATGTTGGTGGCAGGTGGGTGGTGGCCTGGAGTTCTTGTGGTGGCATGAAGGTTCGGCGGGGTGGCTGTAGGTGGTTGCACGGATCGCCGATGCGGCCGTGGCTGTCCTTGCAGCCGCGGTTTGTGGTCGGTGGCGGGGTGCGGTGTGATCCGGGTTGCTGGCTTCGGTGGGCGATGCGGATCCGGATCGTGGTGGTGGACGACGTCCGGTGGTGCGCGGGTATGGGGGGGTGACTTGGTCCGCGTTGGATGCCTTCGCGTTGTGCCCCTTTTTGCTTAGTGCCTGCTTGAGGCGTCGGTCCGAGGTTCGCTCTCCGGGTGTTGTTGTGTCGTCGTACAGATCGACGTCAATGATCACAGACATGGCGGTGTTCGAGTGTGCTCGGCGGTGGTCGTCGGTAGTCATTGGGTTGCCCCCCCCCCCCGGTCCACCGGGACCGGCTGGGGACACAGGTGTGGATGCTTCCTACTGTGGAGGTGTCGACCCAAACCCGATGGCTGATGCCGGGCTAGGAGTGAAAGGTGGTCCCTTTCACTCTTACTACTGTGGTCAGATGGTCGTGATGTGGATGGTCAGTGGTACCTAGGGGCATGGATGCCGGGGCGGCGGCCCCGGACGGCGGGCTTCACGGTTTGCTTTCCGGCAGGCTTCGTGGTAGCGGTGGTGGCTTCATCTACTGGTCGTGTGGGCGACTAGGGATGTAGTGACGGGAGGCTCAGCACTGCTACGGCAGTGCCCAGATCGTGGTGGACAAGTAGTCCCTCGTTGAGGTGGTGGCCAGGACTCCTCTTGGTGGTGCAGGCAAGTGTCCGAGTGAAAGCTCCGCGCTTTTGGCGCCGGCGCCGGTGACGCCCGTGGGTGCCGCTTGCTTCTTGGAGACGGCGTTGTGGATCTTGTCCCTGTGCCAGGGCTCATGGTGAAAACCTTTGTCTGATCTCAGACTCGGTAGCGGCGACGCTTTGCGCCGTCACCCTCTTGGGGGCGTTGTCATTGAGCTTGGGGGTCTTTGTTCGGGCCTCCGCGAGGTGTTAGGCTTGTTTTTGGTTCATGTTGTATCTTTTGATCTGCTTTGTAAGGGGCCACCATATTGTATCTTTCGACCGTGTACTTGGGTTCGTTGCTTTATATATAAAGTGGGGCGAAAGCCTATTTCGAGACAAGGAACACACATATACACATGTTGAACTTACTTGGCATGGGATCCAGAGCCAAACAAGCCGTCAAAACAAAGCCTCCAAGAACGCCTACATCAGGTTCAATACCCACATAATAAGTCTAACATGCCCATGTGCATAGCTTTCCATATGCATGAATATTACAAGTCATAAGATGTTAATACTCTACGGCTAGCCAAAATACAACAAGGTAACACCAACCAAACCTTCTCATTCCTATCACACCCAACTCAGTGCCATATTCGTTTACAATGCCGATACACAGCTGGACTACTCCTGAAGAATCGGCAACGTGAGGTACAGATATGCTGGAGCTTGTCTAACAATGTCTAATAAAGTAGCTAGACAACAGAAACTACCAAGAACTGATGAGCAGAATACTCATTTCACTCGGCGTGATGCCAAAGAAGACCACATGCATTGGCAGCGGCAGAGCTATGTGTAGTGCTGAGGGGGCCCCTGCCCCCCCCCCCCCCAGCCCTTGCACATTTAGTGAAGGAAAATTATTTGAGAGGCTTAAATTATGAATAGTTTAGTTATTTGGCCCCTCAAAGCTGCATATGTTCCTGTTGCCCCCCCCCCCCTCCTATTCTGCTCTAGCTCCGCCAGTGTGCATTGGCATTGTCGAGAGACTCTCATGCTCTGCTCTTCATGCAACCTTCAAAAACAAATTATTGCCTCGACCAAGGTCTTGTAAGGGTGGTGCACATTCTGGTCAAAACCAAGTGTTATAAGCACATCACGCTCACTGATTAAATAAGCTCCTTCTGTTGTTTATAAACCTCCTGCACAAAACAACACAAAAATATCCTCAACAACCGTTCTTTCCATCGGAATCGGGAGATAGAAACATATTGATATTTTTTTGCAGATTGAAGAATTAATAGAAAGGTGAGATATTTTAAGTATGTTGCCAGTGCTTAATTCGAGAAACTGTGGCAGGATCCTTCTTGTGGATGATCACATAAGAAGTATGACATCCATAAGGGGTCTGAGAGTTTCTTCAGCTTACCCCCCAAGAACATGCAAACTCCCCTATTGTATGTAGGTTAGAACGAACTTACGTTGAGAACTTATCCTACATTGAGAACTTACAACGAACAGTTGATGATAAGAAAACCTCTACCCATAAAAAATAACAAACTGCAAGCAGCATGATCTATGTTGTAGGCTACATGCACACACCAAAAAAAGACTGAATATCTCTTCTGCAAAGCCAAACAAAATTCACCATATCATGGAATCTAATTAAAAAAAAGACTGCATATCTCTTCTGCAAGGCACGTTCCAATACTATAAATATTAAACTTAAAAGAAAAAATTACATAACCTCACTTGTAAGTTGTAATTCACACCAAGGCTAATGTAAACAAAACCAAGTTTGCAATCATATGGAATTTGAAAGGCATGGTTTTCTTCGGTACAACTCCATCCAAAGTTAGTAAACATGCTTAATGTTCTCAACTAATGTGCATAACTTTTAGTCAATAGTGCACAATTTGACAATGAAAAATCACGTGTTAGAAAAACAAAAGGCGGGTTTCCTGGGAAGTGACCTAATATAAACATCAAGAATTAAAAATTCCCATAAAAGACAATACCATGATTCCGATGTTGGTTTTTGGACGGAATCAATGTTGACTAACCTTGTTTCCCTTATGTATTGTACACACACAATTTGACGTAGAGGAACTCTTGGATAGGAAATATACAGTGCTCGCTTCCGTGGATTTTGTTTTGGCACCAAAAGCCGAGCAAGTTTCTGTACAAATATTTCTAGTATACCGTAAGTTAGTCTATATGAATCTTTGAAATTAACTACCATGAAACCAGGCTAACGAAAAAGAGTAAAGATAACAGTCAAGGTGGAGATGCTATGTCAGAAGCTGACACCCTAGTTACTTGATAGGTGCTAGAGTACTACAACCCCTTTTGTTCTAAAGTATTGTGGCAACCTAGTTAATTGATAGCTATTGATCTCATCTCCCCTAATAAGATGCCATGTCATGGTCCCTTCCCTAATCACCAAGAAGTGAATAACCTAATATGGGACAGCAGCAATAGGAAAGTCAATAGCAGCAGCACAACATCAATAACATGCAGCAACAACAGATTAGGGGAAGGAGGGTGAGGTACGTTGCTCCATCGAATGACCGTGTTTCCTGACGGGAGAAGAGCAGCAACAGCAACGACTAGTACAAACCCTGGTCGTGGCGAGTACGAGGGGATCGAGGGGAGAGACCCTGCCGATCGGATCCACCGTCGGAATCGAAGAATTCACTAGTAGGAAAACCCCCATTTGTCCCGGTTCGTAAGGGCCTTTAGTCCCGGTTCTGGAACCGGGACTAAAGGGTCGGGACTAAAGGCCCCCCCCTTTAGTCCCGGTTCGCTTACGAACCGGGACAGAAGGGGCTCCACGTGGGCGCTCTCTGTGCGTGGGCTGGCGAACCTTTAGTCCCGGTTGGTGTTACCAACCGGGACTAAAGGACTAAAGGATAAAAAAATTCAAAAAAAAAATTTGACATTTTTTTTTTCAAATTTTTTTCTTCTGATTTTCAAATCTTTGAATTATTTGACAATTTAATCTCTAATCACCCCTCCTCATTGCTTCAGAATTTAATCTCTAATCTCTAATCGGCACTCATTCCAAATCGTCTAACTTCCCGGCCGGTCACCCATCCTCTCACTACTCCAGCCCCAGCACGCTTAACTTTCAGGTTCTATTCCCCCTAGTTTCCAAGTCTGCACTTGTTGTTTTCCTGACAATATTAAGCAATCAATCCTGTTAACCCTTAGGTCTTGATATCACATGATTTAATTTTTTGAAATCCAAACAATTATTAAAATAAACAACAATGATTAACAAACAACAATGATTAATTTAAAAACTAAAAAATACTTCAAAAAAAGGAAAAAAATTCAAAAAAATAAAAAATTCTCAAAAAACAAAAAAATTCAAAAAATCCAAAATAATACAAAAAGTTCAAAATAAAATAAGTAATAATAATATTGAATTTCAATGAAAATAAAATAAGTAATAATATTATTATTATTATTATGCCGTTTATTCATTTAATATGGCATAATTAATATCTTTAAATCTGTAAATCGAAATTCGACAAATAATATATCCATTATTATCAGAAAAATGTGACCATGATGTCACACGCTTCACCGTTTGAGTTTGAAACTATTATTATGAAGAACAATAATTATTTAGTAGTTTGACCACAGTTTGACCACTGTTTGACCAGAGTTTGACCACATTTCATTTTTTTAAACTTATATTAACTGAAGAATTTTTGTGTGTTCAATATGAACCATTCAAAGCCACATCCTCAAATTTCAACCATTTCTGACTTCATTTGCCATTTTTTCCTTCATTTAATGATTTTTTGAGCTAAATTAGCCCGAAATTGAAAAGCACTACAAATGAACTCTGAAAAGGTTGAAACTTGGCATGGTATCATCATTTCACCCAAATATCTTGTGCTAAAAAGTTGAGAGGGTTATGGCAAAAACTGGATGCACTTTGTGTACAAACTGGACCATCTCTTTCGAAGTAACAGGGTTTCAGACGAAAAGTCAGCTATTATAAATACATTTCATCTTTTTAATCTTATTTTCACTCCAGAATTTTTGTGTGTTCAATATGAACCGTTCAAAGCCACATCCTTAAATTTCAACCCTTTTTGACTTCATTTGCTATTTTTCATGTATTTAATGAGTTTTTGAGTTAAATTAGCCTGAAATTGAAAAGCACTAAACCCGGGACTTAAAACGTCCGAAAACCCTAAACCCGGGACTTAAAACGTCCGAAACTCTATTACAAACAGTAAAATTGTATGTTCAAACCCTAAAACCTAACCCTAAACTTAGAAATCTAAACCCTAACCCTAAAACGTCTAAAACGTCGAAAAACTCTATTTTCCCTTTGGAATTTGGTGATTTAAAAAATTGTCGAAACGGAAAACAAACTGTTTCTTCGGAGAAAACTTTTTTTTCTGTACGTTTTGATATATTATTTGTATTTTTCTGAATTAGAATGATTTAGTTATAATTTTTCTAAGATTAATGTGGTAAAGGGGTTTAGGGTTTAGGGGCCCCCCCTTTAGTCCCGGTTGGTATCTCCAACCGGGACTAAAGATAGACCTTTAGTCCCGGTTGGAGACACCAACCGGGACTAAAGGGTTGGGAAAAAAATTGAAAAAAAAATTCCTTTAAAAAATTTTGAAAAAAAAAATTTAATTTTTTTTTTCAGTTCCGGTTGGTATCTCCAACCGAGACTAAAGGGGGGGGCCTTTAGTCCCGGTTGGAGATACCAACCGGGACTAAAGGGGCTGGCACCGTTCGAAGCCGGTCACAAACCCTTTAGTCCCGGTTGGTGTCTCCAACCGGGACTAAAGGTCCCGTTCGAACCGGGACTGATGCTTGCGCCGTTCGAACCGGGACTAATGCTCACATTAGTCCCGGTTCGTAATGCAACCGGGACTAATGTGCAGATTGAGCTGTGACGAAAGCCCTGTTATGTACTAGTGATTGTCCGCCACGCACCGGGCAAGGGAAGCACAGGCAGCGCACCTGGGAGCACGTCAGATATGGGATCGTGGGAGTTGAGACTTGAGAGGAGGAAGGCATGGAGAGCAAAAATTACGAGAGGGATTATGTTACCATTTTACTATTATACCCTTATTACAAAAAAATAATGTGTAAATGATTTTCTCATATCTAACGATCATAAAAATTTGGAGATGGAGTTACATGAAAGTACAAGTCGTAACTCGCCAATCACCGTAAAAGAGCTCAATAATAAAGTAGACCTGGATGAAGGGAAAGTAGCTGGGCAAATGCTCTCCTCCCTAGTTTGTGGGATATTGTAGTGGAATCTTCACCAAATCCCAATGGCAATCACTAGTAAAATAATACATAGATCCCAAATTAAGGGAAGCCACGGTGCCTAGAAAGGGAATCGTAGCAATATTTGCACGCTAATGGTGTGGTTGGATAGGCCATTGATTTGATTATGACGGCTGCTACAAATCAGCCGGATGATTTCTCTAGGAAATTATCCGCCTAGCCAGCCGTCAGATCAGTGTGTTGGTGGCCGTTAGATGCAGCCACGCAACAACAGCAGCAGGGCGAGCGGCAGCTTCAATGCAGCGTGGCTGGCACCCCGCAAAGCTCCATTGCAATAGTGCGGCGCGGCCGTAGCTCCAAGCAGCACCGGCAGCGTCCGACAAAGTTTCATTGCAGCCTCGGTGAAGCTCCAACGCAGCACCAACGGCAGCCGGCGAAACTCCATTGCAACTCCAACGAAGCTTCATTGCAGCCCCGACTACGCTTCCGGCGGCCAGGCATTGCTCCATTGCAACTCCGGCGAAGCTTCATTGCAGCGCCGGTTATGCTTCCGGTGGCCCGGCGACAGCTTCAAAGCAACATCGCCGGAGTTGCGCCGCCCCCGTTGGCCACTCCCCGTGGTCACCATCGCAACGTCGCACGCTCCATTACAGCTCAGGGAGCCACGCGTGATGCACAAAATCGCAGCTCAGATGGCCATCCGCAGATGCTTCCCGTCGCAGCGGCAGTAGCTCCGACGGCCATGGCATGCGGTGGTCGCGCGTCGAAGCTTTCCTTGATTCATGGCAGCACGGTGGTGCCCCTGCAGCCGCAGCAGTCCGCCGCCCGGGAAGGAGAGGGTAAGAAGAGAAGAGAGCTCTGGGATAAAGGAAAGGAAGCGCAGCCATGGCCGTGAGCACAAGAGAGAGAAAGGGATCTGCAGGAGGGATGCGAGCGCGAGGAAGACAACACAGAGCTGCAGCAGTGGGGAAGAAAATGCGTGGATGTGCCTTGTCTCGGTGGATAAGACGGAGATGGGGAAGCGGCGCGTGGGACCATCCAGGAACACGTGTCGATCGCGGGAGGAGACTTACGTCTCGTCGTTTTCAGCCGACTGATTCTAATCGTTTTCCTTTGATTATTATAGGCCATGAGCCATCGCCCGACCTCTTCATATCGTATGACTAAGGTCCTGTCTGATCCAGTGCGCATGTCTCGCAGTCGGTGGATGCATGCAGCTAGAATCTGGAACTCCAGATAGATAATCGTTCATATCACAACTTGTCACTTCAAAAAGAAAAAAGAAAAAAAGGCAGAGTGTAATTTGGAAACACGTGGAATCCAAATTTGATGACCTGCATTCATTTTTCGCCACCCTATTTTGAAAATCTATCCAAAAAGGGAGATAAACTAACATTAAAACAAGAGCCTATTTTAGGAAAACAATCTAGATATATGTGTGTTACTACAGGGTGAAACAATATTTAAAAAATGGTGGCATGCGAAGCGGTAGATTATGGGAAGTTTTGGAAAGAATAGCAAGAAAAGTGGATCGCCCAAATTATTAGTAAACTACAATTGAAAAAAAAATCTCTAGTACTTCTAATTATCTGTAGACCTAATTAACTGCATGCCTAATTAACTAATTACATTAATTACTCGTTTTCAAAGTTGATTACGTCTGAAAAATCTCTATTTAAATGGACTAATTAATTGCACACATAATTAACTATCTGAATAATTAATTCCATTCATGGCTTGATTACTAAATTGATTTCACGTTCGGTTCCCAAATTGTGTCGCATTATTGGCTGTGTGCGAATGACTACGACATACGCATTCCTCTTTAATAGTAGAGATTAATTGCATCAAGGACTCGCTTTCCAAATTGATTATGCGCAAAAAAAAACTATTTAAATGGATCTAATTAATTATATGTGTAAGTAAATGTGTAACTAATTAATTGCATTAATGGCTTGTTTCTTAAATTGAATTGGCGCTCGGTTTCCAATTTGCTTTGGCATTATTGTCTCCATGCGTATGACGACGACATACACATTCTCCCTTTCATATTCCAGATCTTCACCAATTCCTAATGGCAATCATTTATCGACACCTTATTTTGGAAATCTATCAATACTTTGGAAAGGTTAGTGCAAATCCTGCTCGAACCGTTTCTATATATATACAAGATTGTGCATATGTGGATGGACACATCATCTTGTAGTTTTGCTTTCAACACATATTCTCCTGTCAAACACGATCGTGTTAATAAGCACAAACAAGCGCGGAAAATGCCAATGGTGCCCGAGCTATACAGGGAGCTCGGTATTTTAAAATCGATGAAAAATCATATTTCAAAGTTCCAAAAAAATTCGAAAAAAAATCCACGGTAACTTATATGATTTCCGCACGAACGACTGTGAAAATCATTTGAATATTTTGTAATTTGTAGGCTGTACAAAAAAAACCAAAATTCCGGCCCAACAAGAAATAATATCGGCCCATTTTAGAAATACGTTTTTGTCTTTTTTTCTGTACGCCACGTGTGAAAGTATTTGGTTATGAATTTTTGCACACACAGAATACACATGTGCGAGAGTGTATAGAAAAAATTTCAAATTTTTTCGCGCTGTGGAAATTCGTATTTTGAAACGGGTTCCAATGCCCCCGTCCTCCAAAAGCCCTCACTCCAAACAAGCGCCACTATTGCATTACACTATCTGGATGGACAAGTACATGACTGCGCCAGTCATGTTTTCTCTACTTCTTCTCGTATGCCTTGCTACTAATACACAATGTAAGCACTTCATAGACAACTCTAATTCCCGTAATCTCTCTTTACAATATGTGCATACACAAGTTAATTATACTCGCGTAATAATTGTATTTCCTATTTATGCTGGAAGTAGATATTTTGTTGGTGCGTGACAACTGCATTTTTTGTGTTCTTGTGCATCTGGTGCTTCTTTGATAACCAACGCGAAATCATACTAATGTCAATCGTTTGTCTGTACTTTTCCACAGGCAAAATCACAGACGGCATGCATAATGATAAGATCAACTTACCAGGCGGGTTGTGCAGGAAAGATCATAACAACTATTGTTGTCTTGTGACCGATTTGTGCTATTACCCACTGGAGTTATGTGTTCAAATGTGCAAAAGTGCACTCCTATCAAATTGAACTTTTGTACGAAGAAGTAATATGTGCGGAAATCATATTTGAAATAAAGAGTAGTACCTCCGTTGTCGTTTGATTGGTCGATCATGTTGCAAGTAAACTCTGGGTAGGACTATGTTCTTCAGGTGAGAGAAATATATCAGAAACTCTCCTTTTTTAAATAAAAAAAAGGCATGCAGGCCCGACTTGAAATTAATGAAGCCATCAACTGGTTAGGATACATTGGTGCTAAATTACAGAGGCAACGACTTGACCAAAAACTGAAAAATACATGCACATATCACTACGAACACCGAGCGGAGCACCAAGAGAAGCCGTGATCAAGCCGCCGGATATCTCACGCAGCCAGAACCGAAGCCACCCGATGATAGCAATTGCCGTGGGTATGAAGATCCAGACCGCTTGAAGGAAGAAGTCTACTCTGTCGCTCGTCGCCTCGGGCCACTGCTGGAGGGGAGACCACTATCTCCCCTTTGTCCAGACCGTGCCAAACATGCAGACGCCCACCACCGGTCGGCAACCAACCAGCAAAAAAGATGAGAAGCCTTTGTAGGATGCGGAAGGATGCACACACCACCACCAACCCCGATAACCGGGGGAGCCGAGCACCACCTCCGCCACCATCCACCAAGCACCAGGACCAAAGCCCTCGACCAGCCCTTGAACGGCGCCTCCAGGAAGGACCAAGACGCCAGAGGAAGGATGCACACACCACCACCAACCCCGATAACCGGGGGAGCCGAGCACCACCTCCGCCACCATCCACCAAGCACCAGGACCAAAGCCCTCGACCAGCCCTTGAACGGCACCTCCAGGAAGGACCAAGACGCCAGAGCGCCTCCGCCGTCCCGTCAAAGGCCAAGACCTTTGCCCAAAGAATGAAGTGGGAGGAGGGGGCGGATCTGGAAACTCGACCTGCCCTCAAGAGGGTAATGATACCGTAGCGCCGCCGACGTCGAGGTCGACGCAAAATAGACCAGGGGTTTCCCTTGTTCGAAGGCTCTGCCAACCCATCCTCGAGGCCAGATCTGACGGGACAGCCCCCAGATCGACGATAGGATACCACCGCGAGGGGAAGGGGCAGGGGAAGAAGAGTTGTCTGCCGCTGCAGCAAGACCTCGCCGCCCACACGACCGTAAGGGACGGCCAACACCTGCGTGCGCTATCCACCGGAGAGATCGACGCCACCATCTCCACCCAAGGTCGTCGCCCTGGCTTCGAGAGCCCCTCATAGTGGCATGAGGCAGCAGACCCTCTTTGTTACCTTCACTGCAAGACGTGCAGCAGTCGGCAGGCTCCTTGGGTGGCAGCGGGGAAGGGGAGGGAGGAGAGGTGACGACGGCTAGGGTTTGGGGCCGCTCCCGTGTCGCCCGAGAGGGGCGACGCGAGAGCCAGGGGGTATGGCCTTCAGTTAGCCTCATCTCAGAACTGTATTTTCCCTTGAATGAGGGAAGTTTCGTATGTTAAGTGCAACTCCAATAGCTTCAGTGCTCCAACATCCTTAAAATACTACTCCCTCCGTTCCTTTATATAAGATGTATTTGTTTTTTATAAAGTCAAACGAGGCCATGTTCGACTGAGTTTCTAGAGAAATATATCAATATACACAATACAAAATTTAGATCATTTAACCATCGTGAAAAGTAGTTTCATATTTTATCTATTTGTTATTGCAGATGTTAGTTTATTCTATAATCTTGGTCAAACATTCAAATGATTGACTTGTACGGAAAATAATACGCCTTATATGCTGGAACGGAGGGAGTAGCATTTAAGGGGAGTTGAACAAAAATTGCACTCCAACAGGTTCCATATATTTATTCGCAAAAAAAAAAACAGGTTCCATATATTGATATATTATACAGACATCCTGTAATTCATCTCACTTTCGTAAATTTTGCTTACAACTACTATAAATAATACCCTTGTGGGCCCCATAAAAAAAATTATCATCTTGGGCTGTTATCCTTGAATCCTTGACCATGTAACAGTTCTTTTATTTCATTTCTGCAAATGCTCTCCTCCCATGTGGGACGTTAGAAGATCACTGCTAGATGTGTGTCTCTTCATCACGAAGAAGATGACATAATTGTTTTTCTTTAGCGTTCTAGGCCTTGGGCCTTTCATTCTGTAGCGTTGGGTGGTGGGTCATATTAGAGGTTGGGCAGGAAGCGTCATGGTTTAGCATAAATTAGGTTAGTTCCAAAAAGGTGAGCATAAATTAGTGTTTCTTAAAATAAAGGATTAGCTTCACTAAAAAAACTAAAAAAATAGAAATTAACACATTTTCTTTAAATATTAATTAGCGGGTTTATTGCTTGAAGATGGATTTATCAATCAACCTGGATACTTGCGTGGTTCACGTTTGTAGCGGTGCTCAACCCTAGGAAACTAGTACCTACAAAAATACCTAACCGAGTCAGGAGTGGCACTCATGGCCGACAGCATGCTGGCGCCGCAGTGATAACGAAGCACGCAATCAATTCTGGCCTTCGCCACTTCGACTCAATACTAATTAAAAAAATTAAAAGTTGATTCCATGTTATAAATTGACGGATGATAGTTCTACCAGCTTTATTTAGTGATAAACAATTTTCATGCTCCTGTTTCGTTTTAATATGTTCACATAGGCTGATTCTAGTTGTTATATGACTAATTAGAAATTTTTACATCACAAAACTTTGTATTCATGCTATAGTTTCATCATAATAAAACTTCAGTACGGCAGTTCCTCCTTCACCACCTCGAGAGCATAGTTTATGCTCGGTAGATGGTAAAAACAACTTGGCATGATCTCCTATGTGATCGCCCACATGTCTGGATGCCCGTGACCCTCCGACCAAAGCTTGACCTCCTATGCGCCATAGGCACATTTCCTCGTCGCTGCCTCAGATGGCCACAATAAGAAGCGAGTTGCCGAGAGGTGACCACCCACCAGTCACCTCGAGGATGTGATTTCAGAGAAGGTATGTGAGGGCCGCTATCCAAATTTCGTCCGGGTCCACCAAATCTCAGGACCGGGCCTACACAACCATATATTCATCAATGTCATTGTCAACCAACGCCTAGCCTCGATGCCGGACGCAGCTGCGTCATGCTTTTTTGGTAGGTACGTACAATAACTTTTGTAGTTAATGTGTAGTTTGGCAACTAGAATAATAGATCTAGATAAAGGAAAATAGTTGTGCAAGCAGGCCTCCCTGCTTTGCAGCCTATTGTTTTGTAGGGAAATCTTCACCCGAATGCAATGGTACTCACCAGTGGAATAACATTGGATCATAATGTCGTGCGTTGATGTGCTCATTTAGTTCTTTGAAATAATAATTGAATATTATATAAATATTTGAAAATATAAACAAATGAAATAAATTCAAATAAACTAACTATACATTGGACAATGATAAAATATATAATTTGAGAACAAATAATGGTTGTCAAAATTTATAGAATGTCGCTGCTAACAGGCCAACTTGTCTGCGACGTCGCCCCTACAGTCAAATGACCTAAAAAATGAACTTATCTAAAATATAATTATCCAACAAAGCTTTAAAGGTTGAAACTTGATTTCAGGAGTTCTTTTTGACACAGGTAACAAATGACAATTTAAAAGAATCATTTCTTTCTTTAGTAGGCATATACAACAAATGACCATTTTCACTAAGGATAACATTTTTCTGCCAATGTGTTGTTGCCATATTTATTTCTAACATAACGCATAAAATGTTTGAGTAGAATAAAGAAAATTATAAAAAATAGATGAGTGATAATTTTCACACAAAAAACATTTTTTGAGATCCCTCTTTACACCTCATATTGGCTAGTTAATACAATGATGATACGGCTTACATAATTAGTGCTAATGAGAGATGATTTACTTAAATTGTGTACTTATCTTGTCATCAAACATTTCAGGGCCTAAATGTGCGTGGTTATTTCCAGAATTTTTTTTTTCGAAACGGAGGCAAAAGATTTGCCTCATCTATTAATTAAGAAGAGAATAGAGTTTGTTACAATCGACACGAGACAACGACATGAATTATTACTCTCGCGACATAAGTGACCCTAGATTTTTCGCCCCGGCGGTGATCCAAAGGTTTGCCTCCGTCATGATGATGTTGAGTAAAATGGTTGGTGGCGCGCTTTTGTTACGGAAGACCCTTGCGTTCCTTTCGTTCCATATGGTCCATGAAACAAGCATGGTAAGCGAGGCCATGGCCTTCCTCTCTGTGGTGCCCGGCCCAACACGACTTTCCCACCACTTTTTCACGGAGCCTTCCAAGTGCCAAGATGAGACGTCGAGGTTCTCAAGTCATAGTTTCGCTTTGACTAAGCCCCAAAGCCTCAAAGTGAAACGACACTTGAAAAAGATGTGCATGCCGCACTCTTGCACACGCTTGCAAAGGGGACAAAGCCCACAGTTTGTCCATCCCCGCTTGTCAAACCTATCGGCGGTCTAAATACGATCTTGAATAGCCAACCATGCGAAGAACTTGACCTTTGGCGGCGCCCAAGCCTTCCACACCATTTGGTCCAAAGAGGAGAAGGTCGTGCCAAGGAATTGCGCCTTGTAGGCGGAGGCCGCCGAGTAGAGCTCGTTAGTCGAATGTTTCCAAACAATGACATCCTCGACACTCCCATCAAGGTGCACAACATGCACCAACCTCCAAAGAGTGAAGAATTGACGGATGTGCTCAATGGACACGATGGTAGGAGGCTTTATCTTCAGGATCCACGCGTTGTTCTGCAGGGCCTCACGCACCATCCAATTCTTTCTCGAGGAAGCAACAAAGATGAGCGGAGCGATTTCCTTGGGCGTACGTCCAAGCAACCAAGGAGCGTCCCAAAATGGAGTTCTTGCCCCGTTCCCTATTGTGATGGTTGTGCATGCGTAAAAAAACTTCAAATCATCTTCGTCGCACGGGTTTCCCATCCCCACCCACATCTTGTTTGGCTCCTTCCACTCATACCAAGGCCATCTCAATCGCAAGGCGCGCGCGAACTTATCCGTGTTGAGCACCCCTAGACCGCCAAATTCATGTGGACGACAAACGATCTCCCAATTCACCTTGCATTTTGCCCCTGTCGTCTTATCCGTGCCGGCCCAAAGGAAGGCCCTTTCAAGCTTATTGACATTCCGAAGGGTAGACTGCAGTATGACAAGCGATGTGATGAAGTAGACCGCAAGGGAAGTAATCACAGATTTGACAAGGGTCGTCCGGCCGATGGTGGTGATGTTCTTGCCCTCGTAAGTAACCAACTTGCTTGCCACCTTGTCCTCAAGAAATTGAAGGTCACATTTCTTGAGCCGCCAAACCGAGAGGGGGAGGCCCAAGTACCGCATGGGGAAGGATGCACGCGTCGCCGGCAGACTTTGAAGAATGTGCCCCAAGTTTAGATGGTTGCAGTGGATGGGCACGACCGAGCTCTTGTGGAAGTTTGTACATAGACCCGTGACCTTCCCGAAACCTTCCAGAATGGCTGCAAGGTTATCGATATCCCTTTTAATTGGAGCCATGAAAACTGCCGCGTCATCCGCGTAGAGTGAAGTCCGCACCATTACACCCTTCCCAGAAATTTTGATTACTTTTGAACAAGAGCTTCATCTATAACCATTTGCAAAACTAAATTGCACAAAGCAGCATTGTTAGTAGTGCACCGTGGTGTCTATTGCAAGCCAGACGTGTGATTCAAAACTTATGCTCTTAACTTTCTGAGAGTATACCCAAAAGGATATTTATTCAAAGAAGATCATACTTCCTCTGACATGTACGTATGTGATAATACAAAAAGGACAAACTGATTATGCCTGGACGGCCTGGCCACCGGGAAATGGACGCGAAAGCTATATCTCGCATGTACCGAAACTACCTTCCGACCCGTCTGAAACTTTTTATCTGATGTACAGTACAGAGACGGTCCGTTCTCAGCGCTGGTTCACTCGAGCGAGCTCGTAATTGAGTTGAATACGTTTTCCTCTGGGTTTTCCCATTTTCCTTTCTTTTCATTTTTTACTTTTAGGTTTTTTTTTCTTCATTGGTTTTCTTTTGTTCCGTGGTGTTTTCATCAGTTTTCTTTGTTTATTCTTGGGTTTCACTGTGTTTTTTGCTTTTCTTTCATTTCTTTATTTGCTTTTCTTTGTTTCTTTCTCGGTTTTATAGTTTGTTTGCTTGTCTTTCTTTCTTTCTTCATTTTTCATTTTCTCTTTGTTTTTTGCTTGGTTTTTGTCTCGTCTGTGTTTCTTTCTCCATTTTCTCTGTTCTCATTCTTTTGCATTGTTTTCCTAAGATTTCATTTTTCTCATCTTCTTTTTGTTTTCGTTTTGATTTTCATTGTGTTTCTTTGTTTTTATTTCTTTCTTTGTCGATTTTCAATGGTTTTATTTTTGGTCAACACATGTCAACTTTTTGTAGTACACATCAGAAGCATATTTTATATACATATTTAACATTTTGAAAGCAAAGATTAAAATTTTCTTTAAAACTTGTAATTTTGTATTTCTATTATTTTCCATACATATTGTACGTTATATATATATATATATATATATATATATATATATATATATATATATATATATATATATATATATATATATATATATATATATAATAAGTTTTTAATATTTATTTAACATTTCCTATGAAAAACATTAACATTTTTGGAAAAACATTTTTAACATATTGCAATGCAGAGTGAACTTTTTTAATGGCGATAAACATTGTTGCACTTGATGTACATTTTTTTATACGACAGGACGTTTTTATATACATGTGTAACATATTTCTCGAAGGGCCGTTGGCCGATCTTTATTAGATAGAAAGAAATAAAGTACAGCGAGGCTGACCGTCTAGGCGATCTAGAACTGACAGCCATCCGAGCCTAAGCTCAAAAGAAGAAGAGAAAGTGCCCGGCTGAAGCCAGAGGCAAGCCAGAAAAGAAACCCAAGATGCATCAGAAGAAGTCGCCTACACAACCAGCCGATCGCCAAACAGCAATATCTTCCTTGATGAGCTCCAGCACCCTGTCAACGATGCTGGCCACCTGCTCAAAAATCCTTGCGTTTCTTTCCTTCCAAATCCTCCAGTGGATCAGGATGATTATCGTGTCGAAATTCCGTCGGGCCGTCTTGGGAATTCCTCTCCGCGCGTTGATCCACGAGTTCTCGGAGCTACCAAAGCTATCATCGGGGATCGGGAACGTCACCCGCGTCCAGTCCCTGAATCTGGACCACACCTGTTGTGAGAAGCGGCAGCATAAAAATAGATGTGTGCAATCCTCGCGTGTCGAAAGGCAGAGCGGGCATGTTCCATTTGATGGCCAGCCCCTTCGCTCCAAATTGTCAGCAGTTAAGGCACGCTTGTGGATGACCAGCCACATGAAGAATTTGCATCTGGGTGGAGCTTTGGATCTCCAAATTGGTTTATTGCAGGGAAAACGTATATTCGCAGCGAAGAACATACCATAAGCACCGCTGACCGAGAAACTAAGATCTCCCGTCCACTTCCAAATCAATCTATCTGGGACCTCCACGGAAAGAACAGTATGTTCAACAATGTCCCAGATCTGAAGATATTGAGCCATGGCCTGGGCAGAAATGCCTCCCGAGATCTCCCTTATCCAGCCCCGATTAGCAAGAGCCTCTTTCACCGAGCCACCCTTGTCCTTGACAAAGGAGAATAGGGCAAGGGCCGACTCCTGAATGGAACACCCACCGGGCAGCCACTTGTCAGTCCAAAACTTGGCCCTTTGTCCATCCCCCAGCCGAACAACAGTCGCTGATTTAAACAAGGCCGTAACCTCCTTCTCCATCTCTTCTGGAAGCAGGCTCCAGGGTCTCTCGTCATCTCCCCATCTCAGGCATGGCCAACGACAACGAAGGGCGTAACCAAACCATTTGAGATTCGGGATACCCAGACCGCCACATTCTTTGGGCATGCACACCCTTGACCATGGTAAGAGACAGTGACCCCCATTAATATCATTGTCGCCCTTCCATAAGAAGCCCCGGCATCTTCTGTTAATAATCTTCAGCGCCCATGCCGGCAACTGCATAACCGATAGGAAGTGTATAGGCATGGCCATGAGGACCGAGTGAGTCAGAGTCAAACGTCCAGCGGGTGCCATCAGTTACATGTGTAACATATTGTAAATACCGAATCAAAATTTTCTATTTACTAGTTTAAATCTACTTTTATTTTAATGTACTTTTTATGTTTCTCAAATACACTAGGAACATTACTTTGTACACGTTTAACAGTTTTTAAATACATGATCAATATTTTTACGTAACCATTGTAATTTTTGTATATATTTTTCGTATGAGAACATTTTTTCTATTCGCATTTAATATTTTTTATGTTTTATTTAATTTTTTTGAAATTCTTGAGTAACATTTTTTAACGCACATTGTATATTTTTCATACACATCGTATGTTTTTTGTATACACTTTTCGTGTGCATGAAATCATTTTTTGTATATATACAACGCCTAGGTCGGCTCATCTCGCGCTCGCCTGAAGGCGAGGCTGCCCTATGCCTTGCTCTAAGCGAGACATAGGCTGCCCTACGCCTCGCTCTAAGCGAGACATAAGAGACGTACGGGTCTGTATGGGCCACTTTCTGGTGTACGTTCACGTTTAACACTTCAATCTGAAACCATCCAGCGGCCCTGTACGCAGTCTCGGCCCGAACAACCACAGCTATGCGGAGTCCCCTCAAAAGAAAAAGAAAAAAAGAAAAGGCTATGCGGAGTTGACAAATCGACTCAATCGGACAGCCAGTGATGTCAAAGCGTTGTGAAGCCTACCTAGTTTTACTGTTCCTAACTGCCACAGACCCCAGATTAAGGGTGACCAGACTTCCTAAAATGCTGGTTCATGACAATATTTGGAAGGTAATGGCTATTGATTAGATGATCAACCCATGGGGCATGGGCCATCACCCGCCCGCTTCAATACCGTATGATTAAGTTCATGTCCGATCATGTGTGAATTTCTTGCAATCTGTGGATGCATGCATCTGGAATCTTGACCTTCAAGTACAAATAGATAATCCTTCATATCGTAATTTGATACCGTTTAGGAAAAAATGGACGAAAATTTGGAAAAACGTCTAAAATTAGAAGGTGATAAAATCTAGCTAATAATAACTTCCAAACTATGGAAATCATTTTTCAGCACCTTGTTTTTTAAACCTTTCCAAACTATGGAAAGGTTTAGGCAAATCACCCAGACAATTTCTATATATACATGATTATGCATCTGTGGACGGGCGAATCATCTTGCAGTTTTGCTTACAACACATATTCTCCTGTCAATCTCGGGCTTGTTAGTAAGCACAAACAAGTGCCACTATTGCATTACGTTATCTAGATGGAGAAGTACATGACTGCTCCAGTCCTGTTTTCTCTACTTCTTCTCGTATGCCATGCTAATACTACACAATGTAAGCGTTTACACAACTCTACTTCCGGTAATCTGTCTTTACAATATGTGCATGAACAGGTTAATTATACTCGCATAATAATTTAATTTCTATTTATGCTGGAAGTAGGTATTTTGTTAGTGCATGATGATGGGTTTGTTTTCCGTTCTTGTGCCATCTGATGCTTCTTTGTTAATCAACGCGAAATCATACTAATGTCAACCATTTGTTTGTACAATTTTTTCATAGGTCAAATCACCGATGACATGTATAATGCTAAGATAGATTTACCGATGACATGTATAATGCTAAGATAGATTTACCCGGCGGGTTGTGCGTCTATAGAAAAGGTGCCTATTGTTGCCTTGTGACAGATATGTGCTATTACCCACAAGAATTATGTGTTCAACTGTGCAAAAGTGCACTCACATCAAATTGAACTTTTGTTCGAAGAAGTAATATGTGATGTGGAAGTCATATTTGAAATAAATATATTACCTCCATTATTGTTTGATTTGCCGATCATGTTGCAAGTAAACTCTGGGCAAGACTAGGTTCTTTGGATGAGAAACAAAAATGTGGAACCTCTCTTTGCCCTTGAATGAGAGAAGTTTTGTTTTCTAAGACCAACTCCAAGAGCTCCACTATCCAAAAAAAAACTACCATTTAAGGGGAATTGAAAGAAAAACAACCCTTCAATAGCTTTTGTAAACCTGATATTTTTACGAGCTCCCGTATACTTCCCCCCAACCACTCTCACGTTTACGGAACGATGATATTTCTTATATAATTTGGCAGGCAAGAAACCCTGTCACTTATGATACGGTGTTGAGTTTTGCCGCTCCTGGCTATCTCTAATGTACCGTTCATCGACGACCAATGACTACAACGAATATTTATTTTGTGGTGGATCTTGACTTGTGTATTCTAATTAGCCGTGTGCTGCTAACGGATGTAAAAGCATGTTTGACTACCATATTTATTATGACTATGGATGATGTCCCATGTTTTCTTAGTTGAATTTTGTATCTGCATTATGCATGTGGATGCTATTGTTTGTTCGGGACACTTTTTCACGCAAAACCATAAACTGACGGTTATTTTGTCGGTCAGCGCGATATAAGGGGTCTGCTAGGGATACTCTTAGGGCTTTAAACTCGATGTTTTCTTGCTTTTGCGACTGACTGGATATTTCTTCTTTGTAACCTGAAAATCAGTTATCCTGCACAGTATATATGCTAAACTTGCCTTCCTATTAAGGAAACATGGAGATTAAAATTAAATATTTTGGTATATTGAATCTTTGTGCTTTGTTATGAACTTATGTGAACCAATTTCCCTATTTTGCACTGCCACTGGCTTGCTTTTATTGTAGTATCACTCAACTCTTTTGTTGAACTGACGCGAATCAATTGTGCTGCCTTGCTTTTGGAACAAATTAAAATTTTCTTCTTTGTCATGGGTTTGCAAACCAATTATCCTATTGATAAAATGTACTCAACCTACCTTGCTCTGTTATATCTCTACAGTTGGTGAGCTACTAAACTCATTAGTCCTGAGCGGGTATTGTAATTTCCTTTGGATGTACTCCCTCTGTACCTAAATACTTATAGTTGGGGTAGTTCTCCCCAACTATAAGTATTTAGGTACAGAGGGAGTACCAAATAATTTATGGTATATTAAAATATTACACGCTGGACCATGGCTCTGGGATGCAAAGTGAATGATTCACACATATGTACCGATGTACTCCCTCTGTATCCTTTTACACTTGAGGGGGTATTGTAATTTCCTTTCGATGTACCAAATAATTTATAGTGTATTGAAATATTACACGCTGAACCCTGACGCTTGGACGTGCAGCGTGCGCCAAGGGGCACTTCCGGTCTAGTATTTTTTTTTTGAAAGACGGTCCCTGCGGGCCCGATTCATTAATTAAGATAGAAGAGAGTTGCCCGGTTAATTAACGGAAACCGGGGCGAAAACCGTTACAACACGCCCCACATGGCACCAACCACACACGCCGACCCCGAGGCCGCGCACCAGGCGAGCCGCCGGCTCCGTCACCCGAGCAACCCGTAGCCGACACCCTACAACCAAGCCCGAAGCTGCCGCTCCGGCATCCACGCCGACCCCGAGGCCGCGCACCAGGCGAGCCGCCTGCCCTGCTGCCCAAGCAACCGGAGCCGACGCCCTACATCTATCTTCGGAGCCGCCGCTCCGACTTACAAACGTTGACCACACACGCCGACCCCGAGGCCGCGCATCAGGCTAGCCGCCAGCTTCATCACCCGAGCAATCGAAGCCGACACCATACAACCATATCCGGAGCCGCCGCTCCGACATCCACGCCGACCCCGAGGCCGCGCACCAGGCTGGTCAACGACACTGTCACCCACGAGACCAATGCCGACACCCCTCCATGACGACGAGATTCGGAACCGCCGCTCCGACTTCCACGCCGGCCCCGAGGCCGCACACCACCCGAGCCGATGGTTCCGGTCTAGTATAATGCATGAGTACCCAAGTTGATCAGTAACTATTTTTTGCAAGGAGAAAGGGATTTTATTCCATAATTATAGAGTTAAAATTAACAGACAAGATTAACCAAATACATGGTACCCCTCTGTGTAGCCAAACAGTATCGCTACGTTTGACTATATCTTGCCAAACAATCTGCTACTCTATTCTGAGTACGCTGTATTTTATGTTGAATAAACTCCCTATCAACCTAAAGTGCTTTAGTCTCCAAAGCCAAATAGCCGTAAGCAGAACATTATAGAGAATCCGAAGTGAAGTCCGAAAGAGCTAACGACGAATCCGATTGAACAATAACCGGAAGATTTGTATGCTAGATTGCAAGCACCATGCCTTGCATTAAAGCATCGATCTCTGCCTCAAGTGCATAATTGCAATGGAATAAGAACTTGTAAGCGGCAAGGATAACACTCCCATCATGCCTTCTCAAGATCATACCTGCTACCGCTGTTACGTCAGACGCCGAAAAGAATCCATCAACAGATAAACATGTCGGTGGCCATGATAGTACTGGTGTGACAATAGGATGCACTTCTATTGCAGCAATATCAAACATCAGCATCTTTTCCTTAAGTATCTCCCTGGATGAGTATTTTTTAGCATTATTAAGGGACTACCAATAACTTTGCAAGAAATCAACGGAAGCATTCATCGCTGTAGCATCTTTACCGTGGGTAATATCATTCCTTAGCTGCCAGATTCGCCAAATCAAAAGAATAATCAGGTTCCTAGACTCATACAAACAATCAGCAAATATCATCAGGAGCCAATATTTGGCTGTATGAAGAAGGCGCGGGCTTGCCCGACCGATCGAGTTGTGTAGCAAAGCGAAGTGAGTAAATGCACATATGCACACCGATGTACTCCCTTCTTTTATGAAGCATCGATACGATGACACGGGTACGGCGGTACCGGATACGGAAAATTCTAGAAACAGCAATACGGCGATACAGCAAGCATATATAAATAATAATAAATGGCATGTAATAAAAATTAACATAATAAAATATGTGAAATGAGATCAAAATACCGCCCCACTCGTAGCATGATTGCTTCCATGCCTCCTTTCTTTTCTGGTCTTGAATGATCATCCAGGTCCTCAACTCCACATGGCGTATGCAAAATAGAAAATACATCACATGACATTAGACTTGATAATACGAGATAGACAAGCAAGAAAAGTGAAAAGGCAGTAAACAAGTTGGCTTGAGCAGTAGCATACCAAATGATGAAATTAATATAAACTTCCTTGTTCTCAACCTCCAACAAGTTCCAGCAAGTTTCAATTCTGAATTCTCAATGGTCATAGACAAATAATGCAAAAGTTCATTAAGATAACATGATAAAGAGGAAGATCCATATCAAACAGGTGCATTACAAGATAACAACAGAAAGATACAAGGCTCAGGTGGCCATAGATCCGTAGTCAAACAATGCATAATTATGCATTAAAACATAATGTAAATGAGAACAACTCAAGTGAGAGCATCCATGATCTGAGCCTCCAATTCAGGTTCATCAAGTGTCAAATTAGCACCTTCAAGCATGCCAACACCAGTGAAGCTCTCAACCCCTTCTCCACCCACATCCCACATACGTCTTGGCCCAACATGATAAGCCTCAGATTGTCTTCAAAGCAAACGCAGGTTGTTATGTGTGAACACTAAATCCTCAGCACGTTTAGGAGTGACTTTGTTTCCCTCGGAACTATGGATGGAGGAATATGAGCTCCAATTCCTTTCACAGCAAGATGAAGATGGAGGTTGACCAAGTAAGTTTAATGTCAGACTTTTCAAGAACTTTGTGCTTCTTCCACGAGTGCCCCATTATTGCTTTGGTTCAAAATCATCTATATCTTCAATTGAATATGCATTCTGGAAGTCATTCATCATTAGAGAAAAATCCTCAAATTCATGGATCAATGGTAACTCCATCGGTACATCATCAAGCTTGGGGAATTTGTTTACCTTTTGGCTGTGACGGAGAAGAGCAAAATACTCAAGGCAGAGAAGCGATTCCTGGCAGATGGGGCGACGGTGGCGAGCCACTCCAGGAGGCGGAGGCAATGGCGGCGAGCCACAGATGGCCGGAGCGGCGGCGATCCACTCCAAGCGACGGAGGTAGCGGCGGCAAGCCACAGATGACGGCAGCGACGGCGAGCCACTCCAGGCGGCAGCAGCGGTGAGCCACTCCAGTTGGCGGAGGCAGCGGCAGCGAGCCACTCCAAGCGGCAGAGCCAGCGGCGGAGACGGTGGTACTGAGCCGCCCTCGGTGGCTTGATCCCTAGTTCTGGTTGACAGACTGCGAGAGAGATTATTTGGTTTAGTGGTCGTGGGCTATTGGGCTTGCTGCTCGCTCGGGGCTCCACTATGTCGCTTCGCCGTGTCCCAGTCGTGTCACACACCTGTCCCACCCGTATCGACATTTCTTTTTCTTTTTTAAAATCAAAAAAGGGATACTTATGGCATGCCCGTATCTAGCGTATCGGGGTACCGGCGACGTCCTGAACGGCAATACATAGTTCGGACGTATCGGTGCTTCATAGCTTTTTACTCCACTTATAAGATTTGCCAGATGTCAAACTTCATAGACTTTGATCGAACTTATCATAAAAAATAGAGAAAAGTATATTTTTCCGTCCCTCAACACTTGGTAGAATCTAGATTTGGTCCCTCAACTCCGAAACCGAACAACTTGTACCCCAATTACTAAAATCGGACAACATTCGTCCCTGGACACGATTTTGACCGGTTTTGGTGCTGACTTTCGTCAATTTTGACTCAAATTCGCGCACTTTCTTCAAATCTATTTATTTTTTAGGTCCGCATATCATTTTCAAGTTCATGTGCTTTTTTCAAAGAGCTATGGAGGAATCGCTCGCTCTTCTGAAGCAAGGTCGTCAGGACATGAAAGATCTCATCGCCGCTCGCCTAGAGAAAGCCAAGCTCCGCCAACATCATCAGGAGGTGAAAGAGCTCATCGTCGCTCGCCTCGAGAAAGTCAAGCCGGTCAAGATCGATAGAGACTAAGTAGATAGTAAGTAAGGATCCCCCCCCCCCCCACACACACACACAATCGTTGTATGTGTCTTTCCTTCTTCTTTTGCGTCTGTCTTTCTGAAGTTGTTGTATGTGGCCTTTTCAACATTAGTCAGTCAAAGTTCAGACTATATGATCAAGTGTCCTATGGTTCCTACAATTAGGCGCTTTATTTGACAATTGTAGTACGAATAACAACCCATCTCAAAACCGGCAACGCAAAAGGAGTGCCAACACTCGAAATCAACAAAGCAACCGACGGCGAAAACTTGCAATTAACTTCATAACACAAAAGGAGAGCCAACACTTGTTCATGATTACAAAAGTTAACTTCATAACATAAAAGGAGTGCATAACATCATAGAAGATCAGATTCGGCTCATAAAAAGCACACAAGACAAGTATAATGACGCCTAAAGAGGACGAAAGGCCCTCTCCTTTTCCAGTACAACGACGCGGCAGATGCATGACGCCACCGCCCGCAGCTCCCGTTCCCGGTCGACCGGAGCCAGCTCGTCGAAGACGACGTTCAATGGCAGAAGTGGATTCCGGTGACGGACCCCGGAGAGGATTCGCCTGGCAATGACGACGGCAGCCCGCACCTCCTCCATGTGCAACAACAGCAGAACCTTCGAGCCAAGACAGTTCAACTCGTCGGACATGTAGGTGAAAAACGAGATTAGGTCCGGAAGCTGCAGCTCGTTGAAGTCAACAGGGTGCCGGTAAGGGGTTAGCCCCACGACCGTCAAGGTGGCGCCTACACGACGGTAGGCATCGCGCAGCCGCAACACTTGCGAGGCAACTTCGTCTAAGAAGCGATTCAGGCGATCCTGGGCCTCCTCTTTTTCGGACCACTTGCTCTCTGCCCGGCTAAGCATCAGGGCCATTTGGTTGCCTAGCGCATCCACCGCCTTATCGAAGAATGACTTCGCGGCCTCACGAGACTTGGTATTCGACTCAAGCAGCTTCGAAAGTACCGCCAACTCTCTCTGATGACAGAGGAGCTCCCTGCCCTTGGCCCGGAGCTTAGCATCCTTCGCCCGGAGCTCCTTTGTCAGGCGCCTCACCTTAGACATGCTGGTCTCGTGGTCCCCCGTGGAATGGGGAAACCAAGCACTGTGTGTGGGGGGTGGGAGGGGAGGAATGGGGGAGGGGGAGGAAGGGGGTGGGGGAATGAGGAACGCGGGCTGGAGTAGTGTGGGTGGGGTGCACGAAGCGAGAGGATGAAGATGGATGCCTCAATGACGGGTTTTCTTTGTACATTCCGTGCACCTGTAGCGACAAACAATGAGGCGGCATGCGCTCTGAATACGCCTTGCGACCAGGCGTCTCCCCTGGCTTTATAAACGCCTAATGAATACCCGCTTCTTCATGTGACGTAGTGGAGAAGGGGAGTGGGGGAGAGTGGGTTTTAATGGCGGAATCATCATCACTATCCTGCCGCGCGCAAAGACCGAAGCAACACAACGTTTTTTTTTCTCTCTCTTCCGTGCAGTCAAAGATTCGTTTGCTGGCCGGGCCAGTCACGCCAACTTAATAGCCGCCTTCAAGTTCCTCTGGTTGAAGTCAAACTTAGCCGTTTGTAGCGACAAACAACAAGGCGACACGTGTCTCGGAACACGCTTCCGATCTAGCGTCTTTCCCTGGGTTGTACACACGCCTGATCAATACACGCAAAACCTGCTCAAGTAAACACGCCGTAGAAAGCAACGTTTCTGCTTAACATGTGAAAACGCTAAACAATATGGCGTGTGTTATAGGTCACAACGCCAACCGGGTGGGCGTGCTCTGTGTTTGCCACGCTGGCGGCCGGTCGTCGGGAGGTCAAAGACGCTAAGGTGTAAGACGTGCAAACATGTATGTTACACACCTAACGGTAAGGCGCGAAAGGAAAGGGTCGGGGGACGAAATGAGTTTTATTTTTTTGGGTCAGTGAACAAAATAAGATCGTTTTGGGATCATTTAGTAAAAATAATAACAAAGGGCGCAATTACTTTTACGTCGACGCCAACGCGCACGGCCAAACAAACAAACAAACGGAGGGAGCGGTCGACAGTGCATCGGCGCGCAAGTACAGACTTTTCGTTCGCGGGAATCAAATCAAATCATCAACGGCGTGATGTGAGATGCATGCACGGCCGGTCCCCGTGAAAGTAGATTTGGACATTTGGTCCCTTTTCTTCATTCACCGCGAGAGCTTTGAACTGCACCGATGGATGGAGCACTGCATCACCAACACCTGACGTGATTAAGATTAAACTCCCTGGCAGGGTTTAAGGAGATGCTGCACGCACGTGGCAAATTGAGGATTGCTATAGTGGCAGTGTGTAGGCCATAACTTTCAGAGACTGAAAAATGACTTCCTGAAGCAGCACTTCATACAAGAACAATGCCATCCTTCAGAGACAACAAGAAGCGATTCCATTAGTAGCTTCTACCGTTGATTATAGCACCGAACCAAACAGACAAACTGAATCCATCCAGCTCGGAAAGGTGCCATTTCATCCATCAATTTCAGAAAGGCGCGGCTCAGAATCTCGGAGAGTGCAATGCGCATCATTTCAAGTGGCTTTTGCCTCTCTTTTTTTTTACTCTTCTTCTTCCTTCTTACATGTGCGTTTGCATGACAAGCATGACACACTCACGCTTCTCTCGCACTGCCTCTACACCCATCTGATGTGGTGTGATAAACCGTAGAGCAAACCTTTTTTTTTTTTTTGCAGAAACCGATGAGCAAACCAAATTTTTATTCTACTTTTTATGGAAACCGAAGAGCAAACCAGCACTAAAAGGAAAGTTGCATCAAGTTAAAACATTTTAGTTTCAGAATTCTGATCGCCCTTGTCTATTGCAACTGGATTAGCAGCAGCAGCAACCCACACACAGCACAACAAAGTTGACTATCTTTTCAGTGCTCTGCTACCCAGGATATACACTAAAAAAAGCCGATCTAATCATCATGCTAATTAGCACAAACCAGAGCAAGCAAATGCAGGGGAAGACACGAATCCCTTCCCTCTCTCATTCAGCATAAAAACTTGGTTTGCAACCACAAGTATTGACACTCTGGTATCAGCAGCCGAGATCCGAGTCGCGCAGAATCTGGATGCACATATCACTTGTCCAGTTGATCCAACCAGCTTGTCCAGAAAGAACCTAATATTGCACCATGCACTCGTAGTGTTTGTGCATGAGAGTGGATTTTCAGCTCCCGGGTGCCTAGGCACCCTTTATGAACAGTAAAATCAAAAAAAATAGAAAACAAAATCAAAAAAATCTGAAACTTTGCAGCATCAAATATGATCACAATTTGTAGGTGTTTGTAAGTTTTCATGCCAAAAAACAATTCGAGGAGCTCTACACACGAAAAAGATTTCAGTGCTTGAAGTTTTGAGCACTTTTAGCACTGAAATTTGAAACTCATTTGTACACCTTTCTCTACATGATATTTTGGCATGAAAACTTGCAAGAACCTACAAACTTTGTTCATCTTTGAGGCTGCAAAGTTTCAGATTTTTTTGATTTTGTTTTCTATTTTTTTTTGATTTTACTGTTCATAGAGGGTGCAAAAACTAGGCACCCGGGAGCTATCACACCTTTCTCTTTGTGCATACATGTATGTTCTTCCACAGCATTGTCTGCACATCAATATCCACTTCGGGTTTTTTTTTCTTTTTTGTGGGAACATCTGCTTGCTTTACGCTTGTCCATGTAGCGATCTCAAGTACTCGTTGAGGTTTGTTACTCTCTGCAGTTTCAAAATTTTATAAAATTCGAATCTATTAATAATTCGTTTGAGAGTGCTTTTACAGTCTTCTATAAGGCCTTGTATAATGCTAGGTGCTTAGGGAGGTGCTTAGAAAAATAAACCAGGTTTTGCTGAAGCACCGGTGCCTATTTCTACAGGAGAGACGCCTAACTAAGCGTCTATCCTGTACAAATAAGCACCGGTGCTTAAAAAAAACTTGGTTTATTTTTGTAAGCACCTCTCCTAAGCACCTTGCATTGTACAAGGCCTAAGTTTGCACTATGTGTTTCTCTAGCACGTCACACCTTTGACATTGGAGTATCTTTGGACCATATATAAATGATGGTTTCTCCTGGAGGTCATTTCTCTTTTTTGATCAAAAGGTATGGACAGGTGGGCCTGTGTCTATTCCTTTCCTTATGGCCCAGCAACGACACTATCTTATATTAGCACAGAATATCCAGCAAGCGAGAGGTTCATAGCTAGGCCCATATCTGATGTCTCTCCTCTCCTCCAGGTTTGGAGGCTTCTTTCTTGACTGATTGTGTATTCAGTCTGGGCCATACCTCTTACCTCATGACTATAAAAAGATTCAGCGCTAAAAAAAAAAGACTATAAAAAGATTCCAGTCACAAATGGCATGCACACATTTAGAACAGTCTACAATTGCACAAGGGTTTCCAATCAAATGATGACTTGTAATTGATGCAGATTTGAAACAGGTCAAAGTTTTGTCGGTACATACAAATTTTCGACAATGCTCGGTATGATGACAATTAGAATAATAGTCCCGGATTAAGGGCAACCAGTCCTTCCTGATTTGCAGGCTGTTGTAGGAGAATCTTCACCCAATCCCAATGGCAATCACTAGTGGAATAATAAATTGACCCCAGATTAAGGGTGTCCAGACTGCCTAAAAAGAGGATTAGGACACCAATTGTTGCCTGCTAGTGACGTGATTGGATAGGCCCTGGATTATATTAAGCCCCACTTCAACCACCATATAAATATAATCTCTTGTCTGATCATGTCTGCGTAGCTACTTAAACAATTCCTCACAGGGTTGGCTGCCACTGAGAGCATCTCCACCCGCGCCCCCAACAGCCCTCAGCCCTTTTTTTATCGCCGACGCTAAAAAAATGGCCCAGTCGCGTTCCCAGGACCTTATTTTTCCGCCGGTTTGGGCCGAAATTGGCGTTGGCGGACCCAGGCCGAACCCGGCGCGTCGGGGGGCGTCGGACGAAAGAAATTTGGCGCGAAAATAATCTGCGCCAAATTCTTCCTGCGTGGACCCGTCGAGTCAGCGAGACCGGGCGCCCCGAGAACCTTCGTCATCCCTCATCACCTTGGCTCCCGCGCCGGTTCAATGCCATGGATTCCAAGGCCTGGCGGCGAAGTAATGGCGAGCCGCCGCGCGTCCGCCGTTCCCGACACGCGTTTGCACCGCTCCCGCCCTTCCCATGGCTATAAAAGCCGCGCCTCGCCGCCGCACGCCACACACTCGCCTCCGCCCCCCTCAGCCCCTTCTTCTCTCGCTCGCCGGAAAACGCCCCGAAGAAACCCCTTTCCCCGATGGCCGAGAGGTTCCCCGGCGATGGAGCGGCGGCGAACGGCTTCGGCCGCCGTTCTTTGCACGAGTGGGAGGCGTACGCCGTCCACGAGGCCAACTACCCGGCGGCGCCGAACATGCGCGTGCCGGGCGCCTGGAGGCTGAGCGCCGGTGGCATCCCCGTGCCCCCTCCACCATCCGCCTCGGAGCGCCGCGGCAACATCGCGCACATCCAGGCGTCCTTGCCGGAGGAGGTGCGGCATCAAGAAAAGTACGCCGTCGACAATCTGCCGCTCTGGACGGCGTACTTCGCGCGCCGCCATGAGGAGCAGTTGGCCTCCACCAATGGCTTCCCGGCGACAAGGGGGCGCCACAACTCCGACGGCCGCCGTGGATGGTGGGGCGTCCCTGGGCCCACACTCCATGCCGTCCTCGAGCACATCGAGGGCGGCAACAACCCGCCGCTGGAGCACCCAACGCCGTCCTTCTCACGCCGGAGCGGGGGCTCGGCGGGATCATCCTCGTGGCTGTCGAGGCGCATGGCGGGGTCGTCCTCCTCGTCGTCGGGCTCCCTCTCCTCCGGTACGACGCTGTTCGCCGCCGTCAAGTCCGAGCCCGAGGAGACGCCAGAACGCCGGCGTACTCGCGGCGGCAACCTCGTCATAAACGAGGGCCGCCAACCTACAACTTCCAGCGGAGCCCACCTTTGCCTTGTCCGGCCGAAGAAGGAGCCGGTGACACCGGCCGCCGTCAACCCAGAGCATGCCGCCATGGCCGCCGACCTCGACACCGGTCTGCAGTGGGCGCTCGACGACTACGTCCGCGAGGAGATGGAGCGCCAGCGCCGCGCTCTGGAGGAGATCGCCGAGCGGCGCCGCCTCGAAGAGGCCGCCGTCATCGTCCTCTCCGATGACGAGGAGACGCCCGTGTAGACCGCCACCACCCGCATCGGCGACGCAGGGCAGGGTTGCAGCAAGGACGGCGGCGCGCAGGACGGCGACAGCCAAGGCGGCGGCGACGACGACGACGACGGCGACTACACCGCCTTCTACCAGCTCCTCGGCATGAACTAGGCTAGGGGCGGCAGGAGGGCGGCGGCAGCGGTGTAGTCGCCGTCCTGCGCCCCCCTCCCCCAAGCCGATTTTAGCGCCGGTTCAGCCCCAAGTGGCGCTATTTTAGGCCCTTGGGGGACCGAACGGCTGGAGATGCTGTAAGCCACTAGTACATCCACATGAGTCGATGAGTATTTGTGTGCTCTGCTCCTGTGATCCGCTTAGGAAGATGCAGAATTTCTGAACAAACATCCCATACATTTACATTAGCACAGACGTTACAATCTTAGTGGCACCTTGGGTCTATATGTAGCTGCATGTGCGAAAATTGGTAGGAGCGGACGAGCGCGCACGCTCCTGTTATCGATAACCATGGAGTCGTTTTTGGGATGTGGGCCGTACGTGGTATTGTAGGCCTTGCAAGGTATCTGTACGGCATACGACAGGTATGAAAAAGCGTACTTACTTGGTCATGGACGGTCGTTGGGTTCTCACGGCGTGTTTGGTTCTGTGCCGGATTAACTGCGAGCCGCTCTCGCCGTTTACGACTGGCAGCACCGTCACATGGTGGGAAGCGGTGCTGGACATTTATTATCTTAGGTTACCCCGCACCACCTGCTCATTCGATACCCCGAAATCCAGTGAAAGAACCCTGGCTATTGAGCTACTCATCATACAAGTCACAACTGATACAAGTGATCACTAATCTGTATAAGCAGCGAGTGTCGCGTTTATAACTGAATTTTCACTGTTTTCCCTTGTATGATGTGAGTTCAGTAGCCAGCGGCGTGGTCAGTTCGCCGGCGAGCGATGGGTGCAGCACAGAGGGGCGCATCACGCTATTAAGTACAGGCTTTGCTGGGCGGGCGCTCCAAAATGATTCAAAAATCAAACTACATGGGTACAGTCTGCATCCCCGCGCATGGCCTAAACCAAGAGCGTGTGCACACTTTGTGTTGTCGGTGCTAACTATGTCGACTTGTCTGCCTAGCATATCTTAAAAAAAAAACTATTATCATGCATGTGACTTTTGGAAAATCATCGGGAAAAATGAATAGAAAACAAAATCACTCTCATGGCCAATAGTGGAACATGTCATCAGCAGCAGACATATAGATAACATGAGAGTTAGTTTTAAACAACACATAGCCACATAATTCAGAGGTTCAGACAACTACAAGAGGAAACATTGTCACAATTACTAAGCTGACAATACATAATTTATTTCACACCGCTGGCTACTGAGCACTCATCATACAAGGGAAAACAGTGAAAAATTCAGTGATAAACACGATACTCGCTGCTTATACAGATTAATCACATTTCTACAGCCCGTTCATGGCCAGCTTTCTCGGCAACATGTAACACAATCTTAGGATTGTTGCAGGTGTTCTTCGGATGCCCTCCCACTCCGCAGATTGAGCATTTCGCAGGGCACTCATAGCGACATGTCCGTGTATAACCTCTTTTTGGTTTGCCCTGCAGTATGTGTCTTTATTAACTTATAAAAAATATCAAGCCGCTTTGCGTCAAATAGAAGCCACTTTCCACCAAATAGAAATCACTTTCCGTCAAACCGAACCGGTTTTTGCCAAATAGTAGCTGCTTTTCGCCGACAGCGCAATGACAGATGATCTAGATAATATAGATTGCCATGCTCTTAAAAACAAAATTGTTATGCTATATACATATGAAGGTGCCATAAACATTATATAAAAATTGTTAATGTATGACAGGACCCTCTAGCGCGACCCAAAAAAATATGACATATTCATATTTTTTTGTTGTTCACATGGCAATTTTTGTAATGCTCGCATGGCATTCATGAACAAAAATTCTCTATAACGCATGACAATTCTCGAAACACCTCTACTATTTTTACACCATGGCAACTATTTTTTTATGACTTTTCTGTCAAAACTAGATAGTGGACCAAGGCAACTCCAATTTTTTCTGTTATCTTTTCATCTGATGAAAAATTCACTTCCCTATTTTTTCTAAAATGATGGCAACTAATGACATAGAAAAATTCATAGATTTTGTACAATATTACATGCTAGGTTCCAAAAAAATATATTTGTGATGTTAGCCACAAATAAAAATGACATGGCCAATACAATAAATTTTCCTTGGTCAGACATAATAAATTTTGCTATGATGCGTCCCAAATACATGCTCTTAAAAATGGTGCACATCATGGCAAAATTAAAGAATTTTGTTCTTTTAAAAAAGATGGCAAATTTAGAATTTTTTTTCCATGGGCACATGGCAAAATTTGTAGGAATTTTGTTCTCTAGAACACGGCAAATTTAGGAATTTGCCATACTACTGGAGAGAAATTTGCCACATGCACAATAATTGCCAAGGTATCTACAAAAAACGCAATGGTACAAACAATAAAAACAGAATTTGCCATGGTTTCTACAATAAAAATGCCATTATAAATACATTTTTATTTTGCTTTTGTCATGGTCAAATTCAAAAAAGAATACCTGCATTTGCCATGTGAACACGGCGATATATGTTAAGGTGGCATGGTTATGTACTATTTGTTTCAACAGTTGCCATGATATAGAAAACACAATTTGTTTCGAGAATTGCCATGAGACAACTATATTATTTTGAACTTTTTATTATTTTGGTTTTTTCGTTTTTTTGAGAATTTTTGAGAATTTTTGAAATTTTTGCCTTTTTTGAAGTTTTTTGGAGTTTTTAAATTAATCATTGTTGTTTGTTAATCATTGTTGTTTATTTTAATAATTGTTTGGAATTTAAAAAATTAAAACATGTGACATCAAGACCTAAGGGTTAATAGGATTGATAGCTTACTATTGTCAAGGAAACAACAAGTGCAGACTTGGAAACTAGGGGTGATAGAACTCGAAAGTTAAGCGTGCTGGGGTTGGAGCAGTGAGAGGATGGGTGACCGGGCGGGAAGTTAGACGATTTGGAATGAGGGGTGATTAGAAATTAAATTGTCAAATAATTCAAGAGCAGTGAGGAGGGGTGATTAGAGATTAAATTGTCAAATAATTCAAAGATTTGAAAATAAAAAAAAATTGAAAAAAAAATATTAAAAAAAAATACCCGCGGAGGCCCTTTAGTCCCGGTTCGTAATCCAACCGGGACTAAAAGTGGAGGCCTTTAGTCCCGATTGCTTAGTCCCGGTTGGAAAACCGGGACTAAAGGCCCGTTTTCTACTAGTGCATGCACACTGGGCATGGCATCTTCCCACTTGTACACCATCCGCAAAATAGGGCATAGCCGGGAAAGTCATGCATGCAATACATCAACCAAACTTTCATTAAGAAATTTTTCTGCAGATGTCGGTCGTATGTCAACCTTGGGAAGTACCAACAATGGAGCAAATCATCCACCAGCGGCTGCATAAACACTCCCAAATTCTTTCCCGGGTAGTCAGGCCCCGGAATGATCGGCGACAAGAACATGGTCTTGCATTGCATTATGACATCGGGAGGGAGATTGGGCGGAATAGCAAACACGGGCCAGCAGCTGTATGGATTGGACGACATACCATATGGATTCAACCCATCACCTGTTATCGCAATCCAGACATTCCCTGCCTCGGCTGCTTCCTCGGGGTATTCTTTATCGAATGACTTCCATGCTTCAGCTTGCGATGGATGTACGATTTTTTTTATCGTACCTTTTCCCTTCCTTGTGCCACTTCATCATTTTGGCAGACTCCTCCGTAATGAAAAGGCGCTGCAGTCTTTATATGAAATGGAGATACCGAAGAATCTTTACGGGGATGTCTAGTTGCTTCTTCTCACCATGCTCATCGACCACCTCAAGGTACCGAGAGGAACCGCACTCCCTACAGTACTTGTCACCCGCATACTCGTGCCTAAACAAAAGGCAATTCTTCGGACAAGCATCTATTTTCTCATATTTCATAGATAGTGCGTTCATGATTTTCTTCGTAGCGTACATGCTTTTCGGCAGTTCATGACCCTCAGGAAGGCTGTTAGCCCATACTCCCAGAAATGCTTCGAGCAAAGCTTGGGTACAGCCGTACTCAGCCTTGACTGCCATCAGTTGCGAGATGGCATCCAACTGAGAAATTTTGGCACCCGCATAAAGAGGTTTCTTTGACGAGGCCAAGACCTCCAAGAAGGCCTTTGCGATTGCCTCCGGCTCCTCTGGTTCATTCTCTGAAGGTGTTGTATGTGTCGTCTCGGCAGCAAAGACATCATCTAGCATGTCTCTAACCCCATCGTCCTCATAACCACCGATGCGTTGTCGCATCACCTCCTCTCTACCACGGTCCCGCTCGGCAAAGTTTATGGGCATGTTAAAGTCTTCCATATATCCAAACGTGCGAAGGTGCACAGTTATTTCTCCCTTATCTCTACAGTGACGTCTTTCACATTTTGCACAGGGGCATTCTGTAGGGTAACGCAGCAGAAAACAAAAAATTTCTGACCTACGCACCAGCCCAGGACCACTATGGAGACTGCATACAAGGTTTGATCATTTTCGTTACCGACTCGTAGCGCACCGGAAGTAGAGTCGATGACGAACGGCGGTGCAGATCCCCGCAGCTAGGATTTTACAACCTCCCAACCGCGAGGATGTATACCCTAATCTGCCCCGCGGACAGCCCTCCGGGAGGCAGTCGCACAGTCCCCCGGACGGTGTCGCGGACAGCCCTTCGGGAGGACCTCCGAAACTCGGACTGTCACTCGGACAGCCCTTCGGGAGGACCTCCAAAACTCGGACGGTCACCCGGACAGCCCTTCGGGAGGCACTCTCGAACTAAGACCGAAACTACGATCTCTCTACAGAGTTGCACACATACGGTGTCATCTATCCGGCAGGGCTTCGCCATCCAGAACTAGTTCCTGCCGGAACCCAGACAGCCTTTCGGCTCTACGAAACTATTTCGCTGGGAGGGAGAGAAGAAGCCAGATCCTTGCAATGGCACTTGTATGTGAGAAAGAGTGTGTGTGATGGCAGCCCACTCACCTCCTATTTATAGGAAAACCAAGGGGTAGGGTGGTTTTACAATAAAACCCAAAACCCACATGGATGAAGCCCTTCCACAAGGGCATAATGGTGAAACCAAGGAACAAGAGGGGCTCCAAGGAGGAGCCCCAAGTGTGGCCGGCCACCATCTCTTGGGGGGCCCCCCAAGGGGGTTTCTTAGCCTCCAAGCCTTCTAGAAACCTTTTGGGAAAATATCCCAAAAGGTGCTTTTCCATAAATATCCCAAAAAGCACTTTCACTATTCACGACGACATATTTCAGCATCTGATCGAACTGAAAATATTTATGTGGGCTTAGAACATTTCCAGTACCCACCAAAATAATTTTCAACGCGAGCCGGAACAATTCCGGTTTAGTGATTTTCATCTGCGAAAAGCATCTGAAGCGGTTTCGGCAGCTCCGGAACATTTCCGGTTTTCATCCCGGAAAATTCCAGAAAGTTTCCAGAATGATTCTGGCACCCTCCAATAATTATCAGGCATGTGCCAAAACCAATTTGACTTTATGGTATCCTCTAAAACAACTTTTCAGTTTCACTGGAACTCATCCGGTGACCTCTCTGCGGAACTTTTCCGGTGTCCGAAACTTTTTCGGTGTTTTTCTCTCAGACTCCCTGTCTAGTACTCAGCAGATAGATGACCCTTAAGCGTGTGACCCTATAGGTTCGGTGAAGTATAGACATGACCCGGAACCCCTTCCGATCAATGATCAACATCGGAGCCATGGACACCCATATTGATCCCTATACCCACACGAATGAATATTCGAGTGAACCTCGAGTTGCCGTGTGCTATTCCTGTTGCTTCGCGATATGTTACAAATACCCGAGGTGAGACACGTTGGCATCCCCGTGGATCAACAACTTGTCCACTATGCCAGTTACCTCGTTGCCGGTATTGTTCTCTTTTCTCGTTCCCGTGTTCCGGCATCCCTGTGATCAAATCACCCTGTGTCTGGCCAGACGATGATGGATACCGTAACACCGAGAGGGCCCAGAGATATCTCTCCATCGTCGGAGGAGCAAATCCCAATCTTGAGCTATCAAGTCCCTTGACATACTTTTCCATGAACCCGTAAGCCGCCGTAATAGCCACCCATTTACGGATGACGTTTAACAAACCCCAAAGTTCATGAAGCAAGCATGAAGAAACTCGATACTCTCATGGTCTAAGGAATCATGCAAACGTTAACCATCTCTGTGTTCTTAACCGTTAACTTATGACAAATGAATCTCATAGCATAACATCAATTCGGGTCGATTCAACACAAGTGTTCTACCAACAATTGTGCCCTCAAAATTGCTGGCATAGCCATGCCCATGATCAGGAAAACAGGATCATCATGCAATACTTGAGCCAGTCTTAGAGGCCATACTAGGAATACATTTTACCGTTTATTATTCCACACGTGCATATGAGTCTTCCTTCGAGCCTCATGGTTATTGTAGACTCGAGAACCATAGCAGTTATAGCATGGAACATAAACATAATTATGAACAGGGAGATAATCAATAACATTTATTATTGCCTCTAGGGCATATCTCCTACAGACTCCCACTTGCACTAGAGTCAATAATCTAGTCAATGCTAATGCACTTTACACCTGTGGCATACCGGTGTAAAATATGCTTCGCATGTGGTATAGCCTGATGTCCAACGGATCTGACGACTTCAGCTCCGTGTGTAACTTTGCATATCCTCGCGTTTTCACGCTTTCACAAAATTCATATTTTGTGTGGACTTGGCTTTGCATATGTGTGAATCATTGGTCGAAACCTGATTCCTCAGACTGAGCTATGGAGCAACTATCTGCAATAGTGTCCCATAGACCAAAGCCATCTTGGAACCATACTAAGTTCATGAATGAACTATATGATTCAACAACTTCTTTGTCGCTTCTAAAGCGTCAACATACTTAGCCTTTGTTATAGAATTCGCCACAGTATCTTGTTTGGAACAATTTCCAACTACCGTGCCACCATATTGTGTATTACACAAAACCCTTAACTTAAATCGAAAATCGCATGGAGCATTGATGAAGACTGTATCGATGTAATTACTTACAACGAGCACTTCATAATCTCTGCTTGCGAGAAAACATGTCATCAGTACTACTCTAGTACTCAGTGACATCTTTCACTGTTGTCCTATGATCAGTACTTTGATCACTTTGGTATCTATACTCGCAACAACTTTGGAGTATTGGACATATCTGGTTGTTTTACATACCATGGACTACATGATTAATCCAAACACAAGAGTGTGTGGAATCTCCATCATGTATTTTACTCATCCGTGTTTTGGGACACCGAGTCTTGTAAAAACTCTTTCCATGTGACTTCGGCAAGAATCACTCCTTGGCTTTTTAAATGCCAAAAAGTTTTTAGCATCTTGTCAATATGTATTCATAGCTTAGCCCCATTAGGTAAATCTATCTCCATAGATCATCATGCCTAATATTGAGGCTATTTAGCCTAAGCACTTCATCAAAAAAAACTATTTTCAAATGAAGTCCTAATTCGTGTCAAGAAATTTATTTCCAATTAACAATGTGTCAAGTACACACGGTTTTTAGATATATTATTATGCTCCCACTTACTTTCTTGAATCACAAGTATCTTCGATACCCATTTGATGAAGTCAAACCCCTTTGACCATTCCATCAAAACCGAAGATTCCAACTCCACTTTGCTCTCTTCCGTCCATCGCTGGAACTCTGAAGTTTGCATACTTACTAGCATCCTCTGGATTGACAAATTACTTTGGACTGTATCACATACAAGTCCTAGGTTTCATTTCCATCAGATGGAAATCCTTTCGTCATCCATGTTTCATATCTCATGATTGAAATATGTATTAATTGCTAGTTCAACCCGAACCGACTTTAAGCATCGCTACGGTGAGACAATCTCATCGTAGTCAACTCCTTGAACTTGTTATTGCAACACTCGAGCTTTATGGATAAAACATTTTTATCCGTATCAGTTTTTAGTTCCATAAATATTCGTTAGACTCTAAGTCTTTCGAAAGGTGTATCAAGATCTTAATCTTGAATCATTTATATGGAAACTATCTCGGATTGTATTGGCTTTTAGCCAATTCCGAAGTCAGGGCCCATCAACGCTTCCTTGTGTATTGTAGGTATACTGTAGTCCAACAACAATATCTCGTTTGCGCACCTGATAGGTTTGCACGAGCTTTGCCTACGTGGCTCAGCTGCAAGATCGACCGAAGTCCATACATCTCATGTATAGGCTTCCGTATCAGTCGCAGTAGGAAACTCCGGAATCACTTCCAAGGTTCCTTTCCTTTGACCTGATGACGAAGATACTGGTTATCTCGTCGAGTTGCACTGTCCTCCCACTCACCTTTTGTAAGAACTATTCTCTTTAAAAGCATACCGTTTTGTGGCAAAATCGTTTGCCTCGGTATAGTGGTGGGGGAATACCCAATGACTTGGGATAACCTACAAAATAGCACTTGTCTGATTTGGAATAGGTTTGTAACCTTTTACACAAGCCCCATATTCCAAATGTTAAGAAAAGATATAACATGGTTGGGCGTACCATACCATGGCGTCATTTCAACAGACCTGATGGAGCTCTTTTCAGTGTAAAAGCCGCAGTCTCTAAAACATCACTTTAAAAGGGATAATGGCAAATCTATTCATGTCATCTTTGATCTTACCATGTCATAAATGGTTCGATTACATCTTCACGGACTCTCCACTTGCAGTGGTGTTCTGGGAGGTGCAAGTTATGAAACCCCTTTCATAACTCATCAGACATTCGCTAAACTTGTAACTCAAATATTCCTTTCTGCAATCGAATTGTAGAAACATAATTTTCTTGTTACAATATTTTCTTCTTCATTTTGAAAACCTTTCGAATGATTTCAAAAGATCCAGACTCACGTCTTATCAAGTAAATATCCATATATCCACTTGAGTCATTTCTGAAGATAGATAAATCCACTACTTGCAATAACATTTATTGGACTACACACATCATAATGTATGATCACCAATATGTTCTATGCTCGTTCCTTATGGCCTGTGAACGGTATTTCAGTCACTTCACTTTTCAGAGGAAAGTTGCAAGTGTCAGATGATTCAAAATCGAACGACTTCAAAATCCATCATAATGGAATTTTCCATGCGGGTTTCTCCAATGTGAGCAAATGCAGTGCCACACTTGTGTGGTATTCTTTTAGTCTTGCGACATTTAGCGTCAGTGTTATGGATGTATTATATTACCATCAATATTCATAGCATACATCCCATCCTGTATGGAAGCATGGCCCTTTATGTTATTCATAACACCGAACATCAAAAGTTCTCTTATGAATAACCTTCTTGCAAAATAACTTATGCAAAGGGCTAGAGTGTATGAAACTCTAAATGAATTATGAAAGTAAATACAGAGGCAATGTATTAATATCAATATTCATAACATACATCTCATTCATAATGAAAGTATGGCCCTTATGTTATTCATAACATCGAACATCAAAAGTTCTCTTATGAATAACCTTCTTGCAAAATACCTTATGCAAAGGGCTAGAGTGTATGAAACTCTAAATGAATTATGAAAGTAAATACAGAGGCAATGTATTAATATCAATATTCATAACATACATCTCATTCATAATGAAAGTATGGCCCTTATGTTATTCATACCATCGAACATCAAAAGTTCTCTTATGAATAACCTTCTTGCAAAATACCTTATGCAAAGGGCTAGAGTGTATGAAACTCTAAATGAATTATGAAAGTAAATACATAGGGAATACACTAATGGAAGGTATAGTAACATTTACTATGTTCCCTGTGTGTATCTAAACCTCATTCCTGGCTAGTCTTTTAGGCCGTATTAGTTCTTTCATCGAGTTGCAACAGAGTGCAATCGAGCGGGTATCTTTGTGATTAACTCACAATACCCAAGAATTAGTGATTAACATGTTTAACCATAATTCCCAAGAACTATATCTTTGACCAGCCTTCTATACATCAAAAACTTGTATGACATTCATACATGAGCTGGATATTCCAGTCTTCTTTCCTTTTGCCATTATACTTCTAACAGTTTAACTTTTAGTATTTCTCCTACTCTCAGAAGAAGCACCCAACTTAATAGTGGCGTTAGCCCCAGACTTCCTAGGCGTGAAAGTCTTACTAACACCCTTCGGACACTTCCTTTCTCTTTAAGTTGTTGTTTTATTCACCTTTCATCATATGATAGGTGTTCTCCTGGATCCCTCTCTTATCAGTCTAATGCATAGTAAACTCCTTTACTAATAGTTTGCAAACAAACATTGCTTTGGATATCTCATATCTTTTAGCCTTTGTCTGTCTCTGAAAATGATTTTTCAGATTCCAAGAATATCACATAACTATCCAAACTTTCGAAGTTCGGGTCACATGGAAGCAAACGTATTGCACTTGACTGAAACAGAATTCTAGCTTTTGGATCGAAGGACGAGAGTCACATGATCCATAGCATTAGCGGGAGAATACCGAAAGTATGCGATAGGACAAAGTCCTTCTCGGCACTATTGAGGACAATCCTCACATTACGTTACCAACCGTAAAGTTTTAACCAGATATTTAACAGCTATTCAATTTTAATAGGGAAGGTGGAAATGCGAGCCATCCTTCTACAACTTTTATGCAAATCACACTTAGACAGTGTTCAAAATTAATTGCACTAAGAATTAAAAGAATTAATTCTAAAGTGCGCTCCCACTCAAATCAATATCTCTCATAATTGATTGTGAGTGATTCAAGACCCACATTTCCATTCAACGCCATTGTTCGAGATGAACACCGATGGCGCGAACTTCAATTGGTAGGCAAACTTGCCGATCACATCTCTATGTGACTCTTGTTCATCTTTCGATGCGTGTGTTCCGAGCTCAGGACGATCCTGCCATGAACGTCAAGACAACCAAGTGATCTTGCTGCGAGGTCTGACCTCACCCGCCTTACACCCGTACAATCGTTCGTACCCATATAGCTCATGGCGCACCTCGAAAGGAAGGATGCTGTGACGGTGCTACACTTGGGAGAACACTAACTACTTGATATTTTTGTGAGAGATCACCCTAATAAAAGCGACTACCGCGCAATCAAGAAGGGTGCATCATAAGGGATTAACATCTCAGGCAATTCATAATAGCATGATATGGTATAGCCCTTTTTGACGGAGAAGTCTTTATTTCTTCGTCTTCGGCATTCGCGTCGGTGTTCACCTTCGCAAAGATTGCAACCACCTTGTCGATGCACCAGATTATATTGCTATCTCTATAGCTAATAAAATAAGTGCATTACATAAGGTTGACACGCAGGTCATTAAAGTGCAATCATATGGCTCCAGCCATCATGCCGAATCATGACACGCAGGTCATGTTAATCAATTTACATCATATAGTCATCTCATACATAATCAAATTATTATGAACACTGCTATACCACATCATATGCACATGCAAACCATCCTGCAAAACCAAGTTAGACGCCTCTAATCGGTTCATGCGAAATTTTATTATACGTGGCTTCTAAGGTTTCGAAACAAACCGAAGCTACCAACGTCCATCATCAAGCATGATAATCCAAGTCGCTAGATTAACATTCTAGGGTGTATGAAACACGAGATAATAAAATCTCGAGCCCCATACTAAACTTCGTCATACGCGTGACCCCCGTGCAGATCACATCTGCATTGCCCTCTCGTCTGCGAAACATCCATCTTTCTCAACTATGGTGGAACCCAAAGAACTGTTAGCACTTCGTTGATCTGTCAATCAGCATACTCAGGAGCAGCATGAAAGGATCGCGGATTGCCAGAACTTTGTGAGATTCCACCATGCCGTCAAGATCAGGACTACGCAAATTCAGGGGAAGCAACAGGAACATCGGGTAACAGATTTCATCTGCTACCCGCACAAATAATTTTCAGCAATAGATCTCATCTACTACCTAATTATATTGTGCAACACCCATACATCTCTATGTATTCTAGATCGCAACCTGCATCTACGCATAGCACGGCTCTTGATGCCACTGTAGGGTAACGCAGCAGAAAACAAAAAATTTCCGACCTACGCACCAGCCCAGGACCACTATGGAGACTGCATACAAGGTTTGATCATTTTCGTTACCGACTCATAGCGCACCGGAAGTAGACTCGATGACGAACGGCGGTGCAGATCCCCGCAGCTAGGATTTTACAACCTCCCAACCGCGAGGATGTATACCCTTATCTGCCCCGCGGACAGCCCTCCGGGAGGCAGTCGCACAGTCCCCCGGACGGTGTCGCGGACAGCCCTTCGGGAGGACCTCCGAAACTCGGACTGTCACTCGGACAGCCCTTCGGGAGGACCTCCAAAACTCGGACGGTCACCCAGACAGCCCTTCGGGAGGCACTCTCGAACTAAGACCGAAACTACGATCTCTCTACAGAGTTGCACACATACGGTGTCATCTATCCGGCAGGGCTTCGCCGTCCAGAACTAGTTCCTGTCGGAACCCAGACAGCCTTTCGGCTCTACGAAACTATTTCGCTGGGAGGGAGAGAAGAAGCCAGATCATTGCAATGGCACTTGTATGTGAGAAAGAGTGTGTGTGATGGCAGCCCACTCACCTCCTATTTATAGGAAAACCAAGGGGTAGGGTGGTTTTACAATAAAACCCAAAACCCACATGGATGAAGCCCTTCCACAAGGGCATAATGGTGAAACCAAGGAACAAGAGGGGCTCCAAGGAGGAGCCCCAAGTGTGTCCGGCCACCATCTCTTGGCGGGCCCCCCAAGGGGGTTTCTTAGCCCCCAAGCCTTCTAGAAACCTTTTGGGAAAATATCCCAAAAGGTGATTTTCCATAAATATCCCAAAAAGCACTTTCACTATTCATGACGACATATTTCAGCGTCTGATCGAACTGAAAATATTTATGTGGGCTTAGAACATTTCCAGTACCCACCAAAATAATTTTCAACGCGAGCCGGAACAATTCCGGTTTAGTGATTTTCATCTGCGAAAAGCATCTGAAGCGGTTTCGGCAGCTCCGGAACATTTCCGGTTTTCATCCCGGAAAATTCCAGAAAGTTTCCAGAATGATTCTGGCACCCTCCAAGAATTATCAGGCATGTGCCAAAACCAATTTGACTTTATGGTATCCTCTGAAACAACTTTTCAGTTTCACTGGAACTCATCCGGTGACCTCTCTGCGGAACTTTTCCGCTGTCCGAAACTTTTCCGGTGTCCGAAACTTTTTCGGTGTTTTTCTCTCAGACTCCCTGTCTAGTATTCAGCAGATAGATGACCCTTAAGCGTGTGACCCTATAGGTTCGGTGAAGTATAGACATGACCCGGAACCCCTTCCGATCAATGATCAACATCGGAGCTGTGGACACCCATATTGATCCCTATACCCACACGAATGAATATTCGAGTGAACCTCGAGTTGCCGTGTGCTATTCCTGTTGCTTCGCGATATGTTACAAATACCCGAGGTGAGACACGTTGGCATCCCCGTGGATCAACAACTTGTCCACTATGCCAGTTACCTCGTTGCCGGTATTGTTCTCTTTTCTCGTTCCCGTGTTCCGGCATCCCTGTGATCAAATCACCCTGTGTCTGGTCAGACGATGATGGATACCGTAACACCGAGAGGGCCCAGAGATATCTCTTCATCGTCGGAGGAGCAAATCCCAATCTTGAGCTATCAAGTCCCTTGACATACTTTTCCATGAACCCGTAAGCCGCCGTAATAGCCACCCATTTACGGATGACGTTTAACAAACCCCAAAGTTCATGAAGCAAGCATGAAGAAACTCGATACTCTCATGGTCTAAGGAATCATGCAAACGTTAACCATCTCTGTGTTATTAACCATTAACTTATGACGAATGAATCTCATAGCATAACATCAATTCGGGTCGATTCAACACAAGTGTTCTACCAACAATTGTGCCCTCAAAATTGCCGGCATAGCCATGCCCATGATCAGGAAAACAGGATCATCATGCAATACTTGAGCTAGTCTTAGAGGCCAGACAAGGAATACATTTTACCATTTATTATTCCACACGTGCATATGAGTCTTCCTTCGAGCCTCGTGGTTATTGTAGACTCGAGAACCATAGCAGTTATAGCATGGAACATAAACATAATTATGAACAGGGAGATAATCAGTAACATTTATTATTGCCTCTAGGGCATATCTCCTACACATTCTGGGTTAATTATCATTGGACAACGGAATATCTCCTTCAAGAACACATCGGTTTTCTCGACCCACTCTGTTGTCACTTCATTCCGACGGATAAAACCATTGTACATCCACTGATTATCTGCCATCCTCTGCTTTATCACGAGCCACACAACACAATTATGGATTCATTAAATTTAATCACATACAATTTTTATTTTCTATCGGGTTGACGAGAAACGGCACTAAATCCACCTACATCTCTAATAGGTAAAGAGGGTCCTAATCCCACCCGAGGATGTGTAGATTGAGTACGTTCTCCATGCTATACCCCGTTCCGAGACAAAATTTTGGCAGCACCTCCCCGCTGTTCTCCAGATACACGTCTCGGCTAATAGCCGAGAGAATGTGCTCCGGAGAACAACGGGGAGGCGCCGCCGAAATCCTGTCTCGGAACGGGGTAGAGCATGGAGAACGTACCGAATCTACACATCCTCGGGCTGTCCATGGAAAACGCTGGACAATCCGAAAGAGCTGCTGTGATAAATATGCAATTGAATGCATATTTGTCCATGCAACCATTTCGGACGGGAGACGCCTAGGTTACGCGACTTGACTTGAGAACGATATCTAGTGACATGAAAAAATGGAGGAGGACATGGACTTGTAGCTCACCCTCGGCTGTAGGGGAAGTAGTCGAACAGCAGAGGGATGCTCAGGGACCAACGTGTCGGACGACGGTCACTCCGATGAAATGCGACACCACAAAGCCTGCAAATTCCACCGAAAGAACAACTTAGATCATCACATCTCAGTCAAGTGTCAAAATTTTGTCTTCAATTTTTTTAGCAAGATCATCATGATGAACTAACCACTAACCATGATCCAAATTTCAACATCTGTCTATCTATCTACTTCACAAAACATCTATCTATATATCATATCAAGAGATGCAATGCCACAAAGCCTATAAATTCCACCGAGTCAAAATTTTGGAACTTCACATCTCATATAGCATTTCAACAACATCTCAAATTGTAGGATAGAATTCATATATTCTACATTCAAAATACAAAAAGTAAAAACTTAGATGATCATGATACTTCAAATTAAATTTTTTTCTACACTAAAATTGCACTAAACATACAAAAAAATTGCACTACACTAATTTTGTCTACCTAGCTAGCACAACAGCGGCAGCGGCTACAACTCCGGCGAGTGTCCGGGGGGCGGGGGAGCTCACCGAGGGGAGGCAGCACCGGAGCGGCAGGAAGACAACAGGGGGAGGGGGAGGTGGTGATGTTGGGGGGGCCGGGACGAGGCAGGGGCGGAGCCGAGCGGACGGTTGTCGGGGCGGCGGAGGAGGAGGCCGGCCGGAGCCAGGCCAGAAGAGGGAAGCGCCGGGGCAGGGGCCCCCCTTAGGGAGGGCGTCCGCGGAGGGAGGCGGAGCAGCGGCCGGGGATGAGGCCGGGGCCTCTGACGGGAGGGCGTCCGACGGAGGGGGCGGAGACGGCGACGGGTGGGGCGGAGACGATAGCGGCGCGACGCGGGTGGGTGGAGACGGCGGCGGTGGTGGGTGGGTGGAGACGGCGGCGGGTGGGGCGGAGACGACGGCGGCGCGGCACGGGTGGGTGGAGACGGCGGCAGTGGCAGTGGCGAACGGCTATGGTGGCGTCGATGGCGCGGAGAGGGTGGCGGCGGCGATTGGGCGTCGAGGAGATGGAGTTGGGGTCGGGGTGTGTGGAGAGAAACGAGTGGAGGAGGATGGCCGACGAGTGGATAAGGGGCGCACTATGCCGACGGCTTGGCCGTCGGCATAGCGTTGGTGCCACGTGGCCACCTATGCCGACGGCTTAGCCATAGGCATAGATAGCACACATTTTTTTGGCTTTTTTATTAAACATATATGTACATTAGTCTGGGCATTATTATTTTTACTATATATACATTTGTTTTGCTTTTTTAAACCCTAAAAGAAAGTTTAGCGACGCCCGTGAGGGGGGGCCGACGTGGCCGTTTCCCCCCTTCGTGACACGGCGGCAGCGACGCCCCTGAGGGGGGCACACCCCGGAGCTGCGTGTCGGGTGCTTGCGCCTGCCACCATGCTTCCACAAGCGTAGGAGGGCCCACCGCAACACCTGGCGGCATTGCTACCCCCCCATGTACCCCGTGCCGTCTAACCCTGACACAGTCGACCGGCGGATCTAACCCTTTGACTTTCGCCAGACGGGGTTTGACCGGTGGACCTTTTCACCGGGTTGTCATTGCCCAGCTCATAGCTACACCCCCGAACACGGTCCCGGCCCAACCCACCCCAAGATTCCCTCCGTGACGGCCCGATGTGGCCGTTTCCCCCCTCCGTGACACGGCGGCAGCGACGCCCGTGAGGGGGGCACACCCCGGAGCCGCGTGCCGGGTGCTTGCGCCTGCCACCACGCTTCCACAAAGCGTAGGAGGGCCCACCGCAACACCTGGCGGCATTGCTACCCCCCATGTACCCCGTCCCGTCTAAACCTGACATATTCGACCGGCGGATCTAACCCTTTGACTTTCGCCAAACGGGGTTTGACCGGTAGACCTTTTCACCGGGTTGTCATAGCCCAGCCCATAGCTACACCCCCGAACGCGGTCCCGGCACAACCCACCCCAAGATTCCCTCTGTGACGGCCCGACGTGGCCGTTTCCCCCCTCGTGACACGGCGGCAACGACGCCCGTGAGGGGGGGGCACACCCCGGAGCCGCGTGCCTGGTGCTTGCGCCTGCCACCACGCTTCCACAAAGCGTAGGAGGGGCCACCGCAACACCTGGCGGCATTGCTACCCCCCCCATGTACCCCGTCCCATCTAACCCTGACACAGTCGACCGGCGGATCTAGCCCTTTGACTTTCGCCGGACGGGGTTTGACCGGTGGACCTTTTCACCGGGTTGTCATAGCCCAGCCCATAGCTACATCCCCGAACATGGTCCCGGCCCAACCCACCCCAAGTTCCCTCCGTGTCGGCCCGACGTGGCCGTTTCCCCACTCCGTGACACGGCGGCAGCGACGCCCGTGAGGGGGGGCACACCCCGGAGCCGCGTGCCGGGTGCTTGCGCCTGCCACCACGCTTCCACAAGCGTAGGAGGGCCCACCGCAACACCTGGCGGCATTGCTACCCCCAGGTACCCCGTCCCGTCTAACCCTGACACAGTCGATCGGCGGATCTAGCCCTTTCACTTTCGCCGGACGGGGTTTGACCGGTGGAGCTTTTCACCGGGTTGTCATAGCCCAGCCCATAGCTACATCCCCGAACACGGTCCCGGCCCAACCCACCCCAAGATTCCCTCCGTGTCGGCCCGACGTGGCTGTTTCCCCACTCCGTGACATGGCGGCAGCGACGCCCGTGAGGAGGGGCACACCCCGGAGCCGCGTGCTGGGTGCTTGCGCCTACCACCATGCTTCCACAAGCGTTGGAGGGCCCACCGCAACACCTGGCGGCATTGCTACCCCCCTCATGTACCCCGTTCCGTCTAACCCTGACACAGTCGACCGGCGGATCTAGCCATTTGACTTTCTCCGGACAGGGTTTGACCGGTGGACCTTTTCACCGGGTTGTCATAGCCCAGCCCATAGCTACATCCCCGAACACGGTCCCGGCCTAACCCACCACAAGATTCCCTCCGTGTCGGCCTGACGTGGCCGTTTCCCCACTCCTTGACACGGTGGCAGCGACGCCCGTGAGGGGGGGCACACCCCGGAGCCACGTGTCGGGTGCTTGCACCTGCCACCACGCTTCCACAAGCGTAGGAGGGCCAACCGCAACACCTGGCGGCATTGCTACCCCCAGGTACCGCGTCTCGTTTAACCCTGACACGGTCGACCGGCGGATCTAGCCCTTTGACTTTCGCCGGACGGGGTTTGACCGGTGGACCTTTTCACCGGGTTGTCATAGCCCAGCCCATAGCTACATCCACGAACACAGTCCCGGCCCAACCCACCGCAAGATTTCCTCCGTGTCGGCCCGACGTGGCCGTTTCTCCACTCCGTGACACGGCGGCAGCGATGCCCGTGAGGGAGGGTGAAAGGACGTGGATGTCGGCTAGAGGGGGGGGTGAATAGGCGCTTTAAAATAATTACGGTTTAGGCTTGAACAAATGCGGAATAAAACCAACGTTTAATATGTCAAGCACAAAACCTAAAACAACTAGGCTCACCTATGTGCACCAACAACTTATGCTAAGTAAGATTAACAACTAAGTGATAGCAAGATATATAGCAAGAAACAATATGGCTATCACAAAGTAAAGTGCATAAGTAAAGGGCTCGGGTAAGAGATAACCGAGGCACGTGGAGACGACGATGTATCTCGAAGTTCGCACCCTTGCGGATGCTAATCTCCGTTCGGAGCGGTGTGGAGGCACAATGCTCCCCAAGAAGCCACTAGGGCCACCGTAATCTCCTCACGCCCTCGCACAATGCAAGATGCCGTGATTCCACTAAGGGACCCTTGAGGGCGGTCACCGAACCCGTACAAATGGCAACCCTTGGGGGCGGTCACCGGTACCCGTACACTTTGGCAACCCTTGGGGGCGGTCACCGGTACCCGTACAAATTGCTCGGGGCAATCTCCACAACCTAATTGGAGACCCCGACACTTGCCCGGAGCTTTACACCACAATGATTGAGCTCCGAGGCACTACCAACCGTCTAGGGCGCCAAGGCACCCAAGAGGAACAAGCTCTAGGGTGCTCAAACACCCAAGAGTAATAAGCTTCTCAAACTTCACTTCCACGTAACACCGTGGAGAACTCAAACCTATGCACCAAATGCAATGGCAAGGGCACACGGAGTGCCCAAGTCCTTCTCTCCCAAATCCCACCAAAGCAACTCATGCTAGGGAGGAAAATGAGAGGAAGAACAAAGAACACCAAGAACTCCAAGAACTAGATCCAAGGGGTTCCCCTCACATAGAGGAGAAAGTGATTGGTGGAAATGTGGATCTAGATCTCCTCTCTCTTTTCCCTCAAGAACTAGCAAGAATCATTGGAGGGATTGAGAGATAGCAAGCTTCAAGAGGTCAACAATGGTGGGGGAAAACTTGCTCAAAGGATAGGGAACAATTGGGGGAGAAGACCCCCTTAAATAGGTCCCCACAAATCTGCCCGTTATGTGCAGAATAGCACACGGGCGGTACAACCGGTATGAAGACCGGTACAACCGGTCAAAGCAGACAAAACCAACCTGTAGCAAAAGCAATAAGCGGTACAACCGCCCTGGGCACCGGTAGTACCGGAATAACCGGAACAACCGGCCTACAACCGCCCAAGAACCGCTCCAAAACAGAAACTAGTCCGGTGGTAGAGCGGTACATGGCCGGTACAACCTCCGGACCAATTTTGGAGCGGTACAACCGCTCCAAACACCGGTTGTACCGGTCAACCGGTACAACCGCTCAATGGGGCGGTACAACCTCTCAATGTAAAACAGGTAATACTAAAACAGCCACAACTTTTGCATACGAGCTTCGATTTGAGCAAACTCAAGCTTGTTGAATAAAGGACAACAAGAACTATCCAAAAATGACTGGATAAATTAAGAACAAGCAATGGAGAATAAATGACACTAGGATAAGGAAGATGACCTTCCCAATAGATATCCGGCAAAATCTCCAACACCGAAAACACAATATGATGCATACGAAATCTGTTTTCGATGAGCTTGAACTTATCACGATGAAGACCATAAGCTCAAAAACTCACATAGAGAAAAACCAAATAAGGACCAAGAAAGATGATGATGCAAGGATGCAAATGGTTTGACCTCTCAACGAACGATACGATCAAACTACTCACTTGAGAGCCCCCCTTGATAGTACGGTCCTATAACCCGGTCTCCCAACTACCACCATGAGACCGGTAAAATGGAAAACCCTATCAAGGTCAAACCTTTGCCTTGCGCATAGTCCACTTGAGCTAGATGATGATGATCTTGTCCTTCTCAAGATGGACCACCTTTCTTGATTGCATTGGCTCGATGAAGACTAGTTGATTGCTCCCCCATACTCCACTATGGGTGAGCCACTCTTCGGCACATCTTCACAAGTCCATTGTCACCACAATGGACGGCAAGCTTCAAGCATGATCTCTCCGTGAAGCTTCACTTGAACTTGCACACCGCAACCTTGATGACGATCACCACTTGATGTCATCCTCCATGGATTGTATGGGATCTTCTTATTGATGCTCGCCCATGGAAACAAACCTAACCCCACAAAGAACACTCACAGGGAACATGGGTTAGTACACAAAGCGTAATGGACAATGCTTACCATACCATGGGATCACTTGATCCCTCTCGGTACATCTTGTACGCTTTGTGTGTTGATCAACTTGATTCACTCTTTGACTTAGTCTTGATCAACCTTGTATCTTATCTTCTCTATGACCAATCTTTGGATAAAACCTTGAATACCACCTTGGTCACCATATAAACTCCTTGAAACCAACAGATGGACTTCAAGAAGTGCCTATGGACAAATCCTTCGAATATAACTTAAGGCAACCATTAGTCCATAGGGATTGTCATCAATTACCAAAACCACACATGGATAAATGTGCTCTTACAATCTCCCCCATTTTGGTAATTGATGACAACCACTTTCAAGAGAGTTTATATAAGGAAATAAGCACAACCAAGCACACACATGCAAAGCAATAAAGCATGGGTATGAGATGCAAATGCTTAAGCAACAAAAGCAAAACTCTCTAATCTTTCCAAACTAAACTCTCTAAACTGCTCCCCCATTGGCATCGATTGCTAAAATGGGCGAAAAGCTTAGAAAGCCAATATAATAGGTGTTCCTCCAAAAGGTGTGTATTTCTCAAAAAATGAGTCCGAAAAAATACACATGATCCAACAAGCCACATTAATAAAAGATATTATGATATGGGCAAAAGAGTGTCCTAAAGAAACTAGAGAAGCTCCCCATGATTTGCACACTATTAAGAATTTTTGTATTTGGATACAAGAGCACAAAATAGGATCATCACTCCCCCAAAATCAATAGAAACACACAATAAGTGCAAGCAAGTAGATAAGACAATAAGAATATCACTTGCACCAAACATATGGTTGAGCAACATGTAAAAGAGGCAATTTAAGAATAGGCTCAACCAAAATGATGTGTGTGAGTCATGGCAAAACACTTGAGAAGACTAATATAAGAATGAGCATTAAGCATCAACATAGTCTTGAAGAAATGAGACACAAAGTGCAAGACATATCCTTCCCACACACAAACCACTAGCAAATGGGTTCACAAGCTTACTAATAATAAAATTAAAAACCAAAGCTTGTGACGACCCATGGTGAAGATAGGAAATAATAGCCTTGTCAATAGGAGGGTTACCAATCGAAATGGCAAAACCCTCATGAAGACAAGCATGAGGAAAATAATCTTCACCGCCAAAGAGTGCATCAAGATGCAAGGATATAAGATCCGCACTCAAGACAAATTCTTTCACGAAACCACCAAGGAAATAAAAGGAAATGCAATGGTGGACGTGAAAGAAAGGAGGATATCAACTAGAGATGTAACTTCTCTCATGTGTATAAGATTCTAGGTAGAGGACAATCATGATGATATATCCACAAAGAATGATGTACACACGAAATAGTTACAAGAAGGAACAAACAAGATATCCAAAAGAAAGTCAGAAATATAACAATAAGATCTTTGCTTGAAAGCATAGCACATAGCCTAATATTTTCTTATTGAACATAAATGAACTCCCAATACATGAACATCAAAGACATCACAACTAGCAATATGACATCATCGTTGAGACGCTTTGAGAAAGGAAACAAGTACCACAAGAATGACTCAAGAAATACATGCCATGATGCAACCTATAAATGGTTGAATGCGAGAAATGTATGCATGAAGTAGATACTTGTTACCGAGATAGCATTGGATTGATGTAGTAGACAATGGTTCTTCGATCATGCTAGCATGGCTCCAATAAGCACATGGTGTCAACACCTTCCTTGTAAGTGAGCCGAGCATCCAATGCATCTCCAATTGTTCCTAGAACAACAACACAAACAAAATGGTACCCAAACTCATTGGGACCAAAGAGTTAGTAGACCAACAATACATAGGACACACTCCACATAACTATGTGCATATAGATATGAACTTGAATTTCATGCACACTTTAGCCAATTTATGTCATAGTGGAGTTTCCCTAATATATTGGGTCAAGGAAAGAGAACATGCCAACGAAAGTACATGTAGTAAATATGCATGCTCAAAGCTTTCAAGAATCAAATCAACACACAGTTGATAAGATACCGAAAGATAAGGTATCAAGTGAAAATAAGATACCAAACAAAAAATTATCACTTGACGGATACCAACTAAAAGATACATCAAGGAATGAGATATCCATTGACACATGCCAAATAGATGGAAACAAGATACCAATTGAAGGAAAACAAGAGGTATCAAGTTCCCAAAAGAGAGCTAGGTTCCAAACAAACCAAACCCTCCGCAAATTTTCATGATGGCACAAAGCATCATAGAGAAGAGGCTTGCTTCCCACCAACACACACTTGATGAAGATCGAAAGATTTTATGATAAAAACATAAAGAGAGTGTTCTAAAGAAAATAGGATAGCTCCACCAAGAGATGTGCATTATATAGAATTTACATTTGAATAAAAATGCACACGATGGGATCATCACTTTCCTTATATCTATAGAAACACTAGAAATGCTCAAAAATATCCACAAGAGGCAAGGAAGACAAACGATAAATAAAAACCTATGTAAAGATGATTAGCAAATTTTACCACTTAAAAGGAATACCAATTATCAAAGGACAAGAAGTATTTGGAAATAATTCACATTGGTAGATTGCAAATAGATCCAACATCATCTTTACTCCTAAATCACAAGCAAATACACTTGTAGAGCTAGCATGCCACCTAGGAACAAGATAAAATATAATATCAAATCTAAGTAGCAATACCTCAAATGTACACATTTTCTAGGCTTGTAATATGCACATAGCATATTACTCCCCCATAATGTGATAACCCACAAAATTATCAAGTGGCAAATGAAATCCAACAAGAGATAATTAATGGACCGTTTAGAATTTGAATTTCTCATGAGAAGACATACCACATAGAAACTAGATAATCTTGTCATATCAATACTAAGTGGTATTCCTCATGTACACACATTCTTAGGATTGTGAAGTACACAAGGCACATCACTCCCCCAAAATGGGATAATCCATTAATCTCTCAAGAGAGCCAACTAAGATAAGATAAGATGCAAAAAGGCTCAACACAATACGCACAAGTACGTGATGTGCAAACCAACATACCCATACTTGATTACTCAAGACAAGCAAGCCGGAGGCACACCATATACAAACACATGCAAGGTACAAAACCACAACATGCAAAGGGGCAAGTAACTATCAATGTAAACAATTTAAGTACAAGTTACCGTAAGGAGGCACATTGGATATAGGATAGAAACTCGATAATCCAAATGACTTGGCTTGAGATAATATGAATGATGAAGATCCCTTAATTCTTCATGATGTAGCCAAGTCTCCAATGCCCTCCATACTACCTATTGATCAAGTTTGAGCTTGTTGGTCCCCAAACAAGTTGGGTCCTAAGAGGTTAGTCACAATAGGCTTGGCTACCCAAATGGTTCTTTTCTTGACACCACATTGAGTACCAACACACTTGGCAAACACATTGCCAACCTTATCCTTCCCAAGAGAATATATATCATCAATAATAATTGGGTTGGATAAGTTACCATTCGTGCATGAAGAAGCAAAGTGACCCTTCTCACGACATAAGTAGCAACATCTACCCTTTACTTTCTTCTCAATTGATTTCTCAACTTGAGGAGCGTTGACTTGGGTCTTCTTGGGAAGAGGCCTTTCTTCAACTTGAGGTTGAGCATGAGATTGAACTTGTGGCCGCTTCCCTTGTTGCTTGTCACTATGAGGCTTCTTCTTCAATGGGCAAGATCTAACATGGTGCCCTTCTATTTTGCACTTGAAGCAAATAATCTTGGCCGAAATCTTGACTTGTTCTTGGCCCTTCTTCTTATAGCTTTTGGACTTCTTCTTCTTATTGGAGTTGAATCCAAGTCCACCCTTGTCATTTGGGGATTTTTGCACACTCATGATATTGTTGAGTGTGGACTTCCCTTCATGACACTTTTCCAAGTCATTCTTCAAAGAAGTGACTTGGGCCTTGAGCTCTTTGATTTCCTCTACATGGTTAGTATCAACACAAGTACTAGAGGAAGTAAAAGCTTCATCGTTAGAGCAACAAGGCAATGAAAGTAATTCATCACAAGATGTAGCAACATTATGAGTAGATGAACTACGAGGACTAGCACATGGCAATAAAGCATTTCTACGAGATGTAGTGCTAATGTCCACATGAGGCTCACTAGATGTTACCTTAGTAGTACTAGCCTCATGAGCTATCTTTAGCACATTATGCGATACTAGAAGATCACCATGAGAGCTAGAAAGCTTTTCATGACTTTCTTCCAATATCCCATAATTGCTAGATAGCAACTCAAGTTGAGCCCTTAGCTCAACATTCTCCTTAAAAATGGATGCTTCACAAGAAATAGAGTTAGTAGCACAAGCATCATCATTAACAACAAAAGGAGAAGGCAACTTGGGAAGCTCTTTAGCATATGAAGCTTCAAGTTGAGCATGAGACTCGGTGAGTTCAATGAGAGAACTCTTAATGACCCTTGAGCAATTTTCGAGGTGCTCAAAGTCCTCAAGGAGTTTAGCATGTGCAACTTCAAGCTTACCATTTTTAGTTCTAAAATTATTAACCACCTCAAGAGCTCTATCGTGGGATTCCTTTAATCTAGAAAATTCTAGAGCAAATGTCTCCTCAAGAGATTCCTTGGTGGTTTGTTCATTTTCAAGAGCTTGAGATAGCTCCGCGATCTCATTAGCATAATCACGCTCATGCCCTTCCATTTTATCAATGGTGGCCTCATGCTCCTCGAGATGAGCTTCCAACTCCTCAATATATTTCTTGCCCTCAATGGCAATAGACATGATTTCCATGAAGTTGGAACGAGCAATTTTATTCTTATGAAGAGCTTTAAAAACCATTTCTCCCTTAATTTTTAAGGAAGCAATATTATCACTGTCTTCATCATTATCATCAATATCATCATCATGAGATATATTGGGATTCAAAGTAGGAGATACCTTTGAAGCCTTAGCCATAAGGAAAAAGTGAGGAACAATAGATGATGATGTGGGATCCCTTGAAGCACCATTCAAGACCACATCTTGTTCCGTGGAGAGTTGGGTTTCCTCTACATTGTTAGCACAACAACTCGAGGAAAGCGATGCATTTTTATCATGACAACAAGACATGGCAAGCATATCATCATGAGATTTAGTGAAGCAATTTCTACATGATATGCAAGGACTATCAACACAAGCATGTGAAATACTTAGAGTGCTCGAAGTGTTGAAGTCCAAAGATGAAGCATTGCAATAAGATAGTGATGAAGAATCATCAACAATAAGCCCACTATCATCATTACAATGAACACCACTACTCACCATAACATTACCTTGTGGCAATCCACATGTAGGTGAAGTAGATGAAGTTGAGAAGGCAACACGACCGGAGGTGGAGGGAGAACAATCATCCCTACAAATCTTGGACACACCATATTTATCTTGAAGCTTTGTCCACAACTCATGAGCATCCCGAAACGGCATGAGTTGAAATATAACTACATTGCTCAAAGCATCAAAAAGCACATTAGAAGCTTGAGCATTGAGATAAGAGTTATTCTCATCCTCTAAAGATATGTGTTGAGAATCCTTTGGAGGAGAAAGACCCATATCTACAATTCGCTCCAAATTTGGGTCCATGACCCTAAAGAGATTAAGCATGCGAATTACCCAAACATCAAAATTTGTGCCATCGAAACTAAGAGTGTCAGAGAATCCTAATCCCCTAGTCGACATCCTTACTCTCTAGGTGGTTAAACCTAATAATGAGAGACCTAGCTCTGATACCAATTGAAAGGACGTGGATGTCGCCTAGAGGGGGGTGAATAGGCGCTTTAAAATAATTACGGTTTAGGCTTGAACAAATGCGGAATAAAACCAACGTTTAATATGTCAAGCACAAAACCTAAAACAACTAGGCTCACCTATGTGCACCAACAACTTATGCTAAGTAAGATTAACAACTAAGTGATAGCAAGATATATAACAAGAAACAATATGGCTATCACAAAGTAAAGTGCATAAGTAAAGGGCTCGGGTAAGAGATAACCGAGGCACGTGGAGACGACGATGTATCCCGAAGTTTGCACCCTTGCGGATGCTAATCTCCGTTCAGAGCGGTGTGGAGGCACAATGCTCCCCAAGAAGCCACTAGGGCCACCGTAATCTCCTCACGCCCTCGCACAATGCAAGATGTCGTGATTCCACTAAGGGACCCTTGAGGGCGGTCACCGAACCCGTACAAATGGCAACCCTTGGGGGCGGTCACCGGTACCCGTACACTTTGGCAACCCTTGGGGGCGGTCACCGGTACCCGTACAAATTGCTCGGGGCAATCTCCACAACCTAATTGGAGACCCCGACGCTTGCCCGGAGCTTTACACCACAATGATTGAGCTCCGAGGCACTACCAACCGTCTAGGGCGCCAAGGCACCCAAGAGGAACAAGCTCTAGGGTGCTCAAATACCCAAGAGTAATAAGCTTCTCAAACTTCACTTCCACGTAACACCGTGGAGAACTCAAACCTATGCACCAAATGCAATGGCAAGGGCACACGGAGTGCCCAAGTCCTTCTCTCCCAAATCCCACCAAAGCAACTAATGCTAGGGAGGAAAATGAGAGGAAGAACAAAGAAGAACACCAAGAACTCCAAGAACTAGATCCAAGGGGTTCCTCTCACATAGAGGAGAAAGTGATTGGTGGAAATGTGGATCTAGATCTCCTCTCTCTTTTCCCTCAAGAACTAGCAAGAATCATTGGAGGGATTGAGAGATAGCAAGCTTCAAGAGGTCAACAATGGTGGGGGGAAACTTGCTCAAAGGATAGGGAACCATTGGGGGAGAAGACCCCCTTAAATAGGTCCCCACAAATCTGCCCGTTATGTGCAGAATAGCACACGGGCGGTACAACCGGTATGAAGACCGGTACAACCGGTCAAAGTAGACAAAACCAACCTGTAGCAAAAGCAATAAGCGGTACAACCGCCCTGGGCACCGGTAGTACCGGAATAACCGGAACAACCGGCCTACAACCGCCCAAGAACCACTCCAAAACAGAAACTAGTCCGGTGGTAGAGCGGTACATGGCCGGTACAACCTCCGGACCAATTTTGAAGCGGTACAACCGCTCCAAACACCGGTTGTACCGGTCAACCGGTACAACCGCTCAATGGGGCGGTACAACCTCTCAATGTAAAACATGTAATACTAAAACAGCCACAACTTTTGCATACGAGCTCCGATTTGAGCAAACTCAAGCTTGTTGAATAAAGGACAACAAAAACTATCCAACAATGACTGGATAAATTAAGAACAAGCAATGGAGAATAAATGCCACTAGGATAAGGAAGATGACCTTCCCAATAGATATCCGGCAAAATCTCCAACACCGAAAACACAATATGATGCATACGAAATCTGTTTTCGATGAGCTTGAACTTATCACGATGAAGACCATAAGCTCAAAAACTCACATAGAGAAAAACCAAATAAGGACCAAGAAAGATGATGATGCAAGGATGCAAATGGTTTGAGCTCTCAACGAACGATACGATCAAACTACTCACTTGAGAGCCCCCCTTGATAGTACGGCTATCGATCCTATAACCCGGTCTCCCAACTACCACCATGAGACCGGTAAAATGGAAAACCCTATCAAGGTCAAACCTTTGCCTTGCGCATAGTCCACTTGAGCTAGATGATGACGATCTTGTCCTTCTCAAGATGGACCACCTTTCTTGATTGCGTTGGCTCGATGAAGACTAGTGGATTGCTCCCCCATACTCCACTATGGGTGAGCCACTCTTCGGCACATCTTCACAAGTCCATTGTCACCACAATGGACAGCAAGCTTCAAGCATGATCTCTCCGTGAAGCTTCACTTGAACTTGCACACCGCAACCTTGATGACGATCACCACTTGATGTCATCCTCCATGGATTGTATGGGATCTTCTTATTGATGCTCGCCCATGGAAACAAACCTAACCCCACAAAGAACACTCACAGGGAACATGGGTTAGTACACAAAGCGTAATGGACAATGCTTACCATACCATGGGATCACTTGATCCCTCTCGGTACATCTTGTATGCTTTGTGTGTTGATCAACTTGATTCACTCTTTGACTTAGTCTTGATCAACCTTGTATCTTATCTTCTCTATGACCAATCTTTGGATAAAACCTTGAATACCACCTTGGTCACCATATAAACTCCTTGAAACCAACAGATGGACTTCAAGAAGTGCCTATGGACAAATCCTTCGAATATAACTTAAGGCAACAATTAGTCCATAGGGATTGTCATCAATTACCAAAACCACACATGGATAAATGTGCTCTTACAGGGGGGCACACCCCGGAGCCACGTGCCGAGTGCTTGCGCCTGCCACCACGCTTCCACAAGCGTAGGAGGGCTAACCGCAATACCTGGCGGCATTGCTACCCCCCCCCCAGGTACCCCGTCCCGTCTAACCCTGACACAGTCGACCGGTGGATCTAGCCCTTTGACTTTCGCCGGACGGGGTTTGACCGGTGGACCTTTTCACCGGGCTGTCATAGACCAACCCATAGCTACACCCTTGAACACGGTCCCGGCCGAACCCACCCCAAGATTCCCTTCGTGTCGGCCCGACGTGGCCGTTTCCCCACTCCGTGACACGGCGGCAGCGACGCCCGTGAGGGGGGGCACACCCCGGAGCCGCGTGCCGGGTGCTTGCGCCTGCCACCACGCTTCCACAAGCATAGGAGGGCCCACCGCAACACCTGGCGGCATTGCTACCCCCCCATGTACCCCGTTCCGTCTAACCCTGACACAGTCAACCGGCGGATCTAGCCCTTTGACTTTTGCCGGACGGGGTTTGACCGATGGACCTTTTCACCGGGTTGTCATAGCCCAGCCCATAGCTACATCCCCGAACACGGTCCCGGCCCAACCCACCCCAAGATTCCCTCCGTGTCGGCCCGACGTGGCCGTTTCCCCACTCCGTGACATGGCGGCATCGACTCCTGTGAGGGGGGCACACCCCGGAGCCACGTGTCCGGTGCTTGCTCCTGCCATCACGCTTCCACAAGCGTAGGAGGGCCCACCGTAACACCTGGCGGCATTGCTACCCCCGTCCCCCCATGTACCCCGTCCCGTCTAACCCTGACACAGTCGACCGGCGGATCTAGCCCTTTGGCTTTCGCCGGACGATGTTTGACCGGTGGACCTTTTCACCGGGTTGTCATAGCCTGATACGTCTCCAACGTATCTATAATTTTTGATTGTTCCATGCTATTATATTATCTGTTTTGGATGTTTATATGCATTAATATGCTATTTTATATTATTTTTAGGACTAACCTATTAACCCAGTGCCTAGTGCCAGTTTCTGTTTTTTTCTTGTTTTTGAGTATTGCAGATAAGGAATATTAAACGGAGTCCAAACGGAATAAAATCTTTGGAATGATTTTTCTTGGACCAGAAGGAACGTACCAAACTTGGAGATGAAGGTAGGAGAGCCGCCGTGTGGCGACAAGCCACAGGGACGCGCCCAGGGGGGTAGGGCGCGGCCCCCTGGCTTGTGGCCCCACGACAGCCCTCCTAACCCTATTCTTCGGCCTATAAATTCCCAAATATTCCCTGGATACCGAAGAGAGCCACAAAAATACTTTTCCGCCGCCAGAAGCCTCGGTTCCCGTGAGATCCCATCTTGGGGCCTTTTCCGGTAATCTGCCGGAGGGGGATTCGATCACGGAGGGCATCAACATCAACTCCATTGCCCCTCCGATGATGCGTGAGTAGTCCACCATAGACCTTCGGGTCCATAGCTAGTAGCTAGATGGCTTCTTCTATCTCTTTGTTCTTCAATACCATGTTCTTCATGATCTTCATGGGGATCTATCCGATGTAATACTCTTTTGCGGTGTATTTGTCGAGATCCGATGAATTGTGGGTTTATGATCAGATTATCTATGAATATTATTTGAGTCTTTTTTGAATTCTTATATGCATGATTTCATATCTTTGCAAGTCTCTTCGAGTTATTGGTTTGGTTTGAACAACTAGATTGGTAATTCTTGCAATGGGAGAAGTGCTTAGTTTTGGGTTCAATCTTGCAGTGTCCTCACCCAGTGACAAAGTAGGGGTAGCGAGGCACGTATTGTATTGTTGCCATCGAGGATAAAAAGATGGGGTTTTCATCATATTGCTTCAGTTTATTCCTCTACATCATGTCATCTTACCTAATGCGTTACTCTGTTCTTCATGAACTTAATACTCTAGATGCAGGCAGGAGTCGGTCGATGTGTGGAGTAATAGTAGTAGATGCAGAATCGTTTCGGTCTACTTGGCACGGATGTGACGCCTATATGCATAATCATTGCCTTGGATATCGTCATAACTATGCGCTTTTCTATCAATTGCTCGACAGTAATTTGTTCACCCACCGTAATATTTGCCTTCATGAGAGAAGCCTCTAGTGAAACCTATGGCCCCCGGGTCTATTTTCCATATTATATTTTCAGCTCTATTTACTTTGCTTTTCATTTTAGTATTCTTTTCCATCTATCTCTTTTAGATCTCATCCTTGCAAGTAACCGTGAAGGGATTGACAACCCCTTTATAGCGTTGGGTGCAAGAGTTTGATTATTTGTGTAGGGACATCTATTGGGGACTTGCTTGTATCTCATACTGGATTGATACCTTGGTTCTCAACAACTGAGGGAAATACTTATCTACTTTGCTGCATCACCCTTTCCTCTTCAAGGGAAAACCAACGCAAGCTCAAGAAGTAGCAAGAAGGATTTCTGGCGCCGTTGCCGGGGAGATTACATAGCAAGTCAAGACAAGAACTCTCCCATCAACTTGCCAATTTCTCGCGCCGTTGCTGGGGAGATACAAGTCAAGACAAGATCTACATCAAGCCTACCAAGTACCCATCACAAACTCATCTCTTGCATTTACAGTATTTGCCATTTGCCTCTCGTTTTCCTCTCCCCCACTTCTAAAACAATTTTTAGAAAAAACCAAAAAGATTTGCCTTTTTATTCGCCCTTCTTCCATTCGTCTTCTCGTTTGCTTTTCGTTTGCTTGTGTTGCCATGTGCCTTCTATTTGCTTGCATCTTCTTGCTAAAAATCTATTGATATGGATCCTCATCCACTTGCTAATCTTTTCAAAAGACCAAATTATGATGAACCAATTGCTAGTGAGTTGAGTGCACTTGATTATCTCTATGAAGTTTTGCTTGAAAATCATGAATCTGAAAATTTTGATGAAGTGATTTATAAGGTGATTCATGATAGCTCCTTGATTGAAAAGCATGATTGCAATGATGTTAATATAAATTATATTAATGTCAATTATGTTAATGATATGCAAAACAACAAGCTTGGGGATGATAATTTTGTCATGTCCACTTCTTATTGCAATGATCATGATTGGGGTGATAACGCTTCTTATGATCTTGAAAATTTATTTAAGCCTCATGTTGAATATGTTTGCAATAGTATCGAAAGTGGGTTTGGGAGAGCGTCAACTTTAGGTAAAAAGAATCCCACATATTTGGAGAGTGTTCAATCTTATGAATTTTTTGATAAAGGTGGGTTTGGAGAGGTCATAACTTTAGTTGATGATAATCCCACTATTTTGGAAGATGATAAAAACTTTATGCATGATGATCATAAAGAGAGTATTGTTTATGATAGCTATATTGTTGAATTTGATTATGATGCTACTGAAATTTATTGTGAGGGAGGAACATATGCTTGTAGGAATTACAATAAAATCAAGTTTCCTCTCTATGTTTTCAAAGTTTTGAAGTTATGCTTATTTTGCCTTCCTATGCTAGTTGATTCTTGTTCCCATAACTTGTTTGCTCACAAAATCCCTATGCATAGGAAGTGGTTTAGACTTAAATGTGTTTGTCATAAGATTCATGATGCTCTTTTGCATATTTCAATTACTACTTTTTAGGTGAGCATCATTGAAATCGTTATGCCTAGCTAAGGGCGTTAAACAATAGCGTTTGTTGGGAGGCAATCCAATTTTATTTTATTTTTTTGTTTTTTAGTTTATGTGTTCTACACATTATTACCTCTGTAGTAATTGTGTTTTTATGTTTTAATTAGTGTTTGAGCCAAGTAATACCTTTGGGATGGTCTACGGTGTTTGTTGATTTGATTTTGCTGAAAAACAGAAACTTTTGCGCTCAGTCCAGGAATTTTATATATTCACCAGAAAGTCGAAAGAGTCTGAAATTTTTACAAAAGAATTATATACAAATTTTCCTGGTTGTCCTAATTTTTTAGAATTTTAAGAGTTACAGAAGTATTCGAGCTCTACAGATTGCTACAGACTGTTCTGTTTTTAACAGATTCTGTTTTCTTTGTGTTGTTTGCTTATTTTGATGTATCTATGGGTTGTATCGGGGGGTATGAACCATGGAGAAGTTGGAATACAGTAGGTAGTACACAAATATAAATAAAGAATGAGTTCACAACAGTACCTAAAGTGGTGATTTATTTTCTTATACTAACGGATCTCACGAGTTTTCTGTTGAGTTTTGTGTTGTGAAGTTTTCAAGTTTTGGGTAAAGATTTGATGGACTATGGAATAAGGAGTGGCAAGAGCCTAAGCTTGGGGATGCCCAAGGCACCCCAAGCCATATTCAAGGATACCAAAGAGCCTAAGCTTGGGGATGCCCCGGAAGGCATCCCCTCTTTCGTCTTCAATCCATCGGTAAATTTACTTGAGGCTATATTTTTATTCACCACATGATATGTGTTTTGCTTGGAGCGTCTTGTATGATTTGAGTCTTTGCTTTTTAGTTTGCCACAATCATCCTTGCTGCACACATCTTTTTGAGAAGGACACGCTGAATCGTGAATTTATTAGAGTACTCTATGTGCTTCACTTATATCTTTTGAGCTAGTCAATGTTGCTCTAGTACTTCACTTATATCTTTTTAGAGCATGGTGATGTGTTATTTTATAGAAATAATTGAACTCTCATACCTCACTTATATTATTTTGAGTTTCTTTAAACAGCATGGTAATTGGTTTAGGTTATGAATTTGGTCCTAATATAATAGGCATCCAAGAGGGATATAATAAAAACTTTCATATTAAGTGCATTGAATACTATGAGAAGTTTGATTCCTAGCATAGAGTTTTGAGATGTAAAGATAGTGATATTAGAGTATGCTAGTAGGTAATTTTGGATTAGTAGAAATACTTGTGTTAAGGTTTGTGATTCCCGTAGCATGCACGTATGGTGAACCGTTATGTAACGAAGTCGGAGCATGGTTTGTTTAATGATTGTCATCCTTTGTGTAATGGGTCGGGAGCGCGCGATGGTTTACTCCTACCAACCTCTCCCCTAGGGGCATGCGTCTAACACTTTGCTTTGATGACTAATAGACTTTTGCAATAAGTATGTGAGTTCTTTATGACTAATGTGAGTCCATGGATTATACGCACTCTCACCCTTCCACCTTTGCTAGCCTCTCTAGTACCGCGCAACTTTCGCCGGTGCATTAAACCCACCTTCCTCAAAACAGCCACCATATACCTTCCTCAAAACAGCCACATACCTACCTATTATGGCATTTCCATAGCCATTCCGAGATATATTGCCATGCAACTTCCACCATTCCATTTTTTATGACACGCACCATCATTGTCATATTGCCTTGCAAGATCGTAAGACAGCTAGCATGATGTTTTCAATGTCATTTGCTATGCTAGATCGTAGCACATCCCGGTATCCCACTGGAAGCATTCATATAGAGTCATATTTTGTTCTAAGTTTTTGAGTTGTAAGTAAATAAAAGTGTGATGATTTCCATTATTAGAGCATTGTCCCATGTGAGGAAAGGATGATGGAAGCTATGATTTCCTCAAGAGATGGGATGAGTCTCCAGACTTTACAAATAATAAAAGAGGCCAATGAAGCCCAAATTAAAAAAAAAGAGGCCAAAGATGCCCACCAAAAAAAAGAGAAAAAAACGAAAAAGAAAAAAATGAGAGAAAAGAGAGAAGGGACAATGTTACTATCCTTTTCCACACTTGTGCTCCAAGTAGCACCATGATCTTCATGATAGAGAGTCTCCTACTTTGCCACTTTCATATACTAGTGGGAATTTTTCATTATATAACTTGGCTTGTATATTCCAATGATGGGCTTCCTCAAAGTGCCCTAGGTCTTCGTGAGCAAGTGAGTTGGATGCACACCCACTTAGTTTCTTTTTGAGCTTTCATACACTTATAGCTCTAGTGCATCCGTTGCATGGTAATCCCTACTCACTCACATTGATATCTATTGATGGGCATCTCCATAGCCCGTTGATACGCCTAGTTGATGTGAGACTATCTTCTCCTTTTTCTTCACCACCTCCACCATATTCTATTCCACCTATAGTGCTATGTCCATGGCTCACGCTCATGTATTGCGTGAGAGTTGAAAATTTTGAGAACAAAAAAGGTGTGAAACAATTGCTTGACTTGTCATCGGGGGTGTGCATGATTTAGATACTTTGTGTGGGGAAGATGGAGCATAGCCAGACTATATGATATTATAGGGATAACTTTCTTTAGCCATGGTATTTTGAAAAAAAGTGATTGCTTGTTAGTATGCTTGAAGTATTATTGTTTTTATGTCAATATTAAGCTTTTGTTGAGAGTCTTATGGATCTGAATATTCATGCCACAATAAAGAATATTACATGGATAAATATGTTAGGTAGCATTCCACATCAAAAATTCTGTTTTTATCATTTACCTACTCGAGGACGAGTAGGAATTAAGCTTGGGGATGCTTGATACGTCTCCAACGTATCTATAATTTTTTATTGTTCCATGCTATTATATTATCTGTTTTGGATGTTTTATATGCATTAATATGCTATTTTATATTATTTTTGGGACTAACCTATTAACCCAGTGCCTAGTGCCAGTTTCTATTTTTTCCTTGTTTTTGAGTATTGCAGATAAGGAATATTAAACGGAGTCCAAACGGAATAAAATCTTCGGAATGATTTTTCTTGGACCAGAAGGAACGTACCAAACTTGGAGATGAAGGCAGGAGAGCCGCCGTGTGGCGACAAGCCACAGGGCCGCGCCTAGGGGGTAGGGCGCGGCCCCCTGGCTTGTGGCCCCACGGCAGCCCTCCTAACCCTATTCTTCGGCCTATAAATTCCCAAATATTCCCTGGATACCGAAGAGAGCCACAAAAATACTTTTCCGCCGCCAGAAGCCTCGGTTCCCGTGAGATCCCATCTTGGGGCCTTTTCTGGTAATCTGCCGGAGGGGGATTCGATCACGGAAGGCATCAACATCAACTCCATTGCCCCTCCGATGATGCGTGAGTAGTCCACCACAGACCTTCGGGTCCATAGCTAGTAGCTAGATGGCTTCTTCTCTCTCTTTGTTCTTCAATACCATGTTCTTCATGATCTTCATGGGGATCTATCCGATGTAATACTCTTTTGTGGTGTGTTTGTCGAGATCCGATGAATTGTGGGTTTATGATCAGATTATCTATGAATATTATTTGAGTCTTTTCTGAATTCTTATATGCATGATTTCATATCTTTGCAAGTCTCTTCGAGTTATTGGCTTGGTTTGGCCAACTAGATTGGTAATTCTTGCAATGGGAGAAGTGCTTAGTTTTGGGTTCAATCTTGCGGTGTCCTCACCCAGTGACAAAGTAGGGGTAGTGTCGTGGATTTGTCACGGCAGATGTCCTAGTGTAAGGACTTAGTCGTGAGGCCAATGTATCTAACTGGTAGCTTGAGAGGGGTTGAGCGGGACGAGAGACGCGGAGTTTTTACCCTGGTTCGGCCCCTCCGATGGAGGTAAAAGCCTACGTCCTGCCTTGTGTCTGTATTGATGATGTTGACGATCTCAGTTACAAGGGTGCGGATTTGCTACCTCTAATCTCGAGAACCTCTAATCTGACTATCTCTGCTGACCTATCTCTAAGACCTATCTATGGAGACGTCTAAAACTTGACCCTCTTGGGGTGACCCGCCCCTCCTTATAAAGGCTGAAGGGGCGGTTTACATGTAGAGTCTAAGTCGGATTGAGACTTAACTTACTATGACTTCCCCTCGTGGGCTTCTTTTCATGGGCTTCCGAGTGCCGGGCTTCTTAACTCTCCCGGGCGGCTTACACCGGGCGGCTTATCTTCAAGACTCGTCTTTGGGACTTAACTGTCTGCCAGAAAACACTGTTCACCGGGTTAACATCCTGGCACTGTAGCAGTCGGGTTAACATCCTGGCACTGTAGCAGTCGGGTTAACATCCTGGCACTGTAACAGCCGGGTTAACATCCTGGCACTGTAGCAGCCGGGTTAACATCCTGGCACTGTAGCAGCCGGGTTAACATCCTGGTACTATAGCATGCCGGGTTACAATTGTCTGCCGGGTTAGCTGTCTGCCGGGTTACGACCGTCTGCCGGGTTACAATTGTCTGCCGGGTTAGAACTGTAACCGGGTCATAATCATTCCGGGTCATACCGCGGGGTATATCCCCGACATTAGCCCCCAGGTTAGCTTGAATTTATTCATGGTAACCTCCTGAAATAAGAATATGTAAAGGGACCAGTTCACTCAAAAATACCAGTTGATCAGCTCCTGAAAATTCTGAAACTCTGTCATATCAATATACTGACGCTGGCTCCTTGAAGAAAAAATAACCCTTATTATCAACTGCCTTGGCTTGACAAATTTGGTTGGTTCCTCATAACTGAGAATTTGAAGACATAGCTTCCTCATATCCATATTACCTGTAGCCCCCAAGTCTTAAGAAGGAAAACGTAGTGATAGCTTTAAGACTTGCTTCATATTACCTGGATTGCTCATCTGAGTCACCAGTCATAAATTGAATGTTCCACATATGTAGCCCCCAAGTACCGGGTTGTCTTGCCTGCAGCAACCTGGGAGTTTGTAACTGTTTTATACCTTATAAAGCTTCAGCTGGTGTAGCCCCCAAGGGCCGGCTCATCAGTGTGTGATGGGCCGGGTCTTCAATTTGGACCTTATAATCTGCTTGAACAGCTGAATACTGTAGCCCCCAAGTGCCGGGTCGCATGCCTGCAGCGACTTGGGACTTTTAGAAAATTTGATCTGAGCGGTGTAGCCCCCAAGTGCCGGGTCAGTAAGAAGTACTGGGCTGGGACTTTAGAAAAATATAGAAAGGCTGGCTCATCTCCGTGAGATAACAGGGTCTTGTTGACAGTGTAATGATTTGAAAACCAGCTTGCATTAGCCCCCAAGTGCCGGGTCGTCTGCCTGCGGCGACTCGGGACTGTGTGAGAATAATATGACTCATCATAATTTGTTGAATGAATCCTTGACCGTGGTTGTAATATAACCCGGAATGAATATCCTGGAATAATTCCTGTCTTTGATATGAAATCCCTGCCCGTAGTTGCGATGCAACCCGGCAAATATTTTGAGAAATCCATGAGTACTGTAGTATACTACAGAGCACTGGTTTGAAAAAATCCAAGAGTCGGTCAATTAAATGACACGACATTATATCTGACACGGAGGCTCATCTTAAGAGACAAGACCTGCAAAAATAAACAAGACAGAATATATTCTGCATTGTTGTAAGGGCGGCTTGAAAAAGCACAACCCGGAGATGTTAGAATCCCGTATAGCCTTGCTTCTTCTTTCATAATCTTGCTCTGACCCGGTTTGGCAAACCGGCATGATATGTAAGTATGATGAAATGCATGATGTAATGTATGATGTATGATGCAATGTATGATGCTCTTGCTTCGCCTTTTATTCTCGAAATTTCATATGATGGTTCTTCTGGGTGGACTCGATGCTTGAACTCATACCAGTGCAGGGTCTCTAACGAGAGTGACCGTCAACTCCTTTGAACGGCTCAGGGTCTCTGGACGAGATTAACTGATAAGAGCGCAGCGAACCAGAAAGAGACGCAGCAGGGTATGAGCACCCGTAGAGCCCATAAGCTACTTCTCACGTGACGTAAATCCATCGTTTGAACCTCAAGGGTACGACGGGCCACTTGGCGGAGAGTACGCAGCATATGGGAGAGTTTGCCTCGCCGCTGTAAGAGGCCCTTGCAGGGGGTAAGTTTTAGAACTCGCTGCACCCCTGGCAAAACGGCAGCAACTTACAGGCAGGTATAACCCGGCCTTGCAGATGAGAGAGTTTGCCTTGCCGCTATAAGAGGCCCTTGCAGGGGGTAAGTTTTAGAACTCGTTGCACCCCTGGCAAAGCGGCAGCTACTTACAGGCAGGTATAACCCGGCCTTGCAGATCAGAAAAGGGGGTAAGTTCACAACTCGCTGCACCCCTAGTGATCTTTGTTGACGGAGTCAACGTTTGGGTCCACGACCCGCCTTACAGTGGCTGAAGAGCCTGATCAAGAGGGTTGAAGCTTAACCCAGTTGGTTGAAAGCCCCCAAACGACCTTGTTGACGGAGTCAACGTTTTGGGTCTACGACCCGCCTTACAGTGGCTGAGAAGCCTGATCGAGAGGGTTGAAGCTTAACCCGGTGGGTTGAAAGCCCCCAAACGACCTTGTTGAAGTATCAACATTGTTGCAGCATCTTGTAAGCCGCCATCTTGTATGCAGAAACAGCGGAAGCCCCCAAGCTGAACGGTGCATCATGGCGACTCGTCTTCTTGGGTAACTTTTAATCCTTCCGCCAATAATGTAGTATCCCCCGAGATCGGGTTAACTTTTAATCCTTCCGCCATGATCTGGGGCTCTCGTTGAAAACGGCCAAGTGTGTCGAGCCATGTCTATAGCCCCCAAGTCTGACGTTGACTCGAAGAGGTGACTTGAGAATCTCCACTGAAGGTTGAAATTGACCGTGGCGGGTTATATACGATCCCGTATGAATTGTTTTGATAATCCGGTCGATGGTTCGTCCTGGCTGGTTGTTGAAGTTAACCAAACTGCAGTGGCGGCGACTTGTGCACCTGTCCATTTGGGCGGTTCGTATAGACGAACACTGCATCGATAAGCTGATGTAGATCTGACTGTGGGCGGCGTCTTGCGCTCGTCCGTTGGGCGGCTTGATCAGGCAAGCACAACACCAGTATGTTGGTGTAGATGTAGGAGTCAGCCGCGCGTTTGAAGACGGCGCGGTTGCGAGAGACGGCCGCATCATTGTAAGCCGGTACGGTCGGGAGAGTCGGTCACGGGCGTTGTAAGCCAATGCGGACGGGAGAGTCGGCCGCGGGCGTTGTAAGCCGGCGCGGATGGGAGAGTCGGCCGCGGGCGTTGTTGATGAAAACCATGCCGCGGCTACGGCGGCTCGCCGCACTCATTGGGTGGCTCATACTGGCGGGTGAGAGTGCACGGTACCGATGTGTTGATGTAAACCGGGCCACGGCAGCGGCGGCTTGAGCGTGTATATTGAGCAACGCACCGCAGACGAACACCAGTACATCACGACGCTGTCATGCACTCCATCTCCGCGGTATGATGCCACTTGAGTAATTGTTCTGCATAAAAGATATTGCAGGCGAGAGTAACTATTCTCAAAAGAATAAGAATGTATCAATAAAAATTGACTGGATGGATTTCACCTGATATGTTTGGCTAGAAATTATCCGCCATGGAATTGATGATCACTGCGGTGGAGATGCGGGGGAGGAGGCAACCGACGCGGGGCCAGCTCGAGAGCTCCCGACGGGGCGCCGGTGCTTTGTAAGCAGAACCAGTAAGGCGGCGAGGCCAGCCGGCGAGGCGAGGCGATGGCGGCTGGCGAGGCGACGGCGGCGGAAACTGGGCGGTGACGGGAGCAGAGCGAGGGCAAGGCAGAGCTTGCCACGGGGCGCAGCAGCAGCTGGAGGCGAGATGAACCCGCGGCGGGGGCGGTGTCCGGAGGCGGTGTCTTGAAGCGTGACCGTAGCGGAGCCTGGAAACGGGCGGCTCAGCACGGACCCTCCGGGTCATGTTGATTTTTTTTGAGCCACCCCTTTCCTTCTAAGTCCTTTCTGCATCGGACAAAACTGCTTGGGAGAGGGGGGGACAGCCAACGCGGGTCCTGGCATCTCGTGGTCGACACGGACGCGAGGGGCGCGGTGTAACAGCCCGGGACCGACGCTCCAGAAGATTCCCCTTTATTCCGTTCTCGTCGTTTGATTCGTCTGGTTGTCGGATTCATCATCGCATCATTCGCATCATCTGCATAGCATCGTCACTCGTTTTCGAAAACTGCATCCGTTCGTAGTCGCCGGTTCTATCCGTTCGTGTCGTCGACCGTTTTGAGTCCTACCACACACGCACGCGCCCGCGGCATCGCCAAAACATTGTTTTCAAAAGTGTGTATAAAACTTTCTCGGATTGGGTCGGAACTTGGCGAGCGGTCGTAATATATTGTAGGTAGACCGCCTGCCAAATTTCGTCGCAATCAGAGGTCGTTTGATACCTGAACGGTCGTCCGTAACGGCGCCGTCATCGGTTTATTATCGGACGTTTTGCGGCGTTGGAAACCCTCTGTCACGGGCTGCCACTTCCCTCTCTTCTCAGCCCAACCCTCTCTACACAGCCCACCTAGCCCACCTAACCCAACCCCGCGACCGGAGCCGTCCGATTACGATCGCACGGCTCGAAAACGGTGCCAAACCCCCTCTCCTAGCCTCCCTGCCTATAAATAGATGCCCTAGGCGTCCAGATCGGGTAACCCTAGCCCCATGCCTCGAATTCCGTGCCCACCAACCTCCAGCCGCCACTCCACCGCGCCTGCCTCCCACCTACCGGACATGTCCGGCGGCCAACCCGGACATGTCCGGGCGACCACAGAGCCGCAGCCCGCAGCCGCCGCCGCAGCCCTGCTCCCGAGCTCCCCCGCAAGCCCCGCGCCTCCAGCCTCCGCCGTGGTGCAGCCCGCTGCCGCCACCGCCTCGTCCGCCCCGTGGTCCCGCCGCCGGAGCGCCGCCGCCGTCGGAGCCCTTGCCTCCATCGCCCGGTGGAGCTCCTGCCGTGCGCCGCCTACCGCACCGTGCCCCGTCGACCTCGCGCCCGGATCCGGCCGGGAGCTGCTAGATCCGGAGGATCCTCGCCGCCTCATGCCGTTCCCATCGCCCCAAGCCCCCTCGCCGGAGCCCCAGGGTCCGCCGCCGCCGCCCCTGTTCGACCTGGAGGTGGACGACGACCGAAGCGGGCGAGTCGCTCGCTGCGTCGCGCGTGGGCCACGCGGCCGACAGGCCCGCCCGAGCGGCCGGCCTCCTTGCGCGCGTGGGCCAGCGCCTCCTCCAAGGCCCAGCCCGCGGTGAGCGCCCTTAGCCTATCCTACGCCTAGTGCACAGTACAGCTATTTTGCGCCCATGTTCTGTTAGGCCCGTTGCATTTTTTTTTAATTGCAGTAAAATACCTGTTTTTAAAATTGCTATACCTAATTAACCGAGCACCGTATAAAAATGTTTTATATATGAAAAATGCTCAGAAAAATGCGTAGATTAATAATATGCCATTTTCATCGATGATAAAAATACTTACACCGCTGTTTGCATCATTTTACATATTTGCCATTAATTTTCATTGTCATATTTATTTATCCATGCATTGAAATTAATCCAACAATATGTTAAAATTGTTCGTATTATCCGCATCGCATTTTCATGCATGACCAATATGTTCATTGCAATATTTGCATTTAACTTGCATTTATAATTGCTAGAAACAGGTTTAGGCCATAAACTTGCATAATTAATTGTGACATATTTTCCCACATAACCTATGCATATTATATGTGTTTTTGGGGTAGAAAAATCCATAGAATTTAACTGTGCATTTAGTTTTGTCATTGGAGGAAGTTCTTGTGCATGTCATTTTTGCCATGATGCCCTTTTGTCTTTTTCGTGTGATTTAATCCGTGCATGATATGAAATAATTTTGAACATGAGATATGCCCTTGGACATGTTTGCTAGGCCCTGGTATTTTTTGGTTGTCATAGATATGCATGTTTAGGTGTTGTTTTCTTGTTGCCAACATGCTATAAAAAATCTGTTGTTTGAGGGTCCTAAATATTTCTAAGTCTGGATTCTGTTATTTTGTTGCTGCCTTGCCATGTGTATTGCTAGTGTTCTAGGAGTCTTTTGGTGATGCCACCAGGAGTCTCTTATTAAGCATCTTATGCTCTACCATTTTGCACCATTAGTTTGCATGAATAGGCTTTGCATCATAATTAAATCTGTTGCTCAAGATGTCAATCTGTTAAAACTGCTGCACATGCTTACTCTAATTTTCACTAAGTCTGAGAATCTGTTTTCTTCAATATGCCATGTTGTGTTGGTGTTTGCCATGAATCTGAGCATAATTTGATGTTGCCACAAAGTAATGATTTGTAATGCATCATGTCTACTACCATCCTGTTAATTTTCATGCCATAATATGACCTGTAGCATATAGTTTTACTGCTGTCAATATGCCTCCATAAAATCTGCTAAGCTAAAAACCTGTGATTTTCACTAAGTCCTAAACTGCCATATTTTGTTGCCATGTTGTGAGCTTCGTACCATGTGATCCATGCCTCTTTTGAGTATGATTTGTGAAGATGAAATGAAGTGTATGTTATATGCTACTGCCCCATGCTTAGTTTGTGCATTTTGGAATCTTTTAGCTTATTGTTTTCATGCGTGCAATATGCTATGTTGCTGTTTTGGCAGATTTAATTAAATTCTTGCATTGATGATTGTGGTTGAACCGTAGCTCCGTTTTGAACATGTTGCATATGAAACTTGCTTAGAATTTCATGTAGTTTCATAATAACTTGCTGCATTCATGATTTGAAGAGTTGTGGTTGTCATTTCCATGCATTTTGCCTTCATGTCATATGCATCTTGCGAATGTCATATCTTTTAGACCGTAGCTCCGTTTGAGATGTTCCATATATGTAAATCGACTAGAATGACGTGTAGAATTGCATGGTTCACTTTATTTCCCTGTTTAATAAATATAAAACCTGATTAGTTCAGATCTGGACCAATTTCGAAATTAACATATGGGGTCACCTCGGAAATACTATAAGTTGTTTCCGGCCTCATTTAAACTTGCCTAGATGTGTAGTTTACTTATGCTTCACCTCTTGCCATGTTTAACAACATTTAATATTGTTGTGTACCTAAACGAGAGTGAACTAAATATTCGAATGTGGAGTTTCGCCAATATGCAACTCGTTGCATATTGAGCTTCGCTTAATGTGTAGTATTTGTTTGCTGTGATTGCCATGCCGTGCATATTTAAACCGGACATGCATCATATCTGTTTGCGCATCATGTCATGCATATGTTGTGGTGTTCTCATGTGTTGATTGTTGTTTCCGATTTGCTTCTTCTCGATAGAGTTCCGAAACCGCTTCGGAGTGTGAGGATTCGTTCGACTACGTTGGTTCGTCTACTTCACGGATTCGTTCTTCTTCCAAGCGGGATCTCAGGCAAGATGATCATTTCCCTGGATACCATTACTATCATTGCCATGCTAGATGTCTCGTTTCTATCGCTGTCTCGCTACCTACCACTTGTATGTCAAGCCTCCTAAATTGCCATGAAAAGCCTCTAACCCTCCACATCCCAGCAAAACATTGTTTGGCTATGTTACTGCTTGCTCAGCCCTTCTTATAGCGTTGCTAGTTGCAGGTGCTATTATTTCCAGCTATCACAATATTATTGCTATTTAATTTAATGCACATATATACTTGGTAAAGGGTGGAAGGCTTGGCCTTTTGCTCGGTGTTTTGTTCCACTCTTGCCGCCCTAGTTACTTGTGTACCGGTGTTATGTTCCATAATTGAGCGCTCCTAACATGCTCGGGGTTGTTATGGGGACCCCCTTGACTTTCGTTTTAGGATAAAACTTGTCTGGCAAGGCCCAACATTGGTACTACATTTGCCTAATAATTAATAAACCTGCATAGGGAGTAATTAACCCGAGGATCTTTAATCAACAACCCGGGCCAGTGCTCCTCCTGAGTGTTGGTCCAACCCAGAGCAGCTTATTAACGCTACCCGGGGCAACTCGGTGATTGGCGTGGTAACCATAGCTCATCCGTCGTGTCCTGAGAACGAGATACGCGGCTCCTATCGGGTACGTCGACACGTCGGGCGGCCTTGCTGGACTTGTTTTACCTTTCTCGAACGTCTTGTGTGAGGAATTCCGATACTTTGGGATATCTCGAGGTTGAGGTTTTCCAACGGAATTGCCTAGGAAGATCATGAGATTCGTGGTCGAGGTTATTCCCGCTGAGTGTGGTCAATTTGTGATGGATGAGTAGGAGCACCCCTGCAGGGTTAAATCTTTCGGAAAGCCGTGCCCGCGGTTATGTGGCAAACTTGGAAACTTTGTTTAACACCCGGTCATAGCAAACTTGAAGTAAACTCAAATAAAAGACACCAACTGGGTGCGTAACCGTGACTGTCTCTTCTCGAGAATTTCTGATCCGAGAGAGAACACGGTGGGGTTATGTTTGACGTAAGTAGGTGTTCAGGGTCTCTTAGAGATCATTACTAGTTCACGTCCGTTTATTCGACAGTCATCCCCCTTTATTCTTGTACTCGTAAGTTAGCCACTCAAATAAATGCTTAGTCGCTTGCTGCAGCCTCACCACTTAACCTTACCTCACCCATTAAGCTTTAATAGTCTTGATACCCTTGGAAATGAGATTGCTGAGTCCCCGTGGCTCACAGATTTCTACAACAACAGTTGCAGGTACAGGTAATGCGATGATATGACGTGAGCGCGATGCTTGTTTGATTTGGAGTTCTTCTTCTTCCTCTTCATCGACCTAGGATGGGTTCCAGGCGGCAGCCTGGGATAGCAAGGATGGATGTCATTTTATCGTTTGTTTTCGTCCGTAGTCGGACCCTGCTTTTCTGTATGATGTTTGGAGGTGTTATTGTATTGATGTAGCTTGTGGCGAGTGTAAGCCAATTCCATATACTCATCTCTTCTTTACGTGTACTTGTAATGATATCCATTCTTGCAACACGACGAGATGCGCTTCTATCCCTGTCGAGGCCCCTCGTGCCAAAATAAGGATAGGATCGTATCTTGGGCGTGACAAGTTGGTATCAGAGCCTGTACCGACCTAGGAGCCCCCTTGATTGATCGAACTTGGCCGAGTCGAGTCTAGTAAAAAACTATTTTGAGTCTAGTTATATCGGAGAGTAGGATTCTTTTACTCCTCTTCTATACTCTGGTGAGGTATTCGACTTAGGAATTTTCATTCTACTCCTCTTCTCGCTCAAAATTTTTTAGGATCACGCGGATATTTTGGAAACTATATGATGCCGATGTGACGGAGTTCTGTCTTGGTGCCTCCTGTCTGACTTGATTTCTTCCGGGGAGTTGAGCTCCAGGGGATTCTTGTGCACATCGTTATCATTCAGTTTCCTTAGTATCTCAGGACGGAGGATATTCGAAATTGCTTCAATACTGGTAGTGGCGAGAGGAGTCCGGCATCCCCAGTACTGGTGGAGAGAGTTCGGATGTACTGCCATACTTAGTATCGTTGTGATTGCGAGTGTCTGAGGTAGATGGACTTGCGAAAGCCTCTGGTTATGTGTTGAAGGTTGGATACAGTTGGGGTGTAGGTTGTTAGTTGTGTGAGATATTTCCTCCTTGTATCCCCAACACCCGATGGCATAACCAAGAAAGTTTTCGGAAGTTCTTAGGTGGGAATTCAAGTAGTTACCTAGGATTATCCTTCCAACAAATGCAATGGGTTATGTATTTGTTTCCGGCTTAATTCTCAAGCCCCATCCTTTGTTTTGTTGGAGTATGGTAATTCAAGTTGCTTCGATGTCAAGTGGTGATTTCATATCCTTCCTAAACGGTGTTCTCATATTTTGTGGGAATGCTAATCCTTTGTTCAACCGAAGTTGTCATGTCAATTTCTTTGCAACGGTGTGTTTCTCATCAAGTTAATTCAATCCTCTCCAATAATTGCAAGTTCAATCCTCATATTCCTTTCCGGAGTTCGTTTCATCTGTCCCAAGTTTTCTTTGTTTTTCCCCACCCTCCCGCCCTTTTTCTTCAATAATTAAATTCTCTCCAAGTGCCTTTCTCTTCATTGATACTTCTGGTGATTCATTGTGGAGATGCTCAAGTGATTCAAGTTCATCATTCCTCATTATTGTTTTCTTCTCCGGTGGATTCAATTCAAGCTTTCGGTACTCATCATATCCTCTTCATTCTCCAAATGCTCTTCCATGTTGGAAGTTCTTGTTCAAGCCTCTCGCATTTAATCGCCTCTATTTATCCTGTCCGGAGTGCTGAAGATATCTCGGAAGACTAGTGTTTCCGTCCATATTCTTTCAATTATTCGAGGTTCCAACCTCATCAAGTTTTCATTGTACCGGTGCAATCTCTCTTTCTAAGCAATCATTTCAAAGGTGTTTCCTTCAGTGGGCTCATAACCCACAGGGTTTTTCCCCAGGATCTTACCTGGCTCTTCTAATCTTTTCCGAAGATGTCCTCAAGTTCTTTTCAATATGACGTAAGAATGAATCCCATCGGTCATAATCCTTCTCCAAGATCGCTTTGAACTATTTCATCGTTGGCTCAACCTTTTCTTATTCATTATTCCGGAGTGTCTCAGTAATTCTTGGTGGTGTTTCTTGCCATCATTCCTTGCCACCGAAGAAGAGTTTCTCTTAAATCTTTGCTTATTCTCTTGAAGATTCATGGTTTCAGCTTGTTGCTATCCTCTCAAATTCATTTTGATCATGAGTAATTCCTTCCATATCTATCCGCAACATTTCGGTGTTGTTTTCATTTCTCGATCCTTCGAAGGCCATCATTTCAGAAGATTTCTTCGTTCTCAGCTTTCAGCTTCGTTCTCCAATTCTTCTCAATTGTTGTCCCTTCGTTCGTATCTCAATTATTCCGGTGCCTTGTTGAAGTTTTCTGTTAGGCGGATCATGATCTCTTCGTTTCCATGTATCTTATTCATTCATAATATCCTCATTCATTTGCAATTCTTACCGGTGCTCTTGTTCAAGTCTTCTTTCAGTTCGTGCTTTATATCTCTCTCTTCAATTCTTTTCAAGAAGGATAAGTCGTATGCTAAATCCGTGCTTGTCATCAATTTAACTTGATGAAGGGTAGGCATAACATAATTCTTATTCTTGTTTCATCTAGTGATTTTAATCCTTCTTCCGGAGTTGTTCATGATATCAATTCTCGATTCTAAGTGTTTCATCTTTTCTTTCCGGAGTTCCAAGTTTTCTCAAGTATCTCATCGCGAAGCTTCATCTAAATCTCTGCAAGACCTCAATCTTGTTCATTTTGCATCCTTCAATTCTTTCCATCATCCTTTCGTTTCAGAGTTCTTTCCGGAGGTCCTTCATGGTGGTTCATCAAGATTTCTCTCATTCTCATTTGTTCTTCAAGATTTTGTTGGAGGTCCTCAAGTATCCTTTATCTTGCATTTCTAAGTGAAATTCTTTCTCCCTTATCTTTTGAGGTGGTGTTATAGCATTCTTGATTAATGAGGTTTCTCGAAGAGAATTTGTCAAGAATGAGATATGTAACCCATCTTTTCTTCTCGTAGTTATGTTGGATTGGTTGGCACCTAAAGCACTTCCTAAGGATTGTTGCTATCATGGTGTTTATCAATGACCCAAGTTTTCTATGTATCCTCTTGGTGAAAGAAGTTTTGCATATCTTGTGTTCCCAACCAACCAATTGTTTCTGTTTGTGGTCGGTTGTCACCTCATAATTTTGAGATGTTTTCCATAAGCCCACAACAAGCTTTTCTTTTCGTTGTTGAATTTTCAACAACTCCGTTCAACCTATGCATTTCAAATTCAATTGTGGTTGAACTCGTTATTTTCTTCTCCGTTCTTTTCTTCCTATGTATCTAGCTTCTATTCTTTTGTTCCAGAGGCTTTGTGATGTTGCTCTATTCATCTCATCATCTCGTGGCCAAGATCATGCTCTTCCCTTGCTTGTCCATTTAACCGGAGTGTCGTGTCATCTTTTCAAGTTCCTTCCACATTATCAATTTTGCATCTCTATCCTACCGAAATGCTGCCGAAATTTCTTTTGAATTCTTGCTTATTCCTCATGTCATTCTTCATCTCTTTGCATCCTTCAAGATTCGTTGGCTTCACTCGTTTGTCATAGAAGCAACTAAGTTTTACCTCTTCCTTTCTTCTTCCTCTTCCCTTCTCATTCTAAGATCTCGGGTCGAGATCTCTTGTAAGTGGAGGAGAGTTGTAACAGCCCGGGACCGACGCTCCAGAAGATTCCCCTTTATTCCGTTCTCGTCGTTTGATTCGTCTGGTTGTCGCATTCATCATCGCATCATTCGCATCATCTGCATAGCATCGTCACTCGTTTTCGAAAACTGCATCCGTTCGTAGTCGCCGGTTCTATCCGTTCGTGTCGTCGACCGTTTTGAGTCCTACCACACACGCACGCGCCCGCGGCATCGCCAAAACATTGTTTTCAAAAGTGTGTATAAAACTTTCTCGGATTGGGTCGGAACTTGGCGAGCGGTCGTAATATATTGTAGGTAGACCGCCTGCCAAATTTCGTCGCAATCAGAGGTCGTTTGATACCTGAACGGTCGTCCGTAACGGCGCCGTCATCGGTTTATTATCGGACGTTTTGCGGCGTTGGAAACCCTCTGTCACGGGCTGCCACTTCCCTCTCTTCTTAGCCCAACCCTCTCTACACAGCCCACCTAGCCCACCTAACCCAACCCCGCGACCGGAGCCGTCCGATTACGATCGCACGGCTCGAAAACGGTGCCAAACCCCCTCTCCTAGCCTCCCTGCCTATAAATAGATGCCCTAGGCGTCCAGATCGGGTAACCCTAGCCCCATGCCTCGAATTCCGTGCCCACCAACCTCCAGCCGCCACTCCACCGCGCCTGCCTCCCACCTACCGGACATGTCCGGCGGCCAACCCGGACATGTCCGGGCGACCACAGAGCCGCAGCCCGCAGCCGCCGCCGCAGCCCTGCTCCCGAGCTCCCCCGCAAGCCCCGCGCCTCCAGCCTCCGCCGTGGTGCAGCCCGCTGCCGCCACCGCCTCGTCCGCCCCGTGGTCCCGCCGCCGGAGCGCCGCCGCCGTCGGAGCCCTTGCCTCCATCGCCCGGTGGAGCTCCTGCCGTGCGCCGCCTACCGCACCGTGCCCCGTCGACCTCGCGCCCGGATCCGGCCGGGAGCTGCTAGATCCGGAGGATCCTCGCCGCCTCATGCCGTTCCCATCGCCCCAAGCCCCCTCGCCGGAGCCCCAGGGTCCGCCGCCGCCGCCCCTGTTCGACCTGGAGGTGGACGACGACCGAAGCGGGCGAGTCGCTCGCTGCGTCGCGCGTGGGCCACGCGGCCGACAGGCCCGCCCGAGCGGCCGGCCTCCTTGCGCGCGTGGGCCAGCGCCTCCTCCAAGGCCCAGCCCGCGGTGAGCGCCCTTAGCCTATCCTACGCCTAGTGCACAGTACAGCTATTTTGCGCCCATGTTCTGTTAGGCCCGTTGCATTTTTTTTTAATTGCAGTAAAATACCTGTTTTTAAAATTGCTATACCTAATTAACCGAGCACCGTATAAAAATGTTTTATATATGAAAAATGCTCAGAAAAATGCGTAGATTAATAATATGCCATTTTCATCGATGATAAAAATACTTACACCGCTGTTTGCATCATTTTACATATTTGCCATTAATTTTCATTGTCATATTTATTTATCCATGCATTGAAATTAATCCAACAATATGTTAAAATTGTTCGTATTATCCGCATCGCATTTTCATGCATGACCAATATGTTCATTGCAATATTTGCATTTAACTTGCATTTATAATTGCTAGAAACAGGTTTAGGCCATAAACTTGCATAATTAATTGTGACATATTTTCCCACATAACCTATGCATATTATATGTGTTTTTGGGGTAGAAAAATCCATAGAATTTAACTGTGCATTTAGTTTTGTCATTGGAGGAAGTTCTTGTGCATGTCATTTTTGCCATGATGCCCTTTTGTCTTTTTCGTGTGATTTAATCCGTGCATGATATGAAATAATTTTGAACATGAGATATGCCCTTGGACATGTTTGCTAGGCCCTGGTATTTTTTGGTTGTCATAGATATGCATGTTTAGGTGTTGTTTTCTTGTTGCCAACATGCTATAAAAAATCTGTTGTTTGAGGGTCCTAAATATTTCTAAGTCTGGATTCTGTTATTTTGTTGCTGCCTTGCCATGTGTATTGCTAGTGTTCTAGGAGTCTTTTGGTGATGCCACCAGGAGTCTCTTATTAAGCATCTTATGCTCTACCATTTTGCACCATTAGTTTGCATGAATAGGCTTTGCATCATAATTAAATCTGTTGCTCAAGATGTCAATCTGTTAAAACTGCTGCACATGCTTACTCTAATTTTCACTAAGTCTGAGAATCTGTTTTCTTCAATATGCCATGTTGTGTTGGTGTTTGCCATGAATCTGAGCATAATTTGATGTTGCCACAAAGTAATGATTTGTAATGCATCATGTCTACTACCATCCTGTTAATTTTCATGCCATAATATGACCTGTAGCATATAGTTTTACTGCTGTCAATATGCCTCCATAAAATCTGCTAAGCTAAAAACCTGTGATTTTCACTAAGTCCTAAACTGCCATATTTTGTTGCCATGTTGTGAGCTTCGTACCATGTGATCCATGCCTCTTTTGAGTATGATTTGTGAAGATGAAATGAAGTGTATGTTATATGCTACTGCCCCATGCTTAGTTTGTGCATTTTGGAATCTTGTAGCTTATTGTTTTCATGCGTGCAATATGCTATGTTGCTGTTTTGGCAGATTTAATTAAATTCTTGCATTGATGATTGTGGTTGAACCGTAGCTCCGTTTTGAACATGTTGCATATGAAACTTGCTTAGAATTTCATGTAGTTTCATAATAACTTGCTGCATTCATGATTTGAAGAGTTGTGGTTGTCATTTCCATGCATTTTGCCTTCATGTCATATGCATCTTGCGAATGTCATATCTTTTAGACCGTAGCTCCGTTTGAGATGTTCCATATATGTAAATCGACTAGAATGACGTGTAGAATTGCATGGTTCACTTTATTTCCCTGTTTAATAAATATAAAACCTGATTAGTTCAGATCTGGACCAATTTCGAAATTAACATATGGGGTCACCTCGGAAATACTATAAGTTGTTTCCGGCCTCATTTAAACTTGCCTAGATGTGTAGTTTACTTATGCTTCACCTCTTGCCATGTTTAACAACATTTAATATTGTTGTGTACCTAAACGAGAGTGAACTAAATATTCGAATGTGGAGTTTCGCCAATATGCAACTCGTTGCATATTGAGCTTCGCTTAATGTGTAGTATTTGTTTGCTGTGATTGCCATGCCGTGCATATTTAAACCGGACATGCATCATATCTGTTTGCGCATCATGTCATGCATATGTTGTGGTGTTCTCGTGTGTTGATTGTTGTTTCCGATTTGCTTCTTCTCGATAGAGTTCCGAAACCGCTTCGGAGTGTGAGGATTCGTTCGACTACGTTGGTTCGTCTACTTCACGGATTCGTTCTTCTTCCAAGCGGGATCTCAGGCAAGATGATCATTTCCCTGGATACCATTACTATCATTGCCATGCTAGATGTCTCGTTTCTATCGCTGTCTCGCTACCTACCACTTGTATGTCAAGCCTCCTAAATTGCCATGAAAAGCCTCTAACCCTCCACATCCCAGCAAAACATTGTTTGGCTATGTTACTGCTTGCTCAGCCCTTCTTATAGCGTTGCTAGTTGCAGGTGCTATTATTTCCAGCTATCACAATATTATTGCTATTTAATTTAATGCACATATATACTTGGTAAAGGGTGGAAGGCTTGGCCTTTTGCTCGGTGTTTTGTTCCACTCTTGCCGCCCTAGTTACTTGTGTACCGGTGTTATGTTCCATAATTGAGCGCTCCTAACATGCTCGGGGTTGTTATGGGGACCCCCTTGACTTTCGTTTTAGGATAAAACTTGTCTGGCAAGGCCCAACATTGGTACTACATTTGCCTAATAATTAATAAACCTGCATAGGGAGTAATTAACCCGAGGATCTTTAATCAACAACCCGGGCCAGTGCTCCTCATGAGTGTTGGTCCAACCCAGAGCAGCTTATTAACGCTACCCGGGGCAACTCGGTGATTGGCGTGGTAACCATAGCTCATCCGTCGTGTCCTGAGAACGAGATACGCGGCTCCTATCGGGTACGTCGACACGTCGGGCGGCCTTGCTGGACTTGTTTTACCTTTCTCGAACGTCTTGTGTGAGGAATTCCGATACTTTGGGATATCTCGAGGTTGAGGTTTTCCAACGGAATTGCCTAGGAAGATCATGAGATTCGTGGTCGAGGTTATTCCCGCTGAGTGTGGTCAATTTGTGATGGATGAGTAGGAGCACCCCTGCAGGGTTAAATCTTTCGGAAAGCCGTGCCCGCGGTTATGTGGCAAACTTGGAAACTTTGTTTAACACCCGGTCATAGCAAACTTGAAGTAAACTCAAATAAAAGACACCAACTGGGTGCGTAACCGTGACTGTCTCTTCTCGAGAATTTCTGATCCGAGAGAGAACACGGTGGGGTTATGTTTGACGTAAGTAGGTGTTCAGGGTCTCTTAGAGATCATTACTAGTTCACGTCCGTTTATTCGACAGTCATCCCCCTTTATTCTTGTACTCGTAAGTTAGCCACTCAAATAAATGCTTAGTCGCTTGCTGCAGCCTCACCACTTAACCTTACCTCACCCATTAAGCTTTAATAGTCTTGATACCCTTGGAAATGAGATTGCTGAGTCCCCGTGGCTCACAGATTTCTACAACAACAGTTGCAGGTACAGGTAATGCGATGATATGACGTGAGCGCGATGCTTGTTTGATTTGGAGTTCTTCTTCTTCCTCTTCATCGACCTAGGATGGGTTCCAGGCGGCAGCCTGGGATAGCAAGGATGGATGTCATTTTATCGTTTGTTTTCGTCCGTAGTCGGACCCTGCTTTTCTGTATGATGTTTGGAGGTGTTATTGTATTGATGTAGCTTGTGGCGAGTGTAAGCCAATTCCATATACTCATCTCTTCTTTACGTGTACTTGTAATGATATCCATTCTTGCAACACGACGAGATGCGCTTCTATCCCTGTCGAGGCCCCTCGTGCCAAAATAAGGATAGGATCGTATCTTGGGCGTGACAAGTTGGTATCAGAGCCTGTACCGACCTAGGAGCCCCCTTGATTGATCGAACTTGGCCGAGTCGAGTCTAGTAAAAAACTATTTTGAGTCTAGTTATATCGGAGAGTAGGATTCTTTTACTCCTCTTCTATACTCTGGTGAGGTATTCGACTTAGGAATTTTCATTCTACTCCTCTTCTCGCTCAAAATTTTTTAGGATCACGCGGATATTTTGGAAACTATATGATGCCGATGTGACGGAGTTCTGTCTTGGTGCCTCCTGTCTGACTTGATTTCTTCCGGGGAGTTGAGCTCCAGGGGATTCTTGTGCACATCGTTATCATTCAGTTTCCTTAGTATCTCAGGACGGAGGATATTCGAAATTGCTTCAATACTGGTAGTGGCGAGAGGAGTCCGGCATCCCCAGTACTGGTGGAGAGAGTTCGGATGTACTGCCATACTTAGTATCGTTGTGATTGCGAGTGTCTGAGGTAGATGGACTTGCGAAAGCCTCTGGTTATGTGTTGAAGGTTGGATACAGTTGGGGTGTAGGTTGTTAGTTGTGTGAGATATTTCCTCCTTGTATCCCCAACACCCGATGGCATAACCAAGAAAGTTTTCGGAAGTTCTTAGGTGGGAATTCAAGTAGTTACCTAGGATTATCCTTCCAACAAATGCAATGGGTTATGTATTTGTTTCCGGCTTAATTCTCAAGCCCCATCCTTTGTTTTGTTGGAGTATGGTAATTCAAGTTGCTTCGATGTCAAGTGGTGATTTCATATCCTTCCTAAACGGTGTTCTCATATTTTGTGGGAATGCTAATCCTTTGTTCAACCGAAGTTGTCATGTCAATTTCTTTGCAACGGTGTGTTTCTCATCAAGTTAATTCAATCCTCTCCAATAATTGCAAGTTCAATCCTCATATTCCTTTCCGGAGTTCGTTTCATCTGTCCCAAGTTTTCTTTGTTTTTCCCCACCCTCCCGCCCTTTTTCTTCAATAATTAAATTCTCTCCAAGTGCCTTTCTCTTCATTGATACTTCTGGTGATTCATTGTGGAGATGCTCAAGTGATTCAAGTTCATCATTCCTCATTATTGTTTTCTTCTCCGGTGGATTCAATTCAAGCTTTCGGTACTCATCATATCCTCTTCATTCTCCAAATGCTCTTCCATGTTGGAAGTTCTTGTTCAAGCCTCTCGCATTTAATCGCCTCTATTTATCCTGTCCGGAGTGCTGAAGATATCTCGGAAGACTAGTGTTTCCGTCCATATTCTTTCAATTATTCGAGGTTCCAACCTCATCAAGTTTTCATTGTACCGGTGCAATCTCTCTTTCTAAGCAATCATTTCAAAGGTGTTTCCTTCAGTGGGCTCATAACCCACAGGGTTTTTCCCCAGGATCTTACCTGGCTCTTCTAATCTTTTCCGAAGATGTCCTCAAGTTCTTTTCAATATGACGTAAGAATGAATCCCATCGGTCATAATCCTTCTCCAAGATCGCTTTGAACTATTTCATCGTTGGCTCAACCTTTTCTTATTCATTATTCCGGAGTGTCTCAGTAATTCTTGGTGGTGTTTCTTGCCATCATTCCTTGCCACCGAAGAAGAGTTTCTCTTAAATCTTTGCTTATTCTCTTGAAGATTCATGGTTTCAGCTTGTTGCTATCCTCTCAAATTCATTTTGATCATGAGTAATTCCTTCCATATCTATCCGCAACATTTCGGTGTTGTTTTCATTTCTCGATCCTTCGAAGGCCATCATTTCAGAAGATTTCTTCGTTCTCAGCTTTCAGCTTCGTTCTCCAATTCTTCTCAATTGTTGTCCCTTCGTTCGTATCTCAATTATTCCGGTGCCTTGTTGAAGTTTTCTGTTAGGCGGATCATGATCTCTTCGTTTCCATGTATCTTATTCATTCATAATATCCTCATTCATTTGCAATTCTTACCGGTGCTCTTGTTCAAGTCTTCTTTCAGTTCGTGCTTTATATCTCTCTCTTCAATTCTTTTCAAGAAGGATAAGTCGTATGCTAAATCCGTGCTTGTCATCAATTTAACTTGATGAAGGGTAGGCATAACATAATTCTTATTCTTGTTTCATCTAGTGATTTTAATCCTTCTTCCGGAGTTGTTCATGATATCAATTCTCGATTCTAAGTGTTTCATCTTTTCTTTCCGGAGTTCCAAGTTTTCTCAAGTATCTCATCGCGAAGCTTCATCTAAATCTCTGCAAGACCTCAATCTTGTTCATTTTGCATCCTTCAATTCTTTCCATCATCCTTTCGTTTCAGAGTTCTTTCCGGAGGTCCTTCATGGTGGTTCATCAAGATTTCTCTCATTCTCATTTGTTCTTCAAGATTTTGTTGGAGGTCCTCAAGTATCCTTTATCTTGCATTTCTAAGTGAAATTCTTTCTCCCTTATCTTTTGAGGTGGTGTTATAGCATTCTTGATTAATGAGGTTTCTCGAAGAGAATTTGTCAAGAATGAGATATGTAACCCATCTTTTCTTCTCGTAGTTATGTTGGATTGGTTGGCACCTAAAGCACTTCCTAAGGATTGTTGCTATCATGGTGTTTATCAATGACCCAAGTTTTCTATGTATCCTCTTGGTGAAAGAAGTTTTGCATATCTTGTGTTCCCAACCAACCAATTGTTTCTGTTTGTGGTCGGTTGTCACCTCATAATTTTGAGATGTTTTCCATAAGCCCACAACAAGCTTTTCTTTTCGTTGTTGAATTTTCAACAACTCCGTTCAACCTATGCATTTCAAATTCAATTGTGGTTGAACTCGTTATTTTCTTCTCCGTTCTTTTCTTCCTATGTATCTAGCTTCTATTCTTTTGTTCCAGAGGCTTTGTGATGTTGCTCTATTCATCTCATCATCTCGTGGCCAAGATCATGCTCTTCCCTTGCTTGTCCATTTAACCGGAGTGTCGTGTCATCTTTTCAAGTTCCTTCCACATTATCAATTTTGCATCTCTATCCTACCGAAATGCTGCCGAAATTTCTTTTGAATTCTTGCTTATTCCTCATGTCATTCTTCATCTCTTTGCATCCTTCAAGATTCGTTGGCTTCACTCGTTTGTCATAGAAGCAACTAAGTTTTACCTCTTCCTTTCTTCTTCCTCTTCCCTTCTCATTCTAAGATCTCGGGTCGAGATCTCTTGTAAGTGGAGGAGAGTTGTAACAGCCCGGGACCGACGCTCCAGAAGATTCCCCTTTATTCCGTTCTCGTCGTTTGATTCGTCTGGTTGTCGCATTCATCATCGCATCATTCGCATCATCTGCATAGCATCGTCACTCGTTTTCGAAAACTGCATCCGTTCGTAGTCGCCGGTTCTATCCGTTCGTGTCGTCGACCGTTTTGAGTCCTACCACACACGCACGCGCCCGCGGCATCGCCAAAACATTGTTTTCAAAAGTGTGTATAAAACTTTCTCGGATTGGGTCGGAACTTGGCGAGCGGTCGTAATATATTGTAGGTAGACCGCCTGCCAAATTTCGTCGCAATCAGAGGTCGTTTGATACCTGAACGGTCGTCCGTAACGGCGCCGTCATCGGTTTATTATCGGACGTTTTGCGGCGTTGGAAACCCTCTGTCACGGGCTGCCACTTCCCTCTCTTCTCAGCCCAACCCTCTCTACACAGCCCACCTAGCCCACCTAACCCAACCCCGCGACCGGAGCCGTCCGATTACGATCGCACGGCTCGAAAACGGTGCCAAACCCCCTCTCCTAGCCTCCCTGCCTATAAATAGATGCCCTAGGCGTCCAGATCGGGTAACCCTAGCCCCATGCCTCGAATTCCGTGCCCACCAACCTCCAGCCGCCACTCCACCGCGCCTGCCTCCCACCTACCGGACATGTCCGGCGGCCAACCCGGACATGTCCGGGCGACCACAGAGCCGCAGCCCGCAGCCGCCGCCGCAGCCCTGCTCCCGAGCTCCCCCGCAAGCCCCGCGCCTCCAGCCTCCGCCGTGGTGCAGCCCGCTGCCGCCACCGCCTCGTCCGCCCCGTGGTCCCGCCGCCGGAGCGCCGCCGCCGTCGGAGCCCTTGCCTCCATCGCCCGGTGGAGCTCCTGCCGTGCGCCGCCTACCGCACCGTGCCCCGTCGACCTCGCGCCCGGATCCGGCCGGGAGCTGCTAGATCCGGAGGATCCTCGCCGCCTCATGCCGTTCCCATCGCCCCAAGCCCCCTCGCCGGAGCCCCAGGGTCCGCCGCCGCCGCCCCTGTTCGACCTGGAGGTGGACGACGACCGAAGCGGGCGAGTCGCTCGCTGCGTCGCGCGTGGGCCACGCGGCCGACAGGCCCGCCCGAGCGGCCGGCCTCCTTGCGCGCGTGGGCCAGCGCCTCCTCCAAGGCCCAGCCCGCGGTGAGCGCCCTTAGCCTATCCTACGCCTAGTGCACAGTACAGCTATTTTGCGCCCATGTTCTGTTAGGCCCGTTGCATTTTTTTTTAATTGCAGTAAAATACCTGTTTTTAAAATTGCTATACCTAATTAACCGAGCACCGTATAAAAATGTTTTATATATGAAAAATGCTCAGAAAAATGCGTAGATTAATAATATGCCATTTTCATCGATGATAAAAATACTTACACCGCTGTTTGCATCATTTTACATATTTGCCATTAATTTTCATTGTCATATTTATTTATCCATGCATTGAAATTAATCCAACAATATGTTAAAATTGTTCGTATTATCCGCATCGCATTTTCATGCATGACCAATATGTTCATTGCAATATTTGCATTTAACTTGCATTTATAATTGCTAGAAACAGGTTTAGGCCATAAACTTGCATAATTAATTGTGACATATTTTCCCACATAACCTATGCATATTATATGTGTTTTTGGGGTAGAAAAATCCATAGAATTTAACTGTGCATTTAGTTTTGTCATTGGAGGAAGTTCTTGTGCATGTCATTTTTGCCATGATGCCCTTTTGTCTTTTTCGTGTGATTTAATCCGTGCATGATATGAAATAATTTTGAACATGAGATATGCCCTTGGACATGTTTGCTAGGCCCTGGTATTTTTTGGTTGTCATAGATATGCATGTTTAGGTGTTGTTTTCTTGTTGCCAACATGCTATAAAAAATCTGTTGTTTGAGGGTCCTAAATATTTCTAAGTCTGGATTCTGTTATTTTGTTGCTGCCTTGCCATGTGTATTGCTAGTGTTCTAGGAGTCTTTTGGTGATGCCACCAGGAGTCTCTTATTAAGCATCTTATGCTCTACCATTTTGCACCATTAGTTTGCATGAATAGGCTTTGCATCATAATTAAATCTGTTGCTCAAGATGTCAATCTGTTAAAACTGCTGCACATGCTTACTCTAATTTTCACTAAGTCTGAGAATCTGTTTTCTTCAATATGCCATGTTGTGTTGGTGTTTGCCATGAATCTGAGCATAATTTGATGTTGCCACAAAGTAATGATTTGTAATGCATCATGTCTACTACCATCCTGTTAATTTTCATGCCATAATATGACCTGTAGCATATAGTTTTACTGCTGTCAATATGCCTCCATAAAATCTGCTAAGCTAAAAACCTGTGATTTTCACTAAGTCCTAAACTGCCATATTTTGTTGCCATGTTGTGAGCTTCGTACCATGTGATCCATGCCTCTTTTGAGTATGATTTGTGAAGATGAAATGAAGTGTATGTTATATGCTACTGCCCCATGCTTAGTTTGTGCATTTTGGAATCTTTTAGCTTATTGTTTTCATGCGTGCAATATGCTATGTTGCTGTTTTGGCAGATTTAATTAAATTCTTGCATTGATGATTGTGGTTGAACCGTAGCTCCGTTTTGAACATGTTGCATATGAAACTTGCTTAGAATTTCATGTAGTTTCATAATAACTTGCTGCATTCATGATTTGAAGAGTTGTGGTTGTCATTTCCATGCATTTTGCCTTCATGTCATATGCATCTTGCGAATGTCATATCTTTTAGACCGTAGCTCCGTTTGAGATGTTCCATATATGTAAATCGACTAGAATGACGTGTAGAATTGCATGGTTCACTTTATTTCCCTGTTTAATAAATATAAAACCTGATTAGTTCAGATCTGGACCAATTTCGAAATTAACATATGGGGTCACCTCGGAAATACTATAAGTTGTTTCCGGCCTCATTTAAACTTGCCTAGATGTGTAGTTTACTTATGCTTCACCTCTTGCCATGTTTAACAACATTTAATATTGTTGTGTACCTAAACGAGAGTGAACTAAATATTCGAATGTGGAGTTTCGCCAATATGCAACTCGTTGCATATTGAGCTTCGCTTAATGTGTAGTATTTGTTTGCTGTGATTGCCATGCCGTGCATATTTAAACCGGACATGCATCATATCTGTTTGCGCATCATGTCATGCATATGTTGTGGTGTTCTCATGTGTTGATTGTTGTTTCCGATTTGCTTCTTCTCGATAGAGTTCCGAAACCGCTTCGGAGTGTGAGGATTCGTTCGACTACGTTGGTTCGTCTACTTCACGGATTCGTTCTTCTTCCAAGCGGGATCTCAGGCAAGATGATCATTTCCCTGGATACCATTACTATCATTGCCATGCTAGATGTCTCGTTTCTATCGCTGTCTCGCTACCTACCACTTGTATGTCAAGCCTCCTAAATTGCCATGAAAAGCCTCTAACCCTCCACATCCCAGCAAAACATTGTTTGGCTATGTTACTGCTTGCTCAGCCCTTCTTATAGCGTTGCTAGTTGCAGGTGCTATTATTTCCAGCTATCACAATATTATTGCTATTTAATTTAATGCACATATATACTTGGTAAAGGGTGGAAGGCTTGGCCTTTTGCTCGGTGTTTTGTTCCACTCTTGCCGCCCTAGTTACTTGTGTACCGGTGTTATGTTCCATAATTGAGCGCTCCTAACATGCTCGGGGTTGTTATGGGGACCCCCTTGACTTTCGTTTTAGGATAAAACTTGTCTGGCAAGGCCCAACATTGGTACTACATTTGCCTAATAATTAATAAACCTGCATAGGGAGTAATTAACCCGAGGATCTTTAATCAACAACCCGGGCCAGTGCTCCTCATGAGTGTTGGTCCAACCCAGAGCAGCTTATTAACGCTACCCGGGGCAACTCGGTGATTGGCGTGGTAACCATAGCTCATCCGTCGTGTCCTGAGAACGAGATACGCGGCTCCTATCGGGTACGTCGACACGTCGGGCGGCCTTGCTGGACTTGTTTTACCTTTCTCGAACGTCTTGTGTGAGGAATTCCGATACTTTGGGATATCTCGAGGTTGAGGTTTTCCAACGGAATTGCCTAGGAAGATCATGAGATTCGTGGTCGAGGTTATTCCCGCTGAGTGTGGTCAATTTGTGATGGATGAGTAGGAGCACCCCTGCAGGGTTAAATCTTTCGGAAAGCCGTGCCCGCGGTTATGTGGCAAACTTGGAAACTTTGTTTAACACCCGGTCATAGCAAACTTGAAATAAACTCAAATAAAAGACACCAACTGGGTGCGTAACCGTGACTGTCTCTTCTCGAGAATTTCTGATCCGAGAGAGAACACGGTGGGGTTATGTTTGACGTAACTAGGTGTTCAGGGTCTCTTAGAGATCATTACTAGTTCACGTCCGTTTATTCGACAGTCATCCCCCTTTATTCTTGTACTCGTAAGTTAGCCACTCAAATAAATGCTTAGTCGCTTGCTGCAGCCTCACCACTTAACCTTACCTCACCCATTAAGCTTTAATAGTCTTGATACCCTTGGAAATGAGATTGCTGAGTCCCCGTGGCTCACAGATTTCTACAACAACAGTTGCAGGTACAGGTAATGCGATGATATGACGTGAGCGCGATGCTTGTTTGATTTGGAGTTCTTCTTCTTCCTCTTCATCGACCTAGGATGGGTTCCAGGCGGCAGCCTGGGATAGCAAGGATGGATGTCATTTTATCGTTTGTTTTCGTCCGTAGTCGGACCCTGCTTTTCTGTATGATGTTTGGAGGTGTTATTGTATTGATGTAGCTTGTGGCGAGTGTAAGCCAATTCCATATACTCATCTCTTCTTTACGTGTACTTGTAATGATATCCATTCTTGCAACACGACGAGATGCGCTTCTATCCCTGTCGAGGCCCCTCGTGCCAAAATAAGGATAGGATCGCATCTTGGGCGTGACACGCGGCGGCCGGAGGAGAGGCGGAGCACCGACGGCGGGGAGCGGCAGTGGCGGCGGAGGCGACCCGGCGACGGGCGGCTCACCGTGGTGGCGGCTTTAGTGAGGCAGCCGGCGACTCGAGGCGCGGCAGCAGCCAACGAGGGCGGTGACTCGCCAGTGGCAGCGGCCGAGGCATGCGGCGTTGCTCGGGGCGAGTTGGAGCGGAGGTGGGACGAGACCGCGACGGCCCAGTGTGACCGCGACTGAGGAAGCCCCCGGCAAAACGGAGCGCGACGGCGGAGAGGCGCCGGCAAGGCGGGGTCGCGGCAGATTTGTACTGCTGTGGTGGAGGAGGCACGAGACGAAGGCGGGGCTGGCTTGGTGTGGCCACGGAAGTGGAGGCGTACCGGCCATGACCCGAGGCGGACGGCGGTGGCGGAGGCGAGTCGCCACAGCGAAGGCAGGCCGCGGCGGCCGAGGCAGCTCGAGGCAAGGCAGCTCGGAGGCGGGCGGATGACTGGGCGTGGCAGCTCGAAGGCGGGCGGGTCGCCAGCGGCTCGGAGGCGAGGCCGTTGTGGCGACTTTGCTGGGGGCTACACCGGTGGCTGGCGAAGCGAGGCTGGCTCGCAGCAAAGGTGAAGCCGGCACTGCGGAAGCGAGCGGCGAGGCGGCGGAGATGACTCGGAGGTGACCGAGGCGGAGCTGCGGGCGGTGCGGCGGGCACAGCGGCGGACCGATGGAGGCGGACGTCGGCTCACGGGCGGCTCGGCGGGGTGTCTCAGCGCCCCACCGGCGGGGACGGGCCGCAGCAGCAACTGACAGAGGCGGCTCAAGGCGGGGCCGTGGCGAAGCCCGACGACTCGGTGGTGAGGTCGCACGGGGTCCTAGGCGACTTGGACCACGGCTGCAGAAGCGGCGGTGGCCGCTTGTCGTAGAGGCGGGGGCGGCTCAACGAGACCGCGAAGGCGGCGGCTCACGACTGCGGCTCGGAGAGAGGCCGCGGCAGGGGTGAGCCCGAGTCCTGCTCCGGCGGGGACGGCGCGAGGCCGAGGCGGCTCAGAGGCGAAGGAGAGGCCGGCTTGGCACGGAGCGGAGATGGCAGAAGTGGCGGGCCGTGGCGACGCTGCGGAGGCGAGCGGCGGCGGCTCGCGGCGAGGGCAGGCCCAGGGTGGCTCACGGAGGCGAAGCCGCAGTCGTCGAAGCGGAGGCGGCTCGAGGAGACCGGCAAAGGGGGCAGCTCGGGGCCGCGACGACGGCGGCGGAGACCGTGGTAAGGGGAGCCACGGCGGAGGAGCAGCAAGGCGGAGACCGACGTTTTTAGGCAGGCCCGCGGCCACAGCAGCGGAGGCATGGCAGCTCGGAGTAGGCCACGACGGAGGCGGCGGCTCGGAATGGCGGAGGCGAGCCGCTCGACCGAGCTGGCGGCTGCGGCAGGGCGAAGCGCAACGCATCAGCGACGAGGGAGGCTCGGAGATGCAGAGGCAACTCGGCATAGCAGAGGCGTCGTGAGTTGGATGCGTGCAAGTGGCGAGGTGAGGCGGATAGGCTCGGAGCAGAGGCAGACCGGCTTACGGTGGGCGGCTCCGCAGGGGCGCAGGGCCAGGCGGCTTCGAAGGCGACCGAAAGCAGGGCCGCGGGTGGCTGAGGCAGAGGCGACCCAGAACGGGCTCGAGGCCGAGGCGACAGAGGCCGGAGCCGCTCGACGTACGACGGAGACGGCTCTCGGAGCACACCACGACGGAGGCGGCGGCTCGACAGCTGCTCGTGACAGGAGATGGAGTACGGTCGGTGGCGATTCAAGAGGGACTCGGCAGCCGGCAGCTCAAAACAGTGGCGGTGGAACTGACTTGGAGGCGGACGGCTTGGCGCACCGGCAAGAGGAGGTCGCGGTGCTGTGGATTGGCGGAAACAGCCGGGCAGGGTCACCGTGGTCGTGGCGTGCCACAGCGGAGGGGCGGACCGGCCCGGTCTGCGCGGGGTCGACACGGGCTCGCATCAGAGGGATCCGGGCGGCTCGGCGGAGCCAGAACCACGGTCGTCAGGGGTGGCGGCTCGGACGGACCATGGAGTCGGCGGCTCGTCGGCAGCAGGCGATGGGTCGATGAGGCGATGGCCGCAATCGGCAGAGTCCGAATCCAAACCTCCCTCCACGTTCTTCCCGGGTCGTAATTGCTTTGACTTTTTCTTCTTCTTCTCTTTTATTCTGACTCACTTCACGCACACTGGAACCTTCCCTTGAAATATTCTAATAACAGTGCAGTTGATCGCGTCCGTTTTGTCTGCTCCCACCGTTTTGGAATTTATCGAGACTTGAAACGTAGTGGACGACAACCACAGGAACACGGCGGATCAGATCACCGATTGATACCGTAGCAATTGGACCCGGACCCGGACAGACCATACGTTATCTTCGGGAAAGAACTTCTTTGGACCTCGGCGACTCGAAGCAGCAAAAATATCACAACCCTAATTTCTCTTGAACCTTAAATCCCACAAATTATAAATCTGGACCGATGAACTTGAAGCTGATGTAGGTCTTTTGAAACCGGCTCTTCTTCATCTGGAAATTTGCGAACTTTTCGATCCCTGGGAGAGATCCCTCCAAGAACTTAACACCACCGTGCGCGGGCCCCACGGTGGGCGCCAACTGTCGTGGATTTGTCACGGCAGATGTCCTAGTGTAAGGAGTTAGTCGTGAGGCCAACACATCTAACTGGTAGCTTGAGAGGGGTTGAGCGGGACGAGAGACACGGAGTTTTTACCCAGGTTCGGCCCCTCCGATGGAGGTAAAAGCCTACGTCCTGCCTTGTGTCTGTATTGATGATGATGACGATCTTGGTTACAAGGGTGCGGAGTTGCTACCTCTAATCTCGAGAACCTCTAATCTGACTATCTCTGCTGACCTGTCTCTAAGACCTGTCTATGGAGACGTCTAAAACTTGACCCTCTTGGGGTGACCCGCCCCTCCTTATAAAGGCTGAAGGGGCGGTTTACATGTAGAGTCTAAGTCGGATTGAGACTTAACTTACTATGACTTCCCCTCGTGGGCTTCTTTTCATGGGCTTCCGAGTCCCGGGCTTCTTAACTCTCCCGGGCGGCTTATCTTCAAGACTCGTCTTTGGGACTTAACTGTCTGCCAGGAAACACTGTTCACCGTGTTAACATCCTGACAATGTAGCAGCCGGGTAGCATCCTGGCACTGTAGCAACCGGGTTAACATCCTGGCACTGTAGCAGACGGGTAAACATCATGGCACTGTAGCAGCCGGGTTAACATCCCGGCACTGTAGCAGCCGGGTTAACATCCTTGTACTGTAGCATGCCGGGTTACAATTGTCTGCCGGGTTAGCTGTCTGCCGGGTTACGACCGTCTGCCGGGTTACAATTGTCTGCCGGGTTACAATCATTCCGGGTCATACCGCGGGGTATATCCCCGACAGGTAGCGAGGCACGTATTGTATTGTTGCCATCGAGGATAAAAAGATGGGGTTTTCATCATATTGCTTGAGTTTATCCCTCTACATCATGTCATCTTACCTAATGCGTTACTCTGTTCTTCATGAACTTAATACTCTAGATGCAGGCAAGAGTCGGTCGATGTGTGGAGTAATAGTAGTAGATGCAGAATCGTTTCGGTCTACTTGACACGGACGTGATGCCTATATGCATAATCATTGCCTTGGATATCGTCATAACTATGCGATTTTCTATCAATTGCTCGACAATAATTTGTTCACCCACCGCAATATTTGCCTTCATGAGAGAAGCCGCTAGTGAAACCTATGGCCCCCGGGTCTATTTTCCATATTATATTTTCAGATCTATTTACTTTGCTTTTCGTTTTAGTAGTATTTTCCATCTATCTCTTTTAGATCTCATCCTTGCAAGTAACCGTGAAGGGATTGACAACCCCTTTATAGCGTTGGGTGCAAGAGTTTGATTATTTGTGTAGGGACATCTATTGGGGACTTGCTTGTATCTCCTACTGGATTGATACCTTGGTTCTCAACAACTGAGGGAAATACTTATCTACTTTACTGCATCACCCTTTCCTCTTCAAGGGAAAACCAACGCAAGCTCAAAAAGTAGCATAGCCCAGCCCATAGCTACACCCCCGAACACGGCCCCGGCCCAACCCACCCCAAGATTCCCTCCGTGTCGGCCCGACGTGGCCGTTTCCCCCGTCCAAGTGACGGCAGCAGTGCCCGTCCGTGGAGGGGGGCCACACCCCGGAGCCGCGTGCCGGGTCCTTTCGCCTGCCACCACGCTTCCACACGAAATGGAGGGCCCACCGCAAGACCTGGCGGCATTGCTACCCCCAGGTACCCCGTCCCGTCTAAACCTGATTCCCTCCGTGTCAGCCGTTTCCCCCTCAGTGACACGGCGGCAGCGACGTCCGTGTGAGGGGGGGGCAATCGATATATAATTGAGGTATGTTTTTTGTTTAGATAAGGCACATTTAAGTTTTGAAAAAAAGAAAAATAAATAAAAAAGAGAAAATAAATAAAATAGGAAAAAATTAGCACAAAATCTATGCCGACGGCTATAGCTATGCTCACGGATCGACGTTGCCCTGGATCGATGAGGTGGCATAGCACGCAGATCGATGACGTGGCAGAGGCCATGGGCCAGGCCTATGCCGACGCCGTCGGCATACCTCTGCCACCCCCACGGACCCCCGTCGGCCTCGGATCGATGACGTGGACAGGGCGCGGATCGATGACGTCGGCAAAGCTATGCCGTCGGCATAGCTATGCCGACGGCCCCCGTTAGCTCCGTCGGCGTAGGACCGCCGCCGTCAAACGGTCATCGCTGAACGGGTAGCCGGGCCCGCGGCTATGCCGACGGCCCGACATATGCCGACGGCCACCGTAGGCGTACAGCCAGCGCTCCCGACGGCCGTGGTATGCCGACGGGCCCCGTCGGCATAGGTGGACATATGCCGACGGCTTGCCTGCTCCTTCGGCTTGACCTAGGCCGTCGGGATATATCCATCTATGCCGACGGGGGCCGTCGGCATAGACACGGCCGTCGGCAATTAGGTAAATTCTGGTAGTGTTTTGGTAACTAGATTATTATTTGCGATGAAAATATGACATAGATCTTGGAACACTTAAATGTCTAATGTACATACAAAAGATAAAAAGAACATTTCTCAAAGAAAGATAAAAAGAACAAAATTAACTACAAGGTATTGGTAAAACTCAAAATTCAAAAGTCAAAACTAAAAAGAGGAAAATAAATTAATATTAATTGAACGCACAGTCATAGCCGCATGTCCTTGACCGATGGAAAATGTGTTCCATCTTTTGCTGAACAAATCGCCCCTACCCTTCCTAGTGCTTAGCTGCTGCCGTCCCGAGCGAAGGATCCATCGGCGTTGCGGACGAAGACGCAGCCTGGCTCGAGAGAGGAACGGTTGGACGGAGGGATTGGGGGGATTGAGTGGCTGCTGCTTCCTCACTCGTGGTGCATGCAGACCAGAGGCCCACCTCAGGGTCCCAGCTGAATTGACTAATTGGAACAGCCAACTTCGCTCGAAAAAAATTGGAACAGCCAGCAGGGCCAACTGGACTGTATGCATGCAACTGGGACAGCTTCTGCATTGTTTTAAAATCTGGGTCCTCTAAGAAAATCCGGTTCAAAAAAAAAAAAAGCTGGGGCCCCTAAGAAGTGGAGGCCCTGTGCGGGCGCACAGGTTGCACTCCCATCCGCCCGGGCCTGCGTACACATAGCGGATCATCCACGTCTTTTGTCCCGCAGCAGGATGATGACCTGGTATTCTGTGTGTAGGACTCTGGGATCGGTGCTGGTATGTAGTACTCCCATGCTTTGATTTTGGTTCAATATACCAAATCCTGCTGTTAAGTGGTGAATAAATTGAATCTTTTCTGCTGCTAGCTACGAGCACTAACAGCCTAACTTTTCCTGCATCTACTTTTCAGTGGAGCGGCAAACACTTGTATGTGCCTGCAACAAATTCCTAAACGACGCACACCAAACCAGGATGTTCCCCTCTGTCGGCGACGCACTCATCATGGCCTGCCTCTTCCTCCACGCTGAACCAGGCCACCCTAATGATGCGCTCCACGTGGTGGTGGTGCCTTGTGCTGGCACTTGCTCGATCGATGGCAACCCCATCGTATGCCTTTGGTTGGTGTGACCGCCCGCTAGCTGTGTGCTCTACTACTCTCCTGTAGTCCCAGCTCGTACGTCGAGCACACCTTCTTTGACTACGGCACAGCATGTGCCCACGTCATTGGAGTAATCTGGGTTCGACAGCGAGCTGCTGCGGATTCAGCCAATCCGCCATGAAGCAAATGAAGGTAAGCCTTACCGAATATGCGATAGTATTTACTGTGTTTCCCATAAATCTTTGCCTTGATTTGAGTTCTTGTTTTCCATCTTCAGTCCCTTCAGTAGAAACAGCTATCTGATCTTATATTCTGAAGTTCAAAGTGGTACTGTATACCATGTCCAGGAATCCATGGCTGATGCTGGTACGTATATGTTTTGACGTAAATGACTTTATAATGCTTTAATTTCATCCCAAAGATTTCAGTACACCAGATCTTGTTGTTAGCTTGAGAATAAACTGATTTTTTCTAGTGCCAACTAGCATAGCAGCCTAACCTGTTCTGAACGTACTGTACCTTGCAGCGGAGACTGCATACTCGGGTGTCCACCGCCTCCTCTGCCTCTTGGTGTGCATGGCCGCTTGCTCGCTGCGTCATCCGCTCCTCTGCCTACTCCATTCCTGTGCCAACGATCGACCTTGCCATCTTCGACCCCGGCAGCGTAATTTGGTGCCTGCACCCAGAGTGTCTTTTGGGTGGTCATCCTCCACGGCCGGATGTTAGCTCCACCGTGTGTTAGCTCCAGTGGCAAGAAACGGTATACCTGTAGATGTTCACCGAAGGATGTAACAGACATGACCATGGGTTGTCATTTTCCTTGTAAAAGACGACGCGATGATTCATCGTGTAGACGATAAATGTACGGTTAAGATAACGCCCGAACGTGACGTCTTTTAGTTTCTCGTCCCGAACGCCCGAACCACCGTTAGATGCAACTCAACAACCTCGTTGCATGAGTGCGTGACATGTCAGCACAGCAAAGCGTTCGGGACCGCGTGGTCAAAGACCGAACGAGCGACCGACCAGACCACCTTATCCTTCAGTCTCTCCTATCTTCCCTCCACTCTCTTAATCCAGTTTTCCCCCTTTTCCTCTCGAGGCAGAAAGGCCACAAGTTGCCGGCGGGGGCCGTGGTGGAGGGTTGTCGCGGTGAGGAGTCAGGGCGCGGCGAGGAGATGGCCGTCGGGAAGGGTCAACGGCGCTGGATCTCAAGCGGAGGTACTTGACGGCGGGGATGGGCGGGGACGAGATCCACGGCGGCGCTGCCGTGGCGTGGTCGGGGTCCGCGGTGGCGGGGACGGGATCCGCGGCGACGCATGAGGAGGCATGGAGATGGCCGCCGGGAGGGGTCGCGGGGGTGCTTGGAGCTGATGGGAGGGGGCGGCGGCAGCTCAAGCCTGGAGATGGCGGGGCGCTTCTAGGGGCGGCGGGGGGTCGTGCTGCGGCGGCGCCATGGTTCCGCGACGCCATCCACAGCAGGCTCCCGGGGTTCGTCGCCCTCGTAGAGGAGATCCGTGCGCTCCTCGACGGCAATTCCGCCGCCTCCGCCGCCAAGCAGGCGCTACAGGAGGCCGTTGTGCTCTCCGTCAGTTTTCCACAGTTCTTCACCGGTACGTGAGTTGCCACTAACAGCTTTGTCGATTACGCCTCAATTTTGTCAGGTTCCTGTTCGTATATCATTGATCAAAATGTGTTCGAGAGAATCCAATTTTGCAGTCAAGTGGAGGCCATGGAGGGTGTTTCTCCTGTACAGGTCGCCGGGGACGGGGAAGTTCTACTTATCCAAAGCCTTGGGACGGGGAAGTTCCACTTGGCCAAAGCCTTGGCAACGGAGAGAGCCTCCACATTCTTCAGGTGATTGGTGCTCACCACCCGCCATTCATTTCTCTTCAGTTTTAGTTTTGTGTTCCAATGGAACAACAAGGCACATTGATTGGCAGTTACATCCCCAGAGCAATATAAATCAAACTTGCGCTACTTACTGTCATATATCCTTCAAAATGACGTCGTTCCATTAGAGTTAAAGACACTCGTTGTAATCTTGAAAATTTCTGTTGCAGTGCTGATGTTTTTGGAACCAACGTGTGAAAGAATTCAACCAAAGTAGAATGCACGGATCCTTTGATAGTCAACTATCTGTGTACCACCGGTTCAAATCATTTTCCTAACACTACAGAAAAAGAGCATTCGGTTGTTCTGATACTTTTACAGATTTCGCTAGTATAGAGCACATGTTTATGTAGGAATGAAAAATCAGTCAGCAAGGTTTGAATAGGTAGTGGTCACACATTGTTACAGTCCTTGAAAAATTATACATTTTTTCACACAATACAGTTTTTCAGTTCTGCCATGTATCAATTATACATTTTCCCCCAAAATTTGCCATGACAAATTTACTTTAATTTCCACGGCAATTTTTAGTTTTTATTGCCATGGCAAATTTTACTTTTTTATTTTTCCATGGCTAATTTACCTTCATTGCCATGATAAATTTACTTTAACATGCATGGCAAATTTACTTAAATTGCCACGGCAATTTTTACTTTTTATTGCCATGAGTAAAATTAATTTTTATTTTGCCATGTCAAATTTACCTTCATTGCCATGGTAAATTTACTTTCACACACATGGCAATTTTACTTTTGTACCATGGCAAAATTACTTTCTAGCATGGCATATTCGGGGTATTATAAAGACATACAAAATTTTACTTTTTCTACCATGGAAAATTTCATCTGTAGCATGGTAAATTTACCTTTAATCCCATGTAAAATTTTCTTTTATTGCCATGGCAAATTTTTCTTTGATATTTTGCCATGGCAAATTTTCCCTTTTTTTGCCATGGCAAACTTACTTGCACATACATGGCAAATTTAGTTCAATCGCTTATGGAAAATTTTACTTTTCATTTTCGCCAATCGCAAAATTACTTCATGGACCATTTTGCCATGGTAAATTCACTTTACAACCATGGAAAATTTGCAATCATGTCACCGTTACAACTTTATTGCCATGGCAAAGTTTACATTTTATTGCCATGGTGACAGCTTTCCCATTACAACCTTTGCCATGCCACAAGCACATTTCAAAATATTATTTTTTGGAATACTCACATGAAAAATGTATGAAAATTTGACCTTCATCACATTTTTACTTCTTTAAAACATGGCAAATTTACTCTTTTATCGCCATGGCAATTTCACTTATTATTTGGAATGGCATATTTTACTTCATTTTCTATGGAAATTTTACTTTTATTTCCATGGCAATTTTACCTTCATTGCCAGCAACTTTACTTTAACATACACGGCAAATCGACTTTTCATTTTGCCATGGCAATTTTTAAGTTTTTCATGGAAATTTTACTTTTATCGCCATGGCAATTTTACCTTTATTTACATGGCAATTTTACATTAACACACACGGCAAATTGACCTTTTATTTTGCCATGGCAATTTTACTTTAACACACACAGCAAATTAACTTTTAATTTTGCCATGGCAATTTACTTTTATTTTCGACAATGGCAATTTACTTTCAAGGAGCATGGCAAATGTAGTATATGGATCATGGCAATTTTACTATAAGTACCATGTCATATTTCTTCTCTTTTTTGCAACATGGCAAATTTCTTTTAAAGGGGACCATGGAAAATTTAGTGCATGCATCATGGTAATTATAGTGTATATGGATCATGGCATTTTAGTCCATGAATCATGATATACAGAAACATTTCCAACAAAGTTGCCATGGCCCATGGCAAATTATTTTTACCATGGAAATTTTTATTGGACCATGACAAATTAAGTTGTTCGGTCAAGGCCAAATGTAGTTTATGGATCATGACAATTTCCTTTTTTCTTTTCAACATGGCAAAAATTACTTTTTATTTTGGACCATGGCAATTTATTTTCATGGAGCATTGCAAATGTAGTATACGGATCATGGCAATTTTATTATAAGTACAATGGGAAATTTCTTCCTTTTTTGCAACGTGGCAATTTTCTTTTGTACGAGACCATGGCAAATATAGTCTATGCATCATGGAAATCATTTTTTGCCATGCAATTTTGAATTTTTGCCATCGCAAGCTTTGCAATGCTTTTCTTAGGAATCAAATATGTTGTAAACATTGCCATTGTAAATTTAGTTCATGGCAAATCATAAAATAGTTGGGTCAAACTCGAATGGATTTTTTTAAAATTTTCCATGGCATTTTTCTGCTTTTTAAGTTGATGGAATCTTTTTGTTTGTCACGGAAAAAAAATCTGGGCTTTATTCATTCTCTACACGTCAATTTTATTTTTCCCTTTATTTTTGGGCCATGGCATTTTTGTTCATAGCATGGCAAAACATTGGGCTTTATTAGTCACAGCCGGAAAAGGGTTTTTATTAGCCAAAGCAAAAAACTCATAAAACTGGGCTTTATTTTTATTTTTTTCATCATAGCAAAAAGGCATGTACTCTGGGGTGTTCGGGCTGGGGGGTCCTCTGGTCGAACGAATTTGTTCGATCGATCTCCCCTGCAGTAGCGAACGAGTCGTTCGGTCTGGGGGCCTCCCAGACCGAACGTTCGGGAGATATCGACGTCATGATGTATGCAACACCAAGACAGGAGAGAAGGTTCGGATTGTTTTGGCAACGCCAAGGAACATGTCTTGTTTGAACAATAAATGAATATCATTTCTCTCATAGTTTACAGGAGAAGTCCTTGGGGAGACGTTCTTGAACTACATATCTTCTCTGCTTACATATTTAGGCAGATTAAGGCAACTATCGTTGAACTATATATTCTTCTCTGTTTACATATTAAGGCAGATTAAAGCAACTGAACTTATACAAACTGGAGAGTTATAGCAAAGCAAACAGGATCAGAGCTTCCTCAGACTTTGGCTCGAAACGTGAAACAGCTAGCACAACTCATTCTCTGTACTACTATTACTACAACTCATGATCTTTCGATGAATACAGTTAAGTGAAATTAGTTAAGAGATAATTCAGCTAAGCGTACAAGGATAAGACATCACTGGCGGCAATTAATTAGTTTAATTATCTCAATTAATATAAAAATTATTAATGGGGATGTCGCTCAAATGGTAGAGTGCTTAATCGGCATTTAAGAGGCAGGGGGATCGATACCTCCCATCTCCAAATTTTTAATCGTTTTTGTTCGGCTGGTCGCTTTTTTTTACTGTAGAAATTGATCGGAAAAAGGGCACGTTATTGGCTTTTTTTTAGGAAAGTATACTTTTCCCCCTCAAATCCCTTCCGATGGATCAATTCCCCCCTAAACTCTAAAACCGGTCAATTCATCCCCTGAACTCCACAAAACCGGATCAATTAGCCCCTGAGCGGTTTTCAACGACATTTCAGGTGGTTTTGATTTGTTTTTTCTCTCTTCTCAGGCAGGGCGGGCCAAACGGGCGGCAAGGTGGCTGGAGCAGCCGCCTCCGCCTTGTCGGCGAGCAGCAGCGCAAGCACATCGGAAGGGAACACCGGGTAGAGGACTGCGTCGTGCTCGGGCGCAGCAGCGATGAAGAAGGTGTCGTCCCATACCCGTCTTCTTCGTCGTCGGGCAATACATGTGCCCGTCTCGCTCGCCCCTGTAGCTCTGCCTCTGCGGTAGGCTGCATCTTTGGCCACCCAGACAAATTGTCACTGCACGTATATTTCATACGATCCTCTTCCCCACGACGGCATCACAACGATACCAGATTATCCACATCTAATCAAAGTAGTCGAAATAATCAACGGAGGCACACACGTTAGTGGACTCAAGGGCCAAATCTTATGCGTAACCTGCCAAAAGAAAGGCCCAGTTCGTGAAGCAAATCTGAACAATTTTCAGTAGAAGGATAGAGCAGTACTGAACTCCCTCGATTAGTTGTGGACAATCTTGATGTTGGTACGCCTACGTTTGCGGCTAGTCCGACGTGCCGGAGGTGGAGGTCATCACGCAGAAGAAGCATGGACGAGTTCATCCGCTACAGGCGTAGCGCTGAGTCGCAGCAGAGGCTGCCGCCACCGTTGCCGAGCCGTCCAGCCTGAAACCAGAGGTTGAGGAGTACGAAATGAACGGCGTCAGGGCCCTTCCGTCGCTCGCGGAACCGCCACCTGCCGTGGAGAAGGAGCACAATGCCGGCAAGACGGCGCATGCTGAACAGGATGCTCCGTTGATCACCACCGACGCAGTCGACGAGGTAGTGGACTTCTTGAACTTGAAGGCCGACGCCATGTCCGGGGAGGAGCACGGGCAGCAGCTGGCGCTGGCCATGTTCGATGGCAACCCGTCCGAAAAAAAAGGTGAGAGTGTACATAGAAATCGAGCCCATTACATTTCTGGACTCCTCCCGTCCTCTTCGTTTAGTTTGCAATAACGTACTCCCTCATTAAAGTGATCTAAATGCTCTTATATTTCTTTACGGAGGGAGTAATAATCAAGGCCCATGACGTCCCTCCCAGCTTCCAAGCTCACAACCCTCGCCTAATGATCTAAATGCTCTTATATTTCTTTACGGAGGGAGTAATAGTCAAGGCCCATGACGTCCCTCCCAGCTTCCAAGCTCACAACCCTTGCCCTCGGGCACCAAGCGAACAGAGCTGGCGGTGCGGCCGCGGGGCCGGGGCTCGTCGGCGGCGGCCAGGCACGAAAGCCGGTCGGCCACCGGGAGAGGGCGGCGAGCAGAGGATAGAGCGCGACGTCCGGGTGCCTGGCGGCGGCGAACGGGTGGAGGCCGGGGAGGGGAAGCGAGTGCGGCGCAGATCAACGCAGTTCGTCTTCGTCTCTCCGGCCGGAATCCGGCAGGCAGCAGTGGTAATCCCTAGCCTATTGGTTCCTTGCTTGTTCTTCCTTTCTTTCTTCTTTAATACATATTTTATTAGGAGTGATTTATACAATCTGTTGGTAGTTCACCCTTATTGGGATGGGGAACGTCATCGTGCTGCTTTCCTGCTACGCCAGTGCCATGCGATCATTCATCTCGTGGTTGGCCATGAGATCATTCATATTAGATTAGATCATTTCTTTGTTGAAGCTGACTCACTAGTTAACGAAGCTAATAGGCTAGTAGTTGGTAAATGAGATCCATCATCGCTCGTCTCTTCCACCACGATCTGATCTACTCCGCAGCCGGCCAGCCCCTCGGATGTTTCCTCCTTGTGTACATATATATTCATGGATGATACTACTAACCTGCAACTTAAAAAACATCCGCAGCCGGCCAGCTTCTTGGATGCTTCCTCGTAACCTGCACCTTAAAAAACATCGGCAGCCGGCAGCCTCTTGGATGGTAGCGTTGTCGTCTTTGCTTTGTCGTCACCGGTGAATCATGGTCCATCATCGGGGTTTCTTAGACACAAAATGCTTGTTTTTGTTCCTTACCTGCTACCGTCTACCGGCGCCATGATACGATATCTTTTTTATTGGTCAGTGAATGTCGCTCGAATGGCCCAAGAGGCAAACAAACCTGCATATTTTGGTATAGCAGCCACGATCAAATTGAACCTGCTTCGCTATAAAAGGGGCCACCGAGGCCTCTTCCAAAATGCGCTCATATTCCTACCTTCCATCCCTGTGCTGTCCTTCACAGCACGCTCACAAAACTCCCACCACACACACTAACTAGCCAAGCCGTCCGGCACTTGGGACCTTCCCAACCATCGGAGGAGATGCAGGCCGCTATCGGCGCGGCCAGCTGGCTGGTCGGCAAGGTGCTGAATAAGCTCTCCGATGGATTGGTGGCAGCGTATGTGGCCAGCTCCGAGCTCGGCCTCAACTCCGAGCAGATCCAGACCAAGTTAAAGTACATGCTAGGGCTGCTGCACTTTGCGCAGGAGAGGGATGTCAGCAGCAACCCTGGCCTACAGAGCTTGCTGGAGGACCTGAGCAAGAAGTCTGATGAGATTGAGGACGCGCTGGATGAGCTCCACTACTTCATGATACAAGACCAGTTGGATGGCACCCGGGAGGCAGCCCCGGAGCTGGGTGATGGCCTCTGCGGCCATGCCCTCCATGGCGTCCATGCTGCTACCCACACCATTGGTAACTCGCTCCCATGCTTTTCTTGCTCGCAGCAGGGCGATTTGCCTTTCCTTTTCGGAAAAAACAATGCCTTTCTTGCTCACATACACAAGATGATGATTGTGCTGCTGCTACTGTAGTTAGCAGTGACCCACACAATGCGACCAAGTCTGCTAGTACCAATGATGCTGTTGGGAAGTTGAAATTCGATAGGGTGGCCATGTCCAACAAAATCAAGTCACTGATACAGAGCATACACAGCCTATGTGATCCTGTCTCTGACTTGCTGAACAAAATCCCAAATAATAGCACAACTGGCACCCCCAAAAGGCCTCCCACAGGTTCAGTAGTTTCACAAGATAAATTGTATGGAAGAAGAGCCATCTTTGAGCAAACTGTAAGTGCGCTAACTGATAGCACATATCTTGGTGAAACGCTTTCTATTCTGCCTTTTGTTGGCCCTGGGGGTATAGGAAAGACAACCTTCACCCAACACTTGTATAATGATAAAAGGATCGAGGGACGCTTCCCGGTTAGGGTCTGGGTATGTGTCTCAACTGATTTTGATGTGCTCAACCTCACCCGACAGATCCTTAGATGCATACCTGCAATTGAAAAAGAAGAACACAAATGTACTGTTGAGACTGCCAATTTAGACCAGCTTCAAAAATCCATAGCAGAGCGACTGAAGTCCAAAAGGTTTTTAGTTGTCTTGGATGATATATGGAAATTCAGTGGCGAAGCTGATTGGAAGAACCTATTAGCTCCATTCACTAAGGGGGAAACCAAGGGTAGCATGGTTCTCGTCACATCTCGGTTTCCATCTATAGCTCAAATGGTGAAAACAACTGATCCAGTAGAACTGCACGGTTTGGAGCCTAATGACTTTTTCAAATTCTTTGAAACATGTATATTTGGTCATAACAAACCTGGGCATTATGAAGATGACTTAATTGATGTTGCAAGAGATATTGCAAAGAAACTAAAGGGTTCACCACTAGCAGCCAACACAGTTGGTCGGTTATTGAAGAAAAACCATTCTCGGGAATATTGGCTGGGAGTTCTTGAAAAGAATGAGTGGAAAAATGCAAAAGATTATGATGATATTATGCCTTCTTTGAAAATTAGTTATGATTACCTTCCGTTCCTTCTAAAAAAATGTTTTTCATACTTTTCTCTCTTCCCTGAAGATTATAAGTTTTATAATTTAGAAATTACTAGCTTTTGGATAGCGATTGGTATCTTAGACTCTAGTTGCCAAGACAATAATAATTACTTAGAAGAACTAGTGGACAATGGTTTTCTCATAAAGGTAGTTGATAAGCCCGATGATCAATACTATGTGATGCATGATTTATTGCATGAACTATCCCGGAGTGTTTCATCACAAGAATGTGTAAATATAAGTAGTTTAAGTTTTAGTTCTGATGATATCCCACGATCTGTTAAACACCTATCGATCACCACAAGGAATATATATGATGAAAGTTTTGGGGAGGAAATAGGTAAACTGAAGCGCATGATAGAAGTTGCAAGTTTGCGTTCTTTGATGATTTTCGGATTACATGGTGCAACAATAGCTAATATTTTAAAAGATACATTTGAAGAAATAAAGGGTCTCCGGGTTCTAATTATAGCAATGAACAAGCCAGAATCTCTGCCAAACTGTTTTTCAAACCTTTTCCACCTCCAATTCCTTAAAATTAGATCACCCGATCGCTTAGCAGAAATGACTTTACCTAGCACATTGTCTAGATTTTACCACTTGAAATTCCTAGACCTCAATGGCTGGAGTGGTAGTGAAAAGTTGCCTAAAGACATTAGCCGCCTTGTGAATTTGCGACATTTTCTTTCTTCCAAAGAACTCCATTCCAATATTCCTGAGGTTGGAAAGATGAAGTGTTTACATCAGCTAAAAGAGTTCAATGTTAAGAAAGAGGGTGTTGGATTTGAACTGAAAGAGTTGGGGGAGTTGAAAGAGCTCGAGGGTAAACTCACTATATGTAATCTTGAAACTGTGGCATCCAAGGGAGAAGCTAGTGAAGCCAAACTGAAGAACAAAAGAAATCTGAAAGAGTTGAGATTAGTATGGGGTACAAAGCACCAGACTGTAGATGATGATGTTCTTGATGGTCTTCAACCACACGCTAATCTTAGGGTGCTTGGTATTATAAATCCTGGTGTTGTTCCTTGTCCTAGATGGTTGTGTGATGATATAAGCACAAAAAGGTTGGAGTCTCTTCATCTGGAGGGTCTTTCTTGGTGTCCTCTTCCAGCTTTTGAGCAGCTACCCCACCTCAGTAGTCTCACTTTGAAAAATATTGCTGGGATGAGTGTTTTCGGGCCTGGCTTTAGTGGTGTTACAGAAAGAAGCTTCATGCACCTGAAGAAACTTGAGTTTGAGAATATGCCAGAGCTTCAGAAGTGGGTCGGGGAACCTAATAGTCGTCTATTTTCAAGGCTTGAAAGCATCAAGTTTGGAGGGTGTCCCATTCTCAGTTTGTTTCCCTTCTTGGAGTGCTCTGACCAATTTACCAACCTATGTAGTCTTCATATTGATAACTGCCCCAAGTTGTCTCAGTTCCCACCCATGCCTCACACCTCCACACTAAAAGATATTCGTGTGAAAAATGGTGGGTCGGTGCTATTTTATGATGGTAAGAAATTGAGCATTGAAGGGTATGCCGGTGCTTTGGCCTTCCACAATATGGATAAAGTAGAGGTTATGGAAATTACAGATGTGTCACACATTTCATTTTCAGACCTCCAAAAACTAAATTCGTTGAGAAGTATACATCTCACGAAATGCGACGACATGTTTTCTGCAGAAATGGCTGACAGTGTTGCCCTTCCTTCAGTTCAGAATCTTGCCATAGTGAAATTATCCATTACTGGAGAATTGTTTTCAAAGGTTTTGAAGTGTTTCCCGGCCCTATCCCAGCTTACCATCAGAGAGTGTGAGAGCCTTGAACTTCTGCCTGTGGAGGATGAAGGACTGTCGGGCCTCAAGATGCTCCAATCATTTACAGGATGGGATTGTGGGAAGTTGTTCTCTCGGTGGCCCAAGGGAGAAGTAGGTGGAGGAGCTCAAGCCATCAAGCCTTTCCCTACTTCCCTCAGGGAACTTGATATTTTCTTGGAGCCAAGCATGCAGTCAATGGGACTGCTCTCGAACCTCACGTCCCTCACCAGTCTAAACCTGAGGGGTTGTAAAGAATTAACAATGGATGGGTTCAATCCTCACATCACAGTCAACCTCAAGAAATTAGTTGTAAATGCTATGTATTCAGAACAAGAGAACATGTCTATAGCAGGGGATCTGCTGTCAGAGATTGCAAGGAGCAAATTAATGCATGCAGGTTCATTCCAGCTGGAAGAATTGATTGTGGATAGCATCTCGGCAGTGCTTACTGTTCCCATGTGCAGCCACCTTGCCGCTAGCCTCCACACATTGGAGTTCATTTATGATCAGCGGGCAACAACCTTCACGGAAGAGCAAGAGCAAGCGCTGCAGCTCCTCACCTCCCTCAAACATCTCGAGTTTGATTGTTGCTATAATCTGCAGTCCCTCCCTCAAGGGTTACGTGGCCTTTCTTCTCTGAAGACACTAGTGATCACACGTTGTGAGGAAATCCTATGCCTGCCGCTCAAGGAGGGCCTCCCCGCTTCACTGGAAACGCTACTATTGGGTTGTGGTCCTGAGCTAAGTGAGCAAGCCAGAAAACTGAAAGAAAGTGACCCATGGTTTTCTGTAGTAGAAGCAGGTACGTAACCCCATCCCAGTCTTAATTTTATTTGAGGTGATGCCTCCCCATATGCTTCTAAGACCTGACGGGCTAACATGTTTCAATTGCAGGGCTATAAACTACTAGGAAGGAGCAGCGAGAGAGAGAGGGTGCACGGGGGATCCGCGAATGGTGCTCCCTCTCGGATCTCGGGGTTTCCCTGCTCCTCCTCCCACCCCACCCCACCCCCCACCCCCTCTTCTCTCTCATCGCCGCCGATGGGGCACGAGGGCGGCGTTGGAGCGGAACTATGGCGGCCAGTGGGGGATGGGGAGGGGTCGCACAATCGCAGTGAGCTGGTCGTGATCCGCCCCCGACCCTGGTACACCTCTCCCTCCCTCTCTCTCTCTCTCAGCGCCTTAATTTGTCATCGGTGCCATTTGTTCGAGCTGTTCGTGCGCGCGCGTCGGTGGATCTAGGTCTTCATGTTAGGAGGTGCAACAGCTCGGCATTCCCTTGAATCCTTATGAATTTATGGTGCGCTGGGCCTGTAGATTTCCCAAATTTGTCCGTTCATGGTTGTTTCTGATTAGAAATGCCAAAACAATGCAAGTCAGACGAGCTTTACTGTGCTTGCTCAATTGACATGATTTTCCTCTTATCTATTAGCTTAGTTCATATGCTGTCTACAGACACAGGATGCCGGTTTCATCCTACACAACACTACTTGAATTATGATGCGTATCTTAGAAAGGCAATTTTCAGGACACTGAAACAGATGGTCAATTGCTGCTGCTCGATTGTGTATGGTGTAATTTTGCTTGTATTTATAGGTGTGTACTGACCTTCTTTTATCTCACTGATGCGATGCAGGGTAAACAGCAGGCAAGGGGCGTGAGAAGGCAACAGGTCTGCCAAATATGTGGCGACGCTGTAGGCATTACGGCCGACGATGGCGGTTCGGCCAATGGTGCCGTCTTTCTTGCCTGCAACAAGTGTGCCTTCCCTGTCTGCCGCCCTTGCTATGAGTACGAACGCAAGGAAGGGGACCAGTGCAGGTGCCAGACTAGATACAAGAGGCTGAAAGGTTTGTTTCCGCAATGGCATATTGCAATTTGTATGTAGCAGCTGCATGCTTTCCCTTTTGTGAAATGACATCAAGTAGGAATTCGCTAGCTGGAATATTATGGTAATACACTCTGCAATCTTTACCTTTTCAGAACTATAAGCAGACCTGAATGATGGATCATGTGACAGCAGGTTTAATCGTTCTGTTGTTAGCATGATTTGATTCTGCAAACTGTGCCTCATCTGGAAAGGAACAACACTTTTGATGGTAGGTTTCTGACCATTCCAAATTTCCAATGTTGCAACCATCAAAGCTTCATCCTCTGATATGGTTACCTATCTAAGAATGAATTCTACCAGTTCGCAGCTTTACATTCAGGACAGAGCTCGCCCATCCAGATAATGACAGGAACCAGAATCATCCGTCTTGATATTTTGAAGGAGGTTTTGTCTCCTGCATTTGACCACTGATTCCAAAGGTAACAAGTCATTCTTTCCATCAAAACGGGCAATCCGATGTACCATATGCTGCGGTATTTGCATCACTCTGACATGTGAACTTGGTTATCATTCAGGCCTTCCTCTCAGTTTTTGAAACCCAACCCGGAGGATTCAATGATTCATTCAAGGTGTATGATTTCTGCTTTGAACAGTAGTAGGTACAATCTGTGTGCTCACTTCGTTCTCCAAGCTGATTGGTGGAGTAACTGCACTAGGAGAAATCGGCCAGTTCACCATGAAGCAAACGAAGGTGCTCTACTGCTCGCAACAATATTTATTGTTCTTCCATGAAATCATTGCCTTGATTCTTATTTTTTTCTTCAGTTCCTACGGAGCAACAAGTATCCAAACATGTATAGTGAACTTTGAGACATGGTATCCTACTCTGTATTCAGCACTTGGGTCCTATGCTGGTATGTATCAGTTTTGACATATTAATTTCATATGATTTGATGGTTTTTGATAGATTCAGTATACCCAGGTCTGCAGCTAACTCATGAAGTGCAGTTCTTTTACATGGTGATGTAGTTGTACTATTTTGAAACTACCGCAAATAGAAGTAGTAGTAAGTAGCAACGGTATTGTTCTAAACATGCAACGCAAAACGCAAAGGTAATCTCTAGTTTATTTCGCAACTCAGTATGTACACGTCTACTTTGGTTCAGCATGTCTCTCTATTGCCAAGTGCTAACATGTCATCTACCTGTATATTGCAGTGGAATGGCAGCCTCTGGTAACAAGTTGATAGTCACTTGTTTCCTCAATACCGGCCACACCCACCCACCCAAGCCGCCACTCCCTCCACAAGATGCTCGATGCAGCCTGCTGCTTTGTCCGTGGTGAGTTGTGTGCGGCCGATGTGGTGAGGAGTCCGAAATGGTAAATACCAGTGAAGCATTGTCTCACTATCTAATAGTGAATTTTGGCAGTTGGCAGCTTTGCATTCAGTACATAGCTCCTCCACCCTGATAATAGCAGCAACTGAAGCATTCGTCTTGATATTTTGAAGGAGCTGTTTGCACCTGCGTTCGATCGGAAATTCCAAAGGTTAGTAGGCCATTCTTTCTGTCAAAACGGGCAATCCAATGTGCCATATGCTGGCTTTTGGGACTTCCATTATACTGACTTGTGACTTGGTGAACTTGCCTTAGCCGGTCAGGTTTTTCCTCTCAATATGTGGAACTAAACTTGGAAGAGTTCATGATTCGAGTTGTATATCATGACTGCTCTGGACGATAGGCAGTCGGTACAATCTTCATCGAAGTTTTCTTTTGCGTGGGGTGCATACCCTTGGGGATTCTTCAAAGAAGAAAGTCTTGCCATTCGCCAAGCAGATCGATGGAGCGTTTAAACTCTGCATTTGGATAGTTCCCCAAGATGCAAAATAAGGTGCTTTACAGAGGCGCGATAACACTGTTCTGTTCTCCCCATTGAATAAGCATTGGGTTGATTCGGTTCTTTTTTTTACTTCAGTGCCTGGTGCCGACAGAAGAACAACTGTCCAAGCATACATTCTGAAGCTTAAAATGGTGTCATATTTTGTGCCTATGACTCTAGAATAGATGCCGGTATGTATCAGTTTCGACTTCCTATGATTTTCTTGCATCAGAAAGATTCAGTATACCAAAATTCTGCAGTTAATAAACATTATACTATTGCTAGCTCACAACCTGACGTCTGGATCTACTTCAGACTTGTGTGGCAACTGGCCAGGGAACGTTGGTACCCACTCCCAACGCCGATGACACCCACTCACCGATCGCGTCCCACTCCTTCCCATGGCGCACTTCCCCAGCCCGCCTCCAGCCATGCTTCGAGGAGTCTGAGGCTGAAGCAGCTCTCCCCTCCCTGGCCATCTTGCTGCACACTGCTGGGGGCAGTGATTGTTGTTGTACGCCTGCAAGGGACCTTCCTCGCATTCCACCTCGGCGTCCACCGCCATTGCCAGCCGCTGCGCCTTGTTCATTCCGCATAGTCTGAATCATGTCAACCTTACCATCTTCGACCGCGCCATGGCCTGGGTCCACGTGCTGGACTCCAGGATCAGTGCTGGTATGTAGTATGTACCTATTTTCACAAAATTAACTTCATATGCTTTGATTTTGATTTGTGCTCCAAAAAGATGCTTTGATTTCAGTCGAGTATACCAAATCCTGCTGTTAACTTGTGAGCGGCAAACACTTTTATGTCCAGTGCACACAACAAATCCTTGAATGACGCACAACAAGCCATGACGTCCCACTCTGTCGACGACGCGCTCGACATGGCCCACCTCTTCCTGCACACGGAACCGGACTGACAGGTGCTCGCACTTGCTCGATCGATGCCAAGGTCTGCCTTAGTTGGTGTGCACGCGAAGCCATGACATCTGCGTGCTGTACTCTCCAGTAGTCCCAACTCGTACATCGACCGCACCATCTTTGAGTCCGGCACAGCATGTGCCCACATCACAGGAGCAATCTGAGGCCGACAACAAGCTGCTGTGAATTCGGCCAATCCACCATGAAGCAAATGAAGGTAAGCCATACTGATACGCGACAGTATTTCTTGTGCTTTCACATTAAATCATTGCCTTGATTCGGTTCCATTTTCTTCTATCTTCAGTCCCTACAGTAGGAACAGCTATGTGATCATATATTCTGAAGTTCAAGGTGGTATCATGTTCTGTGTCCAGGAATCCGCGACCGATGCTGGTACGTATTGTATCTGTTTTAACGTAATTACCTCCTATGCTTTAATTTCGTCCGAAAGATACAGTACAACAGTTCCTGATGTTACCTCATGGATAAACTGAACTTTTCTACTACCAACTAGCAGCCTAACATGTTCTCCGCATGATGTACTTTACAGTGGAGTAGTGGCAACTGCTTTCATGTGTATGGCACCCTTGATGTCCACCGCGTGATGTGCCTCTCCCGTGCACTAGCTCTGTCGTCCGCCTGCTTTGTCCCCTACGTCAACAACCTCACCATTTTCGACTCTGGCACCGCCTGGCCCAACATCCCCTGCAAATTTTGATATATAACCGAGTGGCCTGCCCATCTCTTTTGCGTGGTCATCCTCCAGGCCCTGGTGTTTTGTGCAAGCAGCAGCTAGCACATGCTAATTTAGCTCCGACGGCATGACATTGGTATACCTTCAGTGCAGCCGTTACATAAACTAGACTTGGCAGGCATGAACATGGATCATCATCACCTTCCTTGTTAAAGAAGGCACGACGGTTCCTCATGTATAGATACTAAATATATATTATGTATGTAACACCGAGACACCAAGACATTAAGAAATGTGTCTCGTTTGAACAGCTTGGCAAATCTTTACGGAGCCATTCCTGAACTACATATCCTCCTCTGTTTAAATACTAGGCAGACGCCATGAAGGCAACTGAATGTACACAAACAGGAGAGTAGTCACTATCCATCACAGCTTCTACTCCCTCTGTACCTCTCCCCAACAACAAGTAGAGTTCTCCCCAACAACAAGTATTTAGGTACAGAGGGAGTAACTGTTAGGAGAGTAGAACACCAAGTCTTCGGCAGCTATTTGCTTGATGTTACATTCTAAGTTAATAAAAATGCCCTCTATCAAAAAAAGTCTACCGTTTCGAGAAAAAAAAAGTCTTTGGCAGCTAGCTAGCACAGCTACCTCTTTGTACAGTACTACGTACAGCTCATCAGCTTGATGAAGAGATTTAAGTATACTTAATTAGTTACTCCCTCCGTAAAGAAAATGAAGTGTTTAGATCACTATTTTAATGATCTAAACGCTCTTATATTTTTTTACGAAGGGAGTACCCCTGTAGATCATCGATCGACTATGCTAATTCAGCCGAGCGTCACACTTGCACCATACTAGGATGTAACGGGACATTGATCCTCAAGCACAGTTAATTCATAATATTAATAATTGGTCGCCGCCTCCTCTTCCCCAAAAAACTTAGGGTTCCTTCGCCTCTTGCTGGCGCCGCCGCCGGTCTGCGTCATCTCCGGTGGCCTTAGGGCCATGGGGGCGCGGTGGATCCCGGCCCTTGTCGACGGGAGGGCTTTGTTTTCAGATGTTTCTTTGAGTTTTGTTAGGGTTTGTGTCCTGCTCAGAAAGGCAAGACGGTGGCGGCTCCCTGAAGATGCAATAATTGTCTCCCCTCCTAGCCCCCATGTGAGTGGTGCGTCCAGCATCGTCGGTGGGCGTGTGGAGGTGTGTCTCGGGTGGATCTGTCTTTGGTGGATCTGCTCGAATCAGGTTGTCGTTCGTCTACGTTCGTGTGTCTTCAGGTTAGATCCTTCCGATCTACGCTACTCTTCATCGGCGGTTGTTGCTGTTCTGCTGTGCTGGTCCTATGAGGCCTTAACACAACGACTTTCCGACTGTCTACTACAATAAGTTTTGCCCGGCTCCGACGAGGGAGGGGCAATGACGGCAGCGCGCCTTCGGCCCGCTTCAGTGCTTGTAATCGTCGCTAGGTGGTCTATGAATCTGGATATAATTTTTATTATGTTTGGTGTTCGTTGTATGTCATGATTGAAGATAAATCAAGGAAAAAATAGCGTGTTATACAAAATAGCGCGGCCCTTGAAAATATGCTATAGCGCGCTATTTTTTTCCAGTGAGATGAATAGGTTGCAAGTTTTCTCACAAAAAAAATCGTAGTATTAATTAATTAGCACAATTAATTCTAATGGAAATGTAAGGGGATGTAGCTCAAATGGTAGAGCGCTTAATCGGCATTTAAGAGGCAGGGGGATCGATATCTCTCATCTCCAATTCTTTTATTTTGTTTGGCGATCGTTTTTTCCCGTTGCTGCAGAAAATGGGACGTGCAAGAAATAAAGAAAACTAAGGTGTGACGCTACATGGGCTGTTCCTTGGGTTACTAATGGGCCACGTTTCTTTAAACTTAGAAAAGAACCCCCTAAAAAACGTGATGGAATGTAACAACTTTGGGCCATCACCGGCACTGGCACGGACTTAATCACGACTAATTATCACTCCTACCCATTTCTAAAAAAAAAACCAAGTCTCAAAAAAAAAAATCAACCCCACACAAACCCCTCAAATTAATTATTCCCACCAAAAAAGACTAATCATCGCTGTCTATTCTCCACATAAAAATCGTGTCAAATTCAAATAGTATTATTTATTGAGATCGATTTTATAAACATCGAAGGTGATGGAACTTCCCCGCTGTACAAAAAGAAGGCGATGGAACTCAATGTCGCGGATCTCCAAAAAGTAGCAACACGTCTAGAATATATCCAAGTGAGTTGTCAGTCGGTCGTATCTGTCTCTTGCCCAGTTTGTAACTCAAGAACAGTTGGGTCTTGTGTGTTTAGGCTGCACAGCTTGGTGGCAGGTATGGCAGTGTTTCCAGTGGCAAAGCAGATCTAATCGCAACGGTTTGATCATCCAAAATATTATACGATACCAGGAAGATCGACAACACATCCCCTCCTCCTGTGTTTTCAATCTATATCTATATCTATACCTACTAATAAAGTACGGAGCATTTATGTCCGTCCATCATACGTTTTATAAAAAAGCCCTTGAATTTTTCTGTAAGTAACCCGCAGTCCAATATTAATTGTCTTCGGGCTTCGGCCCAACAGCAATAGCCGCTATCTCCCGCGTCTGGGCGTTGGTTAGTATACCGCGTTCAGCTACAGTGCAGTAGGCCCAGTTCGTCCTGTTTTCAACCCGTTTAGGTCCCTAACTTTTACTATTTATTGATAATATGTTAAACATGATCATGTTATAACTTTGCAACTGTAACTCAGATTAAAATAATTTGTATATATAATTGATCAGAAAAATGTGTAGTTTCCAACCGTGCCATTATTTGTTCTTGTGAACCACTTTAAAATCATGTTTAGAACATAAACTTAATTAACCTAATTAATTACTATGGTGTGTTTTGGAGAATGCTAACACACAATATAACAGTTATATATATGGCAAATGTTAGGAGGGTCTACATATATGGATCGGAGGGAGTATAAAGTATAAATTTCAATGGGCATATAGGAGTAATAAAGAAAGAAGAAAGAAAGGGCATGAGATTATTTTTATTAATCTTCAAGCGTATTCAGAGATGGCTTAAAACATATTTAATAGAATCCTTTTATTGAGATTTTTCTCACGACTTGGTGCAAATTCCAAACACTGCTTCAACTTAATACCTTGGTATGATTTTTTTTAAATAAGGCTATTTAAGATCAGATTAGTCGTACAAAAATCGTAGAAAAAGTATTGTATGCATGCTTCTTCTTGTACTACTGATATGAATTTCTGCTAGACCTGTGTGCGCCTCTCTGCCGTGGCCGGGCACAATTTAAATGTTGTTGGGTCCTGCTGACGGGAAGTGGACACGTCAACTGTGCTCGGGGAACATATTGAGTGATTCTCTTTAATGTGGATCAGAAGTTGACGCCACACTGCCATAAGGCGTCGGCCTTCCACGCATCAAGGGGTCGATCTTCATTCACACGAGGGAGAAGATTGATGCTATGAGGATGGGGAGAATATCATACGGAAACCAATATTCAATGAAAACTTCGTGGAAACCATATTTTAAAGTTTCAAAAAAATCTGAAAAAAATTCGGGATGTTAAGAGGGTGATATAGCCACACAAAATTTCAAGTTGAAACACATTACGAAATGTGAGCTATGAAAAAGACAAATTTCAGCCTTGAATAGTGATGTTACTATTTGACACTATTTAATGCTGATTTTATCTTTTTCATAGCTCACATCTCGTATTATGTTTCAACTTGAAATTTTGCGTAGCAATGAAACATCATCCTCCTAACATCCCGTATTTTTTTCAGATTTTTTTGAAACTTTAAAATATCTTTTTTCGTGGTTTTTATCGGTTTCCACCGAATGTTGGTTTCCGTATCCCATGAGGATGAACCCCACGATGACGATGGTCGGCATGCGATTCTTCTTAACGGTGAGGCACTTGAGGAAAGCGTACAGATGAGGGTCACCCAGATCAAGAAACTTGGACACTATGTAGTGCAAATAGTATGTTAGCTCGTGAATAAACTGAAATTTTGTTCTTCCAACTACTTCCTCTATACCGAAATAGTTTTTAGTAGGCTTAGCAGCCTAACCTGTTTGCCATGTACTCTACCTTACAGCGGAGCAGCAACTGTTTTTATATGTACCGGATAGTCGATGTCCACCACGTCCTCTGCCCTACTCCATATCAACGTTGATGATCAACCTTGCCATCTTCAACTCCGGTAGCATAATTTGGTGCCCGGACCCAGTGTCTTTTAGTTTGCGTGTTCTTGGAATGGATCTCTTAATTGTTGAGAGGGTTGCTGGTCGTCCTCCACGGCCCGATGCTCTGTACCAGCACCATCGAATGTTTAGCTCCGGCGGCAATAAACAGTATACCTGCAGCTGTTTACAGAATGACTTGACAGACATGAACATGGGTCATTATCTTCCTTGTAAAAGACGGCGCGGTGATTCATCGTGTAGACGATAAATGTATCCATGTGTGTAACACCAAGACATGACAGAAGGTGATTGTCTTGACGACGCCAAGGAACATGTCTTGTTTGAACCATAAATGAATACCATTTCTCTCATAGTTTGCAGGAGAAGTCCTTAGGGAGCCGTTCTTGAACTACATACATATCCTTCTCTGTTCACATATTTAGGCAGATTAAGGCAACTGTTATTGAACTACATATTCTTCTCTGTTTGCATATTTAGGCAGATTCAAGCAACTGAATTTATAAAAACAGGATATGTATAAGTCAACTCATTCTCTGTACTAGTACAAACTCATGATCTTTTTTGAATACAAATATGTGAAATTAGTTAATTTATAATCGATCAACTATGGTAATTCAGCTACTAAGTGTTGCGCTTGCACTGTAAAAGGATATGACATCACAATTGATTAGTATTAATTTTCTGAATTAATGTAAGAAATATTAATTGGTATGTAGCTCAAATAGTAGAACGCTTAAAATGTAGTTAAGAAGATGGGGGATTGATACCTCCATCTCCAAAATCTAAATGTTTTTTTTTCAGCTGGTCGCTTTTTTTTCTTATAGAAATTGATCGAAAAGAAGGGCCCGTTATTCCGATATCACTAGTTAAGTACCACTCTTTGCAAAGGGCACTTCCATCATCCCAGGTTACGACAAGTGTCACACTGCATGTGCGCCACTTATTGCAACCTGAAAGTTTTTCCTTTTTCATAGATTCATTTATTCAAAATATTTTATCTTTCAAACCGTGCATTCAAATCCCAAACCGTTTTCACTGTTGGAGTCCTCGTGTCGAGACCTCCAAAACTAGATCCCATGTTGACAGGTTTCGATGATTTTTTTTTCTCGGAAAAAAATAAACGGAAAAACCGTGCCTCCACGAGAGCAAATCCGTGCCTCTTGCGGAAAAAAAAGTACACGCATTTTTTCCCTTTTCCGAGAGGTACGACAATGCCTCTCGCGGAAGAAAAAAAATGTTTTTTCCTTTTTCGAGAGGCATGACCGTGCCTCTCGTTGTAGCAAATCCATGCCTCCACGAGAAGCAAAGCCATGCCTCTCACGGAAGGAAAAAAAGAAAAGAAAACACGTTTTATTTCTTTTCCGAGAGGCATGATCGTGTCTCTCGCGGAAGCAAATCCGTGTCTCCACGAGAAGCAAATCCGTGCCTCTCGCGAAAGGAAATAAAAACAAAAACATGTTTTTTTATTCTTTTCTGAGAGGCACGACGATGCCAGTAGCAAGTCGGTGCCTCTCGCGAAAAAACGCGGTTTTTTCCTTTATCTAGAGGCACGACCGTGCCTCTCGCAGTAGCAAATCTGTGCCTCCACGAGAAGCAAATCCATGCCTCTCGTGAAAGAAAAAAAAACACATTTTTTCATGCAATCTTTTTTTCAAATTTGTTTTTTGTTCCAAAACCTAGTAAAAACCAGGGGAAAACCAAAAAGCTGAGAAAACAAGAAAAAATCATTTAAAAGCCGAAAACGCGTGCAGTAAAAAAATGCCTCTCGCGGAAGGAAAAAATGTGTATTTCCTTTTCCAAGACGCATGACTGTGCCTCTTGCTGTAGCAAATCCATGCCTCCACGAGAAGCAAAGCCGTGCGTCTCGCGAAAGAAAGAAAAAAACGTTTTTTCCTTTTCCGAGAGGCACGACCGTGCCTCTTGCGGAAGCAAATCCGTGCCTCTTGCGGAAGGAAAGAGAAAAACCAAAGATTCTTTCGCGAGAGCTTTCCTTTTTTGTCATAATATTCCACCACTCCTTTTACATGATGATCCATTTGTTCCCGAGAGCTTTCCTTTTTTGTCCAGGGTAGTTCTTGCACCGCTTACAAGGACACGATCCTTCAGCAATGTTCCTCAGCCCCATGCCATACTGTATTATCAGCAGAGAACAACCAAAGGAGGCCTCTTGATTGCTGAGGCCACTGGAGTCTCAGACACTGCCCAAGGGTGTGTGTGCTAGATCCTTAATTAGACTCTGCCTTTTGAGATCTCAGTAGTCATGTTCAATTTTTTCTTCTTCATCACAGTTCGATGATTTCTAAAGATGGAATGTTTCATGTGTGCATGCAAGGTACAAAGATACTCCTGGCATTTGGACGAAGGAGCAGGTGGAAGCGTGGAAGCCTATCGTAGATGGGGTTCATGCCAAGGGAGGGATATTTTTTTTGTCAGATTTGGCATGTCGGAAGAGTCTCTAATCATAGTAAGTTTAATAACACCAATATAATCCTGTTCGGTTAATCTGAAAAGAGGAAGACCTCAGATTGGATTTCAAGTTTTTTCTTTCAGTCCAATATTTTGTACGAAACATTCTTTTGACCTTTTTGCCATTTCATCTTCTCTGTTTTAAATGAAAATGCATTGGTGAACCTATACTTACTGTGTGGCCCTTTTTATTTCTTTTATAATACCAACACATGTTTGATGTCTGCCTGCAGCTTATCAGCCTAATGGACAAGCTCCGATATCGAGCACCGATACGCCATTGAAACCTATGGTGATAGGCAATCACACAGTAGCTGATTTCTCAACGCCTAGGCCACTGGAGACCGATGAGATCCCTATGGTCATCAATGATTTCAGGGTCGCTGCTAGAAATGCAATTGAAGCTGGTAGCTGTATCTCTCTCACAATTCACACTCAAAATATTAATGACATGTTAAGTTTAGCATAAATGCACTTGCCCATCGTGCAAACTAGTATAAAGAGAAGTAGCAGAAAAATGGTGTACATTCAAGATCCCTATGGAGAAGGGAAATCTAACCTCAATGCTCTGTATGGTGTACAGGATTTGATGGTGTTGAGATCCATGGGGCTCATGGCTATTTGATCGATCAGTTCTTCAAGGACCAAGTCAATGGCCGCACTGACAAATACTGCGGGAGCTTAGAGAATCGTTGCCGGTTTGGGCTAGAAGTAGTCCAAGCCGTGGTAGATGAAATTGGAGCTGGTAAGGTTGGGATGAGGCTCTCGCCCTTCGCAAGCTACTGGGAATCGTCAGACTCCAACCCGGGAGCTCTAGGCCAGTACATGGCACACGCGCTGAACAAAATTGGGATCCTCTACTGTCACACGGTCGAGCCACGGATGATAACGTTCGTTGACAAGGTTGAAACTCCCCATAGCCTTCGCCCCATGCGGGATGCTTTCAAGGGAACGTTTATCGTAGCCGGTGGCTACGGCAGGGAGGATGGAAACGCAGCTGTCTCCAGCGGCTATGCTGATCTGGTTGCATACGGACGCTTGTTCTTGTCTAATACTGACTTGCCTCGGAGGTTTGAGATCGATGCTCCTCTAAACAAGTACAACAGAGATACTTTCTACATCTCCGATCCAGTTGTTGGATACACTGACTACCCATTCCTTCCATCCCATGTCTAAATGGCCATTTTATAAATGGGCTCGTTCCGCCTCAGAAAACAGAGTCCGTGTGCTTGTGATCTATGGTCTTTTGCTTGTGTGTGATCCGTGGTGTATGATCTGAACAACTATTATGGTCAATGGTCTTTTGCTTGTGTGTGGACTCCGAACATTGTGTCCTCGTGAATATTTGGAGAATCCTTTTGGTGTTGTTATGCTGCTGTTATATTGTGTTTGAAGTGTTATTATGTTGTGTTTGAAGTGATGTTATTCAGCTGTTGATGTGTTGTTATACTGCTGAATTTTTTAGTGATTACGTACTACTATTATGCTGCTAAAATTTGTACTGATTGTGTGTTCAGAAGGAGATGAAGCTAGCAGGAGATCATGGTGTGAAGAGGTAAGGGTAGAATGGTCTTTTCCATGCTCAGTTAGCTTCAGTTAGTACATAATGGTATATTGACTATGAATCTTTCAAAATAGTTGTATTTTGGCAACAACAATGTTTATAATGGTATTTTGGAGTTTGGCCACAGTTGTAATGGCACACAGGCAATTCTCTCATTTGGTTATTGTGTACGGCCTGAGCAGTCGGAGGGCAAAAATATCAAATAGCAAACAAAGTTGGGGCAAAATATCTGTTACTATCTAAGAAAGGGCAAATCGTCAAAGTCGATAGAAAGCAGGGGTTAAAAGAGTGGCGTTTTGGCTCCTATGTGTATATACACCTATTGTGAAATACGTATAAAAAACACATTTCAAAATGTTTAAAAAATTCAAGAAAAAATCCCGTGTATACATCCGGACATCCTATGTTTGCACACAAAATTTCGGTGAAAAAGGAAATTTTTTGTGGCATGTATAAAAAAGATAAAAATATGCCTCGTGAATAGCTGTATTCAAGCATAAAAATTTGTCTTTTTTACAGAAGCCACAAAAAATGTCCTTTTTCATCGAAACTTGGTGCACGCACATATAATGTCTGGATTTACACGCGAGATTTTTTCTCAATTTTTTTTTACATTTTGAAATGTGTATTTAGACAATGGGTGCATATAAACCTATGAGCCAAAGTGAATTTCCGGATCAATTCCCCCTTTGGTGCCTGATAAGAAAGTAGGAAACACCAACAACAAAGATGGACACAAAACTCTCAGCGGGCCATCACATGATGCATGGAATTTGTAAGAGGAAAACTGCAGCTGACAGTTAGACATGTCCCAACCGCAAAATAGGAAAATACATGTGCAAAATAATTACCAGGAGATTAACATGGCCATTTCGCAGGGTCTCGGATTGATACCAACACATCACGCACCATGTAAAAATAGAACCAACCGAGTATTCACGAGTGAAGTACAATCAAGATGGGCAGACTTTGAAATTCACAGTGGAAGGATGCCAAATGATTTAAGCAAACCGTTCTCATTGTGTACAAACCTTAAAGTACTCATTGTATTTCACAAGCAGATTCAGTTCTGGTTTAGCAAACTGTGATATACAGATAAGCAGGGGTCCGAGAAAACGAATATCATTTGGTTTGGTAGTAGAGCAAATTTAGTCATGTACTTCTAACTAATGCGCTGTAATTTAAATGGCATGCCTGGAACTCCTGAAGTTTCACATCTCTCCACAACATTCAGAACAGAACGGCAGTCACTTGCGTAGTGTATACAGCAAAAATAGTTGGTGCAGTTTTCCTCATGTTTCTCATATGTGTACATGAAAAGTGTGCCTGATGAAATGAACAGAATGAAGGCCAAATCAAGCATTTGTTCATATCTTTGTGAGACTTGGAAAGCAGGAGAATGACGCGAACAAATTGGATTATTGCTTTGTACAACTAAAAAAAAGCAAAATTAGCACCCAAGTAATGTACTGAAGTAGCAAATGACAGACTGATGACTTGATGTATCAATCAATTGAATTTGCAGCACTAATGACAGTTAAGAAGGTTAACTCATGCATCACTTCACCACTAATGTGCACACACTATTGTATACCATCAGCCAAGAGTAATTGATGACTTCCTCTTGATAAAATTAACAGCCTTGCGCATCTACCTTTATTGCTCAGCCCCAGAGCATCATGGCTGGGTACAAGTTGAGCGCACAAAGAAAACATACTAGTTCAAATACACAATTTAGATCCATCCATTTCCTTGTTATGTTAACAGAGCGAGATTTGGAATGCAGGAATAGATCATCCACACGGCCAGACCCAAGCACAAGATCACCTGTTAGTTTGCACAATTCACACTGGAATTCCGACTCAGTTTACAGCTTTGAGCGAGCGTCAGGGGCACCGGAACAAAGCCCGTAGCGTCGTCTTACGCAATGGCAAATACATCATCAACTGCACTCCCCATCAAAAGTAACCCTGTGTGCACTGAATCCTAGTATAATTACCTAACGCTTTACCACCTGTAGAGCAGTGGCAGTGGCGAATCAACAAACAAACTGCTGATGGCTTTAAACTTGTACAAACTGATGAGTGTGCGTTTGTGTGTGTTAATAATGTTTGTAAGCCTCACTTTGATGCAGTAATTCAATGCAAATTGTGTAAGCACAGTCTCTCTGTTTTTTCCCCTTGGAGCTTGCTCTGCTCCGGCGAGCAGAGAGAGAGCGTTTCCAGTGAGTCCACCCAGCCAAAGTGAGTTGAGTGAGACGCTGGGCCTGTCAACTGCTTCTTCCCGCCGTTTTGGTGCGCGAGCCACCGCGCTCCAGCAAACGCGCGAAACGTTGGAGCCCGACGGAGGCGACGACAGCATGCCACATCCAAATTAATTCCCACACCGCGCTGCTACGACCCGGAGCAAATCACGCGGAATAACTAACTAACAACCTAATCATGAAATTCGTACTGACAGACGCAAGCCCGAATCGACGATGCGCACGAGTAATTTAGCAGAACCTGGGTGGTGGGGCGGCGACGCGTGGGAGGTCGTCCTGGGTGGGGAAAGAGTTGCAACAGTAGCAGCAGCAGAAGCAGCGGCCCCACCGCCGGAAGCAGCGCCCGGGCAGTGGTTGTCCATCACGGGGAGAGAGGAGATTTTTTTTTTTTCAAGAACAGCTGAACTGCCTCCGTGATGGCGCCATGGCCAGGAGGAATAAGGAGACAGGGAATAGAATGGTGGTATCGATCAGTTGGTTTTATTTTAGAAATTATTAAGTAATGCAACTAACGAATGTAAAACCTTTTCAATTCTAAAGAAAATGAAGCTACCACAACATTTTTTTTAAAGAAAAGAATGCACGTATCTCATTCAGATCGAATGGCAACAGTACAAGCAAGCCACGCGCAAGCACGCGAAGACTCCAGAAACCACCCGTCTCTAGACCTTTACACAAGCGACCCCTAGAAAAAAGGAAAATACAAACCGGTCCCTGGAGGATCCTGTGCTACCAAACAAACCGCAAAGACCGCCGGAGACCACACCTTGGCCTAGAGAAGCGCCATCGCAGTCATCGATGCTTTTGTGGTCCTCACAGAAACGTCGCCGCAACCGACGGCGCCATCGGCACCACATGGCCCATGTGGTAAGCAACCTAAAAACAAAACAAAAAAAGACGGCGCCATCGGCGTTGAGGGACATCGGCTAAGGGAACACCCTGGTCTCCTCCAGGCCCAGCTCCCCCTTCCACGTCGAAGACGAGAAGAGCCCCTCGAGCCGCTCGCCAAGTAACCACATAACCAGATCCAGAGCAGACAATGCCCAAACGCCACCACTCACCGTCCCCGAGCTCCTTTACAGACTTCACGAGCTCCTCAATGGTGGCGGAGCAGACGCCACTGCGGCGGGGGTTGAGCCGGAGGATAAAATTCCTAGGTGGAGTCATCGCCGCCACCTCATCGGGAGACCCAAAACTCGTCGGGCCAGAGGACCCGCGAGACACCACAACCCACTGCTCCCCGACGCCGCTAAGAAGGAGACCATCGCGATGGGGCAGGATCAGGAGGACCCCTATTCGATGCGACGGCGCCGCCATCACCGGAGCCCCGCCACCTGACAACCTTGCCCTACTATCTACACGCCCTAGTAGAGCACCGGAGTTCCCGCACCCTCCCGCCTCTGGTGTGGCTGCGTCATCTGCTTCTCTGCCAACTCATCTCGTACGTCGAGGATCAACCTTGCCATCTTCGACTCTAGTAGCATAGTTTGGTGCTGCAACTGAGAGTGTCTTTTGGGTGGTCATTCTCCACGGCACGATGTGTTGTTCCAGCACCAGCGGCAATAAACGGACCCAAAACTAGCTTTCAATTTTTTTAACATAAAATGGTTCAAAATTTGAAAATTGTCCCTTTTGCACCTCATCCATGTTCCACTTTTTTCGGTGAAACCTAATTATTCATATTAAACATTTTCAATTATTTTAACTTATTCTACCATAAATTATACAATATTTGCTCACTAATACATATTTTCAGTATATTTTTTGTTATTTGTGGAACGATTAGAAAATAAATATTTCTAGTACAGTGATAATAATCATCCAATGTGTGAACATAGAGATTCACCAAAATACAGAAAGATAAAAGTGATTATTATTAGATATGCTCTTTGTCTGCTAAAATGATGAGTAAAGACATATTTTCCATGGAGATGTTCATGAGACAATACAATATTTGCCCAATAAGCCTTAACAATACAAAATATCACATCATCGATAAAAAATGTCACGTAATGTGTTATAATGCTTTCTATATGTGGTCTCATCCAAATATCAAAATATCTTCATAGAATACTCTAGGTTGTGGGTCTACAGAAGTCCTACCATACGACGTACTAGAGTACAAGATTGTTAAACTTCGGAGTGACTCCTACAATTATTTATGCACTAGGTTGCATATTGGGCTTCGCCTAATATCTAGATGTCCAGATGTCCGACTTAATAAATCGTTGATGATCTCCATGCTCTAAAAATCTTGTCTTCTCTCACCCTATGCAGGTTCTCTAAGGCCACATGAGAAGAGGAAGACCGACGATGACGCCGATAGAAGGCAAGAAACCCTAATCGCTCCCCTATTGTGCCCTCTTCCCTGAGGATTATAAGTTTTGTAATTCAGAAATTACTAGCTTTTGGACTGCATTAGGTAATTCATAAAGAAGAGGGGCATTTCCTTCTATGATGAGGTTGTTATGTTGCATCAGATCCTGCCAAAAGGAATTGCTATGGACATCATAATTTTGGGATATTGGAACATTTGGATGCAAAGGAATGGAGTGCTTTTCAGGAATGAAAGATCAAGTACCAGAAGCTGGAAGTTAAGACCTCATGCTAGTCAGATACAGAACTAAAGCAAAGTTTCTAGATACACTTCTCTGGATAGAGGATAAAGTCAGCTCTTGATCATTGTTTCCATGTAGGAAAAAACTGGTATTGGATAGTTGCAGTTGCAGGCTGTTTGTAATTTATCCCTGTACATATTTATTTTATTAATGAAAATTACCGTAGAACTATTGTTCTACGGTCTAGGTTTCAAAAAAAAAAAATCCTAGACACTAGTTTCCGAAAAGATAAGAATTACTTAGAAGAACTGGTAGGCAATGGTTTTCTCATGAAGGGAGGTGATAGGTCTGGTGATCCATACTATGTGATGCATGATTTATTTCATGAAATATCTCGTAATGCTTCAGCACAAGAATGTATCAATAATTCAATATACATAGTTTAAGTTTTAATGCTGATAACATCCCACAATCTATTCGACACTTATCAATCACCATTGAAGATATATATGATGAAAGTTTCATGGAAGAAATGGGTAAATTGAGGAGCATGATAGATATTGGAAATTTGCGGATTTGATGATTTTTAGATTATATAATGCCAGGATTGCTAATATTTTAAAAGATACATTCGAAGATATTAAAGGTCTCCGAGTTCTGTTTGTACCGATGAGTACTCCAGGATCTTTGCCCAACAACTTTTCAAATCTCATCCACCTCCAGTACCTTAAAATCATTTCACCTCGTGGCTTTGAAATGTCATTACCTAGATCATTATCTAGATTTTACCACTTGAAACTCTAGGACCTAAAAAATTGGCATGGTAGTAAAAATTTGCCTAAACACATTAGCCGTCTTGTATATTTACGCCATTTTCATTCTTCTAGTGAGCTCCATTCCAATATTTCTAAGGTTGAAAAAACGAAGTGTTTACAGAAGCTAAAAAAGTTCTGTGTTAACAAAGAGAGTGTTGGATTTCAACTGACAGAGCTGGGGGGGGGGGGGGGGGGGGGGGGGGGGGGGTTGAGAAAACTTGGAGGACAACTTAGCGTATGTAATCTTGAAAATGTATCGGCCAAAGGTGACAGCTAGACTACTTTTGGTTGGCTAGAAATCTACTCTTGGCTGGCTAGAAATCTGGAGGTAGAACCCACATGCCACCTGGAGCATGAGCAACTACATATGTTTTGATCCCCCACTTGACATTGAAACTCGTAGGATATAGACAATAACCATGATCTTGCAACCTCGTTGAGTAAACCAAATCATCAGTAGTATAGATGCAGCTTCTTGACAACTCGTTGTGCTCAACAGCAGACAAGTACACAGCCTTGGACCACAGTTTCCCCAAGAAAATTGCATAGTCACCCAAACTCGTTACCTCCTCCCACTTGTAGGTGTAGTCTGCCGTCGATTCATCAGCAAGCTCAAACACCCTAAAGAAAGGCTCACGCTCAGGAAACAATTCAAATGGCGACGGCCAGGTCCTCACCACCATCACTAGCTTGCCGTGTAGCTCAACGATGTTGTTCGACTGCACGGGGATAGGGTTGCTACGCGGTGGAATTGACAACAGGTGGGGTTCGTCAGGGAGATCCGACAACCGGACTGGCATCGTCATCGATGGCGTGCTCGGTTTGATGCTAGGGGTACGGCGCCGTCGCCGGCCCATCGATCGATCGGCGACCTGTTTGGTTGAGTTCCGATCAGGTCACGGCACGGGAGCTCTAGGTTTAATTAGCAGGCGCACGTATCGCAATTATACTGCATGCTTTGCTTTCGTTGCATCGCTGGAATCAGACACATATACGTAGGGAGATCGACTTGATTAATGGGAAACACTTCCTGTCTGTAGTGCTATATGATGGAATGCAATCGTCAGACCCCTCCTCCACCCTTGATTCATATTTGTACTAGTTTTTGGTCCCTTTTTTGCTTGCAATGCTATATGATTCATATTTATATGATGGAATATGATTTCTACTAGTTTTTTGTCCCTTTTTTGCGAACTGGGGGTTGACTCCAAAAAAATTCAGGGATTTTTCTGTAAAAAGCGATGACGGACCAAGAATACCTATTTCTTTTATTAGTAGGTATAGACTAGCAAAAATGTCCGTGCGTTGCAACGGGTATAAAATAAATCTGAGAGTTCGTGTGGTATTCAAGAGTTTATCTATCATGGTGAATAATAAGATTCTCCAATTAAATTGGTTGTAAGACTCATAAGGATCCATTTTATGAAAATTCCATTGTATTCCAAAAGCTCGCGATCTTCTTCTCTGCTAATAAAACCTACTCCTTCAACTCGCTCTAAAGAAATTGAATTATGTGTAATAAGTTGTTGATATTCAACAACCTTGTGTACTTTTTTTTACATAAATCTAAACATTTATCGGTCAGCGGCTACTCCTTCGATGCGAAAGTAATTGTGCTTCATTCGCGTACCTGTAGCAGCTTCAAATAAATCATATATTAATTCCTATATCACGCAATCCCAGCTGCTGTGCGGGGCAAAACAGGACACGAGCAAGATGCACCGTTGTCGCACTCTCTCTACTCTTCATCCTTCCCTCTCGCCTCCTTATCTCACCAACGACATCGATGACATTCACCCCGCAAAAAAAAAAAAAGGCATCGATGACATTCAAAGTTGAGGAATATCTTGATGGTCAGCAAGTACCGATGAGCCCCAAATATCTTCTCCCTTAAGAAATATTTCTTTTCAATATTTCACTCACTTTTAATTATTATATCTGATAATGTAACAACAAACAACAGCAAGTAACAACTAAGAAACAACAGTACTATGACAGTAACAACAAACAAAAGCAAATAGTTATAATCGGTGTTCATCCGGAAAAAAAAATTGTAATCAGTGCTAGCACGCATAGCATCCAACAGCTTCCGGTCGATGCAATTTCCTTTCATTTCATTAAAGTAAGGAAAAGTCCGATCTAGCTGGATCATGCGGCGCTCTCGGACACGTACTCGGCTCAGGGTGGGTATATAACCCAAAAACTGAACGACCGAACCGAGTTAACCTGAACCGAAGCCGAAATGATTGAAACCGATTCGTTCGGTACTGTGCTCGGTTAGCGATTCTGAGAAACCGATTTTACTTCGGTGATTTGGGTGTGCACGCTCGGTCCACCGAATTGACCGAAGCACCGAGGCCCACGTAATTACCCTTGACTCTCGTCCACAGCTCACGTGACGATCCTGGCCATCGAATTAACCTGTACCGCAGGCGCAGGCCACGGCTCATAAATATAACTGTGCCCGTTTGCTTCCTTTTTTTATTGTCCCTTGGTGTTGTACATAACGTGGGCAGGATATATAGTTGCTGCCTGCTGTCTCACTCACATAATATTATCTAGCCCACACAACACAATTCCTAGCCCAGCCAAGAATAGACAAGGTTTAATTAATGCATCTATCCCATGCGGCCAGCCCAACACAACCCAGCGCGGCCAGGACCCAGCTGTCCGATCTTTTCGGTCTAAAACCGACTACCGAACCGATCGATGGGGGCACGGAAATCTCGGTTTCGTTAATTCCTATGGACCGATCGGTGGACTAATCAACACCGAACGCCCACCCTGTCTCGGCACTCGCATGCTCCATGGGACCCACCCACCGCCCGCGTTATCCTGTCTTCTCGGTCGATTTCAATTCCCCTTTTTCCACCAGCGCATCTCACCGGCGAGAGCAATATACAGCACCTCCCACCCTGCCAGCAGCCTCGCCTCCGACCCGATTCGGGCCTAGCTCGCAAGGCTCTCCATGCCTAGATCGAGGGGATTACATAGCTTTCCTTCGTGCTTTCCTTCCTTCGTTCCGTTCGATTTTCTATTCCTCCTTCATTCTGTTTCCCTTTCCTTTTGCTCCCTTTCTCTTTGGAGCAAATTTGTTCCGTTCCCTTCCTCTGCTTATTTTGATTTCTAATGCGGCTTGTTGATTCTTATGGAAACTCTAGTACACATATAAACTGGTGAGAATAGATGTATATCAGCGAGGTGGGACTACATTTAATTGAAGGACGAACCCTCCTGTACAAAGCCCACTATATTTAATTGGAGTTTACTCTATAGCAAGCCGGATAGGAAGACCAGCCACGCGTGGCGGCGGCTGTAGCGGCGAAGCCGTACGCATTGAGGAGAGGGTGTACTCGCCCGTGCGCCCGTAGGCCCCTTCTGCTGGTCTGTGTTTTTTTATATAAAAACTGATAGCTCCGGCCCAATAGAGTAAAGCCCAGGCCCAATATATAAAAGCCTGTGAAATGAAACGTTTTGACAAAATTTAAGGAAACGGAATGTTTTAGCATAACGACGTACGGGTAGAAGCAATCAATACTTTATTAGTAGGTAGGTATAGATTACCTCGTCCCAAATTATTTGTCTTGGAAATTTGTCTAGACAAATCTAATCTAAGATAAGTAATTCGAGACGGAGGGAGTATTTCAACCCACGACCCAGATATGCCCCCTCCCAACATTGCTAACCTCCTATTTTCATGTAGCTACATCCCCTGTAATCCCTCGCCTATTTCCTACATCCCTAATTAATCGCATCCCCATCTCTCTCGACCGTGCCTGACTCTCCTCGCCGTCGAGATCCCCATCCACCGCGGCACCCCTTTTTTCTCCGTCGGCGTCGCGCATATTCTCTTTGCCAGCTCCGTCATGCTTGGATCCCCTGACCCTGTTGGAAATATGCCCTAGAGGCAATAATATTGTATTATTATATTTCCATATTCATAATTAAGAGTTTATATTCTATGCTATAACTGCTATGATCCTGGAATATGCGATTCAGTGAAAAACTCATATGCACGTGTGAAATGATAAACAGTAAAATAAGATTCCTAGTCTCGTCTCTAAGACTAGCTCAAGTGTTGTTGGTGATCACGTTTTCCGGATCTTAGGATATCATTAAGTGTAACGATGATCCTAAAACAACATTGAGAGTATGACATTAGAAGAACGATCATATTGAATCGACCCAAACTTGTTTGTTATACTTTTAGATAATATCATCTGAAGTTAATTGTTATAACACGGAGTATTAACGTGTGATTTAGTTCCTTAGACCACGATGAGCTTTGGGGTTGATCAAACGTCATCTGTAACATGGTGATCATAACGACAACTTACAGGTTCATCGAAAAGTTTGACAAGGGACTAGATAGCTCGAGAGTGGAATTTGCTCCTCCGACGATGGAGAGATATTGTTAGGGCCCTCTCGGTGTGACGGCATCCATCATCGTCTGGCCAGACACAGGTGGCTATGTCACGGGGATGCCGGAACACGTCAACGAGAAAGCAGAACAAAACCGGTAACGAGGAGACCAGTATAGTGAGCATGTGTATGACTCAAGAGGATATCGATATATCTCACCTCCTTTTCTTTCAAGTACCTCGTACACTTTATTCAAACGTGAGCTGACTATCGGAGTGGCATCCATTATCATTTCAATTTCTTCCTTTTCTTCTTCTTCAAATAAAGATTCGGGCCTTACCAGGACCCTTTCAACTTCATCTTTTGGAGTTTGGAGATGAATCTCAGGTAGTTGATTTAATTTTTGCTCATCCTCGTCTTGAGCTTCTTCTTGATAAGGTTTGCTTAAGATGGAAGAAAATGGAAGTTTAACCATCTCATCCCCCCATTTCATAGAGATAGTTTCGTTTTTGATATATGCTCCTGCAACATTCAGAAAAGAAGTTCCAAAAACAATAGGACAATCTTTATCCTCTGAAATGATTAGTACATAAATGTCAATAGGATAAATGAGTGAGCCTATTATAATGTTGACATCTTAAAGGATGCCACATGATATTCTATTAGTCTTATCTGCAAGCTTAATAACAACATCAGTTGGCTCAAGGCTAAGGAATAATATTGACTGGGGATCCAGGGTCACACAATCCAAAGTAAGACTTGTTGCCGAAGGAACATGATAAAAATTGTTTACCTGTATCCTTACCTTCGGTACACCTGTCGGTGTCAAAACCGGCGGATCTCGGGTAGGGGGTCCCGAACTGTGATACTTGGATCGATGGTAACAGGAGACAAAGGGGACAAGGTTTTACCCAGGTTCGGGCCCTCCTATGGAGGTAATACCCTACGTCCTGCTCGATTATATTGATTGTATAGAGATTACAGAGTTGATCTACCACGAGATCGTATGACTAAACCCTAGATGAGTTCTGTCTTCTTCTATGACCTAAAACCCTTCGGCTTATATAGACGCCGAGGGTACCTAGGGTTTACACATGGTCGGTTACACGTCGAGGGGATAAAACATGCCTATTCTACTTTAAACGTGGAGAACACGCCTTGCTTCTGGAAACTTCCCTTCTGGAGTCCGGTCCTTCGAGTGATCCAGTGTCCGGCGAACGGCCCATATAGTCCGGCCCATATTAGATAGGCCGGCCTCCCGAGGACCCCCTAGTCCAGGACTCCCTCAGTAGCCCCCGAACTAGCCTCCAACGCCAAGGGTCCAAGCTCCAGCTGCTTCAAATGATCAGAGTCTTCGGCTTGCGAGGCGAGTTCCTTTCTCCGGATACTAATCGGCAGTATCTGTAGTTCGGCTTCCTTCGACGTGTAGCTTTTCCGATCATAGGTCATCCGAACACCATGTGTAACCCGGCCCATAAGGCCAAACATTAGGGAGCCAATAGGGCTCTTCGGTCAACCTTTCAGACGAAAGGTCGCGGCCCATCACGACCGATGAGCCAGTCGTACAGACTTATTTAGCGGCTCGAGGCCGTCTTTATCGGCACGATCCATCAATGCATAGATCGTGCTCCGTTTCATACGAGACATGCTTAATCATGCGCGTGTAACGCCGCGCACGTCTCGGGAAGTGGAGAGATTCACGGCGTGGTGGAGGGAGGCTAACCGGTAGCGGCCCTTAATAAAAAGGGAAAAACCCCAAGGCTTATCCACATTCCTCCCTTCGCATTCTCGCCTCCCTAGACTCCCGAGCTCACCGAGCCCAGATCTAGGTTTCACATTCTTCTCCCTCCGAGGTCAGCCATGGCCAGCGGCAAGTGGGAGGCCTCCACAGTCACAGACAAGGGTATCCGGGAGCTCAAGGACGCCGGATACGTCCCTGCCAACGTCTTCCACCGCGCCGCCGAGGAGGGTCAGGTGATTCCTACCCCTAAACAAGGAGAAAGGGTGGTTTTCGTCCCTCATTTCATCCGCGGATTAAGCTTCCCACTTCACCCCTTCGTGAGGGGTTTGATGTTCTTCTATGGGCTCGATTTCCACGACCTCACGCCGAACTCCTTCATGCATATATCTACATTCATCACCGTCTGTGAGGCTTTTCTGCGGGTGGAGCCGCACTTCGGACTGTGGCTTAAGACCTTCAATATCAAGCCGAAGTGTGTTGCCGGCGCGCACGCGGACTGTGGCGGGGCAGTCATCGGCAAGCTATGATCGGGTCAAGGACAAGTGCGGCCGAACCCCCATGATGGATACTGGTCGGATGGTCACGTCGATCAAAAGTGATCGGATGTGCCGACCATGGGTTATACTTCGGAGCTACAGGCTCTATGGCGTAGACATCCGAAAGGGCGCGTTTCCTTTCCTTTTTGGGTATATGAGTGGCGTAAATCATGTTTACTGTCTTCACCTCTGAGGGGAATTTCTTTTGACCGCCACCGATCGGACCCCGAGGTTCATCCTCGTCCTCGCTGCGTGGGCTCTTGCCTTGGTCCTCGGTAGCGAGCTTGCCGACTTGTTTGAAAACCCAACAGTTACGATTGGTGTGATTGGCGGGCTTCTCCTGAGTGCCATGTATCTGGCAAGGCCTCTCCAGAATCTTGTCCAGCGGGGTAGGTCCGTCGTGTTTGCCTTTAGGAGGCTTCTTCCGCTGCCCAGAACGGTTGTTGCGGAATCCGGCGTTTACAGCCGTGTCATCGGCATCACTGTTATTATGCCGGCACTTGTTTTTGTTGCGCTTTGGTTTCCCGTTTCCATCCCGTACTTCAGAGGTTCCGGGGTCTTCGGGGTTATGGATGCGTCTAGCCAGCCAATTATCCTCGCCCGCGCAAAAGCGGGTCATGAGTGATGTGAGGGCAGACATTGTCCTGGGTTTGTCTTGGCCGAGCTGTCGAGCTAGCCATTCATCCCGAATATTATGCCTGAAAGAGGCTATAGCTTCGGCGTCGGGGCAGTCTACGATCTGGTTTTTCTTGGTCAGGAAACGATTCCAGAATAGCCTCGCGGACTCTCCAGGTTTCTGAATGACATTGCTGAGGTCGGAGGAGTCCGGTGGCCGGACATAAGTGCCCTGGAAGTTAGATCGGAATGCCTCTTCTAGGTCTTCCCAACATCCAATGGAGTTTTCTGGGAGGCTATTTAGCCAGTGCCGAGCTGGCCCCTTGAGCTTCAGGGGTAAGTATTTGATGGCGTGGAGGTCGTCTCCGCGTGCCATGTGGATGTGAAGGAGGAAATCTTCAATCCTTACGGTTGGGTTAGTTGTCCCATCGTATTGCTCTATGTTTACGGGTTTAAACCCTTCTGGGAACTGATGCCGCATTACCTCATCTGTAAAGCATAGTGGGTGTGCGGCGCCTCTCACCCGAGCTATAGTGCGCCGATGATCGGCGGCTGCCCTAGCTCGGTTTTGTTCCCGATCTTCATTGTGGTCGAACCGAGACCGGTACCCTTCCCGTCTGTCGGGTGAGTATCTTCTGGGGCCGTAGATGGATCGTGTACGGCCTGCTCTATGGTCCAGGTCATGGCGCAGGTCGAACCTGTCATCGGGCTCTAGTGGCTCCTTTCCCCGTCTACGGGGTATCGTCGGCCTATAGCCGGTATCATCAGCTGTCCGATCTCGTCCTCGAGGAGGGCGATCTGGCTTGTCATATGGAGTATGTTCGGGAGACGGCGTATTGGTGAGATCGTCATCGAACTGTGGCAGTAGCCGTCGGCGCGGGTAGCTCTTTGGTTGGTCCGATAGACTGGCACCGAACTCTTCTTCCGCTGAAAGGACTCTTGTCCATCTGTTATTGAGGTCGTCTTGTTCGGCTTTGAGCTGTTGCTCCTTTGCTTTCAGGCTGCGAGCTGTGGAAATCAACTGTTGTCTGAACAATTCCTGGTCTGCAGGATTGTTGGGGATGGCAAAGTCATCGGCATCCGCATTATCCTCCCCCTCGATAGAGCGGAGGTAGTCGTCGGCCAGAGGATCATCTAGGTCATCGGGGTTGCGGCGGTTTTCAAGCTCCTCCTGACCCTCCAACGGGTTACCGGGGATTTCGGGGCTGCCGATGTCATTCGGGGTATCATCGTTTCCGGTGCCATCGATAGACTTGCGCCCCTTTTTTCCTTTGGACCGTTTATGCGGTTTTCGGCGCCTTGACGGCGCTTCATCCGATTTATCGCCATTGTTTTTTGGAGTGTCCACCATGTATACGTCGTAAGTGGAGGTAGCCGTCCACTGTCCGGTCTTGGCAGGGTTGGGGGAGTGATCTTCCTCGTCCATGTACCCTGCTTCCTTGGAAGCGTAGTCTAGCATGTCGGTTAAATCCTCGACAGTGGCTATCAAGTGGGTGGTGGGTGGGATGAAAAATCCATCCCGACCCGTCTGAAGACCGATCTGAGAGCGGATCGGGGTTGGGTCGTCGTTGATTTTCATCGACGAGATCCGATCTAGAGCTTCGTCGAGTATCGAGAGCTCGATCGGACCGGTCTGCCCAGAGCTTCCGGAGTCAACCTCCGATGCATCCGTGCAGGGAGTGTGTTCGGCAAGAACGGGTGTTCGGCTGTCGGGCGCTATGACCTGATCCGAACTTAAGATCGGGCCTCCACCAGGGCAGATCCCATAGGCGGAGCCGGAAGATGAGTCCGAGGTTAAAGCCTCAGGGGCCTCGGGCATGGCAGGCGAGACTGCGAGCCCGGTTAGTGATAGATCGCCGCGGGAGTCTACGGAGAACTCTAAGTTCCCGAATCTGACCTCCTGATCAGGGGCGAAACTTTCGACGCGGCCGAGGCGGCCGGCCGGGTTGGCATGCAGCACTATGCTGCCGAAAGCGAAGATCTGTCCAGGGACAAAAGTCCCTGTGCTGTGGACCTCTTCGTTGACGACTAGGCGAGTCATCGATTCCTTCTGGCGATCACAGTGGAACTCTCAATGAAAGCACCAATGTCGGTGTCAAAACCGGCGGATCTCGGGTAGGGGGTCCCGAACTGTGATACTTGGATCGATGGTAACAGGAGACAAAGGGGACAAGGTTTTACCCAGGTTCGGGCCCTCCTATGGAGGTAATACCCTACGTCCTGCTCGATTATATTGATTGTATAGAGATTACAGAGTTGATCTACCACGAGATCGTATGACTAAACCCTAGATGAGTTATGTCTTCTTCTATGACCTAAAACCCTTCGGCTTATATAGACGCCGAGGGTACCTAGGGTTTACACATGGTCGGTTACACGTCGAGGGGATAAAACATGCCTATTCTACTTTAAACGTGGAGAACACGCCTTGCTTCTGGAAACTTCCCTTCTGGAGTCCGGTCCTTCGAGTGATCCAGTGTCCGGCGAACGGCCCATATAGTCCGGCTCATATTAGATAGGCCGGCCTCCCGAGGACCCCCTAGTCCAGGACTCCCTCAACACCCTTTGAGGTAAGAAGTGGTATCTCGATATAAATAAACTTCTTTATTAACCACTGGTATAGGTGTAGCAAGCTCTTTCACGGTATTAACATACGGTGGAGTCCCATATTGTTCCGCCTTAATGCTCTTCTTATGCTTGGCAGACAGTGATTCTCCTTTCTCTTTGCCCTTTTTTTTAAAATAAGTTTCTCTCTGGTCTTGGGGTGGAGTAGTTTTCTTCACGATTGCCTCTACCATGCGAATTGCTTTAGATTCCCTGGTACGCTTTACAAACCTTTTATCTGGCAAATGCAAAAACTCAGAAAAATCTTTCAAAATACGCAAAGAGGGATCAGTCCCAATATTAAGCTCACGACGAAGGTTTTTCATCTCCTTTGTTCTAAAGAAAGACTTAGTACTATCATAAACAGGATCGATCTTTGTCTTTTCCTTCGAACACAGGTACCAACTCTCAGCATTATGTCGGATTCTATCAAGTATATTCCAAGCTTGAGAAATCTAAAAGAACCTTTAGAAGCAATATCTAGTGCATGTTTACTCTGTGAGTCAAGTCCACCATAAAAGAAGTTCATAATTAAATAATCAGGATAATGGTGTTCAGGGCATTCGGAGAGTATACCTCAATACCTTATATAAGAATCTACTAGGTTCTCGCCCGGTCGCTGTCCAAAGCTACTGATCTTCCTTCTTATCTTATATAATTTTCCTTGAGGGTAATAATGAGCGTAGAATGCAGCTGATAACTCTGTGCAATTACTCAAGGTACTAACGGGCTGATGTAATAGCCATTCAGCAACTTCCTTCTCAAGTGAATAAGGAAATATTTTAGCCTTTATCTCCTCATTAGTTAAGTCATGCAACTAAAAAGTGCCACATGTCATGTTAAATTCTTTAATATGTTTGTAAGGACTTTCAGTTCCATCACCTCGGAATGTATTCTTCTTCAACATGTCAAGTAACCGAGGGTTTATCTCAAATATTTTACCAGGTAGATCAGGACCAATAGATATGAATTTCTCTCCTCGAGTCGGTCCTGCAACTAGTTGCACACCTACCTGATAAACTTGTTCTTGAAGGACCATGGTTGCTCGCAACCTACAAAAACCGCTAGAACAGAAAATAATTCAAAACTGAAGACAAAGCCCAAAAGTGCTTAGCTCCCCGGCAACGGCGCCAGAAAAAGCTTGATGGCCTGCAAGTGCACATGGTTTAGTTGTAGCCTTTTCGAAGTAAGAGTATCGATCCCACAGGGAGCATAGGAATCATACTTTTGCCTCTTGTAGTGAATTATGTATTTTTGTGCCTGCAAATAATTGTAGACTTAAAGCAAAATGAGGGTGGAAATAAATTGTAACTGAGTAGAGGAACAAACTTTGAAGTAAAAAACATAAAAGTAAGTAAAGAGCAGCGATGGAATGACTAATGAAATAGCAAAGGAGTAAGGCGTTCTCAGGGAGTCTGGAATCCCCATTAGTATGTTTCTAGCACACCTATGCCTGGGCATAGTATGGTATGGATACTTGAGCCACTGTTGACGATTATGCTGGGCGGAGCTGGGTACAGAACATGTTCTACTCGAGGTAGACTCCATGCCACGTATGCCACCATCATAGTCTCCCCCATAGGGTTACAACTCATGATAATTAAGGGTTTACCCTATGGACGTGGCCTCTCTAAGGGTTCTCCATAATTCGCCTATCAATTGCTAAGGTTAGGAGCAAAAGGCTTTTACTATCACCTCGAATTAGCCTCACATCCTAGCCCTTTACAATGAAAGTGATATAATTCATGGCCATAAGGCACAAATGCTGAGTGGGGCCGCTTCACAACATTCACGAAGTTATTAAACTAAGCATTCAACAGGGAATCTCATATCCAAAATAACGTTTCAGATCCTACACATACCAAAGTTCATCCATATCCCCGAGAACTAGGGGTCTACCACTACTGGAATCAGGGTCTTTGCCGTCTGCCATCGCAGACGGCAAAGGCCTGCTTGGCGGACGGCAAAGCCTTTGCCGTCCGCCAGCAGACGGCGAACAGTCCGGTCGAACGGATGCCGGTAAAGGCCTCTTTGCCGTCTGCTGGCGGACGGCAAAGAAGCCAAGAGCTTTGCCGTCTGCTGGCAGACGGCAAAGCCCCTGGACGGCAGACAAAAGGTGACAGCCCCGTTACGGGGCTAACGGCGCTATTTGCCGTCTGCTGGCGGATGGCAAAGACCTTTGCTTCTGTGCCGTCTACCAGCAGACGGCAAACAGCTGCAGCTGACGTCAGCTGACGTCAGGCGTCAGCTGGGCCAACGCAGGCTCTTTGCCGTCTGCCAGCAGACGGCAAAGAAGCAAAGGTCTTCGCCGTCTGCCAGCAGACGGTAAAGAGGCCAAATAGGCCAGCACAGGTTGCACAGGCTGCTGCCACGTGGCCTCTTTGCCGTCTGCTAGCTGACGGCAAACCTCTTTGCCGTCTGCTAGCAGACGGCAAAGTGGCTACATTGCCACTGTTTTTTTGTTTTTTTCTTAAATTCAATCAATTTCACAGATATATATATATATATATATTTATTCATTTCAAAATATTTCAACAAGTACATATAGCCAACATATCCCTGCCATATGGATATGATCATCCAACACATATATACACCAAATGAAAAGTCCAACATATCCAACAATTAAGCAAAAGGTCCATATAGTTTCATCCATACATACATATATAGGTAGCAAGTTTCACATTGTTCATCCTACAAAATCAAAACAAAAAGGAAGCACAAGAAGAAGAGTAGACTCCATCAACGCAAGCTTCCTCATCGAAAGCAAATCTGCAAATTGGGAAAGAAGAAAGTTAGAAGAAGAAGAAGAAGACTAGAAGAAGAAGACTAGCTACAAGAAGAAGAAGAAGAAGAAGACTAGAAGAAGAAGACTAGCTAGAAGAAGAAGAAGAAGAAGAAGACTAGAAGAAGAAGAAGAAGAAGAAGAAGAAGAAGAAGAAGAAGAAGAAGAAGAATTTTTCTTCTCTTTCTTTTTCTCCTCTCCTCTTCTTTATCTTCTTCTTCTTCTAACTAAGATATATAGGTAAAAATGCCATTTTTTAGCTAAGCTAGGAAAAAATGCTAAGTGTAGGTCATTTTAGAGCTAAGCTAGGTAAATAGGTTATTGTGGAGCTTAGTAAGGTTATTATGTCATTTTCGAGGATGATGCCATTTTTGAGCCAACTTACGTAAGTATAGCTCTTTTTTATCTAACTTAGGTAATTATGCCATTTAGGAGGAAAATAAGCTAAGTATAGAGAAAACGTACCCTCATCACAACAAATGCGATGAAGATCGCAACTAAGGTAACAATTGATCCAACGGCATAATGATACCAAGCCTCATTATCAATGGCATATTTTCTAATCTTCTTAATCTTCAAGCGCATTGCATCCATCTTCAAGCGCATTGCATTCATCTTCATCTTGTGATCATCGACGACATCGGCAACATACAACTCCAATGTCATCTTCTCTTTTTCAATTCTTTTAATTTTTTTCTTTCAAATACTCATTTTCTTTTTCAACTAAATTTAACTTCTCGACAAGAGGGTCGGTTGCAAATTCCGGTTCACATACCTCCTAGATTAAAATATCTCTATGTCAACTTGATGGCCATAATTGTCATAAATGCGAAATGCAACAAATAGTTATAAAAGAGAATTTACCACATCCGAATCATAAAGCGGGCGAGGGCCGACGGGGACGGATTTCAAGATCATGGCACTATGTATAAGAAACAATCATACAAAGTAAGAAAATTATACAAGTAACTATATAAATCATACAATCATACAAGAAAATGGCAAGTGTAGGTCATTTTAGAGCTATCCTAGTTAAAATCGGTCATTTTGGAGGTAGGTAAGGTTATTTTGGCATTTTGGAGGAAAATAAGCTAAGTCAATGTCATTTTGGAGCTAAACCAAGGTTATCATGCCATTTTATACCTAAGTATGCTAAGTATGTCATAAATGAATTAAAGAAGCTAAGTATAGGTCAGTTTGGAGCTATCCTAGGTAGTTATGCCATTTTTTAGCTAACTAAGCATATTAAGTCATTTAGGAGGAAAAATGCTAAATATAGGTCATTTTATAGCTATCCTAGGTAAAGTATGTCAGTTTGGAGCTAAGTGAGATTATTATGTCATTTTCGAGGAAAATAAGCTAAGTCAATGTCATTTTGTTGAATACCTAATAACATGAACTAATTAATAATATATATGTACATAATAATAATTGAATACCTGTCATTACTAATATTAATCTTCATCGTCTATATATGCTCCGGGATCAATAAATGCAGAATCATCATCACTATCAGTAATGACGTGCTCATCAGCATCATCAATAAATGCATCAACATGTGGAAGGCCTCCTTTATGTAATCGGTCAAGCATTGACAGGTCATCCGCAGCAGTAACCTCTTCTTCTTCCGTCTCTTCTTGTTCCGGCTCAGGGGTGAAGTCGGATTCACTGTCGCTGTCTACCTCAATGTTCTGGGGTGAAGTAGAGCGGTTCTTGAAACGTTTTTTGGAAACACGTGTTTCTTGGAAGAATTCTCCTTCATATGTGTCTGGGTTAATGTGAGGGTCATAATCATCTTCATTGAGGGGAGGTGGTCTAAAATGTGGCGGCACATCATAAACGACATCCCAATCATTCAGATTTGGATCAGTTTGGCAGGCCCACGGTAGATAGAAAACTTGGGTCGCCTGTTGAGCCGTAATATAGACATCGGGAACATCTAAATGGGTGCTTTGTTTGATTTTGACTAGCCCTATATGTTCATGAGTCCTTCTAGTCTCTTTTGGTTGGAACCAATAACATTTGAAGAGTACGACGTTTGGTTGGTTTTCACCAAAGAATGTAAGTTCATAAATTGCTTCAACTCTTCCATAATACTCGACCCCTCCTTCGCCGACAGCGGAGACACAACAATTTGTAGACTTTCGGTCGGCCATAGATAGCTCTTTGTCAAAAGTACGAAAGCGATACCCATTGATGTCGTATTTGTCAAATGAACGGACCTTATAGTCAAAACCATTTGCAACTTGTCTCAATTCAGAGTCCATAGACTCTGCATTAGCCTAGAAGTTTAATACGAAAGGATTGTTGCATTAGCCGCAAACTAGACGAAGAAATGAAATGGTCTAATGGAAATTACCGTTTGTTTGAACCAAGAGATGAAACCGGGATAGCCTCCTCCATGCTTTGCCAGAAGCTCATACTCTTCGATGGAATCCTTTTGGATCACCGCTCCATCCGAGAATTTGGCGACGTATCGACTGTATCACATATCCGGGAATAAGAGCATTTCAAAGGAATTAGAAGTTGCAAAACAATGTACCGAGAACTTACTCGATGTACGGCCGCACTTCTGTTAGGTTGTTCAAGATATACAACGAAATGGTCCGCCATTCTTCGACATCCAACGCTATTGCTTTCGAAGCACCGGCTGGTGCGAGCTTCCCTTTGAATAGGCTGAGGTTGGATTGACCTTTTTCACGGTCGCCATCATTGTACCGAGGCTTCGGATTATGCAAATGACGATTCTTGGCTTTGTAGTGTGATGTCACGAAGTTTGCGGCCTCCTCAGTAATGAATGCCTCGGCCATCGATGCTTCAATTCTATGTTTATTTTTACATTTTGCTCGAAGCGTCTTCTGCATCCTCTCAGTTGCGCAGCACCAACGATTTTGCACGGGCCCCCCCCAATCTTGCCTCGGTCGGGAGATGCAAAATCAAATGCTGGATTGGATTAAAGAATCCCGGTGGAAAGATCTTTTCTAACTTGCAGATCAACTCCGGCACCAACTCTTCCAGTTCGTCTAGCACGTCAGGCGATAGTTCTTTCGCACAAAGAGCACAGAAGAAATAGCTCAGCTCTGCCAGTACTAGCCATTCATCCTCAGGGATAAAGCCACGCAACATCACCGGCATTACCCGCTCAAGCCATATGTGCCAATCATGACTCTTCATACCAAATATTTTCAATTTGTCAAGACTCGCTCCCCTCTTTAGATTCGCTGCATACCCATCGGGGAACATCAACTGCATTTTCACCCACAAGATCATTTCCCTCATAGCTGGCCTTCCAAGATTGAACCATGCCTTTGGCTTCCTCCAGTTCTTCTTTCCTTTCGGTTGTCGCATGTTTTGTAACGGTCTATCACATAGAGCCTCTTGATCGACTCTAGCCTTAGGGTTATCCTTTGACTTCCCCTCTATGCCGAACAATGTACCAAAAAGGGCCTCGGCGATATTCTTTTCAGTGTGCATCACGTCGATGTTGTGTGGGCAAATGAGGTCTTTAAAGTAAGGCAGATCCCACAAGCATATCTTGTGAGTCCAGGCGTGTTCCGAATTATACCCTTTGAAATATCCTGGACACTCTGGATTAGGCTCGAGAGCGTTTAACTGATCCAGGGCCTGTTGGCCTATCAATGCAGGTGGTGCAGAGTTTTTGACAACTCTACCTTTCATGAAATTTTTCTTGTCTTTTCTGAACTTATGGCCAGGATCCAGGAACTGTCTATGCAAGTCGAAGCAAGAATACTTGCGACCCGCCTGCAGCCAACGGAACTGAAGAGCTGCCTTGCATGTGGGGCACGGGAACCTTCCATGCACACACCAGCCAACGAATAGCGCATACGCCGGCAAGTCATGCGTCGAGTACATGTACCACACATGCATTTTGAAGTTTTGTTTTGTAGCGGCGTCATATGTCTTGATCCCATTATCCCAAGCTTCTTGCAATTCATCCTTAAGCGGCTGCATGTACACATTCATATTCTTCCCCGGATACTTGGGCCCTAGAATTATCAACGTCAAGAAAATGTTCTTTCTTTTCATAATCTCTCCGGGGGGAGATTGAGTGGAATGACAAATACAGGCCAGCAACTGTATTGGGTTGCCGTCATACCAAACACTTGGAAACCATCCGTGCTGATGGCGACTCGAGGATGCCTTGGATCTGCCGCTTTGTCCTTATGTAAAGCATCGAAGTGCTTCCACGCAAAAGCGTCTGAAGTGTGTCCCAACATCGGATTCCCATCTGCATCTAGTTCGGTTCTTTTGCCCAATTTATGCCACGTCATCTGTCTGGCCGTCTCTTCGACCATGAAAAGACGTTGAAGTCTTGGTATGATTGGCATATACCGAAGAACATTAACTGGGATTTTGGTCTGACTCTTCTCACCCATACCGTTGTCTACCACAACATACCTGGAAGACTTGCAAATGGGACAATAGTTGAAGCCCACATGCTCAAGCCTAAATAAGGCACATCCATTCTCACAGGCATCTATCTTCTCATAGGGCATCTTAAGCACACGTAGGATTTTGTCCGACTGGTACAGGTTTGCTGGCAATACATGGCCTTTGGGTAGAAAGCGTCCAAATATCGTCATCATCGCGTCGTAGCATTCTCTGCCCAGGTTGAACTGAGCCTTGAGAGCCATTACTTGCGCGATGGCATCCAGCTGACAAAGCTCATTGTGCTCGTGGAGAGGACGTTTTGAAGACTCCAACATTTCATAGAAGGCCTTTGCAGATTCCTCCATCTCATCGTCCGAATCCCGAGCGTCATCAAAGTCTTGCACCATGTCTTCGATCCCGGTACCATGCTCGTCGGTGCGACGACGAACCACCTCAGATCTGGCACATTGGGCAGACTCACCATGAAATGTCCAGACCGTATAATTAGGCGTAAAACCAAACTTCTGCAGGTGTTTGATCATTTCAAACTCTGACCTCCGATGATAGTTGTCGCAATCGGCACAGGGGCACCAGGTTATTTCCTGTCCATTTGCAAATGCGGCTGTCACAAACCCCTTGGTTTTTGTTATCCATTCATGGGTCATGTCTTTCTGACTAGTGTGACCGGTGTACATCCACGCACGATCACTCATCTTGCCTAGCTACTGGACACACAAGAAATATATACATAATTCAGCAAACCATATTCATCAGTTAATAGAGTTTGTCAGTTTTATTACGTCCATGCAACCTAGACGCTAGTAGGTAAAGATAGGTCCTAATCCCACCCGAGTATGTGTAGATTGGGTTCGTTTTCCCATGCTCTGCTCCGGATCCGACGCAAAATTTCGGCAGCACCTCCCCGCTGTTCTCCTGATACACGTCTCGGCAATAAGCAGAGAGGATGTGTACCCAGAGAACAACAGGGAGGCACTGACGAAATTCTGCATCGGATCCGGAGCAGAGCATATGGGAAAACGAACCCAATCTACACATACTCGGGCTGTCCATGGATAACGTTGGACAATTCGAAAGAATCACGGTTATAAATATGCAAATGCATGCATATTTATAGATGTAACCCTTTCGAACGGGAGACGCATAGTGGTCACGCATACTGATGATTCAATCTACCTACAGCTAGCAAGTTTCATCGGCACGAAGACCGGAACAGAGCAAATGAAGGGGGAGGAGGAGATGTCATTTGTGCTCACCCACGAACGCAGGGGCGGAGCTCGTCGAACGCACGGGGAGGTCGTCGAACACCAAACCCTCGCAGCGACGAAACAACTGCACATTTAAATCCACCCGATCAACACAAATATATATGATGTTTTTCATAACAAAATCGGAAATTATATGACCTAACTCATAATTCACACATATCTTCTTCTCCTTCTTCTTTTCTTCTCCTCCCCCTTTTCTTCTTCTCCTCCTCCTCATCTTCATCTTATTCTTCTTCTTTTCTTCTCTTAATATTTTTTTTCAAGAACTAACCTAACTAACGTAGAAACTAACCTACCTAACCTAGAACTAACCTAACTAACCTAGAACTAATCTAACTAACCAAACTAACAGTAGTAACTAACCTAACTAACAGCAAAAAAAAGAAAAAAATAGGGGGGAGAGCTCACCGGAGTGGGGCGGCGGGGCACCGGGGCGGCGAGGGCGTCAGGGCGGCGAGGGCATCGGGGCGCCTGGTTGTCGGGGCGGCGGGGCCGCTGCGCGTCGGGGGGGCGTCGGTGGCGGCGCGCGGCGGGAGGCGGGCCGGGGCGGCGTGGGGTCGGGGCGGCGGCGGGATCCGCTGGGCGACGGGGCGGGCTCCGGGGGGCGGGGGGGGGGGGGGGGGGCGGTGCGGGGCGGCGGCGCGGGGCGGCGGAGGGGGAGGGGCGGGGGAGCGTCGGGCGGCGGCGGCGGGGAAAAAAATTAAAAGGGGATAGGGCGCGGGAGAGAGAGAAGAGAGAGAGGGAGAGAGAGAAGAGAGAGAGGAGGTGGGGCGGGGGTAACGGCCGTTAGGGGGTTATTTTCTTTGCCGTCTGCCAGCGGACGGCAAAGTTTCTTTGCCGTCTGCCAGCGGACGGCAAAGTTTCTTTGCCGTCCGCTAGCAGACGGCAAAGAGGTGGGGTTGGCCGTTGCAGTTAACTGGCCTCCACGGGGCCCACCCCACCTCTTTGCCGTCTGCTAGCAGACGGCAAAGAATGTTTGCCGTCCGCTGGCAGACGGCAAAGAATGTTTACCGTCCGCTGGCAGACGGCGAAGATATGGCTGATGGCAAACAGTGACTTTGCCGTCAGCCAGATCTTTGCCGTCTGCTTTCCCAAAGCAGACGGCAAACAACCTGTTTGCCATCTGCCAGCAGACGGCAAAGACCTGGCAGATGGCAAAGATCCTGATTCCAGTAGTGTACTCACACATGGAGACAACAAACATCATGACAAGGGTGATTGCGTGCATGGGTGGATGATTCGAATAACACACAAGTTGATCCGCTAGGGTTCCTGAAGTTACAATGATGAGGACGTGGATGATGATGACGATGACAATGGTGAGGATGATGATGATGATGACAGTGGTGATGATGTTGAAGCCCCCTTGTGCGTGGTGAGGAAGATGGCCCTCTTCTCCTTGCCAATCCCTCATCCGGATGAACTCCGAAGGCTAGGGTTTCGCCTTTTGGATGAGTTTCTATTCTCTCTGGGCGTCTAATCCACGATCCGATTCCACGGGGTGGAAATAGTTGATCTGGCGGTGGCGGCGGCACTTCGTACGACCGCCCATACGAGCGGGCGCAGCGACGTTTTCTTCTTTGGCCTCCTTGCTTGATTCTTTTATGATAGGTGATTATCACTTTAAATACGTGATTTCACTACCATCTCTGGAGATCTTTTCCATATTATGCTAATTAGTCCAAAAAGCATTACCTGAGAGATTACCAATAAAAAGAGGTGCGCGAACGCGGTAAAATTCCACAAAGCCTACCATGTAGGTACAAAATACCTAGTAAAATCATCACATAAATTGGACTCATCAGCAGCAACCCATCATGAAGGTCGCTGGAGATGCCATTTGTGGAGGCGACAGGAGATACAGGTCGTGGAGGCGATGAAGAAGGAGATAGACGAACTCCGCACGTAGCAACCCATCATGAAGGTCACTGGAGGCTAAGCAGAGAGCATCTCCAGCGTCCCAGATCGTTGTCTGCGTCTTCCTTCTTCTTTTGCCCCTGTGTCTTTCGGGCGTTGCCGCATGTGGCATTTTAAATTATCCTGAATATGTAAGACAATTATTATCCGTTGCCATTGTCATCATATTATTTTGTTCGTAGGTAAATGTATATGAGTCGAAAACATGCTAAAAGTCACGTTCTCTGAGAGATTATCAATAAAAATAATGCTAACGTTGAGCGGGGCCGTGGGATCACAAGCAAACTACTCCCTCCATCACGGTGCATTAACCACCTGTTAAACAACGGCACAGCCGCCATTAATGCAGAAGTTGGGAGCGAAGCGGGCGGCGGGTGGAGGTCAAAGGGCTCGCTTCCCGGTGAACCTGAGCAGCGGACTGCTCACACGCGTCCTGCCGAGCCTGCACAGCACACTGCTCGCACGCGTCCCGCTGAGCCTGCGCGGTGGACTGCTCGCACGCGTCCCATCCAATTACACATATATGATTTTTCAATCCAGTTGGGTGAAGTGCAACATGTGCATGTAGTTCAAATTTGAATTATGCACATTAAATGACTAAAAAACTCAATTAATGTACAAAAAGGCCAAACGATCCCTGAATAATTCCATCTTTTAACACGACACTCCTATTGGTCTATGTTGCTTCTAGAAAAAAATCAAGACAAGAAGAGGCAGTGAATGTCGTATCGCCCACAAAGGTGACACGTTCCCTATCAGAACCACGAGGCTTTTTGTGAGAAGCTCCACTTTGTAAGAACCCTTTACCAAAACTTGTCCCAAATTGGAAAAAAAATTACCACAACATGTTGGTGCCATGTCATGACACCATACCAAGTTTCATGAATATCTGACGAGTTTCGCATTTACGGGAATTTAAAAACCAAGTTTTCAATGTTTGCGGCCGAGCCACGACACCAAGATGTTTGAAATTCATTACCATTTCTTGCATGCTACGTAAACATGCACCCAAGGACACATATATGTTTTTTCAATTCATTTTGGTGCACTAGAGCATGTGCCCGTGGTTCAATTTTGAATTATGCACATTAAATGCCTAGAAAACTCAATTAATATATAAAAAGGCCAAACGAACCCTGACTAATTCCATATTTTACCACGACACTCCTATTGGTCTATGTTGCTTCTAGAAAAAAGATAAAGCCGAGAAGAGGCAGTGAATCTCGTTTCGCCCACAAAGGTGACACATGACCTATCGGAACCACGAGACTTCTTGTGCGAAGCTCCACTTTGTAAGAACCCTGTACCAAAACTTGTCCCAAAATTTTGAATTTTTTTACCACAGCATGTTGGTGCCATGTCATGACACCATGCCAAGATTCATAAATATCTGACGTGTTTTGGATTTACGGGAATTTAAAAATCAAGTTTCTCAATGTTTGCGGCCGAGCCACGACACCAAGATGATTGAAATTCATTCTCATTTCTTACATGAGACCTAAACATGCACTCAATGACACATATATGATTTTTCAACCCATTTTGGTGCACTGGAGTATGTGCCCGTGGTTCAAATTTGAATTATGCACATTAAATGCCTAGAAAACTCAATTAATGTATAAAAAGGCCAAACGAACCCTGAATAATTCCATATTTTAATATGACAATCCTATTGGTCTATGTTGCTTCTAGAAAAAATAAAGCCGAGAAGAGACAGTGAATGTCGTTTCACCCATAAAGGTGACACATGCCCTATCGGAACCACCCGCTTCGTAAGAAGCTTATCCAAAACTTGTCCCAAATTGGACAATTTTTTTACCACGGCCTATATGTGCCATGTCATGACACCAAGCCAAGTTTCATGAATTTCAGGCATGTTTTGGATTTACGGGAATTTAAAAACCAAGATTCTCAATGTTTGCGGTCGAGCCACGACATCGAGATGTTTAAAATTCATTCACATTCCTTGCATGGGACGTAAACATGCACCCAATGACACATATATGATTTTTCAACCCATTTTGGTGCACTGGAGCATGTGCCTGTAGTTCAAATTTGAATTAAGCATATTAAATGCCTAGAAAACTCAATTAATGTATAAAAAGGTCAAATGAACCATGAATAATTTAAAGCAGTTCTGGTCAACCATCTGGCACCCGTGGGTAAGCACTGTGTGTGCACGCGTCGTGCTAGCTCGTGCTTCCTTCTTTCCTAAGTTTTCCATATTAATGGTGTTATATATCCAAACAAGCAACCGTTTCCCGTCACTCCCCCCATCGGTTTCCCGCCACCAATATCAGTGGGCATAAAAGGCTAGGCGGCGACACACCAGACATACCGTAGTATACCATTCCAAGCATGCCAATCCAGCGAAGCACCGCCCTCGTCATCAACCTCCTCGACGAGGAGAACGAGCCGGAGCAGGACGGAGAGCAAGAACGACTGCGCGCCGCCAAGCGTGAGCGGTATCTTCGCGCCCCAGTGCTTGAGCAGGCCGATGTCTACACATGTGTTCATCGCCGCCCATGGAGCTGAGCAGAGCAAGAGCGGCCAAGCGCTGCCGCGCAAGAGCAGGAGAGCACCGCCGCCCATCAGGTGCGGTGCGCCGCACTGAGTGAGCGGGGCCGTGTCAGCATCTTGTTGACTCAACCACTCGAGAGGCCCTTTCCAGGGCCGGTAAGCATCCCGATTCCCTGCCAGGAATGGGCAGCAGCCGTCAGCGCCATAATTGCACCGGACGCCGTACGAACTGCCAGAGCCCGCCGCCACGACGCCAACAGACTGGTCACTTGGCTCTTCGACATGCTTGGCCCCCGAGGTGCCGCCACCGATGAAGCAGAGCAAAATGGTCATCGCGGCTTGGAATCTTGTGTCGCCGATGAAATAGCGAGGGCGGAGATTGATATCGCGGTACAGCAGTTCCGCGAGCATACCAGACGCATGGACGAACAACTGCACTAGTTCATGCTCAGCCAAGAGTAGCCTGCTAGTTCGCTGTATATAGTTTAGATGAAACATGTCGAAAATGTAATGAATATGATCCGGTTTGGATGAAAACCATCCAGTTTATGTAGAACTTATCTAAGTTTGAATGGAAGTGGTCCAGTATGTAAAGATTGCACATGGTTTCGAAAAGCACAAACGTGTGTGATACGGAGTAGGTCCCACACGGTGACCATCGGGATACGTCTTATAAACGCGAGGGGGCAACTCTTATCAGCAAGGTGCAGCTTCCCTTCCGCTAGCTGATTCGAATGGAATGCGTAGGTTAAGAGTGCTGTGGCTGGAGCAGTCTAAGGATGGGTGACCGGCTGGGAAGTTGCTATATCTTGAGGTTCATTTAAACGATGGGATCGGTCACTGCAAACATTTAGTATCTAAATGTATGTAGTGATCCGTCATGTCGGTTAAATAAACTTCAAGGTCCGTGTTTTGAAAATTTTGAGAATGATTTTTTGAAAATTTTGCTACTGAAAATTTGTTATTGCAACATATAATGTGTTTTTTTTATTGATTTCAATAAGATTTGTTATTTGTTGTTTTGAAAATTTTGAGAATGAAATTTAGTTATTTCAACATATAATGTGCCTTTCTAATGATTGCAATAAGGTTTGTTGCATTCGTCATGTCGACTAATTTAACCTCGGTCCACGTGTTTGAAAATTAAGATATTTTTTCGTTATTTGACATATAATGTGCCTGTATTTTATTTCAAAAAGGTTTGTTGCATTCTTTACAAACTTTTGGAGGCACATGTCAAAATTATCTAAGTTTGAATGGAAGTGGCCGGTATGGTCTATCCCTTTGACCCACAACGAGAAGGGTTAGACCATGATGGATTCCTCTTGGTCTGTGTTACGATAGGTCATAGTGGTATGTCAGACCAAAGTTTGAGCACATGCATTGGATTCCCTCCCGCCGGCTCGAAGTCTGGGAACCGGCACCCTACGTCTTGAACCTGGCTTCCTGGGGGTTGTTCGGTTTGTGAGGCAGCTAGCTCGTGCCACGTCAAAGTTGTGCATTGGGGATTTGAACACATCACGCCACCCGTACATATATTTGGGCCGCATGCAGGTGGTGGTGGTATTCTGATCGACCCCATCTCCCTTGTCCGGTTTTCGACGACACGCCTATCTATGGGCCCCTGGGGTCTATATATCATCTCTTTGACCGACAGTGAGAGGAGTTTGACCATGAATGGATTCCTCTTGGTTCGTGTTACGGTGGGTCATGGTGACATTTACGAGTAAAGTTCGAGCTCACGCCTTCTAAGGATTTCCTCCCACGTGCTCGAAGTGGTGGGTGGGCCGACACCCTACGTACGTCGTCCTTAATTACCTAGCTTTCATGGGGGTTGTCTGATTCGTGAGGTAGGCGCCACATCAAAGTTGTACATTAGGTATTGAAAACACATCTCACACCACCCCTTCATACATACACTACTAGGAGAAAGCCTATAGACAGGATTTTAGCAGTAGCGCTGGATATAGGGAAAGCGCTATTGTAATTTATTAGTAGCGCTGGAAACCAACCAGCGCTACAAGTAGAACCATAGCAGCAGCGCCGGCTACCAAACCAGCGCTACTGATAAGTGGTCTTGTCGCCACCGCCAGTGGCTACCTATAGTTGTAGCGGCTGTCCAAAACCAGCGCTACTACTACGGCTTTAGTTGTAGCCCTTGTCGGTGGACCACCGCTACTGCTACGGCTGTACATTGCCAGCAGGTGGGCCGTGATTAGCAGCAGCGCCTGGGCTTCGACCAGCGCTACTGCTACTCGACCCACCCTCCCTCCCCATTCGATCCCCACCGTCTCACTCCCGGCCCATTCGATCGATCCCCTCTTCCTCTCATCAGTCCTCTCCCCCGACCGCCGCCGTCGCCATCGCCTCGACGCCGCCACCGTCGCGCCCCGGCCCTCACTTGCGTCGCGCCCCCTCCCTCGCCTTCGCGCCCCCTCAAACGCCATCGCGCCCGCCCTCACCGTCGCCCCCTCCCTCACCGTCGCGCCCTCGCTCGCCGTGGCCCCCTCCCTCACCGTCGCGCCCCCTCCTTCCGCAGGTAGCCCCTACTCCCTCCTTCCTCCCTCTTCCCTCTCCCCTCACTCCCTTCACCCCCTCTGCCATCCAGCCATTTTGTAATATTAGGGTTAGGTTTGTTAGGTTGATTCTAGGGTTAGGTTGATTCTAGGGTTAGGTTTGTTAGGTTGATTCTAGGGTTAGGTTGATTAGGGGGGTTAGGTTCATTCTAGGGTTAGGTTTGTTAGCTAAATTAGTTTAGAGCCAAATATGAATTTGCCAAATATGAAAAACCTTATTGCATTTTCTTGAAGTTCTATATTTTTCTTACTGTTATATGCAAATGATCCGAGTGGCCTATGTTTCGCCGGAATGTTGATTCATTTCCGTTCCGGTGAATTTCAGGCGCTTGATATGTCCACTTTTTAGCAAAGGTCATGTCGAAATTTTGGCATGACTTGTGCTAGAAAGTAGGCATATCGAGTGCCAAGATTTGCTGGGAAACGGCATTCCGGAAAACCAAGTCAAAAATGAGTCTAAAATGAGTTTAAGAAATTAAGCATTTCTGAAATAGCAAAACATTAAACGATAAGAAAATGTTCTCATAGGAATTTGTCTCGACGTCGACGATGCCTGGCCCGCACCCTCGTCGTCGTCGAGTCGGCATCCTTGAGAGGCGCAATGTCCGGGAGTGGGCTCCACCGGGCTGGCACTGGGAGGTGCTACCTTCCCGGGCTCGGAGCTTGGTGAGGAATCCTGGTCTCGTCGTCGACCCAGAGCTTCTTTGGTGGCGGTCGCGTGGGCCACTTTCAGTGCAGAGGGAGCGGCCCCCCCCGGAGGTTGTACGTCGCCATGTCAGGGAGGAGGATGAGCACGTCCGTCGCTACATGGCGGCTTTGGACGCCAGGTTCTCCAATACCTGGCAGGTTCTTCAGGGATCTCACCCGAGTTATGATCCGGTGATGGTTCCTTATCTTTGGGTGCCCACCGCCAGCGACTCAGAGACCGCTAGTGAACTGAGTTCACCGTCCTCCACTTTGGATTCTAAGATATTCGATCTGTATTAGTGATCTTACATGATAATATTCGAGTTGTATTAGTTACTATTTGATGATGTATTAGTGATATTATATTCGAGTTCATTATAAATGTATTAGTGATATTATATTCGAGTTCATTATAAATGTATTAGTGATATTATATTCGAGGACATATCGAGTGCTTGTCATTGCTCGATATATGGAACGGGTTGACTTTAGGTCTGTTTCGGCTCCTTGTGTGTCTTTCAGTGAGGGAGAGTGTCCACCATATATATATATGAGAGACGAAGAATCCCGACTGTTGTCGTGGGGGTCGCTTCTCCTTCTTTTCCTTGTGCTAGATATTTTTAATGCACTAGGGAAAGGAGGAGTAGTGACCATCACCGACGGTCGAAATATGAGAGAGGAAGAATCCCGACTGTTGTCGTGGGGGTCGCTTCTCCTTCGTTCCCGTGTGCTAGACATTTTGGTGTAATGCACTCGGAGACGAATGGAGGAGCCACCATCACCGACGGTCGCAATATCAGAGGGAGTGCCCACCATATACGTGAGATGAGAGTTTAGGAAGGAAAGACTCGACAGACCTAAAGTCAACCCGTTGCATATTTTGAGTAATAGTGATCTGTGTGTTGATCAGTTTCCTGGTAGTTGCCTTCGATCGATTTTAAAGGTTTCAACTATGAACATAGGAAATGTCTGACGACGATAGCGAAAGGGAATTCGGTATGTGCGAATACTGCGAAGACGAGCGCGGTCTGTGCGACACGACTCACCTAGTTGATGGTAGGCGCTTCAGCATCGTGCTGGATGAGACCTTCGAAGTGGATACAGTAAGTCAGAACGACAAGTCTTTTTTCATAATTAAGCATGACTTCTGCTTATTTTGCTTCAACTTATAATTTTAATTTTTTACTATTCTACTAGCGTATCCCCTGCCATGCAAGAAGATTTGTCTTGGATAAGATTGGTTTTAATACTAAAAAAAGTATGGAGGTAAAGAGAGTTCACTTGAGCACCGAGCATGGTTATACTTTTGCCGTAAAATTGTACAATGTAGACACCTACTCCTTTTTTGAATGCAAAAGTTGGGAAGCACTATGCAAGGCTTATGCATTTGAGCCTAATATGCTTATCACCTTTGATATTCGTCCGGAAGATGAAATTGAAGGTAATATCGACATCTGGGTCGATGTGCAGACGCCTCCAGTTCTACCATTATGTGAGTTTCTCAACCATATTTATTAAGTAATTTATATTGTTTATTTAAAAATAGTTGACAACTAATTTCCATTGACAGCTTATTTTCATTCTTCAAAAAATGTACAGAAGATGGTAGACAGAACCTACTACTACAGTGATAAAGCAGAATTAACTTGTAAGGAGAAAGATCATCTTGTCGCATTTATTAATGATCTTGAGAATTACAATAGCTATTATCAAACTCCTCCACATTATGGTCAATACGTGCCACTAGTGCACGTGGTGAACTACGGTAACATCCATGGAGATTGCATGGTAAGATTTTCTACTATTACGACATCCGTGTATCTTTTGCATAAATTCTTCTAAAACTAAACTACATTGCTAACTACAAAGTTATTACTATGTTTTTCAACAGAAAATCCCGACGGATTGTGTGCCTAATCTGATGTTTCAGAGCGGTCATGTTGATGTTATGAGCTTACGGCCAGCACGGCCAGGTCAGCCTACGCATCACTCCTGTCCATACCGGATTTCTAAAACCGATGAAGACATGACAATCAAAGAGTGGAAAAAATGTATGGTCAATCCTAGAGAGCTACTTGGAAGCAACATTGTGCGTAGGCCAAGAATTGGAGACAGGATGATCTCCATTCTCCATAATGGAGAGTCAGGGCCTATCTTGTTTTATGATATTTTACCTAAGAGAGGGTAGAGTAGGTCCTATGAGAGAGGAGTAGGTCCTAGGTACAATGTGTTATTATGTGCTACAATGTGTTAGAGTTGATGATGATGATGAGGAGTTGTGATTATGACTAGTGACCAACTTGTTATTATGATCATGATTAGTTATTATATCATTGGGGGAAGAAAAGCGAATTAGATTCATGTCGATGGATCAAAAGTGACCAAAAGTTGAATTAGTAGAATCGTCGTCCTACTAATTCAACTTTTGATCACTTTTGATTCATTTGGATGAATAAAATCCATGATGAAACTACTGTATAGAGCATGTATGAATGAAACTACTGTATAGAGCCTGTATGAATACATCACAAATACGTAGAGGGGGTATGAATCTGTGAAAGCCGTAGTACTAGCAGCAGCGCTGGAAACCATTTAGCAGCAGCGCTGGATTAGCAGCAGCGCTTTACTTTTTGCCGCGCTACAGATATTTAGCAGTAGCGCTGGTAAGTGCAGCGCTACTGCTAACCATACTTAGCAGTAGCGCTGCACAAACTAGCGCTACTGCTATAATTTAGCTGTAGCGCCTTAGCAGTAGCGCTGCACAAACTAGCGCTACTGCTATAATTTAGCTGTAGCGCCTTAGCAGTAGCGCTGGGTCCAGCGCTACTAGTAGGCTGAAAACTAGCGCTACTACTAGGCTTTTTCCTACTAGTGATACATTTGGGCCGCATGGAGGTGGTGCTGGTCTTCTGGCCTCTCTCGTGTGGTTTTCGTTGACGGGCACATCCGTGGGCCTGCATGATCTATCCCTTTTTGACCGACAGCAAGAGTGGTCGTTCAACCAAGATAGATTCGCTTGGTCCGTGTTATGGTAGGTCATGGTGACATATCCAACCAAAGTATGAGTGCATGTGTCCCGCCGACATGAAGTGTGTGTGGGGGGGAGGGGAGGCACCCTACGGCCTTAACCTGCTAGTATACATATCCAAGGGTGGCTGTCCAGTTTGTGAGGCAGGCACCACATCAAAGTTGTGCATTGTGTATTTAAACATCGCATCATCCTTTTCCTACATATATTTGGCCACATGCAGGTGGTGGTGGTCTTCTGGCCCCTCTCACCCGATCTTCGACGACGCGCCCATCCATGGGCCCGCGCGGTCTATCCCTCTTGACCGACAGCGAGAGGGACCGGTTTGACCAAAGATATAGATTCTCTTGGTTGTCTTACGGCAAGTCATGGCTAAGTGCGAGACAAAGTTTGAGCTAGGTCATGCGTTCACAGGATTCCCTCCTCCGGCACAAAGTGAAGGGGCCAGCACCCTACGTTTATGTCATGAACCCTTTTCTGTCGCACTGGACGCTTTTATGCATGCATGCATCTTGTGCCACATCAAAGTTGTGCATTGGGAATTTGAACATCACACCACCATTTTCGTACATATATATTTGGGCCACAAGCTGGTGTGGTTGTGTTCTAACCCTCTCTCACATTTTTTGGCCATTTTTTCACAAATGATGCTATATAAATAGCAGACGATTCGGATGAAACAACTGTTTGCGATTGTATACGCAACAGACACGGGTGCATCGGACTAACCGTGTGCGATGCCCATTCCCTGTAAAATCAGCACAGTGCACTGGTGGCAACTCGCCACGACCTCGCAAGCGCCAGCCAGGGTAAAGGGGTAATGTGTACAGTAAAAAAACCAATCCGACAGCGAGCTATAGAAAATCCCGCCAGCGGCGGCTCTCAGCTTATTCTTCCCGCCAATAGCTCGCCACCTCCACCACACACACCCAATGGAATTGGTGCACAACCATGGGGATGTGTATGGCACCGTCCTGATTGCGGTGGGCGACGACGGGATAGAGGATTCCGACGCGACGCCCGCTATGGCGGTCAACGGCCAACCGCCAGCTGCCGCGGCTGATGACTTCTACTTGTGATGGCATTGGGATTTCCCCGAAGAGGAAGGGTGATGTAGTACAGTAGCAGAAAGTATTTCCCTCTGTTAAGAACCAAGGTTTATCGAACCAATAGGAGATCCTGCAAACGAACGGTCGACAGTACCTGCCCACACACAAACAAATACTTGCATCCAACGGAGGCAAGAGGGTTGTCAATCCCCTTATACTCATTAATTGCAAGGATTAATTCTGATAGTGGTAGATAGATAAATATAAAATAAAAGATAATAAATTGCAGCAAGGATATTTTTAGGGTTTTAGTAAATATATAAAATGAATGGACCCGGGGGGCCATAGCTTTCAGTAGAGGCATCTCTCTCATGAACATAGCAACGGTGGGTGAACAAATTACTGGTGGGCAATTGATAGAAAAGTGAATAATAATGACGATATTCATGGCATGAACAATATATAGGCATTACGTCTGAGACAAGTAGACCGAAACAATTCTGCATCTACTACTATTACTCCACCCCTCGACCGCTATCCAGCATGCATCTTAAGGTATTAAGTTCATAACAAACAGAGTAATGCTTTGAGCATGATGACATAATGTAGAAAAGTAAGATAAAATAATATGTTCGAACCCTGTTATTTTACCCTTAGTAGCAACAATACAAAAATGTGCCCCACAGAGTGAGGACATCGCAAGATTGAACCTAATACCAAGCACCTCTCCCACTGAAGATAAATCAATCTAATTGGCCAAATTAAATGGATAGATCGGAGAGAAATACAAGGCTATAAAATCACACATAATAAATCTGAGAAAAGACTTAATTACTTTCAATGAATAATCTGATCATAAACCCACAATTCATCGGACCCAACAAACACACCGCAACGATTACATCGAATAGGTCTCCGAAGGGATCATTGTATTGAAGATCAAGAGAGAGAGAGAGAGCCATCTAGCTATAGCTATGGACCCGTAGGTCCTGTGGGAACTACTCACACATCATCATGGAGGCAGCAAGGTTGATGAAGATGGCCTCCATGATCGATTCCCCCTCCGGCAGAGTACCGGCGGAGGCCTCCAGATGGGATCAGGGAAGAACCGAAGCTTACAGCGGCGATAAATTTGTTTCGGGTCTCGCTCTGAGGGTTTCAGAATATTTATGAATTTATAGAAGTGGAATTAGGTCAAGCGGACCTCCGAGGGGCCCACAAGGTCAGGCGGCGCGCCCTACCTCTGGGAGCGTGCCGTGTGAGCTTGTGGCCCACTCGTAGCTCTTCTGGCCTCCTCCCAAGGCTTCTAGGGTCCCATTTGTTCAGAAAAAATCACTGTAAAATTTCATCGTATTTAGACTTAGTTTGGTATGGTTTTTCTGCGAAACCAAAAACAAGCAGAAAACAGGAACTGGAACTGGACGCTGAGTTAATAGGTTAGTTCCCAAAAATGATATAAAATTGCAAATAAAGTATACAAGATTGATAATATAATAGCATGAAACAATCAAAAATTATAGATACGTTGGAGACGTATCAACGACGACGACGACGACGGCCCCGAGTTTCAGCATCGGATGCAGATGGCCATCACTTTGTCTGTCCAGGAATCGCGCTTCGATGCGTTCCTGCGCGACAAGGACGAGCGCCATCTCAGTGTCGGTGTGGAACAATCTATCGCATCTACGGATGCCATCCGCAATGCGGCTAGGGATCCGCAGCGGCAGAAATGGCAGGAGAGTGCGAAGAGGAAGCGGCTGAGGAAAAAGGGAGATGCCAATGCAGCGGACGGAAGCACGGAAAATGACACCAATGCACGCAGCAAGAAGAGGCGGGAGCACGACCAGAAGGCGGTGGAGTAGGCCGGCGCATGCCTCTCAGCGCGTTGGAGGCCGGTGCAGGCCTTGCAGCTGCCGCGGTAGCCCTGGCAATAGCGGCCGCGTCGGCGGCCACGGCGACCACAGACGCAGCCCTTGCGAGAGCGGTGCCCGTCTATGTTTGGATGGCCCACGCGGGCGCCACGACAACTCCGTCGACGGTGGCAGCCCTAGGGAATGCCGCCGCGGTGAAGGTATCTTCGTCGACAGCGGCAGGCCTGGCGAGAGGCCCCGCAGTCGCTCCGGCCGAGGTAGCCCCGGCGGTTGCCGCCGCAAAACCAATGGAGATCATCAACTTGATGACCTCCTCTGAAAACTCCTTCTGAGCCGAGGAAGGTCACGACGACGGTGGCGGCGCGGCGTTTGTATGCATCCGTGACGTAGTGAATATTTTGTACAGTTCATCTAGATGTAAATTGGTGAACTGTTTGTAAATTAGTGAGCATATGACCTAATGTCAACTTTTCTGTTGCAAAATTAGGCATTTTGTGGTGAAAATTAGCCAAATATTTTTGTCATATGTGTGTGGGCGTGTGGAAATTTAGGATGAATTTCACGTCTGCGTCTAAAAATTAGGATGAATTTAGGATGAACCGTGTGCGATGAATCAGCATGTACGACACAAATATTTCCACCTTAATTAGCAGAAATCCGCCTTGAGAAATCTCAAAAAAAAGATACCCGCTTTGAGCGATGCAAATATTCGTGATTCCGCGGCTTTTCCTTACATCGTACACAATTATTATGCTTGGACCGTGTGCGATCTTTGTTGCTCCCGCCTCACTTCAATTTCTTTACCCAAATTTTAGTAGACGCGGTATTTGAACCGTCGCCCTCACTCCTACACCACCGACCTTAGTAAAAATTTCAGTAGCCGAGGCATTTCAATCGTCGCCCTCCCTCGTCCACCACCACAACCACCCACCATTACTAAAATTTTCAGTAGCCGCATCATTTCCTCAAACACCACCCCGCCCCCTCCACAGTCCACACACACCAACGCCCCCTCCCCCTCCTCCCCCCGCTCGAACCTTAGCTCGCCGCCGCCACCGCCCTCCACCGCCAACCTCTGCCGGTCTACCCATGTATCCTAGCTAGATAAGTTCAGGTTACCCACTGATTTCCAAACCCTCGCCGCCCTGAGTTTCTTAGATGACGCGTGCGGTGTCCCTTCCCCCCAAATCCCCATCCCCTTCTCCAGAGAGTCGCAGCCTAAGCCCGACCACATATCCCGGGGAGCCCGAGGAGCGTACTTCCAAAAAGAGGTCTATCGCAACCTCTCTGCCGGACAATGGCGAGGTGGCCGCCGTTCATGCCGACCTGTCGATCCCAGAGGAACACCTCCCCATGGAATCCGGGGAGGATGTTGACTACCTTGCCATGCTGAAGGCTTCATGTCAGCACGCTCGTGTATTTCTGTATCTCATGGGAGCCTGCTACGACACCAAGCTCGTCGACAGCGACGGCTTGACACGCGCTATGTCACAAGTTAAGTGGTCCATCCCCAACGCCTCCGGTTCAACCGCCATCGATCTCTTCGAAGGCCCCACCACTGATCTTCCCCGCCTCGCGTTCAAGGATTTGCGATCCTTGTACTCCATCGAGCCCCTTTTGTCATTTCTGAAGTACACGTTCTACGCCGGTGGTTTGGGATCCTTAGCTGTCATGTCAGACCCCTCATCGACGACGACCACGAGAAAGGCACCGAATGTGGCTCTTCCAAGGGGAAACAGCCCATCTGCGACATCAGGGAGCGCACCCTGCAGTCGTACTCATCCAAGGGGAAGGATCCCATCCATGACAAGTGAGGCAATATCCTATGAGCAAATCTTACTTTTTCTAGCTAGCCAACTCGTACCCATTGTTGTAGTAACTTTTTTAATGCGATGTTTTAACTATGCCGTGTTTAATTATTTTAGTTATGCAAAAATGTAATGTTCAATAGGGCTATCTGGTGTTTAAGTATGAATTTTCCAGTTCATTTTCACGCATGGCTATATTTGGTTATTTATAGTGAGCAGATGCCTTGTTTATCTGTATTTGGTTGTTAGGTTGGTTGCAGTGAGCATTTTTCTAGTTTTCAAGCAGATGTCTTGTTTATCTGTATTTGGTTGTTAGATTGGTTGAAGTGAGCATTTGTCTAGTTTTCAATGGCTATATTTGGTTGTTATAGTGAGCATATATGTCTTGTTTATTCCAGTTATTCACAATGTGATGTTCATTATGTGCAAGTATGAACTGTGCAGTTCAATTTCATCAATACCAGTTTGAATGGCTATATTTGAGTTTCATCAATACCAGTTTGAATGGCTATATTTGGAGATGATGTTGTTTACAATGGCTATATTTGCTTGATGTTAATCCTGTTGTACTTAACATGTCTTTCCATGTACTTACACAGGACAACAATGGGAGTGGCCCACGTTTTCCACCGAGGTTACTTTCATCCCTCGGCTTATACTCCCTCAGTTCCATAATGTACTGCATATAATTTTTTTTAAAGTCAAACTTTGTAACTTTGACAAAATTTATAAAGAAAACTATTTATATCTACAACACCAATATGTATATAATATGAAACTACATATTCTGATGTACACTACAAGAAATATGCTAACTTGTGACCTTCTGTGATTGAACTTGAAAGAAATAGTCATAAACTACGATTATTTCGAACCAATTGGTCGTAAACTGTTTGGGAGGGTCCAAACTCTAAATCATAAGGACCATTTTGGTCATAAAGGTCATATTTTCCTTACACGAAATGGTCGTAAGCAGACATCACTGTTTACTTCCCCAATTTTTACCCAATTACGACCAATTTAAATGGTCATATTTGCTAATTTGTATTGCGTCGAAATACTTGGATGTTCACCTCAACAGTTTCGCCTATGTGTGATGTCTATGTATCGGCCATTTCAGCAGTTTCGGTTATGTTTCATGTCCATGTGTCATTTTCTGTTTGTTTATGTATCTGGATAGCACTAGGTTTTAGTCTACCACTGACGGATGGAACTCGCACATTGACCTATTGATCAACACCGCCTATCCCATGACAGGTGGGACCCACCAACAACCTGACATGAGGGACATGACACGTGGGCCCCTCCAAACTGACATGCGGGACCCGGGACCCACTACCGAACTGACACGCAGGACCCACCAAACAAACAAACTACCAACCTGACTAGTGGGACCCGCCACCGATATGACATGTGGGCTCGTCAAACTGACACGCGGGACCCACAACCGAACTGACACGTAGGACCCACCAAACAGACAAACTACCAACCTGACTAGTGGGACCCGCCACCAACATGACATGTTGACCCATCAAACTGACATGCGGGACCCACGACTGGACTGACCCGCCACCAAACTGGATGAAACAAAAAACTGGAAAAGAAAATCTTGCGTCGTGGGGGACTAGAACTCACGCCATGCATTCCACCCGACCGTGCGACAACCACGACAACACCAAGTGTTTTGTCAATCTGTACCGCACTCTTTATTTTTAAAGTATGCTCGTTTCCTCGGCTTGGGCCTAGTCATGTGAGGCTACCCCTTCTCTCCTTTTTTTTTCTTTAACACTGCGGTCCGCCGAGTGGGCCAACAGCCCATAGCCTACTAGAAGATGTTTTTAGGTGGGAAATATGATCGCTCAACAAAAAAGGTGGGAAATATGAGATTCTCAAAAAAAAGGTGGGAAATATGTGATTTTTTCTTTAAAATAATTCGGGACTTAAAAAAATTGTGATTTTTGGAAAAATGTTCCTGAAATCATAAAATGTTCGTGCATTAAAAATGTATTCATGATTTGGGAAAAATGTTCATGTACTGAAATAATGTTCGTGAATTTGATTAAAAATATTGCGAATTGAAAAAATGTTCATGATTTTTTCTGAAAATGTTTACAAAAAAATGTTCGTGAATTTTAAAAAATTCTTATCGATACAAGAAATATGCACCGACTCATAAAACGTTCATCGTTTCCAACTTTGTTATTTTTCCTGAAAACAATGCGGAGGTTTTTGATTTTTTTTCTTATTTTTTTTTGCCGATTTCAAAATGTTGTCAAAATTGCCGGCATGTTCGTTCTTTGCTAGAGGTTGAATGTTGCAAAACTCTTGGTGGATCTCTGATGAAATAGCTACTTGTATACCTAAAAATGATTTTTACAAAAAATAAATAACAAAGTATGAAGCACTTGTAGTTCAAATTTGACCCACTTCCTGCTAAATCGGTGGAAATTTGTCAATTTGAAGAGAGGTGGATGGAAACATTTTGGCATGCAACCATTTGGTCAATTGTACATAAAATGTGGTCTAATGTATTAGAAAAATGGAGTGTTTCCATGGTGCAACAAATATTTGGTACGCTGTTAAAAAAACCTATTTTTGGCACTTCGAAAATAGAATTTCCAAGGTGAACACTTGTGCAAAATGTGAGATCATTTTAAGAAACTATGCCATGAATGTGGCCATAACGTTGGTCATTTGGTTTGAAAGCCATGAATCTTCATACATGATAGCTCATTTTCGAGAACACTTTTTAAGCTATTTGTTGTATTCCAAGTTTGTTATTTTTCCTTTAACACAGGTCACCTATAATGATGCAATGCGCAGGTTTTCCATGTTTTTGATTATGCTAATTTTTTATGCCGATTTTCAAAATACGGTCAAAACGGCGGACAAGACCGTTCTTAGCTAGAGGTTGAATCTTGCGAAACACTTGGTGGATCTCTGATAAAATAGCTACTTGTGTACCTAAAAATGATTTTTACAAAAAATAAATAACAAATGCTGAATCGGCGCAAATTTGTCAATTTCACGCGAGGTGGATGGAAACATTTTGACATGCACCCATTTGGTCAATTGTATATAAAATGTGGTCTATTTAAAAAATGGGGTGGTTCCATTTTGCAACAAATATTTGGTAGGTTGTTCAAAAAAAATCCATTTTTGACACTCCGAAAATTGAAAATTGTTTTTTGGTACAAAGAAAATGAAAACTCCCTTCATCAACATTGTTTGCCATTCCAAGGTTCACACTTGTGCAAAATATAAGATCATTTTAACGAACTATGCCATCAATGTGGTCATAACATTGGTCATTTGGTTTGAAAGACATGAATCTTCATACATGATAACTCATTTTCGAGAACACTTTTTTAAAATATTTGCCGTATTTCAAGTTTGTTATTTTACCTGGAAAATATGTCACATATAATGACACAATGCGAAGGTTTTCCATTTTGTTGATTTTATTTTTAATTTCTTATGTCGATTTCAAAATGCGGCAAAACGGCGGGCATGATCGTTCTTAGGTAGAGGTGGAATCTTGTGAAACTCTTAGTGGATCTCTGATGAAATAGCTATTTGTGTACCTAAAAATAATTTTTGGAAAAAAAGTTTTAGCAAACTATGAAGCACCTATAGTTCAAATTTGACCCAATTCCTACTTAATCGACGAAAATTTGTCTTTTTGATGACAGGTGGATCGAAAGCATTTAACATGCAACCATTTGATCAATTGTATATAAAACGTGGTCTAATATTTTTGAAAAATGGAGTGGTTCCATTTTGCAACAAATATTTGGTAGGTTCTTAAAAAAAAAATTTGGCACTTCGAACATAGAAAATTATATTTTTTTGATTTGTTTTGTTTTGCGAGAGAGAGAGAGAGAGAGAATAGTTGATTTTATTTTTTTGTTTTTAGCAGAAGAGATGATGAAAATCCAAATAGCCAAACAACGGTTGTCTTGCTTTGGCCCAGACATTCAGATCACGCGCCTTCTTTCTCGATTCAAAAATTGCGTCCCGTCTACCTTCGACCTCTGCGGAGGATCTATGGGGCGACCGGCCACGACGGACAAGCTCAAGCCGGTTAAGCGGGCGTGGACTGCTGAACGGAACCGACATCGGTCGCGCCTAGGGCCGTTAGAAGATCTGGGAATTGAATGAAACCCGAGAGGAGCGACCGTTCAATGAAAATTCATTTTTTGTTTTGATATTGAGAATAGCCGAAATTTCTTCGCTTAGCGTAGAAGAATCATTTGGGTGGGCGGCGCACGGTGTCGAGGATTTACATTTGATTTTGATGCCCTCTCACTCCCCACGAACAGATCCCTCTCCCTTGTCCCCATCTCTCTCACTCACGACTCTGCTTGTCGCCGCCAGCAACGGCGCCCAATCCCGGCAACCTCCGGCGGGAATCGACGATGCCAAGCACACCACAGGGATCCCCTCGTCCGCTTCTCCCTCCTGTCCGGCGCGATCCGGCGCACGCGTCCTCTAGTGCCACCGACGACCATCTCCCGTCGCTAGGGTTTCAGCCCGCGTGGCTCCGGCGACTCAGGTGTGTCCATCCACTCCATCTTCTTCTCCTCACAGCCCTCCCCCACTTCCTCACCTCGTGTTCTCTCCCTCCCAGATCCAGGATGCCGTCCTCACTCAAGCACCGGGACGCGATAGATGGGATGGCCGCTTCCTCCCCTGCCTCGATGCCATGGAGGATGCCTCTCTCCCTCTCCCCCCCCCACTATCTCTATGTCTCGATTTTTTATCTGAATCCCCTCTCTCTCTGCAGGCACCCATGGAAGCGAGGATGGAGCCTCAACAGAGCATGGATGGAACCGACGGGAGCTGGAGCCCTGCATGAATCCGGTGATTACCGTGATTACCAGTGGTAGAACAACAACGACAGCGAGTCGGGCCTCGCCCACCTTGCCCATAAGGTCTGGTTACGTTGCTTGCCCCTACCCCTACAACTTGGTTCCTGTCTTACCAGGCCAGCATAGTTCATGTGGACTTTTTTTTCATTTTCGAGCATGGCTTGAAATTGTGTCAATTAGGTAGGCTATTACCGTAGGGAAATGCCAATTAGTAGTGCTTCTTAGGCCATTTTGTTCATGGAAATTGTCTTTAGTACTTATGATGCTACTGCTGCCCTGTGCTACTGTTACATAACCACGGGAAAGTGGAAGATAAAATCGACAATGAGTTCACAAACTTGTAGTGGTCATTTCAGTTATGGTCTACAAAGGCATGCTTGAATGTGAAATATCTTTATTCTTTAGGACATGCATCTGTCATGTTTGATCTAGATTTACTCCATAACCATGGTAGAAAAAATTCTGCAGAAAGCTTGCAGACCTGCAGCTCAAATTTTAATAATTGACTCTCAAATTTTGCGTGCACCACAAAAAAAATCCCAGCTACTATATTTCATATGGAGCATATAAAGTTTTTCTTGCATAGTAAATCATCACTGCGGGAATTATTTGTTCTCCTACTATAAACTTATGCTATCAATTGTTGAGCTCTTCCCCTCACACCCGTATCTCTTGACTTATTTCGCCTACTGTTCCGCTAATCCCCGGATCACCTATTCTGTTTCAGATATCTGCGCGCTCGGTTCAGTTTATCCTTTGGAAGCTTGAGACATGGCATAAGTCCCCATAGAAATATCTAGGCTAACATCTAGGTTCTGTAGCCTTGTAAGGCGTATGTTTTGTGGTGCTAGTCGTGTGATAGACTAATAACTATTGAGGAATGTCATACTGTAATGGAGAAACGTTGTCTCTGAGGTACCAAGTGATGATTGTTGGGTGTGGTATCTTGCTGACGAATGTACTCGATTAAATAAGCTTTCTTGTGCAATACATCCACTTCTTCTCTATTTAAAGGCCTTATTGTTGTTACGGAATGGATTGCTGTTGTGATCAAATTTTGTTTCACTCACGGAGATTAGCTCCTTCACTTGCTCTAGTTTGGTTAAGACTGATGATACCATTGATAAGAACACGCACATTACTATTAAGTTTAAAAGGTCTGCTGAAACAAGGTGGAAGCATGTTCTTTCTTGCAAATGTTCTGTTAGCTAATATGAAGATAGCATTGATTTTAATCTAGTACTCATGATTGTCGTGGTTTGTCTTTGAACAATGCTTGTGTTTTAGCTACTGCCACTTTGAGCTATTGTAGGCTTGTAGTTATCATTTGCAGCTGGGCTTATATATTGCATTTCTGGACCAGTCGATCGCCATTTCTGAGCTTTTCTGTTATATAAGATGAACAAATGTTATGTTTACAGTGTGAGCTGACTAGTAATCCTGGAGAGAACCTAGCTCCAATTTTGCAAATGTTATGTTTACACATTATATGGTTTCTTTAGCTCTGTGATGTCATATACTTATATTTTAGACTTCTGTTTAATATAAATTTTGGTCTCAGTTCTCAGTTTTGGTGCCTCTGTTTGATGCAGGTGCACATGAGTGTTGTTGAGGGCATGGTCTCCTTTTCGGTGTGCCCAAGTATCGGGTGGTACTCGCCTACATGGTTACCGCCGAGCTGCAGTTCAGGTGGGCACTCCAGTTGTTCCTCCTCATGCCCTACATCCAGGTACACCCTTCCACTGGTACCTACTTGGACACGCAAAATATGAATAGATACAGTTGGCTTGTCGTTATATTCTATTTCCAGCTTCATCTGTTTTGATCTTTAGAATATTGCCTTCATACTATCTAATTTATGTAGTTATTGAAGTTAAAATGTGCGATGCTCGTGACTAACCAGAAAAGTTCTTTGAGTTTCATATGTTGAGTAAAACATTGCAATATGTCATTGCGTTGGCTATATAATTCTGTGATACCATTTTCGTACTGTGATAGTTTCTAATATTCTTGTATTATCCTTGTATCCATTATTCCTGTTTAAAGTCATTGACTGAGACATTGTAAACATTCCTGCCATGTGTTGGTTCCTTGTTCATGCTCCGTTGGCAGATCCTTTGCTTGAATTAAGATGGTTGCTGTATTTTTGCTTGTAATTATGCTTCTATGTGGTTGTTGCAGCATGACTTTCATGCCCAACCAAATGAACATTTGTGCCTTCATCAAGCTCTAAAACTGTGGCCTTACCTCTCTTTTATAGGAGCTCCAGGCCGAAGACCTTTGAAGAGCATGAAGCCTGACAAAGTAAAGAGTAGCTAGTTATAATTTAGTGCTAGTTATTTTGTACAGTCGTCAGCATATCTGGTTGTATGAACACCATGTAACGACTCACTAATTTTGGCTATCATTTAAAGAATTTCGTATGTTCTCTTACCATTTGAAATATTTGTCATTCGTGTACTATGAAAGTGTGAGAAATAGAAAGCTGACCAGTGGGACCAACTTATTGAAAAGGCCAAGGCCCAAATACTAAATGGACTGTGAAAAGTCTGAGGCCCAAAACAGAAATGGATTATAAAAAGGCTGAGGCCCAAAAAAAGAACTGGACTTTAAAAAGGCTGAGGCCAAAAAAGGACTGTAAAAGGCTGCATCCTAGAAAATAAAAGGCCAAATTATTGGGTCAGGCCATGTAGCTAACGAAAACTAACATGAAAAATATATATTACATTTGCTGAATTATTGGGCTCGACCCATATAGACTGCTGAACTAGACCGGGCTGATTCTATTCTACGACCAATTCATTTGGTCACAATTTTTCCACGTCAGCCTGCCATGTTGGATCTGCCGTGGTGTGGGCAGGTTGCTAGTGAGCTAAACAATTGGTCATAAAATTTATGACCTTTTATTTTGGTCGTAACCGTCTACGACCATTTCATAATAAAGGGCGTTAAGCTTCTTTAAAGATGGTCAGCTTTTGACCAACTGTTTTTGGTCACAAAAAGGTCATAAATGAAAAACAATGACCATTCAGTGACCAATATTGAAGGTCGCAAATTAGCATATTCCTTGTAGTGGTATCTAATGAAATGTATTTGGCATTCCAGATGTATATGTTTTTGTCTACAAACTTGATCAAAGTTAGTCAAGTTTGACTTCTTAAAATAATATTTATACGCACTACATTGTATAAAAAAGGGAGTATTATATTACACCATTCTGCAATTATAGTTTAGCTTCTAATATTGACTTGTTGCTTGTAGGTACATATGTGCTCGGTACAGATCCACGTCTGGACCCTTTTTGCGTATGGGGCAATGCGATACTTATGAACCAGCATCAAGTGAGGAAATCGATAAGGATTGTTAGAAAAAAGAGACAAACGATGGCAATTAATCTATTTGTTTGCACTCTATCCAACAGAACTGTGAGCTATAGGATGGTAACTATGAACTCTGTAGCCTTCTCTTTTTACTGCCCATAATGAGTTGTTAGACAACAATGTCTGAATCTCTTTCATTTGCAGTGGTTCCCAAAGCAGTTTACTCAAGATTACCTCGCAAAATACATGATTGGTGGACATGCAATGAAGGTTAAAGTATTTCATCGAGACTACAATGAGTATCGAGAAGTCCTAATGAAGACAGTGAAGGATGGGCGGGCGGCCATTACAAGGGGTTGGCCTAGAGTCATGCATGCAATAGGCATGGAGGAGGGCACAATATGGGTATTTTGCTTCACCTTCTCCAGCAACTGTGGTTCCTCATTCTTTATTTGGTGCTTCTGTAGTTCTTCAATATATGGACCTGTGAATCGAATTATGCATTCGTTCTTGAACATATATTTGTAAACATGATTCAATATGAAATAAGTGATTGACTACTTTCAAATTCAAAACATGTGAATTTTAAATGCAGGGATTAAATTAGGTATAATTTATGCCTTGTAGGCCATTACACTACACACAGGTTGAGAAAGCAAAACGTTTGTGATCAACGTCAAGATCAGACACGTTTCTCAGATCACGACGTGTGCGATGAATCTCTACTGCACACATGATCAACCAAGAAATAACGTGTGAGATTAACAACTGCAGCGCACACAGTTCCTTCTTATCAAATGTTTGTGATAGTCTCCTTATCACACACACTTTGCAATCATGAACTGTTTATGATGTCATGCACATCGTAAACGCTGGTCATAGAAGAATGCGTGCGATAGGTCTTCATCTGACACGGGTACTACGGATGAAAGGTTTGGGACATTTTATATATCACAAACGTTTATCGCCAGCGCAACGTGGGATAGATTCAACCTTCGCATATGGTTTTATCTGGACAACTGTATGCACTCTTAGATCTTATCATAGAGGGTGTCATAGAACTAAATGTGTGTGATAGTCTCCTTATCATACACGCTTTACAATCATGAACTGTTTGTGATGCGGCGTGCATTGTAAACGTTGCACCATAGAATAGCGCGTGCGATGGTAATGCCATCCCACACGAGTAGCAAGGATGGAGCATTTGGGAAATATGATACATCCACTAGTAGAAAACAGACCTTTCGTCCCGAGCATTAGTCCCGGTCTGGTCACGAGCCGGTACTAAAGATGGTATTAGTCCCGGTTCGTGTCGGCTCCAACGGCTAGGAGCAGGGCGACCTTTAGTACCGGCTCGTGAGCGATCTTTAGTACCGGTTCGTGTCATGAGCCGGTACTAAAGGGGGCGTGGCAGGCTGTTGGTCAGACTTGGGCCCCGCTTGCACCTTTAGTACCGGCTGGTGACACCAACCGGTACTAAAGTGCAACCTTTAGTACCGGTTGGTGTCACCAGCCGGTACTAAAGACTTCCTACATATACGCGCTTCGTCCGCAGCCGATCAAAGGGGCTCTCATTTCTCTATTTTCTCCCCTGTTCTTCTTCTTGCTCGAAGCTCATCCTCCATTTTGCCAAGGATTTGTCAAGATTTAAAGGCACCCCATCTATCGAAGTGTTCATAAAGGTTAGCAACTTTGCTCCTTCATCTCTCATTGCTAGATTAGCTTGTGGTATGCTCAAAGATATGTGATTTGTGGGTTTTAGCTAGGTTTTGGAGGAGTGGTCATTATGTGGGAGTTTATTTGATTTATATGCAATTTGAGCTCAAATTAACTTGTTAGGTTGCATATGTGTAGGTGTGGTTTATTTGGTGCCTTCCCATCCCCGTCCTAACCACCATCGATCGTCCGCACCGTCTCGTCGCGGCACCGGCCACCTTGGTGAGCCTCTTGTTCTTCTTAAAACCTTTTTGTTAAAAAAAATTACTTGTATGATTTAGATAGCTGCGTGTACGATTTACTTACTTGTATTATTGTTAGTTATTCTATAGTGTCATGGGTATGGTATCAGCCCACGTCGACCCTCGTCCAGTCTATGATTCAGATGATGTGGTATGTCGTTATCTTTTATAACTATTTCACACATCATCTAATGTCTATGACAGTTAATTATGCCACCAAATTGACGTAGATGTTTTTATCTATAGGAAGTAGTTGAACCAGAAATTCCAACCGACTATGCAATTCTGCTCGAGAAATTAACACAAGCTGAAAAACAAATTGATCATTTGAAAGAAAAATTGAAAAGAACTGAAGATGAGAAGATGGGATTGGAGTTGCATGTTGCCGATATCGTCGATGATCACAAGAACAAGATGGCTGGAATGCGCTTGAAGCTTAGAAATATTAGAAAATATGCCATTGATAAAGATGCTTGGTATCATTATGCCGTTGGCTCAATTGTTACTTTAGTTGCGATTATGCTCGCATTTGTTGTTGCATTTACATGTTTTAGATAGTTGTATGTTGTTTTATGAGATGTATGTATGAACTATAAGTATCTATTATTTGCAGTAATAACATTTGGTCACTGCTAGCTCTAATTTTGGTTGTAATGTGATGATGAAGTTGTATTAATTTGGTCACTTCGATGTTGTGTAGTGAACATGAGCCGGCAATGGATGTACGATGACCGACTAAGTCCAGGGTTTCTTAATGGCCTGCATGATTTTCTTCGTGTGGCTGAGGCAAACAAGCAGAATGGTTTCATGTGTTGTCCATGTCTTGACTGTAAGAATGATAGGAATTACTCTAACTCAAAAACCCTTCACGTCCACCTGCTTGAGAAGGGTTTCATGCCACACTATAATGTTTGGACCAAGCACGGAGAAAGAGGGGTTATAATGGAAGACAATGAAGAAGAAGAGGATGATGACAACTATCCTTTCACCGATACAACAATGGGGGAAGCTGAAGAAGAGGCATCAATGGGGGAAGCTGAAGAAGAGGCATCAGATGAGCCCACTGATGATTTGGGTCGGGTCATTGCTGATGCAAAGAGAAACTGCGAAAGTGACAAGGAGAGGTTGAAGTTGAAACGCATGTTAGAGGATCACAAGAAATTATTGTATCCAAATTGTGAAGATGACCAGAAAAGACTGGGTACCACGCTGGAATTGCTGCAATGGAAGGCGAAGAATGGTGTAACTGACAAGGGATTTCAAGAATTGCTGATAATGATAAAGAAGATGCTTCCAAAGGATAACGAATTGCCTGAAAGTACGTACGAAGCAAAGAAGGTTGTCTGCCCTCTAGGATTAGAGGTGCAGAAGATACATGCATGCCCTAATGACTGCATCCTCTATCGCGGTGAGGAGTACTGGGAATTTGGATGCATGCCCGGTATGCGGTGCACTGCGCTATAAGATCCCCCGTGATGACCCTGGTGATGTGGAGGGCGAACGCCACAGGAAGAGGGTTCCTGCCAAGGTGATGTGGTACGCTCCTATAATACCACGATTGAAACGTTTGTTCCAAAACAAAGAGCATGCCAAGTTGTTGCGATGGCACAAAGAAGAACGTAAGAAAGACGGGATGTTGAGAGCACCCGCTGATGGGTCGCAGTGGAGAAAAATTGAGAGGGAGTTCGAGGACTTTGCAGTTGACGCAACGAACTTATGGTTTGGTCTTAGTACAGATGGCATGAATCCTTTTGGGGAGCAGAGCTCCAGTCACAGCACCTGGCCCGTGACTCTATGTATCTACAACCTTCCTCCTTGGTTGTGCATGAAGCGGAAGTTCATTATGATGCCAGTGCTCATCCAAGGCCCTAAGCAACCCGGCAACGACATTGATGTATACCTAAGGCCACTAGTTGATGAACTTGTACAGTTGTGGAAAAAACCAGGTGTACGTGTGTGGGATGCGCACACACAGAAGGAAATTGACCTACGAGCGTTGCTGTTTGTAACCATCAATGATTGGCCTGCTCTTAGTAACCTTTCAGGACATACAAACAAGGGATACAATGCATGCACGCACTGTTTAGATGATACTGAAAGTATATATTTGGATAAATGTAAGAAGAATGTGTACCTGGGACATCGTCGATTTCTACCGATCAAGCATATCTTAAGAAAGGCAGGCAACCATTTCAAAGGTGAGCCAGATAACCAGAAGAAGCCTGGCCTCCGTACTGGTGAATATATATTTGATATGGTCAAGGATTTACAGGTAATCTTTGGAAAGGGTCCTGGCGGACAATCTGTTCCGAATGACGCCAATGGACACGCACCCATGTGGAAGAAGAAATCTATATTTTGGGAACTTGAATATTGGAAAGCCCTAGAGGTCCGCAATGCAATCGACGTGATGCACGTGACGAAGAATCTTTGTGTGAACCTGCTAGGCTTCTTGGGCGTGTATGGAAAGACAAAAGATACACCTGAGGCACGGGAGGACAAGCAAAGAATTAACGAAAAAGACGGCATGCCTCCAAAGCAGTATCAAGGTCCTGCCAGCTACGCTCTTACGAAAGAAGAGAAGGAAATCTTTTTTGAATGCCTGCTCGGTATCAAGGTCCCGTCTGGCTTCTCGTCGAATATAAAGGGAATAATAAATATGGCAGAGAAATTTTTTCAAAATCTAAAGTCTCATGACTGCCACGTGATTATGACGCAATTACTTCCGGTTGCACTTAGGGGGCTTCTACCGAAAAATATTCGATTAGCCATTGTGAAGCTATGCGCATTCCTCAATGCAATTTCTCAGAAGGTAATCGATCCAGAAATCCTACCAAGGTTACAGAATGACCTGGTCCAATGTCTTGTCAGTTTCGAGTTGGTGTTCCCTCCATCCTTCTTCAATATTATGACGCACGTTCTAGTTCACCTAGTCGAAGAGATTAACATTCTGGGTCCTGTATTTCTACACAATATGTTCCCCTTCGAGAGGTTCATGGGAGTCTTAAAGAAATATGTTCGTAACCGTGCTAGGCCAGAAGGAAGCATCGCCAAGGGATATGGAACAGAGGAGGTTATTGAGTTTTGTGTTGACTTTGTTCCTGACATTAAGCCGATTGGTCTTCCTGAATCGCGGCATGAGGGGAGACTGGGTGGAAAAGACACATTAGGAAAGAAAGAAGCAATAAATATGGACGGGCATTCTTTCACTCAAGCACACTACACGGTTCTACAAAATTCCACCTTGGTGACTCCATATATGGAGGAACACAAGGATATTGTACGGTCCAAGAACCCGGAGCAGTCTGACCCCTGGATTGAACGTAAACACATGGAGACTTTTGCCGGTTGGTTGCAAACAAAGCTCATCAATGACAATGATGTTCCAGATGAACTGTACAGGTTGGCCAAGACACCAAGTTCGACTGTAACGACTTTCAAAGGGTACGAGATAAATGGGAATACATTTTACACGATCGCCCAAGATAAAAAGAGCACCAACCAAAACAGTGGTGTCCGCTATGATGCAACCAACTTTCAAGACACATATTATGGTTACATAGAGGAGATATGGGAACTTGACTATGGACCTAATCTTAAGGTCCCTTTGTTTCGGTGCAAATGGGTCAAATATACTGGAGGCGGGGTACAGCTAGCAGACCCACAATACGGAATGACAACAGTGGATCTCAACAATCTTGCATACACAGACGACTCATTCGTACTAGCCAATGATGTGGCTCAGGTTTTCTATGTGAAGTACATGTCTAGCAAACCGAGGAGAAAAAAAGATAAGCAAGCGAATACATCATACGATGAGCCAAAGCGCCACATAGTTCTTTCAGGGAAAAGAAACATTCTGGGAGTGGAGGACAAGACAGACATGTCAGAAGATTATGAAAAGTTTCATGAAATCCCTCCCTTCAGAGTGAAGACTGACCCAAGCATCCTATTAAATGATGAAGATTCTCCATGGTTACGGCGAATCATAAGCAAGGGACAAACACGCAGAAAAAGTCTTACACCGCGAGATCCCACTCTGGGATGTGACCGGCTTCACCGTCATCACTTTCTATGTGAAGGACATGCATGCATGCATTTTCTAGCATGGTATCTTTGTAACAGTTTGTACACGAAGTGCATCCACCAGTTTGTACACGAAGTGTAACAGTTTGTAACAGTAACCAGTTTGTACACGAAGTGTAACAGTAACCAATTCAGGGATGTGGGTGGGTGAAATTATGTGAAATTATGATGTCATGCCAAATTATGATGTCCGGAGTTAAAATAAGTTATTAAAAATGGAGAGGCGCAATGCTCACCTACACGTTGCTTAGCTTCAGGCCTTGAGAAACTGCAGATAGCTCCGTGCAGTTTACACCATTTCCTCAAGGCCTGAAGCTACGTGCAGGTGAGCATTGCGCCTCTCGCTTCATCGTCTCTGCACTCAGGGCTTATAAACCGCTGCGAGTCCCTCTCGCTTGGCGAGGTGGGACTAAATTTTAGCCACTCCCAGGACCGAGGTCGTACCAATCAGGAAGAAGCACACGGATCGTGTGTTTCTTTCAAGCGCTTGTGAGCTGTTGGATCAGCACTATAACTAGTCCCGGTTCGTGCTAGCAACCGGGACTAAAGAGGCACACGACCCTATATATAACCCACCTCTCAGACATGTTCGACACTTAGTGTGTGTACTCATTCGGATTCAAATCATTCGGATTCCCTGCATACGGTCCGACGGTGCATTTCATATGCGGGCACTCACGAGCCACCGTCGGGCTGTATGTAGGGGAAACCATGTGTTTTGTTGATCTATCTAGAAATCCTTTAGTTCATCGACCGAATACAAATCATTCAGATTCCCTGCATACGGTCCGACGGTGCATTTCATATGCGGGCACTCACGAGCCACCGTCGGGCTGTGTGCAGGGGAAAGGATGATGCTCAATTGTCCGTTTTGTACACGAAGTGCATCCAGTTTTTGCCGTAACCCTCTCAACTTTTTATAACATGCTATGTGGGTGAAATGATGATACCATGCCAACTTTCAACCTTTTCAGAGTCCATTTGTAGTGCTTTTCAATTTCAGGGTCATTTAGCTCAAAAAAAATCAGTAAGTGCATGAAAAATACCAAATGAATTCAGAAAGGGTTGAAAATTGATGATGTGGCTTTCAATGGTGCATTTTGAACACACAAAAAGTCTGGAGTTCAAATAAGTTCAAAAAAATGAAATCCCTTTGTAACACATGAGTTTTCGTCCGAAACCCTCATACTTCGAAAGAGATTGTCCAATTTGTACACGAAGTGCATCCAGTTTTTGCCGTAACCCTCTCAACTCTTTAGAAGTTGCTATGTGGGTGAAATTATGATTTCATGCCAAGTTACAGCCTTTTCAGAGTCCATTTGTAGTGCTTTTCAAATTCAGGGTCATTTAGCTCAAAATAAATCATTAAGTGCATGAAAAATACCAAATGAAGTCAGAAAGGGTTGAAAATTGATGATGTGCCTTTGAATGGTGCATATTGAACACACAAAAAGTATGGAGTTCAAATAAGTTATTAAAAATGAAATCCCTTTGTAATAGATGAGTTTTCGTCCGAAACCATCATACTTCGAAAGAGATTGTCCAATTTGTACACGAAGTGCATCCAGTTTTTGCCGTAACCCTCTCAACTCTTTAGAAGTTGCTATGTGGGTGAAATTATGATGTCATGCCAAGTTACAGCCTTTTCAGAGTCCATTTGTAGTGCTTTTCAAATTCAGGGTCATTTAGCTCAAAATAAATCATTAAATGCATGAAAAATATCAAATGAAGTCAGAAAGGGTTGAAAATTGATGATGTGCCTTTGAATGGTGCATATTGAACACACAAAAAGTATGGAGTTCAAATAAGTTATTAAAAATGAAATCCCTTTGTAAGAGATGAGTTTTCGTTCGAAACCCTCATACTTCGAAAGAGATTGTCCAATTTGTACACGAAGTGCATCCAGTTTTTGCCGTAACCCTCTCACCTCTTTAGAAGTTGCTATGTGGGTGAAATTATGATGTCATGCCAAGTTACAGCCTTTTCAGAGTCCATTTGTAGTGCTTTTCAAATTCAGGGTCATTTAGCTCAAAATAAATCATTAAATGCATGAAAAATATCAAATGAAGTCAGAAAGGGTTGAAAATTGATGATGTGCCTTTGAATGGTGCATATTGAACACACAAAAAGTATGGAGTTCAAATAAGTTATTAAAAATGAAATCCCTTTGTAATAGATGAGTTTTCGTCCGAAACCCTCAAACTTCGAAAGAGATTGTCCAATTTGTACACGAAGTGCATCCAGTTTTTGCCGTAACCCTCTCAACTCTTTAGAAGTTGCTATGTGGGTGAAATTATGATGTCATGCCAAGTTACAGCCTTTTCAGAGTCCATTTGTAGTGCTTTTCAAATTCAGGGTCATTTAGCTCAAAATAAATCATTAAATGCATGAAAAATATCAAATGAAGTCAGAAAGGGTTGAAAATTGATGATGTGCCTTTGAATGGTGCATATTGAACACACAAAAAGTATGGAGTTCAAATAAGTTATTAAAAATGAAATCCCTTTGTAATAGATGAGTTTTCGTCCGAAACCCTCAAACTTCGAAAGAGATTGTCCAATTTGTACACGAAGTGCATCCAGTTTTTGCCGTAACCCTCTCAACTCTTTAGAAGTTGCTATGTGGGTGAAATTATGATGTCATGCCAAGTTACAACCTTTTCAGAGTTCATTTATACAGCTTTTCAAACTCGAGATATGACATTTCAAATGCCATTTAATCAAATTGTCTTATACAGCAGTTGAAGTTGTTCAAAAAAGCATGGAAATGCCATAAACAGATTCTTCATATTTTTCTGATATTTTTTCATATATTATTTATTTCCATTGGAGTCGTAGATTTTTTTCTATGATTTTTTAAAGTTTAGGGGTTTTCTTGAAAATAATAATGAATATTGAATTAAAAAACCTTTAGTACCGGTGCTAGCCACGCACCGGTACTAAAGGTCCACCGCCCCGCGCATTTTTTGGGGAGGACATTTAGTACCGGTGCGTGGCTCGCACCGGTACTAAAGGGTCTTTAGTACCGGTGCGAGCCACGCACCGGTACTAAAGGGGTGCGTGGTATAAATAGGAACGCCCTTAGTCCCGGGCCGAGCCACGCACCGGGAGAGCTCAGTTTGCGCCGCCAGGCTGCCGAAATTAGCCCCCGCGCCGTCGCCGTCGCCCTCGCCGCCGTCGCACCACCACCACCGCCCACGCCCCTCGCCGCCCCCGCCCCGGCCAGCCCCGCCCCTCCCCAGTCCCGCCCCACCGCTCTGGTCCCGCCCCGCGACGCCCTCCGCCGCCTCGTTCCTCCCCAGCCCCTCCCCGACCCGCTGACCGCCGCCCCCGCTCCGCCCCTGCCCCGCCACGCCCTTCGCCGCCCCGTCCTGGCCTGTCCCCGACCTGCCGTCGGCCCCCGCCACGGTCCCGCACCGCCCAGCAGTCCGTCGCCCCGCTGCCCCGTCCTGCTACGTCGGGGACCCGTCGGTGAGGCCCCTTAGATGAATTTGATGATGTTTGTATATATGAATTTGATGAATTTGATGATGTTTATATATATGATGAATATATGATGATGTTTATGTTCTGTAGTTAAATTTGATGATGTTTTTAGATGAATTTGATGATGTTTTTAGATGAATTTGATGATGTTTGTATATATGATGAATATATATATGATGATGTTTGTATATATGATGAATGGTTTTATCCGTCGGAATCAAGTGACAATAGAGTGGGTCGAGAAAACCGATGTGTTCTTGAAGGAAAAAAAGGAAAAAGAAAAAAGAGGAGAGGAGGAGAAGAAGAAGAGGAGGAGAAGAAAAAAAAAAGAAGAAGAAGAAGAAAAAAAAAGAGGAGAGGAGGAGGAGGAGAAGAAGAAGAAGAAGAAGAACAAGAAGGAGAGGAGGAGGAGGCCCCCCCGCTAGATTTTGTTTAGGTTTATTTAGATTGTCGGGGGTCGAGGATCGAGGGGACACCCCGACACGGCACCCCCGACACCCCGACCCCGACACGACACCCCCCGACACCCCGACCCCGACACGACACCCCGACACGGCACCCCCGACCACGACACAGCACCCCGACCCCGACACGACACCCCCGACACCCCGACCCCGACATGACACCCCGACACCCCGACACGGCACCCCCGACCACGACACAGCACCTCGACCCCGACACGACACCCCCGACACCCCGACCCTGACACGACACCCCGACACCCTGACACGGCACCCCCGACCACGACACAGCACCCCTACCCCGACACGACACCCCCGACACCCCGACACCCCGACACGACACCCCCGACACCCCGACCCCGACCACGACACAGCACCCCTATTTAGTTGGTTAGTTAGTTAGTTTAGTTAGTTAGGTTAGTTTAGTTAGTTAGGTTAGTTTAGTTAGTTAGTTAGTTAGTTAGGTTCTTAGGTTATTAGGGTATATGTTAATTTTGTTAATTTTGTTAGATGCTAAGTGTTATTTAATTTGTTAAGTGTTATTTAATTTGTTAGATGTTATGTGTTAATTTTGCTAAGTTTTACTTAATTTGTTTTCATAATTAAGTGTTTCTTCTCGACGTCGACGATGCCGATCCCGCATCCTCGTCGTCGAGTCGCCGGAGGAGGTCACTTGCTTGAGCCGAGGGGCCCTGTCAGGGACTGGGCTCCGCCGGGCTGGTACTGGGAGGTGCTGCCTTCCGGGCGGCAAAGCTTGGTGAGGAGCCAGCCCGTCGTCGACCCGGAGGTTCTGTGGTGGCGGCCGCATGGGCCACGGACGATTCGGAGGCTTGAGTCCCCCGCGGAGGTGGTACAGTACCATGTCAGCAAGGAGAACGAGCACGTCCGTCGCTACATGGCAGCTTTGGAGGCCAGGTCCGACAATACCTGGCAGATTCTTCAGGGATCTCACTAGAGCTATGTTCCTGTGATGGTTCCTTCTCTTTGGGTGTCCACCGCCCGCCCCGATATCCGCCGGGCGCTAGGGTTCTAGCTAGATCGATATATTAGCTACTATATATGTATTATTATGATGTATTAGCTAGATCGATGGATTAGCCGATGTATTAACAATTATCCGAGATTATGAGATGAGATCTTTTCTAAGAAGTACTATATATGTATTCGATGATGCATTATTAATTAACTATCAGTTATTTTGCTTCTTGAATGCATGCTAATTTGAATACTAATTTGTTTTATCTATATTATTATGGATTAGTTATTAAGCTATGGACAATACCGGTAGAGCTCATGAAGAGGACATCTTCGACATGATACGCTCCTCCGAAAACCCAGCGGACCTTCAGGGTGAATCACATGATGATGACGGCTCACAATATCTGAACGATTACGGTGATGGATGTGAGGCCGAGGAAGAACAACTTATGTTCCAAAATCCGGAACAACTAACAATGTCCGGCGAGGTATATACACATATTAACAAATCTTTTTTCTTTTAATTATCAGCCCTCCGGATCGAACCAATCTAGTAGAAAGGTACGAGGCGGTGCCAAAATATTGGACGGCAACGTAAAGTTCAATCTTGATGCTTTCAAACCTAATGGCGCACCGACTCACCCTGATGCCAATGCCAAGACATTTGTGCGTCAATGCGGAGTGGTTGTTAGGGATGGAGTCCCGATCACAATGCAAGAATGGATTCAACCAAACAACCCAAAACCAGGAGTGAATTATGCCAAAGGAACAAAGTCAAGGAGTTTGCTCTCCATAAGATGGCCGACGCGTTCCAGACTTGGAAGAAAAGATTATGGACCGAGTACAACGCTAGAGGCCAGAAGGCGCCCGAATTCATAGGAATATACGAGAAGGTAAGGAATCACTATGTCGAATTTATTGAGTACAAGACATCGGAAGCTACTATGGAGAAGTCGGCAAAGAATCAGATAAATGCGAAGAAAAAAAAGTATCACCATAAACTAGGGACAGGTGGATACAAGTCAGCCATTCCTAAGTGGGATGCATTAGAGAATAAGATGCCTGCTGAAGGGATCACTCCAGTAACCATCAAGTGGCCGAAGAGGTGCAGGAATTGGTTTTTTACGCATGGGGGAAAGTTGGACCCAGCAACAGGGAAGATTATTGCACTGGCCAGTCTGAAGGATGCATCAGATGAGTTGATTGAAGCAATAAAAGCTGCCCAAGAAGGATGGTTTCACCCCAATAGAGAGAACGACGAGCTTACACTCGCCCTCGGGAATGCCGAACACGGAGGACGAACACGAGGCGTGGGCGTTGTTCCGTGGTACGAGGGGTTTGCGGGATGGAAGGACAGTTATAAAAGCCGTTCGAGAAAAAAGAAGGTGGAAGCAGACCGACTGTCAAAGTTGGAACAGAAGTACGAGCAGCAGCAGAGGTAGATACAGTTACTGACCCAGCAAAGGGAAACTCCGCAGCAGGAGGCAGGGGAACCCGTCCCATCTACACTGCCGAAAAGCAGCGTGGGTTCCACGGGGGCACCGCTGGGTCACACCCCCGTGGATGATATCACCGAGAAGACATCTTGTGAGCTAATCCAGAAAATGAAGAACATACCCGTGCGGGTCGCGACAGGCTATGCTTTACCAAATACACCTGGTGTTCTCTGGCATTGCAATCCGGTTCCAGCTGGGTATGCTCGTGTCGCGGTGGACGCAATAGAGCCAGCATATGATGGCTTGACATCCCTGGAGGTGAGGGGGAGTCCACACTGTCAGAAGCCGGCCGTGGTCTCATTCTATGGAGTAAGGACTACATCGTGTTTCCACAAACGGCGCTAAGGCCACCGGCTCCTCCGAGTATCGATGTCCAGTGCGAGGGATCCCAGCCAGAGGCATCACAGCGCCAGCAGTCCTCCCCACCTCGCCAGCAGTCCTCCCCACCTCGCCAGCAGTCCTCCCCACCTCCCCAGCAGTCCTCCCCACCTCGAGAGGCGTCCCACCTCGCCAGCAGTCCTCCCAACCTCGGGACGGAGCACGACGCGAGTCCATATCATCGATATCGATCTCCGCCGCGTGAGCCGACTCCACCCCGGCAGCGGTCCCGCCAGCAGGGCTCCCAAAAGAGGAAGGCCACCAGCAGTCCTCTTCGGAGGAAAGCAAAGAAGAAACCCGAGCCTCTGGCCAAAAGGAAGATGCCTTACGACATGACACCAGAGGAAAACGAAATTGAATGCGATCGCCAATTGAAAGCCTTTTTTGCAAAGAAGACCGTGATGCCAAAGGAGGTAATACCCAAGGAAGTCCAAGAGCACTTTATGGAACACTTTATTGATCGACCCCCAGCATATGTCGAGCGTATGCCGACACACTATGAGCGACAGATTCAGAAGGCAAGTGAGCAGAGAAGTCGGCCCAGCCCAAGGAAGAAGTCGGGAAGTACGGCATCAACGACAGGTGGTACTACTACCGGGAAAACAGTTCCCCAGCTCGGAGAACAATCCAAGCAATCGATCTCTCCGCTCAAGGTGAGTACCAATCCAAGCAAGCAATCGATCCAACCAGTCGACGTGCAAGGCAACCCAATCGACCTCGAAGAAGTAGAGGCTGCAGGTTTCACTCTTGGCCAAATCCTTGGCACTGAGGAATTCCGCCGGTACGGTGCAACTGAGTACGCAATGCAATATGCCAAAGGAAAACCACTTGTCACACCCGAGGAGTACAAGGAACTACCAACTGCGATGCGACGGTTGCATGATTGGTACCTGCGTGAAGTAGAGCGAGGGGAGATGGCGGTCATGGTCAAAGTAAGGAAAGAGCATTACGTCAATGCATGTGACATATGTCTTGAATTCTCAGAACTTTTCTAGTTTTACCACATGGACTCTATCGACAAAACTCTCATCAGTTGCTATTGTCTGTAAGTGATTTATATCTTTAATAATTTAAGTCTCTAGCTAAGATATCGTTCATTGGCTTATCCTCACTATATATGTTCTTTTCTACGCTATTATGCAGATTGAAGATGTGGGAATTGAAACAAGAGGGAATCGATGACATTGGGTTCATCGACCCAAATACCGTTAATGGTCATGTGGTAAAACATTATGCCAAGGACACACAAGATCTCTTGGAAAATTTTGTAGAGGCACTAATGAATACCAAATCTACTATAATATTTCCTTACAACATGGGGTGAGTGTTTACTCTCTTGTATACTACAAACTCTATTTTTGCTTACTAGCTCGCTGTCAAGTGTAGTGTTGATGAGTTATATGCATGCCTGCTTTATTATATAAACTTCTGCGCAGAGACCACTATATCCTCCTAAATATTATCCTCGCGGATGGACTTGTTCAAGTGTACGACTCACTAGATACACGAGAACAATCATACGTGGACTTGTAATTTCAATCTTTATCGACCTCGCTTTCTTTCATTATTTCCTAATATCAAAAGTAATTATAATAACTCTTTCGTTCTTTTTCTTTGCCGCGTAGTGTTTGGAAAAAGATGATAGAAAAAAACCATCACGGTCGTCAATGGAAACCGAAGCTAAAGTGGAGAAAGATGCAGGTAATTAAGTAGTACTACTAGGTCCGCTCATCTCTTTAATTCTAGTTTCAATACCATTATCATGCTTGATTATTAATTATCTTATTGAATTCTATTCTTTTTGCAAAGTGCGCGAAGCAAGAGCAGGGGACAAATTTATGTGGATACTTCCTCTGCGAGAACATTCGCCTCCAGACCGAAGACCGTATACGTCGCAGAGGAGCACGTGAAAGAAAACTCCAGGTTTGGCAGATGATGTCGAAGCTCTCACCCGAGCAACGCTTTGTAGCACTTCAAGAGGAATTTGCGGCATTTCTTCTTCAACATGTCATTGATGTAAACGGAGAGCACTATTACTTACCGCCGCCTCAATAATGCCAGCAAATCAGTAGTGGAAAACTGAGATTTCATCTGGAGCACTAGCTAGCTAGTCCCGGCCGGGTTTTGGGCCTTAAGTTTATAAGTCCAGAATATATATGGATGTGTAATTCCATTTGTATATATACTGTGTATGAGATATTGTATATTATATTACATATATATATATATATATATGCATCAACTTGTGTAATTAATGTTTACAATATGTAGCACCGTAAAATAAATTTGAAATGAATGGAAAACACAATAAATAGAGAGGAAAACTAAAACCTAATTAAAAGCGAAAACAAAAAAAAAACAGAACACTTAGTACCGGTTGGTATCACCAACCGGTACTAAAGGTCCTCCACCACCAGCCCACGCAGGCAGCCACGTGGTGGGCCTTTAGTACCGGTCCGTGGTCCAACCGGTACTAAAGGTCTGGACCTTTAGTCCCGACCCTTTAGTACCGGCTGGGAAACCGGTACTAAAGGCCCTTCCCAACCGGGACTACTGGTCGACATTCTACTAGTGATCGCAAACGGTTGGCTGATGACTCACGTTTGTGATAGATGCGGACATCGCATACTCTTAGTTCTGCCAAACGTATGCATTCTTGTTCCCTATCGCAGATGATTTTTCTGTGTCGTGTGGGATGGACCCCCCTATCGCACACACATGCAAGTCAATGGTTTAAATCTATGTCGCAAAAAGGGGGCAAAAACCGTTTCCCAATAGTGGCATTATGAGCGGTTCTATGAGTAGGTGCAGGTTTTGATCTAGATCACATGTGGATGTGAGGGCTTGATGTTCTTGCCATGCCTCCCTCTAGTGTTGCTTCGGTTCAGTTCATTGACGGCATGATGTAGCTTTGTACAAAGTTATGACAATCGATCGGCTCTGGCTGTCGACGATCTGCTAACAGTTCTTTGGGCTTCATCATAGTCAAGAATAGTGAACTGTCGCAAACACGAGAGGGCGATGAAGATGATCGATCTTCTAGGGGGTCACTAATAACCCACAAGTATAGGGGATTGTTTGTAGCCTTTTCGATAAATAAGCGTGTCGAACCCAATGAGGAGCTAAAGGTAGAATTAATATTCTCTTCAAGTTCTATCGACCACCGATACAACTCTACGCACGCTAACGTTTGCCTTACCTAGAAGAAGAATAAAACTAATAGGATAAGTTTGCAAGAATAAAACTAGAAGTACTTTGCAAGATAATAAAAGTTAGTTTGTTTTAGTAGAGAGCTTTTTGTAACACAAGAGAAGGATTTGTCCCTAGGCAATTGATAACTAGATCAGTATTCGTCGTTGCAATTTTATATGTGGGAGAGGCATAAGCTAACACACTTTCCGTACTTGGATCACATGAACTCAAGATTGGAACTCTAGCAAGCATCTCCAACTACTAAAGATCATTAAGGTAAAACCCAACCATAGCTTTAAGTATAGAGTCCCCTTTATCCCATATGCAACAATTCCCTTACTTGGGTTTAAGCTGTCGTCGCCCTCGCAACCCACTATAAGCGAATCATGAACATATTGCAACACCCTACAACGCGAATCCCCCACGTGTGCGCGGCATGGAAGGCACTATAGGACAGCACCAAAATAAAATATACAACTTTGAACCAATCACGATCATTAATCAACCCATAGGACAAAACGAATGTACTCAAACATCATAAGATGGCTACACATCATTGGATAACAATATATAGCATAAAGCACCAAGTTCAAGTAGGGGGTACAGCGGGTTGCGGGAGAGTGGACCGCTGAGTATACATGAGTGAAGGTGATGAATGTGTTGATGAAGATGACGGAGTTGTTGGAGTAGACCGCCGTCACACGATGTTTCCCCCGGCGGCGCTCCGGCGCCACCGGGAGAGAGGGGGAGAGAGCCCCTTCCTTCTTCTTCTTGCTTGGCCTCCCCCTAGATGGGAAGAGGGTTTTCCCTCTAGTCCTTTGCCACCATGGCTCCCGGAGGGGAGGAGCCCCCTCCGAGATTGGATCTCTCTCTCTCTCTCTCTCTCTCTCTCTGTTTCTTCTCTGTTTCGTGACCCTGTTTCTGACCGAAATCCGTTTCTTTTATATCCGGAGATTCATAATTTCGATCGGGCTGGAATTTTAACATGATTTTTTTCTCGATATAAGCTTCCTTGCGCCCGAAGGATACCTCCAACCAATGTACGAGGTGGCCACAAGGGGCCCCGGCACGCCCTGGGGGTAGGCATGCCCCCCGCCCTTGTGAAGCTCGTGGGCCTCCGTTTGCGATGATTCTTCCGCCAAAAAAATCACATATATTATAAAATAAGTCTCCGTAAATTTTTATCGCGTTTGGACTTCGTTTGATATGGATTTTCTCTGAAACAAAAAACATGCAAAACACAGGAACTGGCACTGGGCACTATATTAATATATTAGTCCAAGAAATCATATAAATTGTTTCCAAAAGTATGTGGAAATAGTAGGATATTGGCATGAAACAATCAAAAATTATAGATACAATACAGACATATTAGTCACGCGTATTGACGAAGTTTACTGTGGGGCTAGAGATTTTTAATTAAGTCTCTTCCCTCACACACCCCGAAAGTTAATCTAGCAACAAAACTTATCGCCTTAATGGTGGATGTAGGTAGCTAGTGTTATCCGGAAACCTTAGAAGCCACGTAATTAAAATTTGCCAAACCGATTGGAGGATTTCTAACTTAGTTTTGCTGGTTGCATGTGATGTGGTATAGCCTTCGTGATGATAATGTGTTTATGTATGAGATGGTTATATGTTGTAATGTTAAGTGACCTACGCGTCACAGTATGGCATGATGGCTAGAGCCAAGGGAATGTCTTTTTAAATGACCTGCGTGTCAACATCGTTTTTTATTCGACGGACGTTACACGGAGGACCCTAGAGCTTCACCACGCGCAGGAGGACATAGTTGTTGCCACGGCGGCAGTTTTCAAAATTGTCGCCACAGCAGCGATTTCGGAGAAATTTTCATGAAGACCTCGGAGGACCATGGAGACGTTCCTGGCGCCCAAGGCTATAACATATCATGCTATTATGAATTGCCTGAGATGTTTATCCCTTTGTTGTTTGCACCCTTTGATTGTGCAGTAGTCAATTATTAGGGTGATCTCTCACAGAAAATATCAAGTTAAAAGGTGCTCTTCCCAGTGTTGCTACCGTCTATAACACGTAGCTTTCCAGAGTGCGTCATGTCCACATGAGTACAAATGGATCATGAGTGTAAGACGGGTTAAGGTCAGACCTAGCAAGCAAATAACACTCGGTTGTCTTGAAGTTCTGGCGAATCATTCTGAGCTCGGAGCACAAAGCATCGAAAGATGAACAAGAGTCATATGGAGATATGATCGGCAAAAGTTTGCCCACCGATCAAAATTCACATCATCAATGGTGTCCACATCAATGGCTGTGAACAAGATCAGGGTCTTGAATCACTCACTTTCAATTATGAGAGATATTGATTTGAGTGGGAGTGCACTTTTTATTAAAATTTGAGTTAAACACTAGTGCAAATTAATTATGAACAAATGTCTAAGTGAATCTTGTGTTTATCATTGTAGATCAATGGCTCGCAATATGTTCAACTTAGCCCCTATGTTAGAGAAAGAAAAGTTGGCTGTTGATATCTACTATGCAACTTTATTCTTGTAGACTTTGTTGGGCCTCGAAGCGCAGAGTTTTGTAGGACAGCAGCAAATTTCCCTCAAGTGTATGACCTAAGGTTTATCAATCCGTGGGAGGTGTAGGATAAAGATGGTCTCTCTCAAGCAAACCTGCAATCAATACAAGCAATCTCGTGTGTCCCCAACACACCCAATACAATGGTAAATTGTATAGTTGCACTAGTTCAGCGAAGAGACTGTGATACAAGTGTAGTATGGATAGTAGATATAGAGTTTTGTAATCTGAAATAATAAAAATAGGAAGGTAACAGGTGATAAAAGTGAGCACAAACGATATTGCAATCCTTGGAAACAAGGCCTAGGGTTCATACTTTCACTAGTGCAATCTCTCAACAGTGCTAACATAATTGCTTCATATAACAATCCCTGAACGCGCGACAATGAATAACTCCAAAGTTCCTATCGGAGAAAGTTGGACGAAAACGTGTATCAACCTCTATGCCAAGATTACCCAAATGTCACCACGGGAATCCGCAAGTTGATTACCAAAACATATGTCAAGTGATCTCGATAAATTACCCCATTGTCACCACGGGAATCCACAAGCAAGACATACATCAAGTGATCTCAAATCCAAATATTCAATCCAACATACGAAAATTCAAAGAGCAAGACTCAATTCATCACAACATGATAGAGAGGGAAGAACACCATATGATCCAACTATATTAACAAAGCTCATGGTACATCAAGATTGTGCCCTATCAAGATCACGAGAGAGAGAGAGATCAAACACATAGTTACTGGTACATACCCTCAGCCCCGAGGGTGAACTACTCCCTCCTCGTCATGGAGACCGCTGGGATGATGAAGATGGTCTCCGGTGATGGCTTCCCCCTCTGTCAGGGCGCCGAAAAAGGGCTCCGGCTGAGATCGCTTCGGAACAGAGGCTTGCGGCGACGGAGTAAAAGTTCTAGGTTAACTTTCGAGGGTTTCCAATATATAAGAATTTTCAGCATCAAAATCACGCCAGAATATGCCATAGGGGGCCCACAAGGGGGAGGGCGTGCCTAGGGTGGTAGGGCATGCCCCTGCCCTTGTGGGGCCCCTGTGGGTCTTCTGGTGCTCCCTCAAAGCTTCCTAGGTCTCTTTCCTTCCAGAAAAAATCGTCAAAAAGTTTTGTCGCATCTGGACTTCATTTGGTATGGATTTTTCTGGAAAACCAAAAACAAGCAGAAAACAACAACTGGCACTGGGCACTAGATTAATATGTTAGTTCATAAAAATGCACCAAAACCATATAAAATTATTGTAAACATGGCATGAATACTTCATAAATTATAGATACGTTGGAGACGTATCAGCACCCCCAAGCTTAATTCCTGCTCGTCCTCGAGTAGGTAATTGATAAAAGAAATAATTTATGAAGTGTGAATGCTAGCATAGTGCATAAGTTTGATCAATGATAATTTCTATCACTTTTCCTAGCATCAAAAACAGCAACTCTTTCTCATAAAACTCATCATGATAAAATAGCAATTGATTCACATGTTATGGTTTAAACAATATACTCTCTTGAAACTCCACAACCTATGTTCTTAGTCACCAAACAATTACTATTCATATTATTCTTAGAAAAGTCTATATAAGAGCTTCACATACCCAATTATCATATATTCTTCTATGATTGCTGGTACTCAAAGCATATTTTTAGAATAAACAGCATCCATCAAAAATACAGGAAGATAGGGGCTTAATGTTTCACCTCCCAACTTACTTATCATCGAGATAATTGTCAACAACAATAATTCATGATCAAATATATTCGACTGGATATATGTGCCTGGATCTTTCCCCAACACACAATGCTTGGCAAGTGGAGAGTTTTTAAGATTGAAATAAGAAGTTGACTCAACAAAAATAAAATTGACAGAAAAAATAAAAGATATGCCCTTCGCAGAGGGAAGCAGGGATTTGCTTATGTGCTAGAGCTCATTGGTTAAAACAGAGATAATTTCATTTGAGAGGTGTACTTTTCCTGTCAACGGTTTAACAACAAAGTTTTCAATATCTTCCATGCTAAACACATTAATGGCGGTTCCCATGCAATAGTTTTTTCTCCCTTTCCACCATACAAACACAAACCATGGCTAGACGAATTCACGGGTGCCTGCCAACTTTCAACTTTCCAGGGGGAGTGTTTTTATAAATAATTCAAGACTGGGCATCCTTTTTACCAGCCTCCCTCAAATTTGACAAGTGAATAAACTCTCGTTGGTGAGTAAAACATACTTAGCATGGAAGATATTGACTACCCCATCGCTCCATGAGCGGTACGGGCACACAAAACAGAAGTTTATTTGAAGGTTTAGAGGTGGCACATGCAGGTTTACATGGAATGGCAATGAAATACCATATATAGGTAGGTATGGTGGACACTCATGAAAGAAACTTGGCTCAAGGGTTTTGGATGCACAAGTAGTATTCCAGCTTAGTACAGAAATTTTGGCTAGCAAAAGATTATAAACAAGCACCACATGTTGGAAGATCCATAACAATATAACTTCTACGCAAATATACCCAAACATAACTCATTACGCTGTCTTCCATGTCCAACTTCAACTTATTTGATCAAGCTTGTAAATAATTAATGAGTATTCACAATCACAAAGGATGTCCAAGATAATATATTTGTATGTGAAATTTCACATCCTTATACTAATCTTTCATGAATTTCTTGTATGACCAATATTGTGATTGTCAAACTTCAGTAGATTTTACTTTCTAAACCCAATGTGAAACATGTATAATTTCAGATTTATAATATTCAATTCATTCATGAATTTCTTACTCTAAGGATATAAGTGAAGCACAAGAGTAAATGACAAACTACTCCAAAAGATAAAAGTGAAGAACAAAGAGTAGTTAAAAGAATAGGTAGCTATGTAAAGACTCTCCCCAAATAAAGATTTTCAGATCTAAGAATTATATCAAACAGCAAAAAAACAAAAAGGACACCCCAAGAATAGCATATATCATGCGAACAAATAAAAACTTAGGCTCAGCCGAGACTAACCGATAGTTGTTGGTGAAGAGAGGTGGGATGCCTAACGTGGCATCCCCAAGCTTAGATGCTTGAGACTTCTTGTAATATTGACTTGGGGAGCCTTGGGCATCCCCAAGCTTGAGCTCTTGTGTCTCGTTAATTCCTCTCATATCACGGGTTTCCCTAAGTCTCAAAAACTTCATCCACACAAAATTTAACAAGAACTCGTGAGATAGGTTAGTACACATAAGAATACATCACCAAATCATGTACTATCAAGACAGGTTGCATAATAATTTTTGAAACATTAGCTACTGTATACTATCATTTCCACAATTTATATCCACCAATATAAGCCATGAAAACTCTAGGATAAGCAGATAACAAAACCATGACAGCAATCTGTCTAAATAGAACAGTCTGTAGCAATTAATTCAAAAAGTATACTTCTGTAACCCAATAAATTCTGAAAATTTAGGAAGTAATAAAAAATTTGTATGACAGTACTGTGTAAAAATTTCAGAATCTTTCCACATTCCAGTAAAATAGGGTAACTAAAACACTACGGCAAAAGTTTCTGTTTCTGCACAGCAAACATCAAACATGCAATTCAAACATCCTAAAGGCATCCTTGGCACTTTTATTGAAAAACATGATTACAAATAACAGCAAGAAAATCCCAACAAAAGAAAATGACGCTCCAAGCAAAACACATATTATGTGATGAATTAAAATATAGTTCCGAGTGAGGTATACCAATAGTGTTTGAAGACGAAAGAGGGGATGCCCCTTAGATGCTTGAGTCTTCCTCGAATATTACCTTGGGGGTGCCTTGGGCATCCCCAAGCTTAGGGTCTTGCCGCTCCTTATTCTCCTCATATCGGTATCTCACCCAAAACTTGAAAAATTCAATCACACAAAATTTAACGGAACTCATGAGATGGGTTAGTATAATAAAATAAAACTTTCACTTAAGTACTGTCAAGACAAGATTCATAATTGTTCCCACATAATCCCTACTGTATTCTATCATTCTCATAATTTATATAACCAAATATAAGCTATGGAAACACTAAAACAAGAAGACTATGCACGCAAAATAGAATCTGTCAAAAACAGAACAGTCTGTAAAGATCTAGTTTTTTATCATACTTCTGTAACTCATAAAATTATGAAACATTACCACATAATAGAGGACCCACATATGCTTACTTTGTAAAAAATTCAAGAAGTTATCATGTTCCAGTATGGGGAAAAAATTCATGTACTGGACGCAAAATTTTCTGTTTTCAAACAGCAACTCATAAACTTGCAAACTGAGCTTGGCAAAGGCTAAACTTGGCACTTTATTGAAATAAAAGATACAAAACATGATTACTACAGTAGCTTAATCATGTGAACACACAAAAACAGAAAAGATAAATATTGGGTTGCCTCCCAACAAGCACTTTTCTTTAAAGCTTTTTAAATAGGAATTGATAATTTCAATGATGCTCACATCAAAGTGATGAATTGAAACATAAAGGGAGCATCATGACTCATATAGCAAACACATTTAAGCCTAACCCACTTTCTATGCATAAGGATTTTGTAAGAAAATAATTCATTGTGGCAATAATCAACTAGCATAGGAAGGCAAACCAATTGTAACTTCAATACTTTTAACATAAAGAGATGAAACTTGATATTATTGAGATATCTATAAGCATATGTTCCTCCCTCAAAATAATTTTCAGTAGCATCATGAACAAATTCAACCATATAGCTGTCACAAAAAGCATTCTTTTCATGATCTACAAGCATAGATTTTTTATTACTCCTCCGGTGAGCAAATTTCTTCTCATTCATAATAGTGGGAGTATCATATATAACTTGAACACTATAAATTGATTCTACATTAAAAGAGTAATGTTCAGTAAAAAGATATTCACAATTATGACAAGTTTTATAAGAATACTTATTACTACCTATTATAACATAAGTATCATCACAATAATCATCATAAGTAGCAACTTTGTTCTCATCATAATCAATTGAAACCTCTTCCAAAATAGTAGAATCATCACTAAATAAAGTTATGACCTCTCCGAATCCACTTTTATCATTGTAAAAAGATTCAACACCCTCCAAAGAAGTGGGATAATCATCACCTAAAGTTGACACTCTTCCAAACCCAATTTCACTATCATTGCAATAATCATAAATAGGAGTCATGGTATCATCATAATAAATTTGATCGTTAAAAGTAGGGGAACTAAAGATATCATCTTCATTAAACATAGCATCCCCAAGCTTAGGATAAGCATTATTTGTAGCAAATACATTCTCAAACATGTCATTCTCATCAAACATAGCATTCCCAAGCTTATGGTCTTACATATCATTAGCATAATCACCCTTATCATTAATAGCATGAATAGCACCAATAGTATAACAATCATTATTATCATATTTTTCCAAGTTGGTGCCAAAAAGATTTTCAAGATCATATGGGGTATCCTTTTCTTCCCCATCATGATTATCACAACAAGTAATAGGCATAACAAAATCTTCTTCAATAGTGCCTACCAACATAGTGTCATTAGACCAAAAAACAGTATCATAATCAAGTGTATCATCTTCCACAATTCATGATTTAGCCTCACAAGACACAACTATAGGAGCAACATTATTTGGGAGAGATACCTTTTTACCTTTACTTCTCCCTTTTTTCTTTCTTTTATTCCTCACCACATTATGTGTGGGTTTAATTGATTTTTTCGAGCTTCTTATTGAAGATATTGGTTGGATAGGAAACCCCTCCTCGTCACCTAATTCATCATGAGGAAGAATAGGAGGGAAATGTGAAATCTTTTCCCTTTCATTAGTATTCCTTTTATATTCTATTGGTTTTTCCGTCTTTCTATAATTGGCTATATAAACATTCTCATTGCAATTCACCACACAAAACATATAGATTTCTCTTAGATTAATTTCAGTGTACCTCGATCCGTAGATGACCGATCCCTCGAACCGCACACGAATGATACCTCGAACAAAAGACCGAAAGCACGGCCTCTCTACTTGGTTGCAAGCGTACGGTCTTCACAATCCGGCAGCGCTTGGCCGTCCAGAGCTAATCATCGCCGGAGATTTAGAGGGAGGAGATTAGAACCACACTGGGCTTCTAATTATGAGGATTAGAGGATATATAGGTGGGAGAGGGGGGGAGGGGCTGCCACCATGGAGGAAAAGTCCCTCCATGGTGCGCCGGGCAAGAGGGGGGAGGAGGAGTCCTCCCCCACTCCAATTCGGCCTCCCCACTTGGAAAAGTGGGGAGCCTTCCCTATTGGGCCATGGTGGCCCAATACTACTTCCACTACTTGGCCTTTTAAGGCCCGTTGATATTAAATTAAATATAAAAGCCTCCAAATAATTACTAGGGCCTTTTATTATTAATTTAACACCCCTAGAAGCATTTTCCACCTATATATTATTTATTGGCAATACCCGGTATTGCCCGATAGTCTCCGAAACCCTTCCGGTGTCCCCGAAACGATTCCGGATCCTCTCAAAACTATTTCGAATATTAATGAAACAATTTCACAAATATGTTCTCATCACTCCCGCACTACTAACACTCAGCAGATCATGATTACATTAAGCTTGTGACCCCGTAGGTTCGGTAACTCATAGACATGAACGAAAACTCCTTCGTTCAATGACCGATAGCGGAACCGTGGACATCCATATCGATCCCTATGAGTACATGAATGATATTCGAGTGAACCTCTGGTTATCATATGATATTCCCTTTGCTTTGCGATACTTTACAAAACCCGAGATGCATCGGTATCCTTTTGATTCATGCACATGCTCACTATACCGTTGTCCTCGTTACCGGTTTTGTTCTTCTTTCTCGTTGATGTGTTCCGGCATCCCCGTGACATAGCCACCTATGTATCGCCAGATGATGATAGATGCCGTCACACCAAGATGGCCTTAATAATATCTCTCCATCGTCGGAGGAGCAAATCCCACTCTCGAGCTATCTAGTCCCTTGTCAAACTTTCCGATGAACCAGTAAGTTATCGTTATTGTCACCTAGTTACAGATGACGTTTGAGCAACCCCAAAGCTCATCGTACGGTAAGAAGTGAGTACGACACTCTCATGGTCTAAGGAACATAAAACACATGCTAACACTCTGTGTTATAACAATTCATTTCAGACGATATTATCTTAAAGTATAACAAACAAGTTTGGGTCGATTCGATATGATTGTTCATCTAACGCCATACTCTCAATGTTGTTTTAGGACTATCATTACACTTAACGATATCCTAAGATTCAGAAACATGATCACCAAGAACACTTGAGCTAGTCTTAGAGGCAAGACTGGGAATCTTATTTTACCGTTTATCATTCCACACGTGCATAGGAGTTTTCCACTGAATCACATATTCCAGGATCATAGCGGTTGTAGCATAGAATATAAACTCTTAATTATGAATACAAAAATATAATAATACAATATTATTTCCTCTAGGGCATATTTCCAACAATCTCCCACCTGCACTAGAGTCAATAATCTAGTTTACATAGTCTTTATAACACCTATGCTTATCTGGTGTTGCTCATATTTTTGCTCGTGGTAGAGCCTTTGTCATCAGATTTGGCATATACAAATCCTTGTGATATTTGTGCTTGGTCTTGTATGGTCTTTACTTGGGTGCAAGATTCCTTTTGCTTTAAGCAATGAGACTACTATTCACAATACAATGTCATTGGTTTCACCGCACTTAAGATCACACCAACTATATCAAGACACTTCTTGATCCAAGCTAAACTATATCAAGGCACTTCTTGATCTATACTACTTTGAAAACATCTAATGTTTTTCAATAGAAAATTCTTTCACTATAGAATCCACAATATTGTTCATGCTCATAAATTATTCTAAACAATAATATAGCCTTATAATAATTTATATCAGTCATGAAGCTGGTGTTCGTGTAACCATTTACAACGATCTCTTCATCTCATCAATTTACAAGGAGCAACTCCTTTATCTTTCTGAGGCACTTCATTATATCAACAATTACCTAGTGAGTTAATCCACGATCACTTTGGTACTTGCTGCTAACACTTTAGTACATGAGAAACAATTGGCCCGATACATACCATAGCATTTATGAATGGATTCAATTATCGAGAAATATTGAATTCCACTCATCTACTCATGATTATCAACTATCATAGGACATTGATTTCTTCTAAGCATCATGCTATGTGACATTGGGAGAAAACGCATTCTCCATTTTAAACCTTTTAAAACCTTGCCATTGTATTCATTTTGGCTTAGTACAATCAGACATCTTGATCTATCTTATAAAGATTTTTATGACCAATAAGTTGCTTTGCCTTAGACTTTTAATGGAAACATATTCTTCAAAATCTTTTATTTGTGCTCAGGAACTTTATATTATTTCCAATCAATAATATGCCACTTACATATGAGATTAGAAATGCTATAGAGCTCCTACTAAACTTTGTATATATAGAAGTTTCTTCATCATCTGAACAAAGTTAAACTCTTTAACTATTTCATTAAAATGTTGATTCCAGCTCCTTGATGCTTGCTTCAAACCCTTATGAAGTTTGCACACTTTCCGGTATACTCATAATTGACAAAACTTTCTGGTTGTATCAATCATACATCCTATTCATTTAGGAAACTAGTTTTGACATCTATCTGTCCTATACCTTTTATAGAATCAACTAAGTTCCAAACTTAATTATCTTATATGAACTCCATTTCGGAGTGTATGGTTTTGAGCCATTCCTTTGAGCTGGGCGCCGTCATTGCTTCCTTGTGGTGCGTAGGTTCATATTCTTCTAAGATGAATATTTCATTGTGAAATCATTCAGGAGGTTCGTTAACCTTTCCTGATCTACGCAATTTAGTTACAAGCTTTAACTATCATGTCTACAGCCGTAGTAGTAACTTCCGGTTCAATTGTGCAGAAAATTTTCGGAACAATTCCCGGTTTGTTAATCCTGCAAACTTTTTGCTGGAGATTCAATAATCTTGTATAGCTTGCACTGTCCTCCCACTTACTTCTTTAGCGAAAAAACTCCTTCTCGATAAGTGTTCATTTTTTGTGACAAACACTTTGTCTTTGAACTTTTTGGTAGAAGGAATACCCAATTATTCTTTTGGATAACCTACAATTTAGCATTTGTCCGCTTTGGGATCGAGTTTATTTGGATGTAAACGTTTTACATAAGTTTTACAACCTCATATCTTGAGATGCGACAAAATGGGTTTCTTCCCATTTCAACTCATATGGTCCTCTGTTTAGTGTATCTATTGCTATTCCAATTATATATCCCCAAATTTTGATAAAAGCAGATCGGTATGAAGTAATTCTACAATTATTCGAATGTTTGCTAAGCTCACAACTTAGATATATTTCTTCATGATTGAAGATTCTTTTATCTTTTGTCATAATGATTCTTTAACTTCATTCTAAACTTTTGAACTTTTTCAAATATTTCAGATCTTATGTTTAATCAAGTAAATCATATTTACTTAAAACATCAGTGAAGTAAAACTAAAATATTCAACGCACCCTGGTTTGCTCATGGGACTATATACATCACTATGTATTTTGTCCATTGATTCAAAATCAAAAGACTTCAATATTTCATCTACATGAATATTACTTTTTCGATATAACCAAGCAGTGCCACATTTAAGTGGTGTTCTATCAGTCTTCTTAAGATGTTTAGCATTTTAATGTTATAAATTCTAATTCAAGATTCATGAATAAACCACTATCAATACAGGTAAATCCAAAACATATTCTTATAACAACTTGAACAACCATTGTTTAAAACTTATAAGAATATCCTTCACATAACCCATAACATAATGTTTTACACAACTCCGGAACAAAATAACTACTATTTGGTTCTAAGATAAATCTTGAAGATAAACTAAAGGCATGACTTTAACGGTCTTGAGTAGCGATCCTATCACCATTCCCGGTTTGCATCACAACTTCATTCCTTCTCAACTTGCGAGCTTTCTGTAGTCCCTGCATCAGTTTGCAAATGAGAGCTACCGATCAGTATCAAATACTCATGACATATTGGAAATCAACAAGTAGAATAACATTAACTTTGTATGAGTTTTATACCTTTACCAGAAGAACCGTTCTTCTTCTTATCCGTCAAGTACTTCTTGCAGTTCCACTTCCAATGTCCTGCTACTTGTGAATGCATTGGGATTTTCCTCGAAGAGGAAGGGTGATGTAGTAAAGTCGCAAAAATTATTTCCCTCGGTTAAGAACCTAGGTTTATCGAACCAGTAGGAAGATATCCAAACAAACGATCAAAGCAAACAAGAGAGAGAGAGAGCCATCTAGCTACAGCTATGGACTCGTAGGTCCTATAGGAACTACTAACACATCATTAGGGAGGCAGCAAGGTTGGTGAAGATGGCCTCAGTGATGGATTCCCCCTCCGGCAGAGTACCGGAAAAGGCCTCCAGATGGGATCACAGAGGAACAGAGACTTGCGGCGGCGGAAAAATTGTTTTGGGTGCACCGCTAGGGTTTTTGGAATGTATGTGAATTTATAGGCCAGAAAGGCGGTCGAAAGGAGCCACAAGGGGCCCACAAGGGTGGAGGGCGCGCTCCCTGCCCTTGTCACCTCCTCGTGCATCGTCTGGACTCCCTTCGAAGCTTCTAGGGTCTCTTTTGGTCCAGAAAAAATCATCAAAAAGTTTTGTCGCGTTTGGACTCCATTTGCTACAGATTTTCTAAAAAATCAAAAACAAGCAGAAAACAGCAACTGGCACAGGGCACTGGGTTAATAGGTTAGTTCCCAAAAATGATATAAAATGGTGTATAAAGCATACAAGATTGATAAAATAATGGCATGAAACAATAAAAAATTATAGATACATTGGAGATGTATCAGCATCCCCAAGCTTAATTCCTGCTCGTCCTCGAGTAGGTGAATGATAAAGGCAGAATTTTTTATGTTGAATGCTACCTAACATGTCTATGATGTAATCTTTTAGGTATAAATCTTGAGAAACGATGACTTAGTAAATATTGAAACGATAATATAGATAAATACCAGCAAATAATCATTGCCTTTCAAAATAACAACACTAAACAACGCTATCCCTACTCGTTTAATCATGCAAGCAATGGCATAACTCCATCTTCCTAATGTAAAGCATAAATCATGATCACCCTGGTGCCCAAGCACTTGACTCGTACTTTTTCACGCACTTTAGCTTTTTCAAATTCACTCAATACCTGAGCGTGAGCCATGGACTTTCATCACTTTGGGTGGAATAGAATGATGGTAGGGATTGATAAGGGAAGACAAAAGTAAGGATAGTCGCGCATCAACTCGGCGGATCATTAGGCCATGGAGACGCCTTTCAATCGATGTCGATGCGAGGAGTAGGGATTGCCATGCAACTTTTGATGCCCTAGAGCTATAAGTGAATGAAAGCTCTCTACTGAAACTAAGTGGGTGTGCATCGAACTTACTTGCTCATGAAGAACTCAGGCAATTGAGGAAACCCATGAATCGAATATGCAAGATAAGTTCTATATTGATTCCCACTAGTATATGAAAGTGGCAAAACATGAGGACTCTCTATATGAAAAACACGGTGCTACTTTGCAGCACAAGTGTGGTAAAGGATAGTAATGCTGCCCCCTCTCTCTTTTTGTCTCATTTTTTTTGTTGGGCACTCTTTTTGGCCTCTCTTTTTTATCCTCACAAGTAGGGGCAACACTCTAATAATGATGATCATCACACTTCTATTTACTTACAACTTGATAAAACTGAAAAGTGATATGACTGCATATGAATGCCTCTTGCAGTGTACCAGGATGTGCAGTGATACTAGCATAACATGTATACAATGATGAATGGTGGCTTTGCCACAAATATCATGTCAGGTCTATGATCATGCAAAGCAAAATGACAATGAATGCTCAAGTCATATGAACGATGACGGTGGAAGTTGCATGGCAATATATCTCGGAATCGCTATGGAAATGCCATGATAGGTAGGTATGGTGGCTATTTTGAGGAAGATATAATAAGGCTTATGTGTGATAGAGCATATCATATCACGGGGTTTGGATGCACTGGGGAAGTATGCGCCAAATCTCTATGTGAGAACGGGCAATGCATGGTACCGAAGAGGCTAGCAAAATATGGAAAAGATGGGAGTGCTTACGGTCCACAAACTCACATTAGACACAAGGAACTCAGGTACTTATTGCATCCTCTATTAGCTCTCTCGAAGCAAAGTACTTATCACATGCTCCTAGGAAGGAGGTTGGGAGGAGTTAACCATCGCGCACCACCGGCTAGACAACACACAAGGTTTTCACTCAAGGATACTCAACACTCCAACTTCCTAGTTATGCCACGACCGACACTTTAATGAACAATGAATCAGAAACCTTAATATCATTATTCTTACTAATCAATTCTCACCAACTAGTAAGCCTCCATATTATAACCTCAATACCGTTGATCATATGTTTCGCATTTAGTGATCTACATGAAAGTTTTTATTATATCCCTCTTGTATACCTATCATTTTCTTACTAAACATATAACTCGTGCAAATTACCACTTACTATTTGGACTGTCAAAAAGATATAAGTGAAGTATGAGAGTACATATGATTTATACAAAATATAATTTCCGCCGCGCTCTAAAGATATAAGTGAAGCACATGAGCATAATTGCCTTAACTCGAAAGATATAAGTGAAGCATAATGAGCATTCTAATAAATCACAATCAATGTGTGTCTCTCATAATAGGTGTGTGCAGCAAACAATGATTGTGACCAACTAAAAAGCAAGCAAGCAAAAAAATAGTACACGATGCTCCAAGCAAAACACATATCATGTGATGAATAAAAATATAGCTCCAAGTAAAATTACCGATAGATAGTAGACGAAAGAGTGGATGCCAACCGGGGCATCCCCAAGCTTAGACGCTTGGGTCTTCCTTGAATATTACCTTGGGGTGCCTTGGACATCCCCAAGCTTAGGGTCTTGCCGCTCCTTATTCCTTCATCCATCGTGATCTCACCCAAAACTTGAAAACTTCTGCACACAAAAGTCAACAGAAACTTCGTGAGATCCGTTAGTATAATAAAGAGATCAAACACCTTAGGTACTGTCATAAATAGATTCATAATTGTTATTTCATAATGCCTACTTTATTCTAACTCCTCCATGATTTATACCCCCCGATACAATCCATAGAATCATTAAAACAAGCACACTATGCAATAAAAACAGAATCTGTCTAAAACAGAATAGTACGTAATGATCAGGTTTAAAACCATACTTATGCAACTCTGAAAATTCTAAAACATTAGGACAATGTGGGAAATTAGTATATCAATACAGTGTAAACATTTGAGCAATTTATCACATTCCAGTAAAATAACATAATTCAAGTACTGGGAGTAAAAGTTTCTGTTTCTGCACCGTATCAATTCAACTATCATCCATATCATCCTAAAGGGTTTACTTGGCACAATTCTCAAAAGAAAAGATACAAACATAATCATTACAGTAGCAACAACTGTGTTGACTCAAGGAAATAAAAATAAAGTAAAGGATAACTATTGGGTTGCCTCCCAACAAGCGCTATTGTTTAATGCCCCTAGCTAGGCATAATGCATAGTTTCACGTTTTGTCATTGTTTAAAGTAATACCATAGGTGGCTCTCATAATAGATTCATAAGGAGGTTTAATTTTTTTCTTGGAAAGTGTTCCATTCCTTTCTTTAGTGGAAATTGGAATCTTATATTACCTTCTTTCATATCAAGAACCGCACCTATGGTTCGCAAAAAGGGTCTACCAAGTATTATAGGACAAGACGGATTACATTCAATATCAACCACAATGAAATCCATGGGTACATAGTTTGTATTAGCAATTATGAGGACATCATTAATTCTACCCAATGGTTTCTTAATTGTTGAATCCGCTAGATGCAAGTTGAGGGAACATTCATCCATATCGGTGAGACCTAGAACATCACATAAAGACTTTGGTGTAGTAGAGACACTAGCTCCTAGATCACACAAAGCATTACATTCATAATCTTTAACTTTGATTTTAATTGTAGGTTCCCATTCATCATGCAACTTTCTTGGCATAGACACATCTAGTTCAAGTTTTTCTTCATGAGCTTTGATAAGAGCTTCTACGATATGTCTAGTAAAAGCTTTGTTTTGTTTGTAAGAATTTGGTGAATTGATCATGGATTGTAACAAGGAAATGCATTCAATTAAAGAACAATTATCAAAATTTATATTCTTGCAATCCAAGGTAGTGGGCACATTACTATCTAAAGTCTTGACCTCTTCAAACCCACTTTTGTCATTTTTAACATCAAGATCATCACCCTCCGAACAATTGGGACGCCTTCTAATTAAAACTGACTCATCTCCAGTCCCTTTATCATCAAGTTTTATATCACTAAATAGATATTCAATAGGTGTCACACCAATCATTTTTATATCTTCATCATTATTATCACAAAAACCGGATGCAGACGCCTTTTCTAGAAATTCACGCTTAGCTCTCATTCTTTCCGTTCTTTCCTTACCTTCTTTTATGGAGACTTGGATAGCTTTTAGAGATTCAGATATGTCCCTTTTAGGTGGCTAAATTTTAATTTTGAGAGTATCCACATATCGTCAATTTTGTTCATTTTTTCTTCTACCATAGCATTGAAGGTCTTTTGAGAACTAATACATTCTTTAATATTGTTCTCTAGTTCAAGGGGTATCCTATTATTATTATTATATGAGTTTCAATAGGAATTACCATAATTACTAGAGGTATTACCGGGATACGGTCTAGGATTATTGAAATTCCCTCTATAAACATTGTTGGTGAAATTATTTCTAGCAACGAAATTCACATCAATAGCATCATTATTTTGCTCAATCAAAGTGGATAATGGAATATCATTTGGATCAATTTGAGCATTTTTACTAGCAAGCTTATTCATAATAGCATCCATTTTATCACTCAAAGTAGAGACTTCTTCGATAGAATTTACCTTCTTACCAGTTGGAGCCCGTTCGGTATGCCATTGGGAATAGTTTGCGGTCATGTTGTCGAAAAGCTTCGTGCCCTCTCCTAATGTGACTCCAATAAATGTTCCACCTGTAGCTGAATCTAGAAGGTTTCTCGATGCAAAGTTTAGTCCAACATAGAAGTTTTGTAAAACATCCATAAATTTAATCCATGTGTGGGACAATTTTTAATCATTAATTGCATTATCTCCCAAGATTGTGCAACATGTTCTTGCTCATGTTGTTTAAAGTTCATGATTTGATTTCTAAGAGATATAATCTTGGCAGGAGGAAAATATTTAGCAATGAAAGCATTCTTACATTTATTCCATGAATCAATAATATTGCGAGGTAAGGATGAAAACCAAGTTTTAGCTTTATCTCTTAGTGAGAAAGGAAATAATTTCAGTTTCACAATATCATTATCGACATCTTTTTTCTTTTGCATATCACATAATTCAACGAAGGTAGTATGATGGGATGCAGCATCTTCATTAGGACTTCCAAAAAATTGTTCTTTCATAACAATATTTAATAATGTAGCATTTATATCATATGACTCCGGACTAGTGGCGGGTGGTATTGGAGTACTAATAAAATCATTATTATAGTATTCGAGAAATCGCACAACTTAGTATTCTCTTGAGTAGACATAATGGTGATTCAAGCAAGATAGTACACAAGATATTTTTGGTATTTTAATTTTTTATAAAACTGAAAATAAAAGAAACTAAAAAGTAAAGCATGTAAATGATAATGTGTGTGAAGGGACCTTCAGTTTGTTTGATAGCTTCCCCGGCAACGGCGCCAGAAATTCTTCTTGCTACTTGTGAATGCGTTGGGATTTTCCCCGAAGAGGAAGGGTGATGTAGTACACTAGCGAAAAGTATTTCCCTCAGTTAAGAATCAAGGTTTATCAAACCAATAGGAAAATATCCAAATAAATGATCAACAGTACCTGCACACACAAGAGCAAATACTTGCACCCAACGCAGGCAAGTGGGTTGTCAAGCCCCTTGTACTCGTTAATTGCAAGGATTAAATCTGATAGTGTAGGATAGATAATTATAAATAAAAAGATAATAAATAACAACAATTATTTTTGTATGTTTTGGGTAAATAAAATAGGAAGATGGACTCGGTGGCCATAGCGTTCACTAGAGGCATCTCTCTCATGAGCATAGTAGCGGTGGGTGCACAAATTACTGTAAGGCAATTGATATGAAAGCAAATAATTATGTCATTATTCATGGCATGATCAATATAGAGGCATTACATCCGTGATAAGTAGACCGTTAAACTTACTGATGCCTACTACTATTATTCCACCAATCGACTGCTATCCAGCATGCATCTATGGTATTAAGTTCATAACAAATAGAGTAATGCTTTAAGCAAGATGACATAATGTAGACAAAGTAAGACAAAATAATATGTTCAGACACCGTCGTTTTATCCTTAGTAGCAACAATACAAATACGTGCCTCGCTACTCCTCATATCACAGAGTGAGGACACCGCAAGATTGAACATACTACTATGCACCACTCCCTTTGAAGATCTACCCATCTACTTGGCCAAAGCAAACTTATAGATCGGAAAGCATACATACTTATATGAAATCACATATAATAAATCTCAGATTGGATCAATTACTTTCAATGAATAATCTGAAAATAAACTCACAATTCATCGGATCCCAACAAACACACCGCAAAGATTACATCGAATAGGTCTCCTGAGAGATCATTGTATTGAAGATCAAACGCGGGAAAGAGAGAGAGAGAGAGAGAGAGAGAGAGAGAGAGAGAGACATCTAGCTACAGCTATGGACCCGTAGGTCCTATAGGAACTACACACACATCATTAGGGAGGCAGCAAGGTTGATGAAGATGGCCTCCGTGATGGATTCCCCCTCCGGTAGAGTACCGGAAAAGGCCTCCAGATGGGATCACGAAGGAACAGAGACTTGCGGCGGCGGAAAAAATATTTTGGGTGCTCCTCTAGGGTTTTTGGAATATATGTGAATTTATAGGCCAGAGAGGCGGTCGAAAGGAGCCACAGGGGGCCCACAAGGGTGGAGGGCGCGCCCCCTGCCCTTGTCACCTCCTCGTGCATTGTCTGGACTACCTCCAAAGCTTCCAGGGTTTCTTTTCATCCAGAAAAAATCGTCAAAAAGTTTCATCGCATTTGGACTCCGTTTGGTACAGATTTTCTGGAAAACCAAAAAGAAGCAGAAAACAGCAACTGGCACTGGGCACTGGGTTAATAGGTTAGTTCCCAAAAATGATATAAAATGGTGTATAAAGCATAAAAGATTGATAAAATAATAGCATGAAACAATCAAAAATTATAGATACGTTGGAGACGTATCATGTCCTTTCTGTTTGCAGTAGAAACATCCAGTCTCCTTAGTGGCTCCGCCCATGTTCCTCTTCTGAGACACGGTCTTACCGGCACCAGTAGATTTATTCTTGTACTTGCCCTTCTTCTTGAAACTGGCAGTCTTATTGACCATCAACACTTGTTTGTTCTTCCGCATTCTAGCTTCCGCGGTTTTGAGCATAGCAAACAACTCATTTGCACGTTTCTCCATCCCATTCATGTTGTAATTCATGATAAAACCATCATAAGATGGGGGGAGTGAAGCAAGCACAATATCTGTACCGAGTGTTGGAGGAATTTCAAATTCCAAAGAAGCCAGTCTGTCAACATAGCCAGCAAGTTTTACTATATGCACCCTCATTGAGGAACCTTCTACCATCTTGCATTCAATCAAGGCCTTGGTTATTTCAAAACTTTCGGTCCTGGCATGCTTCTTGTACAGAACTTCCAGTGACCCAATTATAAATTGAGTGGTAGACCGTTCAAAACATTTCTGTAGTTCAGGATCCATGCAAGTCAACATGAGGCACTGGACTGACTCATAGTCATCACTATGAGCAGTGAAAGCAGCTACAACTTCTTGTGGTGCACCCTTTGCAGGAGGATCACCCAGGGGCTGATCCAGCACATACTCCTTAGCACTCCTGAGAACGAATCTCAGGTTCTAGATCCAATCCGCATAGTTTCCACCAATTGCAGCCAACTTTTCTTTCTCTAACATAGGGCTAAGTTGAACATATTGCGAGCCATTGATCTACAACGATAAACAAAAATTCATTTAAACATATTTCATAATTAATTTGAACTAGTGTTTAAATTAATTTAATATAAAGTGCACTCCCACTCAAATCAATATCTCTCATAATTGAAAGTATGTGATTCAAGATCCTGATCTCGTTCACAGCCATTGATGTGGACATCACTGATGACGTGAATTATGAACGGTGGGTAATATTTTGCCGATCATATCTCCATGTGACTCTTGTTCATCTTTCGATGCTTTGTGCTTCGAGCTCAGAACGATTCTACTAGAACTTCAAGGTAACCGAGTGTTATCTGCTTGCTAGGTCTGACCTAACCCGTCTTACACATCTCAAACCGTTTGTACTCATGTGGACATGACGCACTCCGAAAAGCTATGTGTTATAGACGGTTGCAACACTGGAAGAGCACCTTTTTAACTTGATATTTTCAGTGAGAGATCACCCTAATAATTGACTATTGCGGAATCAAGGGTGTAAACAACAAAGGGATAAACATCTCAGGCAATTCATAATAGCATGATATGGTATAGCCCTGGGCTCCGGGGATGATGCTCCGGGATGATTCTTCAGCCACCACCATGATCTCCTGCACATGGTGAAGCTTCCTTGCTCCAGGGTCCTCCGTATCACGATCATCACGTCCGTCGATAATAGAATAATGAGTTTTGACATGCAGGTAATTAAAATGACAATCCCTTAGCTCTAGCCATCATGTCGTACTGTGATGCGTAGGTCACTTAACGTTACAACATATAACCATTTCATACATAAACACATTATCATGACGAAGGCTATACCACATCACATGCTACCTGCAAAACCAAGTTAGACGTCCTCTAATCGGTTTGGCAAATTTTAATTACATGTTTTCTAGGGTTTCAGGATAATACTAGCTACCTACGTCCACCATTAAGGTGATAATACTTGTTGCTAGATTAACTTTCGGGGTGTGTGAGGGAAGAGACTTAATTAAAAATCTCTAGCCCCACACTAAAATTCGTCAATACGCATGACCCCCTAGAAGATCGATCATCTTTATCGCCCTCTCGTGTTTGCGACAGTTCACTATTCTTGACTATGATGAAGCCCAAAGAACTGTTAGCAGATCATGGACAGCCAGAGACGATTGATTGTCAGAACTTTTTGCAAAGCTATATCATGCCATCAATGAATCGAACCGAAGCAACACTCGAGAGAAGATAGCAAGAACATCAAACCCTCACATCCATATGCCATCTAGATCGCAACCTGATCTACTCATAGAACCGCTCATGATGCCACTGTTGGGAAACATGGTAGCAAACAAAAAAATTCACCCTACGATCAACCAGGAACACTATGAAGATACAATAACGGTTAGGATCGGAACGTTACCTACTCCGAGTTGCAGCGGAAGAAGAAGAGTCAGTGTAGATCATTGATGAAGTCAGTCGATCCGTAGATGAACGATCCCTCGAACCGCACACGAATAATCCCTCGAACAGAAGATCGAAAGCACGGCCTCTCTACTTGGTTGCAAACGTACGGTCTTCACGATCCGGCAGCGCTTCGCCATCCAGAGCTAATTGTCGCCGGAAAATTAGAGGTAGGAAATTAGAACCACACTGGGCTTCTAATTATGAGGATTAGAGGATCTAGGTCTAGCTCTAATTGATCAACTAGGATCAACTAGAACTAGAACTAGAGAACTAGAGGAGACTTCAAAAGTTGTGTATCCAAAAGGGTGGAAATCCTCTAGTATATATAGGTGGGAGAGGGAAGGAGGGGCTGCCACCCAGGAGGGAAAGTCCCTCCTTGGTGCGCCGGCCAAGAGGGGGGAGGAGGAGTCCTGCCCCACTCCAATTCGGCCTCCCCACTTGGAAAAGTGGGGAGCCTTCCCTATTGGGCCAGGGTGGCCCAATACTACTTCCACTACTTGGCCTTTTAAGGCCCGTTGATATTAAGTTAAATATAAAAACCTCCTAATAATAACTAGAGCCTTTTATTATGAATTTAACACCTCCGAAAACATTTTCCATCTATATTTATCGGCAATACCCGGTACTGCCCGATAGTCTCCGAAACCCTTCCGGTGATCCCGAAATGCTTCTGGATCCTCTCGAAACTATTTCGAATATTAATCAAACAATTTCACAAATATGTTCTCATCACTCCCGCACTACTAACACTCAGCAGATCATGATTACCTTAAGCCTGTGACCCCGTAGGTTCGGTAACTCATAGACATGAACGAAAACTCCTTCGTTCAATGACCGATAGCGGAACCGTGGACATCCATATCGATCCCTATGAGTACATGAATGATATTCGAGTGATGTTAAATTAATAATAAAATGCTGTAATAATAGTTAGAAGGCTTTTATATTTAATTTAATACCAACGGGCCTTAAAAGGCTAAGAGGTGGAAAGCAACTTGGGCCACAAGGGCCCAAGTGGAGGTGGCCCCCCCGTTTCCCACTTGGGAAGGGAGAGGAGGCCGAATTGGAGGGGGGACTTCCCCTCCTCTTTGCCGGCCAAGGAGGGGAGTCATTTCCCTCCTTGTAGCGCCCCTCCCTCTCCCCTCCAACCTATATATACTAGAGGGTTTGGCCCCTTTTCTACACACAAGTTCTGAAGCCTCCTCTAGTTCTCTAGTTATAGTTCTAGTTGGTCCTAGTTGATCAATTAGAGCTAGACCTAGATCCTCTAATACTCATAATTAGAAGCCCAATGTGGTTCTAATCTCCTCCCTCTAATTCTAAGGCGACGATTAGCTCTGGACGGCGAAGCGCTGCCGGATCTTGAAGACCGTACGCTTGCAACTCGTAGAGAGGCCGTGCTTTCGGTCTTCCTTTCAAGGGACTATTCATGGGCGGTTCACGAGGTCGTTCATATACGGTTCGAGGGACTTCATCAACGATCTACACCGACTCGTCTTCTTCTGCTGCAACTCGGAGCTGGTAACGATCCGATCCAAACCGTTCATTGCATCTTCATAGTGTTCCTGGTTGATCGTAGGGCGATTTTGTTTTGTTTTCTACTATGTTTCCCAATAGACCCGCCCTTCTCGATGCGCCCCCAGTCCATCATGCCAGTGAGAAATCACTGGCCTATTTAGGGCTTAGACCATCAGACAAGCACCCTTAAGGGCTTAGACCATCACACAAAGCTCGGACCACCGCGCCACGGTCGGTCCGGCACCCCTGCCACGGGTGGCCGGACCCCCGGACCATCCCTCATGATCTTTCTTGACCACCTTAAATGCATTTTGGGTTTAGTAAATTCCTATGATAATTTAATAGTAGCAAAAATAAGATGCAAATAAATCCAAATATAAATTGATATTGGGATTTTTTTTAACTATGTCCCATTTGTTGGATATTCGTGTTAATTCACTCCGATGCGAAAAGTATAATTCAGATATACATATACACACTATGTTTTTTATTTCTTCACACTAGATATGCAAACAAATTGAAACATCACACTAGATTTTCTTTAGCATATAGAACATCACACTAGATATACTTGGAATAATACAATAAACGGAAGAACTATAGTTGGCACAATGTAGCCCATTCCTGGCCGTAGACTATTCCCGTTCGCTGATATAGCCCAGTAAGTGAGGCCTGTCACATCCTCCCCTCCAGCTCCATACTCTAACAGGGCCAATAAACTACACTCCACCGAGTTCAGCGCCTAGCTAGGTACACAGCTTCCCTAACTAGGTACAAAGCTAATTGTATTGTTTTCCTCTCACAGATTTGGTCGCGCAAAGAGGAAAGAGGGAGCGCTAGACTTTCATAGATCCTATGGTAGCAAACGCAATCATAATCAAGAATGTCGTCAACATGTTGATTGCCACACAACATGCAAAATTCATTATATTTTCATATAGTGAAAAGTAAGTTAATTATACAACCACGTATACAATGACACGTATACAATGATTGTCTTTCAATATTCAACATAGCTTGTAAGTTTGTGCTTTTCTTAATTTGTAGGAAACATTGGATCTTCACAAAGAGCAACAAAGTCTACTACCTAGATTCTCTCTTCACAAAAAAACATCCTCAGGATTTTTCGTATATTCAGAAATTATTGGATAGGTATTGAATTCTTTGACGGTGAAATTTGTATTCATATCTGGTTCCAGAATTGAGTATCGGAAAATTCATCTTCATTTGTAGTGTGTGTTCCTCTTACTTCCGCCATGGAGAGAGCCGTGGCAACAAGAACAACCTCTGGTGCATGAGCCCGTTTTTGCGGGAAGATATCGAAATTCGTTCATTGAGAAATTATATCCTAAAGTTCACAAATACCTTGTCTTATGTTAGTCATGTGCTAAATAAGTGCATTTATTGTTGTATATATATGTCTGAAAAGAAAAAATAATCAGATTATACTATAGGGATTAAGTTGTTTCTAACTTGGCATATACTATGACTAATTCTGTACACAAAATTTCAGTGTTGTCAACAGCAAGAAGGGACCAACTTTTATGGATTATATGTTTGGAAACACATGAATTCCTTATGCCGATCTGTTGCGTGTATAGATTTCGACCACCTACCACAAGAAGCAGACTATAAAAGAAGGCACCCATCTAGGGTGCCTTCTCAAGAAAATTCCTCTTAAGTTTTATTTTGTTAGAGTTGTGTTCCAAGGAAATACCAAACATGCGTTGAGCCACACATGCACACTGCTACAAATACGTTAGATTTTGGAGGCACTAGGAAAAAGATGGGCTTGTATGCCCCCGGGTTGTAGTGGTGCATCTAGTCTGCACCATTGCTATGTATTGTTGTGAATTGTGATGCATGGGACGCAGGGTACAACAAACCATTTTATAACCAAGAGGGGACTGTAGTAGCCTTGGCTATAGGCTGTCGAGGCATCTCAGCGTACCTAGTTAATTACTAACCTGTGCAGCCTTCAGATTGTTAACTGCACTGAGTTGTTTTACTTTCCTCCCATGCCTCACACCACCACACTGACATATATGTGTGTAAGAAATGCTAGCTCAGTGTCGCGCTACGATGCAAATTAATTCACTATTGAAGGGTATAACGGTGTTTTGGTCTTCAACAATATGGATAAAGTAGAGGTTATGAGAATTAGGGATGTGTCACAAATTGTGTTTTCAGACATCCAAAAAGTAAAGTCATTGAGAAGTATACATTTCGAAAGATGCGACAACATATTTTCTGCAGAATTGCATGACAGTGTAGTTTTACATTCAGTTCGGAACCTTGATGGTAAGCTGGGAAGGGCTGGGAAACACTTCAAAACCTTTGAAAACAATTCTTCAATAAACCATCAAAGAGTGTGAGAGCCTTGAACTTCTACCTGTGGAGGATGGAGGACTCTTAGACCTCAAGATGCTCCAATCATTTAAAATATGGAGTTGTGGGAAGATTTTCTCTCGGTGCCCAAGGGAGAAGTAGGTGGAGGAGCTCATGCCATCAAGCCTTTCCCTACTGCTGTCAGGGAACTTGATATCTCCTTTGTGTCAAGCATGCAATCAATGGGTCTGCTCTCAAACTTCACGTCTCTCACCAATCTAAGTCTGATAGGTTGTAAAGAATTAACAATGGATGGGTTCAATCCTCTCATCACAGTCAACCTCAAGAAACTGAGCGTAGATGTTGTGTATTTAGGACAAGGGAACATCTCTATAGCAGAGGATCTGCACTCAGAGATTGCAAGGAGCAACTTAATGGATGCAAGCTCATTCTAGTTGGAAGAATTTAACGTGGATAGCATCTCGGTAGTGCTCTGCTCCCATTTTCAGCCACCTTGTCGCTACCCTCCATACATTACACTTCAGTCATGCAGGACCGGTAGTTTTGTCTCGGCAGATAGCGATCGATGGCATTCCATGGGATGAGAACGGCAGACTTCAGTCACCAACCAGCAACTCATCCTCAATACTGGTAGGAACCAACCCCAGGGTTGAGTTCCGAGGCAACTCCTAGACGTCGTTAATTGTAATCCCGCACCAGCAAGACTTGGCTTCCTCCATCTCCCGCAATAGGCGCGCCCTACTCCCTCATTGTTCAGTGATGCCTATAAAAACCTCCAGAAAAAAGTTTTGGATGTGTCAACGGCCAAGACCAATAGTTTCCTACCAGTTGAAGAGACCAAAATATCATGGCATTATCTTGACTGTACTGTACGAATATCATTCATATACCAGAGAATAAAATACGGCATGTTACATTATGCAAAACTTGCCACAAATGTAGATTCCTGCCTTCGATGGAGCTCTGGCGTAGATTCCGTCCATTTCCTTGGGACAGCAAGGTTAGGGTTTCTCGCCAAGCGTACGCGATAGCGCGATCTGGTGTCAGGTGTTTCGGATCGATTCAAGGGTTCAATGGTGATGACTACGACTCCAGAGCGCTGGTCCTTAGGGGCACGTGTACGAAAACTTCCGAGTTGTCACCGACAAAGTCAGGCCAGCTCCGGTATGGAAGCAGTGACAACGGCGCGCCAGCGGCTCGTTCTGATGGCGGAAGTGGTCGTTCGGTGGTCCTGAGGCCTCATGTCATTTTTATTATATGTGGGGTACTTTGTATTGCCGGTGAACTTTTATAATAGACCTGGGATTGCGCAAAAAAAAGGTTTCTTGTTTTTTCAAATGTAAAAAAAGAAGAAAAGAAAACACTATCCTTTTTTCTTTTGAGGGGAACACCAGTATCCATTTGCAATCCCAAATTCTGGTCCTATTAGACCCAGGGCTATACTTTTTTTTCTTTTTCGAAAAGGAAGATTACCCCCGGCCTCTGCATACTGAGACAGCCCAACATTTTCACATTCTATCTCGTAAGTCCAGATGGCCCACCGAAGGGCCCATTAAGCCAGCTGACACAAAGCAGGTACATACGGAGTTTTGCTAAAAAAATCCTACAGACAGAGCTCTCTCCCATCATCGTCGTCGAAAGAAAAAAAAAACAAGAAGAGAATGCTTGCCTGGAGCTCTCACATCGTTGTCGTTCAGTTCTAAGCAAACGTCGTCAGGCTCATCTCCTAACCGTCGATCTTCTTCTTAAGAGGTAGCTTACTAATTACGATATAGAACTCCGGTTATCTAGTTTTAGTTCTGTAGGAGTTTGTATCCAGACCTTGGTTTCTTCGGATATTTTCTCAAAACAAAAAAATATATAGAAATCGAAATGGGTGAAAGAGGCCTCCATGATGATGCATGGTCCTCTTCATATTAGAAAACCAAAAGGGGGATGTAACTTTTCTTATCATCTAATAACTGGAGCGAGTCACGGTCAAATCATCGCTGCTTGACTAGCTAGCGGAAATGTGTGGTGCAAGCTACCAGATAAACAACAATTCTTCCTGACTTGATCGGACAGATGGTGGTGGGCAGAATCGAATCGGAGCCCCGTCAATCAGTGAGGTGGTGACGGATGCACTCATAAGTAACAATACTAAAGCGGCAGAAAAAGCGGATCTCGCTCCCGTGCCGCTCCCGAGCGGCACCGGGGCGCCCCAACCCTAGCAGGCCTCGGCTCCCTACCACCTCTCTCCTCCCCTGCCGCCGCCGGCGCGTGCCGCCGGGCAAGGCCCGCGCTGTGCCGGCGGCGGTGGGATCTCTCTCTGGCGGCGGACATCTCCTCCTTGGCGTTATGGATCTGCCTGTGGCGGCGGCTGCACGGGGCAAGCTCCGCGGTTCATGGCCGCACGGGGAAACGATGCAGCTCCCTCGCACTTGCTGCGCCTGCACGGGCGTTCTGCTGCGACGACTTGACGGCCAGGCGGCAGCTCTCCCGCGATGGCAAGACGGCGTTCTGCTGGCTGGGCGTCTTCGTGCGACGCCGGCTTGTCTCTTCCTGTGGCTTGGCTCCGGCTTGCTACAGGGCATGGAGGCAACGAGGTCGCGGGCTCCGGCGACTCTTGATCCTTGAGCGCTGGAAAACAAGGGAAACGCCTTCGCGCCGTTGCTCCGATGCGGGCGACCCAGGAGGTTGCACTAGAAAGCTAGCTGTCTACCGGCACGGTGGAGCCTCTCTGGAGACGACGCGGTGCAGCAGTTGCTCTGATCCGGCCTGTCCGGTCCCGGCACGACTCGGCAGATCTGGACGGCTTGGTTGTGGTGATCCAGATCCGGTCGGTCGAGTGGAGTCACTGCAGACTGTGTTGCGGCTCCACGACGACAATGGTCACCGAGGGATCTTCGGGAGGGTTCATCTCTCTATGTCCAATGGTTGACCTCGGCGGTGAGATGCAAACTATGAACGGCGGCTTGACGCAGAGGAATGGTTGTGCAGTGGCGGCGATCACATCGTTTGTAGCTGCTGGGATTGCGGAAAAGTGGTGGCGACAACACTTGAGTGACATCGATGGTGGTGCTATGAGCACCCGGTCGCGAGGTCCGGGGTGAAAGCCTAGGTTGACCCGAGATGGTTATACCTGGCAATGGCGATGTTCTTTTACGTCGTTACCTTGTTGAAGGCATTGCTTGGATATTCTTGGACTGATTCTTCAGGGTGAAAACCTAGATTCCGACCTTGGTGGTTGGATCCGGTGACGGCAACACTTGAGTGTCGCTCCCTTCTTGAAGGCGTTACTGTTGAAGAACCTCGTCGTCTGTGTGGTGTCATGAGATGGTTGGTGTGGATATGGTCACTGATGTAGTTTGCCCGCGGATCTGATCGCTTCGTTTTTTTTTTTCTTTTTTTTTTCTCGCCTACACATAGCTTTGGTCTTATATGACTTTGCTATTTGGCGTGTTTTTGTGTGCGTGTGTTGATGTTGGCTGTGTGCATCCTAGCTATGCAGAGGCCGGGTGTGTGCTCTTTGAGTTTGTATCCTCTTGATGCTACTTTTTGAGCTAATAAAATCCACCCTTTATCGAAAAACTAAAGCGGCAGAGGTTTGATTTTTCCTGTTTTTTTGACTTTTTTTTACCCATGTCCTGTTGACAATTACGTGGCTGGCCACCTCTTATTCTTTTTTTTTTACAGCTCTGCTGATTCACCATAGAGGCCAGCGCTTCCTTCTTCTTTCTTCCAGAAACAGAGAGACAGAGAGGGAGCACGAGAGAGGGACAGGGGAAAGAGGAGTTTTGCTGCTCCGTTGCCGCAGCTGGCGGCCCATGCCGCTACCGAGTTCCCCTCCCCCTCGGCCATCTCCCCTCCTCCTGCCCCTCCTCCGCTTCTGCTCCTCGCGCCTTCCCTCTTTCTCTTACACGGAGAACAGACAAGGGCCAACAGTGGAGATGCGGCAACGATCCCGGCGACGGCGGGATCGATCGCGGTTTCCCCTCGGCTTTCTCCTACCTCCTGCTAGGAGCCATCCACCCAGCGTGGCATTCTCTCCGCGTTTAGGCACGCCTGCTCCCATCCCCCCTTTTGTGGCTGCAATAGGGATGGTTTTATGTCCTGCTACAATTTTGTTTTTTTCCTTTCATTGATCGGTTGGTTGCTTGACAAAATGTCCGTGTGGTGTCAGGTTTAGTGTGGAGAAATCCTGACAAAAATACACACTTATTTTAGTCTTTGATGTTGCTATTTCATGCTCTCTAACTGTTTGTTAGTATGTCTACAAGAACTAAGCATCTTTTTTTATGTTTCTATCTCTTGATTCAGTTAGGACTTTTGTGTGTGCAGGACAACCCCAATGATGGTTCACCCATTCTATGTGTCGTGCTTATCTTGAAGAACGGAAGGGCCATATAACTAAGTTGCTGGAGTGTATCAAATATGGCATGGTTGCCACTTTGGCAGATTGTTCAGTAGATATTAGATCAAGAAGGTACGGACTAGATGAAAATATACTTTGCATTATTTCTTACTTCTTTTATAAAAGCTATTTAATTTATTCCATTTAGATCAAGGTAGCTTCAGCTTATAGACTACCTCTTCCGAACAAATGGCAGATGGTCTTTTTTCTAAGTTCTGGACATCAGCTATCTACTTGCCTCATTGCTTCCAATGTTTTGGGCATCTTTCTCATTTCATTTTTAACGACAAGATGGAGCTAAAAAGGGAAAAAGTTGTTACCTACGTACTACAAGGTATATATAAACTATTGTTGCCAGTTTAAAATGTAGGACTGCTTCGACCCCAATGGCAAAGAGGCAGCTGCATCCCCATTATGCATTCTTGCTATTCGTCCCCAAATATATGTTTCCCATTGTTCTCATCACAGCAAATGGGTAATGCATGCAAGAAGGAATATACGAATATACGTATGTGGCCTTTTTGACACATGCTAAGTATAATAGTGCAACATGGTGCTTAATTCTTCGTTTAAAATTGTGTGTTGATGTTTTGAAGCTTGATTTTCTTTCTTTACTATAAACAGGTTTTAAGAAACTTATTGATAGACCACATCAACTTCGAGTGTCTTCTGCATCGATGCCATGGTGGCAGCAAACAAAAGGTATTTGACTAGCTTTCTAATTATCTTTCACCTCCTGAACACATTTAGTTGTACATTAAGCTTATTTATCATGTCATGGATTATTTTTTCCGCGCTAGTTAAACTCTCCAAGAGCGAACCCCAGGTCGCCCGCTGGGCTATGCCACGTGGACAGGAAGGGATGGCGATGGCACTGTTCTGCCTTTTTGTTTGGCTCGTCGCTGCCCCACCACTCTCGTTTCCTTCGACCAGAAGGAAGAGGTCCCAGATACGCCCGTCCAGTTCCAATCCACTTCTCCCCACGCACGCTTCTTCTTTCTCCTCTCTCTCGGCAGCGCGGCGGAGGAGAAAGGGTGGGAGCCGCCGCCGCCGTGGAAGAGGGCTAGTGCGTCCGCACCGCCGGTCGAGTTACGGCTGGAGGCGAGGAACGGGAGCAGCCACGCCCGAAGGAGATCGTCCCCGGAGCCTTCATCCTCGTCGCCGACCTTGCGCACAGGGAAGGTCACCGCTGCTGGCCGAGGTCGCCCAGATCGAGAGCGCGCCCGCCGGTCTGAATCTCATCAGGAGCCCTGAACTCAAGGTGAGCGGCGGAGATGGGTGTCCCTACCAGTGGCTCTCCAAGAGAGAGGAGGGAGAACATGATGGCGGCGAGGCATTCGATCTGTGATCCACTTCGATGCGGGACATGATAAATGCGTCTACATATTGCTAGGTTTTGCATTTCTCTGTTTTATTTCTAATTTTATACTTTTGTTGAAAGAAGTGAGGAATTAAAAAATTAACTACTATTTTCTCTGAATCGGGCTTGTTTTTCTTGTATAGATTCGATGCAGAGTCCGTGCTGTGCTCCTATCATCGGCGGAGCTACATGTATTGCTGCAGGGGCCATGGCCCCCGCAACCTTGAAAAAATCTCTGAAGAAATATATTTTTGGAAGTGCTTCATTAGAAAAAGTATAGTCTTTGGCCCCCTCAAGATAGTTGTATTTGACTTTAGCCCCTCCAGCATTTCTTCTCTAGCTCCGCCACTGGCTCCTATGATCGAGGTTGCTTGAGCGAAATGCCTTACGATCATACTAACATACTACTTTTCTTCCCCATGTGGTACAGGTATAGGAGAAGCAGCAAAATATTGAATACATCGTTCCCTGTTGGGTTGAGGATTGATTCCAGTGCAACCTTTCATGTGCATATGAACATGATACTGTAGACTGCAGCCATGAATTAATTTTCCTTCATGATGTCTACATGACCTCTTGAGCGTTTGGATATGATTTACAGGACTAATATTGCTTGATATAAACCACCTTGCCGGGTTGACGCCTCCACCACTTCGTCCACTTGGTTGGCATGTTCAGCAGGATGTCGTCCTTACAACTGACCCCACCGCTTCTCCTCCAAGTTGGACAAGGTAGAAGACCCTCTAAACTTTAGCATTTTGAGGAATTGCTAATCACAAGGATCAAATTGCTGAACAATATTCAACTAAAGTTCAGTTTACCTACACTGACTACTTTAGTTGAACCATATTCAACTAAAGTTCAGCTTATTGGATATGATATGGTCATAGCTTAGCACCTCCAATTCGTGGAGGAGACGTCAGCACGGGTGAGCTCTTTCTTGTTCCTTCTCTCATCTTCCCTTGGTGACTTCAACTCTGTCTAATATGTGTCTTCCGAATTTTAGTTTTCTTATGCAGCTACGGTTTGGACGGGGTTGATTCCTACATCCATCCAAGATTACCTCAATGTCACCACGGGAATCCGCAAGTTGATTACCAAAACATATGTTAAGTGATCTCGATAAATTACCCCATTGTCACCACGGGAATCCACAAGCAAGACATACATGAAGTGATCTCAAATTCAAATATTCAATCCAACATACGAAAATTCAAAGAGCAAGACTTAATTCATCACAACATGATAGAGAGGGAAGAACACCATATGATCCAACTATATTAACAAAGCTCATGGTAGATCAAGATCGTGCCCTATCAAGATCACGAGAGAGAGAGAGAGAGATCAAACACATAGCTACTGATACATACCCTCAGCCCCGAGGGTGAACTACTCCCTCCTCGTCATGGAGACCGCCGGGATGATGAAGATGGCCTCCGGTGATGGCTTCCCCCTCCGTCAGGGCGCCGGAAAAGGGCTCCGGATGAGATCGCTTCGGAACAGAGTCTTGTGGCGACGGAGTAAAAGTTCTAGGTTAATTTTCAGGGGTTTCCAATATATAAGAATTTTCAGCATCAAAATCACGCCACAATATGCCACAGGGGGCCCACAAGGGGGGAGGGCGTGCCTAGGGTGGTAGGGCACGCTCTTGCCCTTGTGGGGCCCCTGTGGGTCTTCTGGTGCTCCCTCAAAGCTTCCTAGGTCTCTTTCCTTCCAGAAAAAATCGTCAAAAAGTTTCGTCGCGTATGGACTTCATTTGGTATGGATTTTCTGGAAAACCAAAAACAAGCAGAAAACAACAACTGGCACTGGGCACTAGATTAATATGTTAGTTCATAAAAATGCATCAAAACCATATAAAATTATTGTAAACATGGCATGAATACTTCATAAATTATAGATACGTTGGAGATATATCAGCACCCCCAAGCTTAATTCCTGCTCGTCCTCGAGTAGGTAATTGATAAAAGAAATAATTTATGAAGTGTGAATGCTAGCATAGTGCATAAGTTTGATCAATGATAATTTCTATCATTTTTCCTAGCATCAAAAACAGCAACTCTTTCTCATAAAACTCATCATGATAAAATAGCAATTGATTCACATGTTATGGTTTAAACAATATACTCTCTTGAAACTCCACAACTTATGTTCTTAGTCACCAAACAATTACTATTCATCTTATTCTTAGAAAAGTCTATATAAGAGCTTCACATACCCAATTATCATATATTCTTCTATGATTGCTGGTACTCAAAGCATATTTTTAGAATAAACAGCATCCATCGAAAATACAGGAAGATAGGGGCTTAATGTTTCACCTCCCAACTTAATTATCATCGAGATAATTGTCAACAACAATAATTCATGATCAAATATATTCGACTGGATATATATGCCTGGATCTTTCCCCAACACACAATGCTTGCCAAGTGGAGAGTTTTTAAGATTGAAATAAGAAGTTGACTCAACAAAAATAAAATTGACAGAAAAAATAAAAGATATGCCCTTCGCAGAGGGAAGCAGGGATTTGATTATGTGCCAGAGCTCATTGGTTAAAACAGAGATAATTTCATTTGAGAGGTGTACTTTTCCTGTCAACGGTTTAATGACAAAGTTTTCAATATCTTCCATGCTAAACACATTAATGGCGATTTCCATGCAATAGTTTTTTCTCCTTTTTCACCATACAAACACAAACCATGGCTAGATGAATTCACGGGTGCCTGCCAACTTTCAACTTTCCAGGGGGAGTGTTTTTATAAATAATTCAGGACTGGACATCCTTTTTACCAGCCTCCCTCAAATTTGACAAGTGAATAAACTCTCGTTGGTGAGTAAAACATACTTAGCATGGAAGATATTGACTACCCCATTGCTCCATGAGCGGTACGGGCACACAAAACAGAAGTTTATTTGAAGGTTTAAAGGTGGCACATGCAGATTTACTTGCAATGGCAGTGAAATCCATATATAGGTAGGTATGGTGGACACTCATGAAAGAAACTTGGCTCAAGGATTTTGGATGCACAAGTAGTATTCCAACTTAGTACAGAAATTTTGGCTAGCAAAAGATTATAAACAAGCATCACATGTTGGAGGATTCATAACAATATAACTTCTACGCAAATATACCCAAACATAACTCATTACGCTGTCTTCCCTGTCCAACTTCAACTTATTTGATCAAGCTTGAAAATAATTAATGAGTATTCACAATCACAAAAGATGTCCAAGATAATATATTTGTATGTGAAATTTCTCATCCTTATACTAATCTTTCATGAATTGCTTGTATGACCAATATTGTGATTGTCGAACTTCAGTAGATTTTACTTTCTAAACCCAATGTGAAACATTTATAATTTCAGATTTATGATAATCAATTCATTCATGAATTTCTTACTCCAAGGATATAAGTGAAGCACAAGAGTAAATGACAAACTACTCCAAAAGATAAAAGTGAAGAACAAAGAGTAGTTAAAAGAATAGGTAGCTATGTAAAGACTCTCTCCAAATAAAGATTTTCAGATCTAAGAATTATATCAAATAGTAAACAAAACAAAAAGGACACCCCAAGAATAGCACATATCATGTGAACAAATAAAAACTTAGCCTCAGCCGAGACTAACCGATAGTTGTTGGTGATGAGAGGCGGGATGCCTAACGTGGCATCCCCAAGCTTAGATGCTTGAGACTTCTTGTAATATTGACTTGGGGAGCCTTGGGCATCCCCAAGCTTGAGCTCTTGTGTCTCGTTAATTCCTCTCATATCACGGGTTTCCCTAAGTCTCAAAAACTTCATCCACACAAAATTTAACAAGAACTCGTGAGATAGGTTAGTACACATAAGAATACATCACCAAATCATGTACTATCAAGACAGGTTGCATAATAATTTTTGAAACATTAGCTACTATATACTATCATTTCCACAATTTATATCCACCAATATAAGCCATGAAAACTCTAGGATAAGCAGATAACAAAACTATGACAGCAATCTATCTAAATAGAACAGTCTGTAGCAATTAATTCAAAAAGTGTACTTCTGTAACCCAATAAATTATGAAAATTTAGGAAGTAATAAAAAAATTGTATGTCAGTACTGTGTAAAAATTTCAGAAACTTTCCACCTTCCAGTAAAATAGGGTAACTCAAACACTACGGCAAAAGTTTCTGTTTCTGCACAGCACACATCAAACAAGCAATTCAAACATCCTAAAGGCACCCTTGGCACTTTTATTGAAAAACATGATTACAAATAACATCAAGCAAATCCCAACAAAAGAAAATGACGCTCCAAGCAAAACACATATTATGTGATGAATTAAAATATAGTTCCGAGTGAGGTATACCAATAGTGTTTGAAGACGAAAGAGGGGATGCCCCTTAGATGCTTGAGTCTTCCTCGAATATTACCTTGGGGGTGCCTTGGGCATCCCCAAGCTTAGGGTCTTGCCGCTCCTTATTCTCCTCATATCGGTATCTCACCCAAAACTTGAAAAATTCAATCACACAAAATTTAACGGAACTCATGAGATGGGTTAGTATAATAAAATAAAACTTTCACTTAGGTACTGTCAAGACAAGATTCATAATTGTTCTCACATAATCCCTACTATATTCTATCATTCTCATAATTTATATAACCAAATATAAGCTATGAAAACACTAAAACAAGAAGACTATGCACGCAAAATAGAATCTATCAAAACGGAACAGTCTGTAAAGATCTAGTTTTTTATCGTACTTCTGTAACTCATAAAATTCTGAAACATTACCACATAATAGAGGACTCATATATGCTTACTTTGTAAAAAAATCAAGAAGTTATCATGTTCCAGTATGGGAAAACAATTCATGTACTGGACGCAAAATTTTCTGTTTTCAAACGGGAACTCATAAACTTGCAAACTGAGCATGGCAAAGGCTAAACTTGGCACTTTATTAAAATAAAAGAGACAAAACATGATTACTACAGTAGCTTAATCATGTGAACACACAAAAACAGAAAAGATAAATATTGGGTTGCCTCCCAACAAGCACTTTTCTTTAGAGCTTTTTAAATAGGCATTGATAATTTCAATGATGCTCACATCAAAGTGACGAATTGAAACATAAAGGGAGCATCATGACACATATAGCAAACACATTTAAGCCTAACCCACTTCCTATGCATAGGGATTTTGTAAGAAAATAATTCATTGTAGCAATAATCAACTAGCATAGGAAGGCAAAACAATTGTAACTTCAATACTTTTAACATAAAGAGAGGAAACTTGATATTATTGAGATATCTATAAGCATATGTTCCTCCCTCAAAATAATTTTCAGTAGCATCATGAACAAATTCAACCATATAGCTGTCACAAAAAGCATTCTTTTCATGATCTACAAGCATAGATTTTTTATTACTCCTCCGGTGAGCAAATTTCTTCTCATTCATAATAGTGGGAGTATCATATATAACTTGAACACTATAAATTGATTCTACATTAAAAGAGTAATGTTCAGTAAAAAGATATTCACAATTATGACAAGTTTTATAAGAATACTTATTACTACCTATTATAACATAAGTATCATCACAATAATCATCATAAGTAGCAACTTTGTTCTCATCATAATCAATTGAAACCTCTTTCAAAATAGTGGAATCATCACTAAATAAAGTTATGACCTCTCCGAATCCACTTTAACATTGTAAAAAGATTCAACACCCTCCAAAGCAGTGGGATAATCATCACCTAAAGTTGACACTCTTCCAAACCCAATTTCACTATCATTGCAATAATCATAAATTGGAGTCATGATATCATCATAATAAATTTGATCGTTAAAAGTAGGGGAACTAAAGATATCATCTTCATTAAATATAGCATCCCCAAGCTTATGATAAGCATTATTTGTAGCAAATACATTCTCAAACATGTCATTCTCATCAAACATAGCATTCCCAATCGTATGGTTTTGCATATCATTAGCATAATCACCCTTATCATTAATAGCATGAATAGCACCAATAGTATAACAATCATTATTATCATATTTTTCCAAGTTGGTGCCAAAAAGATTTTCAAGATCATAAGGGGTATCCTTTTGTTCCCAATCATGATTATCACAACAAGTAATAGGCATAACAAAATCTTCTTCAATAGTGCCTACCAACATAGTGTCATTAGACCAAAAACAGTATCATAATCAAGTGTATCATCTTCCACAATTCGTGATTTAGTCTCACAAGACACAACTATAGGAGCAACATTATTTGGGAGAGATACCTTTTTACCTTTACTTCTCCCTTTTTTCTTTCTCTTATTCCTCACCACATTATGTGTGGGTTTAATTGATTTTTTCGAGCTTCTTATTGAAGATATTGGTTGGATAGGAAGCCCCTCCTCGTCACCTGATTCATCATGAGGAACAATAGGAGGGAAATGGGAAATCTTTTCCCTTTCATTAGTATTCCTTTTATATTCTATTGGTTTTTCTGTCTTTCTATAACTGGCTATATAAACATTCTCATTGCAATTCACCACACAAAACATATAGATTTCTCTTAGATTAATTTCAGTGTACCTCGATCCGTAGATGAACGATCCCTCGAACCGCACACGAATGATCCCTCGAACAAAAGACCGAAAGCACGACCTCTCTACTTGGTTGCAAGCATACGGTCTTCACAATTCGGTAGCACTTGGCCGTCCAGAGCTAAACATCGCCGGAGAATTAGAGGGAGGAGATTAGAACCACACTGGGCTTCTAATTATGAGGATTAGAGGATATATAGGTGGGAGAGGGGGGGAGGGGCTGCCACCAAGGAGGAAAAGTCCCTCCTTGGTGCGCCGGCCAAGAGGGGGGAGGAGGAGTCCTCCCCCACTCCAATTCGGCCTCCCCACTTGGAAAAGTGGGGAGCCTTCCCTATTAGGCCATGGTGGCCCAATACTACTTCCACTACTTGGCCTTTTAAGGCCCGTTGATATTAAATTAAATATAAAAGCTTCCAAATAATTACTAGGGCCTTTTATTATTAATTTAACACCTCCAGAAATATTTTCCACCTATATATTATTTATTGGCAATACCCGCTATTGCCCGATAGTCTCCGAAACCCTTCCGGTGTCCCCAAAACGCTTCCGGATCCTCTCAAAACTATTTCGAATATTAATGAAACAATTTCACAAATATGTTCTCATCACTCCCGCACTACTAACACTCAGCAGATCGTGATTACATTAAGCTTGTGACCCCGTAGGTTCGGTAACTCATATACATGAACGAAAACTCCTTCGTTCAATGACCGATAGCGGAACCGTGGACATCCATATCGATCCCTATGAGTACATGAATGATATTCGAGTGAACCTTTGGTTATCATATGATATTCCCTTTGCTTTGCGATACTTTACAAAACCCGAGATGCATCGGTATCCTCTTGATTCATGCACATGCTCACTATACCGTTGTCCTCGTTCCCGATTTTGTTCTTCTTTCTCGTTGATGTGTTCCGGCATCCCCGTGACATAGCCACCTATGTCTCGCCAGATGATGACAGATGCCGTCACACCAAGATGGCCCTAAGAATATCTCTCCATCATCGAAGGAGCAAATACCACTCTCGAGCTATCTAGTCCCTTGTCAAACTTTCCGATGAACCTGTAAGTAATCGTTATGATCACCTAGTTACAGATGACGTTTGAGCAACCCCAAAGCTCATCGTACGGTAAGAAGTTTGTACGATAATCTGATGGTCTAAGGAACATAAAACACATGCTAACACTCCGTGTTATAACAATTGAATTCAGACGATATTATCTCAAAGTATAACAAACAAGTTTGGGTCGATTCGATATGATTGTTCATCTAACGTCATACTCTCAATGTTGTTTTAGGACTATCGTTACACTCAACGATATCCTGAGATCCGGAAACATGATCACCAAGAACACTTGAGCCAGTCTTAGAGGCAAGACTGGGAATCTTATTTTACCGTTTATCATTCCACACGTGCATAGGAGTTTTCCACTGAATCACATATTCCAGGATCATAGCGGTTGTAGCATAGAATATAAACTCTTAATTATGAATACAGAAATATAATAATACAATATTATTGTCTCTAGGGCATATTTCCAACAGTCTCCCACTTGCACTAGAGTCAATAATCTAGTTTACATAGTCTTTATAACACCTATGCTTATCTGGTGTTGCTCATGTTTTTGCTCATGGTAGAGCCTTTGTCATCAGATTTGGCATACACAAATCCTTGTGATATTTGTGCTTGGTCTTGTATGATCTTTACTTGGGTGCAAGATTCATTTTGCTTTAAGCAATGCGACTACTATTCACAATACAATGTCATTGGTTTCATCGCACTTAAGATCACACCAACTATATCAAGACACTTCTTGGTCCACGCTAAACTATATCAAGACACTTCTTGATCTATACTACTTTGAAAACATCTAATGTTTTTCAATAGAAAATTCTTTCGCTATAGAATCCACAATATTGTTCATGCTCATAAATTATTCTAAACAATAATATAGCCTTATAATAATTTATATCAGTCATGAAGCTGGTGTTCGTGTAACCATTTACAATGATCTCTTCATCTCGTCAATTTACAAGGAGCAACTCCTTTATCTTTCTGAGGCACTTCATTATATCAACAATTACCTAGTGAGTTAATCCAAGATCACTTTGGTACTTGCTGCTAACACTTTAGTACATGAGAAACATTTGGCCCAATACATACCATAGCATTTATGAATGGATTCAATTATCGAGAAATATTGAATTCCACTCATCTACTCATGATTATCAACTGTCATAGGACATTGATTTCTTCTAAGCATCATGCTATGTGACATTGGGAGAAAACGCATTCTCCATTTTAAACCTTTTAAAACCTTGCCATTGTATTCATTTTGGATTAGTACAATCAGACATCTTGATCTATCTTATATAGAATTTTATGACCAATAAGTTGCTTTGCCGTAGACTTTTAAAGGAAACATATTCTTCACAATCTTTTATTTGTGCTCAGGAACTTTATATTATTTCCAATCAATAATATGTCACTTACATATGAGATTAGAAATGCTATAGAGCTCCTACTAAACTTTGTATATATAGAAGTTTCTTCATCATCTGAACAAAGTTAAACTCTTTAACTATTTCATTAAAATGTTGATTCCAGCTCCTTGATGCTTGCTTCAAACCCTTTTGAAGTTTGCACACTTTCCAGTGTACTCAGAATTGACAAAACTTTCTGGTTGTATCAATCAAACATCCTATTCATTTAGGAAACTAGTTTTGACATCTATCTGTTCTATACCTTTTATAGGATCAACTAAGTTCCAAACTTAATTATCTTATATGAACTCCATTTCGGAGTGTATGGTTTTGAGCCATTCCTTTGAGCTGGGCGCCATCATTGCTTCCTTGTGGTGCGTAGGTTCATCTTCTTCAAAGATGAATATTTCATTGTGAAATCATTCAGGAGGTTCGTTAACCTTTCCTGATCTATGCAATTTAGTTACAAGCTTCAACTACCGTGTCTACAGCCGGTGTAGTAACTTCCGGTTCAATTGTGCAGATAATTTTCAGAACAATTCCCGGTTTGTTAATCCTGAAACTTTTCGCCGGAGATTCAATAATCTTGTCTAGCTTGCACTGTCCTCCCACTTACTTCTTTAGCGAAAAAACTCCTTCTCGATAAGTGTTCATTTTTTGTGACAATCACTTTGTCTTTGAACTTTTTGGTAGAAGGAATACCCAATTATTCTTTTGGATAACCTACAATTTAGCATTTTTCTGCTTTGGGATCGAGTTTATTTGGATGTAAACGTTTTACATAAGTTTTAGAACCCCATATCTTGAGATGCGACAAAATGGGTTTCTTCCCATTCCATAACTCATATGGTGTCATTTCAATAGATTTTAGATGGTCCTCTGTTTAGTGTATCTGTTGCTGTTCCAATTATATATCCCCAAATTTTGATAAAAGCAGATCGGTATGAAATAATTCTACAATTATTCGAATGTTTGCTAAGCTCACAACTTAGATATATTTCTTCATGATTGAAGAATCTTTTATCTTTTGTCATAATGATTCTTTAACTTCATTCTAAATCTTTTGAACTTTTTCAAATATTTCAGATCTTAAGTTTAATCAAGTAAATCATATTTACTTAAAACATCAGTGAAGTAAAACTAAAATATTCACCGCGCCCTTGTTTGCTCATGGGACTATATACATCACTATGTATTTTGTCCATTGATTCAAAATCAGAAGACTTCAATATTTCATCTACATGAATATTACTTTTTTGATATAACCAAGAAGTGCCACATTTAAGTGGTGTTCTATCAGTCTTCTTAAGATGTTTAGCATTTTAATGTTATAAATTCTAATTCAAGATTCATGAATAAACCACTATCAATATAGGTAAATCCAAAACATATTTTTATAACAACTTGAACAACCATTGTTTAAAATTTATAAGAATATCCGTCACATAACCCATAACATAATGTTTTACACAACTCCGGAACGAAATAACTACTATTCGGTTCTAAGATAAATCTTGAAGATAAACTAAAGGCATGACTTTAACGGTCTTGAGTAGCGATCCTATCACCATTCCCGATTTGCATCACAACTTCATTCCTTCTCAACTTGCGAGCTTTCTGTAGTCCCTGCATCAGTTTGCAAATGAGAGCTACCGATCAGTATCAAATACTCATGACATATTGGAAATCAACAAGTAGAATAACATTAACTTTGTATGACATTTATACCTTTACCGGAAGAACCGTTCTTCTTCTTATCCGTCAAGTACTTCTTGCAGTTGCGCTTCCAATGTCCTGCTACTTGTGAATGCATTGGGATTTTCCTCGAAGAGGAAGGGTGATGTAGTAAAGTAGCAAAAATTATTTCCCTCAGTTAAGAACCTAGGTTTATCGAACCAATAGGAAGAAATCCAAACAAACGATCAACAGTACCTGCACACACAAGAGCAAATATTTGCACCCAACGCAGCTAAGAGGGTTGTCAAGCCCCTTGTACTCGTTAATTGCAAGGATTAAATCTGATAGTGTAGGATATATAATTATCAATAAAAAGATAATAAATAAAATCAAGTATTTTTTGTAAATAAAATAGGAAGATGGACCCGGGGGCCATAGCGTTCACTAGAGGCATCTCTCTCATGAGCATAGTAGCGGTGAGTGCACAAATTACTGTTGGGTAATTGATAGAAAAGCAAATAATTATGTCGTAATTCATGGCATGATCAATACATAGGCATTACGTCCATGATAAGTAGACTCTTAAACTTACTGATGCCTACTACTATTACTCCACCAATCGACCGCTATCCAGCGTGCATCTATGGTATTAAGTTCATGACAAACAGAGTAATCCTTTAAGCAAGATGACATAATGTAGACAAAGTAAGAGCAAATAATATGTTCAAACCCTTTCGTTTTATCCTTAGTAGCAACAATACAAATACGTGCCTCGCTACTCCTCCTATCACAGAGTGAGGACACCGCAAGATTGAACCTACTACTATGCACCACTCCCACTGAAGATCTACTCATCTACTTGGCCAAAGCAACCTTATAGATCAAAAAGCATACATAGCTAAATGAAATCACACATAATAAATCTCAGATTGGATCAATTACTTTCAATGAATAATCTGAACATAAACTCACAATTCATTGGATCCCAACAAACACACCGCGAAGATTACATCGAATAGGTCTCCGAAGAGATCATTGTATTGAAAATCAAACAAGAGAGAGAGAGAGAGAGAGAGAGAGAGAGAGAGCCATCTAGCTACAGCTATGGACTCATAGGTCCTATAGGAACTACTAACACATCATTAGGGAGGCAGCAAGGTTGATGAAGATGGCCTCCGTGATGGATTTCCCCTCCGGCAGAGTACCGGAAAAGGCCCCCAGATGGGATCACAGAGGAACAGAGACTTGGGGCGGCGGAAAAATTGTTTCGGGTGCTCCTCTAGGGTTTTTGGAATATATGTGAATTTATAGGCCAGAAAGGCGGTCGAAAGGAGCCACATGGGGCCCACAAGGGTGGAGGGCGCGCTCCCTGCCCTTGTCACCTCCTCGTGCATCGTCTGGACTCCCTCCAAAGCTTCCAGGGTCTCTTTTGGTCCAGAAAAAATCATCAAAGAGTTTTGTTGCGTTTGGACTCCATTTGGTATAGATTTTCTGAAAAACCAAAAACAAGCAGAAAACAGCAACTGGCACTAGGCACTGGGCTAATAGGTTAGTTCCCAAAAATGATATAAAATGGTGTATAAAGCATACAAGATTGATAAAATAATAGCATGAAACAATAAAAAATTATAGCATCCCCAAGCTTAATTCCTGCTCGTCCTCGAGTAGGTGAATGATAAAGGCAGATTTTTTGATGTTGAATGCTACCTAACATGTCTATGATGTAATCTTTTAGGTATAAATCTTGAGAAACGATGACTTAGTAAATATTGAAACGATAATATAGATAAATACCAGCAAATAATCATTGCCTTTCAAAATAACAACACTAAAGAACGCTATCACTACTCGTTTAATCATGCAAGCAATGGCATAACTCCATCTTCCTAATGTAAAGCATAAATCATGATCACCCCGGTGCCTAACCAAGCACTTGACTCGTATTTTTTCACGCGCTTTAGATTTTTCAAATTCACTCAATACCTGAGCGTGAGCCATGGACTTTCATCACTTTGGGTGGAATAGAATGATGGTAGGGATTGATAAGGGAAGACAAAAATAAGGATAGTCTCGCATCAACTCGGCGGATCATTAGGCCATGGCGACACCTTTCAATCGATGTCGATGCGAGGAGTAGGGATTGTCATGCAACTTTTGATGCCCTAGAGCTATAAGTGTATGAAAGCTCTCTACTGAAACTAAGTGGGTGTGCATCGAACTTACTTGCTCATGAAGAACTCAGGCAATTTAGGAAACCCGTGAATCGAATATGCAAGATAAGTTCTATATTGATTCCCACTAGTATATGAAAGTGGCAAAACATGAGGACTCTCTATATGAAAAACACGGTTCTACTTTGAAGCACAAGTGTGGTAAAGGATAGTAATGCTGCCCCCTCTCTCTTTTTCTCTCATTTTTTTGTTGGGCACTCTTTTTGGCCTCTCTTTTTTATCCTCACAGGTAGGGGCAACACTCTAATAATGATGATCATCACACTTCTATTTACTTACAACTTGATAAAATTGAAAAGTGATATGACTGCATATGAATATCTCTGGCAGTGTAACAGGATGTGCAGTGATACTAGCATAACATGTATACAATGATGAATGGTGGCTTTGCCACAAATATCATGTCATGTCTATGATCATGCAAAGCAAAATGACAATGAATGCTCAAGTCATATGAACGATAACGATGGAAGTTGCATGGCAATATATCTCGGAATCGCTATGGAAATGCCATGATAGGTAGGTATGGTGGCTATTTTGAGGAAGATATAATAAGGCTTATGTGTGATAGAGCTTATCATATCATGGGGTTTGGATGCACCGGCGAAGTATGCGCCAAATCTCTATGTGAGAACGGGCAATGCACGGTACCGAAGAGGCTAGCAAAATATGGAAAAGATGGGAGTGCTTACGGTCCACAAACTCACATTAGACACAAGGAACTCAGGTACTTATTGCATCATCTATTAGCTCTCTCGAAGCAAAGTATTTATCACATGCTCCTAGGAAGGAGGTTGGGAGGAGTTAACCATCACGCACCCCCGGCCAGACAACACACAAGGTTTTCACTCAAGGATACTCAACACTCCAACTTCCTAGTTATGCCACGACTGACACTTTAATGAACAATGAATCACAAACCTTAATATCATTATTCTTACTAATCAATTCTCACCAACTAGTAAGCCTCCATATTATAACCTCAATACCGTTGATCATATGTTTCGCATTTAGTGATCTACATGAAAGTTTTTATTATATCCCTCTTGTATACCTATCATTTTATTACTAAACATATAACTCATGCAAATTACCACTTACTATTTGGACTGTCAAAAAGATATAAGTGAAGTATGAGAATGCATATGATTTCTACAAAATATAATTTCCGCCGCGCTCTAAAGATATAAGTGAAGCAAATGAGCATAATTGCCTTAACTCAAAAGATATAAGTGAAGCATAATGAGCATTCTAATAAATCACAATCAATGTGTGTCTCTCATAATAGGTGTATGCAGCAAACAATGATTGTGACCAACTAAAAAGCAAGCAAGCAAAAAAATAGTACACGATGCTCCAAGCAAAACACATATCATGTGATGAATAAAAATATAGCTCCAAGTAAAATTACCGATAGATAGTAGACGAAAGAGTGGATGCCAACCAGGGCATCTCCAAGCTTAGACGCTTGGGTCTTCCTTGAATATTACCTTGGGGTGCCTTGGACATCTCCAAGCTTAGGGTCTTGCTGCTCCTTATTCCTTCATCCATCGTGATCTCACCCAAAACTTGAAAACTTCTGCACACAAAAGTCAACAGAAACTTCGTGAGACCCGTTAGTATAATAAAGAGATCAAACACCTTAGGTACTATCATAAATAGATTCATAATTGTTCTTGCATAATACCTACTTTATTCTAACTCCTCCATGACTTATACCCCCCGATACAATCCATAGAATCATTAAAACAAGCACACTATGCAATAAAAACAGAATCTGTCTAAAACAGAATAGTACGTAATGATCAGGTTTAAAACCATACTTATGCAACACTGAAAATTCTGAAACATTAGGACAATGTGGGAAATTGGTATATCAATACAGTGTAAACATTTGAGCAATTTATCACGTTCCAGTAAAATAACATAATTCAGGTATTGGGCGTAAAAGTTTCTGTTTCTGCACCGTATCAATTCAACTATCATCCATATCATCCTAAAGGGTTTACTTGGCACAAAACTCAAAAGAAAAGATACAAACATAAGCATTACAGTAGCAACAACTATGTTGACTCAAGGAAAATAAAAATAAAGCAAAGGATAACTATTGGGTTGCCTCCCAACAAGCGCTATTGTTTAATGCCCCTAGCTAGGCATAATGCATAGTTTCACGTTTTGTCATTGTTTAAAGTAATACCATAGGTGGCTCTCATAATAGATTCATAAGGAGGTTTAATTTTTTTTCTTGGAAAGTGTTCCATTCCTTTCTTTAGTGGAAATTGGAATCTTATATTACCTTCTTTCATATCAATAACCGCACCTATGGTTTGCAAAAAGGGTCTACCAAGTATTATAGGACAAGACGGATTACATTCAATATCAAGCACAATGAAATCCATGGGTACATAGTTTCTATTAGCAAGTATGAGGACATCATTAATTCTACCCAATGTTTTCTTAATTGTCGAATCCGCTAGATGCAAGTTGAGGGAACATTCATCCATATCGGTGAGACCTAGAACATCACATAAAGACTTTGGTGTAGTAGAGACACTAGATCCTAGATCACACAAAGCATTACAATCATAATCTTTAACTTTGATTTTAATTGTAGGTTCCCATTCATCATGCAACTTTCTTGGCATAGACACTTCTAGTTCAAGTTTTTCTTCATGAGCTTTGATAAGAGCTTCTACGATATGTCTAGTAAAAGCTTTGTTTTGTTTGTAAGCATTTGGTGAATTCATCATGGTGATATAAAATGGTGTATAAAGCATACAAGATTGATAAAATAATAGCATGAAACAATAAAAAATTATAGATACGTTGGAGATGTTTCAGCAACCCCAAGCTTAATTCCTGCTCGTCCTCGAGTAGGTGAATGATAAAGGCAGATTTTTTGATGTTGAATGCTACCTAACATGTCTATGATGTAATCTTTTAGGTATAAATCTTGAGAAACGATGACTTAGTAAATATTGAAACGATAATATAGATAAATACCAGCAAATAATCATTGCCTTTCAAAATAACAACACTAAAGAACGCTATCACTACTCGTTTAATCATGCAAGCAATGGCATAACTCCATCTTCCTAATGTAAAGCATAAATCATGATCACCCCGGTGCCTAACCAAGCACTTGACTCGTATTTTTTCACGCGCTTTAGATTTTTCAAATTCACTCAATACCTGAGCGTGAGCCATGGACTTTCATCACTTTGGGTGGAATAGAATGATGGTAGGGATTGATAAGGGAAGACAAAAATAAGGATAGTCTCGCATCAACTCGGCGGATCATTAGGCCATGGCGACACCTTTCAATCGATGTCGATGCGAGGAGTAGGGATTGTCATGCAACTTTTGATGCCCTAGAGCTATAAGTGTATGAAAGCTCTCTACTGAAACTAAGTGGGTGTGCATCGAACTTACTTGCTCATGAAGAACTCATGCAATTTAGGAAACCCGTGAATCGAATATGCAAGATAAGTTCTATATTGATTCCCACTAGTATATGAAAGTGGCAAAACATGAGGACTCTCTATATGAAAAACACGGTTCTACTTTGAAGCACAAGTGTGGTAAAGGATAGTAATGCTGCCCCCTCTCTCTTTTTCTCTCATTTTTTTGTTGGGCACTCTTTTTGGCCTCTCTTTTTTATCCTCACAGGTAGGGGCAACACTCTAATAATGATGATCATCACACTTCTATTTACTTACAACTTGATAAAATTGAAAAGTGATATGACTGCATATGAATATCTCTGGCAGTGTAACAGGATGTGCAGTGATACTAGCATAACATGTATACAATGATGAATGGTGGCTTTGCCACAAATATCATGTCATGTCTATGATCATGCAAAGCAAAATGACAATGAATGCTCAAGTCATATGAACGATAACGATGGAAGTTGCATGGCAATATATCTCGGAATCGCTATGGAAATGCCATGATAGGTAGGTATGGTGGCTATTTTGAGGAAGATATAATAAGGCTTATGTGTGATAGAGCTTATCATATCATGGGGTTTGGATGCACCGGCGAAGTATGCGCCAAATCTCTATGTGAGAACGGGCAATGCACGGTACCGAAGAGGCTAGCAAAATATGGAAAAGATGGGAGTGCTTACGGTCCACAAACTCACATTAGACACAAGGAACTCAGGTACTTATTGCATCATCTATTAGCTCTCTCGAAGCAAAGTATTTATCACATGCTCCTAGGAAGGAGGTTGGGAGGAGTTAACCATCACGCACCCCCGGCCAGACAACACACAAGGTTTTCACTCAAGGATACTCAACACTCCAACTTCCTAGTTATGCCACGACTGACACTTTAATGAACAATGAATCACAAACCTTAATATCATTATTCTTACTAATCAATTCTCACCAACTAGTAAGCCTCCATATTATAACCTCAATACCGTTGATCATATGTTTCGCATTTAGTGATCTACATGAAAGTTTTTATTATATCCCTCTTGTATACCTATCATTTTCTTACTAAACATATAACTCATGCAAATTACCACTTACTATTTGGACTGTCAAAAAGATATAAGTGAAGTATGAGAATGCATATGATTTCTACAAAATATAATTTCCGCCGCGCTCTAAAGATATAAGTGAAGCAAATGAGCATAATTGCCTTAACTCAAAAGATATAAGTGAAGCATAATGAGCATTCTAATAAATCACAATCAATGTGTGTCTCTCATAATAGGTGTATGCAGCAAACAATGATTGTGACCAACTAAAAAGCAAGCAAGCAAAAAAATAGTACACGATGCTCCAAGCAAAACACATATCATGTGATGAATAAAAATATAGCTCCAAGTAAAATTACCGATAGATAGTAGACGAAAGAGTGGATGCCAACCAGGGCATCTCCAAGCTTAGACGCTTGGGTCTTCCTTGAATATTACCTTGGGGTGCCTTGGACATCTCCAAGCTTAGGGTCTTGCTGCTCCTTATTCCTTCATCCATCGTGATCTCACCCAAAACTTGAAAACTTCTGCACACAAAAGTCAACAGAAACTTCGTGAGGCCCGTTAGTATAATAAAGAGATCAAACACCTTAGGTACTATCATAAATAGATTCATAATTGTTCTTGCATAATACCTACTTTATTCTAACTCCTCCATGACTTATACCCCCCGATACAATCCATAGAATCATTAAAACAAGCACACTATGCAATAAAAACAGAATCTGTCTAAAACAGAATAGTACGTAATGATCAGGTTTAAAACCATACTTATGCAACACTGAAAATTCTGAAACATTAGGACAATGTGGGAAATTGGTATATCAATACAGTGTAAACATTTGAGCAATTTATCACGTTCCAGTAAAATAACATAATTCAGGTATTGGGCGTAAAAGTTTCTGTTTCTGCACCGTATCAATTCAACTATCATCCATATCATCCTAAAGGGTTTACTTGGCACAAAACTCAAAAGAAAAGATACAAACATAAGCATTACAGTAGCAACAACTATGTTGACTCAAGGAAAATAAAAATAAAGCAAAGGATAACTATTGGGTTGCCTCCCAACAAGCGCTATTGTTTAATGCCCCTAGCTAGGCATAATGCATAGTTTCACGTTTTGTCATTGTTTAAAGTAATACCATAGGTGGCTCTCATAATAGATTCATAAGGAGGTTTAATTTTTTTTCTTGGAAAGTGTTCCATTCCTTTCTTTAGTGGAAATTGGAATCTTATATTACCTTCTTTCATATCAATAACCGCACCTATGGTTTGCAAAAAGGGTCTACCAAGTATTATAGGACAAGACGGATTACATTCAATATCAAGCACAATGAAATCCATGGGTACATAGTTTCTATTAGCAAGTATGAGGACATCATTAATTCTACCCAATGTTTTCTTAATTGTCGAATCCGCTAGATGCAAGTTGAGGGAACATTCATCCATATCGGTGAGACCTAGAACATCACATAAAGACTTTGGTGTAGTAGAGACACTAGATCCTAGATCACACAAAGCATTACAATCATAATCTTTAACTTTGATTTTAATTGTAGGTTCCCATTCATCATGCAACTTTCTTGGCATAGACACTTCTAGTTCAAGTTTTTCTTCATGAGCTTTGATAAGAGCTTCTACGATATGTCTAGTAAAAGCTTTGTTTTGTTTGTAAGCATTTGGTGAATTCATCATGGTGATATAAAATGGTGTATAAAGCATACAAGATTGATAAAATAATAGCATGAAACAATAAAAAATTATAGATACGTTGGAGATGTTTCAGCAACCCCAAGCTTAATTCCTGCTCGTCCTCGAGTAGGTGAATGATAAAGGCAGATTTTTTGATGTTGAATGCTACCTAACATGTCTATGATGTAATCTTTTAGGTATAAATCTTGAGAAACGATGACTTAGTAAATATTGAAACGATAATATAGATAAATACCAGCAAATAATCATTGCCTTTCAAAATAACAACACTAAAGAACGCTATCACTACTCGTTTAATCATGCAAGCAATGGCATAACTCCATCTTCCTAATGTAAAGCATAAATCATGATCACCCCGGTGCCTAACCAAGCACTTGACTCGTATTTTTTCACGCGCTTTAGATTTTTCAAATTCACTCAATACCTGAGCGTGAGCCATGGACTTTCATCACTTTGGGTGGAATAGAATGATGGTAGGGATTGATAAGGGAAGACAAAAATAAGGATAGTCTCGCATCAACTCGGCGGATCATTAGGCCATGGCGACACCTTTCAATCGATGTCGATGCGAGGAGTAGGGATTGTCATGCAACTTTTGATGCCCTAGAGCTATAAGTGTATGAAAGCTCTCTACTGAAACTAAGTGGGTGTGCATCGAACTTACTTGCTCATGAAGAACTCAGGCAATTTAGGAAACCCGTGAATCGAATATGCAAGATAAGTTCTATATTGATTCCCACTAGTATATGAAAGTGGCAAAACATGAGGACTCTCTATATGAAAAACACGGTTCTACTTTGAAGCACAAGTGTGGTAAAGGATAGTAATGCTGCCCCCTCTCTCTTTTTCTCTCATTTTTTTGTTGGGCACTCTTTTTGGCCTCTCTTTTTTATCCTCACAGGTAGGGGCAACACTCTAATAATGATGATCATCACACTTCTATTTACTTACAACTTGATAAAATTGAAAAGTGATATGACTGCATATGAATATCTCTGGCAGTGTAACAGGATGTGCAGTGATACTAGCATAACATGTATACAATGATGAATGGTGGCTTTGCCACAAATATCATGTCATGTCTATGATCATGCAAAGCAAAATGACAATGAATGCTCAAGTCATATGAACGATAACGATGGAAGTTGCATGGCAATATATCTCGGAATCGCTATGGAAATGCCATGATAGGTAGGTATGGTGGCTATTTTGAGGAAGATATAATAAGGCTTATGTGTGATAGAGCTTATCATATCATGGGGTTTGGATGCACCGGCGAAGTATGCGCCAAATCTCTATGTGAGAACGGGCAATGCACGGTACCGAAGAGGCTAGCAAAATATGGAAAAGATGGGAGTGCTTACGGTCCACAAACTCACATTAGACACAAGGAACTCAGGTACTTATTGCATCATCTATTAGCTCTCTCGAAGCAAAGTATTTATCACATGCTCCTAGGAAGGAGGTTGGGAGGAGTTAACCATCACGCACCCCCGGCCAGACAACACACAAGGTTTTCACTCAAGGATACTCAACACTCCAACTTCCTAGTTATGCCACGACTGACACTTTAATGAACAATGAATCACAAACCTTAATATCATTATTCTTACTAATCAATTCTCACCAACTAGTAAGCCTCCATATTATAACCTCAATACCGTTGATCATATGTTTCGCATTTAGTGATCTACATGAAAGTTTTTATTATATCCCTCTTGTATACCTATCATTTTCTTACTAAACATATAACTCATGCAAATTACCACTTACTATTTGGACTGTCAAAAAGATATAAGTGAAGTATGAGAATGCATATGATTTCTACAAAATATAATTTCCGCCGCGCTCTAAAGATATAAGTGAAGCAAATGAGCATAATTGCCTTAACTCAAAAGATATAAGTGAAGCATAATGAGCATTCTAATAAATCACAATCAATGTGTGTCTCTCATAATAGGTGTGTGCAGCAAACAATGATTGTGACCAACTAAAAAGCAAGCAAGCAAAAAAATAGTACACGATGCTCCAAGCAAAACACATATCATGTGATGAATAAAAATATAGCTCCAAGTAAAATTACCGATAGATAGTAGACGAAAGAGTGGATGCCAACCAGGGCATCTCCAAGCTTAGACGCTTGGGTCTTCCTTGAATATTACCTTGGGGTGCCTTGGACATCTCCAAGCTTAGGGTCTTGCTGCTCCTTATTCCTTCATCCATCGTGATCTCACCCAAAACTTGAAAACTTCTGCACACAAAAGTCAACAGAAACTTCGTGAGACCCGTTAGTATAATAAAGAGATCAAACACCTTAGGTACTATCATAAATAGATTCATAATTGTTCTTGCATAATACCTACTTTATTCTAACTCCTCCATGACTTATACCCCCCGATACAATCCATAGAATCATTAAAACAAGCACACTATGCAATAAAAACAGAATCTGTCTAAAACAGAATAGTACGTAATGATCAGGTTTAAAACCATACTTATGCAACACTGAAAATTCTGAAACATTAGGACAATGTGGGAAATTGGTATATCAATACAGTGTAAACATTTGAGCAATTTATCACGTTCCAGTAAAATAACATAATTTAGGTATTGGGCGTAAAAGTTTCTGTTTCTGCACCGTATCAATTCAACTATCATCCATATCATCCTAAAGGGTTTACTTGGCACAAAACTCAAAAGAAAAGATACAAACATAAGCATTACAGTAGCAACAACTATGTTGACTCAAGGAAAATAAAAATAAAGCAAAGGATAACTATTGGGTTGCCTCCCAACAAGCGCTATTGTTTAATGCCCCTAGCTAGGCATAATGCATAGTTTCACGTTTTGTCATTGTTTAAAGTAATACCATAGGTGGCTCTCATAATAGATTCATAAGGAGGTTTAATTTTTTTTCTTGGAAAGTGTTCCATTCCTTTCTTTAGTGGAAATTGGAATCTTATATTACCTTCTTTCATATCAATAACCGCACCTATGGTTTGCAAAAAGGGTCTACCAAGTATTATAGGACAAGACGGATTACATTCAATATCAAGCACAATGAAATCCATGGGTACATAGTTTCTATTAGCAAGTATGAGGACATCATTAATTCTGCCCAATGTTTTCTTAATTGTCGAATCCGCTAGATGCAAGTTGAGGGAACATTCATCCATATCGGTGAGACCTAGAACATCACATAAAGACTTTGGTGTAGTAGAGACACTAGATCCTAGATCACACAAAGCATTACAATCATAATCTTTAACTTTGATTTTAATTGTAGGTTCCCATTCATCATGCAACTTTCTTGGCATAGACACTTCTAGTTCAAGTTTTTCTTCATGAGCTTTGATAAGAGCTTCTACGATATGTCTAGTAAAAGCTTTGTTTTGTTTGTAAGCATTTGGTGAATTCATCATGGATTGTAACAAGGAAATGCATTCAATTAAAGAACAATTATCAAAATTTATATTCTTGCAATCCAAGGTAGTGGGCACATTACTATCTAAAGTCTTGACCTCTTCAAACCCACATTTGTCATTTTTAACATCAAGATCATCACCCTCCGAACAATTGGGATGCCTTGTAATTAAAGCTGACTCATCTCCAGTCCCTTTATCATCAAGTTTTATATCACTAAATACAGATTCAATAGGTGTCACACCAATCATTTTTATATCTTCATCATTATTATCACGAAAACCGGATGCGGACGCCTTTTCTAGAAATTCACGCTTAGCTCTCATTCTTTCCGTTCTTTCCTTACCTTCTTTTATGGAGAAATGGATAGATTTTAGAGATTCAGATATGTCCCTTTTAGGTGGCTAAATTTTAATTTTGAGAGTATCCACATATCGTCAACTTTGTTCAATTTTTCTTCTACCATAGCATTGAAGGTCTTTTGAGAACTAATACATTCTTTAATATTGTTCTCTAGTTCAAGGGGTATCCTATTATTATTATTATATGAGTTTCCATAGGAATTGCCATAATTATTAGAGGCATTACCGGGATACGGTCTAGGATTATTGAAATTCCCTCTATAAGCATTGTTGGTGAAATTATTTCTAGCAACGAAATTCACATCAATAGCATCATTATTTTGCTCAATCAAAGTGGATAATGGAATATCATTTGGATCAATTTCAGCATTTTTACTAGCAAGCATATTCATAATAGCATCCATTTTATCACTCAAAGTAGAGACTTCTTCGATAGAATTTACCTTCTTACCAGTTGGAGCCCGTTCGGTATGCCATTGGGAGTAGTTTGCGGTCATGTTGTCGAAAATCTTCGTGCCCTCTCCTAATGTGACTCCCATAAATGTTCCACCTGCAGCTGAATCTAGAAGGTTTCTCAATGCAAAGTTTAGTCCAACATATAAGTTTTGTAAAATATCCATAAATTTAATCCATGTGTGGGACAATTTTTAATCATTTATTTCATTCTCTCCCAAGATTGTGAAACATGTTCTTGCTCATGTTGTTTAAAGTTCATGATTTGATTTCTAAGAGATATAATCTTGGCAGGAGGAAAATATTTAGCAATGAAAGCATCCTTACATTTATTCCATGAATCAATACTATTGCGAGGTAAGGATGAAAACCAAGTTTTAGCTTTGTCTCTTAGTGAGAAAGGAAATAATTTCAGTTTCACAATATCATTATCCACATCTTTTTTCTTTTGCATATCACATAATTCAACGAAGGTAGTATGATGGGATGTAGCAACTTCATTAGGACTTCCAGAAAATTGTTCTTTCATAACAAGATTTAATAATGTAGCATTTATATCATATGACTCCAGACTAGTGGCGGGTGGTATTGGAGTACTAATAAAATCATTATTATAGTATTTGAAAAATCGCACAATTTAGTATTCTCTTGAGTAGACATAATGGTGATTCAAGCAAGATAGCACACAAGATATTTTTGGTATTTTAATTTTTTATAAAACTGAAAATAAAAGAAACTAAAAAGTAAAACAAGTAAATGATAATGTGTGTGAAGGGTGTAGGAGATATACCCTAGAGGCAATAATAAATGTTATTATTTATCCCCATGTTCCTAATTAAGTTTATATTCCATGCTATAACTGCTATGGTTCTCAAGTCTACAATAACCACGAGGCTCGGAGGAAAACTCATATGCACGTGTGGAAGAATAAACGATAAAAGTATTCCTAGTCATGCCTCTAAGACTAGCTCAAGTGTTGCATGATGATCATGTTTTCCTGATCATGGGCATGTCTATGCCGGCAACTTTGAGGGCACAATGTTAGAAGAACACTTGTGTTGAATCGACCCGAATTGATGTTATGTTATGAGATACTTTCGTCACAAGTTAATGGCTAATAACACAGAGATAGTTAACGTTTGCATGATTCCTTAGACCATAGAGTATCGAGTTTCTTCATGCTTGCTTCATGAACTTTGGGGTTTGTTAAACGTCATCCGTAACTGGGTGGTGATGACTGTGATCTGCGTTGGGTTTTCCGTGAAGAGGAACGGGTTATCGCAGCACAATGCGGGTAAGTATTTCCCTCAGTTATGAAACCAAGGTTTATCGAACCAAATAATGGTGGGTAAACAAATGGTGTAAGATAGTAGTGGCGTTTGTAAATATATAAGTGAATAGACCCGGGGGCCGTAGCGTTCCCTAGTGGCATCTCTCATGGCAAAGGCATATGGTGGGTAAACAAATTACTGTTGGGCAATTGATAAAAAAGCGAATAATTATGCGATGTTCACGGCAATGATCATGTGTATATAGGCATCACGTCCATAAGCAAATAGGCCGACTCCTGCCTGCACCTATTACTATTACTCCACTTCAAGAGCGCTTCTATGCTTGCCTCTCTACGTATTAAGTAAAAACAGAGTAATGCTTGGAGAACAATGACATGATGTAGACAAAGAATACTCAATTAATATGAATAAACCCCATCGTTTTATCCTTAGTAGCAGCAACACAAAGACGCATCTTGTCCCTTTCTGTCACTGGGATATAGAAATTCGCCAGGTTGAACCTACTACAACGCACCACTCCCACCGAAGAAATATTAATCTAGTTGGCCAAACTATCTCAATAGATCGGAGAGCATTACGAAGCTATGATGATCATGCAATTAAGAATCATAATAATCAGAGGTGACTCAAATAATTTTCATGAACAATCTGAACATAAACCCACAATTCATCGGATCCCAACAAACACACCATACAAAGTGATTACATCGGATAGATCAAACCGAAGATGCGATGAACATTGTATTGAAGATCATATGAGAGAGATTGCCATCTAGGTACTGCCTACGGACTCGTAGGTCTGTGGTGAACTACCCACACATCATGGTGAGGGCAGCAAGGTTGATGTAGAGGCCCTCCGTGATTGATCTCCCCTCCGGCAGATCGCCGGAACGGAGGTATAGATGGCCTCCCGTCGGAACAGAGACTTGCGGCGGCGGAAAAAGTGTTTCGGGAGCGCTTCTAGGGTTTTTGGAATAACTGATGATTTATAGGCCAGAGAACGACGTCGGGAGGCAGCCAGGGGGGCCACAAGCTATCTGCCCGCCCCCCCCCCCCCTAGGGCGCGGCCAGATGGCTTGTGGGGCCCTGGCACACCTCCTGGCACAACTCCGATTCTTGCCGTGCTTCATATTGTCTAGAAAAAAAATATTAAAGTTTCGCGACATTTGGACTTCGTTTGATAAGGCAAACCTGCAAAGCAAAAAAACACGCAGAAAATAGCAACTGGCACTGGGCACTAGGTCAATAGGTTAGTGCTCAAAAATATTATAAATTGGTAAATCAATGCCCAAAAAGTATCCTAGATTGATAATATAACAGCATGGAACAATAAAAAATTATAGATACGTTGGAGACGTATCAGGTGGCAATTACGGCGGCTTACGGGTTCATGAGAAAGTATGACAAGGGACTTGATAGCTCAAGATTGGGATTTACTGCTCCGACGATGGAGAGATATTCTCGGGCCCTCTCGGTGTTACGGTATCCATCATCGTCTGGACTGACACAGTGTGATTTGATCACGGGGATGCCGGAACGCAGAAACGAGAAAAGAAAACAAAACCGGCAACGAGGTAACTGGCATTGTGGACATGTGTTGATCCACGGGGATGCCAACAAATCTCACCTCGGGTTTTGTAACATATCGTGAAGTAAAAGGAATAGCACACAACAACTGGAGGCTCACTCGAATATTCATTCGTGTGGGTATAGGGGTCAATATGGGTGTCCACGGCTCCGATGTTGATCATTGATCGGAAAATGTTCCGGTCATGTCTATGCTTCACCGAACCTATGGGGTCACACACTTAAGGGTCATCTATCTGCTGAATACTAGACAGGGAGTCTGAGAGAAAATCATCGGAAAAGTCTCGGGGACAACGGAAGAGTTCCGGAGAGAGAACACCGGAAGAGTTTCGGTAAAACCGAAAAGTTGTTTTGGAGTATACCATTAAGTCAAATTGGTTGTGGCATCCACCTGGAAATTATTGGAGGGTACTAGAATTGTTCTGGTAACTTCTGGGATTTTTTGGAGACAAAAACCGGAAATGTTCCGGACTGCCGGAACCGCTTTGAATGCTTTTCACAGATGAAAATCACTGATCTGAAAATGTTTCGGAACGTGTCCAGAATTATTTTAGTGGGTACTGGAATTATTCTAGGACCCATAGAAATATTTTTGGATTTATCGGTCGCGAAAAATTGTATCGCGAATAGTGAAAAATGCATTTATGGTTACTTTTTTGGATGGCAACTTTTGTTGACTTTCCATAAAAGATCTTTTGAAGGATGACATGGATGGATTGGGAGCCCCTCATGGGGGGCCCACAAGGGTGGCCGGCCAAGGGTGGTGGAGCTCCTTGGAGCTCCACATGGCATCCCATTTTCCCTTAACACCCTCATGTGTGACCTAATGCATGGGAGTTTTTGGTAATTTGTGGAGGCACTCTACCCCTTGGTTTTCCTATAAATAGGAGGTGAGATGGCTGCCCAAAACACATCCTTGCTCTCATACACATGACATAGACTTGTCTGGCTTCTCTCTCCCTCCCCGCGAAATAGTTTCGTAGAGCCGCATGGCTGTCTGGGTTCCGGCAGGAACTAGTTCTGGACGGCGAAGCCCTGCCGGATAGCTGACACCATATGTGTGCAACCCCGTAGAGAGGTCGTAGTTTAGATATTTTGCCCAAGGGGCTGTTCGAGGGTCCTCCCGAAGGGCTGCCCGAGTTACCGTTCGGGTTTCGAGGGTCTTCACGAAGGGCTGTCCGTGACATCGTCCGAGGGACTGTCCGACCGCCTCCCGAAGGGCTGTCCGACGAGGGAGTACATCCTCGCGGTTGGGAGGTTGTAAATCCTAGTTGCGGGGATCTGCACCACCGATCTTCATCGACTCTACTTCCGCTACGCTACGAGTCGGTAATGATCAGATCAAAACCTTGTATGCATCTTCATAGTGATCCTGGGCGTGCTCGCTGTACCGAAATTTTTTGTTTTTTGTCGCGTTCCCCAACAGTGGCATCATGAGCCGTGCTATGCATAGATGCAGGTTACGATCTAGAATACATGAGATGTATGGGTATTGCATAATATAATTAGGTAGTAGATAAGATCTATTGCTGAAAATTATTTATGCGGGTAGCAGATGAAATCTATTACCCGACGTTCTTGTTGCTTCCCTTGAATTTGCGTAGTCCTGATCTTGACGGCATGGTGGAATCTGACAAAGTTCTTGCAATCCATGATCCTTTCATGCTGCTCCTGAGTATGCTGATTGACAGATCAACGAAGTGCTTCAATGTCTTTGGGTTCCGCCATAGTTGAGAAAGATGGATGTTTCATAGACGAAAGGGCAATGCAGATATGATCTGCACGGGGGTCATGCGTATGACGAAGTTTAGTATGGGGCTCGAGATTTTATTATCTCGTGTTTCATACACCCTGGGAAGTTAATCTAGCAACTTGAATGATCATGCTTGATGATAAATGTTGGTAGCTGCGGTTTGGTTGAAACCTTAGAAGCCACGTAAAATTTGCATAAACCGATTAGAGGCGTCTAACTTGGTTTTGCAGGATGACATGAGATGTGCATGTGATGTGGTATAGCAGTTCTCATATTTAATTTGATTATGTATGAAATGACTATACAATGTAAATTAACATGACCTGCGTGTCATGATTCGGCATGATGGCTGGAGCCATATGATTGTCACTTTAATGACCTGCGTGTCAACCTTATGTAATGCACTTATTTTATTAGCTATAGAGATAGCAATATTATCTGGTGCATCGACAAGGTGGTGGCAAACTTCGCGAAGGTGAACACCGACGCGAATGCCAAAGACGAAGAAATGAAAGACTTCTCCGTCAGAAAGGGCTATACCATATCATGCTATTATGAATTGCCTGAGATGTTTATCCTTTATGATGCACCCTTCTTGATTGCACGGTAGTCGCTTTTATTAGGGTGATCTCTCACAAAAATATCAAGTAGTTAGTGTTCTCCCAAGTGTAGCACCGTCACAGCATCCTTCCTTTCGAGGTGCGCCATGATCTACATGGGTACGAACGATTGTACGGGTGTAAGGTGGGTGAGTTCAGACCTCGCAGCAAGATCACTTGGTTATCTTGACGTTCATGGCAGGATCGTCCTAAGCTCGGAACACACGCATCGAAAGATGAACAAGAGTCATATGGAGATATGATTGGCAAGTTTGCCTACCAATTGAAGTTCGCGCCATCAGTGTTCATCTCAAACAATGACGTTGAATGGAAATGCGGATCTTGAATCACTCATAATCAATTTTGAGAGATATTGATTTGAGTGGGAGCGCACTGTAGAATTAACTTGTTTAATTCTCGGTGCAAATTAATTATGGACATAGTCCAAGTGTTTTTTGCTTAATAGTTGTAGAATAATGGCTCGCGTTTCCACCTTCCCTATTAAAATTGAATAAGTTGTTATTTATCTGGTTAAATCTTTACGATTGGTAACGTAATGTGAGGATTGTCCTCAAGAGTGCTGAGAAGGACTTTGTCCTATCGCATGCTTTCGGTATTCTCCCGCTGATGCTATGGATGATGTGACTCTCGTCCTTCGATCCAAAAGCTAGAATTCCGTTACGGTCAAGTGCAATACGTTTGCTTCCATAAAACCCGTCTGAAAATAAACTCACAATTCATCGGATCCCAACAAACACACCGCATAGATTACATCGAATAGGTCTCCGGAGAGATCATTGTATTGAAGATCAAACGAGGAAGAGAGAGAGAGAGATAGAGAGCCATCTAGCTACAGCTATGGACCCGTAGGTCCTATATGAACTACACACACATCATTAGGGAGGAGCAAGGTTGATGAAGATGGCCTCCGTGATGGATTCCCCCTCCGGTAGAGTACCGAAAAAGGCCTCTAGATGGGATCGCGAAGGAACAGAGACTTGCGGCGGCGGAAAAATTATTTTGGGTGCTCCTCTAGGGTTTTTGGAATATATGTGAATTTATAGGCCAGAGAGGCGGTCGAAAGGAGCCACAGGGGGCCCACAAGGGTGGAGGGCGCGCCCCCTACCCTTGTCACCTCCTCGTGCATTGTCTGGACTCCCTCCAAAGCTTCCAGGGTCTCTTTTCATCCAGAAAAAATCGTCAAAAAGTTTCATCGCATTTGGACTCCATTTGGTACAGATTTTCTGGAAAACCAAAAACAAGCAGAAAACAGCAACTGGCACTGGGCACTGGGTTAATAGGTTAGTTCCCAAAAATGATATAAAATGGTGTATAAAGGATACAAGATTGATAAAATAAAAGCATGAAAAAATCAAAAATTATAGATACGTTGGAGACGTATCTTGTCCTTTCTGTTTGCAGTAGAAACATCCAGTCTCCTTAGTGGCTCCGCCCTTGTTCCTCTTCTAAGAGACGGCCTTACCGGCACCAGTAAATTTCTTCTTGGACTTGCCCTTCTTCTTGAAACTGGCAGTCTTATTAACCATCAACACTTGTTTGTTCTTCTGCATTCTAGCTTCCGCGGTTTTGAGCATAGCAAACAACTCATTTGCACTTTTCTCCATCCCATTCATGTTGTAATTCATGATAAAACCATCGTAAGATGGGGGGAGTGAAGCAAGCACAATATCTGTACCGAATGTTGGAGGAATTTCAAATTCCAGAGAAGCCAGTCTGTCAACATAGCCAGCAAGTTTTACTATATGCTCCCTCATTGAGGAACCTTCTGCCATCTTGCATTCAATCAAGGCCTTGGTTATTTCAAAACTTTTGGTCCTTGGATGCTTCTTGTACAGAACTTCCAGTGACCCAATTATAAATTGAGTGGTAGACCGTTCAAAATGTTTCTGTAGTTCAGGATCCATGCAAGTCAACATGAGGAACTGGACTGACTCATAGTCATCACTATGAGCAGTGAAAGCAGCTACAACTTCTTGTGGTGCATCCTTTGCAGGAGGATCACCCAGGGGCTGATCCAGCACATACTCCTTAGCACTCCTGAGAACGAATCTCAGGTTCCAGATCCAATCCGCATAGTTTCCACCATTTGCAGCCAACTTTTGTTTCTCTAACATGGGGCTAAGTTGAACATATTGCGAGCCATTGATCTACAACGATAAACACAAATTCATTTAAACATATTTCATAATTAATTTGCACTAGTGTTTAAATAAATTTAATATAAAGTGCACTCCCACTCAAATCAATATCTCTCATAATTGAAAGTGAGTGATTCAAGATCCTGATCTCGTTCACAGCCATTGATGTGGACATCACTGATGACGTGAATTTTGAACGGTGGGCAATCTTTTGCCGATCATATCTCCATATGACTCTTGTTCATCTTTCGATGCTTTGTGCTTCGAGCTCAGAACGATTCTACTAGAACTTCAAGGTAACCGAGTGTTATCTGCTTGCTAGGTCTGACCTAACCCGTCTTACACATCTCAAACCGTTTGTACTCATGTGGACATAACGCACTCCGAAAATCTTTGTGTTATAGACGGTTGCAACACTGGAAGAGCACCTTTTTAACTTGATATTTTCAGTGAGAGATCACCCTAATAATTGACTACTATGCAATCAAGGGTGCAAACAACAAAGGTATAAACATCTCAGGCAATTCATAATAGCATGATATGGTATAGCCCTGGGCGCCGGGGATGATGCTCTGGGATGATTCTTCAGCCACCACCATGATCTCCTGCGCGTGGTGAAGCTTCCTTGCTCCAGCGTCCTCCGTAGCACGATCGTCACATCCGTCGATAATAGAATAATGAGTTTTGACATGCAGGTCATTAAAATGACAATCCCTTGGCTCCAACCATCATGCCGTACTGTGATGCGTAGGTCACTTAACGTTACAACATATAACCATTTCATACATAAACACATTATCATGACGAAGGCTATACCACATCACATGCAACCTGCAAAACCAAGTTAGACGTCCTCTAATCGGTTTGGCAAATTTTAATTACGTGGTTTCTAGGGTTTCAGGATAATACTAGCTACCTACGTCCACCATTAAGGTGCTAATCCTTGTTGCTAGCTTAACTTTCGGGGTGTGTGAGGGAAGAGACTTAATTAAAAATCTCTATCCCCACACTAAACTTCATCAATACGCATGACCCCCTAGAAGATCGATCATCTTCATCGCCCTCTCGTGTTTGCGACAGTTCACTGTTCTTGACTATCATGAAGCCCAAAGAACTGTTAGCAGATCATGGACAGCCAGAGCCGATTGATTGTCAGAACTTTTTGCAAAAGCTATATCATGCCATCAATGAACGGAACCGAAGCAACACTCGAGGGAAGATAGCAAGAACATCAAACCCTCACATCCATATGTCATCTAGATCGCAACCTGATCTACTCATAGAACCGCTCATGATGCCACTATTGGGAAACGTAGTAGAAAACAAAAAAATTCGCCCTATGATCAACCAGGAACACTATGAAGATACAATAACGGTTAGGATCGGAACGTTACCAACTTCGAGTTGCACCGGAAGAAGACGAGTCAGTGTAGATCGTTGACGAAGTCAGTCGATCCTTAGATGAACGATCCCTCGAACCACACACGAATAATCCCTCGAATAGAAGATCGAAAGCACGGCCTCTCTACTTGGTTGCAAGCGTACGGTCTTCACGATCCGGCAGCGCTTCGCCATCCAGAGCTAATTGTCGCCAGAAAATTAGAGGTAGGAGATTAGAACCACATTGGGCTTCTAATTATGAGGATTAGAGGATCTAGGTCTAGTTCTAATTGATCAACTAGTATCAACTAGAACTAGAACTAGAGAACTAGAGGAGACTTCAAAAGTTGTGTATCCAAAAGGGTGGAAATCCTCTAGTATATATAGGTGGGAGAGGGAAGGAGGGGCTACCACCAAGGAGGGAAAGTCCCTCCTTGGTGCGCCGGTCAAGAGGGGGGAGGAGGAGTCCTCCCCCACTCCAATTCGGCCTCCCCACTTGGAAACGTGGGGAGCCTTTCCTATTGGGCCATGGTGGCCCAATACTACTTCCACTACTTGGCCTTTTAAGGCCCGTTGATATTAAGTTAAATATAAAAACCTCCTAATAATAACTAGAGCTTTTATTATGAATTTAACACCTCCGAAAACATTTTCCATCTATATATTATTTATCGGCAATACCCGGTACTGCCCGATAGTCTCCGAAACCCTTCCGGTGATCCCGAAATGCTTCTGGATCCTCTCGAAACTATTTCGAATATTAATGAAACAATTTCACAAATATGTTCTCATCACTCCCGCACTACTAACACTCAGCAGATCATGATTACCTTAAGCCTGTGACCCCATAGGTTCAGTAACTCATAGACATGAACGAAAACTCCTTCGTTCAATGACCGATAGCGGAACCATGGACATCCATATCGATCCCTATGAGTACATGAATGATATTCGAGTGAACCTTTGGTTATCATGTGATATTACCTTTGCTTCGCGATACTTTACAATACCCGAGATGCATCGGTATCCTCTAGAGTCATGCACATGCTCACTATACCGTTGTCCTCGTTACCGGTTTTGTTCTTCTTTCTCGTTGATGTGTTCCAGCATCCCCGTGACATAGTCACATGTGTCTGGCCAGACGATGACGGATGCCACCACACTGAGAGGGCCCTAAGAATATCTCTCCATCGTCGGAGAATCAAATCCCACTCTCGAGCTATCTAGTTCCTTGTCAAACTTTTCGATGAACCTGTAAGTTGTCGTTATGATCACCCAGTTATAGATGACGTTTGAGCAACCCCAAAGCTCATTGTACGGTAAGAAGTGAGTACGATACTCTCATGGTCTAAGGAACATAAAACACATGCTAACACTCCGTGTTATAACAATTGATTTCAGATGATATTATCTCAAAGTATAACAAAAAAGTTTGGGTCGATTCAATATGATTGTTCTTCTAACGTCTTACTCTCAATGTTGTTTTAGGACTATCATTACACTTAAGGATATCCTAAGATCTAGAAAACATGATCACCAACAACACTTGAGCCAGTCTTAGAGGCAAGACTGGGAATCTTATTTTACCATTTATCATTCCACAAGTTCATATGAGTTTTCCACTGAATCACATCTTCCAGGGTCATAGCGGTTGTAGAATAGAATATAAACACTTAATTATGAATACGGAAATATAATAATACAATATTATTGCCTCTACGGCATATTTCCAACAATCGAAAAGTTTGACAAGGGACTAGATAGCTCGAGAGTGGAATTTGCTCCTCCGACGATGGAGAGATATTATTAGGGCCCTCTCGGTGTGACGCATCCATCATCCTCTAGTCAGACACAGGTGACTATGTCACGGGGATGCCGGAACACGTCAACGAGAAAGAAGAACAAAACCGGTAACGATTAGACCGATATAGTCAGCATGTGTATGACTCAAGAAGATACCGATATATCTCACCTCGGGTTTTGTAAAGTATAGAGAAGCAAAGGGAACAACACATGATAACCAAAGGTTCACTCGAATGTCATTCGTGTACTCATAGGGATCGATTTTGACGTCCACGGTTCCGCTATCGGTCATTAAACGAAAGGGTTTCATTCATGTCTATGTATTACCGAACCTACAGGGTCACAAGCTTAAGGTAATCATGATTTGCTAAGTGTTAGTAGGACATGAGTGATGAGAATATATTTGTGAAATTGTTTCATTAATATTCTAAATAGTTTCGAGAGAATCCGGAAGCGTTCCGGGGTCACCGGAAGGGTTTCGGAGACTATCGGGCAATACCGGGTATTACCGATAAATAATATATAGGTGGAAAATGTTTCCGGAGATGTTAAATTAATAATAAAATGCTGTAATAATAGTTAGAAGGCTTTTATATTTAATTTAATACCAACGGGCCTTAAAAGGCCAAGAGGTGGAAAGCAACTTGGGCCATAAGGGCCCAAGTGGAGGTGGCGCCCCCGTTTCCCACTTGGGAAGGGAGGGGAGGCCGAATTGGAGGGGGGCTTCCCCTCCTCTTTGCCAGCCAAGGAGGGGAGTCATTTCCCTCCTTGTAGCACCCCTCCCTCTCCCCTCCAACCTATATATACTAGAGGGTTTGGCCCCTTTTGTACACACAAGTTTTGAAGCCTCCTCTAGTTCTCTAGTTCTAGTTCTAGCTGGTCCTAGTTGATCAATTAGAGCTAGACCTAGATCCTCTAATACTCATAATTAGAAGCCCAGTGTGGTTCTAATCTCCTCCCTCTAATTCTAAGGCGATGATTAGCTCTGGACGACGAAGCGCTGCCGGATCTTGAAGACCGTACGCTTGCAACTCGTAGAGAGGCCGTGCTTTCGGTCTTTCTTTCGAGGGACTATTCATGGGCGGTTCACGAGGTCGTTCATATACGGTTTGAGGGACTTCATCAACGATCTACACCGACTCGTCTTCTTCTGCTGCAACTCGGAGTTGGTAACGAATCGATCCAAACCGTTCATTGCATCTTCATAGTGTTCCTGGTTGATCGTAGGGCGATTTTGTTTTGTTTTCTACTATGTTTCCCAACAGACCCGCCCTTCTCGATGCACCCCCAGTCCATCATGCCGGTGAGAAATCACTGGCCTATTTAGGGCTTAGACCATCAGACAAGCACCCTTAAGGGCTTAGACCATCACACAAAGCTCGGACCACCGCGCCACGGTCGGTCCGGCACCCCTGCCACGGGTGGCCGGACCCCCGGACCATCCCTCATGATCTTTCTTGACCACCTTAAATGCATTTTGGGTTTAGTAAATTCCTATGATAATTTAGTAGTAGCAAAAATAAGAAGCAAATAAACCCAAATATAAATTGATATTGGGATTTTTTTAACTATGTCCCATTTGTTTGATATTCGTGTTAATTCACTCCGATGCGAAAAGTATAATTCAGATATACATATACACACTATGTTTTTTATTTCTTCACACTAGATATGCAAAAAAAATTGAAACATCACACTAGATTTTCTTTAGCATATAGAACATCACACTAGATATACTTGGAATAATACAATAAACGGAAGAACTATAGTTGGCACAATGTAGCCCATTCCTGGCCGTAGACTATTCCCGTTCGTATAGCCCAGTAAGTAAGGCCTGTCACGTCCTCCCCTCCAGCTCCATACTCTAACAGGCCCAATAAACTCCACTCCACTGAGGTCAGCGCCTAGCTAGGTACACAGCTTCCCTAACTAGGTACAAAGCTAATTGTATTGTTTTCCTCTCACGGATTTGGTCGCGCAAAGAGGAAAGAGGGAGCGCTAGATTTTCATAGATCCTATGGTAGCAAACGCAATCATAATCAAGAATGTCATCAACATGTTGATTGCCACACAACATGCAAAATTCATTATATTTTCATATAGTGAAAAGTATGTTAATTATACAACCACGTATACAATGACACGTATACAATGATTGTGTTTCAATATTCAACATAGTTTGTAAGTTTGTGCTTTTCTTAATTTGTAGGAAACATTGGATCTTCACAAAGCGCAACAAAGTCTACTACCTAGATTCTCTCTTCACAAAAAAACATCCTCAGGATTTTTCGTATATTCAGAAATTATTGGATAGGTATTGAATTCTTTGACAGTGAAATTTGTATTCATATCTGGTTCCAGAATTGAGTATCGGAAAATTCATCTTCATTTGTAGTGTGTGTTCCTCTTACTTCCGCCATGGAGAGAGCCGTGGCAACAAGAACAACCTCTGGTGCATGAGCCCGTTTTTGCGGGAAGATATCGAAATTCGTTCATTGAGAAATTATATCCTAAAGTTCACAAATACCTTGTCTTATGTTAGTCATGTGCTAAATAAGTGCATTTATTGTTGTATATATATGTCTGAAAAGAAAAAATAATCAGATTATACTATAGGGATTAAGTTGTTTCTAACTTGGCATATACTATGACTAATTCTGTACACAAAATTCCAGTGTTGTCAACAGCAAGAAGGGACCAACTTTTATGGATTATATGTTTGGAAACACATGAATTCCTTATGCCGATCTGTTGCGTGTATAGATTTCGACCACCTACCACAAGAAGCAGACTATAAAAGAAGGCACCCATCTAGGGTGCCTTCTCAAGAAAATTCCTCTTAAGTTTTATTTTGTTAGAGTTGTGTTCCAAGGAAATACCAAACATGCGTTGAGCCACACATGCACACTGCTACAAATACGTTAGATTTTGGAGGCACTAGGAAAAAGATGGGCTTGTATGCCCCCGGGTTGTAGTGGTGCATCTAGTCTGCACCATTGCTATGTATTGTTGTGAATTGTGATGCATGGGACGCAGGGTACAACAAACCATTTTATAACCAAGAGGGGACTGTAGTAGCCTTGGCTATAGGCTGTCGAGGCATCTCAGCGTACCTAGTTAATTACTAACCTGTGCAGCCTTCAGATTGTTAACTGCACTGAGTTGTTTTACTTTCCTCCCATGCCTCACACCACCACACTGACATATATGTGTGTAAGAAATGCTAGCTCAGTGTCGCGCTACGATGCAAATTAATTCACTATTGAAGGGTATAACGGTGTTTTGGTCTTCAACAATATGGATAAAGTAGAGGTTATGAGAATTAGGGATGTGTCACAAATTGTGTTTTCAGACATCCAAAAAGTAAAGTCATTGAGAAGTATACATTTCGAAAGATGCGACAACATATTTTCTGCAGAATTGCATGACAGTGTAGTTTTACATTCAGTTCGGAACCTTGATGGTAAGCTGGGAAGGGCTGGGAAACACTTCAAAACCTTTGAAAACAATTCTTCAATAAACCATCAAAGAGTGTGAGAGCCTTGAACTTCTACCTGTGGAGGATGGAGGACTCTTAGACCTCAAGATGCTCCAATCATTTAAAATATGGAGTTGTGGGAAGATTTTCTCTCGGTGCCCAAGGGAGAAGTAGGTGGAGGAGCTCATGCCATCAAGCCTTTCCCTACTGCTGTCAGGGAACTTGATATCTCCTTTGTGTCAAGCATGCAATCAATGGGTCTGCTCTCAAACTTCACGTCTCTCACCAATCTAAGTCTGATAGGTTGTAAAGAATTAACAATGGATGGGTTCAATCCTCTCATCACAGTCAACCTCAAGAAACTGAGCGTAGATGTTGTGTATTTAGGACAAGGGAACATCTCTATAGCAGAGGATCTGCACTCAGAGATTGCAAGGAGCAACTTAATGGATGCAAGCTCATTCTAGTTGGAAGAATTTAACGTGGATAGCATCTCGGTAGTGCTCTGCTCCCATTTTCAGCCACCTTGTCGCTACCCTCCATACATTACACTTCAGTCATGCAGGACCGGTAGTTTTGTCTCGGCAGATAGCGATCGATGGCATTCCATGGGATGAGAACGGCAGACTTCAGTCACCAACCAGCAACTCATCCTCAATACTGGTAGGAACCAACCCCAGGGTTGAGTTCCGAGGCAACTCCTAGACGTCGTTAATTGTAATCCCGCACCAGCAAGACTTGGCTTCCTCCATCTCCCGCAATAGGCGCGCCCTACTCCCTCATTGTTCAGTGATGCCTATAAAAACCTCCAGAAAAAAGTTTTGGATGTGTCAACGGCCAAGACCAATAGTTTCCTACCAGTTGAAGAGACCAAAATATCATGGCATTATCTTGACTGTACTGTACGAATATCATTCATATACCAGAGAATAAAATACGGCATGTTACATTATGCAAAACTTGCCACAAATGTAGATTCCTGCCTTCGATGGAGCTCTGGCGTAGATTCCGTCCATTTCCTTGGGACAGCAAGGTTAGGGTTTCTCGCCAAGCGTACGCGATAGCGCGATCTGGTGTCAGGTGTTTCGGATCGATTCAAGGGTTCAATGGTGATGACTACGACTCCAGAGCGCTGGTCCTTAGGGGCACGTGTACGAAAACTTCCGAGTTGTCACCGACAAAGTCAGGCCAGCTCCGGTATGGAAGCAGTGACAACGGCGCGCCAGCGGCTCGTTCTGACGGCGGAAGTGGTCGTTCGGTGGTCCTGAGGCCTCAGGTCATTTTTATTATATGTGGGGTACTTTGTATTGCCGGTGAACTTTTATAATAGACCTGGGATTGCGCAAAAAAAAGGTTTCTTGTTTTTTCAAATGTAAAAAAAGAAGAAAAGAAAACACTATCCTTTTTTCTTTTGAGGGGAACACCAGTATCCATTTGCAATCCCAAATTCTGGTCCTATTCAACCCAGGGCTATACTTTTTTTTCTTTTTCGAAAAGGAAGATTACCCCCGGCCTCTGCATACCGAGACAGCCCAACATTTTCACATTCTATCTCGTAAGTCCATATGGCCCACCGAAGGGCCCATTAAGCCAGCTGACACAAAGCAGGTACATACGGAGTTTTGCTAAAAAAATCCTACAGACAGAGCTCTCTCCCATCATCGTCGTCGAAAGAAAAAAAAACAAGAAGAGAATGCTTGCCTGGAGCTCTCACATCGTTGTCGTTCAGTTCTAAGCAAACGTCGTCAGGCTCATCTCCTAACCGTCGATCTTCTTCTTAAGAGGTAGCTTACTAATTACGATATAGAACTCCGGTTATCTAGTTTTAGTTCTGTAGGAGTTTGTATCCAGACCTTGGTTTCTTCGGATATTTTCTCAAAACAAAAAAATATATAGAAATCGAAATGGGTGAAAGAGGCCTCCATGATGATGCATGGTCCTCTTCATATTAGAAAACCAAAAGGGGGATGTAACTTTTCTTATCATCTAATAACTGGAGCGAGTCACGGCCAAATCATCGCTGCTTGACTAGCTAGCGGAAATGTGTGGTGCAAGCTACCAGATAAACAACAATTCTTCCTGACTTGATCGGACAGATGGTGGTGGGCAGAATCGAATCGGAGCCCCGTCAATCAGTGAGGTGGTGACGGATGCACTCATAAGTAACAATACTAAAGCGGCAGAGGTTTGATTTTTCCTGTTTTTTTGACTTTTTTTTACCCATGTCCTGTTGACAATTACGTGGCTGGCCACCTCTTATTCTTTTTTTTTTACAGCTCTGCTGATTCACCATAGAGGCCAGCGCTTCCTTCTTCTTTCTTCCAGAAACAGAGAGACAGAGAGGGAGCACGAGAGAGGGACAGGGGAAAGAGGAGTTTTGCTGCTCCGTTGCCGCAGCTGGCGGCCCATGCCGCTACCGAGTTCCCCTCCCCCTCGGCCATCTCCCCTCCTCCTGCCCCTCCTCCGCTTCTGCTCCTCGCGCCTTCCCTCTTTCTCTTACACGGAGAACAGACAAGGGCCAACAGTGGAGATGCGGCAACGATCCCGGCGACGGCGGGATCGATCGCGGTTTCCCCTCGGCTTTCTCCTACCTCCTGCTAGGAGCCATCCACCCAGCGTGGCATTCTCTCCGCGTTTAGGCACGCCTGCTCCCATCCCCCCTTTTGTGGCTGCAATAGGGATGGTTTTATGTCCTGCTACAATTTTGTTTTTTTCCTTTCATTGATCGGTTGGTTGCTTGACAAAATGTCCGTGTGGTGTCAGGTTTAGTGTGGAGAAATCCTGACAAAAATACACACTTATTTTAGTCTTTGATGTTGCTATTTCATGCTCTCTAACTGTTTGTTAGTATGTCTACAAGAACTAAGCATCTTTTTTTATGTTTCTATCTCTTGATTCAGTTAGGACTTTTGTGTGTGCAGGACAACCCCAACGATGGTTCACCCATTCTATGTGTCGTGCTTATCTTGAAGAACGGAAGGGCCATATAACTAAGTTGCTGGAGTGTATCAAATATGGCATGGTTGCCACTTTGGCAGATTGTTCAGTAGATATTAGATCAAGAAGGTACGGACTAGATGAAAATATACTTTGCATTATTTCTTACTTCTTTTATAAAAGCTATTTAATTTATTCCATTTAGATCAAGGTAGCTTCAGCTTATAGACTACCTCTTCCGAACAAATGGCAGATGGTCTTTTTTCTAAGTTCTGGACATCAGCTATCTACTTGCCTCATTGCTTCCAATGTTTTGGGCATCTTTCTCATTTCATTTTTAACGACAAGATGGAGCTAAAAAGGGAAAAAGTTGTTACCTACGTACTACAAGGTATATATAAACTATTGTTGCCAGTTTAAAATGTAGGACTGCTTCGACCCCAATGGCAAAGAGGCAGCTGCATCCCCATTATGCATTCTTGCTATTCGTCCCCAAATATATGTTTCCCATTGTTCTCATCACAGCAAATGGGTAATGCATGCAAGAAGGAATATACGAATATACGTATGTGGCCTTTTTGACACATGCTAAGTATAATAGTGCAACATGGTTCTTAATTCTTCGTTTAAAATTGTGTGTTGATGTTTTGAAGCTTGATTTTCTTTCTTTACTATAAACAGGTTTTAAGAAACTTATTGATAGACCACATCAACTTCGAGTGTCTTCTGCATCGATGCCATGGTGGCAGCAAACAAAAGGTATTCGACTAGCTTTCTAATTATCTTTCACCTCCTGAACACATTTAGTTGTACATTAAGCTTATTTATCATGTCATGGATTATTTTTAAGAACATTACTGCTATATGCATTTTTGATTGGAGGTTGGAGGTTCAGGTCGCTTCCTAATAAAATAACGAAAGTACAGTGCCTTCCAACCTTTTGGATTGTCTGGATTTCACATTTTGTTCCCTTGCAGCGGATTGTGGGTTGGGATGTGCGCAGTTCAAAATTTTCATGCACCATGCTCAGTGCATCATAACTGACGTCTAGCCATTCACCTACAACAGTAAATTGTGGTTCAGCACAGTACTCGAGTGTGTTCATAGTGGAAATAATGACCAAATGCACGTTGGTTCAATTCAAGCTAAAAGTACTTGTGTGATCCTGAGTAATGGATTAACTGAACTTAATAGCTGCACCATATGTTTGCTGATCCGATAGTGTATTGTTATGTTACTCAAAATTGATTCCAGAGGAATTGTATTTAGAAGCACTTCTTATTATGAAACTATATCTGGTATTGTGGTTATCATTATACTGTGATTCCTAACTACGACCGCTTCGTCCTCTTCGCCGACGAGTACATGTTCCAATAAATATAGGCAGTACTTAAGAAGCTAAGTTCTATAGTTCTACCATTTCGACATCGAAAGGTGCAATTCATGCTGCTGTGTGCTTGGTTGAATTAGATTCTACTGTACTTAGGTATGCCGTTGACAGATATTACAGATGTTTCGTTGCCAACCAACAGAGTGCTAAATTTTTCCTTATGTTCCAACCAGTTTGCGATCATGGAACTACCACTCTTAAAAGATGTAAACAAACAGGAGTGCTGGTGGAAAATAATTTCTCGATTTGCAAGGGTTTGGGAAGTCAAGAATTCTTACACTAGAGACATGTATTATTATTGGAATTTTTTGTGCGTTCCTATTCTAGAGTAGTACCTATTTATTCAGAATTTGCTTTGTCTATGATGATTTCAGAATGGTGCAATGGAAGGTCTGTTATCCAAGAAAGAGTAGGTCAATTCAAAAAATCAGTTTAATGAAGGAAGCATCTATACAGTCTAAGATTGCAATATATACGATGCAAGATCGAGGCACAGATCCATGGACTATCCTCTACTCGATGGTGTGCAGCAGCACTATTCTATAGTAAGTTGGTACCAATCCTACAATTCAAGAGGCATTTTCTCTTGCATAGAGATCCACCGGAAAGTGACCAACTATTGTAAAATGGTTTTTCAGTTGTCACAACAACTCTTGCAGCTCAAAAGTAACTTTCTTGATTGACAATTCAGTATAACCTCTGGAGAATGTTCAAGCTACATAACCAGATATGGATTGTGTAATCTCTCTCCCATGGCGTGCTATTGTATTATTGATCAAATTATAACATAAGTGCAGTATGCACGTTTGAATATAACGGCGGATCCATTTATGTTCCATACGAGTGCAACCCAATTAAGTCCATCAATTCTGAATTGAATGAAACTTTACGAAATCAGTCTTTAAGATTTGGTTGGCTTCTTCTTACCATAACATTAGTGTTCCTAAATATATATAACAAAAAAACCTCACAAATCTAAACAAATCAGCAGCAGCTAATTTGATGGCGAGCACTTCTACGGGCGTGGCGTGCTGCCGCGCTTTTCCGCGCTAGTTAAACTCTCCAAGAGCGAACCCCAGGTCGCCCGCTGGGCTATGCCACGTGGACAGGAAGGGATGGCGATGGCACTGTTCTGCCTTTTTGTTTGGCTCGTCGCTGCCCCACCACTCTCGTTTCCTTCGACCAGAAGGAAGAGGTCCCAGATACGCCCGTCCAGTTCCAATCCACTTCTCCCCACGCACGCTTCTTCTTTCTCCTCTCTCTCGGCAGCGCGGCGGAGGAGAAAGGGTGGGAGCCGCCGCCGCCGTGGAAGAGGGCTAGTGCGTCCGCACCGCCGGTCGTGTTACGGCTGGAGGCGAGGAACGGGAGCAGCCACGCCCGAAGGAGATCGTCCCTGGAGCCCGCATCCTCGTCGCCGACCTTGCGCACAGGGAAGGTCGCCGCTGCTGGCCGAGGTCGCCCAGATCGAGAGCGTGCCCGCCGGTCTGAATCTCATCCACACTACAAGAAATTTGTTCATTGTTGACCCTCCATTTTGGTCACTGGATCATCATTATTTATGTTTTATGACCTTCTTATGACCAAATTCAAAAGGTCAACAGTTGGCCGTCAAGAACGAACAAACATGACATTTCTAAAATTTTGGTCGTAGAACCTCTATTGACCAAAATTTTGGTTTGGTCATTACCCATTTTTCTGAGCCATGTAGGATCTGACGTGGCTGAGCTGACATGGCATTGCTAGTGACCAAATGGAATAATCATAAGTTTCACAGCCCAGTCCAACAATCTAGCCTACATGGGCCTGGCCCAATACTATTTTATTATTGAAAATGTCCGATTTGTTTCGGCTGATGCATTATTTTGCCAAAAGCATGCAAATATCAGGATAGGCCCATTAAAAAACAAGTACAACAGAATAAAAGATTACAGATAAACTGTATATACTTCATTTCAGTAGCACATCACATGAATTACAATACATCATCCATCAACTCCTCTACACATCAAGGTTCAAGGCCCAACAAGTGCACAGCCAAATAGTTCTACAAGTGCAAGTGCACAGCAAAAGGGCCCAACAAGTGCACAAGTGCACATCAACATAGTTCTACAAAGATTGGATGAGAAGCACAAGTTTTAGTTGATCACACATAACATCAATGAGAAACGAAGCTTCTTGTGCCCTCCTCCTGCCCTCCGCTTCTTCTGAGTGCTTCAGATCATCCTGGTAATTCAAATAATCAAACATAAGAAAGCATACAAAATATGAGCAAACGAAAGACAAATGGTGATTTTACATTCAGCGGTGAGACTTAAAAGTTCACATCAATGAACAGAAACACAAGACATTAAGACATGCTCTCAACACTTTGTGCAAAAAAAGCTCACATCAATAACTTCCAACACTTTGTGCTAGCAGGATGGACGGTCCAAAGTTGAGCTGGATTTCTATTGGGAACACTGCCAAAATTCCTTCACTTATTAATTATCATCATTGCCTACAGCAGGTTACAGAAGCTTCCTTCCAAAAATTGATCAACCACCTGACTGGATGGGTTGTGCAACACAGATCATGGGTGGCGCAGAGTCCTACCATCAAATTCTCTGCCGATTCTCATCGCCTGTGAATGGCGCAGGCCAACAAACAACAACGTCTCTCAGTGAAGGTACAAATAAAATACATGCGAATCTTTTTTAATCTAATCTTTTACGTCTCTGAATAACTGTCTATTCTGCTACTAATCACGGTGACGTCAAAAAAGCGTGCAAAGTGTGCGTGCACTGGGTACAGAATATTGTAATGTACGAGTAATAAATAAACTAGAACATCACTATTTCATCCTCCAACAGTGGTAGTATACTGAGCTCTGATTGCGTGTATGTTTGCATGCATGTGCAGTTTAATATATGGTGCAAGCTTACACATCTGATCTATGTATCATGAGAATATGTGGTCGACTTGGCGAACGTCGTAAGTTCTGATGGAATATGTACGTGTTTGACTAGCTCCTTATGTATGCTCTTACTATTAAGCTACTAATTAATCCATATAATTTCTCTCATCATCTGTTACATAGAAGTCATGAATTGGCGTAAAAGTTATATAATTTCTCTCATCTTCTGTTACATAGATGCAAGATTAAGGTGTCAACGCTATGTAAATATGTTCTATAGTTGTATATGAATAAGTCGTTCTTATTCATTGGGTTTTCTTTCTGTGTCTACCAATTTATCGTTTGCATGGCTGGCTATACTCGGCCCATGCCACTCAAAACATATGAATTTATGTAATTCTGTCAGAAAGGAGATATCCCCGGCCGACGCACACAGCCATTTTATTAAGCATAAACATATTAATTTATTGTCGTGGTATATTATTTCATATTATTATCAACACTTGATAATAATAATATCATTAGGTCATGATGGATATAGTTTTCACCATGAGCATCGGTGCAGCAAGACAGTAACGAGTTCAATGTATTGTATTTCATAGTTTTCTTTTACTTGATCTCAGCAAGATTTAACAAGGAAACTCATTTTAGTCCCACATGCGAAATGCAAGAAGGCAGAAGAACTTATTTTCTGCACTATAGTTCACAAAAATCAGAAGTTTGACATGTGAAACGCTCACAAAAAACTCCTCTCCCAGAACAGATGACATCTTACCAAAGCAACGTCAGCACAATTTAGTGTGGCACTGGCACCGTGTCCATTGATATGGCTGACACTCACTCACAGTTAATTGCTCCTCCTCATTATATATAATACATATTTGAGTGTGAACTACTGCAAATATACAAAAACTACAAAATCCTAAAAAAATTCTATTCAAATGTATAATTACTACTCCCTCCGATATATCTAAATTGCCGTTGCTTTAGTATAACTACAGTACAAAATTGTACTAAAGCAATGACAATATATAATGAGCAGAGTATTCAAAGAAGGTCATATCTTTCCACACAAGACTAATCAGAACAAGAAATATTCGAGTCTACCAATTTATTACTGAATCACATAGCATCATAGGAGAAAACAATGATTCAAGTTTAACTAAGACATACATATAGACTAAGGAATAGTAAGTCACAACCAAAAGCATTTTGACTTCCATTTATTTGCACATGCAAAATCATCAGGTGCTCATAGTTCACATCAGGTAAGGTAATTTTGTAGCTCCCCACTGTTGCTGACCTGACTAGACTCGTACTCCAGCATAACAACATATTTGAGATGTCTATTACACGTAAATAAATGAGAGGACAGTGCATAAGTCACATCATATTATACAAGCAAGATAAATATAGGGTTTGTGGTCGGTGGCGTATATACATGAACATAGAGGAGGCTGGAGTTGTGGAAGTCAAACATACTTGCCACCGCGGGAGAGTGAGGTGCCATGGGGCGGGTACTGGAAGGCTGCCGCCACCCAGCACCCACTCACGCCCAAGCCTTCTTTCTTCTCATCCTCTTCCTCTGCCCAATATGGAAATCCCGCCATTGCCGCCTGCAAGAAAAAAATGATGGTAAGGCTCAAAAACAGACCAAGGAAACTAACACGATAGAGCATCAAATACTAATGCATAGATAAGCCTGTATACAACGAGCCACATATAATAAAAAAAGGGTAGCAGATAATAACCGATTATAGGTTCATGCACATGTACCAAAAAAAAATCTCTTTATATTATTTATCTCAAGAATTCCATGTAGATGTTAGGATGATCTACAATCTTAGGGTAATCAGGACAATCTTGGTATAACAAGAATCGAGAAGGCCCTCTAGAAGTCGATGGTGACGGTTTGGAGCTGCACACCAAGCCTGCAGGGCGAGTGGGGCAAGCGTGAAGGTGGGGAAATCGAGATCTGAGGCGAGGAGGCGCGGTATTGAGGTCCTTGGACGGGGTGGACTCGCCGACATGGCCAGAATCTTGGGTGGATTATTGCAAGATTAAGCTATTTTCACTCACTGTAGTGGTCTTCTATCAGCCCTATCGTTTGAGTCTGAATATTTTTATGTTGCACACTCAAGTGCAATACTTTTTCTTTCTTTCTTGGGAAGATTACATGCAGTTGCTTGATAAACATTGCAGGTCACTACTTATCCATGCCTATATTGTTAAGCAAGATTTCTCAAAACTAATTCAGCAAACATGAATAGTTGTCATCATGCAATACTGGTGAGCAGCCACGAGAACTAAGCATGTTGTTTACTTCTAGTACTGGTTGGCAATGTATCATAAAGAAAACCACGATACAAACAAAACACATTGTAATTTCACAGTGCAGCAAAGCACGCCCTTTGCTTCTAGTAAAGATTAATCTTGATGCTTCTTTTGATACTAAATTCCTTAGAGGAGGATGGGGCTGCCTAGGACGTGATGCTGGAGGCCAAATTATCATTGCTGCAGCAGGTACCAGCGTCCACGTTCAAGATCCTTTGCATGCTGAATGTTTGGCTCTCTTTCAGGGAATTAGAGTGGCAGAACATATGGGCATGGGCCATGTTATTCTTGAAGCAGATTGCCTGAATCTCCAACATGCCACTACTAGAAATGTGTTTGATGATGCTGCACAAGGGGTCCTATTCCGCGATGTCCGATGTCTTCTCCAGCTCAATTTCCTATCTCATGCCGAAATGCATTATACACGTAACTTTAACAAGTCGGCTCATGAGCTTGCTAGCTTGGGTGCTACGGGCAGGTCACCCAAGTGAACTTTAACAAGATGGTTCATTATTCAGATAAGTTAAACTAAGTGCAGGTCACCCAAAACTGAATTTCTTGCAATCCAAACGATACAAACAACAGGGAGATGGTTGCATAGATACAAATCCATGCAGTGGCAGAAAAATTGACCAATCTGGACCTCATCTTCTCTCTCTCTTTGGTACTAACTAACTAAATAAAAAAAACTGGGCTTGTTCATACAAATCCCTTTTGAATTCCTTGACACATCCAGGATTTGCATCAAATATTCCTTAACTTAGCATCATTAGTGAGCGGAGGAAGAGGGGGAGGGAGATGCTACCAGCCGCAGTGAGTCGTCGTGGACGTGCTTGAGCCCGGGCAGGATCTCTTGGTCGCCCTAGGAGTAGACCCCTCCTGCCCCTCCTCCTTGAGTAGAGCGGGGCCGGCGGCTAGGTGCGCCCCTCCTCCTCCTCCTCCTCCTCCTCCTCCTCCTCGAGCAGGGCAAGGCCGGCGCCCTCCTGCCGTCGTCGTAGTCTCCATGCCATGGTGACCTGCAGCAAAGGGGCGGATAGGAGCAGAAGGTGAGGTAAGGAGGAGAGGGTGGATCCGGGCGAGTAAGGATGGGAAGTGCCTACCTAGGCAATGCCGGTGATGGATCCCGTGGGTTCCGGCCTCACCATCGCCGGTTGTGGCGGGTTCCGGCGAAGAAACCCTAGCCGCGGGCGAGGGTGCGGGCCTTGAGGTGCGGATCTGGACGGAGGGGAGGGAGGGGCGGATCTTGGGGAGCTCGGGGTCATGTTGCGCGTGGCCGGAGCTCGCCGGAACCGGCCGGCGTGGGTGGTCGCGGCAGGGAGGAGATCGTAGGTTGGGAAGGAGAGGTTCGCGCGCGCGCGAGAGAGAGACAGATTGGTACGGTGGGCTTTTTTTCTTCTCCTTTCCTATAGATGGATGGATGGGTGGACGGTGGGATTGCTGGGAATGGATGGTAGGATGTTTGCCATGTCATCAATCTGTGACACAAATGATTCCACCAATAAGAATCAAGCATATGTAATTGTGTGTTTTTCCTTTTGAGAATTAATCATACTTTCTACCGCATGTCAGGTCTGAGGCTCAGTCCCTCATGTCACTTGTTGGAGGTTGATGCGTGGGTTCCACATGTCAGTGTTGGTTCAAACCTAATACACCTAACACGTGGACATGAATCGTTGGCGAAATGCTAAGGTGGCTTGACACATGGACACGCCACGTCGGAGAAATTGGTGAGGTGTTTGACCAGTCATTTTGAAGCATTGTGAATTAGTTGTCATGACCATTTAAATTGGTCGTGGTCAGCTAAAATTAAGTGTGCAGATCAGTGTTGTCTATGTTATGACCATTTCGTATAAGAAAAGTACGACCTTTCTTACGAAAATGGTCATAATGATTTAGGGTTAGGACCCTGCCAAACGGCTTACGACCATATGCCGCAAAATGGTCATAGATTTATGACCAATTCACCCACGGTCACTACGAGAAGGTCACAATTTAGCATATTTCTTATAGTGCCAGGAGCCCTGAACTCAAGGTGAGCGGCGGAGATGGGCGTCCCTACCAGTGGCTCTCCAAGAGAGAGGAGGGAGAACATGATGGCGGCGAGGCATTCGATCTGTGATCCACTTCGATGCGGGACGTGGAGGAGCGATCCGACCAAGCCTCCCGACGCTCCGAGCCTCCGACCACCGCTTCCCATCAACGCCAAGTAGCAGCAGCCTCCGCAGGTTAGTGGTGCCACCCCCTATTTTTTTCCATCCCCAGATCTCGCTTGCTTTTGTGATTGTTTGATAAATGCGTCTACATATTGCAAGGTTTTGCATTTCTCTGTTTTATTTCTAATTTTATACTTTTGTTGAAAGAAGTGAGGAATTAAAAAATTAACTACTATTTTCTCTGAATCGGGCTTGTTTTTTTGGTATAGATTCGATGCAGAGTCCGTGCTGTGCTCCTATGATCGAGGTTGCTTGAGCGAAATGCCTTACGATCATACTAACATACTACTTTTCTTCCCCATGTGGTACAGGTATAGGAGAAGCAGAAAAATATTGAATAGATCGTTCCCTATTGTGTTGAGGATTGATTCCAGTGCAACCTTTCATGTGCATATGAACATGATACTGTAGACTGCAGCCATGAATTAATTTTCCTTCATGATGTCTACATGACCTCTTGAGCGTTTGGATATGATTTACAGGACTAATATTGCTTGATATAAACCACCTTGCCGGGTTGACGCCTCCACCACTTCGTCCACTTGGTTGGCATGTTCAGCAGGATGTCGTCCTTACAACTGACCCCACCGCTTCTCCTCCAAGTTGGACAAGGTAGAAGACCCTCTAAACTTTAGCATTTTGAGGAATTGCTAATCACAAGGATCAAATTGCTGAACAATATTCAACTAAAGTTCAGTTTACCTACACTGACTACTTTAGTTGAACCATATTCAACTAAAGTTCAGCTTATTGGATATGATATGGTCATAGCTCAGCACCTCCAATTCGTGGAGGAGACGTCAGCACGGGTGAGCTCTTTCTTGTTCCTTCTCTCATCTTCCCTTGGTGACTTCAACTCTGTCTAATATGTGTCTTCCGAATTTTAGTTTTCTTATGCAGCTACGGTTTGGACGGGGTTGATTCCTACATCCATACAAAGTCGTTCTGTTTTTTGGTGGTGCCATGATGTTCCTCTCTAGGCAAGCTCCCACCTTCTCCCCATCATTCCCCATAGTTGGTCTGATCTATTGTACAAGACAGAACCAATCCTAAATTATGTTGGATTTGTCATGTGCAGGGTTAGGATTGCATTACAGATTTTGGCGAGTACTTGTACATGCCATTTAACGAGTGTCCTAGCGAGCGGGGTGATTGCGCCCGATCCATGCTCCGGTTCTGCTTTCAGCACCATTCATGTTTTTGTTGGGTGAGCTTCTTCTTCCTTACTGTCAAGGAGATGTTCATGTCTAGCTAGGTTATAGCAAAGGTTTTTTTTGTTCCTTTCCATGGACCGGATGCTCAGATCTATCTAGGCTTCTAAAGGGGATTTTTTGTTGTTTTTTTACCTCCTGCAAATGCTATCAGATCTAGGTAGATTCGTAAAAGATATTTTGTAGTATTTTCTTCCTTAGTTTGTTTGGTACGTCCCTTTTTCCTCATTGAGAAGGGGGGCAGATTTGCCTTGGAACTCCTTTATAGACGATGCTTTTGTTCCTTTGCTTGATGCCCCCCCCCCCCCCCCCCCCCCCCCCCAAATCAATTGTAGGATCTTCAGGATGGGCCTTCCTACCATTGTTATCGGATAAATTAAATATATCTCGTGGAATAGGTATGAGATGGTTTTTTACATCTGGTGTTCTTTGGTGTGTTGTAGCAGATTTAGTGGCAAAAACATATGTCATCCTGGAATATTGATATATTTACATTTGCTCATTTTTTTGTTATGCACTTGGTTTAGAGGAATTGCTTTTGTACTTGACAGATTAGGAGCTGGTGTTAGGTTCCACTGGATCAATTTTAGCTCTTTTTTCTTAAGTTCTGCAGAGGTTAGAGGAGAATTAGTCTTCTATGTTTCCCTAATGTGCATGTGTCTGGATGCATACATATAGTAGAGGAGCAATTACCATCTGGATGTGCATAAAGTGTTCTCCCCGAGTACATGTGGATGTGCATGAAGTGTTATTTCTTTTTTTAACGAGTATATGTGATACATACAAAATGTATATGGTGGTGTCCATTATGGATTACCTGCCTAGTACATGGAGCTTATTTAATTTTCAACGATTATGGTTTTATCTGTACTGCTTGACATATCAGGAGCTGGTGTTATGTTCCACCGGATCGACTTTGGCTTATGTTTCTTAGGCTCTGCAGAGGGTAGAGGAGCAATTAGTATTCTCTGTTTTTCTAATGAGTGTATGTGAACTCATTCAGACATTAGAGGAACAATTACCATTCTCTTTGCGTTTTAGTAAGTATATATATATATGTGGATGCACATCAAGTGTTCTCCCTTTTTTAATGGGTTATATGTTGATGCATAGAAAATGTATATGATGATTTCCATTTGGTTTACATGGGTAGTACATGGAGCTTATTTAGTTTGTCTGAACAGTTTATACGTACTCACAGATTTTGTCAGCTTGCTTCAAAATTTGTTAATCTGGTTATGGTGTGGTTGCCTATTACTCAAGATTATTTCATATTAGCTTCAGAGGGCATGTATGTTGCGTATCCTTTGCCTACTGAGCACACACAAAGAAATGTTTCTATCGATATCATTAACTGAAATATATTCCATTTCTGATCAATCCGTGGATCTGACTAATATAGATATATTGTAAGAGATATTATTCACGTGCCATTTTCTTATTTCGAGTAAGCTTGAAACTGATGGTCTCAGTTGGTTTGTGTATTAACTTGTTCAGATCCTGAATCTAGAGAAACTGAGTAGAGGGTCGCCTTTTGTGCAGGAATTTGCAACAGGTCTGTTCCCTTGCGCAGGCTCCTCTGCTTTTCCTCACCCTCTCGCTTGCTCATCCCATCCATTTTATTCAGAGCATAGATGGCGGGCAAAGCACCCTCCAGGTGAGCTCCTACTCCACCCTGCAGGTGTCGTAATTTGTATGATGTTTCCGTTATTATATTTTGCAATCTAATGCATTACTCTACTGTTTTTATTTTTTATCTCAACGTTTCCAATTTTATTGGTCAGAGATTACTTGAATGATTCATGGGAATTGGAATGTGGGGGGTCTCAAAGAATTTTTATAAAGAAAAATCTAAATAACAAAATATTCTAATCTCGCTCGATGGTTGAGGTCTTATAGAGAACATCATCGGTATAATGATGTTGAGAGCAACCTGCCAACATCATTTTCTCCCAAAGATTGAGAACCGACAGAATTCTATTTGTATTTACACTGACATTCTCTCTCCTTCGACTAACTGAACACTGAATTACTGTGGTACATGCATCCTACTTTATATGAGCAGCGCTCATGTTTCGAAGAAATAAACAGTGAGTTTACTATTAAAGTGGATGCCTTGTTTCTCTAGGCCTGAGCTTAAAAAACACATGAGCTACTATGACTTGGTGGCCACTTAATTAGGAGTATGTGTAAGTTTTATGGTCTGTAACATGTTAGGCATAGGCAGTATTTTGGACTGAGGCCATTGATGCATACTTTAATTGTCAGCTTCATTTTTGGAAGTGCATACTCCATTGAGGAATCTAGCATTTACAATGATATAAATGGGAAAGCAAATTCCATGATTCTATTAAAAGTCAATTTATCAGCATTTTCATTTTATTTTTATCATTTCTAGGCTCCATCATTCTGGTGGAAACGACAGACGCATCATGTATCCTGTTTGTCAAGGTTATCTTGGTCCAGTTTGCTTTGTTTGCACATATGGAGGTACTCAACACAGTACACAACTCCCGTAGCATGCAAATTATTGCTTATTGGACCTCCTTGGTTAGTGCTTGATGATTCATTAGGCAGCTGTGAAATGATGAGCAAAAACTCTTCTTTTCAAAGTATATGCTAGAGGGTATTCATTTCTTATTGAAGCTGCTTTTTTTATGAAATTCAGGTGTGGAAGTTCTTTTTTACCTTTGCGGATGTTCTTCGGCTTCCATCATTCAAACTCGATAGGTTTGTGCAATCTCTTAATGATTATCTATTTGCCCGATCTACGATGTTAAAACGGGAATTTTCTATGGTTCGATTTTCATCAATGCTGAGAGACTGTGGACCTACTATATTATGCTGGTTATTGGTAGTTGACATCGTAATAGTCGCTAATATGTTCCCTATCTGTTCACTGGAATGGACTTTCTTACTTGACAAAATATATTGTGAGACTTGAAAAATGATGACTTGAAGCAAAGGCTGGAGAGTATAGCTCAGGAGCGAGTAATTCGACACGGTAAGTAATTTAAGATGGCCTCTTAGTTTTGATCCAGGGAGATTCTCTTGCTTTAGGGTTTTCCTGCATGACTTTTTCCTGTTGTTTGTTTCAGATATTCAGTGTAAGATCTAAATTTCTTCAATGTATGTCTTTTGTTTATGTTTCCCGATGTGTTTTATTGATAAACCAAATCACTTATGTTTATATGGATACTAGCTACTTTTACTTCAGCACATGAAGAACAGAATCTGTATGATATTTTTGAAATCATTTCTACATAAGCAAAACATGTCAAGGGGCAGTATTCTGGAATAAAATCATATACCCAGTTCATGTTTACCCTTGTCATTACTCATATGATTGGGACTAGTGAATTCACATATACAAATTTGTTTCTAGAGCAAGGACGAGAAGCACTCCATACACAACAAGGATGATGATCCAGCCGTTTCTAGGATTCTGGGACTTGAGGTCAAATCGCACAGGTTTACATTTCCTTCAACCACGCTGCCTTCACTTCTTTATATTATTTCCAAAAAATAAGAAAACGGAGGCTTTTCTAACACGATTCAGACAACATCAACCACATAAAAATATTGTCATTCATATTTTACTGTCTGCTGTCCTCATAGATATTGACTACCGCGTTTCTTAATTACAGCCGCACCAGCATGAGAATGAGGCAAGTTGACTACATAATCCGTGGTAAGCACACGCACACAGCCTGCTTTCAGCAAGATCTTCCTTCTGTTGGCACTGCACCTCACATAAAACACATAACAAATGCAGGTACACCTGGCGGTGTCAAGTACTTTGGCAAGCTGGAGGAGCATTGCTTCTGGGGCAATGAAGTGAAGCTATATGAGCATCACGTGGATAAGCTGTTCGCAATGTTTTGGCACAAGAAGCCAAAGATCGAGTACTATGTTTGCACCATCAATAAGACATTTGCTACACCAGGCCAGCGCATGGTATGCTCGCCTCAATAACCTGTCACTAACCTCTTTGTACCTCTCTCAGTCCTTAATTTGTCAATAACCTGTTTGTACCTCTCTCATTCCTTACCTGCTATTCATCAAACAAATGCTTACTACCTTCATGATCTACAAATTTATAACACCACGCTACAGAGTCCCACTTTCTATTGTGGTGCACACAGCAACAGCAACGAGCAACAGCATGCATGAATGAACACTGTAATCGCAATTTTGATATACATGCTGCCTACATATGCTCTGTTTTCTTTTCTCTTCGCGAAGACTGCATCAGCCCATTGCAGCTGCACATTGTTACATTCAACAGCCGCATACCAATGTATTAAACGTACATTGCACCGTCCATTAACTTGTAATAATTCTCGCTTTCCCTCTATTTCAGATGATCCATACCTATTTATACTCAATTATGCTTAGGGCCAATTCTTTTGCTGGCTTTTAGCATAAGCTTAAATAAGTTGCCCCCTACCCAGCTTATTCTAGAAGCCCAACCAAAATTATTATTTTAGAAGCCTAGTGGTTAAGAGTTGACAAGTAGGCTTCTAAAAGAAAAAAATTGGTTGGGCTTCTAGAATAAGCTGGGTAAGGGGCAGCTTATTCTGGAAGCCCAAAAAAGCTAGCAAAAGAACTGGCCCTTACATTACCACTAGATGTCTCTGATGTTCAACTTATTATTTCAACAGCACCACTCATGCTTTCCTGCTGTGCCCACTATTTATATGACAAATATAACTTCAATTTGCTCTGTTCACATCTAAGGTCAATTTTCTGTAACTGACACACTTTTCCACTATAATATTATCCTCTCCTCACTAGTAGAAAATAGGGCATCTGTCCCGGTTCCAAAGGGCCTTTAGTCCCGGTTCTGCAACCGGGACAAAACGATCGGGACTAATGCCCATCACTTTTAGTCCCGGTTGGATTACGAACCGGGACTAAAGGAGCTCCACGTGGCCGCCGTGGGGCGCCCAGGCAGGAGGACCTTTAGTCCCGGTTGGTAACACCGACCGGGACTAAAAGGCAGCCACGCGTCAGCAGCTGCCAGGCGCTGGGTTTTTTTTTTTTTTTGAAAGGAGGGGTTTAGGGGTTTTCATATTGTGTTTCCCCCTTTTATTTTTGTGTTTACCCTTCAATTCTTTTACATTTATGGTTTCATTTTTATTTAATGTTATCCATTCGACTCTTCGCTAGCTACTATACATATAGCAATGAAGGAACCATTACACAAGATCGTCATGATCATATATAGAGAGAAGTGACCTCTCTTTCTCCGTGCTTGGTCGAACAAATAAGTTTTCGTATATCTATTCAACGCTACTACATATAGTACACGTTCATGCATATATACAATATAACATCTCTTACGATCCCTAATATCTAATTACCAAAATCGCATTGCACATCCCGATGGCATTCTCCGTCTTTAGGTATAACATGCTCAAGAAAGAATCCCGCCAATTCCTCTTGAATTGCTCATATGCGATCAGTTGGTAGGAGTTCGTCCCGCTTCCGCCAGATCTAATTTAAAGTAGGGGGTCAATATATATATGTATATATATGTATATATACATATGTATATATATGTATATATACATATGTATATATATGTATATATATATATATATATATATATATATATATATATATATATGTATATATATGAATGAAACTCAACACAATTGATGGTAAACGCACTTCAAATTGTTCTGGAGATATGCCGCCCCTCTCAGAGGTCGAGTGGCGAATGAACTCGCAAACGTAGTATCCACATAAATTAGTGCCGGGTGCCTGCCACCAGCACTTTACGAGAATAGAGTTTAATCAAAATGATAATCAAGCATGATAATGGTATTGAAACTAGAATCAATGAGAGATGCGCGGTACTAGCTAGTAGTACTTACTTTGGGGTGTAAAAATCGCAGCTCATTTTTCCAGTGATCACCCGTAGCTTGCTTGGTGAACTTTTTCCAAACCCTGCACGGCAAAGAAAATGATTACTTGATGTCAGGAAATGAATGAAAGTTGCCGATATGGTGCGATAATGATTTAACTTACTTTTGAAGCATTTGACTCATGTCCGACCACTCCTTAGGATCTTTACGTCTTGAGTCCAAGACAAGTACTTGTCCCTCGTCAGGCCGAATGACTAGCAGAATAAAGTCGAAACTGCGCACGCATAACTCATCAATTACACTTAACCTCGAGTAAGCGAAACAGAATGTGCACGAACAAGACAATAACACTCACTGGAAGTTGTAAGGAAATAGTATTTCCCTTCTGTTTTGTTGTCCAAGTAACGCCCGTAGCAAGTTTTGCTCTGTTTCATCGGGGCTTTTTTGTAACGTATGTTCATTTATGGTATTTGGGTTAATGAACCCAATGTCATAGATTTGTCGTTTTCTGCAATCGATGATCTTCAATCTGCATATAATATAGTGTGAGGATAATTATACATGCAATGAACGAGCTGAGCTAGAGACTTAATTACAGAAAAAATACTTACATACAATAGCAACTGACGATAGTTTTGTCAAGGGCGGCTTGATTGTATAACTAAAAAAATTCTTCAAATTCAATGAACAACGCCTGGACTCCATTGAAGAAGTGCTCTTCTTTAATTCCCACGAAGATATTGTCGGTCCTGTCCTTGCAGGCTTTCAAGTACCATTCATGCAATTGTCGCATCCTCGTTGTTAGACGCGGGAGCTCCTTAGGTCTGACGAGAGGCTTCCCGTGCTCGTATCTTAAGGATGCTACTACCTCAGCCTTTTCGAACTGTACCGAATCGTCTAAGTAATCACCAAGAGTGATAGCAAGACCACCGGCCGCTATCTCTGGATCATTAGCGCTATCGGTAAAAACCTTGAGCGGGGGGACCGATTGCTTTTCTTGTTCGCCTACCTGGGGAATTGTTTTCCCACTTCTTGCTCCACTGCTACTTAAGCTTCCCGACCGCTTCGCTTGACCAAATGTCTTTTCAATACAACGGTCATAGTTTGATTGCGGCATAGGCGGTGGTGGTCGCCTAAGGGCATCCAGACATCGCTTCGCTTTTACCGGATCAACTTTCACCTCTGGAGGTGGACGTGTCGATGCAAGCTGGCGTCTTAGTTCGGCAGCCACGATGTCCGTGTTTTCCTCGGCAGTCCTCTCATATGGTAACTTTGGAGGAGCCCTGAGGCTTGGACCAGCTCTGAATTTCTTGCATGTTGTACTGCTAGCCGCCATAGTGGTGGCGCCTCTCTTCCACTGTTGCTGAGGCGGCGGAGTCCGCTGACGCGCCGGAGGGGGCGGAGTCCGCTGACGCATCGGAGGCGGCGGAGTCCGCTGACGCGCCGGAGGAGGCGGAGTCCGCTGACGCGCCGGAGACAGCTAAGGCGGAAGAGGACTCTGCTGGGGGGCCTCCTCCGTCGGAGACGGCTGAGGCGGCGGAGACAGCTCACGCGCCAGAGACGACTCAGGCAGCTGAGACGGCTGAGCTGGACTGTGAGGAGTCTGCTGAGGGGGCTCCTCCGGCTGAGTCTGCGGAAGCGGCGTCCAGTTTGGAAGCTTGATGTTCTCCTTTCTCCATAGACAGGTAGTCCTTATGGCATTTTCCAGAAGATTCTCCCCTTCACCTGTAGGGTATTCAAGCTTCAGCCCCTCAAATCCCTTCATAACTTCATCCACCCCGACAACAGCAAAGCCATATGGAATCGGAGCAAAATGGAAAGTTGCATCAGGTCGAGGAGGTAAGACATAGCCGACCACCACCTTCAGGGCTAGGTTATGGCATTGCGCAATTAGCTCACAATGTTCATTCTCCGTGATACAATCCACGGGGTAGCGAGGAGCCGTGATATCAGGCTGAACGAGCTCCATGGAAGCCACGCTGCTTCTCCGCTGAGATGGTGTGGTAGCATCGTGGGTAGTATCCAATGAAGGATCTTCGTGCCGCTGACATGGTGGGCCGGTATCTCGCTGGCTCTCAAGTGCCTCTAGTTTCGCTAATCTTTCATTGACCTTCTGCATTTCGCTTGCTTCCTCTTTCTTCTTTCTCTTTCGGCTTCTATAACCAGTGCTATCAGGAAACCCATGCACCCACGGAACGGAGCCTGATGTGCCTCGTGTTCGTCCAGGGTGTTCAGGATTCCCGAGGGCCATTGACAGCTCGTTCTTCTCTCTGTCGGGATGGAACCTCCCTTCCTGCGCTTTCTTGATTGCTTCCTCAAGCTTTTTGATGGGTGTTTCAAGTTGAGCTTTCGTCCAAACACACTTCCCGGTTTCTGGGTCCAAAGTTCCCCAAACCCCGAAGAACCAAGTCCTTGCCCGATCTGGCCAGTGCAATGTCGCTGGTTGGACATCTTTAGCAAGCAGGTCTTGCTCAGCTTTGTCCCACGTAGGCCGGGCTTTACTGTAGCCACCTGACCCCGTAGTATGGTGATAATGCTTCTTTGCAGCATTTTGCTTATTTATATGTGACCTTTTCTTAGCCTTCTCCGATTTCTTGTAGGCCACAAATGCGGGCCAGTGATCTTTTATCTTCTAGTATTGACCGGTGAATTCTGGAGTCTCGTCTTTGTCGACAAACTTTCTATTCAATAGTTTTTTCTAGTTCTTGAATAGTTCTGCCATCTTCTTAAGAGCAAACGCCTTGACCTTATTCGGATCCGCCTCTGGCGGTAGGCTGAAATTTCTCATCAGCGAGGTCCAAAGATCATCTTTCTGTCTATCGTGTACATACAAAACAATTAATGTATCTAGTCAGCAGAGGCTTAATATATATATATATATATATACCTCGCCGGAATTTGAAACAGTTAAGGCTCCGGAGCCGTCATGATCTCCTTCCTCCTCCATTCGATCAGCGGAGCCGTCATTATATCCTTCTTCCTCACCGGAGCCGTCATCCTCTCTTTCCTCACCATCGGTGTCGTTGAGAAACGACAAGGCGATATCACCTCTGTCGCGGATTATATCCCCCAACAACTCTTCTTTTTCTAAGTCTCTGTCCATAGTTTCTGCAAATATCACAACATGGCAATATACAACCATGAGAGATGGATTAGTGGCAAACAAAGACCTAATCACAACAAGTTTTATAACAGTCAGTTTCAGGCGATCGTCGAGGACTCCTCCCCCTCATGTCTGATGAGTCGTCCTATCTTTCGAGAGAGGATACTATGCGGACCACCTCTCTCATGCCTCAAAATCAAAGTTATCGGGGTTATGTTTTAACGACACCCCCCCCCCTCATGTCTAAGTTATCGGGGATATGTTGAATTCCCGAGAGAGTTAGGGGTGTTCTAACGTGGCACTACACGATATAGGTGAAGGGGGATAACATCCGGGAATGTTTTCCCGAAGTCTGCATTTTTGGACAGATATCCTGAAAATTTTCATCGGAGTTACAGTTAATTTTCTACGAATTTCTAAAGTTTTACCAATATCCTAAAAATTCCTGGAATTCTGCTAAGTCTGAGAATTCCTCAGCTTTAAACATCACTTAGTTGTTTTCCAAAGGCTACAACTATTGTTCTGTACATCCTATGGGTTAGTGCCTTATATCAATATTGATCACTCTCCTGTGATCTACAAGATAGTATCAATTGCATCTCTGCTAGAGTCCATTAGCTTGCTCAAAACTTTGTTTGAAAAGTGCCACTTGATATTAATTCCAGAAACTGTTATAATTTACAAACTTTGTTAGATGATCGCCATTGATCTATAGTTCTAATGGAGACACTTCATATAAGTGTTTTACTCTACATATGAACATTTTCTATATACATCAATCCATTCATCTATACATACATACATACATGGACAAAAAAATTCTATGAACATAAAAAATTCTATGAACATTTTCTATATACATCAATCCATCCATCTAACATCTCATACATATTTGATGCAACAAACATAGCATGGCATGGCAGAAACATAGCAAAGACAAAATGAAGTCTAATGCAAAAAAATTGTTCTTTGATTTGCAAAGGAGCAATATTCTCCCCAATTCTTTTGCACCCACAAAAATTACTCCATCTATTTGACAGTACCCACAACCCATTCCTCCAAAAACATTTGGTTCCATAGTTCAAAATTTTCAAATTTCATTCAGTTCAAATTTGGACCAGATTCGAACTCCATGGTCAAAGCCCAATTTAAATTGCTCCAAAAATTCTGAAACTTTGCCAGACTCTCATTTGTGCATCAACACCTCACCACAAAAATTCTCAAAAATTCCTAAAATTCCAAGAGCCCTCTAGCATTTCATCATACACTTGATGTGCACTATTTACCACTGTCAGGGGAGGGCTCGGGGACGGCGTCGGGGGGCGGCGACGATGAGCGGGCTCGGGGAAGAGGGCGAGGAGGTCCGGCGACGAGGACGGCGAGGAGGTCCGGCGATGAGGAGCGGGCTCGGGGACGGCTCGGAGGCGATGGCGAGGCGACGGCGTCGGGCAGGGCTCGGGGACGGAGTCGGGGGCGGCGACGAGGAGCGGGCTCGGGGAGGAGGGCGAGGAGGTCCGGCGACGAGGACGGCGGGGAGGTCCAGCGACGAGGAACGGGCTCGGGGACGGCTCGGAGGCGACGGCGAGCTCGGGTAGCCTGGCGGCATCGAGGTGGTCTTCGGCGTCGTCGGGGGAACTGCAAATGGCTTTTGGAAATTTTCCTAAGTGCTGCTTATATACAGAGACCTTTAGTCCCGGTTGGTGGCTCCAACCGGGACTAAAGGCCCCCCTTTAGTCCCGGTTGGAGCCACCAACCGGGACTAAAGGTGATTTTCGCCTGCCGAAAGGGCGGAAAGCCCAGCCCTTTTAGTCCTGGTTGGTGGCTCCAACCGGGACTAAAGGGGGGCCTTTAGTCCCGGTTGGAGCCACCAACCGGGACTAAAGGTCCTTTAGTCCCGGTTGGATCCACCAACCGGGACTAAAGGGCTGGTGCTGCCGCAGCCAAAAGTTTAGTCCCACCTCGCTAGTTGAGAGGCGCCTAGACTGGTTTATAAGCCGCGCTGCGACTGAGCTGTCGAGCTCCTCTCTATTGCATGCAGTACATGCCTAACCTTTGTCACTGCCATGTTGGGCCTGCTGGGCCTGCATCCTGGCCCATGTACAGATGGGTTTCTAGTCATATGCAGGCCGTGGTGGCCTAGTAGGCGGCATTTTTTTTATTTTTTATGTTATTTTAGTTGATTCTTTTTGCTATTGAAGAATATTATAGTTTTGTTTTAGTTGATCATAACAAAATATTTTAATTGATTCTTTTTAGTTCATTCTTTTTTCTATTTGAGTTTTATAAAAGCTTTTTAATTCATTCTTTTTGCTATTAGTTCATTCTTTGAGCTAAATCACCCTGAAATTTAATAGCACTACAAATCAACTCTGAAAAGGTTGAAACTTGGCATGGTGTCATAATTTCACCCACATAGCATGTGCTAAAAAGTTGAGAGGGTTACGGGAAAAACTGGATGCACTTCGTGTACAAACTGGACAATCTCTTTCGAAGTATCAGGGTTTTGGACGAAAACTCATCTACTACAAAAGGGATTTCATTTTTTTAACTTATTTTAACTCCAGACTTTTTGTGTGTTCAAAATGCACCATTCAAAGCCACATCATCAATTTTCAACCCTTTTGTGACTTCATTTGCTATTTTTCATGCAGTTAATGATTTATTTTGAGCTAAATGACCCTGAAATTTAAAAGCACTACAAATGAACTCTGAAAAGGTTGAAACTTGGCATGGTGTCATAATTTCACCCACATAGCATGTGCTAAAAAGTTGAGAGAGTTACGGGAAAAACTGGATGCACTTCGTGTACAAACTGGACAATCTCTTTCGAAGTATTAGGGTTTCGGACGAAAACTCATCTATTACAAAAGGGATTTCATTTATTGACATGTAACTGCAGTGATATTCTAGATCAAAGCCATCATCAGAATAGTTGTGGAGAGAAAGTCTTCACTTTTTCTTCGCGTGTGTCCCTTGCTTATTGCGCCGTAACCATGGATAATCTTCATCGTTTAACAGGATGCTTGGGTCAGCCTTCACTTCGAAGGGAGGAATTTCATGAAACTTTTCATAATCTTCAGACATGTCTGTCTTGTTCTCCACTCCCACGATGTTTCTTTTCCCTGAAAGAACTATGTGGCGCTTTGGCTCATCGTTTGATGTATTCGCTTCCTTATCTTTTTTTTCTCGGTTTGGTAGACATGTCCTTTACATAGAAAACCTGCGCCACATCATTGGCTAGGACGAATGGTTCGTCTGTGTACCCAAGATTGTTGAGATCCACTGTTGTCATTCCGTACTGCGGGTCTACCTGTACCCCGCCTCCTGACAGATTGACCCATTTGCACCGAAACAAAGGGACCATAAATTCATGTCCATAGTCAAGTTCCCATATCTCCTCTATGTAACCATAATATGTGTCCTTTGCCCTATTGGTGATTGCTGCATCAAAGCAGATACCACTGTTTTGGTTGGTGCTCTTTTTATCTTGGGCGATCGTGTAAAATGTATTCCCATTTATCTCGTACCCTTGGTAAGTCAATACAGTCGAAGATGGTGTCCTGGCCAACAAGTACAGATCATCTCCAACAGTATTGTTACGCATGAGATGTATTTGCAACCAACCGCCGAAATTCCCGATGTGTTCACGTGTAATCCAGTCGTCAGACTGCTCCGGGTGTTTGGAGCGTAGAATATTCTTGTGTTCATTGATATACGGGGCCACCAAGGTAGAATTCTGTAGAACTGTGTAGTGTGCTTGCGCCCAAGAATGCCCGTCCGTACATATTATTGAATCCGCTCCTAGCGTGCCTTTTCCATTCAGTCTCCCCCCATACCGCGATTGAGGGACACCAATCGGCTTAAGGTCAGGAATAAAGTCAACACAAAACCCAATGACCTCATCTGTTTGATGGCCCGTGGAGATGCTTCCTTTTGGCCTAGCACGGTTACGAACATATTTCTTTAAGACTCCCATGAACCTCTCAAAGGGGAACACATTGTGTAGAAATACAAGACCCAGAATGGCAATCTCGTCGACTAGGTGAACTAGGATGTGCGTCATAATATTGAAGAAGGATGGTGGGAACACCAACTCGAAACTGACAAGACATTTGACCAAATCATTCTGTAACCTTGGTAGGATTTCTGGATCGATTACCTTCTGAGAAATTGCATTGAGGAATGCACATAGCTTCACAATGGCTAATCGAACATTTTCCGGTAGAAGCCCCCTCAATGCAACCGGAAGTAGTTGCGTCATAATCACGTGGCAGTCATGAGACATTAGGTTCAGGAATTTTTTCTCTGCCATGTTTATTATTCCCTTTATATTCGACGAGAAGCCAGACGGGACCTTGATACTGAGCAGGCATTCAAAGAAGATTTCCTTCTCCGCTTTGGTAAGAGCGTAGATGGCAGGACCTTGATACTGCTTTGGATGCATGCCGTCTTTTTCGTTCACACGTTGCTGGTCCTCCCGTGCCTCCGGTGTATCTTTTGTCTTTCCATACACGCCCAAGAATCCTAGCACGTTCATGCAAACATTCTTCGTCACGTGCATCACGTCAATTGCAGAGCGGACCTCTAGGTCTTTCCAATAGGGTAGGTCCCAAAATATAGATTTGTTCTTCCACATGGGTGCGTGTCCCTCAGCGTCATTCGGAACAGATTGTCCGCCAGGACCCTTTCCAAAGATTACTTGTAAATCCTTGACCATATCAAGTATATCATCACCAGTACGGAGGACGGGCTTCTTCTGGTGATCTGCCTCACCTTTGAAATGCTTGCCTTTCTTTCTTAAGGCATGCTTGGTCGGAAGAAATCGACGATGTCCCAGGTACACATTCTTCTTGCATTTGTCCAAATATATACTTTGGGTATCATCTAAACAGTGCGTGCATGCGTTGTATCCCTTGTTTGTCTGTCCTGAAAGGTTACTAAGAGCAGGCCAATCATTGATGGTTACAAACAGCAACGCTCGTAGCTTAAATTCCTCTTCTTCATGCTCATCCCACACACGTACACCTTTTCCATTCCATAGCTGTAAAAGTTCTTCAACTAATGGCCTTAGGTACACATCAATGTCGTTGCCAGGTTGCTTAGGGCCTTGGATGAGCACTGGCATCATAATGAACTTCCGCTTCATGTACAACCAAGGAGGAAGGTTATAGATACATAGAGTCATGGGCCAGGTGCTATGATTGCTGCTCTGCTCCCCAAAAGGATTAATGCCATCTACACTTAAACCAAACCATACGTTCCTTGCGTCACATGCAAAGTCCCCCCACTTTCTCTCGATTTTTCTCCACTGCGACCCTTCAGCGGGTGCTCTCAACTTCCCGTCTTTCTTACGGTCTTCTTTGTGCCATCGCAATAACTTGGCATGCTCTTTGTTTCTGAACAGACATTTCAATCGTGGTATTATAGGAGCATACCACATCACCTTGGCTGGAACCCTCTTCCTGGGACGCTCGCCCTCAACATCATCAGGGTCATCTCGTCTGATCTTATACCGCAATGCACCGCATACCGGGCATGCGTTCAATTCCTCGTACTCACCGCGGTAGAGGATGCAGTCATTAGGGCATGCATGTATCTTCTGCACCTCCAATCCTAGAGGGCAGAGAACCTTCTTTGCTTCGTACGTACTGTCGGGCAATTCGTTATCCTTTGGAAGCTTCTTCTTCATTATTTTCAGTAGCGAACCAAATCCCTTGTTAGATACACCATTGTCTGCCTTCCATTGCAGCAATTCCAGTGTGGTACCGAGCTTTGTGTTGTCATCTTCGCAGTTTGGGTACAACCCTTTTTGTTGATCCTCTAACATGCGATCGAACTTCAACTTCTCCCTTTCACTTTCGCATTCTCTCTGTGCATCAACAATGACCCGGCGAAGATCATCATCGGGCACATCGTCTAGTGCCTCTTGATCTTCAGCTTCCCCCGTTGCAGTATCACCGTATTCAGGGAACATAGGATAGCTGTCATCATCCTCTTCTTCTTCGTTGTCTTCCATCATAACCCCTCTTTCTCCGTGCTTGGTCCAAACATTATAATGTGACATGAAACCCTTCTCAAGCAGGTGGGAGTGAAGGGTTTTCGAGTTAGAGTAATCCTTCGTATTCTCACAGACAGTACATGGACAATACATAAAACCATTATGCTTGTTTGCCTCAGCCACTTCAAGAAATTTATGCAGGCCCTCAATGTACTCGGAGGTGCGTCGGTCACCGTACATCCATTGCCGGTTCATCTGCGTGCATTATATAATTAAGTATATCAAAAACAATTACAGAACATCATGAATAGAGAAGTGATCAAATTAATACAAGTTCATCATCACATTAAAACCAAAGTACAGTAGTGATCAAATGTTATTACTGGAAAAATAAATACATAAAGTTCATACATAGTTCTCATAGAACAACATACAGCTCTCTAGAGCATCTAATTAAAACATAAATTGAAACTAACATACAACTATGTAAAACATTTAAATGCAACAACAAATGTGATCATAATCGCAACTAAGGTAACAATTGATCCAACAGCATAATGATACCAAGCCTCATTATCAATGGCATATTTTCTTATCTTTCTAATCTTCAAGCGCATTGCATCCATCTTGATCTTGTGATCATCGACGACATCGGCAACATGCAACTCCAATTTCATCTTCTCTTCTTTCAAATAATTGTTTTCTTTTTCAACTAAATTTAACCTCTCGACAAGAGGGTCGGTTGGAATTTCCGGTTCACATACCTCCTAGATAAAAACATCTATGTCACGTTGGTCGGCATAATTGTCATAAACACTAAATGAAACAAATAGTTATAAAAGATAATATACCACATCCGAATCATAGACCGGACGAGGGCCGACGGGGGCGGATACCAAAACCATGGCACTATATAATAACAAACAATAATAAAAGTAAGAAATTTATACAAGTATCTGTGTAAATCATACAAGTAAGAATTTTTTTCTTTTAAAAAGAAGATAAGAACAAGAGGCTCAGCACGGTGGTGCCGGCGACGATATCGGCGCGGGCGATCGACGACGGTGAGGACGGGGACGGATCGCCAAACCTAGACAAATCTTGGGGAAAATGGAGCTTGGAGGTCGAACTTGGAGAGGAGAAAGCTTAAGCGTGGCTCGGGCATTTCATCGAACACCTCATGTGCATAGGAGGTGAGAGCAGAGCAGCACACACCTCCCACACGCCGGCCGGCCAAAAAATAGAGGAGTGAGCGAGCAGGGGCAAGCATATATATAGGCATCTCTTTAGTCCCGGTTGGTGGCTAGAACCGGGACAGAAGACTGACCTTTAGTCCCGGTTCTAGCCACCAACCGGGACTAAAGGGGCTGATGACCTTTAGTCCCGGTTCGTGTCTGGAACCGGGACTAAAGGGGTCAGACGAACCGGGACTGGTGCCTGCCGAGGCCCGGCCGGCGTCCTGGCCTCACGAACCAGGACTGATGCATCCATTAGCCCCAGTTCGTAACACGACCGGGACTAATGCACTTATCTGGCCTGGACCAAAGCCCTGTTTTCTACTAGTGCCTAAATACCATGTTATATTGAATGTTATAAATTCACTTCTCTTCCGCTTGCTATTTTCTTAATACATTTCATAGATATTAAATACTTCTTCATTATACATGTAATTTCACAGAAACGATCCTTCAGACTAACTAAATGCTTTTATTACTCTTCACAGTACTTTCAGGTGGAATAAACAGAGGAGAAGTTGTAGAAATACATTCAAAAAGAAGATGACAATCTTCCACTCAAGTACGCAGATGGCACCGTGAGCTGCGACGCACGACTAATCCTTGGAATCGACAAGAGAGCGATGATCACGACCAACTGGTCATGGTTCCGTCATCATGCCAACATTTCAGAGGGTGACATCTGCGCTTTCCACTTCAAACGCAACCACCACCGCCTTCTTTCTCTCACCGTTCACCATCTCTAGGCACAATGGCGTCACCGTCTTCAATCCTCTATGCATATCATCCGTCTATCGTTGTTAGCTCATCTATAACAGGTCCAATCTATATGTTCTCATGATCAGATGAACTATGCATCTCTTTTGCACATTAGTCGTCGTTTGAACCATGTTATGCTTCGATTCCGATCGATAGCTGTGTCCTGCTTTCCACCATGTAAGATCGTGAACCAGTTCTTAATATGGATCTACTGCATCAGTTTGCTTGTGATTTATGTGTATTCCTTTTCGGGGTACTTCTCTATTCAGCAGCTCTGAGTTATATACCCTTCCTGACCTGTTTTACTCAGACAAGCACGTTCTCATGTATAAAAGCTAGATAAGTACGCCCATGTATGCCCAAGAGGGGCGCCAAGGGCGCGCCCCTGCCACTAGTATATACTCCCTCCGGTCCTTTTTACTCCGCATATTAGATTTGTGTCAAGTCAAACTTCACAAAGTTTGACCAAATATATATTGAAAAATATCAACATCTACAATACCAAATATACATTCCATGAAACTACATTTCGTTATGAATCTAACTATATTTATTTGGCATTGTGAATGTTGATACCTTTTTCTATAAATTTGGTCAAACTAGAGATACTTTGACTTCAAACAAAGCTAATATGCAGACTAAAAAGGACCGGAGGGAGTACTACAGAGGGGGTGACGAACATGGAGCACGTACTGGATACTGTTCCGCAGAAGGTCATGGCTAGCATGAATGAAATTTTAAATGCTCCTTATACCCAACAGGAGGTGAAAACGGCGCTGTTTCAAATGTTTCCGGCAAAGGCACCGGGCGGCGCTGTTTCAAATGTTTCTGGCAAAGGCACCGGGACCAGATGGCTTTCCATCTCACTTCTTTCAGCCTCATTGGTAGGTCTGTGGGGATGATGTCAACAAGGTTGTTCTAAAAATCGTCGAGGGCAAGGAGTTAGCAGCATGCATTAAAGAAACTGTCATGGTCTTGCTACCTAAAATAAAAAAAACCACCATTCTGACACAATTCCTCCCAATTAGTCTGTGCAACGTCCTCTACAAAATTGCTTCGAAGGTGATCTATGACCGCTTGAAACAAGTTTTACCAGACATAATTTTAGAGGAACAGTCAACATTCATACCTGGCAGATTGATCACTGACAATATTATTATGGCTTATGAATGTATGCACTTTATGAAAAGAAACAAGGCAAAGAAGCACCAGGCTTGTGCCTTGAAGCTGGACATGATGAAGTCATAAGATTGAGTTGAGTGGCCCTATCTAAAAGCAATCATGTTAAAGCTAGGCTTTGTAGAAAAATGGGTAAACATAGTCATGAGCCTAGTGACCACAGTGAAGTTCTCGGTCATGTTTAATAGGAAGAGACTTGAGGAATTTGAACCATCTCATGGAATCAACAAGGGGACCCAATATCTCCATACTTGTTCTTGCTAGCAGCAGAGGGCCTGTCGTGCCTGTTAAAATCAAGAAGAGAGTCATCCAATTTGCATGGTCTGCAAGTGGCACCATCAGCGCCACCAGTAAACCATCTTTTCTTTGCTGATGATAGCCTGCTATTTTTCAAGGCAAACGGTGGTGGAGCTACGGAGGTGAACCAATTTCTGAACATATACTGTCAAGCAACAGGCTAACGCATCAACTACGCAAAATCTTCAATTTTCTTCAGTGGAGTTCCAGAAAATACCAGGTTGGAGATCAAGGGGTTACTAAATGTCCCTAATGAGACAATGAATGAGAAATACCTGGGTATGCCTTCGAATATTGGGAGTTCGAAGAATGGTGCTTTCAAACATTTAAAGGACCGGCTGTGGAGTAAAGTTCAGGGGTGGATTGAAAATACCATGTCTTATGCAGGGAAAGAAGTGCTAGTCAAAGTTGTGGCGCAAGTGGTACCGGTCTTTTACATGTCTTTCTTCAAACTCCCTAGAGGGTTATGTGAGCACTTGAACATGCTAATCAGAAAATTTGGGTGGGGGAGTAAAGAAGGAAAGCACAAGCCTCATTGGGTCTCCTGGAAGACAATGACGCAACCAAAAGGTATGGGTGGCTTGGGTTTCAAAGACTTCGAGATGTTCAACATGGCTATGTTGGCCAAGCAAGCATGGCGTTTACTCTGACACCCTGAGTCCCTTAGTGCTCGTTGGCTGAAAAGTGTGTACTATACCAACTCCACTATTTTGCAAGCAGAGTTAGGAGGGCACCCCAGGCAAATTTGGAGGGCAATCATTGAAGGAAGGGACACTCTTAAACAAGGCCTCAATAGGAGAATTGGCAACGGTGAAACTACAAATATTTGGGACGATAACTGGCTAGCACGGGATGAGGTGCTCAGGCCCTACGGGTGCTTAGTTACCAACCCGCCCTTTACATGTTTCAGAATTTATTGACGCTACATTCGCTAGATGGGATAAGCACAGAATTGAGCAGGTTTTTATGCCCATGGATATTCGGACCGTCTTGGAAATTGCTTTATGCACCCGAAACTTGTAGGACTTGTGGAGTTGGAATTTTGAGAAGCATGGCAATTTTTCAATCAAATCAGCTTATGGAATGTTGGTGGCAACAAGGCAAAGGAGGGAAGCTTGGCTTGAGGGTTCAACTGGTTTGTTAAGTACTGTCACCGATGAGAGCTCATGAAAACAATGTGGAAAACTCAAATTCCAGCAAAGATTCGTATGTTCCTTTGGAGGCTCTCAAAGCACTCTTTGCCGACTGAGGATGTAAGAGCACATAGACATATGGCGACCGATGATCTGTGTGGCATGTGCGGAGTCCTAGACTCTTGGCGGCCTCACTTGTGAGCTGCACCATGTCCAGATGCACTTGGGCTTTAGCGGACGAGGACCTGACCGAGCAAGTAATGGCTAACATGGAGCCCAATGCCAAGCAGTGGCTCTTTTCACTCCGAGACTCATTATCACATGATAAATTTGTGCGCCTATCAGTCACTCTTTGGGCTCTCTGGACTTCACGACGGAAAGCAATTCATGAAGGCATTTTCCAAACTCCTCAAATGATCAATTCCAACGTGAATCGGTTCATTGGCGAACTTGATTTAGTAAAGGGCGAAGTACCGCGAGAACATACAATAGGTCCACAGGCTATACCACATCGCCCCAAGGCTCCACCGGCGGGCTATGCAAAGGTTCATGCCGACGCGGGGGTGTTAAATGGCAGGGGAGGCTCGGCAGCAGCAGTTTGTCCATATAGAGAAGGCCAATATTTGGAGAGTTCTGCGGTGGTTATCGAGGGCGTGATCGATCCTGCAACTTTGGAGGCTATCGTATGTCGGGAGGCTTTTGCTCACTACCGGAATACAGCACAATGCCGACGGCATAATCTAAGCCGATGGCTTTTAGTCGGGGCCGCCGGCATAGACGGAGGTATGCTGAAGGCCTGAGAAAACCCGTCGGCATAGATATGCCGTCGGCACACAGCCATCTATGCCAACGGCCGCCGTCGGCATACCTCCATATTTACCGACGGCAGCCGACGGCATAGACGGGCCGTCGGAATATTGGCGACCCTGGCGACCCGGGGTCTGACGGCGGGCTGCCGCCGTTGAATCTATGCCGACGGCCCTGACATTGGCCGTCGGCATAGATTATATCTTTATTTTTTAATTTTAAATCATTTTAATTTTTTTAACTTAAAATTTCATTAATTTAAATCTGACTTATATAAACATAAACATGCACAAATTATATATCGATTTGGGGTAGAATTTTACATAGATTATGAGTATCCAGTTTGTTTTTGTTTTTGAGTATGTAAGAAATGTAACCTCATGTACTTTTGCATATAAGTCCTTATACTTTGTTAAAATCACAAGTAATTGATACTTGCATCGATTTTCACAAATTTTATATGGCTTTTTATCAGAATCTTGCAAGGATTCTGTAGCTATAGTATGTTTTCAAATTTGAACAAACTAAAATCATGTTTCCTTCAGATTTACAGAAAATACCCTGTTGTTTTGACTTTTTTGTATATTTTTCATTCCTTGGCCAAATGAGACAAATTTTATATCTACATGCATCAGATTGTTTCTAGTATTGTTGTGGCAGCCGTAGACACCCGTCACACATCTCCGGGGTGTGGCCCCCCTTCACGGACGACACTGTCGCCATCACTTGGAGGGGGGAAATGTGCACGTCGGGTCGAGCCGGAGGGAATCTAGTGGTGAGTTGGGCCCAGACCATGTTCGGGCATAACCGGGTGGAAGAGTCCATTGGTCAAAAGCCATCTTGTGAAAGTCAAAGGAATAGATCTCCAGGTCGACGGGGCTAGGGTTAGGCCGGTCGGGGGCCTTCTGGGGGTAGCAATGCCACCAAAACATCACACCGGGTCCTCATGCATGTCTGATAGTGTTGTGGCAGGCGTAGAAACCCGTCACGCAGCTCCAGGGTGTGGCTCCCTTCACGGATGGCACTACCGCCATCACTTGGAGGGGGGAAACATGCACGTCGGGTCGAGCCGGAGGGAATCTAGTGGTGGGTTAGGCCGAGACCATGCTCGGGCATGTTCCTATGGGCCGACCTATCACAACCAGGTGGAAGAGTCCATTGGTAAAAGGCCGTCCGGTGAAAGTCAAAGGCGTAGATCTCCGTGTCGATGGGGCTAGGGTGAGGCCGGTCGGGGGCCTTCTAGGGGTAGCTATCACACCAAAACATTGCACCGGGTCCTCATGCATGTCTGATAGTGTTGTGGCAGGCGTAGACACCCATCACGCGGCTCCGGGGTGTGGCCCCCCTTCACGGACGACACTGCCGCCATCACTTAAAGGGGGGAAACATGCGCGTCGGGTCGACCGGAGCGAATCTAGTGGTGGGTTGGGCCCAGACCATGTTCGGGCATGTTCCTATGGGCTGACCTATCACAACCAGGTGGAAGAGTCCATTGGTCAAAGGCCGTCCGGTGAAAGTCAAAGGCATAGATCTCCGGGTCGACGGGGCTAGGGTTAGGCCGGTCGGGGGCCTTCTGGGGGTAGCTATGCCACCAAAACATCGCACCGGGTCGTCATGCATGTCTGAAAGTGTTGTGGCTGGTGTAGACACCCATCACGCGGGTCCACGGTGTGGCCCCCCTTCACAGACGGCACCGCCGCCATCACGTGAAGGGGGGAAACATGCGCTTCGGGTCAAGCCAGAGGGAATCTAGTGGTGGGTTGGGCCCAGACCATGTTCGGGCATGCTCCTATGGGCTGACCAATCACACCTAGGTGGAACAGTCCATTGGTCAAAGGATGCCCGGTGAAAGTCAAAGGCGTAGATCTCCGGTTTGACGGGGCTCGGGGTAGGCCAGTCGGGGGCCTTCTGGGGGTAGCTGTGCCACCAAAAAATCACATTGGGTCATCATGCATGTCTGATAATGTTATGGCAGGCGTAGACACCCGTCACGCGGCCCCGGGGTGTGGCCCCCCTTCACGGATGGCACTGCCGCCATCACTTGGAGGGGGCAAACGTGCACGTCGAGTCGAGCCGGAGGGAATCTAGTGGTGGGTTCGGCCCAGACCATGTTCGGGCATGTTCCTATGGGCTGACCTATCACAACCAGGTGGAAGAGTCCATTGGTCAAAGGCCCTCCGGTGAAAGTCAAAGGCGTAGATCTCCGGGTCGATGGGGCTAGTGTTAGGCCGGTAGGGGGCCTTTTGGGGGTAGCTATCCCACCAAAACATCGCACCGGGTCCTCATGCATGTCTGATAGTGTTGTGGCAGGCGTAGACACCCGTCACGCGGCTGCAGGGTGTGGCCCCCCTTCACGGACGGCACCGCCGCCATCACTTGGAGGGGGGAAACGTGCGCTTCGGGTCGAGCCGGACGGAATCTAGTGGTGGGTTGGGCCCAGACCATGTTCGGGCATGTTCCTATGGCTGACCTATCACAACCAGGTGGAAGAGTCCATTGGGCAAAGGACGTCCGGTGAAAGTCAAATGCGTAGATCTCCGGGTCGACGGGGCTAGGGTTAGGCCGGTCAGGGGCTTTCTGGGGGTACCTATGCCACCAAAACATCGCATCGGGTCCTCATGCATTTCTGATAGTGTTGTGGTAGGCGTAGACACCCGTCACGCGGCTCCGGGGTGTGGCCCCCCTTCACGGACGGCACTGCCGCAATCACTTGGAGGGGGAAACGTGCGCGTCGGGTCGAGCCGGAGGGAATCAAGTGGTGGGTTGGGCCCAGACCATGTTCGAGCATGTTCCTATGGGCTGACCTATCGCAACCAGGTGGAACAGTCCATTGGTCAAAGGATGCCCGGTGAAACTCAAAGGCGTAGATCTCCGGGTTGACGGGGCTAGGGTTAGGCCAGTCGGGGGCCTTCTGGGGTAGCTGTGCCACCAAAACATCACACTGGGTCCTCATGCATGTCTGATAGTGTTATGGCAGGCGTAGACACCCGTCACGCGGCTCCGGGGTGTGGCCCACCTTCACGGACGGCACTGCCACCATCACTTGGAGGGGGGAAACGTGTACGTCGAGTCGAGCCGGAGGGAATCTAGTGGTGGGTTGGGCCCAGACCATGTTTGGGCATGTTCCTATGGGCTGACCTATCACAACCAGGTGGAAGAGTCCATTGGTCAAAGGCCCTCTGGTGAAAGTCAAAGGCGTAGATCTCCGGGTCGATGGGGCTAGTGTTAGGCCGGTCGGGGGCCTTTTGGGGGTAGCTATCCCACCAAAACATCGCACCGGGTCCTCATGCATGTCTGATAGTGTTGTGGCAGGCGTAGACACCCGTCACACGGCTCCAGGGTGTGGCCCCCCTTCACGGACGGCACCGCCGCCATCACTTGGAGGGGGGAAACGTGCGCTTCGGGTCGAGCCGGACGGAATCTAGTGGTGGGTTGGGCCCAGACCATGTTCGGGCATGTTCCTATGGCTGACCTATCACAACCAGGTGGAAGAGTCCATTGGTCAAAGGACGTCCGGTGAAAGTCAAAGGCGTAGATCTCCGGGTCGACGGGGCTAGGGTTAGGCCGGTCAGGGGCCTTCTGGGGGTACCTATGCCACCAAAACATCGCACCGGGTCCTCATGCATGTCTGATAGTGTTGTGGTAGGCGTAGACACCAGTCACGCGGCTCCGGGGAGTTGCCCCCTTCACGGACGGCACTGCCGCAATCACTTGGAGGGGGAAACGTGCGTGTCGGGTCGACCTGGAGGGAATCTAGTGGTGGCTTGGGCCCAGACCATGTTCGGCCATGTTCCTATGGGCTGATCTATCACAACCATGTGGAAGAGTCCATTGGTCAAAGTCCGTCCGGTGAAAGTCAAAGGCGTAGATCTCCGGGTCGACGGGGCTAGGGTTAGGCCGGACGGGGGCATTCTGGGGGTAGCTATGCCACCAATACATCGCACCAGGTCCTCATGCATGTCTGATAGTGTTATGGCACACGTAGAAACCCGTCACGCGGCTCGAGGGTGTGGCCCCCCTTCACGGACGGCACCGCCGCCATCACTTGGAGGGGGGAAACGTGCGCTTCGGGTCGAGCCGGACGGAATCTAGTGGTGGGTTGGGCCCAGACCATGTTCGGGCATGCTCCTATGGGCTGACCTATCACAACCAGGTGGAAGAGTCCATTCGTCAAAGGACGTTCGGTGATAGTCAGAGGCGTAGATCTCCGGACCGACGGGGCTCGGGTTAGGCCGGTCGGGGGCCTTCTGGGGGTAGCTATGCCACCAAAACACCGCACCGGTTCCTCATGCATGTCTGATAGTGTTGTGGCAGGCGTAGACACCTGTCACGCGGCTCCGTGGTGTGGCCCCCCTACACGGACGGCACTGCCGCCATCAATTGGAGGGGGAAACATGCACGTCAGGTCGAGCCAAAGGGAATCTAGTGCTGGGTTGGGTCCAGACCATGTTCGGGCATGTTCCTATAGGCTGACCTATCACAACCAGGTGGAAGAGTCCATTGGTCAAAGGCCGTCCGGTGAAAGTCAAAGGCGTAGATCTCCGTGTCGATGGGGCTAGGGTTAGGCCGGTCGGGGGCCTTCTGGGGGTACCTATCCTACCAAAGCATCGCACCAGGTCGTCATGAATGTACGATAGTGTTGTGGTAGGCGTAGACACCCGTCACACGGCTCCGGGGTATGGCCCCCCTTCACGGACGGCACTGCCGCCATCACTTGGAGTGGGGAAACATGCGCGTCGGGTCGAGCCGGAGGGAATCTAGTGGTGGGTTGGGCCCAGACCATGTTCGGGCATGTTCCTATGTGCCGACCTATCACAACCAGGTGGAAGAGTCCATTGTTCAAAGGCCGTCCGGTGAAAGTCAAAGGCGTAGATATCCGGGTCGACGAGGCTAGGGTTAGGCCGGTCGGGGGCCTTCTGGTGGTAGCTATGCCACCAAAACATCGCACCGGGTCCTCTTGCATGTGTGATAGTGTTATGGCAGGCATAGACACCCGTTACGCGGCTCGAGGGTGTGGCCCCCTTCACGGACGGCACCGCCGCCATCACTTGGAGGGGGGAAACGTGCGCTTTGGGTCGAGCCCGATGGAATCTAGTGGTGGGTTGGGCCCAGACCATGTTCGGGCATGCTCCTATGGGCTGACCTATCACAACCTGGTGGAAGAGTCCATTGGTCAAAGGACGTCCGGTGAAAGGCAAAGGCGTAAATCGTCGGGTCGATGGGGCTAGGGTTTGGCCAGTCAGGGGCCTTTTGGAGGTAGCTATGCCACCAAAACACCGCACCGAGTCCTCATGGATGTCTGATAGTGTTGTGGCAGGCGTAGACACCCGTCACGCGGCTCCGGGGTGTGGCCCCCCTTCACGGACGGCACTGCTGCCATCAGTTCGAGGGGGGAAACGTGCGCGTCGGGTCGAGCCGGAGGGAATCTATTGGTGGGTTGGGCCCAGACCCTATTCGGGCATGTTCCTATGGGCTGACCTATCACAACCAGGTGGAAGAGTCCATTGGTCAAAGGCCGTCCGGTGAAAGTCAAAGGCGTAGATCTACGGGTCGACGGGGCAAGGTTTAGGCCGGTCAGGGGCCTTCTGGGGGTAGCTATGCCACCAAAACATCGCACCGGGTCCTCATGCATGTTTGATAGTGTTGTGGCCGGTGTAGACACCCGTCATGCGGCTCCGGGGTGTGGCCCCCCGTCATGGACGGCACTGCCGCCATCACTTGGAGGGGGGAAACGTGTACGTCGGGTCAAGCCGAAGGGAATCTAGTGCTGGGTTGGGTCCAGACCATGTTCGGGCATGTTCCTATAGGCTGACCTATCACAACCAGGTGGAAGAGTCAATTGGTCAAAGGCCGTCCGGTGAAAGTCAAAGGCGTAGATCTCCGCGTCGATGGGGCTAGGGTTAGGCCGGTCGGGGTCCTTCTGGGGGTAGCTATCCCACCAAAACATTGCACCGGGTCCTCATGCATGTCTGATACTCTTGTGGCAGGCGTAGACACCCGTCACGCGGCTCGGGGGTGTGGCCCCCCTTCACGGAGGGCACTGCCGCCATCACTTGGAGGGGGGAAACGTGCGCGTCAGGTCGTGCCGGAGGGAATCTAGTGGTGGGTTGGGCCCATACCATGTTCAGGCATGTTCCTATGGGCTGACCTATCACAACCTGGTGGAAGAGTCCATTGGTCAAAGGCCGTCCTGTGAAAGTCAAAGGCGTAGATCTCCGTGTCGACGAGGCTAGGGTTAGGCCGGTCGGGGGCCTTCTGGGGGTACCTATCCCACCAAAGCATCGCACCGGGTCCTCATGAATGTACGATAGTGTTGTGGTAGGCGTAGACACCCGTCACACGGCTCCGGGGTATGGCCCCCCTTCACGAACGACACTACCGCCATCACTTGGAGTGTGGAAACGTGCGCGTCGGGTCGAGCCGGAGGGAATCTAGTGGTGGGTTGGGCCCAGACCATGTTCGGGCATGTTCCTATGTGCCGACCTATCACAATCAGGTGGAAGAGTCCATTGTTCAAAGGCCGTCCGGTGAAAGTCAAAGGCGTAGATCTCCGGGTCGACGGGGCTAGGGTTTGGCCAGTCGGGGGCCTTTTGGAGGTAGCAATGCTACCAAAACACCGCACCGGGTCCTCATGCATGTCTGATAGTGTTGTGGCAGGCTTAGACACCCGTCACGCGGCTCCGGGGTGTGGCCCCCCTTCACGGACGACACTGCTGCCATCACTTCGAGTTGGGAAACGTGCGCATCGGGTCGAGCCGGAGGGAATCTATTGGTGGGTTGGGCCCAGACCATGTTCGGGCATGTTCCTATGGGATGACCTATCACAACCAGGTGGAAGAGTCCATTGGTCAAAGGTCGTCCGGTGAAAGTCAAAGGCATAGATCTCCGTGTCGACGGGGCTTGGGTTAGGCCGGTCGGGGGCCTTCTGGGGGTTGCTATGCCACCAAAACATCGCACCGGTTCCTCATGCATGTCTGATAGTGTTGTGGCAGGCGTAGACACCCGTCACGCGGCTCCGGGGTGTGGCCCCCCTTCATGGACGGCACTGCCGCCATCACTTGGAGGGGGGAAACGTGCGCGTCGGGTCGAGCCGGAGGGAATCTAGTGGTGGGTTGGACCCAAACCATGTCCGAGCATGTTCCCATGGGCTGACCTATCATAACTAGGTGGAAGAGTCCATTGGTCAAAGGCCGTCCGGTGAAAGTCAAAGGCGTAGATCTTCGGGTCGACGGGGCTAGGGTTAGGCCGGTCAGGGGCCTTCTGGGGGTAGCGATGCCAGCAAAACATCGCACCGGGTCCTCATGCATGTCTGACAGTGTTGTGGCAGGCGTAGACACTTGTTACGCGGCTCCGGGGTGTGGCCCCCCCTTCACGGACGTCACTGCCGCCATCACTTGGAGAGGGAAACATGCACGTCGGGTCGAGACGGAGGGAATCTTGTGGTGGGTTGGGCCCAGACCATGTTCGGCATGTTCCTATGGGCTGACCTATCACAACCAGGTGGAAGAGTCCATTGGTCAAAGGCCGTCCGGTGAAAGTCAAAGGCGTAGCTCTCCGGGTAGACGGGGCTAGGGTTAGGCCGGTCGGGGGCCTTCTGGGGGTAGCTATGCCACCAAAACATCGCACCGGGGCATCATGCATGTCTGATAGTGTTGTGGCAGGGGTAGACACCCGTCACACGGCTCCTGGGTGTAGCCACCCTTCACGGACGGCACCGCCGCCATCACTTGGAGAGGGGAAACGTGCACTTCGGGTCGAGCCGGATGGAACCTAGTGGTGGGTTGGGCCCAGACCATGTTCGGGCATGCTCCTATAGGCTTACCTATCACAACCAGGTGGAAGAGTCCATTGGTCAAAGGACGTCCGTGTAGGAGATATGCCCTAGAGGCAATAATAAATGTTATTGATTATCTCCCTGTTCATAATTATGTTTATGTTCCATGCTATAACTGCAATGATTCTTGAGTCTACAAATAAAACGAGGCTTGGAGGGAAACTCATGTGCACGTGTGGGATAATAAACGGTAAAATGTATTCCTAGTCAAGCCTCTATGACTGGCTCAAGTATTGCATGATGATCCTGTTTTCCTGATCATGGGCATGGCTATGCTGGCAATTTTGAGGGCACAATTGTTGGTAGAACACTTGTGTTGAATCGACCCGAATTGATGTTATGCTATGAGATACATTCGTCATAAGTTAATGGTTAATAACACAGAGAAGTTAACGTTTGCATAATTCCTTAGACCATGAGAGTGTCGAGTTTCTTCATGCTTGCTTCATGAACTTTGGGGTTTGTTAAACGTCATCCGTAAATGGGTGGCTATTACGGCGGCTTACGGGTTCATGGAAAGGTATGTCAAGTAACTTGATAGCTCAAGATTGGGATTTGCTCCTCCGACGATGGAGAGATATCTTTGGGCCCTCTCAGTGTTACGGTATCCATCATCGTCTGGCCAGACACTTTGTGATTTGATCACGGGGATGCCGGAATACGGAACGAGAAAAGAGAACAATACCAGCAACGAGGTAACTGGCATTGTGGACAAGTTGTTGATCCACGAGGATGCCTACATGTTTCTCACCTCGGGTAATTGTAACATATCGCGAAGCAACAGGAATAGCTCACGGCAACTGGAGGTTCACTCGAATATTCATTCGTGTGGGTATAGGGATCAATATGGATGTCCACGGCTCCGATGTTGATCATTGATCGGAAGGGGTTCCGGGTCATGTCTATGCTTCACCGAACCTATAGGGTCACACGCTTAAGGGTCATCTATCTGTTGAATACTAGACAGGGAGTCTGAGAGAAAAACACCGAAAAAGTTTCGGACACCGGAAAAGTTTCGGACAGCGGAAAAGTTCCGCAGAGAGGTCATCGGATGAGTTCCGGTGAAACTGAAAAGTTGTTTCAGAGGATACCATAAAGTCAAATTGGTTTTGGCACATGCTTGATAATTCTTGGAGGGTGCCAGAATCATTCTGGAAACTTTCTGGAATTTTCCGGGATGAAAACCGGAAATGTTCCGGAGCTGCCGAAACCGCTTCAGATGCTTTTCGCAGATGAAAATCACTAAACCGGAATTGTTCCGGCTCGCGTTGAAATTTATTTTGTTGGGTACTAGAATTGTTCTAAGCCCACATGAATATTTTCAGTTCGATCAGACGCTGAAAAATGTCGTCGTGAATAGTGAAAGTGCTTTTTGGGATATTTATGGAAAGTCACCTTTTGGGATATTTCCAAAAGGTTTCTAGAAGGACTTGGAGGCTAAGCAACCCCCTTTGGGGGCCCCCGATGAAGGTGGGACGTTCACATGTACAGCTCCTCCATGGAGCTCCACATGGCATCCCATTTTGCACTTAACACCCTCATGTGTGGGCTAGTGCATGGGAGTTTTTGGGTTTTATTGTAAAACCACCCTACCCCTTGGTTTTCCTATAAATAGGAGGTGAGTGGGCTGCCATCTCACACACTCTTGCTCTCATACACAAAGCCATGCATGATCTGGCATTCTTCTCTCCCTCCCAGCGAAATAGTTTCGTAGAGCCGAAAGGCTGTCTGGGTTCCGGCAGGAACTAGTTCTGGACGGCGAAGCCCTGCCGGATAGATGACACCGTATGTGTGCAACTCTGTAGAGAGATCGTAGTTTCGGTCTTAGTTCGAGAGTGCCTCCCGAAGGGGTGTCCGTGTGACCGTCCGAGTTTTGGAGGTCCTCCCGAAGGGCTGTCCGAGTGACAGTCCGAGTTTCGGAGGTCCTCCCGAAGGGCTGTCCGCGACACCGTCCGGGGGACTGTGCGACCGCCTCCCGGAGGGCTGTCCGCGGGGCAGATCAGGGTATACATCCTCGCGGTTGGGAGGTTGTAAAATCCTAGCTGCGGGGATCTGCATCGCCGTTCGTCATCGACTCTACTTCCGCTGCGCTACGAGTCGGTAACGAAAGAGATCAAACCTTGTATGCAGTCTCCATCGTGGTCCTGGGCTGGTGCGTAGGTCGGAATTTTTTTGTTTTCTGCTGCGTTACCCTACAGTGGTATCAGAGCCATGCTATGCGTAGATGCAGGTTGCGATCTAGAATACATAGAGATGTATGGGTGTTGCACAATATAATTAGGTAGTAGATGAGATCTATTGCAGAAAATTATTTGTGCGGGTAGCAGATGAAATCTGTTACCCGATGTTCCTGTTGCTTCCCTTGAATTTGCATATTTCTGATCTTGATAACAGTATGGTGGAGTTTCAATGTTCTGGCAATCCGCGATCCTGATTGATCAACGAAGTGCTAACAGTTCATTGAATTCCACCGTAGTTAAAAAGAAAGATGAAATTTTGCAGACGAAAGGGCAATGCAGATATGATCTGCACGGGGGTCACGCGTATGACGAAGTTTAGTATGGGGCTCGAGATTTTATTATCTCGTGTTTCATACACCCTGGAATGTTAATCTAGCGACTTGGATTATCATGCTTGATGATGGACGTTGGTAGCTTCGTTTTGTTTCGAAACCTTAGAAGCCACGTAAAATAAATTTTTGCATGAACCGATTAGAGGCGTCTAACTTGGTTTTGCAGGATGGTTTGCATGTGCATGTGATGTGGTATAGGAGTGTTCATAATAATTTGATTATGTATGAGATGACTATATGATGTAAATTGATTAACATGACCCGTGTGTCATGATTCAGCATGATGGCTGGAGCCATATGATTGCACTTTAATGACCTGCGTGTCAACCTTATGTAATGCACTTATTTTATTAGCTATAGAGATAGCAATATTATCTGGTGCATCGACAAGGTGGTGGCAATCTTCGCGAAGGTGAACACCAACGCGAATGCGGAAGACGAAGAAATGAAAGACTTCTCCGTCAGAAAGGGCTATACCATATCATGCTATTATGAATTGCCTGAGATGTTTATCCCTTATGATGCACCCTTCTTGATTGCGCGGTAGTCGCTTTTTATTTGGGTGATCTCTCACAAAAATATCAAGTAGTTAGTGTTCTCCCAAGTGTAGCACCGTCACGGCACCTATCTCTTCGGGGCATCACATGATCTCCATGGGTGCGAACGATTAGAGAAGTGTGAGGCGGGTGAGTTGAGACCTCGCAGCGAGATCACTTGGTTGTCTTGACGTTCAGGCAGGACAGTCCTGAGCTCGGAACACACGCATCGAAAGATGAACAAGAATCACATAGAGATGTGATCGGCAAGTTTGCCTACCGATTAAAGTTCGCGCCATTTGAGTTCATCTCGAACCGTGGCGTTGAATTGAAATGCGGATCTTGAATCACTCACGATCAATTATGAGAGATATTGGTTTGAGTGGGAGCGCACTTTAGAATTAATTCTTTTAATTCTTAGTGCAATTAATTATGGACATTGTCTAAGTATGATTTGCATAATAGTTGTAGAATAATGGCTCGCGTTTCCACCTTCCCTATTAAAATTGAATAAGCTGTTAAATATCTGGTTAAAACTTTATGGTTGGTAACGTAATGTGAGGATTGTCCTCTAGAGTGCCGAGAAGGACTTTGTCCTATCGCATACTTTTGGTATTCTCCCGCTAAAGCTATGGATCATGTGACTCTCGTCCTTCAATCCAAAAGCTAGAATTCCTTTTCAGTCAGGTGCAATACGTTTGCTTCCATGAGACCCGAACTTCGAAAGTTTGGATAGTTATGTGATATTCATGGAATCTGAAAATCATTTTCAGAGACAGACAAAGGCTAAAGGATATAAGATATCCAAAGCAATGTTTGTTTGCAAACTATTAGTAAAGGAGTTTACTATGCATTAGACTGATAAGAGAGGGATCCAGGACAACGCCTGTCATATGATGAAAGGTGAATAAAACAACAAACTTAAAGAGAAAGGAAGTATCCGAAGGGTGTTAGTAAGACTTTCACGCCTAGGAAGTCCGGGGCTAATGCCACTCTTAAGTTGGATGCTTCTTCTGAGAGTAGGAGAAATACTGAAAGTTAAACTGTTAGAAGTATAATGGCAAAAGGAAAGAAGACTGGAATATCCAGCTCATGTATGAATGTCATACAAGTTTTTGATGTATAGAAGGCTGGTCAAAGATATAGTTCTTGGGAATTATGGTTAAACATGTTAATCACTAATTCTTGGGTATTGTGAGTTAATCACAAAGATACACGCTCGATTGCATTCTGTTGCAACTCGATGTAGGAACTACTATGGCCTGAAAGACTAGCCAGGAATGAGTTTAGATACACATAAGGAACATAGTAAATGTTACTATACCTTCCATTAGTGTATTCCCTATGTATTTACTTTCATAATTCATTTAGAGTTTTACACTCTATCCCATTGCATAAAGTATCTTGCAAGAAGGTTATTCATAAGAGAACTTTTGATGTTCGATGTTATGAATAACATAAGGGCCATACTTTCATAATGAATGAGATGTATGTTATGAATATTGATATTAATACATTACCTCTGTATTTACTTTCATAATTCATTTAGAGTTTCATACACTCTAGCCCTTTTGCATAAGGTATTTTGCAAGAAGGTTATTCATAAGAGAACTTTTGATGTTCGGTGTTATGAATAACATGAAGGGCCATGCTTCCATACAGGATGGGATGTATGCTATGAATATTGATGGTAATATGATACATCCATAACACTGATGCTAAATGTCGCAAGACTAAAAGAATACCACACAAGTGTGGCACTGCATTTGGTCACATTGGAGAAACCAACATGGAAAATTCCATTATGATGGATTTTGAAGTCATTTGATTTTGAATCATCTGACACTTGCAACTTTCCTCTGAAAGGTGAAGTGACTGAAATACCGTTCACATGCCATAAGGAACGAGCAAAGAACATATTGGTAATCATGCATTATGATGTGTGTAGTCCAATAAATGTTGTTGCAAGTAGTGGATTTATCTATCTTCAGAAATGACTCAAGTAGATATATGGATATTTACTTGTTAAGACGTAAGTCTGGCTCTGTTGAATTCATTCAGAAGGTTTTCAAAAATGAAGTAGAAGTTATTGTAACAAGAAAATTATGTTTCTACAATTCGATTGCAGAAAGGAATATTTGAGTTACAAGTTTAGCGAATGTCTGATGAGTTGTGAAAGGGGTTTCATAACTTGCACCTCCCGGAACACCACTGCAAGTGGAAAGTCTATGAAGATGTAATCGAACCATTTATGACATGGTAAGATCAAAGATGACATAAATAAATTTGCCATTACCCCTTTTATAGAGTGATGCTTTAGAGACTGCGGCTTTTACACTGAAAAGAGCTCCATCAGGTCTGTTGAAATGAGGCCATGGTGTGGTACGCCCAACCATGTTATATCTTTTCTTAAACATTTGGAATATGGGGCTTGTGTAAAAGGTTACAAACCTATTCCAAATCAGAAAAGTGCTACTTTATAGGTTATCTCAAGTCATTGGGTATTCCCCCACCACTATACCGAGGCAAAGGGTTTTGCCACAAAACGGTATGCTTTTAAAGAGAATAGTTCTTACAAAAGGTGAGTGGGAGGACAGTGCAACTCGACGAGATAACCAGTATCTTCGTCATCAGATCAAAGGAAAGGAACCTTGGAAGTGATTCCGGAGTTTCCTACTACGACTGATACGGAAGTCTCTACAATAAAATGTATGGACTTCAGTCGAACTTGCAGCTGAACCACGTAGGCAAAGCTCGTGCAAACCTATCAGGTGCGCAAACGAGATATTGTTGTTAGACAACAGTATACCTACAATATACAAGAAAGCGTTGATGGGCCCTGACTCCGAAATTGGCTAAATGCCAATACAATCCGAGATAGTTTCCATATATGTGATTCGAGATTAAAATCTTGATACACCTCTCGGAAGACTTAGAGTCTAACGAATATTTATGGAACTGAAAACTGATACGGATAAAAATGTTTTATCCATAAAGCTCGACTTGTTGCAATAACAAGTTCAAGGAGTTGACTACGATGAGGTTGTTTCACCGTAGCGATGCTTAAAGTCGGTTCGGGTTGAACTAGCAATTAATACATATTTCAATCATGAGATATGAAACATGGATGACAAAGGGATTTCCATCTGATGGAAATGGAAACCTAGGACTTGTATGTGATACAGACCAAAGTAATTTGTCGATCCAAAGGATGCTAGTAAGTATGCAAACTTCAGAGTTCCAGCGATGGACAGAAGAGAGCAAAGTGGAGTTGGATTCTTCGTGTTTTGATGAAATGGTCAAAGGGGTAACGAAGATGCTTGTAATTCAAGAAATTAAGTGGGAGCATAATAATATTTCTAAAAACCTTGTGTGCTTGACACATTGTTAATTGGAAATAAATTTCTTGACACTAATTAAGACTTCATTTTAAAATGGTTTTTCGATGAAGTGCTTGGACTAAATAGCCTCAATATTAGGCATGATGATCTATGGAGATAGATTTACCTAATAGGGCTAAGCAATGAATACATATTGACAAGGTGCTAAAACCTTTTAGCATTTAAAACGCCAAGGAGTGATTCTTGCCGAAGTCACATGGAAAGAGTTTTGCAAGACTCGGTGTCTCGAAACACTGATGAGCAAAATACATGATGGTGATTCCACACACTCTTGTGTTTGGATTAATCATGTATTCCATGGTATGTAAAACAAACCAGATATGTCCGATACTCCAAAGATGTTGCGAGTATGGATACCAAAGTGATCAAAGTACTGATCATAGGACAACAGTGAAAGATGTCATTGAGTACTAAGAGTAGTACTGATGACATGTTTTCTCGCAAGCAGAGATTATGAAGTGCTCATTGTAAGTAATTACATCGATACAGTCTTCATCAATGCTCCATGCGATTTTCGATTTAAGTTAAGGGTTTTGTGTAATACACAATGTGGTGGCACAGTAGTTGGAAGATGTTCCAAACAAGATACTATGGCGAATTCTATAAGAAAGGCTAAGTATGTTGACGCTTAAGAAGCGACAAAGAAGTTGTTGAATCATATAGTTCATTCATGAACTTAGTATGGTTCCAAGATGGCTTTGGTCTATGGGACACTATTGCGGATAGTTGCTCATAGCTCAGTCTGAGGAATCAGGTTTCGACCAATGATTCACACATATGCGAAGCCAAGTCCACACAAAATATGGATTTTGTGAAAGCGTGAAAACGCGAGGATATGCAAAGTTACACACGGAGCTGAAGTCGTCAGATCCGTTGGACATCAGGCTATACCACATGCGAAGCATATTTTACACCAGTATGCCATAGGTGTAAAGTGCATTAGCATTGACTAGATTATTGACTCTAGTGCAAGTGGGAGTCTGTAGGAGATATGCCCTAGAGGCAATAATAAATGTTATTGATTATCTCCCTGTTCATAATTATGTTTATGTTCCATGCTATAACTGCAATGATTCTCGAGTCTACAAATAAAACGAGGCTTGGAGGGAAACTCATGTGCACGTGTGGGATAATAAACGGTAAAATGTATTCCTAGTCAAGCCTCTATGACTGGCTCAAGTATTGCATGATGATCCTGTTTTCCTGATCATGGGCATGGCTATGCTGGCAATTTTGAGGGCACAATTGTTGGTAGAACACTTGTGTTGAATCGACCCGAATTGATGTTATGCTATGAGATACATTCGTCATAAGTTAATGGTTAATAACACAGAGAAGTTAACGTTTGCATAATTCCTTAGACCATGAGAGTGTCGAGTTTCTTCATGCTTTCTTCATGAACTTTGGGGTTTGTTAAACGTCATCCGTAAATGGGTGGCTATTACGGCGGCTTACGGGTTCATGGAAAGGTATGTCAAGTAACTTGATAGCTCAAGATTGGGATTTGCTCCTCCGGCGATGGAGAGATATCTTTGGGCCCTCTCGGTGTTACGATATCCATCATCGTCTGGCCAGACACTTTGTGATTTGATCACGGGGATGCCGGAACACGGAACGAGAAAAGAGAACAATACCAGCAATGAGGTAACTGGCATTGTGGACAAGTTGTTGATCCACGAGGATGCCTACATGTTTCTCACCTCGGGTAATTGTAACATATCGCGAAGCAACAGGAATAGCTCACGGCAACTGGAGGTTCACTCGAATATTCATTCGTGTGGGTATAGGGATCAATATGGATGTCCACGGCTCCGATGTTGATCATTGATCAGAAGGGGTTCCGGGTCATGTCTATGCTTCACCGAACCTATAGGGTCACACGCTTAAGGGTCATCTATCTGTTGAATACTAGACAGGGAGTCTGAGAGAAAAACACCGAAAAAGTTTCGGACACCGGAAAAGTTTCGGACAGAGGTCATCGGATGAGTTCCGGTGAAACTGAAAAGTTGTTTCAGAGGATACCATAAAGTCAAATTGGTTTTGGCATATGCCTGATAATTCTTGGAGGGTGCCAGAATCATTCTGGAAACTTTCTAGAATTTTCCGGGATGAAAACCGGAAATGTTCCGGAGCTGCCGAAACCGCTTCAGATGCTTTTCGCAGATGAAAATCACTAAACCGGAATTGTTCCGGCTCGCGTTGAAATTTATTTTGGTGGGTACTAGAATTGTTCTAAGCCCACATGAATATTTTCAGTTCGATCAGACGCTGAAAAATGTCGTCGTGAATAGTGAAAGTGCTTTTTGGGATATTTATGGAAAGTCACCTTTTGGGATATTTCCAAAAGGTTTCTAGAAGGACTTGGAGGCTAAGCAACCCCCTTTGGGGGCCCCCCATGAAGGTGGGACGTTCACATGTACAGCTCCTCCATGGAGCTCCACATGGCATCCCATTTTGCACTTAACACCCTCATGTGTGGGCTAGTGCATGGGAGTTTTTGGGTTTTATTGTAAAACCACCCTACCCCTTGGTTTTCCTATAAATAGGAGGTGAGTGGGCTGCCATCTCACACACTCTTGATCTCATACACAAAGCCATGCATGATCTGGCATTCTTCTCTCCCTCCCAGCGAAATAGTTTCGTAGAGCCGAAAGGCTGTCTGGGTTCCGGCAGGAACTAGTTCTGGACGGCGAAGCCCTGCCGGATAGATGACACCGTATGTGTGCAACTCTGTAGAGAGATCGTAGTTTCGGTCTTAGTTCGAGAGTGCCTCCCGAAGGGGTGTCCGTGTGACCGTCCGAGTTTTGGAGGTCGTCCCGAAGGGCTGTCCGAGTGACAGTCCGAGTTTCGGAGGTCCTCCCGAAGGGCTGTCCGCGACACCGTCCGGGGGACTGTGCGACCGCCTCCCGGAGGGCTGTCCGCGGGGCAGATGAGGGTATACATCCTCGCGGTTGGGAGGTTGTAAAATCCTAGCTGCGGGGATCTGCACCGCCGTTCGTCATCGACTCTACTTCCGCTGCGCTACGAGTCGGTAACGAAAGAGATCAAACCTTGTATGCAGTCTCCATAGTGGTCCTGGGCTGGTGCGTAGGTCGGAATTTTTTTGTTTTCTGCTGCGTTACCCTACAGTCCGGTGAAAGTCAAAGGCGTAGATCTCCGGGTCGACGGTGCTAGAGTTAGGCCGGTCGGGGGCTTCTGGGGGTAGCTATTCCACCAAAACATCGCACCGGGTCCTCATGCATGTTTGATCGTGTTATGGCAGGCATAGACACCTGTCACGCGGCTCCGGGGTGTGGCCCCCCTTCACGGACGGCACTGCCGCCATCACGTGGAGGGGGGAAACGTGCGCGTCGGGTCGAGCCGGAGGGAATCTAGTGGTGGGTTGGTGAGGGAGTCCGGTACTAAGGTGTCCTCGGGCCACTGGCCTAAGTTCAATGGGCTGGCCTGGTGGACCGACCTTCGGTTATCACGGGAATGCCGGACTACTATGCGACCCCGTATTCAAGAAGGAAGCTTCCGAAGACTTGGCGTGTCCTCCACGTTGAAGATGGAGGAACCGACATATCTATCTCCGGCAGGAGGCATATCACATGTAACCCTAGGGACCCCTGGTGCATATATAAACCAGAGGGTTTTAGTCCGTAGGACAAGGCCAACTCATCTAGGGTTTAGCTACTTGATCTTGAGGTAGACCAACTCTTGAATCTTCATACACATCAATACAACCAAGCAGGACGTAGGGTTTTACCTCCATAGGATGGCCCGAACCTGGGTAAACATCGTCTCCTTCGTCCCTTTGTTACCATCGATCCTAGACTCATAGCTCGGGACCCCCTACCCGAGATCCGCCGGCTTTAACACCGACATTGGTGCTTTCATTGAGAGTTCCGCTATGGGATTGCAACAGGAATTGATGGCTCGTCTCATCATTAGCGACGAGATCTGTAATGAGGACTCCTTCGCCCCTGGACAGACCTTCGCTTTCGGCAGCATTAAGCTGCATATTACCCGACCGGCCACCTTGGTCGGATCGGGAGTTTCGCCCCCGGTCAAGAGATCTGATTCGGGAACCTAGAGTTCTCCGCAGACTCCCGGGGAGATCTTTCATTCGCTGGGCTCGCGATCTCATCTGACGAGCCCGTAGTTCCCGAAGCCTTAACTTCGGATCTCCTTCTCAACTCCGCCCTCGGGTCTATCCCTGCTGGGGATCTAGTTCTAAGTCGGGATCCGATTACAGTACCTGAGGGCTAGGGGTCGGCTCCAGCCGAACATACTTCCTGTGCAGACACATCGGAGGTCAACTCCGGAAGTCCTGGGCAGTCTGATCCGGTCAAGCTCTCGGTTCTCAACGAGGCACTGGATCGGATCCTATCGATGAAAATCATAGAAGACCCGGCCCCGAACCATGCTCTGATCGGTTTGGAGGCAGGTCATGGGGAATTTTTCGACCCACCCACCACCCACTTCATAGCCACTATCGAAGACTTAACCGATATGCTAGACTACACCTCCGAGGAGGCAGAAGACATGGATGAAGAAGTCGGCGCTCCCGTCCCAGCTACCACGGGCCAATGGACAGCCACCTCCTCCTACGACGTCTACATGGTGGACACCCCCGACGATAAGGGTGACCACACCCCCAAGAAAAACGGCGATAAATCCGGCGGAGAGCCGTCAAGGATCCGGAAACAGCGCAAGCGATCCAAAGCGAACAAGGGAAAGGAAAGCAATGCGGGCGCTGGGGAGAATGACACTCCAGAGGACCTTGGTGACCCCGAGGCCCCCGAGCAGCCCCCGGAGGATCAGGTGGGGCCCGAGGATCAGCTTGATCTTGAGGCCCCCAATGATTCCGAGGACGATAACTATCTCCCACCGATCGAGGAGGAGGATAACCTCGAAGCCAAAGACTTTACCGTCCTTGAAAACCCAGAGGACCAAGAACGCTTTAGGCAGCAACTTATAGCCACCGCCCGAAGCTTAAAAGCAAAGCAGCAGCAGCTCAAAACCGAACAGGACGACCTCAATGACAGATGGACGAGGGTCTTGGGAGCCGAAGAGGGGTACGGCACTGAGCAGCCAAATCAAAACAAAAGTTACCCACATCGGCGTCTGCTGCCGCAGGAGAGGAAAGGAGCTAGCGCAACCTGAGGATCAATACGACTTACGCTACGACCTGGATACTAGAACAGGTCGAACAAGATCCATCTACGGATCTAGAAGCCGCTCCCTCGCTAGATGGGAGGGGTAGCAAACGTAGTCCGACCGCAACAACATAGATCAGGAACAATACTGGTCACATACACCAACCGACCCTCGGCATGACATAGCTCGGGTTAGAGGTGCTGCCCACCCACTGTGCTTCATAGACGAGGTTATGCAGCATCAGTTCCGCGAAGGGTTCAAGCCCGTGAACATAGAACAATACGACGGGACCACGGACCCAGGGGTATGGATTGAGGACTTCCTTCTCCATATCCATATGGCCAGAGGAGACGATGTCCATTCCATCAAATACTTGCCCCTAAAGCTCAAAGGACCAGCTCGGCACTGGCTCAACAGTCTCCCCGAAAATTCTATAGGAAGCTAGGAGGACCTGGAGGACGCTTTCCGATCAAACTTCCAGGGTACATATGTCCGGCCTCCGGACTCATCTGACTTGAGCAACGTTGTCCAGAAAGCCAGCGAGTCAGCTAGGCAATTTTGGAATCGGTTCTTGACCAAAAAGAACCAGATCATTGACTGTCCGGACGCCGAAGCAATAGCCTCTTTGAGACACAACATCAGGGATGAATGGTTGGCACGACAGCTTGGCCAGGACAAGCCAAGAACAATGTCCGCACTCACCTCACTCATGACCCGCTTTTGTGCGGGCGAGGATAATTGGCTAGCTCGACGAAGCCACAACCCCGAAGACCCCGCACCTCTGAAGCTCGGGATGGGAACGGGAAGCCGCGGCATAACAAAAACCAACGCCGGCACAACAATGGCGATACCGATGACACGGCCGTAAATGCCGGGTTCCGCAACCCAAAATCCGGACAGCGGAAGAAGCCCTCTAAAGGGAACCGAGATGGACCTTCCACGCTGGATAAAATCGTGGATAGGCCATGCCAAATTCACGGCACCCAAGATAAGCCTGCCACCCACACCAACCGTAATTGTTGGGTGTTCAAACAAGCTGGCAAACTTGCAGCCGAGGAACAGGGCAAGAGCCCTCGTAGCGAGGACAATGAAGAGCCTCGCAGGCCGAACAATGGAGGCCAGAAACAATTCCCTCCCGAGGTCAAAACTGTGAACATGATATATGTCACACACATATCAAAGAAGGAGAGGAAACGTGCCCTTCGGGATGTTTATGCCGTAGAGCCCATAGCCCCGAAGTACAACCCATGGTCGGCTTGTCCGATCACTTTCGACCGTAGGGACCATCCAACTAGTATCCGTCATGGAGGTTCGCCAGCCCTCTTCTTAGATCCCATTATTGATGGGTATCACCTCACCAGAGTCCTCATGGATGGAGGTAGTAGCCTTAATCTGCTTTATGCGGACACGGTGAGAAAAATGGGCATTGATCCTTCAAGGATCAAACCCAGTAACACTACCTTTAAAGGAGTAATCCCGGGCGTGGATGCCCGGTGTTCGGGCGCAGTAACTTTGGAAGTAGTTTTCGGCTCACCCGACAACTTCCGCAGTGAAGAATTAATCTTCGACATCATCCCGTTCCGCAGCGGCTATCACGCACTGCTTGGCCATACAGCATTCGCCTGATTCAATGATGTCCCGCATTATGCATACCTAAAGCTCAAGATGCCCGGACCCAAGGGGGTCATCACTGTCAATGGCAACACGGAGCGCTCTCTCCGAACTGAGGAACATATGGCGGCCCTGGCTGCCGAATTCAAAAACAGCAACGATGCGCCGAGTCCCCAGTCTGCCATCACGACGCGCCAGTCAAGCAAACGGGCCCGAGCTCAACCTAGTCCTCCGGAAGGATCCCCCGATAAATGCAAATAGGGGTACGCTCCCCACAGCACGGCCCCGACACCCGCAAGGTATGTACCTCGAATACACAATTTTGCACTTAAAATACCATGGGCAGCTGTGGGGAACCACTACAAAAAGACCGAGTGTTCGGCTCAACCGAAGTATGTGTCATGATTCATCTTCGGACAGACGGCAGGTACCATTAAGGACCTACCAAGCGTCAAGCACACAAACACATATCATGGCGACTTCTCCAGAGCCTTTTCCCGAAAGGACCGTTCGCCTACAATAATGACCCTTAAAGGATCACATACAGAAGCAAAGGATCATGATGTGCAACAGGGCATACGGGAGACGTCAAGCCACCCATCAAAGACCCTGGATGAATCCTGCTACTGAAAAAGTTTGTTTATCAAGCAAAATACCCGTAACAGTCGCTTCGGAAGTTTGAATTATAAGAGATCATTAGAAATAAAGAATATCATTTTCGGCTTTTCTACAGTATTTTATGTCACGTAAACTGTTTTCTACTCTTCGGCTCCGAAAAGTGAACTTGTTCGGTACATGTTGAATGCGACCGGCTTATAGACTGGGGGCTTGACTATAAGCCTTTCCCCGTGCATCATCCCGGCACTATTTTACTTCTTATGTGTCCGTCACCTCGGATATTGCTTTATATGAATTGGTTCCGAATTATGTCTTGGGTCAATAGTTGGGTTGCCCGGCTCCTGTGGTTACCCTCTTACATTCCGCATGTTCGGCTAAGAGGGTAAAGGGAGAACCGCTGCGATTGTATTTCCATCTAGCCTGGTTAAGTACCTCAGCGGAGAAAGCCGAAAACTGACTGTCATAATAAGCAAGAACCGGTCTGCGATCCGAGTAGAAGTGTCAAACTACAAATCAATGGAGATTTTTCCGTGTTATACGAAGGGTTTGTACGTTCACAAATCATGTGATACTGGTTCTTAACCTTGGTTTACCAGAAAATCACAAATTCTTGGGGGCTAGTCATTAGTCCCCGTAGTCGAGCTGCTATGGCTAAGTGAAAGCAATAAAGCAACACAGTCAGATTGCCTCGTTTCCCTCATGCACTACCGCCTTCGAGCGCCGATATATCGGATAAAACGTCATAGTGCTGAGGTAGAAACACCCTCTGTGGTATCCGCAAGGGGGCTGAAGCCGACGACTAGCAACTTTCAGTTCAAACGGCCGCACAGGAGTCGAAATAACACAAAATTAACAAGCATGATACATTAGGCACCCCATTATAAAGCGGAAAAGTCATCGGATACATGCAAATTGTGTTCATTCATAAATTACATCCTTCGAGCACAAGGCTTCTATTGCCCGAGCACCATCCATCATGATGGGGTAATATTGCTCGGGATGCCTATATTCTTTCCTAGGAGGCGGAGGTCCACTCGCTATCTCGACTGGCTTTATCTTCGGCCAGTGCACCATGGTCTTCGCAAACGCCAGCCGGGATCCCTCAGTGCACGCGGAACGCGTCACATCGTCAATTCGGGGCGCAGCGTCGCGGAGTTTTTGCATCAAGCTGAAGTAACTGCTCGGCAATGGCTCTTCAGGCCATAGCCGGACACAGAGGTCCTTTATGGCCGGTTCCGCCATCCGATGCAGCTCCATCAGCTACTTCATCTGTTTTCTTAAGAGGGGAGGATGCTCGGGGGCTTGAAATTGTGCCCAAAATAGACGAGCCTCAACATCCCCATCCCGAGACACAAAGTGCTTAGCCGCGTCAGCCGCACTCCTCGGGAGGTCCGTAAAGGTGCCTGAGGAACGCCACACCCGTGTAAGCGATGCAAACCTGTTACCACCAAAGGCACATTGCAATAAATACGGCTTACCATCCACGATGTCCTTGACTTGGCGGAGTTCTTCTTCAAAGAATCGCCTATCGAACCGCTCCGCTTTGAGCTCGGAGGAAAGCGTGGATAGTTCGGTGGCCTGGTCTTTGTTCTTCTGCTCAAGGGCCTCGCACTTAGTGCTGGCATCCTTGAGCTCCAGCTGCACCTCTACCACCCGGGCCTCGTGCTTGTCGCTTATGGTTTTAACCGACGACAATTCGGCAGCCGCCTGTTCGCCACCATCCTCTGATCCGCGGCCTCGTGCCTCGCCTTTTGCAACTCGGCCTTGAGGTTCTCGACCTCCGCGGCAATAACTGCATTCATCATAGACAGCAAGGAATTAGAGTCATAAAACCCGAATACCTCAATAAATGAGGAAGATAACATCCTATACATTTCGGACGTACCTTGCGCTTCGTCAAAACGCTTGTTAAGACAGTCGAGTTCCTCATCGGAGCGCTGGAGCTTCCGATTCAGCTCGGCCAGTTCCTGGGCATTGGCGGCTGACGCCGATGGCGAAGCCTACCAAAAGATGCCGATGTGTTATACTCTCAAAACATCGGTTATGGACTATGTTTTGAGGAGGAATTTGACCCGCGTGTGAGTTTTTCAAACTCACCCAGGGCTCGGGGGCTGCTATACATCTGAGGATCGCATAAAACCTCACAAATTAACCTAAATATAAGAATGTAGCACTAGTTTACCTGGAAGCCTGTCAAGAGACCACTGCAGGCCTCTTTCAGTCCGTTATCAACGGACTGAATACTCTGAAGAACCGCACCCATGAGGGCACGGTTATTTTCGGCGATGGAAGAGCCAGTTAAGGCCTCCTCCATCATGGCCAACCACCCCGTTGCGGCCCGCTCGGTCACGGGCGGAATGGGTGGTGTTTCCTCTGCCCGCCCTTTGGGGGAGGGCGGGGTTGACAACTTCAGAGGCATAGCCGGTTCCGAAGCTATCTCCGGAGCAGGCACGGTAGGGCCATGCCCCTCCTCTGTGTCTACCAGGAGGGTTTCCTCCTCCTGGTCTTTGGTGGCCGAGGTATGAACCTCGGTCATGTCATCATCGCCTTCACCCCTGGTATCCGGCATGGGGGGAGTTCGGCGGGATAACACCTCCGCATTATCCTCGGCAGCTCCGGGACACGCAGGGTGAGATGTGGTCCCACTCTCCGCCAGATCGGCTGGCGGAGATTCCTCCTCCGAAACTTGATTGGTGGGAAGGTCGTGGGGCGGGCAAAAAAAACAAAAGACAATCCTCGGTTAATAATAGAACTTCATATGGATGTACCAGAAGATCTTCGGATTCGTACCTCTGGGCCGGGGGACAGACCCTGGGATTCCTTTTGGGAACCTTCTCAAAAGCCTCGGACTCCTTGTCGGAGTCCGAACTGTCACTGTCCCGGACCACTTTGGTCCTGCACGATCTTTTAGGGGCAAGGGGAGCTAGTTCCTCCTCGATGTCTTCGGACGCCGCCCTCTTCCTTGTTTGGGGGGGAATCACACTCCCCCCCATCTTCTGTCTCCTCCTCGTGGGTAGAGGACGTGTGGGTTTCTCCGGACTTAGTGTCCGGAGGACCTCTTGGGCGAAGACCCTCGCGGGTCTCCTTCTTCGTGGCCTTCTTTTTCTTCTCCTTCTGATCCGGCGCCGAATACGGCGCCACGACCAGCATCGCTGATAATAACTCCATCCTGGGGTCTTCTGGTTGCGGAGCCGGACTATCAATCCGTACCGCCTTGGCCAGCCAGCTCTGGGAAGGAGGGGAAAAAGAAATTGCGTTCCTTGTTTAAGGGTTAATCTCAAGAGTAAAAATTGAAACTTTGGCGTACCTTCTTAGGAGAAGTTGCGGCATCAAGACCGGTGTCTTCCTCCATGGCCGGCCAGTCCTTCTGAGGCTTGAACAGCACCTTCCACAATTTCTCGTGGGTAGTGCGGAAGAACTCGCGCACGGTGGCTGGATCGTCTGGCTTGTAAGACCACATCGGAGCGGACCGGCGCTGGTAGGGGAGTATACGGTGGCGGAGCATGATCTGAATCATGTTGACCAGCTCCACTTTCTCCTCTATCATCTGGGAGATACGCTTCTGCAGCGACCTTATCTCCGGCATCGATCCCCAATCGAGGCCCTTCTTGACCCACGAGGTCAGCCTTGCCGGGGGTCCGGATCTGAACTTGGGAGGCGCCGCCCAGCCAGCATCTCGTGGTTCCGTGATGTAGAACCAGTCTTTTTGCCAGATCTTCACGATGTCGATGAAGGTGCCTTCCGGTCTCTCGACCCGTGTGAGTTTACCGACCACAGCTCCTCCACACTCCGTGTGCTGGCCGGCAACTGTCTTCGGCTTGACATTGAAGACCTTCAGCCACAGGCCAAAATGCGGCTACACCTGCAGGAATGCCTCGCAAACGATGATGAAGGCCGAGATGTGCATAATGGAGTTCGGAGGGAGGTCATGGAAATCTAACCCATAGAAGAACATGAGGCCCCTGACGAAGGGGTGGAGCGGGAAGGTCAATCCCCGGATGAAGTGGGGGACGAACACCACCCTCTCGCCCGGCCTGGGAGTAGGGACCACCTGGCCTGCTTCAGGGGCGCGGTGTGCGACGTCGACGGGGAGGTACCCCACGCGCTTCAGATCTTGAATGTCGTCTTCGGTGACGCTCGAAGCCTCCCACTTGCCCATAGAGCCCGCCATGGCCGAACTCGGAAGGGGGCGCGGCGAGAACTAGGGAGGGATTGGATCTGGGTGCTTGGAGCTCAGAGGATTGAGAGGATGAAGGCTATGAATCTGGAAGGCGTGCGGAAACCTTGAAGGTTTTCCCCTTTTATGGAGGCTGTGATTTCAAGAGCCCCATTACTGCGCCGCTAGAATCGCCACTTCCCAAAATAATCGTGACGTTATGCGCGTAATGGATAATTAACCATATCCCGTAAAAAATGGGGCACGATCCCCACATCGATGAGACGAGCCAATGAAGAAACTGCCTCGAACCGCGTGTCGAGCTTTCATAACTGGCTCGGTGATCGTGGCCTGCCCCGACCTTTCGTTAGAAAGTTGTCAGGCAACGCACTATTCACACCTTGGCGATTCAGTCTTCGAAGCTAAGCGACTCGGGGTGTTCGGATGACCTAGTGTCATCAGCGGCCGGGCTGGTACTAGCCGATTATAGAGAGGAGAAGAACTCTCCTCGCAAGCCGAAGACTTTGGAAGCGCGAACCTACTAAGTGCCCCTGACCCCGGCGTTGGAGGATAGTTCGGGGGCTACTGAGGGAGTCCTGTACTAAGGGGTCCTCGGGCCGCTGGCTGATACATCTCCAATGTATCTATAATTTTTGATTGTTCCATGCTGTTATATTATCATTATAGGATACTTTTTGGGCATTTATTTACCAATTTATAATATTTTTGAGCACTGACCTATTGACCTAGTGCCCAGTGCCAGTTGCTGTTTTCTGCGTGTTTTTTTGCTTTGCAGGTTTGCCTTATCAAACGAAGTCCAAATGTCGCGAAACTTTAATATATTTTTTCTCGACAATATGAAGCACGTTAGGCATCGGAGTTGTGCCAGGAGGTGTGCCAGGGCCCCACAAGCCATCTGGCCGCGCCCTAGGGGGGGCGTGGCCAGATAGCTTGTGGCCCCCTGGCGCACCTCCCGACATCGTTCTCTGGCCTATAAATCATCATATATTCCAAAAACCCTAGAAGCGCTCCCGAAACACTTTTCTGCAGCCGCAAGTCTCTGTTCCGACGGGAGGCCATCTATACCTCCCTTCCGGCGATCTGCCGGAGGGGAGATCAATCACGGAGGGCCTCTACATCAACCTTGTTGCCCTCACCATGATGTGTGAGTAGTTCACCACAGACCTACGGGTCCGTAGGCAGTACCTAGATGGCAATCTCTCTCTCATATGATCTTCAATACAATGTTCATCGCATCTTCGCTTTGATCTATCCGATGTAATCACTTTGTATGGTGTGTTTGTTGGGATCCGATGAATTGTGGGTTTATGTTCAGATTATTCATGAAAAGTATTTGAGTCACCTCAGATTATTATGATTCTTAATTGCATGATCATCATAGCTTCGTAATGCTCTCCGATCTATTGAGATAGTTTGGCCAACTAGATTAATATTTCTTCGGTTGGAGTGGTGCGTTGTAGTAGGTTCAACCTGACGAATTTCTATATCCCAGTGACAGAAAGGGACAAGATGTGTCTTTGTGTTGCTGCTACTAAGGATAAAACGATGGGGTTTATTCATATTAATTGAGTATTCTTTGTCTACATCATGTCATTGTTCTCCAAGCATTACTCTATTTTTACTTAATACGTAGAGATGCAAGCATAGAAGCGCTCTTGAAGTGGAGTAATAGTAATAGGTGCAGGCAGGAGTCAGCCTATTTGCTTATGGACGTGATGCCTATATACACATGACCATTGCCGTGAACATCGCATAATTATTCGCTTTTCGATCAATTGCCCAACAGTAATTTGTTTACCCACCATATGCCTTTGCCATGAGAGATGCCACAACGGAACGCTACGGCCCCCGGGTCTATTCACTTATATATTTACAAACGCTACTATTACCTTGCTGCCATTATTTGTGTTTTATTTTATTTTGCAATTTACAATTATCTACACACCTCATTTGCTTGCAAATAACGAGATCAAGGGGATTGACAACCCTCTTGCCCGCGTTGGGTGCAAGTTGTTTCTTTCTTTGTGTGCAGCCGCTGAAGACGGTTGAGGATTGGTATTCCTATTGGTTCGATAAACCTTGGTTTCATAACTGAGGGAAATACTTACCCGCATTGTGCTGCGATAACCCGTTCCTCTTCACGGAAAACCCAACGCAGATCACAGTCATCAGGAAGGATTTCTGCCGCCGTTGCCGGGGAATACCATCACCAACTATCAAGTAGCTTCTCACAAATTTTCATTCACTTGTTCTTCTTTTTATTTGCTGTTATATTTAGTTTGTTAATTAAAAATTAAAAATACAAAAATATTTACCTTTGCTTGTTGCTAGTTTACTTTGTCTCTTGCTAGTTTGCTTGTTTGCTTGAAAGTCGCCATCATGTCTGAGTTTGAGATTAGTGGTGTTTCCGCCTCTATTGCGGAAGCCTTTGAAAATCCAACTTTATCTTGTGATAAACATGCTAAAAGAATTTTTGATGAAGTTGCTAAAGAAAAACTTGATAACCTTGCAGATGATGATCCTTCCAAAAAGGAACCCATCATGGAAACAAAGAAACTTCGCATAGGTAGTGGTAATATTATTGGGAAGAGTGTGATTCAAGATTTTTTCACTTGTGCGGGATCTTTACCATTGATAGGAGGCTCTATTGTTGCTAGAACTACAAGTTATGCGGATGCTATATCTTTTCTCATAGTACAATTGGAAAGACAATTTATTCATATGCATCCCTTTATACAATGGTTGTTTCTAGAATTCTCAAATATTCAGGAAGCATCTACTAAACGTCTAGCCACCATATTTCTTGTTCAGGAATTTAATGAAATCATGCAACAGGCTAGAGATATATTTTCTCATTATAGGATTAATGGTGAGTGCCCTCCCATAGAGGGAATTCTTTATGAATTGGAAGGAATAAGAAAATTGAGGTCCACGGACTATGTTGCTTATGAGGAAAACTTTAGAAAGAAAGTTCCACCAAATGTTCTAGTTGATAAGATTTCCGAACACAATGATCAATTTTCAGTACGAAAACTTGGTTTGGGTTATGAGCTTGAGAGAGAATTAAGGAAATACCTTTATCAAAACCTATACAATGAGGAGTTGATCATTACTTATGAAAAGCCTAAGGAGGAGCCTTCCACTCCTCCCGAAGTAGATCTCACGGACCCTAGTGTTGTGAAATTTAGTCCCTTCAATTATTTTTGCTTACCAATTATAAAACTTGCTGCTGAAAGGAGGGAATATGATTTTAGCATGACGGATCGTCTTTATGATTATTACAACACTTGATACTATGCATTATGCCTAGCTAGGGGCATAAAACAATAGCGCTTGTTGGAAGGCAACCCATTAGTTATCTTTAAATTTTGTTTTTAATTTCTGTTATTTTGTGTTAACATGATTGTTGCCTCTGTAATGATTATGTTTTTATGTTTTAATTAGTGTTTGTGCCAAGTAAAGCCTTTGGGATAATTTATTTGATGAGTATGATTGATGCTGTGCAAAAACAGAAACTTTCACCTCCAGTACTGAATTTTTAATTCTCTGCTGGAGCGTGCTAAATTCTTGAAATTGTTACACAGTATTTATGTACAAATTCTCCATGTTGTCCTAATTTTTCAGAATTTTTAGAGTTACCGAAGTATGGGATCTTAACAGATTGCTATAGACTGTTCTGTTTTAAACAGATTCTGTTTTGCCTGCATAGTTTGCTTGTTTTGATGATGCTATGGATTATATCGGGGGGGTATAAGTCATGGATAAGTTATAATACAGTACCTATTATGCAATTATGAATTAAGAATCAATTTACAACAGTACCTAAAGTATGCAATATGTTTCTTATACTAGCGGATCTCACGAAGTTTTGTTGAGTTTTGTGTGATTGAAGTTTTCAAGTTTTGAGTGTGATCGCGATAGACCATGGAATAAGGAGTAGAAAGAGCCTAAGCTTGGTGATTCCCAAGGCACCCCAAGTATTATTCTAAGGAATACTCAAGCGTCTAAGCTTGGGGATGCCCCGGAAGGCATCCCCTCCTTCGTCTCAAACCATCGGTATGTCACTTGGAGCTATATTTTTATTCATCACATGATATGTGTTTTGCTTGGAGCGTCGTTTTCTTTTGTTTGCTTTTACTTTCAGTTTGTCACAATTATCATTTGCTGGACACACCTATTAGAGAGAGACTCACCTTCATTATAATTTGCTAGAATACTCTATGTGCTTCACTTATATCTTTTGAGCTTGGCAGTTGCTCTAGTACTTCACTTATATCTTTTCGAGCACGGTGGCATGTAGATTTTATAGAAATAATATGCTCTCGTTTTTCACTTATATTTGTTTGAGAGCTGAATAAATAGTGACGGTAATTTGCATGGGTCATAAGACTAGTCCAAAAATAATAGGCATTCAATGAATGATAATCAAAACCATCATGTAGCACATATAGAGAAATTGTGAGTTAATGACATTGATATGGTAATATAAAAAAGGTGTAAGTCTATAATTGTTGATTCATATAAGTGTCGAGATAAAGGGGAGTTAACTTGTTGTTCATCTAAATATTAAAGAGGCATGGTGATGATGTGTGAGCATTCTTATTCCTCGTTAAAATCCTAGTGTTGTTTCGAGTCGGGGGTGCGCGGCGGTTAACTCCTACCAACCTCCTCCCTCGGGGCATGCGAGTAGTGCTTTGATGTGTGATAAAACCAATAAAACTTCACAATAAGTATGTGAGTTCTTTATGACTAATGTGACACCATGGACATACGCATCTCCACCTTTTCATATTTGCTAGCCTCTTCGGTACCGTGCATAGCCCATTCTCACCTCGAGGATTGGTGCAACTTTTGTCGGTGCATCCACACCCCGCGGCATGATACGCTCTGTTGCACATAAGCCTCATTATATCTTCCTCAAAACAGCCACCATACCTACCTATTATGGCATTTCCATAGCAATTCCGAGATATATTGCCATGCAAATTCCATCGTCACTTGACATGACTAGTTCGTTCATCGTCATATTGCTTTGCATGATCATATAGAGCTGACAAAGTATTTGTGGCAAAGCCACCTTCCATCATGTTTTTGACACATGTCACGCTAGATCATTGCATATCCTGGTACACTGCCAGAGGCATTCACAGAGAGTCATATCTTGCTATCAGTTCTCCATATTGAGTTGTAAGTAAATAAAAGTGTGATGATCATCCTTATTAGAGCATTGTCCCAGTGAGGAAAGGATGATGGATACCATGATTCCCCCACAAGTCGGGATGAGACTCCGGACAAAAAATAAAATAAAAATGGGGGAGGCCAAATGAGCCCACCATATAAAAAAAATTATGGGGGAGGCAAAAAGAAAAAAAAAGAGAAAAGTCCACCATATAAAAAATAATAAATGAGAGAAAAAGAGAGAAGGGACTTTGCTACTATCCTTTACCACACTTGTGCCTCAAAGTGGCACCATGTTCTTCATAGCGAGAGTCTCCTATGCTATCACTTCCATACGCTAGTGGGAATTACCTTATCATAATAAACTTGGCTTGTATATTCCAATGACGGGCTTCCTCAAACGCCCTAGGTCTTCGTGAGCAAGCAAGTTGGATGCACACCCCACTTAGCTTTAATTGAGCTTTCATACACTAGTAGCTCTAGTGCATCATTTGCATGGCAATCACTACTCCTCGCATTGACATCTATCGATGAGCATCTCCATAGCTCGTTGGTACGACTAGTTGATGTGAGACTATCTTCTCCACTTTTTACCCCTTTGATACCTACCACCATATTCTATTCCACCTATATGCTATGTCCAATGGTTCACGCTCATGTATTGCGTGAAGAATAAAAAGTTGATGCATATTGAAAAAGTACGATCCAATTGCCTGACTTGGGCACCGTGGTGCTTAACATTTGTATTTATGTGGTGAAGATGGAGTCATGCCTTGATAATATAATAAGATGAATGGGGGGTAAACATTCTTTTAGGATCGTACACTTTGAAAATCAATAATTATGTTGCTTATACTTAATAAATATTATTATGTTGCTGTTTGTTAATTCTTCATTTCTCAACGATCATACATACAAGAGATTACATATTGGATAGCATGTCACATCAAAAATTCTGTTCTTATCATTTACCTACTCGAGGACGAGCAGGAATTAAGCTTGGGGATGCTGATACGTCTCCAACGTATCTATAATTTTTGATTGTTCCATGTTGTTATATTATCATTCTAGGATAGTTTTTGGGCATTTATTTACCAATTTATAATATTTTTGAGCACTAACCTATTGACCCAGTGCCCAGTGCCAGTTGCTGTTTTTTGCGTGTTTTTTTGCTTTGCAGGTTTGCCTTATCAAACGAAGTCCAAATGTCGCGAAACTTTAATATATTTTTTCTGGACAATATGAAGACGTCAAGCATCGGAGTTGTGCCAGGAGGTGTGCCAGTGCCCCACAAGCCATCTGGCCGCGCCCTAGGGGGGGGGCGCGGCCAGATAGCTTGTGGCCCCTTGGCGCCCCTCCCGATATCGTTCTCTGGCCAATAAATCATCATATATTCCAAAAACACTAGAAGCGCTCCCGAAACACTTTTTCTGCAGCCGCAAGTCTCTGTTCCGATGGGAGGCCATCTATACCTCCGTTCCGGCGATCTGCCGGAGGGGAGATCAATCACGGAGGGCCTCTACATCAACCTTGCTGCCCTCACCATGATGTGTAAGTAGATCAACACAGACCTACGGGTCCGTAGGCAGTACCTAGATGGTAATCTCTCTCTCATATGATCTTCAATACAATGTTCATCGCATCTTCGCTTTGATCTATCCGATGTAATCACTTTGTATGGTGTGTTTGTTGGGATCCGATGAATTGTGGGTTTATGTTCAGATTATTCATGAAAAGTATTTGAGTCACTTCTGATTATTATGATTCTTAATTGCATGATCATCATAGCTTCGTAATGCTCTCGGATCTATTGAGATAGTTTGGCCAACTAGATTAATATTTCTTCGGTGGAAGTGGTGCGTTGTAGTAGGTTCAACCTGGCGAATTTCTATATCCCAGTGACAGAAAGGGACAAGATGCGTCTTTGTGTTACTGCTACTAAGGATAAAACGATGGGGTTTATTCATATTAATTGAGTATTCTTTGTCTACAGCATGTCATTGTTCTCCAAGCATTACTCTGTTTTTACTTAATACGTAGAGAGGCAAGCATAGAAGCACTCTTGAAGTGGAGTAATAGTAATAGGTGCAGGCAGGAGTCGGCCTATTTGCTTATGGACGTGATGCCTATATACACATGATCATTGCCGTGAACATCGCATAATTATTCGTTTTTCTATCAATTGCCCAACAGTAATATGTTTACCCACCATATGCCTTTGCCATGAGAGATGCCACTAGGGAACGCTACGGCCCCCGGGTCTATTCATTTATATATTTACAAAAGCTACTATTACCTTGCTGCCATTATTTGTGTTTTATTTTATTTTGCAATTTACAATTATCTACAATTATCTACACACCTCATTTGCTTGCAAATAACGAGATCAAGGGGATTGACAACCCTCTTGCCCGCGTTGGGTGCAAGTTGTTTGTTTCTTTGTGTGCAGCGGCTGAAGACGGTTGAGGATTGTTATTCCTATTGATTCGATAAACCTTGTTTTCATAACTAAGGGAAATACTTACCCGCATTGTGCTGCGATAACCCATTCCTCTTCACGGAAAACCCAACGCAGATCATAGTCATCACTGGCCTAAGTTCAATGGGCTGGCCTGGTGGGCCGACCTTCGGTTATCACGGGAATGCCGGACTACTATGTGACCCCGTATTCAAGAAGGAAGCTTCCGAAGACTTGGCGTGTCCTCCACGTTGAAGATGGAGGAACCGACGTATCTATCTCCGGCAGGAGGCATATCACATGTAACCCTAGGGACCCCTGGTGCATATATAAACCAGAGGGATTTAGTCCGTAGGACAAGGCCAACTCATCTAGGGTTTAGCTACTTGATGTCGAGGTAGATCAACTCTGTAATCTTCATACACATCAATACAACCAAGGAGGACGTAGGGTTTTACCTCCATAGGTGGGCCCGAACCTGGGTAAACATCGTCTCCTTCATCCCTTTGTTACCATCGATCCTAGACTCACAGCTCGGGACCCCCTACCCGAGATCCACCGGTTTTGACACCAACAGTTGGGCCCCGACCATGTTTGGGCATGTTCCTATGGGCTGACCTATCACAACCAGGTGGAAGAGTCCATTGGTCAAAGGCCGTCCGATGAAAGTCAAAGGCGTAGATCTCCGGGTTGACGTGGCTAGGGTTAGGCCGGTCAGGGGCCTTCTGGGGGTAGCTATGCCACCAAAATATCGCACCGGGTCCTCATGCATATCTGATAGTGTTGTGGCCGGCGTAGACACCCGTCACGCGGCACCGGGGTGTGGCCCCCTGATGACTGTGATCTGCGTTGGGTTTTCCGTGAAGAGGAACGGGTTATCGCAGCACAATGCGGGTAAGTATTCCCCTCAGTTATGAAACCAAGGTTTATCGAACAAATAGGAATACCAATCCTCAACCGTCTTCAGCGGCTGCACACAAAGAAACAAACAACTTGCACCCAACGCGGGCAAGAGGGTTTGTCAATCCCCTTGATCTCGATATTTGCAAGCAAATGAGGTGTGTAGATAATTGTAGATAATTGTAAATTGCAAAATAAAATAAAAGACAAATAATGGCAGCAAGGTAATAGTAGCGTTTGTAAATATATAAGTGAATAGACCCGGCGGCCGTAGTGTTCCCTAGTGGCATCTCTCGTGGCAAAGGCATATGGTGGGTAAACAAATTACTGTTGGGCAATTGATAGAAAAGCGAATAATTATGCGATGTTCACGGCAATGATCATGTGTATATAGGCATCACGTCCATAAGCAAATAGGCCGACTCCTACCTACACCTATTACTATTACTCCACTTCAATGCACTTCTATGCTTGCCTCTCTACGTATTAAGTAAAAACAGAGTAATGCTTGGAGAACAATGACATGATGTAGACAAAGAATACTCAATTAATATGAATAAACCCCATCATTTTATCCTTAGTAGCAGCAACACAAAGATGCATCTTGTCCCTTTCTGTCACTGGGTTATAGAAATTCGCCAGGTTGAACCTACTACAACGCACCACTCCCACCGAAGAAATATTAATCTAGTTGGCCAAACTATCTCAATAGATCGGAGAGCATTACGAAGCTATGATGATCATGAAATTAAGAATCATAATAATCAGAGGTGACTCAAATACTTTTCGTGAATAATCTGAACATAAACCCACACTTCATCGGATCCCAACAAACACACCATACAAAGTGATTACATCAGATAGATCAAAGCGAAGATGCGATGAACATTGTATTGAAGATCATATGAGAGAGAGATTGCCATCTAGGTACTTCCTACGGACCCGTAGGTCTGTGGTGAACTACTCACACATCATGGTGAGGGCAGCAAGGTTGATGTAGAGGGCCTCCGTGATTGATCTCCCCTCCGGCAAATCGCCGGAACGGAGGCATAGATGGCCTCCCGTCGGAACAGAGACTTGCGGCGGCGGAAAAAGTGTTTCGGGAGCGCTTCTAGGGTTTTTGGAATATATGATGATTTGTAGGCTAGAGAACGACGTCGGGAGGCAGCCAGGGGGGCCACAAGCTATCTGGCCGCGCCCCCCCTAGGGCGGGGCCAGATGGCTTGTGGGGCCCTGGCACACCTCCTGGCACAACTCCGATGCTTGCCGTGCTTCATATTGTCCAGAAAAAAAAATATTAAAGTTTCGCGACATTTGGACTTCGTTTGATAAGGCAAACCTGCAAAGCAAAAAAACACGAAGAAAACAGCAACTGGCACTGGGCACTAGGTCAATAGGTTAGTGCTCAAAAATATTATAAATTGGTAAATAAATGCCCAAAAAGTATCCTAGAATGATAATATAACAGCATGGAACAATCAAAAATTATAGATACGTTGGAGACGTATCAGCATCCCCAAGCTTAATTCCTGCTCGTCCTCGAGTAGGTAAATGATAAGAACAGAATTTTTGATGTGACATGCTATCCAATATGTAATCTCTTGTATGTATGATCGTTGAGAAATGAAGAATTAACAAACAGCAACATAATAATATTTATTAAGTATAAGCAAGATAATTATTGATTTTCAAAGTGTACGATCCTAAAAGAATGTTTACCCCCCATTCATCTTATTATATTAGCAAGGCATGACTCCGTCTTCACCACATAAGTACAAATGTTAAGCACCACGGTGTCCAAGTCAGGCAATTGGATCATACTTTTTCAATATGCATCAACTTTTTATTCTTGACGCAATACATGAGCGTGAACCATTGGACATAGGATATAGGTGGAATAGAATATGGTGGTAGGTATCAAAGGGGTAAAAAGTGGAGAAGATAGTCTCACATCAACTAGGCGTACCAACGAGCTATGGAGATGCTCATTTATAGATGTCAATGCGAGGAGTAGAGATTGCCATGCAAATGATGCACTAGAGCTACAAGTGTATGAAAACTCAATTAAAGCTAAGTGGGGTGTGCATCCAACTTGCTTGCTCACGAAGACCTAGGGCGTTTGAGGAAGCCCGTCATTGGAATATACAAGCCAAGTTTATTATGATAAGGTAATTCCCACAAGCATATGGAAGTGATAGCATAGGAGACTCTCGCTATGAAGAACATGGTGCCACTTTGAGGCACAAGTGTGGTAAAGGATAGTAGCAAAGTCCCATCTCTCTTTTTTTTTGTCTCCCCCATAATATTTTTTTATATGGCGGGCTCATTTGGCCTCCCCCATTTTTATTTTATTTTTCGTCCGGAGTCTCATCCCGACTTGTGGGGGAATCATGATCTCCATCATCCTTTCCTCACTGGGACAATGCTCTAATAAGGATGATCGTTACACTTTTATTTACTTACAACTCAATATGGAGAACTGATAGGAAGATATGACTCTCTATGAATGCCTCTGGCAGTGTACCAGGATGTGCAATGATCTAGCGTGACATCTATCAAAAACATGATGGAAGGTGGCTTTGCCACAAATACTATGTCAGCTCTATATGATCATGCAGAGCAATACGACGATGAACGAACTAGTCATGTGAAGTGACGATGGAATTTGCATGGCAATATATCTCAGAATGGCTATGGAAATGCCATAATAGGTAGGTATGGTGGCTGTTTTGAGGAAGATATAATGAGGCTTATGTGCAACAGAGCGTATCATGCCGCGGGGTGTGGATGCACCGGCGAAAGTTGCACCAATCCTCGAGGTGAGAACGGGCTATGCACGGTACCGAAGAGGCTAGCAAATATGAAAAGGTGGAGATGCGTATGTCCATGGTGTCACATTAGTGATAAAGAACTCACATACTTATTGTGAAGTTTTATTAGTTTTATCACACATCAAAGCACTACTCGCATGCCCCGAGGGAGGAGGTTGGTAGGAGTTAACCGCCGCGCGCCCCCGACTCGAAACAACACTAGGATTTTAACGAGGAATAAGAATGCTCACACATCATCACCATGCCTCTTTAATATTTAGATGAACAACAAGTTAACACCCCTTTATCTCGACACTTATATGAATCAACAATTATAGACTTACACCTTTTTTATATTACCATATCAATGTCATTAACTCACAATTTCTCTATATGTGCTACATGATGGTTTTGATTATCATTCATTGAATGCCTATTATTTTTGGACTAGTCTTATGACCCATGCAAATTACCGTCACTATTTATTCACCTCTCGAACAAATATAAGTGAAGAACGAGAGCATATTATTTCTATAAAATCTACACGCCACCGTGCTCGAAAAGATATAAGTGAAGTACTAGAGCAACTGCCAAGCTCAAAAGATATGAGTGAAGCACATAGAGTATTCTAGCAAATTATAATGAAGGTGAGTCTCTCTCTAGTAGGTGTGTCCAGCAAATGATGATTGTGACAAACTGAAAGTAAAAGCAAACAAAAGCAAAGGACGGTCCAAGCAAAACACATATCATGTGATGAATAAAAATGTAGTTCCAAGTGACATACCGATGGTTTGAGACGAAAGAGGGGATGCCTTCCGGGGCATCCCCAAGCTTAGACGCTTGAGTCTTCCTTAGAATAATACTTGGGGTACCTTGGGCATCCCCAAGCTTATGCTCTTGCTACTCCTTGTTCCATGGTCCATCGCGATCACACTCAAAACTTGAAAACTTCAATCACACAAAACTCAACAAAACTTCGTGAGATCCGTTAGTATAAGAAACATATTGCATACTTTAGGTACTGTTGTAAATTGATTCTTAATTCATAATTGCATAATAGGTACTGTATTCTAACTTATCCATGACTTATACCCCCCGATATAATCCATAGCATCAACAAAACAAGCAAACTATGCAGGCAAAACAGAATCTGTTTAAAACAGAACAGTCTGTAGGAATCTGTAAAGATCCCATACTTCTCTAACTCTAAAATTCTGAAAAATTAGAACAACGTGGAGAATTTGTTCATAAATACTGTGTAAAAATTTCAAGAATTTAGCGCGCTCCAGCAGAGAATTAAAAATTCTACACTGGCGGCGAAAGTTTCTGTTTTTGCACAGCATCAATCATACTCATCAAATAAATTATCCCAAAGGATTTACTTGGCACAAATACTAATTAAAACATAAAAACATAATCATTACAGAAGCAAAAATTATGTTAACACAAAATAATAGAAAGTAAAAACAAAATTTAAAGATAACTATTGGGTTGCCTCCCAACAAGCGCTATTGTTTTATGCCCCTAGCTAGGCATAAGGCATAGTTTCACGTGTTGTCATCTTTGACGCTCAACCCATAGGTGGATCTCATGGCTGATTCATAAAGTGGTTTAATTCTCTTTCTAGGGAAGTGTTCCATCCCCTTCTTTAATTGTAATTGGAACCTTATGTTTCCCTCCTTCGTGTCAATGATTGCACCTATAGTTCGTAAGAATGGCCTTCCAAGTATTATGGGACAAGAAGGGTTGCAATCAATATCAAGCACAATGAAATCAACAAGCATATAATTTTTATTTGCAATAATAAGCACATCATTAATTCTACCTAAAGGTTTCTTGATGGTAGAATCCGCTAGATGCAAGTTTAGGGAACATGATTCAATATTAGTGAGACCAAGCACATCACATAAAGTTTTAGGAATGGTAGAAACACTAGCACCAAGATCACACAAAGCATTGCATTCATATTTATTTATCTTTATTTTAATAGTAGGTTCCCACTCATCATGCAATTTTCTAGGAATAGAAACTTCAAGTTCAAGTTTCTCATCATGAGCTTTCATCATAGCTTCTACTATATGTTCGGTAAAAGCTTTATTTTATTTATAAGAATTGGGTGAGATAATAATGGATTTCAGCAAGGAAATACATTCTACTAAGGAGCATATATCATAATTAAAGTCCTTGCAATCCAAGGCAGAGGGCACATCACTAGCTAACGTTTTAACATCTCCAAACCCACTTTTTTCAATTTTAGCATCAAAATCATCACCCTCCAAGCAAACGGGACGCTCCTCAACTAAAGTTGACTTATCTCCAGTCCCTTTATCATTTATATTCAGAGATGTAAACAAAGATTCAATAGGAGAAACACCAATCATTTTAAGATCTTCATCATTATTCCGGAAAAAACCGGGTGGAAGAGCGTTTTCTAGGAATTCCCGCTTAACCCTCAACTTAGCGGTCCTCTCCTTACTTTCATTAATAGATATTTGGATAGATTTAATAGACTCATTAAAATCATGCTTAGGTGGCAGCACCTTGTTTTTAAGAGTTTCTACATCAAGAGCAATTATATCCAAGTTTTTAGCCAAAGTATCAACAACATGCAATTTTTCTTCTACCATAGTATTGAAAACTTTTTGAGAATTAATAAATTCCTTAATTGTGTTCTCAATATCAGAAGGTACTTTATTAGAATTTTTAGAAGGATTTCCATAAGAATTACCATAATAATTTCCGTAGTTATTAGAGGAATTACCGGGATACGTTCTAGCATTGAAATTTCCTCTATAAGCATTGTTGTTGAAATTATTTCGAGAGATGAAGTTCACATAAATAGCATCATTATTCTGCTCAATCAAGGTAGACAAAGGCATATCATTGGGATCAACATGAGTATTTTTACTAGCAACCGTATTCATAAGAGAATCCACTTTTTCACTCAAAGTAGCAATTTCTTCAACAGAATTTACCTTCTTACCAGTTGGAGCCCTTTCGGTGTGCCATTGAGAATAATTTGTCATAATATTGTCCAGAAGTTTTCTGGCCTCTCCTAAGGTCACATCCATAAAGGAACCACCTACAGCAGAATCTAGAAGATTTCTAGACACAAAGTTTAGTCCAGCATAGAAATTTTGGATAATCATCCACAAGTTTAGCCCATGAGTCGGGCAATTTCTTATCATCAATTTCATTCTCTTACATGCTTGTGCAACATGCTCATGATCTTGCTATTTAAAATTCATTATTTGATTTCTGAGGGAGATGATCTTAGCAGGAGGAAAATACTTGGCAATGAAAGCATTTTTACACTTATCCCACATTCCAATACTATTACGAGGTAAAGATGAAAACCAAGCATTAGCTTTATCTCTTAGTGAAAAAGGAAATAATTTTAATTTCATAATATCATTATCCATATCCTTTTTCTTTTGCATATCACATAATTCAACAAAGGTATTAAGATGAGCAGCGGGATCCTCATTAGGACTTCCCGAAAATTGATCTTTCATGACAAGATTTAGCAGTGTAGCATTAATATCAAAAGCCTCCGTACTAGTGGAGGGTGGTATAGGAGTACTAATAAAATCATTATTATTAGTACTCGAGAAGTCACACAATTTAGTAGCATCTTGAGACATGGTGACAAAGCAAGCAAAGTAACAAGCAGGACAAGTAAACTAGCGAGCAACGAAGTAAACTATCAACAAGCAAAGGTAAATATTTTTGTATTTTTAATTTTTAATGGACAAACTAAATATAACAGCAAATAAAAAGAAGAACAAGTGAATGAAAATTTGTGAGAAGCTACTTGATAGTTGGTGATGGTATTCCCCGGCAACGGTGCCAGAAATCCTTCCTGATGACTGTGATCTGTGTTGGGTTTTCCGTGAAGAGGAACGGGTTATCGCAGCAAAATGTGGGTAAGTATTCCCCTCAGTTATGAAACCAAGGTTTATTGAAACAATAGGAATACCAATCCTCAACTGTCTTCAGCGGCTGCACACAAAGAAACAAACAACTTGCACCCAACGCGGGCAAGAGGGTTGTCAATCCCCTTGATCTCGTTATTTGCAAGCAAATGAGGTGTGTAGATAATTGTAAATTATAAAATAAAATAAAAGACAAATAATGGCAGCAAGGTAATAGTAGCGTTTGTAAATATATAAGTGAATAGACCCGGGGGCCGTAGCGTTCCCTAGTGGCATCTCTCATGGCAAAGGCATATGGTGGGTAAACAAATTACTGTTGGGCAATTGATAGAAAAGCGAATAATTATGCGATGTTCACGGCAATGATGATGTGTATATAGGCATCACGTCCATAAGCAAATAGACCGACTCCTGCCTGCACCTATTACTATTACTCCACTTCAAGAGCGCTTCTATGCTTGCCTCTCTACGTATTAAGTAAAAACAGAGTAATGCTTGGAGAACAATGACATGATGTAGACAAAGAATACTCAATTAATATGAATAAACCCCATCGTTTTATCCTTAGTAGCAGCAACACAAAGATGCATATTGTCCCTTTCTGTCACTGGGATATAGAAATTCGCCAGGTTGAACCTACTACAACGCACCACTCCCACCGAAGAAATATTAATCTAGTTGGCCAAACTATCTCAATAGATCGGAGAGCATTACAAAGCTATGATGATCATGCAATTAAGAATCATAATAATCAGAGGTGACTCAAATACTTTTCATGAATAATCTGAACATGAAGCCACAGTTCATCGGATCCCAACAAACACACCATACAAAGTGATTACATCGGATAGATCAAAGCGAAGATGCGATGAACATTGTATTGAAGATCATATGAGAGAGAGATTGCCATCTAGGTACTGCCTACGGACCCGCAGGTCTGTGGTGAACTACTCACACATAATGGTGAGGGCAGCAATGTTGATGTAGAGGCCCTCCGTGATTGATCTCCCCTCTGGCAGATCGCCGGAACGGAGGTATAGATGGCCTCCCATCGGAACAGAGACTTGCGGCGGCAGAAAAAGTGTTTCGGGAGTGCTTCTAGGGTTTTTGGAATATATGATGCTTTACAGGCCAGAGAACGACGTCGGGAGGCAGCCAGGGGGGCCACAAGCTATCTGGCCCGCCCCCCCTAGGGCGCGGCCAGATGGCTTGTGGGGCCCTGGCACACCTCCTGGCACAACTCCGATGCTTGCCGTGCTTCATATTGTCCAGAAAAAAATATATTAAAGTTTCGCGACATTTGGACTTCGTTTGATAAGGCAAACCTGCAAAGAAAAAAAACACGCAGAAAACAACAACTGGCACTGGGCACTGGGTCAATAGGTTAGTGCTCAAAAATATTATAAATTGGTAAATAAATGCCCAAAAAGTATCCTAGAATGATAATATAACAACATGGAACAATAAAAAATTATAGATACATTGGAGACGTATCACCCCCCTTCACGGACGGCACTGCTGCCATCACTTGGAGGCGGGAAACGTGCACGTCGGGTCGAGCTGGAGGGAATCTAGTGGTGGGTTGGGCCCAGACCATGTTCGGGCATGTTCCTATGGGCTGACCTTTCACAACCAGGTGGAAGAGTCCATTGGTCAAAGGCCGTCCGGTGAAAGTCAAAGGCGTAGATCTCCATGTCGACGGGGCTAGGGTTAGGCCGGTCGGGGGCCTTCTAGGGGTAGCTATCCCACCAAAACATTGCACCGGGTCCTCATGCATGTTTGATAGTGTTGTGGCAGGCGTAGACACCCGTCACGTTGCTCCGGGGTGTTGCCCCCCTTCACGGACGGCACTGCCGCCATCACTTGGAGGGGGGAAACGTGCGCGTCGGGTCGAGCCAGAGGGAATCTAGTGGTGGGTTGGGCCCAGACCATGTTCGGGCATGTTCCTATGGGTTGACCTATCACAACTAGGTGGAAGAGTCCATTGGTCAAAGGCCGTTCGATGAAAGTCAAAGGCGTAGATCTCCGGGTCGACGGGGCTAGGGTTAGGCTGGTCAGGGGCCTTCTGGGGGTAGCTATGCCACCAAAACATCGCACTGGGTCCTCATGCATGTCTGATAGAGTTGTGGCAGGCGTAGACACCCGTCACGCGGCTCCGGGGTGTGGCCCCCCATCACGGACGGCACTGCCGCCTTCACTTCGAGGGGGGAAACGTGCATGTCGGGTCGAGTCGGAGGGAATCTAGTGGTGGGTTGGGCCCAGACCATATTCGGGCATGTTCCTATGGGCTGACCTATCACAGCCAGGTGGAAGAGTCCATTGGTCAAAGGCCGTCCGGTGAAAGTCGAAGGCATAGATCTCCGTGTCGACGGGGCTAGGGTTAGGCCGGTCGGAGGCCTTTTGGGGGTAGCTATCCCACCAAAACATTGCACCGGGTACTCATGCAAGTCTGATAGTGTTGTGGTAGGCGTAGACACCCATCACGCGGCTCCGGGGTGTGGCCCCCCTTCACGGACGGCACTGCCGCCATCACTTGGAGGGGGGAAATGTGCGCGTCGGGTCGAGCCGGAGGGAATCTAGTGGTGGGTTGGGACCAGACCATGTTCGGGCATGTTCCTATGGGTTGAACTATCACAACCAGGTGGAAGAGTCCATTGGTCAAAGGCCGCCCATTGAAAGTCAAAGGCGTAGATCTCCGGGTCGACGGGGCTAGGGTTACGCTGGTCGGGGGCCTTCTGGGGGTAGCTATGCCACCAAAACATCACACCTGTGCCTCATGCATGTCTGATAGTGTTGTTGCAGGCGTAGACTCCCGTCACGCGGCTGCGGGGTGTGGCCCCCCTTCAAGGACGGCACTGTCGTCATCAATTGGAGGGGGGAAACGTGCGCGTCGGGTCGAGCCGGAGGGAATCTAGTGGTGGGTTGGGCCCAGACCATGTTCGAGCATGATCCGATGGGCTGACCTAGCACAACCAGGTGGAAGAATATATTGGTCAAAGGCCGTCCGGTGAAAGTCAAAGGCGTAGATCTCCGGGTCGACGGGGCTAGGATTAGGCCGGTCGGGGGCCTTCTGGGGGTACCTATCCCACCAAAACAGCGCACTGGGTCCTCATGCATGTCTGATAATGTTGTGGTAGGCGTAGACACCCGTCACGCGGCTCCGGGGTGTGGCCCCCCTCCACGGACGGCACTGTCGCCATCACTTGGAGGGGGGAAACGTGCGCGTCAGGTCGAGCCGGAGGGAATCTAGTGGTGGGTTGGGTCCAGACCATGTTCGGGCATGTTCCTATGGGCTGACCTATCACAACCAGGTGGAAGAGTCCTTTAGTCAAAGGCCGTCCGGTGAAAGTCAAAGGCTTAGATATCCGGGTCGACGGGGCTAGGGTTAGGCCGGTCGGGGACCTTCTGGGGGTAGCTATGCCACCAAAACATCGCACCGGGTCCTCATGCATGTCTGATAGTGTTGTGGTAGGCGTAGACACCCGTCACGCGGCTCCAGGGTGTGGCCCCCCTTCACGGACGGCACCGCCGCCATCACTTGGAGGGGGGAAACGTGCGCTTCGGGTTGAGCCGGACGGAACCTAGTGGTGGGTTGGGCCCAGACCATGTTCGGGCATGCTCTTATGGGCTTACCTATCACAACCATGTGGAAGAGTCCATTGGTCAAAGGACGTCCGATGAAAGTCAAAGGCGTAGATCTCTGGGTCGACGGGGCTATGGTTAGGCCGGTTGTCGTGGTTTCGTCACGGCAGATGCCATGGGTAGGCTAATCGAGAGGGGCCGAAGGACGCCGACGGGCTCCGGGAGCGGGGTTAGGCACAAGCGGTGGCAGACACACGATGTACCCAGGTTCAGGGCCCTCCGTGGGAGGTAATACCCCTAGTCCTGCTTGGTCTAGTTGAGGCAATGATGAAGGTTACAATGGTGCTCCTGGAGCTGTTTGGCTAGAGGAGGAAGAAAGGGCCTGCTTGCCCCCACTACCTCTCTACGCGGGTGTGGACTAATGGAACTATGAACTAGCGAACCGAGAGCTGAACCCCGTTGCTTGGGGGAGCCCCGGGGGGTTTTATAGGCCAACCCCCTGGGTTACAATACGAATAGAAGGTCTCGGGGGGCCCCGGCCGGCAGCCTCTCTAGCCGGCTGCGGGGTCTTGTCGCTGGTAGGCCCCGCCGGCTGTCGAGTCTGTCGGGAGCCGGCGGGGCCCGCTTGGTGGAACCCCGTGCCGGTCACGTCGCGGCACGGGCGGCCCGTCGGGGCGTCGTCTTGTGCCTGTCGGGCGTAGTCAGCGGCATGGCCGGCTGTACTGTAGCCACGCCCGGACAGGTAATGGAGTGGCTTCGGGGGCGTGCCGGTACTGTAGGAAGCCCTGTCGCGGTCGGCCACCGTCAGCAGCCACTGTGGCTACGTCAGGGCGGATGAAGGGGGTCTCGCCTGGTCGCGGGCTGACGCGCGGAGAGACGGGACGGACGTTGGTCCGCCCGTAGGTCGGTTGAGGAGGTCTTGTCTTGTCGCCGTATTGATGTACAGAGCGACGGGACGGGCGTTGGTCCGCCCGTAGGTCGGTTGTGGAGGCAGCCGGTCGCGAGGCAGCGGGCCGTCTAGCTCGACGGCCGGCTCCTCGCTCAGTCGGCCCTGAGAGAGCTGGCAGCGGACGTGCCGGCTCCCTGCCAGCCGGCTCCGAGGGAGCCGCCAGCCGGCCCCGAGGGAACCGCCAGCCGGCCCTGAGGGAGCCGCCAGCCGGCCCTGACCCAGCCGGTCACGGGCCAGCCGGCTGTATTGATCTTCTTCGAAAGGGGGAGAGAACCCCCCGGCTTTGGCATACCCGGGGGTAATAACCCCGTCAGTAGTCCCCGAAGCCGGCGGGGGCTCCCGTCTGCCGGACGAGGAGGAGCCGGCGGGTTCCTCCAGGCGGTGCCCGTCTCGTGCGTGGAGCCAAGCGCCCGGGCGAGGCGGTGGCCGCCCCCGATGCCTCGGGCTCTGCCGCGTCGCCCTGGTTCCCGCGCCGGTCCGTGGCCTGCCACGCGGAGCGTAGTGAAGCCGTGGGGCCTGCGCACGCGGGCAGACGGGACGTCGCGCTGGGCCTAGCCCGCTAGGTCGCGGGCGTAGCCCAGTAGGCCTCGGGCCGCAGGCCGGGATTTATTGCGCCCAAATCGCGGCGGCCGCGACCGGAAGCGCCAACGATCTCTCGGGTTTCCCGGGGGAGTGGGCGCAATTAATCCCCACCTCCCCCGGGCGTCACCACCTTATCTAAAGGGGAAGGGCGAGGGGCGGAGGCAGTTGCGCTCTCCTCGCTTCCCTCGTCTTCTTCGTCTTCTCGCCATCCGCGCTCGCCTCGCGCTCGCCCCTCGCCGGAGCTCCGCCCGCTCGCCGACCCGCACCGTCCCGCTACAGCGATGGCCGAAGGCCCGCATGGCAGCTGGGGAGGCTCCGTTGTTACGGAGGAGGTCATTGAGAGGCTTCGCCGCGGCCGCATGTTGCCGTCGGAGGAGCGCGTGGTCGCCCGCGCACCGGGCGACGAGGTGGTGCCCAGGCCGCAGGCGGGAGAGCACGTCGTCTTCTCCTGCCACTTCCTGCGCGGCTTCGGTTTGCCGGTGAGCCTCTTCTTCCGCCTGCTGCTGGACACCTTCGACCTCCAACCGCATCACCTCGGCCCCAACGCCATCCTCTACATCGCAAGCTTCGTGACCCTGTGCGAGGGTTACCTGGGGATGCTCCCCTTCGTGGAGCTCTTCAGGAAGCTCTTCTACCTCAAGGCCTTGAAGAACAAGGACGAGACGCCGTACGCCTGCGGGGGCGCGGTGGTGTGTTGCCGCGGTCCGCATTTTCCCCGCATCGACCTCATCGACTCCGTCAAGGGATGGAACAGGACGTTCTTCTACGTGAGGAACGCCGACCCGCAGCGGGATTACATCCGGCTGCCGGCGTTCGTCAACGTCCCGTCCACCGGAGTGAACTGGTCGGGGGCCGGCCCGCAAAATGCAGTGCTCGGAGAGCTGGGCCGGCTCCAGACGATGATTCGCGGAGAGGGACTCGTCGCCTCCGACTTGGTGGCCGCCTTCATCGTGCGCCGGGTGCTGCCTCTCCAGCTGAGGCCGCACCGGATCTGTGACATGTCCGGTCGGCGGGACCCCTGCCGGCTATCCACCATCGAGCTGACGACGGAGCAGGTGGCGAAGCGGGTGAACGCCATCACGACCTTCAAGCTGGTGCCGGGCACTTGGTCCCTGGGCAAGGAGCCGTACAGCTGGCTCAACCCGGCACCCCTGGTACGCCCCGTCGAGGTGGATTCTTCTTTTTCCTCTTGGATCTTTCCAGCCGGCGCTTGGTCTCACCCGCCGTGCTGACCGCAGCTTTTCGTTCGACAGAACACGCCGGACGGCCCGCACCCCCAGATCTTCGAGGCTGAGCGCGCCGAATCCGACCCCGAGGACCCCGAGCCGGGAGCCGGGCCCAAAGAGGGGGTCAATTCCTCGGGGGAAGCCAAGGCGGGAGGCGACCCGGGAGCCGGCGGGTCCCGACCGACTGGTGAGTACCCCCCGGCCCTACGATCAAAGATTGGAGTGATGATGATGATGATGATGACGTCCGGATCCTGGACGCGCCTCCCCCCGCAGTTCAGAGGAGCTCGCGCGGGCGGAGCGAGGAGCGGCCGTTGCGCAGCCGGGCGGCCGGGTCCTCCCGTCAGGGGAAGAGACCGGCTCAAGCGGAGCCGGCAGCCCAACCGCCGGCTCGCAAGCGGGTGAAGGCGGTCACGGCGAAGCCGCCGGCGTGGGCCAAACAGGTCCTTCCCGTCGTCACCGGGTAAGTACTTCAGTCCTTGGGGACGTGTCTTCTGGTTGGTTTTGCGCCGGCAGGCGGCTGAACTTTCGCCCGTGCCAGGGACCCCATCGAGCTCCAGGACGTGGAGTCGACGGCCAGCCCACCGGAGCCGGCCAGCCAGCTGGCCCTGGAGCACGCTGCCACGCAGCGCGAGGAGAAGAGGAGGCTCGCGGAGCTGCGAGCCTCCAAGTCGGGAGCCCAGGGCGGGACCTCACGCTTCGGGGCTTCGAGCGGCGGGAGGCGGAGGCGGTCCGCGGACCCCGCGTTGGCGTCGGACTTGGCGGCGGAGTCGGCTCGTATGCCGAGACCCCCGCCAGGCGAGCCGCGAAGGCCTGCCGGGGAGGTCGTGACCGCGGCCGGCACGGGCGAGGCCCGGCCGGGCGGCGGAACCCCCGAGCCGGCACCGGAGGAGCCCCGGCAGGCGGAGCCGGTAGTGCCGGTCGCTAGCGAGCCGGCCGTGGCCGTCGTACCGGAGGCCCCGGCCGCGCCGGAGGCGGCGCCGGAGGCGGCACCCGAGCCGGCGCCGGAGGTGTCGGCCGCGGAGACGGGGACGCCGGCAGCCGCGGCAGTCCCGCCGAGCCTGACGGGAGAGGGAGCAACGGCGCCGGCCGTGGGGCAGTCGGGAACGGATTCCCGAGCCCTTGTGGTCAGCGACCGCCACCCGGCAGCCGGCGACGCGGCGGATGCCGAAGCGAGCGGCGGGGGGAGGCGGTCCTCGAGGAACATGCTGGACATGATCAGGGACTGGGAGGCGCTGGTCCAGGTCCCGGCCGTCCTGCCCCCGTCGGTTGGCGGCCCGGTCCCGGCCCTCGATGAGCTGGGCAGCGTCTTGGCGCGGTGCCGGGAGGAGCTCGCCAAGTTTGCCGAGGCGGCCGACGGCGCCCTCCAACGCGCGGAGGTAAGCCTGCTTGGACTTCGTCGTAATTCCAGTGGGGGCGCGCGAGCGCACCCACTGGGTGTAGCCCCCGAGATGCGGGCCGGCTGACCGGCCGCGGGGCAGCCGGGCCGGGTCTTCCTTTGCATTGTCTACTGGCTGGCCGGCTGCGGGGTAGCCGGGCCGGATCTTCCTTTGCATTGTCTGTCGGCTGGCCGGCTGCGGGGCAGCCGGGCCGGGTCTTCCTTTGCATTGTCTACTGGCTGGCCGGCTGCGGGGTAGCCGGGCCGGATCTTCCTTTGCATTTTCTTGACTGGTTTTCTTTGAGCAGGCGGGGAACTCCAGGCGGCGGGAGCTTTTTGACGAGGCAGTCGCCATTCACAACCGCGGCAAGCGCGGGTACTACCGGCTGGAGCAGGAGTTGAAGAAGGCGCAAGGTACGTCTGTTCCAGTGGGGGCGCGCGAGCGCACCCACTGGGTGTAGCCCCCGAGAGCCGGGTCGGCTGCTCAGCAGCCGGCGCGGGTCTTGTGCTTGTTGCTGATCGTGTTTGTTTGCCTCCGCAGCGGACCTGGCTGCCCTGGCCTCCATCCGGGAGAAGAGGGATGAGGTGGCCTCCGAGCGGGACCGGCTGGTGTAGAAGGTCCAGGAGATCACCTCGGAGCGGGACCGGCTGGCCGGCCTGCTGGTGGACGGGCAGGCGGGCCAGGATCGTCTGAAGGAGGAGCTGCAGCGGGAGGTGGCGGCCAAGGAGAACGCCGTCAAGCAGGCGGCTGACGCCGCCCAGGAGAGAGCCGCCCTTGAGGTCAAGGCGACCCGCCTCGAGAAGGCGCTTGAGGCGGGCGGAGCCGCCCTTGCCCACGCGGAGGAGGCGCTGGCGAGCGAGAAGGCGGCGGCGCTGCAGTTTGCTCATGACATGGACGAGGCCTTCGAGCGTAAGTCTTGATTTTCTTTTCAGCCGTTGGTGTTTTTCTTGCTCTTCGGGTGTTTCCTGATTCCATCTTTCGTTTCTCCAGACCGGTTCCCGGAGACCCAGGGCTATGCTGAGCGAGCCGTGGCGACCCACCGGGAGGGTCAGCAGGGCGAGCGAGAGCGCGAGGAGGACGCCGGGTGGGTGTAGGACCGAAAGTATGTCTAGAGGGGGGGTGATTAGACTACTTGACCAAATAAAAGTTTTGCTTATACCAAGTTTTAGGGTTGGCAGTTTTTAGCATTTCATGGCAAGTCAAGTACACCCTACACATGCAAGTCTAAGAGTATATAGCAGCGGAAAATAAAAACAAGCATGTATAGAAGGGATAGGGTAGGAGGATCAAATGCAGGTGTAGACGCATCGATTTTTCCCGTGGTTCCGATAGGTGGCGCTATCGTACATCCACGTTTATGGAGTCTTCAACCCACGGAGGGTAACGGTCGCGAGAGTCCACGGAGGGCTCCACCCATAAGGGTCCACGAAGTAGCAACCTTGACTATTCCATAACGGCTTCCATCCACGAAGGACTAGCCTCACTATGGGTAGATCTTCACGAAGTAGGTGATCTCCTTGCCCGTACAAACTTCTTGGTTAACTCCACAACACGAAGTAGGAGGCTCCCAAGCGACACATAACCAATCTAGGAGGCACCACCCTCCAAAAGGTAATAGGCTCGGTAATGACGATGAACTCCTTGCTCTTGTGCTTCAAGATGATAGACTCCTCAACACACAATCACTCTCTCACAGATTTGGCTGGGTAGAAGAGATGGGATTGGTGGAAAGCAACTTGGGGAGGCTAGAAATCAAGATCCATATGATTGGAGTGGAAGATCTTGACCTCAACACAAGGGTAGGTGGTTCTCTCTCAGAAAACTGGATGGGCAAGTATGGAATAGTTCTGAGTGCTCTCTTGTCGAGTAGGTGGTGGTGAAGGGGTATATATAGGCATCCCCAGAAATCCAACCGTTACACACAAAATGACCAACTCGGTGACACCGATGTGTAAATCTCGGTGGTACCGAAGTGACCAAAAGGTGGCAACTTTTGAATCTCGGTGAGACCGATATAGGAATCTCGGTTGCACCGATAAGGTGACCAACGGTCAGATTTCCAATCTCGGTGACGCCGATCCAACATTCTCGGTGGGACCGAAAATGTGAATTTGCGTGACAGAAAGTTGGCAACCTAAACTCGGTGGCACCGGTATGGAATCGGTTGCACCGAAGTGGCTAGGGTTTGGCTGAGTCTGTCTAGTGTTTGGAATCGGTGGCACCGAAGTGGGAATGTTGGTTGCACCGATTTTGAGTGTTAGGCTCTGGACAGACTTTGGTGGGAGAGCTTGTGGGTGTTTTTGGCGAATGTCACTTGTGCACGTATGAGCATATTGTTCACCAATCAAGACCTTACCCCCTTTTAATAGTATTGGCTTTCCTATGGACTCAAAGTGATTTCTCACAAATATAAAATGTAGAGTCCTCTTGCTTGAAGCTTGGCCAATCTATTTCCTTTGCATCTTGGGGTATCTCCACAATCTCCTCAATCCTTTTGCCATCCCTATCATTGAACATTTCCTGAAACATACTTGGTAGAAACATTAGTTCAATGACTTATATGTTGTTATTAATTACCAAAACCACCAAGGGAGCAAATGTGCTTTCAATCTCCCCCTTTTTGGTAATTGATGAAAACATATAGATCAAAGCTTCGACATATGATATAATCAATGAATATAATCGTCGCTTTGAGAAGTATGTGATAAGCAAGAGCTCCCCCTAAATTTGTGCATTATTTTGGATTTGCGTTTGAATGCAAATGCACAATCGATTAGGTATATGGGGTACTTCTTCCATGTCACATACAACTTGGTGGTGTGCGAGAATAAATTAGAATGAACATCATAGCACAACACAAACAAGCAAAGATAATGATCATCTCATAAGCATTAAGATCATAGGAAATAGTTGCATAACACACAAGATCAAACACAAATAACCATGTATCACAAGCAACCAAAAGATCAAATGTTTTGAAAAGCAATAAACACCAAAGCTCTCTCTCACTCGAAGCCTAAAGATCTATATACACTTCTCCCCCTTTGGCAACAAGTTACCAAAAAGTTCAAAGGCATACAACTAATCGTTCTTGGGCTGATCTCCTCCGGTTGTTGATGAAGGAGTCGAGAGAACGGCGTCGGCGAAGATCTCTGCAGATGTCGTAGACGGAGTTGGTGTAGCAGCTGGAGGAACTGGAGCTGATGGAGCAGGAGCTGAGGTGACAGCAGCAGGAGCTGATGAAGAGGGCCTCAAGTCTGGCGCTGGCACAGTGGCTGATCTAGCCTGAGTGGTAAACTGTGTGCCTGTCCCGAGAGGTGATCCATCATCATCATCATCATCATCATCAGAAGAAGAAGAAGTCTGAGGAAGAGGCACTGAGTCAACTTCCTTCTTGAGCTCATTCACTGTCTTCGTCAGTCCATCCACCTTATCGTTGAGTGTCTTGATTCTGTTCTCGAATATCCTCACAAGACTGTTCTGATTCTCCAGAATCTCCTTAATATCGTTCTTCATGTCCTGGACTGATGAAATCAGAAGATCCATTTGCTCATTCCTGGATCTGGGAACTTGAGCACTAGTGGCTCTAGCTGCCTCTGCCTCTGCCTGAGCTGCAGCTGAAGTGGGATGATCTGGGTTCATCACCACAACGTTGTCCTCGAGATCTGGCTGTAGGGGTAAATGTGGACGATCTAGAGCAAAAATGTGCTTCTCCAATTTGGAGTTGATAAGCATCTGGATATAGGGTGCATAACAGCAAGAGCGCTTCTGATCAGCGGCAACCCTCTTGATTGTCTCAACAATCAAATCCATGACTCTGATCCTGGTGTGTCTGTCAAGATGGATCAACATATTGATGGAGTAGCCTCGGATCATCTTTTCATCTCCTGACTTGGGCATCAAAGTATGCCTCAGAATGGTGTTCATAGTGCGGAGGCCAGCCTGAAGAAAATAGATGGATCCTAGCTTGTGAGTCTTCACATTGGCAGCAGGGATCTCCTTGTACATATTGGCCATAGCATTGTGACTCTCTTTGGATTCTGAGTACACATCCAAGTCACCATCCTGTGCTTCTAGGACTCCTAAGATGGTAGCCCACTCTTCAACAGAAGATTCATACCTTGCACCTTCAGTCATCCATACAATTCTACCATCTCCATAGAAGTGTGCAGTGGAGTAGAATTGCATGATCATCTCATCATTCCAGGCAGTGAACTCTCTGCCAACAAACTCATCCAGACCAATGCAGTGAAAATTGTCTTGGACACTTGGAAAATAGTCCTTGTTTTCCTCAATGAATTTCCAGTCAACATAGCGCATATCGCTCACAGCAGGACTCTTGTCAAGGAGCACAGTCTCATAGAAATCCTGTTGCTCTCTGGTGAAAAATCTGTAGTCCATAGCTGTTTTCTTTCTCTGGGCATATGGATCAGCAGCTCTCCATGCCCTCAGACCTGTATCCTTCCTCTTCTTCATATCCTCAGCTAGTGGGTAGCTGGCATTATGAACTGGAAGATGGGGTCTAAGCTTCATCAAAGCTAACATTGCATCATCATCCTCAACTCTGGAGGTAGTCTCTTTGTTCTTCTCAGATGCAGGAATATGTCTAGACAGCCTCTTAGGCTTCTCAGCAGCAGGTTTCTTTCCAGCAGACTTGGTACTCTTGGAAGTACCGCTCTTTGGCATAGCATCAGACATGAGCTTCTTTTGCTTCTTCTTGGGAGGGGCCTTCTCAACATGTTCTTCCTCCTCCTCAACTTCAGCAGCAGCAGCAGCAGCAGCAGCCTCCTCAGGGTCCTCATACATGGAGGTCTGCCTGCTAACAGCATAGACGATCCTCTTTCTGGTACCTTTCTTTTCACCTGCCTTCTTAGGCAATGATTTCTTCTTTGGAGGTGACTCAAGAAGAAGAGCCATTCTTGTCCTAGTACCTTCACGAGGGGGCTCAATAGTCATTGTAGCTCTAGCACTCTCAGGTGCTCTCACTGAAGCAGAACTGGCATATGTCTTGCCAACCACTTTCCTGGAAGAAGTAGCTTCACTTGCAGCTTTCTTGGCAGCTCTCTCTTGCTTCTTAGCAAGAATCTCTTCTGGAACGAAGTCTGAATCTTCTTCATCAGAATTCAGCTTCTTCCTCGCCCTAGTAGCAGCCTTGGGCAATCCATGGGAACTGGGAGTGCCTGGATCTGAACTGGAACTAGAATCAGGACTAGTGCCTAAACTCATCTCAACACCTTGCTCTCTCAGGTCATTCTGACTGTCCTCTACATCTGACATAGTGACCCTGTGAATAGAATATAGATGAGCAGAAGAAGATGAGTCATCACAAAAATATCAGCTGATTTTTGAAAGTTTGAACAAAAAAATTTCAAAGTTTTGCATTCTGTCAGAAGAAAATCGGTAAGGCCGAAGCAAACATTTCGGTGACACCGAGACTGACTGTCTTCATTAACAGAAACTTGGCACCCTTTTCGGTGGGACCGAAAAGGAATACTTGGTTTCACCGAGACAGTTCTCAGCTACACAGAAACAAAAATCGGTGGGACCGATTTTCTCACTTCGGTTCTACCGAGTTTCGTCAGGCGGAAGACAAACCCTAGAAAATCAGTGGTTCGCTAGACTATAGGATATTCTGATGGATTGGAGGCAGTGCAATCAGTGGCTTATAGAGAAAATAGATCCAATGCGCAAGAATCAGAAGGGGAGGCGCAAAGGAGGTCGAATCCGTACCCTAACTCGGTGCGGATCCGCTACGGCGGCGACGATGGAGCAGATTTCGTCGGCGACGGCGATTCCCAGCGGCGGAGGAGCGCAGGAGGACAAGGGCGACGACCAGGGGTCTTGAGGCGGCAGCTTAGGGTTCTGGGGCGCGACAGTTTTGAGGATGAATTTCAAAACGTCGGGGTCCACAGTACATATACCCACCACTGTCGGTGATACCGATTTTATGTTTTCGGTGTCACCGAGTTCCACAACTGTCAGCTGACAGGGAAACTCGGTGTAACCGCGAATATGAAATCGGTGTTACCGAGAATAAAAACCAGATCAACCCTAGGCATTCGGTGAGACCGAGATTTTGGGGTTGGTTCCACCGAGATGCACTTGGGAGGTTTTAATGGTAAGTCCTTGTCGATACGGAACTCCGAGTGCTCCACACACAGAGGGATCGAAAAGTACTTGTTCAAATTTTGTGATGCAGCATGAATAGAATATGAGGTGAGAAAGCATAGATAGCTAAAGAGTGGTCCTAGGCATTCTTGTCCATCCAATTGGCAAAAGATAAATCAAAAGCCAAATAGCAACAATTGGATGTCCTCGAATGAGAAAATAAATGCAGACCAACATGCTCACACAATAAAGATGTCAAAAGAAATCATGACAAACATGCACAAACACACTAGCATCTAACAAGCACTTGGGCGATGACGAAGTCATCTATATATGAGTATTTGACTTAGGAGCCAAGTAAGAGTACTTGATCATAGGTCATACTCATCGTTTAAGCACAAGTGGGGTTACCACTTTTACATAAAGCATTTAATGTTGTCACATACTAAGAGATGCTTAGACTCAAGTCTTAGAGTAAAGCTCCCCCTTGATGTGACATCCCCCCATAAGAGGGATAAACTAACCTTGGGTTTTGTCGATGAAGACTTCATGTTGGTGAGGTAGTTGTGGATGCTCAAGGTTGATGAAGATCACCAAGAGTTGGGAACATCCTTGTTGTTTCTTTACTCTTCTCACCTACATGGGTTAGTCCCAACACACAAGAGACAAATACAAGGATATCTATGGACATGGAGTGCAAAGCATATGTTATGATGTCCATTGATTTGTTGATTACCTTGTCCCTTGCTTACCTTTGAGGGAATGTGTGACTCCTTGAATTATTGCATAAGGTTGATGTTGATTGCAAATAATTCTTGCCAACAATGAATGTGAGCAAATTTCATTGGCGGAGTCACCCCTCAAGAACTTACTAGTTCTTCTTCTTGGGAACCCACATCAAGTTGATGGGGATCCTTGGTGTTGAAGTAGCCTTTGTAGAAGTTGAGCTTGAAGTAGCCTTGGGAACCCACTTCACCATAGCTAGGGATTCATCTTCATATGAGTCAATGTCCTCTTGAAGCTTGTTCTTGCCCTTGAGCTTGTGGTATTGTGGTGGAAGGTCATCTTGAGTGCTTGTCCCCTTGAGAGGAGTATTTTTATACTTCTCCTTTTGAGGAACAAACTTGGGCTTGGGATATTGAACTTCTTCCCATTCAACTCCATTAGCGTTGAAGTAGCCAACACCACGATTCTTCCGGTATCCTCCGTGCTTGCGTACAATTTCCTCAAATTGCTTACATCCGGCAAGGCTTTTGTAGACACCTTTTTCTATAATTCCTTTCAATAAAGCATTTTCTTGCTCAAGTGTAACTTGGCTAAGAGAATCATCATTAGTGGAATCAATAGAACTACTAGAAGCAACATTATTGGATTTAGCATTTTTATTGTTGCTACTAGATGAAGAATCTTTCTTGCCTTTGTTACTAGATTGTTTAGATTTAACTTGAGGCATGAATGTAGACAAGAGTAGTCGTTTGGCTAGATAAGATGAAGTCTTCTTTCGGAGATCGTCATTGATAGCTTTGAGAAACTCATGCTCTTGCTCTAAGTTGAGCTTCTCGAAGCGTAGCTTCTCATGAGTTCTCACAAGCTCTCTATGATCTTCAAGAGTAGATTCATGAGCTAACTTAAGAGTGTTTAGTTCTTTAGTTAGTTCCTCTATTTTCATCTTATCATCATCAATTGACTTATCTTGACTAGCATGAGAATTATCAAGTTCATTTTGTTCAATATCACTAGTTTTATCAAAAATCAAGTCATCATCACAAAGCAAATCATCTTCATCACTATCAAAATCAAGATATTCGGGGTGTGATACCTTGGGGCCTTTAGCCATGAAGCAACTTCCACTCCCTTCGTTTGGTGAATCAAATAGATCGTAGGAGTTGGTAGTCACTAGAGCAATTCCGGCAACACCATCATCTTGATTGTAGTCGGAGTCGGAGTGATAGCTTCTCTTGGAGTTGTTGTCGGAGTCGGAGCCGGAAACCCATTCACCAACATGAGCTTGATGTTTTCTTCTTGTATAGCTCTTGGTGTACTTGTCCTTCTTCTCCGAATCCCTACTTCTCCTAGAGGGTCTTCGTTCATAACGATCATCTATACTCCTTCTCTCTCTTTGAGGTGATTCATTTCTTGAGCTTCGTCTTCGAGGTGACTCTTCTCTTCTTTTGTAGGGAGCCGTGCACTCATTTGAGTAGTGTCCGGGCTTCCCACAATTGTAGCAATTGCGGTCACGACTTGACGAACGCTTCTCATCGTATCTTGAATTGGAGCTTCTCTCTTTGCCTCTATTCTTGTAGAACTTGTTGAATTTCTTGACCATGAGGCTTATCTCTTCATTGGTGACAAGGTTGTTGTTTGAAGTTGCGGGAGCATCACTTGTGGCTTTGTAAGCACCGCTAGACTTGTGATGTAGCTCTTCCTTGTCTTTGAGTGTCATCTCATGAGCAACAATCCTTCCAATGACTTCCGTAGGCTTGAGATCTTTGTAGTTGGGCATCATTTGGATCAATGTGCACACGGTGTCATATTTCTCATCCAAAGCTCTAAGTATCTTCTTGATGATGAATTTGTCGGTCATTTCTTCGCTTCCTAAGCCGGCAATCTCATTTGTGATGAGAGCTAGCCTAGAGTACATCTCTGCGACTCCTTCACCATCCTTCATCTTGAACTTGTCAAGCTGACCTTGAAGAACATCTAACTTGGATTCTCTCACGGACTCGGTTCCTTCGTGCATATCAACCAAAGTATCCCAAATCTCTTTTGCATTCTCAAGACGGCTGATTTTGTTGAATTCTTCGGGGCATAAGCAGTTGAAGAGAATGTCGCATGCTTGAGCATTGAGTTGCAACATCTTCAACTCATCCGCGGTCGCTTCACGATCCGGTTCCCGTCCATCCGCAAAGAACTCACCTTGCAAGCCAACACGAACAACAGCCCAAACGGCAGGGTTATGACCAAGAATATGCATTTTCATTTTGTGCTTCCAACTAGCAAAATTAGTGTCATCAAAGTACGGACCTCTACGGTGATAACTTCCCTCACTAGATGCCATACTCTCCTAGGTTGTGAGACCTAAGCAATGGAGACCAAAGCTCTGATACCACTTGTAGGACCGAAAGTATGTCTAGAGGGGGGGTGATTAGACTACTTGACCAAATAAAAGTTTTGCCTATACCAAGTTTTAGGGTTGGCAGTTTTTAGCATTTCATGGCAAGTCAAGTACACCCTACACATGCAAGTCTAAGAGTATATAGCAGCGGAAAATAACAACAAGCATGTATAGAAGGGATAGGGTAGGAGGATCAAACGCAGTTGTAGACGCATGGATTTTTTCCCGTGGTTCCGATAGGTGGCGCTATCGTACATCCACGTTTATGGAGTCTTCAACCCACGGAGGGTAACGGTCGCGAGAGTCCACGGAGGGCTCCACCCATAAGGGTCCACGAAGTAGCAACCTTGACTATTCAATAACGGCTTCCGTCCACGAAGGACTAGCCTCACTATGGGTAGATCTTCACGAAGAAGGCGATCTCCTTGCCCGTACAAACTTCTTGGTTCACTCCACAACACGAAGTAGGAGGCTCCCAAGCGACACCTAACCAATCTAGGAGGCACCACCCTCCAAAAGGTAATAGGCTCGGTAATGACGATGAACTCCTTGCTCTTGTGCTTCAAGATGATAGACTCCTCAACACACAATCACTCTCTCACAGATTTGGCTGGGTAGAAGAGATGGGATTGGTGGAAAGCAACTTGGGGAGGCTAGAAATCAAGATCCATCTGATTGGAGTGGAAGATCTTGACCTCAACACAAGGGTAGGTGGTTCTCTCTCAGAAAACTGGATGGGCAAGTATGGAATAGTTCTGAGTGCTCTCTTGTCGAGTAGGTGGTGGTGAAGGGGTATATATAGGCATCCCCAGAAATCCAACCGTTACACACAAAATGACCAACTCGGTGACACCGATGTGTAAATCTCGGTGGTACCGAAGTGACCAAAAGGTGGCAACTTTTGAATCTCGGTGAGACCGATATAGGAATCTCGGTTGCACCGATAAGGTGACCAACGGTCAGATTTCCAATCTCGGTGACGCCGATTCAACATTCTCGGTGGGACCGAAAATGTGAATTTGCGTGACAGAAAGTTGGCAATCTAAACTCGGTGGCACCGGTATGGAATCGGTTGCACTGAAGTGGCTAGGGTTTGGCTGAGTCTGTCTAGTGTTTGGAATCGGTGGCACCGAAGTGGGAATGTTGGTTGCACCGATTTTGAGTGTTAGGCTCTGGACAGACTTTGGTGGGAGAGCTTGTGGGTGTTTTTGGCGAATGTCACTTGTGCACGTATGAGCATATTGTTCACCAATCAAGACCTTACCCCCTTTTAATAGTATTGGCTTTCCTATGGACTCAAAGTGATTTCTCACAAATATAAAATGTAGAGTCCTCTTGCTTGAAGCTTGGCCAATCTATTTCCTTTGCATCTTGGGGTATCTCCACAATCTCCTCAATCCTTTTGCCATCCCTATCATTGAACATTTCCTGAAACATACTTGGTAGAAACATTAGTTCAATGACTTATATGTTGTTATTAATTACCAAAACCACCAAGGGAGCAAATGTGCTTTCAGTGGGATATGGACGACATTGCGCTGGCCGTGGAGAACCGGCTGATCTTCCTTCAGCGAAGCATGGAGCGGCTGAAGACAGCCGGCAAGGAGGTGATCGCCGCTCTATGGCCGGGCCGTGGGGCCCCGGAGAGCCGGGTGGCGCTGTGGCTGGAGCATGCCAAGGCCCGGCTCGAGGTCTGGAAGGCGTCGGCGGCTCGAGCCGGCGCGCAGATGGCGCTCCGGTTCGTCACGTCGTGGTACACCAGGGTCAACTTGGACCGGCTGACCACGATGCGTGCCGTCCCGGAGTCGGAGCGGATGGCCCGTGAAGATGCCCTTATCCGCCAGGCCAACGAGTTTGCCTCGTACGTCGACCCGGACGTGCTTCTGCCGGCCCTTGGCGAGGACGGCGAGCCGGTCGCGGAGGACTCCTTCGGCAACCCGCAAGGCCCGGAGGACGACAGGGTCGCCGAAGAGAGCCCCGCCTCCAGCACCAACGGTGGTACCGGCGCCACAGAGATGACGGAGGCGGACCCGAAGGCCGCGGCTTCCTCTGGGCGGGCCGTCGAGCCGGCTGGCGACGCGCCGGTGGCCTGAGCCGGCCCGCTTGTTTACCTGCTTCTTTTGCTGCAATGTCATGTTTAAGACACTTTTCCACCCACTGGGGGTGTATTCTAATGAACCTCTGGCTGTATTGAACCTTTGGCCTACGCCCGCTTACCATTTTAACTTATGCCGTTTAAAATTTGTGCGTGCCGGCTCTTCTTTTGCCTTTTGCCTTTTGACTTGTATCGCGCGCCGGTATTCCTTCCGGCTTCCGCCCCGCCTGCCAGCCAGCTGGGAGCCGGTCTGGGACAGGGACGAGGCTTCACCCTTGGGAAAACAAACGGGTTCTTAGAGTCAACCGGCTAGGACTAGGTTGAGCCGGTAGTGGCCAGTCGCTAGGGATAGCGCAGCTTGGTCGGGCCAGTTCGGCTGCCGCTCGTTGGCTGACCTTTGTGTGAGAAGTTCCTTCGTACCCCATTCCCTTCAGCCGGACAGCCGGGAGCCGGTATGTGGCTGGTTAGGGTGGGGAGGTGAAGGGTTGCTTGCTCACATTGTTTGTCCGCCTCGGAAGGGAGCCGGCCGAGCCCCCGGGCCCGGGAGCCGGACCCGGGTGACAAGCTTTTAAATAAAAGGAAACCTTTGGAAGGATCGAAAAAGGGGCGTGCCCCAAGTGCTGGCTTGGGGCCCCCGTTGCATTCATAAGCCCAAAAGGGAAGGATATATATACATACACTGGTCTTCTAGCAGTAAAACGGTCGGAGGAGCGCCGCGTTCCATGGGCGCTCCGTCTCCTCGCCGGAGGCGTCTCTCTTGCGCTTCTGCGGCTTCTGGGCGTCTATTAGATAGTACGCGTTGTTGTGCAGCGCCCGGCTGACGATGAACGGGCCCTCCCATGGGGAGGACAGCTTGTGCTGGCCGGTAGTTCGCTGGATCCGTCTGAGCACCATGTCCCCTTCGCGGAAGGAGAGTGGCCGGATCCGCTTGCTGTGGTAGTGCCGGAGCTTTTGCTGGTAGATGGTCGTCCGGCTCAGGGCCAGCTCGCGGGCCTCCTCGAGGAGGTCGACGCCGTCTTCTCTTGCTTCCTTTGCGTCCTTCTCCGTGTACAGGGTAACCCGAGGCGAATCGAACTCGATGTCGGTGGGGATGATCGCCTCGGACCCATACACGAGAAAGAAAGGAGTGTAGCCGGTTGACCGGTTGGGCGTGGTCCTGAGGCTCCAGAGGACAGCCGGCAGCTCTTCGATCCAGCAGCCGGCTGACCTGGTCAGTGGCGTTATGAGCCGGGGCTTGATGCCGGACAGGAGCAGGCCGTTGGCCCTCTCGACCTGGCCGTTTGACTACGGATGGGCGACAGACGCCAAGTCAAGCCGGATGCCCTGCTTGGAGCAGAAACATGCTAGCGCGCCCTTGGCGAAGTTCGTGCCGTTGTCGGTGATGATGCTGTGGGGGACGCCGTAGCGGACCGTGATGTCTTCGACGAACCGAACGGCCGTGGGGCCGTCCAGCTTCTTGATGGGCCGGACCTCGATCCACTTGGTGAATTTGTCGACGACGACCAGCAGATGTGTCATGCTGCCTCGAGCGGTCTTGAAGGGTCCTACCATGTCCAACCCCCAGACCGCAAAGGGCCACGAGAGGGGGATGGTTTGGAGGGCGGTGGCCGGCAGGTGGCACTGCGTGCTGAAGCGCTGGCAGCCTCCGCACTCGTCGACCAGTTTCTTGGCCGCCTCTAGGGCCGTCGGCCAGTAGAAACCGTGACGGAATGCCTTGGCCACCAGGGACCTGGAGGCGGCGTGGTGCCCGCACTCGCCCTGGTGGATGTCGAGGAGGATTTCTTGCCATTTCTCCGGCTCGACGCAGCGTTGGAAAACGCCGGTGGTGCTGCGATGGACCAGCTCGTGGTTGATGATGCCGTAGGCCGGGGCTCGGCGCTGAATTTGCCTTGCGGTGGCCTCGTCGGAGGGGAGCTCGCCCTGCAGGAGGAACGCCAAGATGGGCTGGGCCCATGAGGGAGCCGAGACGGGAGCTGGCTCGGGCCCAAGCGGGACGTCGAGGATGGCGGGAGCCGCCGGAACCGGCCCGGCAGCCGCCGGGACCGGCTCATCAGCCCCCGGGACCGGCCCATCAGCCCCCGGGACCGGCTCGCCAGCCCCCGGGACCGGCTCGCCAGCCTCCGAGAGTGAACCGGTGGAAGCAGCGTCGAACGCCATCATGACGGCCACGGGCCCGGAGGCGGCCGTCGCGGAGGTGTCCGGCTCGACAGCCGGAGCAGGCGGCACCGGCTGGCCAGTCGGCGATGTTGGAGCCGGCTGAGCTGCAGCAGCCGGCAAGGCCGGCCGGGCAGTCGGCAGGGCCGGCTGGGCAGCCGGGGCCGCCGAGGGGCCGGCCGCGTGAGCCGGCACGAAGATGGACTCCGATTCGGGAGAAGGTTTGATCGAAGGCTTTAGCAGCCGCTCGAGGGAGACGCCGGCTGGGATGGCCTGCCGGGTGGAGCCGATCTTTGCCAGCGTATCGGCCGCCTCGTTGTCCGCTCGGGGTACGTGGTGGAACTCACAGCCCTCGAAGGAGCCGGTGAGCTGTTGGACGAGGAAGCGGTAGCTAGCCATGTTGGCGTCCCTGGCGTCCCATTCGCCAGAGACTTGCTGCACCACGAGGTCGGAGTTGCCAAAGCATATGATGCGTTGGATGCCGATGTCTTTGGCGAGTCGGAGGCCGTGGACGAGGGCCTCGTACTCGGCCACGTTGTTGGAGGCGGAGAAGTGGATCTGGACAGGAGGATGCCGGCTCCCAGGCCGGCCCGCATCTTCGAGCCGTCGAAGTGCATGCGCCAGTGCGTGGAGTCGGGCGGAGGCGGCACGAACTGGGTTTCGGCCCAGTCGACGAGGAAGTCGGCCATTGCTTGGGATTTGATGGCGGTGCGAGGTTCGTACCGGATCTCGTAGTCGGCGAGGGTGATGGTCCACTTGGCGATCCGGCCGGTGGCATCCCGGCCGTTCATGATTTCGCCCAGCGGCGCGGTGCTGACGACGGTGATGACATGCTCCTGGAAGTACTGCTTGACCTTCTGGGCGGCGAAGTATATGCCGTAGCACATCTTCTGGTAGTGGGGGTAGTTTTGCTTGGAGGTGGAGAGGACCTCGCTGAGGTAGTAGACGGGGCGCTGAGCCGGCAACGCCTTGCCCTCCTCCGGCCGTTCCACCACCAGAACGATGCTGACGACGCGCGTGGTCGCGGCGATGTAGGCGAGCAAGGGCTCCTTTTCAGCCGGCGCGGCCAGGATGGGCACGCTGCTAAGAGCCCGCTTGAGGCCGCGGAACGCCTCGTCCGCCTCGTCGGACCAGTCGAACAGGGCCGGCCTCTTCGAGGGGTCCCGGCCCGGCTCGACTAGAGCTGTCTTGCGTAGGAGGCCGTAGAGGGGCAGAGCCTTCTCGCCCAGCCGGCTGATGAACCGGCTGAGCGAGGCGAGGCAGTCGGTGAACTTCTGGACGTCGCGGAGCCGGACCGGCTTGGGCATGCGCTCGATTGCGCTGATCTTCTCAGGGTTAGCTTCGATGCCGCGAGCGGACACGAAGAAACACAAGAGTTGGCCGGCGGGGACGCCGAAGACGCATTTCTCCGGGTTGAGCTTGATCTTGTATTCGCGCAAGTTGGCGAATGTTTCCCGGAGATCGTCGAGGAGGCTGAAATGCTTCTTGGATTTGACGACGATGTCGTCAATGTAGACATGGACGTTCCTGCCTATCTGAGGCAGGAGACACTTCTGCATGCAGCGCTGGAAGGTTGCGCCTGCATTCTTCAGGCCGAAGGACATGGTGATGTAGCAGTAGGCCCCGAAAGGGGTGATGAAGGAGGTCTTGAGCCGGTCGGCCTGGTCCAGCTTTATCTGGTGGTAGCCGGAGTAGGCGTCGAGGAAAGACGGCAGGTCGCAGCCGGCCGTGGAGTCGATGACTTGATCAATCCGCGGCAGGGCGAACGGGTCTTTGGGGCATGCCTTGTTCAGGCTTGTGTAGTCGATACACATGCGCCAGGTCTTGTTCTTCTTCAGCACCAGGACTGGGTTGGCTAGCCAGTCCGGGTGGAATACTTCCATGATGAAGCCGGCTGCGAGCAGCCGGGCGATTTCTTCTCCGATGGTACGCCGCTTCTCCTCGGAGAAACGGCGCAGGGGTTGCTTGACCGGCTTTGCGTCCGGTCGCACGTGAAGTTTGTGCTCGGCGAATTTCCTCGGAACACCCGGCATGTCTTTGGGAGACCATGCAAAGATGTCCTGATTCTCACAGAGGAAGTCGACGAGCTCGGTTTCCTATTTGCTGTCGAGGCGGGAGCCGATGGTCACGCACTGAGTGGGGTTAGCCGGATCCAGTGGCACCTGCCTGGTGTCCTTGGACGGCTGAAACGAGCCTTCTCCGACTGACTGGGACGGAGGAGCCGGCACGGCCGGCTGGGCAGAGGCGAAGGCCACCAGCCGGTCGAGCTGCCGCTTTTCCTCCGCTATCTCCAGGGCCTCGGCCAGCCGGTTGCCGTCTCGCGCGCACGCGATTGACATCTGGTACTTGCCGGCGATGGTGATGATGCCCTTGAGACCCGGCATTTTGAGCTTGAGGTAGGCGTAGTGGGGGACCGCCATGAACTTGACGAGGGCCGGCCGGCCCAGCAGTGCGTGGTAGGGACTGTCGAGGTCCACTAGCTCGAACCAAACTGGCTCGCGGCGGAAGCGGTCGCGGCCGCCGAAAAGGACGTCGAGCTGGATCTTGCCGACGGGGGTGCAGGATTTTCCCGGCACGATGCCGTGGAAAACGGTCCGGCTTGATTGTAGGTCCTCCACCTTGAGCCCCAATTTGAGCATTGTGTCAAGGTATAGGATGTTGATGCTGCTGCCCCCATCGATCAACACCCGCGAGAAGCGGCACGTGCGCTTCTCGGAGGCGATGGTGGGATCGAGGACGAGGGCATGGCTGCCAGGGTTTGGCATCACGGCCGGATGGTCGGCCCGGCTCCACGTGACCGGCTTCTCGGACCAGTGCATGAACTGGGGAGTCGCAGGCATGGTGGCATTCACCTCACGGTGGAGCCGGCGTTGGGCGTGCTTGTCCGTCTCTTCGCTGGTGAAGACAACGTAGCAGCCGTCTTGGTCGGGGAACCGGTCGAGCAACCTGCCGTCGTTCTGAGCCGGGGTCGGAGCCTGAGCCGGAGCCGGCGCCGGGGCGGAGCCAGGGCCGGCGCGCGGGCAGGCCGCACGGGGGGAGCCGGGAGGCCGTCCCCCCGGGCCAATCGCTGTGAGAAGCTGCACTGCCGGAGCGTGTGCGTGGCCGGTTTGGCACCGGAATGATTTTTGCAGGGGAGGTCGAGCATTTGCTCGAACGTGAGCTTAGGCTGCCAGGCAGTCTTGCCGATGCACTGCCGCTGGCCGGAAGCCTGGGCAGGCGGCTGCTCCTACTCAAGCGAGGCAACCTGCCGGCTCCCGTAGCGGGAGTCGGGCTGGTCGGCCTTGCGCTTGTTGCCCTGCTGCCGGTTGTCGGCTGCCGCCCGCAGCGTGGCGGGGGGCGGAGCCGTTTTGGCTAGTGCCTTAGCCTTCATCCTCACGGAGGAATCGGCTGTGGCGTATTTGTCCGCTTTGGACATTAGGTCCGCCAGGGAGGTTGGCTCGGAGCACAAGAGCTTGTGCTTGAGGGGGGTGCCATCGCAGCAGCCTTCGATGAAGTACTGGATGGCCTACACCTCGTGCACCCCCTCGTAGGAGTTGCGGAGCTCGGTCCAGCGTGTGAGATAGTCGCGGAGGGGTTCCTCCGGCCCCTGGACGCACATGGCCAGCTCGCGGGGCCGGCCCGGCCGCTTGTAGGTGCCGGTGAAATTGCGGACGAACGCCTCCTCAAAATCCATCCAAGTGTTGACGCTGCCGGCCGCCAGACTATTTAGCCAGGTGCGGGCGGAGCCGATCAGCATCAGGGGGGCGTAGCGGACGGCTACGCGTTTGTTCCCCCTGGCGATGCCGACGGCGGTGGTGTAGTCGATCAGCCAGTCCTCCGGCTTGGCAGTCCCGGTATACTTTGGGGTGTCGCGGGGAAGAGTGAAGCTGGGCGGAAATGGCTCGTTGCGGATCCGAGGGCCGAAGCAGGCCGGGCCAATCGAGCCCTCCTCCTCGAGGAGTGCCGACTGAGCCAGGCCGCGAGTTCGGGGCGGACGGCCGGCGGGATGGACCGCGCCGGGTCCTGCCGCGGGGGCGGAGTGTGCCCGCGGCTACGCCGGCTGCCACCGACCGGAGCCTCGTCCCGGCGGTGGCTGCCAGCCGGGTCGTCGCTGCGCCGGCTGTTTACAGCCGGCTACTCATTTCCGCGCAGCTGGGAGCGCCGAACGTTGCTTCCCTCGTTTCCCTGGGTGGAGGGATGAGGGGTACTGGAGTGTTGAGTCGGCTGACGGTTGGTAGTCCCAGCACCCTCACCCTCGGACCGAGGAAGCTCGGAGACGGCCCCACCAGGGGTGAGGACGACTTGCTGGGCGTTGGTGGTGTCGATGAGGTCCTTGATGTGTCGCTCGCGCGCGGCACGCTCCTCGCCCACCAAGGTTGCCAAATCCTCGTAGGCAACCTTGGCGGCGCGCAGGTTAGTCGCGGGGGTGTCGTAGACGGGGAGGCGGCCGCCGAGGATTTCCGCGACCACGCGGCCGCGTTCCCGCACAGCCCCACGCCGGCTGGGCTCGGGGCCAGCCGGGGTGAGACCGTACGCGGAGATGTATTCTCGCTGCGCAGCTTCCATCCGGCGCCGCTCGGCGGCGAGGGCGGTGGCGTTGTCGAATATCAGGCGGCGGGCCGCCTCCAGTTCGGTTCTGGCGGCGGCCGGGTCCGCCGTCGTAGTGATGGGAGTGCTCAGACCCCGGAGGGTAGCGGCGAGCGGGTCGGAGGTACCGGCGCGGGCGGCGGCCGGGTCCGCCGTCGTAGTGATGGGAGTGCTTAGACCCCGGAGGGTAGCGGCGAGCGGGTCGGAGGTACCGGCGCGTGCGGCGGCCGCGTCGGCCTCGGCCGCCCGCACACGGCCCGAAGTAGTCGAGGACGTGGTGACCATCACCCCCACGCAGGCGTGGGAGGCGACGGCCTCGCCCGTGGCGAGCGCGCCCACGGACGATGGAGGGTCGGTGCAGTCGAGCACCCCGCTGGGGTACTCGTTAGCCACCGGCTCACCGGCGAGGCTCAGCTTGCTGAGCCGCCCGGCGAGCGTGGCGACGTTGAGCGCGAGGTCGCGGCCAAAGTAGTCGTCGGAGATGCCGGCCGCGTCGCCCGCAGGGCCTGCCGGAGCAAGCCCCACGAGCACGCGGTTCCCCCCGGACACGAGGCGGCCGGGGGTGGTGGTGAAGGGCCCCGCCCGGAGCGTGACCCCGGCCGGCGCCACGGACGGCCCCACGGTGGGCGCCAACTGTCGTGGTTTCGTCACGGCAGATGCCATGGGTAGGCTAATCGAGAGGGGCCGAAGGACGCCGACGGGCTCCGGGAGCGGGGTTAGGCACAAGCGGTGGCAGACACACAATGTACCCAGGTTCAGGGCCCTCCGTGGGAGGTAATACCCCTAGTCCTGCTTGGTCTAGTTGAGGCAATGATGAAGGTTACAATGGTCCTCCTGGAGCTGTTTGGCTAGAGGAGGAAGAAAGGGCCTGCTTGCCCCCACTACCTCTCTACGCGGGTGTGGACTAATGGAACTATGAACTAGCGAACCGAGAGCTGAACCCCGTTGCATGGGGGAGCCTCGGGGGGTTTTATAGGCCAACCCCCTGGGTTACAATACGAATAGAAGGTCTCGGGGGGCCCCGGCCGGCAGCCTCTCTAGCCGGCTGTGGGGGCCGCCGGCTGCGGGGTCTTGTCGCTGGTAGGCCCCGCCGGCTGTCGAGTCTGTCGGGAGCCGGCGGGGCCCGCTTGGTGGAACCCCGTGCCGGTCACGGCGCGGCACGGGCGGCCCGTCGGGGCGTCGTCTTGTGCCTGTCGGGCGGAGTCAGCGGCATGGCCGGCTGTACTGTAGCCACGCCAGGACAGGTAATGGAGTGGCTTCGGGGGCGTGCCGGTACTGTAGGAAGCCCTGTCGCGGTCGGACGCCGTCAGCAGCCACTGTGGCTACGTCGGGGCGGATGAAGGGGGTCTCGCCTGGTCGCGGGCTGACGCGCGGAGAGACGGGACGGACGTTGGTCCGCCCGTAGGTCGGTTGAGGAGGTCTTGTCTTGTCGCCGTATTGATGTACAGAGCGACGGGACAGGCGTTGGTCCGCCCGTAGGTCGGTTGTGGAGGCAGCCGGTCGCGAGGCAGCCGGCCGTCTAGCTCGACGGCCGGCTCCTCGCTCAGTCGGCCCTGATAGAGCTGGCAGCGGACGTGCCGGCTCCCCGCCAGCCGGCCCCGATGGAGCCGCCAGCCGGCCCCGAGGGAACCGCCAGCCGGCCCTGAGGGAGCCGCCAGCCGGCCCTGACCCAGCCGGTCACGGGCCAGCCGGCTGTATTGATCCTCTTTGAAAGGGGGAGACAACCCCCCGGCTTTGGCATACCCGGGGGTAATAACCCCGTCACCGGTCGGGGGCCTTCTGGAGGTAGCTATGCCACCAAAACATCGCATCGGGTCCTCATGCATGTCTGATAGTGTTATGGCTGGCGTAGACACTCGTCACGTGGCTCGGGCGTGTGGCCCCCCTTCATGGACGGCACTGCCACTATCACTTGGAGGGGGGAAACATGCGCGTCTGGTCGAGCCGGAGGGAATCTAGTGGTGGGTTTGGCCCACAGCATGTTTGGGCATGTTCCTATCGGCTAACCTACCACAACCATGTGGAAGAGTCCATTGGTCAAAGGCCGTCCGATGAAAGTCAAAGGCGTAGATCTCCGGGTCGACGGGGCTAGGGTTAGGGCGGTCAGGGGCCTTCTGGGGGTAGCTATGCCACCAAAACATCGCACCGGGTCCTCATGCATATCTGATAGTGTTGTGGCAGGCATTGACACCAGTCACGTGGCTCCAGGGTGTGCCCCCCCCCCTTCACGGACGGCACTGCCGCCATCACTTGGAGGGGGAAACGTGCACGTCGGGTCGAGCTGGAGGGAATCTAGTGGTGGGTTGGGCCCAGACCATGTTCGGGCATGTTCCTATGGGCTGACCTATCACAACCAGGTGGAAGAGTCCATTGGTCAAATGCTGTCCGGTCAAAGTTAAAGGCGTAGATCTCCGTGTCGACGGGGCTAGGGTTAGGCCGGTCAGGGGCCTTCTCGGGGTAGCTATCCCACCAAAACATTGCACCGAGTCCTCATGCATGTTTGATAGTGTTGTGGCAGGCGTAGACACCCGTCACGCTGCTCCGGGGTGTTACCCCCCTTCACGGACGGCACTGCCGCCATCACTTAGAGGGGGAAACGTGCGCGTCAGGTCGAGCCAGAGGGAATCTAGTGGTGGGTTGGGCCCAGACCATGTTCGGGCATGTTCCTATGGGCTGACCTATCACAACCAGGTGGAAGAGTCCATTGGTCAAAGGCCATCCGATGAAAGTCAAAGGCGTAGATCTCCGGGTCGATGGGGCTTGGGGTTAGGCCGGTCAGGGGCCTTCTGGGGTAGCTATGCCACCAAAACATCACACCGGGTCCTCCTGCATGTCTAATAGTGTTGTGGCAGGCGTAGACACCCGTCACGCGGCTCCGGGGTGTGGCTCCCCTTCACGGACGGCAGTGCCGCCATCACTTGGATGGGGGAAACGTGCACGTCGGGTCGAGCCGGAGGGAATCTAGTGGTGGGTTGGGCCCAGACCATGTTCGGGCATGTTCCTATGTGCTGACCTATCACAACCAGGTGGAAGAGTCCATTGGTCAAAGGCCGTCTGGTGAAATTAAAGGCGTAGATCTCCGTGTCAACGGGGCTAGGGTTAGGCCGGTCGGGGGCCTTCTGGGGTAGCTATCCCACCAAAACATTGCACCGGGTCCTCATGCATGTTTGATAGTGTTGTGGCAGGCGTAGACACCCATCACGCGGCTTCGGGGTGTGGCCCCCCTTCACGGACGGCACTTCCGCCATCACTTCGAGTGGGGAAACGTGCGCGTCGGGTCGAGCCGGAGGGAATCTATTGGTGGGTTGCGCCCAGACCATGTTCGGGCATGTTCCTATGGGCTGACCTATCACAACCAGGTGGAAGAGTCCATTGGTCAAAGGCCGTCGGGTTAAAGTCAAAGGCGTAGATCTCCGGGTCGACGGGGCTAGGGTTAGGCCGGTCGGGGGCCTTCTGGGGGTAGCTATGCCAATAAAACATCACACCGGGGCCTCATGCATGTCTGATAGTGTTGTGGCAGGCATAGACTCCCGTCACACGGCTCCGGGGTGTGGCCCCCCTGCACAGACGGCACTGCCATCATCACTTCGAGGGGGGAAACGTGCGCGTCGGGTCGAGCCGGAGGCAATCTAGTGGTGGGTTGGGCCCAGACCTTGTTCGAGCATGTTCCTATGGGCTGACCTAGCACAACCAGGTGGAAGAGTCCATTGGTCAAAGGCCGTCAGGTGAAAGTCAAAGGCGTAGATCTCCGGGTCGACGGGGCTAGGGTTAGGCCGGTCGGGGGCCTTCTGGGGGTAGCTATGCCACTAAAACATCACACCGGGGCCTCATGCATGTCTAATAGTGTTGTGGCAGGCATAGACACCCATCACACGGCTCCAGGGTGTGGCCCCCCTTCACAGACGGCACTGCCATCATCACTTTGAGGCGGGGAACGTGCACGTCGGGTCGAGCCGGAGGGAATCTAGTGGTGGGTTGGGCCCAGACCTTGTTCGAGCATGTTCCTATGGGCTGACCTAGCACAACCAGGTGGAAGACTCCATTGGTCAAAGGCCGTCCAGTGAAAGTCAAAGGCGTAGATCTCCGGGTCGACGGGGCTAGGGTTAGGCTTGTCGGGGGCCTTCTGGGGGTACCTATATATCCCACCAAAACATTGCACCGGGTCCTCATGCATGTTTGATAGTGTTGTGGCAGGCGTAGACACCCGTCACGCGGCTCCGGGGTGTGGCCCCCCTTCACGGATGGCACTGCCGTCATCACTTGGAGGGGGGGAAACATGCGCGTCGGGTCGAGCCGGAGGGAATCTATTGGTAGGTTGGGCCCAGACCATGTTCGAGCATGTTCCTATGGGCTGACCTATCACAACCAGGTGGAAGAGTCCAATGGTCAAAGGCTGTCCGGTGAAAGTCAAAGGCGTAGATCTCCGGGTTGACGGGCTAATGTTAGGCCGGTCGGGGGCCTTCTGGGGGTAGCTATGCCATCAGAACATCACACCAGGTCCTCATGCATGTCTGATAGTGTTGTGGCAGGCGTAGACACCCGTCACGCGGCTCTGGGGTGTGGCCCACCTTCACGGATGGCACTGCCGCCATCACTTGGAGGTGGGAAACGTGCGCGTCGGGTCGAGCCGGAGGGAATCTAGTGGTGGGTTGGGCCCAGACCATGTTCGGGCATGCTCCTATGGGCTTACCTATCACAACCAGGTGGAAGAGTCCATTGGTCAATGGACGTCCGGTGAAAGTCAAAGGCGTAGATCTCCGGGTCGACGGGGCTAGGGTTAGGCCGGTCAGGGGCCTTCTGGGGGTAGCTATGCCACCAAAACATCGCATCGGGTCCTCAAGCATATCTGATAGTGTTGTGGTAGGCGTAGACACCTATCACGCGGCTCCGGTGTGTGGCCCCCCTTCACGGACGGCACTGCCGCCATCACTTGGAGTGGGGAAACATGCACGTCGGGTCGAGCCGGAGGGAATCTAGTTGTGGGTTGGGCCCAGACCATGTTCGGGCATGTTCCTATGGGCTGACCTATCACAACCAGGTGGGCGAGTCGATTGGTCAAAGGCCGTCCGGTGAAAGTCAAAGGTATAGATCTCTGTGTCGACGGGGCTAGCGGTAGGCCGGTTGGGGGCCTTCTGGGGGTAGCTATCCCACCAAAACATTGCACCGGGTCCTCATGCATGTTTGATAGTGTTGTGGCAGGCGTAGACACCCGTCACGCGGCTCCGGGGTGTGGCCCACCTTCACGGATGGCACTGCCGCCATCACTTGGAGGGGGGAAACGTGCGCGTCGGGTCGAGCCGGAGGGAATCTAGTGGTGGGTTGGGCCCAGACCATGTTCGGGCATGTTCCTATGGGCTGACCTATCACAACCAGGTGGAAGAGTCCATTGGTCAAAGGCCGTCCGATGAAAGTCAAAGGCGTAGATCTCTGGGTCGACGGGGCTAGGGTTAGGCAAGTCAGGGGCCTTCTGGGGGTATCTATGCCTCCAAAACATCGCACCGGGTCCTCATGCATGTCTAATAGTGTTGTGGAAGGGGTAGACACCCGTCACGCGGCTTCGGGGTGTGGCCCCCCTTCACGGATGGCACTGCCACCATCACTTGGAGGGGGGAACGTGCACGTCGGGTCGAGCCGGAGGGAATCTAGTGGTGGGTTTGACCTAGACCATGTTCGGGCATGTTCCTATGGGCTGATCAATCACAACCAGGTGGAAGGGTCCATTGGTCAAAGGCCGTCCGGTAAAAGTCAAAGGCGTTGATCTCCGTGTCGACGAGGCTAGGTTTAGGCCGGTCGGGGGCCTTCTGGGGGTAGCTATCCCACCAAAACATTGCACCGGGTCCTCATGCATGTTTGATAGTGTTGTGGCAGGCGTAGACACCCGTCACGCGGCTCCGGGGTGTGGCCCCCCTTCACGGACGGCACTGCCGCCATCACTTGGAGGGGGGAAACGTGCGCGTCGGGTCAAGCCGGAGGGAATCTAGTGGTGGGTTGGGTCCAGACCATGTTCGGGCATGTTCCTATGGGCTGACCTATCACAACCAGGTGGAAGAGTCCATTGGTCAAAGGCCGTCCGGTGAAAGTCAAAGGCGTAGATCTCCGGGTCGACGGGGCTAGGGTTAGGCTGGTCGGGGGCCTTCTGGGGGTAGCTATGCCACCAAATCATCGCACCGGGTCCTCATGCATGTCTGATAGTGTTGTGGTAGGCGTAGACACCCGTCACGCGGCTCTAGGGTGTGCCCCCCCTTCACGGACGGCACCACCGCCATCACTTGGAGGGGGGAAACGTGTGCTTTGGGTCGAGCCGGACGGAATATAGTGGTGGGTTTGGCCCAGACCGTGTTCGGGCATGCTCCTATGGGCTTACCAATCACAACCAGGTGGAAGAGTCCATTGGTCAAAGGACGTCCGGTGAAAGTCAAAGGCGTAGATCTCCGGGTCGACGGGGCTAGGGTTAGGCCGTTCGGGGGCCTTCTGGGGGTATCTATGCCACCGAAACATCGCACCGGGTCCTCATGCATGTCTGATAGTGTTATGGCTAGCATAGACACTCGTCACGCGGCTCCGGCGTGTGGCCCCCGTTCACGGACGACACTGCCGCCATCACTTGGAGGGGGGAAACGTGCGCGTCTGGTCGAGCCGGAGGGAATCTAGTGGTGGGTTGGGCCCAGACCATGTTCGGGCATGTTCCTATGGGCTAACCTACCACAACCATGTGGAAGAGTCCATTGGTCAAAGGCCGTCCGATGAAAGTCAAAGGCGTAGATCTCCCGGTCGACGGGGCTAGGGTTAGGGATGTCAGGGGCCTTCTGGGGGTAGCTATGCCACCAAAACATCGCACCGGGTCCTCATGCATATCTGATAGGGTTGTGGCAGGCATTGACACCCATCACTCGGCTCCAGGGTGTGGCCCCCCTTCACGGACGGCACTGCCGCCATCACTTGAAGGGCGAAACGTGCACGTCGGGTCGAGCTGGAGGGAATCTAGTGGTGGGTTGGGCCCAGACCATGTTCGGGCATGTTCCTATCGGCTGACCTATCACAACCAGGTGGAAGAGTCCATTGGTCAAAGGCCGTTCGGTGAAAGTCAACGGCGTAGATCTCCGTGTCGACGGGGATAGGGTTAGGCCGGTCGGGGGCCTTCTGGGGGTTGCTATCCCACCAAAACATTGCACCGGGTCCTCATGCATGTTTGATAGTTTTGTGGCAGGCGTAGACACCCGTCACGCTGCTCCGGGGTGTTGCCCCCCTTCACGGACGGCACTGCCGTAATCACTTGGAGGGGGGAAACGTGCGCGTCGGGTCGAGCCAGAGGGAATCTACTGGTGGGTTGGGCCCAGACCATGTTCGGGAATGTTCCTATGGGCTGACCTATCACAAGCAGGTGGAAGAGTCCATTGGTCAAAGGCCATTTGATGAAAGTCAAAGGTGTAGATCTCCGGGTCGAAGGGGCAAGGGTTAGGCCGGTCAGGGGCCTTCTGGTGGTAGCTATGCCACCAAAACATCGCACCGGGTCCTCATGCATGTGTAATAATGTTGTAGAAGGCGTGGACACCCGTCACGCGGCTCCGGGGTGTGGCCCCCCTTCACGGACGGCAGTGCCGCCATCACTTGGAGGGGGGAAACATGCACGTCGGGTCGAGCCGGAGGGAATCTAGTGGTGGGTTGGGGCCAGACCATATTCGGGCATGTTCCTATGTGCTGACCTATCACAACCAGGTGGAAGAGTCCATTGGTCAAAGGCCGTCCGGTGAAAATCAAAGGCATAGATCTCCGTGTCGACGGGGCTAGGGTTAGGCCGGTCGGGGGCCTTCTGGGGGTAGCTATCCCACCAAAACATTGCACCGGGTCCTCATGCATGTTTGATAGTGTTGTGGCAGGCGTAGAAACCCATCACGCGGCTTCGGGGTGTTGCCCCCCTTCACGGACGGCACTTCCGCCATCACTTGGAGTGGGGAAACGTGTGCGTCGGGTCGAGCCGGAGGGAATCTAGTGGTGGGTTGGGCCCAGACCATGTTCGGGCATGTTCCTATGGGCTGACCAATCACAACCAGGTGGAAGAGTGCATTGGTCAAAGGCCATCCGGTGAAAGTCAAAGGCGTAGATCTCCGGGTCGACGAGGCTAGGGTTAGGCCGGTCTAGGGCCTTCTGGGGGTAGCTATGCCACAAAAACATCGCACTGGGGCCTCATGCATGTCTGATAGTGTTGTGGCAGGCGTAGACACCCGTCACGCGGCTCCAGGGTGTTGCCCCCCTTCACGGACGGCACTGCCGTCATCACTTGGAGGGGGGAAACCTGCGCGTCGGGTCGAGCTGGAGGGAATCTAGTGGTGGGTTGGGCCCAGACCATGTTCGAGCATGTTCCTATGGGCTGACCTAGCACAACCAGGTGGAAGAGTCCATTGGTCAAAGGCCGTCCGGTGAAAGTCAAAGGCGTAGATCTCCGTGTCGACGGGGCTAGGGTTAGGCCGGTCGGGGGCCTTCTGGGGGTAGCTATTCCACCAAAACATTGCACCGGGTAGTCATGCATGTTTGATAGTGTTGTGGCAGGCGTAGACACCCATCACGCGGCTTCGGGGTGTGGCCCCCCTTCACGGACGGCACTTCCGCCATCACTTGGAGTGGGGAAACGTGCTCGTCGGGTCGAGACGGAGGGAATCTAGTGGTGGGTTGGGCCCAGACCATGTTCGGGCATGTTCCTATGGGCTGACCTATCACAACAAGGTGGGCGAGTCGATTGGTCAAAGGCCGTCCGATGAAAGTCAAAGGCGTAGATCTCCGGGTTTACGGGCTAAGGTTAGGCCGGTCGGGGGCCTTCTGGGGGTAGCTATGCCATCAGAACATCACACCAGGTCCTCATGCATGTCTGATAGTGTTGTGGCAGGCGTAGACACCCGTCGCGCGGCTCTAGGGTGTGGCCCCCCTTCACGGACGGCACCGCCGCCATCACTTGGAGGGGGAAACGTGCCCTTCGGGTCGAGCCGGACGGAATCTAGTGGTGGGTTGGGCCCAGACCATGTTCGGGCATGCTCCTATGGGCTTACCTATCACAACCAGGTGGAAGAGTCCATTGGTCAAAGGACGTCCGGTGAAAGTCAAAGGCGTAGATCTCCGGGTCGACGGGGCTAGGGTTAGGCCGGTCAGGGACCTTCTGGGGGTAGCTATGCCACCAAAACATCGCATCGGGTCCTCATGTATATCTGATAGTGTTGTGGTAGGCGTAGACACCTATCACGCGGCTCCGGTGTGTGGCCCCCCTTCACGGACGGCACTGCCGCCATCACTTGGAGTGGGGAAACATGCACGTCGGGTCGAGCCGGAGGGAATCTAGTGGTGGGTTGGGCCCAGACCATGTTCGGGCATGTTCCTATGGGCTGACCTATCACAACCAGGTGGGCGAGTCGATTGGTCAAAGGCCGTCCGGTGAAAGTCAAAGGTATAGATCTCCGTGTCGACGGGGCTAGGGTTAGGCCGGTCGGGGGCCTTCTGGGGGTAGCTATCCCACCAAAACAATGCACCGGGTCCTCATGCATGTTTGATAGTATTGTGGCAGGCGTAGACACCCGTCACGTGGCTCCGGGGTGTGGCCCACCTTCACGGATGGCACTGCCGGCATCACTTGGAGGGGGGAAACGTGCGCGTCGGGTCGAGCCGGAGGGAATCTAGTGGTGGGTTGGGCCCAGACCATGTTCGGGCATGTTCCTATGGGCTGACCTATCACAACCAGGTGGAAGAGTCCATTGGTCAAAGGCCGTCCGATGAAAGTCAAAGGCGTAGATCTCCGAGTCGACGGGGCTAGGGTTAGGCCAGTCAGGGGCCTTCTGGGGGTATCTATGCCTCCAAAACATCGCACCGGGTCCTCATGCATGTCTAATAGTGTTGTGGCAGGGGTAGACACCCGTCACGCGGCTTCGGGGTGTGGCCCCCCTTCACGGATGGCACTGCCACCATCACTTGGAGGGGGGAACGTGCACGTCGGGTCGAGCCGGAGGGAATCTAGTGGTGGGTTTGACCTAGACCATGTTCGGGCATGTTCCTATGGGCTGACCTATCACAACCAGGTGGAAGGGTCCATTGGTCAAAGGTCGTCCGGTGAAAGTCAAAGGCGTTGATCTCCGTGTCGACGAGGCTAGGTTTAGGCCGGTCGGGGGACTTCTGGGGGTAGCTATCCCACCAAAACATTGCACCGGGTCCTCATGCATGTTTGATAGTGTTGTGGCAGGCGTAGACACCCGTCACGCGGCTCCGGGGTGTGGCCCCCCTTCACGGACGGCACTGCCGCCATCACTTGGAGGGGGGAAACGTGCACGTCGGGTCAAGCCGGAGGGAATCTAGTGGTGGGTTGGGTCCAGACCATGTTCGGGCATGTTCCTATGGGCTGACCTATGACAACCAGGTGGAAGAGTCCTTTGGTCAAAGGCCGTCCGGTGAAAGTCAAAGGCGTAGATCTCCGGGTCGACGGGGCTAGGGTTAGGCTGGTCGGGGGCCTTCTGGGGGTAGCTATGCCACCAAAACATCGCACCGGGTCCTCATGCATGTCTGATAGTGTTGTGGTAGGCGTAGACACCCGTCACGCGGCTCTAGGGTGTGCCCCCCCTTCACGGACGGCACCACCGCCATCACTTGGAGGGGGGAAACGTGTGCTTCGGGTCGACCCGGACGGAATATAGTGGTGGGTTGGGCCCAGACCATGTTCGGGCATGCTCCTATGGGATTACCAATCACAACCAGGTGGAAGAGTCCATTGGTCAAAGGACGTCCGGTGAAAGTCAAAGGCGTAGATCTCCGGGTCGACGGGGCTAGGGTTAGGCCGTTCGGGGGCCTTCTGGGGGTATCTATGCCACCAAAACATCGCACCGGGTCCTCATGCATGTCTGATAGTGTTATGGCTAGCATAGACACTCGTCACGCGGCTCCGGCGTGTGGCCCCCGTTCACAGACGACACTGCCGCCATCACTTGGAGGGGGGAAACGCGCGCGTCTGGTCGAGCCGGAGGGAATCTAGTGGTGGGTTGGGCCCAGGCCATGTTCGGGCATGTTCCTATGGGCTAACCTACCACAACCATGTGGAAGAGTCCATTGGTCAAAGGCCGTCCGATGAAAGTCAAAGGCGTAGATCTCCGGGTCGACGGGGCTAGGGTTAGGGCGGTCAGGGGCCTTCTGGGGGTAGCTATGCCACCAAAACATCGCACCGGGTCCTCATGCATATCTGATAGTGTTGTGGTAGGCATTGACACCCATCACTCGACTCCAGGGTGTGACCCCCCTTCACGGACGGCACTGCCGCCATCACTTGAAGGGCGAAACGTGCACGTCGGGTCGAGCTGGAGGGAATCTAGTGGTTGGTTGGGCCCAGACCATGTTCGGGCATGTTCCTATCGGCTGACCTATCACAACCAGGTGGAAGAGTCCATTGGTCAAAGGCCGTTCGGTGAAAGTCAACGGCGTAGATCTCCGTGTCGACGGGGATAGGGTTAGGCCAGTCGGGGGCCTTCTGGGGGTTGCTATCCCACCAAAACATTGCACCGGGTCCTCATGCATGTTTGATAGTGTTGTGGCAGGCGTAGACACCCGTCACGCTGCTCCGGGGTGTTGCCCCCCGTCACGGACGGCACTGCCGTAATCATTTGGAGGGGGGAAACGTGCGCGTCGGGTCGAGCCAGAGGGAATCTACTGGTGGGTTGGGCCCAGACCATGTTCGGGAATGTTCCTATGGACTGACCTATCACAACCAGGTGGAAGAGTCCATTGGTCAAAGGCCATCTGATGAAAGTCAAAGGTGTAGATCTCCGGGTCGAAGGGGCAAGGATTAGGCCGGTCAGGGGCCTTCTGGTGGTAGCTATGCCACCAAAACATCGCACCGGGTCATCATGCATGTGTAATAATGTTGTAGAAGGCGTGGACACCCGTCACGCGGCTCCGGGGTGTGGCCCCCCTTCACGGACGGCAGTGCCGCCATCACTTGGAGGGGGGAAACGTGCACGTCGGGTCGAGCCGGAGGGAATCTAGTGGTGGGTTGGGGCCAGACCATATTCGGGCATGTTCCTATGGGCTGACCTATCACAACCAGGTGGGCGAGTCGATTGGTCAAAGGCCGTCCGGTGAAAGTCAAAGGCATAGATCTCCGTGTCGACGGGACTAGGGTTAGGCCGGTCGGGGGCCTTCTGGGGGTAGCTATCCCACCAAAACATTGCACCGGGTCCTCATGCATGTTTGATAGTGTTGTGGCAGGCGTAGAAACCCATCACGCGGCTTCGGGGTGTGGCCCCCCTTCACGGACGGCACTTCCGCCGTCACTTGGAGTGGGGAAACGTGCGCGTCAGGTCGAGCCGGAGGGAATCTAGTGGTGGGTTGGGCCCAGACCATGTTCGGGCATGTTCCTATGGGCTGACCAATCACAACCAGGTGGAAGAGTGCATTGGTCAAAGGCCGTCCGGTGAAAGTCAAAGCCGTAGATCTCCGGGTCAACGGGGCTAGGGTTAGGCCGGTCTGGGGCCTTCTGGGGGTAGCTATGCCACCAAAACATCGCACTGGGGCCTCATGCATGTCTGATAGTGTTGTGGCAGGCGTAGACATCCGTCACGCGGCTCCAGGGTGTTGCCCCCCTTCACGGACGGCACTGCCGTCATCACTTGGAGGGGGGAAACCTGTGCGTCGGGTCGAGCCGGAGGGAATCTAGTGGTGGGTTGGGCCCAGACCATGTTCGAGCATCTTCCTATGGGCTGACCTAGCACAACCAGGTGGAAGAGTCCATTGGTCAAAGGCCGTCCGGTGAAAGTCAAAGGCGTAGATCTCCGTGTCGACGGGGCTAGGGTTAGGCCGGTCGGGGGCCTTCTGGGGGTAGCTATTCCACCAAATCATTGCACCGGGTAGTCATGCATGCTTGATAGTGTTGTGGCAGGCGTAGACACCCATCACGCGGCTTCGGGGTGTGGCCCCCCTTCACGGACGGCACTTCCGCCATCACTTGGAGTGGGGAAACGTGCTCGTCAGGTCGAGCCGGAGGGAATCTAGTGGTGGGTTGGGCCCAGACCATGTTCGGGCATGTTCCTATGGGCTGACCTATCACAACCAGGTGGGCGAGTCGATTGGTCAAAGGCCGTCCGGTGAAAGTCAAAGGCGTAGATCTCCGGGTTTACGGACTAAGGTTAGGCCGGTCGGGGGCCTTCTGGGGGTAGCTATGCCATCCGAACATCACACCAGGTCCTCATGCAAGTCTGATAGTGTTGTGGCAGGCGTAGACACCCGTCGCGCGGCTCTAGGGTGTGGCCCCCCTTACCGGACGGCACCGCCGCCATCACTTGGAGGGGGAAACGTGCCCTTCGGGTCGAGCCGGACGGGATCTAGTGGTGGGTTGGGCCCAGACCATGCTCGGGCATGCTCCTATGGGCTTACCTATCACAACCAGGTGGAAGAGTCCATTGGTCAAAGGACGTCCGGTGAAAGTCAAAGGCGTAGATCACCGGGTCGACGGGGCTAGGGTTAGGCCGGTCAGGGGCCTTCTGGGGGTAGCTATGCCACCAAAACATCGCATCGGGTCCTCATGTATATCTGATAGTGTTGTGGTAGGCGTAGACACCTATCACGCGGCTCCGGTGTGTGGCCCCCCTTCACGGACGGCACTGCCGCCATCACTTGGAGTGGGGAAACATGCACGTCGCGTCGAGCCGGAGGGAATCTAGTGGTGGGTTGGGCCCAGACCATGTTCGGGCATGTTCCTATGGGCTGGCCTATCACAACCAGGTGGGCGAGTCGATTGGTCAAAGGCCGTCCGGTGAAAGTCAAAGGTATAGATCTCCGTGTCGACGGGGCTAGGGGTAGGCCGGTCGGGGGCCTTCTGGGGGTAGCTATCCCACCAAAACATTGCACCGGGTCCTCATGCATGTTTGATAGTGTTGTGGCAGGCGTAGACACCCGTCACGCGGCTCTGGGGTGTGGCCCACCTTCACGGATGGCACTGCCGCCATCACTTGGAGGGGGGAAACGTGCGCGTCGGGTCGAGCCGGAGGGAATCTAGTGGTGGGTTGGGCCCAGACCATGTTCGGGCATGATCCTATGGGCTGACCTATCACAACCAGGTGGAAGAGTCCATTGGTCAAAGGCCGTCCGATGAAAGTCAAAGGCGTAGATCTCCGGGTCGACGGGGCTAGGGTTAGGCAAGTCAGGGGCCTTCTGGGGGTATCTATGCCTCCAAAACATCGCACCGGGTCCTCATGCATGTCTAATAGTGTTGTGGCAGGGGTAGACACCCGTCACGCGGCTTCGGGGTGTGGCCCCTCTTCACGGATGGCACTGCCACCATCACTTGGAGGGGGGAACGTGCACGTCGGGTCGAGCCGGAGGGAATCTATTGGTGGGTTTGACCTAGACCATGTTCGGGCATGTTCCTATGGGCTGACCTATCACAACCAGGTGGAAGGGTCCATTGGTCTAAGGTCGTCCGGTGAAAGTCAAAGGCGTTGATCTCCGTGTCGACGAGGCTAGGTTTAGGCCGGTCGGGGGCCTTCTGGGGGTAGCTATCCCACCAAAACATTGCATCGGGTCCTCATGCATGTTTGATAGTGTTGTGGCTGGCATAGACACTCGTCACGCGGCTCCGGCGTGTGGCCCCCCTTCACGGACGACACTGCCACCATCACTTGGAGGGGGGAAACGTGCGCGTCTGGTCGAGCCGGAGGGAATCTAGTGGTGGGTTGGTCCCAGACCATGTTCGGGCATGTTCCTATGGGCTAACCTACCACAACCATGTGGAAGAGTCCATTGGTCAAAGGCCGTCCGGTCAAAGTTAAAGGCGTAGATCTCCGTGTTGACGGGGCTAGGGTTAGGCCGGTCAGGGGCCTTCTCGGGGTAGCTATCCCACCAAAACATTGCACCGAGTCCTCATGCATGTTTGATAGTGTTGTGGCAGGCGTAGACACCCGTCACGCCGCTCCGGGGTGTTACCCCCCTTCACGGACGGCACTGCCGCCATCACTTGGAGGGGGAAACGTGCGCGTCGGGTCGAGCCAGAGGGAATCTAGTGGTGGGTTGGGCCCAGACCATGTTCGGGCATGTTCCTATGGGCTGACCTATCACAACCAGGTGGAAGAGTCCATTGGTCAAAGGCCGTCCGATGAAAGTCAAAGGCGTAGATCTCCGGGTCGATGGGGCTTGGGGTTAGGCCGGTCAGGGGCCTTCTGGGGTAGCTATGCCAGCAAAACATTGCACCGGGTCCTCATGCATGTCTATTAGTGTTGTGGTAGGCGTAGACACCCGTCACGCGGCTCTAGGGTGTGCCCCCCCTTCACGGACGGCACCACCGCCATCACTTGGAGGGGGGAAACGTGTGCTTCGGGTCGAGCCGGAGGGAATCTAGTGATGGGTTGGGCCCAGACCATGTTCGGGCATGTTCCTATGTGCTGACCTATCAAAACCAGGTGGAAGAGTCCATTGGTCAAAGGCCGTCGGGTGAAAGTCAAAGGCGTAGATCTCCGGGTCGACGGGGCTAGGGTTAGGCTGGTCGGGGGCCTTCTGGGGGTAGCTATGCCACCAAAACATCGCACCGGGTCCTCATGCATGTCTGATAGTGTTGTGGTAGGCGTAGACACCCGTCACGCGGCTCTAGGGTGTGCCCCCCCTTCACGGACGGCACCACCGCCATCACTTGGAGGGGGGAAACGTGTGCTTCGGGTCGAGCCGGACGGAATATAGTGGTGGGTTGGGCACAGACCATGTTCGGGCATGCTCCTATGGGCTTACCAATCACAACCAGGTGGAAGAGTCCATTGGTCAAAGGACGTCCGGTGAAAGTCAAAGGCGTAGATCTCCGGGTCGACGGGGCTAGGGTTAGGCCGTTCGGGGGCCTTCTGGGGGTATCTATGCCACCAAAACATCGCACCGGGTCCTCATGCATGTCTGATAGTGTTATGGCTGGCATAGACACTCGTCACGCGGCTCCGGCGTGTGGCCCCCCTTCACGGACGACACTGCCACCATCACTTGGAGGGGGGAAACGTGCGCGTCTGGTCGAGCCGGAGGGAATCTAGTGGTGGGTTGGGCCCAGACCATGTTCGGGCATGTTCCTATGGGCTAACCTACCACAACCATGTGGAAGAGTCCATTGGTCAAAGGCCGTCCGATGAAAGTCAAAGGCGTAGATCTCCCGGTCGACGGGGCTAGGGTTAGGGCGGTCAGGGGCCTTCTGGGGGTAGCTATGCCACCAAAACATCGCACCGGGTCCTCATGCATATCTGATAGGGTTGTGGCAGGCATTGACACCCATCACTCGGCTCCAGGGTGTGGCCCCCCTTCACGGACGGCACTGCCGCCATCACTTGAAGGGCGAAACGTGCACGTCGGGTCGAGCTGGAGGGAATCTAGTGGTGGGTTGGACCCAGACCATGTTCGGGCATGTTCGTATCGGCTGACCTATCACAACCAGGTGGAAGAGTCCATTGGTCAAAGGCCGTTCGGTGAAAGTCAACGGCGTAGATCTCCGTGTCGACGGGGATAGGGTTAGGCCGGTCGGGGGCCTTCTGGGGGTTGCTATCCCACCAAAACATTGCACCGGGTCCTCATGCATGTTTGATAGTTTTGTGGCAGGCGTAGACACCCGTCACGCTGCTCCGGGGTGTTGCCCCCCTTCACGGACGGCACTGCCGTAATCACTTGGAGGGGGGAAACGTGCGCGTCGGGTCGAGCCAGAGGGAATCTACTGGTGGGTTGGGCCCAGACCATGTTCGGGAATGTTCCTATGGGCTGACCTATCACAAGCAGGTGGAAGAGTCCATTGGTCAAAGGCCATTTGATGAAAGTCAAAGGTGTAGATCTCCGGGTCGAAGGGGCAAGGGTTAGGCCGGTCAGGGGCCTTCTGGTGGTAGCTATGCCACCAAAACATCGCATCGGGTCCTCATGCATGTGTAATAATGTTGTAGAAGGCGTGGACACCCGTCACGCGGCTCCGGGGTGTGGCCCCCCTTCACGGACGGCAGTGCCGCCATCACTTGGAGGGGGGAAACATGCACGTCGGGTCGAGCCGGAGGGAATCTAGTGGTGGGTTGGGGCCAGACCATATTCGGGCATGTTCCTATGTGCTGACCTATCACAACCAGGTGGTAGAGTCCATTGGTCAAAGGCCGTCCGGTGAAAGTCAAAGGCATAGATCTCCGGGTCGACGGGGCTAGGGTTAGGCCGGTCGGGGGCCTTCTGGGGGTAGCTATCCCACCAAAACATTGCACCGGGTCCTCATGCATGTTTGATAGTGTTGTGGCAGGCGTAGAAACCCATCTCGCGGCTTCGGGGTGTGGCCCCCCTTCACGGACGGCACTTCCGCCATCACTTGGAGTGGGGAAACGTGTGCGTCGGGTCGAGCCGGAGGGAATCTAGTGGTGGGTTGGGCCCAGACCATGTTCGGGCATGTTCCTATGGGCTGACCAATCACAACCAGGTGGAAGAGTGCATTGGTCAAAGGCCATCCGGTGAAAGTCAAAGGCGTTGATCTCCGGGTCGACGGGGCTAGGGTTAGGCCGGTCTAGGGCCTTCTGGGGGTAGCTATGCCACCAAAACATCGCACTGGGGCCTCATGCATGTCTGATAGTGTTGTGGCAGGCGTAGACACCCGTCACGCGGCTCCAGGGTGTTGCCCCCCTTCACGGACGGCACTGCCGTCATCACTTGGAGGGGGGAAACCTGCGCGTCGGGTCGAACTGGAGGGAATCTAGTGGTGGGTTGGGCCCAGACCATGTTCGAGCATGTTCCTATGGGCTGACCTAGCACAACCAGGTGGAAGAGTCCATTGGTCAAAGGCCGTCCGGTGAAAGTCAAAGGCGTAGATCTCCGTGTCGATGGGGCTTGGGTTAGGCCGGTCGGGGGCCTTCTGGGGGTAGCTATTCCACCAAAACATTGCACCGGGTAGTCATGCATGTTTGATAGTGTTGTGGCAGGCGTAGACACCCATCACGCGGCTTCGTGGTGTGGCCCCCCTTCACGGACGGCACTTCCGCCATCACTTGGAGTAGGGAAACGTGCTCGTCGGGTCGAGACGGAGGGAATCTAGTGGTGGGTTGGGCCCAGACCATGTTCGGGCATGTTCCTATGGGCTGACCTATCACAACCAGGTGGGCGAGTCGATTGGTCAAAGGCCGTCCGGTGAAAGTCAAAGGCGTAGATCTCCGGGTTTACGGGCTAAGGTTAGGCCGGTCGGGGGCCTTCTGGGGGTAGCTATGCCATCAGAACATCACACCAGGTCCTCATGCATGTCTGATAGTGTTGTGGCAGGCGTAGACACCCATCGCGCGGCTCTAGGGTGTGGCCCCCCTTCACGGACGGCACCGCCGCCATCACTTGGAGGGGGAAACGTGCCCTTCGGGTCGAGCCGGACGGAATCTAGTGGTGGGTTGGGCCCAGACCATGTTCGGGCATGCTCCTATGGGCTTACCTATCACAACCAGGTGGAAGAGTCCATTGGTCAAAGGACGTCCGGTGAAAGTCAAAGGCGTAGATCTCCGGGTCGACGGGGCTAGGGTTAGACCGGTCAGGGACCTTCTGGGGGTAGCTATGCCACCAAAACATCGCATCGGGTCCTCATGTATATCTGATAGTGTTGTCGTAGGCGTAGACACCTATCACGCGGCTCCGGTGTGTGGCCCCCCTTCACGGACGGCACTGCCGCCATCACTTGGAGTGGGGAAACATGCACGTCGGGTCGAGCCGGAGGGAATCTAGTGGTGGGTTGGGCCCAGACCATGTTCGGGCATGTTCCTATGGGCTGACCTATCACAACCAGGTGGGCGAGTCGATTGGTCAAAGGCCGTCCGGTGAAAGTCAAAGGTATAGATCTCCGTGTCGACGGGGCTAGGGTTAGGCCGGTCGGGGGCCTTCTGGGGGTAGCTATCCCACCAAAACAATGCACCGGGTCCTCATGCATGTTTGATAGTGTTGTGGCAGGCGTAGACACCCGTCACGTGGCTCCGGGGTGTGGCCCACCTTCACGGATGGCACTGCCGGCATCACTTGGAGGGGGGAAACGTGCGCGTCGGGTCGAGCCGGAGGGAATCTAGTGGTGGGTTGGGCCCAGACCATGTTCGGGCATGTTCCTATGGGCTGACCTATCACAACCAGGTGGAAGAGTCCATTGGTCCAAGGCCGTCCGATGAAAGTCAAAGGCGTAGATCTCCGGGTCGACGGGGCTAGGGTTAGGCAAGTCAGGGGCCTTCTGGGGGTATCTATGCCTCCAAAACATCGCACCGGGTCCTCATGCATGTCTAATAGTGTTGTGGCAGGGGTAGACACCCGTCACGCGGCGTCGGGGTGTGGCCCCCCTTCACGGATGGCACTGCCACCATCACTTGGAGGGGGGAACGTGCACGTCGGGTCGAGCCGGAGGGAATCTAGTGGTGGGTTTGACCTAGACCATGTTCGGGCATGTTCCTATGGGCTGACGTATCACAACCAGGTGGAAGGTTCCATTGGTCAAAGGTCGTCCGGTGAAAGTCAAAGGCGTTGATCTCCGTGTCGACGAGGCTAGGTTTAGGCCGGTCGGGGGCCTTCTGGGGGTAGCTATCCCACCAAAACATTGCACCGGGTCCTCATGCATGTTTGATAGTGTTGTGGCAGGCGTAGACACCCGTCACGCGGCTCCGGGGTGTGGCCCCCCTTCACGGACGGCACTGCCGCCATCACTTGGAGGGGGGAAACGTGCACGTCGGGTCAAGCCGGAGGGAATCTAGTGGTGGGTTGGGTCCAGACCATGTTCGGGCATGTTCCTATGGGCTGACCTATGACAACCAGGTGGAAGAGTCCTTTGGTCAAAGGCCGTCCGGTGAAAGTCAAAGGCGTAGATCTCCGGGTCGACGGGGCTAGGGTTAGGCTGGTCGGGGGCCTTCTGGGGGTAGCTATGCCACCAAAACATCGCACCGGGTCCTCATGCATGTCTGATAGTGTTGTGGTAGGCGTAGACACCCGTCACGCGGCTCTAGGGTGTGCCCCCCCTTCACGGACGGCACCACCGCCATCACTTGGAGGGGGGAAACGTGTGCTTCGGGTCGACCCGGACGGAATATAGTGGTGGGTTGGGCCCAGACCATGTTCGGGCATGCTCCTATGGGATTACCAATCACAACCAGGTGGAAGAGTCCATTGGTCAAAGGACGTCCGGTGAAAGTCAAAGGCGTAGATCTCCGGGTCGACGGGGCTAGGGTTAGGCCGTTCGGGGGCCTTCTGGGGGTATCTATGCCACCAAAACATCGCACCGGTCCTCATGCATGTCTGATAGTGTTATGGCTGGCATAGACACTCGTCACGCGGCTCCGACGTGTGGCCCCCCTTCACGGACGACACTGCCACCATCACTTGGAGGGGGGAAACGTGCGCGTCGGGTCGAGCCGGAGGGAATCTAGTGGTGGGTTGGGCCCAGACCATGTTCGGGCATGTTCCTATGGGCTGACCAATCACAACCAGGTGGAAGAGTGCATTGGTCAAAGGCCGTCCGGTGAAAGTCAAAGGCGTAGATCTCCGGGTCGACGGGGCTAGGGTTAGGCCGGTCTGGGGCCTTCTGGGGGTAGCTATGCCACCAAAACATCGCACTGGGGCCTCATGCATGTCTGATAGTGTTGTGGCAGGCGTAGACACCCATCACGCGGCTCCAGGGTGTTGCCCCCCTTCACGGCCGGCACTGCCGTCATCACTTGGAGTGGGGAAACCTCCGCGTCGGGTCGAGCCGGAGGGAATCTAGTGGTGGGTTGGGCCCAGACCATGTTCGAGCATGTTCCTATGGGCTGACCTAGCACAACCAGATGGAAGAGTCCATTGGTCAAAGGCCGTCCAGTGAAAGTCAAAGGCGTAGATCTCCGTGTCGACGGGGCTAGGGTTAGGCCGGTCGGGGGCCTTCTGGGGGTAGCTATTCCACCAAAACATTGCACCGGGTAGTCATGCATGTTTGATAGTGTTGTGGCAGGCGTAGACACCCATCACGCGGCTTCGGGGTGTGGCCCCCCTTCACGGACGGCACTTCCGCCATCACTTGGAGTGGGGAAACGTGCTCGTCGGGTCGAGCCGGAGGGAATCTAGTGGTGGGTTGGGCCCAGACCATGTTCGGGCATGTTCCTATGGGCTGACCTATCACAACCAGGTGGGCGAGTCGATTGGTCAAAGGCCGTCCGGTGAAAGTCAAAGGCGTAGATCTCCGGGTTTACGGGCTAAGGTTAGGTCGGTCGGGGGCCTTCTGGGGGTAGCTATGCCATCAGAACATCACACCAGGTCCTCATGCATGTCTGATAGTGTTGTGGCAGGCGTAGACACCCGTCGCGCGGCTCTAGGGTGTGGCCCCCCTTAACGGACGGCACCGCCGCCATCACTTGGAGGGGGAAACGTGCCCTTCGGGTCGAGCCGGACGGAATCTAGTGGTGGGTTGGGCCCAGACCATGTTCGGGCATGCTCCTATTGGCTTACCTATCACAACCAGGTGGAAGAGTCCATTGGTCAAAGGACGTCCGGTGAAAGTCAAAGGCGTAGATCTCCGGGTCGACGGGGCTAGGGTTAGGCCGGTCGGGGGCCTTCTGGGGGTACCTATATATCCCACGAAAACAGCGCACCGGGTCCTCATGCATGTCTGATAGTGTTGTGGCAGGCGTAGACACCCGTCACGCGGCTCCGTTTGTTGCCCCCCTTCACGGACGGCACTGCCGTCATCACTTGGAGGGGGGAAACGTGTGCGTCGGGTCGAGCCGGAGGGAATCTTGTGGTGGGTTGGGCCCAGACCATGTTCGGGCATGTTCCTATGGGCTGACCTATCACAACCATGTGGAAGAGTCCATTGGTCAAAGGCCGTCCGATGAAAGTCAAAGCAGTAGATCTCCGGGTCGACGTGGCTAGGGTTAGGCCGGTCAGGGGCCTTCTGGGGGTAGATATGCCACCAAAACATCGCACCGGGTTCTCATGCATATCTGATAGTGTTGTGGTAGCCGTAGACACCCATCACGCGGCTCCGGTGTGTGGCCCCCCTTCATGGACGGCACTGCCGCCATCACTTGGAGTGGGGAAACGTGCACGTCGGGTCGAGCCGGAGGGAATCTATTGGTGGGTTGGTCCCAGACCATGTTCGGGCATGTTCCTATGGGCTGACCTATCACAACCAGGTGGAAGAGTCCATTGGTCAAAGGTCGTCCGATGAAAGTCAAAGTCATAGATCTCCGTGTCGACGGGGCTTGGGTTAGGCCGGTCGGGGGCCTTCTGGGGGTAGCTATCCCACCAAAACATTGCACCGGGTCCTCATGCATGTTTGATAGTGTTGTGGCAGGCGTAGACACCCGTCACGCGGCTCCGGGGTGTGGCCCCCCTTCACGGATGGCACTGCCGCCATCACTTGGAGGGGGAAACGTGCGCGTCGGGTCGAGCCGGAGGGAATCTAGTGGTGGGTTGGGTCCAGACCATGTTCGGGCAGGTTCCTATGGGCTGACCTATCACAACCAGGTGGAAGAGTCCATTGGTCAAAGGACGTCCGGTGAAAGTGAAAGGCGTAGATCTCCGGGTCAACGGGGCTAGGGTTAGGCCGGTCGGGGTCCTTCTGGGGGTAGCTATGCCACCAAAACATCGCACCGGGTCCTCATGCATGTCTGATTGTGTTGTGGCTGGCGTAGACACCCGTCACGCGGCTCCGGGGTGTGGCCCCCCTTCACGGACGGCACTGCCGCCATCACTTGGAGGGGGGAAACGTGCGCGTCTGGTCGAGCCGGAGGGAATCTAGTGGTCGGTTGTGTCCAGACCATGTTCGGGCATGTTCCTATGGGCTAACCTACCACAACCATGTGGAAGAGTCCATTGGTCAAAGGCCGTCCGATGAAAGTCAAAGGCGTAGATCTCCGGGTCGACGGGGCTAGGGTTAGGGCGGTCAGGGGCCTTCTAGGGGTAGCTATGCCACCAAGACATCGCATCGGTTCCTCATGCATATCTGATAGTGTTGTGGCAGGCATTGATACCCGTCACGCGGCTCCATGGTGTGGCCACCCTTCACGGACGGCACTGCCGCCATCACTTGGAGGGGGAAACGTGCGCGTCATGTCGAGCCGGAGGGAATCTAGTGGTGGGTTTGACCCAGACCATGTTCGGGCATGTTCCTATGGGCTGACCTATCACAACCATGTGGAAGAGTCCATTGGTCAAAGGCCGTTCGGTGAAAGTCAACGGCGTAGATCTCCGTGTCGACGGGGATAGGGTTAGGCCGGTCGGGGGCCTTCTGGGGGTAGCTATCCCACCAAAACATTGCACCGGGTCCTCATGCATGTCTGATAGTGTTGTGGCAGGCGTAGACACCCGTCACGCTGCTCCGGGGTGTTGCCCCCCTTCACGGACGGCACTGCCGCCATCACTTGGAGGGGGGAAATGTGCGCGTCGGATCGAGCCGGAGGGAATCTACTGGTGGGTTGGGCCCAGACCATGTTCGGGAATGTTCCTATGGGCCGACCTATCACAACCAGGTGGAAGAGTCCATTGGTCAAAGGCCGTCTGATGAAAGTCAAAGGTGTAGATCTCCGGGTCGAAGGGGCTAGGGTTAGGCCGGTCGGGGGCCTTCTGGGGGTAGCTATGCTACCAAAACATCGCACCGGGTCCTCATGCATGTCTAATAATGTTGTGGCAGGCGTAGACACCCGTCACGCGGCTCTGGGGTGTGCCCCCCCCTAATGGATGGCACTGTCGCCATCACTTGGAGGGTGGAAACGTGCGCGTCGGGTCGAGCCGGAGGGAATCTACTGGTGGGTTGGGCCCAGACCATGTTCTGGAATGTTCCTATGGGCCGACCTATCACAACCAGGTGGAAGAGTCCATTGGTCAAAGGCCGTCTGATGAAAGTCAAAGGTGTAGATCTCCGGGTCGAAGGGGCTAGGGTTAGGCCGGTCGGGGGCCTTCTGGGGGTAGCTATGCCACCAAAACATCGCACCGGGTCCTCATGCATGTCTAATAATGTTGTGGCAGGCGTAGACACCCGTCACGCGGCTCTGGGATGTGCCCCCCCCCCCTAACGGACGGCATTGTCGCCATCACTTGGAGGGTGGAAACGTGCGCGTCGGGTCGAGCCGGAGGGAATCTAGTGGTGGGTTGGGCCCAGACCATGTTCGGGCATGTTCCTATCGGCTGACCTATCACAACCAGGTGGAAGAGTCCATTAGTCAAAGGCCGTCCGGTGAAAGTCAAAGGCGTAGATCTCCGGGTCAACGGGGCTAGGATTAGGCTGGTCGGGGGCCTTATGGGGTAGCTATGCCACCAAAACATCGCACCGGGGCCTGATGCATGTCTGATAGTGTTGTGGCAGGCGTAGACACCCGTCACGTGGCTCCAGGGTGTGGCCCCCTTCACGGACGACACTGCCGCCATCACTTGGAGGGGGGAAACGTGCGCGTCGGGTCGAGCCGGAGGGAATCTAGTGGTGGGTTGGGCCCAGACCATGTTCGGGCATGCTCCTATGGGCTGACCTATCACAACCAGGTGGAAGAGTCCATTGGTCAAAGGCCGTCCTGTGAAAATCAAAGGTGTAAATCTCTGGGTTGACGGGGCTAGGGTTAGGCCGGTCGGGTGCCTTCGAGGGTAGCAATGCCACAGAAACATAGCACCGGGTCCTGATGCGTGTCTTAAAGTGTGGCGGGAGGTTCAACCACCCGAAACGCAGCTTTGGAGTGTGCCCCCTACACGGACGGCGATAACACCGAAGTAACGTGTGATAAATTTCCGAGTCAAACTCGCCAGGGTTGGGCTCAAACTACCGCCACCATTGAGAGGGGGGTAAATATATGATTCTATTTATAGAAATTAATTATGAAAACATAAATATATGATTATAAAACTAATAATAGGATAACTAGTACTTAAAAATAAAAAAGGAAAACAATCTATGCCGACGGCCACCATCGGCATAGAGTAAAAGTGCCACGTGTCCATGAATGCCGACGGCTATACCGTACCGTCGGCATACATGGACACGTGGTACTTTTACCCTATACCGACGGTGGCCGTCGGCATAATTTATAAGTTAGGTCACGACCGGCTTCTCCCCCGATACGCATTTGCCAGATCCCTCGATCCAGCCACCCGCACCCCTACTCCGCCCGCCACCCATGCCACCGCCCGACTCCCCTGCTCCACCAGCGATGCCCTGATCCACCCCCGGCTGCCGCCCCACTCCGCCCCGCCACCAGCCCCGAGCCCGGCCTCCTCCGCCGATCCCGCCGTCGCCCATTTCCTCCGGTGCCTGCGTGCCCCCTCCGGTGCCGGCCACCTCCGTCGCCGGCCCGTCGTCGGCCTCGAGCTCCACTGCCGCCCCCCGGTGAGCTCCTTCGCTCCCCTTGCTCCCCTACCGCTACCCTGCTCCACTGCTGGCGTTGTCATGCTGCTGTTGCTCGCCGGTGGTGCTGCTGTTGCTCTGCTGCTGCTACTCACCATTGCTGCTGCTGCTCTGCTGCCACTGCTCATCGCTGCTCTGCTGCTGCTGCTGCTGCCCCATTGCTGCCGCTGCTCTGCTACTTGTGCTACTGCTGCTCTGCTCTGCTGTTGCCGCTGCTGCCCCTGCTGGATGGATGGATGCATTTGCAAGGGCAAAAATATGGGGATGGATGGATAATGATGATATTATGAAAAATGTGAATAATGGATGCGTTTGGATGGGACAAAATTGGATGCATTGTGGACAATGATGATATTGTGAATAAAGGATGCATTTGGATGCCAATTTTAGATCACGATTAGTTTCGTGTAGTTTTGTGGACAATGATGATATTGTGAAGAAAAATATGTGAAGAAAAATATATTAGGTTTTGTATAGTTCTATGTAGTTTTTGTATATAGATAAATCGATGGAAGAGAATAATTTTTTGTAGGTTTTTTAGTTTAGATGGTTATTTTTAGATAGATAATCATGACTAACCTCCTATTGATGATGATGAGCCGACCAACCATTGACTAACCCCCTATCGATGCACCTTCCATTGGGCATTTGTTATCTTGTGAACTATTTTCAGGTCATTATTATTTTGGCATCAAAGAATGCTATATGAGATGTGATGGTCTAATTTTTTGACTCGGTGGAATTTACAGGGCTTTGTGGTGCTGCAAATCCCTGGAGTGATCGCCGTCGGAGCTGTTGGTCCCCGATCATCCCTTCGTTGTTCAACTACTTCCTTTACAGCCGAGGGTGAGCTACAAATCCATCTCCCCTCCGCTTTGTTTCATGTCACTAGATTATATTTTCACGTCATGTTGCGTAACCTAGCGTCGCCCGTCCGGAAGGGTTGCATCGATAAATATGCATTCAATGGCATATTTATCACCGCACCTCTTTCGGATTGTCCAATGTTTTCCACGGACAGCCTGAGGATGTGTAGATTGGGTACGTTTCCCATGCTCTAGCCCATTCTGACACAGGATTTCGGCATCGCCTCTCCGTTGTTCTTCGGATGCACATTCTCCCGGCTTTTTGCCAAGACGTGCATCAAGGAGAACAGCGGGGAGGTGCTGCCGAAATTTTGTCTCGAAACGGGGTAGAGCATGGAGAACGTACTCAATCTACACATCCTCGGGTGGGATCAGGACCTTCTTTACCTATTAGAGATGTAGGTGGATTCACTGCCATTTCTCGTCAACCCGGTAGAAAATAAAAATTTGATGTGATTAATTTAAATGAATCCTTAATTTTGTTGTGTGGCTCCCAATAAAGCAGAGTATGGCAGATAATCAGTGGATATACAGTGGTTTTAGCCGTCTGAATCGAGTAACAACAGAGTAGGTCGAGAGAACCAATGTGTTTTTGAAGGAGATATTCCGTCTTCCAATGAGAATTGTCCTAGAATGCCCCTGTGCAAAATGTGGCAGACGTATCCATAGAAATCAGTCCGAGATGACTTTGCACCTTCGCACGTGGGGATATATGCCAAGCTTTAGCATGCCGATAAACTTTGCCAAGCAGCGGGACCTTGGTAGAGAGGAGGTGATGCGACAACGCATCGGTGGTCATGAGGACGATGGGATTAGAGACATGCTAGATGATGTCTGTGCTGCACAGACGGCACATGCCACACTTTCAGAGAATGAACCGAAGGAGCCGGAGGAAACCGCAAAGGCCTTCTTGGAGATCTTGGCCTCGTCAAAGAAACTTCTTTATGAGGGTGCCAAATTTTCTCAGCTGGATGCCATCTCGCAGCTGATGGCAGTCAAAGCCGAGTACGGCTATAGCCGAGCTTGCTTCGAAGCATTTCTAGGAGTATGGGCTAACAGCCTCCCTGAGGGTCATGAACTGCCGAATAGCATGTACGCTACAAAGAAACTCATGAAGACGCTCTCTATGGATTATAAGAAAATACATGTTTGTCCAAAGAATTGTCTTTTGTTTAGGCACGAGTATGAGGATGACAAGTACTGTAGGGAGTGCGGTTCCTCACGGTATCTTGAGGTGGTCGATGAGGATGGTCAGAAGAAGCAGCTAGACATCCCCGCAAAGGTGCTTCGGTATCTCCATTTCATAGAAAGACTGCAGCGCCTTTTCATCACCGAGGAGCCTGCCGGAATGATGAAGTGGCACAAGGATGGGAAAAGGTACCATCCAAATAAAATCGTACATCCATCGGAAGGTGAAGCATGGAAGTCATTCGATAGAGAATACCCCGAGGAAGCAGCCGAGGCTGGGAATGTCAGAATTGCTATATCAGGTGATGGGTTCAATCCATATGGTATGTCATCTAGTCCATACAGCTGCTGGCCCATGTTTGTTATTCCACTCAATCTCCCTCCCGGTGCCCTAATGCAACTCAAGACCATGTTCTTGTCGCTGATCATTCTGGGGCCTGAATACCCAGGAAAGAAGTTGGGTGTGTTTATGCAGCCACTGGTGGATGATTTGCACCATTCTTGGTACTTCCCGAGGTTGACATACGACCGACATCTGCAGAGAAATTTCTTGATGAAAGTTTGGTTGCAGAATTGCATGCATGACTTTCCTGGCTATGCCCTATTATGTCGATGGTGTACAAGTGGGAAGATGCCATGCCCAGTGTGCATGCAGGCTCTACGTTTCATTTGGCTGACGAAGGGTGGCAAGTATGTAGCCTTTGACCTGCATCGACAGTTCCTCCCTCCACACCATCCAGACAGGGAAGACACGAAGAACTTCACGAAAGGCCGAGTTGTCAATGAAGTAAACGAGATTCCAACATTTTCGGGGGCAGATGTTCTTGCTCAGCTAAAAACTCTCAAACCTAAAGGCGAAGGCAAAGGTAAAGCCAAAGCCAAAGCCAAAGGCGAAGGCGAAGTCAATGGCAAAGGCAAAGGCAAAGGCAAAGGTTTTGAGGGATATGGTGAGAAGCACAACCGGACTCACATTACCCCCTTCACGAAGCTTCCCTATTTCAAGGACCTCAAACTTCCTTATAACATCGATGTGATGCACACCGAAAAGAATGTCGCAGAGTCCCTTTTTCGCATGATCCTCAACATTCCTGATAAGACCAAGGATAACGTTAATGCTAGAGCCGATCAACAAAAAAATTGTGATAGACCACGTCTAAACATGCGGCCTCCCACAGGCGGTCGAAGAAATTGTGTCAAGCCAGATGCTGACTTCGTACTTAAGAAGCCAAAAAAGACGGAGGTATTGAACTGGCTGAAACACATCGTGAAGTTCACTGATGGTTATTCATCGAATATAAGGAAGGGAGTCAATCTTTCAATGGGCAAAGTGACCGGGCTAAAGAGTCATGACTATCATGTATGGATTGAGCGGATAATGTCGGTGATGGTTCGAGGCTATGTTCCCGAGCGTGTCTGGCGAGTGCTTGCGGAGCTAAGCCATTTCTTCCGCACGCTCTGTGCTAAAGAAGTATGTCCCGAGATGATGAAACAATTGCATAAGATGGCACCGTAGTTGATATGAAAGCTAGAGAAGATCTTTCCGCCAGGCTTCTTTACTCCGATGACACATCTCATTTTGCACCTCGCGAACGAGGTATTGTTGGGGAGCCCTGTGCAGAATCGTTGGCAGTACGGCCCTGAGAGACAGAACAAGCATCTCCGATACAAATGTGGAAACAAAGCTAAGATTGAAGCTTTCATAGCTGAGGCAGTTATCCTAGAGGAGGTGTCAGACCTCAGGACATCGTACTATCCGGACCACGTTCCCACTCTGCATAATAAGGTGTCTTGATACAATAGAGAAAAGCCCAAGTATAAACCCAAGCTCCCTCTATTCAGCAGGCAAGGTGGCATGGCTGGGGGCTTGAAATCTTATAACATGCCAGAACAAGAGTGGGAGGACATCATGTTCTATGTCTTGCACAACATCAAGGAAGTTGAGGATGAGTGGATGAGGTAATACCACTGCATCATTCTTTTAGTCAATTCGTTATGTTCACTTAGTCTCGGTCTAATACCGCTTTTCTTCTTTTAGTCAATTCCTAACAGAAGAGTGGACGGGAATGATGCCTCCTACTGTCGCGGAAGCACTTACTCTTCTCCGAAAGGGTGCCCCCGGAAGGAAAAATTTTGTTGCTTGGTTCATGGAGAAAGTAATTTTTCATATTCCCCTATTACCTAGTTTAACATTTATTAGTTAACAGAACAAATGCACCCAGCAATATCAATTAAACTTGTAGGGAAAAGATCCGAACACATCTATGGATGACGAATTGAGATGGGTTTCCATGGGTTTGGACAGTCCGGTCATGACATGTGAAAAGTATGATGTGAATGGGTATCGCTTCCATACAGAGGAACACCAGAACAGTCGGACTGATCCCAAAACTATAAATACCGAAGTGTTCACCCTAGGACAAAATGCAGTCGTGGGCATGAAACCCTAAATCTCGGTGTGTTCAAATGCCGATGGTTCGACCATATGAGGGGCTGAGACATACGCCTTCCATTGGTTTAGTCGAAGTTAAACCATCAACCATCTATGCCGGAGCCGATCTCTTTATTGCGGCTACCCAAGCCACACAAGTTTATTATCTGCCCTACCCATGCCAGAAAGAGTACCTAAAAGGTTGGGAAGTTGTGTTCAAGGTGTCGCCACATGGTAAGCTACCGGACCCGAACGATGATGATTACTACAACATAAACCCCATGACATATGAGGGAGTGTTCTATCAAGAGCAACATGATGATGTGGTCCGAAACGATGACGATGCCGACTTGGGTGATGTTGATGTGGACCCAGATGATGATGATGCACGGAATGATGGTGAGGCCATTGTGAATCAGAAAGACATAATTATGCTTGAAAAGTTAAATGAAGACGCTGACGACGAGGAAGAGCCTCCACCTCCGTCAGACAACGAAGATGATATGTGTGATAGTGATGATGAGACCGGTCGAGGAATCGATTACAACAGTGATGATTCGTATGGGTTCTAGCAGATGCACTGTTGCCTCTTTGATTCAAGACTGTCTGATTTTTGGGCAAATCATGAGAATTAAGGAGCTTGACCTCCATGACTGGAATCTGAGTAAGTATTTCTTTCCTAGATTTTTGTCATGGAGGTCAACCTTCTTAATTCTCATGACATACCGAAAAATCAGAGTCTTCAAACAAAAATGAAACACTTCATATGGTTAGGAGGTCAACCTTATTAATTCTCATTTTTGGTATGTTTTATGTCCCTTTTTATGCATGTGCTTTTTTCTTCCTTATTAATATGCTTATTTCTTCCTTATTAAAATGCGTTTCTATCATTGCTTCCTTATTAATATACTATTTTTTTATTCTCTTCTCAATGCAGGTTTGCTAAGCATGGGCAAGGGCAAGGCCGACGGCACGGGTTTGCTGAGCAAACTCGCCGAAACTGTTACTCGGAGTGGACGAAACCATAGTGTTCCCCCCGACTGCTTGAGCATGACACCTCACAGAGAGGTCGAGGGTCGGGGGAAGTGCCCCTAGAGGAGGAGGGGGTGGGGGGAGAGCCCCTAGAGGAGGTTCGCATAGGGGTCGGGGGAAGAAACTGCGCTCCGTGGCCGACATAGGGGGTCGTCTTCAAGGCCCTCCTATAGTGAGGTACCCTCTGAGTCCGAGGAGGAGGAGGTTGAGGATGAGGAGGTTTGCGAGGAGGAGTCGGGTGAGGAGGAGGAGGGTGGTGGCAAGGAGGCTGGTGGCAGGGAGGGGGGTGGCGAGAAGGGGTGGTTGCGTGGTACTGCGCGACTACCTCGCCTTCCTGCTACCGAGGACGAGAAGTGGCTCCTTGTTCCCACGGGGAAAGAGTAAGTGCCTCTTAATCATATTTTGATCACATACTAATATTTTGATTGTACACATGCTAATATTTTTATTCTTATGCAGCAACTGGAAAGTTCTTGGACCCGATCGTCTTCCAAATGGCATTATCACTATCTTGTTGAAGGAGTTCTGGCCGGGGCTGTACAACCCGGATCCAGAGCGGCCGAAGCTGCGGGTTTTGGCCACGAGCTGGGAGCACTATGAAGCTGCCAGCGTCGAGTAGTACGGGATGGCCGCTAAGGCCATGATCAAAAACTTTTTGGTAAGTTCTCTTCAGAAGCACGAGTCTTTAGTTTCGTTCATAGTTTATCATTGAATCACTTAACTCATGGCTTGTTTCATTCTGGTTTTATTCATGACTGTAGGCCTACTATAGAGTTCTTGAGGAGGACAAGGCCACTGCCGCAGAGGTCCTGGTGCAGGCTGCGAGGAAGAAGGCCCGCCAGCTGCAGTACGAGGTGCGCTGGGTGGCCATCTCGCACTACTATCACAATGTTCTCGGCCAGAAGATGCCCAAGAAAGAGGCGTAGAGGCAGAAGCTTACCTTGACCAGGCAGCAGTACTTGGACATAAGTATTATAGACTTTTCATTCCGACATTTGTGGTAAATTTCATTGTTTCGTGTTGACATGCCATGCTTCCATTATTTAGATTATTCCTTCTTGGTGCTACGGGAAGAGTGATGGATGGGAAAGGTTGGTGGATAGGTGGCTCGGGCAGGATGCAGAGTTTGCTGCCAAGAGTAGAAAAAACCGGGCTAATCGTGGAACCGACGGAACACACGGTCAAGGAAACCGGAGCCATTGGCGCCACAAGAAAGTCCAGGTATATCTATATACATGAAACATTCTTCTTTTTCTATTTACCATCATGTTCTTATGTATGGCTAACTTATATTTGGCGTTGCAGGAGAACAAGTTGAAGCGGCCGGTCTCAGACATCGAGGCGTGGAAGCTTGGCCACGTGCGGAGTAAGCGCAAGGACGGCGAGGGCGAGTACTACGGCAAGGCTGAGGAGAACCCGACGGCCTACACGGAGTCGTATCAGAGGCTCCATCGTGGGTCGGCTGTTGATGACCCCATACTATCGGAGACTGACGAGACGGCGGTGGTCGCCATGCAACCGAAGCTGCATGGTCGCTACGGGGTTCTGGATGGTGTGATCACTCCTTCTGTCTCCTACACACGGGTCCGAGCTACCAACCCGAGCCCGATCACGGCCCGTGCACAGCCCAGCCAAGCCATCCAGCATTCTGTAAGTATTTTCCCTCTTATCTTCCTTTCATCTCACTTTATTTTCTGCATTGCTATGATTTATGAGTTCCATCATGTCATGTTGTAGGCCTACGTTGACCTTGTCGAGGCTCATCATCAGGAGCTCCTCCAGCACAGCCAGAGAGTTCAAGAAAACGAGGACTACAACCGTCACATGTTGACGGTTAGTTTTGCCCACTTAGAACCAACGTAAATATTGCACTTTCATTTCTTCTGACCTTCGTGTTTGCTTGGTCAACTAACTTGCAGAATATGTTTGCGGCTATGCAAAACGGCACGGTTCCTACAATGGAACCACCACCACCACCTTCTGGACCATGCCCAGTGTTGCCTTCATTCGAAGAATTTGTGGCACTACGCAGTTGGACTCCGGTTAGTACATGAAGAAACTATTCAACCACTAGTTATCGTTCATTCAACACTATCATATTTCCCCTTACCATCTCTTTTTAAACATGTAGGCAACCGGTGGATCATCCGTTGGTGGTGGTGGTCCTGGTGGTTCCACTCCTGGTTCACGGAGCCCAGTCACTCTGCTCTTGCGAGGTGGTGGTGGTGGTGGTCTTGGAGGTGGCGCTGCTGCTGGTAGTGATGGCGCTGATGCTGGTGGTGATGGCGCTGATGCTATGGGTGGTCCAACTGCGTAGATCATCTCTATGTGGTGGTGGTGGTCTTGGCGGTTCCATACTTCATCTTTATGTTTCGACGATGATGCTTTCATACTTATGTTCATGATGTTTCGACGATGATGATGTGTACTTGGCGCTATGATGTTTACAGAACTTGTGTGCTTGTCTATATGATGTTAATTTGCTGTGCTGTGCAATATATACATATATATATTTGCTTTTAATTTGCAGGGAAGAAACAAAACAGAAATTGTAAAAAAAAATTGACAAGAACTATGCCGACGGCCTTGCTGTAGGCATAGCTAGCGGTCGTGCTACCAGGGCCCGCCACGTGTCCTATATGCCGACGGTTTTGGGTAAGCCGTCGGCATATATGACACATGGCGGCCCCTGGTGCCGCCCGGCCCAAAGCTATGTCGACGGCTCGGCTGTCGGCATATACCTGACACGTGGCAGCCCCTGGAGCCTCGTGGGCAGCACGTATGCCGACGCATAGGTGTGAATATATGCCGATGGCCTAGCTGTCGGCATATATCTCACACGTGGCAGCCCCGGGTGCCTCGAGGGCAGTACCTATGCCGACAACCAGGCCCTCGGCATAGATGGGAATATATGCCGACGGCCTGGCCGTCGGCATACAGTTGACACGTGGCCGCCCCTGGTTGGGTGGACCTAACGACGGTGGAACGATGCCGACGGCCGTACGGAAGCCTTCGATATAGAGCTATGCCGACGGCCTCCCTGGAGTACGCCGACGTATTCTACGCCGATGGGGTTATGCCAACGGCAGCCGTCGGCATAGACGTTTGCCGACGGGGTTATGCCGACGGCAGCCGTCGGCATAGACGTTTGCCGACGGAGTTAGGGCCTACCATCGGCATAGTTGGTCATTCCGGTGGTGGCTTTGGGCAAAGATTTACACCTGCGGCGTTTCATCATCGCCTATGATTCGAAGCAAGTTGTATCTGATATTATTAGTGGTAGTCGAGGTAGCTAGGGGGCTATGGTTAGTGAGATCAATCTAAAAAAGAGTCAATTGCTTTGTAATATGAGCAGTTTTAACATGCTCCCTCTTACCCCCTCTTTTCACATGAGAGGTAAGATTATATAATAGATATGTGCCGTTGATCTCATTAATTAGTGGTCTGATTAACTCTTACCTTCTTACCTCACATGTAAAAAGAGGGGGTAAGAGGGCGCATGTTAAAATTTGCCTTGTAATATTACTTTCGAAAGTCGTGCTGCCAATACGGAAGCACATAGTCTAGCCAAGTTTTCATTGTCACTAGGGTCGGGGCGTCATGTTTGGTTTGGCCAACCCCATGACACAAATTATATCCCACTTGTTATGGCTTTTGATGAATAAACTTGGTTTTACCCCTAAAAAAAAGAGAATGTTATAGTCTCAAAAAAAAAATTTGCTACAGCGGCGGCGGCTGAAGCGCGGGAAGAGGAGGGAGGGGAAGAGGGAGCGGGGATTTCTTCCTAATCTTTGATACCGGACCGACAGACAGTGGTAATCCTAATCCTTGGTTTCCCCGTTCGTCGGTCAGTCCTAAATAATCCTAATCCTTGGTTTCCCCGTTCGTCGGTCGTCGTTCAGTGGCAAACGTCGTCGGGCTCACCTCCTAAGACCGTCAATCTAGCTTACTAATTACGATCTACTCCCTCCGTTCCTAAATATTTGTCTTTTTAGAGATTTCACTATAAACTACGTACGGATGTATATGGACATAATTTAGAATGTAAATTCATTCATTTTGCTTCGTATGTAGTCCATAGTTGAATCTCTAGAAAGACAAATATTTAGGAACGGAGGGAGTAGAAATCTAGCTATCTAGTTTTAGTTCTGTAGTAGTAGTTTGTACCCAGTCCTTGGTTTCTATATATGAAATCGGAAATTTTCTCGAACTAAAAATATATTATTATATACAAATCCAAAAGGGTGAAAGAGGCCTCCATGATGATGCATGGTCCTCTTCTTATTAGAAAAACAAAAAGGGGATGCAACTTTTCTTATCATCTAATAACTGGAGCGAGTCACGGCCGAATCATCGCTGCTTGACTAGCTAGCGGAAATGTGTGGTGCAAGCTACCAGATAAACAACAATTCTTCCTGACTTGATCGGACAGATGGTGGTGGGCAGAATCGAATCGGAGCCCCGTCAATCAGTGAGGTGGTGACGGATGCCCTCACATATTTTTAGATCTAAAATAATAAATAAACTTAGTGGAGCTCATCCATCCACCATTTTCTTATTGAAGCAGTCATGATCGAATAATGGCACCAACCGCAAAGATATAGCTATTGGTAAGTGAGACCTCCACTAAGTTCAGATCTACTGTATAATGATATGACTAAAGAAACACCAGCAGCATGCCCATTCCATGACTCCTCACTGAGATGAGCGCACGGATATGAAGCAAGCGACGGTAGCACTGACGTATTTGCATTGTCGTCAGCGATTAATCATACTCCATCATCTTGGGTCTCAGTCCTAAGTTCTAAGAGCAACTCTAGCAGACCCTTTACATCCCGCCGACCCATAAAATAACCGCCGGTTTACGGTTTCGCGCTAAAAAAGTGATCCGAACAGAACCCGTAAACGCGTCCGACCCTTAAATTTTTTTAAGGGGCGCGGTAAATTTGCCCCTCCGACCCGTGAATACACAGTCCCCCCCCCCCCCCCCCCGCCCCGCCCCGTCGATGCCCCGTATCTCGCGAAAGCGATTGGCGGGAGGGACATTTCAGCCCGCGCTTGTTCCCCTCCCCATCCCGCAGCCACCCGGCACCGCCGCCGCACGCCCGCCGCCTTCGATTTCGGCCATACCCGCCGACGGAATCACGCCGCCGGGCGGCTCCAAAACCCGCTCCACCGCGCCGCTTCGCCCCCCCCCCCCCCCGGATCCGCCAAGCCGATCCGGCCCCGGGTGGCCGCCGCCCCGGATCGACTGCCGCCGAGCCGCCGCCGCCCCGGATTCGCCGAGTCGCCGCCGCTCCCGCCCAACCCCCGCCCCGGATTCACCGAGTCGCCGCCGCCTCCGGCCCGCCGCCGGTGAGTCCATTCGTGCCCTCTTCTAGTTCGATGTACCGATCGATTTGAAGAAGAAAATCCGTTCATGCGAGCTCGGGTGCCATTTTGTAGATGGATTTGAGCCCTTGCGAGGAGTTTTTGCTTGAGGATTCTTCCTCGTCCGATGACTCGGAGATAGAGTCGCTGCTTGAGAGACATCGGCAGCAGATGGTGGTGGTGGCGCTCGCCGTGAAGGAGCACGAGGACCGGAACCGAAAGAGACGGCGAGGATCGACCGTCGGCCGCCTTTTGAAGGCTGGCGCGGGCTGCGGCAGAACAGACCCCGCATCGCGGAACTGTAAAACAGAATATTCGGGTCTGTTGGAGATACTCTAAATATTAGGCATTTGCCATGAACGCAACTGATCGAATTTATACAAATAGGAGAGTAGTCACTCTCCATCACAGCTACTAACTGTTGTTGGTTCTCGAAAGACATCAGGCGGACATATGCATCGTGCAGGGCGGCCCTCGTCTCCGGAGGCGCCCACCTCCCTCGATCTGTGGTGGTGGCTCCGGCGTGGGGATTGTTGAGGCAATGGTGGTCTTGGCACAACTCCGGCCACGCGGGTCTCTGGACTGTTAGGGCTGCAGCGATGAGCTGGATGGTGGAGGCGATTTAGATCCGATTGGCCGGATCGTGGCGTTTGTAGATTGTTATGCAGCGACTTCCTACGGATCCACGACAATGTGGGTCATCAAAAAGACTTCGGGAGGTTTTATCTCTTGATCCGGTGGATGACTTTTGTGGTGGGTTACAAATTATGGACGATGAGTTGACGCAGAGGGATGTTTGTGAAGTAGCGGCGGTCCAATTGTAGCTGCTGGGATAGCGGAAAAGCGGTGGAGACAACACATGTCAGATTTGGATGGTGATGTTACGTGCATCCGGTCTCGAGCTTCGGGGCGAAAGCCTAGGACAGACCCGAGTGGTTATTCCTTGCAATGGCGATGTTTTTTACGTCGTTACCTTATTGGAGGCATTGCTTGGATATGTTCGGACTAATTCTTCAGGGTGAAAACTTTGATACTGGCCTTATGGTTCGATCCGGTGACGGCGTCACTTGAGTGTTACTTCCTTCCTGAAGGTATTGGTGTGTGTTCAGTGCGATGTATCCTCTTGATGCTCCATTCGAGCCAATAAAATCCACCCTTTGTCGGAAAAACTAACCGTTGTTGGTGGCAAGCAAACATGAGCTTCCATTGACCGCTGATCCCCCCTGCTTCTAACTTTAGATCACCGGTCCTTGTCTGAAAACATGTACTCCCTCCGTTCCTAAATATAAGTCTTTTTAGACATTCTAACAGGGGACTACATACGGAGCAAAATAAGTGAATCTACACTCTAAAATATGTCTATATACATCAATTCAATAGTGGAATCTCTAAAAAGACTTATATTTAGGAACGGAGGGAGTAGCAGCTAGCTAGCACAACTCCTTCTCTGTACTACGTGCAGCTCATGATCTTGATGAGCACGATTAAGTAGAATTAATAGTTACCCCTAGAGATCATCGGTCGACTATGCTACGTCAGCTGAGCGTTGCGCTTGAATGTACTAGGATAGAACGAGGCATTGATCCTCAATCACAGTTAATAGTATTGATTACTTAGCACAATTAATGCAGAGAAAAATAAAGGGGATGTAGCTCAAATGGGTTTCTCATTTGCCTTCCTAAATGGATGGAAAATCAGTATGACATCCTTCATCATATTCATATATGAATATTTATAATAATTTTTCTATTTATATATTAATCATTTTTTGCTAACTACTTATGATAAATAACCAGATTATAATGTTTCTTTATAATGATAATGATTTTATTTATGCCACAATTGTAATGTTTATAGTTAGAAATGTCATATAGACCGTTCTAAATTTTTATCGTGTTTGTAACAAAAGATACATAACATTTTGTTTTAGATAAATACACCCAAAAGGAACATTTATGTTCAATTTCAAAAATTGTGAGGAAATAAGGAAAACACTAATATAATAAAAATGGCTTTGGGTTTGATTCATGTATTTTTGTTGTTGTTGAATAACACTAATAAAAATTCCAGGATGGTGGCTTTTGGTTTGATTCATGTTTTTATTTTGTAAGGCTTTGTTGAATAATATGATAAAAATGACTGTGTGCATCGCTCGATGCAGCTGCCAGGGGTTATCCACCTTTTTTAAAAAAGCAGAAACGCATCAAAGTACCAAGAAATTGTTTTGGATCAACTGCAAAAATTCTTCCCATTAACCCAAGGCCTGCTGGGATTGAGAATTTGAGATGGTCCAATAGCCCAAGGCCCAGCCGCCCCCCGATTCCATTCCCCAATTCTCAGCTCGGCGACTAGGCAGGAAGCAGAGCTGCCGCAGCTACAGTCCACAGAGCGGCGGGGCGGCTCACCGGCGGCGTTGGTGGCGGGGCCATCGGGGGGAGGTCTACTGGAGCGGGTGGAGATCCGGGCGAGGGTGCCCCGATAAATGGCTGAGCGGGCGGAGGCCGGGAGGGGATCGAGGAGAGAGCGTGGAGCGGCGCGGTTCATCTCCGGCACCCGCCGGCGGCGGCGGTAATCCTTGCCTTCTTCCTCCTTGTTGTGATTGTATGTTAATCGGCCCCGCAGGAGAGGAGAGGCAATCAGTGCTGGCTAGCTGTTGCAGCCACTTGGGCCTTGGATGCCTCTGCCTCTTGTCTGATTGTCTCCCCCTGCGACGGCACAGCTATGAACGGCCACTGCAAGCACACAGTGACAGTGGGGTGTGTGGGTGGTGGGTGTGGGGGTGGGGGTCGAGTCAAGTCTTCCCTCTGAACCTCGTGATCCTCGAGCGCACAGCCACTGCAAACAATGGGGTCAAGTCTTGCGTCTGCTTTGCTTTGCCCCACCACCATGTGAACCTTCTTGTGATGAACAATGCCATGGCGTGCTCGCTTTGCAGGCAGACGGACCCGGCGTCAGTGGCATCACACCAACACACACAGTACAAAAACTTACTCCAGTAAACAAGATAAATCTAGCATATGCAGAGACTACTAGCATTGTTGACACCTTCTTCTTAATCATTAACTACGTGCTTCAACTCATCTTTACCCTGTCTTTGTTAAGCAAAATACGTCATACTTCAGTGGCCTGCATCTAGTCTAGTCTTGATAAAAAAAGAAGAAGATGCTCCACAGTAACAATGGGATCAAGTCAAGTCTTCCCACCGCACATTCAGTGGGCCTTGGATGCCTCAATACCCTCGAGCGCACAGCCATGAACAGCCACTGCAAGCAAACAATGGAATCAAGTCAAGTCTTCCCCTCCCTTTGCTTTGCTCGCTTGCCCCACCACCATGTCCATGTGAGCCTGCCTGCCGTGCTAGATTTACTGTTCCGAACGATGCTCAAGTCTGCGAATTTTTGTCGAAAGAGACCACCTGCCCAACGAAATTGCCAAAAAAGACTACCCCAATGAAATTGACAAAAAAGACCCCCTTTGCCGTGGCGGCAGGCGCGCCGGGCGACACGTGGCACCTGCCGCCACCCGGTCAGGCGGCAGGCTGGCCAGAACGGGAATCCGCACCCGCGACGGAACGGGGCTGGCGCGGTGGGCCTGCCGCCTCAGGGGCAGGCGGCAGCACTGTAGCTGCTGGGCCCTGCCGCCTGAGAGGCTGGCGGCAGCCCTGTGCACACTCGCGACTACTCGCAATCAATACGGTTTGCGTAGCAAGCGTTCGAGAAACTTTGGGTCAGGCATACACCAGCTGATCGCAGCCCCCAGATCGGTCGAGCATCCGGTCCTTTCGTTTACAGTGTACGGAGACTAAAGGTTGGATGCATCATGGATGCATGTGATTGATCTCTGATAGTAAAGTAGTCCAACGTTCTTCGGTATACGTACTGTACGTAGCTCTAGTCAATCGGTGGGAAAAACAGTATTTTACCGGGACAGGGAACGTGCACAGGTTGGACAACGTTCAACCTGTGCACTATACGTACTGTACGTAGCTCTAGTCCAGCTCTAGTCAACGTTCTTTGCACTGCTCCCACTCATCACCACACACAAACACCAATAATTGGACAAAGGAGGAGGAGATGGAGTAAGCTTGTATAATTGTATTGCACCCTAAAGAAAAGCTGAATCTTTTATGCACACTGGATGCTGCCATCGAGTAGAACCAGCCTGGGCCTGGAGCAGCTATAAAACGAGCCATTAGGGTCTCTTCCAAAAATGCGCTCGCATTGCTACCTTTCTTCCCAAAACTCACGCTACACTCCCACCACACACACCAACTAGCTAGCCTGTCTGGTTGGCGCTCGTGACCACCCCGACCGTCGGAGGGGATGGAGACGGCTATCGGCGCGGCGGGCTGGCTCGTCGGCAAGGTGTTGGAGAAGCTGTCCAATGACTTGGTGGCTGCGTATGTGGCTAGCTCCGAGCTCGGCCTCAACTCCGAGCAGATCAATACCAAGCTCAAGTACATGCAAGGCCTGCTGGACGCGGCCCAGTACAGGGATGTGAGCAGCAACCGTGGCCTGCAGAGCTTGCTTGAGGACCTGAGCAAGAAGGCTGATGAGGCCGAAGACGCGCTGGACGAGCTCCACTACTTCATGATCCAGGACCAGTTGGACGGAACCCAGGAGGCCGTCCCAGATCTGGGGGATGGCCTCCGCGCTCATGCTCTCCATAGTGGCCATGCTGCTCGCCACACCTTTGGTAACTGGCTTCCATGCTTTTCTTGCTCACGTACACAAGATGATGAGTGTGATACTGCTATTGCTATTACCAGTAACACACACAATGCAACCAAGTCTGATAGAGGTAATGATGGTGACTATGCTCTGAAGTTGAAATTCGATAGAGTGGCCATGTCCAAAAAAATCAAATCAGTGATAGAGAGCATACACAACTTGTGTGATCCTGTCTCCGAGTTGCTGAATAAAATCCCAAATAATAACACAACTATCACCCCCCGAAGGCCCCACACGGGTTCAACAGTTGCACAAGATAAACTGTATGGGAGGGGTGCCATTTTTGAGAAAACTATAAATGCTCTGACCAGTGGGACATATGATTGTGAAACTCTTTCTGTTCTGCCTTTTGTTGGCCCTGGGGGTATGGGAAAGACAACCTTCACCCAACACTTGTATAATGATAAAAGGATCGAGGGACGCTTCTCGGTTAGGGTCTGGGTATGTGTCTCAACTGATTTTGATGTGCTCAACCTCACCCGACAGATCCTTAGATGCATACCTGAAATTGAAAAAGAAGAACACAAATGTACTGTTGAGACTGCCAATTTAGACCAGCTTCAAAAATCCATAGTAGAGCGACTGAAGTCCAAAATGTTTTTAGTTGTCTTGGATGATATATGGAAATTCAGTGGTGAAGTTGATTGGAAGAACCTATTAGCTCCATTCACTAAGGGGGAAACCAAGGGTAGCATGGTCACAACTCGGTTTCCATCTGTAGCTCAAATGGTGAAAACAACTGATCCAGTAGAACTGCATGGTTTGGGGCCTAATGACTTCTTCAAATTCTTTGAAACATGTATATTTGGTCATAGCAAACCTGGGCATTATGAAGATGACTTAATTGATGTTGCAAGAGATATTGCAAAGAAACTAAAGGGTTCACCACTAGCAGCCAACACAGTTGGTCGGTTATTGAAGAAAAACCATTCTCGGGAATATTGGCTGGGAGTTCTTGAAAAGAATGAGTGGAAAAATGCAAAAGATTATGATGATATTATGCCTTCTTTGAAAATCAGCTATGATTACCTTCCTTTCCTTCTAAAAAAATGTTTTTCATACTTTTCTCTCTTCCCTGAAGATTATAAGTTTTATAATTTAGAAATTACTAGCTTTTGGAGCGCAATAGGTATCTTAGACTCTAGTTGCCAAGACAATAATAATTACTTAGAAGAACTAGTGGACAATGGTTTTCTCATAAAGGTAGTCGATAAGTCCGATGATCAATACTATGTGATGCATGATTTATTGCATGAACTATCCCGGAGTGTTTCATCACAAGAATGTGTCAATATAAGCAGTTTAAGTTTTAGTTCTGATGATATCCCACGATCTGTTAAACACCTATCGATCACCACAAGGAATATATATGATGAAAGTTTTGGGGAGGAAATAGGCAAACTGAAGCGCATGATAGATATCGCAAGTTTGCGTTCTTTGATGATTTTCGGATTACATGGTGCAACAATAGCTAATATTTTAAAAGATACATTTGAAGAAATAAAGGGTCTCCGGGTTCTAGTTATAACAATGAACACTCCAAAATCTTTGCCAAGCTATTTTTCAAACCTTTTCCACCTCCAATTCCTTAAAATTAGATCACCCGGTCACTTAAAAGAAATGAATTTACCTAGCACATTGTCTAGATTTTACCACTTGAAATTCTTAGACCTGAATGGCTGGAGTGGTAGTAAAAATTTGCCTAAAGACATTAGCCGCCTAGTGAATTTACGACATTTTCTTTCTTCCAAAGAACTCCATTCCAATATTCCTGAGGTTGGAAAGATGAAGTGTTTACATCAGCTAAAAGAGTTCAATGTTAAGAAAGAGGGTGTTGGATTTGAACTGAAAGAGCTAGGGGAGTTGAGAGAGCTCGAGGGTAAACTCACTATATGTAATCTTGAAACTGTGGCATCCAAGGGAGAAGCTAGGGAAGCCAAACTGAAGAACAAAAGAAATCTGAAAGAGTTGAGATTAGTATGGGGTACAAAGCACCAGACTGTAGATGATGATGTTCTTGATGGTCTTCAACCACACGCTAATCTTAGGGTGCTTGGTATTATAAATCCTGGTGTTGTTCCTTGTCCTAGATGGTTGTGTGATGATATAAGCACAAAAAGGTTGGAGTCTCTTCATCTGGAGGGTCTTTCTTGGTGTCCTCTTCCAGCTTTTGAGCAGCTACCCCACCTCAGTAGTCTCACTTTGAAAAATATTGCTGGGATGAGTGTTTTCGGGCCTGGCTTTAGTGGTGTTACAGAAAGAAGCTTCATGCACCTGAAGAAACTTGAGTTTGAGAATATGCCAGAGCTTCAGAAGTGGGTCGGGGAACCTAATAGTCGTCTATTTTCAAGGCTTGAAAGCATCAAGTTTGGAGGGTGTCCCATTCTCAGTTTGTTTCCCTTCTTGGAGTGCTCTGACCAATTTACCAACCTGTGTAGTCTTCATATTGATAACTGCCCCAAGTTGTCTCAGTTCCCACCCATGCCTCACACCTCCACACTAAAAGATATTCGTGTGAAAAATGGTGGGTCAGAGCTATTTTATGATGGTAAGAAATTGAGCATTGAAGGGTATGCCGGTGCTTTGGCCTTCCACAATATGGATAAAGTAGAGGTTATGGAAATTACAGATGTGTCACACATTTCATTTTCAGACCTCCAAAAACTAAATTCGTTGAGAAGTATAGAATTCAAGAAATGCGACGACATGTTTTCTGCAGAAATGGCTGACAGTGTTGTCCTCAATTCAGTTCAGAATCTTGGCATAGAGGAATTATGTATCACTGGAGAATTGTTCTCAAAGGTTTTGAAGTGTTTCCCAGCTCTTTCCCAGCTTACCATCAACAAGTGTAAGAGCCTTGAACTTTTGCCTGTGGAGGATGGAGGACTCTCGGGCCTCGAGATGCTGCAATCATTTACGGGATACAATTGTGGGGAGTTGTTCTCTCGGTGGCCCAAGGGAGAAGTAGGTGGAGGAGCTCAAGCCATCAAGCCTTTCCCTACTTCCCTCAGGGAACTTGATATTTTCTTGGAGCCAAGCATGCAGTCAATGGGTATGCTCTCAAACCTCACGTCTCTCACCAGTCTAAACCTGAAAAGTTGTGAAGAATTAACAATGGATGGGTTCAATCCTCTCATCACAGTCAACCTCAAGAAATTTACCGTAAATGCTATGTATTCAGAACAAGGGAACATGTCTATAGCAGGGGATCTGCTCTCAGAGATTGCAAGGAGCAAAGTAATGCATGCAGGTTCATTAGAGGTGGATAGCATCTCGGCAGTGCTTACTGCTCCCATCTGCAGCCACCTTGCCGCAAGCCTCCACACATTGGAGTTCAGTTATGATCAGCAGGCAACAACCTTCACGGAAGAGCAAGAGCAAGCTCTGCAGCTCCTCACCTCCCTCAAACGTCTAGAATTTTGGTCTTGCAAGAATCTGCAGTCCCTCCCTCAAGGGTTACGTGGCCTTTCTTGTCTCAAGAGGCTAAGGATCTGGAGTTGTGAGAAAATGGTATGCCTGCCGCCCAAGGAGGGCCTCCCCGCTTCACTGGAAATGCTACAAGTATGGCGTTGTAGTCCTGAGCTAAGTGAGCAGGCCAAGAAATTGAAAGAAAATGACCTACAAGTATGGTTTTCGGTAGAAACAAGGGGTACGTAATGCCTCCCCATACCATGCCTGCCTTTGCTTCTGAGACCTGACGGGCTACCATGTTTCAATTGCAGACTAAACCAGCGAGGATCACGCGATCAGCGAGAGAGAGGGCACGCACAGGGGATCTGGGAATGGTGGGAATCTTCGCCTCTCCCTCTCGGATCTCGGGGTTTCCCTGCCCCTCCCCTTCCCTCACTGTCTCTCTCTCTCTCTCTCTTTATCTTGGTACGAGACACTATCTTTATCTTGGTACTTACTATTAGGCTGTTGTAAACTCTTATTAAGGTTTCTAATATAATCCAAACCTCCACTTTATGGGACATTGCAGGTTCTGTACTTGACTTCCATGCGCCATTTGCTAATTCATTTCTGCATATTTGTCGGCTACCTAGTGATTGAATTGTTAGCTTGTGTTTCATGAGATGAACAATTTTGATGGAGCATCATTGCCTAAATGGTAAATACCAGTAATGAATCATTTCATCATCCGTTATGTTTATGTATCTAATAGTGAATTGTGGCAGCTGGTGGCTTTGCATTCAGGACGAAACTCCTCCATTCAGATAATAACAGCAATGGAAGCCTCCTGCATTTGACCTTAGATTCCAATGGTTGGTTAGTTGGCCATTCTTTCCGTCTAAACACGCAACCACAGTATGCCATTTGCTGGGGCTTGGGACTTCCATCACACTGACTTGTGAACTCGGTTTAATCATTCAGGTTTTTTCTCTCAATATGTGGACCTGAACCTGGAAGAATTCATGATACAGGGTGTAGCATGACTGCTCTCGGTGATAGGCAGCACGATCTTCGTTGAAGTCTTCATTTCCGGTGAACGCTGGTACCCAACACCCCTGACAGTCGCGACGCCCACTCACTGATCCTCAGGCCATGCTTCGAAGAGTCTGAGGCTGAGCCGGCTATCCCATCCCTAACAATCTTGCTGCGCAATGTTGGGGGCGGTGATTGTTGGTGTACGCCTGCAAGGCACCTTCCTCCTCGACGTGCACCGTCTACCACTGCGCACTGTGCCATTCCACTTACTACGACTCACGTCAACCTCGCCATCTTCGACCGCGTACACCGAGCGGATCATTCATGCATGTCTTCTTTGTGTCGCAGCAGGATGATGACCTGGTATTCTGTGTCTAGGAGACTAGGACTCTTGGATCGGTGCTGGTATGTAGTACATGTTTTCACAAAATTAACTTCCCATGCTTTGATTTTGGTTTTTGCTAAAAAAATGCATTGATTTCGGTTCAATATACCAAATCCTGTTGTTAACTGGTGAATAAATTGAATCTTTTCTGCTGCTAGCTACTAACAGCCTAACTTTTTCTGCATCTATTTTTCAGTGGAGCGGTAAACACTTGTATGTGCACGCAACAAATTCCTGATCGACGGCACACTCATCGCGGCCTGCCTCTTCGTGCACGCTGAACCAGGCCACCCTCCCGTTCCTCACCGGAATGCTGCGCTCGACGTAGTGGCTTCTGCTGGCACTTGCTAGCTGTGTGCCGGCCTCGTGGAACACAGCTAGCGGGCGGGCACACCACCGCCTCCTCTGCCTCTTGGTGTGCCTGCCTGCGTGCTCGCTGCGCCATCCGCTCCTCTGCCTACTTAATTCCTACGCCGACGAGCGGCCTTGCCATCTTCAACCCCGGCAGCATAATTTGGTGATGGCACGGAGAGTGTCTTTTGGGTGGTCATCCTCCACGGCCGGATGTGTTGTACCTGCACCACCACCGTACGATTAGCTCCAGCGGCAAGAAACGGTATACCTGCAGCTGTTTACTGAATGACTTGACAGACATGAACATGGGTCGTCATCTTCCTTGTAAAAGACGACGCGATGATAAATGTATCGATGTATGTAACACCAAGACACGAGAGAAGGAACATTTCTTGTTTGAACAATAAATAAATATCATTTCTCTCGTAGTTTAAAGTCCTTGGGTAGCCGTCTTGAACTACATACTCTTCTCTGTTTACAATATTTAGGCAGATTAAGGCAACTATTATGGAACTACATATTCTTCTCTGTTTACATATTTAGGCAGATTAAAGCAACTGAATTTATACAAACTGGAGAGTTACTTTCCATCCTAACTAGGTAGCTCTGCTTCTAGCTTTTATTTATAGCAAAGCAAACAGGATCGGAGCTTCCTCAGACTTAGAGCATCTCCACCCCCCCCCCCCCCCCAACAGGTCCCCCAGGGCGCCTTTTTTAGCGCCGGCATCGAAAAATCGGCCCAGTCGCGTCCCCAGGTCGTTGTTTATCGCCGGCTTGGGCCGAAACTACAGCCGGCGAACCCGAGCTGAACCCAGCGCCCCGGGGGGCGCCGGCGAAGCGAAAAGGCACGTGGACCCGCGTTGTCGGCGACAGACAGGCCTTTTCCCGCCGTCCCCCCCCCCCCCCCCCCCCCCCTTTCCCTCCATTTCCCCATTCTCCTCATCTTCTCCGGCCGCCATGCCGCCGAAGAAGTATGCGCCCCCCCCCCCACACCTAGCCACCGATTCCACCCAGCCGAAGCAGAGGAAGACAAGGGCGCCGATGGCAAGGCCGCCGGGCATGTCGAATGCCGAGTGGAGGGCGGATGTTCAGCGCAGGGAGGCGGTCACCACCGACCGGCGGAACAGGCTCATCACCAAGAGGGCCAGGGACGCAGCGGCGGCGGTGGAGCAGGGAGAGACGTCCCGCGTGGGGATGAACCTTCCGCCCGTCCACTGCCAACAACCCACGTGGGGGAGCCAACAGAGCGCCACGTCACCGGCCAACTTCTCGCCGCCGGTCTAGGGGTACGCACCCTCGCCTGGCTATTCCGACGGCGACGCGCATGGCGGATTCAACCCCAACGACACCTTCCCGCATGGCACGCCACCGCGTGTCTCCCCCTCCGGCTTCAACCCCGACCCGCGCACTCCCTCCCCCGCGTTCACTGCCGGCCTCAACACCCAGTACTACTCGCCGCCGGCGTACTCAGGCTCGCCTGCGCCGCCTCTGCGCCGAGGCACCCTACCCTTCGCGCATGGCTCGTCGCCACAGTTCACCAATGCCGACGCCGACATGGACGAGATCATCACGAGCGGCTCGGTCGCTGCCGCTTCTTGCCGCGGTTTCCACGTGCACGACGAAACGGTCGACACCACCGTCGACATGGACGACGAGCTCGACGACGCCGAGGAGGAGGAGCCGGAGGAGGAGGTGAAGGTGGAGGAGGAAGAACAGGCGGAGGTGTAGGAGGTGCTGGAGGCGGAGCCGGCGCCGGCGAAGAAAGGGAGAAAGAAGAAGCGGGCGCCCAACGCCAGGCCGGGCGAGCCTCGCGTCAAGTGGACGTCCAAGGAAGACGAGTGCCTCGCCGAAGCATGGAAGACCGTCAGCGTCGACCCGATCACCGGCGCGAATCAGAACACCGACACGTACTGGAGAAGGATCAAGTCGGCGTTCGGCGAGCGCAAGTTGGTCGACCCAGAATTCGCCAAGATCCACATGGATCGCGGCGAAAAGGCCATGGCGAACCATTGGGCGGGCATCCAGACGGCCTGCAACAAGTGGCATGGGATCGTAAATGAGGTCACGGCTCGCCCAGAAAGCGGCGCCAACGTCGAGGGACAGGTATGGCCAGTCGCTGGTTTAGTTCTTTCTCTATATACTTCGCCGACACTTGCCCTTCGGTTGTGCAGATGGTTCGGATGTTCAACATGTTTCGCCAGGATAACAGCGGCCAAGAGTTCAAGTTCCTTCACGTGTTCTCCCGGATCGAGTCGTGCGAGAAGTGGAGGGAGGTTCGGCTCACTCTCGCCAAGGCCCAGGAGACGTACAAGCCGGACGCGCCTGCCCCGGCGGTGGCAGAAGGGTGCCCTGATGGCAACAAAAGAGCCAAGGCGGCGAGGGGCGCGGCACCCTCTGCCGAACGGCTGCAATCATCGATCGAGCAGTGCATCGCCGACGCCAAGAACAGCGCCGCCAAGAGGGATGAGAAATCCGACGCCAGGTGGTCGGCGTTGATGACGAAGTAGGACGTCAAGTTCGACCTCATCAGGACCAACGTCGCCGCGAAGAAGAGGAACACCGACCTGGCGTTCTTGATGGCGGCAGACATGTCGACGATGGACGAGCAGGTGAAGGCGTGGTATCTGGCAGAGCGCGGCCTCATCTTGAACAAGATGCCCGGGCCAGCAGCGACCACCGCCCATACGCCCACGACACCAACGCCGACGCCCAGCCCGATCGATGAAACTGTGCCGACGCCGACGACCAACCCGAGCATGGAAGCCACGCTGATGCCAAGCCCGACTGCGCCCACGCCGACCCCGGCCAGTCCCACGGCAGCGGAGCTTGCCGTTTGATGCGTTTTTATGTCTACGATCCCTTCCTTTTGATTACGGAACTTTGGGTATATTTGATCGCCGAACTGTGGCATGATGTACGCCGAACTGCGGCATGATGATCGCCGAACTTGTGGCGTTTTTTTGGCAGCGGGAAAGACAAGTTCGAATTTTTGGGCGTCTGGGGGCCGAAACTAGAATTACTTAAATTTGCCAGGATACATGAACTAAAATTTGCTATGGTTCATACAAAAAATAATTTTTATGGTAAAAAAACTAGAATTACGATGGTCAAAAATACTAATATTGACATGATATATAAACTAAATTTGCCATGGTGGAATAATAAAAAAAATTCATGATCCACGAATTAAATTTGCCGTGGTTAATTACTAAAAATTGTCATGGTCAATTAATAAAAATTACCATAAAAATTAGTTGAAAATACAACGGTAGCTTTAAATCTAGAAGAAAAAAAAATAGATAAAACATATCATGGCAAATTTAGTGTAAATTATATAGCAACTACAGTGTAAACATCATGATAACATTTGGCCCCAAAAAAATTCATCGAAATATATCAATATGGGATCTAGTTTTAAAGATCTCGTCAAGGCGGATTTAATGATGAAAACGGATTTTTAATTGGATTTTTTAATTAAGAGATAAAACATTTTTAAGTCTAAAAAATCGAAAAGATTCCACTTATCTCATCTGTATGATGTGGAAAGATGGATGGTAATGGAAGCGTTTGGACCGTGTTACTTAGTGCCATACGTGTGGGCGTTATCATTTAGGTTGGGGCACGCTATTGGTTTTTTCTTCTGGCGTTGTACGTTGGAAAGATTGGGCTGCTACTCGGGATCCTTGGGCTGGTTTTCTTCAGATGGTTGTTGGGATGACGTTTTCCTCCTTTTTTGTTCAGAGAGGAAGTTGAATGTCTAGATATTTATTATCACTATCCATAAAATAGTTATTTATTACTTTGTTCAAATATAAATATTTATTGATCCCTCTAATTTTTTTAGGTTTCACCAGCACTAACTCGATATTAGTATACATATTTTAAAATATGTTCCGTCCAGGTGTATCTATTGAAAGGTTCTGTCCTTCGTTTCCTATTTTCCGGACATCACAAAACATATGTGACTCCATTTTTTATGGATGTAATTTTCATTACCACATAGGATAATAGTAATAATATATGTGTGTGATTATAGATACAAATAATTATTATAAGGTACATATACTCCAACAATTAATGAAAAAATGCAGTTCGCGAGGGGGGCTGGGGCTAGCTCCCTAATCCTTAGTTAACTAGTAGTTAAAGTTAGGTATTCTTTGAAATTTTTATTTTTATTACTGTTAGTGTTATGTTCCGCAATGCCATTATTTGAGATGGGCCTTAGGATCTCGTATTTCTCACCGAGGCCTACGGTCAGCCCTAGCTTCATTCGTAGAAAGAGAGGGGCCGAAGGAGGGACATGGCATATCGCATGAAGAAGGGGCACACAGCGACGGGCTGGTGGCGTGTGTGGCCACCGCGCTGCGTCCAGTTGGGGAGGTTGGCCGTCGTCGAAGTGGAGCGCCAAGGCCAGCACCAGTCAGTGGAAGGTGGAGGTGGGGGAGTTTGGCTGCCGGCTAGAGAGCTAAGGGAGGGCCTAGTGTGGCGACCACGAGCACCGGAAGGAAGAAGAGCGCGCGTGCGTGCGGGCTATCTGGTGCCCACGAGCATCGGAAGGAAGAAGAGCCCAAGCCCGCGCTAGCGGTGGATCTTGGCCGCATCTGGGCAAGCTCGAGGTCACCGGCTAGATCCCATCACGGAGGGTGTTCTTGGTGGAGAACGGGGGGAAGGGGAAGGTCGCGACGGCGTCGGAGGGAGGCAACCCATGCTCAATGTTGCTGGATCTGACGAGGGGAGAGAGGGATGCAACGGTGGTGATGACGAAAAGGGGAGGACGGAAGGCCGGCAACGCACGCTCGTCCTCCTCCTCGTCCGTCAGAGGGTGTGGGGAGGAGGGTGGTCGCCGGAGGATGGGGACAGGGCGGTAGCCGTCGGGGAAGGATGGGGGAAGCCATGGCGAGCCAATGTTGGGGAGGAGTTGGCAACGGGCGGACGGATGGATCTCGACTGCTGGTTATGCCCACGAAAGGATTTGAGAGGAGTGACGAGAAAAAAAAGGTAATGGCACTTCTCATGGGCTACGAACCGTCCGCGCTGTGGAACCTTTCGTGGGCTGGAACCATGAGCGCACAGGCCGAGGACTGTCTCCCTGTTCAACAGCCTACTTGCTGGCTCTAGTAGCCTATCAACAGGGGACCGTGGGCCCATTTTAGCTATAAGAGGAAATAATGCTTGTGGGCATTAAAAAACAGAGGAAGGATTGGCTTGAACATAGGCCGAGCAATTCGAATTCAACTGAAACAAGAAAGGCATGGGTGAAGTTGTGGCATGTTCGAATTCCTGCTAAGGTGCGTATGTTCACATGGCGACTAGCAAAGATGTCTATTGCTACTGGAGAGGTCCGTGCCCATAGGAACATGGCCACTGATGATACTTGTCCGATCTGTAATGCAGCTGTCGACACATGGAGACATGCTCTGATTGAATGCAATATGTCGAGAGCAGTTTGGGCATTGGCCGACGAAGAGGTGGTTGAGCACCTGATTATGAACCGGACTGATGATGCTCGGTTGTGGATTTTTTGGCTCTTTGACACGATGAAAGAAAACGAATTGGCTGCGACGCTAGTCACCCTTTGGGCAATTTGGTGGGCAAGGAGAAGAGCTATTCATGATGAAGAGTTTCAGAATCCTGTTTCCACTTTCGGATTTATCACAAAGTACTTAGAAGAAATTGAGGAGCCCATGAAACAGAAGAGAGCAATGAAACCTGAAGCACGTGCAGCAAGGCTTAGCAGGTTTTGGAGTCCTCTGATGCCTGGTTGGTGCAAGGTGAGTGTTGATGGTGGATTATCCAGGGATGGTCGAAGAGGAGCAGCAGCAGCAATTTGTCGTGATGAGCGCGGACATTTTATGGGGTGCTTCCGCGATTGTTATGAATGGCCAGACAAATTCAGCATGTCTAGAAGCTATAGCATGCAATGAAGGCTTTGCTCTTGCCCAAGATCTCGATATTAGGAAGGTAAAAGTTGCCTCAAACTGCCTGGAAGTTGTCACTAATCTTCAGAAGAAGGCGAAGTGTTCATACTCAATGATTTTGCGGGAAGTGGATGAAAGGGCAAAATTATTTACCCTAGTGGATGTGGTGCATGAGTATAGGGAGTCCATAGTAGATGCTCATAGCTTAGCGAAGGATGCATCGTCCTTACGCGCAGGCCGCTATATTTGGCTGGGTTCTTTACCAGATATCTGTAATATATCATTGAATATATATGCTCTAATACCAACAATACAGACGAATAAATAATTTAAAATATTATGTATACGCGATATTCAATGATATTAATTGAATAATATTCACGGACAATACCGCGGATATGTCGCGGTTAATATTCAGTTTACTGTTCACAACTATTTGCTTTACTATTCAGATGATTGGCGTTTACTATTCGTTACTATGCCAACTATTGGTGCTTGTCTGGCTATTAATTTGGCTAATATTTGCTTATATGCAGGATCAATTAGCTGGTCGCCGAGACCAAATATACGGCCTGTTTGCGCTGTGGAGTTTGTGAAGTCCTACTCGGTACTCACCATATTTATCGTTATGTTGCATCAGATGTAGCTAGTTACGTTCACTTGACGGTTTTAATTACAAACTTATGGGTTAAATTCTTATCATCTTCCCAGGCAGTTCCACCCGAAGGGAACACTTCTCTACGGCCACAAGGTTCTCATTTAACGCCACTTTGGGCTACACAGAGAACTACACACGCAGAGGTTTCTCCTATATGATCCCTAGCATAAGAACTCTTCCCATAAATTCAGAAATAAAAACACCAAGTGAAACCAAGAAACTACATCATTCCAACAACATAATTTACATATGGTTTTCCCTTTCGGAAGACCCCGAAGGGATTACACACAGACTAGGAAATTATCTTGATATTCCTGGTGATCACAGCGCCTTCTTGGCTATTCTACTAGTGGTGGTGGTACTAATCTACTTAGGAGATTAGCGCTTCTGGCTCTCGCTCTGGTTGCTTCGCTTTGCTTTCCGGTGTTCTATTGATCCATTCCTGCTTATTAGGTATATTGTATGCATCATCTATCGTATTATCATTGAGCCTCTTAAAATTAATTACCATTCTAGATTTACCTCTTACTTCTTCAGCATGATTTCTAACTATAAAAGCAGCAAATCGATGAGGACTTCTGCTTTCTCTAATTGCTTTTAGCTTTAGTAATTCTTCAATATGCATTTTGAAATCTTCAATATCTTTGGGAGTAGCTTCTATTGGTCCTGACTTAATTATATAATCTGGGTTTATAATATTTATTTTATAAATTATAGAGTTCTTATCCCAATGTTTCATTGGTATTTCCCCAATAATTTGTACATTTTCTAATCTTTGCACAATCTTGTCTATATCTTTCTTGAATTTTATATCTCTATACCAATTTGGAGAGAAAGATTGTAACCCTATGCATTCTGTACATGTATTTTCTATATGATATTCTTTTATGGTTTCACTAAGTTCTTCATCTTTGCAGAAATCAAGGGGACCTGAACTTGCACTATATTCATAATCTACATTAGATATTTCTATATTTTGCAAAGCCTTTCTTTGTTTCCGTACTTCAGATAAGTATGGAATATTATCTTGATGCGGGATAAATGTAATCCCATCTTCATGTATAATTGTGGTTTGTAAAGATTGTTGTAAAAATCTTAATCCTATTATCGTATCATCATTTATAACTGACAAATCTCTTATTGTAATTTCATCTATTATATATTTTGTACCATTTATGTATGCTTCTATATTATATGCCAACTGGTTATGGATTTTCTTTAATCCTGACATATCTGTAGATACTTCGGCTTTATTATCATATATAGTTTTGACTATTTCAGGACATCTCACAAAGTACTTGTCATGGATAATGTTCTTTGTGCAACCAGTATCTAATAGTGCCAATATTTTATAGGAAATATTTGGTGTTAAATTTATTCTAACAGGAATTCTTATTCCTAGCACTTCTTTAAATGGTAATCGTACTATATATTTGTTTCCAAAACTAGTTATAGCATCTTTTAATTGTATTAACTTATCTCCTTTTTTATCTCTTACTGTTACCATTTGTTCTTTCATTTATGTGCTTCCAGCAACAACAATTTCCTGTTCTTTATTATCTTTTAACTTATTTTTTAGTTTTTGTTCTTTATTATTTTCTAACTTATCTTTTAGTTTTTCTAGTTCCGCTTCTAGTTTATTTATTCTACTTTCTAGATTTCTAACCCTACTAGATAATATTCTTTCTTCTGGTTCAAATTCTATTTCCTGTCACCATATTTGATTTTTGGCTTTTAGACAGGAGGTACAAGCTTGTTTTAAGCATAAACTACATGTGGACCTATTATCTTGGCTTGGATAATACATACAGAAAGCACATTTGATATTATAATCACCTTTCCCTTGAATCCAATCATGCTCACAATCTACTTGGTTCATCATTTCTATTTTTAAACCTGCTAAATCATCTATTAGGTCTATCTCATCTTCACTTGAATCATATTCTTGAGTCTCATTTTCTGCTTCATCTGTTTCAATGATTGAATATATTGACTCATCATCTTTTATTTTATCATCACATACTAATATATTCTCATTAACACTATCTATAATTAAAACTCTTTCTTGCTCTTCATATTTACTGGAGTATCTTTTCTAGTCTTTATTAGGACAGGTTCTACTTAGGTGATCTGGAGAGTTATATATAAAACACCTGCATGTTTTATCATAAGTCTTTCTAGAATTCTATCTTCTTACATTTCTTTTATGTAGAAATGGAGCTCTATTATCTGACCTTCTTAAGAAAAATCTTTTCATGGTTCTAAAATTTCTAATATCTCTCTTTTGGGATTTATAATATTTTTTATTCTTATACCTTTCTTCTCCATATGTTAATGGTATTTGGACAATATTATTGCAGAAATTATAATCTGTTTTCTTCATAGATCTTTGAGCTTGTATACCTGTACATACCTTTCTTAGCTGTTTAAAGACAAATGTTATGGCTTGGGATATATTTACAATATTTCCTGCTGATTCTTTTTATATTCCTCAAATATTATGAACCCTAGAGGGTCAGGCAACTTATTAAAATATCTTTCTATTACCCCTACATTAAAGCCTTGCTTAGCCGTGGTAGCATTACATAAGTAATGCTGAGAGAATTCTTTTATACCTTTCCAGCTTGTCAGCGTTAGTTTTTTGTTTCTCTCAATCTTTCATTTTGTAAAGAGGTATGTCCTAATTCTGGATCTTCTGCTATGATCATATTTGAAATAACATTTACAAAGTTATTAGGATTACTTCCTGCTCTTTTTAATTTTTGATATTGATTAGGGCACGTTTCTACCCATTGTTCCCATAGGACTTTTACAGATTCTCCTAAAAATGTTTCAAGATATGTTATCATATCCTCAACCTTAGTGCCTATATTATGCTGGTTTTGTATATATTTTTGAACTATTAAACCTTTCCATATGCTAATTATATTCGACCAATCTATCGGATCATGGGCTGCTAAATTTGATATAGCACCATCATTTTTATAATTTTGAAATTGTACCGGCCTTTCGAAATCTCTTCTCTTAGTACCCATATATCTATATTGTCCAGGGATATATGTGGGTTGGTAGTCATCTTTTTCTGGGGGCCATTGTCCAGCTGATCTGGTAGGTCTCTCCCTTTCTTCATCTCTTTTTATTGAAGATTCCCCATATCCTTTTCTTCTTTTATTACTACTTTCTACTTCCATAGCTTCCATTGCATTATCTAGATTATCCAGTCCCACATCATCTAGTGAGTTATAAAAATCATTATTTTGTTCTGAATCATCATAATTTTTATCTTCTAAATCTTCTTCTTCTTCATAACTTTCTAGTAATAGCTTATTATTTATATCATATTGCTCTTCTTCATCCACAATTTCATCTTTGTGGCTCTGAGCAATATTCTTATTTCTATCGTTATTATCGATGGTAACAATATTATTACTATTATTATTGTCTCTCTTTTCTTCTGATACTTTAGTATTATTTATTATGCGAGGGCTAATAGTGGTTGGCTTTTTTCGCTTTTTAGTCTTTTTAATCTAGCAAGGACCAAGTCAATGGCTGCACTGACAAATACGGCGGGAGCTTACAGAATCGTTGCCGGTTTGGACTAGAAGTAGTCCAAGCCGTGGTAGATGAAATTGGAGCTGGTAAGGTTGGGATGAGGCTCTCGCCCTTCGCAAGCTACTGGGAATCGTCAGACTCCAACCCGGGAGCTCTAGGCCAGTACATGGCACACGCGCTGAACAAAATTGGGATCCTCTACTGTCACACGGTCGAGCCACGGATGATAACGTTCGTTGACAAGGTTGAAACTCCCCATAGCCTTCGCCCCATGCGGGATGCTTTCAAGGGAACGTTTATCGTAGCCGGTGGCTACGGCAGGGAGGATGGAAACGCAGCTGTCTCCAGCGGCTATGCTGATCTGGTTGCATACGGACGCTTGTTCTTGTCTAATCCTGACTTGCCTCGGAGGTTTGAGATCGATGCTCCTCTAAACAAGTACAACAGAGATACTTTCTACATCTCCGATCCAGTTGTTGGATACACTGACTACCCATTCCTTCCATCCGATGTCTAAATGGCCAGTTTATAAATGGGCTCGTTCCGCCTCAGAAAACAGAGTCCGTGTGCTTGTGATCTATGGTCTTTTGCTTGTGTGTGATCCGTGGTGTATGATCTGAACAACTATTATGGTCAATGATCTTTTGCTTGTGTGTGGACTCCGAACATTGTGTCCTCGTGAATATTTGGAGAATCCTTTTGGTGTTGTTATGCTGCTGTTATATTGTGTTTGAAGTGTTATTATGTTGTGTTTGAAGTGATGTTATTCAGCTGTTGATGTGTTGTTATACTGCTGAAATTTTTAGTGATTATGTACTACTGTTATGCTGCTAAAATTTGTACTGATTGTGTGTTCAGAAGGAGATGAAGCTAGCCGGAGATCATGGTGTGAAGAGGTAAGGGTAGAATGGTCTTTTCCATGTTCAGTTAGCTTCAGTTAGTACATAATGGTATATTGACTATGAATATTTCAAAATAGTTTTATTTTGGCAACAACAATGTTTATAATGGTATTTTGGAGTTTGGCCAAAGTTGTAATGGCACACAGGCAATTCTCTCATTTGGTTATTGTGTACGGCCTGAGCAGTCGGAGGGCAAAAATATCAAAGAGCAAACAAAGTTGGGGCAAAATATCTGTTACTATCTAAGAAAGGGCAAATCGTCAAAGTCGATAGAAAGCAGGGGTTAAAGATCAATTCCCCCTTTGGTGCCTGATAAGAAAGTAGGAAACACCAACAACAAAGATGGACACAAACCTCTCAGCGGGCCATCACATGATGCATGGAATTTGTAAAGAGGAAAACTGCAGCTGACAGTTAGACATGTCCCAACCACAAAATAGGAAAATACATGTGCAAAATAATTACCAGGAGATTAACATGGCCATTTCGCAGGGTCTCGGATTGATACCAACACATCACGCACCATGTAAAAATACAACCAACCGAGTATTCACGAGTGAAGTACAATCAAGATGGGCAGATTTTGAAATTCACAGTGGAAGGATGCCAAATGATTTAAGCAAACCGTTCTCATTGTGTACAAACCTTAAAGTTCTCATTGTATTTCACAAGCAGATTCAGTTCTGGTTTAGCAAACTGTGATATACAGATAAGCAGGGGTCCGAGAAAACAAATATCATTTGGTTTGGTAGTAGAGCAAATTTAGTCATCTACTTCTAACTAATGCGCTGTAATTTAAATGGCATGCCTGGAACTCCTGAAGTTTCACATCTTTCTCCACAACATTCAGAACAGAACGGCAATCACTTGCGTAGTGTATACAGCAAAAATACTTGGTGCAGTTTTCCTCATGTTTCTCATATGTGTACATGAAAAGTGTGCCTGATGAAATGAACAGAATGAAGGCCAAATCAAGCATTTGTTCATATCTTTGTGAGACTTGGAAAGCAGGAGAATGACGCGAACAAATTGGATGTTTGCTTTGTACAACTAAAAAAAAAGCAAAATTAGCACCCAAGTAATGTACTGAAGTAGCAAATGACAGACTGATCACTTGATGTATCAATCAATTGAATTTGCAGCACTAATGACAGTTAAGAAGGTTAACTCATGCATCACTTCACCACTAACGTGCACACACTATTGTATACCATCAGCCAAGAGTAATTGATGACTTCCTCTTGATAAAATTAACAGTCTTGCGCATCGACCTTTATTGCTCAGCCGCAGAGCATCATGGCTGGGTACAAGTTGAGCGCACAAAGAAAACATACTAGTTCAAATACACAATTTAGATCCATCCATTTCCTTGTAATGTTAACAGAGCGAGATTTGGAATGCAAGCATAGATCATCCAGGCGAGCAGAAGTGAGTTGAGTGAGACGCTGGGCCTGTCAACTGCTTCTTCCCGGCAGAGCAGCAGCAGCAGCAGCCCGAGCCCGACGGAGGCGACGACGACAGCACGCCACATCCAAATTAATTCCCACACCGCGCTGCGCAAATCACACCAGCCACGCGGAATAACTAACTAACAACCTAATCATGAAATTCGTACTGACAGACGCAAGCCCGAATCGACGATGCGCACGAGTAATTTAGCAGAACCTGGGTGGTGGGGCGGCGACGCGTGGGAGGTCGTCCTTGGTGGGGAAAGAATTGCAACAGTAGCAGCAGCAGAAGCAGCGGCCCCACCGCCGGAAGCAGCGGCAGTAGCACCACCGCGACCGCGTCCTCCCCGGGGCCGCCGCCGCAGCACCCGGGCAGTGGTTGTCCATCACGGGGAGAGAGGAGATTTTTTTTTTCAAGAACAGCTGAACTGCCTCCGTGATGGCGCCATGGCCAGGAGGAATAAGGGGGATTTGATTTTTTGCCACCACTTTCTTTGGACTTTGACAATTTGCCACTAGTTAGATTGTAATTGATCTGATGACACTTATTTCTTTAGACTTTGATCTTTTGCCACTTTTCAGCACAAAAACAATCTATGGAAATAATAGACAAACTAAGTACAAAAAATAGAGGACCATTGTACCCTTGTACCTGTTTGACCCAAATAGAGCCCCCGCCGGCCCTTGCTGCTACTGTACCTGCTGCTGCTGCTCCCCCGCCGGCCCTTGATGCTGCTGTACCTGCTGCTGCTGCTCCCCCGCCGGCCCTTGCTGCTGCCCTGCTGCCTTCGCCCTCTCGTGCTTCCTCGACTCCTCCTGCTGCCTCACATACGCTGGCTGCCCTCATATTTTGGGCAGCATTTTGGCTTAATTTGGACAGCATTTTGCCTCCATATGGACATATTCATACACCATGACACAATATGAAGACAATATAGCAAAATAAAACATTTAACATGTTCATACACCATCTACCATAAGGCCATATGCTGTCATGTTTTACAACCAAAAGCACAAGGCCATAGTAGCTGCCATGTTACAACCAAAAGCATAAAGAAATAGTTGCTGCCATGTTACATCCAAAATAAAGGATGCTAAGTCTGTCATATTACAATCAAAAGTATAGAGCCCAGCACAACACTAGTACTTCCTTCTCTTCGGGGTCAACTTTCTAGCTTTTGAGCTTGAGGCCATGTCAAGCAAACAATCATGAGGTCTCCAGCAGCAAGCAAGCAATCATGAGATCTCCAACAACAAGCAAGCAACGGCGGCAGCTTCAGCAGCAGCACACAGCAGCAGCAACAGCTTCAGCAGCGGCGGCGGCAGCAGCACACAAGCAGCAGCGGGGGCGCACAAGCAGCAGCGCCGGGCGCACAAGCAGCAGCAGCAGAGCCGGCGCACAAGCAGCAGGCCAGCAACTGCGCCGGGGCACAAGCAGCAGCAGCAGAGCCGGCGCACAAGCAGCAGCTTGGGCAGCAGATGCACGCAGCAGCAGCTTGGGCAGCACAAGCAGCAGCAGCGGCTCTGAACTGGGAGCAGCGGCAGCGCACAAGCAGCAGCAAAAACAACGCAGAACTAGCAGCGGCCGGCGGCCGGCGGCCGAGACCGAGCCCGAGGCACGTAACCCTAGGGGACGGGAGAGAGGGGGCGGGAGAGAGGGCCTCACCTTCCTGGCCTGGATCCAGCCGCCGCCGTTGAGGACAACCAGGACCGCCGCCGTTGAGGACCACCCAGCGCAAGTCGCCGTCGCCGCCGTCTCCTCTGTTCTTGCAGGCGAGAGGAAGGGGAACGAGGGCGAGCGACCGAGAACGAGACCTCCCGCTCGTGGTCAATCCCGGGAGAGGGGTATTTTGGACATTTCTTGTGGGACCCACCCGACAAAGGGCAAAATAGCAAAGTTCCATGTAATTGGTGTCATCAGATCAATTACAATCTAACCGGTGGCAAATTGTCAAAGTCCAAAGAAAGTGGTGGCAAAAAATCAAATCCCCCAACTAACGAAGGTAAAACCTTTTCAATTCTAAAGAAAATGGAGCTACCACAACATTTTTTTTAAAGAAAAGAATGCACGTATCTCATTCAGATCGAATGGCAACAGTATAAGCCACGCGCAAGCACGCGAAAACTCCAAAAACCACCCGTCTCTAGACCTTTACACAAGCGACCCCTAGAAAAAAGGAAAATACAAACTGACGGGGATATTACCCCGCGATATAACCCGGCAGGAAGTATGACCCGGCCGGGGACTTGGCGACTCACTGGTGACCCGGTCGAGACTTGGCGACTCACTGGTGACCCGGTCGAGGCTTGGCGGTTCATTGGTAACCTGGCAGGCGGGTCAGACGAGTGACAAGGCCCAAGGCCCAACGAGCAAGCCGGCACTAGGCGGCTCGTGGACGGGCTTGGAGGGGCGGCTCACAAGAGAAGGCCCAAGGAAGAGAAAGGATTCCCTCACAAAGGAAACAAGACCCGGATTAGGATTCAAGAGAGACTAGTCCTAATCCAACTCCTAGTAGGACTCTACATGTAAACCTACCCCTTCCACTTATATAAGGAGGGGTAGAGCACCCCTAGAGGGACAAGTTAAGACAGACACAAGTCATTAGAGATAGATAGATTAGAGGCTCTCGAGATTAGAGATAGCGATTAGCACCCTTGTAACCGAGAGATCTTCCTCATGATCAATATAGACACAAAGCAGGACGTAGGCTTTTACCTCCATCGGAGGGGCCGAACCTGGGTAACTCGCGTCTCTCGATTCCGACCAACCCCTCTCAAGCCGCCACACAGTTGCGATGGCCTCACACCTAAGTCCGCTAACCCGGACATCTTGCCGTGACAAATCCACGACACAAACCGGTCCCTGGAGGATCCTGTGCTACCAAACAAACCGCAAAGACCACCGGAGACCACACCTTGGCCTAGAGAAGCGCCATCGCAGTCATCGATGCTTTTGTGGTCCTCACAGAAACGTCGCCGCAACCGACGGCGTTGAGGGACATCGGCTAAGGGAACACCCTGGTCTCCTCCAGGCCCAGCTCCCCTTCCACGTCGAAGACGAGAAGAGCCCCTCGAGCCGCTCGCCAAGTAACCACACAACCAGATCCAGAGCAGACAATGCCCAAACGCCACCACCGACAGCAAAAATGACGGCCCTCACCGTCCCCGAGCTCCTTTACAGACTTCACGAGCTCCTCAATCATGGCGGAGCAGACGCCGCTGCGGCGGGGGTTGAGCCGGAGGATAAAATTCCTAGGTGGAGTCATCGCCGCCACCTCGTCGGGAGACCCAAAACTCGTCGGGCCAGAGGACCCACGAGACACCACAACCGCCTGCTCCCCGACGCCACTAAGAAGGAGACCATCACGATGGGGCAGGATCAGGAGGACCCCTATTCGATGCGACGGCGCCGCCATCACCGGAGCGCCGCCACCTGACAACCTTGCCCTACTATCTACACGCTCGAGTAGAGCACCGGAGTTCCCGCACCCTCCCCCCTCTAGAACGGCCAACAGAGGTGCAGAGAAGTGATGGGCTCCCCGCGGCGGAGCAAGGAAAAAATGCCTTCCTTTTTTTGCTTGAAAAGCCCCAAAGCATTTTATATCTGAAAGATATTAAGGATAACAGTACAACTGAACTGAAAAGGAACACTAAACCCAACATTTACAGAAAGAACCTTGCATAAAGAAGAAAAAATGACAAGGACCACACAGGGAGCCATTTGTAAAGTCGCTATCTTATTTGGAACGCCTTCCTCTTCCATCTTTAACAGGATGGCGGAGAAACGAGGGCGGTAGCCCAGCAGCTGCCGCCGAGCTAGCAAAAACCTTCTTCACCAAGGGCTTAGATCGCCGCAACATCCACCCGCCCCAGGAAACGGAATCTTGAACCATCGATCCGATCGTCGGTCAGGGAACCTCCCCGTGCATTGCAGGCCAACCGACCGGAGACCTGTTCGACTGAAACATCGCTCACCCAAACATGATGTTTCCTTAGTAAATCCTTGACTTCCAGCACCAGCGACCCATAGATCGGTCTGTTCTACTCCAAACTCATCAAGTAGTCCACTACTACTTTGCTATCCGTCTCTAGAGTGATCTTCTGAAGACCGAGCTCACACACCAGCTGCATCGCTCGCCAGCAGGTCAAGATTTCGGCCAGCTCAGGGTCGGTAACGGACGAGAAAAATTGGCACGCCTGCCACAAAGGTGCCATGGTGGTCATGCACGACCGCCCCATCGCCGCCATTGCCTGAGTATTTCACCAAAGCACCATCAACGTTCGCTTTGAACGACCCCTCCGCTGGTGGGCACCATCGCTTAGTCGTCCTCGACACAGCCGGTGCCTTGAGCTCCTGAGCATTCTGCCACTCCTCTAGGAACACAATCGTTCTATCAATGATTGAGCGAGGATCGTCCATCTACTTGCCCTCCCGAGCCTCGTTCCTGGCCAACTAGACCTGGCATAGTGCCATCATCAGTAGAGCCTTTTCTGCATTGCCCACTTGACCTAGTTGATCCAGAAGCTAGTTCTGTAGCTCCCCGTGTGCTCCGAAAGGCCATGGCCGAAGTGGGAGTTGCAAGTGTAACACATTAGTCGTCCTCTCTCCGGTTGGGCAGTAAGGGTTGGAGAAGGGCAATCACTCGTTCTTAAAACCAACATTCTTAAGTTTAAGATCAAAGAGTCGGGCGAAAAAAGGGGAGAGCTCCCTGTTCCTGGTTCTCCTATAAGTGGATTCCCCGGAACCACAAGAATCCTTATAATGGGATTCCAACTCAGCACCTTTTGTTTTGAGATTTTGAGAAGAGTTGCTCTTTGGAGAGCACAGTACGATGGAAGTTGTAAGCTATGTTTGAGGGGAGGTTCGAGAACTTATTTTTGTCTCTCACCTTTACTTCGAAAACTTTCTTTTGTGTCTCCCCCATGAACACTTCATTAGAGCGCGTACCGCTAATCATTGAAAAGCAAAATAGCCCATTTATGCCGCCATGACAGCTTTTATGAGCCAAATGGCTTCTTTTTGCTGCCATGACATCATTTTTTAGCCAAAGTGCTTATTTTAGCTGTCATGGCACCATTTTGAGCCAAATGGCTCATTTATGATGCCATGGCAGCATTTTCAAACCAAATGGCTCATTTCTATGCATTGATCCACCTTTTGAACTTACTCGCCCTTCTGATTTTCATTTAATAGGTTTGCATCACGGATGCCTTTGATGGTCAATGTACAAGTTGCCGTCGACACTTGTGATGCCTTCCATAAGCCGGTTTCCTTCATTTTGGACTCGTCTTCCCGCTACACTTGTCATGTTTTAGTTCTCATTAAACTTCTCTACATACGCACTCGTGTGTGAACTTCTCTACATATGTACTCGTGTGTGAACTTCTCTTTATATGCACTTGTGTTTGATGTGTATATACATGTGTGATGATAGCACTTGTGTAATATGTGTCGGAATGATAGCCATAGTTCTTGTTGATGCTCTATGTGTCATGAGCAAAGATATTTGAATGCAGTGATGTATATGTGTGATGAAATATATCTATGTATATTGATTTGAATGCATGGATGCCCAAAAAATAAAATAAAAATAAAATATGCTTGACCATTTGCCGAGCGCTGCACTTGGCAAGGATGGCGACGTGGCAGAAACTGGTAGCTCCTGGAGCATTTCCCGAGTGCTGCACTCGGTAAAGATGGCCACATGGCAGAAGCTGGCAGCACATGGAAATCTTTGCCGAGATCCACTGGGAGCAACTCGGCAGCAAGGAAGGCTTCACCGAGTTCCCCACTCTGCAAAGTTTTGCCGAGTTCCCCTGGCGCGAACTCGCCAAAACTTCACGCAATGTGCCACTTCCTCTGTCGACATGATTTACCGAGTTCCTATTGCGTCAGAACTCGGAAAATATATGTGCCACATGTCAAGTTATCAATCATCAAAGGGGTGCCGAGTTTCTCACTTGGCAAAGGTTTACTGAGTGCCGACCAGTGGGAACCTGACGAACATTTGTGCCACCCGTCACATTCTCATTCGGCCAAGTTTTGCCAATTTTCACACTCGGCAAAAGGCGTTGCCACGTGGCGCCACCATTAACGGGCCATTCTGTCTGCTCTGGTAGTTTGCCGGGTTCCCGATTTCCGGCACGTGGCAAAGAGTTCGGTGAGCGTTTGCTTCGATAATAAGAACTCGACAAGGTTAATCATTGCTGACGTGTTCCTAGTCGATTCCTTTGTGCCGTGTGTAGAACTCGGCAAATACACTGCCGAGTTTTTTCCGGCCTAGGGCACACGGCAAAATGCGAAAATCCAGTAGTGTATTGAGACTGCCTTTTTTGGATGTGACATGTGCACATTCTGGCTTCGTTTTAATAAATTCAATGGGAGAGATTAATATCTATCTATTTATTCTATATATTTTTTGCAAAAAAGATCTAGATCTATTATAAAAGTTCATCAGTACAAAGCACCTCAAACGTAATAAAAATTACATCGACGTCTCTAGACCACCGAACGACCACTACCATCGCCAGAACGAGCTGCTGACGCGCCACTATCACCGCTCCCCTACCGGAGCCGGCTTGATCTTGTCGATGACTACCGGGAAGTCTTCGTGCATGTGCCCCTAAGGACCAGCGCCCTGGAGCCGCAGTCATCGCTGTTGAACCCTTGAATAGACCTGAAGCAACTGACATCAAATTTCACCGTTGCGCATGCACGACGAGAAACCCTAACCTCATCGCCCCAAGGAGACGGCAGGAATCTATGCCAGAGCTCCGTCGACTACATCCAGATGGACGAAGTCGAGGAGGATCGGAACCTGGAAGAAAAACTCGAAGAAGAAGCGCTGCTATCCCCCTGAGCGCCGCACCTGCGAGGACTAAAAAACCCTAACCTAAACTACTAGCCGGAGCAAAGGCACTGGGATTCCCCTCCCCGCCACCGGCCTTCAGAGCGGCAGGCAGAGGGGAGGTGAATCCACGGGATTGCGGGAGAAGCTTGAAGGGGAGAGTTTGCCCAAGCCGCCGATGGTAGGGGAGAAACGCTTGGAGAAAAAGTTGATAGAAAAGGATCGGTGGAGCTTTAACATAATAAAGTTATGTTTTATCAAAGGTCAAGATTCTTCAATCTGAATTGGGCAACACATAACGCATCAGACGAATCATGCGTATCATCAACAAAATTAACAATAGGACTGCTGTACGACCCACACATTTTCTTTCTTCCCGAGAAAGAAAGAAAGTATCCCAGGCGTTTAGGGTTTCCGCAACCCCCGCCGGTGCCGCCGCCGATCTGCGTCGTCTCCTGTGGCCTTAGGGCCATGGAGGCGTGGTGGATTCCGGCCCTTGCCGATGGGAGGGCTCATGCTTCGTTTTTAGATTTTTTTTTTGAGTTTGTTTAGTGTTTGTGTCCTGCTCAGGAAGGCAAGGCGGTGGCGGCTTCTTGAAGATGGATTAGGTTTCTCCCCGTTAGCCCCCGTCCCAGCGGTGCGTCTCACGTCGTCGGAGGGCGTGTGGAGGTGTGTCTCCGGTGGATCTTGCGGGATTCGGTCGGTGTTTGTCTTCGGTGGATCGGCGTGGATCCGGGCCTCGTTCGTCTGCGTTCATGTTTCTACAGGGTGGATCCTTCCGATCTACGCTTCTCTTCATCGGCGGCGGTTGCTGTTCTGTTGTGCTGGTCCTTTGGGGCCTTAACATGACGACTTCTCGACTGTCTACGACAACAAGGTTTGCCCATCTCCAGTGAGGGAGGGGCTATGATGGCGTGTAAGACCGAATTTTTTTTGGAGGGTTATTTTATTTTCTTCTTTTCCTTTCAAAAGAAAAAAATTCTTTTGGTTTAGTTTTGTATTCATACTTTTCTTTTAAGTGAGATCTTCGAAATTGATTTTTATTTGGTTCATTGGGGGAAGTCTTGTGAGTTAGGTGGCCTAGCTTTTGTTTCTGGTTAATTCCTTTTTGATTTGTTATGGCTAGATTTCTTTTAAACTTTTCTTTTAGGTAAATTTATTTTTATTTGATTTTTTTCCTAATTCTAAAGTATCCTTTCCTTTCATCAATTTAAATTCTTGTCTCCTATAATCCACCAAAGATCATCCTAGGTCTAGGATAGTACCTAGACTCAACTCTTACGAAGATTCCTTCTTATTTATTTCCAAAAATTCAAAAATTCAATTAATTGAATTTTGAGTCCATTCTTGGGTTTACAAAGGAACCCTATTTTCTTTCACTCCTAAAAATTCCAGAAAACTACTCTTAGAGCTAGGACAGAACCTAGACTCTATTATTGCCGAGATTCAATGTTCACCCGTTCAAAATTTTAAAAATTCAATTATTTGAATTTTGGACCAGAATTAAATCTTGTGAGGGAACATTCTTTTTCCCAGCTCAGAAAAATATGCAAAAAGAACAACAATTATATTTATGAATGACTCAACTTCCTACCAAATTTCAAATTCAACAAAATTTTCTAAACCACTTTGGCATATCATCGAACACCTTCTGTGCGTGATCCAAACATGGCATAATTTGGTGAAAACTTGAACTTTCTTTGTCTCTTCGTCATCTAGTCATTCAATCCATCTACCAACCTGTAGGGTAATGCAGCAGAAAACAAAAAATTTCCATCCTACGCACCAGCCCAGGACCACTATGAAGATGCATACAAGGTTTGATCTGATTGTTACCAACTCATAGAGCAGCGAACGTAGAGTTGGTGAAGATCATTTGTGCAGATCCCCGCAGCTAGGATTTTACAACCTCCCAACTGTGAGGATTTTCTCCCTCGAACAGAACCTCGGACAGTCCCGCGAACAAAAGATCGAACATACGATCTCTCTACCGGGTTGCACACATACGGTTTCACCTATCCAGCAGTGCTTCGCCGTCCAAAACTAATTGCTACCGGAGACTAGGCAGCCTTGAGGCGCTACGAAACTATTTCATGCAGTAGCTAGAGGGAGAGAGAAGGCAGATCATTGCATGCCATTTGTTTGAGAGCTCAAAGGCTCAAGTTCAGATCTAAATGGAGAGGTCCTCTCCTCCTCTATTTATAGGGTAAGGAAGGGTTGGAGGGAGGCATGAGGGTGGCTGTCCAAACGGGCCCCCTCACCAACATCAGCCCTAAAAAGGGGGGAGCATGTCCCCAAGGCCCACCCCTACCGTGGCCGAATGGGATGGAGGTGGCTGCCCCCAAGGGGGCCTACCTCCCAACACTCTCCACATATGGGGGGTGATGCCCTCCAACACATTCCACAAATTGGGGGGGCTGCCCCCCAAAGGAGGCGCCCCTCCAACACAATCCCACAAAATGTGGGAGGCCGTCCCCCCAGGGGGAACACCTCCCAACATGTCGTCCTTTGTGTGTGCTGCCCCATGGGGCCTCCTAAAAAATTATGGGACGTCCCGGAACATTTCCGGAACCCTCCGAAAAATTCCAGACGCACTCCGGAACTTTTTCAGTAACTCCGAAACACTCCCGGTTTTCTCTCTGAAACATTTTCGTCGCCTCCAAAACTTTTTCGGTGACTTTCTCTCAAGCTACTAACCTCCTAGTATTCAGCAGATAGATGACCCTTAAGTGTGTGATCCTGTAGGTTCGATGAAACATAGACATGACCGGAACTCTTTACGATCAATGATCAATAGTGGAACCGTTGACATCCATATTGACCCCTATACCCACACGAATGAATATTCGAGTGAACCTTTAGTTACCGTGTGCTATTCCTATTGCTTCGCGATATGTTACAAAAACCCGAGGTGAGATTTATCGGCATCCCCGTGAACCAACAACTTGTTCACTATGCCAGTTTCCTCGTTACCGGTTTTGTTCTCTTTTATTGTTCCCATGTTGCGGTATCCCTGTGATCAAATGACACTGTGTCTGTCCAGACGATGATGGATACCATAACACCGAGCAGGCCCAAAGATTATATCTCCATCATCGGAGGAGCAAATCCCAATCTTGAGCTATCTAGTTCCTTATCATACTTTTTCGTGAACCCGTAAGCCGTCGTAATAGCCACCCTGTTATAGATGACAGTTAACAAACCCCAAAGTTCACAAAGCAAGTACGAAGGAACTCGATACTCTCATGATCTAAGGAATTATGCAACTGTTTAACCTTCTCTGTGTTATAAACCATTAAGTTATGACGAATGTATCTCATGCCATAGCAGCAATTAGGTCTGTTCAACACAAGTGTTCTTCTAACATTGTGCCCTCAAAGCTGCCGGCATACTCATGCCCATGATCAGGAAAACAGAACCATCATGCAACACTTGAGCTAGTCTTAGAGGTTAGATTAGGAATATATTTTACTATTTATTATTCCACATGTGCATATGAGTTTTCATCCGAGCCTCGTGGTTATTGCAGACTCGAGAACCATAACAGTTATAGCACGGAATATAAACATAATTACGAACATGGAAATAAATAATAACATTTATTATTGCCTCTAGGGTATATTTCCTATAGACTCCCACTTGCACTAGAGTCAATAATCTAGTCAATGCTAATGCACTTTACACCTATGGCATACCGGTGTAAAATTTGCTTCGCTTGTGGTATAGTCTTCGTCCAACGGATCTGACAACTTCAGGTCCGTGTGTATACATGCACATCCTCGCATTTTTCACGCTTTCACAAAATTCATATTTTGTGTGGTCTTGGCTTTGTATATATGTGAATCACTTGTTAAACCTTGATTCCTCAGACTGAGCTATGGAGCCACTATCTACAATAGTGTTCCATTGACCAAAGCCATCTTGAAACCATACTAAGTTCATAAATGAACTATGTGATTCAACACCCTCTTTTGTTGCTTCTTAAGCGGCAACATACTTAGCCATTGTTATAGAATTCTCCACAGTAACCTGTTTAGAACAATTCCAACTTACTGTGCCACCATTTCGTGTATTAGACAAAACCCTCAATTTAAATCGAAAATCGCATGGAGCACTGATGAAGACAACATCGATGTAACTCCTTACAACGACCCCTTCATAATCTCCGCTTGCAAGAAACATGTCATTAGTACTACTTTAGTACTTAGCAACATTTTCACTGTTGTCCTATGATCAAACACCTTGATCATTTTGGTAACTTACTCGCAACTATACATGATTAATCCAAACACAAAAGTGTGTGAAATCTCAATCATGTATTTTGCTCATCAGTGTTTTAGGACACTGAGTCTTGCTAAAGCTCTTTCCATGTGACTTCGGCAAGAAACATTTCTTGGCGTTCTTATGCTAAACCATTTTAGCATCTTGTCAATATGTATATTGGCTTAACCCTATTAGGCAATTCTATCTTCATAGATAATTTTGCCTAATACCGAGGCTATCTAGCCAAAGTACTTCATTGAAAAACTATTTTTAATGAAGTCCTAATTTGTGTCAAGAAATTTATATTATTTCTAATCAACAATGTGTCATACACACAAAGTTTTAGAAATATTATTATGCTCCCACTTACTTTCTTGTAAACACAAGCATCTTTGCTATCCTTGATGAAATCAATCTCTTTGACTATTTCATCAAAACGAAGATTCCAACTCCATTATGCTCTCTTCTATCCATTGCTAGAACTCTGAAGTTTACACACTCACTAGCATCCTCTGGATCGACAAAACACTTTGGACTATATCATATACAAGCCTTAGGTTGTATTTCCATCTCAGGGATATCCTTTTGGCATCCATTTAAAATATCTCATAATTGAAATATGTATTAATTGCTAGTATAACCCGAACCGACTTTAAGCATCGCTACGGTGAGACAATCTCATCGTAGTCAACTTCTTGAATTTGTTATTAGCAACAAGTCGAGCTTTTTGGATGAAACCATTTTTATCCATATCAGTTTATAGTTCCATTCATATTCGTTAGATTGTGAGTCTTCCGAAGAGGTTTATCAAGATCTAAGCTCGAATCATGTATATGGATACTATCTCGGATCATTTTGGCATTTAGCGCATTCCGGAGTCAGGGCCCATCATCGCTTCCTTGATTATTGTAGGTATGTGGTTTGTCTAACAACAATATCTCGTTTGCAGACCTTAGAGGTTTGCACGAGTTTTTCCTACGTGGTTCAGCTGCAAGTTCAACCGAAGTCTATACATCTCATGTAGAAGCTTCCGTATCAGCCGCAGTAGGAAACTCTGGAAATACTTCCAACATTTATTTCCTTTGATCTGATGACGAAGATTCTGATATCTCATCGAGCTACACTGTCCTCCCACTCACTCTTTTGCAAGAAACATTTTCTTCAAAATACCGCTCTATGTGGCAAACATTTTGCCTCGTCATAGTGATGGAGGAATACCCAACAATTTGGGATAACCTACAAAGTAGCACTTATCTGATTTGGAATAGGTTTGTAAACACTTTACACATGTCTCATATTCCAAATGTTAAGAAACGACAAAACATGGTTTGGCGTACCATTCCATGGTGTCATTTCAACATATTTGATGGTGCTCTTTTCTGTGTAAAGGCCATAGTCTCTAAAGCATCACTTTTAAAAGGATAAGGGCAAATTGATTTATGTCATCTTTGATCTTACCATGTCATATATGGTTTGATTACATCTTCTCGAACACTCCATTCTCAGTGGTGTTCTGGGAGGTGCAAGTTATGATACTCTTTTCACAACTCATCAGACATTTTTTCCGTAATATAATTGCAGAAACACATTTTTTTCTTGGTACAATAATTTCTACTTCATTCTGAAAGCCTTCTGAACTATTCAAACGATGCAGACTTATGTCTCATTAAGCAAATATTCACATATCTACATGAGTCATCGCTGAAGATAGACAAATCCACTGCCAGCAACATCATTTATTTGACTACACACATCAACATGTATGATTACCAATAAGTTCATTGCTCGTTCCTTATGACCTGTGAACAGTATTTTAATCACTTCACTTTTGGACAAAAGTTGCAAGTGTCATATGATTCATAATCAAATAACTTCAAAATCTGTCACTATGGAATTTCTCCATGCTGGTTCTCCAATGTGACCAAATGCAGTGCCACACATATGTGGTTTTCTTTTAGTCTTGCAACATTTAGCATCAGTGTGATGCATGTATTATATTATCATCAATATTCGTAACATAGACCCCATTCACAATGGGAGTATGGCCCTTATGTTATTCATAATGCCGAAGAACAATTGTTCTATTATGAACAACCTCTGTGCAACATACTTTATGCAATAGGCTAGAGTGTACAAAACTGTAAAATGAAGTTATGAAAATAAATGCATAGCTAATACGCTGATGGAGAGTATAGTAACTTTTACAAAGTTCTAGCACGTATCTTAACCTCATTACTGGCTAGTATTTTAGGCCGTAGTAGTTCTTGCATTGAGTTCCAACTGAATGCAATCGAACGGGTATCCTTGTGATCAACTTTTAATCACAATACCCAAGAATCAGTGATTAATAATTTAATCCTAATTCCCAAGAATTACCTCTTTGACCAGCCTCCTATACAACTATAACTCGTATGACATTCATACCTGAGATGGACCTTCTAGTCTCCTTTCTTTATACTTCTAACAGTTTTACTTCCTATATTTCACCTACTCTCAGAAGAAGCACCAAACTTTAAGTGTGGCGTTAGCCCCGAACTTCCTAGGCGTGTGAGTCTCACTAACACCCTTCGGACTTGCCCTTTCTCTATAAGTTGATGTTTTATATCACCATCCTCTCATGACTGGCGTTCTTCTGGATCCCTTCTTATCAGTCTAATGCACAGTGAACACTTCACTTAAACTTGCAAGCAAACATTGCTTTGGATATCTCAAATCTATTAGCCTTTGTTTGTATCTGAAACTAATTTTTTAGTTCCATGAATATCACATAACTATCCCAAACATTTGAAGTTCGGGTCTTATGGAAGCAAGCATATTGCACTTGACCGTAACGGAATTCTAGCTTTCGGATCAAATAACGTGAGTCTCGTCATCCATGGCATTAGCGGGAGAAAAACGAAAGCATGCAATAGGACAAAGTCCTTCTCGGCACTCTTGAGGAAAATCCTCACATTACGTTACCAATCATAAAGTTTTAACCAGATAAATAACAGCTATTCAATCACACTTAGACTATGTTCATAACTAATTGCACTGAGAATTAAACAATTTAATTCTGAAGAGCGCTCCCACTCAAATCAATATCTCTCATAATTGATAGTGAGTGATTCAAGACCCATATTTCAATCCAACGCCATTGATGTATGCATCACTGATGATGGGAATTTCAATCGGTAGGCCAACTTGCCGATCACATCTTATGTGACTCCTGTTCATCTTTCAATGGGCGTGTTCTGAGCTCAGGACTGTCCTGCCTGAACGTCAAGACAACCTAGTGATCTCGCTGTGAGGTCTCACTGTCACCCGTCTCATACTTCTCAATTCGGTCGTACCCATGCATCCATGTGGTACCACAAAAAGACAAATATTTCCAACGGTGCTACACTTGGGAGAACACACACTACTTGATATTTTAAGTCAGAGATCACCCTAATAAAAGCGACTACCGCGCAATCAAAAGGGTGCAAATATAAGGGATAAACATCTCAGGCTATTCATAATAGCATGATATGGTATAGTCCCTCCTGTCGGAGAAGTACTCATCGTCTTCGCGAAATTTCAGCCACAAACATTGCCGTGGCAGAACTTTTCTGCCAAGGCCTGTTTCTTTAGCTCTTCCTCCTTCGTCTTCGTGTACGGCTTTTGCGTCGGTGTCCACCTCTGCAAAACTTGTCACCACCATGTCGATGCACTAAATAATATTGCTATCTCTATAGCTAATAAAAATAATGCATTACACCATGGTTGACATGCAGGTCATTAAAGTGACAATCATATGGCTTCAGACATCATGCCGAATCATGACACGCAGGTCATGTTAATTACATCATATAGTAATCTCATACATAATCTCATTAATATGATGAAGCTATACCACATCACATGCACATCCTGCAAAACCAAGTTAGATGCCTCTAATCGGTTCATACAAGATTTATTTCATGTGGCTTCTAAGGTTTCGAAACAAACCATTGCTACCAACGTTCATCATCAAGTATGATTATTCAAGTCGCTAGATTAACTTTATGGGGTGTATGACACACGAGACGTAATAAAAAATCTTGAGCCCCATACTAAACTTCGTTACACGCGTGACCCCCGTGCAGATCATATCTACATGCCCTTTTGTCTGCTAAATTTCATCTTTCTTAACTATGGTGGAACCCAAAGAATTGAAGCACTTCATTGATTTGTCAACCAGCATACTCAAGAGTAGCATGGAAGGATTACGGATTGCCAGAACTTTGTATCAAAATTCCACCATGCCGTCAAGATTAGATATACGAAAATTCAAGGGTAGCAACAAGAATATTAGGTAATATATTTCATCTACTACCCGCACAACTATTATTTAGTAATAGATCTCATCTACTACAAAATTATATTGTGCAATACCCATACATCTCATGTATCCTAGATCATAATCTGCACCTATGCATAGCACGGCTCATGATGCCACAGTATGTAACGCAGTAGAAAACAAAAAATTTCCGTCCTACGCACCAGCCCAGGACCACTATGAAGATGCATGCAAGATTTGATATGATCGTTACCAACTCATAGCGCAGCGAAAGTAGAATTGGTGAAGATCGTTGGTGCAGATCCCCGCAGCTAGGATTTTACAACCTCCCAACTGCGAGGATTTTCTGCCACGAATAGTCCCTCGATCAGTCTCTCAGACAGAACCTAAGACATAACCTCGGACAGAACCTCGGATAGTCCCTCAAACAGAAGATCGAACATATGATCTCTCTACCAGGTTGCACACATACGGTGTCACCTCTCCAGCTCCACTTCGCCATCCAGAACTAATCACTGCCGGAGATTAGGCAGCCTTGCGGCGCTACAAAACTATTTCGTGCAGTAGCTTGAGAGAGAGAGAGAGAGAGAGAGAGAGAGAGAGAGAAGGCAGATCATTGCATGCCATTTTTTTGAGAGCTCAAAGGCTCAAGTTCAGATCTAAATGGAGAGCTCCTCTCATCCTCTATTTATAGGGGAAGGAATGAGTGGAGGGAGGCATGAGGGTGGCTGCCCAATGGGCCCCCCAACCAACACCAGCCCTAAAAAGTGGGAGCATGTCCCCAGGCCCCCCCTACCTTGGCTGAATGGGATGGAGGTGGCTGCCCCCAAGGGGGCCCCACCTCCCAGCACTCTCCACATATGGGGGGTGGTGCCCTCCAACACATTCCACCAATTGGGGGGCTGCTCCCCAAAGGGGGCACCCCTCCAACACAATCCCACAAAATGTGGGAGGCTGTCCCCCCAGGGGGAACCCCTCCCAACATGTTGTCCTTTGTGTGTGCTACCCCTTGGAGCCTCCCAAAAATTCCGGGACGTCCCGAAACATTTCTGGATCCCTCCAAAAAAATTGGATTTACTCCGAAAAACTTCTGGCTTGATGGTATTTTTGGTTTTCTCCAAAACTTTTTCACATGTGCATATGAGTTTTCATCCGAGCCTCGTGGTTATTACAGACTTGAGAACCATAACAGTTATAGCACGGAATATAAACATAATTACGAACATGGAAATAAATAATAACATTTATTATTGCCTCTAGGGCATATTGCCTACACAACCATCTACCTTGGTCCCACTGGAGAGCCACACAACAATTAGAGCAGCTACAGGAGGGCGGTTCACCTCCAGGGTACCAGAATGCCAAAAGCATGCTTTGGACACGCTCTACTTCGTCATTCTAACGCCATGGTCGGTCGTCCGACATGCCCACTCACAAGGTGGAGTTCCTCTGAGGCGCCAGCACACCCAACGACCACAGCTATCCCGGCAGCAAGCCACCATCACCCTGGCCACGCGTCTCATGTCGCCCTAGAGCTCGAAGTGGCCAGAAAGCTCGAGCTTATCCCCGACTACGCTAGCACCCTGGTGTAACAGCCCGAGACCGATGCTCCAGATGCCTTCCATTTATTTCGAGCTTCGCTGTGTGATTTATTTGTTTGTCGTATTCATCATCGCATCATTCGCATCATCCACATTGCATCATCACTCCGTTGGCGTCATTTTTCAAAACTTGCATCCGTTCATAGTTGCCGGTTCTCCCCGTTTTCGTCGTTGACCGTTTTGAGACCAAACACACATGCACGCGCCCGCGACATTGCAAAATATTGTTTTAAAAAGTGCGTATAAAATTTTCTTGGAATGGGTCGAAAGTTGGTGTGCGGTCTTAATATATTGTAGGTAGACCGCGTGCCAAATTTCGTCGCATTCGGAGTCCGTTTGATACACCAACCGTTAAACCTATAGTGGCACTATAGCCGGTTAAATCGTCGGATGTTTCGGTATTTCAAACTCCGTTGTCGGGACGCAAATCTCCCTCTCATCTCATCCTACCCCATCTTCACAGCCCACCTAACCCACCGAGCTACCCCTCCGCTTCCGGACCATCCGATCGAGATCGAATAGTCTGAAAACGGACTAAAACCATCAACCCTAGCTACCCTGCTATATATAGACAGCCCCTTCGTCCAGTTTTGGAAACCTAGCCCCTCTTCCCTAAAATCCCGTGCCTGCCTAACCCTAGCCGCCACTTGGCACTCCCCCACCGCGCCTCCTCTCTCCTCCTCCCGCACCGAGCCCGCAAGGCCCATATCCGGCCTGCCCCGGGCCCGATCCGGGCCGAGCCGCCGCCGCCCGTACACTGTGCCCCCATCCCGCTCCTGCCTCGCACCGCCCGAGCTGCCGTGCCGGCCACCGGAGCCCCGCGTCGGCCAGCCGCCCCGCTGCCCACCGACCCGTGCCCACTCCATCCCCACCGCCCCGCGCCATGGACCTCGCCGCCCCTTCGCTTCGAGCGCCGGCCGCCGCTGCCATGGCGCCGCGCCGCCACCGGGGCCGCCGACCGTCGCCAGTCGCCGCGCCGCCCCTGCCCTGCCGCCGCGAACCACCACCGCGTCGCGCCGCCCCTGCCCTGCCGCCGCGAACCACCACCGCGTCGCGCCGCCGCCCCGCAGCCGTGCTGCCCGCCGGCCTCGAGCTCGCCCCGCTCGCCGGCAAGCCCTCGCACCGCCGCCAACCGCCGGAGTCGCCATGGCCGGTCCTCCTCCGGCCAGATCTGGACGGCCTCGTCCATCTCCGTCCCTGGACCACCCCATCCCGCCATCCAAACGGCCTCCGGGACCGTCCCATCCAGATTTCCCGCGAGGTGAAATTTCTTCTAAGTCCCTAGAACTGACGGATTTTTACTCGTATAAGCATTTTGTGATGATGATATCTCGTAAACTGTGCATCCGTTTGAAATGAGTTATATATGAAAAATCATCTACTCTTCATGCTCTACATGTTGGTACCATTTGCTTGCATTTTAGGATTCATCTAGCTGCTCAAATCTCTGTTTGCAAAACTGTTATTTTATTCAAACTTGCATCGATGATTGCATCTAATCTATAGGCCCTATGCATGTGGTTCCTTCATGACTTTGGTCTATGCTATGTCTACTTTGATGCCATGCCTCTGGTTGCTATGTCAAACATCGTTATCATGTTCATTTGTTGCACCCAAGTTGCTACCGTGTTAAAACTGCTAATCTGTTAACAATACGGTCAATTTTGCGAGCATCGTACTAAGCAAACCATGCATCCTATGAAGTTGTGCCAATGGAGTAATTTGAAGTGTGTTATGTCTACTTGCTGGTAGTATGCTTGCCATGCCATGAAATTCATGTTTAGCTATAGTTTTCATCATGTGAACATGCTACCGAAATGTTGCTGTTTTGAGATGCTAAAATAATTCTAAGTCTGAAACTGTTATATTTTGTTGCTGTCTTGCCATGTGAATTCTCATTGATCTACAAATCCTTTGGTGTTGCCCCCATGGTGTCTTTTGTTAAGCATGTTATTCTATGTCATGTTGTACCATTAGTTTTCATGTATAGGTTTTGCATCATAGATATTTCTGCTGTCAAACATGTCAATCTGTTAAAAATTGCTGCTCTTGTACCCTGTTATTTTCACTAAGTCTGAGAATCTGTTTATTTCAGATTGCCATGTTGTGTTGATGGTAGCCATGTTTGTGTGCATAATTAGACCTTTCTCATGTTGAATGAAATAAAGTGCATCATGTCTACTACCATGCTGTAAATTTTCATGCCATGTTAAGTTCGGTAGCATATAGTTTTCTTGCTGCCAATATGCCTTCAGGTTAAAACTGTTTGTGAAAAAAACTATTAATTTCACTAAGTCATAACTGTTGTTCCAATAGCCATCTTGTGAGCTCATTTGCTATTGATCCATGCTTCTATTCAATTTGCTGCAATGAGATGCATTGTTATGCATCATGTACTCTACATCCCCATGTCCTTGTTGTGCATTTTAGATTCTTGTAGCTTGTGGTTTTGATGTGTGCATATGCCATGTTGCTGTTTTGGGCAGCTTTTAGTTATAACTTGTGTTGGTTGTATTTGTTGAACCGTTGCTCCGTTTTGAACATGTTGTACATGAAACTTGCTTAGAATCCCATGTAGTTTCATAATATCTTGTGGCATCCATGATTTGAAATGTTTGTGGCTGTTGTTTGCATGCATTTTGCATTCATGCCATATTCATCTTGTGTTTGTCATATCTTTTAAACCGTAGCTCCGTTTTGAATGATCTCTATAAGTAAGTCGCCTAGAATGACAAGTAGAATCACATGGAGCACTTTATTTTCCTGTTTAATAAATATAAAATATGTTTAGTTTGCATATGGGGTCGTTTCGGAAATACTATATGTTGTTTGCATATGGGGTCGTTTCGGAAATACTATAAGTAAGTCGCCTAGACCAAATTCATAATTTGCATATGGGGTCGTTTCGGAAATACTATATGTTGTTTCCGGCCTCATTTAAACTTGCCTAAATATCTAGTTTAATTATGCTTCACCTCTTGCCATGTTTAACAACATTTAAACATGCCGTGTAGATAAACGAGAGTGAACTAAATGATTTGAATGTGGAGTTTCGTCAATTTGTAACTCGTTGCATATTGAGCTTCACTTAATGTGTAGAAGTTGATGGTTGTGCTTTGCCATGTCATGCATATTTGAATGAACATGCATCATCCTTGTTTGTGCATCATGTCATGAATATGTTGTGGTGTTTACTGTCTCATTTGTTTGTTTCCAGTTTGCTTCTTCTCGATAGAGTTCCGAAAGCGTTTGGAGTGTGAGGTTTCGTTCGACTACGCCCATTCGTCTACTTCACGGATTCGGTCTTCTTCCATGCGGGATTTCAGGCAAGATGATCATTTCCCTGGATACCACTACTATCATTGCTATGCTAGTTGTCTCGTTTCTATCACTATGTCTTGCTGCCTACCATTTGTTTGTCAAGCCGCCCAACATTGCCATGATAAGCCTCTAACCCCTCCACGTCCCAGCAAACCATTGTTTGGCTAAGTTACCGCTTGCTCAGCCCTTCTTATAGCGTTGCTAGTTGCAGGTGAAGATGGTTTCCAGGTGACAACATGGATATCTTGGGATATCACAATATTATTGCTATTTAATTTAATGCACCAATATACTTGGTAAAAGGTGAAAGGCTTGGACTTTTGCTCGGTGTTTTGTTCCACCTTTGCCGCCCTAGTTACTTGTGTACCGGTGTTATGTTCCATATTGAGTGCTCCTAACATGCTTGGGGTTGTTATGGGGACCCCCTTGATTATTCGTTTTGGGATAAAACTCGTCTGGCAAGGCCCAACATTGGTACTATATTTGCCCAACATAATAATACTAAACACCATTAGTAATGCATAGGGAGTTAGTGCTACCCGTGGATTAATTCAACATAATACAGGGGGGGCCAGTGCTGATGGTGCTGGTCCAAAATAGAGCCACTTGCGGGGCCACCCCAGGGCAACTCGGGTGATGTCTATCAGGCCACCGTACATAGTGCTCATCCGCCGTGTCCTGAGAACGAGATACGCGGCTCCTATTGGGATTGTCGACACGTCAGGCGGCCTTGCTGGATTTGTTTTACCTTTCTCGAATGTCTTGTGCACCGGCTCCAAGGATACCTCGGGCTATATCGAGGTTGAGGTTTTCCGGCGCAGCTTGTGGCTAGTTTGTGATGCATGAGTTAGAGCACCCCTGCAGGGTTAAATCTTTTTGAGAGCCGTGCCCACGGTTATGTGGCAACTTGGAAATTTGTTTAACACCCGGTCATAGCAAACTTGAAGTAAACTCAATTAAAATACACCAACCGTGTGCGTAACCGTGACTGTCTATTCTGTGAGGCCTGAACCGAGAAGAGAACACGGTGGGGTTATGATTGACTCATAAGTAGGTGTTCAGGATCACTTATTGATAATTACTAGTTCACGTCCGTTTATGCGTAGATCACTCTTCTTATTCTTGTGCTCGTAAGTTAGCCACTCAAATAAATGCTTAGTGCTTGCTGCAGCCTCACCACTTAACGATACCTCACCAATTAAGCTTTGCTAGTCTTGATACCCTTGTAAATGAGATTGCTGAGTCCCTGTGGCTCACAGATTACTACAACAACAGATGCAGGTACAGGTAAAGCGATACTTTGACGTGAGCACGATGATTGTTCTATTTGGAGTTTCTTCTTGTTCTTCTTCATCGATTATAGGATGGGTTCCAGGCCGGCAGCCTGGGATAGCGGGGTGGACGTCGTCTCTTTTTCGTTTGTGTTTCATCCGTAGTCGGATCCTGCTCTTTTGTATGATGACTGAATGTATTGTTGTATTGATGTATACATGTTGTAGCTTGTGGCGAGTGTAAGCCAACTCGTGTATACTCTTCTCTTCAGTACATGTACTTGTGACGATATCCACCTTGCAAAGCGTCTCTAATATGCGCTTCTATCCCTGTTGAGACTTTCAAGTTTTCGCGAGGATAGGACCGCATATTGGGCGTGACATCTGGGGAAGTCGTATCCAACCTCCTGTTGCTTGCCGACATGGCCCCGTCAAGCTTATCATTCTCCACCGCCGTGAGCTGAGCTCACTGGCCCTGTCCCTCGCCTCCATTTAAGAGCACCCGAGCTGAGCTCTGCACACCCACACCTTACTCTCCATCTCAATCTAGCTCCCCGCCACCTAATCGAGCATGGAGAGGTCGTCTCCCTCGCTTCCGGCAGAGAGCGCCGTCGCCGTTGACCGGAAGCGTGCATCGCCGTTAGACTAACCCCAACTCTCAAACTTTAGCCTTAGCCTTCTTATCGTTTCAGGTAGCTAACGCATCTATCAATTTGGCGTTTGCAGGGCCATAGGAGGAGATCAATTATCACATGATCCTCTGCTCGCCGGAGACGACGCTATCATCGCCGGAGCTCATGCCAGGGACCAACTCCACCACTAGTAGGTGCGGGATGAGCCCCTGCAATGATCCATCCGGTCGCCATCCTCAGCCACACCACCGTTCGCCACCGGTGACAACCGCCTCCTCTCTGGATTAAGGCGCCATTTGTGCCTAATTCAAATTGGCAGTTGGGTCCCACCTGTCAGTGTCTCTATTATATCTGTTTACCTATATATATAATAGTTTAGAATATGTATTCATCTATGGAAAGCGTATTCTCAGCGAACCATTTTCTTTTAAATCAGTTTTAACTAAAAATTCTATTCCGAGGATGAGCACTTTTTAGTCTAAACTTCGCACAGCCACAACCTCTTCATTTTAACATGTTTTTAATGGATTCTTTTTCTGTTATTCTTTATTTTTCATCTAGTTTATTATAGAATTTAGTAGGAATTTTTAGGGGCTCAATTGGTTGCTGGTTTATGAAATGTGTGCTTCTTGTATTGTTTTAAATAGGAAAATTGGAGGGAAAGTATTTGTCCCAGCCAGATGGAGTATACCCAACCATCCGATGTACCCAAGGCAAGCATGTTTGAACACTTGATATGGTGATTGCATGTGTGTCTGCATTAATTAGATAGTATGCTTAGCTATAGCATATATATGTGACATATGCAATTTTCCATGACTTGGCATCCATGCATGCACATAAGTAAACTCCTACCATGAAAGTTTGTGTTGACTAACTTGCAGGGAAAGAACATGTCACATAGTAGCGTGACAAGAGATGTTGAAACCATGTCGGAGCATGATTATATGTTAAAACATGTTGGAGCATGTTGGGATGGCAGCCCCCTTTTGATGTTGATCATAATATTTAATTGTGCTAACAAGTTGTAGGAAACATAAACCTCCAGCGTCGGCCATAGATCGAGTCTTGTTACCATTGTCTCCTAGCTTGTTTCATGCTACCACATGTCCCTATACAATAGGGTATGGTTCAGTAAGTTGTGTAACCCCTTCCCTGCACACACCTATTGTCGTGGTTTTATCCCGGCAGATGTCCTCGTGAGAGAAATAAGTTGTGAGGCCATCGCTGCTAGGTGATGACTTGAACGGGGTTGATCGGAAAAGAGAGACGCGAGTTTACCCAGGTTCGGCCCTTCATGGTGGAAGTAAAAGCCTACTCCTGCTTGATGGCTATTGATGATGACGATATCGATTACAAGGTATTGCTTTCGCTACCAATGACTCGAGAGATTCTAACCTCCCCTTTTCATCCCAGGAACTCCCCTTTATATAATAGATTGAGTCCCTGGTTTTACAGAAGATTCCGGGTCGTACTCTTAACCCGTATCCTACTCTAACTCATAATGATCTCGTTCTCCAAGTTAGGAAATCTTCCTTAAGCCTCTTCGTGAGTCAGCCCATAGGCCCATCTGAGAGCCGGCACAGGTATGGCGGGTCTCATCCCAGGCCTTCTGGCCTTTGTAGTAAAGCTCTTATGTGACCCGGGAGTAATATGACTCTCAGAGCCCATAAGCTCAAAGGCCGGGTCATGCTAATGCCAGGTCTTATCCGTGGGGAATATCCCCAACATTAGCCCCCAGTTTACCTTGGATTTATCCATGTTAAACTCCATCCTGAAAATAAGATGAGAGAAAGTATACGAAGAGCTGCATCCGGGTCTAGATTTCTTCAGAGCCGACTTCCGCTTCATCTTTCCAGCCTTGTCATTTCCTCTCCCTTGAATCTTTTCCACACATAGCAATTTTGCCAGGTCTCGTGATTCTTTTCCACACATAGAAATTTTGCTGCTCCATAATATGACATCATTTCAACTGCTTTGACACATGTCCATGACCTCATAACGAATCTTTTGAGTGGATATGTCAAATCTTGTCAACGCGAAAATCGAGGCGCTCTTTAAGCAGAAAGTTACTGTACCCACCTAGGCTTTACTCTGCTGCTTGGGTTCTTACCTCGCCTATAAATAGGCCTGCGGCTGCCCATTATCCATTTTACCCTCATGCACGGGGGCCTTCTTCCTCCTCTCGTCTTCATCGTCCTCGTGCGCCTCGACCTCTCAGACCCCAGCCAAAACGGAAACAAGCCCAATGATGCCGTTGCCAAGGCTCATCGGAATCACCGCGGCAGCATCCAAGAAACACATCCTCAACCACCTCTTCATAGGTCTTTGTAAGTTTGGCATCTCCTCTATAGCATTCCTCCATTACCATAGTTCTTCGCAGTTCATCAAGTTCATCGAAGATTTGTTTTAGGGAAATGACCACAGTTCATCCGTAGATCTACTGACCATTGTATGTTAAAATCAGTCCGCAGTTGACTTGACCTTGATTTGAACCCCTTTACTGTCGAGGTAGATCCCTTTCGTAGCAATCCCGCGGCCGTCACCATAGTTAGGGCTTTTATTTTCCTTTGTTATCAGTATTTTTTTAGATCCATAGCTATAGCTGAATCTGAACAGTAGTTGTTTGTAGCTGCTTTGACCCAGAAAACTGCTCTGTAATCCTGCCGGCTCTCGTTTTAGACAACTCAATCACATCTTCAATCATCTTCATTATCGACTCTTGAATTATGATAATTCTTTTGCCGGCTTATAATTTAATCTTCCTCAACCACTCTTGTTAGTTATAATGCATATGCTTCTAGCCGGCTTATAATTTTCCTTCTCATCTTTGCATCTTGTTTTCATGCGAACTAAGTCTATGGCTCCTAAGAGAGGGGAGAAAACTCTCAAGCCGGTGGTAAGCAAAGCCGTCAACTGGACAAAATCTTGTATGACAGATCTTATGCTCAAAGATCTGGTGAACATCGGCTTGCTACCAGCTCAAGACCATGTTGAATGGCGGCTTTCGGAAGAGAAGACCCGGCCCCAGCCACAGCAAAATGTAGTTATCATCTTTGCAGATCACCTGGATAGAGGTTTCTGCCCGCCGGGTTCCCAATTTTTTCGTGACCTCCTCCATTCTTATGATATCAGACCACAAGACCTTGCTCCCAACTCGGTTCTCAATCTAAGCAACTTCCAAGTCTTTTGGGAACTCTACCTCCAAATAGAGCCAAAAGTCATTCTCTTCCAAGAGTTCTTCTATTGTAACAGGCAAACTGAATATAGTGGAGGGCCGAGTTTGGATTGCGGGGGTGGGGGGAGTCACCATCGAGCGAAGAAGGAACTGTGCCTTCCCTGATATGCAGCTACCGAGTCAACCCAAAGGATGGCACAAAACTTGGTTTTACTACAAAGAAACATCTCCAGATCAGCAGAATCCGTTGCCGGGTTACAGAGGTGACCGGCTTGGACCCACAAAGCAATTCGCCTCCTACCCATCTGTAGAAGAAAGGAAGGCTCTTGAACCTCTTTACTCAAGAATCAATGCCCTGATAGCTCATGGCCTCTCAGGGGTTGATCTAACCCGGTGTTCGATGAGCTTGCGGATTCAGCCCCTCAGTCTCAGGAACCGGCTCATGCATGAGTACACTGGCGAGTTGACCGATGACTTGCGCTTCAGCGAGCATGACTTTTCTTCTAGTCACCTCGTGAAGGCCATCAAAAAACTTTTGGGTGAAACTCATGAGAAAATCGCAATTATTGGCCTTGCCCCCTTCTTTGTTGGCAACCCGGCACCAGAGGTAAGTCGCCTTTTCTCCTTTAGAGCTTGTGCAATTTTCTTTGCTTATTTTAATATGTCGGCTTACGTTTACACAGAAGGATGCTGATTGGTGGAAGACTAAGCCTCAATTTCCAACCCCTCCTAAGGACGGTGATCTGGAAGACGTGGAGGAAGAGGAAGAAAATGAGGTAGAAGAACTCGACTCCCTTGGTCGCCTACATAATGAACTTGCTGATGCCGTCTCTTCTCAGGAACAGACCGGGACCAACAAAGCCGGTGAGGGAGAGATCAACCCATCTACTTCTGACTTGGAAGCACTTGGTGAAAGGAGAAACCGGCTTGCGGTCCGTAAGGTACTATTCTCACATCCATCAGCTTACTTGGATAAAAACTTATCTTTGAAGAAAACGCAGCATGAACCAAGTTTGAAGAGGAAGACTTGGAGCAGCTCCGGAGAGCTTTCTGACGGTTTGTCATATCAGCCATCTCTGCACCGGGCACGGACTCAAAAACAGCTTAGCCCGACTCTTTCTTGCCCCAGAGCCGGCCAAATTAAGAAGCCGTTGCGCCGTTCAAACCCGGAGTGCCAGACGACTTCACCCTCGTCTGATGAATCCAGTGCCAGCCAGCTGCTGTCTTTCACCATCAATCCTGGGTAAGTTTTATAAAAACTTGTCAGCTCATAATATGCTTCGTTCATCTATTGATCACCATGTCTGTTGTTTTAGGGCCAAGGCCTTTGTGAAGAAGAAAGCCGGTGATTCGTCCTCTGCCATGGCAAATACTGAGATGGAAATCCCATCGCATGATGGTACTGTAAATAACCTAATCACACAGGATGACCCGGTGGCCCAAAATGACACGGTGGCCCAGGATGACCCGGTGGCACAGGATGACCCGATGGGTCAAAATGTGCCAACAGGCCAGAATGACCCAATGGACCATGAACAGACTCTTGCGGATTCCATCATTGAGGAAGAGCAGAAGGACGACCCGGCCCTGCAGAAAAGGACCGAGATGGCGCAAGATGACGTGGTAATCACTGCTGAACGCCACGGCGCCGCTCCTGAAACTTCGACCACCCTGGCTAAAATAGTGACCAAGGACGAGTCACCAAGCCAGGAAAAAGGGAAAACCAGCCTCTATTTAGAGTCATATGAAAATTTGGATGTGAATTCACTCCACCAAAGCTATTTGACCCGTCTGTCTGAGAGTCGGGAAACTGAAGGTGCAATGGTGAATCTTCTGAAAAGAAAATATGAGTACATTTGTTGTTTCCTCTCATATATATTTATGTAGCCCCCAAGTCTGAAGTTTAGACAGTAGTGATAACTGAAGGCTTGTCTCAATGTGATTATAACTTCAAAAATATCCTGGTCTTTTAGTCAATCATTAATTTCCTCTTAATTATACGCCGCCCCCAAGTGCCGGGTCACTACTAATAGTGAGCTGGAACTTCTTCTTGCAAAATTTGTCTATCTTTGTAGGAGCAAATGGCAGTCCCCAAGGGCTGGCTCATCATTATGTGATGAACCGGGTCTTCAAATAGAACCTTATGACTTTTTAAACAACTGAATGTTGTAGCTTCCAAGTGTCGGGTTGTATGCCTGCAGCGACTTTGGACTTGAAGAAAATTTGCATAATCTTGAATTGATTAGTGTAGCCCCCAAGTGCCGGGTCGATTGTGTGCGGCGACTCGAGACTTTACTTGTGAATACCCTTGATTATAAATTGAGAGTAAAATCAAATATTCCATAGCCCCCAAGTGCCGGGTCACTAGCCTGCGGTGACTTGGGACTTTAGTTGAAAAACAATATGAGCCATTCGGATTCATGCAGGAAATGTTGAATCAAGCCAACTCAAAAATTGCTGGGTTGAAGAGACATGTGACAGCTGAGAAGAAATTGCAAGAGTGTTGGGGAACGCGACAGAAAACAAAAAAAATCGGTACTGCGAGCACGCCCGGGATCACTATGGAGATGCATACAAGGTTTTGATCTGATCATTACCGACTCGTAGCGTAGCGGAAGTAGAGTCGATGAAGATCGGTGGTGCAGATTCCGGCAGCTAGGATTTACAACCTCCCAACCGCAAGAATGTATTCCCTCGTCGGACAGCCCTTCGGGAGGCGGTCTGACAGTCCCTCGGACGATGTCACGGACAGCCCTTCGGGAAGACCCTCGAAGCACGAACGGTAACTCGGACAGCCCTTCGGGAGGACCCTCGAACAGCCCTTCGGGCAAAAGATCGAAACTATGACCTCTCTATGGGGTTGCACACATACGGTGTTAGCTATTCGGCAGGGCTTCACCGTCCAGAGCTAGTTCCGGCCGGAACCCAAACAACCTTTCGGCTCTACGAAACTATTTCGCGGGGAGGGAGAGAGAAGGCTAGATCATGCATGGCATTGTATGTGAGAAGAGTGAGTGTGGAGAGTGCATCTCCACCTCTATTTATAGGAAAACTCAAGGGGTAGTGTGGCACTTGAAATACCCAAAAACCCCATGAAAGGTGTCCTTCCCAAGGGCATAAAGGGAAAGCAAGTGGGGCAAGTGAGGCACCAAGGTGGGCCCCACCTTGGCAGGCCACCCTCTCCTAGGGCACCCCAAATGGGTGCCCTAATCCTTCCATGTCATCCCCTTGAGATATTTTGTGGAAAGTCAACAAAGGTGACCATCCAAAAATAACCATAAATGCATTTTCACTATTCACGAAACCAATTTTTCGTGACCGATAAATCCGAAAATATTTCTATGGGTCCTAGAATAATTCCAGTACCCACTAAAACAATTCTGGACATGTTCCGAAACATTTTCAGATTAGTGATTTTCATCTGTGAAAAGCAACCAAAGCGGTTCCGGCAGTCCGGAACATTTTCGGTTTTTGTCTCCGAAAAATCCCAGAAGTTACCAGAACAATTCTGGTACCCTCCAATAATTTCCAGGCGTGTGCCACAACCAATTTGACTTAATGGTATACTTCGAAACAACTTTTCGGTTTTACCGAAACTCTTCCGGTGTTCTCTCTCCGGAACTCTTCCGTTGTCCCCGAAACTTTTCCGGTGATTTTCTCTCAGACTCCCTGTCTAGTATTCAGCAGATAGATGGCCCTTAAGCGTGTGACCCTATAGGTTCGGTGAAGTATAGACATGAGCGGAACACTTTCCGATCAATGATCAACATCGGAGCCGTGGACACCCATATTGACCCCTATACCCACACGAATAAAAATTCGAGTGAACCATTAGTTTGCCGTGTGCTATTCCTGTTGCTTCGCGATATGATACAAACACCCGAGGTGAGACTTGTCGGCATCCCCATGGATCAACAACTTGTCCACTATGCCAGTTACCTCGTTACCGGTTTTGTTCTCCTTACTCGTTTCTGTGTTTCGGCATCCCTGTGATCAAATCACATTGTGTCTGGCCAGACGATGATGGATACCGTAACACCGAGAGGGCCCAAGAATATCTCTCCATCGTTGGAGGAGCAAATCCCAATCTTGAGCTACCAAGTTACTTGTCATACTTTTCCGTGAACCCGTAAGCCGCCGTAATAGCCACCCAGTTACGGATGACATTTAACAAACCCCAAAGTTCACGAAGCAAATACAAAGGAACTCGATACTCTCATGGTCTAAGGAATTATGCAAACATTAACTTTCTCTGTGTTATTAACCATTAACTTGTGACGAATGTATCTCATAGCATAACATCAATTCGGGTCGATTCAACACAAATGTTCTTCTAACATTGTGCCCTCAAAATTGCCGGCATAGTCATGCCCATGACCAGGAAAACAGGATCATCATGCAATACTTGAGCTAGTCTTAGAGGCATAACTAGGAATACAATTTACCGTTTATTATACCACACGTGCACATGAGTTTCCCTCCGTGCCTCGTGGTTATTGTAGACACAGGAATCATGGCAGTTATAGCATGGAACATAAACATTCATTACAAACTTGGAGATTCAAAATAACTGTTATTACTGCCTCTAGGGCATATCTCCTACAGACTCCCACTTGCACTAGAGTCATAATACAGTTACATGGCTTCCCTAACACCAATGGCGATCCGGTGCTGCTCATTCTTTGCTCGTGGTAGAGGCTTTGTCATCGGGTCTGACACGTTCAGATCCGTGTGAACTTTGCGTACTTTCACTAAACCCTCTTCGACATGATATCGAATGAGTTTATATTTGCGTTGAATATGCCTTGTCTTATGGTGCGAACTTGGCTCCCTTGACTGAGCCACGGCGCCACTATTATCACAATAGATCTCCACCGGGTCCAGCGCACTGGGGACCACACCAAGGTTTTCAAGAAACTGCTTGATCCAGACTGCCTCTTTGGAGGCTTCTGAAGCTGCAACATATTCTGCCTCCGTCGTAGAAACTACCACAGTCTTTTGTTTGGAACTTTTCCAGTCAACTGCGCCACCGTTCAATATGAAAACATAGCCTGATTGAGATTTGAAGTCATCTGGGTTAGTCATGAAGCCTGCATCAGTGTAACCACTTACAATGAGCTCTTCATCACCTCCGTACACAAGGAGTAAATCCTTGGTCCTTCTGAGGTACTTAAGAATATTTTTGACTGCGGCCCAGTGTTCTAGTCCTGGATCACTTTGGAACCTGCTGCTAACACTTAGCGCATAGGAAACATCTGGTCTTGTACATAGCATGGCATACATAATAGAACCAACTGCCGAAGCATATGGAACATCATTCATTTGTACTCACTCATCAAGAGTCCGAGGACACTGATTCTTGCACAGTACTGTGCCAGGTGACATTGGCAGTAGGCCTTTCTTGGAGTTCTCCATGTTGAACCTTTTCAACACCTTGTCTATGTACATGCTTTGGCTAAGCGCTATTAGGCGTGTTGATCTATCCCTATAGATCCTTATGCCCAATACGTATGCCACTTCACCTAAGTCCTTCATTGAAAAACTCTTCTTCAATGAGTCTTTTATTTCGCTAAGAAAATTCACGTCATTTCCAATCAACAATATGTCATCCACATACAAGATTAGAAATGCCTTTGCGCTCCCACTAAACTTCTTGTAAACACAAGATTCTTCGTCATTCCTGATGAAGCCAAACTGTTTGATTACTTCATCAAAACGAATGTTCCAGCTCCTTGCCGCTTGCTTCAGACCATAAATGGCCTTCTGAAGTTTGCATACCTTTCCAGCATCCTTATGAAAGACAAAACCTTCAGGCTGTATCATGTATACATCTTCTTTGAGATTTCCATTTAGGAAAGCCGTTTTGACGTCCATCTGCCATATTTCATAATCGAAATAAGCAGCAATTGCTAGTAATATCCGAACAGACCTAAGCATAGCTACGGGTGAGAAAGTCTTGTCGTAGTCCTCTCCTGGAACTTGCGTGAACCCTTTCGCGACAAGTTTAGCTTTGTGGATTGTAATGTTACCATCCACGTCTGTCTTTCTTTTGAAAATCCATTTACAACCAATGGGCTTTACGCCTTCTGGAAGTTCTTCCAAGTTCCAAACTTGGTTTTCGTACATGGATTCCATTTCGGATTTCATGGCTTTGTGCCATTCCCTTGAGCTGGGCCCCGCCATTGCTTTCTTGTAGTGCGCAGGTTCATTGACTTCAAGAATGAAGATTTCATTATGAAACCACTCAGGTGGCTGGATAGCCCTACCTGATCTGCCCGGTTCAGTTACAACCCTGTCTGAAGTTTCCGCATCATATGCGACGACTTCCGGTTCGGTTGTATGGATAATTTGCGGAATTTCTTCCGGTTCCTTAGCCATATCAACGGTCTCCGAAGATTCACTAATCTCATTAAGTTGTACTGTCCTCCCACTTAACTCTTTAGCGAGAAATTCTTTCTCGAGAAAGTGTCCAACTTTTGCGACAAACACTTTGCCCTCGGACTGGTAGTAGAAGGAATATCCAATGGTGTTATTTGGATAACATACAAAGTAACATTTGTCTGATCTAGGTTCCAGTTTGGTTGGCTGTAAACGTTTTACGTATGCCTCACAACCCCAAACCTTGAGATGCGACACACTAGGTATCTTCCCATACCATATCTCATGTGGTGTCGTCTCAACAGATTTAGACGGTGCTCTGTTTAATGTATAAGCACCAGTAAGTAGTGCATGACCCCAAAAAGATATTGGCAAATCTGTAAGAGACATCATCGACCTTACCATGTCTAATAGGGTTCGATTACGTCTTTCCGACACTCCGTTTCTCTGTGGAGTTCCGGGGGGCATAAGTTTTGAAACGATTCCACGGTCACTCAGATGTTGGCTAAAACCATGACTAAGATATTCGCCCCCACGATCTGATCGTAGAAACTTAATCCTTTTGTTACGATGATTTTCTACCTCATTTTGAAATTCTTTGAAGTTTTGAAAGGTTTCTGACTTATGCTTCATCAAGTAGATATATCCATACCTACTTAAATCGTTAGTAAAAGTCACGAAGTAGAAATACCCACCCCATGCGATTGTGTTCATTGGACCACATACATCACTATGTATTATTTCCAATAATTCACTCGCCCGTTCAGGATGACCCGTGAACGGTGTCTTGGTCATTTTTCCCATCAAGCAAGCCTCACATGTGTCAAATGATTCAAAATCAAAAGACGGTAAAACTCCATCTTTATGGAGTCTTTGCATTTGTTTCTTTCCAATGTGGCCAAGACGACAATGCCACAAGTAAGTGGTGATGGTATCAGCCTTCTTAAGACGTTTAGCATTCATGTTAAAGACATTATTTTCACATTCAAGATTTAGTATGAAAAGGCCCCCAACAATGGGTGCAAATCCATAGAACATATCCTTACAATAAAGTGAACAACCATTGTTCTCAGACTTGTAGGAGTACCCATCGTGCACTAAACATGATCCAGAGATAATGTTTCTACACAATGTCAGAACAAAATAACAGTTACTTAGTTCTAAGGTAAATCATGAAGGGAGACGTAGAGGCATAATGTCGACGGCTTGAGCGGTGATCCCAGCACCATTCCCGACGAGCATCACGACTTCATTCTTTGCCAGCTTGCGCACCTCCTGAAGCCCCTGTATCGAGTTGCAAATGTGACCAACCGATCCGGTATCAAATACCCAAGACTTCAAATTTTCGCTAGCAAGCAAAACGTCAATGACATTAACTTGTATAATAGTTATACCTTTCTTCTTATCGGCCAGGTACTTCTTGCAGTTTCTCTTCCAGTGTCATGTGCCTTTGCAGTAGAAGCACTCAGTTTCAGCCTTGGCTCCGCCCTTAGAGCTTCTGTGGGAGCCGGTCTTATCGGCGCCCTTGCCCATCTTGGACTTGCCTTTCTTTTTGAAACTGGCGGTTTTATTCACAAGCAACACTTGCTTGCGATTTTTCTGCAGTCCTCCTTCAGCAGTTTTCAGCATGGCAAGCACCTCATTAGGTGTTTTGTCCATCCCATTCATGTTGTAGTTCATGATAAAACCGTCGTAAGACGGGGCGAGTGAACCGAGCAACATGTCCATAACATGCTCTGGCGGAAGTGGAAATTCCAGGGTTTTAAGCCTTTCAGCGTAGCCAATCATATTGACCACGTGCTCGCCAACTGAACTGCCCTCAGCCATCTTGGTCTTCGTCATGATCTTCATGATATCAAAACGTTCAGACCGTGCATTATTCTTGTACAGAGCATCCAATTCCTTGATCATATCGAGGGCGTTATGGAATTCAAAACGTTTTTGAACCTCTGGACTCACGCAAGACAGCATGAGGCACTGCACTAAGTTGAAATCATCATCCTTAGTGGCCCAGACATTTTGTTCATCTGCCGGGGCAGTTGCCGCCGGCTTAGGTGGAAGAGGTCCGTCAAGCACTTACACTTTCTTAGCACTCCTGAGGACAATCCTCAGGGTACAGACCCAGTCCGCATAGTTGTTTCCATTTGCAGCTAACTTCTCTTTCTCTAACATCGGGCCTAAGTTGAACGGTGCGTTGCGAGCCATTTGATTTACAACGGTAAACACAAAATTCACTTTAGACTTTGTTCATAATTACTATTGCACTAGTGAATAAACAAATTTATTCTAAGGTGCGCTCCGACTCAAATCAATATCTCTTATAATTGATTGTGAGTGATGCAAGACCCAACTTTCAATTCAACGCCAAGGATGTATCCATCTCAAGTGACGAGAATTTCAATTGGTAGGCCAACTTGCCAATCACATCTCTATGTGACTCTTGTTCATCTTTCGATGGGCGTGTTCCGAGCTCAGGATGATCCTCCGGAACGTCAAGACAACCAAGTGATCTCGCTGCGAGGTCTCAACTCACCCGCCTCACACTTCTCTAATCGTTCGTACCCATGTATCCATGTGATACCCCGAAGAGATAGGTGCCGTGACGGTGCTACACTTGGGAGAACACTAACTACTTGATATTTTTGTGAGAGATCACACTAATAAAAAGCGACTACCGCGCAATCAAAAGGGTACATCATAAGGGATAAACATCTCAGGCAATTCATAATAGCATGATATGGTATAGCCCTTTCTGACGGAGAAGTCATTAATTTCTTCGTCTTCGACATTTGCGTCGGTGTTCACCTTCGCGAAGATTGCCACCACCTTGTCGATGCACCAGATAATATTGCTATCTCTATAGCTAATAAAATAAGTGCATTACATAAGGTTGACACGCAGGTCAGTTAAAATGACAATCATATGGCTCCAGCCATCATGCCGAATCATGACACGGAGGTCATGTTAATAATTTACATCATATAGTCATCTCATACATAGTCAAAATGAATATGAGCATTGCTATACCACATCTCATGCACATCCTGCAAAACCAAGTTAGACGCCTCAAATCGGTTTATGCAAAAATTTATTTTACATGGCTTCTAAGGTTTTGACTTAAACCGCAGCTACCAACGTTTATCATCAAGTATGATCATTCAAGTTGCTAGATTAACTTTGTGGGGTGTATGAAACACGAGATAAAAAAATCTCGAGCCCCATACTGAACTTCGTCATACGCATGACCCCCGTGCAGATCATATCTACATTGCCCGTTCGTCAGCGAAACATCCATCTTTCTCAACTATGGCGGAACCCAAAGACACTGAAGCACTTCGTTGATCTGTCAATCAGCATACTCAGGAGCAGCATGAAAGGATAGCGGATTGCCAGAACTTTGTCAGATTCCACCATGCCGTCAAGATTAGGACTACGCAAATTCACGGGAAGCAACAAGAATATCGGGTAATAGATTTCATCTACTTCCCGCATAAATAATTTTCAGCAATAGATCTTATCTACTACAAAATTATACTATGCAATACCCATACATCTCATGTATTCTAGATCATAACCTGCACCTACGCATAGCCTGGCTCATGATGCCACTATTGGGGAACGTGACAGAAAACAAAAAAATTCGGTACTGCGAGCACGCCCAGGATCACTATGGAGATGCATACAAGGTTTTGATCTGATCATTACCTACTCGTAGCGCAGCGGAAGTAGATTCGATGAAAATTGGTTGTGCAGATTTCCGCAGCTAGGATTTACAACCTCCCAACCGTGAGAATGTATTCCCTCATCGGACAGCCCTTCGGCAGGCGGTCGGACAGTCCGTCGGACGATGTCACGGACAGCCCTTCGGGAAGACCCTCGAAGCTCGAACGGTAACTCGGACAGCCCTTCGGGAGGACCCTCGAACAGCCCTTCGGGCAAAAGATTGAAACTACGACCTCTCTAAGGGGTTGCACACATACGGTGTCAGCTATTCGGCAGGGCTTCGCCGTCCAGAGCTAGTTCCTGCCGGAACCCAAACAACCTTTCGGCTCTACGAAACTATTTCGCGGGGAGGGAGAGAGAGGGCCAGATCATGCATAGCATTGTATGTGAGAAGATTGAGTGTGGAGAGTGCATCTCCACCTCTATTTATAGGAAAACTCAAGGGGTAGGGTGGCACTTGAAATACCCAAAAACCCCATGAAAGGTGTCCTTCACAAGGGCATAAAGGGAAAGCAAGTGGGGCAAGTGAGGCACCAAGGTGGGCCCCACCTTGGCCGGACACCCTCTCCTAGGGCACCCCAAATGGGTGCCCTAATCCTTCCATGTCATCCCCTTGAGATATTTTGTGGAAAGTCAACAAAGGTGACCATCCAAAAATAACCATAAATGCATTCACTAGTGCAGAAACGGCCTTTAGTCCCGGTTGGGAAGGGCCTTTAGTCCCGGTTCACCAACTGGGACTAAAGGATCGGGACTAAAGGCCCCCACCCTTTAGTCCCGGTTGGCCACGAACCGGGACTAAATCCCTGCCACGTGGCCGGCAGCGCGCGCCGGGGGTTGAGGACCTTTAGTCCCGGTTGGTGAACACCAACAGGGACTAAATCCCTGCCACGTGGCCGGCAGCGCGCGCGGGGGTTGGGGACCTTTAGTCCCGGTTTATTGTTTATTTTTCCTTTTCATTTTGTGTTTTCCATTTAATTCTTTTTCACGTGGCTACATACTGTACACGTTACGCATATATAATAGAATTTCTTGTAGAACCAATCATATATCATAGAATTTCTCGTACGACTATGCATACACATATATATATATACAATTTGGTATATACAATTTCTCCTACAATTTGCAGATCATTACATGCAGGCATTAGGTGAAATGGTATTCTCCTTCTGGATCTATGACCTGCTAAAGCAAAAATCCCGCCATTTCCTCTTGTAGTGCTCGTATGCGGTCCTTTGGTAGGAGCTTGTCCCGCATCTCCACCATCTTTAAAGAAGGAGATCAATATGAATATACTAGTTGTGTGTATATATATTAGGTCATGATAAAAAAAATTGTGAATAGTGTTTAGGTACCCAAAGATGTCTTTCATCTCTGCTCCTTTCGGTCATGAAGCGAATGTTCTCGCAAACATAGTATGCACATAAATTAGTCCCCTGTTCCTGACGCATACACTTTACGAGAATAGAATTCAATCAGATAATAATCAAGCATGATAATGGTATTGAAACTAGAATTAAAGAGATGCGCGAACGTAGCTAGTACTACTTAATTACCTTGGAGCGTCGCCATTTCAGCTCTGGTTTCCAGACACCGACAACACTAATTACCTCTTTGATGAACTTTTTCCAAACACTGCCCGTCAAAGAAAATGAATAAAGGAGTTATTAATTACTTGATATCAGGAAATGAACTAAAGAGGCCGACATAGTGCGATAATGATTGAAATTACCTGTCGAGCATCCAATACAGGCTGACGTATTCTTTAGGGTCTTTACGAAGTGAGTCTAGTACTTCAACAGTTCTCTCGTCAACTCTAATGATTAGCAGGATCCAGTGGAAACTGCGCACACGTTTGTATAAGCGGGCATGCATAACTCATCAACTACACTTAACATCGAGTAAGCAAAAATAGAATTTGTAGTACCAGACAGTAACACTCACCTGAAGTTGTAAGGAAAAAGTATTTCTGGTCTGGTATGTAATTCCTTCAAAAACAGTAGCAAGTTATTCTCTGTGTCTTGTTTGTGGTTAATTAACATATGTTCATTAACGGTATTTGGGTCAATGAACCCAATGGCATAGACTCCATCTTTTTTCAATTCAAAAATCTTCATTCTGCATAATACCACACAAAAGAATATAGTGAGGATAATTACAGGCAATGAACGAGCTGAGTTAGAGACTTAAATTACAGAAAGAAATCACTTACAGACAATAGCAACTGACGAGAGATTTGTCGAGTGCGTCTTGATTGAATAACTGAAAAATTTCTGAAAATTCAATCCACAGATCGTTTGCATGGAAGTAATGCTCTGGCTTGACTTTCACCATGAGGCCCTCTTGCCCGACGTTTATTTCTCTCAGGTACCAGTCATGCAAGTTGTGCATTTGCGTTGATAGAAGCTTCTCCTCGCCAGGTCTGACCAGAGGGTTTCCAGGGACATATTTCCATGCTAGTTAGTTCGGATCCAACTTGGGCATTTCCTCGATGCCTAGGAGTTCTTCAGCAGTGATACCGATCTTTCTAGCCGCCTCTCTATCAGCGTCGGTTATCGCCACAGCGGTACTCACCTTGAGCGGGGGATCGATTGCACTGCATGTTCTCCGAGCTGGGGAACAGTTTTCCTGCATTTATTACTACCTGTAAGGCTCGACGATTGTTTTTTTTTGTTGATAATATGACTTGCTAATAGAGCGTTCATAGTCTGATCACTTTTTCCCCACAGCCGGTTTAGCATGATCCACAAAGTGTTGTACGACTTTCTCGGGTATTTTCTCCTTTGGCGGCGGGGGCGGTCTCGGTGCAAAATGGGTCTTCACTTCGAAAGCCACTTGGGCTTCGGTTTCCTTGACAGTCATCTCGTAAGCTAACTGCCTTTTGGAAGGAGGAGGCTCGGGTTTCTTCTTTGGTGCTCTCTTCCGCTTTGGAGTCGGCTCACGCGGCGGAGATCGATATCGTGGACTCGCGCTAGGCTCCGTCTCGGGGTGGGGTGGACTTGGCTGACGCGGCGGAGATCGATATGGCGGACTCGCGTTGCGCTCCGTCTCGGGGTGGGGTGGAGTCGGCTGACGCGGCGGACTTGGAGGAGGAGTCGGTGGCCTTGGCACCGAGTTTGGAAACACGATGCATTCCTTTCTCCATACAATGATACCACGTATGGCTGCTCCCAGTGTCAGCTGCTCCTCCCCTTGACCTCTAGGAAAGTCAAGCTCTAGTGAGTCATATCCCGACAGAACTTCATCCACCCCGACACGAGCATAGGCAGGTGGAATCGGATTGCCATGGATGGTTGCTTCAGGTGCATTCGGTAAAGCAAAGCCGACCGCCACCTTCATGGATATGTTCTTCATTTTCATGTGTAGCTCACAAGGTGTCGTCTCTTGGATATCATCCACGGGGTAGCGAGCCAGCAGCGCATCATCGGCCGGGACCCCCGTGGAACCCACGCTGCTTTTCCGCATAGATGGGACGGTACTATCCAATGCTGGATCTGCTTGCTCCTTCCGCGAAGATGCCCTTTGCTGGCTAATTGTGTCAATTTGCTCCTGCTGCTGCTTTAACATGCTCAGCAACTCCTTGTTCTGTACTTCTACCCTCTGAAGCCGGTCTGCATCCTGCTTCTTCTTTCTCGAACGGCTTCTGTAACTGGCGTTGTACTCCGCAAACCCCTCAATCCAGGGAACAACGCCTTTGCCTCGTGTTCGTCCTGGGTGTTTAGGATTCTTGAGGGCGCGTGTAAGCTCGTCGTTCTCTCTCTCGGGCTGGAACGCCCCCGTTCGAGCCTCTTCTATTGCATCAAGTAAAGCGACCGAGGCTTCTTGAAGACTTGCCTATTCAATAATCTTCCCTGTCTTTGGGTCCAACTTTCCCCCATGCGCATAAAACCAAGTCCTGCACCTGTCGGGCCAACCCACTGTTTGTGGAGTGACCCCTCCAACAATCATCTTTTGCTCAGATTCATCCCACTTAGGCACCCCAGTCTTGTAGCCACCTGGCCCCAGAACATGGTGAAACTTTTTTTTCTCAGCATTTATCTTGTTTATTCTTGACCGTTCCTTAGCTTCTACCGATTCTTTGAACTGCACAAATAAGTCCCATTGATCTTTTACCTTCTCTAGTGCTCCAATGAATTCTGGAGTCTTCTTTCCTGCGTTGACGTAGTTGGACCATAATTTTTTCTTCCAAGTATGGAATTGTGTGGCCATCTTCTTAAGAGCATACTTCTTGACTTTCTCCCGTTGTGCATCTGTGAAACCCTCTGATAGGGTGAAATGTGAAATGAACGTATCCCAAAGCAGATTTTTTGCTCTTTCATCGACAAAACTAACTCCTCGATCTTTGTTTGGCTTATTCCATTCTTGAACGGTGATCGGGATTTGGTCCCTAACAATAACTCCACATTGACGTATAAATTTGTCCGCATGCTTTTTAGGAGTAATCGGTTTGCCATCTGCTTTGATTTCATCGATGTTGTACTTTGTGCCATCGGGCAACTTTTTGGTCGGGCCTCGTACTGCCCTTGTAGAAGGTTTGCTCGATCCGGAGGGCTAAAAGAAGAAAGATTCGTTAATATATATATAAATATACAAATCAATTAATACATCTAATGATCACCAAAGGCCAAATATATATACCTCGCCGAACTTTGTTAATTGGAGAAAAATTTCTTCCCGATCATCGTCAGCTGGTTCCCCTTCGTCTCTTGGTTGTTCTTCCTCAATTCCCTCACCGGATGGGTTAAGATATTGTGAGCCATCATCTACTTCTTCATTCTCTTCATTTCCGGAGCGTATCATGTCGTACATGAAATTTTGTTGATCATGGTCTCTGTCTCTACCGTCCATAGCTTAACTAATCCAGAACAAATATAAAACAATTAGAATGCATTCAATAAGCAAAACCGGAGATATGCAATCAATACAAGGTGATGCAAGAATATGATCATATATATTATTATCATATAATATCACTAATACATCTCGAATAATCCAGTTAATGCATCATCGAATATTATCACTAATACATCGTCTCGAATATTATTATATAATATCACTAATACAGATCCAGTTGACGTCTCGCGGCGCAGGCGGTGGACACGCAAAGAGAAGGAACCATCACAGGATCATAGCTCGGGTGAGATCCCTGAAGAACCTGCCAGGTATTGGTGAACCTAACGTCCAACGCAACCATGTAGCGACGGACGTGCTCATCCTCCTCCCTGACATGGCGACGTACCACCTCCGCTGGGGTCGGCTCCCTCCGCACCGATAGTGGTCCACGCGACCGCCACCAAACAACCTCCGGGTCAACGACGGGAGCCTGATTCCTCACCAAGCTGCGTGCCCCGGAAGGTAGCACCTCCCAGTGCCAGCCCGGCGGAGCCCAGTCCCGGACATGGCGCCTCTCAAGCAGTTTGTCAATACCGAGTCGACGACGAGGATGCGGGCCGGGCATCGTCGACGTCGAGAACAAATTCTTATGAAAACAAATTCCTATCCAATAATTATCATTTTATTATGCTACTCATATTTAATAAACTTTTACAACTATATAGTAGATGGGCAAATTTGAAAAACTCTCTACAAAAATTGCAAGCACATACATCAATATAACATACATCATTCTACATATCCATCCATCATTCTAACATACATCATTTTTTATTTGGTTTTCTTTTCCTTCTTCATTTTTTTCATAACATACATCATTCTACATATCCATCATTGATCTACATATCCATCCATCATTCATCTACATATCCATCCATCATTCATCCATCATTCTAATTAACATACATCAATATAACATCTATCCATATCAATCTACTTATCCATCTACTACAATTTTCTTAACACATTGTTTAATGAAAAAATGTTGCATACCAACCACAAAAATTTTCATAACACTAAAAAGATGTTCTAACAATTAGAAAATATTTGCACGTTTTTAAACACAATATGTGTGTGTGTGTGTGTGTGTGTTTGCGGCACCGGCGGGGCTCCTACGTCGGAGATGGACGGGGCGGCGGGGCTCCTACGCCGGAGATAGATGGGGCGGCGGCTCTCGGGCATCTCCGGTGGTGGCTAGGTGGGGGATGGGCTCGGGGAGGGGCGGCCATGGCTGCAATGGCGGACGGGGAGGGGGGCTTCAGGAGGAGAGGGAGGAGAGGGAGGAGAGTGGCTCACAGCGGGCTTGGCGGCGAGGTCGAGGCGATAGCGGGCTCGGCGGCGAGGTCGAGGTGATGGCGAGGTCGAGGCGACGGCGAGGTCGATGGAGAAGAGGGGCCGGAGCAAGCGGGACGGTGACGGCGATCTCCGGCGGGAGGTTGAAGACGAGAAGCCTGGCAGCGTGACGGCGAGGTCGAGGGAGAAGAGGCGACGACGATCCGGCAGCCTGGCGGCGTCGTGTGTGGTTCGGCGTCGGGGGAGAAAATGAGGAGAGGAAGGAGAAGGCGGGTTAAATACGTATGTACCTTTAGTCCCGGTTGGTAACACCAACCGGGACTAAAGACCTTTAGTCCCGGATTAAGGTACATCTTTAGTCCCGGTTGGTGTTACCAACTGGGACAAAAGGTCTCCTTTTCAGCGGCCCAAATTCCGCGCGGGAAGGGACCTTTAGTCCCGGTTGGTGGATCCAACCGGGACTAAAGGTGTATTTTCTTTTTTTTTGTTTTGTTTTGTTTTTCTAAACAGGACAGTTTCTGTTTTTAGATTTGGAATAACTGTTAGAATATTTATAGTTTTTGAATGAATCTTTATGCTTTAGGTCAAAAAAATTATAAACTTTCTGTTAGTGCCAGTAGTTTTCAAATTTAAATAGTTTAATTTTGAATTCTTTTGAAATTTGTGTGAATCACTAGTTTGTGAATAACTTTAGTTTAAAAATAGATTTTTGAGTGATTGTTTTTCCTATTGTTTAATATTAGTATGTTTTATCAGTATGTTCAATTTGGGAATTTTTAGGATATTTTAAATAGGTGTTTTAATCAAAACCAGATTCTGTTTAACTCTTTTAGTTTTATACCTTCATTAGTTTTAATAAAAAGCACTAAAAATGAACTCTGAAAAGGTTGAAACTTGGCATGGTATCATCATTTCACACACATATCATGTGCTAGAAAGTTGAGAGGGTTACGGCAAAAACTGGATGCACTTTGTGTACAAACTGGACCATCTCCTTCGAAGTATGAGGGTTTCGGACTAAAACTCATCTGTTACAAAGGCATTTCATTTTTTTTAACTTATTTCAACTCCAGAGTTTTTGTGCATTCAATATGCACCATTCAAAGCCACATCCTCAAATTTCAACCCTTTCTAACTTCATTTGCTATTTTTCATGCATTTAATGATTTTTTTGCGCTGAATGACCCTGAAATTGAAAAGCAGTAAAAATGAACTCTGAAAAGGTTGAAACTTGGCATGCTATCATCATTTCACACACGTAGCATGTGCTAAAAAGTTGAGAGGGTTACGGCAAAAACTGGATGCACTTCGTGTACAAACTGGACCATCTCGGCTACTCACTAGAGAAGAAAGTGATGACGGTGAAGCCGATCACATCCCAGAGTGGGATCTTGGGGTATAAAACTTTTTCTTCGCGTGTGTCCCTTGCTTATTGCACCGTAACCATGGACAATCTTCATCATTTAACATGATGCTTGGGTCAGTCTTCACTGGAAAGTCAATATAGTCGAAGATGGTGTCCTGGCCAACAAGTACAGATCATTTTCAACAATGTTGTCATTCATGGGATGTGTTTGCAACCAACCGCCGAAAGTCCCCATATGTTCACGTGTAATCCAGTCGTCAGACTACTCCGGCTGTTTGGAGCGTAGAATATTCTTGTGTTCATTGATATACTGGGTCACCAAGGTACAATTTTGTAGAACTATGTAGTGTGCTTGCGCCCAAGAATGCCCGTCCCTACATATTATTGAGTTTGGTCCTAGCGTGCCTTTTCCACACAGTCTCCCCTCATGCCGCGATTGAGGAACACCAATCGGCTTAAGGTCAGGAATAAAGTCAACACAAAACTCAATGACCTCCTCTGTTTCATGGCCCTTGGAGATGCTTCCTTTTGGCCTAGCACGGTTACGAACATATTTCTTTAAGACTCCCATGAACCTCTCAAAGGGGAACATATTGTGTAGAAATACAGGACCCAGAATGGCAATCTCTTCGACTAGGTGAACTAGGACGTGCGTCATAATATTGAAGAAGGATGGTGGGAACACCAACTCGAAACTAACAAGACATTGGATCAAATCATTCTGTAACCTTGGTAGGATTTCCGGATCGATTACCTTCTGAAAAATTGCATTGAGGAACGCACATAGCTTCACAATGGCTAATCGAACATTTTCTGGTAGAAGCCCCCTCAATGCAACCGGAAGCAATTGCGTCATGATCACGTGGCAGTCATGAGACTTTAGGTTCTGGAATTTTTTCTCTGCCATATTTATTATTCCCTTTATATTCAACGAGAAGCCAGACGGGACCTTCATACTGAGCAGGCATTCAAAAAAGATTTCCTTCTCTGCTTTGGTAAGAGCGTAGCTGGTAGGACCTTGATACTGCAGCTTTGGATGCATGCTGTCTTTTTCGTTCATACGTTGCTGGTCCTGCCGTGCCTCCGGTATATCTTTTGTCTTCCCATACACGCCTAGGAAGCTTAGCAGGTTCACGCAAAGATTCTTCGTCACATGCATCACGTCGATTGCAGAGCGGACCTCTAGGACTTTCCAATATTCTAGCTCCCAAAATATAGATTTCTTCTTCCACATGGGGCCGTGTCCGTGAGCGTCATTCGGAACAGATTGTCCGCCAAGACCCTTTCCAAAGATTACTTGTAAATCCTTGACCATATCAAGTATATCATCACCAGTATGGAGGATATTCTTTTTTTGGTGATCTGCCTCACCTTTGAAATGCTTGCCTTTCTTTCTTAAGGCATGCTTGGTCGGAAGAAACCGACGATGTCCCAGGTACACATTCTTCTTGCATTTGTCCAAATATATACTTTCAGTCTCACCTAAACAATGCGTGCATGCGTGGTATCCCTTGTTTGTCTGTCCTGAAAGGTTACTAAGAGCAGGCCAATCATTGATGGTTACAAACAGCAACGCTCGTAGGTCAAATTCCTATTGTTTGTGCTCATCCCACACACGTACACCTTTTTTATTCCACAGCTGTAAAATTTCATCAACTAATGGCCTTAGGTACACATCAATGTCGTTGCCGGGTTGCTTAGGGCCTTGGATGAGCACTGGCATCATAATGAACTTCTGCTTCATGCACAACCAAGGAGGAAGGTTATAGATACATAGAGTCACAGGCCAGGTGCTATGATTGCTGTTCTGCTCCCCAATAGGATTAATGCCTTCTGCGCTTAAACCAAACCATAAGTTCCTTGCGTCATCTACAAAGTCCGGCCACTTTCTCTCGATTTTTCTCCACTGCGACCCATCAACGGGTACTCTCAACTTCCCGTCTTTCTTACGGTCTTCTTTGTGCCTTCGCAACATCTTGGCATGCTCTTTGTTTTTGAACAGTCGTTTCAACCGTGGTATTATAGGAGCATACCACATCACCTTGGCAGGAACCCTCTTCCAGCTGCGGCGCTCGCCCTCAACATCATCACCAGGGTCATCTCGTCTGATCTTATACCGCAATGCACCGCATACCGGGCATGCATTCAAATTCTCGTACTCCTCACCGCGGTAGAGAATGCAGCCATTAGGGCATGCATGTATCTTCTGCACCTCTAATCCTAGAGGGCAGAGAACCTTCTTTGCTTCGTACGTACTATCAGGCAATTTGTTATCCTTTGGAAGCTTCTTCTTCATTATTTTCAGTAGCTTCCCAAATCCCTTGTCAGATACACCATTCTCTGCCTTCCATTGCAGCAATTCTAGTGCGGTACCGAGCTTTGTGTTGCCATCTTCGCAATTTGGGTACAACAATTTTTTGTGATCCTCTAACATGCGCTGCAACTTCAACTTCTCCTTTTCACTTTCGCAGTTTTTCTTTGCATCAGCAATGGCCCGACCAAGATCATCAGCGGGCTCATCTGATGCCTCTTCTTCAGCTTCTTCTTCTTCATTCTCTTCCCTCATTGTAGTACCATCGTATTCAGGGAACCCAGGATAGTTGTCATCATCCTCTTCTTCTTCATTCTCTTCCATTAGAACCCCTCTTTCTCCGTGCTTGGTCCAACAGTTATAGCCGGACATGAAATCGGACGTAAACAGGTGGACGTGAATGTCTTTTGAGCTAGAGTAATTCTTATCATTCTTATAGACACCACATGGACAACACAAAAAACCATTCCGCTTGTTTGCCTCAGCCGCATGCAGAAAACTATGCACGCCATTAATGAACTGGGGAGAGCGTCGGTCATCGTACATCCATTGCCGACTCATCTTCATTACACAACACCGAAAAGACCAAATTAATACAAGTTCATACATAAAGTTCATACACACTTATTCTCATAAAACAACATAAAACTATCTAGCTAAAGCATTTAAATGCAACAACAAATGCAAACAGAATCGCAACTAAGGTAATAATTGATCCAACAGCATAATGATACCAAGCCTCTTTATTAACGGCATATTTTCTAATCTTTCTAATCTTGAAGCGCATTGCATCCATCTTGATCTTGTGATCATCGACGACATCGGCAACATACAACTCCAATTTCATCTTCTCTTCTTCAATTCTTTTCAATTTTTCTTTCAAATACTCGTTTTCTTCTTCAACTAAATTTAACTTCTCGACAAGAGGGTCGGTTGCAATTTCCAATTTCATCTTCTCTTCTTCAATTCTTTTCAATTTTTCTTTCAAATACTCGTTTTCTTCTTCAACTAAATTTAACTTCTCGACAAGAGGGTCGGTTGCAATTTCCGGTTCACATACCTCCTAGATAAAAATATCTATGTCAACTTGATGGGCATAATTTTCATAAACACGAAATGCAACAAATAGTTATAAAAGACAATAGACCACATCCGAATCATAAACCGGACGAGGGCCGATGGGCACGGATATCAAAGTCATGGCACTATGTATAACAAACAATCATACAAGTAAGAAAATTATACAAGTAACTATCTAAATCATACAAATAAGATTTTTTTTATAAAAAGGATAAGAACAAGAGGCTCACCAAGATGGTGCCGGCGACGGGACGGTGCGGGCGATCGACGGTGGTTAGGACGGGGACGGGAAGGCACTAAGTAAACCACACCTACACATATGCAAACTAAGAAGTTAATTTGAGCTCAAATTGCATATAAATCAAATAAACTCCCACATAATTACTCCCAAACTAAAACCCACAAATCACTATACTTATAGAGCATTGCATCATCTAATCTAGAAATGAGATATGAAAGGACAAAGTTGCTCACCTTTGTGAACACTTGAATAGATGGGGTGCCTCAAATCTTGACCAATTTTGGCAAAAATGGAGGATGAGCTCGAGCAAGGGGAAGAGAAAACAGAGAATGGAGGATGAGCTCGGGCTGGACGAAGCAGTACTATATATAGGAATATCTTTAGTCCCGGTTGGTGATAAGAACCGGGACTAAAGGTCTACCTCTAGTCCCGGTTGGTGTTACCAACCGGGACTAAAGGGTCTCGCAGGGCCCCAGCCTGACACCAGCCTGCCACCACCCCTTTAGTTCGGGTTGGTAACACCAACCGGGACTAGAGGTTCCTCATGAACCGGGACTAAAGCCTAGCCTCATGAATCGGGACTAGAGGCTACATTAGTCCCGGTCCAAAAACCAACCGGGACTAAGTGCTGCGGTCCAAAGGCCTGTTTTCTACTAGTGATTTTCACTATTCACGAAACCAATTTTTCGTGACCGATAAATCCGAAAATATTACTATGGGTCCTAGAATAATTCCAGTACCCACTAAAACAATTCTGGACACATTCCAAAACATTTTCAGATTAGTGATTTTCATCTGTGAAAAGCAACCAAAGCGGTTCCGGCAGTCCGGAACATTTCTGGTTTCTGTCTCCGAAAAATCCCAGAAGTTACCAGAACAATTCTGGTACCCTCCAATAATTTCCAGGCGTGTGCCACAACCAATTTGACTTAATGGTATACTCCGAAGCAACTTTTTGGTTTTACCGAAACTCTTCCGGTGTTCTCTCTCCGGAACTCTTCCGTTGTCCCCGAAACTTTTCCGGTGATTTTCTCTCAGACTCCCTGTCTAGTATTCAGCAGATAGATGACCGTTAAGCATGTGACCCTATAGGTTCGGTGAAGTATAGACATGAGCGGAACACTTTTCGATCAATGATCAACATCGGAGCCGTGGACACCCATATTGACCCCTATACCCACACGATACAAACACCCGATGTGAGACTTGTCGGCATCCCCATGGATCAACAACTTGTCCACTATGCCAGTTACCTCGTTACCGGTTTTGTTCTCCTTACTCGTTTCCGTATTTCGGCATCCCTGTGATCAAATCACATTGTGTCTGGCCAGACGATGATGGATACCGTAACACCGAGAGGGCCCAAGAATATCTCTCCATCGTCGGAGGAGCAAATCCCAATCTTGAGTTACCAAGTTACTTGTCATACTTTTCCGTGAACCCGTAAGCCGCCGTAATAGCCACCCAGTTACGGATGACGTTAACAAACCCCAAAGTTCACGAAGCAAGCATGAAGGAACTCGATACTCTCATGGTCTAAGGAATTATGCAAACATTGACTTTCTCTGTGTTATTAACCATTAACTTGTGACGAATGTATCTCATAGCATAACATCAATTCGGGTCGATTCAACACAAATGTTCTTCTAACATTGTGCCCTCAAAATTGCCGGCATAGTCATGCCCATGACCAGGAAAACAGGATCATCATGCAATACTTGAGCTAGTCTTAGAGGCATAACTAGGAATACAATTTACCGTTTATTATACCGCACGTACACATGAGTTTCCCTCCATGCCTCGTGGTTATTGTAGACACGGGAATCATGGCAGTTATAGCATGGAACATAAACATTCATTACAAACATGGAGATACAAAATAACTATTATTACTGGCTCTAGGGCATATCTCCTACAAAGAGGTAGCTGAAAAGCTATCCTCTGACTTCCAGGAATCCCTGATTAAAAGCACAGATTCACTGGAGAAGGCAAAAACTGCTTTCGAAGATGAAAAGGCGGCTTTGTTGAAACGCGCTGAAGAAGCCGAGTCAAAACTGGAGCCAGTGGACCAAGAGCTAAAAACTTTGAAGGGCCACCTTAATAATATGTGCATAGCCATCTTTGGTAAGCTGACTCTCCTCTGCCATCATATACCTATCATGTTTTAACTATGGTAAAACCTGAGTTATAAATACTTTCATGTTGGTTGAAATAGGTAAGAGGAATGCTTGTCTCAGGCAACTCCCACTCATCAAACTGCAAGCCATCTACAAATTCTTGGAGTAGCTGTACGTGGGAGGAGTTCACTGCATAATGGCGGCAAAGAATGTACCGGGTCCTCCTAGCAAGATTATGAACATGATCAATGATTTCTCCACGATCCCAGAGTGGATTAAGGAACTCAAGATATTAGCTTGCAAAAAGGGGGCCATGAGCGCACTTGCGCTAGCAAAGTCCTATCACCCAGAGTTAGACCCGGCTCTATTGGCAAACGGCTTCCCTGAGCTCAATGCGGACGACAGACCTTTCAGTAAGGCGGACTGATGCTTGTGATCTGCCTTGGGTTTTCCGTAAACAGGAACGGGTGATGCAGCACAATGCGGGTAAGTATTTCCCTCAGATAAGAACCAAGGTTTATCGAACCAATAGGAATATCGGTCATCAACCGTCTTCAGTGGCTGCACACAAAAGAGCACACACTTGCACCCAACGCGGCAAGAGGGCTTTCAATCCCCTTGATCTCGTTATTTGCAAGTAAGTGAGATGTGTAGATGATGGTAGATAATTGTAAATTGCAAAATAAAATAAAGTAAAGTAAATTGCAGAAAGGTATTGGAAGCGTTTGTAAACTTATAAGTGGATAGACCCGGGGGCAGTAGTTTTCTCTAGTGGCATCTCTCATAAAGTAAGCGTACAATGGGTAAACAAATTACTATTGGGCAATTGATAGAAAAGCGGATAGTTATGCAATCTTTATTCATGGCAATGATCATGTATATATAGGCATCACGTCCATAAGCAAATAGGCCGACTCCTGCCTGCACCTATTACTATTACTCCACCCATCGACTGCTATCCAGCATGCATCTAGACTATTAATTAAAACAGACTAATGCTTGGAGAACGATGACATGATGTAGACAAAGAGAATTCAATTAATATGAACTAACCTCATCGTTTTATCCTTAGTGGCAACAATACAAAGACGTGTCTTGTCCCTTTCTATCACTGGGATATAGAGCACCGCCAGATTGAACCCACTACAACGCACCCCTCTCACTGAAGAAATATCAATCTAGTTGGCCAAACTATCTCAATAGATCGGAGAGATTTATGAAGCTATAATGATCATGCAAATATGAATCATAATAATCAGAGGAGAATCAAATACTTTTCATGAATAATGTGAACATAAACCCACAATTCATCGGATCCCAACAAACACACCGCACAAAAGAATTACATCGGATAGATCAAAGCGAAGATGCGATGATCATTGGATTGAAGATCAAGAGAGAGTGAGATAGCCATCTAGGTACTAACTACGGACCCGTAGGTCTGTGGTGAACAACTCACAACTCATCATGGAGGTAGCAAGGGTGATGTAGAGCCCCTCCGTGATCGATTCCCCCTCTGACAGATCGCCGGAAAAGGTCGCCAGATGGCCACGCGGCGGAACAGAGACTTGTGGCGGCGAAAAAAGTGTTTCGGGAGCTCTCCTAGGGTTTTTGGAATATTTGAGAATTTATAGGCCAGTGAGGGGCACCAGAGGGCAGCCGAGGGGGCCACGACCCAACAGGGCGCGACCTGTGCCCCCGGCGCGCCCTGTTGGCTCATGCCTCCCTCGTGCTGCCTCTCGTCTCCTCCCAAAGCTTCCAGATCTTCTTTTGGTCCAGAAAAAATCATATTAAAGTTTCGTGGCATTTGGACTTCGTTTGGTATGGTAAACCTGAAAAGCAAAAAACATGCAGAAAACAGCAACTGGCACTGGGCACTAGGTCAATAGGTTAGTACTCAAAAATAATATTAATTGGTAAATAAACACCCTAAAAGTATTCTAGAATGATAATATAATAGCATGGAACAATCAAAAATTATAGATACGTTGGAGACGTATCAGCATCCCCAAGCTTCATTCCTGCTCGTCCTCGAGTAGGTAAATGATAAAAACAGAATTTTTGATGTGACATGCTACCAACATGTAATCTATTGCAGGTTTGTTCATTGAGAAATGATGAATTAATAAACATCAACATAGTAATATTTATAAACAAAAGAAACATAATCATCAAGTTTCAAAGTATACAATCCAAAAAGAATGTTCACCCCCTATTCATTTTATCATATTAGAATAACATGGCTCCGTCTTCACCACATAAATACAAATGTCAAGCACCACGGTGTCAAGTCAGGCAATTGGATTGTACTTTTTAACGTTCTTCAGCTTTTTATTACTCGCGCAATATATGAGCGTGAACCATGGACATAGCATAAAGGTGGAATAGAATATGGTGGTAGGTTTCAAAGGGATGAAAGTGAACAAGAAATTCTCGCATCAACTAGGCATATCAACGGGCTATGAAGATGCCCATCAATAGATATCAATGCGAGGAGTAGGGATTGCCATGCAACGGATGCACTAGAGCTAAAAGTGTATGAAAGCTCAACTGAAGCTAAGTGGGTGTGCATCCAACTTGCTTGCTCATGAAGACCTCGGCTATTTGAGGAAGCCTGTCATCGGAATATACAAGCCAAGTTCTATAATGAAAATTTCCCACTAGCATATGGAAGTGATAAACATGAGACTCTCTATATGAAGAACATGGTGCCACTTTGAGGCACAAGTGTGGAATAAGAGGTAGTAGCACTGTCCCTTCTCTCTTTTCTCTCATTTATTTTTTCTTTCCTTTTCTTTTTTTTCCTTTTTTTTCTCTTTTTCTTTTTCTTTTTTTCATCTGGAGTCTCATCCCGACTTGTGGGGGAATCATTGTCTCCATCATCCTTTCCTCACTGAGACAGTGCCCTAATAATGATGATCATCACACTTTTATTTACTTACAACGCAACATGAAAAACTGTATGACTCTATATGAATGCCTCTGGCAGTGTACCAGGATGTGCAATGATCAAGCATAACATGTATAAAAAAATGATGAATGGTGGCTTTGCCACAAATACTATGTCAGCTTATATGATCATGCAAAGCAATATGACAATGGAAGTACAAGTCATATGATATGATGGTGGAAGTTGCATGGTAATATATCTCGGAATGGCTATGGAAATGCCATGATAGGTAGGTATGGTGGCTGTTTTGAGGAAGATATAATGAGGCTTATGTGCAACAGAGCGTATCATGTCACGGGGTTTGGATGCACCTGCGAAAGTTGCACCGATCCTCGAATGGGCAATGCACGGTACCGAAGAGGCTAGCAAATATGTGAAGGTGAGTGTGCGTATATCCATGGATTCACATTAGTCATGAAGAACTCACATACTTATTGCAAGATTTTATTAGCTCTCTCGAAGCAAAGCACTACTCGCATGCCCCTAGGGAGGAGGTTGGTAGGAATTAACCATCGCGCGCCCCCGACCTAAACAACACTAGGATTTCAACGAGGAATAAGTATGCTCACACATCATCACCATGCCATAAAAAGATTTAGATGAACAACAAGTTAACAACCTCTAATTCATGATACCTTTATTAACCAATGATCACGCACTTATGCTTTTTCACATTACCACATTAATATCATTAACCACGATTTCTCTTTTATGTGCTACATGTGGTTTTGATTATGCACTCATTGAATACCTATTATTTTTGGACTAGTCTTCTGACCCATGCAAATTACCGTCGCTATTTATTAAATCTCAAACAAATATAAGTGAAGAATGAGAGTGCAATTATTTCTATAAAATCTATACGCCACCATGCTCTGAAAGATATAAGTGAAGTACTAGAGCAACTGCCAAGCTGAAAAGATATAAGTGAAGCACATAGAGTATTCTAATAAATTATGATGATAGTGTGTCTCTCTCGAGTGGGTGTGTGCAGCAAACAATGATTGTGGCAAACTAAACAAAAACAAACTAAAGCAAATGACGCTCAAAGCAAAACTCATATCATGTGATGACTAAAAATATAGCTCCAAGTGGCATACCGATGGATTGAGACGAAAGAGGGGATGCCTTCCGGGGCATCCCCAAGCTTAGACACTTGAGTCTTCCTAGAATATTACCTTGGGGTGCCTTGGGCATCCCCAAGCTTAGGCTCTTGCCGCTCCTTATTCCTTCGTCCATCGTGATAACACCCAAAACTTGAAAACTTCAGCACACAAAACTCAACAGAAAACTCGTGAGATCCGTTAGTATAATAAACATATCAAATACTTTAGGTACTGTTATAAATTGATTCATATTTTATTATTTCATAAGGTACTGTATTCTAATTTCTCCATGACTTATACCGCCCAATATACTTCATGGCATCATCAAAACAAGCAAAACATGCAAGCAAAAACAGAATCTGTCTAAAACAGAACAGTCTGTAAAGATCTGTAGAGAAACTATACTTCTATATCTCCAAAACTTCTGGAACATTAAAACAACCTGGGTAATTTATATAATAATACGATTTAAAAAATTTAAGAATTTACCACGCTCCAGCAGAGAACTAAAAATTCTGCACTGGAGGCGAAAGTTTCTGTTTTTGCACAGCATCAATTATACTCATCATGCAAATTATCCCAAAGGCTTTACTTGGCACAAACACTAATTAAAACATAAAAACACAATCATTACAGAGGCAACAATCATGTTATGACACACAAACAGAAAGTAGAACAAGAAAAATAAGATAACTATTGGGTTGCCTCCCAACTAGCGCTGTTGTTTTACGCCCTTGGCTAAGCATAACGCGTATGATCAAGTGTTGTCATCTTTCACACTCCACCCATAAGTGACCCTCATGATAGATTCATAAGGTGGTTTGATTCTCTTTATAGGGAAGTGTTCCATCCCTTTCTTTAATGGGAATTGGAATCGTATGTTTCCCTCTTTCATATCAATTATTGCACCTATAGTTCATAGAAAGGGTCTTCCAAGTATTATTGGACAAGTAGGATTGCATTCAATATCAAGCACAATGAAATCTACAGGCACATAATACCTATTATCAGGGATAAGAACATCATTTATTCTACCTAAAGGTTTCTTGATGGAAGAATCCGCAAGATGCAAGTTTAGGGAACAATCTTGAATATTCGTGAGACCAAGCACATCACAAAGATATTTAGGTATAGTTGAAACACTAGCACCAAGGTCACACAAAGCATTCCATTCATATTATTTAAGATTTATTTTAATAGTAGGTTCCCATTCATCATGCAATTTTCTAGGAATAGAAACTTCTAGCTCAAGTTTCTCATCATAAGCTTTTATCATAGCTTCTACTACATGTTTAGTAAAAGCTTTATTTTGTTCATAAGCATTGGGTGAGCTAATAATGGATTGCAACAAGGAAATACATTCTACTAAAGAGCAGCTCTCATAATTAAAATCCTTGTAATCCAAGATAGTAGGCACATCACTAGTCAAAGTTTTAATTTCTCCAAACCCACTTTTTTCAGTTTTAGCATTAGAATCATCACCCTCCAAGCAAATGGGACTCTCTCTAGCTAGAGTTGACTCAAATCCAGTACCTTTATCATTTAATTTCAGAGAAGTAAACGAAGATTCAATAGGAGAAGTGCCAAGCATTTTAAGATCTTCATCATGATTCCGGTAAAAACCGGGTGGAAGAGCTTTTTCTAAGAATTCCCGCTTAGCTTTCAACTTAGTGGTCCTCTCCTTACTTTCATTAATAGATATTTGTTAGATTTAATAGTCTCATTAAAATCATGCTTGGGTGGCAAAGCTTTACTTTTAAGAGTTTCTACATCAAGAGCAATTCTATCCATGTTTTTAGCCAAAACATCAATCGTATGCAACTTTTCTTCTACCATAGTATTAAAAATCTTTTGAGAACTAATAAATTCTTTAATTGTGTTCTCAAGATAAGAGGGTATCCTATTAGCATTTGTAGAAGAATTTCCATAGGAATTTCCATAAGAGTTTCCATAATTATTAGAGAAATTACCGGGATACGGCCTAGCATGGAAATTTCCTCTATAAGCATTATTGTTGAAATTGTTTCACGAGATAAAGTTCACATCAATAGCATCATCATTTTGGTCAATCAAGGTAGACAAGGGCATATCATTTGGATCAACATGAGTATTTTTACTAGCAACCATATTCATAAGAGCATCCACTTTTTCACTCAAAGTAGCGATTTCCTAAACAGTATTTACCTTCTTAGTAGTTGGAGCTCTTTCGGTATGCCATTGAGAGTAGTTTGTCATGATGTTGTTCAGAAGTTTGGTGGCCTCTCCTAAGGTCACATCCATAAAGGTACCACCTGCAGCAGAATCTAGAAGATTTCCAGACACACAGTTCAGTCCAGCATAGAAGTTTTGGATAATCATCCACAAGTTTAAACCATGAGTAGGGCAATTCCTAATCATCAATTTCATCCTCTCCCAAGCTTGTCCAACATGTTCTTGCTCATGTTGTTTAAAATTCATTATATGATTTCTAAGGGAGATGATCTTAGTAGGAGGAAAATACTTGGCAATAAAAGCATCCTTACACTTATCCCATGTTCCAATACTATTACGTGGTAAAGATGAAAACAAAGCCTTAGCTTTATCTCTTAGTGAAAAAGGAAATAATTTTAATTTCACAATATCATTATCCATGTCCTTTTTCTTTTCCATATCACAAAGTTCAACAAAAGTATTAAGATGAGCAACGGGATCCTCATTAGGACTTCCCGAAAATTGATCTTTCATCACAAGATTCAGCAATGCAACATTAATATCAAAAGCCTCCGCACTAGTGGCAGGTGGTATAGGAGTACTAATAAAATCATTGTTATTAGTATTCGAGAAGTCACACAACTTAGTAGTATCTTGAGACATAATGATGGAGCAAGCAAAGTATCAGGCAGGACAAGTAAACTAGCAAGCGACAAAGTAAACTAGCGACAAGCAAAGATAAATATTTTCGTATTTTTGATTTTTATAATGCAAAATAAATATAAGACAAAATAAAAAGAAGAACAAGTGAATGATAATTTATGTGAAGTTACTTGATAGTTGATGATGATATTCCCCGGCAACGGCGACAAAAATCCTTCCTGATGCTTGTGATCCGCGTTGGGTTTTCCGTGAAGAGGAACGGGTGATGCAGCACAATGCGGGTAAGTATTTCCCTCCATTAAGAACCAAGGTTTATCGAACCAATAGGAATATCGGTCATCAACCGTCTTCAGCGGCTGCACACAAAAGAGCACACACTTGCACCCAACGCGGCAAGAGGGTTGTCAATCCCCTTGATCTCGTTATTTGCAAGTAAGTGAGATGTGTAGATGATAGTAGATAATTGTAAATTGCGAAATAAAATAAAGTAAAGTAAATTGCAGCAAGGTATTGGAAGCGTTTGTAAACTTATAAGTGGATAGACCCGGGGGCCGTAGTTTTCTCTAGTGGCATCTCTCATAAAGTAAGCATACGATGGGTAAACAAATTACTGTTGGGCAATTGATAGAAGAGAGGATAGTTATGCAATCTTTATTCATGGCAATGATCATGTATATATAGGCATCACGTCCATAAGCAAATAGGCCGACTCCTGCCTGCACCTATTACTATTACTCCACCCATCGACCGCTATCCAGCATGCATCTAGAGTATTAAGTAAAACAGAGTAATGCTTGGAGAGCGACGACATGATGTAGACAAAGAGAATTCAATTAATATGAACTAACCCCATCGTTTTATCCTTAGTGGCAACAATACAAAGACGTGTCTTGTCCCTTTCTGTCACTGGGATATAGAGCACCGCCAGATTGAACCCACTACAACGCACCCCTCTCACTGAAGAAATATCAATCTAGTTGGCCAAACTATCTCAATAGATCGAAGAGATTTATGAAGCTATAATGATCATGCAAATAAGAATCATAATAATCAGAGGTGACTCAAATACTTTTCATGAATAATCTGAACATAAACCCACAATTCATCGGATCCTAACAAACACACCACACAAATGAATTACATCGGATAGATCAAAGTGAAGATGCGATGATCATTGGATTGAAGATCAAGAGAGAGAGAGAGATAGCCATCTAGGTACTAACTACGGACCCGTAGGTCTATGGTGAACTACTCACAACTCATCATGGAGGCAGCAAGGGTGATGTATAGCCCCTCCGTGATCGATTCCCCCTCCGGCAGACCGCCAAAAAAGGTCGCCAGATGGCCACGCTGCGGAACAGAGACTTGCGGCGGCAGAAAAAGTGTTTCGGAAGCTCTCCTAGGGTTTTTGGAATATTTGACAATTTATAGGCCAGAGAGGGGCACCAGAGGGCGGCCGAGGGGGCAACGACCCAACAAGGCGCGGCCTGGGCCCCCGACGCGCCTTGTTGGCTCGTGCCTCCCTCGTGCTGCCTCTTGTCTCCTCCTAAAGCTTCCAGGTCTTCTTTTGTTCCAGCAAAATTCATATTAAAGTTTCGTGGCATTTGGACTTCGTTTGGTATGGTAAACCTGAAAAGCAAAAAACATGCAGAAAACAGCAACTGACACTGGGCACTAGGTCAATAGGTTAGTACTCAAAAATAATATTAATTGGTAAATAAACACCCTAAAAGTATTCTAGAATGATAATATAATAGCATGGAACAATCAAAAATTATAGATACATTGGAGACGTATCACGGACTTCACTCGCTGTGTACGGGAGACCCCGGCCTGCTGCGACCAAGATTGCTGATGACTTGGATTTGACAAAGTTCCATCTCGGCTTTAATGAAGACGGCGAGTGCATGAACATGCCTCAGCCGTAACCCGTTGCGCTGATTCCACCACGTAGGCTCTCTCGTGCTTTGCAAGCTGGCTCGTCAGCCAATGTTATTACTGAAGACATGGAATTTGAGGCTTTGTCGTTGATGCAGTTGGTGCCCGAAAGCCCCCGAATTGAAGATGCTGAAGCTGGAGGTGAAAAGGCACAGGAGAAACCTGATGAGCCAACTCACAGCAACCCGGCGCCGACTCAAGCGAAAGGAGCCGAAACGGAACATAACCCGGCAGCCCAGAACGCCGGGTCTCAACCTACAGCAGCCCCTCAAGCTTGAACTTGGAGTCGAAAAACTTATGATGAATTAGCCCATGTGAGGCTTGTAATAATTTGTGTTTTAAAAACTCCTGAGAGCTGTCAGTGCCGTCGAGCACTTTTTAGAAAGTATTCTGAACTGATCATACTTTTGCTTGAATGAATCCTTGGCCGTGGTTGCAGTGCAACTCGGCGTTTTATCTTTGTGTAATAAATCCTCAAGTACCGCCTTTGATTGCATAACCCATAGGAATATAGATGAGACCCGGCTTTTAATTACAAAGCTGGCTTCTGCAAGAAGAAATATATACATATAGATAAGAAATTTTGGATAAGTTAGAATCCAAAGTAACTGGCATAATAAACCAAAATATAATAAATAGAATCGAATTTAAATTAAAATTAAAGGCCGGCTTTCGAGGCTCGACGTAAAGGCCGGCTTTCGAGGCTCGACTCTATGAAATTTGCTTTCCTGTGGAAGCAGGCCTTGTAGCCTCTTTTGGTTTATCCTTGCTATCAGGAAAGCCGGCTCTCATGTGACTTAAGCCGGTGTTTTAACTTTGATGAATTCAAGGTCAACACAGCCCATAATAGGCATCAGTGTGATTAACTTATCAAATGTACAGCCGGGTCACCATGTTGTGAGTAGCATCAAGCTGACAGGTAGGTATAACCAAGTATTATGATGGCATGTGCCGGGTCAAAAGGGATGTTATAGCTAAACTCGATGAGTTGGAAGCCCCCAAGTGACAAATGATCAAAGAATAAAGGCTCAACACACAACTTTTGAGGTGAAACGACACAAAACTCTGGAGTCCAGAGATGCCGGCTTTATTTCTTTAGATCACAATAGTATTTACATAATAAAAGATAAACTAGGTAACAGCTAAAAAATGACTATGAAATAAACCTAAGTAAAATAAGGACACATATGTGCAATGTTCCAGGGTCTATTGCTTTCTTCTCTAGAAGTACATGACTTGTTTGCTTCACGTATATCAACTAGGTAATATGACCCGTTGTTGAGATTCTTGCTGATGACAAAGGGTCCTTCCCAGGGAGGGGAGAGATTATACATACCTGTCTGTTCTTGGATCAGACGGACCACTAAGTCACCCTCCTGGAAGATATGACTTCGGACTCTACGGCTGTGATAGCGACGTAGGTCTTGTTGGTATATCGCTGATCGTGCTGCTGCAAGATCTCATTCTTCTTCCAAGGCATCAAGAGAGTCTTGACGAGCTTGCTCATTGTCCGCTTCGACATATGCCGTTACTCTGGGAGAGTCATGATGAATATCGCTTGGTAGCAAGGCTTCTGCACCATAGACCAGGAAGAACGGCGTATAACCTGTTGACCTGTTGGGAGTAGTTTGTATGCTCCAAAGTACGACAGGAAGCTCTTCAACCCAGCAGCCAGGAGTGCGTTCAAGTGGAACCATAAGTCTTGGTTTGATTCCTCGCAACAACTCCTGGTTAGCGCGCTCTGCTTGTCCATTGGACTGCGGATGTGCAACTGAAGTCAGATCAAGCCGGATGTGTTCTTTCTAACAGAACTGCTCCATAGCTCCTTTAGACAGGTTAGTGCCGTTGTCAGTAATAATGCTGTGTGGATATCCGAAGCGATAAATTATATTCTTCAGAAATTCGACTGCTATTGCAGCATCACAGTTGCTAACTAGCTCTGCTTCAACTCACATGGTAAACTTGTCAACTGCGACCAGAAGGTGAGTCCTCTTGCAGGACAATGGCTTGAAAGGACCGACCAAGTCAAACCCCCAGACTGCAAACGGCCAAGTAATTGGGATCATCCGAAGTTCCTGAGCCGGCACACGAGCTTGACGTGCAAATTTCTGGCACCCATCACACTTGCGAACGATGTCCTCTGCATCTGCATGAGCCGTGAACCAGTAAAAACCATGTCAAAAAGCTTTTGCAACCAAAGATCTGGAGCCGGCATGATGTCCACAGTCTCCAGAGTGGATCTCATTAAGAATCTCACGGCCCTCCTCAGGAGAAACACAACGTTGAAAAACGCCTGTAATACTTCTCCTGTGCAACTCGCCATTGACTATGGACATAGACTTAGACCTCCTGATAATGTACTGAGCGATGATTTCCTCTTCAGGGAGCTCGCCATAGGTAAGATAAGCCAAGTAAGGTACTATCCATTCAGGTGTGGCATGAACTGCAGCCACCAATGCAGATTCTGGGTCAGGAATAGTGATGTCTTCCTCCGTCGGTAACTTGACTGACGGGTTATGCAGAACATCCAGAAAAACATTTGGTGGAACAGGCTTGTGCTGGGAGCCCAAGCCAGATAGTGCGTCTGCTGCCTCATTAAGTCGGCGATCAATGTGATCCACCTGATATCCCTTGAAGTGACCAGCCACCACAGTGACAGCATGTCTGTAAGCCGCCATAAGTGGGTCTTTAGAATCCCAAGTCCTAGAAACTTGCTGAGCCATCAGGTCTGAGTCACCTAGGCAGCGGATCCGACTTATGTTAATTTCCTTGGCCAACCGCAATCCATGAAGGAGAGCCTTATACTCTGCTGCATTGTTAGTACACGTGAACATAAGTTGTAAAACATAACTGAACTTATCACCTCATGGGGAAGTTAAAACTACTCCAGCCCCCGAGCCCTCCAATTGCCAGGATCCATCAAAGTGTAAAGTCCAATATGTGTTACCAGGCTTTTCCGGAGGAGCTTGTAATTTGGTCCAGTCATTGATGAAATCCACCAAGGCTTGAGACTTGATGGCTGTCCACGGAACATATTTCAGATGATGTGGTCCTAATTCAATGGCCCACTTTGCAAGACATCCTGTTGCCTCTCTGTTCTGCATGATGTCTCCCAGAGGGGCAGAACTGACAACGGTGATAGGGTGCTCCTCGAAGTAATGCTTTAGCTTACGACTAGCCATGAAAACACCAAAAACCAATTTTTGCCAGTGCGGATACCGTTGCTTAGACTCTGTCAAAACCTCACTGACATAATAAACTGGCCGCGGCACCAGATGTTCTTTGCCCTCCTCCTTGCATTCAACCACCACTGCTACGCTAACTGCTTTGTTATTGGCAGCTATGTACAACAGCATGGGCTCCTTCGCCTGAGGAGCAGCAAGGATAGGAGCTTCAGACAACTGCTTCTTGAGGGCCTCAAAAGCTTTGTTGGCAGCGTCATCCAAGACGAAGTTATCTGTTTTCTTTAGTAGTTGATACAGGGGAATTGCCTTCTCACCAAGTTGGCTTATGAACTGACTTAAAGCAGCAACACAACCTGTCAACTTCTGGATTGCGTTGACATTGGCCGGCTTCTTCAAGGTTGTGATTGCCTTGATTTTGTCCGAGTTAGCTTCAATTCCATGCTTAGAAATGAGGAAACCCAACAATTTTCCTGCGGGAACTCCGAACACACACTTGGCCGGGTTCAGCTTCATCTGGTATACTCGCAGGTTGTCAACAGTCTCTTTCAAATCGTCCAGCAAGGTTTCTTTCTTCTGAGACTTGACCACGATATCATCGACATAAGGGTGCACGTTGCGCCCAATCTGATTGTGGAAATAGTTTTGAACACAACGCTGATAAGTTGCACCGGTGCTTTTCAGACCAAACGGCATGGAAGTATAACAGAATGCTCCAAAGGGAGTGATGAAGGCTATTATCTCCTCGTCTTCTTCCTTCATCTTGATCTGATGATAACCAGAGTAGGCATCCAGGAAGCACATACTCTCACATCCAGCTGTTGCGTCAATGATCTGGTCAATGCGTGGAAGAGTGAACGGATCCTTTGGGCATGCATTATTCAAATCAGTATAATCGACACACATGCGCCAACTCCCATTCTTCTTCAACACGAGCACTTGGTTAGCCAACCATTCAGGATGGAACACTTCAATGATGAACCCGGCAGCTAGGAGCCGGGCTACCTCCTCACCAATGGCTTTGCGTCTTTCCTCATTGCAACGGCAAAGGTATTGCCATACAGGCTTCATCTTGGGATCAACATTAAGGCAGTGCTCAGCGAGTTCTCTCGGAACACCAGGCATGTCAGAAGGTTTCCATGCAAAGATGTCCCGATTCTCATGGATGAAGTCGATGAGCACGCTTTCCTATTTAGGACCCATATTCGCCCCGATGGTGAACTGTTGGGATGAATCTCCAGGTGTAAAATCAACCTGTTTAGTGTCTCTGGCAGACTTGAATTTGAGCAAGGGGTCAGACTCAGTGGTTGGCTTTTTGAGCGAAGTCATATCAGCCGAATCAACGTTGTCTTTGTAGAATTTTAACTCCTCGACTGCGCAGGCCAACTCTGCATAAGCCACATCTCCTTCCTCGCAGTCAAGGGCGATACCGGGGTCACCACTGACTGTAATAGTACCTTCTGGCCCTGGCATTTTCAGCTTCAAGTAAACATAGCATGGTCTGGCCATAAACCGTGCATAAGCCGGTCTTCCGAAAAGAGCGTGGTAAGGAGACTTGAACTTGACCACCTCGAAAGTTAAAAACTCAGATCGAAAGTTGAGCTTTGTGCCAAAAGCCACATCCAAAGAAATCCTACCAATAGGATAAGCTGATTTGCCTGGGACAATACCGTGAAAAACCATAGATGAAGTCTTTAACTATTTTTATGAAAGATTCATTCGCTTGAAATTATCGTAGTATAAGATGTTGATGCTGCTGCCTCCGTCCATGAGGACCTTGCTTAACTAATAACTGCCCACCTGAGGGGCAACAACTAGGGCGAGACTCCCTGGTTTATCGATCCGAGGAGGATGATCCTCCCGGCTCCAGGTGATGGGATACTCTGACCAATTCAAATATTCTGGAACAGCTGGAATGGTTGCATTGGCAACACGCCTCTGAAGCTTCCTGTCTCGCTTGCAAGTACTAGTAGTGAAAACATGATATTGCCCACTGTTCAACTGTTCTCGGTTTTTGAAAACCGGAGGCTCCCTGGTTCTGGCTATTTCCAGCCCGTTGATTATTGCCGCCACTATTACCAGCCCTCGAGAACCCAGCTCCTGAGCCACCTTGCCCCTGAAACCCAGCTCCTGAATTGCCGGCTCCAGGGTGACCCGGGTGTCCTCCGTTGCCACCACTGCCGCCATTGTGACCCCCGAAAAACCTATTCTTGTATTCCTGCATGACAAAACAGTCCTCCCAAGACTGGTTTGCTGGCTTATCATCCCGGCTGTGCTTGGGACACGGACCTTTCAGGGCTTCCTCATAATTGCGAGGGCGATACGGCGGCTTCTTGCCACCCTGGCACTGACTCTTGAGGCTAGTATTAGTGCTGGCGACGAAATCTGACCCTCCTTCAGAATTTTTGCGCTTGTTGTTGTTATGGTTGTTGTTCCCATTGCCTGGCTGAAGATGACCCTTGCCCTTGCTGGGTTTCTCATCATCTGAAGTCGGATCCTTTGTATTATCCGACTCGGCATACCTGGCTAAGACGTCCATGAGTTCACTCATCTCCTTGACTTTTCGCTTGATACGATCGAGTTTCTGAACCAAAGGTTGGAAATGACAGTTTCTCTCCAAAACCAGAACAACTATCTAGGCTGTGATGCTGTCACAAAAATGAACAATTTCTGCTATCTGGCGTGCCCAATGATGAGCCGACTCGTCATCTCCCTGAACGCAATGTTCCAGATCCATGATTGTAGTTGGACGCTTACAAGTCCCCTGAAAATTCTTGATGAATCACTCTTTCAACTCCTGCTAGGTATGGATGGAATTTGCGGGCAAGTTCTTCAACCATGTTCATGCCGGGCCTTCCAACATCATGGTCAGATATCAAGCACACACGGCACCGCTAACCTCTAGCATATCCATGGCTAATTCATAGCTTTCAATCCAGTCAGCCGGCTCCAGATCAGCTGTATAATTAGGAACTTTGCGAGGACCCTTGAAATCCGGTGGCATGCGCTCATTCCGTAAAGCTGGTCCTAAACATGGAGTTCCGATAGTCCGTCCCTTGATACCAATGCTCCTGCCTACAGGATGGGTTGTGGCAGGTGGGTGTTGCATTGTAGGATGAACGTACCCAGCGCCCGTATTGACAGCACCTGCCATCCGCAATGCACGTGCATTATCAACAATAGCTTGTGCTTCCAAGACCGTCGGGTGTGGCTGGGGTTGCTGAAGTGGCTGCTGCTCCCTTTGGAGTTGTGCTGTGCTTGAGACCGTGGGGGACTCCCCATGCTGGCTTTTGCTTTGACTTTGGTGAGGAGTGGAGTGGAGCCGATTCGGGTTGTGGGAGTAATTTGCCTGCTGAGTGACCGCCATTTTTAACATCTCAATCGCCTTCCTGGCCTCCAGCCCCATCGGGCTATTTCCGTTGATAGGAATTGCAGCAAGGTTATGTGTTGCTACCAGCATGTGATCAACTGGGTTTGAGTAATAACCGACCGGCGTCTGAAAACTCCCAGGTTGATACTGAGCCGGCTGGCACTAAATTGGTGACTGCTGTTGAGTCGGCAACTATAACTGAGCCGTATCTGGGGGAGCGTTCTGGGTCAATTGTTGAGCCGGCACCTGCTCTTTGATCCGCTGGAGAGAGTGGGCCTTGCAGAGTTTGAAAAAATCTTGCCGGTTCTAATGACAGTGGGAGCCGTCTTTGGAATCTCCGTCGGTGCACCGCAGACGCCTCGTTCTGATGGAAACTGAGGTGAATTCCTTCCGTCTCTACGCACCTATCTTCTCGAAGAACTTTGGTCCGGGCTTCGGCTAGCCACGCGTTCTCAGCGTTGATATCCTCTAGGATTTTGGCAAGCTGTTCGCGAGACTTCGTGATCTCTGCGTTCCATTCATCTACGTTTTCCGGAGTTACTGGATCTGCGAGGAGCGTGCTGAGGGTATCTGCCATCTCCGCCAGTGCCTGAGCACCTCTTTTCCCATAGTCGGCCGCCGCCAGTGCAGCCACCGCCGTGCCTATAGCGCTGGTCAGTTGACCTGACGTGGCCTCGGCCGGGTTTCGACTAGTGGTTGGATCCCTGACCAGGCGCCCCTGCGCATCACAATGAGGCTGGATCTGATTTCCCGCCATGTAGACTGCTGCAAAGTGAGTTGGCTCGTAGGACTCTGGACAGGTCTCGTCGTCACAGTAACCTCCTAACCTTTCATCGAAAAGTGGGAGAATCGACTCAGTATCTCCTACTGAGGACTCGTCATCTGAGTGGACGAGCGTGTCGCCTTCGATCATCGAATCCATGACCGGGTCTGGCTCCTGCATGATTCCACCGATGAAACCGATGAAAGTACTGGCTTGGCCGGGTCTGGTCTGGCGCGCGGACTCGACGAGGTCGGTGGAGACGTTCGGCTCTGGCCCTGACCCACCGATGGTGCCGATGAAGATGTGGATCTGTCTGAAGGGGATCCGGTACCCTGACTCTATGGAGTCGGCCTCAGGGCCCCAGCCAACATTGTCGATGTACAGCTTCCCGCGCCGGCTTTTCGTCATCCGGCCGATCGCATACCTATCGATCCCTAGAAGAGCTCCCTTCAAGAATTCAACACCAACGTGCACTGGCCCCACGGTGGGCGCCAACTGTCGTGGTTATATCCCGGCAGATGGCCTCGTGAGAGAACTAAGTTGTGAGGCCATCGCTACTAGGTGATGACTTGAACGGGGTTGATCGGAAAAGAGAGATGCGAGTTTACCCAGGTTCGGCCCTTCACGGTGGAAGTAAAAGCCTACTCCTTCTTGATTGCTATTGATGATGACGATCTCGATTACAAGGTATTGCTTTCGCTACCAATGACTCGAGAGATTTTAACCTCCCCTTTGCGTCCCAGGAACTCCCCTTTATATAATACATTGAGTCCCTGGTTTTACAGAAGATTCTGGCTCGTACTCTTAACATGTATCCTACTCTAACTCATAATGATCTTGTTCTCCAAGTTAGGAAAATCTCCCTTGAGCCCCTTCGTCAGTTGGCCCATAGGCCCATCTGAGAGCCGGCACAGGTATGCTGGGTCTCATCCTAGGCCTTCTGGCCTTTGTAGTAAAGCTCTTCTGTGACCCGGGAGTAATATGACTCTCAAAGCCCATAAGCTCAAAGGCCGGGTCATGCTAATGTCGGGTCTCATCCGTGGGGAATATCCTCAACAACTATAGAGAGGCCGAGTGAAAGGTACCATGGCCCTGGGTAAATCCAGTCACTTGGTCTGGGAGCATGAACCAGTCCCGGTATGTAGCCGAAGAGGGGTAGCTCCACTTTACCCTAAAGGGGTTCCGCGTGCGCTATAAATATAATTTTTGTTCATGCTATTGGAGGTTGGAACCTTCCCACTTAATGTTTTGCTATACCGTTGCTTTGGGTGATTCCTGATGGGGAACGTAGCAGAAAACAAAAAAATTCGGTACTATGAGCACGCCCAGGATCACTATGAAGATGCATACAAGGTTTGATCTGATCATTACCAACTCGTAGCAGCATCAGAAGGAGAGTCCGTGAAGATCATCGGTGCAGATCCCCGTAGCTAGGATTTTACAACCTCCCAACCGCGAGGATGTTCTCCCTCGAGCAGCCCTTCGGGCAGGCACTCGAATAGAAGATCGAAACAACAATATCTATACCGGGTTGCACACATACGCTGTCAGCTATCTGGCAGGGCTTCGCCGTCCAGAACTATTTCCTACCGGAAATCAGATAGCCTTTCGGCACTACTAAACTATTTCTTGGAGGGAGAGAGAGAGAAGGGCTGATCATTGCATGCCTTTGTATGAGAGCTCAAGAGAGAACTTGTGTGTGAAATGGAGAGCCCCCTCCACATCTATTTATATGGGAAGCAAGGGGTAGAGGCTTGGTGGAAAAGACCAAAATGGGCTTCGATCTTTTTAACCAATAGCCACATTTGGGAGGAGAACGGAAGCTCCATGGAGGAGCCTAACTTGGCCCGGGGGGGCCCACCTCCCCATGTCATCCTCTACCACTATTGGGGAAAGCCCCAAAAGGTGGCTTTCGAAAAAACCACCCAAAAGGGGTTGTACCCTAATAGTGTTGCCTGCATCATCATCCCACGATTCATGGGATCTTGTCCCCTCAAACTGGGACAAGATTTTTTCGCGGCCGTTTTCTCCGGAAAAATTCTCGAAGGTCCAGAACATTTCCGACACCCCCTAAAATAATTTTGGATAAGTTTCGAAACATTTCCGGTATGATGTTTTTATGTCCGAAACATTTCCGGTTACTCGAAAACACTTCCGGTTTTCCCACTGAAACTTTTTCGTTATCTCCAAAACTTTTCCGGTGACTTTCTCTCGGACTCCCTGTCTAGTACTTAATAGATAGATGACACTTAAGTGTGTGACCCTATAGGTTTGGTGAAGTATCGACATAACCGGAACACTTTTGGATCAATGACCAATAGCGGAACCATGGACATCCATATTGACCCCTATACCCACACGAGTAAATATTCGAGCGAACCTGTACTTACCGAATAAAGTTCCTGTTGCTTCATGATATGTTATAAAGACCCGAGGTAGGATTTAATGGCATCCCCGTGAATCAACAACTTTGTTTCACTATGCCAGTTACCTCGTTAGACGTTTTGTTCTCTATTCTTGTTCCCGTGTTCCGGCATCCCTATGATGAAATCACATTGTGTCTGGCCAGACGATGATGGATACCGTAACGTCGACCGGGCCCTATGAATATCTCTCCATCATTGGAGGAGCAAATCCCAATCTTGAGCTATCTAATTCCTTGTCATACTTTTTCGTGAACCCGTAAGCCGCCGTAATAGCCACCCTGTTATAGATGACGTTTAACAAACCCCAAAGTTAATGAAACAAGTATCAAGGAACTCGATACTCTCATGGTCTAAGGAATTATGCAAACATATAACTTTCCTTGTGTTATAAAACCATTAACTCGTGACGAATGTATCTCATAGCATAACACTAATTGGGTTGAGTCAACACAAGTGTTCTTCTAACATTGTGTCCTCAAAGTTGCCGGCATAGACATGCCCATGATCAGGAAAACGCAATCATCATGCAACACCTGAGCTAGTCTTAGAGGCACGACTAGGAATACATTTTACCGTTTATCATTCCACACGTGCACATGGGTTTTCCTCTGATCCTTTATGGATATATAGGCTCAAGGACCATTGCAGTTTTAGCACAGAATATAAAGATTAATTACAAACTTGGAGATAGATAATAACTAATTATTATTGCCTCTAGGGAATATCTCCTATAGACTCCCACTTGCACTAGAGTCAATAATATAGTTACATGGCTTCCTTAACACCAATGGCTATCCGGTGCTGCTCAAGCTTTGCTCGTGGTAGAGGCTTTGCCATCGGGTCTGACACATTCAGATCCGTGTGAACTTTGTGTAATTTCACAAGACCATCTTCAACATGATGTCGGATGATGTGATATTTGCGTGGAATATGCCTAATCTTATGGTGGGATATTGGCTCCTTTGCCTGAGCCACAACGCTACTATTAGCACAATAGATCTCCACCGGGTCCAGCGCACTTGGAACCACACCAATCTCTTCAAGAAACTTCTTGATCCAGACTGCCTCTTTTGAGGCTTCTGAAGCCGCGACATATTCTGCCACCATCGTAAAATCCACCACAGTGTTTTGCTTGGAGCTCTTCCAGCACACCTCACCTCCGTTCATAATGAAAACATAGCCTGATTGAGATTTGAAGTCATCTGGGTCAGTCATGAAGCCTGCATCAGTGTATCCATTTACAATGAGATCTTCATCACCTTCGAACACAAGGAGCAAGTCCTTGGTCCTCCTGAGGTACTTAAGAATGTTTTTAACTGCGTCCCAGTGTTCCAATCCTGGATCAATTTATACCTGCTGCTAACACTTAGCGCATAGGAAACATCTGGTCTTGTACATAGCATGGCATACATAATGGAACCAACTGCCGAAGCATATGGAACATCATCCATTTGTACTCGCTGTCAAGAGTCCAAGGACCCTGATTCTTGATGAGCACTATGCCATGTGACATTGGGAGTAAGCCCTTCTTGGCATTCTCCATATTAAACCTTTTTAATACCTTGTCAATGTACGTGCTTTGGCTAAGCGCTATTAGGCGTCTTGATCTATCTCTATAGATTTTGATGCCCAATATATATGCCGCTTCGCCCAAGTCTTTCATTGAAAAACTCTTCTTCAATGACTCTTTTATTTCACTAAGAAAATTCACGTCATTGCCAATCAATAATATGTCATCCACATATAAGATCAGAAATGCTTCTGCGCTCCCACTAAACTTCTTGTAAACACAAGATTCTTTGTCATTCCTAATGAAGCCAAACTCTTTGACCACTTCATCAAAACGAATATTCCAGCTCTTTGATGCTAGCTTCAGACCATAAATGGCCTTCTGAAGCTTACACACCTTTCTAGCATCCTTAGGATTAACAAAATGTTCAGGCTGTATCATGTATACATCTTCATTGAGATTTCCATTTAGGAAAGCCGTTTTGACATCCGTCTGCCATATTTCGTAATCGAAATAAGCAACAATTACTAGCATTATCCATACAGACTTAAGCATATCTACGTGTGAGAAAGTCTCGTCGTAGTGAACTCCTTGAATTTGCCCGAACCCTTTCGCGACAAGTCTAGCTTTATGGATAGTAATGTTACCATCCGCATCTGACTTTCTTTTGAAAATCCATTTTTAGCGACAAACACTTTGCTCTCGGAGGGTTGGTAGAAAGAATACCCAATTGTTTCCTTGGGATAACCTACAAAGTAATATTTATCTAATCTGGGATCGAGTTTGGTAGGTTGTAAAAGTTTTACATATGCCTCACAACCCCAAATTTTAAGATGCGACAAACTGGGTTTCTTCCCATGCCATATCTCATATGGTGTCATCTTAACAGACTTAGACGGTGCTATGTTTAGGTATGAGCAGCAGTTTGTAGTGCAAGACCCCAAAAAGATATCGGCAGTTCTGTAAGGGACATGATCGACCTTACCATGTCCAACAAGGTTCGGTTACGTCGCTCGGACACTCCATTTCTCTATGGAGTTCCGGGAGGCATAAGCTGTGAAATGATTCCACGATCACTCAGATGTTGGCTAAACTAATGACTAAGATATTCACCTCCGCGATCTGATCGTAGAAACTTAATCTTTCTGTCATGATGATTCTCTACCTCATTCTGAAACTCCTTGAACTTTTCTATGGTCTTTGACTTATGCTTCATCAAGTAGATATATCCGTACCTACTTAAACTGTCAGTAAAAGTCACGAAGTAGAAATATCCACAGCGGGCTGGTGTGTTCATTGGACCACATACATCACTATGTATTATTTCCAATAATTCTCCCACTCATTCAGGATGACCCGTGAACGGCGTCTAGGTCATCTTCCCCATCAGACAAGCTTCACATGTGTCAAATGATTCAAAATCAAAAGATGGTAAAACTCCATCTTTATGGAGTCTTTGCATGCGTTTCTTTCCGATGTGGCCAAGACGGTAGGGCCACATAAAAGTGGTAATGGTATCAACCTTCTTAAGGTGCTTAGCTTCTATGTTAAAGACATCATTTTTACATTCAAGATTCAGAATGAATAGGCCCCCAACAATGGTTGCAAATCCATAAAACACATCCTTACAATAAACTGAACAACCATTGTTCTCAGACTTGTAGGAATACCCATCGTGTCTCGGACATGATCCAAAGATGATGTTTCTACACAATGACGGAACAAAATAACAGTTACTTAGTTCTAAGATAAATCTTGAAGGAGATGTAGAAGCATGATGCCGATGGCTTGAGCGGCGACTCCAGCACCATTCCTGATGCGCATCACGACTTCATTCTTTGCTAGCTTGTGCATTCTCTGAAGTCCTTGCATCGAGTTGCAAATGTGAGCAACTGATCATGTATCAAATACCCATGACTTAGAGTTTTCGCTAGCAAGCAAAACGTCAATGACATTAACATGTATAACAGCTATACCTTTTCCGGCCATTCCGGACTTCTTCTTATCTGCCAGGTACTTCTTGCAGTCCTCTTCCAATGTCATGAGCCCTTGCAGTAGAAGCACTTAGTTTCAGTCTTGGCTCCGCCCTTAGACTTGCTTTGGGAGCCGGTCATACCGGCTCCCTTGCTTTTCTTGGACTTGCCTTTCTTTTTAAAACTGGCGGTCTTATTCACAAGCAACACTTGCTTGCGATTCTTCAGCAATCCTGCTTCAGCAGTTTTTAGCATAGCGAGAACTCGTTTGGTGTCTTGTTCATCCCATTCATGCTGTAGTTCATGATAAAACCGTCGTAAGACGGGAGGAGTGAATCAAGTAACATGTCCACTGCGAGTGCTGGTGCAATTGGAAATTCCAAGCCTTTAAGCCTTTCAGCGTAGTCAATCAAGGTGACCATGTGTTCGCCAACTGAACCTCCTTCAGCCATCTTGCACTCAATCATGGTCTTCATTATCTCATAACGTTCAGACCCTACATTGAGTTTGTACAGAGCATCCATTGCCCGGATCATATCACGGGCGGATTGAAATTCAAAACGCCTTTGAAGCTCTTGACTCATGCAAGTTAGCATAAGGCACTGCACCATAGTGACATCATCATTCTTAGTGGCCCAGATATTTCTCTCATCTTCCGGGGCAGTTGCCTCTGGTTCCTTTGGCAGGTGTGTCTAGCACATACTCTTTCTTAGCACTCCTGAGGACGAGCCTCAAGGTACGGACCCAGTCCGCAAAGTTGTTTCCAGTTGCAGGGAACTTCTGTTTCTCTAACATCGGTGCTAAGGTGAACGGGGTGTTGCGAGCCATTTGATCTACAATGGTAAACAAAAGTTTCACTTAGACTTTGTTCATAATTAGATTGCACTAGCGATTAAACAATTTAATTGTAAAGTGCGCTCCGACTCAAATCAATATCTCTCATAATTGATTGTGAGTGATTCGAAATCCGCATTTCAATTCAATGTCATTGATGTGGACATCACTGATGATGCGAATTTCAATCGGTAGGCCAACTTGCCGATCACATCTCTATGTGACTCTTGTCCATTTTTCAATGGGCATGTTCCGAGCTCAGGACGATCCTGCCTAAACGTCAAGACAACCAAGTGTTCTTTCTGTGAGGTCTGACCATCACCCGCCTCATACCTCTCAATTCATTCGTACCCATGTGGACATGGTGCACCCCGAAAAGATACTTATTTTCTACGGTGCTACACTTAGGAGAACACTAACTACTTGATATTTTACGCGAGAGATCACCCTAATAAAAGCGACTACCGTGAAATCAAAAGGGTGCATAAAAAGGAATAAACATGTCAGGGAATTCATAATAGCACGATATGGTATAGCCCTTTCTTTCAGAGAAGGATTCTTCGTCTTTGTAAAAATCTAAAAAACGTTGCCGTGATAGGAGTTTCGAAAACTGCTGCCGTGGCAGAACTTTTCTGCCAGGGCCTGTTTCTTTTCTTGTCTCCGTCTTTGGCTTTGGCATTGGTATCCACCTTCGCAAGGCTTGTCACCGCCTTGTGCATGCATCAAATAATATTGCTATCCCTATAGCTAATAAAATAAATGCATTACATCAAGGTTGACACACAGTTTATTTAAAGTGACAATCATATGGCTCCAGCCATCATGCCGAATCATGTCACGTAGGTCATGTTAATTAATTTACATCATATAGTCATCTCATACATAATCAAATTAAATATGACAAAGACTATATCACATCTCATGCATATACATCCTGCAAACCCAAATCAGACGCCTCTAATCAGCTCGTACAAGATTTTATTTTCCGTGGCTTCTAAGGTTTCAAAACAAACCGAATCTACCAACGTCCATTATGAAGTATGATTATTAAAGTTGCTAGATTAACTTTTTGGGGCGTATAAAACACGAGATAAGAAATATAGAGCCACATACAAAACTTCGTCATACACAAGAAACCCGTGCAGATCATATCTGCATGCCCTTTAGTTTGCGAAACATTCATCTTTCTTAACTATGGCGGAACACAAAGAACTGAAGCACATCGTTGATCTGTCAACTAGCATACTCAGGAGCAGCATAGAAAGATCGCGGATAGCCAGAACTTTGTACCAAAATTCCACCATGCCATCAAGATCAGAACTACGTAAATTCATGGGAAGCAACAAGAACATCAGGTAATAGATTACATCTACTACCCGCACAAATAATTTTCAATAATAGATCACATCTACTACAAAATTATATTGTGCAATACCCATACATACCATATATTCTAGATCGTAACCTGCATCTATGTATAGCACGGCTCATGATGCCACTGTTGGGGAACGTAGCAGAAAACAAAAAAAAATTGTACTACGAGCACGCCCAGGATCACTATGAAGATGCATACAAGGTTTGATCTAATCATTACCAACTCGTAGCAGCAGCGGAGGGAGAGTCGGTGAAGATTGTCAGTGCAGATCCTCGCAACTAGGATTTTATAACCTCCCAACCGCGAGGATGTTCTCCCTCAGACAACCCTTCGGGCAGGCTCTTGGACAGCCCTTTGAGCAGGCACTCGAACAGAAGATCGAAACTACAATCTCTCTATCGGGTTGCACACATACGGTGTCAACTATCCGGCAGGGCTTCGCCGTCCAGAACTATTTCCTACCGAAAACTAGACAGCCTTTCGGCACAATGAAACTATTTTGTGGAGGGAGAGAGAAGGGCAGATCATTGCATGCCATTGTATGAGAGATCAAGAGAGAACTTGTGTGTGAAATGGAGAGCTCTCTCCACCTCTATTTATAGGGGAAGCAAGGGGTAGAGGCTTGTGGGAAAAGACCAAAAGGGCCTTGGATATTTTCCACCAAAAGCCACATTTGGGGGGAGAAAGGAAGCTCCATGGAGGAGCCTCCCTTGGCCCGGCCACCATGTCTGGGGGGGCCCACCTCCCCATGTCATCCTCTACCAGTATTGGGGAAAGCCCCAAAAGGTGGCTTTTCAAAAAGCCACCAAAAAGGGGTTGTACCCTAATAGTGTTGCCTGCATCATCATCCCACGATTCGTGGGCTCTTGTCCCCTAAAACCGCGACCGTTTTCTCCGAAAAAATTCCCGAAGGTCCAGAACATTTCCGGCAACCCTTAACATAATTCTGGATGCGTTCCAGAACATTTTCGGTATGATGTTTTTATCTCTGAAACTTTTCATGTTACTCCGAAACACTTCCGGTTTTCTCTCTGAAACTTTTTCGTTGTCTCCGAAATTTTTCCGGTGACTTTCTCTCGGACTCCCTGTCTAGGACTCAGCAGATAGATGAACCTTAAGTGTGTGACCCTGTAGGTTTGGTGAAGTATAGACATGACCGGAACATTTTCCGATCAATGATCAATAGCGGAACCGTGGACATCCATATTGACCCTTTACCCACACGAATAAATATTCGAGCGAACCTGTAGTTACCGAATGCTATTCCTGTTGCTTCACGATATGTGACAAATACCCGAGGTGAGATTTAATGGCATCCCCGTGAATCAACAACTTTGTTTCACCATGCCAGTTACCTCGTTGCTGGTTTTGTTCTCTTTTCTCGTTCCCGCGTTCCGGCATCCCTGTGATCAAATCACACTGTGTCTGGCCAGACGATGATGGATACCGTAACATCGGCAGGGCCCTAAGAATATCTCTCCATCGTCGGAGGAGCAAATCCCAATCTTAAGCTATCTAATTCCTTGTCATACTTTTCTGTGAACCCGTAAGCCGCCGTATTAGCCACCCTGTTACAGATGACGTTTAACAAACGCCAAAGTTGACAAAGAAAGTATGAACAAACTCGATACTCTCATGGTCTAAGGAATTATGCAAACGTATAACTTTCCTTGTGTTATAAAACCATTAACTCGTGACGAATGTATCTCATAGCATAACATCAACTGGGTCGATTCAACACAAGTGTTCTTCTAACATTGTGTCCTCAAAGTTGCCGGCATAGACATGCTCATGATCAGGAAAATGTAATCATCATGCAACACTTGAGCTAGTCTTAGAGACACGACTAGAAATACATTTTACCGTTTATCATTCCACACGTGCACATGGGTTTTCCTCTGATCCTTTATCGATATACGGGCTCAAGGACCATTGCAGTTTTAGCACACAACATAAACATTAATTACAAACTTGGAGATCGATAATAACTTATTATTATTGCCTCTAGGGCATATCTCCTAAAACTGGTATGTTAGGTAAGGTGTGTTTGCAACCCAAAGATCATAATAGGAAATCCCTCGCCGTCACTCCTGTGATGGCAAGAGAAATTCTTTACATGTGGGTAAAGAGTACGATCTCTGCAGAGTTTAAAACCTATTCGAATATTCGTGTCCGCGGTTAAGGACTACGGTTCGGACAGGTCAAGAGTGGGTCTAGAATTCGGTCTTCGGATGAATAAGCTTAACCCTGAATTAATTGAGATATTTGCTAATGATTATATAATGTTATTATGGACTAACCCTTGTCTCTTATATATTGTGGAAGTATCTCTTGGGAAGGTTCTACCTCTTGGATACTTCGTGAACTATATTTAATATTCAATTGCCTTTTTCCTTGTTGAATTAAAGCCCTTTGTGTGGCGTCGCGAAGACACCCAACTGTGGCATTCTTTTATGTTTTTCTCTTGGGATTCTCATGGATGGTACTACCTCCTGGAACCCACTTTACCTTTGATTCTATTTGAATTAAAGCCCTTTGTGTGGCATCGCGAAGACACCCAACTGTGGCATTCTTTTATGTTTTTCTCTTGGGATTTTCATGGATGATACTACCTCCTGGAACCCACTTTACCCTTGATTCTATTTGAATTAAAGCCCTTTACGAGGCGTCATGAAGACACCCGACCGTGGCATTATTTTATTCTTTTCTCTTGGGATTAGCATGGACTGTTCTACCTCCTGAATCCCCAATTAAATTTTGGGTTCGTTGATTTTTAGATTCTTCTGGGCCAGTTTTACCTCCTAAGAATCGATACTAAATTACTTATATCTTGTGAATGTTTTTATCTGAGGTTCACAAACCTCCACATTTATTCTGATAATTATGCCTTGTTGTATAACCTGCCAAGATGATTTCCTAAGTACTATAACATGGCATGAGCACAAGCATTCTGCATGCATTCGGTATATCTTTTGTTCCTATTGTCTTGCATGTACATTCGAAGTACTCACCTGACTTGTTGATTTGGCCAGATTCTAGAGGAGAGGTGCCAGACTAGGAGCCCGAGTTAGTAGCCATGTGAGCTAGGAGAGATCCCAGTCAGCCATTCCTATGGAAATGGAGCCTTTCCAGGAGTAATAATCTGCTAGTTGATTCCGCCGACCGCTGCTATAAACCTTTATTGTAAAATTATTGACCTATACGGTCTTGTAATTGAACCTTGTATGGTTTGGTGATCTGTATCAAGGACGTGTCCACCAGTTTTAAATAATCTTGGGGCTGGTGATGACACTAGGGTTATTCTGGAATTTTATTCCGGAATGATGCCCTGACACGGCGCGCGTCTTCGTCTCGCTCCAGTGCTTGTAGTTTACGAACATGTATGTAATTTTTGTTACTTCTCGTGTTCTTTGTACTGTTATGATGTTTGATGCATAGATCGGAATTTTTTCCCACAACAAAAAAAAATCGTGCGTATTAGGATGGAAGTCATAACGTAAAGCAACAGAGTTAACCAGAAGGGGATTTAGTCCACATGGTCTATGCACATTTACCAACTCCAACTCAGGTTTATTTAAAATTCGATGGGTGGAAAGTAATTGATACGTACCCCTACAAAAAATTTCGGGCTTGCAAACATAACTTACGCTCTCTACAGCTAACACGATTACGCATGCATCTCTACTCCGAGTTGGTGGATGATGGTGCATCTGTCATTTGTCATTTCTGGCCATCCGATCCGCATCTAACGTATGCGAGGTAAGTTGTAGCATTTTCAAAAAGACCCTCACTGCTCCGTTCCCCATTTGTAGAAAGCCCCTTTACCTCTCCGACCAGTCTCATCCCTCTCCCACCTCATCCAAACAGATAAAAGGAACAGACTTTAGGTGAAACCTAACATATTTTTAGTGATTTATACCAAAACTAAGATGGTTTTTTGAAAGTTTGTGAAAATGTATTAGCCTATTTTGAATCCGCTGTAATGCAAGGGCATTTTACTAGTCTTTTTAGAAATTTTAGAAAAGTATCAACATATGTTTAATAATTAATTAGTGGCGGATCTAGGACCATGGGTGTATGTCGCTGTCAGAAAGAAAGAAAGAAAGAAACGTAGGACTGTCGAAAAAAGAACGCGCCCACGCGTTGCACGGTCTTGCGTGCAGGAGCGGGGAAACGTCGAAAGGGAATTGTGCGTTGCGTCGGTCTTTTTGGCTGTACGTACGTACGTGGCTATGCATTGATGCATATGTTTGCTTCCGAAAGGTTGCAACTTCTCAAGAGTGCCTAGACAGTAGACACTAATATAGCCTATAATAGAGCCAATGCACACCACGTCCCGTGCATCGTAGCTAGAGCAACACGCTAGCCAGCTAGTCTATCACGCAGATTAACGTGGGCAGGACTCGGCTGGACTCCTCCTGGCAAAGGCAGGTTTGCCTTGTCTTTTCCTGTGGGTACTCGGTAAAGACCTTAGCCGAGTGCAAAAAAAAAAAAAAAAAACGCGTACTCAGCAAACTTGTGACGTAGACCGAACGGCGCTGTTAACAGCCATGCCATGTGGCATGTAGGTTTGCCAAGTTCTTTTTTTCGGCACTAGGCAAAGGGTTTGCCGAGTGCAACACTCGGCAAACACCCGACCATTGCCAGTGTGCCACATGGCGTCCATTTTTGCCTAGTTCAATTATCTGGCACACTCGGCAAAGGGGGCAAGGCTTTGCTGAGTGTAACACTTGGCGAACCTACATGCCACATGGTGCACCGAGCCGGAACGACTGGCTATGCAGTCCCCGGCGCAGAACGGCACGTCGTATCACGGGGACACCTTGCGGCCGGCGCTGTCGACGAGCACAACGGCGTTGAGGTTGACAAAGCTGAGCAGGCTATCGTGACGAGTACCGGAAGGACCGCCTCTCTCTTCTGAGCACGACGGTGGCCTCAGCTCCCCGAACGGCGCCGTCGTTCGCCGGCAAGCTTCGCCGGAGCGCCGCCCCTGTTCTGCCGCGGGAGGACAACACGGGCGGACCAGTCAAACCTGACCAGTGGGCCAGGTGGGCCCACTGTCAGTGACTCACACCGCGCGGTTAAGTGGAGACGGGTTCTCCAGAAACCGTCATCGCGCAGGGAAAACGTATTTCCCGAATACGCCTTCGACGTCGCAGCTCTTCCGCGCAGCCGAGCTGCTGGGCTTGGCCCAGTAGCGCCAGGCGGCTATACCGCGCTCAGGGCGCGCCTCTGCCTCTTTACCTTTTTCTTTTCCAGCATATTTCAAATATTTCCACAGAAACTGTTTCAAATCCAAATTTGATGATTCAAATTTCTGAAGACTTCTAAAATCAAGCTCTATTAATCTAGCTAGGGTGAACATTTTTCATAAGTTTATCTCTGCTGGATTTATTAAATAAGTCCAATTCTTTATTTCTTTCAGCTTAGAAACTCTCTAGGAAAATCATATGAACTCCAAATAACTTGATTCTTTTTCTTAAATTCCTCATTTTTCATCTAGTTTATTTTAGTATTTATTTCAAAATTTTCCAAACAACTTTTTGTTACTATTTTTAAATTAGGTGATATTTGCGATATTTTGAAAATAGGAAAATGGAGGGAAGATGAAAATTTTCAAAACTTTTGGAGTGCACCCAACACTTCTGCATACTCAAGGCAAGCATCTTGAACACTTGATATGGTGATTGCATGGTTAAATGTTTGCAAGAATAATTGAATCGTGCTTATGTTGAATTCAAATAAAATTTGCATGCATGTGGTGTTGGCATGTTTCCTCGTACCGTGCACGTATTGTGGTACAGTTGCTCGGCAACAACTCTGAAAATTAACAAAGGAAGGCAACCCCAACCTGAAAGAGGTGCTGGACCAAAATCGTTGTGTGTTCTCTCTGTTTTTCTTCAGTTACTGTTCCTGCTCTTCCTCTGTTTTTCCAGTGAGATCCAAGCTGCTCCAGTGAGCAGAGAGAGCCTCCGGTGAGTCCATCCCACCAACGGGAGGTGAGTGAGACTCAGGAGCTGTCAACCTTCACATCATGCAGTTCATGCCATTAATTCCTGACATTTGGATCCTAGTTTCAACTTTAAGCAGCCAAGCAGATAGTCAATTCCTGCTGCTTGATTATGTATGGAGCATAGGCGGGTTGCTGTGTCTCATGGCTAGTTGTGTAATTTTGCTTGTATGTATAGATGTGTGCTGACCTTGTTTTTATCCCACTGATGAAGGTACAGGGTAAAGGGTAAGCAGCAGGCGAAAGGCGTTAGTTGCCGGGAACGGGGAACGGTGCCACGTTCCACGAACCGGGAACGTCGACCCGGATCGAGGGTCGGGGTCGACACAGGGGACGATACGATTCGGTGGTAGGAACGTGACCCCAGAATACAAGGGAACGAGATGATTCGCAGAGTGGTTCGAGACATACCGGGCAACTGTAGCGTCCGCCCTCCTCCGTCGACTATAGCAACGAGAGGATCGAGAACTCCGGCGGATTCACGTGATCAGGTCGCCGTCCATGCATCTGTGGCGGCGCCACGGCGGCCTCCGCAGTACGCACCTTCCGGCGGTTACGGCGGCATGGACTCCGCACTCCGCAGTCCTCCACGGCGCCGCGGCGGCTTCACGTTGCCGTCCATGCATCCGCGGGATCCAGCACCTGTGGCAGAGCCACGACTGTCTCGGCTTTCATTTTGTCCGGCGGCTGCAACTCCGTGCGTTTTGGGGTTGATGATTGAGATATTCTCCGTGGGTTTTGGGGCTGAGATAAAACAGGAAGAGTGCATGGAACAAGGCCCATAACAATCAAGGCCCATAGACGTTATTACAAGTATTTCGTGCTAAAAAAATCCACGAAGACATGATCGCAGTAACAGGCGTTCCTCGAGACCCACGGTGTCGTTCCCGATAATCGTCCCAAACTTGTCGGGGTCGCGTCCCCTCGATCGATCGATCGACAGAAAGATGTATACCCCTGTCGTTCCCTATTATTAGCCGGTAGCGATTCTCGACCCTCGTTCCCGTCCCTCGACCCTATCGACCCGGAAACTTGGCAACTATGAGCAGGTCTGCCAAATATGTGCCGACGCTGTCGGCGTTTTGGCAAACGGTGGCGTCTTTGTTGCCTGTAACAAGTGTGTCTTCTCAATCTGCCGCCCTTGCTATGAGTGCGGATGCACGTGCAAGACTAGATACAAGAGGCTGAAAGGTTTGTTTCTAAACATAAACCTGTCGATTTGTTACGTTATATGTGTATAAGAATAACACATGGAAGTCTGCTCTGCGCTTGCATTATACGAGCCAAATTTGTAGCGTACTGGTCGGTCGATGCTTGTTTCTCAACATATAAAAAATTATACTCCCTCCGTTCCTAAATATAAGTCTTTTTAGAGATTTCACTAGAGGACTACATACGGAACAAAATGAGTGAATCTACGCTCTAAAGTATGTCTATATACATCCTCGTATTCTTTTAGTTTTTTGATTTTTCTATAAATCATGACAATGGATTGATGTATACAGCACTTGTTGCTGAAAAATTCAGTTGGCCTGAGTTCAGGAAGATTGGGAAGAAGATGCTTGATGACCTGGACAATGAGTTCAACTGCAATAGGCAATGGAATGGCAACGGTCCAGAGTGGCAGCTGCAGTGCAGGGTCAAGGAGAAGACATTGATTTTTCTTCATCCTCTCGCCATGAACCTCATCATCTTATTCCTTGGCTGACAAGTGGGCAACAGGTAAATACTTATCATGCAGGCACTTGTTTCTATTCATTCGAGACTTTAGCAGAACTCAGATTGGTGAAGAATATGGTCCCCGGGTTCCCTTTATATATTGGAACTATGTTCCTTATGTATTTCGAATTGGCCTGGTGTTCTTTTACGAAAGCTCAAGTTTGTTTCTGTAGGAATCCCTTGCTCTGTGTGCATTAATGCATCGACAATCTTCTTCAGACATCTGGATAGACTTCTTAAGAAACATGTCCGTAACCTGTCCCCAGGCTTAATTAGGATCATGCATTTAAGTACTAAAAATCAACTTCTGCTCCTTGGTTCATTTTTCCATTCACACCGCATGCAGCCATTAATTTACACACGGAATCTGTAGCTCACTGTAACTCATAGGAACACAGCTTCTTTTTTGCAAGCTGGACTATTGATTTCCTATACAGTTTTGCTAGTTTTCTTCTCTTAATACATCATACTTATTTCTGCAATGACATATTACAGTTTGGATGTAGCAACAACACAATTTCCCTTTCGGGAAATGTCACCGAGTAGGAATTTCTTTTTTTTTTTTTTTTTTTGCGAAAAGAGTAGGAATTTCTTAGCTGGAATATTATGGCAATTCGTTCTGCAATCTTTCCTTTTTAAGAACTTTCAGCAGACCCGAATAATTAGAGCATTTGACAGCAGGTTTAATCGTTCTGTTTGTAGCATGATTTCATTCTGCAAACTGCCTCATCTGGAGAGAAAGAACACTTCTGATGGTAGCTTTCTGACAATTCCAATGTTGCAGCAGTATCAAACAGAAAAGGAGGAAAGAGACAATCTTCGTACAGAGCATTCCATTGTTGCGAGCTTTATTTCTATAAAATAATGTTCTGATTATGATGTTCCTTCTCACAGGAACATCCTGACTTGTAGGATATGTTTGTGATAAACACTATGTGCGTTTGTTCTTCACCGGTCCTTCATTTGTAATATCAAATAAAAAAGGAGGTACGAGACCCTATGTTTGTCGTGTCACGTACTATTAGGCGATTGTAATGTTTTATTGAGGTTAGGAATAGGATCCTAACTTCCACATTATAGAACACTGCAGTTTCTATACTTGACTTCCATGCATGGGCCATTTGCCAATTCATTTCTGCACCCATTGGTCGGAACAAGTATCCAAACCTGTATTCTGAAGCCTAAGACATGATATCCTATTCTGTGTCAGGACTCGGGACAGATGCCGGTGCATATCTGTTTTGACACATTGATTTCATATGCTTTGGTGGCTTATGATAGATTTCAATACATCCAATTCTGCAGTTAACTCATGAAGTGCGATTCTGCAGACTTTGATGGCTTGTATGTGACAACAATTCCCCAACCACAACGACAGGCACCAAGCCATGGCGTCCCACTCCCTCAGCGACGCGCTTCCCGCGGCCCGCCTCTTCCTGCTCGCAGAACCGGGCCACCCTCCCGTTCCTCACCGGCATGCTGCGCTCCACTGGATGGCTTGTGCTGGCACTTGCTCTATCGATGCTAACTTCATCATCTGCCTCTGGTGTGCCCGCCTGCTAGCTGCATGCTCTTCTACTGCTATATTCGACTCTGGCAGGGCATGTGCCCACGTCACCGGAGTAATCTGAGGCCGACACCGGGCTGCTGCGAATTCGGCCAATCCACCATGAAGCAAATGAAGGTAAGCCTTACTGCTGCGCGGCAGTATTTCTTGTGCTTTCACATGAAACCATTGCCTTGATTCAGTTTCTTTTTCTTTTTCCTTCAGTCTATACGTAGGAAGCTATCCGAACATGCATTCTGAAGCTTAAGTGGTATCCTGTTCCGTGTCCAGGAATCCGCGATCGATGCTGGTACGTACTGTATCTGTTTTGACGTAATGACTTCCTATGCTTTGATTTCGTCTGAAAGATTCAGCATACCAGATCCTGCTGTTACCTCATGAACAGATCCTGCTGTTACCTCATGAATAAACTGAATCTTTTTACTGCTAGGTAACAGCCTAACATGTCCTGTATATACTGTACTTTACAGCGGAACGGCAACTGCTTTTATGTGTACCGCATCGTCGATGCCCACCGCAATCATGCGCCTTTGTTGCACCCGCCCACGCTAGCTGTGTCCTCTGCTGCTCCTCCTACTCAATGTCCTACGTCAACTACCTCACCATCTTCGACCACAGCACTCTCTTGGCTCACATCACCGGTGTAATTTGGTGCCGACACGGAGCGGCAGCAGGCAGCAGCTCCACCATCCACGCCATGATGTTCTGCGCTAGCAGCACACTATGTTAATTTAGCTCCAAGACGGCATGAAACGGTGTACCTAGAGCTGTTAACTGAATGACTTGTCAGACATGAACACCGATCATCACCTTCCTTGTAAAAGAAGACGCGATGATCCGTCGTGTAGATACTAAATGTATCGATGTATTATGTATATGTAACACCAAGAAGACACGAGAAAAAGTTTAGATTGTCTTGAAACACACCAAGACACCAAGGAATATGTTCACCGCTTGGTGTGGATATTTCGAGCCATAAATGGAAATAACCATTTCTCTCATAATGTGTATACCCCTGTGTTTCCAGGAGAAGCCAAGCATTTAAGATGGCAAATCTTATAGAGCCACTCATGAACTACACATTTATGCTTGTATATTTGGGCATATGAAGGCAACTGAATGAATTTATACAAACAAGGAGAGTTACTATCCATTCCAAGTCTGCTTCTAGCTGTTGGCCTGTTGCTGATAGCAAGCAAGCAAAGAGGAGCTTCCTTTGGCCATTGCGTACTCTACTACTCTTGGGTTAGACCGTTGATCCCCTGCTTCTAACTTCCGATCTCTCAGCCTTTGGCTGAAAACGTGAAGCAGCTAGCTAGCTAGCACAATTTGTTCTCTGTACTACTACAACTCATGATCTTTTGATGAATACAGTTAAGTGAAATTAATTAGTTGATAATCGATCGACTATGATAATTCAGCTAAGCGTTGCGCTTGCAGGGTACAAGGATGGAACGGGGGACATCACTAGCGGCTGATTGATCCTTAATCGCAATTAATTAGTATTAATTGCCTGCATTAATGTAATGAATATTCATGGGGATGTAGCTCAAAATGGTAGAGCGCTTAGAATGCATTTAAGAGGCAGTGGGTCGATACCACCCATCACCAAATTTTTAATCTTTTTTTCGTCTGGTCGCCTTTTTTTTTCCTTGTAGAAATTAATCGGGAAAAAAAGGGAGGTTATTCGCTTTTTTTCTTCTGGTGTTGGACGTTGGAAAGATTCGGCTGGTACTTGGATACTTGGGCTGGAAGGTGGAAATTTCTCAGCCCATGTTGGGAGGAGGTTTTTCTCTTTTTTGAGATCTCCCATAGAGGAAGTTGAATGTCTAGATATTTATTATTACTATCCCTAAAATAGTTATTTATTACTTTGTTCTAAAAAAGATATTTATTAATTCCCCTAATTTTTTTAGGTTTGACCAGTAATGTAGGAGGACTGCCCACTAAAACAGCACGAAATCGATATTATTATATCTATTTTGAAATATGTTTTCACAGTATACAATTTTTTTCTAATCAACATATTTGTAAAGCAAAAATGTTCTGAATGTTACTTTAAAGACTTTCTTATATATTGTATATTTGAAGGAGTACAATCCATGGACAAAATCATTTTCCAGTCTACGGTGAGAAAGGTCTTTCTTAAGAGGAAAGACATGTCCAACCCACAAACAAATTGTTATGAAAACAGGGAAAATGTGTACGTTCCATCAAATGTTCCACAAGGTGTACATTAGTGTTTCATTTAATATGAATCACAAATCATCTATACTACATATAAAAGAGCAAACATTATCTTCTCTATACACACCCCATAAAACGTACACGGACCCATTACCATCACATGATTAGGCCCACTAAACTCAATCCAACAACTAGCTTTAATCTAATCTATTTTCTGTGTGCACTTAGTAATTTACATTGACTGATCGTACTCCACCACAGAGGAAAATAGGATCACGTCCCACGCCCCACCGCTAGAACCGTCGCTGAACATATTGGGTGGGTACAAGTCGACGGAGGGGTTCCTCGGCGTGCACCGGCTGATTGGGGCGATGAAGCACATGCTGGCCGTGCGGAAGGACCTCAGCGACCCCGGCTTCATCAATGTCAACTGGAAGATCGCGGCGGCCCTCATGAGCCGGCACATCGGAGGAGCTGTCCACTACGTCGCCGTCGCAGAGGCGCTACAGTTGACCCCATCGGTGCTGGCAGCGGGGCGGCCGCCGACAACGTCATCTGCGCGCTAGCCACCAAGATCCCCGCCGAAGAGATTCTGCACTCCAAAGGACTCAACGCCAACGGCGAGCCTGCTCCGGCTGCCGGCGGTGGCGACAGGCTGCCGGTCCTGGAGAGCGCGATGGCGCTCGCCGTGTCGTTCGCGATATGCAGAGCGGGCAAGCACATGATGGCCCTGCTGGCATAAATGGCGGCAGCCTTCCCTGCATCACGGCCATCATCATGATGCTGGCTACGCTGTTCCCTTCGCTCATCGGCAAGCTCACCCCCGCCGGCGAGGCCATGGTCATGGTCCTCATGCAGGTGGGAGCCAACGGGAGCATCCGCAATGTCATCCACACGGCGCCTGGCATCTTCGCGTTCGCGTTCGTGCAATTCGCTGCACCTGCTGGTGATCATGGGCGCTGGGAGGCTGCTGGGGTTCGATGAGAAGCTGCTGCTCATCGCGTCGAATGCCAACGTCGGCGGCCCGACCACCGCTTGTGGGATGGCCACCACCAAGGGCTGGACCTCCCTGGTGGTCCCGAGGATCCTGGCCGGAATCTTCGGAATCGCGGTCGCCACCTTCCTCGGCATGGCCTTCGGGGTGTTTGTCCTCAAGCGCATGTAGCGCAATGTACTTCATAGAAAGAAGAGAATCAACATTCAGATTGAGTATTTCATTCCATAAAGAGCCTAGCTCTCGAGCCCCTCGCACCGCCACCCCAGGGCGACGCCAGGGGGATCAGATCCTAGCGCCACCCGACCCACACCCCGGCAGATCCCTGCCGCTGCTGCCGTCGGCGTTGGCCGCGGTGGCAGCTGCGCCCGGCGCCAAAGGGGCTAGGGCGGGAGGATGTGGCGGCTACGCCATGAGGCGACTGGGGCGTCTCGGGCTGGGTGCCTTGCACGGCGGTCAGGGCGGCTTCCTGGCCGTGTGGCGGCAATCGGCGACCCCATGGCCAGCGGGGTGCTCTGGTGGGCTCCCCGGCTATGCGATGGGCGGCGGCGGCGGCCGTGGATCTGGCGGCCCGGCCAGATCCGTCAAGGCATGGCTTTGGCCGGCCGGCGGCGCGTGATGGGACTGGTGTGGGGCAGCCGGAGGTCCTCTACCGGCATTCCGGCGGCGCCGTACGTCTACATGGCGAGGGTGCTCGCGGATTCAGTCAGCGGCGAGATTGGGGTGGCGCAACTTCCGATGAAAATCATGCAGACTTCGGTCATGGCGGACGATGACGGGGTCTCCGACGTCGTTCCCCTGTTGAGGCATCATTGTTGCAGGTTGCGTCACCACGCTCGTGATGTTTCGGGGGAAACCCTAGATCTAGGTCTCCTAGCTCGGACGATGACAGCACCTTCGGTGTCGTTCTCCCTCCTGGGGGAATCGTTTTGGAACAGGTGCTGGCTGGAGGGGACAAGAGACGGAGTGGTGTCTCATCTTCAACATTGCCGGCAGCGGGTCTCGGTGGCGTGGTGCAGTAGGGTCTTGGTACTGGACACGTGTTGATGAGCACGCGTAGGAGGGTGGCGCTGTCTGGCGTCGTGGTGGCGTCGACGGCAGAAGGGCCCGGCAAGGTCTATGCATGGATTACTCTCCTAAAGATGAGACGGCGGAAGATGGCGGGGGCGGATTATTGAGCGTGCACATGCGGTGTGCGCTCAGGGTCTGCTAGGCCGGTTGGTGATCCCGGCTAGCCGACAGGCGGCTTGGTGAGGCCACCGGGATACTCGGTGTGTGTTGACGCGAGGTCAGGACACATCATCAAGCTCGTAGGTAGGGCGACTCTGTGCGCCAGGAAGGTGGCTTTGGGTTGACTCTTGTATGTATTTTGTAAGGCTCTATTGAATAATATAATAAAGATGGTTGTGTGCATCGCTTGATGCAGAGGCCGGGGGTTATCCTCCTTTTCAAAAAAAAAAAAGATTTCTTGTCTTCTTCATCATTCATGTTTCATGGCTGGCAGGCTTGTCTTGTTCAGTCCTGTTGTTCCACGAGGCGGCTTGACATGCTGTTCCAATATGTTATCTGCAGGACAAATTTACCAAAAGCTCAGCCACATCTCAGGACATGGGCGGAACATGGATTATTTGACTCTTAACTAAACTATCCTGCTTCGGAACTGAAGGTTTATTACCATTATTAAAAGATAAACGTTCGAGCTTGTCTGCAACTTCCACGGCTGCCCTGAATATGTATCAGATCTCCACTGAGTATTATTAGGAGCAGAATGTAACAGCTGTTGTAGTATGTTAGCATAATCTTATCTCTAATGCAGATTAGTTTTAGCTAGCTCTACGTGGTGTTTTGCAATTAGTGCTAGCCTGCTAGGTGTCCTCATTAGCATTAGTATCCGGCTAGGAGTAGTAGTTGGCCGTGTACTATCATCATAGGCTGGGTTGAGCAGCATGTTGCAGATCCTGCTCGGGTATGATACTGTCGCCGTCCACTGGCATCGTGCTCAACAACGAGATGGACGACTTCTCGGTGCCGTCGTCCAACCCGACCGCCGACCACCTCCCACCGGCGCTGGCCAACTTCATCGCGCCGGGAAGCGGCCCCTCTCCTCCGTGACGTCGGCGATCGTCCTCAAGGACGGGCAGCTCGCCGGCGTGGTGGGCGCCAGCGGTGGCACCAACATCATCGCGGCGGTGACGCAGGTGTTCCTGAACCACTTCGTCCTGGGTATGAGCCCGCTCGCCGCGGTGCAGAGCCCCAGGGGGTACCACAAGCTGGTGCCCAACGTGGTGCAGTACGAGGACGAGATGGTGGTCGACGGCGAGGTCATCGAGTTCAGGACCGAGGCGAGGTAGTTTTTGCAGCAGAGGGGCCACGTGCTAGAGAGCACGTCGCCCGGGGCCGTGTGCCAGCAGATCGTGCCGGACTTGCTGGCGCCGGTCTCCTCCGACGGCGGCGGTGGCGAGAACGTGTTCCACGGAATGCTTACGGCGGTGAGCGACACGAGGAAAGACGGCAGCCCTGCCGGAGTATGATGGACATATTGTTCTTACACGTCCGGTGTACATATATTCAAACATATTGTTTTGAACCCAACTTGAGAGATCTTTTTAAATGTTGCAAAGTATTTACATGTTGTCACTCGCTCCAGCTTCAGCTGAATTTTACTAATCTCATCAAGATCTGTTGCTTTTTTATCTCTGGTTCTTGCAAGATGATTCTTTATCGTACCTGTCAGGTTAGCTAGCTCAACTCGCTGCTATATATTGGGGTAGTAGAACGAATCCTCTGGGCACTTAGGTCTTTAAGCCCCAGTGTTTGCTTTTGTAGTTTTGTTTATTCTCTTCCAATTTTGAGAAAAGGTTGGAAGGTTGATTAGGCAGGAAAATGTATCTGGTCCATAACAAATGTTCTTTGCACAACAAACACACTACTATTTTATTTTCCTTCCTGAGTTATAGTTTGTGTTCTTTGCAAAAATGACATGGAACTATGGATTACGGTTGAACCATAATAATGTCCATAATGGTGCTACAATCCGACACTGTTGTTAGTTCATATTGGTTAGTATAGTATGAATTATACGCATGTTTTTTTTTCCTTGGAGCCAAGTAAGGACCTGCAGTTTTACTGCTTGGGATGTCTAAGTTACTCTAAACATGTAATTCAATCACAGATGTTTGGAGCAATGGATTTTTTTTTCATGTATATGCACTTAATTTTGGTAAAGTTTTGGGATTTTTGTTCTATCCAGTTAACCACTTGTGTTAATCTGATATATACTTATAAGCTGCTTTTGATATGTCTTTCTATTTTGTAATTTAGCATGTGTTTATGATATTTGCACTGAAAGTTTGTATGACCACATACTTAAATGGAAGGTCCGATGTGTCTTCTCCGTACCTACATTATTGTTACGGTATGCCGGTATGGTTTCTTCTCCGTACCTACACTATTGTTTTTTCAATCATTGCCCTAATTGTATCATCTGCGATTAAGGGTTCCTTTGTGACATGTAGCTAGGTGGAAGACAGAAAAGTACTGGTGGAACGAAGAGGGCCATCACGGGGAACCCGAGTAAGTGGTCACTTATGACAATTGGTACACTTCTGCTTCGGTACAACCCCTAAACACAAAAATGGTTGAGATTAATCCGTACCCTTTCGTAATAAAGGGCATGATGGTCCTATTTTAAAAAAGGCTTCGGCCGCCTGTACGTAATATACGTACGTCTAACCGGCCACGTGCGAACAAGTCCAAAGACGTTTTTGCAAAAAAAAAAACCTGGGGGCTCCCGCGATCGCTGAGGCGATCTGGCGGCGACGGAATCGAGTGAGTGAGATGGCGCCTCCGGCGCCGGCGCCCCCGTCAGGGGAGGGGGGCTCTTCCTTCGGAGTGGGCCACGATGGGGGCTTCTCCTGCGCGCGCGAAGGGGATCTTCCGAGGGCGAGTCACAGGCGGTTTCTGCGGCAAGGAAAGGAGCGGGGAGTAGCGACCCCAGTACCGGAGATCCCGCCGGTGGTGGAGGGCTCCTGCGCAGAAGCGAATCTCGGCGGGGGTCTCTTCTCCGCGCGGGATTGGGAAGCTTTCCGGGCGCAATCAAGGCGAATCCTTGGGCGAACACAAAATCGGGAATTTTGTTTGGAGCGATCAAGAAAAAGAGCGAAGGAAATCCTCGGCATAGTGACAGGAAAGATCCCTTCCGATCCTAACAGAGAAGGTACGTCTGGGGCTAACGGGATCGTTGGCCCCGTGATATCTGCCGTTTTGGGGAGTGCTTGTATGATGGAAAGGGTCCAGATTGGAGAGGGGGATGTCCAGGGGGATTTTAGTCTGTCTCCTGATTTCCTTGCAAATTTTTCTAGTGGATTGGGGGAAATAGAGAGGAATCAACGGGGACAGGAAAGGGTAGCGGGATTTTCTCAGGTTATTGATGTTTGTAATCCCATTGTGGGCAAGAGATTGAATACTGCTCGTATTGTTAGGAAACTGAAAAATTTAGGACAATCAATTTGCGTTAATTGTGTTAATTCTTGTGGGGAGGCTGCGTTTTCACAGGAGTCTGCGTGCTATAGTTGTTCTAGATGGGGGTGCTGCTGGTCTTCACGTAGTTCTTCTCAGGGGTCACAGACACCTGCCTTTTCGCTTTGGAGTCGGGGTTCAGGGTTCAGGGACATGGCTAGTTCGGGAGAGGCAAAGAAGAGGCCTGAGGGGTCGGGTCAGAAGAGAGTGGAGAGTTTGGAAGGGATGCTGGTTCCGGCAGCGGGGATGGTTTCTCCGCCGGAAACTGTTGGGGCAGCGGCTACTCGGACACCGTCTACACCCGACCGTGTGGGGAAGACGGCGTCAAGGCGTCTCCGAGGCGATGCCACCCCCCTCGTCATCGACATGGTGGCGGCTTGCACGGCTGTAAGATGGTTTATGGTGGTCGGACGCCTCCTTTCGCCCTTCCATGTCAACCCACACGCCATCGTTGATGTGCTTCGGGCCACGGCGTGGAAGAGCCAAGGGGTGGTCACCGTCCAAGAGGTGGCAAGTGATGACGGGAGGTTTGTCCTCAATTTCGTCGCCGAAGGAGATCGAAGGTTTGTGCTTAAGGCACAACCGTGGCATTACAGACGGGATGGTGTCATTTTTGCCGAGTTCGGCGGCAAGGGCGACCCGGCAGAGGTCGACCTTGGCGTCATGGCCATTTGGGCCCAGGTACGCGATCTACCTTTCGAGCTCAAGACCGAGAGTATGGGCTGGACTCTTGGGGATCAGTTGGGGGAGGTGCTTGAGGTATCACACCGTAATCATGTCATCGTTGAAAAATTCTTGCGTGTGCGTATGGAGATTCTGTTGCATGAGCCTCTAAAGAGTACTGTAGGTTTCACTCCTTTGGGTAGTTCAAAGCAAGTTAAATTTGATGTACGTTATGAGAAATTACCCCTGTATTGCGAGTGTTGTGGGCTTGTAGGACATACTTCTGAGAGATTTTGTAATATCCCTAGTGAGAAAAGAGTAGCTAGCTATCCAAAAAATCTTAGTGTTGAAGCCTACTGGAAGGGTCAAGGCGCAAGCAAGAAAGTTCTGAACTTTGGGAGCTTTTCTCGTGGTGAGAAGGTTCCAAGTGCCGGCCTCGACAACAACACTGATGGCATTGTCGTCAAGGTGAGCACGGCTGTGAGCGGTCTCTCAGTGGCCGACAAGGACGCTGCAGCTTCAGCCAAGAAGACCGTGACGGCGACGGCGACGGCGACGGAGGGTACAGTACAGGCTACTCCCATGCTTGGCGAGGGTCAGGCTTGGGGGGTGCCATCGCTGCCTACTGATGGCGCAGCACTCGGTCTGGAGGACCTGGTAGCGCCAGCTGCGCCTGCTAGCCTCGGCCAGGAGGGCCGGGGGCTGGAGGACACGATGGCCACACGCCCACACGCATGGGTGTGATGCATGACCGTAAGGGCCAGCTCATGCAACACTTGGGTCTTCCCATCCCAGGCACTCACGTGGGTACTTCCCAGGTTCACCCTGGATACCAGGAACACATGGGGAAGCTATGGCCTGGACAGTCTAGCCAGGTGCACACGGCTGCTCTTGAGTCTACTAATTATCAGATGCTGTTCCAGCCCGACGTTTTGGAGGCGCTCTCTGGTGCTGTGGCCGCACGGCTTGCTGCTGTTGGGAGTGATAATGCTAATGATGGTACATGCTTTAGATTCAGTGCTGCTAAGAACACAATGCAGGGCCCTCAAAGAAAGAAAGGGAAGAAAGACAGGAAAAATAAGGAGACTGACAGAGGCGAGGCGGTGGACAGTAACTTAAACCTTGCAAATGAATTAGGATCGGCGACACCCCTCGGGGGTGATCGCCGGGAGCAATGAAAACCATCGCTTGGAACTGTCGCGGCTTGCTCTCGGCCACGGCAGTTCGGGAGCTCCTGGATCTACAGGAGCGGGTGAGGGCGGACGTGATTTTCCTTTCGGAAACTCACCTGAATAAGGAAAAAGCTGATGATGTGCGACGTAAGTTAGGCTTCGATGAAATGCATGTGCAAGAAAGCGATGGTAAATCAGGAGGGTTAGTTCTGTTTTGCAACTTTGTAAATAAAGTGGTTTTGAATTATTCCTCGCCCTCTTTTATTGATGTTGTTTCTATGAGGGGGGATGAGGTAGATTGGAGATTGACGGGGTTTTACGGTTTCCCATCGTGGGCCCAAAGACACCTGTCATGGACCTACTTGCGTGATCTTCATAAAATGGGTAACCATCCATGGGCTATAATAGGAGACTTCAATGAGATTTTGTATGCAAGTGAAAAAGAGGGAGGTAACCCTCGACCGAACAATATGATGCAAGCTTTCCGCGACTGCTTGGTGGAATGTGGCTTGGAGGACATGGGCTATATGGGAGAATTATACACTTGGAGAAGAGGAGAGATCAGGGAGAGACTGGACCGGGCAGTGTGCAACTCACAATGGTCTATCAAATTTCCGAAAGGTGCGTTGATTAATGAAAGCCATGTCCATTCGGATCATAGGCCAATTATACTTGACACCGAGTACCATGAGGGTGTCCAGTTCAGTAGGACGACGGGAGGCCAAAAGTTTGAAGCTAAGTGGTTGAAGGAAGAAACAGTGGGGGAGATTGTAAACACAACATGGAATCGGGCCAAACTTGCTGGTTTGGGCCCTTCTTTAGCCGATCGAACTCGTGCTGTTAAATCAGATCTTCACCAATGGGATAAAGAGGTGCTACATGGGCCAAAGAGAAGAATCAAAAAATTGAAAAGAGAATTGGAAAATCTCCGATGTGGACTGAATAATGCTGACAATAGAGCTAGGCAAAAGGAAATCCGTGTTTTGTTGGAAAACCTGCTTGATCAGGAGGAAATCTATTGGCTCCAAAGAGGGCGCGCCAACTGGTTGCTACATGGTGATCGAAATACTAATTTTTTCCATAATGCAGCCACTGCTAGAAAGAAAAGGAATCACATTAGAAAATTGTTGGATGACACTGGAGTTTGGCGTGAAGGTACAGCTGAGCTAAACAAACACATCACTGATTACTTTGCTAAACTGTTTACTTCCGAAGTGCATGGTGCAGACCAGAATGTTATCTCTCGAGTTAAACGGTGTGTATCGCCGGAGATGAATAGTACCTTGCTGGCTCCATACACTGCTGATGAGGTGCGCAAGGCGCTATTCAATATAGGTGACCTGAAAGCACCAGGTCCAGACGGGCTGCACGCTGTTTTCTATAAGCGATTTTGGCCAATGCTAGGTGATGACCTAATTGAGGAGGTTCTCTTGGCAGTTAATACATGCACTATACCGGAGGGTTGGAATGAAACTGCAATCGTGATGATCCCAAAAGTAAACACACCAGAAAAGGTAACACAATTCAGACCTATCAGCCTTTGTAATGTAGTTTACAAGGTTATTTCCAAGATGATTGCAGCCCGACTGAAAGTAATCCTTCCAGAAATTATTAGCCCAACTCAGAGTGCCTTTGTCCCTGGTAGACTCATCACATATAATTTTCTTGTGGCATATGAGTGTTTTCATACAATTAAGAATAAAAGAACAGGAAAGGAGGGGCTATGTGCGGTCAAGCTGGATATGCACAAAGCTTATGATCGAGTTGAGTGGGCTTTCTTAGAAGGAATTATGTTGCAAATGGGATTTCATGCTAATTGGGTGAAGATGATCATGCAATGCGTGTCCACTGTTGAATATCGTGTCAGATACAACTCTGAGGAAACAGAATCCTTTTTGCCAACACGTGGTCTGAGACAAGGAGATCCACTATCTCCATATTTATTCCTGTTTTGTTCGGAAGGGTTAACTGCACTTCTGGCGCATCATGAGGAGAGGGGAGATTTACACGGAGTTAAAGTGTGCCGTGAGGCACCATCTATCTCAAATTTATTATTTGCAGATGATTCATTAATCCTCATGAAAGCAAACAATCAAAATGCTCAGGTCCTCAAAAGCATCCTCGACTCGTACTGCGCAGCATCGGGACAGTTGGTGAGTGTGGAGAAATCCAGTATTTTTTTAGCCCCAACACGGATGCGCCTGTTCGCGCTGAGATGTGCTCGACCCTCAATATCTTAACTGAGGCGTTGAATGACACATATTTGGGCCTTCCAGCAATTGTTGGCATGGACAAAACGGACTGCTTTCAGTTTCTTATTGATAGAGTGAACAAAAGAATTAATGGATGGAAAGAAAGACAGTTGTCGGCAGGAGGAAAGGAGGTTCTACTTAAATCGGTTATACAGGCCATTCCATCATATGCTATGGGCGTCTTCAAAATTCCTAAACAAACTTGTAAAGGAATAACTGACGCAATGTCGCATTACTGGTGGGGTGACAGTGATGACCAGAAAAAGATGCATTGGATGGCATGGTGGAAGTTGTGTGTGCCGAAACAACAAGGAGGTATGGGTTTCCGTGACATCCACTGTTTTAACCTTGCTTTGTTGGCTAAGCAAGCTTGGAGGCTAGTAGATAACCCAGACTCACTTTGTGCAACAATTCTAAAAGCAAAGTATTTTCCAGACAGTGATTTACTCAGTGCAAATCTAAAGAAGGGTGCCTCCTTTACTTGGCAGAGCATAATGTCAGGGGTGAATACACTCAAACATGGTTATATTTGGAGGGTGGGAGATGGTGAAAAAATCAATATCTGGTCGGATGCCTGGGTACCTGGTTCGGCGGACCGGAAAATTATCACACCCCGTGGACAGAACATTATCTCAAAGGTTGGTGATCTCATCGACCCGGTTACTAGGCAATGGGATGAGGAGTTAGTTAATCAGACCTTTTGGCCTGTAGATGTGCACCAAGTCATGGCTATACCATTACCAGCACATGAAATGGAGGATTTCGTTGCATGGAGCCATAACAAGAGTGGAGTTTTCTCTGTCCGCTCCGCTTACCACGTCGAGTGGAATCATCAGCATGGAAGAAAACTGAGGCGAACAAATGGTGTGGAAGCTATGAGTCAGAATGGAATCTGGGACAAAATCTGGAAATTGCGATGTCCTGCAAAGGTGAAAGTATTCCTGTGGAGAACACTCAGGGGGACTCTTCCATGTCGGGTTAATCTAGCAAACCGCCACATCAAAGTTTCGGGACAGTGCCCGGTCTGCAACCGTGGAGCAGAGGATGTGACACATCTTCTATTCCGATGTAAGAGAGCAACAGAAGTCTGGCGTCTCCTGGGGCTTGAAGATTTTATTCAGAAAGCATGTGGCGTTGATAGAGCGGGTGAGTCGGTTCTTGATTTTTTGATGCAAACCCCAGTGAAAGAATTTGGGCTAATTGGCCAGGCTAATGTACATGAGTTAGTCGCTGTCACTACCTGGTACATTTGGTGGGAACGAAGGAGAGTGGTCTACGACGAGGTCACACAGAGTGCAAAAAACATGGTGTCAGCAATACAAGCCATTACAGCAAATTATGTAGCTTCTATGACGCCAAAGGCAGTAGCTAAAACAGAGGGATGGATGAAGCCGCCTGCTGATTTTGTCAAGCTCAATGTCGACGCGGCGTTCGACCATGACCTCCTCAAAGGGGCGGCTGGAGCAGTGCTACGGGATTCTTCCGGAACTTTTATAGCTGCAGGGAATTGGCAACTCGAGCAATGTGCTGATGTTCTTTCAGCTGAAGCAATGGCTTTAAGGTGGGGTCTCTCTTTGGCACAGATGATGGGATGTAATAAACTGATGGTAAATTCAGATAATCTCGAGGTGGTGGAAACGATGAACAATGGCGGCCGTTCAATGGGAATAGCGGCAGCTATTTTTGATGATTGCTACAATCTGGCTTGCGAATTCCCTCGTACTTATTTTGATCATTGTAATAGACTAGCAAATGCAGTAGCACATGAGCTAGCTAGTATGGCTATGAGAGCTGCTCCTTCTCTGTGGGTAGATGATGCCCCGCCAGAGATTACCCCTCTCTTGTTGAATGATGTAACAGTTATCAAAAGTTAATAAAGGGAGGGATTTATTATCAAAAAAAAAAAAAAAACCGGCCACGTGCGATGCGTGCGGGCCGGCCCATTTAATCTTTTTTTACTGTTAACCTCCAAAAAATTATGCACGCGGCGTGATTCGAACTCAAAGCCTCCAATTTTAATACACAACGCAATAACCAAGCGGGACACCTTACCTCTTGTGTCTAGATTCCCTTTTTTTCATCTTGTACACAACGACGTGGCATGCTTGGGCCAGCCCAACAGGGGCCCGACGGCGAGTTGGGCCATGGCTGCCGCATTTTTTTCTTATCTATTTTTTTATTTTTCCTTTCCTTTTTTCGTTATTTCATTTGTTTTCCTTTCTTGAGTTTATTTATTTTTTCGTTCACAATTTTCAGCAACTGTTGGGAATTTGTTAGCAATTTTCATAAAATTGTTAATGTTTTTTAACATTTTCATAAATAATTTGAAATTCCAAAATTATTGATAAATTTAAAATAAATGGTTAGAACATAAAAATATGTTCATGTTGATGCATAATTATGGAAATTTCATATTTGAAATAATAGAAGCATTGAATTTAAGAAAACTACGTGCTCACGGATGCAGCCGTCTGGGCTAGTCCGGCACCCTACTCTTAACTGGTGTTTTTTTTTGCACTTTGAATAAATGACCCAAACTTTTTACAGTAGCCTGGCATGGACATAATCGGCATCCATGCCTGATTCGAACGACTTACGACACCGTCGGCACGTTCCGACACGTGTGGCCATTATTCACCGAAATAATTCAAAAATATCAAAAACTTGTCCTATGGGAGTACCAGTTGGCATGGTGGCATGAAATGGTGATACAAGGTGATAGAAAAAAATTAGTGCATTTGACGGATGTCGAAAAATGAGGTGTTCACAAACGGACCCTTCTGGCCTACCCGAACACCCTGTGTCTAACATGTTTTTTTTGGACATGTGAGGAATGACCCCAACTGTTGCCACCAAGGGTGCGTGCCCATGGTAGGCATCCATGTCCGGTTTGAATGAATTCAGGCACCGTTTGCACGTTGCGACACGTCCGGCCATTTATCGGACTTTTTTCACTGAGAAAACTCCAGAAAATACAAACTTGTCGAAAACGGAAATAACCTGGCATGATGGCATGAATTGGTGATACAAGGTGATGGAAAAAAATTGAGGCCATTTGACAGATGTAAAAAACCAGGTGTTCACAAACGGACCCTTCTGGCCTACCCGGACACCATCTGTCTAACATGCTTTTTTGTTGTACATGTGAGGAATGACCCTAAATTTTGCCACCAAGGGTGCGTGCCCATGGTAGGCATCCATGCCTGGTTTGAATGAATTCGGACACCGTTTGCATGTTGCGACACGTCCGGCCATTTATCGGCCTTTTTTCACCGAGAAAACTCCAGAAAATACAAAACATGTCAAAAACAAAAACAACTTGGCATGGTGGCATGAATTGGTGATGCAAGGTGTTGGAAAAAAATTGGGGCCATTTGACGGATGTCAAAAACCAGGTGTTCACAAACAGACCCTTCTGGCCTACCCGAACACCCTCTGTCTAACATGGTTTTTTGTTGTACATGTGAGGAATGACCCTAAATTTTCCCACCAAGGGTGTGTGCCCATGGTAGGCATCCATGCCTGGTTTGAATGAATTCGGACACCGTTTGCACGTTGCGACACGTCTGGCCATTTATCAGCCTTTTTTCACTGAGAAAACTCCAGAAAATACAAAACTTGTCAAAAACGAAAACAACTTGGCATGGTGGCATGAATTGGTGATACAAGGTGATTGAAAAAAATTAGGGCCATTTGACGGATGTCAAAAACCAGGTGTTCACAAACGGACCCTTCTGGCCTACCCGAACACCCTCTGTCTAACATGGTTTCTTGTTGGACATGTGAGGAATGACCCTAAATTTTGCCACCAAGGGTGCGTGCCCATGGTAGGCATTCATGCCTAGTTTGAATGAATTTGGACACCGTTTGCACGTTGCGACACGTACGGTCATTTATCGACCTTTTTTCACCGAGAAAACTCCAAAAAAATACAAAACTAGTCAAAAACAGAAACAACTTGGCATGATGGCATGAATTGGTGATACAAAGTGACGGAAAAAAATTGAGGCCATTTGATGGATGTCAAAAACCAGGTGTTCACAAACGGACCCTTCTGGCCTACCCGAACACCCTCTGTCTAACATGCTTTTTTTAGACATGTGAGGAATGACCCCAACTTTTGCCACCAAGGGTGTGTGCCCATGGTAGGCATCCATGCCTGGTTCGAACGAATTTGGACACCGTTTGCACGTTGCGACACGTTCGGTCATTTGTCGGCCCTTTTTCAACAAGAAAACTCCAAAAATACAAAACTTGTCAAACACAGAAACAACATGGCATGGTGGCATGAATTGGTGATACAAGATGATGAAAAAAAAAATTAGGCCATTTGACGAATGATGAAAAACGAGGTGCTCACAACTCGCTCGCTCGCCCGCCTGCTCACTTCGCCCGCTTGCTCGCTCTCTCGCTCGCACGAGTTTTTCTTGGGTTTTTTCTCTGTTGGTCTGGTTGGGAAGAAACTGGCTGGTTTTTATTACTGTTGGAAAAAAAATCAGGAAATCAAGAAAGTTCGCAAAAAAATAAAAAAAGTTCACTGAAAAACGAAGAAAAGTTCATAGATTTGGAAAAAAGTTCATCGATAATGAAAAAGAGTTCATAAAAGTTGAAAGAGTTCATCGATTTTAAAAAAGAAGTTCATCAATTTCAGGAAAAAATCACAAATTTGAAAAAAGTTCATCGAGTTTGAAAAAAAATTCATCAATTTTGAAAAAATGTTCATCGAATTTGAAAAAGCTCATGAATTTAAAAAAGATTCATGAGATTTTGAAAAAGTTAACAAAATTTGGAACAAAAAAGTTCGCAGAGATTTGAAAAGAAAAACAAAGATGAAAAAAGTGCACGGATTTGTGAAAAAGTTCACGAATTTGACTAAAAAAAAGAAGAAACTAAAACCGAAAAAAGGAAAAGAAAATAAAAAACTGACCAGCGAACAACAAGTAAGAAAAAAACAAGTACATTGTAACATAAAACGTAGGCCTCCCAGTTGGTTATCGCGGGTCGTTGTAAACTTGTAAACCTTGAGGTTGCGTGTTCGAATCCCACGTGCGCACCCATTTTTTGAACTTTAGCAAAAAAAAAATGTAAAATGGGCCGACCCAGGACGGAGGGGGAGGCGGCCAGCGGTTCGGATGTGCAAACGCGTACGTGTACGTCCCGGAAGGAGACCATACGGAGGTGGGTGTACGTTCCTCTCAAAAGACCATACTGCCCTTATACGTTTAGTGAAGTGGGGTTGTACCGAAGCGGGACTCGGGTTGGTATGGTGGTACTAATCGTGGAGGTAGATGTGCTGTGGAGAAGTAGTATCACACATATGGCGAAAAGAGCGAGAGGTACGGATGAATAGTGCGCACCCATTTTTTGAACTTTAGCAAAAAAAATAATGTAAAATGGGCCGACCTAGGACGGAGGGGGAGGCGGCCAGCGGTTCGGATGTGCAAACGCGTACGTGTACGTCCCGGAAGGAGACCATACGGAGGTGGGTGTACGTTCCTCTCAAAAGACCATACTGCCCTTATACGTTTAGTGAAGTGGGGTTGTACCGAAGCGGGACTCGGGTTGGTATGGTGGTACTAATCGTGGAGGTAGATGTGCTGTGGAGAAGTAGTATCACACATATGGCGAAAAGAGCGAGAGGTACGGATGAATAGTGTTGATTGTGTGTATGCGCATGCATTTGGCTTGGATACTTCTGTTGTATCCAATTGAATCGGTTCTAACTTATGGGTATCAACCGAGACGTGCGTTGCACGTGCACGCTTACTAGTGAGAACAAAGTGTCATGCATGGTAAGCGAAGCCAGGAAAGCCTAGCGCCGCTCAACTCCCAAGTCCCTCCCGAGTCGCTCCCGCGGGCGACCGGGAGGCGAAGCCTAGCGCCGCCGCCGGGGTTCCCTCCTCCCTCTCCCCACTCCCTCGCCGTCGCCAGAGGGTGCGGCCGGGCGAAGCCCAGTCTGCACCGGCAGCGGCGGGGTCTTCTTCGTCCCCTCGCGCGAGAGATCCGGCGCGGGCCAGATCTGACGGGCCGGAGCACGGCGCTGGGTGACGGGCGCGGCGACACGGCAGCGTGCGGAGGTCGGCGACGATGTCCTAGCGCCGGTGGGACTAGCGGCCACGTGGTGGTGGTGCTCACTCAGGGTTGGCTTGCTGGCTGCGATGATGCCAGAATCGATCTCGAGCGAAGCGGCGGTCAGGGCGGCATCCTTGGCCAGTGCGGCGGTGGCCTTCGCCACCATTACTGGCGGGATGCGCGCTTCAGTGGGCAGCCCTGCTTGGTGATGGCTGGTGGCGGCGGCCGTGGATCTAGCGCCTGTCCAGTTCCATCGCGGCGTGGTTTGTGGCTGGCCGGCGGCGCGTGGAGGGGCCGGTGAGGGGCGGCTGGAGGCCCTCTGCCGGCGATCCGGCGGCTGCGTTCGTCTTCACGGCGTAGATCCGAACGGATCCAGTCAACTGCGGGGTCGGGATGGCGCGATTGCCGGTGAAAACCGTGTCAACCTCGGTCATGCGGACGATGGCGGCGCCTTTGGCGTCGTCCCCTTGTCGAAGGCATCGTCGGTTGCAATCGTCGTCACCTCGGTCCGGCTACTCCGGGGGAAACCCTAGATCTAGGATTCCCGGATTGAATGATGACGGGGCCTTCGGGGCCGTCCTCCCTCTTGGGGGCATCGTCTTGGAGCTGATGCTGGCTGGAGGGGACAACAGGAGGTGCGGTGTCGCTTCTACCGCGGCGACGACGACGGGTCTCGACGGCGTGGTGCAGCGGAGCCTTAGCGACAGACGCGTGTTGATGGACATGCGTAGGTGGTGGCACTGTCGGGCGTCGTGGTGGCGTCGACGACAGTATGGCCTGGCAAGGTGAATGCGTTGGTCGCTCCTGAAGGTGGGATGGCGGAAGACGGCGGCATATGATTCTAGAGCGTGTGCATGCGGTGCGCGCTGAGGGTCTGCTAGACTGGTTGGTGCTCTCGGCTCGCCGGCGGACGGCTTGGTGAGGCCACCGGATTATATGGTGTGTACTGATGCGCGGTCGGGGCACATCATGTGGCTTGTAGATGTAGCGACTATGGTTGCCAGGAAGGTGGCTTTGGGTTGATCAATGTACTTGTTTTATCGGGTTCTCTTGAATAATTTAATAAAATGGCTGTATGCATCGCTTTGATGCAGAGGCCGGGGGTTATCCTCTTTTTTTTTTAAATGCATGGAAAGCGACCAATAACTTGAAAACGTATCAAGAGATCATCCTATGGCATTCGATAGGAGACAACGAATTGATTTTGTGGGGACTGAAATACCCGAGGCTGTCCCACGATGCCATTAAGGAAACGTCCGCTTTCTAGACATATGGTAATTTTAAAATAGAGTGCAACTCATCTCATTTAATGTTCGAAATTTGTATTTTACTAACGTTCGGATCTGTACATTAGATCCGAACGACCTGATTGTCGTTCGATCCGGATTCCCCGCGCGTGCCAGCCGCGCGATAATTTCTCGCCATGCTCGCTTCTCCCGCACGCAGTCCGCTGGATCAAAAAAGGCTCCCACTAGGACTCGAGCCCCTGACCTGATGGTTGTGGTTCACGTACACTACCACCCGGGCTAAGCTTGCTTTTGTGTTTCTGAATCAGGTTAGCAAACTTTATACGAAAAACGAACCAGCGTTGCATGCGTATGCCTTCATGCATGCATGCAAGTAAAACAAGATTGCTGACATCATCAAAGATTTCATTAAATTTCAGATTTCAAAATGTTTTGTAGCTTAAACCGTTGCTCCGATGGGAAAATTGTTTTTACATAAAAGATTGGTCGCGACGAGACCTTCAAAACTAGATCCCATGTTGGTATGTTTCAACGATTTTTTTTTGGTGATAAGTTATCACGCTTGTGCTACACAAGTTATCATGTTAGTTGACCATAAGGGCATTTCGCAGGCGGACCCTCAAACCTCCGCTATACGTCCGAACCGCAGTGTAAGGATCACTTTTGCCATCCAACGGGGACCTGTATATGTTCGCTTAGCAGTCCGAACGTACGGATTCCAGCAAAATGGAGACAAAAGTGGGGGAGATTTGCGGGAGTCTGGACATGCATTTTGACCAATCACATGCATGTCCCTCTCTTCTCTCTCTCCAACCAACCGCACATGCATGGTCTCCCTCTTCTTTCTCTCCACCCAATCGGACAACACAACACAAATAGTCCGCCACATGCATGGTCCCCCACCTACTTTTCCTTCCAACCGGATACTTTGTAAAGCGTTGGATGACTCCGTCCCGCATCATGTCCGCGGACCACGTCCGGACACAAAAACGGACATATACCGGTGAAATTTACGGGTCACCCTTGGAGATGCCCTAAGTTATCATGTTGTTTACACACAAATTACCGTGCATAAAAAAGTGGTTCCTCCAACTTTTCTCTTCACATGCACATGCGTGCATGCATTAGAGGGAAAAGTTGATAACTTATGTGCTTCGATCCTGATAACTTTGGTGAGGGGGGTGGTGAAATATACACACGGTAACTTTAATGTTAGTAGCACGGTAACTTACACTTCGTAGCCTGATAACTTATGTACCCCGGTCATGGTAACTTTTGGCGACGCGCCAGGGGGGGGGGATGGGGGGGTGATGAAATATACCACCCGATAACTTTTGCGTGAATAGCATGGTAACTCACACACTACAAACCAGATAACCTATGTACCCTAGTCCTGATAACTTTGGCGACGGGGTGGAGATGTGGGAGTTGTTGAAACACACCACGATAACTTATGTGCAGATAACATGACTTTTTTACGTCCCCAAGACATGATAACTTATGTACACCCCTGGGTAATTTTCGCGCGTGGGACGGGGGGTTATGAAATATACCCATGGTAACTTTAATGTTAATAGCATGGTAACTCACACATCGTACACCCTGGGTAATTTTCGCGAGCGTGGCGGGGGGTGAGGATATGCCCCGGTAACTTTTGTGTGAATAGACGGTAACTCACACATCGCAGATCTGATAACTTATACACCCCGATCCTGGTAACTTTGGCGCCGAGGGAGAAGGGCCAGGGGCGGTTGATGGAATATCCCATGATAACTTTTATGTGAATAACATGGTAACTCACACACCGCAGACCTGATAACTTATGCACCTCGGTCCTGATAACTTTGGTATGGGAGGAGGGTTGATGAAATATCTCCCCGGTAACTTTTGTGTGAATAGATGGTAACTCACACATCATGGAGCTGATAACTTATGTACCTCGGTCATGGTACCTTTGGTGACGGGACAGGGAGAGTTGATGAAATATCCTATCAGTAACTTTTGTGTGAATAGCATGGTAACTCACACATCGTAGACCCGATAACTTATGTACACCGGTCCTGGTAACTTTGGCGACGGGATGAGGGGGGGGGGGTTGATGAAATATCTCCACATACACCCGATAATTTTTGCGTAAATAGCATGGTATTTTTACGCGCCACAGACCGGATTATATGTGGCCAACAGGCTGACCCGGGTACGGCACAACCCGACACACACCTAAACAGCCCTGAAATGACACGACCCGCAAAGTTCTGTTTATAAAGTGAGTCATGCCATGTCGGCATGTGGACCTCACCCTACTGCCGAGGCACGTCACCGATGGTTGGCGGTACTGTAGACATGATAATTTACTTACAAACATCATGGTAAATTTTCGACCCAGGCAAAAAAAAGATAGTTGAAACACCTCCGATAACTTCAGTGTAAACACCATGATAAGTTAGTACTACGGGCATGGTAACTTCTGACCTGAAAATAAAAGTCCTCAAAACATATCAACATGGGATCTAGCTTTGAAGGTCTCGTCGCGACGAATCTTTTATGTGAAAACGGTTTTTCAATCCGGGCGACGGTTTGAGCTACAAAACATTTTGAATTTTCAGTTTCCAAAAAGATTCTGCTGACATCATCAGTTTTGTTTTTTATGCATGCATGTAATTATACCCTTCTAATTAAACTAGAACCACCGTGGAGTCTCGACACCAACGCGATCAAGCTCCGCATGCATGCAAGTAGTTAGCGTTCGGATCTATCGAAGAGATACGAACGTTCGGAAGTTATAACACTCCTTTAATGTTTCTCTTTGTACACTTGTGTCCATATGTACAACATCGTAAAAGCATGAACTACTGCTTCCTAAAAGTGGCTCGATTTGTTAACATTCTTGTACACTTAGTTGTATTACTAAATCATGTCTCGAAATCTACAAATTTCTCAAAATCGATAGCCGTGTCAAGTAAAAATATGAGCAAGAGATTTGCTTCTTGGAGAAAATAAACAGGTAGTAAGGAAAAAGATGGATTGTGAAAGTAGAAGTTTACTTTCTAAAAAAAAAAAGTAGAAGTTTACATTTGCCTCCAAACGTAAGATATACTGTTACCTTGACATATTGACTATTAATTGTTCTAACAAAAGTCGTGAGTCCATCGTGTATTTTGCTTGAAGTTGGAATTTAATTAGGGTTTGATTAATCTCAATCATGGTTAATCAATGTTAGTAACTACAGCATATGCAACCGGTAACTACATGATAATCATGTTGGTAACTAAAGCATATGCATCCCGGTAACTACACATTAACCATGTTGGTAACTATAACACATGCAACCCAGTAACTACATAATACACATGTTGGTAACTATAGCACGATCAGCTTGATACCTAAATAATTGGTATGTTGATAACTATAGCATATGTAGTCTTCCATGCCCCGCGGTCCCTCTCGCACTGGAGTACTACGACTACGTGGTCGGTGATACCTCGAAACGGCCTACCGCATCCCCATCGCCGACATCCCCTACCTCTCTGATTGAATCTCCTTTAGAGGCCTCATTGACTACATCACCGACATCTTCCTCACCACCGTTGAGGCATTCATGGAGACACCATACATTCGCCCATGAAATTGGTGCACTACAGAAAAAACCCAAGAAAAAAACTAGGAAACAAGTTTCCTGTACTAATATAATAGTAAACAATGGTAAAAAAAATAGGGTAGTTCCACATCTGATTTGGTCTGAGTTAGTTGGGCAAATTTCTCTTCCAAGACTAGAGTTTGAATTCTATAAGAGGCATAAAATATTTTCACTAAAAATCATTCGACATTCAGCGTGCTAGAGAATCTATACCTACTATTAAAGTAAATGGGTATTCTTGGTCCGTCACATATTTTTATAGAAAAGTCTCTGACTTTTTCAAGATTCAACCTGCAATACTAATAGGAGCTTTTTATAAAGGACCGTGATATTTGGCACATGTGTGAGACATAGCAAAACTACCACACACCTTCTTTCTTCCTGCTAATTATATGCATGCATGTATTAGGATTATTCATTCTCCTTCCACGTGCATTCCTTACTCTAATTACATGCATGCACTAGAGGACAAAAAAGCTGATGTCATCCTAGATTTTTTTTATTCTGAAAATTCAAAATGTTTTGTAACTCAAACCGTCGGTCCGATGCAAAAACCGTTTTCACATAAAAGATTCGTCGCGACTAGATCTTTGAAACTAGATCTCATGTTGGTATGTTCCGATAACTTTTTTTTTCGGGTCAAAAGTTACCGTGCCTCCGCTACATGAGTTACCACGTCTTGGCTGCATAAGTTACCACGCCTGGGGTATGCAAGTTATCGTGCTATTTTCATATAAGTTACCGGGGGATAAAAATGGTTCTCCCACCTTTCTCCACATGCACATGCATGCATGCAGTAGAGGACAAAAAAGTTGATGTCATACCAGATTCTCCTTATTCCAAAAATTCAAAATGTTTTGTAGATCAAACCGTCGATCCGATGCAAAAACCATTTTCACATAAAAGATTCGTCGCGACGAGATCTTCGAAACTAGATCCCATGTTGGTATGTTCCGATGACTTTTTTTTTGGGTCAAAAGTTATCACGTCTGAGCTACATAAGTTACCACGCCTGTGGTATGCAAGTTATCGTGCTATTTCCAGATAAGTTACCGGAGTTATTTCCTCCCTTGGTCAAAATTATCGCGGTGTTTGTACGTAAGTTATCGGATATGCGGTTCATATATTACCGTGCTATTTTCACATAAGTTACCGGAGGATATTTTTCAACAATTTTTTCCCTACTTGGTCAAAGTTACTGCAGTGTTTCTAAGTAAGTTCTCGAGTATGTGGTTCGTATATTACCGTACTATTTTCACAAAAGTTACAGGGGGTATGTTTTTCAACGATTTTTTCCCATCCTTAGTCAAAGTTACCGCGGTATTTGTATCTAAGTTATCAGGTATATGGTTCGTATGTTATCATATATTTTCACATAAGTTACCGGGGGTATGTTTTTCAATAACTTTTTTCTCTTTGGTCAAAGTTACCGCGGTGTTTGTACATAAGTTATCGGGTATGCGGTTACTATATTTATACAAAAATTATTGAGGTATGTTTCAACAACTTTTTTAACGTGTCAAAAGTTACCTCGGCGTTTTGAACGTAAGTTATCACGCCTACGATGCGTATATTATCATGCTATTTACAAAGAAGTTATCGGGGTATATTTTTTAACAATATTTTTTCTGTTGGTGTCAAAGTTACCTTGTTGTTTATACCTAAGTTATCACACCTATGTTACGTAAGTTATCATGCTGTTTACACGAAGTTGTGGGGGCGTAAAAAACAGTTCCCCAACCTTCTCTCGATGCACTAGACACTGAAGTTATCAGGTCTGTGGTGTGTAATTATCATGTTATTTAGGCAGAAATTATCGAGGTATGTTTCAACTTTCAACATCTTTTTTCCCGATCGAAGTTACCAGGCACGGGTACGTATCTTACCAGCCTTGCGATGCGTAAATTACCATACTATTTGCACGAAAATTACCGAGGTGTGTTCCACCAACTTTTATCTCCCGGTTAAAAGTTACCAGGCCCAGGGTACGTAAGTTAGCAGCCCCTCGGGTCATCGTGTAAAAAAAATTCTTGCAACAAAGTCTCATCACCCGAAATACACGAGACAAAAAAAACTGGAGTTCGAATTCTATAGGAGGTAACATTTATTTCTCTAAAATTCGTCGTTACTGAAAGAAGACACGTACAACGCTCTAAAAAAAGCTCATCGAAATGGTTGCTGCTTCTGTCAAAAGCTCAGTTTTTTTCTCACTCGCATTTACTATAGTACAAAAAGCTAACTAATCTGCAAATGAACACAAATCACAACTAGCCTAGGTGGAAGCCCCATACGACACCAACCATCAGGGCATGGGCTCGATTTCTAGTCCGCCCGCTTCCACCCCCCCCCCTCTTTTTCTCTCCACGTGATCGAGCGGCTGGTCGTTTTTTCCTCTTTTTCCCTCCGTGCGAGCGAGCGGCTGTACGCGTGCGATAGCAGATCGAGTGGTGAGGCCGGAATTTTTGTCGAAAGAGACCACCTGCGGCACGGAATTGCTAGAAAAGACCCCCTCCGGACGAAATTGACAAAAAGGACCCCCTCGGCCATGGCGGCAGGCGCGCCAGCCGACACGTGGCACCTGCCGCCACGCCGCCAGGCGGCATGTGGAGAGTAACCGGATCGGCGAGCGGCGACGGAATGGGATCGGCCGGTGGGCCCTGCCGCCACACCAACAGGCGGCAGCAGTGCTGGCCGGTGGGCCCTGCCGCCACCACGCGAGGCGGCAGGCAGTGCACTGCTGCGCGCGGGCCGACAGCGGTACTGTGCCAGATGGCGCTGATTTCGAGGCAGACTGCTGCTGTAGATGGCGCTGATTATTCCGCTGATTGCACAGTTCGTTGATTTATTGACGTTTGTCCGTTGTGCCGACACTCCAGTACTCCTCTTCTTTTTATACGCTTTGCTGCTCCGTCCGCAGACGCTCTGTCTCGAATCTCTGGTTGCCTCAGTGCCTCTCTACTCTCTCCAACTCTGTAAGTGACAAGTGACCAAGAACACTGAGAAAGAAAAGCTCGGTAGCCACTTTCACTCACGATTTTGGGCGATTTAGATTTGGATTGAGAAGATGTTATAGTTGAAGGAAAGATAGATCAAGGTAAGATCTATCCATTTTTGTTGGTTTCATTCGCATGCATGATGTTTTTACTCTGTTTGATTAGCTCCTAAGTTTGTATTCTCTGTTGTTTTAGGCATTATTTCATCACTTTGTGGAGTCATCTGGAGGTTGTCGAGTAGGATTTGCCGTGCGAAGTGAAGTACGAAGTTGAAGGTCGAGGTATGAGCTTTGCAATACATGGATTTTTTTGTGCATGCACGGTGGAAATTAGTTAGTTTTTTAAGTCTGTCATTAGCTATGCGATGTTTACTGCTTAGAAGTTAGAAAAGTTTTGAGACAAGATATGTTGCATTTATAGTAATTTTTTTCCAGAAGAGTAGGTTGAAGATGTTGTAGATGAATGTTAGCTGTGTCCACTACTACTAATTTTTTTGACATGCAAGATGTCGTTACTTTTGTCATTAAGTCGTAATTAGTATTTCTGTTGAACGTTTAGCTTGGGTTAGAGCCGGAATTTGGACATCAAATATTTGACGGTATTGTAGATCAGCATTAGGCCTTTTAATGCCTTTCAAATACAACTCAAGCATACAAGGAGTGGTACTGCAGGAGCACGCGTACTCACATAACCGGTCAACCACCTACGAGGCCAACACATCTCACCCGCATGGAGCAGTTGCAGGGACGGATTGACATGCCAGTAGCTTACTATCGTGACTACGCGGTAATCACAATTAAATTATTTAGGTCCATCATTTCATAATCAGTTCAACCAAATAACAACCAAATTTTGTTCAGGTTGATATTTGCAACCAGGTAGGGGCGATGGTAGGGGAAGGCATGCAGGCCCGGGGCATTCCACCTCACGGAAAGTCAGTCCTCAAGCGTATTCAAGACTTCGTCGCCACAAAGTTGAGATGCGGTACAGGGGACGATGTTGTCATTGGAGCGTACAACATGCCAGAAGCGAGGTCGTCCAGACCGAGTGCGGCGCCGTCGTCCAGACCGAGCGAGGCGCGTACGAGTCATACGGGAAAGTGGGGGGAGGGTCCGAGTACTACAACGACATTGCCACGGCATGACTCATCTCTGCCACTACATCACTCTCCATCGGTGCAGCTTCATCTGGGGCAGACATCCCAGGAATATGGCGCGGGCTTGGATTCGATGCCCGAGCATACTCATTTCCCGGACCCCAAATGTGTACACAGGACATGGCGCATGCACCTAAGGCGAGGGATCTCAGCCGTATCTCTCCACGCGAGGGATCTCGATACCCGAGGAGACTCGTTTGCCAGAGATAAACCAGTACGACGATGGATCTCAGCAGGTACTCATGTCTGCATTTTTTTATGCATTTACAATGATATCATATATTATCCTCTAACGGTTTATTTTCATAACAATTTTCTTACCAGTACGGCGAACAGTGGCCATACACTGGAGGCGAGGGATCACAACGATATGATCTTATGCAAGTATGTTCAATCATAATAAGTAATTACTCGCATACAAAATTTTCATGCCTTTTATTTAAATACGGTTTTCTGTGCAGGAAAGTACTGATCCTACATCGGACGACGAGGACACACAGCGTGGCCTCAACACAGACATCCTCATAGCATCCCATGATCCTGACAACACGGTTCCATGAATAATTACAGACTTCTTCCAAGCGAACGTTATTGGCCCATCTTATATCCCTCCGGAGTCACAACCAACACGTACACTTTCGTATCAGTATCTCAATATGGATTGCAGACTCCACCACCTATGAACGAGTCTCAGACACAGGAAGACGAGGGGGAGTACGGCCGTGGTCATCGTGCACACAGACCACCTATTCGCTTGTCGCCTTCCGGTTGTCGGGAAAGGCCAGCTAGCCGTCGTCGAGTAGGGTGATTCGTCTATCTATCTATGACAGTTTCAGACTTTCCGATGTATGTAAGAGACATCTATTTATGAGGAAATAAAATGCATCCGAATTATGAAATTAAAGTAGTACATCTCAAATAAAGATACAACACAATGCTGATGCATCGTCATACAGAAACTACATGAAGTCATCCTCACTATTCTCGCTAACATGGGACCTATGTACGAGACATATATCTACCTATGTATGCGAGAGACATATTACTATTAATTCGCATTGCTATTCGAGTTACATTTGCAAAGAGACTGCAACAGATAATTAAGATACAAGTACATCTGAATTAAACGGTAAGACTGAACTTAAAAACTTGTAACACCCCCTACCTAACCCTGCCATTATGCTAATAAACTTGTCATGTCATCATGATCATCATAATTGAATTGCATTTAGGAAATGATCCAACATCAAATTCAAATTCAAAATGTAAGTCAAATTATTACTTCTTCAAACTGCAAAACTAAATTGTTCATGATTTTGCAAATAATCACTAAGTAATTGTCATGAAGTAACCAACATCTTTTGAAATACTTAAATGCCCTTAGCCTAAATAAAACAGTGCCAACAACACCTATTTCTCCCATTTAAAATACAAACCCAATTTAAATGAAATCCAAATAATACCAAACCTTTTTATGCTGGTGCAGAATATTGCACAGTATATATGTGGCAAGTTCCACATTTTACAAAACTAATTTGACCACAAAGGTAAATGCGAAACAGAGCGGAAATAAATGACAGAAAAAGAAAAAGAAAAGAGGGAAACTAGCTACTGTACTAATGGGCTCTACCTGCTACAGTAAACGACCCAGCCCACCACGAGGGCCTTTTCTTCAACCTCTGTACAGAGGGAACAGAGGCCATGGCGTGGACTCGGCATGCCCGTCCACGCCACGGATGTTGCCGTGTCGACCATCCCGCGGTCGTGTAGTTGGATAAGGGCATCCCCCCGAGCCCCCTGACAAACCCTAGCCCTCGTTCTCCCCCTCGTTCGCTCTCTCTCGTCGATTGGAGCTCGCCCGAGCTCGTGGTCGCCATGGCCGTCGTCGTAGCCGCGGCCACCGCACGCCTCGTCGCCTGAGAAGACGTCCAGGAGGACCGCCACCGACGACTCCTTCTTCTCCTAGCACCAGGACAAGCCGGGCCGCACCGTACGCTCGGCATCGAGCCATTCCCCGCCTGCGGCCGTCGCATCTCGTAGCCGGTTGCCACTGCTACGGGCCGCCCCCGACCTCCCCGACCACGCCAACGAGCTCGCGGTGAGCTTCTCCTCCGATTCCCCTCGACCTCGGCTTCGATCCGTGCCTTTTCGCCCCCATGCTCGCCCATGGCCGTGACCGAGCTGCACGTACGCGTACGTGCTGCTGCTGCCTCCTGCCCCTGCTCGTGGCCGCGCCCTGCGCGTGCGCGCGCGCCCGCGTGCCAGCCATGCTGCTACTCCTGCTGCCGTGATGCTGGTCCTACTGCCGCTGCTTACTGCAGCTCCTGCTGCCGCTGCTTACAGCTGCTGCTGCCTCCAGCTGCACTGCTGCTGCTTGCTGCCTCGCCCTGCCGCACCTCACGCCGCCCGCGCGCGCTCAGCCCCCCTGGTCGCTAGCTCATGCTCACGCGTGGCCTCGTGCCGGCAGCCGCTGCCGCCCCGCGCGGCTGGCCTCTGTACGCCGGGCGTGCACTGCCGGCTGTGCCGCTGGCCAGGTGAGGCCCGGCCGCCCTGCAATTAGTGTGGGGGCTAACCCCCCCCCCCCCTCCCCCCACTTAATATTAGTTAACCCCCCTGCAAAATAAATTAATTAGTTAGGCCCCCTAGTAAAATAATTCTTAGAAGAAGTAAAAGGAAAATGAAAATGTAAAAAGAAAACCTAGTCTATGACAGTGGGACCCCACACCCCTGTTGACCAGTCAACTTGGACTGGTCAACAGTTGACCCTGGACCCCACTTGTCATCCACTAGGGCTAGTTCCTAGTGGGTACAAATGTATTTCTGTTATTTAATATTAAATTAAATAGATAAAAGGAAATCCAGGAAATCATTTAAACTTTGGAAATTCATAGAAAATAATCCGTAACTCGGATGAAAATAATTTATATATGAAAAATGATCAGAAAAATCAGACGAATCCAAATATGCGATCAAAATGCTTGACCATCAATCCTAACTAGGCGAACATGGAACTTTCCCCTCTGGATCGTCTGATCGATAATCACCCGGAGCTGGGAGAACACCCCCGGATAATTTCCCGCTCTGACTAACCTGCGTAGTGCTACATTAGGACACCCCTAGCACTGCATGTTGACATGTCATGCATCTCTGTTGCATTGTTTGCCGTGTATTTATTGTTTCTTCCCCCTTATTCTCTCCCGATAGACCCCGAGACTGCCGACGACACGGCAGAGTACGACTATGTCGTCGACGACCAGACCCCTTCAGCTGAGCTTCCAGGCAAGCAAAACCCCCTTGATCATCCAGATATCGCCTATTCTTTCCCTCTTATTCTTGCATTAGAATTGCCCCTGCTACTGTTCCGATAGTTTCTATTCTGATGCATAGCCTGGTTTTGTAACCTGTTATTGATACTTTACCTGTTATCCTAAATGCTTAGTATAGGCTGGTTAGTGATACATCAATGGCTCCACACCCTTGTTCTTGTTGCCACGCTTTTCCATCGGAGACTCAATCAGTATGATCGACGGCAGAGACCAACACATCACCGCACATCCCCCCCCCCCAAAGTTGTTCGACACTGCAGAGCTACCACCGAGTGCCGAGGGTGGTACCTCTTATCTCACTTCCGATGATGCCTCTGTAGAATAGCTATCCGGTTGTGGGTTACCGAGGGTGATTCCTCTTTCATCACCTCCGATAAAGCTTCCGTCGTGCAACTCCTCTTGTGTGAATTCATCGAGGGTGATTCCTCCGGGTTCACCTTGACCGATACTTCAAGTGGGAATCCATCGAGGGTGATTCCTCGGATTCCTTCTCGATACTTTGGACACACGGGTACTTTGACTTTACTACTGTCATTTGATAAAGACGGGTCGGCTCCAAGTGCACCCGCGAGCCGAATGTTACCAATTCGGAGCGACAGGAATCCTGTTCGTCTGTGCGAGCTACTAAATACGCCTAAATGATTTGGGTATTTGATCTGAGTGGGTCGTTGGCCCTATACGCACTACCACCACGTGGGATAATGCTTATGGGACCCTCTACATCGTATGTATCAGCTGAAAGCTCTTCAGACGTCACAGCTCAGAGATGCGGGCTGATTGCTGGGGTGGGCTGGTTACGTCACTGTGTATACAGTGTCGCGCCTGGGCCCCGGCCAGTCACGCAACGTGCAGGAGTGCAGAGGGCGATGGCCCAAGACCCCTTCGCACTTAGGATTTAGACCGGCGTGCTGACCTCTCTGCTGAGCCTAGGTAGGACTGCGTCGTGTCGATTACCCAAGGCCGGACATTACCCAGCAAGTGTGTCCGGCCAGATGTAATCGAGCGTGTTGGGTAACAGTAGTGCACCCCTGCAGGGAAGTTATCTATTCGAATAGCAGTGTCCACGGTAACAGGACGCTCGGAGTTGTATCCTGATCCACTACAACTACAAATTGATGCTGATTTAATATTAAAGTGTTAATACTGCTCTCAGGATCGCTTTCTCGTAGTGAGTCGAGAAAGGATCTCAGGGCGTTGCTATTATAAAACCACTATTATATGCTACTGTGTTCTACTCTCTTCTGATGCTCCAAGATTGCTTCAAGATGCTAGTCTTCGATAAGCTAGACTTCTCCCCCTTTATTCTGGCATTCTGCAGTTCAGTCCAAAGATATATCCCCATTCCTTTGATACCGATGCATAATTAGTATAGTTCTGATGTCAGTCTTGCGAGTACTTTGGATGAGTACTCACGGTTGCTTTGCTTCCTCTTTTTTCTCCATACCTGCTTGCTACAATCAGACGACGGAGTCCCGGAGTCAGACGCCACCGCAGAAGCTTACTACCAGGAGACTCCCGGAGGCACGTACTACTGGATTGAGCCAGCCGACCAGGAGTAGTTCGAAGGCCCTAGGCAGGAGGCCTTCGCCTTTTCGATCAGTGTCGCTGTTTGTGCTAGCCTTCTTAAGGCAAACTTGACTAACTATGTCTGTACCCAGATATTATTTATGTGTATGACTTATGTATCCGGGTCCTCGTACCCCTGATTTGTAATATGAAGATTTGTGTTTAATTTTGAGTTTAGAGTTGTGTTATGATATCTTTCCTTGAGTCTCTGATCTCGAGCGTGCACGTTTGCGTGTATGATTAGTGCACGGTCGAGCAGGGGCGTCACAAAACTACATCTTAAAAACTATATGAAGGCATCATCGTCATACTCCGTCGATGCAGCACTCTTGCCCTTCGACGATGCGGTACTCTTGGCCTTGGTGCTCGGCATGAATATATCGTCTTCGTCGTCGCTGTCGGCACTTCATAAAAAAATATGTTCTGCTACATACTTTAGGTATGATTCACTCTTATGCTGTTGCTTCTTCCATCTTTCATGCAAGCTGAGAAGTTCTTTCCGTATCTCCTCAAATGTCCTTGAAGGCCACCCGCACCTAGTTAATGCGTGACCCAGCTCATTCAATAGGGTGTCACTACTGAGGAGTTCGTCCCATGGAACTATCGTATTGTCTATCTTCTCGTGTTCTTTGTACTGTTATGATGTTTGATGCATAGATCGGAATTTTTTCCCACAACAAAAAAAAAATCGTGCGTATTAGGATGGAAGTCATAACGTAAAGCAACAGAGTTAACCAGAAGGGGATTTAGTCCACATGGTCTATGCACATTTACCAACTCCAACTCAGGTTTATTTAAAATTCGATGGGTGGAAAGTAATTGATACGTACCCCTACAAAAAATTTCGGGCTTGCAAACATAACTTACGCTCTCTACAGCTAACACGATTACGCATGCATCTCTACTCCGAGTTGGTGGATGATGGTGCATCTGTCATTTGTCATTTCTGGCCATCCGATCCGCATCTAACGTATGCGAGGTAAGTTGTAGCATTTTCAAAAAGACCCTCACTGCTCCGTTCCCCATTTGTAGAAAGCCCCTTTACCTCTCCGACCAGTCTCATCCCTCTCCCACCTCATCCAAACAGATAAAAGGAACAGACTTTAGGTGAAACCTAACATATTTTTAGTGATTTATACCAAAACTAAGATGGTTTTTTGAAAGTTTGTGAAAATGTATTAGCCTATTTTGAATCCGCTGTAATGCAAGGGCATTTTACTAGTCTTTTTAGAAATTTTAGAAAAGTATCAACATATGTTTAATAATTAATTAGTGGCGGATCTAGGACCATGGGTGTATGTCGCTGTCAGAAAGAAAGAAAGAAAGAAACGTAGGACTGTCGAAAAAAGAACGCGCCCACGCGTTGCACGGTCTTGCGTGCAGGAGCGGGGAAACGTCGAAAGGGAATTGTGCGTTGCGTCGGTCTTTTTGGCTGTACGTACGTACGTGGCTATGCATTGATGCATATGTTTGCTTCCGAAAGGTTGCAACTTCTCAAGAGTGCCTAGACAGTAGACACTAATATAGCCTATAATAGAGCCAATGCACACCACGTCCCGTGCATCGTAGCTAGAGCAACACGCTAGCCAGCTAGTCTATCACGCAGATTAACGTGGGCAGGACTCGGCTGGACTCCTCCTGGCAAAGGCAGGTTTGCCTTGTCTTTTCCTGTGGGTACTCGGTAAAGACCTTAGCCGAGTGCAAAAAAAAAAAAAAAAAACGCGTACTCAGCAAACTTGTGACGTAGACCGAACGGCGCTGTTAACAGCCATGCCATGTGGCATGTAGGTTTGCCAAGTTCTTTTTTTCGGCACTAGGCAAAGGGTTTGCCGAGTGCAACACTCGGCAAACACCCGACCATTGCCAGTGTGCCACATGGCGTCCATTTTTGCCTAGTTCAATTATCTGGCACACTCGGCAAAGGGGGCAAGGCTTTGCTGAGTGTAACACTTGGCGAACCTACATGCCACATGGTGCACCGAGCCGGAACGACTGGCTATGCAGTCCCCGGCGCAGAACGGCACGTCGTATCACGGGGACACCTTGCGGCCGGCGCTGTCGACGAGCACAACGGCGTTGAGGTTGACAAAGCTGAGCAGGCTATCGTGACGAGTACCGGAAGGACCGCCTCTCTCTTCTGAGCACGACGGTGGCCTCAGCTCCCCGAACGGCGCCGTCGTTCGCCGGCAAGCTTCGCCGGAGCGCCGCCCCTGTTCTGCCGCGGGAGGACAACACGGGCGGACCAGTCAAACCTGACCAGTGGGCCAGGTGGGCCCACTGTCAGTGACTCACACCGCGCGGTTAAGTGGAGACGGGTTCTCCAGAAACCGTCATCGCGCAGGGAAAACGTATTTCCCGAATACGCCTTCGACGTCGCAGCTCTTCCGCGCAGCCGAGCTGCTGGGCTTGGCCCAGTAGCGCCAGGCGGCTATACCGCGCTCAGGGCGCGCCTCTGCCTCTTTACCTTTTTCTTTTCCAGCATATTTCAAATATTTCCACAGAAACTGTTTCAAATCCAAATTTGATGATTCAAATTTCTGAAGACTTCTAAAATCAAGCTCTATTAATCTAGCTAGGGTGAACATTTTTCATAAGTTTATCTCTGCTGGATTTATTAAATAAGTCCAATTCTTTATTTCTTTCAGCTTAGAAACTCTCTAGGAAAATCATATGAACTCCAAATAACTTGATTCTTTTTCTTAAATTCCTCATTTTTCATCTAGTTTATTTTAGTATTTATTTCAAAATTTTCCAAACAACTTTTTGTTACTATTTTTAAATTAGGTGATATTTGCGATATTTTGAAAATAGGAAAATGGAGGGAAGATGAAAATTTTCAAAACTTTTGGAGTGCACCCAACACTTCTGCATACTCAAGGCAAGCATCTTGAACACTTGATATGGTGATTGCATGGTTAAATGTTTGCAAGAATAATTGAATCGTGCTTATGTTGAATTCAAATAAAATTTGCATGCATGTGGTGTTGGCATGTTTCCTCGTACCGTGCACGTATTGTGGTACAGTTGCTCGGCAACAACTCTGAAAATTAACAAAGGAAGGCAACCCCAACCTGAAAGAGGTGCTGGACCAAAATCGTTGTGTGTTCTCTCTGTTTTTCTTCAGTTACTGTTCCTGCTCTTCCTCTGTTTTTCCAGTGAGATCCAAGCTGCTCCAGTGAGCAGAGAGAGCCTCCGGTGAGTCCATCCCACCAACGGGAGGTGAGTGAGACTCAGGAGCTGTCAACCTTCACATCATGCAGTTCATGCCATTAATTCCTGACATTTGGATCCTAGTTTCAACTTTAAGCAGCCAAGCAGATAGTCAATTCCTGCTGCTTGATTATGTATGGAGCATAGGCGGGTTGCTGTGTCTCATGGCTAGTTGTGTAATTTTGCTTGTATGTATAGATGTGTGCTGACCTTGTTTTTATCCCACTGATGAAGGTACAGGGTAAAGGGTAAGCAGCAGGCGAAAGGCGTTAGTTGCCGGGAACGGGGAACGGTGCCACGTTCCACGAACCGGGAACGTCGACCCGGATCGAGGGTCGGGGTCGACACAGGGGACGATACGATTCGGTGGTAGGAACGTGACCCCAGAATACAAGGGAACGAGATGATTCGCAGAGTGGTTCGAGACATACCGGGCAACTGTAGCGTCCGCCCTCCTCCGTCGACTATAGCAACGAGAGGATCGAGAACTCCGGCGGATTCACGTGATCAGGTCGCCGTCCATGCATCTGTGGCGGCGCCACGGCGGCCTCCGCAGTACGCACCTTCCGGCGGTTACGGCGGCATGGACTCCGCACTCCGCAGTCCTCCACGGCGCCGCGGCGGCTTCACGTTGCCGTCCATGCATCCGCGGGATCCAGCACCTGTGGCAGAGCCACGACTGTCTCGGCTTTCATTTTGTCCGGCGGCTGCAACTCCGTGCGTTTTGGGGTTGATGATTGAGATATTCTCCGTGGGTTTTGGGGCTGAGATAAAACAGGAAGAGTGCATGGAACAAGGCCCATAACAATCAAGGCCCATAGACGTTATTACAAGTATTTCGTGCTAAAAAAATCCACGAAGACATGATCGCAGTAACAGGCGTTCCTCGAGACCCACGGTGTCGTTCCCGATAATCGTCCCAAACTTGTCGGGGTCGCGTCCCCTCGATCGATCGATCGACAGAAAGATGTATACCCCTGTCGTTCCCTATTATTAGCCGGTAGCGATTCTCGACCCTCGTTCCCGTCCCTCGACCCTATCGACCCGGAAACTTGGCAACTATGAGCAGGTCTGCCAAATATGTGCCGACGCTGTCGGCGTTTTGGCAAACGGTGGCGTCTTTGTTGCCTGTAACAAGTGTGTCTTCTCAATCTGCCGCCCTTGCTATGAGTGCGGATGCACGTGCAAGACTAGATACAAGAGGCTGAAAGGTTTGTTTCTAAACATAAACCTGTCGATTTGTTACGTTATATGTGTATAAGAATAACACATGGAAGTCTGCTCTGCGCTTGCATTATACGAGCCAAATTTGTAGCGTACTGGTCGGTCGATGCTTGTTTCTCAACATATAAAAAATTATACTCATCATCCTCGTATTCTTTTAGTTTTTTGATTTTTCTATAAATCATGACAATGGATTGATGTATACAGCACTTGTTGCTGAAAAATTCAGGTGGCCTGAGTTCAGGAAGATTGGGAAGAAGATGCTTGATGACCTGGACAATGAGTTCAACTGCAATAGGCAATGGAATGGCAACGGTCCAGAGTGGCAGCTGCAGTGCAGGGTCAAGGAGAAGACATTGATTTTTCTTCATCCTCTCGCCATGAACCTCATCATCTTATTCCTTGGCTGACAAGTGGGCAACAGGTAAATACTTATCATGCAGGCACTTGTTTCTAGGAAAAGTAGTGGCTGCACCCACCTTCGGTGCACCCACGGTGCACCCACGCAAGAAAACATATCAAAACATTTCAAAAAAATTCGAAACTTTGTGGAAATGATTTTGAACAAATGTTATGGGCACCTGCAAAGTTTGGTGGTCAAACAACATTCAAAGAACTCTGCACAAAAAAGATAAATTTACAAAATCTGCTCAAACAGTACACTTACATTTTGACTAATTTTCAGTGATTTTGTCTTTTTTGTACAGAGTTCTTTGAATGTTATTTGACCACCAAACTTTGCAGGTGCCAATAACATTTGTTCAAGCTCATTCCTACAAAATTTCAGATTTTTTTGAAATGTTTTGATACGTTTTCTTGTGTGGGTGCACCGTGGGTGCACCGAAGGTGGGTGCAGCAAAACCACTCTCTTGTTTCTATTCATTCGAGACTTTAGCAGAACTCAGATTGGTGAAGAATATGGTCCCCGGGTTCCCTTTATATATTGGAACTATGTTCCTTATGTATTTCGAATTGGCATGGTGCTCTTTTACGAAAGCTCAAGTTTGTTTCTGTAGGAATCCCTTGCTCTGTGTGCATTAATGCATCGACAATCTTCTTCAGACATCTGGATAGACTTCTTAAGAAACATGTCCGTAACCTGTCCCCAGGCTTAATTAGGATCATGCATTTAAGTACTAAAAATCAACTTCGGCTCCTTGGTTCATTTTTCCATTCACACCGCATGCAGCCATTAATTTACACACGGAATCTGTAGCTCACTGTAACTCATAGGAACACAGCTTCTTTTTTGCAAGCTGGACTATTGATTTCCTATACAGTTTGGCTAGTTTTCTTCTCTTAATACATCATACTTATTTCTGCAATGACATATTACAGTTTGGATGTAGCAACAACACAATTTCCCTTTCGGGAAATGTCACCGAGTAGGATTTTTTTTTTTTTTTTGCGAAAAGAGTAGGAATTTCTTAGCTGGAATATTATGGCAATTCGTTCTGCAATCTTTCCTTTTTAAGAACTTTCAGCAGACCCGAATAATTAGAGCATTTGACAGCAGGTTTAATCGTTCTGTTTGTAGCATGATTTCATTCTGCAAACTGCCTCATCTGGAGAGAAAGAACACTTCTGATGGTAGCTTTCTGACAATTCCAATGTTGCAGCAGTATCAAACAGAAAAGGAGGAAAGAGACAATCTTCGTACAGAGCATTCCATTGTTGCGAGCTTTATTTCTATAAAATAATGTTCTGATTATGATGTTCCTTCTCACAGGAACATCCTGACTTGTAGGATATGTTTGTGATAAACACTATGTGGCGTTTGTTCTTCACCAGTCCTTCATTTGTAATATCAAATAAAAAAGGAGGTACGAGACCCTATGTTTGTTGTGTCACGTACTATTAGGCGATTGTAATGTTTTATTGAGGTTAGGAATAGGATCCTAACTTCCACATTATAGAACACTGCAGTTTCTATACTTGACTTCCATGCATGGGCCATTTGCCAATTCATTTCTGCACCCATTGGTCGGAAGAAGTATCCAAACCTGTATTCTGAAGCCTAAGACATGATATCCTATTCTGTGTCAGGACTCGGGACAGATGCCGGTGCATATCTGTTTTGACACATTGATTTCATATGCTTTGGTGGCTTATGATAGATTTCAATACATCCAATTCTGCAGTTAACTCATGAAGTGCGATTCTGCAGACTTTGATGGCTTGTATGTGCAGACAACAATTCCCCAACCACAACGACAGGCACCAAGCCATGGCGTCCCACTCCCTCAACGACGCGCTTCCCGCGGCCCGCCTCTTCCTGCTCGCAGAACTGGGCCGCCCTCCCGTTCCTCACCGGCATGCTGCGCTCCACTGGATGGCTTGTGCTGGCACTTGCTCTATCGATGCTAACTTCATCATCTACCTCTGGTGTGCCCGCCTGCTAGCTGCATGCTCTTCTACTGCTATATTCGACTCTGGCAGGGCATGTGCCCACGTCACCGGAGTAATCTGAGGCCGACACCGGGCTGCTGCGAATTCGGCCAATCCACCATGAAGCAAATGAAGGTAAGCCTTACTGCTGCGCGGCAGTATTTCTTGTGCTTTCACATGAAACCATTGCCTTGATTCAGTTTCTTTTTCTTTTTCCTTCAGTCTATACGTAGGAAGCTATCCGAACATGCATTCTGAAGCTTAAGTGGTATCCTGTTCCGTGTCCAGGAATCCGCGATCGATGCTGGTACGTACTGTATCTGTTTTGACGTAATGACTTCCTATGCTTTGATTTCGTCTGAAAGATTCAGCATACCAGATCATGCTGTTACCTCATGAACAGATCCTGCTGTTACCTCATGAATAAACTGAATCTTTTTACTGCTAGCTAACAGCCTAACATGTCCTGTATATACTGTACTTTACAGCGGAACGGCAACTGCTTTTATGTGTACCGCATCATCGATGCCCACCGCAATCATGCGCCTTTGTTGCACCCGCCCGCGCTAGCTCACTAGTAGAAAACAGGGCTTTCGTCCCAGCCGGATCGAAGCATTAGTCCCGGTTGCGTTACGAACCGGGAATAACGTGAGCATTAGTCCCAGTTCGAGCGGCGCAGGCATCAGTCCCGGTTCGAACGGGACCTTTAGTCCCGGTTGGAGACACCAACCGGGACTAAAGGGTTTGCGACCGGCTTCGAGCGGTGCCAGCCCCTTTAGTCCCGGTTGGTATCTCCAACCGGGACTAAAGGACCTTTAGTCCCGGTTGGAGATACCAACCGGGACTTTTTTTTCAAAAAAAAAAATTCAAATTGTTTCCCTAGCCCTTTAGTCCCGGTTGGTGTCTTCAACCGGGACTAAAGGTCTATCTTTAGTCCCGGTTGGAGATACCAACCGGGACTGAACATTTTTTTTCTTCAAAATTTTCATTTCTGCGGCCGTCCACCCCCCCCCCCTGGATCGCCTTTTTCAGTGTTCAAAAAATCACAGAAAATTATAAAAACTTCAAAAAATAAAATCCTTTGAACTGTACTTAAATTCTGTGATATAGTTGTGTTGAAAATTAACAAATATAAATTTCGACTTATTTTGCAAAAAACGGTCATGAAAAATTCAAATGGCCGCCATTTCTGCATACGATGTCGGAAAAAAAACGTATAATATATCAAAATGTTCAGCACGAGAAGCCGGTTGCGATGCCGACCGCCTTTGGCCGTTTTGCAATTTTTAGAATCCTCAAATTCCGAAAGGAAAAAAAGTTATCCTCAAATTTAAGTTTTTTAAAATTTATGCATGAAAAATAGCAAATGAAGTCAGAAAGGGTTGAAATTTGAGAATGTGGCTTTGAATGGTTCATATTAAACACACAAAAAGTCTGGAGTTGAAATAAGTTTAAAAAAATGAAATGTCTTTGTAACAGCTGAGATTTCGTCCGAAACCCTGATACTTCGAAAGAGATGGTCCAGTTTGTACATGAAGTGCATCCAATTTTTGCCATAACCCTCTCAACTTCTTAGCACATGCTATGTGGGTGAAATGATGATACCATGCCAAGTTTCAACCTTTTCAGAGTTCATTTGTAGTGCTTTTTCAATTTCAGGTTAATTTAGCTCAAAAAATCAGTAAATGCATGAAAAAATAGCAAATGAAGTAAAAAAGGGTTGAAAATTGAGGATGTGGCTTTGAATTGTTCATATTGAACACACAAAAATTCTTGAGTTGAAATAAGTTTAAAAAAATAAAATGTGGTCACACTCTGATCAAACAATGGTCAAACTACTTATTCAATAAATATTAGTGTTACTAAATAATTATTGTTTTTTAGAATAATAGTTTCAAACTCAAACGGTGAAACGTGTGACATCATGCTCACATTTTTCTGATAATAATGGATATATTATTTGTCGAATTTCGATTTACAGATTTAAAGATATTAATTATGCCATATTAAATGAATAAATGGCAAAATAATAATAATAATAATAATAATATTATTATTTATATTTGTTAATCATTGTTGTTTGTTAATCATTGTGGTTTATTTTAATAATTGTTTGGAATTCAAAAAATTAAATCATGTGACATCAAGACCTAAGGGTTAATATGATTGATAACTTACTATTGTCAGGAAAACAACAAGTGCAGACTTGGAAACTAGGGGAGATAGAACCTGAAAGTTAAGCGTGCTGGGGCTGGAGTAGTGAAAGGATGGGTGACCGGCCGGGAAGTTAGACGATTTGGAATGAGTGCTCCACGCTGGAGCAGTGAGGAGGGGTGATTAGAGATTAAATTGTCAAATAATTCAAAGATTTGAAATCGGAAAAAAAATTGAAAACAAATCAAAAAAAAAAATTGAATTTTTTTTTTCGAAAAAATTCCTTTAGTCCCGGTTGGTAACACCAACCGGGACTAAAGGTCCTCCAGCCCCCGCCCAGCCAGCGGTCACGTGGAGGGCCTTTAGTCCCGGTTCGTAACAGAACCGGGACTAAAGGGGGGGGGGGGGGGGGGGGGCTTTAGTCCCGATTGATTTCTCCCGGTTCCAGAACCGGGACTAAAGGCCCTCTGAAACCGGGACTGAAGCCCTGTTTTCTACTAGTGGCTGTGTCCTCTGCTGCTCCTCCTACTCAATGTCCTACGTCAACTACCTCACCATCTTCGACCACAGCACTCTCTTGGCTCACATCGCCGGTGTAATTTGGTGCCGACACGGAGCGGCAGCAGGCAGCAGCTCCACCATCCACGCCATGATGTTCTGCGCTAGCAGCACACTATGTTAATTTAGCTCCAAGACGGCATGAAACGGTGTACCTAGAGCTGTTAACTGAATGACTTGTCAGACATGAACACCGATCATCACCTTCCTTGTAAAAGAAGACGTGATGATCCGTCGTGTAGATACTAAATGTATCGATGTATTATGTATATGTAACACCAAGAAGACACGAGAAAAAGTTTAGATTGTCTTGAAACACACCAAGACACCAAGGAATATGTTCACCGCTTGGTGTGGATATTTCGAGCCATAAATGGAAATAACCATTTCTCTCATAATGTGTATACCCCTGTGTTTCCAGGAGAAGCCAAGCATTTAAGATGGCAAATCTTATAGAGCCACTCATGAACTACACATTTATGCTTGTATATTTGGGCAGATGAAGGCAACTGAATGAATTTATACAAACAAGGAGAGTTACTATCCATTCCAAGTCTGCTTCTAGCTGTTGGCCTGTTGCTGATAGCAAGCAAGCAAAGAGGAGCTTCCTTTGGCCATTGCGTACTCTACTACTCTTGGGTTAGACCGTTGATCCCCTGCTTCTAACTTCCGATCTCTCAGCCTTTGGCTGAAAACGTGAAGCAGCTAGCTAGCTAGCACTAGCACAATTTGTTCTCTGTACTACTACAACTCATGATCTTTTGATGAATACAGTTAAGTGAAATTAATTAGTTGATAATCGATCGACTATGATAATTCAGCTAAGCGTTGCGCTTGCAGGGTACAAGGATGGAACGGGGGACATCACTAGCGGCTGATTGATCCTTAATCGCAATTAATTAGTATTAATTGCCTGCATTAATGTAATGAATATTCATGGGGATGTAGCTCAAAATGGTAGAGCGCTTAGAATGCATTTAAGAGGCAGTGGCTCGATACCTCCCATCACCAAATTTTTAATCATTTTTTCGTCTGGTCGCCTTTTTTTTTCCTTGTAGAAATTAATCGGGAAAAAAAGGGAGGTTATTCGCTTTTTTTCTTCTGGTGTTGGACGTTGGAAAGATTCGGCTGGTACTTGGATACTTGGGCTGGAAGGTGGAAATTTCTCAGCCCATGTTGGGAGGAGGTTTTTCTCTTTTTTGAGATCTCCCATAGAGGAAGTTGAATGTCTAGATATTTATTATTACTATCCCTAAAATAGTTATTTATTACTTTGTTCTAAAAAAGATATTTATTAATTCCCCTAATTTTTTTAGGTTTGACCAGTAATGTAGGAGGACTGCCCACTAAAACAGCACGAAATCGATATTATTATATCTATTTTGAAATATGTTTTCACAGTATACAATTTTTTTCTAATCAACATATTTGTAAAGCAAAAATGTTCTGAATGTTTCTTTAAAGACTTTCTTATATATTGTATATTTGAAGGAGTACAATCCATGGACAAAATCATTTTCCAGTCTACGGTGAGAAAGGTCTTTCTTAAGAGGAAAGACATGTCCAACCCACAAACAAATTGTTATGAAAACAGGGAAAATGTGTACGTTCCTTCAAATGTTCCACAAGGTGAACACTAGTGTTTCATTTAATATGAATCACAAATCATCTATACTACATATAAAAGAGCAAACATTATCTTCTCTATACACACCCCATAAAACGTACACGGACCCATTACCATCACATGATTAGGCCCACTAAACTCAATCCAACAACTAGCTTTAATCTAATCTATTTTCTGTGTGCACTTAGTAATTTACGTTGACTGATCGTACTCCACCACAGAGGAAAATAGGATCACGTCCCACGCCCCACCGCTAGAACCGTCGCTGAACATATTGGGTGGGTACAAGTCGACGGAGGGGTTCCTCGGCGTGCACCGGCTGATCGGGGCGATGAAGCACATGCTGGCCGTGCGGAAGGACCTCAGCGACCCCGGCTTCATCAATGTCAACTGGAAGATCGCGGCGGCCCTCATGAGCCGACACATCGGAGGAGCTGTCCACTACGTCGCCGTCGCAGAGGCGCTACAGTTGACCCCATCGGTGCTGGCGGCGGGGCGGCCGCCGACAACGTCATCTGCGCACTAGCCACCAAGATCCCCGCCGAAGAGATTCTGCACTCCAAAGGACTCAACGCCAACGGCGAGCCCGCTCCGGCTGCCAGCGGTGGCGACAGGCTGCCGGTCCTGGAGAGCGCGATGGCGCTCGCCGTGTCGTTCGCGATATGCAGAGCGGGCAAGCACATGATGGCCCTGCTGGGCATAAATGGCGGCAGCCTTCCCTGCATCACGGCCATCATCATGATGCTGGCTACGCTGTTCCCTTCGCTCATCGGCAAGCTCACCCCCGCCGGCGAGGCCATGGCCATGGTCCTCATGCAGGTGGGAGCCAACGGGAGCATCCGCAATGTCATCCACACGGCGCCTGGCATCTTCGCGTTCGCGTTCGTGCAATTCGCTGCACCTGCTGGTGATCATGGGCGCTCGGAGGCTGCTGGGGTTCGATGAGAAGCTGCTGCTCATCGCGTCGAATGCCAACGTCGGCGGCCCGACCACCGCTTGTGGGATGGCCACCACCAAGGGCTGGACCTCCCTGGTGGTCCCGAGGATCCTGGCCGGAATCTTTGGAATCGGGGTCGCCACCTTCCTCGGCATGGCCTTCGGGGTGTTTGTCCTCAAGCGCATGTAGCGCAATGTACTTCATAGAAAGAAGAGAATCAACATTCAGATTGAGTATTTCATTCCATAAAGAGCCTAGCTCTCGAGCCCCTCGCACCGCCACCCCAGGGCGACGCCAGGGGGATCAGATCCTAGCGCCACCCGACCCACACCCCGGCAAATCCCTGCCGCTGCTGCCGCCGGCGTTGGCCGCGGTGGCAGCTGCGCCCGGCGCCAAAGGGGCTAGGGCGGGAGGATGTGGCGGCTACGCCATGAGGCGACTGGGGCGTCTTGGGCTGGGTGCCTTGCACGGCGGTCAGGGCGGCTTCCTGGCCGTGTGGCGGCAATCGGCGACCCCATGGCCAGCGGGGGGCTCTGGTGGGCTCCCCGGCTGTGCGATGGGCGGCGGCAGCGGCCGTGGATCTGGCGGCCCGGCCAGATCCGTCAAGGCATGGCTTTGGCCGGCCGGCGGCGCGTGATGGGACTGGTGTGGGGCAGCCGGAGGTCCTCTACCGGCATTCCGGCGGCGCCGTACGTCTACATGGCGAGGGTGCTCGCGGATTCAGTCAGCGGCGAGATTGGGGTGGCGCGACTTCCGATGAAAATCGTGCAGACTTCGGTCATGGCGGACGATGACGGGGTCTCCGACGTCGTTCCCCTGTTGAGGCATCATTGTTGCAGGTTGCGTCACCACGCTCGTGATGTTTCGGGGGAAACCCTAGATCTAGGTCTCCTAGCTCGGACGATGACAGCACCTTCGGTGTCGTTCTCCCTCCTGGGGGAATCGTTTTGGAACAGGTGCTGGCTGGAGGGGACAAGAGACGGAGTGGTGTCTCATCTTCAGCATTGCCGGCAGCGGGTCTCGGTGGCGTGGTGCAGTAGGGTCTTGGTACTGGACACGTGTTGATGAGCACGCGTAGGAGGGTGGCGCTGTCTGGCATCGTGGTGGCGTCGACGGCAGAAGGGCCCGGCAAGGTCTATGCATGGATTACTCTCCTAAAGATGAGACGGCGGAAGATGGCGGGGGCGGATTATTGAGCGTGCACATGCGGTGTGCGCTCAGGGTCTGCTAGGCCGGTTGGTGATCCCGGCTAGCCGACAGGCGGCTTGGTGAGGCCACCGGGATACTCGGTGTGTGTTGACGCGAGGTCAGGACACATCATCAAGCTCGTAGGTAGGGCGACTCTGTGCGCCAGGAAGGTGGCTTTGGGTTGACTCGTGTATGTATTTTGTAAGGCTCTATTGAATAATATAATAAAGATGGTTGTGTGCATCGCTTGATGCAGAGGCCGGGGGTTATCCTCCTTTTCAAAAAAAAAAAAGATTTCTTGTCTTCTTCATCATTCATGTTTCATGGCTGGCCGGCTTGTCTTGTTCAGTCCTGTTGTTCCACGAGGCGGCTTGACATGCTGTTCCAATATGTTATCTGCAGGACAAATTTACCAAAAGCTCAGCCACATCTCAGGACATGGGCGGAACATGGATTATTTGACTCTTAACTAAACTATCCTGCTTCGGAACTGAAGGTTTATTACCATTATTAAAAGATAAACGTTCGAGCTTGTCTGCAACTTCCACGGCTGCCCTGAATATGTATCAGATCTCCACTGAGTATTATTAGGAGCAGAATGTAACAGCTGTTGTAGTATGTTAGCATAATCTTATCTCTAATGCAGATTAGTTTTAGCTAGCTCTACGTGGTGTTTTGCAATTAGTGCTAGCCTGCTAGGTGTCCTCATTAGCATTAGTATCCGGCTAGGAGTAGTAGTTGGCCGTGTACTATCATCATAGGCTGGGTTGAGCAGCATGTTGCAGATCCTGCTCGGGTATGATACTGTCGCCGTCCACTGGCATCGTGCTCAACAACGAGATGGACGACTTCTCGGTGCCGTCGTCCAACCCGACCGCCGACCACCTCCCACCGGCGCTGGCCAACTTCATCGCGCCGGGAAGCGGCCCCTCTCCTCCGTGACGTCGGCGATCGTCCTCAAGGACGGGCAGCTCGCCGGCGTGGTGGGCGCCAGCGGTGGCACCAACATCATCGCGGCGGTGACGCAGGTGTTCCTGAACCACTTCGTCCTGGGTATGAGCCCGCTCGCCGCGGTGCAGAGCCCCAGGGGGTACCACAAGCTGGTGCCCAACGTGGTGCAGTACGAGGACGAGATGGTGGTCGACGGCGAGGTCATCGAGTTCAGGACCGAGGCGAGGTAGTTTTTGCAGCAGAGGGGCCACGTGCTAGAGAGCACGTCGCCCGGGGCCGTGTGCCAGCAGATCGTGCCGGACTTGCTGGCGCCGGTCTCCTCCGACGGCGGCGGTGGCGAGAACGTGTTCCACGGAATGCTTACGGCGGTGAGCGACACGAGGAAAGACGGCAGCCCTGCCGGAGTATGATGGACATATTGTTCTTACACGTCCGGTGTACATATATTCAAACATATTGTTTTGAACCCAACTTGAGAGATCTTTTTAAATGTTGCAAAGTATTTACATGTTGTCACTCGCTCCAGCTTCAGCTGAATTTTACTAATCTCATCAAGATCTGTTTTTTTTTTTTTTTGAAAAGGAGGAAGACCCCCGGCCTCTGCATCTGAGCGATGCATGCAACCACTTTATTAATTATTCTCAAAAGACCTTTTAAGGACATACAACAGTAACTCTGAAGCCACCGTCTAGGCAACATCTGTCGCTACTCCTATCCAGTTGATGTAGGGATGCTGATAGTCTGGGCCTAATACCTCAGACCTCGCAGCCAAGCCTAACATCTAAGACGACCTGGGGCCCCAACCAAGCCACTTGCCGGGTCTGGGGCACACACCGGTCCGGCGCGCTCTCAGAGGCCGCCGCCGCCAACTGCCACCACTCCATCTTCAGAGCTGTACTGACGCATCAACCTTGCCCGGTCTAGCTGCCGTCGACGCCACCACGACGCCCAACGGCACCACCTCCCTGCGCGCGAACAGCTGAGCACGTCGCGGTCGCCACCGGTACACCTCAGCACCATGCCGCCAAGTACCACCAGCCGACATAGCTTGAAGTCTCCGGAAGATCTGTCGTGCGTAGCACCTGCCGACCAGGCATGACAAAGCGTAGCACCTGTCGGCCAGGCATGACTTGACATCTCCACCGAAGCTCCGTGCAAGACGAAGCCGCTCCACCTCCTGCCTCTGACCACCAGCACTGCTCCACAAACGATGCTCCCAAGAGAGAAACGCCACCAAAGTGCCGTCATCGTCCGATCTGGAAAACCAGATCCTAGGGTTTCCCCCAGAGCAGTACGAGTGGGTCGACATAAGTCACACAACGATGCCTTCATCAAGGTAACGACGCAAAACGCCGCCATCGTCTGCCGTCGGCTCGATTTTCACCGGCAACTATGTCTTCCCGACTCGCAACCGGAACTAGATGTCGGATCTCGAGATCTGACCATCCAGCGTCAGGCCGACCACCTCCAACGGAGGAGATGGCCACCACCGCCGGCTGCCCAGGCCAGATCAGATCTGACCGAAGGCGCCGCCGACCAGTCCACCATGGCCTCCACGCCGTCGCCGCCGATCCGACGCCCGATGGCGCACCGACCGCAGCCGCCGCCCTTCCCGGTACAGGGCCGCGCCACGCCTGCAGCCGCCGCCGCCCGAGACAGGGTCGGTCCATGCCGCCGTAGACATCGCCGCCGCGCCGCATGGATTGGATCGGCCGCCGAGCGCACATCGAAGCCGCCGCCGCCGCGTCGCGCTCATCGCCCGTCACGCCGCCGTACCCCATGATAGCCCGGCGCCTCCTCGCGATCTGGCCGTCCCGCGCCGGCTGAGATGCTCGAAGGGTGGAGATGCCCCGCCGCCGCCCTGCCGGCCAGGCTTTGCCTGGCGGCGCTGCGGACGGCGGCGAGGAGGGGGAAGAGGAGGGGGGGTTCGAGTGACGGCGGCTAGGGTTTACCCCCGGGTCGCCCACGGGGGCGACACGAGGGAGGGAGGGAGGGGCCTTGGTCGTTGAGCCATCAAGATCTGTTGCTTTTTTATCTCTGGTTCTTGCAAGATGATTCTTTATCGTACCTGTCAGGTTAGCTAGCTCAACTGGCTGCTATATATTGGGGTAGTAGAACGAATCCTCTGGGCACTTAGGTCTTTAAGCCCCAGTGTTTGCTTTTGTAGTTTTGTTTATTCTCTTCCAATTTTGAGAAAAGGTTGGAAGGTTGATTCGGCAGGAAAATGTATCTGGTCCATAACAAATGTTCTTTGCACAACAAACACACTACTATTTTATTTTCCTTCCCGAGTTATAGTTTGTGTTCTTTGCAAAAATGACATGGAACTATGGATTACGGTTGAACCATAATAATATCCATAATGGTGCTACAATCCGACACTGTTGTTAGTTCATATTGGTTAGTATAGTATGAATTATACGCATGTTTTGTTTTCCTTGGAGCCAAGTAAGGACCTGCAGTTTTACTGCTTGGGATGTCTAAGTTACTCTAAACATGTAATTCAATCACAGATGTTTGGAGCAATGGATTTTTTTTTTCATGTATATGCACTTAATTTTGGTAAAGTTTTGGGATTTTTGTTCTATCCAGTTAACCACTTGTGTTAATCTGATATATACTTATAAGCTGCTTTTGATATGTCTTTCTATTTTGTAATTTAGCATGTGTTTATGATATTTGCACTGAAAGTTTGTATGACCACATACTTAAATGGAAGGTCCGATGTGTCTTCTCCGTACCTACATTATTGTTACGGTATGCCGGTATGGTTTCTTCTCCGTACCTACACTATTGTTTTTTCAATCATTGCCCTAATTGTATCATCTGCGATTAAGGGTTCCTTTGTGACATGTAGCTAGGTGGAAGACAGAAAAGTACTGGTGGAACGAAGAGGGCCATCACGGGGAACCCGAGTAAGTGGTCACTTATGACAATTGGTACACTTCTGCTTCGGTACAACCCCTAAACACAAAAACGGTTGAGATTGATCCGTACCCTTTCGTAATAAAGGGCATGATGGTCCTATTTTAAAAAAGGCTTCGGTAATATACGTCTAACCGGCCACGTGCGACGCGTGCGGGCCGGCCCATTTAACTATTATGCACGTGGCGTGATTCGAACTCAAAGCCTCCAATTTTAATACACAACGCAATAACCAAGTGGGACACCTTACCTCTTGTGTCTAGATTCCCTTTTTTTCATCTTGTACACAACGACGTGGCATGCTTGGGCCAGCCCAACAGGGGCCCAACGGCGAGTTGGGCCATGGCTGCCGCATTTTTTTTCTTATCTATTTTTTATTTTTCCTTTCCTTTTTTCGTTATTTCATTTTTTTTCCTTTCTTGAGTTTATTTATTTTTTCGTTCACAATTTTCAGCAACTGTTGGGAATTTGTTAGCAATTTTCATAAAATTGTTAATGTTTTTTAACATTTTCATAAATAATTTGAAATTCCAAAATTATTGATAAATTTAAAATAAATGGTTAGAACATAAAAATATGTTCATGTTGATGCATAATTATGGAAATTTCATATTTGAAATAACAGAAGCATTGAATTTAAGAAAACTACGTGCTCACGGATGCAGCCGTCTGGGCTAGTCCGGCACCCTACTCTTAACTGGTGTTTTTTTTTTGCACTTTGAATAAATGACCCCAACTTTTTACAGTAGCCTGGCATGGACATAATCGGCATCCATGCCTGATTCGAACGACTTACGACACCGTCGGCACGTTGCGACACGTGTGGCCATTATTCACCGAAATAATTCAAAAATATCAAAAACTTGTCCTATGGGAGTACCAGTTGGCATGGTGGCATGAAATGGTGATACAAGGTGATAGAAAAAAATTAGTGCATTTGACGGATGTCGAAAAATGAGGTGTTCACAAACGGACCCTTCTGGCCTACCCGAACACCCTGTGTCTAACATGTTTTTTTTGGACATGTGAGGAATGACCCCAACTGTTGCCACCAAGGGTGCGTGCCCATGGTAGGCATCCATGTCCGGTTTGAATGAATTCGGGCACCGTTTGCACGTTGCGACACGTCCGGCCATTTATCGGACTTTTTTCACTGAGAAAACTCCAAAAAAATACAAAACTAGTCAAAAACGGAAACAACTTGGCATGATGGCATGAATTGGTGATACAAGGTGACGGAAAAAAATTGAGGCCATTTGATGGATGTCAAAAACCAGGTGTTCACAAACGGACCCTTCTGGCCTACCCGAACACCCTCTGTCTAACATGCTTTTTTTAGACATGTGAGGAATGACCCCAACTTTTGCCACCAAGGGTGTGTGCCCATGGTAGGCATCCATGCCTGGTTCGAACGAATTTGGACACCGTTTGCACGTTGCGACACGTTCGGTCATTTGTCGGCCTTTTTTCAACAAGAAAACTCCAAAAATACAAAACTTGTCAAACACAGAAACAACTTGGCATGGTGGCATGAATTGGTGATACAAGATGATGAAAAAAAAATTGAGGCCATTTGACGAATGATGAAAAACGAGGTGCTCACAACTCGCTCGCTCGCCCGCCCGCTCACTTCGCCCGCTTGCTCGCTCTCTCGCTCGCACGAGTTTTTCTTGGGTTTTTTTCTCTGTTGGTCTGGTTGGGAAGAAACTGGCCGGTTTTTATTACTGTTGGAAAAAAAATCAGGAAATCAAGAAAGTTCGCATAAAAATAAAAAAAGTTCACTGAAAAACGAAGAAAAGTTCATAGATTTGGAAAAAAGTTCATCGATAATGAAAAAGAGTTCATAAAAGTTGAAAGAGTTCATCAATTTTAAAAAAGAAGTTCATCAATTTCAGGAAAAAATCACAAATTTGAAAAAAGTTCATCGAGTTTGAAAAAAAGTTCATCAATTTTGAAAAAATGTTCATCGAATTTGAAAAAGCTCATGAATTTAAAAAAGATTCATGAGATTTTGAAAAAGTTCACAAAATTTGGAACAAAAAAGTTCGCAGAGATTTGAAAAGAAAAAGAAAGATGAAAAAAGTGCACGGATTTGTGAAAAAGTTCACGAATTTGACTAAAAAAAAGAAGAAACTAAAACCGAAAAAAGGAAAAGAAAATAAAAAACCGACCAGCGAACAACAAGTAAGAAAAAAACAAGTACATTGTAACATAAAACGTAGGCCTCCCAGTTGGTTATCGCGGGTCGTTGTAAACCTTGAGGTTGCGTGTTCGAATCCCACGTGCGCACCCATTTTTTGAACTTTAGCAAAAAAAAAATGTAAAATGGGCCGACCCAGGACGGAGGGGGAGGCGGCCAGCGGTTCGGATGTGCAAACGCGTACGTGTACGTCCCGGAAGGAGAATTTGTTTTGGAACTAGCATCGTATTTAGAGCAATTTCGAAAACTAGCAAGCCTAACACGTATATTTCAAAAATAGCACCCCGTCGGTCAACCGTTGACCGAAGAAGGCCTTTTCGGTCAGCAGAAAACCGAAGAATACTCTTCGGTCAACCGTTGTCCGAAGACTGCGAGAGGTGGGCCGAAGACGGGCCTTTTCGGCTAAACCAGTGGCCGAAAAGTTCTTCGGCTAACGAACGGCCGAAGACGGGCCTTTTCGGCCAACCAACGACCGAAAACATTGTTAGGTGGGCCGAAGACTGGGCTGTCGGTGCGATCTTCGGTCAGCCCGCGACCGAAGTGATCTTCGGCCAACCGTTGGCCGAAAACGGTGGATAAGGCCGCCACCCGACCTCTTTCTTCTTCCTTTCTCTCTGTTCTTTCTCAGTTCGAGCTATCTCTCTCATTTTCTCTGTGTACATCGCCCCCCCTCCCCGATCTCTTCGTTTCTCCAACTATATTCAAATCCAAACCACATAAACGGTAGATCATAGCCATCTCCAGCAGCCTACGGTCATTTTTTTCCAATGGGATAGGTATTTGTGCGTACAAGTGAGTTGTAGTCATGGTGGTGTGAGGAGGAGCAGCCATGGTGGGTTGAGGAGGAGGAGGTGGTTTGGCTGGGCAGGAGGAGGTGGCCGCCGAGGGGGTGGCGTTGGTGTTGTCCGTTGGTGCAAGTTCTCCGTGAGGTGGCCACACGCGTCGAAGGTATAATCCCGCGTCACAATTTTTTTAGTGTTAATTGGTTTGTGCTGTCATTTTAGCGGTTAGTTAGTGTAGCGGGTAATAATTTTGGTCGTTGTGATTAATGAGCTGGAAGTGTCTGATAGGTTAAAATGTCTGAATCGGTAAATATGACTGTTTACTATGGCCCTGGCAATATTCGATATAATGAGTTGGGGGTTGATCTTAGCGAGTACAAAAAATGTGTCATGACACTTCCAGACCCGGACAGAGTGGACATTAGACAGTTGAAGTACTGGTTGACGACTAGTTTTGGGCTGGATCCTGGGGTATGTTCCATCTGTATTCAAGCATTGTGGACCAAAAAGTGTAAAAATGTGAAGTGGGAGTTGATGCTGATAGATAGGAGCCAGAAGTGGTTGACCCTGTTAAGGCGTTGCAGAGACCGAAAAATCCACCCATATGCCCTAGTGCAACCTGTGGCGAAGGAGGAGAATACCGGACAACCAGAGGGGGGGTATGAACCCGGGCAGGGCAGTCAAGTGGCTAACGATATTTATTTATCCAGGCCACAGCCAATGGATGTGGATGTTAGCGAACCCGAGGAAGAGCCAGATTACGTGCCACACAATTTGTGTGGTAACGATACTGGGCAGAGTAGTCGGTCGCTAATATTAGCTGGTTCTGGTTTTGCCGATGGCGATGAGGAAGGGGAGGAAATGCAGAGGGTGATGGAGGAAGAGGACGACGATGGACTGGCTGAGGATCTGGATTCTGAAAATTCCGAGGATGAAGTGGAGGTACCGATTCCTGCCGCATGGGATCAGGACCTATCGACCGGTCTCACGGTCAACGATGGCCATGAGACTCCATGGCAGTATCATCTGAACCAAGTCGAGATAGGTTCTATGCATGATACAAAGAATAAATTGAAATATGCGGTGGTAAAGTGGGCTATGTCCACGCAGAGGGTTTTCCGGACACACATATCAAATCGAACAAACTATACCGTGAAATGTGTTGAAACATGTTGTCCTGGGAAGGTGCACGGGCACGTGCCGAAGTATAACATCCACTGGGTTGTCACCGATGTTGTTCCACATACTTGTGTGAGGAAAAACCTTCTGGTGAATCATCCGAACCTGTCTTCAACTCTCATTGCGCAACTCATGTATACTGAGATAGTGGAGAAGAAAGACATGGAAGCAAAACACATCCAGACAGCAGTGAAGGTCAGATGGGATTATCTCATTCCTTACGGGAAGGCTTGGAGGGCTAAGCAGAAGGCTATGGAGGAAAGGTTTGGGACGTTCTTGGACTCATATGATAATGTTGTGCGGCTCCTTCAAGTATTGAAGGAGAGGAATCCCGGCACTTATGTTAACGTACAACACACAAGATTGGAGAGTATACCAGATTTGAAGGTGTTGAAGAGAGTATTCTTTTCTTTTGCTATTTGCATCGAAGCTTTCCGGCATTGTCCTCCTGTGATGTTTGTGGATGGCACATTCCTGACTGGTCAGTACAAAGGGCAAATCATTACTGCTATTGGAGACACCAACCGGGACTAAAGGGTTTGCGACCGGCTTCGAGCGGTGCCAGCCCCTTTAGTCCCGGTTGGTATCTCCAACCGGGACTAAAGGACCTTTAGTCCCGGTTGGAGATACCAACCGGGACTTTTTTTTCAAAAAAAAAAATTCAAATTGTTTCCCTAGCCCTTTAGTCCCGGTTGGTGTCTTCAACCGGGACTAAAGGTCTATCTTTAGTCCCGGTTGGAGATACCAACCGGGACTGAACATTTTTTTTCTTCAAAATTTTCATTTCTGCGGCCGTCCACCCCCCCCCCCCCCCCGTGGATCGCCTTTTTCAGTGTTCAAAAAATCACAGAAAATTATAAAAACTTCAAAAAATAAAATCCTTTGAACTGTACTTAAATTCTGTGATATAGTTGTGTTGAAAATTAACAAATATAAATTTCGACTTATTTTGCAAAAAACGGTCATGGAAAATTCAAATGGCCGCCATTTCTGCATACGATGTCGGAAAAAAAACGTATAATATATCAAAATGTTCAGCACGAGAAGCCGGTTGCGATGCCGACCGCCTTTGGCCGTTTTGCAATTTTTAGAATCCTCAAATTCCGAAAGGAAAAAAAGTTATCCTCAAATTTAAGTTTTTTAAAATTTATGAATGAAAAATAGCAAATGAAGTCAGAAAGGGTTGAAATTTGAGAATGTGGCTTTGAATGGTTCATATTAAACACACAAAAAGTCTGGAGTTGAAATAAGTTTAAAAAAATGAAATGTCTTTGTAACAGCTGAGATTTCGTCCGAAACCCTGATACTTCGAAAGAGATGGTCCAGTTTGTACACGAAGTGCATCCAATTTTTGCCATAACCCTCTCAACTTCTTAGCACATGCTATGTGGGTGAAATGATGATACCATGCCAAGTTTCAACCTTTTCAGAGTTCATTTGTAGTGCTTTTCAATTTCAGGTTAATTTAGCTCAAAAAATCAGTAAATGCATGAAAAAATAGCAAATGAAGTAAAAAAGGGTTGAAAATTGAGGATGTGGCTTTGAATTGTTCATATTGAACACACAAAAATTCTTGAGTTGAAATAAGTTTAAAAAAATAAAATGTGGTCACACTCTGATCAAACAATGGTCAAACTACTTATTCAATAAATATTAGTGTTACTAAATAATTATTGTTTTTTAGAATAATAGTTTCAAACTCAAACGGTGAAACGTGTGACATCATGCTCACATTTTTCTGATAATAATGGATATATTATTTGTCGAATTTCGATTTACAGATTTAAAGATATTAATTATGCCATATTAAATGAATAAATGGCAAAATAATAATAATAATAATAATAATAATATTATTTATATTTGTTAATCATTGTTGTTTGTTAATCATTGTGGTTTATTTTAATAATTGTTTGGAATTCAAAAAATTAAATCATGTGACATCAAGACCTAAGGGTTAATATGATTGATAACTTACTATTGTCAGGAAAACAACAAGTGCAGACTTGGAAACTAGGGGAGATAGAACCTGAAAGTTAAGCGTGCTGGGGCTGGAGTAGTGAAAGGATGGGTGACCGGCCGGGAAGTTAGACGATTTGGAATGAGTGCTCCACGCTGGAGCAGTGAGGAGGGGTGATTAGAGATTAAATTGTCAAATAATTCAAAGATTTGAAATCGGAAAAAAAATTAAAAACAAATCAAAAAAAAAAATTGAATTTTTTTTTTCGAAAAAATTCCTTTAGTCCCGGTTGGTAACACCAACCGGGACTAAAGGTCCTCCAGCCCCCGCCCAGCCAGCGGTCACGTGGAGGGCCTTTAGTCCCGGTTCGTAACAGAACCGGGACTAAAGGGGGGGGGGGGGGGGGGGGGGGGGCTTTAGTCCCGATTGATTTCTCCCGGTTCCAGAACCGGGACTAAAGGCCCTCTGAAACCGGGACTGAAGCCCTGTTTTCTACTAGTGGCTGTGTCCTCTGCTGCTCCTCCTACTCAATGTCCTACGTCAACTACCTCACCATCTTCGACCACAGCACTCTCTTGGCTCACATCGCCGGTGTAATTTGGTGCCGACACGGAGCGGCAGCAGGCAGCAGCTCCACCATCCACGCCATGATGTTCTGCGCTAGCAGCACACTATGTTAATTTAGCTCCAAGACGGCATGAAACGGTGTACCTAGAGCTGTTAACTGAATGACTTGTCAGACATGAACACCGATCATCACCTTCCTTGTAAAAGAAGACGTGATGATCCGTCGTGTAGATACTAAATGTATCGATGTATTATGTATATGTAACACCAAGAAGACACGAGAAAAAGTTTAGATTGTCTTGAAACACACCAAGACACCAAGGAATATGTTCACCGCTTGGTGTGGATATTTCGAGCCATAAATGGAAATAACCATTTCTCTCATAATGTGTATACCCCTGTGTTTCCAGGAGAAGCCAAGCATTTAAGATGGCAAATCTTATAGAGCCACTCATGAACTACACATTTATGCTTGTATATTTGGGCAGATGAAGGCAACTGAATGAATTTATACAAACAAGGAGAGTTACTATCCATTCCAAGTCTGCTTCTAGCTGTTGGCCTGTTGCTGATAGCAAGCAAGCAAAGAGGAGCTTCCTTTGGCCATTGCGTACTCTACTACTCTTGGGTTAGACCGTTGATCCCCTGCTTCTAACTTCCGATCTCTCAGCCTTTGGCTGAAAACGTGAAGCAGCTAGCTAGCTAGCACTAGCACAATTTGTTCTCTGTACTACTACAACTCATGATCTTTTGATGAATACAGTTAAGTGAAATTAATTAGTTGATAATCGATCGACTATGATAATTCAGCTAAGCGTTGCGCTTGCAGGGTACAAGGATGGAACGGGGGACATCACTAGCGGCTGATTGATCCTTAATCGCAATTAATTAGTATTAATTGCCTGCATTAATGTAATGAATATTCATGGGGATGTAGCTCAAAATGGTAGAGCGCTTAGAATGCATTTAAGAGGCAGTGGCTCGATACCTCCCATCACCAAATTTTTAATCATTTTTTCGTCTGGTCGCCTTTTTTTTTCCTTGTAGAAATTAATCGGGAAAAAAAGGGAGGTTATTCGCTTTTTTTCTTCTGGTGTTGGACGTTGGAAAGATTCGGCTGGTACTTGGATACTTGGGCTGGAAGGTGGAAATTTCTCAGCCCATGTTGGGAGGAGGTTTTTCTCTTTTTTGAGATCTCCCATAGAGGAAGTTGAATGTCTAGATATTTATTATTACTATCCCTAAAATAGTTATTTATTACTTTGTTCTAAAAAAGATATTTATTAATTCCCCTAATTTTTTTAGGTTTGACCAGTAATGTAGGAGGACTGCCCACTAAAACAGCACGAAATCGATATTATTATATCTATTTTGAAATATGTTTTCACAGTATACAATTTTTTTCTAATCAACATATTTGTAAAGCAAAAATGTTCTGAATGTTTCTTTAAAGACTTTCTTATATATTGTATATTTGAAGGAGTACAATCCATGGACAAAATCATTTTCCAGTCTACGGTGAGAAAGGTCTTTCTTAAGAGGAAAGACATGTCCAACCCACAAACAAATTGTTATGAAAACAGGGAAAATGTGTACGTTCCTTCAAATGTTCCACAAGGTGTACACTAGTGTTTCATTTAATATGAATCACAAATCATCTATACTACATATAAAAGAGCAAACATTATCTTCTCTATACACACCCCATAAAACGTACACGGACCCATTACCATCACATGATTAGGCCCACTAAACTCAATCCAACAACTAGCTTTAATCTAATCTATTTTCTGTGTGCACTTAGTAATTTACGTTGACTGATCGTACTCCACCACAGAGGAAAATAGGATCACGTCCCACGCCCCACCGCTAGAACCGTCGCTGAACATATTGGGTGGGTACAAGTCGACGGAGGGGTTCCTCGGCGTGCACCGGCTGATCGGGGCGATGAAGCACATGCTGGCCGTGCGGAAGGACCTCAGCGACCCCGGCTTCATCAATGTCAACTGGAAGATCGCGGCGGCCCTCATGAGCCGACACATCGGAGGAGCTGTCCACTACGTCGCCGTCGCAGAGGCGCTACAGTTGACCCCATCGGTGCTGGCGGCGGGGCGGCCGCCGACAACGTCATCTGCGCACTAGCCACCAAGATCCCCGCCGAAGAGATTCTGCACTCCAAAGGACTCAACGCCAACGGCGAGCCCGCTCCGGCTGCCGGCGGTGGCGACAGGCTGCCGGTCCTGGAGAGCGCGATGGCGCTCGCCGTGTCGTTCGCGATATGCAGAGCGGGCAAGCACATGATGGCCCTGCTGGGCATAAATGGCGGCAGCCTTCCCTGCATCACGGCCATCATCATGATGCTGGCTACGCTGTTCCCTTCGCTCATCGGCAAGCTCACCCCCGCCGGCGAGGCCATGGCCATGGTCCTCATGCAGGTGGGAGCCAACGGGAGCATCCGCAATGTCATCCACACGGCGCCTGGCATCTTCGCGTTCGCGTTCGTGCAATTCGCTGCACCTGCTGGTGATCATGGGCGCTCGGAGACTGCTGGGGTTCGATGAGAAGCTGCTGCTCATCGCGTCGAATGCCAACGTCGGCGGCCCGACCACCGCTTGTGGGATGGCCACCACCAAGGGCTGGACCTCCCTGGTGGTCCCGAGGATCCTGGCCGGAATCTTTGGAATCGCGGTCGCCACCTTCCTCGGCATGGCCTTCGGGGTGTTTGTCCTCAAGCGCATGTAGCGCAATGTACTTCATAGAAAGAAGAGAATCAACATTCAGATTGAGTATTTCATTCCATAAAGAGCCTAGCTCTCGAGCCCCTCGCACCGCCACCCCAGGGCGACGCCAGGGGGATCAGATCCTAGCGCCACCCGACCCACACCCCGGCAAATCCCTGCCGCTGCTGCCGCCGGCGTTGGCCGCGGTGGCAGCTGCGCCCGGCGCCAAAGGGGCTAGGGCGGGAGGATGTGGCGGCTACGCCATGAGGCGACTGGGGCGTCTCGGGCTGGGTGCCTTGCACGGCGGTCAGGGCGGCTTCCTGGCCGTGTGGCGGCAATCGGCGACCCCATGGCCAGCGGGGGGCTCTGGTGGGCTCCCCGGCTGTGCGATGGGCGGCGGCAGCGGCCGTGGATCTGGCGGCCCGGCCAGATCCGTCAAGGCATGGCTTTGGCCGGCCGGCGGCGCGTGATGGGACTGGTGTGGGGCAGCCGGAGGTCCTCTACCGGCATTCCGGCGGCGCCGTACGTCTACATGGCGAGGGTGCTCGCGGATTCAGTCAGCGGCGAGATTGGGGTGGCGCGACTTCCGATGAAAATCGTGCAGACTTCGGTCATGGCGGACGATGACGGGGTCTCCGACGTCGTTCCCCTGTTGAGGCATCATTGTTGCAGGTTGCGTCACCACGCTCGTGATGTTTCGGGGGAAACCCTAGATCTAGGTCTCCTAGCTCGGACGATGACAGCACCTTCGGTGTCGTTCTCCCTCCTGGGGGAATCGTTTTGGAACAGGTGCTGGCTGGAGGGGACAAGAGACGGAGTGGTGTCTCATCTTCAGCATTGCCGGCAGCGGGTCTCGGTGGCGTGGTGCAGTAGGGTCTTGGTACTGGACACGTGTTGATGAGCACGCGTAGGAGGGTGGCGCTGTCTGGCGTCGTGGTGGCGTCGACGGCAGAAGGGCCCGGCAAGGTCTATGCATGGATTACTCTCCTAAAGATGAGACGGCGGAAGATGGCGGGGGCGGATTATTGAGCGTGCACATGCGGTGTGCGCTCAGGGTCTGCTAGGCCGGTTGGTGATCCCGGCTAGCCGACAGGCGGCTTGGTGAGGCCACCGGGATACTCGGTGTGTGTTGACGCGAGGTCAGGACACATCATCAAGCTCGTAGGTAGGGCGACTCTGTGCGCCAGGAAGGTGGCTTTGGGTTGACTCGTGTATGTATTTTGTAAGGCTCTATTGAATAATATAATAAAGATGGTTGTGTGCATCGCTTGATGCAGAGGCCGGGGGTTATCCTCCTTTTCAAAAAAAAAAAAGATTTCTTGTCTTCTTCATCATTCATGTTTCATGGCTGGCCGGCTTGTCTTGTTCAGTCCTGTTGTTCCACGAGGCGGCTTGACATGCTGTTCCAATATGTTATCTGCAGGACAAATTTACCAAAAGCTCAGCCACATCTCAGGACATGGGCGGAACATGGATTATTTGACTCTTAACTAAACTATCCTGCTTCGGAACTGAAGGTTTATTACCATTATTAAAAGATAAACGTTCGAGCTTGTCTGCAACTTCCACGGCTGCCCTGAATATGTATCAGATCTCCACTGAGTATTATTAGGAGCAGAATGTAACAGCTGTTGTAGTATGTTAGCATAATCTTATCTCTAATGCAGATTAGTTTTAGCTAGCTCTACGTGGTGTTTTGCAATTAGTGCTAGCCTGCTAGGTGTCCTCATTAGCATTAGTATCCGGCTAGGAGTAGTAGTTGGCCGTGTACTATCATCATAGGCTGGGTTGAGCAGCATGTTGCAGATCCTGCTCGGGTATGATACTGTCGCCGTCCACTGGCATCGTGCTCAACAACGAGATGGACGACTTCTCGGTGCCGTCGTCCAACCCGACCGCCGACCACCTCCCACCGGCGCTGGCCAACTTCATCGCGCCGGGAAGCGGCCCCTCTCCTCCGTGACGTCGGCGATCGTCCTCAAGGACGGGCAGCTCGCCGGCGTGGTGGGCGCCAGCGGTGGCACCAACATCATCGCGGCGGTGACGCAGGTGTTCCTGAACCACTTCGTCCTGGGTATGAGCCCGCTCGCCGCGGTGCAGAGCCCCAGGGGGTACCACAAGCTGGTGCCCAACGTGGTGCAGTACGAGGACGAGATGGTGGTCGACGGCGAGGTCATCGAGTTCAGGACCGAGGCGAGGTAGTTTTTGCAGCAGAGGGGCCACGTGCTAGAGAGCACGTCGCCCGGGGCCGTGTGCCAGCAGATCGTGCCGGACTTGCTGGCGCCGGTCTCCTCCGACGGCGGCGGTGGCGAGAACGTGTTCCACGGAATGCTTACGGCGGTGAGCGACACGAGGAAAGACGGCAGCCCTGCCGGAGTATGATGGACATATTGTTCTTACACGTCCGGTGTACATATATTCAAACATATTGTTTTGAACCCAACTTGAGAGATCTTTTTAAATGTTGCAAAGTATTTACATGTTGTCACTCGCTCCAGCTTCAGCTGAATTTTACTAATCTCATCAAGATCTGTTTTTTTTTTTTTGAAAAGGAGGAAGACCCCCGGCCTCTGCATCTGAGCGATGCATGCAACCACTTTATTAATTATTCTCAAAAGACCTTTTAAGGACATACAACAGTAACTCTGAAGCCACCGTCTAGGCAACATCTGTCGCTACTCCTATCCAGTTGATGTAGGGATGCTGATAGTCTGGGCCTAATACCTCAGACCTCGCAGCCAAGCCTAACATCTAAGACGACCTGGGGCCCCAACCAAGCCACTTGCCGGGTCTGGGGCACACACCGGTCCGGCGCGCTCTCAGAGGCCGCCGCCGCCAACTGCCACCACTCCATCTTCAGAGCTGTACTGACGCATCAACCTTGCCCGGTCTAGCTGCCGTCGACGCCACCACGACGCCCAACGGCACCACCTCCCTGCGCGCGAACAGCTGAGCACGTCGCGGTCGCCACCGGTACACCTCAGCACCATGCCGCCAAGTACCACCAGCCGACATAGCTTGAAGTCTCCGGAAGATCTGTCGTGCGTAGCACCTGCCGACCAGGCATGACAAAGCGTAGCACCTGTCGGCCAGGCATGACTTGACATCTCCACCGAAGCTCCGTGCAAGACGAAGCCGCTCCACCTCCTGCCTCTGACCACCAGCACTGCTCCACAAACGATGCTCCCAAGAGAGAAACGCCACCAAAGTGCCGTCATCGTCCGATCTGGAAAACCAGATCCTAGGGTTTCCCCCAGAGCAGTACGAGTGGGTCGACATAAGTCACACAACGATGCCTTCATCAAGGTAACGACGCAAAACGCCGCCATCGTCTGCCGTCGGCTCGATTTTCACCGGCAACTATGTCTTCCCGACTCGCAACCGGAACTAGATGTCGGATCTCGAGATCTGACCATCCAGCGTCAGGCCGACCACCTCCAACGGAGGAGATGGCCACCACCGCCGGCTGCCCAGGCCAGATCAGATCTGACCGAAGGCGCCGCCGACCAGTCCACCATGGCCTCCACGCCGTCGCCGCCGATCCGACGCCCGATGGCGCACCGACCGCAGCCGCCGCCCTTCCCGGTACAGGGCCGCGCCACGCCTGCAGCCGCCGCCGCCCGAGACAGGGTCGGTCCATGCCGCCGTAGACATCGCCGCCGCGCCGCATGGATTGGATCGGCCGCCGAGCGCACATCGAAGCCGCCGCCGCCGCGTCGCGCTCATCGCCCGTCACGCCGCCGTACCCCATGATAGCCCGGCGCCTCCTCGCGATCTGGCCGTCCCGCGCCGGCTGAGATGCTCGAAGGGTGGAGATGCCCCGCCGCCGCCCTGCCGGCCAGGCTTTGCCTGGCGGCGCTGCGGACGGCGGCGAGGAGGGGGAAGAGGAGGGGGGGTTCGAGTGACGGCGGCTAGGGTTTACCCCCGGGTCGCCCACGGGGGCGACACGAGGGAGGGAGGGAGGGGCCTTGGTCGTTGAGCCATCAAGATCTGTTGCTTTTTTATCTCTGGTTCTTGCAAGATGATTCTTTATCGTACCTGTCAGGTTAGCTAGCTCAACTCGCTGCTATATATTGGGGTAGTAGAACGAATCCTCTGGGCACTTAGGTCTTTAAGCCCCAGTGTTTGCTTTTGTAGTTTTGTTTATTCTCTTCCAATTTTGAGAAAAGGTTGGAAGGTTGATTCGGCAGGAAAATGTATCTGGTCCATAACAAATGTTCTTTGCACAACAAACACACTACTATTTTATTTTCCTTCCCGAGTTATAGTTTGTGTTCTTTGCAAAAATGACATGGAACTATGGATTACGGTTGAACCATAATAATATCCATAATGGTGCTACAATCCGACACTGTTGTTAGTTCATATTGGTTAGTATAGTATGAATTATACGCATGTTTTGTTTTCCTTGGAGCCAAGTAAGGACCTGCAGTTTTACTGCTTGGGATGTCTAAGTTACTCTAAACATGTAATTCAATCACAGATGTTTGGAGCAATGGATTTTTTTTTTCATGTATATGCACTTAATTTTGGTAAAGTTTTGGGATTTTTGTTCTATCCAGTTAACCACTTGTGTTAATCTGATATATACTTATAAGCTGCTTTTGATATGTCTTTCTATTTTGTAATTTAGCATGTGTTTATGATATTTGCACTGAAAGTTTGTATGACCACATACTTAAATGGAAGGTCCGATGTGTCTTCTCCGTACCTACATTATTGTTACGGTATGCCGGTATGGTTTCTTCTCCGTACCTACACTATTGTTTTTTCAATCATTGCCCTAATTGTATCATCTGCGATTAAGGGTTCCTTTGTGACATGTAGCTAGGTGGAAGACAGAAAAGTACTGGTGGAACGAAGAGGGCCATCACGGGGAACCCGAGTAAGTGGTCACTTATGACAATTGATACACTTCTGCTTCGGTACAACCCCTAAACACAAAAACGGTTGAGATTGATCCGTACCCTTTCGTAATAAAGGGCATGATGGTCCTATTTTAAAAAAGGCTTCGGTAATATACGTCTAACCGGCCACGTGCGACGCGTGCGGGCCGGCCCATTTAACTATTATGCACGTGGCGTGATTCGAACTCAAAGCCTCCAATTTTAATACACAACGCAATAACCAAGTGGGACACCTTACCTCTTGTGTCTAGATTCCCTTTTTTTCATCTTGTACACAACGACGTGGCATGCTTGGGCCAGCCCAACAGGGGCCCAACGGCGAGTTGGGCCATGGCTGCCGCATTTTTTTTCTTATCTATTTTTTATTTTTCCTTTCCTTTTTTCGTTATTTCATTTTTTTTCCTTTCTTGAGTTTATTTATTTTTTCGTTCACAATTTTCAGCAACTGTTGGGAATTTGTTAGCAATTTTCATAAAATTGTTAATGTTTTTTAACATTTTCATAAATAATTTGAAATTCCAAAATTATTGATAAATTTAAAATAAATGGTTAGAACATAAAAATATGTTCATGTTGATGCATAATTATGGAAATTTCATATTTGAAATAACAGAAGCATTGAATTTAAGAAAACTACATGCTCACGGATGCAGCCGTCTGGGCTAGTCCGGCACCCTACTCTTAACTGGTGTTTTTTTTTTGCACTTTGAATAAATGACCCCAACTTTTTACAGTAGCCTGGCATGGACATAATCGGCATCCATGCCTGATTCGAACGACTTACGACACCGTCGGCACGTTGCGACACGTGTGGCCATTATTCACCGAAATAATTCAAAAATATCAAAAACTTGTCCTATGGGAGTACCAGTTGGCATGGTGGCATGAAATGGTGATACAAGGTGATAGAAAAAAATTAGTGCATTTGACGGATGTCGAAAAATGAGGTGTTCACAAACGGACCCTTCTGGCCTACCCGAACACCCTGTGTCTAACATGTTTTTTTTGGACATGTGAGGAATGACCCCAACTGTTGCCACCAAGGGTGCGTGCCCATGGTAGGCATCCATGTCCGGTTTGAATGAATTCGGGCACCGTTTGCACGTTGCGACACGTCCGGCCATTTATCGGACTTTTTTCACTGAGAAAACTCCAAAAAAATACAAAACTAGTCAAAAACGGAAACAACTTGGCATGATGGCATGAATTGGTGATACAAGGTGACGGAAAAAAATTGAGGCCATTTGATGGATGTCAAAAACCAGGTGTTCACAAACGGACCCTTCTGGCCTACCCGAACACCCTCTGTCTAACATGCTTTTTTTAGACATGTGAGGAATGACCCCAACTTTTGCCACCAAGGGTGTGTGCCCATGGTAGGCATCCATGCCTGGTTCGAACGAATTTGGACACCGTTTGCACGTTGCGACACGTTCGGTCATTTGTCGGCCTTTTTTCAACAAGAAAACTCCAAAAATACAAAACTTGTCAAACACAGAAACAACTTGGCATGGTGGCATGAATTGGTGATACAAGATGATGAAAAAAAAATTGAGGCCATTTGACGAATGATGAAAAACGAGGTGCTCACAACTCGCTCGCTCGCCCGCCCGCTCACTTCGCCCGCTTGCTCGCTCTCTCGCTCGCACGAGTTTTTCTTGGGTTTTTTTCTCTGTTGGTCTGGTTGGGAAGAAACTGGCCGGTTTTTATTACTGTTGGAAAAAAAATCAGGAAATCAAGAAAGTTCGCAAAAAAATAAAAAAAGTTCACTGAAAAACGAAGAAAAGTTCATAGATTTGGAAAAAAGTTCATCGATAATGAAAAAGAGTTCATAAAAGTTGAAAGAGTTCATCGATTTTAAAAAAGAAGTTCATCAATTTCAGGAAAAAATCACAAATTTGAAAAAAGTTCATCGAGTTTGAAAAAAAGTTCATCAATTTTGAAAAAATGTTCATCGAATTTGAAAAAGCTCATGAATTTAAAAAAGATTCATGAGATTTTGAAAAAGTTCACAAAATTTGGAACAAAAAAGTTCGCAGAGATTTGAAAAGAAAAAGAAAGATGAAAAAAGTGCACGGATTTGTGAAAAAGTTCACGAATTTGACTAAAAAAAAGAAGAAACTAAAACCGAAAAAAGGAAAAGAAAATAAAAAACCGACCAGCGAACAACAAGTAAGAAAAAAACAAGTACATTGTAACATAAAACGTAGGCCTCCCAGTTGGTTATCGCGGGTCGTTGTAAACCTTGAGGTTGCGTGTTCGAATCCCACGTGCGCACCCATTTTTTGAACTTTAGCAAAAAAAAAATGTAAAATGGGCCGACCCAGGACGGAGGGGGAGGCGGCCAGCGGTTCGGATGTGCAAACGCGTACGTGTACGTCCCGGAAGGAGAATTTGTTTTGGAACTAGCATCGTAATTAGAGCAATTTCGAAAACTAGCAAGCCTAACACGTATATTTCAAAAATAGCACCCCGTCGGTCAACCGTTGACCGAAGAAGGCCTTTTCGGTCAGCAGAAAACCGAAGAATACTCTTCGGTCAACCGTTGTCCGAAGACTGCGAGAGGTGGGCCGAAGACGGGCCTTTTCGGCTAAACCAGTGGCCGAAAAGTTCTTCGGCTAACGAACGGCCGAAGACGGGCCTTTTCGGCCAACCAACGACCGAAAACATTGTTAGGTGGGCCGAAGACTGGGCTGTCGGTGCGATCTTCGGTCAGCCCGCGACCGAAGTGATCTTCGGCCAACCGTTGGCCGAAAACGGTGGATAAGGCCGCCACCCGACCTCTTTCTTCTTCCTTTCTCTCTGTTCTTTCTCAGTTCGAGCTATCTCTCTCATTTTCTCTGTGTACATCGCCCCCCCTCCCCGATCTCTTCGTTTCTCCAACTATATTCAAATCCAAACCACATAAACGGTAGATCATAGCCATCTCCAGCAGCCTACGGTCATTTTTTTCCAATGGGATAGGTATTTGTGCGTACAAGTGAGTTGTAGTCATGGTGGTGTGAGGAGGAGCAGCCATGGTGGGTTGAGGAGGAGGAGGTGGTTTGGCTGGGCAGGAGGAGGTGGCCGCCGAGGGGGTGGCGTTGGTGTTGTCCGTTGGTGCAAGTTCTCCGTGAGGTGGCCACACGCGTCGAAGGTATAATCCCGCGTCACAATTTTTTTAGTGTTAATTGGTTTGTGCTGTCATTTTAGCGGTTAGTTAGTGTAGCGGGTAATAATTTTGGTCGTTGTGATTAATGAGCTGGAAGTGTCTGATAGGTTAAAATGTCTGAATCGGTAAATATGACTGTTTACTATGGCCCTGGCAATATTCGATATAATGAGTTGGGGGTTGATCTTAGCGAGTACAAAAAATGTGTCATGACACTTCCAGACCCGGACAGAGTGGACATTAGACAGTTGAAGTACTGGTTGACGACTAGTTTTGGGCTGGATCCTGGGGTATGTTCCATCTGTATTCAAGCATTGTGGACCAAAAAGTGTAAAAATGTGAAGTGGGAGTTGATGCTGATAGATAGGAGCCAGAAGTGGTTGACCCTGTTAAGGCGTTGCAGAGACCGAAAAATCCACCCATATGCCCTAGTGCAACCTGTGGCGAAGGAGGAGAATACCGGACAACCAGAGGGGGGGTATGAACCCGGGCAGGGCAGTCAAGTGGCTAACGATATTTATTTATCCGGGTCACAGCCAATGGATGTGGATGTTAGCGAACCCGAGGAAGAGCCAGATTACGTGCCACACAATTTGTGTGGTAACGATACTGGGCAGAGTAGTCGGTCGCTAATATTAGCTGGTTCTGGTTTTGCTGATGGCGATGAGGAAGGGGAGGAAATGCAGAGGGTGATGGAGGAATAGGACGACGATGGACTGGCTGAGGATCTGGATTCTGAAAATTCCGAGGATGAAGTGGAGGTACCGATTCCTGCCGCATGGGATCAGGACCTATCGACCGGTCTCACGGTCAACGATGGCCATGAGACTCCATGGCAGTATCATCTGAACCAAGTCGAGATAGGTTCTATGCATGATACAAAGAATAAATTGAAATATGCGGTGGTAAAGTGGGCTATGTCCACGCAGAGGGTTTTCCGGACACACATATCAAATCGAACAAACTATACCGTGAAATGTGTTGAAACATGTTGTCCTGGGAAGGTGCACGGGCACGTGCCGAAGTATAACATCCACTGGGTTGTCACCGATGTTGTTCCACATACTTGTGTGAGGAAAAACCTTCTGGTGAATCATCCGAACCTGTCTTCAACTCTCATTGCGCAACTCATGTATACTGAGATAGTGGAGAAGAAAGACATGGAAGCAAAACACATCCAGACAGCAGTGAAGGTCAGATGGGATTATCTCATTCCTTACGGGAAGGCTTGGAGGGCTAAGCAGAAGGCTATGGAGGAAAGGTTTGGGACGTTCTTGGACTCATATGATAATGTTGTGCGGCTCCTTCAAGTATTGAAGGAGAGGAATCCCGGCACTTATGTTAACGTACAACACACAAGATTGGAGAGTATACCAGATTTGAAGGTGTTGAAGAGAGTATTCTTTTCTTTTGCTATTTGCATCGAAGCTTTCCGGCATTGTCCTCCTGTGATGTTTGTGGATGGCACATTCCTGACTGGTCAGTACAAAGGGCAAATCATTACTGCTATTGGTGTTGACGGGAACAATCAAATCATCCCACTTGCCATGGCATTCGTGGAGGGTGAGAACTTTCCAAGCTGGATATGGTTCTTGAGGCAAGTGAAAATTGCCATCGTGAAGGACCGACCGAACGTGTGTGTCATTCATGACAAACATGCTGGTATATTGAAGGCCGTGAAGACACTGAGGGATCCAACTGAGAACGATAAAACATCATGGAAGGACCTGTAGAGCCGGTGGTGCATGCGCCATCTTGTGGCAAAAAATTTCTCACAGTTCAAGAACAAGCGGTTGATGAACTTGTTCAAAAAATTATGCAAGCAGAATCAGCCACGGAAATACAATTTTATTTGGTCAAAACTAGATGAGTTTACTAAGAAGCAGGTTAAAGCCAGACAGAAAATGGAACAAGATCGGGTTAAATTAGCAACATTCATCGCAGAGCTAGAGCAGCCTGTAGCTCTTTGTGACTTGCCAGCAATTGACCCTCCTGGCACTAAGAGGCCGAATGGCAGGGCAATAAAGAATTTTACTCAGTGGATAGAGAAAGAGCCTCCCGTGAATTGGTCTCTCCTGCATGACACCCATGGAGCTAGGTATGGCCACATGACAACCAACCTTGCTGAGGTGTATAACTTTGTACTTAGAGGAAATAGAGCATTGCCACTCACAGCTATTGTGGAGGCTGTATTCCATGGCACTTTGAGATATTTCAGAGAAAGGCTCGAGTTAGCAAAGAAGCATATTGCAGATCATCCGAAGACACCTTATTGTAGCCGTGTCATGGAGTACATGGCAAAGAAGATAGAGAAAGCAAAGAAGCACACTGTCAGACTCATAGGTAATCAGGAAAGGAGGTATGAGGTTCAGCTACCTACCGATGGTTTTGGTACGTCAAATGAGGTGAAGACGCATGAGGTAAAAATTGGAACGGAATTTTATCCAACGTGTGAATGTACATGCAACAAACCAAAGTTGTTGCACCTTCCTTGCTCACATGTGTTGGCTGCGTGCGGCCAGATTCAGTTGGATGCCATCTCCTTCGTTTCCCAATACTATTTGAAAGAGTCAGTACGCAACACATGGACCGGTGAGATGACAGGGTTTAGAGTCGTCGGCAATTTCAACAAAGTTAATGATGGTGAGAGAGTATACATCCCGGATTCAGGACTTCGGCGAACAAGCAGGGGCAGACGCAAGGTAAAGTGCATCCGAAACGATATGGACCAATCTGAAGCTGGTGGAGCAACCAGACAATGTTTGCTATGCGCGAATTATGGGCATAGGATGAAATATTGTCCCGACCTTAACAAAGACGGTGTGTCCACATCGACGAGTGCGACAATAGGAGCAAGAGGTGGACGTGGTCGAGGCAGTCGAGGCCGAAGGGGACGACGAGGAAGAAATAACTCAGAAGCTATATAATGATATGTCGGACTATGTTTGTGATATGTCGGACTATGTTTTAATTTGTGATATGTCGGACTATGTTTTAATTTGTGATATGTCGGACTATGTTTTAATTTCAGATATGTCTTCGTATGCGTTGCTTAAAGATGCGATCGATAAAAAACACCGGGCCGCACTTATGCAAGCGGGCAAGAATTTAGATGTGTTGATCCCTCACACCCCGAAGTCTAACTGGATGATACACCCTCAATGGGTTGATAGGTATGTTTGCATATCATGTTTTAATTCGTAATAGGTAATATTTGATGCCCGCTAACTGTTTGATGTACATTCTTTTTATTTTGTAGGTTAATGTGGGCTGGACTGCTACCCTTGGCACGGCTGATTGAGGGTACATTGGATGAGTGGGTTGATCATCCGGAGTTGGATGAAGCTGGTGAACCAATGCAGCTACGCAAGAGAAAAAACAAACGCTTCTCTTACGACAGGTCACTCCTTACCTGCTTAGTAGATAGATGGAGACCGGAGACACATACGTTTCACTTTCCCTGGGGAGAGATGGCGCCTACTCTACAGGATGTGTCTTACTTGTTGGGATTACCGTTGGCCGGTGCTGCCATAGGTCCTTTAGAGGCAGATCCTGGCTGGCTAGCTACGATGCAGGCACGTTTTCTAGCTGCGGTGCCAACTGCTGTGGAGTTAGAGAACGATCCTCACGGGCCTCGTTTCAAGTGGTTGAGCCAGTTTCAGGTAACCTTCTCGGACAGCTAAAATAATGTTGTTTTTATAGTTGTCCTCACTACATAGAATAATACAAGTCGTTTGGGTTATATGTAGATTGTCGCGTTAGGACACCTCGGAGTTCAGTTGTCCGAGGCACAGGTTGATCGGTCCCTAGAGGCATATATTCTTTGGTTGTTCGGGAAGACGATGTTCACGGAGAACCACGTGACCACTGTCGATGCGCGGCTCATCAGCATTGCACGAGAGATAGCTGACGCTCGTTGCCCAGGGGACATTATGCAGAGGAGTTTTGGTTCTGCTGTGTTGGCAGCTACGTACAGAGGCCTGTGCAAAGGTTGCATGTTGACCTCTAGTAGATCAGGTCTGGTTGGATGTCCACTATTGTTGCAGCTCTGGTCATATGAGAGGTTCCCTATTGGACGACCCTATGTCAGCGTTGAAAATCCGTTTGGGTTGATACACATAGCAGGGACTTATGTGCCACATATCGGCGACTTGCCTACTGTGGGATCTGTTTGGGCGCGAAGAGAGGTAATTTTGTATTACGTAACATTTCATTAGATTATTTCTTGCCATGCAATACTATTACTAATGTTTATTTGTTGTCATGCACAGAGACAGTTTGCGGGTATGCAGGTTAAGAGCTGCTACCCGTCCTTCACGGCGCAGTTTGATGCTTTGCACGAGGATGTTGTTATCTGGGAGCCCTACTCGGATCAGGCTATAACATCTAGGTATCCAGTTGGTCTATCTGCCTTGTGCACTAGAGATCGGCACTACTGGATGACCAAGGCGAGATTGGTGTTCGACGTGACGGTGGAGGAGATGGCTCTTCATAGGGTAATGAGACAGTTCGGTCGCTGTCAAGAGGATGAAATTCCTGTTATGCCACACATACCGAACCACGTGCACAAGTAAGTAATTCGAATTTAGTTGTCAGCACTGCTTTCAGAATGTTGCTTACCACGTTACCCGGTTGTTAATGTCAGGTTCAGCCGCGTAGGAGGGAACAAGTCCATGACTTTCTGGCTTCAGAACATTGACCCTTATGTTCTAGAATGGACGTCCGCGCCAACACATATCTGGGATGAGGTTCGACCCTTTGACTGGGACAAGTTCGGGTTGTATCTGCAGCGATACAGGCATTCAACGAGGATCTACTTGGTTCCTCGTGCTGCTCCTGATCAGATTGAAAAGCCTCTGCCAGCGATATGTACCCAACTTCCTCTATTATGGGCACCAGACACCACGCGCTACGCACCCAACTTCCTCTATGTTGGTTCTAATATGTGTACTCATGTCATAACGCGAACATTTACAATTAGCTAACTCTTCAATGTACAGAGTGACTTGACAGTCGAGGCGCGAGAGGAGGTTTCCGCTTTAATGCGGCGGGTTGATAGTGGGGATACTATCCCACAACCAGATCTTCGGACATGGTTGAAGCGTTTTGATGACAAGCTACGAGGGATTTACGCAGCAGTGACATGTAGAAGATCTTCGGACGTTGCGGTATCTCGTCCCGGACTTCGTCCGCCACGTCCATCTGTGCATCGTTCAGAGTCACGGCGCATGGCTTCACCGGCGCCACCTCCTTCACAACCGGCAAGGTCGTCATGGCATCAGGCACCTCCTTCACATCCAGGGAGCTCGGCCTGACAAGAGCCATCTCCTTCACAGCCAGGGCGGTCATCATGGCATCAGGCACCTTCTTCACATCCTGGGAGCTCGGCCTGGCAAGAGCCATCTCCTTCACAGCCAGGGAGCTCAGCCTGGCATGAGCCACATCCTTCACAACCAGGGGGGTCGGCATGGCATCAACAAATAGGGCCAGGTAACTTTACTTTCGTTTTTTCTTTTAAGCAGTGTACGATCGTAATTCAATTTGACATGTGCTTCACTACTACAGTCAGCAACCAGCCGCTTCCGTTCACGCATGTCGTGCAGTCGCCGATGCGTAGTGGTGATGGTTCATTCTTAGACAGCTATGGCGATGACGATGACCAAGCTGCAAACATGTTTGACTTCTCTCAGCCTATGTATCATACTCCACCACCACCACCGACGCAAGAGACACAGACCGAGTCAGGCGAGGTTATTTACGGTCGTGGTTTTCGTGACCCTCGCCCACCGCGTCAGCGCTTATCACCTTCCGGTCCGCGTCCGAGGAAGATCCAGACTCGTCGCCGTCCTCAGCAGTGATATGATTATATATGTATGAGACACACATGTTAGTTTCAGACTATTCTCATGTATGAGGACTTATCTTTGTATCAGACATCCTTCATGTATGTGTTACTATCTATGTATGAGTCATTATCTATGTTAGAGACTGATTTGTTTCAAGACAATTGTCTACTTCATATTAGTAGTACATCTGAATTAAACGGTATGACTCAACTAAACGGTACGAGATACGTTTCCAAACAGACTACAACAGATAATTAAGATACAAGTACATCTTAATTAGAAATATTAAGATACATAAAACAGTACTACATAAAACAGTACTACATTGTCGAAGTAGAACTCTTGCCCTTCGACGATGCGGTAGTCTTGACCTTGGTGCTCGGCATGAAGACGTCCTCTTCCTCCTCCGTCGATGCAGATCTCTTGCCCTTCGTCGATGTAGAGCTCTTGCACGTCGACGATGCGGTAGTCTTGACCTTGGTGCTCGGCATGAAGAGGTCGTCTTCGTCCTCACTGTCTGCTGACCATAAATCTGAATTATTCCTCGCAAGCCTGATGTAAGATTCACTCTTATGCAGTTTGACCTTCTGCCATCTGCCATGCAACCTGAGAAGTTCTTTCCGTATCTCCTCAAATGTCCTGGGAGGCCACCCACTCCTAGCTAATGAGTGAGCCAACTCATTCATTATGGTGTCACTACTGATGAGTTCCTCCCATGGAACTACTCTATCATCCATCTTGAAATTGGCGGCTAGTTTGAGAAGACGATCGGACATACCAGAGTGAAAACTACGATCAAAAGGATAATGAGGATGAGACATCTCCACGAAAGGTTGGCGAGAGCGAAACGCGTGAGAGAAAGGGGGGACAGAAGGGCCTCCTCACCCACCTTACTGCGGATGTGGTTATATAGGTTCACAAGAGAAGATGGCGGGAGAGAAAGGTGGGAAAGAAAATGGCGGGAGAGAAAGGCGGGAAATAAAATGGCGGGAGAGAATGGCGGGAAAGAAAGTGGCGGGAGATTATGGCAGGAAAGAATAAGGCGGGAAAATAAAATGGGGGGATAGTAGGGCGAGATAGTACGATCACTGTGGCAGATGGCTGAAAACAACAACTAGCTCCTGATCACGCTCTTTGAAGGTTATGAGCACCAAATTGTTTACTTCAATAGACGATGCCAGAAGAAAATTACCGAAACCTTCCTTGTTCAACACCATTCTACCACCCAAGCCAATAAAGTAGGAACAAGGAATGCTCACAGATATATCATCATCTTCAGAATCCAAAGTAATTTCAAGAGTTAAAGAACCAGTCTTAGGAATTGACAACAATTCCTTCAAACTTCTCACAACCATGGGCGGAATAACCTGACAAAAAACATCTAGTTATATGATGTTCAGCTAACAAATTTAAAACAATATAGTACAGCAAAGAACAAATATATAAACAGTAGCCAAAAACAAGGCTCACCATATGTTGACTATTAACATTCATGGAATCAATCCTATGAACAAAAGGAGTACACAATATGTAGTTGTCATCAAAGAGCTGTCGGGACATGACAAACATTTGGTGATAATTCAGACCGAAGATACCACGACTATAAAAACAACTGTCAACAAGTTCCCTCTGAGTTTCACTTAGATCCTCAAGAGCTACAAAAAAATAATTTCACAAATTTAGCATAACAGCAAAACGTATAAGTTGAAACAAAACTTTAAACCACTAAAAAAAACTTACCAACACAGGGTAAAGGGAACAACATAACACCATCCCGATGAAAATCAACAGTACACCATGTTCCATAGTGCTCAAGCCTAACAGTCATCATGTCACGATGACGGAGACCATAATCATTCACAAGTTCCTCCCAGGAAGGACCATGGAATTTACTGCTCACCCGACCATGTGTAAACAGAACATGGTATAAGTTACCCTCACTGTTGTGAAGAGCAAGATCAATATCTGTGTCACCCCTCCGAATAGCTAAAGCTCTGCACTCCTCAATGTACCGAGCAAGATGTGATCTAACACTGCACGGAACATACTACAAAAAGAATGGAAGCAAACATCATAATCATATAAACAAAGGCATTATAATACATTCCAACCTAAACAACATCAACCATATGCCACAATCAGATAAACAAGATATAGAATCTTACAACACGCCTTGAACAGCGACGATCCATCACCACAGTGAAGACAGACGCACAAGAATCAAAGGAAGAACAAGGGCCACCTGGAGCTCGGCAAAAGGGGCAAGCCATTACCTGCACTACACTTGCCTGCTCACCCACCTTGCTGAGGGGGGTTTTATAGGGTCAGAAGAGAAGATGGCGGGAGAGAATGGCGGGAAAGAAGGGCGGGAGAGAATGGCGGGAAAGAAGGGCGGGAGAGAATGGCGGGAAAGAAGGGCGGGAACGAAACTCGCGGGAAAGAAGGGCGGGAGTTAATGGCGGGAAAGAAGGGCGGGAGAGAATGGCGGGAACGAAACTCGCGGGAAAGAAGGGCGGGAGAGAATGGCAGGAAAGAAGGGCGGGAGAGAATGGCGGGAACGAAACTCGCGGGAAAGAAGGGCGGGAGAGAATGGCGGGAACGAAACTGGCAGGAAAATGCACTCTTCGGCGAAGGAAATACCAAAAATGCATGGATGATTCGGCGAAGAAAATGCACTATCTGGCCAAGGAAATACCGAAAAGGACTCTTTGGTCAACGGAAAACCGAAATAGGTCACATGCAACTTCGGTCAACCGCTAACGTAAAGTGCATGGACTCTTTGGTCAACGGTTGACCAAAGAGTTCTCTTTGGCCAACGGTTGACCAAAGAGTACTCTTCGGCTAACGGAAGACCAAAGAGTCCACTTCGGCCCAGCACAGCAGGTTTTCGGTCAGGCAATGACCGAAGAAGAAGTCTTCGGTTTTCTGCTGACCGAAAAGCACTCTTCGGTCAACTGTTGACCGACGGGGTGCTATTTTTGAAATATACGTGTTGGGCCTGCTTGTTTTCAAAATTGCTCTAAATACGATGCTAGTTACAAAAAAAAAATCCCGGAAGGAGACCATACGGCGGTGGGTGTACGTTCCTCTCAAAAGACCATAATGCCCTTATACGTTTAGTGAAGTGGGGTTGTACCGAAGCGGGACTCGGGTTGGTATGGTGGTACTAATCGTGGAGGTAGATGTGCTGTGGAGAAGTAGTATCACACATATGGCGAAAAGAGCGAGAGGTACGGATGAATAGTGTTGATTGTGTGTATGCGCATGCATTTGGCTTGGATACTTCTGTTGTATCCAATTGAATCGGTTCTAACTTATGGGTATGAACCGAGACGTGCGTTGCACGTGCACGCTTACTAGTGAGAACAAAGTGTCATGCATGGTAAGCGAAGCCAGGAAAGCCTAGCGCTGCTCAACTCCCAAGTCCCTCCCGAGTCGCTCCCGTGGGCGACCGGGAGGCGAAGCCTAGCGCCGCCGCCGGGGTTCCCTCCTCCCTCTCCCCACTCCCTCGCCGCCGCCAGAGGGTGCGGCCGGGCGAAGCCCAGTCTGCACCGGCAGCGGCGGGGTCTTCTTCGTCCCCTCGCGCGAGAGATCCGGCGCGGGCCAGATCTGACGGGCCGGAGCGCGGCGCTGGGTGACGGGCTTGGCGACACGGCAGCGTGCGGAGGTCGGCGACGATGTCCTGGCACCGGTGGGACTGGCGGCCACGTGGTGGTGGTGCTCACTCAGGGTTGGCTTGCTGGCTGCGATGATGCCAGAACCGATCTCGAGCGGAGCGGCGGTCAGGGCGGCGTCCTTGGCCAGTGCGGCGGTGGCCTTCGCCTCCATTACTGGTGGGATGCGCGCTTCGGTGGGCAGCCCTGCTTGGTGATGGCTGGTGGCGGCGGCCGTGGATCTAGCGCCTGTCCAGTTCCATCGCGGCGTGGTTTGTGGCTGGCCGGCGGCGCGTGGAGGGGCCGGTGAGGGGCGGCTGGAGGCCCTCTGCCGGCGATCCGGCGGCTGCGTTCGTCTTCACGGCGTAGATCCGAACGGATCCAGTCAACTGCGGGGTCGGGATGGCGCGATTGCCGGTGAAAACCGTGTCAACCTCGGTCATGCGGACGATGGCGGCGCCTTTGGCGTCGTCCCCTTGTCGAAGGCATCGTCGGTTGCAATCGTCGTCACCTCGGTCCGGCTACTCCGGGGGAAACCCTAGATCTAGGATTCCCGGATTGAATGATGACGGGGCCTTCGGGGCCGTCCTCCCTCTTGGGGGCATCGTCTTGGAGCTGATGCTGGCTGGAGGGGACAACAGGAGGTGCGGTGTCGCTTCTACCGCGGCGACGACGACGGGTCTCGACGGCGTGGTGCAGCGGAGCCTTAGCGACAGACGCGTGTTGATGGACATGCGTAGGTGGTGGCACTGTCGGGCGTCGTGGTGGCGTCGACGACAGTATGGCCTGGCAAGGTGAATGCGTTGGTCGCTCCTGAAGGTGGGATGGCGGAAGACGGCGGCATATGATTCTAGAGCGTGTGCATGCGGTGCGCGCTGAGGGTCTGCTAGACTGGTTGGTGCTCTCGGCTCGCCGGCGGACGGCTTGGTGAGGCCACCGGATTATATGGTGTGTACTGATGCGCGGTCGGGGCACATCATGTGGCTTGTAGATGTAGCGACTATGGTTGCCAGGAAGGTGGCTTTGGGTTGATCAATGTACTTGTTTTATCGGGTTCTCTTGAATAATTTAATAAAATGGCTGTATGCATCGCTTTGATGCAGAGGCCGGGGGTTATCCTCTTTTTTTTTTAAATGCATGGAAAGCGACCAATAACTTGAAAACGTATCAAGAGATCATCCTATGGCATTCGATAGGAGACAACGAATTGATTTTGTGGGGACTGAAATACCCGAGGCTGTCCCACGATGCCATTAAGGAAACGTCCGCTTTCTAGACATATGGTAATTTTAAAATAGAGTGCAACTCATCTCATTTAATGTTCGAAATTTGTATTTTACTAACGTTCGGATCTGTACATTAGATCCGAACGACCTGATTGTCGTTCGATCCGGATTCCCCGCGCGTGCCAGCCGCGCGATAATTTCTCGCCATGCTCGCTTCTCCCGCACGCAGTCCGCTGGATCAAAAAAGGCTCCCACTAGGACTCGAGCCCCTGACCTGATGGTTGTGGTTCACGTACACTACCACCCGGGCTAAGCTTGCTTTTGTGTTTCTGAATCAGGTTAGCAAACTTTATACGAAAAACGAACCAGCGTTGCATGCGTATGCCTTCATGCATGCATGCAAGTAAAACAAGATTGCTGACATCATCAAAGATTTCATTAAATTTCAGATTTCAAAATGTTTTGTAGCTTAAACCGTTGCTCCGATGGGAAAATTGTTTTTACATAAAAGATTGGTCGCGACGAGACCTTCAAAACTAGATCCCATGTTGGTATGTTTCAACGATTTTTTTTTGGTGATAAGTTATCACGCTTGTGCTACACAAGTTATCATGTTAGTTGACCATAAGGGCATTTCGCAGGCGGACCCTCAAACCTCCGCTATACGTCCGAACCGCAGTGTAAGGATCACTTTTGCCATCCAACGGGGACCTGTATATGTCCGCTTAGCAGTCCGAACGTACGGATTCCAGCAAAATGGAGACAAAAGTGGGGGAGATTTGCGGGAGTCTGGACATGCATTTTGACCAATCACATGCATGTCCCTCTCTTCTCTCTCTCCAACCAACCGCACATGCATGGTCTCCCTCTTCTTTCTCTCCACCCAATCGGACAACACAACACAAATAGTCCGCCACATGCATGGTCCCCCACCTACTTTTCCTTCCAGCCGGATACTTTGTAAAGCGTTGGATGACTCCGTCCCGCATCATGTCCGCGGACCACGTCCGGACACAAAAACGGACATATACCGGTGAAATTTACGGGTCACCCTTGGAGATGCCCTAAGTTATCATGTTGTTTACACACAAATTACCGTGCATAAAAAAGTGGTTCCTCCAACTTTTCTCTTCACATGCACATGCGTGCATGCATTAGAGGGAAAAGTTGATAACTTATGTGCTTCGATCCTGATAACTTTGGTGAGGGGGGTGGTGAAATATACACACGGTAACTTTAATGTTAGTAGCACGGTAACTTACACTTCGTAGCCTGATAACTTATGTACCCCGGTCATGGTAACTTTTGGCGACGCGCCAGGGGGGGGGGGGGATGGGGGGGTGATGAAATATACCACCCGATAACTTTTGCGTGAATAGCATGGTAACTCACACACTACAAACCAGATAACCTATGTACCCTAGTCCTGATAACTTTGGCGACGGGGTGGAGATGTGGGAGTTGTTGAAACACACCACGATAACTTATGTGCAGATAACATGACTTTTTTACGTCCCCAAGACATGATAACTTATGTACACCCCTGGGTAATTTTCGCGCGTGGGACGGGGGGTTATGAAATATACCCATGGTAACTTTAATGTTAATAGCATGGTAACTCACACATCGTACACCCTGGGTAATTTTCGCGAGCGTGGCGGGGGGTGAGGATATGCCCCGGTAACTTTTGTGTGAATAGACGGTAACTCACACATCGCAGATCTGATAACTTATACACCCCGATCCTGGTAACTTTGGCGCCGAGGGAGAAGGGCCAGGGGCGGTTGATGGAATATCCCATGATAACTTTTATGTGAATAACATGGTAACTCACACACCGCAGACCTGATAACTTATGCACCTCGGTCCTGATAACTTTGGTATGGGAGGAGGGTTGATGAAATATCTCCCCGGTAACTTTTGTGTGAATAGATGGTAACTCACACATCATGGAGCTGATAACTTATGTACCTCGGTCATGGTACCTTTGGTGACGGGACAGGGAGAGTTGATGAAATATCCTATCAGTAACTTTTGTGTGAATAGCATGGTAACTCACACATCGTAGACCCGATAACTTATGTACACCGGTCCTGGTAACTTTGGCGACGGGATGAGGGGGGGGGGGTTGATGAAATATCTCCACATACACCCGATAATTTTTGCGTAAATAGCATGGTATTTTTACGCGCCACAGACCGGATTATATGTGGCCAACAGGCTGACCCGGGTACGGCACAACCCGACACACACCTAAACAGCCCTGAAATGACACGACCCGCAAAGTTCTGTTTATAAAGTGAGTCATGCCATGTCGGCATGTGGACCTCACCCTACTGCCGAGGCACGTCACCGATGGTTGGCGGTACTGTAGACATGATAATTTACTTACAAACATCATGGTAAATTTTCGACCCAGGCAAAAAAAAGATAGTTGAAACACCTCCGATAACTTCAGTGTAAACACCATGATAAGTTAGTACTACGGGCATGGTAACTTCTGACCTGAAAATAAAAGTCCTCAAAACATATCAACATGGGATCTAGCTTTGAAGGTCTCGTCGCGACGAATCTTTTATGTGAAAACGGTTTTTCAATCCGGGCGACGGTTTGAGCTACAAAACATTTTGAATTTTCAGTTTCCAAAAAGATTCTGCTGACATCATCAGTTTTGTTTTTTATGCATGCATGTAATTATACCCTTCTAATTAAACTAGAACCACCGTGGAGTCTCGACACCAACGCGATCAAGCTCCGCATGCATGCAAGTAGTTAGCGTTCGGATCTATCGAAGAGATACGAACGTTCGGAAGTTATAACACTCCTTTAATGTTTCTCTTTGTACACTTGTGTCCATATGTACAACATCGTAAAAGCATGAACTACTGCTTCCTAAAAGTGGCTCGATTTGTTAACATTCTTGTACACTTAGTTGTATTACTAAATCATGTCTCGAAATCTACAAATTTCTCAAAATCGATAGCCGTGTCAAGTAAAAATATGAGCAAGAGATTTGCTTCTTGGAGAAAATAAACAGGTAGTAAGGAAAAAGATGGATTGTGAAAGTAGAAGTTTACTTTCTAAAAAAAAAAGTAGAAGTTTACATTTGCCTCCAAACGTAAGATATACTGTTACCTTGACATATTGACTATTAATTGTTCTAACAAAAGTCGTGAGTCCATCGTGTATTTTGCTTGAAGTTGGAATTTAATTAGGGTTTGATTAATCTCAATCATGGTTAATCAATGTTAGTAACTACAGCATATGCAACCGGTAACTACATGATAATCATGTTGGTAACTAAAGCATATGCATCCCGGTAACTACACATTAACCATGTTGGTAACTATAACACATGCAACCCAGTAACTACATAATACACATGTTGGTAACTATAGCACGATCAGCTTGATACCTAAATAATTGGTATGTTGATAACTATAGCATATGTAGTCTTCCATGCCCCGCGGTCCCTCTCGCACTGGAGTACTACGACTACGTGGTCGGTGATACCTCGAAACGGCCTACCGCATCCCCATCGCCGACATCCCCTACCTTTCTGATTGAATCTCCTTTAGAGGCCTCATTGACTACATCACCGACATCTTCCTCACCACCGTTGAGGCATTCATGGAGACACCATACATTCGCCCATGAAATTGGTGCACTACAGAAAAAACCCAAGAAAAAAACTAGGAAACAAGTTTCATGTACTAATATAGTAGTAAACAATGGTAAAAAAAATAGGGTAGTTCCACATCTGATTTGGTCTGAGTTAGTTGGGCAAATTTCTCTTCCAAGACTAGAGTTTAAATTCTATAAGAGGCATAAAATATTTTCACTAAAAATCATTCGACATTTAGCGTGCTAGAGAATCTATACCTACTATTAAAGTAAATGGGTATTCTTGGTCCGTCACATATTTTTATAGAAAAGTCTCTGACTTTTTAAAGATTCAACCTGCAATACTAATAGGAGATTTTTATAAAGGACCGTGATATTTGGCACATGTGTGAGACACAGCAAAACTACCACACACCTTCTTTCTTCCTGTTAATTATATGCATGCATGTATTAGGATTATTCATTCTCCTTCCACGTGCATTCCTTACTCTAATTACATGCATGCACTAGAGGACAAAAAAGCTGATGTCATCCTAGATTTTTTTTATTCTGAAAATTCAAAATGTTTTGTAACTCAAACCGTCGGTCCGATGCAAAAACCGTTTTCACATAAAAGATTCGTCGCGACTAGATCTTTGAAACTAGATCTCATGTTGGTATGTTCCGATAACTTTTTTTTTCGGGTCAAAAGTTACCGTGCCTCCGCTACATGAGTTACCACGCCTTGGCTGCATAAGTTACCACGCCTAGGGTATGCAAGTTATCGTGCTATTTCCATATAAGTTACCGGGGGATAAAAATGGTTCTCCCACCTTTCTCCACATGCACATGCATGCATGCAGTAGAGGACAAAAAAGTTGATGTCATACTAGATTCTCCTTATTCCAAAAATCAAAATGTTTTGTAGATCAAACCGTCGATCCGATGCAAAAACCATTTTCACATAAAAGATTCGTCGCGACGAGATCTTCGAAACTAGATCCCATGTTGGTATGTTCCGATGACTTTTTTTGGGTCAAAAGTTATCACGTCTGAGCTACATAAGTTACCACGCCTGTGGTATGCAAGTTATCGTGCTATTTTCAGATAAGTTACCGGAGTTATTTCCTCCCTTGGTCAAAATTATCGCGGTGTTTGTACGTAAGTTATCGGATATGCGGTTCATATATTACCGTGCTATTTTCACATAAGTTACCGGAGGATATTTTTCAACAATTTTTTTCCCTACTTGGTCAAAGTTACCGCGGTGTTTCTAAGTAAGTTCTCGAGTATGCGGTTCGTATATTACCGTACTATTTTCACAAAAGTTACAGGGGGTATGTTTTTCAACGATTTTTTCCCATCCTTAGTCAAAGTTACCGCGGTATTTGTATCTAAGTTATCAGGTATATGGTTCGTATGTTATCATATATTTTCACATAAGTTACCGGGGGTATGTTTTTCAATAACTTTTTTCTCTTTGGTCAAAGTTATCGCGGTGTTTGTACATAAGTTATCGGGTATGCGGTTACTATATTTATACAAAAATTATTGGGGTATGTTTCAACAACTTTTTTCCCGTGTCAAAAGTTACCTCGGCGTTTTGAACGTAAGTTATCACGCCTACGATGCGTATATTATCATGCTATTTACAAAGAAGTTATCGGGGTATATTTTTTAACAATATTTTTCCCTTTGGTGTCAAAGTTACCCTGTTGTTTATACCTAAGTTATCACGCCTATGTTACGTAAGTTATCATGTTGTTTACACGAAGTTGTGGGGGCGTAAAAAACAGTTCCCTAACCTTCTCTCGATGCACTAGACACTGAAGTTATCAGGTCTGTGGTGTGTAATTACCATGTTATTTAGGCAGAAATTATCGAGGTATGTTTCAACTTTCAACATCTTTTTTCCCGATCGAAGTTACCAGGCACGGGTACGTATCTTACCAGCCTTGCGATGTGTAAATTACCATACTATTTGCACGAAAATTACCGAGGTGTGTTCCACCAACTTTTATCTCCCGGTTAAAAGTTACCAGGCCCAGGGTACGTAAGTTAGCAGCCCCTCGGGTCATCATGTAAAAAAAATTCTTGCAACAAAGTCTCATCACGCGAAATACACGAGACAAAAAAAACTGGAGTTCGAATTCTATAGGAGGTAACATTTATTTCTCTAAAATTCGTCGTTACTGAAAGAAGACACGTACAACGCTCTAAAAAAAAGCTCATCCAAATGGTTGCTGCTTCTGTCAAAAGCTCAGTTTTTTTCTCACTCGCATTTACTATAGTACAAAAAGCTAACTAATCTGCAAATAAACACAAAACACAACTAGCCTAGGTGGAAGCCCCATACGACATCAACCATCAGGGCATGGTCTCGATTTCTAGTCCGCCCGCTCCCCCCCCTCTTTTTCTCTCCACGTGATCGAGCGGCTGGTCGTTTTTTCCTCTTTTTCTCTCCGCGCGAGCGAGCGGCTGTACGCGTGCGATAGCAGATCGAGTGGTGAGGCCGGAATTTTTGTCGAAAGAGACCACCTGCGGAATGGAATTGCTAGAAAAGACCCCCTCCGGACGAAATTGACAAAAAGGACCCCCTCGGCCATGTCGGCAGGCGCGCCAGCCGACACGTGGCACCTGCCGCCACGCCGCCAGGCGGCATGTGGGGAGTAACCGGATCGGCGAGCGGCGACGGAACGGGATCGGCCGGTGGGCCCTGCCGCCACACCAACAGGCGGCAGCAGTGCTGGCCGGTGGGCCCTGCCGCCACCACGCGAGGCGGCAGGCAGTGCACTGCTGCGCGCGGGCCGACAGCGGTACTATGCCAGATGGCGCTGATTCCGAGGCAGACTGCTGCTGTAGATGGCGCTGATTATTCCGCTGATTGCACAGTTCGTTGATTTATTGACGTTTGTCCGTTGTGCCGACACTCCAGTACTCCTCTTCTTTTTATACGCTTTGCTGCTCCGTCCGCAGACGCTCTGTCTCGAATCTCTGGTTGCCTCAGTGCCTCTCTACTCTCTCTAACTCTGTAAGTGACAAGTGACCAAGAACACTGAGAAAGAAAAGCTCGGTAGCCACTTTCACTCACGATTTTGGGCGATTTAGATTTGGATTGAGAAGATGTTATAGTTGAAGAAAAGATAGATCAAGGTAAGATCTATCCATTTTTGTTGGTTTCATTCGCATGCATGATGTTTTTACTCTGTTTGATTAGCTCCTAAGTTTGTATTCTCTGTTGTTTTAGGCATTATTTCATCACTTTGTGGAGTCATCTGGAGGTTGTCGAGTAGGATTTGCCGTGCGAAGTGAAGTACGAAGTTGAAGGTCGAGGTATGAGCTTTGCAATACATGGATTTTTTTTGTGCATGCACGGTGGAAATTAGTTAGTTTTTTAAGTCTGTCATTAGCTATGCGATGTTTACTGCTTAGAAGTTAGAAAAGTTTTGAGACAAGATATGTTGCATTTATGGTAATTTTTTTCCAGAAGAGTAGGTTGAAGATGTTGTAGATGAATGTTAGCTGTGTCCATTACTACTAATTTTTTTGACATGCAAGATGTCGTTACTTTTGTCATTAAGTCGTAATTAGTATTTCTGTTGAACGTTTAGCTTGTGTTAGAGCCGGAATTTGGACATCAAATATTTGACGGTATTGTAGATCAGCGTTAGGCCTTTTAATGCCTTTCAAATACAACTCAAGCATACAAGGAGTGGTACTGCAGGAGCACGCGTACTCGCATAACCGGTCAACCACCTACGAGGCCAACACATCTCACCCGCATGGAGCAGTTGCAGGGACGGATTGACATGCCAGTAGCTTACTATCGTGACTACGCGGTAATCACAATTAAATTATTTAGGTCCATCATTTCATAATCAGTTCAACCAAATAACAACCAAATTTTGTTCAGGTTGATATTTGCAACCAGGTAGGGGCGATGGTAGGGGAAGGCATGCAGGCCCGGGGCATTCCACCTCACGGAAAGTCAGTCCTCAAGCGTATTCAAGACTTCGTCGCCACAAAGTTGAGATGCGGTACAGGGGACGATGTTGTCATTGGAGCGTACAACATGCCAGAAGCGAGGTCGTCCAGACCGAGTGCGGCGCCGTCGTCCAGACCGAGCGAGGCGCGTACGAGTCATACGGGAAAGTGGGGGGAGGGTCCGAGTACTACAACGACATTGCCACGGCATGACTCATCTCTGCCACTACATCGCTCTCCATCGGTGCAGCTTCATCTGGGGCAGACATCCCAGGAATATGGCGCGGGCTTGGATTCGATGCCCGAGCATACTCATTTCCCGGACCCCAAATGTGTACACATGACATGGCGCATACACCCAAGGCGAGGGATCTCAGCCGTATCTCTCCACGCGAGGGATCTCAATACCCGAGGAGACTCGTTTGCCAGAGATAAACCAGTACGACGATGGATCTCAGCAGGTACTCATGTCTGCATTTTTTTTATGCATTTACAATGATATCATATATTATCCTCTAACGGTTTATTTTCATAACAATTTTCTTACCAGTACGGCGAACAGTGGCCATACACTAGAGGCGAGGGATCACAACGATATGATCTTATGCAAGTATGTTCAATCATAATAAGTAATTACTCGCATACAAAATTTTCATGCCTTTTATTTAAATACGGTTTTCTGTGCAGGAAAGTACTGATCCTACATCGGACGACGAGGACACACAGCGTGGCCTCAACACAGACATCCTCATAGCATCCCATGATCCTAACAACACGGTTCCATGAATAATTACAGACTTCTTCCAAGCGAACGTTATTGGCCCATCTTATATCCCTCCGGAGTCACAACCAACACGTACAATTTCGTATCAGTATCTCAATATGGATTGCAGACTCCACCACCTATGAACGAGTCTCAGACACAGGAAGACGAGGGGGAGTACGGCCGTGGTCATCGTGCACACAGACCACCTATTCGCTTGTCGCCTTCTGGTTGTCGGGAAAGGCCAGCTAGCCGTCGTCGAGTAGGGTGATTCGTCTATCTATCTATGACAGTTTCAGACTTTCCGATGTATGTAAGAGACATCTATTTATGAGGAAATAAAAATGCATCCGAATTATGAAATTAAAGTAGTACATCTCAAATAAAGATACAACACAATGCTGATGCATCGTCATACAGAAACTACATGAAGTCATCCTCACTATTCTCGCTAACATGGGACCTATGTACGAGACATATATCTACCTATGTATGCGAGAGACATATTACTATTAATTCGCATTGCTATTCGAGTTACATTTGCAAAGAGACTGCAACAGATAATTAAGATACAAGTACATCTGAATTAAACGGTAAGACTGAACTTAAAAACTTGTAACACCCCCTACCTAACCCTGCCATTATGCTAATAAACTTGCCATGTCATCATGATCATCATAATTGAATTGCATTTAGGAAATGATCCAACATCAAATTCAAATTCAAAATGTAAGTCAAATTATTAATTCTTCAAACTGCAAAACTAAATTGTTCATGATTTTGCAAATAATCACTAAGTAATTTTCATGAAGTAACCAACATCTTTTGAAATATTTAAATGCCCTTAGCCTAAATAAAACAGTGCCAACAACACCTATTTCTCCCATTTAAAATACAAACCCAATTTAAATGAAATCCAAATAATACCAAACCTTTTTATGCTGGTGCAGAATATTGCACAGTATTTATGTGGCAAGTTCCACATTTTACAAAACTAATTTGACCACAAAGGTAAATGCGAAACAGAGCGGAAATAAATGACAGAAAAAGAAAAAGAGAAGAGGGAAACTAGCTACTGTACTATTGGGCTCTACGTGCTACAGTAAATGGGCCAGCCCACCACGAGGGCCTTTTCTTCAACCTCTGTACAGAGGGAACAGAGGCCATGGCGTGAACTCGGCATGCCCGTCCACGCCACGGATGTCGCCGTGTCGACCATCCCGCGGTCGTGTAGTTGGATAAGGGCATCCCCCCGAGCCCCCTGACAAACCCTAGCCCTCGTTCTCCCCCTCGTTCGCTCTCTCTCTCTCGATTGGAGCTCGCCCGAGCTCGTGGTCGCCATGGCCGTCGTCGTAGACGCGGCCACTGCACGCCTCGTCGCCTGAGAAGACGTCCAGGAGGACCGCCACCGACGAGTCCTTCTTCTCCTAGCACCAGGACAAGCCGGGCCGCACCGTACGCTCGGCATCGAGCCATTCCCCGCCTGCGGCCGTCGCATCTCGTAGCCGGTTGCCACTGCTACGGGCCGCCCCCTACCTCCCCGGCCACGGCAACGAGCTCGCGGTGAGCTTCTCCTCCGATTCCCCTCGACCTCGGCTTCGATCCGTGCCTTTTCGCCCCCATGCTCGCCCATGGCCGTGACCGAGCTGCACGTACGCGTACGTGCTGCTGCTGCCTCCTGCCGCTGCTCGTGGCCGCGCCCTGCGCGTGCGCGCGCGCCCGCGTGCCAGCCATGCTGCTACTCCTGCTGCCGTGATGCTGGTCCTACTGCCGCTGCTTACTGCAGCTCCTGCTGCCGCTGCTTACAGCTGCTGCTGCCTCCAGCTGCACTGCTGCTGCTTGCTGCCTCGCCCTGCCGCACCTCACGCCGCCCGCGCGCGCTCAGCCCCCCTGGTCGCTAGCTCATGCTCACGCGTGGCCTCGCGCCGGCAGCCGCTGCCGCCCCCCGCGGCTGGCCTCTGTACGCCGGGCGTGCACTGCCGGCTGTGCCGCTGGCCAGGTGAGGCCCGGCCGCCCTGCAATTAGTGTGGGGGCTAAACGCCCCCCCCCTCCCCTCCCCCCACTTAATATTAGTTAACCCCCCTGCAAAATTAATTAATTAGTTAGGCCCCCTAGTAAAATAATTCTTAGAAGAAGTAAAAGGAAAATGAAAATGTAAAAAGAAAACCTAGTCTATGACAGTGGGACCCCACACCCCCTGTTGACCAGTCAACTTGGACTGGTCAACAGTTGACCCTGGACCCCACTTGTCATCCACTAGGGCTAGTTCGTAGTGGGTACAAATGTATTTCTGTTATTTAATATTAAATTAAATAGATAAAAGGAAATCCAGAAAATCATTTAAACTTTGGAAATTCATAGAAAATAATCCGTAACTCGGATGAAAATAATTTATATATGAAAAATGATCAGAAAAATCAGACGAATCCGAATATGCGATCAAAATGCTTGACCATCAATCCTAACTAGGCGAACATGGAACTTTCCCCTCTGGATCGTCTGACCGATAATCACCTGGAGCTGGGAGAACACCCCCGGATAATTTCCCGCTCCGACTAACCTGCGTAGTGCTACATTAGGACACCCCTAGCACTGCATGTTGACATGTCATGCATCTCTGTTGCATTGTTTGCCGTGTATTTATTGTTTCTTCCCCCTCCTTCTCTCCCGATAGACCCCGAGACTGCCGACGACACCGCAGAGTACGACTATGTCGTCGACGACCAGACCCCTGCAGCTGAGCTTCCAGGCAAGCAAAACCCCCTCGATCATCCAGATATCGCCTATTCTTTCCCTCTTATTCTTGCATTAGAATTGCCCCTGCTACTGTTCCGATAGTTTCTATTCTGATGCATAGCCTGGTTTTGTAACCTGTTATTGATACTTTACCTGTTATCCTAAATGCTTAGTATAGGCTGGTTAGTGATACATCAATGGCTCCACACCCTTGTTCTTGTTGCCACGCTTTTCCACCGGAGACTCAATCAGTATGATCGACGGCAGAGACCAACACATCACCGCACATCCCCCCCCCCCAAGTTGTTCGACACTGCAGAGCTACCACCGAGTGCCGAGGGTGGTACCTCTTATCTCACTTCCGATGATGCCTCTGTAGAATAGCTATCCGGTTGTGGGTTACCGAGGGTGATTCCTCTTTCATCACCTCCGATAAAGCTTCCGTCGTGCAACTCCTCTTGTGTGAATTCATCGAGGGTGATTCCTCCGGGTTCACCTTGACCGATACTTCAAGTGGGAATCCATCGAGGGTGATTCCTCGGATTCCTTCTCGATACTTTGGACACACGGGTACTTTGACTTTACTACTGTCATTTGATAAAGACGGGTCGGCTCCAAGAGCACCCGCGAGCCGAATGTTACCAATTCGGAGCGACAGGAATCCTGTTCGTCTGTGCGAGCTACTAAATACCCCTAAATGATTTGGGTATTTGATCTGAGTGGGTCGTTGGCCCTATACGCACCACCACCACGTGGGATAATGGTTATGGGACCCTCTACGTCGTATGTATCAGCTGAAAGCTCTTCAGACGTCACAGCTCAGAGATGCGGGCTGATTGCTGGGGTGGGCTGGTTACGTCACTGTGTATACAGTGTCGCGCCTAGGCCCCGGCCAGTCACGCAACGTGCAGGAGTGCAGAGGGCGATGGCCCAAGACCCCTTCGCACATAGGATTTAGACCGGCGTGCTGACCTCTCTGTTGAGCCTAGGTAGGACTGCGTCGTGTCGATTACCCGAGGCCGGACATTGCCCAGCAAGTGTGTCCGGCCAGATGTAATCGAGCGTGTTGGGTAACAGTAGTGCACCCCTGCAGGGAAGTTATCTATTCGAATAGCAGTGTCCACGGTAACAGGACGCTCGGAGTTGTATCCTGATCCACTATAACTACAAATTGATGCTGATTTAATATTAAAGTGTTAATACTGCTCTCAGGATCGCTTTCTCGCAGTGAGTCGAGAAAGGATCTCAGGGCATTGCTATTATAAAACCACTATTATATGCTACTGTGTTCTACTCTCTTCTGATGCTCCAAGATTGCTTCAAGATGCTAGTCTTCGATAGGCTAGACTTCTCCCCCTCTATTCTGGCATTCTGCAGTTCAGTCCAAAGATATAGCCCCATTCCTTTGATACCGATGCATAATTAGTATAATTCTGATGTCAGTCTTGCGAGTACTTTGGATGAGTACTCACGGTTGCTTTGCTTCCTCTTTTCTCTCCATACCCGCTTGCTACAATCAGACGACGGAGTCCCGGAGTCAGACGCCACCGCAGGAGCTTACTACCAGGAGACTCCCGGAGGCACGTACTACTGGATTGAGCCAGCCGACCAGGAGTAGTTCGAAGGCCCTAGGCAGGAGGCCTTCGCCTTTTCGATCAGTGTCGCTGTTTGTGCTAGCCTTCTTAAGGCAAACTTGACTAACTATGTCTGTACCCAGATATTATTTATGTGTATGACTTATGTATCCGGGTCCTCGTACCCCTGATTTGTAATATGAAGATTTGTGTTTAATTTTGAGTTTAGAGTTGTGTTATGATATCTTCCCGTGAGTCTCTGATCTCGAGCGTGCACGTTTGCGTGTATGATTAGTGCACGGTCGAGCAAGGGCGTCACAAAACTACAGCTTAAAAACTACATGAAGGCATCATCGTCATACTCCGTCGATGCAGCACTCTTGCCCTTCGACGATGCGGTACTCTTGGCCTTGGTGCTCGGCATGAATATATCGTCTTCGTCGTCGCTGTCGGCACTCCATAAAAAAGTATGTTCTGCTACATACTTTAGGTATGATTCACTCTTATGCTGTTGCTTCTTTCATCTTCCATGCAAGATGAGAAGTTCTTTCCGTATCTCCTCAAAGGTCCTTGAAGGCCACCCGCACCTAGTTAATGCGTGACCCAGCTCATTCAGTAGGGTGTCACTACTGAGGAGTTCGTCCCATGGAACTATCGTATTGTCTATCTTGAAATCACCGGCTAACCACAGAAGACGTTGGGACATACTAGGGTGAAAACTACGATCAAAAGGAAAACCGGACATCTTGACGAGACTACACTGGACTACGTACCCACCTTAGTATGGAGGGGGTTTTATAGGTTGAGAAGAGAAGATGGCGGGAAAGAAGATGGCGTGAAAGAAGATGCGGAAAGAATATGGCGCCCGGGGGTGGTTGGACGATGGATGACGAGAGGCTCAATGCCTCGTTTTATAGGCTCAGATGACAAATGTGATGGCGGAAAAATAGGTGCGAATAGATGAAATTTTAGGCGGCAAATACGCGTGATCCAAAACACTGCAATCAGTGTCGGCAGAAACAATGCAATCAGTGTCAGCAAAGCGTGCCTCGGTGCTATCGCGTCGGCTGCAGCAACAGACGGAAGTGTCGCGAATGGACGAAATTTTCGGCGAGAATCACGCATCCATACGAATCAGCGCCGTTTGCTTTGGAATCAGCCGCAACAACAGCAGTCAGTGTCGTCTGCATAGGAATCATCGACGGAATCATCGACGAGGGAATCACGCATATACGAATCAGTGATTAAAAAACCGACGAAACGACGCAGCAGGCACGCACAGTGCGGCCGCCTCACGCCATGGCGGCAGGGCCCACCGCTGCCGCCTCGCGCCCAGGCGGCAGGGCCCACCTGCCCTGCCCGTTCCGTTGCGGCTCGCCGATCCAGTTACTCCCCACATGCCGCCTGCCGTCGTGGTGGCAGGGGCTGCCGCCTGGCACCGTGGCAGCAGGTGCCACGTGTCGGCTGGCGCGCCTGCCGCCATGGCCGAGGGGGTTCTTTTTGACAATTTGTCTCAGAGAGGGTCTTTTCTAGCAATTCAGTTCGCCAGGTGGTCTCTTTTGACAAAAATTCGTGAGATCGTGAGGGAATCGTTCGGTAAGTTTGCAAAAAAGATTTTTTTTTGAGGGGTAAACCAAACTATATTACTCAACTAAAAGGTTTACAGAGATGATACAAGGGTCATGGGGAGCCCCCGGCCACAAATGGCGACCCTGAGCTAAAGAACTAGAAAACTTTGCTAAATTGTGAGCATCACCATTCAGCGCCCTGCCTTCAAACACAAACTCACATAGATCAAACTCCGCAGCTCGGGCTTTTATTTCTCTGATGATTACTCCATATCTTCCAGCAGTGCCTTCTTTTATCTCTGAGACAACCGATTTGCAGTCACAAGAAATGACGATTTTTTGCAAAGAAAGATCAAGTGCCAGAGCCAAGGCCTCTCTACAGGCAAGAGCCTCTAATGTTGCTGGGTCAACAATTCCAGGAAAAACCATGGCGGACGAGCCTAAATTTTTTCCCATATGATCTCTGCACACAGCCGAAGAAGCTCCTCAATTGCCGTTCCTTGATAATCCTCCATCAACTTGGACTTTTGCTACTCCCATGGGGGGTCGAATCCACGCATGCCTATGGCCCGAACGAACATGACCTCTGGCTGTGCTATTTACCTGGTTTCTGCATGGAGCTTTAACCTGGTCCAACTCTGAGATGAAGCTCTGCACAAAGGAGTATGTCGCATGGGGGCTCTGGCTGACTCCTTCATGAATCAACTTTCGTCTAGCTGTCCAAATAGCCCATAATGTCACCACCAGCTTGATTAGACTCGTATGTGGTAATGTCTCAACCATAGCAAATATCCACTGTTTTGCATTTGGCTCGCGAATTGCCTGAAGATGGCAAAAAAGATGTGTGCCCGTTAACTTTCTCCTTTTATAAAATAACGATCCGCGAACCAAGCAGGGTCAGGTCGCAACATTGGGCTCGGCCCGCACTGCCTCCTCCGCACACGCACGACTTCCCCCTCTCTTCGTTGATTTTTTTTCCTTAGAAAAAGGAAGTCCGATCCCTCTACAACTTGGAGCAGAGCAAGGCTTTCAATCAATTAAAGTTTGGCATCAATACAAACACGCTACAAATCTAGATCGAGAAAAATGGAGAGAATAGTCAGGCGTCCACGGCTTCGGAACACGGGCGCGACGACGACTGGGATAGTGAGGTTTGGGAGTTGGAGTGGATCAGGTGGAGGCGGCGGCGGCTGGGACTATGGGGTTCGGGAGTTTGGAGAGGATCATGGGGAGATGATGGCTGCGTTGGGCGTCGTGGTGCTCGGCATCCCGCCGACCTCGACTGCATCGCCTCGACGCCCACCTACTCATGTCCCACTCACGACACATCCCTTCCCAGCCGCCACCCCTCTCCCTTCCAAGCACAGAGCTTGCTGCACCACCCCCATGCAACGAACGGGCTTGCCGAGGAGAAGAGTTCCATGCGTGTGGGAGGCCAGCCACTCCCCCATCTTCAGATCTGACTTGCGTGCATGCGTGCGTGCTGCGTGTGTTGCTGCACTACAGCTGCAAGCAGACCACACCATGTGATGAGATCCAGTTGTTGTTCCTCCTAATCGTCTTTGGCAGTGCCATGTGCGGACTGTTGCTTCCCCTTGTAGGTTCAGGAGACATGTACTGTACTGGTGATTTGCTAACTGATGCATATGAAGAACTCGATCCACTCATCTGGTCCAACTTCCATCCATGGAATTCTCCATCCACATCTCTATGTGGTGAAATCAATTGCAGAATTTTTGTGGTAAGAGTGCTCGAATTACATACATTCCATTGGGTACTAAATATGTTAATTTCATCTGTATTGCTAGATAATTTAATTAGGAGGGCAAGTAATTATGCAACTTGAACTTATGTTATGAACCCTTACGGATTGAATGTTCTTTGGTGGAGATGTCTAATATGTTTGAAACCAAGTAAACCCTTGATCTGGTCTTCTCGGGTGTGTGCTACATATTAGCAGTACTAACAACATCTGAAAAGATTTATTGACTTGATGCAAATGCTTCTCTGTAATGCCAAGCATGAGACAAAGGTAGTGCAAGTGTTGTGTAACGGACTAAATTTGAAAAAATATGTACAGAGAATTTGCGGTGAATTCCAGCTGCACATATTGTACAAAGATTTTGTGATGAATCCATGTTTGGAAAAAGTTTGCCTCTTTGTCCCCAACTCCATTGATCCAAGACTATTTGCTTCTTCTCCCTTCACGGATGCGCTTACCCGTCTTTTGGTTCACTAACTCATTTTTTCTTAATTTGGATTTAAAAGTTAATGGAGTGTTTACCTATGGTGGTGTTGATTTCGCACAGATTGCTGCATCCAACATGCAGCACACACAATTCATTTGATATCTGAGGGACCGCATGCGCTTTGAGGAAGCATGGTGCTGGTAGTTAAAAGGAAGCATTCGGTATAATTTATTAACAATGTTCAATTGGTTATAACATGCATATGTGGTTGACTGATCAATAATGGCAATATTCCTTGCTATTAGAAATGCAGCTAAGCAAGGGTAGCAGTACTGAAGATAAGCAATGGTAGCAGTACTGTAGATAAGCAAGGGTAAGAATATTTCACTCTTCGCTATGGACAAAAGGCCTAAGTAGTAGTAATGCAACTGCCAGTTTATATTTGATCTGAGTGAAATACAACAAATTGAAGATAATTTGAAGATCCTGCACCAGAGTATATTCTGGTTTTTATAACCTGCAACAGAGTATAGGAAAGTATACTTTTCGTCAGTGGCGGAGACAGGAGGGGGGCCAGGGGGGCCTGGGCCCGGGGCGTGTGAGAGAATTCCTTTGTTGACTGTAGCATCTCTGGCACTGTAGCAGCATGGGGCCCGGGCCTGGGCCCAATCCTGCCTCCGCGACTGCTTTTCGTGAATCGTTTTATTCTCGCTTCTCTTACTGTACTGTATCAGGTTGTTCATGTTCAGATTCTTCAGGGTTTTGTTCACATGAAAGGAACTTCTGCAAATCATTTCGTCGAATTGGCCCGGATAAGATGCATGTGAATGTATTCTCAAACACTAACATCAATTTTTCATTTCTTTTGTTAGATCATTCCTTTTACTGTCAGCAAACTGCACCTGATGCTCAAAGGACCTCATAAAGTTCTACACAAAGATGACAATGTGGACACAGTCACATTTTAAAGTATTTTTTTCCAGACACGCGTCAAGTTGTGTGTCGCTTTGTACTAGAAGAACGGTGAAAAGGTGGGAAATAGTACAAACTGGAGACAGAGAATCATGCTTCAAAAGTTTTTCATGTTTCACATTAATCCTTGTGCACGTCCTGGTGTTATCATCTTTTTGAACCATATCAACAACCGTTGTGTCAAGCATACCGTCAGATATAAGCTTCTACTTTTTCCCAATGATTTTGTAAAGGTGAGATTTTGACAATATGTGTCTCCCAATTATGTTTGTTGTTATCGAACCCGGGATAGGGCATGCAACAATGCCATCAAGTTATGTTCAAGGTGAGAGCTTCATGTAAGTAGTACTGACTGATTCTCACCAAAAAAATTGTTATGCATCTTGACAGTTGAAAATTCATATGTGAACACAACAAACTGTAGCTTTCAAGCAACAAACTATAAATTTTGTTGATAATTCACAATTCAGTTGGGCCCATAAATTTAAGTTAACCTATTGGTTACATCTCTAATTTTGTTAGTTGGTTGTCAAGTATATCTTACCTTCAACATTTTCAGCATTTTAAAACACCCATGCTATTTATCTATACTTATGCCAGTTGATCGAGTAAGGTAAAGTTGTGGAAAGGAAGTAAAAGAATTATAGGTTCTCCAAGTTTAACAGAGGTTCCTTCATACTAATCAACCTTTTTCTATATCTTCTTGTCATAAGAGCTGTAGTTTTTCGGATACCTCAGACAAGTAACATTAATTAAGTTTCTAAAAGAAAAATATAGCACAGGTTTTGCAAGTTTGACAAAGGTTGCCTCCATTCTTAAATCTTATTTTTATTTTTCCTTTTAGGGAAACTCTGGTAGGCATGGCGATAATAACATAATTTCACACTATCGCTAGAGATGTGGGTAACCTTATTTGCGTATTGCGTAGTGGCACATAAAGCAGGTTATGTGAAATGAGGAACATCTAACAATTCTCCCGTTGCAACGCATGGGCATATGTGCTAGTTATAGAACAACGCATCATTTTGCCACAATAGAAGCTTAATTCAGGTGGTTGCTGGGCTCGAGAATTAACCTTGGGGTCTCGAGTTCGACTCCAGCCTCTGTCGTTTGGTTTTTTTCCAAGAGGTCGTTAAATATTTGTCTTAATTTCCTCTTTGGCTGAGTAAGAAACAAAGTCTAGTAATGCTGCAAGTGGAGTAATAGTGGGAGTCGGACACGGAAGAGTCACAACGGCCGGCGATGGGAGAATTAGCTCGCCGAATCCGCTCAATTAATACCGTTTTAAGATATCCCTAGGAAAATCCAGCTGTCTACATGCAACTGTTTTGGTGTGTATATAGCAGCAGTGGTGTCGACGGCCCCCGATTTGATTTGTTGTTTTCCGATCGACAACTAGTAATAATAAAAAGATACTTTATATATGGTTTCTCATTTGCCTTGCTACATGGATGGAAAGACAATCCGAGATCCTTAGTTGAGTTCATATATGAAATATTTATACTAAACTTTTATATTTATTTGTTAATCAGTTTTTGATAACTTACTTATGATAATTAACCAGATTATAATGTTACTTAATATTAATAACAATTTTATTTATGCCACAATTGTAATGTTTATTGTTTTGTCCTCTGTTCTAAGCATTGTTTTGATATACCAGCGTTTTCAGTGGAGACCGGTTAAGGTTGAACATCCACCTAGAACAAGAGGTTACACTTGTCCACAACTGAACAATGGACTATGCCTTGAATTGTCAGTTTTACCTGAGGAAGTTTCACCAATTGTCTTACTGATATTAGGCTGCCGAAGGCTAACCCGGCGGGTTGAGCATATAAGTCATACTCCTAGCCTATTCACGAGCTTATTAGAGATTACCCTATCGCATAGATTGTGACTAGCAGTTGGGCTCATATAGGTGTGCTCTTCCAAGATGACTCTGTAGGACATCTTTGCTGATACAAGCCTCAGAGCACATTAAGACAAAAGTCAACCTGTCATACAGATTGTGAGAGTGGTGCATCTTCAATGGAGAGGGTTAGTAAAATTACTCTCCTCCAGTTAACCAGTAGCTTGTTTTCCCAGGTCCTAATTCATGGGATCTCCGGTCACAGAGGTTGGGTTACTGATGGCTCTATTTTATACGTATTTTTAGAGCTCATTTGTTGCATATTATCTCCACATATCATGTCCGATTGAGCCAAGTACATGTCCATTATGCATGATTTCCGGTTTTTGCTATTTTCATTGTGAGCATTGCATAGTTTGTGGTTTTATTTAGTTTTTACTGGTTTTCTTTGTTTTGTTGTGTCTACAGGTGTTTTGAGCAACCAAGGACCAAATACGATGAATAGGCCAAGGTTGGGATCAACACGGAGGGCTTACAAGCACCAGACCTAGGCATTTGGAGTGTCATAAATGACAATTTTTCTTCAAAGTGCTCAAAATAAAGATCTAACACGACAAGTGCATTGGCGTCGTTCATACGAATTCAATGAGCCCAAGAACGTCAAAATCCGAGTTCGTATGAAGAAATGGCAGCCGTTTTACTAAATGGTCCAGAGCGTTTGATGGCACACGGTATTACCGCGTGCAGTCGTACCGGTAGTCGTACCAGACCCTGATAGCTCCGTAAATCAGCCATTATTTCCCCGATTTTGCTCCGATTTCGTCCTGGTTTTTTCCTACGCGATCCTTGTCGACCAAGGGATGTTTTGGGAGAGGATTTGTCTCCCCTAGAGCCCTTACATGAAGGAGGAGGAGTCACATCAACGGAGTAGAAATGAAGAGGTCCCTTATATATACGCCTTCAACCCTAGCCGCCGCCATCATCCATCATTCATCCATGATCAGATCACGAACGCCTCCATTGCTGCTCCAAGACATCCTCCACCAGAGAGGAAGGGCCAAGAAACAAGAAGAAGGGAGAGGAAGGCTCCGCCACCATGCCGCACCGGCCTTCGGGCCAGTGCCATCTTCATCAACACCATGCCATCTCCACCGACACCATCTCCACCGGTGCCGTCTCCATCAACACCGCCCTTGCTTCCTCCTTCCCCGTCTTGATGACGGCTTGTAACTTGACCCTCTCCTCTATGTTATCCATCAACATGTTTGAATAGTTGTACTTGTTCTCAGGGATATGGATGAACTCTTTTATGATTAGAATTAAATTCCTTTAAGCGATCAAATATCTTCTATTTATGTTCAAGTTAGTAGCCTTCATGAATGTTGAGAGGAGGCCTCGCTCGCATTTTCGCCTTGATTGGTCATGGAGCATATTACTACCGCTGTTAGGTTAGGATGTTGAGGTAATTCGAGGTGAAAGTAAAGTCCTCTCTTCTTCGCCTTTGCAATCGGTAGGGGAGTAACAGGAAAACCCATTAAGAGGAAACCCTTAATCATCCGTAGTGAAAACCGGCGTGGGGAAACTACGGTGGTGGCGTATGTGATACGGAGTTTACTGCGAGTAGAACGTATCTGTACTGGGATTTGCCCACTTAGACACATAAAGAGTAGCTTAGGGATACGACAGAGAGCTATGCTCCGTATACGTTGCGCAAATCATATTAGTAGTAATGACTCCAGAACCCTCGAGAACGCTTTACTACTCAAGCACCGCCCTTACTAACTTAGTATCTTTTTATTTTCTGTTTTTACTTTTTAGTTTGTAGTTTAGATAAAACCCCTTTTTATTCATTTCCCTAGCAACCGATAGAGTAGACTATTTCCAAACTCTAGTTTGGGTGCGTACGGAACTACGTCGGTGACAACGTAGTTGCGGGGTTAGTAGTGCCTTCCTTTTTGCTCCCAGTGGGTTTGACACTTCACTTATCACGAAAGTGCTACAACACCATGTGCTCTTGCAGGACATCAAGCATTTTCTGGCGCCGTTGTCGGGGAGCATAGTCCTTGGTCATTACCTACTTGCTCGCACATAGTTTATTTTGTTTGTTGCTATTTATCTTACTATTTTCTCATAACTCAAAAATACGAAAAATATATCTTGCTTTGAGATGTCAACTCCAGGACTTGAAGTTGCTGTGATGGAACAAATCCATGGAAGAGGAAGGGTATATGAACAATACCGATGTTCTAACAAAGGTATCGAGGTGAGTGATCATTTTTTTGGCATTGGATATTGTAGCTGACTTGATCCTGAAATATTGCATACAGTGCAAATCCAATAGCCATATGAGCTTTAGCTGGAGAGTTCACCCTCACCCGGTTGTAGCATCATACAACCGTGGTGACTACCCTTTTGACTATGTTGAAGTCATTTTAGGAGATGATCTTAATGCTTACATCCTTTGAGCTTTTAACTTGGGTGAATAAATTCTCCCATGATCATATATCAGTTACTAAGCATGTGGGATTGTTGGAGAAAATCTATGACTTTTGCTTTACTAACAATTTTCATAAAAATCCACAAGTCATGGAATATGAGATGAGGATGGCCGCCATCTCCCAAGCATCTATATTGCAGGAACATAACCTCGTACAAGAATCCAAGGAATTACCTGAGCAATGGAAGAAAAATCCGCTGGAAGCTTTCCAGAAAGTATGTCTAGAAGATGATGAGCCAGAAAAAGAACAAGGAGATAAAGGATGGAATGGCCACTATCCGACAACTCCTACCAGTCATGATAAATTTCTAGACACAATTAATAACTAGCTCGATGGTCATTTATTCTATTAAAGATGAAGAAGGTTATGATTTTCTTGTAGCTTCTCATCCTCTTTGTTATAAAGATATTGTGAAATTGTACCTACTAACCTTTCAGGCATCTCCACTTAGCCGTGTGGATCGGTGCTCTCCAAGGAGCAAGTACTTATTTTCCTATATGATGGCGATGCACCGGAAGCGAGAACGACTCCGACCAGACTTTACTATGAGGTGCTCTGAACCCCGGTCGGAGGTAAGGCATACACTCGGAGCTGATATCCCTTGTGATCCCGGTGGATGAATTAACAGAGGACCAAAGCCCAGCTACATGGCTATAAAGAAAGTGCTACCTGGGAGGCAACCCAGAAGTCAGTAGGTGTCTTTCTTAGTTTTGTGTCTTTGAGTCTAGTTGCATTCATGTTTGCATTGGCACTTTTTATTTTTGCATAGTTGGTATTAGAGTTGGTTTCGGAATAATATTTGTTGGTAAAAAAAATTAGCGTATCAGTAGCCTGAAATTTTGTTGCATACCTCGTCTTATTTTTGATGCAAATATGCTATGTACTTAACATGAGGAGGGAGCACAAATCTTTTTCGTGAAGTTTTGCAGATCCAGGAGGAAAGACGGAGTGCGGTACAACCGCTCCCGGTCATATCGACACTTGTACCAGCTCAATGCCGTGAGGAAAATGAGTCCAGAAGAAAAGACAGACAAAGGTACGAGGGCTCGCGCTCGTAACCGCGCCCGTACCATAGGCTGTTATGCAGGAGCAACCTCCAAAGCAAAAGATGGTGCACGGTAAAAGGGCTCGCGCTCGTGCCAGCACTCGTACCCAACGTCAACATCGCCTAACAGAAAGTCCAGAATTCCAAGATGGTGCACGGTACGAGCGCCCGCGCTCGTACCAAAGGGCGACGCTGGCGTTGGAGTACCAGAATGAACGACAGCGCACGGTACGACCGAGCCCGATCGTACCGCTGCTCTTACCAGGCAAGAAAACACTCCAATTGATCCATTTTCGACGTCTGAGGTTGATGGGGTACTTTCTAACCATTCGTTTGCTTCCTAATTTTAATTAATTACCTTTGAAGCTTCGTAACCAATAATTCTCTGTAAGAATTATGTTTTCTTTTATTTCTCTTTTCTCGGTTGGGTATACGAACTCCGTTCGTATACTGAATCGATTCTTTTTACTTCGTGTGTTATTTTCGCAGGGGCTTGGACCATATGTGGTGATGTTTATGGTATGGTGCCAACTGTATAAAAGACCCGCACAAGCCACTTGGTTGCTTCAAATCGATGTACTTCAACCACAAGTACCTAGTAATGGTTTCCAATTTGAACCTTGCTCAAATAAAAGTAGTTCATTAGTGAACCTCACCTTAAGTGAGATTCTCTCTTTAAACTAGGCACTTAGGAGCTGCAAACTTGTGTTTTATATCTTGTCTCATATGCATTTCATCCAAACCTAGGAATGAATATGACTCCTAGACTCAGTTTGTCAACTTACGCGTGGTGGTTAGGTTGATAGACCAATCTTTATGAGGCAGTTTTTTTATCACTTGTGCGCTAATCCTTTGTGCTACAAAAAAAATGAAAAACCCCAAAAGTACAAAAATATTTTGTTTCTTTTTAGTTTTTCTCTAGCAGGTTCTATCGAAGGGCAGTCACCGGACCACAACAAGGAAAAATCAACTGAAGCAAGGTCCATGTCCATTAAAGGAGAGGTCATATGCGCCTCAACGGTAAAAGTGTCTAACCCTTGTTTAATCTTAAGCTTGGGGAGGTAACCACTTCTCACGCTCTCTTTTAATAATTGCACTTTCTCATTTCTTTTTGTAATTTTCCCTAGTTTGGTATTGCAAAGTTCTAAGCGTGGGGAGGTTACATTTGCATGTGTAGAGTCTTGTGCAATGTTCTTTATCATAGGGTTTTCACGCAATCGTGTGTCCCGCTGTTTTGACATGCTTGCTTCACATTAGTTTCATCTAGCATGATGAAATCATGTTATCTTCCGAAAGACATTGCCATGTTCTTTTTATCAGAAACAATAAAGGAGTCCATTGAACTGTTGCCTTTGTTTCACCTAATCACATAAGTTGGGGACCCTAGTGGTGGCTTGATTAGCGCTAAATTGTTGTAGAGGCTTTTGCTGATAAACCCAGTGACTTCGGTTGATCCGAGATGCGCAACGGGTAACCCCCACCAAACTACCCCCTCGGGTTACTTAGCTGTTGATTCTTATGCAATATGATGCCGTGACACTCTTGTGTAGTATTTGAGTTCTTTATAATTAATGCAATTTCGAAGCCATTGCAGTTCCGTTCATTTTAGTTTGCTAGCCTCTTTGGTACTGAGCATTGCCCACTCTCACATTGAGACTTGGCGCATACTTCGCTGGTACATCCAAACCCGTGGGAGGACTTCCTCTTGTTCTCCTACACAGAAACCCCACATCTCCTCAAGACAGCCACCATACCTACCTACCATGGCATTTACATAGCCATTCTGAGTATATCGCTATGCACTACCATCATATTACATTACATGACTAGAGACATGTTCTTTATTGTCATTTACCTTGCATGATCATAGTATGGCTGGCATGTTATTTTTGTGGCTTGTCCATTTTTTGATGTCTATGCTACGCCGGATAATTGCACATCCTGATACACTGCTAGAGGCATTCATATAGAGTTTCTCTTATGTATTGAATTTGAGTTATGATTACATTCAGTTGAAGTGTGTTAATAGAAAGTGTATTGTTCATCATTGTAAGGTGTTGCTTCTACTAACAAAAGAAAAAGAGAGAGACCAAATAAAAGATGCACCACGGAGGTGCCAAAAATAAGAAAAAAGAAAAAAAGAGAAAGAAAGAAAAAGAAAAGGAAAGGAAAAAAAATGTGAGGAAGCGAGAAGGAGCAACACGATTATACTTTTTAGTATACACAAAGTGCTTCAAAGTAGCACCACTTCATGCATTGTAGAGTAGAAAGTTTTAGTGAACTTCATGTTATATACTAGTGGGGAACCTACATTATTGAACTTGGCTTGTATATTCCTATGATGAGCTTCCTCAAATGCTCGAGGTCTTCATGAGCAAGCAAGTTGGATGCACCCCACTTAGTCCATATAAGAGCTTTCATATAATCATAGCTCTGTGTGCATCTTAGTTGCATGGCGATCCCTGCTCCTTGCATTAACATCGATCATAAGGCCTTCTCCATTGCCTAATGATCAGCTACGTTGATGCAAGACTTTCGTTGTTTTTGACTTCTTAAAACCCCAATCATTATTCTATTTTCCCGATAAGTACAAGGCATAGGCTTGCGCTCAGCTTTGCATAGGTAGTTGAGCGGTTGACTAACGCAGACGGCCGAACTTGCTATTGTACCTGGTATGCCTTGGGTTGATGTTTTTGAAGCGATCGCGAATGCATAATTTCTTTTGTCTATGACGGACATTGCTTTGTTCCTAACATAATTTTGACCTTCTCTCTAAACGTTTGGCCATGGGAATTTGGACTCCACAAAAATATTTTCTCTTTCTTGACCTCTATGGCAATGGTAGGATTGCATGTATTACTCCCATGCTAGCTAACTTTTGCAAGCTTGCATGAAAGATATGGATACACTTTTGGACTTTGGTTTTCAATGTAAGCTTTAGAGTTAGCAACAATGAGCTTAGATAGTCAACCTTTTTGCTCGAGTACAAGCAAGGTTTAAACGTGGTGAGGTTGATGGCTCTATTTTATACGCATTTTTAGAGCTCATTTGTTGTATATTATCTCCATATATAATGTCTCATTGAGCCAAGTACATGCCCATTATGCATGATTTTCGGTTTTTGGTCTTTTCATTGTGAGCATTGCATAGTTTGTGGTTTTATTTATTTTTTACTAGTTTTCTTTGTTTTGTTGTGTCTACAGGTGTTTTGGAGCAACCAAGGATCAAACACAATAAAAAGGCCAAGGTTGGGATCAACACGGGGGCTTACAGGCACCAGACTTACGCATTTGGAGTGTAAAGAATGAAATTTTTCCAAAGTGGTCAAAATCAAGATCTAATACCACAGGTGCAACGGTGTCGTTCATACGAATCCAGCAAGCCCAAGAACATCAAAATCTAAGTTAGTATGAAGAAATGGTAACCATTTTATTAAAGGGTCTAGAGCGTTTGACGGTCGTACTGGACCCTGACAGTTTCGTAAATCAGCCATAACTTCCCCGATTTTGCTCCGATTTCATCCTTTTTTTTCCTACGCGATCCTTGTCTAATAAGGGATGTTTTGGGATAGGATTTGGCTCCCCTAGAGCCTTTGGATGAAGGAGGAGGAGCCACATCAATGGAGGAGAACCGAAGAGGCCCCTTATATATACACCTTCAACCCTAGCCGCTGCCATCAACCATCATTAATCCACGATCAGATGACGAACACCTCCATTGCTACTCCAAGACCTCCTCCACCATAGGAGAAGGGCCGAGAACAAGAAGAAGTGAGAGGTAGGCTCCGCCACCACGTCACACCGGCCTTCGAGCCGGTGCCATCTTAATCAACACCGTGCCATCTCCACCGGTGCCGTCTCCACCAACATCGCCATGGATTCCTCCTTCCCCGTCTTGATGACGACTTGTAACTTGACCCTCTCCTCTATGTTATCCATTTACATGTTTGAGTAGTTGTACTTGTTCTCAGGTATATGGATGAACTCTTTTATGATTAGAATTAAATTCCTTTAAGCAACCCAATATCTTCTATTTATGTTCGAGTTAATAGCCTTCATGAATGTTGAGAGGAGGCCTTGCTCACACATTTGTCTTGACTGGCCATGGAGCATATTACTACTGCTGTTTAGGTTAGGATGTTGAGGTAATTTGAGGTGACATTAAAGTCCTCTCTTCTTCACCTTTGCAATCGGTATGGGAGTAACAGGAAAACCCACTAGTTGGCTGCGTCCACGGGGAAACACTTAATCATCCATAGTGAAAAACGGCGTGGGGAAACTACGGTGGTGGCATATGTGATATGAAGTTTACTGCGGGTAGAACGTATCTGTACCAGGATCCACCCACTTAGACACATAAAGAGTAGCTTAGGGATACGACAGAGAGCTATGCTCCGTATACGTTGCACAAATCATATTAGTAGTGATGACTCCCGAATCCTCAAGAATGCTTTACTACTCAAGCACCGCCCTTACTAACTTAGTATCTTTTTATTTCCTATTTTTACTTTTCAGTTTATAGTTTAGATAAAACCCGTTTTTATTCGTTTCCTAGCAACCGATAGAGTAGACTTTTTCCAAACTCCGGTTTGGGTGCGTACGGAACTACGTCGGTGACAACATAGTTGCGGGGTTAGTAGTGCCTTCCTTTTCACTCTCTGTGGGTTTGACACTTCACTTATCACGAAAGTGCTACAACACCTTGTGCTCTTGCAGGACATCAGTTAGCACGATGGCAACTCACGTGGGTCTCATACCCATGTCCATCGATGCATTTTTTATCACAGTTTGTGATAGCCCTTTTGTGAAGGGATCTGCCAGATTTTTTGCCATTTGGAAGTAATCCAATGCTATCACTCCGGGGTTTCTTAATAGCCCAATAGATTTCAGCATTCTCCTTACATGTCTTATGGATTGCATGTTGTCCTTTGAACTGTTCACTTTGACAATGACTATCTGATTGTCACATTTCATGAGGATAGATAGAATGGGCTTTTCAACCACTAGCAAGTTCATCCAGAGCTCACGGAGCCATTCTGCTTCGACAGTAGTTGTATCTAAAGCTGTGAATTATGCTTCCATTGTTGACCTTGATAAGATGGGCTACTTGCAAGACTTCCATGAAACAGTGCCACCACCAAGAGTGAATAAATATCCACTTGTGGCTTTCAACTCATCAGCATTAGAAATACAGTTTGAGTCACTATACCCTTCGAGTACCCTAGGATATCCGGTATAGTGAAGTCCATAACTCATGGTACCCTTTAGATAGCATGTGACTCTCTCAATAGCATGCCAATGAACATCTCCCGGATTGGAACAAATTGCTCATAGCAAATGCGATGCCAAGCCTTGTAGCGCTAGCTAGGTACATAAGCGAGCCAATAATTCGAGAGTATCTCAGTTAATCCCTAGCTGTCATATGATTCTTTTGAATCAACACACTAGGATCATAAGGAGTTGGAGAAGATTTGGAATCTGAATATCCAAATTGATTCAGAATCTTCTCAACATAATGGGACTGCAAAAGTGTAATCGCACCATCCTCATCTCCCAATAGCTTGATGTTTAAGATAACATCAGCCACACCAAGATCTTTCATCTCAAAGTTTTGAGATAGATAAAACTTAACCTCCTCAATGACCTTAAGGTTGGTCCCAAAAATCAGTATGTCATCAACATACAAGCACAACATAACTTCGTCGCCCACACCATGGCAATAGTATACATATTTGTCAGCTTCATTTACAACAAAGCCAACAATTGTTAAAGTTCTGTCGAATTTCTCGTGCCATTGCTTAGGTGCTTGTTTCAAGCCTTACAAAGATTTCAATAACTTGCACACCTTTCTTTCCTGACCATCTACTACAAAACCATCTAGCTACTGCACATAAATTTGTTCATCCAACTCTCCATTTAGGAATGTTGTCTTCACGTCCATCTGATGAATGAGAAGACCATGTGAGGTAGCCAATGAGAGTAGTACTCGAATGGTGGTTAGTCTGGCCATAAGTGAATAAGTGTTGAAGAAATCTTTGCCTTACTTCTGGGTATAACCCTTGGCCACAAGCTGAGCTTTGTACTTTTCAATTGTACCACCATGCCCAAGCTTCTTTTAGAACGCCCACTTACATCCTACAGATTTGCAACCATAAGGATGATCAGTGATTTCCCATGTGCCTTTAGCCATGATGGAATCCATCTCGCTACGCACTGCTTCCTTTCAGTAGTCAGCATGTGGAGATGCGCAGGCTTCTGAAATGGAATTGGGAGTATCATCCATGAGGTACACAATGAAATCTTCACCAAAAGACCCTGTAGTCCTCTGCCTCTTGCTCCTAGTAGGAACTTCATTGTCTTCCTCCCAGACTCTTCATCATTCGATCCTACACATTTCGGCTCTTAAGTTGGTGCAGATGTGTGATGCCAATGTTCAGAGCTACCATGTTCTGATGGCATGCTTTACAGATGCTGAGGCAAAACTTGCATAGAGGGTACTATGGGGCAGCAGTTTCTACTCGACAGTCTCCTGCGCGTAGCTAGGGCTCCCACCCCGGCTCCTCCCTCTGCGCCGCCGGTGGGCACGTCGGCCACGGCACCTCCGGGTACGCCACTCCCGCGTATCCGCCTCATATCCGTTGGTCTGTGCATGGACCCCTCCATCATGACTCCCTCCAGTCCGCTGGGTGCCAGCGCGTCTCCTTCAGAGGACAGTCTTTGCCTGTCGGGCAGCTCCACGGGCTCTGACGGATCAACCTGCCCACGCTGCTCTTACTCTGAGGTGGTGGTGCTCAGCGTGCCTGAAATCCCGCCCCCTCCCCCGGCTGTGGTTGCCACTGCTCATGCGCCGACCCATGCGTGCGCCCATGTGGCTGGCATTTTTGTGGGCATTGATGGTGCTCCTGCCATTAATGGCGATGGGCAGGGATGCAACTCCTCGCAGCCATGGCAGCTGGTTTCATGCTAAAGAGGCCAGAAGACGCCTACTCCAGCACCCCCTGCCTGCGCAGCGTCCTATAAGGAGGAGCTCCGCGGCCGCTGCTTCCATTGCCTCCTCACCAATCACAAGATCCATTCCTGTCATGAGCAAGTTCGTTGCCTCCATCGTGTTCGCTCTGGCCATACCGCTAGAGAGTGTACCTTCAAGAACCTGCCACCAAATCCACTCCCCCCTTCTGTCGACCTCACCGCTGTCAACCCACCACCACCCCCGCCACCAACACTGCAGCAGCACCGACCCAGGCCACGTCCCAGAAGCAACCAGTCCATGACCGCCTCATTTTCTCTGCTTCCAACATCCACTCGCACCTCACCTTCCTGAGCGCCAACACGGTCCGTGCGCCCGCGGCCGTGCCCACACTCCTCGTCGACACCATAAACACTGTTGAAACCTCTTCCCCCGGTGATGCCGTTCGCCGCTCGATGTCATCCACTGATCATAGTGGTGGCTTCGGAGGGCATGTACCCCAACATGGTCAAGCGTGCTATCATGGCCAAGTACCCCGTGCTTCCGCTTGATACAGTCAATGTCTCCCTCAGCTATGACTTGTTCCTCGTCTGCTTCTCTAATGCTCAATGGTGGGACGTGGTGGCGCAGAACAGCGTGTTCCACGACGAACAGGCTACGCTGTACCTGGTCAAGGACTGGCCGCGCTGCTCCCTGTCCTATCTCAAGACCATGCGCTACAAGGCGCGCTTGTTCCTAGAAGGAGTGCCACCACAATCTTGGTCCCTCACTGTTAGTTCAAGGATCAAATTGGTAGGTGGCTAGAACTAGATCGAACCAGGAAAAAGAAACAGAGAAGTTTTGTGCTGCTGTTCCAACGCGTAGCTTCAGGGTTTTTTTATTTCACTTTATATAGGGGTCAAAGACCCGACACCACGCCCAACACGGCCTAGGATAATTTCCCAACACGACACAACCCTGATCACAAGTTGATCAGGTTTAAACTCCTTTTTATCTCTAAGAGATTGACGCTTAAACGACTCGGAACGAAATTCAAACTTGTGCTATCTAATACAGACTCGGATGCTGCTATATCTTATGTGATTACAAGGACTCACAATTCACCCCCCTAAGCACATAAATATAGCTACTTAACTACCTTTACTCCAATCTTCTTATGCATCTCTTGAAATTTCACCCTTCCAAGTGACTTTGTTATAATATCTGCTAGTTGATCGTTCATGTTAACATACTCAACCTCCACCTTCCCTTCTTCCACACACTCTCGGATCTAGTGGAACCTTGTATCTATGTGCTTGCTGCGATCATGATGAACTTGATTCTTGCATAAAGATATAGTGGATTTGTTGTCAACTTTGAGCTTCACTTGCCTCGGCTGTTCACTCATTAAGTCCGCATACAATCGTCCGAGCCAAACCCCTTGACATGCCGCCACCACTGCAATATACTAAGCTTCACAAGAAGAAAGAGCAACTACTTTATGCTTTTGTGACATCCAAGAGATCAAGTTTTCACGACGAAAAAAATGCAACACCTGTTGTACTCTTCCTATCATCCACATCACCTGCCATGTCACTATCACTATAACCCACCAATGGTGGTCTTGCCTCCTTCTTTCTTGTGTATTTGCAACCGTACTTTAGAGTCCCCTTGACATACCTCAATATCTGCTTCACCGCAGCCAAGTGTTCAATAGTAGGATCCTCCACATATCTGCTCACAATCCCAACAGAGTAGGCTAGATCAGCCCTTGGGTTCACCAAATACCTTAGGCTTCCCACAATACTCCTGTAATCTGTTGAGTCCACGGCTGGCGCTTCACTCATCTTGATCAACCTGAGCCTAGCCTCCATAGGTGTCTGTGAAGGATTGCACTCATCCATGCCATAGTTTATCAACATCTTCATGGCATATGCTTCTTGGCACAAAGTGATCCCATCTTTACTTTGATGTACCTCAATCCCAAGGTAATAGCTCAACAAGCCTAGATCACTCATCTTGAACAAATCCTTCAACTGCATCTTGAATCTCCCACTCTCCTTCTCACTAGCACCTATGATTAGAAGATCATCCACATACACACCAATGAGTAGACGGCTTGCATCTTTTCCTCTCTTATACATGGCATGTTCTAATGGACACTCTTCAAAACCAAGTGAAACCAAAGTGCTATCAAGCTTGGTGTTCCATGCTCTAGGGCCTACTTCAAACCATACAAGGCTTTATGCAATTTATAAATCCTGTGTTCCTCTCCTTGCTCCAGGAAACCAGTGGGCTGCTTCACATGCACCTCCTCTTGTAGATCACCATTGAGAAATGTGGACTTCACATCCATGTGATGCAAAGACCATCCTTCCTGAGCTGCTAGTGCAATTAACAGCCGAACTGACTCCATCCTTGCAACCGGAGCAAACGCCTCATCAAAATCAATACCTTGCTGCTGTACATATCCCTTTGCAACCAAGCATGCTTTGTGTTTCACCACTGCCCCTTGCGAGTCCTTTTTGACTTTGTAGACCCACTTGACCCCAATAGCTTTGTGTCCACTTGGGAGATCAGCAAGACTCCATGTGTTATTTTCTTTTATTGAACCAAGCTCTTCATCCATGGCTGCATGCCATGTCTCTTCCTCGTTTGCCTCCTCAAACGTAGCTAGTTCAACCGCGGAGAGTAAGCACAACTCCCCTATCTTTTTCTTCATCCGACCGGGTTCACTTTGTGAAGGGCATCCTTAGGATACAAGTCCAACACACGCCGGAGCTTCACCGGCATCGGTGCCCTGGCCGGAGTCCAGTCAGGGAACCCCACAGTCGTGCTGCTACCCGCAGAGACGGCAGACCTTCATCACCGCTTGAAACCGCATCATCAAGATTTTCTGCTTCCATAGCAGCGTTTTTCATTGTCGTCGCAGCGTTTTTGTGGGCAGCTGAGTTCTCTGCCATGGCAGCATTTTTCGCTGCCATGGCAGTGATTTGCGCTGATCTTCTCCCGTTGGTAGCAGAGGCAGAACTGGCTACCATTATAGTGTTTTTTGCTGCCGTGGTAGTGTTTTTCTTTGCCATGGCAGGAGATTGCGTCCCCTACTACTCCTCTTCGGATGCGGCGGTGGTGGCGTTTGCCGCCGTTCCCTCATCCTCCTCACTCCACCATGGGCCACCACCGTGGGAGGAAGGCGAGCTCGGGGACCCATGACTGGTGGTCCTCGCCATGGGTGTTCCTGGAGTGTTGCCATGCCCGGGCCGCCGTCATGTCCCAGACCACCATGTCCTGGATCGTCATCGATGTCGTCTCCTCCAGCATGCTCTCCACCATGATCATGGCCTGCAGGGTTAGGTTGTGTATATGTTACCACGAATATGTCATCCCCTCTAGTAGGACGATCCTCAACTGCCGCGCCATCCCAATTCCTTGCCTTTTCTTCATCAAAGATTACATCACATGAGACTTGGACCTTCCTAGTTGCTGTATTAAACACCCGATATGCCTTTGAGCCATCTTCATATCCCAACAAAATCGTTGGAACGCTCCCGTCCGCAAGTTTCCCGGTGTGCATGCCTAAGGGCTTGATGTGGGCGATGCAACTGAAAGTATGGAGGTGACCAACGGAAGGTTTTCTACCACACCATGTTTCATATGGGGTTCTTCCAATGACACTCTTCATCGGTGATCGATTGAGAAAGTATACCGTGGTTGTCACTGCCTCTATCCAAAACCTTCCCGACAGCTTCATGCTCTTGAGCATGCTATGTGCCATTGCAACAATGGTTTGATTCCGGCGTTCCACTATGCCATTTTGCTACGGGGTGTAAGGGGCTGTGAGAAAATGCTTGATCACAAGCTTCTCACAATATAACTTGAACTCAAACTAGGTAAATTCTCCTCCTTTGTCTGTTCTCAATGCTTTGAGTTTCTCCTCCGATTCCATCTCTACGGTAGTCTTGATTTTCTTGAACGCCTCCAATGCTTCATCCTTCCTTTTCAGCAACGCCAACCACATATACTTGCTGTAGTTATCCATGATCAGCAAAAAATATCTCTTCCCAACAGGGGTAGCTGGGGTAATAGGGCAACAAAGATCGCCATCCACCAGCTCAAGCACTTTGGAGGCTCTAAACTTTGCCTCCCGTGGAAACGCTACTTGTCGTTGCTTCCTGATAAGTCTCAAACGTATCTACTTTTTCGAGCACTTTTGCTATGTTTTTGTCCTCTAATTTGCATGATTTGGATAAAACTAACCCAAACTGATGCTATTTTTAGTAGAATTACCCCTTGGTGTTATTTTTGTGAAGAATCAAAGTTTTCAGGAATCGCCCAAAAAATTTACTATTTTTTTCCAGAAGACAGAGTCACGAAGCTAGAAGGGCAGCCAAAGGGGGGCCACCAGGTGGCCATGCGGCCCCACCACATGGCCCGGGGGGTGCGTGGGCCTACCGCATGGGGCTCCTGAGCACCGCCTTATGCCCTCCTTTCACTATAAAATCTCCCCTGGCCTAAAATGACGTGGATTTTTTCTAGGATTTTTTCGCGACACGGAGCTGGCGCCACATCCGTTCTTCATCTGGACATCTAATCTAGAGGCTAATCTTGGCCTCCAAAGAGGGGAATTGATCGCCATTGACATCACCAACCTCTTCTTCATCACTACCATCATGATCTCCTCTCTCATGTGTGAGTAATCTCCCTGTAGGTACATGGGCTGGATGGAATTGTATGAGATCTTCTATGTAATAGATGCCGGATTTGTTAGGGTTTGATCTCTAGTACCCTGTATGTTCTGAGATTGATGTTGCTATGACTTTGCTATTCTTAATGCTTGACACTAGGGTCCGAGTGCCATGATTTCAGATCTGAACTCTTTATGTCTTCATGAATATATATGTGTTTTGGATCTTATCTGCAAGTTATGGGTTATCAAGACTATTTTCTGGTGCCGTTGCTGGGGAGTATAGCTCTATTTATAAGTTCACTTGGAGAGTTATCTATTTGCTGAATTTATTATTCATCATGGGGAGGCAACCTGATTTCAAACCAGACATCCTTCCATCTACTACAAGAAAAGGTACTGATCTATGTACCAAAGCTACTTATGATTCACCGGCTATTTTAAATCAACATGTGACACCTCCACCATCACCACCACATCCACATACTTCACACTTTGCTATGCCACATATAGTTGATACTGTTTCTGCTTCTGATGAAAATCATAATGATACACTTGAAACATCTGTTCCACTTGGGGATCTTTTAGACGCTCATAATGCTAAAGTTAAAGAACTTGAGAATACTGAAAATCTTGAAAAAATCATAAATTACACCTGATGAAAGACATAAAATTGCTTTACCTACTACACCTGTAGAACTTGATGAAAAATTGACTAGAGAACTCCTAGCTTTTGATGATGCATGTGGGATAGATGGTCTGATTGAATTACTTGAGAATAAACAGTTGAAAGATACTTTTGTTCTTGATCCTAAGTTTGGTACTTCTCACATATACATACAAGATCGTGCTTATGAATTCTCTATTGATCCTGAAATAATTACTTTGGTTGAAGCCAATCCTTTCCATGGCTATGAAAATGAAAAGGCACTTGCTCACTTTAATAAGATTAACTCAATTGCTAATCTCTTTGTTAAGAAAGATATGAAAAAGGAATATTTAATAACTAAGATATTTCCCTTTTCATTAAAAGATTATGCTAAGGTGTGGTATAATAATTTGCGGCCTGGGAGTTTCACAATTCCATAGGATTTCTTTATTGCTTTCATAGACAAATATTATCCTTTACATATGTGATTGGCAGCTTTGCAGGATATTTATAATTTCACCTAACTTGAGGAGATAGTCTCCGTCAAGCTTGGGTAGCTTTTGTGCACTTATGAGAACTGCTCCCAACCATCCTATCAAGGAACATGAATTACTTGATATATTTTATGCTGGACTAACCTCTGAGTCTAGGACATACCTAGATAGTTGTGCAGGGAGTGTTTTCAGGGGAAGGACATTGAAAGGAGACGTGGAATTATTGGAAACTATAATAAGGAATCATGATGATTGAATTATCTCTAAACGTGATCCATCACCTCTTCAAAAGAAGAGACGTAAGCTTTTCTTATGTCTAGAAGATATGAAAGAAGCAAAGAAGTGTGCCAGGGAGAAAGGTATTAAGGCTGAAGAAGTCAAAATTTTGCCTCCTATTGAAAAATTATGTGAGCCAATTACTCCTGGTCCAATGGTTGAGGTACATTCTCTTTATAAATTTGATGAAAGTGATATCCCTTATACTAAATCTCCTAATTTATGCTTTGATGAAATTGATAATTTTCTCGTTAAGCAACTTCATTTTAATATGGACATGCAAATGCAATTGAATAATAATGCTGAAACTATTAAATATTAACAAGAGGATCTTGAAAGAACCTCTAATGATGTTAAAGGTATTATTAAACATTGGAATATGATACAAGTTGAACTTAAACAAGTGATGAGTGCTCAACAGGATTTATTACGTGATGTGGCTAAGTCTTCTAGAAAGTATGATGCTTATGTTTGTACTAGAGGAGGTGCTTTTACTCAAGAACCTTTATATCCTGAAGGACATCCTAAAAGAATAGAACAGGATTATCAGAATATTGATAACAATGTTCCTTGTCCACCTAGAAAGAAAAAGAAAAAGAAATCTAAACATAGTCCTAGGGAACCTGATATTGTTGAGAATGAAACTCAAGTGAATCCTAATGTTGTTTCTATTTTTATGCTGAAACTCAGAGTGGGGATGAACAAGAACCCACTCACAATGATGATAATAATGATGCTATTGAATTTGATAAAAAGGAAAATGAAGTAGAGGTAGAACCTGATATTGAGCAAGATGTTTCCGTTCCAACTAAGAAACATAGTAAGAGAGATAAGGTAGCTAGGAAGCATGGTAACGAAAGAGAATCATGGGTTCAAAAACCTATGCCTTTTCCTAATGAACTTTCTAAAACTAGAGATGATGAACACTTTGCAAGATTTGTTGATTTACTTAGATCACTCTATTTGCAAATTCCTTTGACTGATGCTATTAAAGTTCCTCCTTATTCCAAGTATATGAAAGATATTGTTACTAATAAAAGAAAGATTTCAAATGCTGAAATATCTACTATGCTTGCAAATTATTCTTCTAAAGGAAAATTTCCTGAAAAACTTGGAGATCCAGGAGTACCTACTATACCATGCACCATTAATAATACTTATTTTAAATTTGCTTTATGTGATTTGGGTGCAGGTGTTACTGTTATGCCTTTTTCTCTTTATAAAAAACTTAGTTTGGATAAACTTATACCTACTGATATATCTTTGCAAATGGCTGATAAAACAACTGCTATACCCATAGGAATATGTGAGAATGTGCCTGTTATGGTTGCTAATGTTTTGATCTTAACGGACTTTGTTGTACTTGAGATGCCTGAGGATGAAAATCTCTCTGTCATTCTTGGGAGACCTTTCCTTAACACTGTAGGAGCTATCATTGATTGCAACAAGAACAAGGTTAGTTTTCATGTTAATGGGAACAAGCATATGGTTTATTTTCAGAAGAAAATTGATAAAAGCAATGGTTCTCAAAAGGCTGCAAAAATTATGACTATTACTATTGGTAAATTTTAATTACCCATTATTTTGTCCAAAAGGAAATATCAAACTCTTATGATTCGAACCATACCTATCCAAGTTGAGATAACATAAGTGTTATTTGAAGTTTGTCGGTTTTGTAAGTTTGAAAGTTATTTGTTAATTAGGCCTGATCACCCTGGTTATCAATTTTTTTCAAAAGTTCAAAGTCATGAACTTTGGATCACGTCTCTCTATCCCTTTTAAAGTTTCAGTAGTTTTGCTTAAGTCTTTAGGAAACTGCCGCCGTGGCAGCCAAAAAGTGTTGTCGTGGCAATAGAAATAACACTGAAAAATAAAAATTGTCAAATTTTTTTGAATTTATTTTTGCAAAAAATGAGTGAGTATGGCACCTGGGGCCAGCCAGAGGGGCCCACTGGGGGCCATGATAATCCCCAAGTGAAACGAATCATCGTAGCACTTTCCAAAGATGGAAGTGGTAAGTATGGAGTGTCGAACTCACAAGGAGCTAAAGGTAAGATTAATATTCTCTCAGGTCCTATCTGCCACTGATACAACCCTACGTACAACGAGCGTTTGCTTTTATCTAGAAATGAGAAATAAAACTATGAAGTGGGTATAAAGGGATAGCTTTGAAGAACATAAACATAAAAGTAGGTGCTGCCTAAATAAAGATAGAATATATTACAATATAATACAAATAGCGAGTGTGGAATAATGGTGGTATGGTGTGCGGAATTGTCCCTAGGCAATTAGCTAAGTTACTAGACCGATGGCAAGTTTTTATGTGGGAGAGGCCTCTGCTAGTATGTCATACCTTACTTGGAATTCTATGCACTTATGATTGGAACTATTAGCAAGCATCCACAACTACTAACAAGTTCATTAAGGTAAAACCCAACCATAGCATTAAGATATATTGGTCCCCCTTCAACCCTGTATGTATCAATTCCTATGGTAAGAGGAAGTTTCTGTCGATCTTGCCCCCTAATGCATAGTCCTATGAACATACAACTAACCATATGGTGTGATCCACGCACGCGCTCATATGATGGGCACAAAAGGACAGTAACATAACCACAAGCAATTTAAACCAATCATAGCAATTCACCAATTACCCATAGGACAACAAAAATCTACTCAAACACAATAGCGATGACCCAAGTCATTGGATAATAATTCATAGAACAAAAACACCATGTTCAAGTAGGGTATTACACTTGGTTGCAGGAGTGTGGACCGCTAAAAAGAGGCGAGGAAGGTGATGAAGACGGTGACGTTGATGAAGACGATCACCGCGGCGATCGTTCCCCCAGCGGCACTCCGGCGCCACCGGGAGAGAGGGGGAGAGAGGCTCCCCTCCAGCTTGCTCCTCCATGGCCTCCCTCCTAGATGGGGAGAGGTTCTATCCTCTGGTCCTTGGCCTCCATGGCGCCCGGAGGGGCGAGAGCCCCTCCGAGATCGGATCTCTCTCTCTCTCTGTTTTCTTCTCTGTTCCGCGTCTGTTTTCTGGCCTTTCACCGTTTCTTTAATAGACGGAGATCCGTAACTCCGATGAGGCTGAAATGTTGAGGGGATTTTTATATGGAAATTATCTTTCTTGGTGAAAGAAGGGCACCAACCGACCTAAGGGCTGCCCACACGGCCTCATGGCGCGCCCAGGCGGGTGGGCACGCCACCTGGCCGTGTGGGGCTCTCGGGCATCCTTTCGCGTTCATTCCTTCGCCCAAAAATCACATATATTCCATAAAAAATCACCGTAAATTCCCGTGGCATTTTGACCTTCCTAGATATTGATTTTCTATAGAACAAAAAACATGCAGAAAACAGGAACTGGCACTGGGCACTAGATTAATAAGTTAGTCCATAAAAATAATATAAAAGTGCACCAAAACCATATATAATTTATGTAAATATAGCATGAATACTTCATAAATTATAGATACGTTGGAGACGTATCAGCATACCAAAGCTTAATTCCTACTTGTCCTCGAGTAGGTAAATGATAAAAGAAATAATTTACGAAGTGTGAATGCTAGAATAGAACAAACCTTTGATCACATAGGCAATTATTATTCTAATAACAAGTAACATCATTTCATTAAGTTCAACATATCATAAAGTGGTAATGAAGTATCTCAAGAATCTTTCAAGATTATATTGCAAATGTAAAGCAACCAACGAAGTAGAGATGATGACTAGGTACTCCTATTTGAAGATAACCATCATGCTTATACAATGCTCAACAAATTACTATTAGAAGAATGCATACAAAGCTAAGAGTGATCCCCATGCTGAATATGTGGTGCCGCAAGAAAGAAGATGGAATTGACTCAACAATAAAAGTAAATAGATAGGCCCTTCGCAGAGGGAATCAAAGATTAACTTATGCCAGAGCTCATTTGGTTAAAACAGAGATAATATTTATTTTGAGAGGTGTACCTTTCCTGTCAATGGTTTAACAACAAAGGTTTCCAATATCTTCCATGCTAAACATGTTAATGGTGGTTCCCATGTTTTTACACTCCCCGTCCACCATAACCAACACAAACCATGGCTAGCCAAATCCATGGGCGCCTGCCAACTTTCAACTTTTCTGGGGGAGTGTCTTTTTTAAAAAAAATAGATTTTTTTATTAATTTATTGGGACTGGGCATCCCTAATACCAGCCTCTCTCATAAATTTGACAAGCGAATAAACTCTCATCGTGAGTAAAACACACTTAGCATGGAAGATAATGACTACCCCCGCCGCTCCATGAGCTGTACGGACACACAAAACAGAAGTTTATTTGAAGGTTTAGAGGTGGCACATGCAAATTTACTTGGAATGGCAATGAAATACCATCTATAGGTAGGTATGGTGGACACTTTATGGCATAAACTTGTTTCAAGGGTTGGATGCACAAGCAGTAATTCCGCTTAGTACAGGAAAAGGCTAGCAAAAGACTAGGAGGCAACCACTTTATTGAGCACAAAAACCACAATCATGCATTCTCAAATAGTAACATTATTGAGAAAATATAATCATGATGATAACCTACAAACCTGAATACCACCAAGGCTGAATTTGGAATTTGTCAGACATGTGTAAACATGTGCCAGGCCAATCATCCGTCCTGCACTAGGAGATACTTATCACCACAACATAATAGGTTCAACTTAATGCAACTAATGCTCATTATCATTACAATATAATTCCCTTACTTGATTAAAGATATGCACTATTATAGTCTCACTTATAGTTTAATAGATTAAGCAGAGGATGCATGTTTACTTCTCAATGAACATGTAATAAATGAAGCACATGACATTCAATTCATTCATATTTTTTTTCTAAAGATATAAGTGAAGCCCAAGAGTAAACAATCATACTTACTCAATGATGGATTCTCCAAGATAGTGGGATCAATACTAATGGCTAAAGTTTGAACTCTTCCAACCCACTTTTAATGATAAGGTAATCCACATTAAATGTGTCACCCTCCGAAATAGTGGGATCAATAATATTTAAAGTTGACCTCTTCGAACCCACTTTCAATGATAAATTCATTCATGCTCTAAAAGATATACGTGAAGTTCATAGAACATCCTACAAATAATCATAAATATAGAGAGACCAATATCCATGCTCAAAGTATACAAGTGAAGCACATGAAGGATTCTATAAAGCCAAACTCAAAAGATTTAAGTGAAGCGCAAAGAGCATTCTATAAAGCCATACACAAGAGATATAAGTGAAGTGCATGGAGCATTCCATAAATCAACCAAGGACTATAAGAAATCATCCCCAACCATCATGGTGTATAATTAAAAGAAAAAGGAAAGCTAATGACGCTCCAAAAATTTACGCATATCATGCGAAGAATTAAAATATAGCTCCAAGTAAGATATACCGATAGTTTCGAAGACGAAAGAGGGGATGCCATCCGGGGCATCCCCAAGCTTAGCTGCTTGAGTCTTCCTTAGATATTGACTTGGGGTGCCTTGGGCATCCCCAAGCTTAGGCTCTTGCGCTCCTTATTCTCCCCATATCGCTATCTCACCCAAAACTTGAAAACTTCATTCACACAAAACTTAACAGAACTCAGGAGATACATTAGTACACATAAAAATAAATCACCAATCATGTACTGTCAAGACAAGTTGCATAATAATTTTCAAACATTATCTACTGTATACTATCATTTCCATAATTTATATCCCCAAATATAAGCCATGAAAACTCTAGAACAAGCAGATAACAAAACTATAACAGCAATCTGTCTCAGCAGAACAGTCTGTAGTAATTAATTCTAAACGTATACTTTGGTAACTCCAAAAATTCTGAAAAATTTGGAGGAAATAAATAATTTTTATTACAGTACTGTGTAAAAATGTCAGAAAATTTGCACGTTCCAGTAAAATATGTAAATTCAAATACTACAGCAAAAGTTTCTGTTTCTGCACAGCACACATCAGGCAAGCAATTTAAACATCCTAAAGGCAAATCTTGGCACATTATTTTTATGGTACAGTGGTATATACAAGGGGATAAATATTTTTATGAGAAACTTCCATGAATTTTTTTACATTGTTTCCATGAGCATGAACACAAGTGTTCAAGGTCGACCATCACTTCTTCATTGCATAACTTTCCAATCGCTTCTGTTTTTTTTTTTTGAAAAAGTTTTAAGTCCCCCACTTTATTTTTTTGTTTTTGAAAAGTTTAAAGGCACACAAAAGAAGAAAAACACCCTCTATAACTTCCGGGTTGTCTCCCAGGCAGCGTTTTGTTTAAAGCCATTAAGCTAGGCACAAGAGGCAAGTAAATTTTTTGTATTTTGCATTTTTTTTTAAATTTGTTTCACCCACAACTAAAGAAAGAAAACAAGAAAACGAAAACAAAAAAAGGAAAACAAAATCTACTTAGTGATAAAAGCAAACAAGCATACACAAAAATATTAACCCTACGCTATTGCTCCCCGGCAACGGCGCCAGAAAAGAGCTTGATAATCCCCAAGTGCAAGGAATCATCGTAGCACTTTTCAAAGATGGAAGTGGTAAGTATGGAGTGTCGAACCCACAAGGAGCTAAAGGTAAGATCAATATTCTCTCAGGTCCTATCTTCCATTGATACAACCCTACGTACAACGAGTGTTTGCTTTTATCTAGGAATGAGAAATAAAACTATGAAGTGGGTATAAAGGGATAGCTTTGAAGAACATAAACATAAAAGTAGGTGCTGCCTAAATAAAGATAGAATATATTACAATATAATACAAATAGCAAGTGTGGAATAATGGTGGTATGGTGTGCGGAATTGTTCCTAGGCAATTAGCTAAGTTACTAGACCGATGACAAGTTTTTATGTGGGAGAGGCCTCTGCTAGCATGTCATCCCTTACTTGGAATTCTATGCACTTATGGCTGGAACTATTAGCAAGCATCCGCAACTGCTAACAAGTTCATTAAGGTAAAACCCAACCATAGCATTAAGATATATTGGTCCCCCTTCAATCCCGTATGTATCAATTCCTATGGTAAGAGGAAGTTTCTGTCGATCTTGCCCCCTAATGCATAGTCCTATCAACATACAACTAACCCGATGGTGTGATCCACATGCGCGCACATATGATGGGCATCAAAGGACAGTAACATAACCAAAAGCAATTTAAACCAATCATAGCAATTCACCAATTACCCACAGGACAACAAAAATCTACTCAAACACAATAGCGATGACCCAAGTCATTGGATAATAATTCATAGCACAAAAACACCATGTTCAAGTAGGGGATTACAGTGGGTTCCGGGAGAGTGGACCACTGAAAAGAGATGAGGAAGGTGATGAAGATGGCAACATTGATGAAGACGATCACCGCGGCGATGGTTCCCCCGGTGGCACTCCGGCGCCACCAGGAGAGAGGGGGAGAGAGGCTCCCCTCCGGCTTGCTCCTTCATGGCCTCCCCCCTAGATGGGGAGAGGTTCTCCCCTCTAGTCCTTGGCCTCCATGGCGCCCGGAGGGGCGAGAGCCCCTCTGAGACTGGATCGCTCTCTCTCTCTGTGTTTTCTTCTCTGTTTCGCGTCTGTTTTCTGGCCTTTCACTGTTTCTTTAATAGCCGGAGATCCGTAACTATGATCGGGCTGAAATTTTGAGGGGATATTTATCCAAAAATTATCTTTCTAGCGGTGAAAGAAGGGCACCAACTGACCTAAGGGCTGCCCACACGGCCTCATGGCGCACCCAGGGGGTGGGCGCGCCACCTGGCCATGTGGGGCCCTCGGGCATCCTTTCGCGTTGATTCCTTCGCCCAAAAATCACATATATTATATAAAAAAATCACCGTAAATTCCCAAGGCATTTTGACCTCCCTAGTTATTGATTTTCTGTAAAACAAAAAACATGCAGAAAACAAGAACTGGCACTGGCCACTAGATTAATAAGTTAGTCCATAAAAATAATATAAAAGTGCACCAAAACCATATATAATTGATGTAAATATAGTATGAATACTTCATAAATTATAGATACGTTGGAGACGTATTAGTCCCATGCAGCAGGGCCATGCGCCCCCTGGCCGCGTCACCAGGGCGAGTGGGGCCCACAAAGCCCCACTCAAGTGGAGCTCGGCCCCCAGCACCTTCTTCCACCTTCAAAGACACCGCCATTTTTTCTTATACGAGTTTGAGATGTTCTTGGTGTCCATTTCAATCTCCTAGCTCATTGCTTCATTTCTAAAAATATTTAGAGGGATTCATCCTTGGTATGTTCTCCTTGATAACCCACAAGTGTAGTGGATCTATCGTAGCCTATTCGATAAGTAAGAGTGTCGAACCCACCGAGGTGCAGAGGGAATTGGTTGATCGAAACTAGCAAGAGATCACTGTAGAAGTTGCAAAGAGTGTTTGATGGATTGTTTAAAAGCAAAAGTAATTGCAAGAAAGTAAATAATAACCAAGATTGCAATGGTGCAGCAAGTGGCCCAATCCTTAATTGTGCTAAGGACAAGCTGGTTGTATTACTTATAGGGATCAAGGTGTTCTTGAGGACACACGGGAATTTCATCTAGTCACTTTCATAAAGATTGATTGAGTTATTGTTCACTATTTTTATAGTTTGCTGTGTGGTGGAACCTATGATAAGGTGCTATTCTTACTTTAACGAACAACCTACTTATGACTATACCCTCTATGTAAGCATCCGTAAATACAAGAGAATAATTAAGATAACATCTAACCATAGCAATAAATTCTAGCGTTCCATTACCCCTCAAGCAACAGCTCATAAACTTAGGGTACGGTAATATCTGTCACTCCGGCCACCCATCCATAAACAAAATAATCACACAATGCTCTTCTCTAGGCCCTTAAAAGGTGAAGTGTTGTGCAGTTGATGTTCGCACAACACCACTAGAGAATTACATCATAACACAATATCAAAACATTGAACTAGATTGAACTTCAAAACATTACTAGCAACAAGATTTATCCCATGTCCTCAAGAACGTAACGAATTACTCACAATGCATCATATGGATCATGATCAGTGGAGATGAATATATGATTAACAATTTAAACATATGAATCTTTCACCAATAAAACTTCTAAGCATCAACTACAAGGAGTAATCAACACTAGAGACTAATCTCAACAAGGGATCTGAGAAGAAAGTTCATAGATCAGAAAGATGGCGAGAAGGGAGTTGTGGAGATGACGGTGCTGATGAAGATGTTGATGAAGATGATGATCCCAATGATGATCGAAGTGTTGGTGATGATGATGGCTTCGAATTCCCCCTCCCAGAGGGATGGATCTCTGACAGAATCAGCCTGTCGGAGGGCAAAAGTACTCTGCCTCGGCTCCACCTCGCAGATGGCGGCGGAAAAAATCAGGAAAAAATCCACGTATGTTTTAGGTCAGATGGGAATTAATGGCAAAAGGGAATTGAGAGGCAGTGGATAAGGGCCCCATGTGCCACCCCCACGCGCCAGGGGGGGGAGGGGGGGCTTGTGGCCCTGCCGCGTGCTGTCCCCAAGTGAAATCCGAGCTTAGTAAACAAGACCACAAGTTTATGAAGTGAGGAGTCGATAATAAAGAACACATAAATGATAGCATCACTATTTAATTTCCTGATCAAACATTCTAAACAACAATCGCTTCTTACATACCTTCTTATGGGGAGGTCATGACACCTTTTTATGCAAATGTTTAACCCATAAAAGTTTCTTGATCATAGCTAACCATGTTCTCACTTATTAAACAATCACATTCCTCTTATTTTCCAGAAGGATCTATGTTTGATCAATAGATATCAAATGCTCAATTATATTTTAGTCTTTAACCAATTAGCTAGCACTCAGGAGTTAATTTTTAGAACAAAGATATTTTAACCAGACACAGAGGAAGATTTAACTTATTTATCTCAGGGATAATGTCAACAATAATGAATCAACATAACTATGCAGATCACTAGTTTATATGTCAAGGATATTTCTCCACCACGTAGTATTTACTTAAATATTAGAAGGAAAAGGAATTGACTCAATAGAAAAAGTAAATAGATAGGCCCTTCACAGAGGGAAGCAGAGGTTGTCATGCACTTTTTGAGGTTTTGATCGCATAAGAATTTAATGGAAAGGAACTTTACTTTACAGTGCCCCTTGTGATGGCGTCCATTTGTGTTATTATTATGGTTTTACACCCCATCACAAGTTTGTATAAAGCTTCAATTCCTTTATAATAAAAACTCATACTTTAATTTGATGGCAAATTTTTAGTGCGTACACCGATGGCAACTTACTTGGAAGGTCTTTCTCAACCCATAGGTAGGTATAGTGGACACCCCATCACAAGTTTGTACCCAGCATGTAAAGTCATGACGTTCCATAAGATAATTCTATAAGAGTGAATTACAGTGTTAGAATATATAATAATGAAAAAGCAAAAGGAAGTCTTATGCCATCTCTTTATTATATAACCTCACACCAATGGATACATTGATAATTACTCTGAAGGAGCAAATATAACATATTGCAAACCACTATACACAACTATAAATTTTCTAAATCACGATATAACCTATGGGATCGAGATAAAAAGCAAAATAAGAATGATGTAAAAGATACCGTGGCACCTCCCCCAAGCTTGGAACAAGCCAAGGAGGATGTCATTACCCATATACTCAGTTTTGATTCTTCAGTGGTGTTGGATGGTTAAAGTAGATCCTCTTGAGAACATGGTTTTCAATCTTCAATTTTTCGCTCTCCTCCCTGAGTGCCTTGACAAGATCAATAATTTCATCTGCCATCCGGTGTGCTTCAGCAAGATCCACATGTGTGACTTGGTGAGGATGAGCTGATGTAGCCTGCACAAGATTAAGAGTAGGAGGTTGAACAATTACTGCGCCCACCGGGATCAATAGGCTTGACCCAAGGAGGTTAAGAAGAGCATCTCCTGGTTGGGGTAGAGGAGTTTCTTCTTCTTCTTTAGCAATTTCCTCTGGCTCTCTTAGGTTGGCGGTGATTTTCTCATCGGTTGACCACCCTTCACCATCATAATAGAGGTTGCCCTCATCATCCGACACGGTGATCCTCCCACGTATGCCAAAATGATCCATGATAAAGCTCCTCCATTGAGCTCCATATTTTTCCTCGGACTCTTTGGGTGACATGGTACGAGGTTGCAGAGGAACATACTTCTTGTTGCTTGATCCACAAGACGAAGGCAAGATCTAAACCCTAGAAAACCCTGGCAGAAATAGCTCGAAACGAAAACAGGAGGAAAAAGTGCGATATTTAGCTCAAAAAAATCCAAAGAATTTTTAGAATTATTGTTGCATGCAGAGGAAGCTACCGGACGAAAACGAAGAGGAGGCGGTGTCCGAGGCCACCAGGCGGCCACGCCACGTGCCCTAGGGGGCGGCGCGTGGGCCTACCGCGTGGAGCCCTCGGGCATCCCCTCGGCTGCCTCTTTTGCCCACAAATTCTTATTTAATCTAAAACTTCGAAATATAATTTTTCTGAATTTTTTGGAGATCGTTTCGTTACCTAAACAAATACCTATGTAACGACCCGGATCTAGTAGGATCCAAATCTCTGTGCTTACTATGCTATGCCTGGATTGTAGCTAGCACACGGTAACAAGAGTGAATATCAGTAAAACATACATCAGGTACTACAAAATTGTGGATCCAGAATAGCATATATAGACCATTGGCATATCTCAATGGTGACACATAATACAGCGGAAACATAGATAATTCTAAGTTAGGGCTCCATCAACGCCACTTGGCTTGTTGAGTGTAAACCCATGACCCTAACGCTTCTTAATCCGTCGACATCTGTACATGACAAGTGCAGATGAGTACGTGGAATGTACTTGCAAGTTGCCAAGGAAGTTATAACAGAGTATATAAGCAAGGTAAGTCAAAAGGATTGCTAAGGGGTTTTGTTTGCGGAAAGCCAATTTTTTCCTAAGGCTAGAAGTTTGCAAAACTTTTCCCTGCACTAGATTTTATACTATGGTAAAATAATTTTGGGTTGGATGGTACATAAAGTGTCCCAAACTCCAACCTAACTCATGGTACTCTCCATGAGGCCCAAATACTGCTATACAACCTCCTCATTACAACATACGTGCCTAGAGCCATATAGGACCTCACCTACCTCTCCTCCACGCGGCACCTCCTCCGCATCCTCTTCACGCCGACCACACCGCCCTGGGCCCGCTGGCAGTCGCCGGAGATGACCAGCGCCGCCGCACCCGTACGGGCGCCTCACCATGGATAAGGCCGTAGAGCCCGAATCCATCCCTGTTGATTCTTCTGGAGTACACCACTAACCTCTCTGATCACTCGTTGAACCTTGACCACCGACCAAACCAACCTCGACGGCCGGAGTTACTCCGGCGTCATCCGCACGCCACTGCCCTCCTCGGACCGCCTATAAAAGGCCCTCCCGAGCTCCGTTCTGAGCATGCACCGCACCCTCACCATCTCAATCGTCCCCTACGCCACTCCCCCGACGTCGGGGAGGCCTTCTTCCCCGTCTCCGATCACCGACCCGCCGCCACCTTCCCCGATCGGCCCGACGCCGTTAGGCCATCTCCACCCTCCAAAATCCACCAGTCGTCATCTCTTGCTCCCTCTCGTCGATCCCGCGCTTCAATTTGGCATTCCGAGCTCTCCCCGGCGAGATCCCATCGTCACCCGAACCACCGTCCGCCGCCGTCGACCTCGCCGTCATTCTACTGCTCGCCGGCGACCACCACCGCCACCCACCGACGCGGAACACCACCCTGACCACGTCCCGATCATCGCCACCTCTGCCTCCACCCTCCACCACCTAGCGATGGCGGCAGCCCATCTACCACGAGATCGACGGGGTTGGCGACCAAATGGAGGTGGCGGCGAACCCTTGCCGCAGCTGGCCGCCGGCAGTGGTCACGGACACCCTCCTCTGTCTCCCTCCTCCAACTCGCAGCGGTGAGATCTGCCTTCCCTCGATCCAGATCTTCTCCTCACCTCTTCTTCCTTCTCTCCCTGATGCCCTGCCTTACTTTCTCATTTTGTTCGGAGCAGTAGGCAACCTCCCTCCATCGACAAGCATGACCACTGGGCATCGAGCGGATCAAGGAACGATGGCTCCTAGCAGATCGAGGAGCGGTACGTCCACATGTTCTTCCAGCCGTTGACCCAGGACGAGCGCGGCACAAGTTAATCGCTGAAGAGGTTGGGCTCCTCTGTCGCCGGTGGTCGTGCAGTTGCCGACGCCGTCGTCCATGTCCACAAGATCGACGCCGCCGCCACTGCAAGTCCAGGCCTCTATGTAGTGGCTGACGTTGGTTTACTGTATTTTCTTTGTATTGTGACGATTGTATACTGTACAGTGTATTGTGGCATATTTTCTTTGTATCGTGATGATTGTATACTGTACAATGTATTGTGGCATATTTTTTGTGGTCTATTTTTTTAAAACTATAAATAGCAACCAGTGGGGGGCAGAATAAATTTACACCCACCCCTGGAAAATGATTGCCAGTGACGGGCACATATTTTTGCCCGCCATTGATAGTAATGCCCACCACTGCTATGAGATCGACGTCAGTGACGGGCTATTTGTAATGCCCACTACTGTTATGGTCCTCTCTGTGGCGGGCGGAGCGCCCGCCACTGATGCCATGTTACCAGTGGTAGGAGACCAGTGGCGGGCGCCTCTGAGAGCCTCGCCCGCCACTACTGGGCTTTTGGCGCCCGCCACTGCTGAGCATTCCCGAAGTAGTGTGGGTATGGTCCAAAGATTTTCTTATGCATCAATTGTCATATTAAAGTTGGTTAAAAAGAGTTTGGAAATATGTTCAAACTCCTTTTGGTTTGAACATATGAAAATGTGAAAATTAATCATGAGTTGAGGTCTTGATCCTTGGATAACAATCCAAATCTTCATGTCTAAGATTAAATCTTAGAATTTCAATATCATGGCCCAAAACTTCAAAGTCTTGGTGCAAATCCACAATGGACTTAAATTCCATATTTGAGTTCCCAAAATGTTTGACTACAAATCCATATGGAGTTTCTATCCAAGATCATGGGTTTTGGTATAAAGGAATGGTGGGGAAACAAGATCCTATAACCCAATTTCGCTAAAAAAATTGGGAAGATTTTCCCTAATTAAAGTAATGATCAAAATGTGCTCAAACTCCTCAAATTAGAGTTCAATAATTTGATAACCCCAATATTTTGTCCTAATGACGGAATTGTGTTCTACATATCCTAGGGATCATGTGGATATAAAGTTGTCAAAATCGATTTGTGGAACTCAAGATTTGGCCAAAGAGCTTGGAACTAAGGTTTGAATTTGAACCTATTCGAAGTATTTGAAAATGGGTAGGATAAGTTCAAAGAGATTATACTTGTTCATATGGGAAAAGAATTGGGGTAATTGGATGCATAAAACTAAAGTTTTAGCAAATATAAAATTTGCTACATATTCTGTCTACGACAAGAAAGCTGCTGTGACACCCTGGTTTTTGGCAACTTTTTCTTTTCAAAAACTGTTTGGCTTTATTTGCAATTTGGTTGACTTTTGAATCTTTTCAGTAGACTTTGGACTTGAGAAACTTTTGAATTTCTCTCTAAGTAATCCAAAGCCTTCAATATCTTGCCAAAATCTTGTCACACACCTTCTGGATCAAATTCCAATTCTCATTCTTTTCAAAATAATTCATTTCTTCTTTGGGAAAATTCTGACTTCACTGTAGGTTGTGAAGCAACCTATAGTTCTGATGATTAGAAAAATCCCAAATTAATACCACACCTTCTTGTCATCATCTACTCCCACAATCTTCAAAACATTTCATGGTTCAGTACAAAATTTTGTCCAGAAAATTCCATTTACCTTCTGGACAACACTGGCCATTTGTGAAGCAACCTATATTTCCTCAACTCAGAAAACTCTCAAACAATTCCCTCAGATACTAGGGAACCTATCTTGCCACAATATCCAAAAATATCATCTTGTCCAGTATAAATTTTCAGCAGAAATATCCTGCCAAGTTTCTGCTCACTTCAAACCTCTGTGAAGGAAGTACCAGCTAGAGGTATCCAATTGAGCTGAAATTTTTATGACATCTTCTATCCACCAAATAACCCCTACAGACCAAATTTTAGCTCTAGCAGCTCACTCGTGTGAGTGCAACAACCTCATCTATGTTTCTGGCTCAGTACAACAGTTGTACATGAACTGCATTCAAACTTTGATGAAACTTTCTCAAATTTAGCCAGCTGGTAGTCCTTCCAATGTAGATCACTCCAGACATCTCTACTAGCTTCATCTCCAGCTCATCACTTCTCCAGATCCCTCCCAAAGTTTCTGTCAGAAACTGTAGTTGAAGCTACACTTCGAACCAGAGTGTATCTAGCCAAACCAAGGGTACAGGTGGATGCCAGCCACCGTGGTGAGCACGACACTGGCATGCCAGTGCGCGCGCTCTGCACCCCGCCCGTGTCTGATGTGATGCATCCGGTTGCCCCGCGTAGCTGTGCATTCTCCTCGCTCGCCGACATCCTCTCCTCCACCCACCTGGCCATTCTGGAGTTCTCCCCTCGCCGGAATCATCCCCGGCGGCCGCCACCGCATGCGGCCACTGTGGCACCCGTGCTGGCACTGTGGCCCCGCTGGCCGTCGTCTTCCTCGCAAGCCGCCACCGAGTGCATTTACTCCTCCTGCCCTCTCCTATCCCGTCGCCCGCGCCAAGCCAGCCAGCGTGGCGTTCTTGCTCCGGTGACGTGGCTGTAGCTCCGCCCGCTCCAGAGGCTTCGCCTCCGCCTATAAAAGGCTGCGCCCAGCCCTCCCAGCTCCTCATCGCCCTCCACCCGCTCCCAATCAAGCTCCCGAGCAACGAGCCAAGGCCGAGAGGCGCTCTGGCCTCGCATCTCGCCAGCGTTCTGCCGCCACCTGAGCTCTGCCACTCCGCCATTTTGTTGGAAATATGCCCTAGAGGCAATAATAAATTGGTTATTATTATATTTCCTTGTTCATGATAATCGTTTATTATCCATGCTATAATTGTATTGATTGGAAACTCAAATACATGTGTGGGTACATAGACAACACTGTGTCCCTAGTATGCCTCTAGTTGACTAGCTCGTTGATCAAAGATGGTTAAGGTTTCCTAGCCATTGACATGAGATGTCATTTGATAACGGGATCACATCATTAGGAGAATGATGTGATGGACAAGACCCAAACTGTAAACGTAGCATTTGATCGTGTCAGTTTATTGCTATTGTTTTCTGCATGTCAAGTATCTGTTCCTTTGACCATGAGATCATGCAACTCACTGACACCGGAGGAATACCTTGTGTGTATCAAACGTCGCAACGTAACTGGGTGACTATAAAGGTGCTCTACAGGTATCTCCGAGGGTGTCTGTTGGGTTGGCATGGATCAAGACTGGGATTTGTTACTCCGTATGACGGAGAGGTATCTCAGGGCCCACTCGGTAATACAACATCACAATGAGCCTTGCAAGCAATGTGACTAAAGTGTTAGCCACGAGATCTTGTATTACGGAACGAGTAAAGAGACTTGCCGGTAACGAGATTGAACTAGGTATAGTGATACCGACGATCGAATCTCGGGCAAGTAACATACCGAAGAACAAAGGGAACAGCATACGGGATTAACTGAATCCTTGACATAGAGGTTCGACCGATAAAGATCTTCGTAGAATATGTAGGAGCCAATATGGGCATCCAGGTCCCGCTATTGGTTATTGGCCGTAGAGGCGTCTCGGTCATGTCTACATAGTTCTCGAACCCGCAGGGTCTACACACTTAACGTTTGGTGACGATTAGTATAATTGAGTTATTATGTTGGTGACCGAAAGTTGTTCGGAGTCCCGGATAAGATCCCGGACATGACGAGGATCTCCGGAATAGTCCGGAGGTAAAGATTGATATATGTGATAATAGTGTTTTGATCTCCGGAAGAGTTCCGAAGTTCACCGGAAGGGGTTCCGGATGTTTACCGAAGTGTTCGGGTGCAGCAACACTTTATATGGGCCAAGGGATAAAAGCCCACGAGGTATTGGAAAGTGCAAAAGTAGTTTTGCTGCCGCGTAAGCGGTACTACCGCTTGTGTGAAGCGGTACTACCGCCCGAGCGGTACTACCGCTTGTGTGAAGCGGTACTACCGCTTGTGCGCGGCTGTGCACGGTTCGGCAGGGATCCGAGTTGGACTCTTTCCCTGCGGGCCAAACCGACCTTGTGCGGGCAAAACCGACCTAGAGGAGGCTTTTACTCCAAGTTTAGACCCCAAGGCTCAACATATAAATAGAGGGGCAGGGCTAGCACACGGGATACATCAGGATTTCCCAAGCCGTGTGCCGGCAACCCTAGCCGTCTAGTTCCTCCGTCATAATCTCCGTAGCGCTTGGCGAAGCCCTGCAGAGATTGTTCCTCACCACCATCACCACGCCGTCGTGCTGCTGGAACTCAACCACTACTTCACCATCGCTCGCTGGATCGAGGAGGTGAAGGCGTCATCAAGCCGTACGTGTGTTGAACGCGGAGGTGCCGTCCGTTCGGCGCTAGTTCGTGATCGGATCGAGGGACGACTTGCGATTTGGATCGCGGAGACGTTCGACTACATCAACCGCGTTTCTTAAACGCTTCCGCTTAGCGATCTACAAGGGTATGTAGATTCACTCTCCCTCTCGTAGATGCTCATCACCATGGATAGATCTTGTGTGTGCGTAGGAAAATTTTTGTTTCCCATGCAACGTTCCCCAACAGTGGCATCATGAGCCAGGTCTATGCGTAGATGAGATCTCGAGTAGAACACAAACGAGTTGTGGGCGTGGTTGTATACATATTGCTTGCCGTTACTAGTTGATATTTGATTCGGCGGTACTGTGAGATGAAGTGGCCCGGACCGACATTACGCGTACACTTACGCGAGACAGGTTCCTTCAACTAACATGTAACTTCGTTGCATAAAGATGGCTAGCGGGTGTCTGTCTCTCTCACTTTAGTTGAATCGATTTCAATGAAGAGGGTTCTTTTAGAAAGATCAAAAAGCAATCACTACACCACGTTGTGGTTTTGCGTAGGTAAGAACGGTTCTTGCAAACCCGTAGCAGCCACGTAAAATTTGCAACAACAATTAGAGGACGTCTAACTTGTTTTTGCAGGGTATGATGTGATATGATATGGCCAATTACATGATGAGATATATGTGATGTATGAGATGATCATGTGATGTATAGAATATCACGACTTGCATGTCGATGAGTACGGCAACTGGCAGGAGCCATAGAGTTGTCTTTAATTATTGTATGACCTGCGTGTCAATCATTAAGCGCTATGTAATGCTTTACTTTATCGCTAAACGTTAGCAATAGTCGTGGAAGCAACAGTCGGCGCGACAACCTTATGGCGACACGTTGATGGAGATCAAGATGATGGAGATCATGGTGTCATGCCGGTGACGATGGAGATCATGCCGGTGCTTTGGAGATGGAGATCAAAAGCACAAGTTCATGGCCATATCATGTCACTTATGATTTGCATGTGATGTTAATCCTTTTATGCATCTTATTTTGCTTAGGACGACGGTAGCATTATAAGGTGATCCCTCACTTAAATTTCAAGATAAATTGTGTTCTCCCCAAGTGTGCACCGTTGCGAAAGTTCGTCGTTTCGAGACACGCCGTGATGATCGGGTGTGATAGACTCTACGTTCGCATACAACGGGTGCAAGCCATGTTGCACGTGCGGAACACTCGGGTTAAACTTGACGAGCCTAGCATGTACAGACATGGCCTCGGAACACAAGAGACCGAAAGGTCGAACATGAGTCATATAGTAGATATGATCAACATGAAGATGTTCACCATTGAAACCACCTCAACTCACGTGATGATCGGACTTGAGTTGGTGGATTTGGATCATGTTACACTCGAATGACCGGAGGGATGTCAATTTGAGTGGGAGTTTTTTAAAATATGATTAACTAAACTCATTATCTAAGAACAATAGTCTAAGTTGTCTTTGCAATATTTATGTTGTAGATCATGGCTCGCGCGGTAGCACCCCTGAATTTTAATGCGTTCCTAGAGAAAGCTAAGTTGAAAGATGATGGAAGTAACTTTGTGGACTGGGCCCGTAATCTAAGGATTATCCTTACGGCTTCCCAGAAGGCTTATGTCCTTGATGCACCGCTTGGTGATCCACCCGCTCCAGTTGAGTCTCTAGACGTTGTGAACGCCTGGCAGGCTCGTTCTGATGATTACTCAATAGTTCAATGTGCAATGTTGTATGGCTTAGAACCGGGACTTCAAAGACGTTTTGAACGTCATGGAGCATATGAGATGTTCCAGGAGTTGAAGTTTATCTTTCAGAAGAATGCCCGGATCGAGAGATATGAGATCTCCGATAAGTTCTATGCTTGCAAGATGGAGGAGAACGGGTCTATCAGTGATCACGTGCTCAGAATGTCTGGGTACTCCACCCGTCTGGCTGAGTTAGGGATGCCCCTTCCGCCAGAGGCTATCGCTGACAGAGTTCTTCAATCATTGCCACCTAGCTACAAGAGCTTCGTGTTGAACTATAACATGCACGGGATGAACAAGTCAGTCGCCGAGCTGTTTGCGATGCTGAAAGCCGCTGAGTCTGAAATTCAGAAGGAGCATCAAGTGTTGATGGTCAATAAAACCACTAGTTTCAAGAAAAATGGCAAGGGTAAGAAGGGTAACTCCAAGCAGAGTGGCAAAGCAGTTGCTCCTCTCGTGAAGAAACCCAAGGCTGGACCCAAACCAGAAACTGTGTGTTTTCATTGCAAGGGAACTGGACACTGGAAGCGGAATTGCCCCAAGTATTTGGCTGACAAGAAGGCGGCCAACAACAAACAAGGTATATATGATATACATGTTATTGATGTGTACCTTACCAACTCTCGTTGTAGTGCCTGGGTATTTGATACCGGTGCGGTTGCTCATATTTGCAACTCAAAACAGGAACTGCGGAATAGACGGAGGCTGGCAAAGGACGAAGTGACGATGCGCGTGGGAAATGGTTCCAAGGTTGATGTGATCGCCGTCGGCACGCTCGCTCTTCGATTACCGTCGGGATTAGTGATGAACCTAAATAAGTGTTATTTGGTGCCTGCGTTAAGCATGAACATTATATCTGGATCTTGTTTATTGCGAGACGGTTACTCATTTAAATCAGAGAATAATGGTTGTTCTATTTATATGAGTAATATCTTTTATGGTCATGCACCCGATGTGAGGGGTTTATTCTTATTGAATCTCGATAGTAATGATACACATGTTCATAACATTGATGCCAAAAGATGTAGAATTGATAATGATAATACCACTTTCTTGTGGCACTGCCGTTTAGGTCATATTGGCGTAAAACGCATGAGGAAGCTCCATGCTGATGGACTTTTGGAGTCACTTGATTTTGAATCACTTGACACATGTGAGCCATGCCTCATGGGCAAGATGACTAAAACGCCGTTCTCTGGAACAATGGAACGGGCAAGTGACTTATTGGAAATCGTACATACTGATGTGTGCGGTCCGATGAGTATTGAGGCGCGCGGTGGTTATCGTTACTTTCTCACCTTCACTGATGACTTAAGTAGATATGGGTATATTTACTTAATGAAACACAAGTCTGAAACATTTGAAAAGTTCAAACAATTTCAGAGTGAAGTTGAGAATCATCGTAACAAGAAGATTAAATTCCTACGATCTGATCGAGGAGGAGAATATCTGAGTTATGAGTTTGGCAGTCACTTAAGACAGTGTGGAATTGTTTCACAATTGACACCGCCTGGAACACCACAGCGTAATGGTGTGTCCGAACGTCGTAATCGAACCTTATTGGATATGGTGCGATCTATGATGTCTCTTGCCGATTTGCCACTATCGTTTTGGGGTTATGCATTAGAGACAGCTGCATTCACTTTAAATAGGGCACCATCAAAATCCGTTGAGACGACGCCATATGAACTTTGGTTTGGCAAGAAGCCAAAGCTGTCGTTTCTTAAAGTTTGGGGATGTGATGCTTATGTCAAAAAGCTTCAGCCTGAAAAGCTGGAACCCAAAGCGGAGAAATGCGTCTTCATAGGATACCCAAAAGAGACAGTTGGGTATACCTTCTACCTCAGATCCGAAGGCAAAGTGTTTGTCGCTAAAAACGGAACATTTCTTGAGAAAGAGTTTCTCTCGAAAGAATTGAGTGGGAGGAAGATAGAACTTGATGAGGTTGTTGAACCTTTACTTCAACCTGAGAGTAGCGCAGCGCAGAAAGTTGTTTCTGTGGAGCCTACATTAGCTGAAGAGGAAGTTAATGATGATGATCATGAAGCTTTGGATCAAGTTGCTATCGAACCTCGTAGGTCGACAAGGACGCGTACTGCTCCTGAGTGGTACGGCAACCCTGTCTTAGAGGTCATGTTGTTAAACAACGATGAACCTACGAGCTATGGAGAAGCGATAATGGGCCCGGGTTCCGAGAAGTGGTTAGAGGCCATGAAATCCGAGATGGGATCCATGTATGAAAACAAAGTCTGGACTTTGGAAGTATTACCTGAAGGGCGTAAGGCCATTCAGAACAAATGGATCTTTAAGAGGAAGACGGACGCGGACGGTAATGTCACCGTCTATAAAGCTCGACTTGTGGCAAAGGGTTTTTCACAAGTTCAAGGAGTTGACTACGATGAGACCTTCTCACCCGTAGCGATGCTTAAGTCCGTCAGAATCATGTTAGCAATAGCTGCCTTTTTTGATTATGAAATTTGGCAGATGGATGTCAAAACAGCGTTCCTTAACGGTTTCCTTAAGGAAGAGTTGTATATGATGCAACCAGAAGGTTTTGTCGATCCAGAGAATGCTGACAAAGTTTGCAAACTCCAGCGATCCATTTATGGACTGGTGCAAGCATCTCGGAGTTGGAATCTTCGTTTTGATGAGGTGATCAAAGCGTTCGAGTTTATACAAGTTTACGGAGAAGCTTGTATTTACAAGAAAGTGAGTGGGAGCTCTATAGCGTTTCTAATATTATATGTGGATGACATATTGCTGATTGGAAACAATATAGAAATGCTGGAAAGCGTAAAGGAATATTTGAACAAGAGTTTTTCAATGAAGGACCTAGGAGAAGCTGCTTTCATATTAGGCATCAAGATCTATAGAGATAGATCAAGACGCTTAATAGGACTTTCACAAAGCACATACCTTGATAAGATTTTGAAGAAGTTCAAAATGGATCAGTCCAAGAAAGGGTTCTTGCCTGTTTTGCAAGGTGTGAAGTTGAGTAAGACTCAATGCCCAGTGACTGCAGAAGATAGAGAAAAGATGAGTGTCATCCCCTATGCTTCGGCCATAGGCTCTATCATGTATGCAATGCTGTGCACAAGACCCGATGTCAGCCTTGCCATAAGTATGGTCGGAAGGTTTCAAAGTGATCCAGGAATGGAACACTGGACGGCGGTCAAGAATATCCTGAAGTACCTGAAAAGGACTAAGGACATGTTTCTCGTTTATGGAGGTGATCAAGAGCTCGTCGTAAAGGGTTACGTCGATGCAAGCTTTGACACTGATCCGGATGACTCTAAGTCGCAAACCGGATACGTATTTATTCTTAATGGGGGTGCGGTTAGCTGGTGCAGTTCCAAGCAAAGCGTGGTAGCTGATTCTACATGCGAAGCGGAGTACATCGCTGCCTCGGAGGCGGCGAAGGAAGGTGTCTGGATGAAGGAGTTCATGACAGATCTTGGAGTAGTGCCTAGTGCACTTAATCCAATGACTCTGTTTTGTGATAATACTGGTGCCATTGCTCTAGCCAAGGAACCAAGATTTCACAAGAGGACCAGACACATAAAGCGACGTTTCAATTCCATCCGCGATTACATCAAGGAGGACGACATAAATATTTGCAAAGTACACACGGATCTAAATGTTGCAGATCCGATGACTAAACCTCTTCCAAGGGCTAAACATGAACAACACCAGAACTGCATGGGTGTTCGATTCATTACAATGTAAATCACATAGTGATGTGAACTAGATTATTGACTCTAGTGCAAGTGGGAGACTGTTGGAAATATGCCCTAGAGGCAATAATAAATTGGTTATTATTATATTTCCTTGTTCATGATAATCGTTTATTATCCATGCTATAATTGTATTGATTGGAAACTCAAATACATGTGTGGGTACATAGACAACACTGTGTCCCTAGTATGCCTCTAGTTGACTAGCTCGTTGATCAAAGATGGTTAAGGTTTCCTAGCCATTGACATGAGATGTCATTTGATAACGGGATCACATCATTAGGAGAATGATGTGATGGACAAGACCCAAACTGTAAACGTAGCATTTGATCGTGTCAGTTTATTGCTATTGTTTTCTGCATGTCAAGTATCTGTTCCTTTGACCATGAGATCATGCAACTCACTGACACCGGAGGAATACCTTGTGTGTATCAAACGTCGCAACGTAACTGGGTGACTATAAAGGTGCTCTACAGGTATCTCCGAGGGTGTCTGTTGGGTTGGCATGGATCAAGACTGGGATTTGTTACTCCGTATGACGGAGAGGTATCTCAGGGCCCACTCGGTAATACAACATCACAATGAGCCTTGCAAGCAATGTGACTAAAGTGTTAGCCACGAGATCTTGTATTACGGAACGAGTAAAGAGACTTGCCGGTAACGAGATTGAACTAGGTATAGTGATACCGACGATCGAATCTCGGGCAAGTAACATACCGAAGAACAAAGGGAACAGCATACGGGATTAACTGAATCCTTGACATAGAGGTTCGACCGATAAAGATCTTCGTAGAATATGTAGGAGCCAATATGGGCATCCAGGTCCCGCTATTGGTTATTGGCCATAGAGGCGTCTCGGTCATGTCTACATAGTTCTCGAACCCGCAGGGTCTACACACTTAACGTTTGGTGACGATTAGTATAATTGAGTTATTATGTTGGTGACCGAAAGTTGTTCGGAGTCCCGGATAAGATCCCGGACATGACGAGGATCTCCGGAATAGTCCGGAGGTAAAGATTGATATATGTGATAATAGTGTTTTGATCTCCGGAAGAGTTCCGAAGTTCACCGGAAGGGGTTCCGGATGTTTACCGAAGTGTTCGGGTGCAGCAACACTTTATATGGGCCAAGGGATAAAAGCCCACGAGGTATTGGAAAGTGCAAAAGTAGTTTTGCTGCCGCGTAAGCGGTACTACCGCTTGTGTGAAGCGGTACTACCGCCCGAGCGGTACTACCGCTTGTGTGAAGCGGTACTACCGCCCAAGCGGTACTACCGCTTGTGTGAAGCGGTACTACCGCTTGTGCGCGGCTGTGCACGGTTCGGCAGGGATCCGAGTTGGACTCTTTCCCTGCGGGCCAAACCGACCTTGTGCGGGCAAAACCGACCTAGAGGAGGCTTTTACTCCAAGTTTAGACCCCAAGGCTCAACATATAAATAGAGGGGCAGGGCTAGCACACGGGATACATCAGGATTTCCCAAGCCGTGTGCCGGCAACCCTAGCCCTCTAGTTCCTCCGTCATAATCTCCGTAGCGCTTGGCGAAGCCCTTAAGAGATTGTTCCTCACCACCATCACCACGCCGTCGTGCTGCTGGAACTCAACCACTACTTCACCATCGCTCGCTGGATCGAGGAAGTGAAGGCGTCATCAAGCCGTACGTGTGTTGAACGCGGAGGTGCCGTCCGTTCGGCGCTAGTTCGTGATCGGATCGAGGGACGACTTGCGATTTGGATCGCGGAGACGTTCGACTACATCAACCGCGTTTCTTAAACGCTTCCGCTTAGCGATCTACAAGGGTATGTAGATTCACTCTCCCTCTCGTAGATGCTCATCACCATGGATAGATCTTGTGTGTGCGTAGGAAAATTTTTGTTTCCCATGCAACGTTCCCCAACACATTTCGCTCCACCCTAGCCTCAACTGACTGCACACGCGAGCTCCACACACTCTCCTGACCACGCCCGACCTCTTCCCCAACCGAAACTCTGCCGGAATCGCCGTCTCCGGCGACACCCGAAAACCACCGCCACCGGAGAGGAAGGGGACGACGTCATCCGGCCATCTCTCGCGAAACTACGGGTACGTATGGCTTCGTCTCCGAACGCTCATTCCATCCCCGTAGTCACCCGACCTCGCCGCCGTCTGCATCGCCGGCGACCATCGCCGGAGCTCCGCGGTGCTCTGTTCTCTCTCCCCCTTTTAAATCTGACAGTGGGGCCCGCACGTCAGTGGCCCACCTCGCACGCCGAAGCGGTAAGTGGAGACGCCCCTCCACTTTACGCCATCGACGTGGCCCTCTGTAGATTTTTCTAATTTCTGTTAAATTCCAGATTTGACCAGTAACTTTGACCACCTATAACTTTTTATCCATAAGTCCAAATCAATTGATTCTTTTTGCATTGGTTTTGTATTGAGCCCCTCTATTTTCTGGTAAATTTTGGTATTTTTCTCACACGTGCAGAATTTCTGGTGAACAGAAATGTGTTATGTGACATTTTCTTTTGCTATTTTAAAAATATTTTCAGAAGGAAATTAGTTTGGTTTTGAAGACCAGGAGTTTGTGGACAACCCAACAGGGCAAGGTAAGCCACATCATCCATTACATAAAGCATTTCAATAGTATTGGTCATTTAATTGAATTATTTGCATTAGTTTATTATGGGATAATTCATAGTAAGTTAAATTGAGGTATAACTACTGCCATATTAGTTTATTCATGGTAAATAACCTTGCTTGTCATGATATTGCTAAAAAATAAGTTGAATGTTTGATCAAGTGCCACCAACCCGGACTTATCCGTGCAAACACATCTGCCAGTATGGGATGGCCTTGACTTGGTCTGACCACGTGCTCTTTTATCGGTACCACCAAAGAGGGAGGGTTATGCGTGTGTCCTACCCTGATCAGGTAGGCGACGATAATCCTGGGAGCCAGCTGAGTTGTTTTGCCGGCGTCCCCGTTTGTGACAGTTTAGTTGGCCACGACGATGGCAGGTGTCACGGGGTGACACAGGGGCCACCCAGGACATGACCCTGGGAGGGTATGATTGTCGGTGGTACGGTGGAGGAGACACGGGTTAGGCAAGTTTCGTTGGAGCAGCACCGGTCCACCTGAGAGGGAAGTGTACCGAGGTACGGGACCAGGAGCTTCATGGTGTGGGAAAAGTGCGCAACCTCTGCAGAGTGTAAGAATCTATTCGAATAGCCGCGTCCACGGTATTGGACACAGTCCGCACTAGGTCACACTGAGTGGTCAACCGTAACGATAATAATGATGGAAGAACTTGTCATATGTTCAGAAGTGCTCAGTGAATCATGAGTATTCCGAGGGTTGTGGGACAACCCGGAAGAGAGTAAGTTGATAATCAGTAACAGTAAGTAAGCAACTTAAGCACTTAACATGATCCTTGCCATGCTGTTGTTTGCTGCATTGTTGTGGTTGCTGTGAGCTTGCGAGTACATTCCAAGTACTCACCTGGCGTGTCATGCCAGATGCAGGAGAAGCCGAGGACGAAGGTCCGGAAGGTTCGTGCTACGCTAACTAGGCCGTATCCCAGCAGTGTCCCCGTGGAATGGAGTTTTCTGCGCTATGTTCCGCTATGCCGTAGGATCACCCAGTAGTACCGAGGCCTTATTATGTTCCATAAATAATGTAGATATGGTCATGCCACATGTGGTGCTTCTGGCCTCGTCATCGATGTAATCTATGAGCTTGTACTCAAAGATTATCAATAAAGATCTGTTCTGTTCTGTTCCAAGATGTTGTGTGTTTCCAGTAGACATGATCTCTGGGTTGGAAACACTGGCAAACCGGTTCTCTGAGCCGGGGTGCCACAGCTGCCATGGCAAGGTTTCAACTCAAACTCCATATTGAGTTTGAACTTTTGGATAAAGGTTGAATATATGGTATGGTCACTAAGGTACATAGATGCTAAGTGAATGATATACCCTATGGTTCATTTGCCAAAAGAAACAACTTGATGGGATCCTAGAATTCAACCTAAGGTGGAATATATATATATATATATATATATATATATATATATATATATATATATATATATATATATATATATATATATATATATATATATATATATAGGGATTGACTATTTGTCACCCTGGGTGAGGAATAGTTATTCTTCACCCCCGTCTATTTTAACGTCAATGCACTGTAATTTTACGTTCCGTAAATTTAATCTTATTTCAGACGTAAAAAGAGAACGTAAGAAAATATATAATCGCCATAATTTTTTTATGTTTTGTAAAATTATAAATGTAAAAACATAGTGTAAAATGTACATAAAATGTAATTTTTTTGGTCATATGACCTATATTTTTTTCCCTTATGCCAAATTTTACGCATTGAATCAATATGAATGTAATTATTTGTATTTCAAATGTAATTTATTTATGAAATAATCATAAGATTACCTCGGGTGAAGAATAACTTATTCTGCACCCTGGGTGATGAATAGACTTTCTATATATATATATATACATATATATATATATATATATATATATATATATATATATATATATATATATATATATATATATATATATATACTCAAACTTCCAATTGGGTTTTGAATATTTTGAAATAGGCCTATGTATAACCTAAATATCACTAAGTAATATAATAAATGATAAGATCTAGATGTGAAAGAATAGTTTGATTGAATGAAAAATGACACAAATGACACAAACATGGTGTTCAAAGGATATCATGATTTCATAGGAACATATGCAAGGAGAACTAATCGATATGAGGTTGGGATTGGATAAAAATAAATAAATAAGGGAAGAAGTTGAGCGAATAATGCTCACCATAGTTGAACGGCGGTGTCAAAGGTAAGAGTCATTGATCCTAGAGTTTTGGCATCGATGGGGAGGTCGGCGGTCTTCACGATATCATGGAGGAACAGCTTCGGCGATGTCGGCCATCGAGAATCCATCATGGAAACTCCACAAGAACGACATCGTGGCATGGTTCGGTGTTGTTCTAGCCAAAGTCATTGGATGGGTGCACCACCATGTCCTGGATGTTGTAGAGGTCAAGAAAAGTTCTTCCGTAAAAGGAATTGGACAGGGAAGCAGAATAGACGACATACCGATGCGATGAACTCACTAAAGTATGTGAATCTTGATGGCAATGAAATGGGAGATAGATTGCTCCTCTGGACAAAGTCTGAGAACGATAGTGAAGGAGGAGAATGAGAGACACGCGGTGCTCTCCTTGGTTCATCCTTTTATAGGCCGTGGAGGGAGACCGGGAGTTCAATGCCAACTAGTGGCATTTAGAGCACGAAGTAGGTTTGGGAGATTAAATCAATGAAGTGGAGTTTTAATTCCTTGAATGGGTTCCTCTCAACATGCTCTAGAACTTTCATGTAGGCTCCGAAGTGAAACGGACAAAGTATTGAGTGCGAGGAGGAGAGGAAGAGGTGGCGTGTGACGCCCCCATTCATAATCATGCACTAATCATACACGCAGCATGCACGATCAAGAACGGTGACTCCATGGTAGTACCACAACACAACTCAACGACACAAACAACATAAAATAATGTATTACAAGCAGGGGGTCATGAGAACCCAATATTACATCAATAGTTAGGTCTGACTACAGACAAATACAAGGGTGCCTTAAGAAGGCAGAAAACAAAACAACGACACAAAATCGAAAAGGCACGGGCCTCCTGCCTGGGACCTCCGAACTACTCGATGACGTCGAACTCAATGAAGTAACCATCGTAGGGGATACCTGCATCCGAGGGGATGCTATCTGATAGTAGCAACCGGGTTGGAGGAAAAGAATAGCAAAGCAACGGTGAGTACTCATCCGAAGTACTCTCAAGACTTACCTCAGATCTATACTACATATGCATCGGTATCAAAGGAATGAGGCTATATCTTTTGACTATACTGCAGAAATGCCAGAATAAGGGGGAGAAGCTCTATGTAACAAGGACTACCATCATCTTGCAGCATTGAGAGAGAAGCAGAGCATCTTACAGCATTTAGAAGAGACAGAGCGCAACGAATACAAGTAAAACATTTTAACATTGTTCTACCATTGGATCCTCCCTCGGCTCCCTATGAGAGAGCGATCCTCGGGCGTACTACATATTATCTTGGTGAGTTTCATTAAGTATCTAAATCTCATTAAGTACCTGAACCTTATTAAGTATCAGGTTAAAGTTGTGAAAGCTCACGATACAACTCCAAGTCGTCCGTTACCGTGGACGCGGCTATTCGAATAGTTTGACTTCCCAGCAGGGGTGCACCACATTTCCTGACACGCTCGATTACCTCTGGCAGGAGACACTTTCCTGGGTAATGCCTGACCTCGAATGATCGACATGCCGAAGTCCTACCTAGGCTCTCTAGAGAGGTAACACATCGGTCTTCATCCTAAGCGCGAAGGGGTCATCGGCCGATCACCATAAGCACTCCTGCACTTTGCGAGCAGGGTCGGGTCCAAGGACCACCTCTGTCCTGGATGGCACCTGCCTAGTCGTGCCGCCTCTCTGAACTGGACATCTGACAGAGCTTTCAGGAGGAACTGACGATGCCGAGGGCCCCATAACCATTGTCCCGTGTGGCGGTCAGTGCGTATATGCCAGTGGCAATCTCAGATTGAATACCCAGAACTCGTTTAGTCATGTTATTGCATTCACTTGTGGACTACGCCCAGGGCCCAGGCTCACCTCAACCGGAGGGTATCTACCTGCCCTGCCATTCCGAAGTAGTGAATGTTTCGGGTCGGCTGTCGGGACGCAGGTCCCGTGCTACTATCACATCCTGGATGGTACCGCTAACCAGCCAGCCACCCCATCTCGGAACAAAACCATACATGAACAGAGTATAAAGTAGTTATAGTCTTTGTCTTCATCTTCATCTTCGTCGGTCTCCTGTTGCAGTCCACCTCGCTCCATGTCGAAGGCCACCGAAGTCCGGGTCCTCCATAGAGTATCATATAGTTTAACAGTATAAGTATACCCGTGATCATCGCCCAGAGGGATCACGATCCGGTAATAGCATGGCAAAACGGACAAGGGTGTAGGGCCAACAGATGGAACATACGCATCACTAAGCTAGGCATGCTAGGACAACAGGTAGAGGCAACAATAGACGGTGACAAAATCAGGCTATGCATCGGAATAGATTCAGCCGAAACAACATATCGGAAACAATACCTAATGCATGAAATATAGAGAAATAATAGGTGATATCCGAATGATCACGGGGGTATTGCTTGTCTAGTTGCTCTGCAGACGAGAATGGATCCTCGGTGACGTAATCGATCTCAGGGTCTACCGCAGTATCGGGGTCTACCGGAAAAGAAGTAATGCAGAAACAGTATAAACAACCGGCATACAAATGCAACACAATGCATGGCATGGCAAAATATGGTGATGAAGTGTTCTAATGCATTACTACGCATTTTAATTGAAGCGGGAAATTATTTGGGAATATTTTCCCAGCTCCAAATATTATTCGGTATATTGATCCGGTAGCAAAAGTTCAATGTTCATTATGTTAGAGGGGTTTGTCACACATGTGGATGACATATTTGGATTCGTTATATTTTTCTGATCATTTTTCATATATAAATTATTTTTATCCGAGTTACGGTTTATTTTATATGATTTTTCAAAGTTTTATTAATTTGTTTTGATTTTCTGGAATTATTTTAAATTCGAAATTAGATTGATAAATTGCTATGTGTAGTGTGACGCCCCTGCTCGACCGTGCACTAATCATACACGCAAACGTGGACGCTCGAGATCAGAGACTCACGGGAGGATATCACAACACAACTCTAAACTCAAATTTAAACATAAATCTTCATATTACAAACCAGGGGTCACGAGGACCCGAATACATAAGTCATACACACAAATAATATCTGGGTACATACATAGTTAGTCAAGTTTGCCTTAAGAAGGCTAGCACAAACAGCGACGCTGATCGAAAAGGCGAAGTCCTCCTACCTAGGGCCTCCGAACTACTCCTGGTCGGCGGGCTCAACGTAGTAGTAGGTGCCTCCGGGGATCTCCTGCTCCTGGGCTCCATCGTCTGATCGCAGCAGCCAGGTATGGGGAAAAGGAAGTAGCAAAGCAACCGTGAGTATTCATCCAAAGTACTCGCAAGACTGACATCAGAACTACACTAATTATGCATTGGTATCAAAGGAATGGGGCTATATCTTTGGACTAAACTGCAGAAATGCCAGAACAGAGGGGGAGAGACCTAGCCTGTCGAAGACTAGCAATCTTGAAGCAATCTTGCAGCATCAGAAGAGAGTAGAGTATAGTAACATACAATAGCAATTATATTTAGTAATGCCCTGAGATCCTTCCTCGACTACCCTGCGAGAAAGTGATCCCGAGAGCAGTAGTAACAGTTTATCATTGTATCAGTATCCATTTGTAGTTGTAGCAGATCAGGATACAACTCCGAGCGTCCTGTTACCATGGACACGGCTATTCGAATAGATAACTTCCCTGCAGGGGTGCACTACTGTTACCCAGCACGCTCGATTACATCTGGCCAGACACACTTGCTGGGTAATACCCGGCCTTGGGTAATCGACATGACGCAGTCCTACCTAGGCTCAGCAGAGAGGTCAACACGCCGGTCTAAATCCTAAGTGCGAAGGGGTCTTGGGCCCATCGCCCTCTGCACTCCTGCATGTTGCGAGACTGGCCGGGGCCCAAGCGCGACGGTGGAAACACCACAGACATAACCAGCTCACCCCAACAATCAGCCCGCATCTCTGAGCTGTGACATCTGAAGAGCTTTCGGCTGATACATACGATGTAGAGGGTCCCATAACCATTATCCCACGTGGTGGTAGTGCGTATAAGGCCAACGGCCTACTCAGATCAAATACCCAAATCCGATAAGTGTGTTTTAGTAGCTCGCAGAGACGAACAGGGTTCTTGTCGCTCCGACTAGTTATCTCACGGACCACGACCAGGGACCAGGCCCACCTCTCACCTAGGTAGTCTCTGCCTGCCCTATCGCTCCGACTACAGTGCAAGTTCCGCGTCGGCTGTCGGGACAAGTCCCGAGCTACCACCACATCCTGGGTGGTACCGCTAACAGCCAGCCGTCACAAGACTCTCTCGCGGGTAACCTTGGGTTCAACCCGTCTTGTTTCATTACCTCGCGGGCACTCTTGGAGCCGGCCCGACTTTAACAATTTAAAGTATTGCAGTAATGTAAACAGTTCCGTGATCATCCCCCAGAGTGATCACGGCCCGATAACAAGCCTGTCCAACGGACAAGGGTGAAGGGCCAGCTGATGAATCATAGCATTCCTAACTAGGCATCATAGGATAGCAGGTAGAGTATCAATAGTAGGCGAAGAAATCAGGCTATGCATCAGAATAGGAGCTATCGGAACAACAACAGAAGCAATTCTAATGCAAGCATAAGAGAGAAGGAATGGGCGATTTCTGATGATCAAGGGGGTTTTGCTTGCCTGGAAGCTCTACTGAAGGGGTCTGGTCATCGATGACGTAGTCGTACGCAGCAGTGTCGTCGGTAGTCTCGGGGTCTATCGGGAGAGAAGGAGGGGAAGAAACAATAAATACACGGCAACAAATGCAATCACTATGCATGACATGCCTAAATGATATGCAGGTGTGATATATTGCCCCTCTAAATATTTTAGATGGTTTAGGAATTTATTTGCATTTATTTTACCAAGGTCATGCACTATTCATTTATCGAAATCGAGCAAAAAGTTCCATGTTCAGTATGTTAGAGGGGTGTGGCAGGTATGTGGGTGGCGTAATCGGATTCGTCATATTTTTCTGATCGTTTTTCATATATAAATTATTTTCATCCGAGTTATGGATTATTTTATATGAGTTTTCAAAGTTTTAATCATTTTCTAGAATTTCTGGAATTATTTAATTCGAATTATCCAAAACAGTGTCTGGTGACGTCAGCGGGTCAAACCCGGCTGACCAGAGTCAAACCTGACCAGTGGGTCCCATTGGTCAGTGACTCAGGACTAAACAGAGTTTAATTTAAATTAAATAGAGGTTAATTAGCTAGCGGGTCCCATCTGTCAGTGTCATATTAGTTAATTAATTAATTTAATTAGGTTTAATAGATTAATTTAATTACAAAACGTTAATTAATCGTGTGGGGCCCGCCTGTCAGCCACTGTGGTTGCCCAGTCAGCAGGGTTGACTGGTCAACCCAGTCAACTGGGCCCCACGGGCCCACAGTCAGCGACCCAGCGGGGTCCTACGTGGCAGCCACGTCGGCCGGCCGGCGTTTAAATGCCGGCGACCGCGTTTCTGCAGCGGAGGCGCACGGGAGGTGGTTGGGTTTCGCGTACAGAGCACGGGGTGGAGCGCGGCTTGGCTCATTCAAGACCTGGGGCTCGCCCGCGTCGAATGGTGGCAGTGGGGTGGCCAACGGTGGCCGATATCGATGGCGGCAAGCTCATCAGCGGCGGACGGAGTTCGGGTGTGCGGGGTTTCGGCATTTCAGCGCGCAAGCAAGCAAACCAAGCGGCTAAGGAGGGCCTACGCGACGCGGCGAAGCTAACGGGCAGTAACGCGGGACCAAACGGTCACTGGAGTGACGCCGGCGACGTGCCAGACGGCGGCGGGTTCGGCCACGGCGGTTCTTCATCCTAGAGCTCGCGAACGACAGCGAAAAGAGAGGGGGGAGGAAGAGGTGCTCACTGGGCGCCTGTAGGTGTGCTCAGTGGGCTCGGGGAAGGCGCGAGGCAGCCGGAATCGACGGCGAGGTCGCGGTGGCCGTAGGAGGAAGAAAAGGTCGCCGGGCTCGACTCGGTGGCTCCCGGCTCCAACGGCTTGGCACAGTCGGCGTAGCGGACGGCGGCGATGCTCTACGACATGTCGGCGAGGCGTGGGGTCGACGGTGGCCGCGGGATCGAAGCGGCGACGGCGACGGCAGAGGCGAGCGATGATGCGAGGAAGAAAGCGGCAAGAGGAGAAGGAGGGAGTGGCTCTAGGGTTCGCCAGGGGGTCCGTGGAGATGCTCTTATCCACCCCACGGCGGCAGCGGCGCCGGGGGATGGCCAACAGCTGGCCATCACCGGCTCAGGCGAGCGCGCATGCTAACACGCATGCGGGAGGAGGGAGACGACCTCCTGGTGGGCTGGGCTGTGCACTGTGCACTCACAGCCCACCAGCACAGTAAGTCTTTACCCTTTTTCTTTTTCTTTTTCTGTTTCTTTATTTCTTTACTGTTTTGCAAAATGTTTAGCCACAATTTGACTTTGGTAAAATATGTGACTTGGCTCAATAAATACTAGGCAATATTTATCACTGCCAGAAAAAGGTTTGGAGAGAAAAGATTTCATTTGAATTTTTATTAAATGAATTGGCAATTTAAATTACTGTTTTGGTACTGTTTCATGATGTTAGAGTCATTTAAATAATTCAATTAATGTTTATTTTATTTTTACAATTGCTTTGGGAATATTTGTAATATTATGAACTATTTAGTTCCCGGATTTGAACAACTTTTAGATTCACGTTAAATTTTGAATTCTCAATTTGAATTCGAATTTGAAATGCGATATGATTCAAATGATGATCAAGCACAGTTAATCATGGTGACTTGGCATTATCAAAAGGGTGATCACTGTAGCTTAATACATGGGGATGTTACATGTACCCACTGTGTACACAGCCAGAGAGGCTGACATGTGGGGCCAGGTCAAAGTCAACACATTCAAAGTTGACTGGGTTAAATAGTGAATAGTGCGTGTGGGTCCTACCTGCCAGTGACACATGTGTTAATAGATTATTTAAAACAATTTAATTAGTGGTGGGGGCAAGGCAGGGGATCGGAGGAGGGGCTCACCGCAGTGCTCCTGGGCGGCTCAGAAGCTGCGGGGACGACTGAGGTGATGCGCACCGAGCGACGAGGTGCGGCGGCCGTGGCGGCGAAGCTTGACGATGGCGAGCTCTCCGGTGCCTCCTAGCTCGACTCCTTCGGCAGGGTGATGAAGTCGACAACGCCGGAGCTCCCGGACATAATCGCAGCGAGCGGGGAGGCCAGTGGCCATGACGACGATGTTGGCGTGGCGGCAGCCGAGCTCGGGCGGCGGCTCAAGCGAGGAGAGCGAGTCAGAGGGAGAGGGGAAAGAAACTAGGGTTAGCCACGGGGTTGCGGGGGTCCTCATCTACCTCAGGACTCCGTCGGATGGCCGGCGCGTGGCCATCCGCGCGTGGACAGGCGCGGGAAAGCCACGCCATGGCCATGGCCTCTTCCTAAGTTCGGAGGTAGGAGAAAGGCCGGCTCCAACGGGGCGGGCCACACTGTGGCCAAGACGGGGCTGAGTGCACAGTAGGTTTTGTTCTTTTTTCTGTTTCTTTTACTTCCTGGAGTTTTGTATTTATTTGGAGCATCAAATGATTTTTGCTGCAAATGAAACTTGTCAGACAAATACCTTACAATATTCTGGGGTTGCTCAAAAAGTTTGGGGCCAACTTGAATTGTTTTAAAACAGGGTTGAATTTAAATGGGCTTCTTAAGTGCTGTTTTTCCCTTTCAAAAATAGATAGGAGCTTTTTTGGAGTCTCAAGTAATGTTGGGTTCAACATCACATTTCCTTAGGGGAATATTTAGAATATTACCAACATTTTTATTTAATTGTTTGAAGAAATAATTTTTGACTTGTATTTTGAATTGAATATAAGAGTTGGATTATTTCTTAATTGCTTTTAATATTGTATAATTATGATGACATGGAATGTTAATTAGCATAACAAAATCATTAGGGCTTGGGGATGTTACAACTCTCCTCCACTAAAAGGAAATCTCGTCCCGAGATTTAAGAGGTAGAGTAAGGGGAAAAAGGTTTGGTTACGAAATTCTAACGGGTCTTATCGTTCCTGGTTGCTCTTCTCGAAGAGGTCGGTCCACTGTGTCCAAGCCTTTATTTCTCTGGATCAGTGCGTCATGACGAAGTTGTCATTCTTCCTTCAGGATCTTCATCGTACTTTTGAAAGGATAAGAGGTAACTCGGCAACGATGGAATTCTACAAGGGGTAATCACCTGGGGTTATCTCATGAATGAAACACATAAGTATTTCTCGAGCTTTGGAACACAGGGATCATAGCGAGATTGAGTTAAGAAGATACAAATAGCTTCATTTGGGTAGGCAATCATTTAAGGCCTATAACAGAATGTGAGAAGGTTTCAAAGTATCAAAGAATAAATCTTGCGTCTGATACCGGAATGAAACATCGCAAGGAAAGTGGCTTGTGGAAATACATACGAAGCCAAGTGTATAGGGCAATTTCGAAACAAGGACCATATAGTCATTTGCATGAAGCTTCATAATGAATGAGAGAGCTTCCGAAAGGAATTCAAAAAGAATGACATGCTCAGGACAGAATGATAATTGATCACATGGGTAACTGGAAGGCACATTCGCAAGTGCTACAGAAACATAAAGCACATTGCGCAAGTATGCATTGAGGACTCGAGCATTTCCGAATCATTAGGATGATCAAAATCGAATTGACTAGCATTCATACCACCATGTAGAATAAGAAGGGTGGTGGCATCTTGTGCGATCACGATAGAAGGCTTGTTAGTGAACCATTTGTCAGCTATGTTGGCAACAGCGTCGGTACCAAGAGCGGGGGATGAAGAGAACCATTTTCCTGCTCGTTAAGACGAGGCGGACCGATAGGCAAGGTTCTCGTCCACCGGTGGTTACCGGAATGTCAACAACAATAGTAACAAGGTTTTACTGACAGGGTTGTACACCGGGATGTTTACATAAGCAGGGAATTATTACTGCTTGGATCACATAAATTACGAGAAAGGTTAAATAGACCAATGGAAAGGAAAATGTGATTATCAGTTTAAACAAACGAATGGAAAGGAAAATGTGATTATTAGATTAAACAGACCAATGGAAAGGAAAATGTGTCTATACACAAGTATTAGGAGTATATCATTCCCAAGAACAAGGAGAGCATGATATATATGACAGGATAACAAGTACATAACCCTTTAGATAAAAGGGGCAAGGAAATTCATGATGCTGACCCATATAACGGTGTTTGGATAATCAATCAAGAAACATTTAGCATTGTGCTTCCAATGTTCTTGCTGATATTCGGAGTACCACAGTCAAGCTTCGGGGTAGCAATGATATGGTGTTGAGGTAAAGTTTGGGTTTGAAGATTACAAGAAATACACATGGAACAATTTCAGGAATTGCAAGGAACTTAAGTTATAACCAAAACATGACCAAGTATGTGTTGGAAGGATGGCAAGGATGTTGTCGATGACAACACAAATTCTCGAGGGGTGTGATGATGTGGTAGCCAACAGGCTAGGAATGACATTAATGAATTTAAACATCCAAGCAACAAAGGTTACTAGAAGTTTTGAATTGTAATGAGGATTCCATTCACTTATCAGTGTTCTCAAGTGACAACAACCCAGAACCCGTGGAATGAGCAAAAATGGTGAGAAATACTACTTCATCACAAAAATTCAAGATGATTTAAAGGTGAAAGTTTTCTAGATAGAATAGAATGAAGTTGGACTGGGTCATTGATCTGCAGAATGCAAATACTTTAACCTTGTTCGAGAAATGGATAAGATTCCAGAATAATTTCTCTAAGACATATCAGATGAGAAAAACATGGTCAGAACCATAATTGCAATGGAATCAAAATGAGGAGATACCGAATGGTTATACAAAAGGATAGTTATTCTTGTGAGAAGCTTCCACGATGAAGTTTTACATTGTTCCCATGGGCATGAACATAAATGCTCTAGGTCGACTCCCACTTCTCCAATGCACAGCTTTGCATTCACTTCTCCTTCTGAGAAAATTTCAGCGTTGAAAATTTACCTGGTGAAACACCAGTATAGTATGATCCGTGAAAACTTTTGGGTTCACACGGAGTGCAGAAAACATGTATACAACATGAGAGGCAGTTTAGGCACATATATGACAAACGACAGAAGCAAGGGATACAAGCTCGAAGCAAGGGTATAGACGACAAAAAGGCAGAGGATACCACTCGCCAGGGGCATTTTTGTATCAGGGGAAGAACTCAAGGCTTTTGAATATGAAGGGAACTGTCGGATAATAATCCACCAAAAGATCTGGCGGTTCGCAAAGGATCTAATGTGAGTACCGGTACTCAGCCAGAAGAAGAAAGAATGTGAATGTATCAGATTATAGAAACATTTGAATAACCCAAGGTATAATTTATAGAGGGATTGCGATTTCCAAATTGGGGGATCAGAAGTAGACATTCTGATCAATGGATGAGTAAGTTGGATAGACTTAGATGGACAATCGATCAAGGCTTGATTGGCCGAGAATCAGCTCAGTTCCAGAACGATGTCTGAGCTGGAAGGACGATTCATAGGAATCAGAACGGTAATTGCAAAGGATTCCAATGAAGATTCTCGAGCACCTGGAATTAACCACAAGTGTAAGTAGGTGACAATGAATTTCAACAGTAGTAGGACACATAGGATTCTCGAAAAGTGGGCGAGTATTTCGGGGTATTTTGTAATAACAAGAGCAACCGGGAATGATTGTATCTCGGAATGAAATCATCGCGAGAACATAGAGTTAGCAAAATCTATAACCCGAAGAGAAGAGAAGTTTAGAACCCAGAGTAAGTATGCGGAAAAAAAGAATCCTAATCCCATCCATATGCGATGCGGGCCTGTAAGCCACACAGCACACCTAGTAGTTTGAAAATAGTTTTTTCAAGAATAGACTCAACATCGACCAAGAGGTTTGGGGGTTCCTACAGCTAGTCGGCTCTAATACCAACTTGTGATGCCCCGATTCATAATCGTGCACTAATCATACACGCAGCATGCACGATCACGAACGGTGACTCCACGGTAGTGCCACAACACAACTCTACGACACAAACAACATAAAATAATATATTACAAGCAGGGGGTCACGAGGACCCAATATTACATCAAGAGTTAGGTCTGACTTGAGACAAATACAAGGGTGCATTAAGAAAGCAGAAAACAAAACAACGACTCTAAATCGAAAAGGCGCAGGCCTCCTACCTGGGACCTCCGAACTACTTGGCAATGTCGAACTCCATGAAGTAACCATCATAGGGGATACCTGCATCCTAGGGGCTACTATCTGATAGCAGCAACCGGGTTGGAGGAAAAGAATAGCAAAGCAACGGTGAGTACTCATCCGAAGTACTCGCAAGACTTACATCAGATCTATACTACATATGCATCGGTATCAAAGGAATGAGGCTATATATTTGGACTATACTGGAGAAATGGTAGAATAAGGGGGAAAAGCTCTATGTAACAAGCACTACCATCATCTTGCAGCATTGAGAGAGAAGCAGAGCATCTTATAGCATTTAGAAGAGAAAGAGTGCAACGAATACAAGTAAAACCTTTTAACATTGTACTACCCTTGGATCCTCCCTCGGCTCCCTGTGAGAGAGCGATCCTCGGGCGTACTACATATTATCTTGGTGAGTTTCGTTAAGTATCTGAATCTCATTAAGTACCTAAACCTTATTAAGTATCTGGTTAAAGTTGTAAAAGCTCGGGATACAACTCCATGTCGTCCGTTACCGTGGACACGGCTATTCGAATAGTTTGACTTCCCTGCAGGGGTGCACCACATTTCCCGACATGCTCGATTACCTCTAGCCGGAGACACTTTCCTGGGTAATGCCCGGCCTTAGATGATCAACACGCCGAAGTCCTACCTAGGCTCTCCAGAGAGGTCACACGTCGGTCTACATCCTAAGCGCGAAGGGGTCATCGGCCGATCACCCTAAGCACTCCTGCACGTTGCAAGCAGGGTCGGGTCCAAGCACCACCTCTGTCCTGGATGGCACCTGCCTGGCCAGGCCGGCTCTCTGAACTGAACATCTGAGAGAGATTTCGGGAGGAACTGACGACGCTGAGGGCCCCATAACCATTGTCTCGCGTGGCGGTGTGTGCGTATACGCCAGTGGCAATCTCGGATTGAATACCCAGAACTTGTTTAGTCGTGTTACTGCATTCACTCGCGGACTACGCCCATGGCCCAGGCTCACCTCAACCGAAGGGTATCTACCTACCCAGTCGTTCCGATGCAGTGAATGTTTTGGGTCGGCTGTCGGGACGCAGGTCCCGTGCAACCATCACATCCTGGATGGTACCGCTAACCAGCTAGCCGCCCCGTCTAGGAACAAAACCATACATGAACAGAGTATAAAGTAGTTACAGTCTTCGTCTTCGTCTTCGTCTTCGTCGGTCTCCTATTATAGTCCACCTCACTCCATGTCAAAGGCCACCGAAGACTGGGTCCTCCATAGAGTATCATATAGTTTAACAGTATAAGTATACCCGTGATCATCGCCCACAGGGATCACGGTCTGGTAATAGCATGGCAAAACGGACAAGGGTGTAGGGCCAACAGATGGAACATACGCATCACTAAACTAGGCATGCTAGGACAACAGGTAGAGGCAACTATAGACGGTGACAAAATCAGGCTATGCATCGGAATAGGTTCTGCCGAAACAACATATCAGAAACAATACATAATGCTTGAAATAGAGAGAATGAATAGGCGATATACAAATGATCAAGAGGGTTTTGCTTGCCTGGTAGCTCTGCAGACGAGAACGGATCCTCGGTGACGTAGTCGATCTCAGGGTCTACCGCAGTATCGGGGTCTACCGAAAAAGAAGTAATGCGGAAACAATATAAACAACCGGCATACAAATGCAACATAATGCATGGCATGGCAAAATATGGTGATGAAGTGTTCTAATGCATTACTACGCATTTTAATTGAAGCGGGAAATTATTTGGGAATATTTTCTTGGCTCCAAATATTATTCGGTAAATTGATCCGATAGCAAAAGTTCAATGTTCATTATGTTAGAGGGGTTTGTCATGCATGCGGATGACATATTCGGATTCAATATATTTTTCTGATCATTTTTCATATATAAATTATTTTCATCCGAGTTACGGTTTATTTTATATGATTTTTCAAAGTTTTATTGATTTTCTGGATTTTCTGGAATTATTTTAAATTCGAAATTAAATTGATAAATTGCTATGTGTACCCACTGTGTACACAGCCAGAGAGGCTGACATGTGGGGCCAGGTCAAAGATAACACAGTCAAAACCTATCAGTGACACATGTGTTAATAGATTACTTAAAACAATTTAATTATTGGTGGGGCCCCATAGTTAGTGACTGTTAGTGATGGATTAGTGTCAAATAGCAGTTAGCTCCCTAATCTAATCGACTAACCTAAACCAAAATTAGTCCTAACTAATTAGGCCGGGCCCACGTGCAGGGGCACAGCCGGCCGTGCCCACGGTTGTGCACGGCACAGAGGCGCCGACGGCCTCAGGCAGCAGCAATAGGGGCGGCGGCAGCGGCCGCGCGTGGGAGGCTGCAAGGTGGCGCGCGCGTGGGCGGCCAAGGCAGCAGGCGCGCGCGGCAAGAGGAGCAGGGGGAGCGGGCATGCGCATTCGGACGCGGCCATGGCGAGCTCCGGCCGTGGCGGCCACGGGCGGCTACGGCGACGGATCGAGGGGGCAAGGCAGGGGGTCGGAGGAGGGGCTCACCTCGGTGCTCGTGGGCGGCTCAGAAGCTGCAGGGACGGCCGAGTTGGTGCGCATCGAGTAGCGAGGTGCGGTGGCCGTGGCGGCGAAGCTTGACGATGACAAGCTCTCCGGTGCCTCCTAGCTCGACTCCTTCGGCAGGGTGATGAAGTCGACAATGCCGGAGCTCCCGGACATGATCGCAGGGAGCGAGGAGGCCAGTGGCCGTGACGAGACGATGGTGCAGCGGCGGCTGAGCTCGGGCAGCGGCTCGAGCGAGGAGAGCGAGTGAGAGGGAGAGGGGAAAGAAACTAAGGTTAGCCACGGGGTTGCGGGGGTCCTCATCTACCTCGGGGCTTCGTCGGATGGCCGGCACGTGGCCATCCGTGCGTGGACGGGCACGGGCAAACCATGCCTTGGTGATGGCCTCTGCCTCAGTTCAGAGGTAGGAGAAAGGCCGGCTCCAACGGGCCGGGCCACACTGTGGCCAAGACTGGGCTGAGTGCACAGTAGGTTTTGTTCTTTTTTCTGTTTCTTTTACTTACTGCTGTTTTGTATTTATTTCGAGCATCAAGTGATTTTTGCTGCAAAGGAAACTTGTCACACAAATACCTTACAATATTCAGGGGTTGCTCAAAAATCTTGCGGCCAACTTGAATTGTTTTAAAATAGGTTTGAATTTAAATGGGCTTCTTAAGTGCTGTTGGTCCCTTTCAAAAACAGATGGGAGCATTTTTGGATTCTCAAATAATGTTGGGTTCAACATCACATTTGCTTAGGGGAATATTTAGAATATTACCAGCTTTTTTATTTAATTGTTTAAAGAAATAATTTCGGACTTGTATTTTGAATTGAATATAAGAGTTGGATTATTTCTTAATTGCTTTTAATACACTATAATTATGATGACATGGCATGTTAATTAGCATATCAAAATCATTAGGGCTTGGGGATGTTACATGGCGTCATGGCTGTTCGGGTTCTGTGCGCATCGGCTTGGGCTGATAGGGATATGGCCCTTAGTGGGAAAAATGACGCCCAATAGAAAAAGCAAAAGAAAGACGGAGGAAAAATAAAAAAAATAGAAAGAGAGGTGGCTAGCTTTGCTACTGTTGGGCCGACGCTGCTCTGCAGCTTGCGCGCACATCGGCATGAAATAGAGAGAGAGAGAGTGGGCCGAGCCTAGCAGGTCTAGGTTAGATTTAGGTTTTATTTATTTCTATTACATAGCTTCGGTTTAATTCAAAACAAAAATCCTAGATAGTCAAAACAAATAATCTGAAAATGTTGATACACTAAATTATTTAATTAGGACTTAGGAAAGCTATTTCCAGCAATAAAAAATTCGTTTTATTTTTAATAATGCATTATGGGTTTTATAAATTCCCTAAAAATATATTTTAGGATTTTATAAATACCCAAAATGCTAAATGAGCATTATTAAATATTTCCAATGATATTTTTGGAGAAGTCATATTATCTCCTCTCATCTTTATATTATTTGAATTATTGGAAATATTTAAATAGCCTTTAAATGCAAATAAACTTCAAATTCAAAAAGAACTCCAAATTTGAAATAAACCCTATATGAAATATTTATCCACCATAATTGAGAAAGTCATTTTATTATCACTCCATATATTTGAATGTGGTTTCAAAATATTTCAAAAGTGTCTGAATGAAAGGAAATCCATTTGAATTTTTGAATAAACCGTAGAAAAAAAAATTCTTTGTTGAACAAGTGATTATCCAATTTTTATAACATGGTTTGAAAAGGTTTAAACAAAGGCTCAAAAGTTTTTAATTTCCCCTAAAAATCAAAACATTTCACTCAATATTACTTATTATGAACATTCCAAAATTTGCGGCAGCACCACTCCTACACCCACCACGACGAGCCATTGTTGCGCCTCCGCTGCGGTGACACCACCCAAACTGACGGCAACTCCCAATCCTATCCCGTCGCCGCCTCGCCTCAGAGGGAATCGATGAGAGACGACCGCCGGGCACTCAACAACCGCTCGTTCTTCTCGAATCCCTAGCGCGCAGACGAACTCCCTGAGCGAATGCGTCGAGCAGCGTACCTCGAATCTTCAACAATGGCGCGGCAGGAAGGTGGAATGCGCCGGCGGCAAGAGACGGCGAGCGAATCGCCTGAGCGGGCAAAGAGGAAGAGGCAGTGGGGGAAAATGCGAGACAGTGCGAGTGGGGTAAGGGGGGCGTGGTACAACAGCAACGGCCCACGTTTTCGTTCACGCGGTTGCCACCCCGAGGCGAACGGTAGATGATGACGACGTGGCGATGAGCCTGCGCAGGGATTCGTGCGGTCAGATCCAACGGCCCACAAAGCGTCGCACGCGTAATGTTCGCAGGGAATGTCAGTTTCAAAACATTTCCGTTAACAAATATATATATATATATATATATATATATATATATATATATATTCGACTGAGTGCTATTGTGCAACCCCTTAAGAATTGGCCACTAATAGGCGCCGGCGCACCGGCCGAAATTTCGGCCGGTCGGCCCCTAACAATTCGATTTAATAGGATGAGTGGACGTACAGACCGTAGGATCCCGGCCTTTCTTCCTCCCCTGACGTCTTTTTTTCTTTTAGGAAAACTCCAATCACGCCGCCGCAGACGAGCAACACGCCCTGCTTCGAAAGACTGCCCCGACGCATCTCGCCCCCTCATCGCCGGTGGCTGCCCCCTCGCCGCCGGTCGTCGCACCTCGCCGTCGTCGTCTTCTACATTTCTCGCTGGCCACGCGCGTGCATGATGGATGTAGCAAATTTCCTTGCCGGTGGTAGCAAAATGCAGCAATGGTTGCAACAACAATTTGAACGCCGATTGTAGCAAAAATTTGTGGTTATAGCAAAACAGTGGTTGTAGCAAAACTGTCCGCTGGTTGTAGCTTTTTTCATTGCCGGTTGTAGCAAAAATCGCGGTGCCATGTGCGATGTAGCAAAATGCGACACGGTGGTAGCAGAATGCGATGCTAGTTGTAGCAAATTGTGATGCCGGTTGAAGCATGTAGCAAATTTTGATGTTGGTTCCAGCAAAATCAAATTCAGCAAAGAAGAGCTCCGAGGGTCGATTGTCGAAAACAAATAGCGAGTTCCAGCAAAAAAAACTGTCGGTTCCAGCAAAAACACTTTGACAAATGACTCACAGTTCCATCACCATCTCTAGCACCGGCGAACTTGCGGGTGCAGCTTCGCTCCGTTGGATGCAGCTTGGCCAAACGTCGGTTACGGCTCCACCACCGATGGCTGTAGCTACCATAGCAGCTTGTTGTAGCTCGCCACTGCCGGCACGACGCCATCGGATGCAACTCAAACCTCCATCGGTTGCAGCTCCGCCAACTCAAGGTTGTAGCTTCCCGTCGCCGCGGTTGCAGCTCCACCAAGCCACGGCTGTGTTCCCGCGCCGGTGGTCGCCGTTGTCGGCACCAATGGTGGTCTCACAGCACTCCGGTGGTCAACAGGAAAAAGTGGATGGGAGAGAAGAAATGAAAGAAAAAGTGACGCGGTGCTGGGAAAGGAATGGTTGAGCACCTCCCGTGAAAGAGATAAGGTTGGATGCGGCAAAGCGGTGCGTGGGCCCCATGGTACAGATGCGCCCCATGGTACAGATGCAAACATGAGCGTTCGATTTCTTTTCATCCCACGACGCGCGTGTGACCGGCCGAATCTTCGCCCGGCGCGCCGGATACAAGGGTTTCCCTTAAGAATTCCTAAATAAGCTATTCTGCAACCCCCACCCCCTTTTACCTGTTCCTAACCTTGTAGCGAGCGGGGCCAGTGGATATAGGCATGCACGCACGCTTCCCCCTCACCCCACTTTCTCTCTCGTGAAACTGCCCCGACCCACCCCGCACACTTCCCCGACCCCCGCCGCCTTCTATAGCCACGCGCTGCCGCGCCGGTACTGCCGCTTTTAGCTGCCACACTCCTTCTTCTCCCGTACCTCCTCCCGATCCCATATGCAGCTCCTACCCCGGCGGCCTTCCACATCGGACACACGCCCCTGCCTCCAGCCCCTTTCCCCGCCGGCAGCCACTCTTGCCTGAACGGATCGGCACCTCTCCTTTCTCCCTCCACCTTCTTCCTCTCTGCACGTGTTGCGCCCTCCCAGCGCATGCGCTGCTCTTTCCCTGCCCCGCGCCTGCACACCGACGGCCGAGGTGCCACCCCGCCGCTCCACTGCTCACCGGATCCCTGTCCTCCCTTTCCCTTTGGCGTCCGGGATCGAGGGGCCCCGCACCGCCGCCACCATGGGCTATCGTTGCCCCTGCTACCCCAGCGAGGAAGGAGGACCGTGGGCTCCTACCCCCCGAGCCTGATCCCATCTGCGCTGTCGGCCGATCTGCAGCCCCCGTCGCTCGCCGTCCATGAGCCGCGGCACTCCTGTCCGCCTTCTGCCCCCCCCCCCCCCCGCCACCCGCGCCCACTTCCCCCGACCTCCGACGCAACCCTACCCTCTCCTTTCCACCCCGTGCAGCTGCGTGGCTCCCTTCCCCAACCCTTCTGTGATGCGACGCACTGGCGATGTCGCCGTCCTCTAGTCACCATCGGTGCCACCCCTAGCCGGGCTCCAGATCGGCCACCCAATTCCTCTTCTCCAATAGCGGTTGTGACCGCCGTTGGTTCCAGGCACGAGAGACGGCAGCTGTTGACTTGCGGGGACTGTACTGTTGCTGCGTGAAAAAAAAAGAGAAAAATTGAAAAATATTTTACTAGAGAAAACAGCAGTTAGCTTGTTAAAAAAATGTTTACCGTAAAACAACAGCAGTTAACTTTTTTTTTGCTTGCAAAACAGCAGTCAACTTGTTAAAAAATCAACAGAGTTTCTCTCACAAAAAATGTTTTTGGCAATTAACTTCTACAACCACATTAGTTAGCAGTTTGCTCTCACTATCGAAAGAAAAAAAAAAGTAAAAATAGAACAGTAGCAAGGTCTGGCAATTGTGGCAGTTAACCGCGGTGACCGTAGTAGTTAACCTCTGTGACCATAGCAGTTTGGACTAAAACAAACAGCTAAAAAAAGTTCGACCATAGTGGCAGTTAATGTCGGCGGCCGTGGCAGTTAACCTCGCCGATCGTAGCAGTTCGGACTACAAAAAAAGTAGTGAAAAAAGTCGACCACACTGGCAGTTAACCGCCGAGACCTTAGCAGTTAACCTCGGCGACCTTAGCAGTTCAAACTGGAAAAATATGGGAGTTAACTTTGCAACACTCCAATCCCGACAGTTAGCTTGCTCGTCACCGGGCAGTTAGCACTTTTAGTCCGGGTTCCGTTGTAATTGTAATTCGGCCTAAAAAAATAACGAAATGAACTACAATCCTGGCAGTTAGCTTTCTCATCATCAGGTAGTTGACTATTTCGGTCCGGCAGTTACCTGTTTCTGTAGCACTTCAAGCAAAAAGGTCAAAAATGACATTATTTTTTTCAAAACTGCTCTTAAATCATAGGGGACTTCGAAAAGTGTTCTACATGAAAAAGTTTTGCCTAATCAATATCTTTCCAACGGTATATCACTTGTATCGTTCCGAGAAACGGTTTGAAAATTTCGTTGAAAATACGTTGAACGCCGCTTTATGATTTTTTTGTAATTTGAAAATTGTTTAAAAACTATGCCGATTTTGGAAAAACGTTCAACGTGAAAAAGTTTCGCCTTGTCAATAGCTCTCCAATAGTATATCACTTGCATCATTCCGATAAACGGTTCGATAATTGCAGACAAAAAACAGTGCCAGAAAAAGTCCGATCGACAATTAGCAAGAGAAGAACGTGCAGTTTGCCAACTATGTTTCAGACAGTTAGAAAAGGATTGCAGAATAGTTATTCTCCAAGGAGTTGTAGATCTGAAAACTTAAAGCAACTAGCACAATTAATTACTGCTATAGATCATCGATCGACTATGCTAATTCAACTGCTTAAATTCATCAGGCACGATCGCACGAGCACGCACACACGCTTGCACGTTACAAAATAAGGGCGGCCAGAGAAGAAAGATGTGCTCTCCAAATTGAACTGATGTCTGATTAATCCTTAATCACAATTACTCAAATGGTAGAGCGCCTAGAATGCATTTAAGAGGCAGGGGGATCGATGCCTCCCATCTCCAATTTTATTCTTTTTTTCTAGCAGATCGCTTTTTTCCTATCGAAAATGATCAGAAAAGAAAAATAAAGGTTATTCACTTTTCTTAAGCGTTGGAATGGCTGGTACTCTGGATCCTTGGGCTGGAACGTAGAAATTTCTGAGCCCACACTAGGAAAATCCAGCATAGCGACACACATAAGTTTAACCGTCAGCCAGCCCACAGAGGAAAAATGTCAAAATTTGACATGAACAATGTAATGTAGTATGTTCCATGTAGAAAAAAATTAGAACCTTTTAGGAAAATATTTTGGAAGTTACTACACATGGTAGTTTAACCCTAAAATTACTAGTGTCCAGGTAATTTCTGCCCCTATAAAAGCCATGATAAACCCTATCCGTCCCGATCCACTCAGCCGCCGGCATCCATCCTCCTCCTCCCGATCCCCACCCAACTCCCTCCCCCCTCCCTTAATCCACCTGCCACTCCGGCCGCCTCCCTCCCCACTCCAACCAGTCGCCGCCCTCCTCCCCTCCCGATCCCCTCCCAACTCCCTCCCCACTCTGATCCGCCACCCACTCAGTCCGCCTCATTTCCCCACTCCGCTGCCACCTCTCACAGCCATTGAGGGCCGTCGCGGCCTCCCGTGGGCATTCCCCACCACCCCCGACACCCCTACCACGATGGTTACGACCGTCGCTAATGCGATAATCATCGGCACCTCAGTCCTGTCACCATCGCTACCTCACATGGGCGTCTCCTATCGCCGCCATCGCCCCCTACCACGGCGGTTATGACGGTCGCCAACGTGCCAAAATTTCTATTTTAATCAATTTGATTTAGTTCAATTATGCTTTATTAGGTTTATTTTAGTTCTTGTCAAGATTAATTATGCTTTATTGGGGTTATTTTAGTTAAATTGTACTTTATTTATTAGGGTTTTCTAACACCGGCCCTCATCGATGCCGCCCTCCCCGATGCCGCGGACTACCCAATCTCTCCTGCCGGCGACGACCTCGTGAGCCCATCCCGTTCCCGGCCGGCGACACCGATGGGATCGATTGTTGATGGCTCGTGTGCGAAAGTGACGTCGATGGTCCATTGTGGTGGAAATGTCGAGGTAAAAACCTATTTTTATTGCAATTTATCGATTTGGGCTGGATTTGGTTTGAGTTTCATATTGTGCCTCTAGGAGGCGAATGATCAGTTGCCAGATTTTGAGTCGTTGCCACGCTTTGAGTTTGATCCCGAATATAATGGTATCGAGGAGAAGCACAATGACACTTGCGGACATGGAAAGAGTCCCGCCCATCATGTTTGCAATGAAGATGGAGACATTGGCATAAGGTTTCTTGATTGCCAATATGAGGTGAATACAATTTGAATTTGATTTCAAATACGCAAATGTGTGAGCTTGTAAATGTTCTGATCCCATTTACACGTTAATAGGGATTTAATCTTATGGGTATGTCAAATGGGTTGATGATGAGTGGAAAGGCAGGGCATGAAGTCTCATCTGGAAGCTTGCGGAAGAAAATCAAATCTTGCATAAGAAGGTGAAGGACAAGGAGGGTGTAATAAGTGGCATGAAACGGGAGAGAAATTTAATGACAAAGATGCACACGCAACAAATGAATGGAAAGGATAAGAAGGAGCCGGGTTTTGTAGTTGTAGCTGGTTTAGTTGTCTTCATGTATGATGTGAGTGCACTGATCATTAGGGGCTATGTTTGAGTGATTTCTACATGATAGCTTGTTTGGTGAAGCCGGTGGCATGATGCACAAGCAACAAATGAATGGAAAGGATAAGAAGGAGCTTGGTTTTGTAGTTGTAGTTGGTTTAGTTGAGACATTTATTGTATTGTATTTGTGGTTTTCATGTTGCATGGATATATATATATATACAGCCCGTATATTCTGCCAATATTGGCAGAATAGTTATTCTGCCCACACTTCCGAACTGCACGTTCAACGCGAGGGCACTGCACTTTCTGAAGCAAGCGCACTGCAATACAGAGACTAGTGAACTTCTCGTCGAAAAAACTGTATGCGGTGTTTTTGAGTACTGTTTTCTAGCCAGTTTTTAAACCGTTTGTCAGAACGAGGCGTGTAATATACCATTGGAAAGCTATGGATTAGGCGCAACTTTACCATGTTGAATTTTTTCCGAGATTTCTCGCGGTTTAAGAGCAGTTTCGAAAACGGTGGGCGCCCGACGAGTGGCAGCGAGCGTATCTTCGCGTTTTTTCGCAAACCACTCGTCGGAATGAAGCAAATGATACGCTGTTGGAAAGGTATCGTTGAGGCGCAACTTTTTCATATATATTACTTTATCTAATTTCTTACGGTTTAAGAGCAGTTTCAAATTTACTAACTCGTGGAAATTCTGTTTTTTGAATTTTTCGGTACTGTTTTCGCTCCAGTTTTTTAACCGTTTGTCGAAATGGGGCGTGTGATACGCCGTTGGAAAGCTACGGACGAGGCGCAACTTTCATATGTAGAAATGTTTTTGAGATTCCTTACGGTTTTAAATTAATTTTTAAAATGGTGCGGCAGACGACGGGTGGCAGCGAACATTTTTTCGTGAATTTTTACAAACCGCTGGTCGGAATGATTCAAATGATATGCCGTTGGAAAAATATCGACGATACGCAAGTTTTTCATGTAGAACACCCTCTCTAATTCCTTACGGTTTAAGAGCAGTTTTGAAATTACAGAAATGCGGACACTCTGTTTTTCGCGACACCAAAATCGACGCGTGAACCGCATCGGACAGAAAACCGCACTGCTTTAGACAGAAGACCGCACTGCATCAGACGGGCAAGCGCACTGCATGATTTTCTTTTTGTTTTTTCTAACTTTTTTATGAATGAGAGTGGACCGTAGAGATGTTGGTGGACCGCAGAGATGTTGGCAAGTGAACAGCGACATGTATCAAAGTGAACTATTAAGCAATATCGACAGAGAGAACTACACGATGGAAAATTGAACCGTGAGCACGAACCAAACTAAACTGCAAGGCATCTTTTTCCTTTTTCCCTTTTTGTTAATGAGTCATGAGGTGAAGTGAACTGCATTTTTTTTACACTTTCTTTACCTTTTTGTGTTTTCAGTCGCCACATGTATGAAGCAAACCACATCTAAAAAAGAAGTGAACCTCTCGTGGATTTTTTCTCTCTTGCTTGTCTACAAAATGAACCACTTTAGGATTTACAACGAACTGCATTAGGGTAACTATTTTTACAAAAAAGCTTCTGCAGTTTACATAACAACCCTCAAACAAATTTTTCAAAAATGAATTGGGCCTCTGGATTGTTCGCAAACACCACCTCCTCATGGTGTGTAGTCGTCCTCCCCAGGCAACCCTACTGGCGCTATCGAGCCGCATGTCGTGCGACAGCAAAACTGCAGCACAGTGACGGCGACCAAAGCAGGCCACCGGAGTCTACTATGGGGCGATGTGAACTAGAGTGATACCATTCAACGTACTGCAAATCGCCGGCGAACCGAACTGCTCACACAATATGTGCTCGAGACTCATTTCTCTCTCTTTTTTGTCCCCCATCTCCTGCAAAAACTGGTAAACTGAACCGCAAGAATAGCGGATAGAAAACTTCAGTGCACCGAAGATTCTCATCCAAAATACCAAAAAAAAGAGTAGTGAACTGCAACAAAAAACACCAAACCGCACGCTGATGTTTTGCTCTGCTCGTCATCACGTACTGCATAGGCCCGTGGGCAGAACTGCACGCCGCTGTGGGCTGAACCCACGTAGTGGACTGCGGAAGGGAGTGACGGCGTGCTGCGTGCAGCCATGTAGTGGACTCCACGGGCGCTCTTTGGATCCACCTTGCCGACGACTTGCTGCGGATGCCCACCGTGCGAACTGCAGCAACAGACAGGGACGGTCACCTTCTAGATGGCCGCCAGCACGCCGGCGTACTGCAGCCACCACCAGAGTGCACTGCTGGCACACCAACCACCGACAAAATCTCCAGCCGTGACACTCGAGGGGATAGGTGGTCGACGGTGAGCCCCTGTCTCGATCCAGCATCTGTGGATGCGGGTCCGAGCCTCAGTGTGGGCGTCGGGTTCTGGGAGGTACTTGAGGCGCGGGGAGGAGGGGGCTGCACCCACGCAGCGATGTGGGGATCAGATCGGAGCAGAGGTCAACGGCCGCCGGCGCCCCCTGTCCTCGACGGTAGCCAGTGGCCGCGATGGCCCATCCTGGCGGTAGGTGGAAGCAGCGGTCGGCCTGGGAAGGAGGGATGGTGCGGTGGCCATGGATGTCGGCGGAGGTCGAAGAGGAAGAGGCTGGGGTAAGATGCAGCGGATGGGAGGGAGCTGGTGGAGGAATGGGAATGGAAGTGTCGCCGGAGATCCCCGAGCTAGCCGGATCCCACACAGAGGAGCACCGACGAGAGGTAGGAGGTCGTCCACGAACGAAGAAGGTGAGGAGCGGGACGGGGCTCGCGGCGGCTCGTGGTGGGGCGGGGCTCCGGCGGCGCGTGGTGAGGCGGGGTTCCGGCGGCGGATGTGGAGGTGGTGGTGGAGGCCACGGAGGCCGGCGCGTAGGGGTGTGGGAGGCCAGTGGGGAAAAAGGTGGGGGTGCGGGGGGCCCTGCAAGGAAGAAGGTGGGGGTGCGGGGGCCCTGGCGGGGAAGAAGGTGGGGGATCGGGGGATTCGGCGCGTGCGTGTGTGTGTGGGTGTTTCGAGAAGGAAGAAGGTGGGAATGGGCACGGGGTGGGGTGGGTGTTGGCAGAATAAGGTAAGGTGTTGGTAATATATATACAGCCGGTCTATTCTGCTAATATTAGCAGAATAATATTCTGCACACACTTCTGAACCTCCTGCGGAAGTTAAAATAACTGCACTGCTAGCCAAAATACACTGCAATGTCAGGAGAAAAAACTGCACGCGTTTTTTTGGTACTGTTTTTGATCCAGTTTTTAAACCATTTGTCGGAATGAGGCGTATGATACGCCATTGGAAAGCTATGGAATAGGCGCAACTTCGCCATGTTAAACACTTTTCGAGATTCCTCACAGTTTAAGAGCAGTTTCGAAAACGATGCGGTGCACGACGAGTGGCAGCGAGCGTATTTTCGCGATTTTTTCTAAACCACTCGTCGGAATGAAGCAAACGATACTCCGATGAAAAGATATCGCGGAGGTGCAACTTTTTCATATAGAACACCCTGTCTAATTCCTTATGGTTTAAGAGCAGTTTCAAATTTACCAAAACACGGAAATTCTGTTTTTCAAATTTACGTTTTTTTATACTGTTTTCGTTGCAGTTTTTTAACCGTTTGTCGAAACAAGGCGTGTGATATGCCGTTGGAAAGCTATGGAATAGGCGCAACTTTCATATGTTGAACTCCTTCTGAGATTCCTCACGGTTTTAAATGAATTTTGAATATAGTGCGGCACCCAACGAGAGCGTATTTTCGCGATTTTTTCCAAACCGCTCATTGGAATGATGCAAATGATACGCCGTTGGAAAGATATCGACGAGGCGCAACTTTTTCATGTAGAACACTCTCTATAATTCTTTACGATTTAAGAGCAGTTTTGAAATTATCGAAATGCGAACACTTTGTTTATTGCAACACCAAAATCGATGAAGTGAACTGCATCAGACAGAGAACCGCGCTGCTTTAGACAGAAAACCGCACTGCAGTGTCGACAAAGGGAACTGCATTATCACTATTTTTTGCTAACATTTTCTTTTGTAATATCATCTAAACTGCGAGGCCGAGTGTACTGAACCGCACGCGACGACGAAGTGCACTGCAACTGCCGATGCATTTTACTTTTTTGAACACACGACGCTGCGCAAGAACGAGTGCAGTTTAATTTTTTCGGGAGAAGTCAACCACAGCATAAATCGAAGTGAGATGCATGGTTTTTTCTTCTTGTTTAAAAAAAGAAGTATAAAGGCGTTTTGGACTACACGGCTGAGGCCAGTGAACTGTATCCTTTTTCCGTTTTCCTAAACCCTTTTACTGGTGATACCGACCTGCATGAACGGGTCAAGTGTACTGCAATTTTTTAATTTTGCATAGTGAACCACACAGATTTTATAAAGGGAACCACAAAGATTTTAACAATGAACTGCAATAGTTTGAAAATATGTACTTCTTCGGTTCACCGAGCGCACTGCTTTTACAAAGAGAAAGATTTTACAAACTGAGTAACCCACACAAATAGTCCTTTTTTCTGTCTCCACATTACAATCACACACAAAATACAACCCACTACACTTTTATAAAATGCAGTGAACTGCACGCATTAACACAGCGAGAATGCAAATGCTTCGCGCCGCCGAACCGCACGCACTTGCCGGACGTACTGCATGCACGCGATTGCTTGAACAACTGCACGGCGGCGTTGCCCATGTACTGTACCAGCAAGCGAGCTGCACAACAAACTTCAGTGAGCTGGAGAGAGGGCCCCCTCACCCTGGGCAACCGGAGCCATCGCCGACCTGGACCCTTCATCCGTCCACTCCGGCGCACTATGCAAAACCTAACTACATACCGCGCACTGAACATTTTTTCCCAAATCAAGAAACAATGACTGCTGGGAACAGACAAAAATTCAGCGGACTGCACGGCCGGCGGCATGCGCTGCAAACAAATGGCCGGCCGTGGAGAAGGACGCGAGCTTGCTCCACACACCGGCGGCAGCTTAAGAAACATCGCCTCCACAGAGGAGCATTTGTGTCTTGCAGCGAGGCCTGATCCCACCTGCACAAAAAAATTCTTTAAAAATTGTGATGTCACGCCTGATGAACTACAAGCCACAGGCGACCAAACACGCGCGCGACAATAAACTGGATGCCACAGGCCACCGAGCTGCAGCTGCACATGCGGGTTAATCCATGAGCGGTGATGCTCGCCGGCTGGTCAGAGATCGGCGTCCATGGACAAATAGCAGAGGAAAGCTGAGAGGGAGCCGATGGCCGGTGGCTCCTCGTTGTTGACCGGGGCGGTCTCCTGGTGCCTGCACGTCGGGAGGAGGAGGTGGAGAAGGGGGGCAGGGGTGCGAGGGGAGGAGAAGGTCAGCGGATCTCGCCGGAGGACGCCGAACGGAGCACCTCCTTCTAGAAGGGGAGGGAAGGAGAGGATGGAGGGAGGAGATGGACCACCGTGGGATCCCGGCAACGACCTGGGGGAGCGCGGAAGCAGCCCCAGAGCCCTGTGCCTACAGCCAGGGAGGACGAGCTCGGTGGTCGAGGGACAAGGTCGAGGGACGAGCTCGGTGGATCCGTGGCCGGAGCAGTCAGATCTGAGGCGGGCAGCGAGGGAGAAGGTGTGGGGCGGCGCATGGCCTGGGTGCGGTAGGTGCTCGCTGGATCTGCGCGGGGTGAGGCAAGGGAGGCCACCATGGCCAGAGGAGATGACGGCGGCCGTCGGCGGCGCTGGGGCTGTGGAGTGGCACGGCCGGTGGGGATCGGGAAGGAGGTGACCGTGGCTGGGGAGGACGACGCGAGAGGAAGGTGAGGCGACCGGGGGAGCTGCGGTAGGAGGTGAAGGGGTCGCCGGCGGCTCGGGGTCTCCGGTGGCGCACCCGGCGTAGAAGGTGGACGGGTTGGGGCTTGAGGTGGCAAGGGACCGGGGCGTGGGTGGAGGATGATGCAGAGGTGGGGGCGTGGTGCGTCTTTGTCCGTTACGGTGGCTCCGCGCAGTCCGGTTTGTTTTAGTTGTTTTGTTCGGCACAGTTGTTTTGCGAAGTGCGAAAGTGTTATTAGAATAAGGCGACTGCTAGGCGCCGGCGCGCCTGCCGAAATTTTCGGCCGGTCAGCGCACTAGCGTTGGATACATGCATGTGTAACCGTCAGAGAAAAAAGAAAAGAAAAATATCCCATCCTCGCTCGCGTTCTCCATGACTTCTCACCGCCTCCTGCTAGCAGCTCGCCGGAGCCGCTCGTCGGCGCGCTCGCCGGATCCGCCGCCGCCGGTCGCCGTCCTCTCCGCCGGTCACGTCCTCGCCTCCGGTCGCCGCCCAGTGCCATCGCGCTGGCCTCTGCTTGGCTGCCTCCCCTCGCCGGCCGCTCGTGCCCGTCTTCGACTGCTCGTGCTTGTCGTCCGGCTCATGATTGGGGATGCAACATCTCGCCGGGCGAGTGGCTGCTTCTCCGACGGCTCGTCACAGCACCACCGTGCATCGTCTACCTCGCTTGCACCATTGCTGGCTCGCCGTCCCTGTTGAAGCTTTTTCAACCGCCGGATGCAGCTTTTGCCATTGCCGGTTGTAGCTTTCCGCCGTTGATCTTAGCTATCCTCGTCTTCAGTTGAAGCTTTTTTTGTTGCCGGTTGAAGCTTTTTTGGTCGCCGGTTGAAGCTTTTGCAGGTTGCGCGGTGCTTGGTCCCAGCCGGTTGTAGCTTTCTCGGCGCTAGTTGTAACTTTCCCAGGCGCCGGTTGCAGCACATCGCCTTGCCGGTTCCAGCATCACGCCTCCACTATGGACGCCGGTTGTAGCACGCCGTCGTCGTCGGTTGTAACATATTTACCCACTTGAAGCTTTTCCCCCGCCGGTTGAAGCTTTTTCCTATGGCGGTTGAAGCTTCTGCCAGCATCCGGACATGGTGGTTGCAGCATCCCCGACCATGTGGTCTCCGCCGTCGCATCAACTATGGTAGCTCCGGTGATCGTCGGTTGCAGCACTGGGTCGGCACGGTTGTACCACGGGGGGGAGGTGGGGGCAGGGATTTGGCCGCACAGCCGCGCTGCAGAAAGGGGAGGGAGAAAAAAAGGAGCAGCGGGGCAAAGCTATCTGCGACGAGAGAAGAACAAGAAGAGAAGCAGGCGGAGGTGGAAGAATGAGAAAAGAAGAGGTGTACAGCCACAGGATGGGGAAAAGCATGTGGCCAGAAGTAACTATGAAAGGATAAGGTCACGGGCCCGCAAACTATGTGACGTGCGCGTGACTGACCGGCCGAGTCGTTAGCCGGTCGTCCGGCCGCAAACGTTTCCCTTAGAATAAGGTTTTAAGGGGTGTTATCAGAATAGACCCACCTATATATATATATATATATATATATATATATATATATATATATATATATATATATATATATATATGGTCGCGCTATTCGTCACCCTGGGTGAGGAATAGTTATTCTTCACCCCCTCTATTTTTACATCAATGCACCGTAATTTTACGTTCCGTAATTTTTTTCTTATTTCATACGTAAAAAGAGACCGTAAGAAAATATAAAATCACCGTAAAAAATATTTTATGTCATGTAAAATTACAATCATAAAAACATAGCATAAAATAGACATAAAATGTAATTTTTCTGGTCTTATGACCTATATTTTTGTTTTCTTATATCAAAATTTACTTAGTGAATGAATATAAATGTAACTATTTGTATTCCAAATGTAATTTATTTATGAAACGGTCGTAAGATTATCTCGGGTGAAGAATAACTTATTCTGCACCCTGGGTGATGAATAGACTTTCTATATATATATATAATGTGTGTATGTGTTTGTGTGTGTGTGTGTGTGAAATATGCCTCCAATGAGGCACCAGTGACAGGCACAAACAAGGGAGCCTGTCACTGGTAAGGCTACTGGGCTGTGCTTGGACGAAGAACCAGCAGAGGCAAGGATGCCCGTCACTGGTATGTTGTTACCAGTGACGGGCGCCCTTGCTCGTCACTGATAGGCGTTTTATGCCCGTCTCTAGTAAAGGTTCCTGCAGTAGTGTATATACCCCACGAGGGTCAAATCAATACATTAAAATGTTTTAGGGTTCCTGTAATTTCTACATGGAATCAACATAGGAGTCATGCACACCCCCGGCGGACACGGAGCAACTCCTGCTGTCTCCCAGCCCAGGTTACGCCTACGTGCTGTCAAGCTGACCCGACTCCAGCGTCACATCATCGCCGCATACGACGCCTTTAAGCGACGCATCATCATCGACATGCCAGGGACGCAACTCTTCTGCTCGCAAGCACACATGCTCCCGTTGCTACAGTAAAATCGAAAAAAAATCAAAAACATTTCAAAAAATTCTGAACTTTTTTTGTGGCAAACATTGACAAATGTTCTCAGTGCTTGCAAAGTTTCATCGCAAAATGGCATCGATGTGAGCCGTGGCAAAAAAAACAAAAAAAATTCAGAATTTTTTGAAATGTTTTTGATTTTTTTTCGATTTTACTGTAGCAACGGGAGCATGTGTGCTCGCGAGCAGAAGAGCACTTTCGACATGCCAGCCATTTCCTAGTAGTTTTTTGATTAATGTCTACCTAGTTTCTGACATTGGTGGAGCAGGTCATCGTCAACGCGCTCCACCGCACGTTCGTCGGTGGCATAACGGTCGTGACCCCAGCGTAGCTGGCCGAGTCCGTGTGGGGACTTGCAAGCTGCGGGCAGTCGTTCCTGTGGGTCGTCCAGTCGGACCTCGTCCCCGTCGAGAAGACCGCGCTGCCAGAAGAGTTCGTCCGCAACACCAGAGACAGGGGAGTCATGACGAGCTGGTGCATGCAGGAGCTCGTTCTTGGTGGGGGGTGCCTGTGGCCGACGACGGCGACTATCCTTGATAGGGAGGCACAGGCGGACGAGGCCGGTGGCTGCTAGGCAACGGGCGGAGGTGGCCAGGAAGCGGGCGGACGGGGCCGGCGGAGGCTGCCAGGCAGCGGCGGATGGGGCCGATGGTGGCGACCATCCTCGGTGGGGAGGCGCGGGTGGAGGCAGCCAGGGATCGGAAGCACGGACGAAGGTGGGAGAGGGGACCGGGAGTGCTAGTGGAGGAGGTGGCCAGGGGATCTGGCACTTGGGCCCGATGTGGCCTGTTCTGTTTTTTTTTCCTTTCCAGTGTACTCCCTCCTTCCCCAAAATGTAACGCACGTTTGACTTTTTTCGGCTTCGGTGTACAACTTTGAATATAATTTTTGCTTATAACATATGTATAAAATTAGTATAAAAACATGTGACATAAAAGTATTTCACAAGGTAAATACAACGATACTATTCATATATGTTGAATCCAATTATTCTGGTATATATCAGTGGTCAAAGTTGTGCATCAAAGACCATGCAAAGTCAAGCACGCCTTATATTTTGGGAAGGATGGAGTATAACAGTTAGGGGTAGTTTCGTCCGTGCAACAAAAAACTGACAGGTTTTATGCGGAATATGCTAACAAAATGGATAAAAGTGTCAAATAGGGCATAAAATTTAGAGTTATTATCACGGGGACGAAAAAAAATTAGGACCAAATAGGGATGCACATTTTTAAAAAGGGTCAAATAAGGAATTCTCTCCATGTATGACATATTGGTCCCATACGCATCTATGTGGCAGCCTAGAGTAGTGGAGTGTCGACCTCAACGAAAAGCATATGTGATCTCTATGTGGCACGGATCATCTCTATCTTTCGAGTTGGAATAACTTCATGAATTTTGGGCAAATGTTGTTTGATTGGTGCAAGCGGATCAATGAAAAGAACGCTAAAGCGTCAATGCTGGTGGATATAAACCAAACTCCTGTTCGTTCTTGAGTTTTAGAGTGTCCATGTTGTACTAGCTAGGACTAGGAGGTCACGTACGAGTAGGAGTAGGTCTTGTAGCCATTAGGTTTTGGTCCTATATCTATATCTATATCTATATCTAATAATAAAGGGGCTATTGCTTCTGACGGTACGTCACGGAAATTGCCTCCAAAATTGCAAAATATTACACATCAATGTCACCTATAAGTGATAAAAAATGTTTCACACAGGGGAATCCCCCACCTGGGCAGGCCCAGGCACTAGGGACCTCCTATACTGCGCTCTGCGCGTTGGGAGAAGACGCAACGTGCCTGGGCCGGCCCATGTCCGGGCGGCCTGTTTTTTTTTATTTTTCATTTTCGTTTTCGTTTTTTTCTACTTCAAATAATTTGGGACTTCAAAAAAGTTCAGAAAATTAAAAAAAAGAATTTGAAATAAAATGTTTAATAAATCATAAAATGTTTGTGGATTCAAAAAATGTATGTGATTTTGTAAAAAAATGTTTGCTTATTCAAAAAATGTTCGAAATTTAGAAAACAAATGTTCGGGAAATCAAAAAATGTTCATGATTTTTTAAAAAGTTCATGTATTAAAAAGTGTTAATGAAATTGAACAAAATTTGCTAATTCAACAAATGTTCATGAATGGAAAGATATCCTAAAAATTGAAAAACTGTTCGTGACTTACAAAATAGTTTATTCATTCATAAAATGTTCGTTGTTTCAAAAAATGATCATGCATTTCAAAAAATGTTCGTTAAATAAAAAAATGTTCGTGAATTTCAAAAATTGTTCCACCAATTTCCAAAAAAATGTTCGTCGATTCAAGAAAATTGTTTAAAAAAATGTTCACAATTTTAGTTTTTTTCAAATAGTATAAAATGTTCATGTATTCAAAAAATGTTCTTGATTTTAGAAAATGTTCAAAACATTGTAAAACTGTTCACGAATTTAAAAAATGATCACGATTTCAAATATGTTCACGAGTTTAAAAAAAAATTCATGATTTCAAAAATTGTTCATGATTTCATGAAATTGAGAGTGATAGTGTATCTCGGTGATGCAGCAAAATATGGTCATGACCATTGGAGATTATGATTTTTTTCTCCCGTTGCAACGCACGAGCCCTTTTGCTAGTATACATACATACACATATACTCCCTTCGTTCCTTTATGTAAGGTGTATTATTTTCGGCACGGTGACCAAGGCACATAATTATAGACATGCTATGACTAAATTACCCTTGGCAAATTTGTTTGTTAGTGGAAAGTGAATCAATTAGTCCAGGAAAGTATGAGATACAGCAATCGACAAAGAGATAGTTTCCTTCTTTTGCTATAAGGAGAGATACAAACAATCAGAAAAGAGATACTTTCCTTTTTTAGGAGGGCTAACAAGGGAATTATGGGGAATTAGAAGAAATGCACCTTACATTCTGGAATTTTATCGAAAAACAAATACACCTTATATAAAGGAATGGAGGGAGTACGTTGTAAGCAGTACCAGATTGTGAGAGAATAAAGGAAACAACAGGCACGTTACATCTTCACCTCATATCGACCTTTTTGACTATTTTTCTGCCAACACTCCGAACGTGCAGCCATCCACAGGTGAGGAAAAAGACAGCTTAACCACTAGATATATATTCTTTATTATAATGGTATCGATAATACCGGATGGCTAGCCTGGATCAATCTACTCAAAGTATTTTTATATATCCTCATTTGTAGTCGCAATTTTCTATCAAGTTATAGATACTATTAATTCCACAGACAAAAAAATACTATTACTTAGTTTTTCTTTGAACACAAAGAAAACTCTTTTCTCACAAAAGAGTCAACAGACGTGACTAATTTACATATTACAAGTGGAACTGATTTCATGTAATATACTTTTTGAGGAGCAAGGCAGTTGGAAACTGCAGCCCATCCCGTCCCTCCCGTGAGCGACAGGAGGAAAAACCTAGCCGCCTCCGGGGCCTCCCCTTCTACGTCCTCCTCCCTCGCCGCCGCCAGAGGACGCGACCGGGCAAAGCCCGGCCAGCGCCGCCAGCGGCAAGCCCGGCCAGCGCCGCCAGCGGCGGGGATCCATCGTCCTCTCGTGTGGTGGACTTGGCCCGGGCTAGGGCTACTGGGCCGGAGTGCGGTGCCGGCGGCGCGCGCCGGAGCATGCCAGCGACGGCGGCGTGGCGGGTGCGCGTCGGGCGACGTGGGGCGGAGCATGTTCGGGGATCAGCGGCGGTGGCCAGATCTGATCCGCGGGTGGCGCGGGCTGCGGTCGGCCGGCTACATCGTGGCTGTGGAGGCTGCTCCTCACAGCGGCGGCGGCATCTCTTCCTGCCCGGCGTGGCCTTCTGACGATGCGGCGGTGGATGCTGGGGCGGCGGCCTCGGGCGGCGGAGCTGGTGGTGGCCTTCTCATCATAGTGATGGGAGGTCAAGCGCGGCTGACCATGGGGCGGCGCGCGAGGGATTCGGGACCTGGTGCCCGGATCTGACGGTCGTGATGGCGATTGCCGTTGTTTGGGCGACGACAACGGCTGGCGCGGCGGTGGGTGCTTCCTGTAGCACCCGAAATCGGGGTGGCGGCCCCTCTTCGACGGCGGCGGACTCCGTGGTCGTGTGGGCGACGCGGAGTCTAGATCTCGAGGTGGTGACGGCCTTCTGAGGCTGGCGGCGGTATGGGACGTCCCCTCCATCAACAGATCGGGTTCGATGCGGCTCGGCAGGTGACACATGCATCTCTTTTGGAGTCATCGGGCAGTGGCTGTCGCCGGCAGGTGAAGCCTCCGGCGGATGCGCCGCCGGTGGATGCTACACACGACATCTCATGTGGGGACGTCAAGTCATGCCTGCTACCGGCACGTGCTGCATGGTGGCTCTGGCGTTGGTCTCATGTCTAGCCTGTTGCTGCTGGATCGAAGGTGGTGTGACAGTGGCGGGAGGCAGGCGGTATGGGACGTCTGTCTTCTGGTGTCTTCTCCAGAGGTATCTGGTTATCGAGGCGTCGGTACCCGGATAAGGGATGATGGTACATACGGCTTCAACAACGACCTTATGCACTCCGATGAAAACACAAGATCTATGATCAGGCTATGTCGACACGCCCCTGCGTCGTGTCCTTGCTGAAGGTGGTGGATTGAAGCTTGGCTTTGGGGATGAGAATCCGGAGTTCAACCTTGTGTTGGACTCACCATCATCGGCGCACGTGCGGCGATTCCTTCTTGAAGGCGTAGCCTAGGAGTTGTGTATTTTTCGTTTTGCCGCTAGTAGAAAATTGACCTTTCGTCCGGAGCACCAGTCCCGGCCTGGTTTGGGCCCGGGACTAATGTGAGCATTAGTCCCGGTTCCAACGGCTAGGAGCGGACGGGGGCATGGCCAGGATTAGTCCCGGTTCAAATGGGACCTCTAGTCCCGGTTGGTGATACCAACCGGGACTAAAGGGGTTGCGGCAGGCTGGGGCCCCTGCGAGCCCCTTTAGTCCCGGTTGGTATCACCCACCGGGACTAAAGATAGACCTTTAGTCCCGGTTGGTATCACCAACCGGGACTAAAGTCTTCCCTATATAAAGCTGCTTCGTCCAGCCCGAGTCCAAGCTTTCTCTCCTCTCTGTTTCCTTCCAAGCTCGAGTTCATCCTCCATTTTTGCCAAGATTTTTCAAGATTGGAGGCACCCCATCTATCCAAGAGTTCTAAAATGTTAGCAACTTCATCCTTTCATCTCTCATTGCTAGTTTAGCTCGTTTCATGCTCTATAAGTATAGTGATTTGTGGGTTTTAGTTTGGGAGTAATTATGTGGGAGTTTATTTGATTTATATGCAATTTGAGCTCAAATTAACTTCTTAGTTTGCATATGTGTAGGTGTGGTTTACTTAGTGCCTTCCCGTCCCCATCCTCGCCGCCATCGATCGCCCGCGCCGTCCCGTCGCCGGCACCACCTTGGTGAGCCTCTTGTTCTTATCCTTTTTGTAAAAAAAACTTATTTATATGATTTAGATAGTTACTTGTGTAATTTTCTTACTTGTATGATTGTTTGTTATATATAGTGCCATGGTTTTGATATCCGTCCCCGTCGGCCCTCGTCCGGTTTATGATTCGGATGTGGTATATTATCTTTTATAACTATTTCTTTCATTTCGTGTTTATGACAATTATGCCCATCAAGTTGACATAGATATTTTTATCTAGGAGGTATGTGAACCGGAAATTGCAACCAGCCTCTTGTCGAGAAGTTAAATTTAGTTGAAAAAGAAAACGATTATTTGAAAGAAAAATTGAAAAGAATTGAAGAAGAGAAGATGAAATTGGAGTTGTATGTTGCCGATGTCGTCGATGATCACAAGATCAAGATGGATGCAATGCGCTTGAAGATTAGAAAGATTATAAAATATGCTATTAATAAAGAGGCTTGGTATCATTATGTTGTTGGATCAATTATTACCTTAGTTGCGATTTTGATCGCATTTGTTGTTGCATTTAAATGCTTTAGATAGTTGTATGTTGTTTTATGAGAAGTATGTATTAACTTTATGTATATATTTTTGCATTAATAACATTTGGTCACTACTCTACTTTGGTTTTAATGTGATGAACTTGTATTAATTTGGTCACTTCGATGTTGTGTAATGAAGATGAGCCGGCAATGGATGTACGATGACCGACGCTCTCCCGAGTTCATTAATGGCCTGCATAATTTTATGCGTGTGGCTAAGGCAAACAAGCGGAATGGTTTTATGTGTTGTCCATGTGGTGTCTGTAAGAATAATAAGGATTACTCTACCTCAAAAATCCTTCACAGCCACCTGCTTCAGTCCGGTTTCATGTCCGGCTATAACTGTTGGACCAAGCACGGAGAAAGAGGGGTTATAATGGAAGGCAATGAAGAAGAAGAGGATGATGACAACTATCCTAGGTTCCCTGAATACGATGGTACTACAATGGGGGAAGCTGAAGAAGAGGCATCAGATGAGCCCGCTGATGATCTTGGTCGGGCCATTGTTGATGCAAAGAGAAACTATGAAAGTGAAAAGGAGAGGTTGAAGTTGGAGCGCGTGTTAGAGGATCAGAAAAATTGTTGTACCCAAATTGCGAAGATGACAAGAAAAAGCTGGGTACCACACTGAAATTGCTGCAATGGAAGGCAGAGAATGGTGTATCTGACAAGGGATTTGAAAAGTTGCTGAAAATGATAAAGAAGACACTTCCAAAGGATAACGAATTGCCCGACAGTACGTACGAAGCAAACAAGGTTGTCTGCCCTCTAGGATTAGAGGTGCAGAAGATACATGCATGCCCTAATGACTGCATCCTCTACCGCGGTGAGGAGTACGAGAATTTGAATGCATGCCCGGTATGCGGTGCATTGCGCTATAAGATCAGCCGCGATGATCCTGGTGATGTTGAGGGCGAGCGCCCCAGGAAGAGGGTTCCTGCCAAGGTGATGTGGTATGCTCCTATAATACCACGGTTGAAACGTTTGTTCCAAAACAAAGAGCATGCCAAGTTGTTGCGATGGCACAAAGAAGACCGTAAGAAAGACGCGATCTTGAGAGTACCCGCTGATGGGTCGCAGTGGAGAAAAATCGAGAGAAAGTGGCCGAGCTTTGCAGATGACGCAAGAAACTTATGGTTTGGTCTAAGTATAGACATGTCAGAAGATTATAATAAGTTTGATGAAATTCCTCCCTTCACAGTGAACACTGACCCAAGCATCATGTTAAATGATGAAGATTCTCCATGGTTACGGCGCAATCATAAGCAAGGGACATACGCGCAGAAAAAGTTTTATACCCCAAGATCCCACTCTGGGATGTGACCGGCTTCACCGTTATCACTTTCTCTCTAGTGAGTTTCCGGACTTATAGCTGGAAAGTCCCACTTCGGACAAACCGGAGGGAATCTTTGTAAGAGTTAGGGTATATATATGTTTTGGGTGTAACAGCGTCATCACTTTCTCTCTAGTGAGTTTCCGGACTTATAGCTGGAGAGTCCCACTCTGGAATCTTTGAAACAATTTGACATCTTATTTATTAAGTTATGAATTTTCAAAATTAGGAATTATTCCTGTCCTTTTAGTATTTTAATTATAAATAGTAGTTAATCAATGCAATTATGTCCAAACAAAATATGAATGTGTAGGTTATGTTAAGACAAACAATTTGACATCTTATTTGCTCCATTTGGATTAACAGAACCGAAGATATGAATTTTTAAAGTTTAAAATAATGTCTTCAATTACTGTATTTAATTAATAAGTGCAAAATTAATTATGTAACCTCCTGTCAAAATGATACTAGTTGATAGAAATCTTCAAGATGAATCCACAGAAATTTGAATCAACTCATTTGGTTTAGTTTTCAAATTGTTATGCATTTTACAAGAATTAATTTCAATCTGTAAAATTGAATCTGTCAAATAATTTTTTCAAAATGAAAATTAATTGATAGACACCTTTAGTCCCGGTTGAAACCACCAGCCGAGACTAAAGGTTTCAGCTCCCGCGCGGAATTTTGGCCGCCGAAAAGGTTGGCCTTTAGTCCCGGTTCGTGGCTGGAGCCGGGACTAAAGGTCGCGGGTATATAACTGGTGTCCCGGTGCCAGCCACCGCCCGGGAGAAGGAACAGAACCACGCGCCGCCACGCCTCTCGTAGCCGTCGCCCTCGCCGTTTGCATCTCGCCGGAGCCGAGCCGCTCCGTCGTCGATTTCGTCGCCGGTGGCACACCCGAGCTCTCCTTTTCTTCTTCAATCATTTTGCCGCGTCGTACTGCGTCGTTTTGACACCTTTTTGCCACCTAGGTCACGCCGGAGACGCCGCCTCAACGACGCCCGATCCCGCCGGAGCACCCGAGGCTCGCCGAGCTCGCCCTGCCGCCGTCCGTCCTCCCCTAGCTTCACTGACACCGCCAACTGGACCGCCTCGTCGAGCCGCACCTCCTCATCCTCTTCGCCATCGCCAAAGACCACCGTAGCCGCCGCCTCCTTCGCCCCGAGCCGCCGCCACCGTCGTCTTCAATGCTGTTGACCCGCGGTGAGCCACCGTTGCCCCTCTCAACCGTTGGATCTCACGTAGACGGCTTAGATTAGATTAGTTTATTTTTTTTTATGTTGAACCGGTACGCGTTAGCCGCGGTTTTATTAAACCATGTGGTTTTAGTTAAACTGATTGTCGGTTTTGTTTTTATTAAGCCGCCGCGTAGTGTTTTAGTTAATTGCCGGCCGTCCGCTGTTTCAGCCCGTAGCGCGCAAGCCGCAGCCAACCAGAGCCGGCCATGTGTCGCCCTAGATGCGATCGGCCGAATTCTAGCATTTTCAGGAACGCTGCCATGGTAGCCTTTTATCAGATTTATTCTAAACTTAGTTTAGCCACAACTTTTTAACCGTAGGTCCAAATTAGATGAAACCAGCGGCAAAACGTTTGTCTCGAATAGCTTTATCCAGAGAACCCATCTTTGCAAATTTTTGTTAGTTCAAATTAGAATTTATTCAGATTCAAATTTAAACTCTTTTTGCCCATATCTCCTAAACCGTAGATCCGTTTGAATTGATTCTTTTTGCACTTTGTCACCCTAGCCAAATCCAATGACTTGAACTTTATCATGGTACTTTTCACACAATTAGGATCTGTCCATGAATAATTTTACTCCTATGCCATGTATACACTTTAGTTCACATCACAAATTTTGGACCCTATTTCACATGATGCCTTTGGACTTAGAAATTTTTGTGATAGTTAAGTGTGTTGTATTTTCATTTGGATTTTCGGAGTCTTCTGTTGCGCATGTTATTTTAGTTCTCTGAAATGATTTCTGGATTTTAAATAAGTCTTAAATGATTTGTTTATTTTCAGAAAAATCCCTAAACTTCTAAAAATCATAGAAAATAATCTATAACTCCAATGGAAATAAATTATATATGAAAAATTATCAGAAAAAATGAAGAATCTGTTTATGGCATTTCCATGCATGTTTGAACAACTTAAACTGCTGTATAAGACAATTTGAATAAATGGCATTTGAAATGCCTTATGTGGAGTTTGAATTTGAATCTTGTGTTCAAACTAACTCCATTTAAATTGTTGCTTGCTACATTAGCCCAAATCATATTATATTGCCATGTCATGATCATGCATCATATTATTGCATTGCATTGATTGTGTTCCCTCTTGTTTGCCGGTGGTTGTTCCCTCTCGGTTCAAATGGACTTCATCCAAATTGATGTTAGTTGCATAAGCTCAAACCACATCATATCTCCATGTCATGATCATGCATCATATTGTTGTATTGTTGTGTATTGATTGCATCTCCGGTATTGTTCTTCTCGATACTATGATTCAGTTTTTGCTTATTGAATGCATTCTAATTTAAATACTAAATTGTGTTATCTTTCTTCTGGATTAGTTAAGCTATGGACGATAGTGGCAGATACAATGAAGAGGATATCTTCGACATCATACGCTCCTCCCAAAACCAAGATCATGAACAAGATGACGGCTCACAATTTCTGAACGACTCCGGTGAGGGACTTGAGCAAGAACCAAGAGACGAAGGGCAAACAAACAATGATGGCGAAGAAAATGTTAGACAATTAACAAAGTCCACCGAGGTATATATATATTAAGCCTCTGGTGATCATTAGATGTATTAATTGATTTTTTATATATATATTAACAAATCTTTCTTCTTTTAGCCCTCCGGATCGAGCCAACCTCCTAGAAGGGTACGAGGCCGGGCCAAAAAGTTGGGCGATGACATAAAGTTCAACATCGATGAAGTCGCAGAAGATGGCGAACCGATTGCTCCTGAACAGAATGCCCGTAAATTTATAAATCAATGCAGAGTTATTGTTAGGGACAACATCCGGATCACCATTCGAGAATGGAATAAGCCAAAGGAAGATCGAGGAGTTAGTTATGTCGACAAAAGATCGATAAATTTGCTTTGGGATACGCTCATGTCACATTTCAACCTACCAGAGGGTCTCACAGATGGCCAACGGTTGAAAGTCAAGCAGTTTGCTCTTAAGAAGATGGACACACAATTCCAGAGCTGGAAGAAAAGATTATACAACGACTACATCAAGGCAAAAAAGAAGACTACATAATTCACTGGAGCACTAGAGAATCTAAAAGATCACTGGGACGCATTTGTGGAGTACAACGAATCGGATGAAGCTCTGGAAAGGTCGAGAAGAAATAAGATAAATGCTGCGAAAAAAGAGTATCACCATGTTCTGGGGATAGGTGGCTACAAGAGAGCCGTGCCTAAGTGGGAAGCAGATGAGGCCAAGATGCTTGCTGAAGGGGTCATTCCAGCTACAGCGGATTGGCCCGAGAGGTCCAAGAATTGGTTTTATCCGCATGTGGGACAGTTGGACCCAGCGATAGGGCAGATTATTGAAAAGGTAGATCTTAAAACAGCCTCGGACGCTTTACTTGAAGCAATAGAAGCTGCTCGAAAGGTGTTGTTCCAGCCCGAGAGAGAGAGAGAACGACGAGCTTACACGCGCCCTGAACACGGAGGACGAACACGAGGCAAAGGCATTGTTCCGTGGGTTCAAGGTTTTTCGGAGTGGAACGACACTTATAGAAGCCATCAGAGAAAAAAGAAGCAGGATGCAGACCGGCTTCAGAAGATAGAAACAAAGAACGAGGAGTTGGAACGCATGTTAAAGCGGAAGCAGGAGCAAATGGACAGAATTAGCCAGCAAAGGGCATCTCCGCGGCAGGAGCAAGCAGATCCAGCATTGGATAGTACCGTCCCATCTATGCGGAAAAGCAGCGTGGGTTCCACGGAGGTCCGGGCCGATGATGCACTGTTGGCTCGCTACCCCGTGGATGATATCAAAGAGAGGACAAATTGTGAGCTACACCAGAAAATGAAGAACATATCCATGAAGGTGGCGGTCGGCGTTGCTTTACCGAATGCACCTGAAGCAACCATCCATGGCAATCCTATTCCAGCTGGGTATGCTCGTGTCGGGGTGGATGAAGTTCTGCCGGAATATGACTCACTAGAGCTTGACATTCCTGGAGGTGAAGGGGAGCAGACACTGGGAGAAGTCATACATGGTGTCATTGTATGGAGAAAGGAATGCATCGTGTTTCCAAACTCGGCGCCAAGGCCACCGACTCCTCCGAGTAGCAATACACCTCTAAGTCCACCCCACCTCGAGAGGGATCCCAGCGCGAGTCCACCATATCGATCTCCGCCGCATCAGCCGACTCCACCCCCTATGTCCCAGCAGCAGGGCCAAAAGCGGAAGAAAGCTAGAAAGAATAAAGCCAACGACGAGCCTCCTGCCAAAAAGAAGTTAGCTTACGATATGACTGATGAGGAAACCAGAGCGGTCGTGGAGTCCGAAGTGAAGTCCCATTTTGCACCGAAACCGCCCCCGCCGCCAAAGGAGAAAATACCTACGAAAACCGTAAAGCACTTTGTGGAACTTCTTGAGCGACCCCCGGCACATGTGCATAATAGGCCATCAGACTATGACCGCTCTATTAGGAAGTCATATGAGGAACAAATGCAGTAGTCGAGACGTACAAGTAGTAATAAAAGTGGGAAAACAGTTCCCCAGCTCGGAGAACAGGCAATGCAATCGATCCCCCCGCTCAAGGTGATTACCGATAAGGTAACCGACACTGCTAGAGAGTTTGGTATCAGTGTTTATCAACTCCTAGGCACCGAGAAAGTCCCCGTGGCTGATGTAGCATGGCAATACGCCCCCGGGAAAACTCTGGTCAGACCTAAGCAGGTCCCGCATATATCAACACAAATGCGAAGATTGCATGAGTGGTACATGAAAGAAGTAAAGAACGGGCGAGAGATGCTCATGGTGAAAGTCAAGGAAGAGCATTACTTTTATGAAAACGACCTATGCATTGAGTTTTCAGAAATTTTTCAGTTATACAATCAAGACGCACTCGACAAATCTATCGACAGTTGCTATTGTCTGTAAGTGATTTCTTTCTGTAATCTAAGTCTTTAGCTCAGCTCGTTCATTGCCTGTAATTATCCTCACTATATTCTTTTGTACGCTATTATGCAGAATGAAGATTCTCGAATGCAAAAGAGAGGGAATCTATGACATTGGGTTCGTTGACCCATATATCATTAATGAAAAAATGATAGAAGACTATCCCAAAGACACAGAGGCTAACTTGCTAAGATTTATGAAGGCACAAAATACCAAAACAGAAATACTATTTCCTTACAACTTCAAGTGAGTGTTACTGTCTTGTACTACAAATTCTATTTTGCTTACTCGATGTTAAGTATAGTTGATGAGTTATGCATGCCTGCTTCTATAAACGTGTGCGCAGGTTCCACTGAATCATGCTAATCATTAAAATTGACGCTGGAACTGTTGAAACCCTGGACTCACTAGGTAAAGACCCTCGAGAATACACCAGCGTGGTTTTGATGCTCGACAGGTAATTTCAATCATTATCACACTATATCGGCCTCTTTCGTTCATTTCCTGATATCAAGTAATTAATAACTCCTTTATTCATTTTCTTTGCCGGGCAGGATTTGGAAATGGTTCATCAATGATGTTGTCGGTGAATGGAAACGGGAGCTGCGATGGCGACAGACCAAGGTAATTAAGTAGTACTAGCTAGGTCCGCACACCTCTTTAATTCTAGTATCAATACCATTATCATGCTTGATTATTATCTGATTGAATTCTATTATCGCAAAGTGAATGAGGCAGGAACAGGGGACTAATTTATGTGCATACTACGTTTGCGAGAACATTCGCATGACCACCGAATGGCGCAGAGATGTAAGACAACTTCGGGTACGTAAACACTATTGACAATTTTTTTATGATGATCTAATATATATACACACAACTAATATATTCATATTGATCTCCTTCTTTAAAGATGGAAGAGATGCGGGAGAAGCTCCTACCAGAGAAGCGCATACGAACAATTCAAGAGGAATTTGCGGGATTTTTGCTTAAGGAGATCATATCTGAAAGCGGAGAATACCATTGCCGCAAATGCCTGCATGTAATGATCTCCAAATTGTAGGAGAAATTGTATATACCAAATTGTATATATATATATGTATGGTCGTATGAGAAATTATATGATATATGTATGGTCGTACGAGAAATTATATTATATATGCATAACGTGTACAGTATGTAGTAGCGTAAAATATGTTTGAAATGAAAAAGAATTGAATGGAAAACACAAAATGAAAAGGAAAAATAAACCATAAACCCTAAACTCCAACACAAAATCCTTCACCAACCGGGACTAAAGGTCCTCCAGCCCCACCAACCGGGACTAAAGGTCCTCCAGCCCCAGCGCTAGCTCTCGGCCACGTGGAGGGACTTTAGTCCCGGGTTGTGTCCAACCGGGACTAAAGGGTGGGGGCCTTTAGTCCCAATTTCGTTGTCCCGGTTGGTGACCCGGGACTAAAGGCCGTTTCCAACCGGGACTAAAGCCCCGTTTTCTACTAGTGTGTTGTCGTCTTGTAACATAGGGTTAGTGGTTATCTGGTGGAGTTACTGTCGCGAGGCATACGGCCTTGGGTTTTCTTTTCGCTTTATTTCCGGGTCGATGTTGTTCGGCTGCTGGATTTTACATTCTTAATAATATATGGTTGTATGCATCGTCGTGATGCATGCAGAGGCCGGGGGTTATCCTCCTTTTCGAAAAAAAATGTAATATACTTTTGACCAACATAGAGACCATGCATGCATGCATACGATTGGACGACTAAAACAGTTTAATCAACTTGTACTACTAGCTGGACTATCTGGACAAGTAAACTAAAAGGATAACCAACAAAAAAAAAACAGAGCATCAACACCCAATAATAATTTATTTCATGAACCAAAGAAGAATCCACACCCAATTTTCCATATATATATGGATCATGAGCAAGCAAGGAAGTCTGAATTACATGAACAAAGAAAAATTCACACCCAATGTTCCACCTCTGGAAGTCTGGATCGAACCTAGTTGATCGAAGTACTGCATGACCGGAAATGGACTAGCTAGCTAGTCGTAGAACTTGAGGAGTACTAGAACAACACCTGCAAAATCGCGCACGCTTACCGAGCCTGAAGGAAACCTGGCAGTAGGGTTTAGAGCTTGAATGGTATCACCAAGCCGCCGTCTGAGACGGCGACGAGAAGAAGAAGGTAGGCGAATGGCAGCAGACGCTTCGCGAAGGCGCGTGAACGCGGCCCGTCGGAGCGGAGCAGAATGAAGGCCGTCGCCATCTCGACGGCAGCGGCGGCGAGGATGACGACGAGGATGAAGTAGTAGATGGCCGGCTTGTGGCGACCGAAGATTGGTCCGGCCGGCGGCAGGTGCAACGCGGTGGTCATGCCCACGACCAGCGTAAAAGAACCAACTATCCAGAGCGAGTGCACGAGCTGCACCCTCGTCGGGGAAGCCCCTGGACACACGGACTGGGCGATCTCGCTCACCGTGGCCGCTTCCAGGTCCTCGGTCATGGTGTTGTTGGTGCTATCGACCTGGAAGGCGGACTCCATTATCGATCGGCTGAATTGCTGTGATATAGGAATGGAGAGGAAGCTCGAGCGAGGAACAGGCCTGTGTGTCTGAGCGAGCGAGCGATGGGCCGGGTTGGTCGATATTTGTATGATAGAAAAGAGCGCACACGTGGCGTAGCGTCGTTGTGGAGTCGCCAAAACGCGGAATCTATGTTGGATTGGATTGGAAGGGGCCAAGGTTGCAAGTTTAGAACTTTAGATTACCCAAGGGATACTCGTAAAGCGAACAACACCAGGGCAAGGTTGCAAGTTTAGAACTTTAGATCCTAAAGCGAACAACACCAGGGATGCCAGACCCTTCTTCTTTTTGCGAATATGCCAGACCCTTAATTGCACTTTTTTTATTTTGCCACTCCACTTAGCTAAGATCTTTTGAGGATGCCAGACCCTTACTTGAATCGGGGTCGGATTGGAAGGGGGCAAGGTTGCAAGTTTAGAACTTTAGATTACCCAAAGGAATAATAAGTACTTTAGTTTACCAAGGGTTGTAGGAGAGAAAAGCATTTTTGCGATGAACCATGGGAAAGCTTGTTGCCCGAAAGTCACGCATACGTTTAAGGTGATGCCGAGCCACTTTTTGTTTGCATGTCACAGACTTGAGCTCTTAATTTTTAGGATGGCACCACTGAGCTAATTAAGATCCTTCCATTTAGCACCTAAAGCGAACAACCTTACCCAGAATCGGCCTGACCCCTTACTTCACATTTCGATTTCGCATCTCTTGTTAAAGAGGTAAGGCGATTTGCTGAAACTAAAAAACATCAACTTTGGAGAGATAATGCATACACTAAAGGAAATGAACAGAAGAGAAGAAAACGTACGTGTTCAACACGCTGTAACTCAACTTGCATACAAAACCATTTAAGAATGGAGCAATGAGCACCTGATTTGTTCATAAAGTTTTTGTTTTTTTGTTTCCAACACACACACACAGCTGAAAGAAACAGCCACCACCTGATTGTTTTCTAGGCAGTAGTTGCTACATAAGTATATACTTACAGGACTGTAGCTCCTTTTTTTTGGAACAATTCCATTTCTGCACTTAACTCGAACCCACTACTCATATTTACTCCTAATTTTTGAGAGTGCTCAAATCTGCCCCTCTTCCGTCAAGCCTCCTTACAGAAATACCCTTCCGTGTCGTTTCCGTTCGGTCAAAGGCCTTTGACCATCTACGGAACGTTTCCCGGACAATTTTGCCCCCGACTTCATATGTCACTTACATGTGGGATCCACCTAGAGGAAAATAAAAATAAAAACAAAACTATCTCTCCCCCTTCTATCTATCACTTACATGTGGGGCCCAAGACATTTCTTACTCAATGGGAAGCTAGCCATGGTGGATGACCAGATCGGACAACTTATCGGGGCCCACATGTCCATGCTTTAATTATTTTGAAACTGGTTTACAGATTATTTAGCAGGGGTGGCCCACTGGTCAGCATCTATTAGCAGCAGAGGGGATTAGGACTAAATGGGGATTAGGACTAACTAATCCAGCAGCGGAGCCCACATGGCTGTTTGTACGCCGGTGAGCTCATCAGCGCGGTGGCCCTGCGCGGAAAAGCGCGTGAGCGGAGTAGGAGGAGATGCACGCACGCGCGGGGCTAGCAGGAGCAAGTTCACAGCTACTGGAGCACACACAGGTTTCCGGAAGAGGAGTTGCGGCGCGGCGGCGTTATGTCGGAGTCGGGGAAGACGACATTAGGGATGGTGATTGGGGGACTTCCCGGTCCAATTCCTCACTTCAGAGCCATCCTGGAAGCCTTCCTCATTGATCCCAAGTACCAATTTGAGCCGAGAGAGCCCGTCGCCGTGCCGGAGAAGATGGAGGCCGCACCCTCGGGTGTCATCGGCATGGTCGTCCCAGACGCCGCCTCCTTCCGTGGAGTCAGAGCGGAGCACGGCGAGGACGTGGTGAACCCCGTTGTGTTCTATGCTCAGTGGTAGAGGGGCTCCTCCGGCATTGCTGCCCGGCGCCGCCGCCTGCTACTGCTATCCCACGGAGAGAGAGAAAGATTTTTTTTCTTCTTGTGTCCCACATGTAAGTGAGATAGAGAAGGGGAGAGAGTTTTATTTTTATTTATATTTTCCTCGGGGTGGATCCCACATGTAGGTGACATAAGCCGAGAGGGGCAAAATTGTCCTGGAAACGTCCCGTAAATGGTCAAAGGCCTTTGACGGGACGGAAACGCATGGAAGGGTATTTCTGTAAGTAGGCTTGACGGAAGAGGGGCAGATTTGAGCACTCTCGGAAATTAGGGGTAAATATGAGTAGTCGATTCGAGTTAAGGGCAGAAATGGAATTGTCCCTTTTTTTAAAACTTTCGAGATGGAATAAAACAACGCTGCGGTGGGATTAACAAAAAGAAACCTGAAGCACCTCCGTCTTTCGAGTCAGAATAATCTCCAACTTGGGGCAAAAGCTGCTTGCGTCGTGCTAGCGATGAGCAGTTGAGCACGACGTGCTAGCGGTGGGATCAATGAAAACAACGCTAAAGCGCGTCCATCGTTCGACTAGGAATAACCTCTTAATGGAGTTGGAATAACCTTCGTTTCGTTAACTTGGGCAAAAGCTGCTTGCTTCGTGCTAGCTGAATAACCTCTTAATGGAGTTGGAATAACCTCTTAAGGAAGAACGCTGAAGCATCAATGCCGTGTGCTACGGATCCGTAACGACCTCATTTCAAAGCATCGATTTTTTTTTTGCCACATTTTCTACGAATGTCATATGGTGATGACATTTTGCAAGCTAATAAAACATTTGTCAATGTTTCACACAAAAAAAATTCAGAATTATTTTTTTTTATTTTTTTCGATTTTACTGTTCACCTAAGCTCACATGAGCTCGGGATCAGAACAGCCGCATCAGGTTGCCTGGGCCTTTTTCCCGGCCCATATGTCTAGCGTCCGCGCGAGATACACGAAAGCCCGTCGGATTGCCAGCCCTCCCGAAAACTTTTTCTTTCGAGCGATACAACTAGATCGACCGGTCGCTGCCAGAGAAAGAAGGGGATCAATGCGAGACAGACAGAGGAGGAGATCGATGCAGCCGCCGCGGGAGATGCGGGCGACGCGGGGATGGCTCGATCCAGCCGACGTGGGCGATCGATCTGCGAAGGACAAAGGAGGGGATCTAGCCGACGCGGGCGATTCAGGCCGATGCCTCGTCTGAGCGAAACTGCTCCACCGAGATTTCAAGGAGGCAATTATTCTTCAGTTTCTGTGCACAATTCATGGCAGGTGATGTGCACGTCCTTTTCGCTGCCTCGGGGTACAGGTCCGTGTATATATATAGGATGCCTCCCCTACCACTCCTCGCTCACCTTTTCCACTCCCGTAGCAGAGCATGAATCATGATGCACGGCTAGGTTTCCCTATATTTCTTTTCAGTTCATGTATGATTCTTCCACCAAGCAATTACATTGTCCTGATATCCTCTCATTCCAAAAATTGTACATACTGATTCCTTGTTGTTACCCTTCTGCCTAATCAGCTACATGATTCTTTTCCTTACCACTGGTGCAGTGGCGGAGCTTCACCCAAATTGCTGGGCGGGCCGGCGGGGCCTAGCTAAAGAAAGTTACTGCTAGCATGTTATTCTATGGCTCAATAGTAGGTGTAGATTATAGAAATTTGCCCAACCATGGGCGGGCCAGGGCACAGGTTAGCCCAGCCGTAGCTCCGCCACTGCACTGGTGGCTTCAAGTGTCAGCTGAAAGTAAATCTTCTTTTCATAAATATTTAGATGGAGATTTGTGCTTTCTTTCTTTGGGCTATCCCTTCGTCGGTCACTGAGAACAAGATCGTTATTTTTATCTGGGGCTACCAAGTTAAAAGTATTTAGACATCATTTTGTTTCATTGAGCGAATTGGTCATGTGTGGAGAGGAAGCGGTCGAGCGAGGAATGGGAGTAAGTGTTCATGTGACGGTAGATAGAGAAAAGAGCGCAGGCATGGATTAATTGGTGCAAGTGTTCGTCAGTTCGTGTGAGGGTGCTCTGGCCGTTCGATGCTGATCTAATAGCCCAGACGTCACAATCACCTATTTGGGCCCATCCGTGGTTCCACCGTGCGACGAACGAACTCACCTCCGTCACCCCGGGTACCACCACGGTACACACACTTGCTTCGTCTGTAGGAGTTGAAAATGTGTGTGTGTGGCGGGAAGAACCACCTGAGTTTTTGTTACCTGGTCTTGTGGAAGATGTAACATACGTTGATCAATAAAGGTTGCATGAGATGTTAAAAAAAGGTTTTGCTAGGTCTCAAAAAAAAATTTGACTGAGATTTCCCTAAGTCTCAATCGAATTATTTATTTATTTATTTTTTGAATATAAGTCTCAATCGATTAAGAAAAGAATCAATTCACATTTCTGAATCGATTGAGACTTAAGAAAAATTTAGTCGATTGAAATATAGACGGACTGAGTTTATGTTGACGCCATTATTGATTGGCTGAAATGGATTGGTAGCTCTACTGGAGCGACTGAACAATTAAGCTGGTGCTACAAGACCTCCCGCGGTGGGAGTATCATATGAAGCATCATGCATGCCAATTAGACAGTTTAGATGATGTGACATACAATTAAATGAAGAAAGAGATGATTGTGCATCATGATATGATACCGTCTCATATTAAATGTTGTGCTACTATGTGTCATGCAAGTCAATAAATGATGTCATCTATGATACAAACTTATGATACTATGCACTATGAAGGTAGTATCATACACTAGTATCGTATGTATGATACTAGTATATGATACTTCCCACTATGAGCAGCCTGATGGAGTATTTTAAAGAGAGAGAGAGAGACTCCATATCCGTGGAGACTTGGCGAATAATGGGCGAACATGCACTTGTTCCATGCAGGGTGGAAACTTCTGTTCTTACACGTACTTTTGTTTTGCATATTCGCTTTCGTGCGCGCGCGCAGCGAAAGCATGAAAAGGGCGGCTCGTCGGAGCGGGGAAGAATCTTCTGTTGGATTGTGACTCACACGCTGCGCCGTGCGATTCGCATATTGTGATCCGCGTCAGTGCGGGGGAAGCTAGGTGAGAAAACGACACCGCGCCACTTCTGTTCTTTTTCCTTTAGTGAATAACGGGCGACTGGCCACTGCCAATTACTCCAGCTCTAAAACCTTACTTGTGCCATGCGAGTTTTGGCGAGCAGCCAAGCATATGCGTGTCCCCAGCTGCTAAGCATGTATTATCTTGAAAAAAGCTGCTAAGCGTGTGAGGAAAAAACAGTTTAATCTTGTCTACAACCACTAGATATATCTTTCTTCATAACGGGGACGTCTACAGAGTGCGCGGGCACTTTTAGGCCTCATTTGGTTGCAAGGGAAGCGATCACAGAGCAGCAAACCCCAATCGGGCGATTTCCAAGGGCATGTAGGATCCCAGCAAAAGCACTTCTAACGGAGCTGGTACGTAGCGATGCCTAATCCACCGTTCACCCGCGGCTCGCCTGGTGCATGGCCTCGGGGTCGGCGTGTGTTGATGGTGCCCTGTTATGGGCATGTTGTAACGGTTTTCGTCCGGATTTCTATTAATTAACCGGGCAACTCTCTTCTATATTTTTTTTAATGAATCGGGCCCTAAGGGACCGTGTTTAAAAAAAAAAAGATTAACACGTATGTCCTGCAGTCGCTGATGTATTCGCTACACACAACTCCCGTATCTCCCGCACTACGTCAACTCAGCGCAAGCTTGTGGAGCCCACCTACGTGGCCTCTTCTCTCTCTCTCTCTCTCTCATTTTTCACGTAACAACTGAGTACACAAACTACTACAGTATTTGTCAGTGAGAGAGTACTACTCCCTCCGTTCCAAAATATAGTGCGTCCTCGGTTTCCGCGCTTCAACTTTGATCATAAATTTGACCAACGAGACCGACTGCGGTGGGGGCAAAAATTATACCAGTGAATTCGTATTCGAAAGAAGTTTTCAATTATATAATTTTTGCTCCCGCCGCAGTCGGTCTCGTTGGTTAAATTTATGGTCAAAGTTGAACCTCGGGAAGCGCGGGCGCACTATATTTTGGAACGGAGGGAGTACTTTTTGCCGGTGAGAGAGTACGCATGATGCATGAGTCCCCGGTTATCTCTCCTCTCCCCAAAACAAATCGATCCATGCATTTTATTTTGTTATGGAATTTTAGTTGGATGATATCTTTTAACCAAATATTCCGTCTAAAAATATATTATATATTTGAATTCTAACGACAAGACCTTTAGAACAAGACCAATCTTGAGTACATTTTAAACTAGTTTAAATTTCACTGTTTCAATTATATTTCAATAAACTGAAATATGTAAGAATATTTTTCTGAAATTGAGTGAAAGAATTGAAATCTTACTTCAGTGTTTCAAATTGGGTTCAAATAACAGAAATTAAATTAGTGAAATAACTGAAACTTGTATAAAATAGGGTTCAAACAACAAGTGACATTTGTGAAATTCGTGAAATTAAACAATTGAAACAACTGAAAAAACAAGTGATATTTCTGAAACTCGTTTTGAAATAAGTGTAATCAAACAACTGAAACAACAGGTGACATTTGTTAAATCCTATTGAAATAAGTGAAATTAAACAACTAAAATAACAAGTGATTTGTGACATTCGACTAAAATAAGCAAAATTAAACACAACTGAAATAACTAGTGACCTTTGTGAAATTACACTGAAATAGTTGAAATCTCTGTTTGGTGTTTCAAATAAGGTTCAGATAACTGAAATTTAATTAATGAAATAATTGGAACATGTATGAAATAGGGTTCAAACAACATGTGACATTTGAGAAATTCGACAGAAATAAGTGAAATTAAACAACTAGAATAACACATATAGTTGAAATCACTTTTATGAAATAAAAAAAATTGTTGAAATCACTTTTTTGAAATAATGAAAATTTTCATGAGATCAATTTTTGGAAACAATGATATCTTTCTGTGACCACTTTTTTGAAATAATGAAAATGGTTGAAATCAATTTTTTGAAATAATGAAATCTATCTTAGATCATTTATTTGAAATAATAGGAAATACCTGAAATCACTTTATTGAAATAATGAAACGGTTAAAATCCCTTTTTTTAAATGAAAATATTGAAATCACTTTTTTGAAATAATAAAATATTTCTGAGATCACTTTTTTTAAATAATGAAATCGTTGTGAGATCACTTTTTTAAAATAATTAAAATGGTTGAAATAACTTTTTTGAAATAATGAAATCTTTGTGAGAACTTTTTTTGAAATAATAAAAATAGTTGAAATAACTTTTTGAATTAACGAAATTGTTAAAAATCACTTTACTGAATTAATGAAAATGTTGAAATCACTTTTTTGAAATAATAAAAATGTTGAAATCACTTTTTTGAAATAATGAAAATATGTGAAATGACTTTTTGAAATAATGAAACAGTTGAAATCACTTTTTTGAAATAATGAAATCTTTTTGAAATAGTTTAAATCATTGAAAATGAGTGAAATAATAAAAATAGGTGTGAAATGTATGTACACTATTTTTCAGAAATTATGTTATGTTAGTTATATTTCAGTCATTTTTGGAAAACATTTGACCCATATTCCAATTATTTCACTCGACCAGTTTCAGAAAACATTTATCACTTATTTCAGATATTTGAAACATGATTGAAACAATATAATTTAAACTATATTAAAATGTATCCAAGATTGGTCTTGTTCTAAAGGTCTTGTCATTGGGAATTCAAATATATATAAAGTTTCAAAAACAGAGTTATGGTTTAAAAGATATGAATCATCTAAAATATCCCAAAGAAATAAAAGGGATGTGACGGTGTCCTGTACTAGGGGTACCGTGCGCCACTGGAAGTTGGCCCAAGCAGGCCAGTCATAGGACCGTGCCGCTACCAGGCCCCGGCCTGCTGTCCGGCCTGTGGGCCTCCTCCAGAAAGACGCCTCCTTACTTGTACCACAAGATATATATTTTACTTGGGCTACAAGGATTGGAAGGGACAGTAACTACCAAGTTCAAATCAAGTGGCGTCGCTCGGATGTCACCAATAAAATCAGCATTTTTTTCTTTAAAAAGAGTCGAGAAACTTGGGCGTTAAGAATGTCGCCGTACGTGTAGCCAACTAGTTTTGGGAGTGGAGTCAGAATTAGTTTTTCTTTCAACGAAAAGAAAACTCTTTTTTTTAAACCCACTCTAATCGAGAACCAACCAGTGGTTGGATGGTTAGGAGGGTGGTGGTACCCTCATCCCACCAGGGATCAAACCTCAGGTTTGATGCTTTGTTGTCTCATTATGATAGATTTTTTTTTCAGTGGGAGACGATGTTCCCGTTGATAGCGAGACGCATGTGGTGTGAGTGTGTGCGTGTGTGCGTAATCGGTGTTCATAAAAAAAACTCGCTCTCATTTTCCAGTTGCATCAACAAAAGAGTCAACAAACATAAACGTAGCTAATTACAAGTGGAACTGACTCAGGTTTGGCGCTTTGGTGTCTCATTAATGCGGAATATTTTTTCGGTGGGAGACGATGTTCCCGTCGATAGCGAGACGCATGTGGTGTGAGTGCGTGTTTGTGGTGGTGTTGGTGTGTGGGTGTGTGCGTAATCAGTGTTTTAAAAAAAATGTGCTCTTATTTTCCAGTGGCATCACAAAAAGAGTCAACAAACATAAATGTAGCTAATTACAAGTGGAACTGACTCCACACACTAGTAGAAAACAGGGCTTTGGTTCTAGCCGGATGGGAGCAATAGTCCCGGTCGCATTATGAACCGGCACTAATGTGAGCATCAGTCCCGGTTCGAGTGGCTAGGAAGCCGGCCGGGGCTCGACAGGCATCAGTCCCGGTTCGAATGGGACCTTTAGTCCCGGTTGGGGACACCAACCGGGACTAAAGGTGTTGCCACCCTTTAGTCCCGGTTGGTGTCTCCAACCGGGACTAAAAGGTCTGTCTTCAGTCCCGGTTCTAGACACCAACCGGGACTAAAAAATGCCTATATATATCCTCGCCCTTGCCAGCCATCTCCTCTGTTTTTGGCTCATAGAAGGTGGGAGGTGTGTGCTACTTTGCTCTCCCTTCCTATGCACATGAGGTGTTCGATGAAATGCCTGAGAGTATGATGCCACTTGAGTTCACACAAAACAAACATGATATGAGGTGCCCGAGCCACACTTAAACTTTCTCCTCTTTCTTCTCCTCTGTTATTCCTCCAAGCCCGTCCCCGTCCCCGTCCTCACCGCCGTCGATCGCCCGCGCCGATCTAGTCGCCGGCACCACCGTGGTGAGCCTCTTGTTCTTATTTTTTTTTAAAAAATAAAAAATTCTTACTTGTATGATTTAGATAGCTACTTGTATAATTTTCTTACTTGTATTATTGTTTGTTATTATATAGTGCCATGGTTTTGATATCCGCCCCCGTCGGCTCTCGTCCTGTCTATGATTCGGATGTGGTATATTATCTTTTATAACTATTTGTTTCATTTAGTGTTTATGACAATTATGCCGACCAACTTGACTTTTAGATGTTTTTATCTAGGAGGTATGTGAACCGGAAATTCCAACCGACCCTCTTGTCGAGAGGTTAAATTTAGTTGAAAAAGAAAACGATTATTTGAAAGAAAAATTGAAAAGAATTGAAGAAGAGAAGATGAAATTGGAGTTGCATGTTGCCGATGTCGTCGATCGACACAAGATCCAGATGGATGCAATGCGCTTGAAGATTAGAAAGATTAGAAAATATGCCATTGATAAAGAGGCTTGGTATCATTATGATGTTGGATCAATTGTTATCTTAGTTGCGATTTTGATCGCATTTGTTATTGCATTTAAATGTTTTACATAGTTGTATGTTGTTTTATGAGAACTATGTATGAACTTTATGTATTTATTTTTGCAGTAATAACATTTGATCACTATTGTACTTTGGTTTTAATGTGATGATGAACTTGTATTAATTTGGTCTTTTCTCTATTCATGATGTTCTGTAATGGTTTTTGATATACTTAATTATATAATGCAGATGAACCGGCAATGGATGTACGGTGACCGACGCACTTCCGAGTACATTACGGGCCTGCATAATTTTATCGATGTGGCTGAGGCAAACAGTCGGAATGGTTTTATGTATTGTTCATGTGTTGTCTGTGAGAATACGAAGGATTACTGTTCCTCAAAAACCCTTCACTTCCACCTGCTTAAGAAGGGTTTCATGCCCCACTATAATTGTTGGACCAAGCACAGAGAAAGAGGGGTTATGATGGAAGACAATGAAGAAGAAGAGGATGATGACAAATATCCTATATTCCCTGAATACGGTGATACTGCAACGGGGGAAGCTGAAGATCAAGAGCCACCAGATGTGCCCGCTGATGATCTTCGCCGGGTCATTGTTGATGCACAGAGAGAATGCGAAAGTAACAGGGAGAAGTTGAAGTTCGATCGCATGTTAGAGGATCACAAAAAACGGTTGTACCCAAATTATGAAGATGGCAACACAAAGCTCGGTACCACACTGGAATTGACGTAATGGAAGGTAGAGAATGATTTATCTGACAAGGGATTTGAGAAGTTACTGAAAATAATGAAGAAGAAGCTTCCAAAGGATAACGAATTGCCTGACAGTACGTACGAAGCAAAGAAGGTTCTCTGCCCTCTAGGATTAGAGGTGCAAAAGATACATGCATGCCCTAATGACTGCATCCTCTATCGCGGTGAGGAGTACGAGAATTTGAATGCATGCCCGGTATGCGATGCATTGCGGTATAAGATCAGACGAGATGACCCTGGTGATGTTGAGGGCGTGCGCCCCAGGAAGAGGGTTCCTGCCAAGGTGATGTGGTATGCTCCTATAATACCATGATTGAAACGTCTTTTTAGAAACAAAGAGCATGACAAGTTGTTGCGATGGCACAAAGAAGACCGTAAGAAAGACGGGATGTTGAGAGTACCCGCTGATGGGTCGCAGTGGAGAAAAATTGAGAGAAAGTGGCCGGAGTTTGCAGATGACGCAAGAAACTTATGGTTTGGTATAAGTGCAGATGGCATTAATCCTTTTGGGGAGCAGAGCAGCTATCATATCACCTGCCTGTGACTCTATTTATCTATAACCTTTCTCCTTGGTTGTGCATGAAGCGGAAGTTCATTATGATGCTAGTGCTCATCCAAGGCCCTAAGCAACCCGGCAACGACATTGATGTATACCTAAGGCTATTAGTTGAAGAACTTTTACAGCTGTGATATATCAAAGGTGTACGTGTGTGGGATGAGCACAAACAGGAGGAATTTGACCTACGAGCGTTGCTGTTTGTAACCATCAATGATTGGCCTGCTCTTAGTAACCTTTCAGGACAGACAAACAAGGGATACAATGCATGCACGCACTGTTTAGATGAGACTGAAAGTATATATTTGGACAAATGTAAGAAGAATGTGTACCTAGGACATCGTCAATTTCTTTCGACCAAGCATGCCTTAAGAAAGAAAGGCAAGCATTTCAAAGGTGAGGCAGATCACCGGAAGAAGCCTGTCTCCCGTACTGGTGATGATATATTTGATATGGTCAAGGATTTAAAAGCAATCTTTGGAAAGGGTCCTGGCGGACAATCTGTTCCGAATGACGCTGACGGACACGCACCCATGTGGAAGAAGAAATTTATATTTTGGGAGCTACCCTATTGGAAAGTCCTAGAGGTTCGCTCTGCAATCGACGTGATGCACGTGATGAAGAATCTTTGCGTGAACCTGCTAGGCTTTTTGGGCGTGTATGGGAAGACAAAAGATACACCGGAGGCACGGGAGGACCAGCAACGTATGAACGAAAAAGACGGCATGCCTCCAAAGCAGTATCAAGGTCCTGCCAGCTACGCTCTTACCAAAGCAGAGAAGGAAATCTTTTTTGAATGCCTGCTCAGTATCAAGGCCCCGTCTGGCTTCTCGTCGAATATAAAGGAATAATAAATATGGCAGAGAAAAAAATTCAGAACCTAAAGTCTCATGACTGCCACGTGATTATGACGCAATTGCTTCCGGTTGCATTGAGTGGGCTTCTACCAGAAAATGTTCGATTAGCCATTGTGAAGCTATGTGCATTTCTCAATGCAATTTGTCAAAAGGTAATCGATCCAGAAATCCTACCAAGGTTACAGAATGATTTGGTCCAATGTCTTGTCAGTTTCGAGTTGGTGTTCCCACCATCCTTCTTCAATATTATGACGCACGTCCTAGTTCACCTAGTCGACGAGATTGCCATTCTGGGTCCTGTATTTCTACACAATATGTTCCCCCTTGAGAGGTTCATGGGAGTCTTAAAAAAATATGTTCATAACCGTGCCAGGCCAGAAGGAAGCATCTCCAAGGGCCATGAAACAGAGGAGGTTATTGAGTTTTGTGTTGACTTTATTTCTGGCCTTAAGCCGATTGGTGTTTCTCAATCGCGGCATGAGGGGAGACTGAGTGGAAAAGGCACGCTAGCACCGAAAGCAATAATATGTAGGGACGGGCATTCTTGGGCGCAAGCACACTACACAGTTCTACAAAATTGTACCTTGGTGGCCCCGTATATCAATGAACACAAGAATATTGTACGCTCCCAACACCCGGGGCAGTCTGACGACTGGATTACACGTGCACACATGTCGACTTTCGGTGGTTGGTTGCAAACACATTTCATGAGTAACAACACTGTTGGAGATGAGATGTACTTGTTGGCCAGGACACCATCTTCGACTATATTGACTTTTCAAGGGTACGAGATAAATGCGAATACATTTTACACGATCGCCCAAGATAAAAAGTGCACCAACCAAAACAGCGGTGTCCGCTTTGATGTAGCAAACACCAATAGGGCAAAGGACACATATTATGGTTACATAGAGGAGATATGGGAACTTGACTATGGACGTGATTTTAAGTTCCCTTTGTTTCGGTACAAATGGGTCAATCTGACAGGAGGCGGGGTACAGGTAGATCCGCAGTACGAAATGACAACAGTGGATCTCAACAATCTTGGGTACACAGACGAACCATTCGTCCTAGCCAATGATTTAGTCCCGGTTGGTGCCCCCAACCGGGACTAAAGGCCTAACTTTAGTCCCGGTCCGAGCCACCAACCGGGACTAAAGGCCAGGCTGCCGGAGATCGCCGTCGCCTCCGAGCCGTCCCCGAGCCCGCTGACCGTCGCCAGACCTCCTCGCCCTCCTCCCCGAGCATCGCCGCCCCCGAGCCCGCTCCTCGTCGCCGCCCCCGAGCCCATCCTCATCGCCTCCGCCCCCGCTTGCCGGACCTCCTGGATCGCCCTCCTCCCCGAGCCTCGCCGCCCCCGCTCCCCGGCAACGCCGCCCCCGCTGTGTGAGCCGCCGCCGTTCAATTCCCCTCGATCGGGCTTATATATTTTTGTGACATAGAAATTTTTGTAACATGTACGTACGTATGTGTTTGCATTGATCACCGTGGGCTTATATAGTTGATTGCACTTTGGAGTACTTAGTTGAGTCCAACATCAATATTAGTGAATGATTTCAGATTGTTGGGCACCGCGGGCATTTTGAAGTTTCATGTTATATTGAGAAGACTTGATGAAACGTCTTCATATAAATGTCTTGAGAAGACTTGATGAAACCGGCCATTTGTGTATGACACTACATAGTTATATTGGATAATATTGATCTTCATATAAATGAAGCATAAAAGTCTTTTGTTTGAATTGACTAAATACATCCGATAGATATAACAGAGTGTGGCAGAAAATTATACTTCATCTAGAATTATGAGTAAATATGCATGATTTACTTGATAAGAACTGAAAAACATTTGAAATAGTTCAAAGAAATTCAGGATGAAGATATAATATCATTATGACGAAAGATAAAATAATTCTTCTTTCATGAAGAAATATGTCTAAGTCATAAGTTTAGCAAACAATTGAGTAATTGCGGAATTATTATTACCGATCGCCGGAGGAGTCCTCGACGATCGCCGGAGGAGGCCCCGACGATCGCCGGAGGAGTCGTCCCCGACGATCGCCGGAGGAGGCCCCGACGATCGCCAGAGGAGTCGTCCCCGACGATCGCCGGTGAGGAGTCCCCGACGATCGCCGAAGGAGTCCCCGACGATTGCCGGTGACGAGTCCCTGACGATCGCCGGAGGGTTACCTAACATGCAACTGATAAAACTTGTCATTTTGTTAATTTTGTGTGATTTAATGCAAGCATCATATGAATAAACTTTGTACATGTGTTTGGTGCAATTTCATGTCTATTTGCTGCTGGTATTTTTCCCATGCCATGGTAAACATGTTTAGGCACTGTAACAAGCTTGCAAACATGCTATGATACTGTTGCTGTTTTATACTTGCTGAAAAACCGCTAAGTCTGAAACTGACTGTTATAAAATTTGTCAATTTTGCATGATGTTTGCCACTAATCCATTGCTCATATGCATATGATTCCTTCTTGTGATTTGGTCTATGTAATGTGTACTTTGATGCCATTCCCTTGGTCGCCATGTAAAGTTGTTGTAGCATGACTCAATCTTGCTCTCAAGTTGTCATCATAATGTTACTGTTTTGCCATGTTGTAATATTTGCAGAAACTATGGAACACGATAGAGACTTAGAACAAGAAGAGATGTTGGGGGAAATAATCCGCGACGGAGATGATGATATCACCTCACAGTTTCTCAACGACGACTCCGATGGTGAGGGAAGAGAAGATGACGGCTCCGGTGATCGAATGGAGGGAGAAGATGACGGCTCCGGCGGTGTTGGAGCCTTAACTGTTGCAAAGTCCGGCGAGGTATATTAATTAAGCCTCTGCTGACTAGATGCATTAATTGATTTGTATGTACATATATTAACGCTTCTTTCTTCTTTTAGCCCTCCGGATCGAGCAAAACTTCTATAAAGAGACGAGGCCCGAAGAAAAGGTTGGGCGAGAATGAAAGGTTCACGATCGAAGAACTCGCTGCAGATGGCAAACCGACTGCTCCCAAGCGGACCGCAGACCGATTTATAAGTCAGTGCGGAGTTGTTGTTAGGGACAGCATCTCGATCATCATTCAAGAATGGAATAAGCCAAAGGCGGATGGAGTTTCTTATGTCGACGATAGATCCAAAGATGAGCTTTGGAATACGCTCATGAAAAATTTCACCCTACCGCCAGAGGTGAAGCAAAAAGTCAAGGCGTGGGCTTTTAAGAAGATGGCCCAACAATTCAACAACTGGAAGAAAAGATTGCACGAAAAGTATGTCCTGAAAGGGAAGACTCCAACATTCACCGGAGCAGATGAGAAGTTAAAAGATCACTGGCCCGCATTTGTGGAGTACAAGACATCGGAGGTAGGTAAGAAAAGGTCAAATATAAATAAGCAAAATGCTGCAAAGAAGGAATATCACCACGTTACAGGGTCAGGTGGCTACAAGGCTGCCCGGCCTAAGTGGGAGAAAGTTGAGAATGACCTGCTTGATAAAGGGATCCATCCGAAGACATTGGACTGGACCAAACGGGCAACGACTTGGTTCTTCGGGCATGGGGGAACTTTGAACCCAGAAACAGGGAAGTGTGTTTATACGAAAGCTCAACTTGCAACACCCGTCAAAGTCATTCAAGCTGCAATGAAGGACGTGCAGGAGGTGAAGTTCCATCCCGGCAGAGAGAAGGACGAGCTGACACGCGCCCTCAGGAATCCTGAACACCCTGGACGAACACGAGGCACATCAGGCTCCGTTCCGTGGAAGGTTGGGTTTCCCGACAGCAGTGACACTTACAGAAGCCGAGGGAGAAAGAAGAAACAGGATGCAGACTGGCTACAGAAGGTAGAAGAAATAGTAGCATTGCAGCAGAAGCAAATAGAGGCACTTACCAGCCAGCGAGCTACCGGCCCATCATCTCAGCGGCACGAAGATCCTTCATTCGATACTGCCCACGGAGCTACCCCACCATCTCAGCGGAAAAGCAGCGTGGCTTCCACGGAGCTCGTTCGGCCTGATATCACGGCTCCTCGCTATCCCGTGGATGATATCACACAGAGGGAACATTGTGATCTACATGCGAAATGCATGAACATATCCTTGAAGGTGGCGGTCGGCTATGCCTTACCTCGTGTACCTGATGGAACTTACCATTGCTCTCCGATTCCAGATGGGTATGCTGTTGTCGGGGTGGATGAAGTTATCAACGGATTTGAGCAGCTGAAGCTTGAGTACCCTACAGGTGAAGGGGAGACTCATCTGGGAGATGCCAGAAGGACTACCGTTCTATGGAGAAAGGAACACATCGTGCTTCCACATTGGACGCCGCGTCAGCAGACTCCGCCGGAGGAGGCCCCTCAGCAGACTCCTCACAGTCCAGCTCTATCTCCGCTGCCTCAGCCGTCTTCGCCGCGTCAGCACACTCCGCCGCCTCAGCTGTCTCCGCCGTGTCAGCACACTCCGCCGGAGGAGGCCCCTCAGCAGAATCCGCCGCGTCAGCTGACTCCGCCTCCTCCACCGCCTCAGCACCGGCGGAAGAGGGCCACCTGCCAAGTTACCATACGATATGACTAATGAGGAACTCAAGAATGTCATGGATGCCGATGTGAAACGCCAGCTTGCACCGAAACGGCCCGATCCAAAGGAGAAATTAGATCCGGCAATAGCGGAGCACTGTATAGAAAACCTTACGCGACCACCACCGCCTCCGCTGCTATCAGACTATGACCGGTCTATTGTAAAGTCATATGGAGAACATGTGAAGCGGCCGGGAAGTAGCAGTAGTGTAAGTGGGAAAACAATTCCCCAGCTCGGCGAACAGAAAAACCAATCGTGCCCCCCGCTCAAGGTGTTTACCGATATCGATTATGATCCGGGGGTAGCGGCCGATGATGTTGGTTTCACTCTTGGTGATTACTTAGGCGAGGAGGTACAGTTCTCCATGGCTGAGTTAGCATACAGATACCAGCACGGGAAGCCTCTCGTCAAACCTGAGGAGGTCCGGCTACTACCAACACAAATGCGAAAATTGCATGAGTGGTACATGGAAGCCTCAAAGGAAAGGACCAACTATATCATTGCGGGAGTTAAAGATGAGCATTACTTCAATGGAGACGAGGAGATTTACGTTGAATTTGATAAATTATTCAAGTTTTACAATCAAGATGCCGTCGACAAATCTATCGTCAGTTGCTATTGTCTGTAAGTATCATTTCTGTAATTAAGTCTCTAGCTCAGCTCGTTCATTGCATGTATAATTATCCTCACTATATTATGCAGAATGATGATCCTCGAATGCAAAAGAGGACAAATCTATGACATTGGGTTCATTAACCCAAATACTATTCATGAAGTTACGGTACAAATGAACGCCAAGGATACAGAGAAGATCTTGCTAAGGGCGTTAATTGAACAACAAAACAAAAGGGAAATACTATTTCCTTACAACTTCAAGTGAGTGTTATACTGTCTTGTACACATTCTGTTTCGCTTACTCGATGTTAAGTGTAATTGATGAGTTATGCTGCGTGCGCAGCTTCCACTTTATTCTGCTAGTCATTCGGGTTAACTCAGGAAGCATACTTGTCATGGACTCGCTACGTAAAGACCCTAAGATATGGGCGGAGCTGCGTGATATGCTCCAGAGGTAATTTCAATCATTATCGCACTATATCGGCAACTTTCGTTCATTTCCTGATATCAAATAATTAATAACTCCTTTATTTATTTTCTTTGCCGGGCAGGGTTTGGAAACGGTTCACCAAGAAGGCTAGGGGTGGATGGAAAGAGGAGCTGCAATTTCGACAACTCACTGTAAGTAGTACTAGCTAGGTCCGCGCATCTCTTTGATTCTATTTTATTTCAATACCAATATCATGCTTGATTATTATTTTGATTGAACTCTACTCTCGTAAAGTGCTTGAGGCAGGAAAGGGGGACTAATTTATGTGGATACTACGTTTGCGAGTTCATTCGCATGACGACCAGTGAGACTGGCAGAAATTTACAACAACTTAAAGTACGTAAACAATATTCACAATTTTATTTTATTACTATCAATTCTGTTGAGTTTCATTCATATATATTGACCCCCTTCTTTAAATTAGATCCAACGGATGCGGGACGATCTCCTACCAAAGGATCGCGTAAAGGCAATTCAAGAGGAATTGGCGGGATTCTTCGTTAAAGAGGTCATAGCTACAACCGGAGAATACCATCGAAAATTGGTAGTGAATGTTGGTAATTAGATATTAGGAATCGTAAGAGATGTTATTTTGTATATATGCATGAACGTGTACTATATGTAGTAGCGTCGAACATATATACGAAAACTTGTTGTTCGACCAAGCACGGAGAAAGAGGTCACTTCTCTATATTCATGACGATGTTGTGTAACGGTTACTTTATTACTATTAGTAGCTAGCGTCGAATTGATTGGAAACATAAAATAAAAATGAAACCCCTAAACCCTCCAAAACCCCTAAACCCTAAACCCCTCTTTTCAAAAAAAAAAAACAGCGCTTGGCAGGGACTGACGCGTGGCGGCCTTTTAGTCCCGGTTGGTGTTACCAACCGGGACTAAAGGTAGGGATGAAAACGAAGCGGAAACGGACGGAACTGAGTGCTACCACATTTGTTTTCATATATTTTTGCAGAAGCGGAAACGAATACATAAACCCCGAAAATGAATACGGAAACAAATACTGCCGGAAATGGACATGGAGCAGATACAAAGCGGACACAGAAACAGAATTGGGCGTTGACCGAAACTTCAAAACCCCTTGAATCATAGAGAATTACACACAAAAACAATTTTTTAATGAATTGTTAATATGGCTAGAAAATAATATCATTATGTTAGCAACTTAGCGTAGTATTGTGGTAGTACTAGACAATTGTGTATGGGGTCAAGCTGAGTACATGTGTGGTAGTAGAAGTTGGATCTCAAATGATTCATTCTACTCATTGTGTCATTGTGTGTTGTTTGGTGGTTGGGCTACAAAGCAGTCGTAGGTCTACAGTAAAAACGGAAATTCCATATTGACGAAAACGGAAAGTTCCGTTTCCACGCCTGTTCCACCGAAAAACACCGTTCCATTTTTGTTTCCATTTCCGCATAAAAAATTCCATTTCCACTTCCGTTTTGCAAATTTTTGTTTCCGTTTTCATATTTCCTCTCCGTTTCCATTTTTCCTCCGGAAAAGCGGAAAGTTTCCACTCCATTTTCATCCCTAACTAAAGGTCCTCCTGCCTGAGCGCTGCGCAGCGGCCACGTGGAGCCCCTTTAGTCCCGGTTCGTAACACGACCGGGACTAAAAGTGAGGGCCTTTAGTCTTGATTCGTTAGTCCCGGTTGCAGAACCGGGACTAAAGGCCCTTACGAACCGGGACTAATGCCCTGTTTTCTACTAGTGACGTACTACTTTTGACCTACATACATGCATGATTTGAGGACTAAAACAGTTTAATCCACTTGTACTGAGCATCCACACCCATTTTATTTCAAGAACCACAGAAGAATCCACGCCCAATTTTCCACCTCTGGAATCATGAAGAAGGATCTTCACCATTCCATGAACAAAGAAAGAAAAATCCACGCCCAATTTTCCACCTCTGGATCGAACCTAGTTGATTGAAGTACTGCATCAGTGCATCACCGTTGGGGCAAAAAAAAAAAGGTACTGCATCACCGGAATTGGACTAGCTAGCTACTTGGAGAACTTGAGGAGTACTACAACATCTGCAAAATCGCGCATGCTTAGTTGCTTACCGAGCCTGAAAACCGGCTGGCAGTGTGCTTTAGAGCTTGAATGGTATCATCAAACCGCCGGCTGAGACGGCGACGAGAAGAAGGTAGGCGAACGTCAGCAGACGCTTTGCGAAGGCGCGTGAACGCGGCCCATCGGAGCGGGGCGGAATGAAGGCCGTCGCCATCTCGACGGCAGCGGCGGCGAGGATGACGACGAGGATGTAGTAGACGGCCGGCTCGTGGCAACCGAAGATTGGTCCGGCCGGCGGCAGGTGCAACGCGGTGGTCATTCCCACGACCAACGTGGCAGAACCCACTGCCCAGAGCGAGCGCACGAGCTGCGCCCTCGTCGGGGAAGCCCCTGGACAGACGGACTGGGCGATCTCGCTCACCGTGGCCGCTTCCAGGCCGGACTGGGTGAAATGATGTATTTCCATTATGAAAAGTAATAATAATAATCTCACGAGTGGTTTGCTTGGAGTTGAGTTATTTTGTTGCTGCTGTGCTAGCTTACCTTATTAGCTAGCTTTTGTTTGGCTTGACTTATGGGCTTATGGCATTTCTTCAAGTCGTTTTCCCCCTCTAACAAAAAAAACCTCCTTTTTTCCTCGATGAATGGACAGGGCCAGGCACCTCCTCTTTTTGGCTAAAAAACCGTGTCTGCCTGGATTGGTATTTCCATTGGCTAAATCTCAATTTGATAATAAATGCATCTGCTAGAAGATTCGCAAGCTTAAAAAAAAATGAGACGACAAACTAGCTTGGTCCTTAAGAAAGACACGGCACGTGCACGTAGCCGGCCAATTTTTGCAGTGGCGTCATAATTTGTTTTTCTTTAGCGATTGAAAAGAAAACCTTTTTGCAGTGGCGTCATAACTTGTTTTTCTTTAGCGATTGAAAAAAAAACCTTTTTGCAGTGGCGTCATAACTTGTTTGTTCTTAATTGTGATAGCATTGAGCTGTCGATAATCCACACAAAATCGCCAGGACCCGTCCTTCTTGTGCACTAACAACACTGGTGATGCAAAGGGGCAGGTGCTGGGGCGAATGATTCCTCTGCGTAGCATCTCGCGAATCTGTCGCTGGATCTCGTCTTTTTGCTGCGGGGTATAGCGATATGGCCGCGCACTGACAGGCTGGGCCCCTGGTATGAGAGGAATTGTATGGTCCTCCGGTCGCCGCGGCGGCAACTCAGTTGGAGCCTGAAAGCGATCATCAAATTCCTGCATCAAGTTCTGAACTTCAGTTGGCAACTGAGCCTGCTCTTCTCCTTTGATCTGAATCAGCATCAGTTCTTGTTCCTGGTGCACTTGTTGTATCTGTACGCCCTGTTGAATAGCTCCTCTGCGCAACAGTCCCTGTAGCTTCCTCGGCGAAACTTGCTTGCATTTTACTGGTTTATCTCGCACTCCACGCAGAGTGATCCTGCGCCCCTCATGTGTGAATTTCATCCATTTCTTGTGCCAATGCACCCACATGGGGCTGTGCTCTTCCAGCCAATCAGCACCCACAATGAGGTCGTAGGAGCCTAGGGGAAGTACTTTCATATCTTGGACAAAAGTATGCCCCTGTGTCCACCAGGTCGAACTTCGGTGCCACTGTCGAGCTTGTCAGGGTATCGCCACCTGCAATCACATACGAGGCACTGGGCATTGGCTGAGTTGGAATCTGCAATTCTTGGACCAGGGCTGCATCCACGAAGGAACAATTTGCTCCCGAGTCAATTAACACAAGAATGCTGCGCTTGCCAATTAGTCCATGGACGCGCATAGTGCGTCGTCTCACTGCTGATTTGTTGGGGCTGTCGCTTGCCAGTAGCATGACTTCATCGTCCGAGCTAGAATCTGACAAGTGTTGCGGATCAGGCGGATCGTCCAGCTGCAAGACCTTCAGGAGTTCTTCCATGACATGGAGGGGCACTTTGTCTGGGCACTTGTGACCTCTCGCCCATGGCTCTCCGCAGGTAAAGCACAAGTTCTTGGACTTACGGTATGCACGCAACGCTTCAAGTTTTTCAGACCACTTGCGAGTGTCTTCAGACGCTGCTCCTGCCTTGTTTTTGTCTGATGCTGATGCTGTTTTGGTATACGAGCGATGCCCAGACATGCCACTTGTTGGTGTCCTGTCTTGCTCCACCTCGACTTCCTGCAACAAGGCCAGACAACTAGCAGTATCGACATCCTCCGGACGATGTAAAATTACAGCAGCACGAATTTCAGGACGTAAACCTGCTATGTAACGCTCGACAAAAAGCACTTCATGAGTATTGGGGTCTGCTAACCGAATTTGGTTTCTCAGAGTATCAAATTGGGTGGTGTATTCCTCTACTGATCCGGACTGACTAAGCAACAACAACGGTCTCATGTATAATTTATAATTATCCTTGCCCCATTTTGCCGCTACCGCTTCACGCAAATCTCCCCATTGCAGGAAGGGTTTGCGTTTCTGTGCCATTTTTAACCAAAGGGCAGCATTACCCACTACATTCAGAGCCGCAAATTTAACTTTCATGGTCTCTGAAACTCCATAGATATCAAAATATTACTCGCAATTGTCAATCCAGACTTGATAGTCCTCCCCATCAAACTTGGGGAAATCCATCTTTGGCGTACTGCCAAAGGGGCACCGGATAGGGATAGGTGCATGTGCCACACGCCGATCTCCGTGAACAGCCTCTGATTCGAACACCGGACGGGCGTGCGAGAACGTACCATGAGCCAGAGGGCAGGTCCGGGGATGCAGGACCCCCTAGAACTGGCCCCCGAGGTTGATGTTGACCGCCGTGCCCATGGGGCCGATCCGTGCCGACAGTGCGCACCTCAACTGTGGAAGGTGCAGTCGAGGAAGTGGCCAGATCAGGAGGAGGCGTAGGGCGAGGCGTCAGTGATTCGAGTGCGGTGAGGCGCGTGGACGCGTCCTCGGCATGGAGCTGAAGCAGGGACGCCGAGGTGGTGAGGGTGCGCGTTGCCGCCTCCATGGTCTGCATCCAAGCCGTGATGCCCTTGAGTTGCTCGGTGATCTCGTCCAGCTTGGTGTTTGTCGCCGCGTTGTGTTGCTCAATTCCCTCCATCGCCGCCGAGATCTGCGCCTGAACAACCGTAGGCGCTCTTCGCTTGGGCTCCAGATCGACACTCGGAGCTGGCGTTCCTGCCGAAGGATTGGAATTACGGTGACGGAACAAATCCACCACCTACCGCGATCGGACTGACGGATCGAGCCGGAACACGAGGAGGATTGACTGACTACTGATACCAATTGTTATGCCCCTGGATACATGAACTCGATCTAGAGAGGATAGAAGGGGAAGGGGGTCTGGGTACAGAGAGAGGGGAGGAGGAAGAAAGGGGAAAAGTGTTTCTCTTCTGCTAATCGACGACCTCCTCTTCTTCAGTTCCTTCCTTTATCTTCCCTTCATTCGCTTCCTTTTTTTTTTTTTTTGAGAGAGGCTTCATTCGCTTCCTTCGCGGCTGTCTCGGCCCTCCAGGCTCGGTCCAGTCTGCGGCAACGTCTTGAGGCCTTGGGCCTTCTTCCTGGGTTGGGCCGCCATATAACAGTATTTCCATTGGCTAAATCTCAATTTGATAATAAATGCATCTGCTAGAAGATTCGCAAGCTTAAAAAAACGGTTTTGCTAAAACACATCTAGATGTGAGATAAGTATTGCACATCTAAGCCCTATATCATTGATCTTACGTGGAGATTCGTGTGGGTATTTTCTTTTTCTTTTTATACTTGATTTAGTCATTTAGATGTGCAATAACTATGTCACATCTAGATGTGTCCTAGACACACCCAAAAAAAAATGAGACGACAAACTAGCTTGGTCCTTAAGAAAGACACGGCACGTGCACGTAGCCGGCCAATTTTTGCAGTGGCGTCATAATTTGTTTTTCTTTAGCGATTGAAAAGAAGACCTTTTACTCATAAACCCGCTATTATTTTCTCCCGCCGGTTGCATCAACCGATTACGTGGCTCTGGAAACATAGATAATTAACAACTTTATACTGTATTCAATAGCTGCGCATATATACCAAGTGGTCAGCTTGGTAAGCTATCAACAAAAATTGCAACCAATAGCTGCGCATATACACACTGGCGACACAATTTATTTTGGACGGGTAACACGTACAAAATCGCACAAGAGTGAGACTAAACAAAGACCAGAACTTACAAAACCGGCCGACTGTCATCCATATATCTCCATACATATGTCATATGTGTGACATATACATATTATAAAACCGGAAAGTAGCACATTTTTACCACGTACTACTTTTGACGAACATTGAAACTTGATTGGTCGACGACTAACATAGAAAGCTATTGCAGTTGACACACTGGCAGTAAAACCTGCATCTGGCATCTGGGCAAGGAAGTGAAATAAATATGATGATAGGAGCTAGTTGGATAACTTGAGTAGTAGTAGCTAGAAAATAGCCGAGAAAAGAACAAGAATCAAAGAAGCGGGAGCGAGGGGATATGGAGATGCTTATTTGGAGAATGACCGATGAGCAGGAAAATTTGGTCGCGTAAGCGACGACATGCCTAGACCTTACTGAACGGGATGGCGAAGCCGCCGGCTGAAACGGCGACGAGAAGAAGAAGGTAGGCGAACGGCTGCAGACGCTTCGCGAAAGCGTGTGAACGCGGCCTGTCAAAGCGGAGCAGAACGAAGGCCGTCGCCATCTCGACGGTCGCGGCGGCGAGGATCACGACGAGGATGAAGTAGTACACGGCCGGATTGAAGCGACCAAATACCGGTCCGGTTGGAGGCCGGTAGAACGCCGTGGTCATGCCCATTACCATGGTCGCAGAGCCCACTAACGAGAGCGAGCGCGCCAGCTGGGCCCTCGTCGGCGGCGAGGCCCCGGGAAACAGGGACTGGGTGATCTCGCATACAGTGGAGGCTTCCAGGTCCTCGGTCATGGTGTTGCCGGTGCTATCGACCTGCAAGGCGGACGCCATTATCGATCGGCTGAATTGATGTGCTATAGGAATGGAGAGGGAAGCTCCAGCGAGGAACAGGCCTGTGCTGTGCGTCTCGGCGAGCGAGCGCTGGGGTTGGTCGATATTTGTAGGAGAGAAAAAAGAGGGCACACGTGGCTAGCGTCATTGTGGAGTCGCGGAATCGGGGTCGGATTGGAAGGGGGCACACGTTGGTTGCAAGTTTAGAACTTTAGATTACCCAAAGGAAGAATAAGTACTTTAGATTACCCAAGAACGAAGGCCGTCGCCATCTCGACGATCGGAACGAAAGTCACGCATACGTTGAAGGTGATGTCGAGCAACTTTTTGTTTGCATGTCACAGACTTGAGCTCTCAATTTCCAGGATGGCGCCACTGAGCTAATTAAGATCCTAAAGCGAACAACCTTACCAGAGGGATGCCATACCCTTCTTTCTTTTTTGCAAATATGCCAGACCCTTACTTGCACTTTTTTTATTTCCCCACTGAGCTAAGATCCTTTGAGGATGCCAGACCCTTACTTGCACCTTTTTATTTCGCCACTCCACTGAGCTAAGATCTTTTGAGGATGCCAGACCCTTACTTGCACCTAAAGCGAAAACCTTAGCAGGGGATCATTTGACTTGCTGTAAGGTTAATCATGGATGAGGGTGCCGAGGTGGTCAAATATGAGGACGGCGACAAGGAGGCAAATGCTGCCTGCTTCGTGATAGCTGTGAGCACGACACGTGTGCTATAACCTTGTTAACTCGCGCCGTCTTAATAAGGTCTCCCCGCCTCGCCCTCGTTCCGGTGGTGCTTCTTCGTATCGTCGGGAGGCATGTGGAGAATTATCTGTCTCCAGATCTGGTTCTCCGGGTCTGGCTTTTTCATCTGTAGATGTTTCGGTGGCGCTGTCCTACAGAGCGGACAACGTGGATGTGCATCTTGGTCCTCCGGCTCTAGTTCCGACCGACAAAGGTTAGCCAGCCTTGGCCTCGTCGGGGAGTGTGTGAGATTTGTATTACCCGACTCCGTCTGGCCAGACCTAGGGTGTTCTACAGGCTCTCTCGGGCGTTTTCTTCTCCAGGGTAGCGATTTGCTACGCAAATTGTGGCCACCGACATCTTTTGGTTTACATCAACGACTTCCCGGCCTCTACTTCTACAAACTCCTCTGTTTAAATAAGTTTTCTCCGCTGAAGCCCAGAGGCAGCAACGAGCTTTGCTCACGGCGCGCCGCCGGTGGATGTAGGAGGAAGAAGACTTCGGCACCCCCAAAGACTTGGATGTATTTTTCAGTTTCTGTGAGAGTGTTTTTGTAAGGGTCTGTGCTACTTAATATATGGCCTTTGGCCTTTTCGCCAAAAAAAAAAAAAAAAAAAAACCTCGCATGTCCTAAAGCCACGCATACGTTTAAGGTGATGCCCAACCACTTTTTGTTTGCATGTCACAGTCTTGAGCTCTTAATTTCCAGGATGGCGCCACTGAGCTAATTAAGATCCTTCCATTTAGCACCTAAAGCAAACAACCTTACCCAGAATCGGCCTGACCCCTGCTTCTCAGGTGCTTTGTACTGCAGGTGGAATTTCAATATAGTCTGGGGACCTTTCCGCAAAAAAAATAGAGGTAAGGCGATTTGCTGAAACTAAAAAACATCAACTTTGGAGAGATAATGCATGCACTAAAGGAAAAGAACAGAAGAGAAGAAAATGTACGTGTTCAACCCGCTGTAACTCAACTTCCATACAAATCCATTTAAGAATGGAGCAATCAACACCTGATTTTTGTTTCCAACACACACACACACACAGCTGAAAGAAACAGCCACCACCTGCTTGTTTTCTAGGCAGTAGTTGCTACATTTTTTTTTTTTGGAAACGGAGGCAAAAGATTTGCCTCATCGATTAATTAAGCAGAAGAGAATTGCCCAGTTAATTAACGGAAAACCGGGCGAAAACCGATACAGACCAACCACACGTGGACTACTCATAGAGTGACCACCGTACCCAACACCTAACGTCCACCAACCCCCACACCGCTACATCGCGAAGACAGCCCAACGAGAGTAACTCGGCCGAAGACCACGGGCACCACCAAATCCACGAAGACAAGCCAGACCATAAGGACAACCCAAGAGACTGGTAACCAACCATCAAGCAGCTGCGGACGCCTTTCCTGTGGCGTCACTCTTCTTTCCTTTGCTCCTGAGAGCCTCCTCCACAATCGCCTTGCCAGATCCAGGGCTCACCCTCTCCAAACGTTTGAGCAAGCTGTGGAGCTCTATCTCGACGAGAATCTCATTGAACTTGTCACGCACAGAGACCTGCCCAACGGTCACTTGCGAGTGGGAGACTGCAACATCGAAACCTCCACGCTCCACAGAGGCGAGCGGCTGGTTGGGCTCCGAAGGATCAGGCGCCAACGCACCAACCGCCGACACAACAACCACATCACTTGTAGGAGCAGCAGCATCTGAAACTCCGCGCTCCACGCCGAGAGGGAGGCTGGCTGACGCGCGACAAGGCTCCACGGGGGGTGGTAAGGGCACCAGGGCCACCTCCGAAGCCTGGGTAGAGCCCAGCTTTAGCCGCTCCATCGACTTAGGCGAAACAGGTTCCCCACACAACACCTGCAGCTCGGGCATGATCTTCAGCACTGGAGACACAACCTCGGCAGAGGCCTCACCCTCGAAGACTGGCAACACAGGGGGCGTCGAACTGGATCCAGCACGAGGTGAGAAGCTACCAAAAAGCTCCACATCCGCCTCATCCATGAAGCCAACAGCAGGCACAGCCAAAGGAGCCGACGCAAGAGGGAGCTCTGACAAATGGCCCAGCCGGCCAGCAACAACCTCCATCCGCTCCATGAATCCCCCGAGCAGAGTCGTCCACCCTTTCAAAGCAGCCATCATGTCGCGAAGGGGCTGGACCACCTCCTCCAAACGAGACACGGTCAAGGCCTGCATCTCAGAGCGCAACACATCCATCTGAGAAGGAATGAGAGGCTCGAGCAATCCCAAATCAGTTGCAGCACACTTGCTAGGATCCGCTACAGCCTGAGGGGCAACAACCGAGGCCCAAGAGCGTCGTTGCGGATGCGAAGATCCAGGAGTCGAACGGCAGCAGTGGCGAGGAGCTCGGCAGTCCGGCAGGTCCCCCGGACGACACGGGGAAGCCGGAAGCGAGCGGGGACGGAGCTGAGGACCTTCCTCCAATGGCTGGAGCGAGGGACAACCACGCTCACGATGGCCCGGGAGGCCACATGCCAGGCATCTGACAGGACCGTGGCAAGCAGCAACGAAATGCCCCGACGCCAAGCAACGGTAACAGAGGCCGTAGGCTCGCCGCTTGAAGGCGAGGGAGCTGGCAGTCTCCATCCTGTGCGGCGGCGCGGGGGCCAACTCCTGCCGCGGACGACGCCGGCCCCCCACCATCTCCCATCCCAGCTCCGGAGCCGCCTCAGGAGCAGCAGCAATAACGGCAGCAGCAGTCAGAGCACTCACCACGCTGGCCATCTGCCTACCTATGGCCGGGTCGGCCTTGCGGGAGGCCAGCGCATCCGTGGCCAGCGTGGCGGCGGAGACGACGGGCGAGGTCGGAGGAGCCGACACAGGGAGCCTCGCGGCAGCCGGCAACTTGCCCAGGGAGCCTTGGGGGACGACGGACAGCGGCGGCCGCAGCTTCACGACGAGCTGGGAGATGGCTGGTGGGGAGGTGAGCGACGGGGCTGCAGTGGCCGCCGCCCGGACGCGGGTATCGGGATGGCCAAGGAAGCATCCCGACGGGGCCGCATTGGGCGCCGCCGGCGCGGGGCAGCCGCCTGGACGCGGGAATGGAGGCTGCAAAACGGTGGAGATGCGAGGCCACGCGACGCAGATGCCGGATCTGAAGTCGCCGGACGCGGAGCTGGCTGCAGTGGGGAGATCAAGGCGGCGGCCGTCGCGGCGTCGCGGTCGCGAGAGCCATGGTCCTGTCTGTATGGGTCAATTTGCTACATAAGTATATACCTACAGGACTGTAGCTCCTTTTTTTTAGGGACAATTCTATTTATGCACTCGAACTCACTAATCATATTTACCCCTAATTTTCGAGAGTGCTCAAATCTGCCCCTCTTCCGTCAAGCTTCCTTATAAAAATACCCTTCTGTGTCGTTTCCGTCCAGTCAAAGGTCTTTGACCGTTTACGGGACGTTTTCTGGATAATTTTGCCCATGTCTCCGTATGTCACTTACATGTGGGATCCACCTAGAGGAAAATAAAAACAAAACTCTCGCTCCCCCTTCTCTCTATCACTTAAAGCATCTCCAGCCGCCCCCCCAACAGGCCCCCCAGGGCGCCTTTTTTATCGCCGGCGCCGAAAAAACGGCCCAGTCGTGCCCCCAGATCCTCATTTTTCGCCGGTTTGGGCCGAAATTACAACCGGCGAACCCAAGCCGAACCTAGCGCACCGGGGGTCGCCTGGGGGCACCGGCTGAAGCGAAAAGGCGCGTGGGGCCGTGTTGTCGGCGACACCAGCCGATTTTCCCGCCGTTTTCCCCCTTTCCCTCCATTTTCCCATTGCCAACCCCCTTCTCCCCCGCCGCTCACGCCATTCTCCCCGGATCCGCCCGCCATGCCGCCGAAGAAGTATGCGCCCCCTCGCCTAGCCACAGATTCCGTCCAGCAGCCAAAGCAGAGGAAGCCAAGGGCGCCGATGCCAAGGCCCCCGGGCTTGACGAACGCCCAGTGGAAGGCCGACGTTGATCGCCGGGCGGCGGTCACCACCGACCGGCGGAACAGGCTCAACATGAAGAGGGCCAGGGACGCGGCAGCGGAGCTGGAGGAGGCGCCTCGCGCGGGGATGGCGAACCTTCCGCCTCAACAGGCCGGCCAGTGCTCACAAGGCGCGTGGGGGAGCCAGCAGAGCGTCGCGTCGCCGGCCAACTTCTCGCCGGCGACGCGCATGGTGGCTTCAACCCCAACATCACCTTCCCGCATGGCGCGGCGCCGCGCGCGTCCCCCACGTCTTCAACCCCGACCCGCGCACTCCCTCCCCCGCGTTCACCGCCGGCCTCAACACCCAGTACAGCTACTCGCCGCCGACGAACTCAGGCTCGCCTGCGCCAACTCTGCGCCGCGGGGCCCTACCCTTCGCACCCGGCTCGGCACCACAGTTCAGCAGCACCGACGCCGACATGGACGAGATCATCACGAGCGGCTCGGTCGCCGCCGCGTCGTGCCCCGGGTTCCGCACGCAAGACGAAACGCTGGACACCGCCGTTGACATGGATGACGAGTACGACGACGCCGAGGAGGAGGTGGAGGAGGAAGAACCGGCGGAGCCAGCGCCCAACGGGAGAAAGAAGAAGCGGGCGGCCAACGCCAGGCAGGGCGAGCCTCGCGTCAAGTGGACGGCCAAGGAAGACGAGTGCCTCGCCGAAGCATGGAAGACCGTCAGCATCGACCCGATCACCGGCCAGAATCAGAACGCCGACACGTACTGGAGCAGGATCAGGACGGCGTTCGACGAGCCCAAGTTGGTCGACCCCGACTTCGCCAACATCCACATGGATCGCGGCGAGAAGGCCATGGAGAATCATTGGGCGACCATGCAGCAGGCCTGCAACAAGTGGCATGGGATTTAAGAGGAGGTCATGGCTCGCCCGGAAAGCGGCGCCAACGTCGAGCGTCAGGTATGGCCATCGCTCGCCGGCCCAGTTCTTCGCCGTGTACTTCGCCGACACTTGTTCTTCGACTGTGCAGATGGTTCGGATGTTCGACATGTTTCGCCAGGACAACAGCGACCAAGAGTTCAACTTCCTTCATGTGTTCACCAGGATCGAGTCGTGCGAGAAATGGACAGAGTGCCGGCTCGCTCTCTCCAAGGTCAAGGACGGTGTCTACAATCCGGACGCGCCTGCCTTAGCGGCGGCAGAAGGACGCCCTGATGGCAACAAAAGAGCCAAGGTGGCGAGTGTTGGGGAACGTTGCATGGAAAACAAAAAATTTCTACGCACACGCAAGATCTATCCATGGAGATGCATAGCTACGAGAGGGGGAGTGTGTCTACGTACCCTCGTAGACCGTAAGCGGAAGCGTTAGAACAATGCGGTTGATGTCGTCGAACAACTTCACGATCCAACCGACCGAGCACCGAACGTACGGCACCTTCGCGTTCAGCACACGTTCAGCTCGGTGACGTCCTCGACTTCTTGATCCAGCAAGACGGCGAGGTAGTGGATGAGTTCCGGCAGCACGACGGCGTGGTGACAGTGATGGTGATGCTATCTCCGCAGAGCTTCGCCCAAACACTGCGAAAATATGACCGAGGGACGGAACTGTGGAGGGGGGCGCCGCACATGGCTAAGACAATGTTGTGTCTACTTTGAGGCGCCCCCTCTCCTCTATTTATATATGTGTAGGGGCTTGGAGTAGAAGGAATAGTGCCACGTGAACAGTAACCGTGAATAGTACACACGCGGACTTGGACTCCAAAGTCCAATCCTATTCCTATTAGGACTCTCCCTTTTTTCCTTCCCTAGCTGCGTGGGCTTTTGAGGACTTGGTGCGCCTGGCCCAATAAGGCCAGGGCGCCTCCCCTTAGCCCATACCAGCCCTTGGGACGTGGTGGACCCACTTGTGGACTTCCGGACTCCTCCGGAATCCTCCGGAACCTTCTGGCAGCTTCCCGTTACAATACCGAAAAAACTGCACCTTTTTCCGGAACCCAAAATATGATTTCCCATATATAAATCTTTACCTCTCGACCATTCCGAGACTCCTCGTGACGTCCGGGATCTCATCCGGGACTCCGAACAACATTCGGTTACCAATTCACATAACTCATATAACACTATGTCGTCAACGAACGTTAAGCGTGCAGACCCTACGGGTTCGGGAATGATGTAGACATGACTGAGACGCCTCTCCTGTCAATAACCAATAGCGGAACCTGGATGCTCATATTGGTTCCTACATATTCCACGAAGATCTTATCGGTCGAACAGCAATGACAACATACGTAATTCCCTTTGTCCGTCGGTATGTTACTTGCCCGAGATTCGATCGTCGGTATCTCCATACCTAGTTCAATCTCGTTACCGACAAGTCTTTTTACTCGTTCCGCAATACATCATCCCGTAACTAACTCCTTAGTCACTTTGCTTGCAAGCTTCTTATGATGTGCATTACCGAGAGGGCCCAGAGATACCTCTCCGAAATACGGAGTGACAAATCCCAGTCTCGATCCATGCCAACTCAACGGACACCTTCGGAGATACATGTAGAGCATCTTTATGATCACCCAGTTACGTTGTGACGTTTGATAGCACACAAGGTATTCCTCCGGTATCCGGAAGTTGCATGATCTCATGGTCTGAGGACCATGTATTTGACATTCAAGAAAGCAGTAGCAATAAATAGAACGATCATATGTTAAGCTAACGGATGGGTCTTGTCCATCACATCATTCTCCTAATGATGTGATCCCGTTATCAAATGACAACTCATGTCTATGGTTAGGAAACCTTAACCATCTTTGATCAACGAGCTAGTCTAGTAGAGGCTCACTAGGGACACGGTATTTGTTTATGTATTCACACATGTATTTAAGTTTCCGGTCAATACAATTCTAGCATGAATAATAAACCTTTATCATGAACAAGGAAATATAAAATAAAAACAACTTTATTATTGCCTCTAGGGCATACTTCCATCAGCGAGGGACGCGGCACCCGCTGCCGAACGGCTGCAATCGTCGATCGAACAGTGCATCGCCGACGCCAATAGCAACGCTGCCGAGAGGGAGGAGAAATCCGAGGCGAGGTGGTCGGCGTTGTTGACGAAGCAGGACGTCAAGCTCGACCTTCTCAGGACCAACGTCGTCGTGAAGAAGAGGAACACCGACCTGGCGTTCCTGATGGGGGCTGACATATCGACGATGGACGAGCAGGTGAAGGCGTGGTACCTGGCGGAGCGTGGCCTCATCTTGAACCAGATGTCGGGACCGGCGGCGACCACTGACCCTACGCCCACGCCCACGACTATGCCTATGCCGACGCCGAGCACTGAAGTTGTGCCCACAACGCCAACGCCGACGCCGACCTCGGCCAGCCCTATGGCAGAGGAGCCCGCCGTTTGAGTTCCATGTCTATGGTTCCTACCCTTTTGATTGCCGGACTTTGGCTATGCTCGATCGCCGACCTGTGGCATGATGATCGCCGAACTTGTGTCGTTTTTTGGTAGCGGGAAAGTGAATTTCGAATTTTGTTGCCTTTGGGGGCCGAAACCTGGGGGCGCGGCTGGAAACTCGACCCCCCCCCCCCCAGGCCGAAAAAACCGCCGGCGCAAACGCCCAAAGCCCTTCGCCGCCAAACGGCTGGAGATGCTCTTACATGTGGGACCCAAGACATTTCTTACTCAATGGGAAGCTAGCCATAGTGGATGACCAGGTCAGACAAGTCATCAGGGCCCACATGTCCATGCTTTAATTATTTTGAAACTGGTTTACAGATTATTTAGCAGGGGTGGCTCACTGGTCAGCGTCTATTAGCAGCAGAGGGGATTAGGACTAACTAATCCAGTAGCGGAGCCCACATGGCTGCTTGTACGCCGGTGAGCTCATCGGCGCGGTGGCGCTGCGTGGAAAATCGCGTGAGCGGAGTAGGATGAGATACGCGCACGCGCGAGGCTAGCAGGAGCAAGTTCACGGCTACTGGAGCACACACGGGTTTTCGGAAGAGGAGTTGCGGCGCGGCGGCGTTATGTCGGAGTCGGGCAAGACGGCATTAGGGACGGTGATTGGGGGCTTCCCGGTCCAATTCCTCACTTCAGAGCCCTCCTGGAAGCCTTCCTCATTGATCCCAAGCACCAATTTGAGCCGAGAGAGCCCGTCGTCGGTGCCGGAGAAGATGGGGGTCGCACCCTCGGGTGTCGTCGGCGTGGTCGTCCCAGACGCCGCGTCCTTCCGTGCAGTCAGAACGGAGCACCGCGAGGACATGGTGAACCCCATTGTGTTCTATGCTCGGTGGTAGAGGGGCTCCTCTAGCATTGCTGCCCGGCGCCGCCGCCTGCTGCTGCTATCCCACGGAGGGAGAAAGATTTATTTTTTCTTGTGTCCCACATGTAAGTGATAGAGAGAAGGTGAGAGAGAGTTTTATTTTTATTTTTATTTTCCTTGGGTTCGAGTTAAGGGCAGAAATAAAATTGTCTCTTTTTTTAAAACTTTCGAGATGGAATAAAACAACACAGGGGTGGGATCAACGAAAAGAAACCTGAAGCACCTCCGTCTCTCGAGTTGGAATAATCTCCAACTTGGGGCAAAAGCTGCTTGCGTCGTGCTAGCGATGAGCAGTTGAGCACGACGTGCTAGCGGTGGGATCAATGAAAACAACGCTAAAGCGCGTCCATCTTTCGACTTGGAATAACCTCTTAATGGAGTTGGAATGAACAGTAAATTCCAAAAAAATGAAAACAAAGTCAATTTTTTTGCTTCGTGCTATCTATGAGCAGTTGAGCACGACGTGCTAGCGGTGGGATTTCAATGAAAACAACGCTAAAGCGCCTCCATCTTTCGACTTGGAATAACCTCGATTTTTTTTTAAACACGGTCCCTTAGGGCCCGATTCATTAAAAAAGGTCGAAAAGAGTTGCCCAGTTAATTAATGAAAAACCGGGCGAAAACCGTCACAACACGCCCGCAAAAACAAGGCAGGACGACCTAGCAACCCACACAAGAACGCACACACGCCGTCGAGGAGAAAAGCGTCGTCGAGGTTGCAATCCTGTGCCATCGTCATCACACCTCCGCGAGGGCGACTCCGACTCCACCATCAACGACCACCGATGTAGCCCTCACCGCTCAAGCGCCGAGGCCTGCGCCGGCCGATGCCAAACAGTCCACCGCACACGCCGACGACCAGGCAGCTCCGACTCTGTCGACGAGCATTGTAGGGGAAAAGCACTGGGCCTGCGCCGAGCCGGCACCGGAACCGAACACCCGTCTCGTGTCATCGTCACCACGGAGACACCTCCTCTGCAGCTCTGACTTCAGGAAGACAAGTGAGGCACGACAACCCCTCGAACACGCCGGAAGAGACCGACTACCAAAGCTCAGCAGCAGCCCAACTCCGCCCGAAGCCGCCATCGTTGCCACACAAGAAGTCGCGCAACATCACCATTGCCGGACGGACACCTGCCGACCGCAAAGCCGTGAGCGTCCAGCCCATGGAGCGCGCAAACGGGATCCAATGCTCTTCAAGACGATGCCGACGCCGTCCCCGACCCGACTGGGCCTTAGGCTTTCACCCGAAGAGCTGGAACCGAGGGTGTGCAGGGGGTGGACTCCACGGCGGCGCCTCCAAGGAGGTGACACGACGTCCGCGGACGCCGACGCCGTCGGCCGGCAAGAGCCCGGCAAGGTTTCCCCCGGAGCACCGCCCAACACCACACCCTCACGCACTGCACCTCCGCTGGCCCACACACCTCCCACGGAGCCATCGCGCCATGACCAAGTAGAAGCCACCGCAATCCTCATCGCCGACCAGAAAAGCCAGCGAGCCAGCTCCACCCGAGCCCGGGCAGATCTGGCGCCCTCCATGCCGAACCACCACGCAGCCACCGCACCACCACGCATCGCATCCACGCCGGAGACCAGGGTCCCCAGCCAGGGCAGCCCCCCCAAGGAGCCCGAACCGGCCCGCCGGCCACATCCGGTGACATCCGACGACAAGCTCCACGAGCTCGCACAGGAGGAAAAGGGGGGCGCCACCCCGCCAAGACCTGCCGGAGGGGAGCCACCACGCGACGCACAGGAGGCCCGGTGGCGCCGACGAGTGCAGAGGCCGTGGGAGGGCCGAGCCTCCCCACCGCGAGGGCGCACTGTTGTGCCCGCGTCGACGGATCTGGAGCCCCAGGACCCACCGACGCCACAACCAGCTCCATGGAGTGAAGGACCTCCGGCGCCCGCAGAGGCCATCGTCGGTCCGCCGCAGGAGAGCTACCTTCGCCAGGAGGGTGCGCCGCCGCCGGGGGGGGGGGGGGGGGGGGGGACCCTGAGCTCCACCTTGGATCTGACGGGAGAGCACAGCGCGGCGCGCGCGGCGCGAGAGAGCAAGCCCCGCCGCCGCCGTCCGCGGCGCGGGCTTAGCCCGGCCGCATCTTCCGGCGGCGGCGAGGGAGGGTGGAGCAGAGGGGGGGGGGGGGCGCCGAGGCGCGGCGGTGTGGTTTCCCCCGTGTCGCCGCTGGAAGCGACGCGGGGCGGGTTGGCCCCGCAAAAAAAAAGAATAACCTCGAATTTGGGTCAGATGTTGGTTGCTTCGTGCTAGCTGTGGGATAAAAAGGGCAGAACGCTGAAGCGTCAATGCCGTGTGCTACGGATACGTAACGACCCTGGCCGTGCGGTGCTAATCTAACTATATTATATAACCTCGTTAAACTGCGCTGATTGCCCAAGGAGTTAAATGCTGCCTGCTTCGTGATAGCTGTGAGCACGACACGTGTGCTATAACCTCGTTAGTTCGCGCCGTCTTCTCTTCTGACACTGACCGCCGAACGCGTAGGCGGTTTGCGACGAGCAGCCGTCCAGATAAGCATATGCGAACAAAAATGTCCCCAGCTGCTCAGCCGGTGAGGAAAAAACAGTTTGATCTTTCTTTATTATAAATTAATACAATAGTACCGGCCGGATGGCTTGGATCAACGAAAAGTTTTTTAACTATCCTCAATTGTATTCGCAATTTTCTATGAATTTATAGATAATAATAATACACAGCCACACTAATTTCGTATCTAAGCACCAGCACAGATCTGACCCGCGTCGCTCCTCCAGGGTGACTCAGGGGAACCTAGCCCGCTGCCGCCGGTCCCCCCACCCCCTCTCGGCACCCTCCTCCGAAGGTGGCGTGGGAGACCGGCGGTGGAGCGCCCCCTGGAGTTGGCACGTGGTGGCTTCGTCGGCTATGGCTCTAGGTGCGCACGGTGGAGGTCCCGCCGGTGTGCGGTGGTGGAGCGCCCGAAGCCGTGGGCGTTCCCCCGGCGGTAGCTGCTGCTCGGTCTGCGGGGGTCCGATCCGCCGGGATCAACCCTCCCTTGGGGCGGCTGCACCTCGCCGGCGCAGGCAAGTCAGGGCGGCGGCACCGTTCCCCCCTCCCTCGGCTGGGGTTTGGGCGGGGAGGTGCTGAGGTTGACCGCCGCGCATCCGACTCCTAGATCCGTTGGTGGTGGCGCTCGGGTGTACGTCTGTGGTGGCGCTGCGGCGGCGGCAGGGCGCCCTTGGGGGCCGGGGGCTCCTCCCTTGGCTTGTGGAGATGCGGTTGTGGCGATGAGCTGCAGTTTTGGATGGCGCCGTGGCGGCACCGCGTAGGTGTGTGTGCTCCGGTGTTCGTGGAGATTGGTCTCCGGCCTTCGGGGCGGTGTGCTCTCCATCTACTCCGGCCGTGCGTGCGGTAGAGCAGAGGTCTGGGCTTGAGGAAGCTGGGGCGGCGGTCCCGGGTCGGCGGTTCTGGCTGGCGGTGCGCAGATCTGACGTGGCGCGGTTGTTGCGATGTGAGGTCCCGCAATCGCTGCGGCGTGTATGTGGTTTGGTGGTCGGCGACGATGCTCTCTGCTCCGCTTGCTGCGCTCATGCGCTTCGGGCTCCCCTGTGTGGCTTGGCGGTGGAGGAGGTGCGCCGGGCGAATGTCTTGCACTTGCTTGGTCGGTGCCGATAACGGCGGTGCCCTCAAGCATCGCATTCCTTCAGGAAGGCCTCATCGTGGAGCTCCCTCTACCACCGCGAGTGTCATGTGATCTCCGGGTGAAAACCCAAGCTTCATCGTAGCTGGCTGCGGCGACACCTATGTCGTTACCTTCTTGGAGGTGCAGCCTTGGAATCCTTGACCCTTGTGGGGCTGCGGGTTTACGGCAGTTGTGCATGGTTGCCTTGTGGTCGGGGCGGTGGATGCCGGGGCGGCGGCTCTGGACGGTGGTTGTACGCCGAGGTGGCGGCCTCGGATGGCCATGCAGCGGCGGCTCTATGGGGTAGGCCAGCGGCTCTTCATAGTATGGGTGTGACCTAGTGCTGCGAGAGTAGCAAGTTCGTCGGCCCGGCCGACGTGATCTGCGGGGTTGGTCTGGCTAGTATGTCGGGGTGACGGTCCCGGATGTTTGGCGCAACATTTGTGGTCTGCGGTCAATCGTCTCGTGTAGCAAGGGCTACAAGGCGCTCGAGTCCTGTAGTGTCGCGGCTCGCGAGCGAGCGAGCGGGGGATGTCGGAGCGGCGGCTCCAGAGCTGGGGTGTGAGTTTGTTGCGATTGTGGCCTAGGGTCATGTGGTTGATGAGGCTTCATTACTTGTGCGGTTTTTGTCCTGGTTTTCCTCATAAGCAGGGCCACTTTCTTAGGTTTTCGATGCGGTTTCTCTTATAAACTGGACCAATTCTCTTCTTCTTAATGCAATGCCAGAGCTCCTGGCCCTCTAACGAGGTTCCATCAAAAAACAAATACACATCCGAACATTTTTTTTTTGAAACGAGGCAAAAGACTTGCCATTTTCATTGATTAAGAAGGAGTGAGAATTGCCCGGTTAATTGACGGAAAACCGGGCTAAAACCGATACAATCAACCCACATAAAATGGGTACCACCGGCCAACCTGGCCACCGACATGGGATCGCAGAGCTACAAAGAGGAAAAGACATCCGCCGAGCAGTCGCAAGCGTCATCGTCATCACCGGCTACCTCCGAGCGGGCGACTCCGACTTCACCGTAGACCTTCATCGTCGAAGCCGACCCGCAAACAGCTGCACAGAAACCATGACGGCACATGCCAACAGAAGGCCACACGCACGAACAACCGACAGCTCCGACTCTGACGACGATCATCACAAGGGAAATATGCAGGACTTGCGCCGACCGTGCCCTAAAGAGCACCTCGGACACGCCGGGAAGATCCGACTACCGAAGCCCGAGCCGCGACCAAAGCTCCTCTCGACGCCATCATCGTTGCCAAACAGAAATCAGCGCCCCCGAAAAGGCCGCCTCAGCAAACTACACGGCGAAGATGCCGCAAACCACGCGGCGAAGATGCCGCCATCCACCGGTCTCCCAGTCGTAGCCGGCTCCGAGACGATGCCCCCAAGGAGGAGAAAGACGCGAAGACGCCTCCATCGCCCGATCCAGCGGATCTGAGGTTTCCCTCCGGAGCCAAAGCCGTGGGGGGAAGCAGGAACACCTCCACGATGACGCTTCCAAGAAAGATCGCGGCACCCGCAGGCGCCGCCGTCACCGGCTCCGATGAAGACCGGAGCAAGGATTTCTCCCGGAGTTGCGCCGACCACCAGCCGCCACCGACCATCACCTACCAACCACCACCCCTGCTGAGAGCAACCTCACACCGGCCACGGGATCCCTCGATCCACCGCAACCAGACACGCACCACCTCCCCGGCCGTAGCCGCCGCCACCACCAAATCCGGGGCCGCCGCCCCGGCAACCGAAGACCTCCACCGCGCGGCCGCCGCACGCTGCACAGCCAGAGAGGAATCCCGAGCACGGAGGGGGGGCCGCCACCCCACCCCAACTCGCCGGACGAGCTGCCAGATCCGCCGCCCGTCAGCCGAAACACCAGCCGGCACCACCACGGCACCAAGCCGGAGAACGCAGCAAGGGCCCCTCCACGACGCGCAGCAGGGGGCCGAGCCTCCCTCCACCCCAGCACCAGCGTCCGCGCCGGCCGCAGCTCGCGAGGATCCAGATCGGGCCCGCACGGGCGCCACGACCGCGACCGCCGCACGCAACGGCGCGCCCAACTCCGCGACCAGATCCCGCACCTCGCGCCGGAGACCTCCTCCACCGCGAGCCAGGATGCCGCCCCGGAGCCAAGCGCCGGCCAGCCGCCGCCCACACGCCGAATCCCCCTCCCGCGAGCGAGCAGCAGCCAGAAGAAGCGCCCTGCCGCCGCCGGCTCCGCGCAGGCTTTGCCTGCCGGAGGCCACCGGCGACGGCGAGGGGGAGAAAGGAGGCGGGAGGGGCGGAGGCTGAGGGGGCGGGAAGCCGCCGCCCGTGTCGCCCCGGGGAGGGAGCGGCGCGGGGGCCGGGAGGGGGCTCTGGTAGGGCGCGAATTGGGTGGTTCATCCGAACATATGCACCTTGATTGTAATCGATCGCAGTTTTCTATGAATTTATAGATATTAAAATTTTCCAAAATCTCATGGTGGACGCGTAGGCAGTTTCACCGTGGTCGGTCATGGTGGAGTCGTTTTTGTTTGTGCTATCGACTTGGAAGGCGGACTGGAGCGACTGAACAATTAAGCTGGGGCTATAGGAATGGAGACGAAGCGGTCGAGCGAGGAATGGGAGTAAGTGTTCATGTGACGGTAGATAGAGAAAAGAGCGCAGGCATGGATTAATTGGTGCAAGTGTTCGTCAGTTCGTGTGAGGGTGCTCTGGCCGTTCGATGCTGATCTAATAGCCCAGACGTCACAATCACCTATTTGGGCCCATCCGTGGTTCCACCGTGCGACGAACGAACTCACCTCCGTCACCCCGGGTACCACCACGGTACACACACTTGCTTCGTCTGTAGGAGTTGAAAATGTGTGTGTGTGGCGGGAAGAACCACCTGAGTTTTTGTTACCTGGTCTTGTGGAAGATGTAACATACGTTGATCAATAAAGGTTGCATGAGATGTTAAAAAAAGGTTTTGCTAGGTCTCAAAAAAAAAATTTGACTGAGATTTCCCTAAGTCTCAATCGAATTATTTATTTATTTATTTTTTGAATGTAAGTCTCAATCGATTAAGAAAAGAATCAATTCACATTTCTGAATCGATTGAGACTTAAGAAAAATTTAGTCGATTGAAATATAGACGGACTGAGTTTATGTTGACGCCATTATTGATTGGCTGAAATGGATTGGTAGCTCTACTGGAGCGACTGAACAATTAAGCTGGTGCTACAAGACCTCCCGCGGTGGGAGTATCATATGAAGCATCATGCATGCCAATTAGACAGTTTAGATGATGTGACATACAATTAAATGAAGAAAGAGATGATTGTGCATCATGATATGATACCGTCTCATATTAAATGTTGTGCTACTATGTGTCATGCAAGTCAATAAATGATGTCATCTATGATACAAACTTATGATACTATGCACTATGAAGGTAGTATCATACACTAGTATCGTATGTATGATACTAGTATATGATACTTCCCACTATGAGCAGCCTGATGGAGTATTTTAAAGAGAGAGAGAGAGACTCCATATCCGTGGAGACTTGGCGAATAATGGGCGAACATGCACTTGTTCCATGCAGGGTGGAAACTTCTGTTCTTACACGTACTTTTGTTTTGCATATTCGCTTTCGTGCGCGCGCGCAGCGAAAGCATGAAAAGGGCGGCTCGTCGGAGCGGGGAAGAATCTTCTGTTGGATTGTGACTCACACGCTGCGCCGTGCGATTCGCATATTGTGATCCGCGTCAGTGCGGGGGAAGCTAGGTGAGAAAACGACACCGCGCCACTTCTGTTCTTTTTCCTTTAGTGAATAACGGGCGACTGGCCACTGCCAATTACTCCAGCTCTAAAACCTTACTTGTGCCATGCGAGTTTTGGCGAGCAGCCAAGCATATGCGTGTCCCCAGCTGCTAAGCATGTATTATCTTGAAAAAAGCTGCTAAGCGTGTGAGGAAAAAACAGTTTAATCTTGTCTACAACCACTAGATATATCTTTCTTCATAACGGGGACGTCTACAGAGTGCGCGGGCACTTTTAGGCCTCATTTGGTTGCAAGGGAAGCGATCACAGAGCAGCAAACCCCAATCGGGCGATTTCCAAGGGCATGTAGGATCCCAGCAAAAGCACTTCTAACGGAGCTGGTACGTAGCGATGCCTAATCCACCGTTCACCCGCGGCTCGCCTGGTACATGGCCTCGGGGTCGGCGTGTGTTGATGGTGCCCTGTTATGGGCATGTTGTAACGGTTTTCGTCCGGATTTCTATTAATTAACCGGGCAACTCTCTTCTATATTTTTTTTAATGAATCGGGCCCTAAGGGACCGTGTTTAAAAAAAAAAAGATTAACACGTATGTCCTGCAGTCGCTGATGTATTCGCTACACACAACTCCCGTATCTCCCGCACTACGTCAACTCAGCGCAAGCTTGTGGAGCCCACCTACGTGGCCTCTTCTCTCTCTCTCTCTCTCATTTTTCACGTAACAACTGAGTACACAAACTACTACAGTATTTGTCAGTGAGAGAGTACTACTCCCTCCGTTCCAAAATATAGTGCGTCCTCGGTTTCCGCGCTTCAACTTTGATCATAAATTTGACCAACGAGACCGACTGCGGTGGGGGCAAAAATTATACCAGTGAATTCGTATTCGAAAGAAGTTTTCAATTATATAATTTTTGCTCCCGCCGCAGTCGGTCTCGTTGGTTAAATTTATGGTCAAAGTTGAACCTCGGGAAGCGCGGGCGCACTATATTTTGGAACGGAGGGAGTACTTTTTGCCGGTGAGAGAGTACGCATGATGCATGAGTCCCCGGTTATCTCTCCTCTCCCCAAAACAAATCGATCCATGCATTTTATTTTGTTATGGAATTTTAGTTGGATGATATCTTTTAACCAAATATTCCGTCTAAAAATATATTATATATTTGAATTCTAACGACAAGACCTTTAGAACAAGACCAATCTTGAGTACATTTTAAACTAGTTTAAATTTCACTGTTTCAATTATATTTCAATAAACTGAAATATGTAAGAATATTTTTCTGAAATTGAGTGAAAGAATTGAAATCTTACTTCAGTGTTTCAAATTGGGTTCAAATAACAGAAATTAAATTAGTGAAATAACTGAAACTTGTATAAAATAGGGTTCAAACAACAAGTGACATTTGTGAAATTCGTGAAATTAAACAATTGAAACAACTGAAAAAACAAGTGATATTTCTGAAACTCGTTTTGAAATAAGTGTAATCAAACAACTGAAACAACAGGTGACATTTGTTAAATCCTATTGAAATAAGTGAAATTAAACAACTAAAATAACAAGTGATTTGTGACATTCGACTAAAATAAGCAAAATTAAACACAACTGAAATAACTAGTGACCTTTGTGAAATTACACTGAAATAGTTGAAATCTCTGTTTGGTGTTTCAAATAAGGTTCAGATAACTGAAATTTAATTAATGAAATAATTGGAACATGTATGAAATAGGGTTCAAACAACATGTGACATTTGAGAAATTCGACAGAAATAAGTGAAATTAAACAACTAGAATAACACATATAGTTGAAATCACTTTTATGAAATAAAAAAAATTGTTGAAATCACTTTTTTGAAATAATGAAAATTTTCATGAGATCAATTTTTGGAAACAATGATATCTTTCTGTGACCACTTTTTTGAAATAATGAAAATGGTTGAAATCAATTTTTTGAAATAATGAAATCTATCTTAGATCATTTATTTGAAATAATAGGAAATACCTGAAATCACTTTATTGAAATAATGAAACGGTTAAAATCCCTTTTTTTAAATGAAAATATTGAAATCACTTTTTTGAAATAATAAAATATTTCTGAGATCACTTTTTTTAAATAATGAAATCGTTGTGAGATCACTTTTTTAAAATAATTAAAATGGTTGAAATAACTTTTTTGAAATAATGAAATCTTTGTGAGAACTTTTTTTGAAATAATAAAAATAGTTGAAATAACTTTTTGAATTAACGAAATTGTTAAAAATCACTTTACTGAATTAATGAAAATGTTGAAATCACTTTTTTGAAATAATAAAAATGTTGAAATCACTTTTTTGAAATAATGAAAATATGTGAAATGACTTTTTGAAATAATGAAACAGTTGAAATCACTTTTTTGAAATAATGAAATCTTTTTGAAATAGTTTAAATCATTGAAAATGAGTGAAATAATAAAAATAGGTGTGAAATGTATGTACACTATTTTTCAGAAATTATGTTATGTTAGTTATATTTCAGTCATTTTTGGAAAACATTTGACCCATATTCCAATTATTTCACTCGACCAGTTTCAGAAAACATTTATCACTTATTTCAGATATTTGAAACATGATTGAAACAATATAATTTAAACTATATTAAAATGTATCCAAGATTGGTCTTGTTCTAAAGGTCTTGTCATTGGGAATTCAAATATATATAAAGTTTCAAAAACAGAGTTATGGTTTAAAAGATATGAATCATCTAAAATATCCCAAAGAAATAAAAGGGATGTGACGGTGTCCTGTACTAGGGGTACCGTGCGCCACTGGAAGTTGGCCCAAGCAGGCCAGTCATAGGACCGTGCCGCTACCAGGCCCCGGCCTGCTGTCCGGCCTGTGGGCCTCCTCCAGAAAGACGCCTCCTTACTTGTACCACAAGATATATATTTTACTTGGGCTACAAGGATTGGAAGGGACAGTAACTACCAAGTTCAAATCAAGTGGCGTCGCTCGGATGTCACCAATAAAATCAGCATTTTTTTCTTTAAAAAGAGTCGAGAAACTTGGGCGTTAAGAATGTCGCCGTACGTGTAGCCAACTAGTTTTGGGAGTGGAGTCAGAATTAGTTTTTCTTTCAACGAAAAGAAAACTCTTTTTTTTAAACCCACTCTAATCGAGAACCAACCAGTGGTTGGATGGTTAGGAGGGTGGTGGTACCCTCATCCCACCAGGGATCAAACCTCAGGTTTGATGCTTTGTTGTCTCATTATGATAGATTTTTTTTTCAGTGGGAGACGATGTTCCCGTTGATAGCGAGACGCATGTGGTGTGAGTGTGTGCGTGTGTGCGTAATCGGTGTTCATAAAAAAAACTCGCTCTCATTTTCCAGTTGCATCAACAAAAGAGTCAACAAACATAAACGTAGCTAATTACAAGTGGAACTGACTCAGGTTTGGCGCTTTGGTGTCTCATTAATGCGGAATATTTTTTCGGTGGGAGACGATGTTCCCGTCGATAGCGAGACGCATGTGGTGTGAGTGCGTGTTTGTGGTGGTGTTGGTGTGTGGGTGTGTGCGTAATCAGTGTTTTAAAAAAAATGTGCTCTTATTTTCCAGTGGCATCACAAAAAGAGTCAACAAACATAAATGTAGCTAATTACAAGTGGAACTGACTCCACACACTAGTAGAAAACAGGGCTTTGGTTCTAGCCGGATGGGAGCAATAGTCCCGGTCGCATTATGAACCGGCACTAATGTGAGCATCAGTCCCGGTTTGAGTGGCTAGGAAGCCGGCCGGGGCTCGACAGGCATCAGTCCCGGTTCGAATGGGACCTTTAGTCCCGGTTGGGGACACCAACCGGGACTAAAGGTGTTGCCACCCTTTAGTCCCGGTTGGTGTCTCCAACCGGGACTAAAAGGTCTGTCTTCAGTCCCGGTTCTAGACACCAACCGGGACTAAAAAATGCCTATATATATCCTCGCCCTTGCCAGCCATCTCCTCTGTTTTTGGCTCATAGAAGGTGGGAGGTGTGTGCTACTTTGCTCTCCCTTCCTATGCACATGAGGTGTTCGATGAAATGCCTGAGAGTATGATGCCACTTGAGTTCACACAAAACAAACATGATATGAGGTGCCCGAGCCACACTTAAACTTTCTCCTCTTTCTTCTCCTCTGTTATTCCTCCAAGCCCGTCCCCGTCCCCGTCCTCACCGCCGTCGATCGCCCGCGCCGATCTAGTCGCCGGCACCACCGTGGTGAGCCTCTTGTTCTTATTTTTTTTTAAAAATAAAAAATTCTTACTTGTATGATTTAGATAGCTACTTGTATAATTTTCTTACTTGTATTATTGTTTGTTATTATATAGTGCCATGGTTTTGATATCCGCCCCCGTCGGCTCTCGTCCTGTCTATGATTCGGATGTGGTATATTATCTTTTATAACTATTTGTTTCATTTAGTGTTTATGACAATTATGCCGACCAACTTGACTTTTAGATGTTTTTATCTAGGAGGTATGTGAACCGGAAATTCCAACCGACCCTCTTGTCGAGAGGTTAAATTTAGTTGAAAAAGAAAACGATTATTTGAAAGAAAAATTGAAAAGAATTGAAGAAGAGAAGATGAAATTGGAGTTGCATGTTGCCGATGTCGTCGATCGACACAAGATCCAGATGGATGCAATGCGCTTGAAGATTAGAAAGATTAGAAAATATGCCATTGATAAAGAGGCTTGGTATCATTATGATGTTGGATCAATTGTTATCTTAGTTGCGATTTTGATCGCATTTGTTATTGCATTTAAATGTTTTACATAGTTGTATGTTGTTTTATGAGAACTATGTATGAACTTTATGTATTTATTTTTGCAGTAATAACATTTGATCACTATTGTACTTTGGTTTTAATGTGATGATGAACTTGTATTAATTTGGTCTTTTCTCTATTCATGATGTTCTGTAATGGTTTTTGATATACTTAATTATATAATGCAGATGAACCGGCAATGGATGTACGGTGACCGACGCACTTCCGAGTACATTACGGGCCTGCATAATTTTATCGATGTGGCTGAGGCAAACAGTCGGAATGGTTTTATGTATTGTTCATGTGTTGTCTGTGAGAATACGAAGGATTACTGTTCCTCAAAAACCCTTCACTTCCACCTGCTTAAGAAGGGTTTCATGCCCCACTATAATTGTTGGACCAAGCACAGAGAAAGAGGGGTTATGATGGAAGACAATGAAGAAGAAGAGGATGATGACAAATATCCTATATTCCCTGAATACGGTGATACTGCAACGGGGGAAGCTGAAGATCAAGAGCCACCAGATGTGCCCGCTGATGATCTTCGCCGGGTCATTGTTGATGCACAGAGAGAATGCGAAAGTAACAGGGAGAAGTTGAAGTTCGATCGCATGTTAGAGGATCACAAAAAACGGTTGTACCCAAATTATGAAGATGGCAACACAAAGCTCGGTACCACACTGGAATTGACGTAATGGAAGGTAGAGAATGATTTATCTGACAAGGGATTTGAGAAGTTACTGAAAATAATGAAGAAGAAGCTTCCAAAGGATAACGAATTGCCTGACAGTACGTACGAAGCAAAGAAGGTTCTCTGCCCTCTAGGATTAGAGGTGCAAAAGATACATGCATGCCCTAATGACTGCATCCTCTATCGCGGTGAGGAGTACGAGAATTTGAATGCATGCCCGGTATGCGATGCATTGCGGTATAAGATCAGACGAGATGACCCTGGTGATGTTGAGGGCGTGCGCCCCAGGAAGAGGGTTCCTGCCAAGGTGATGTGGTATGCTCCTATAATACCATGATTGAAACGTCTTTTTAGAAACAAAGAGCATGACAAGTTGTTGCGATGGCACAAAGAAGACCGTAAGAAAGACGGGATGTTGAGAGTACCCGCTGATGGGTCGCAGTGGAGAAAAATTGAGAGAAAGTGGCCGGAGTTTGCAGATGACGCAAGAAACTTATGGTTTGGTATAAGTGCAGATGGCATTAATCCTTTTGGGGAGCAGAGCAGCTATCATATCACCTGCCTGTGACTCTATTTATCTATAACCTTTCTCCTTGGTTGTGCATGAAGCGGAAGTTCATTATGATGCTAGTGCTCATCCAAGGCCCTAAGCAACCCGGCAACGACATTGATGTATACCTAAGGCTATTAGTTGAAGAACTTTTACAGCTGTGATATATCAAAGGTGTACGTGTGTGGGATGAGCACAAACAGGAGGAATTTGACCTACGAGCGTTGCTGTTTGTAACCATCAATGATTGGCCTGCTCTTAGTAACCTTTCAGGACAGACAAACAAGGGATACAATGCATACACGCACTGTTTAGATGAGACTGAAAGTATATATTTGGACAAATGTAAGAAGAATGTGTACCTAGGACATCGTCAATTTCTTTCGACCAAGCATGCCTTAAGAAAGAAAGGCAAGCATTTCAAAGGTGAGGCAGATCACCGGAAGAAGCCTGTCTCCCGTACTGGTGATGATATATTTGATATGGTCAAGGATTTAAAAGCAATCTTTGGAAAGGGTCCTGGCGGACAATCTGTTCCGAATGACGCTGACGGACACGCACCCATGTGGAAGAAGAAATTTATATTTTGGGAGCTACCCTATTGGAAAGTCCTAGAGGTTCGCTCTGCAATCGACGTGATGCACGTGATGAAGAATCTTTGCGTGAACCTGCTAGGCTTTTTGGGCGTGTATGGGAAGACAAAAGATACACCGGAGGCACGGGAGGACCAGCAACGTATGAACGAAAAAGACGGCATGCCTCCAAAGCAGTATCAAGGTCCTGCCAGCTACGCTCTTACCAAAGCAGAGAAGGAAATCTTTTTTGAATGCCTGCTCAGTATCAAGGCCCCGTCTGGCTTCTCGTCGAATATAAAGGAATAATAAATATGGCAGAGAAAAAAATTCAGAACCTAAAGTCTCATGACTGCCACGTGATTATGACGCAATTGCTTCCGGTTGCATTGAGTGGGCTTCTACCAGAAAATGTTCGATTAGCCATTGTGAAGCTATGTGCATTTCTCAATGCAATTTGTCAAAAGGTAATCGATCCAGAAATCCTACCAAGGTTACAGAATGATTTGGTCCAATGTCTTGTCAGTTTCGAGTTGGTGTTCCCACCATCCTTCTTCAATATTATGACGCACGTCCTAGTTCACCTAGTCGACGAGATTGCCATTCTGGGTCCTGTATTTCTACACAATATGTTCCCCCTTGAGAGGTTCATGGGAGTCTTAAAAAAATATGTTCATAACCGTGCCAGGCCAGAAGGAAGCATCTCCAAGGGCCATGAAACAGAGGAGGTTATTGAGTTTTGTGTTGACTTTATTTCTGGCCTTAAGCCGATTGGTGTTTCTCAATCGCGGCATGAGGGGAGACTGAGTGGAAAAGGCACGCTAGCACCGAAAGCAATAATATGTAGGGACGGGCATTCTTGGGCGCAAGCACACTACACAGTTCTACAAAATTGTACCTTGGTGGCCCCGTATATCAATGAACACAAGAATATTGTACGCTCCCAACACCCGGGGCAGTCTGACGACTGGATTACACGTGCACACATGTCGACTTTCGGTGGTTGGTTGCAAACACATTTCATGAGTAACAACACTGTTGGAGATGAGATGTACTTGTTGGCCAGGACACCATCTTCGACTATATTGACTTTTCAAGGGTACGAGATAAATGCGAATACATTTTACACGATCGCCCAAGATAAAAAGTGCACCAACCAAAACAGCGGTGTCCGCTTTGATGTAGCAAACACCAATAGGGCAAAGGACACATATTATGGTTACATAGAGGAGATATGGGAACTTGACTATGGACGTGATTTTAAGTTCCCTTTGTTTCGGTGCAAATGGGTCAATCTGACAGGAGGCGGGGTACAGGTAGATCCGCAGTACGAAATGACAACAGTGGATCTCAACAATCTTGGGTACACAGACGAACCATTCGTCCTAGCCAATGATTTAGTCCCGGTTGGTGCCCCCAACCGGGACTAAAGGCCTAACTTTAGTCCCGGTCCGAGCCACCAACCGGGACTAAAGGCCAGGCTGCCGGAGATCGCCGTCGCCTCCGAGCCGTCCCCGAGCCCGCTGACCGTCGCCAGACCTCCTCGCCCTCCTCCCCGAGCATCGCCGCCCCCGAGCCCGCTCCTCGTCGCCGCCCCCGTGCCCATCCTCATCGCCTCCGCCCCCGCTTGCCGGACCTCCTGGATCGCCCTCCTCCCCGAGCCTCGCCGCCCCCGCTCCCCGGCAACGCCGCCCCCGCTGTGTGAGCCGCCGCCGTTCAATTCCCCTCGATCGGGCTTATATATTTTTGTGACATAGAAATTTTTGTAACATGTACGTACGTATGTGTTTGCATTGATCACCGTGGGCTTATATAGTTGATTGCACTTTGGAGTACTTAGTTGAGTCCAACATCAATATTAGTGAATGATTTCAGATTGTTGGGCACCGCGGGCATTTTGAAGTTTCATGTTATATTGAGAAGACTTGATGAAACGTCTTCATATAAATGTCTTGAGAAGACTTGATGAAACCGGCCATTTGTGTATGACACTACATAGTTATATTGGATAATATTGATCTTCATATAAATGAAGCATAAAAGTCTTTTGTTTGAATTGACTAAATACATCCGATAGATATAACAGAGTGTGGCAGAAAATTATACTTCATCTAGAATTATGAGTAAATATGCATGATTTACTTGATAAGAACTGAAAAACATTTGAAATAGTTCAAAGAAATTCAGGATGAAGATATAATATCATTATGACGAAAGATAAAATAATTCTTCTTTCATGAAGAAATATGTCTAAGTCATAAGTTTAGCAAACAATTGAGTAATTGCGGAATTATTATTACCGATCGCCGGAGGAGTCCTCGACGATCGCCGGAGGAGGCCCCGACGATCGCCGGAGGAGTCGTCCCCGACGATCGCCGGAGGAGGCCCCGACGATCGCCAGAGGAGTCGTCCCCGACGATCGCCGGTGAGGAGTCCCCGACGATCGCCGAAGGAGTCCCCGACGATTGCCGGTGACGAGTCCCTGACGATCGCCGGAGGGTTACCTAACATGCAACTGATAAAACTTGTCATTTTGTTAATTTTGTGTGATTTAATGCAAGCATCATATGAATAAACTTTGTACATGTGTTTGGTGCAATTTCATGTCTATTTGCTGCTGGTATTTTTCCCATGCCATGGTAAACATGTTTAGGCACTGTAACAAGCTTGCAAACATGCTATGATACTGTTGCTGTTTTATACTTGCTGAAAAACCGCTAAGTCTGAAACTGACTGTTATAAAATTTGTCAATTTTGCATGATGTTTGCCACTAATCCATTGCTCATATGCATATGATTCCTTCTTGTGATTTGGTCTATGTAATGTGTACTTTGATGCCATTCCCTTGGTCGCCATGTAAAGTTGTTGTAGCATGACTCAATCTTGCTCTCAAGTTGTCAGCATAATGTTACTGTTTTGCCATGTTGTAATATTTGCAGAAACTATGGAACACGATAGAGACTTAGAACAAGAAGAGATGTTGGGGGAAATAATCCGCGACGGAGATGATGATATCACCTCACAGTTTCTCAACGACGACTCCGATGGTGAGGGAAGAGAAGATGACGGCTCCGGTGATCGAATGGAGGGAGAAGATGACGGCTCCGGCGGTGTTGGAGCCTTAACTGTTGCAAAGTCCGGCGAGGTATATTAATTAAGCCTCTGCTGACTAGATGCATTAATTGATTTGTATGTACATATATTAACGCTTCTTTCTTCTTTTAGCCCTCCGGATCGAGCAAAACTTCTATAAAGAGACGAGGCCCGAAGAAAAGGTTGGGCGAGAATGAAAGGTTCACGATCGAAGAACTCGCTGCAGATGGCAAACCGACTGCTCCCAAGCGGACCGCAGACCGATTTATAAGTCAGTGCGGAGTTGTTGTTAGGGACAGCATCTCGATCATCATTCAAGAATGGAATAAGCCAAAGGCGGATGGAGTTTCTTATGTCGACGATAGATCCAAAGATGAGCTTTGGAATACGCTCATGAAAAATTTCACCCTACCGCCAGAGGTGAAGCAAAAAGTCAAGGCGTGGGCTTTTAAGAAGATGGCCCAACAATTCAACAACTGGAAGAAAAGATTGCACGAAAAGTATGTCCTGAAAGGGAAGACTCCAACATTCACCGGAGCAGATGAGAAGTTAAAAGATCACTGGCCCGCATTTGTGGAGTACAAGACATCGGAGGTAGGTAAGAAAAGGTCAAATATAAATAAGCAAAATGCTGCAAAGAAGGAATATCACCACGTTACAGGGTCAGGTGGCTACAAGGCTGCCCGGCCTAAGTGGGAGAAAGTTGAGAACGACCTGCTTGATAAAGGGATCCATCCGAAGACATTGGACTGGACCAAACGGGCAACGACTTGGTTCTTCGGGCATGGGGGAACTTTGAACCCAGAAACAGGGAAGTGTGTTTATACGAAAGCTCAACTTGCAACACCCGTCAAAGTCATTCAAGCTGCAATGAAGGACGTGCAGGAGGTGAAGTTCCATCCCGGCAGAGAGAAGGACGAGCTGACACGCGCCCTCAGGAATCCTGAACACCCTGGACGAACACGAGGCACATCAGGCTCCGTTCCGTGGAAGGTTGGGTTTCCCGACAGCAGTGACACTTACAGAAGCCGAGGGAGAAAGAAGAAACAGGATGCAGACTGGCTACAGAAGGTAGAAGAAATAGTAGCATTGCAGCAGAAGCAAATAGAGGCACTTACCAGCCAGCGAGCTACCGGCCCATCATCTCAGCGGCACGAAGATCCTTCATTCGATACTGCCCACGGAGCTACCCCACCATCTCAGCGGAAAAGCAGCGTGGCTTCCACGGAGCTCGTTCGGCCTGATATCACGGCTCCTCGCTATCCCGTGGATGATATCACACAGAGGGAACATTGTGATCTACATGCGAAATGCATGAACATATCCTTGAAGGTGGCGGTCGGCTATGCCTTACCTCGTGTACCTGATGGAACTTACCATTGCTCTCCGATTCCAGATGGGTATGCTGTTGTCGGGGTGGATGAAGTTATCAACGGATTTGAGCAGCTGAAGCTTGAGTACCCTACAGGTGAAGGGGAGACTCATCTGGGAGATGCCAGAAGGACTACCGTTCTATGGAGAAAGGAACACATCGTGCTTCCACATTGGACGCCGCGTCAGCAGACTCCGCCGGAGGAGGCCCCTCAGCAGACTCCTCACAGTCCAGCTCTATCTCCGCTGCCTCAGCCGTCTTCGCCGCGTCAGCACACTCCGCCGCCTCAGCTGTCTCCGCCGTGTCAGCACACTCCGCCGGAGGAGGCCCCTCAGCAGAATCCGCCGCGTCAGCTGACTCCGCCTCCTCCACCGCCTCAGCACCGGCGGAAGAGGGCCACCTGCCAAGTTACCATACGATATGACTAATGAGGAACTCAAGAATGTCATGGATGCCGATGTGAAACGCCAGCTTGCACCGAAACGGCCCGATCCAAAGGAGAAATTAGATCCGGCAATAGCGGAGCACTGTATAGAAAACCTTACGCGACCACCACCGCCTCCGCTGCTATCAGACTATGACCGGTCTATTGTAAAGTCATATGGAGAACATGTGAAGCGGCCGGGAAGTAGCAGTAGTGTAAGTGGGAAAACAATTCCCCAGCTCGGCGAACAGAAAAACCAATCGTGCCCCCCGCTCAAGGTGTTTACCGATATCGATTATGATCCGGGGGTAGCGGCCGATGATGTTGGTTTCACTCTTGGTGATTACTTAGGCGAGGAGGTACAGTTCTCCATGGCTGAGTTAGCATACAGATACCAGCACGGGAAGCCTCTCGTCAAACCTGAGGAGGTCCGGCTACTACCAACACAAATGCGAAAATTGCATGAGTGGTACATGGAAGCCTCAAAGGAAAGGACCAACTATATCATTGCGGGAGTTAAAGATGAGCATTACTTCAATGGAGACGAGGAGATTTACGTTGAATTTGATAAATTATTCAAGTTTTACAATCAAGATGCCGTCGACAAATCTATCGTCAGTTGCTATTGTCTGTAAGTATCATTTCTGTAATTAAGTCTCTAGCTCAGCTCGTTCATTGCATGTATAATTATCCTCACTATATTATGCAGAATGATGATCCTCGAATGCAAAAGAGGACAAATCTATGACATTGGGTTCATTAACCCAAATACTATTCATGAAGTTACGGTACAAATGAACGCCAAGGATACAGAGAAGATCTTGCTAAGGGCGTTAATTGAACAACAAAACAAAAGGGAAATACTATTTCCTTACAACTTCAAGTGAGTGTTATACTGTCTTGTACACATTCTGTTTCGCTTACTCGATGTTAAGTGTAATTGATGAGTTATGCTGCGTGCGCAGCTTCCACTTTATTCTGCTAGTCATTCGGGTTAACTCAGGAAGCATACTTGTCATGGACTCGCTACGTAAAGACCCTAAGATATGGGCGGAGCTGCGTGATATGCTCCAGAGGTAATTTCAATCATTATCGCACTATATCGGCAACTTTCGTTCATTTCCTGATATCAAATAATTAATAACTCCTTTATTTATTTTCTTTGCCGGGCAGGGTTTGGAAACGGTTCACCAAGAAGGCTAGGGGTGAATGGAAAGAGGAGCTGCAATTTCGACAACTCACTGTAAGTAGTACTAGCTAGGTCCGCGCATCTCTTTGATTCTATTTTATTTCAATACCAATATCATGCTTGATTATTATTTTGATTGAACTCTACTCTCGTAAAGTGCTTGAGGCAGGAAAGGGGGACTAATTTATGTGGATACTACGTTTGCGAGTTCATTCGCATGACGACCAGTGAGACTGGCAGAAATTTACAACAACTTAAAGTACGTAAACAATATTCACAATTTTATTTTATTACTATCAATTCTGTTGAGTTTCATTCATATATATTGACCCCCTTCTTTAAATTAGATCCAACGGATGCGGGACGATCTCCTACCAAAGGATCGCGTAAAGGCAATTCAAGAGGAATTGGCGGGATTCTTCGTTAAAGAGGTCATAGCTACAACCGGAGAATACCATCGAAAATTGGTAGTGAATGTTGGTAATTAGATATTAGGAATCGTAAGAGATGTTATTTTGTATATATGCATGAACGTGTACTATATGTAGTAGCGTCGAACATATATACGAAAACTTGTTGTTCGACCAAGCACGGAGAAAGAGGTCACTTCTCTATATTCATGACGATGTTGTGTAACGGTTACTTTATTACTATTAGTAGCTAGCGTCGAATTGATTGGAAACATAAAATAAAAATGAAACCCCTAAACCCTCCAAAACCCCTAAACCCTAAACCCCTCTTTTCAAAAAAAAAAAACAGCGCTTGGCAGGGACTGACGCGTGGCGGCCTTTTAGTCCCGGTTGGTGTTACCAACCGGGACTAAAGGTAGGGATGAAAACGAAGCGGAAACGGACGGAACTGAGTGCTACCACATTTGTTTTCATATATTTTTGCAGAAGCGGAAACGAATACATAAACCCCGAAAATGAATACGGAAACAGATACTGCCGGAAATGGACATGGAGCAGATACAAAGCGGACACAGAAACAGAATTGGGCGTTGACCGAAACTTCAAAACCCCTTGAATCATAGAGAATTACACACAAAAACAATTTTTTAATGAATTGTTAATATGGCTAGAAAATAATATCATTATGTTAGCAACTTAGCGTAGTATTGTGGTAGTACTAGACAATTGTGTATGGGGTCAAGCTGAGTACATGTGTGGTAGTAGAAGTTGGATCTCAAATGATTCATTCTACTCATTGTGTCATTGTGTGTTGTTTGGTGGTTGGGCTACAAAGCAGTCGTAGGTCTACAGTAAAAACGGAAATTCCATATTGACGAAAACGGAAAGTTCCGTTTCCACGCCTGTTCCACCGAAAAACACCGTTCCATTTTTGTTTCCATTTCCGCATAAAAAATTCCATTTCCACTTCCGTTTTGCAAATTTTTGTTTCCGTTTTCATATTTCCTCTCCGTTTCCATTTTTCCTCCGGAAAAGCGGAAAGTTTCCACTCCATTTTCATCCCTAACTAAAGGTCCTCCTGCCTGAGCGCTGCGCAGCGGCCACGTGGAGCCCCTTTAGTCCCGGTTCGTAACACGACCGGGACTAAAAGTGAGGGCCTTTAGTCTTGATTCGTTAGTCCCGGTTGCAGAACCGGGACTAAAGGCCCTTACGAACCGGGACTAATGCCCTGTTTTCTACTAGTGACGTACTACTTTTGACCTACATACATGCATGATTTGAGGACTAAAACAGTTTAATCCACTTGTACTGAGCATCCACACCCATTTTATTTCAAGAACCACAGAAGAATCCACGCCCAATTTTCCACCTCTGGAATCATGAAGAAGGATCTTCACCATTCCATGAACAAAGAAAGAAAAATCCACGCCCAATTTTCCACCTCTGGATCGAACCTAGTTGATTGAAGTACTGCATCAGTGCATCACCGTTGGGGCAAAAAAAAAAAGGTACTGCATCACCGGAATTGGACTAGCTAGCTACTTGGAGAACTTGAGGAGTACTACAACATCTGCAAAATCGCGCATGCTTAGTTGCTTACCGAGCCTGAAAACCGGCTGGCAGTGTGCTTTAGAGCTTGAATGGTATCATCAAACCGCCGGCTGAGACGGCGACGAGAAGAAGGTAGGCGAACGTCAGCAGACGCTTTGCGAAGGCGCGTGAACGCGGCCCATCGGAGCGGGGCGGAATGAAGGCCGTCGCCATCTCGACGGCAGCGGCGGCGAGGATGACGACGAGGATGTAGTAGACGGCCGGCTCGTGGCAACCGAAGATTGGTCCGGCCGGCGGCAGGTGCAACGCGGTGGTCATTCCCACGACCAACGTGGCAGAACCCACTGCCCAGAGCGAGCGCACGAGCTGCGCCCTCGTCGGGGAAGCCCCTGGACAGACGGACTGGGCGATCTCGCTCACCGTGGCCGCTTCCAGGCCGGACTGGGTGAAATGATGTATTTCCATTATGAAAAGTAATAATAATAATCTCACGAGTGGTTTGCTTGGAGTTGAGTTATTTTGTTGCTGCTGTGCTAGCTTACCTTATTAGCTAGCTTTTGTTTGGCTTGACTTATGGGCTTATGGCATTTCTTCAAGTCGTTTTCCCCCTCTAACAAAAAAAACCTCCTTTTTTCCTCGATGAATGGACAGGGCCAGGCACCTCCTCTTTTTGGCTAAAAAACCGTGTCTGCCTGGATTGGTATTTCCATTGGCTAAATCTCAATTTGATAATAAATGCATCTGCTAGAAGATTCGCAAGCTTAAAAAAAAATGAGACGACAAACTAGCTTGGTCCTTAAGAAAGACACGGCACGTGCACGTAGCCGGCCAATTTTTGCAGTGGCGTCATAATTTGTTTTTCTTTAGCGATTGAAAAGAAAACCTTTTTGCAGTGGCGTCATAACTTGTTTTTCTTTAGCGATTGAAAAAAAAACCTTTTTGCAGTGGCGTCATAACTTGTTTGTTCTTAATTGTGATAGCATTGAGCTGTCGATAATCCACACAAAATCGCCAGGACCCGTCCTTCTTGTGCACTAACAACACTGGTGATGCAAAGGGGCAGGTGCTGGGGCGAATGATTCCTCTGCGTAGCATCTCGCGAATCTGTCGCTGGATCTCGTCTTTTTGCTGCGGGGTATAGCGATATGGCCGCGCACTGACAGGCTGGGCCCCTGGTATGAGAGGAATTGTATGGTCCTCCGGTCGCCGCGGCGGCAACTCAGTTGGAGCCTGAAAGCGATCATCAAATTCCTGCATCAAGTTCTGAACTTCAGTTGGCAACTGAGCCTGCTCTTCTCCTTTGATCTGAATCAGCATCAGTTCTTGTTCCTGGTGCACTTGTTGTATCTGTACGCCCTGTTGAATAGCTCCTCTGCGCAACAGTCCCTGTAGCTTCCTCGGCGAAACTTGCTTGCATTTTACTGGTTTATCTCGCACTCCACGCAGAGTGATCCTGCGCCCCTCATGTGTGAATTTCATCCATTTCTTGTGCCAATGCACCCACATGGGGCTGTGCTCTTCCAGCCAATCAGCACCCACAATGAGGTCGTAGGAGCCTAGGGGAAGTACTTTCATATCTTGGACAAAAGTATGCCCCTGTGTCCACCAGGTCGAACTTCGGTGCCACTGTCGAGCTTGTCAGGGTATCGCCACCTGCAATCACATACGAGGCACTGGGCATTGGCTGAGTTGGAATCTGCAATTCTTGGACCAGGGCTGCATCCACGAAGGAACAATTTGCTCCCGAGTCAATTAACACAAGAATGCTGCGCTTGCCAATTAGTCCATGGACGCGCATAGTGCGTCGTCTCACTGCTGATTTGTTGGGGCTGTCGCTTGCCAGTAGCATGACTTCATCGTCCGAGCTAGAATCTGACAAGTGTTGCGGATCAGGCGGATCGTCCAGCTGCAAGACCTTCAGGAGTTCTTCCATGACATGGAGGGGCACTTTGTCTGGGCACTTGTGACCTCTCGCCCATGGCTCTCCGCAGGTAAAGCACAAGTTCTTGGACTTACGGTATGCACGCAACGCTTCAAGTTTTTCAGACCACTTGCGAGTGTCTTCAGACGCTGCTCCTGCCTTGTTTTTGTCTGATGCTGATGCTGTTTTGGTATACGAGCGATGCCCAGACATGCCACTTGTTGGTGTCCTGTCTTGCTCCACCTCGACTTCCTGCAACAAGGCCAGACAACTAGCAGTATCGACATCCTCCGGACGATGTAAAATTACAGCAGCACGAATTTCAGGACGTAAACCTGCTATGTAACGCTCGACAAAAAGCACTTCATGAGTATTGGGGTCTGCTAACCGAATTTGGTTTCTCAGAGTATCAAATTGGGTGGTGTATTCCTCTACTGATCCGGACTGACTAAGCAACAACAACGGTCTCATGTATAATTTATAATTATCCTTGCCCCATTTTGCCGCTACCGCTTCACGCAAATCTCCCCATTGCAGGAAGGGTTTGCGTTTCTGTGCCATTTTTAACCAAAGGGCAGCATTACCCACTACATTCAGAGCCGCAAATTTAACTTTCATGGTCTCTGAAACTCCATAGATATCAAAATATTACTCGCAATTGTCAATCCAGACTTGATAGTCCTCCCCATCAAACTTGGGGAAATCCATCTTTGGCGTACTGCCAAAGGGGCACCGGATAGGGATAGGTGCATGTGCCACACGCCGATCTCCGTGAACAGCCTCTGATTCGAACACCGGACGGGCGTGCGAGAACGTACCATGAGCCAGAGGGCAGGTCCGGGGATGCAGGACCCCCTAGAACTGGCCCCCGAGGTTGATGTTGACCGCCGTGCCCATGGGGCCGATCCGTGCCGACAGTGCGCACCTCAACTGTGGAAGGTGCAGTCGAGGAAGTGGCCAGATCAGGAGGAGGCGTAGGGCGAGGCGTCAGTGATTCGAGTGCGGTGAGGCGCGTGGACGCGTCCTCGGCATGGAGCTGAAGCAGGGACGCCGAGGTGGTGAGGGTGCGCGTTGCCGCCTCCATGGTCTGCATCCAAGCCGTGATGCCCTTGAGTTGCTCGGTGATCTCGTCCAGCTTGGTGTTTGTCGCCGCGTTGTGTTGCTCAATTCCCTCCATCGCCGCCGAGATCTGCGCCTGAACAACCGTAGGCGCTCTTCGCTTGGGCTCCAGATCGACACTCGGAGCTGGCGTTCCTGCCGAAGGATTGGAATTACGGTGACGGAACAAATCCACCACCTACCGCGATCGGACTGACGGATCGAGCCGGAACACGAGGAGGATTGACTGACTACTGATACCAATTGTTATGCCCCTGGATACATGAACTCGATCTAGAGAGGATAGAAGGGGAAGGGGGTCTGGGTACAGAGAGAGGGGAGGAGGAAGAAAGGGGAAAAGTGTTTCTCTTCTGCTAATCGACGACCTCCTCTTCTTCAGTTCCTTCCTTTATCTTCCCTTCATTCGCTTCCTTTTTTTTTTTTTTTGAGAGAGGCTTCATTCGCTTCCTTCGCGGCTGTCTCGGCCCTCCAGGCTCGGTCCAGTCTGCGGCAACGTCTTGAGGCCTTGGGCCTTCTTCCTGGGTTGGGCCGCCATATAACAGTATTTCCATTGGCTAAATCTCAATTTGATAATAAATGCATCTGCTAGAAGATTCGCAAGCTTAAAAAAACGGTTTTGCTAAAACACATCTAGATGTGAGATAAGTATTGCACATCTAAGCCCTATATCATTGATCTTACGTGGAGATTCGTGTGGGTATTTTCTTTTTCTTTTTATACTTGATTTAGTCATTTAGATGTGCAATAACTATGTCACATCTAGATGTGTCCTAGACACACCCAAAAAAAAATGAGACGACAAACTAGCTTGGTCCTTAAGAAAGACACGGCACGTGCACGTAGCCGGCCAATTTTTGCAGTGGCGTCATAATTTGTTTTTCTTTAGCGATTGAAAAGAAGACCTTTTACTCATAAACCCGCTATTATTTTCTCCCGCCGGTTGCATCAACCGATTACGTGGCTCTGGAAACATAGATAATTAACAACTTTATACTGTATTCAATAGCTGCGCATATATACCAAGTGGTCAGCTTGGTAAGCTATCAACAAAAATTGCAACCAATAGCTGCGCATATACACACTGGCGACACAATTTATTTTGGACGGGTAACACGTACAAAATCGCACAAGAGTGAGACTAAACAAAGACCAGAACTTACAAAACCGGCCGACTGTCATCCATATATCTCCATACATATGTCATATGTGTGACATATACATATTATAAAACCGGAAAGTAGCACATTTTTACCACGTACTACTTTTGACGAACATTGAAACTTGATTGGTCGACGACTAACATAGAAAGCTATTGCAGTTGACACACTGGCAGTAAAACCTGCATCTGGCATCTGGGCAAGGAAGTGAAATAAATATGATGATAGGAGCTAGTTGGATAACTTGAGTAGTAGTAGCTAGAAAATAGCCGAGAAAAGAACAAGAATCAAAGAAGCGGGAGCGAGGGGATATGGAGATGCTTATTTGGAGAATGACCGATGAGCAGGAAAATTTGGTCGCGTAAGCGACGACATGCCTAGACCTTACTGAACGGGATGGCGAAGCCGCCGGCTGAAACGGCGACGAGAAGAAGAAGGTAGGCGAACGGCTGCAGACGCTTCGCGAAAGCGTGTGAACGCGGCCTGTCAAAGCGGAGCAGAACGAAGGCCGTCGCCATCTCGACGGTCGCGGCGGCGAGGATCACGACGAGGATGAAGTAGTACACGGCCGGATTGAAGCGACCAAATACCGGTCCGGTTGGAGGCCGGTAGAACGCCGTGGTCATGCCCATTACCATGGTCGCAGAGCCCACTAACGAGAGCGAGCGCGCCAGCTGGGCCCTCGTCGGCGGCGAGGCCCCGGGAAACAGGGACTGGGTGATCTCGCATACAGTGGAGGCTTCCAGGTCCTCGGTCATGGTGTTGCCGGTGCTATCGACCTGCAAGGCGGACGCCATTATCGATCGGCTGAATTGATGTGCTATAGGAATGGAGAGGGAAGCTCCAGCGAGGAACAGGCCTGTGCTGTGCGTCTCGGCGAGCGAGCGCTGGGGTTGGTCGATATTTGTAGGAGAGAAAAAAGAGGGCACACGTGGCTAGCGTCATTGTGGAGTCGCGGAATCGGGGTCGGATTGGAAGGGGGCACACGTTGGTTGCAAGTTTAGAACTTTAGATTACCCAAAGGAAGAATAAGTACTTTAGATTACCCAAGAACGAAGGCCGTCGCCATCTCGACGATCGGAACGAAAGTCACGCATACGTTGAAGGTGATGTCGAGCAACTTTTTGTTTGCATGTCACAGACTTGAGCTCTCAATTTCCAGGATGGCGCCACTGAGCTAATTAAGATCCTAAAGCGAACAACCTTACCAGAGGGATGCCATACCCTTCTTTCTTTTTTGCAAATATGCCAGACCCTTACTTGCACTTTTTTTATTTCCCCACTGAGCTAAGATCCTTTGAGGATGCCAGACCCTTACTTGCACCTTTTTATTTCGCCACTCCACTGAGCTAAGATCTTTTGAGGATGCCAGACCCTTACTTGCACCTAAAGCGAAAACCTTAGCAGGGGATCATTTGACTTGCTGTAAGGTTAATCATGGATGAGGGTGCCGAGGTGGTCAAATATGAGGACGGCGACAAGGAGGCAAATGCTGCCTGCTTCGTGATAGCTGTGAGCACGACACGTGTGCTATAACCTTGTTAACTCGCGCCGTCTTAATAAGGTCTCCCCGCCTCGCCCTCGTTCCGGTGGTGCTTCTTCGTATCGTCGGGAGGCATGTGGAGAATTATCTGTCTCCAGATCTGGTTCTCCGGGTCTGGCTTTTTCATCTGTAGATGTTTCGGTGGCGCTGTCCTACAGAGCGGACAACGTGGATGTGCATCTTGGTCCTCCGGCTCTAGTTCCGACCGACAAAGGTTAGCCAGCCTTGGCCTCGTCGGGGAGTGTGTGAGATTTGTATTACCCGACTCCGTCTGGCCAGACCTAGGGTGTTCTACAGGCTCTCTCGGGCGTTTTCTTCTCCAGGGTAGCGATTTGCTACGCAAATTGTGGCCACCGACATCTTTTGGTTTACATCAACGACTTCCCGGCCTCTACTTCTACAAACTCCTCTGTTTAAATAAGTTTTCTCCGCTGAAGCCCAGAGGCAGCAACGAGCTTTGCTCACGGCGCGCCGCCGGTGGATGTAGGAGGAAGAAGACTTCGGCACCCCCAAAGACTTGGATGTATTTTTCAGTTTCTGTGAGAGTGTTTTTGTAAGGGTCTGTGCTACTTAATATATGGCCTTTGGCCTTTTCGCCAAAAAAAAAAAAAAAAAAAAACCTCGCATGTCCTAAAGCCACGCATACGTTTAAGGTGATGCCCAACCACTTTTTGTTTGCATGTCACAGTCTTGAGCTCTTAATTTCCAGGATGGCGCCACTGAGCTAATTAAGATCCTTCCATTTAGCACCTAAAGCAAACAACCTTACCCAGAATCGGCCTGACCCCTGCTTCTCAGGTGCTTTGTACTGCAGGTGGAATTTCAATATAGTCTGGGGACCTTTCCGCAAAAAAAATAGAGGTAAGGCGATTTGCTGAAACTAAAAAACATCAACTTTGGAGAGATAATGCATGCACTAAAGGAAAAGAACAGAAGAGAAGAAAATGTACGTGTTCAACCCGCTGTAACTCAACTTCCATACAAATCCATTTAAGAATGGAGCAATCAACACCTGATTTTTGTTTCCAACACACACACACACACAGCTGAAAGAAACAGCCACCACCTGCTTGTTTTCTAGGCAGTAGTTGCTACATTTTTTTTTTTTGGAAACGGAGGCAAAAGATTTGCCTCATCGATTAATTAAGCAGAAGAGAATTGCCCAGTTAATTAACGGAAAACCGGGCGAAAACCGATACAGACCAACCACACGTGGACTACTCATAGAGTGACCACCGTACCCAACACCTAACGTCCACCAACCCCCACACCGCTACATCGCGAAGACAGCCCAACGAGAGTAACTCGGCCGAAGACCACGGGCACCACCAAATCCACGAAGACAAGCCAGACCATAAGGACAACCCAAGAGACTGGTAACCAACCATCAAGCAGCTGCGGACGCCTTTCCTGTGGCGTCACTCTTCTTTCCTTTGCTCCTGAGAGCCTCCTCCACAATCGCCTTGCCAGATCCAGGGCTCACCCTCTCCAAACGTTTGAGCAAGCTGTGGAGCTCTATCTCGACGAGAATCTCATTGAACTTGTCACGCACAGAGACCTGCCCAACGGTCACTTGCGAGTGGGAGACTGCAACATCGAAACCTCCACGCTCCACAGAGGCGAGCGGCTGGTTGGGCTCCGAAGGATCAGGCGCCAACGCACCAACCGCCGACACAACAACCACATCACTTGTAGGAGCAGCAGCATCTGAAACTCCGCGCTCAACGCCGAGAGGGAGGCTGGCTGACGCGCGACAAGGCTCCACGGGGGGTGGTAAGGGCACCAGGGCCACCTCCGAAGCCTGGGTAGAGCCCAGCTTTAGCCGCTCCATCGACTTAGGCGAAACAGGTTCCCCACACAACACCTGCAGCTCGGGCATGATCTTCAGCACTGGAGACACAACCTCGGCAGAGGCCTCACCCTCGAAGACTGGCAACACAGGGGGCGTCGAACTGGATCCAGCACGAGGTGAGAAGCTACCAAAAAGCTCCACATCCGCCTCATCCATGAAGCCAACAGCAGGCACAGCCAAAGGAGCCGACGCAAGAGGGAGCTCTGACAAATGGCCCAGCCGGCCAGCAACAACCTCCATCCGCTCCATGAATCCCCCGAGCAGAGTCGTCCACCCTTTCAAAGCAGCCATCATGTCGCGAAGGGGCTGGACCACCTCCTCCAAACGAGACACGGTCAAGGCCTGCATCTCAGAGCGCAACACATCCATCTGAGAAGGAATGAGAGGCTCGAGCAATCCCAAATCAGTTGCAGCACACTTGCTAGGATCCGCTACAGCCTGAGGGGCAACAACCGAGGCCCAAGAGCGTCGTTGCGGATGCGAAGATCCAGGAGTCGAACGGCAGCAGTGGCGAGGAGCTCGGCAGTCCGGCAGGTCCCCCGGACGACACGGGGAAGCCGGAAGCGAGCGGGGACGGAGCTGAGGACCTTCCTCCAATGGCTGGAGCGAGGGACAACCACGCTCACGATGGCCCGGGAGGCCACATGCCAGGCATCTGACAGGACCGTGGCAAGCAGCAACGAAATGCCCCGACGCCAAGCAACGGTAACAGAGGCCGTAGGCTCGCCGCTTGAAGGCGAGGGAGCTGGCAGTCTCCATCCTGTGCGGCGGCGCGGGGGCCAACTCCTGCCGCGGACGACGCCGGCCCCCCACCATCTCCCATCCCAGCTCCGGAGCCGCCTCAGGAGCAGCAGCAATAACGGCAGCAGCAGTCAGAGCACTCACCACGCTGGCCATCTGCCTACCTATGGCCGGGTCGGCCTTGCGGGAGGCCAGCGCATCCGTGGCCAGCGTGGCGGCGGAGACGACGGGCGAGGTCGGAGGAGCCGACACAGGGAGCCTCGCGGCAGCCGGCAACTTGCCCAGGGAGCCTTGGGGGACGACGGACAGCGGCGGCCGCAGCTTCACGACGAGCTGGGAGATGGCTGGTGGGGAGGTGAGCGACGGGGCTGCAGTGGCCGCCGCCCGGACGCGGGTATCGGGATGGCCAAGGAAGCATCCCGACGGGGCCGCATTGGGCGCCGCCGGCGCGGGGCAGCCGCCTGGACGCGGGAATGGAGGCTGCAAAACGGTGGAGATGCGAGGCCACGCGACGCAGATGCCGGATCTGAAGTCGCCGGACGCGGAGCTGGCTGCAGTGGGGAGATCAAGGCGGCGGCCGTCGCGGCGTCGCGGTCGCGAGAGCCATGGTCCTGTCTGTATGGGTCAATTTGCTACATAAGTATATACCTACAGGACTGTAGCTCCTTTTTTTTAGGGACAATTCTATTTATGCACTCGAACTCACTAATCATATTTACCCCTAATTTTCGAGAGTGCTCAAATCTGCCCCTCTTCCGTCAAGCTTCCTTATAAAAATACCCTTCTGTGTCGTTTCCGTCCAGTCAAAGGTCTTTGACCGTTTACGGGACGTTTTCTGGATAATTTTGCCCATGTCTCCGTATGTCACTTACATGTGGGATCCACCTAGAGGAAAATAAAAACAAAACTCTCGCTCCCCCTTCTCTCTATCACTTAAAGCATCTCCAGCCGCCCCCCCAACAGGCCCCCCAGGGCGCCTTTTTTATCGCCGGCGCCGAAAAAACGGCCCAGTCGTGCCCCCAGATCCTCATTTTTCGCCGGTTTGGGCCGAAATTACAACCGGCGAACCCAAGCCGAACCTAGCGCACCGGGGGTCGCCTGGGGGCACCGGCTGAAGCGAAAAGGCGCGTGGGGCCGTGTTGTCGGCGACACCAGCCGATTTTCCCGCCGTTTTCCCCCTTTCCCTCCATTTTCCCATTGCCAACCCCCTTCTCCCCCGCCGCTCACGCCATTCTCCCCGGATCCGCCCGCCATGCCGCCGAAGAAGTATGCGCCCCCTCGCCTAGCCACAGATTCCGTCCAGCAGCCAAAGCAGAGGAAGCCAAGGGCGCCGATGCCAAGGCCCCCGGGCTTGACGAACGCCCAGTGGAAGGCCGACGTTGATCGCCGGGCGGCGGTCACCACCGACCGGCGGAACAGGCTCAACATGAAGAGGGCCAGGGACGCGGCAGCGGAGCTGGAGGAGGCGCCTCGCGCGGGGATGGCGAACCTTCCGCCTCAACAGGCCGGCCAGTGCTCACAAGGCGCGTGGGGGAGCCAGCAGAGCGTCGCGTCGCCGGCCAACTTCTCGCCGGCGACGCGCATGGTGGCTTCAACCCCAACATCACCTTCCCGCATGGCGCGGCGCCGCGCGCGTCCCCCACGTCTTCAACCCCGACCCGCGCACTCCCTCCCCCGCGTTCACCGCCGGCCTCAACACCCAGTACAGCTACTCGCCGCCGACGAACTCAGGCTCGCCTGCGCCAACTCTGCGCCGCGGGGCCCTACCCTTCGCACCCGGCTCGGCACCACAGTTCAGCAGCACCGACGCCGACATGGACGAGATCATCACGAGCGGCTCGGTCGCCGCCGCGTCGTGCCCCGGGTTCCGCACGCAAGACGAAACGCTGGACACCGCCGTTGACATGGATGACGAGTACGACGACGCCGAGGAGGAGGTGGAGGAGGAAGAACCGGCGGAGCCAGCGCCCAACGGGAGAAAGAAGAAGTGGGCGGCCAACGCCAGGCAGGGCGAGCCTCGCGTCAAGTGGACGGCCAAGGAAGACGAGTGCCTCGCCGAAGCATGGAAGACCGTCAGCATCGACCCGATCACCGGCCAGAATCAGAACGCCGACACGTACTGGAGCAGGATCAGGACGGCGTTCGACGAGCCCAAGTTGGTCGACCCCGACTTCGCCAACATCCACATGGATCGCGGCGAGAAGGCCATGGAGAATCATTGGGCGACCATGCAGCAGGCCTGCAACAAGTGGCATGGGATTTAAGAGGAGGTCATGGCTCGCCCGGAAAGCGGCGCCAACGTCGAGCGTCAGGTATGGCCATCGCTCGCCGGCCCAGTTCTTCGCCGTGTACTTCGCCGACACTTGTTCTTCGACTGTGCAGATGGTTCGGATGTTCGACATGTTTCGCCAGGACAACAGCGACCAAGAGTTCAACTTCCTTCATGTGTTCACCAGGATCGAGTCGTGCGAGAAATGGACAGAGTGCCGGCTCGCTCTCTCCAAGGTCAAGGACGGTGTCTACAATCCGGACGCGCCTGCCTTAGCGGCGGCAGAAGGACGCCCTGATGGCAACAAAAGAGCCAAGGTGGCGAGTGTTGGGGAACGTTGCATGGAAAACAAAAAATTTCTACGCACACGCAAGATCTATCCATGGAGATGCATAGCTACGAGAGGGGGAGTGTGTCTACGTACCCTCGTAGACCGTAAGCGGAAGCGTTAGAACAATGCGGTTGATGTCGTCGAACAACTTCACGATCCAACCGACCGAGCACCGAACGTACGGCACCTTCGCGTTCAGCACACGTTCAGCTCGGTGACGTCCTCGACTTCTTGATCCAGCAAGACGGCGAGGTAGTGGATGAGTTCCGGCAGCACGACGGCGTGGTGACAGTGATGGTGATGCTATCTCCGCAGAGCTTCGCCCAAACACTGCGAAAATATGACCGAGGGACGGAACTGTGGAGGGGGGCGCCGCACATGGCTAAGACAATGTTGTGTCTACTTTGAGGCGCCCCCTCTCCTCTATTTATATATGTGTAGGGGCTTGGAGTAGAAGGAATAGTGCCACGTGAACAGTAACCGTGAATAGTACACACGCGGACTTGGACTCCAAAGTCCAATCCTATTCCTATTAGGACTCTCCCTTTTTTCCTTCCCTAGCTGCGTGGGCTTTTGAGGACTTGGTGCGCCTGGCCCAATAAGGCCAGGGCGCCTCCCCTTAGCCCATACCAGCCCTTGGGACGTGGTGGACCCACTTGTGGACTTCCGGACTCCTCCGGAATCCTCCGGAACCTTCTGGCAGCTTCCCGTTACAATACCGAAAAAACTGCACCTTTTTCCGGAACCCAAAATATGATTTCCCATATATAAATCTTTACCTCTCGACCATTCCGAGACTCCTCGTGACGTCCGGGATCTCATCCGGGACTCCGAACAACATTCGGTTACCAATTCACATAACTCATATAACACTATGTCGTCAACGAACGTTAAGCGTGCAGACCCTACGGGTTCGGGAATGATGTAGACATGACTGAGACGCCTCTCCTGTCAATAACCAATAGCGGAACCTGGATGCTCATATTGGTTCCTACATATTCCACGAAGATCTTATCGGTCGAACAGCAATGACAACATACGTAATTCCCTTTGTCCGTCGGTATGTTACTTGCCCGAGATTCGATCGTCGGTATCTCCATACCTAGTTCAATCTCGTTACCGACAAGTCTTTTTACTCGTTCCGCAATACATCATCCCGTAACTAACTCCTTAGTCACTTTGCTTGCAAGCTTCTTATGATGTGCATTACCGAGAGGGCCCAGAGATACCTCTCCGAAATACGGAGTGACAAATCCCAGTCTCGATCCATGCCAACTCAACGGACACCTTCGGAGATACATGTAGAGCATCTTTATGATCACCCAGTTACGTTGTGACGTTTGATAGCACACAAGGTATTCCTCCGGTATCCGGAAGTTGCATGATCTCATGGTCTGAGGACCATGTATTTGACATTCAAGAAAGCAGTAGCAATAAATAGAACGATCATATGTTAAGCTAACGGATGGGTCTTGTCCATCACATCATTCTCCTAATGATGTGATCCCGTTATCAAATGACAACTCATGTCTATGGTTAGGAAACCTTAACCATCTTTGATCAACGAGCTAGTCTAGTAGAGGCTCACTAGGGACACGGTATTTGTTTATGTATTCACACATGTATTTAAGTTTCCGGTCAATACAATTCTAGCATGAATAATAAACCTTTATCATGAACAAGGAAATATAAAATAAAAACAACTTTATTATTGCCTCTAGGGCATACTTCCATCAGCGAGGGACGCGGCACCCGCTGCCGAACGGCTGCAATCGTCGATCGAACAGTGCATCGCCGACGCCAATAGCAACGCTGCCGAGAGGGAGGAGAAATCCGAGGCGAGGTGGTCGGCGTTGTTGACGAAGCAGGACGTCAAGCTCGACCTTCTCAGGACCAACGTCGTCGTGAAGAAGAGGAACACCGACCTGGCGTTCCTGATGGGGGCTGACATATCGACGATGGACGAGCAGGTGAAGGCGTGGTACCTGGCGGAGCGTGGCCTCATCTTGAACCAGATGTCGGGACCGGCGGCGACCACTGACCCTACGCCCACGCCCACGACTATGCCTATGCCGACGCCGAGCACTGAAGTTGTGCCCACAACGCCAACGCCGACGCCGACCTCGGCCAGCCCTATGGCAGAGGAGCCCGCCGTTTGAGTTCCATGTCTATGGTTCCTACCCTTTTGATTGCCGGACTTTGGCTATGCTCGATCGCCGACCTGTGGCATGATGATCGCCGAACTTGTGTCGTTTTTTGGTAGCGGGAAAGTGAATTTCGAATTTTGTTGCCTTTGGGGGCCGAAACCTGGGGGCGCGGCTGGAAACTCGACCCCCCCCCCCCAGGCCGAAAAAACCGCCGGCGCAAACGCCCAAAGCCCTTCGCCGCCAAACGGCTGGAGATGCTCTTACATGTGGGACCCAAGACATTTCTTACTCAATGGGAAGCTAGCCATAGTGGATGACCAGGTCAGACAAGTCATCAGGGCCCACATGTCCATGCTTTAATTATTTTGAAACTGGTTTACAGATTATTTAGCAGGGGTGGCTCACTGGTCAGCGTCTATTAGCAGCAGAGGGGATTAGGACTAACTAATCCAGTAGCGGAGCCCACATGGCTGCTTGTACGCCGGTGAGCTCATCGGCGCGGTGGCGCTGCGTGGAAAATCGCGTGAGCGGAGTAGGATGAGATACGCGCACGCGCGAGGCTAGCAGGAGCAAGTTCACGGCTACTGGAGCACACACGGGTTTTCGGAAGAGGAGTTGCGGCGCGGCGGCGTTATGTCGGAGTCGGGCAAGACGGCATTAGGGACGGTGATTGGGGGCTTCCCGGTCCAATTCCTCACTTCAGAGCCCTCCTGGAAGCCTTCCTCATTGATCCCAAGCACCAATTTGAGCCGAGAGAGCCCGTCGTCGGTGCCGGAGAAGATGGGGGTCGCACCCTCGGGTGTCGTCGGCGTGGTCGTCCCAGACGCCGCGTCCTTCCGTGCAGTCAGAACGGAGCACCGCGAGGACATGGTGAACCCCATTGTGTTCTATGCTCGGTGGTAGAGGGGCTCCTCTAGCATTGCTGCCCGGCGCCGCCGCCTGCTGCTGCTATCCCACGGAGGGAGAAAGATTTATTTTTTCTTGTGTCCCACATGTAAGTGATAGAGAGAAGGTGAGAGAGAGTTTTATTTTTATTTTTATTTTCCTTGGGTTCGAGTTAAGGGCAGAAATAAAATTGTCTCTTTTTTTAAAACTTTCGAGATGGAATAAAACAACACAGGGGTGGGATCAACGAAAAGAAACCTGAAGCACCTCCGTCTCTCGAGTTGGAATAATCTCCAACTTGGGGCAAAAGCTGCTTGCGTCGTGCTAGCGATGAGCAGTTGAGCACGACGTGCTAGCGGTGGGATCAATGAAAACAACGCTAAAGCGCGTCCATCTTTCGACTTGGAATAACCTCTTAATGGAGTTGGAATGAACAGTAAATTCCAAAAAAATGAAAACAAAGTCAATTTTTTTGCTTCGTGCTATCTATGAGCAGTTGAGCACGACGTGCTAGCGGTGGGATTTCAATGAAAACAACGCTAAAGCGCCTCCATCTTTCGACTTGGAATAACCTCGATTTTTTTTTAAACACGGTCCCTTAGGGCCCGATTCATTAAAAAAGGTCGAAAAGAGTTGCCCAGTTAATTAATGAAAAACCGGGCGAAAACCGTCACAACACGCCCGCAAAAACAAGGCAGGACGACCTAGCAACCCACACAAGAACGCACACACGCCGTCGAGGAGAAAAGCGTCGTCGAGGTTGCAATCCTGTGCCATCGTCATCACACCTCCGCGAGGGCGACTCCGACTCCACCATCAACGACCACCGATGTAGCCCTCACCGCTCAAGCGCCGAGGCCTGCGCCGGCCGATGCCAAACAGTCCACCGCACACGCCGACGACCAGGCAGCTCCGACTCTGTCGACGAGCATTGTAGGGGAAAAGCACTGGGCCTGCGCCGAGCCGGCACCGGAACCGAACACCCGTCTCGTGTCATCGTCACCACGGAGACACCTCCTCTGCAGCTCTGACTTCAGGAAGACAAGTGAGGCACGACAACCCCTCGAACACGCCGGAAGAGACCGACTACCAAAGCTCAGCAGCAGCCCAACTCCGCCCGAAGCCGCCATCGTTGCCACACAAGAAGTCGCGCAACATCACCATTGCCGGACGGACACCTGCCGACCGCAAAGCCGTGAGCGTCCAGCCCATGGAGCGCGCAAACGGGATCCAATGCTCTTCAAGACGATGCCGACGCCGTCCCCGACCCGACTGGGCCTTAGGCTTTCACCCGAAGAGCTGGAACCGAGGGTGTGCAGGGGGTGGACTCCACGGCGGCGCCTCCAAGGAGGTGACACGACGTCCGCGGACGCCGACGCCGTCGGCCGGCAAGAGCCCGGCAAGGTTTCCCCCGGAGCACCGCCCAACACCACACCCTCACGCACTGCACCTCCGCTGGCCCACACACCTCCCACGGAGCCATCGCGCCATGACCAAGTAGAAGCCACCGCAATCCTCATCGCCGACCAGAAAAGCCAGCGAGCCAGCTCCACCCGAGCCCGGGCAGATCTGGCGCCCTCCATGCCGAACCACCACGCAGCCACCGCACCACCACGCATCGCATCCACGCCGGAGACCAGGGTCCCCAGCCAGGGCAGCCCCCCCAAGGAGCCCGAACCGGCCCGCCGGCCACATCCGGTGACATCCGACGACAAGCTCCACGAGCTCGCACAGGAGGAAAAGGGGGGCGCCACCCCGCCAAGACCTGCCGGAGGGGAGCCACCACGCGACGCACAGGAGGCCCGGTGGCGCCGACGAGTGCAGAGGCCGTGGGAGGGCCGAGCCTCCCCACCGCGAGGGCGCACTGTTGTGCCCGCGTCGACGGATCTGGAGCCCCAGGACCCACCGACGCCACAACCAGCTCCATGGAGTGAAGGACCTCCGGCGCCCGCAGAGGCCATCGTCGGTCCGCCGCAGGAGAGCTACCTTCGCCAGGAGGGTGCGCCGCCGCCGGGGGGGGGGGGGGGGGGGGGGACCCTGAGCTCCACCTTGGATCTGACGGGAGAGCACAGCGCGGCGCGCGCGGCGCGAGAGAGCAAGCCCCGCCGCCGCCGTCCGCGGCGCGGGCTTAGCCCGGCCGCATCTTCCGGCGGCGGCGAGGGAGGGTGGAGCAGAGGGGGGGGGGGGGGCGCCGAGGCGCGGCGGTGTGGTTTCCCCCGTGTCGCCGCTGGAAGCGACGCGGGGCGGGTTGGCCCCGCAAAAAAAAAGAATAACCTCGAATTTGGGTCAGATGTTGGTTGCTTCGTGCTAGCTGTGGGATAAAAAGGGCAGAACGCTGAAGCGTCAATGCCGTGTGCTACGGATACGTAACGACCCTGGCCGTGCGGTGCTAATCTAACTATATTATATAACCTCGTTAAACTGCGCTGATTGCCCAAGGAGTTAAATGCTGCCTGCTTCGTGATAGCTGTGAGCACGACACGTGTGCTATAACCTCGTTAGTTCGCGCCGTCTTCTCTTCTGACACTGACCGCCGAACGCGTAGGCGGTTTGCGACGAGCAGCCGTCCAGATAAGCATATGCGAACAAAAATGTCCCCAGCTGCTCAGCCGGTGAGGAAAAAACAGTTTGATCTTTCTTTATTATAAATTAATACAATAGTACCGGCCGGATGGCTTGGATCAACGAAAAGTTTTTTAACTATCCTCAATTGTATTCGCAATTTTCTATGAATTTATAGATAATAATAATACACAGCCACACTAATTTCGTATCTAAGCACCAGCACAGATCTGACCCGCGTCGCTCCTCCAGGGTGACTCAGGGGAACCTAGCCCGCTGCCGCCGGTCCCCCCACCCCCTCTCGGCACCCTCCTCCGAAGGTGGCGTGGGAGACCGGCGGTGGAGCGCCCCCTGGAGTTGGCACGTGGTGGCTTCGTCGGCTATGGCTCTAGGTGCGCACGGTGGAGGTCCCGCCGGTGTGCGGTGGTGGAGCGCCCGAAGCCGTGGGCGTTCCCCCGGCGGTAGCTGCTGCTCGGTCTGCGGGGGTCCGATCCGCCGGGATCAACCCTCCCTTGGGGCGGCTGCACCTCGCCGGCGCAGGCAAGTCAGGGCGGCGGCACCGTTCCCCCCTCCCTCGGCTGGGGTTTGGGCGGGGAGGTGCTGAGGTTGACCGCCGCGCATCCGACTCCTAGATCCGTTGGTGGTGGCGCTCGGGTGTACGTCTGTGGTGGCGCTGCGGCGGCGGCAGGGCGCCCTTGGGGGCCGGGGGCTCCTCCCTTGGCTTGTGGAGATGCGGTTGTGGCGATGAGCTGCAGTTTTGGATGGCGCCGTGGCGGCACCGCGTAGGTGTGTGTGCTCCGGTGTTCGTGGAGATTGGTCTCCGGCCTTCGGGGCGGTGTGCTCTCCATCTACTCCGGCCGTGCGTGCGGTAGAGCAGAGGTCTGGGCTTGAGGAAGCTGGGGCGGCGGTCCCGGGTCGGCGGTTCTGGCTGGCGGTGCGCAGATCTGACGTGGCGCGGTTGTTGCGATGTGAGGTCCCGCAATCGCTGCGGCGTGTATGTGGTTTGGTGGTCGGCGACGATGCTCTCTGCTCCGCTTGCTGCGCTCATGCGCTTCGGGCTCCCCTGTGTGGCTTGGCGGTGGAGGAGGTGCGCCGGGCGAATGTCTTGCACTTGCTTGGTCGGTGCCGATAACGGCGGTGCCCTCAAGCATCGCATTCCTTCAGGAAGGCCTCATCGTGGAGCTCCCTCTACCACCGCGAGTGTCATGTGATCTCCGGGTGAAAACCCAAGCTTCATCGTAGCTGGCTGCGGCGACACCTATGTCGTTACCTTCTTGGAGGTGCAGCCTTGGAATCCTTGACCCTTGTGGGGCTGCGGGTTTACGGCAGTTGTGCATGGTTGCCTTGTGGTCGGGGCGGTGGATGCCGGGGCGGCGGCTCTGGACGGTGGTTGTACGCCGAGGTGGCGGCCTCGGATGGCCATGCAGCGGCGGCTCTATGGGGTAGGCCAGCGGCTCTTCATAGTATGGGTGTGACCTAGTGCTGCGAGAGTAGCAAGTTCGTCGGCCCGGCCGACGTGATCTGCGGGGTTGGTCTGGCTAGTATGTCGGGGTGACGGTCCCGGATGTTTGGCGCAACATTTGTGGTCTGCGGTCAATCGTCTCGTGTAGCAAGGGCTACAAGGCGCTCGAGTCCTGTAGTGTCGCGGCTCGCGAGCGAGCGAGCGGGGGATGTCGGAGCGGCGGCTCCAGAGCTGGGGTGTGAGTTTGTTGCGATTGTGGCCTAGGGTCATGTGGTTGATGAGGCTTCATTACTTGTGCGGTTTTTGTCCTGGTTTTCCTCATAAGCAGGGCCACTTTCTTAGGTTTTCGATGCGGTTTCTCTTATAAACTGGACCAATTCTCTTCTTCTTAATGCAATGCCAGAGCTCCTGGCCCTCTAACGAGGTTCCATCAAAAAACAAATACACATCCGAACATTTTTTTTTTGAAACGAGGCAAAAGACTTGCCATTTTCATTGATTAAGAAGGAGTGAGAATTGCCCGGTTAATTGACGGAAAACCGGGCTAAAACCGATACAATCAACCCACATAAAATGGGTACCACCGGCCAACCTGGCCACCGACATGGGATCGCAGAGCTACAAAGAGGAAAAGACATCCGCCGAGCAGTCGCAAGCGTCATCGTCATCACCGGCTACCTCCGAGCGGGCGACTCCGACTTCACCGTAGACCTTCATCGTCGAAGCCGACCCGCAAACAGCTGCACAGAAACCATGACGGCACATGCCAACAGAAGGCCACACGCACGAACAACCGACAGCTCCGACTCTGACGACGATCATCACAAGGGAAATATGCAGGACTTGCGCCGACCGTGCCCTAAAGAGCACCTCGGACACGCCGGGAAGATCCGACTACCGAAGCCCGAGCCGCGACCAAAGCTCCTCTCGACGCCATCATCGTTGCCAAACAGAAATCAGCGCCCCCGAAAAGGCCGCCTCAGCAAACTACACGGCGAAGATGCCGCAAACCACGCGGCGAAGATGCCGCCATCCACCGGTCTCCCAGTCGTAGCCGGCTCCGAGACGATGCCCCCAAGGAGGAGAAAGACGCGAAGACGCCTCCATCGCCCGATCCAGCGGATCTGAGGTTTCCCTCCGGAGCCAAAGCCGTGGGGGGAAGCAGGAACACCTCCACGATGACGCTTCCAAGAAAGATCGCGGCACCCGCAGGCGCCGCCGTCACCGGCTCCGATGAAGACCGGAGCAAGGATTTCTCCCGGAGTTGCGCCGACCACCAGCCGCCACCGACCATCACCTACCAACCACCACCCCTGCTGAGAGCAACCTCACACCGGCCACGGGATCCCTCGATCCACCGCAACCAGACACGCACCACCTCCCCGGCCGTAGCCGCCGCCACCACCAAATCCGGGGCCGCCGCCCCGGCAACCGAAGACCTCCACCGCGCGGCCGCCGCACGCTGCACAGCCAGAGAGGAATCCCGAGCACGGAGGGGGGGCCGCCACCCCACCCCAACTCGCCGGACGAGCTGCCAGATCCGCCGCCCGTCAGCCGAAACACCAGCCGGCACCACCACGGCACCAAGCCGGAGAACGCAGCAAGGGCCCCTCCACGACGCGCAGCAGGGGGCCGAGCCTCCCTCCACCCCAGCACCAGCGTCCGCGCCGGCCGCAGCTCGCGAGGATCCAGATCGGGCCCGCACGGGCGCCACGACCGCGACCGCCGCACGCAACGGCGCGCCCAACTCCGCGACCAGATCCCGCACCTCGCGCCGGAGACCTCCTCCACCGCGAGCCAGGATGCCGCCCCGGAGCCAAGCGCCGGCCAGCCGCCGCCCACACGCCGAATCCCCCTCCCGCGAGCGAGCAGCAGCCAGAAGAAGCGCCCTGCCGCCGCCGGCTCCGCGCAGGCTTTGCCTGCCGGAGGCCACCGGCGACGGCGAGGGGGAGAAAGGAGGCGGGAGGGGCGGAGGCTGAGGGGGCGGGAAGCCGCCGCCCGTGTCGCCCCGGGGAGGGAGCGGCGCGGGGGCCGGGAGGGGGCTCTGGTAGGGCGCGAATTGGGTGGTTCATCCGAACATATGCACCTTGATTGTAATCGATCGCAGTTTTCTATGAATTTATAGATATTAAAATTTTCCAAAATCTCATGGTGGACGCGTAGGCAGTTTCACCGTGGTCGGTCATGGTGGAGTCGTTTTTGTTTGTGCTATCGACTTGGAAGGCGGACTGGAGCGACTGAACAATTAAGCTGGGGCTATAGGAATGGAGACGAAGCGGTCGAGCGAGGAATGGGAGTAAGTGTTCATGTGACGGTAGATAGAGAAAAGAGCGCAGGCATGGATTAATTGGTGCAAGTGTTCGTCAGTTCGTGTGAGGGTGCTCTGGCCGTTCGATGCTGATCTAATAGCCCAGACGTCACAATCACCTATTTGGGCCCATCCGTGGTTCCACCGTGCGACGAACGAACTCACCTCCGTCACCCCGGGTACCACCACGGTACACACACTTGCTTCGTCTGTAGGAGTTGAAAATGTGTGTGTGTGGCGGGAAGAACCACCTGAGTTTTTGTTACCTGGTCTTGTGGAAGATGTAACATACGTTGATCAATAAAGGTTGCATGAGATGTTAAAAAAAGGTTTTGCTAGGTCTCAAAAAAAAAATTTGACTGAGATTTCCCTAAGTCTCAATCGAATTATTTATTTATTTATTTTTTGAATGTAAGTCTCAATCGATTAAGAAAAGAATCAATTCACATTTCTGAATCGATTGAGACTTAAGAAAAATTTAGTCGATTGAAATATAGACGGACTGAGTTTATGTTGACGCCATTATTGATTGGCTGAAATGGATTGGTAGCTCTACTGGAGCGACTGAACAATTAAGCTGGTGCTACAAGACCTCCCGCGGTGGGAGTATCATATGAAGCATCATGCATGCCAATTAGACAGTTTAGATGATGTGACATACAATTAAATGAAGAAAGAGATGATTGTGCATCATGATATGATACCGTCTCATATTAAATGTTGTGCTACTATGTGTCATGCAAGTCAATAAATGATGTCATCTATGATACAAACTTATGATACTATGCACTATGAAGGTAGTATCATACACTAGTATCGTATGTATGATACTAGTATATGATACTTCCCACTATGAGCAGCCTGATGGAGTATTTTAAAGAGAGAGAGAGAGACTCCATATCCGTGGAGACTTGGCGAATAATGGGCGAACATGCACTTGTTCCATGCAGGGTGGAAACTTCTGTTCTTACACGTACTTTTGTTTTGCATATTCGCTTTCGTGCGCGCGCGCAGCGAAAGCATGAAAAGGGCGGCTCGTCGGAGCGGGGAAGAATCTTCTGTTGGATTGTGACTCACACGCTGCGCCGTGCGATTCGCATATTGTGATCCGCGTCAGTGCGGGGGAAGCTAGGTGAGAAAACGACACCGCGCCACTTCTGTTCTTTTTCCTTTAGTGAATAACGGGCGACTGGCCACTGCCAATTACTCCAGCTCTAAAACCTTACTTGTGCCATGCGAGTTTTGGCGAGCAGCCAAGCATATGCGTGTCCCCAGCTGCTAAGCATGTATTATCTTGAAAAAAGCTGCTAAGCGTGTGAGGAAAAAACAGTTTAATCTTGTCTACAACCACTAGATATATCTTTCTTCATAACGGGGACGTCTACAGAGTGCGCGGGCACTTTTAGGCCTCATTTGGTTGCAAGGGAAGCGATCACAGAGCAGCAAACCCCAATCGGGCGATTTCCAAGGGCATGTAGGATCCCAGCAAAAGCACTTCTAACGGAGCTGGTACGTAGCGATGCCTAATCCACCGTTCACCCGCGGCTCGCCTGGTACATGGCCTCGGGGTCGGCGTGTGTTGATGGTGCCCTGTTATGGGCATGTTGTAACGGTTTTCGTCCGGATTTCTATTAATTAACCGGGCAACTCTCTTCTATATTTTTTTTAATGAATCGGGCCCTAAGGGACCGTGTTTAAAAAAAAAAAGATTAACACGTATGTCCTGCAGTCGCTGATGTATTCGCTACACACAACTCCCGTATCTCCCGCACTACGTCAACTCAGCGCAAGCTTGTGGAGCCCACCTACGTGGCCTCTTCTCTCTCTCTCTCTCTCATTTTTCACGTAACAACTGAGTACACAAACTACTACAGTATTTGTCAGTGAGAGAGTACTACTCCCTCCGTTCCAAAATATAGTGCGTCCTCGGTTTCCGCGCTTCAACTTTGATCATAAATTTGACCAACGAGACCGACTGCGGTGGGGGCAAAAATTATACCAGTGAATTCGTATTCGAAAGAAGTTTTCAATTATATAATTTTTGCTCCCGCCGCAGTCGGTCTCGTTGGTTAAATTTATGGTCAAAGTTGAACCTCGGGAAGCGCGGGCGCACTATATTTTGGAACGGAGGGAGTACTTTTTGCCGGTGAGAGAGTACGCATGATGCATGAGTCCCCGGTTATCTCTCCTCTCCCCAAAACAAATCGATCCATGCATTTTATTTTGTTATGGAATTTTAGTTGGATGATATCTTTTAACCAAATATTCCGTCTAAAAATATATTATATATTTGAATTCTAACGACAAGACCTTTAGAACAAGACCAATCTTGAGTACATTTTAAACTAGTTTAAATTTCACTGTTTCAATTATATTTCAATAAACTGAAATATGTAAGAATATTTTTCTGAAATTGAGTGAAAGAATTGAAATCTTACTTCAGTGTTTCAAATTGGGTTCAAATAACAGAAATTAAATTAGTGAAATAACTGAAACTTGTATAAAATAGGGTTCAAACAACAAGTGACATTTGTGAAATTCGTGAAATTAAACAATTGAAACAACTGAAAAAACAAGTGATATTTCTGAAACTCGTTTTGAAATAAGTGTAATCAAACAACTGAAACAACAGGTGACATTTGTTAAATCCTATTGAAATAAGTGAAATTAAACAACTAAAATAACAAGTGATTTGTGACATTCGACTAAAATAAGCAAAATTAAACACAACTGAAATAACTAGTGACCTTTGTGAAATTACACTGAAATAGTTGAAATCTCTGTTTGGTGTTTCAAATAAGGTTCAGATAACTGAAATTTAATTAATGAAATAATTGGAACATGTATGAAATAGGGTTCAAACAACATGTGACATTTGAGAAATTCGACAGAAATAAGTGAAATTAAACAACTAGAATAACACATATAGTTGAAATCACTTTTATGAAATAAAAAAAATTGTTGAAATCACTTTTTTGAAATAATGAAAATTTTCATGAGATCAATTTTTGGAAACAATGATATCTTTCTGTGACCACTTTTTTGAAATAATGAAAATGGTTGAAATCAATTTTTTGAAATAATGAAATCTATCTTAGATCATTTATTTGAAATAATAGGAAATACCTGAAATCACTTTATTGAAATAATGAAACGGTTAAAATCCCTTTTTTTAAATGAAAATATTGAAATCACTTTTTTGAAATAATAAAATATTTCTGAGATCACTTTTTTTAAATAATGAAATCGTTGTGAGATCACTTTTTTAAAATAATTAAAATGGTTGAAATAACTTTTTTGAAATAATGAAATCTTTGTGAGAACTTTTTTTGAAATAATAAAAATAGTTGAAATAACTTTTTGAATTAACGAAATTGTTAAAAATCACTTTACTGAATTAATGAAAATGTTGAAATCACTTTTTTGAAATAATAAAAATGTTGAAATCACTTTTTTGAAATAATGAAAATATGTGAAATGACTTTTTGAAATAATGAAACAGTTGAAATCACTTTTTTGAAATAATGAAATCTTTTTGAAATAGTTTAAATCATTGAAAATGAGTGAAATAATAAAAATAGGTGTGAAATGTATGTACACTATTTTTCAGAAATTATGTTATGTTAGTTATATTTCAGTCATTTTTGGAAAACATTTGACCCATATTCCAATTATTTCACTCGATCAGTTTCAGAAAACATTTATCACTTATTTCAGATATTTGAAACATGATTGAAACAATATAATTTAAACTATATTAAAATGTATCCAAGATTGGTCTTGTTCTAAAGGTCTTGTCATTGGGAATTCAAATATATATAAAGTTTCAAAAACAGAGTTATGGTTTAAAAGATATGAATCATCTAAAATATCCCAAAGAAATAAAAGGGATGTGACGGTGTCCTGTACTAGGGGTACCGTGCGCCACTGGAAGTTGGCCCAAGCAGGCCAGTCATAGGACCGTGCCGCTACCAGGCCCCGGCCTGCTGTCCGGCCTGTGGGCCTCCTCCAGAAAGACGCCTCCTTACTTGTACCACAAGATATATATTTTACTTGGGCTACAAGGATTGGAAGGGACAGTAACTACCAAGTTCAAATCAAGTGGCGTCGCTCGGATGTCACCAATAAAATCAGCATTTTTTTCTTTAAAAAGAGTCGAGAAACTTGGGCGTTAAGAATGTCGCCGTACGTGTAGCCAACTAGTTTTGGGAGTGGAGTCAGAATTAGTTTTTCTTTCAACGAAAAGAAAACTCTTTTTTTTAAACCCACTCTAATCGAGAACCAACCAGTGGTTGGATGGTTAGGAGGGTGGTGGTACCCTCATCCCACCAGGGATCAAACCTCAGGTTTGATGCTTTGTTGTCTCATTATGATAGATTTTTTTTTCAGTGGGAGACGATGTTCCCGTTGATAGCGAGACGCATGTGGTGTGAGTGTGTGCGTGTGTGCGTAATCGGTGTTCATAAAAAAAACTCGCTCTCATTTTCCAGTTGCATCAACAAAAGAGTCAACAAACATAAACGTAGCTAATTACAAGTGGAACTGACTCAGGTTTGGCGCTTTGGTGTCTCATTAATGCGGAATATTTTTTCGGTGGGAGACGATGTTCCCGTCGATAGCGAGACGCATGTGGTGTGAGTGCGTGTTTGTGGTGGTGTTGGTGTGTGGGTGTGTGCGTAATCAGTGTTTTAAAAAAAATGTGCTCTTATTTTCCAGTGGCATCACAAAAAGAGTCAACAAACATAAATGTAGCTAATTACAAGTGGAACTGACTCCACACACTAGTAGAAAACAGGGCTTTGGTTCTAGCCGGATGGGAGCAATAGTCCCGGTCGCATTATGAACCGGCACTAATGTGAGCATCAGTCCCGGTTTGAGTGGCTAGGAAGCCGGCCGGGGCTCGACAGGCATCAGTCCCGGTTCGAATGGGACCTTTAGTCCCGGTTGGGGACACCAACCGGGACTAAAGGTGTTGCCACCCTTTAGTCCCGGTTGGTGTCTCCAACCGGGACTAAAAGGTCTGTCTTCAGTCCCGGTTCTAGACACCAACCGGGACTAAAAAATGCCTATATATATCCTCGCCCTTGCCAGCCATCTCCTCTGTTTTTGGCTCATAGAAGGTGGGAGGTGTGTGCTACTTTGCTCTCCCTTCCTATGCACATGAGGTGTTCGATGAAATGCCTGAGAGTATGATGCCACTTGAGTTCACACAAAACAAACATGATATGAGGTGCCCGAGCCACACTTAAACTTTCTCCTCTTTCTTCTCCTCTGTTATTCCTCCAAGCCCGTCCCCGTCCCCGTCCTCACCGCCGTCGATCGCCCGCGCCGATCTAGTCGCCGGCACCACCGTGGTGAGCCTCTTGTTCTTATTTTTTTTTAAAAATAAAAAATTCTTACTTGTATGATTTAGATAGCTACTTGTATAATTTTCTTACTTGTATTATTGTTTGTTATTATATAGTGCCATGGTTTTGATATCCGCCCCCGTCGGCTCTCGTCCTGTCTATGATTCGGATGTGGTATATTATCTTTTATAACTATTTGTTTCATTTAGTGTTTATGACAATTATGCCGACCAACTTGACTTTTAGATGTTTTTATCTAGGAGGTATGTGAACCGGAAATTCCAACCGACCCTCTTGTCGAGAGGTTAAATTTAGTTGAAAAAGAAAACGATTATTTGAAAGAAAAATTGAAAAGAATTGAAGAAGAGAAGATGAAATTGGAGTTGCATGTTGCCGATGTCGTCGATCGACACAAGATCCAGATGGATGCAATGCGCTTGAAGATTAGAAAGATTAGAAAATATGCCATTGATAAAGAGGCTTGGTATCATTATGATGTTGGATCAATTGTTATCTTAGTTGCGATTTTGATCGCATTTGTTATTGCATTTAAATGTTTTACATAGTTGTATGTTGTTTTATGAGAACTATGTATGAACTTTATGTATTTATTTTTGCAGTAATAACATTTGATCACTATTGTACTTTGGTTTTAATGTGATGATGAACTTGTATTAATTTGGTCTTTTCTCTATTCATGATGTTCTGTAATGGTTTTTGATATACTTAATTATATAATGCAGATGAACCGGCAATGGATGTACGGTGACCGACGCACTTCCGAGTACATTACGGGCCTGCATAATTTTATCGATGTGGCTGAGGCAAACAGTCGGAATGGTTTTATGTATTGTTCATGTGTTGTCTGTGAGAATACGAAGGATTACTGTTCCTCAAAAACCCTTCACTTCCACCTGCTTAAGAAGGGTTTCATGCCCCACTATAATTGTTGGACCAAGCACAGAGAAAGAGGGGTTATGATGGAAGACAATGAAGAAGAAGAGGATGATGACAAATATCCTATATTCCCTGAATACGGTGATACTGCAACGGGGGAAGCTGAAGATCAAGAGCCACCAGATGTGCCCGCTGATGATCTTCGCCGGGTCATTGTTGATGCACAGAGAGAATGCGAAAGTAACAGGGAGAAGTTGAAGTTCGATCGCATGTTAGAGGATCACAAAAAACGGTTGTACCCAAATTATGAAGATGGCAACACAAAGCTCGGTACCACACTGGAATTGACGTAATGGAAGGTAGAGAATGATTTATCTGACAAGGGATTTGAGAAGTTACTGAAAATAATGAAGAAGAAGCTTCCAAAGGATAACGAATTGCCTGACAGTACGTACGAAGCAAAGAAGGTTCTCTGCCCTCTAGGATTAGAGGTGCAAAAGATACATGCATGCCCTAATGACTGCATCCTCTATCGCGGTGAGGAGTACGAGAATTTGAATGCATGCCCGGTATGCGATGCATTGCGGTATAAGATCAGACGAGATGACCCTGGTGATGTTGAGGGCGTGCGCCCCAGGAAGAGGGTTCCTGCCAAGGTGATGTGGTATGCTCCTATAATACCATGATTGAAACGTCTTTTTAGAAACAAAGAGCATGACAAGTTGTTGCGATGGCACAAAGAAGACCGTAAGAAAGACGGGATGTTGAGAGTACCCGCTGATGGGTCGCAGTGGAGAAAAATTGAGAGAAAGTGGCCGGAGTTTGCAGATGACGCAAGAAACTTATGGTTTGGTATAAGTGCAGATGGCATTAATCCTTTTGGGGAGCAGAGCAGCTATCATATCACCTGCCTGTGACTCTATTTATCTATAACCTTTCTCCTTGGTTGTGCATGAAGCGGAAGTTCATTATGATGCTAGTGCTCATCCAAGGCCCTAAGCAACCCGGCAACGACATTGATGTATACCTAAGGCTATTAGTTGAAGAACTTTTACAGCTGTGATATATCAAAGGTGTACGTGTGTGGGATGAGCACAAACAGGAGGAATTTGACCTACGAGCGTTGCTGTTTGTAACCATCAATGATTGGCCTGCTCTTAGTAACCTTTCAGGACAGACAAACAAGGGATACAATGCATGCACGCACTGTTTAGATGAGACTGAAAGTATATATTTGGACAAATGTAAGAAGAATGTGTACCTAGGACATCGTCAATTTCTTTCGACCAAGCATGCCTTAAGAAAGAAAGGCAAGCATTTCAAAGGTGAGGCAGATCACCGGAAGAAGCCTGTCTCCCGTACTGGTGATGATATATTTGATATGGTCAAGGATTTAAAAGCAATCTTTGGAAAGGGTCCTGGCGGACAATCTGTTCCGAATGACGCTGACGGACACACACCCATGTGGAAGAAGAAATTTATATTTTGGGAGCTACCCTATTGGAAAGTCCTAGAGGTTCGCTCTGCAATCGACGTGATGCACGTGATGAAGAATCTTTGCGTGAACCTGCTAGGCTTTTTGGGCGTGTATGGGAAGACAAAAGATACACCGGAGGCACGGGAGGACCAGCAACGTATGAACGAAAAAGACGGCATGCCTCCAAAGCAGTATCAAGGTCCTGCCAGCTACGCTCTTACCAAAGCAGAGAAGGAAATCTTTTTTGAATGCCTGCTCAGTATCAAGGCCCCGTCTGGCTTCTCGTCGAATATAAAGGAATAATAAATATGGCAGAGAAAAAAATTCAGAACCTAAAGTCTCATGACTGCCACGTGATTATGACGCAATTGCTTCCGGTTGCATTGAGTGGGCTTCTACCAGAAAATGTTCGATTAGCCATTGTGAAGCTATGTGCATTTCTCAATGCAATTTGTCAAAAGGTAATCGATCCAGAAATCCTACCAAGGTTACAGAATGATTTGGTCCAATGTCTTGTCAGTTTCGAGTTGGTGTTCCCACCATCCTTCTTCAATATTATGACGCACGTCCTAGTTCACCTAGTCGACGAGATTGCCATTCTGGGTCCTGTATTTCTACACAATATGTTCCCCCTTGAGAGGTTCATGGGAGTCTTAAAAAAATATGTTCATAACCGTGCCAGGCCAGAAGGAAGCATCTCCAAGGGCCATGAAACAGAGGAGGTTATTGAGTTTTGTGTTGACTTTATTTCTGGCCTTAAGCCGATTGGTGTTTCTCAATCGCGGCATGAGGGGAGACTGAGTGGAAAAGGCACGCTAGCACCGAAAGCAATAATATGTAGGGACGGGCATTCTTGGGCGCAAGCACACTACACAGTTCTACAAAATTGTACCTTGGTGGCCCCGTATATCAATGAACACAAGAATATTGTACGCTCCCAACACCCGGGGCAGTCTGACGACTGGATTACACGTGCACACATGTCGACTTTCGGTGGTTGGTTGCAAACACATTTCATGAGTAACAACACTGTTGGAGATGAGATGTACTTGTTGGCCAGGACACCATCTTCGACTATATTGACTTTTCAAGGGTACGAGATAAATGCGAATACATTTTACACGATCGCCCAAGATAAAAAGTGCACCAACCAAAACAGCGGTGTCCGCTTTGATGTAGCAAACACCAATAGGGCAAAGGACACATATTATGGTTACATAGAGGAGATATGGGAACTTGACTATGGACGTGATTTTAAGTTCCCTTTGTTTCGGTGCAAATGGGTCAATCTGACAGGAGGCGGGGTACAGGTAGATCCGCAGTACGAAATGACAACAGTGGATCTCAACAATCTTGGGTACACAGACGAACCATTCGTCCTAGCCAATGATTTAGTCCCGGTTGGTGCCCCCAACCGGGACTAAAGGCCTAACTTTAGTCCCGGTCCGAGCCACCAACCGGGACTAAAGGCCAGGCTGCCGGAGATCGCCGTCGCCTCCGAGCCGTCCCCGAGCCCGCTGACCGTCGCCAGACCTCCTCGCCCTCCTCCCCGAGCATCGCCGCCCCCGAGCCCGCTCCTCGTCGCCGCCCCCGTGCCCATCCTCATCGCCTCCGCCCCCGCTTGCCGGACCTCCTGGATCGCCCTCCTCCCCGAGCCTCGCCGCCCCCGCTCCCCGGCAACGCCGCCCCCGCTGTGTGAGCCGCCGCCGTTCAATTCCCCTCGATCGGGCTTATATATTTTTGTGACATAGAAATTTTTGTAACATGTACGTACGTATGTGTTTGCATTGATCACCGTGGGCTTATATAGTTGATTGCACTTTGGAGTACTTAGTTGAGTCCAACATCAATATTAGTGAATGATTTCAGATTGTTGGGCACCGCGGGCATTTTGAAGTTTCATGTTATATTGAGAAGACTTGATGAAACGTCTTCATATAAATGTCTTGAGAAGACTTGATGAAACCGGCCATTTGTGTATGACACTACATAGTTATATTGGATAATATTGATCTTCATATAAATGAAGCATAAAAGTCTTTTGTTTGAATTGACTAAATACATCCGATAGATATAACAGAGTGTGGCAGAAAATTATACTTCATCTAGAATTATGAGTAAATATGCATGATTTACTTGATAAGAACTGAAAAACATTTGAAATAGTTCAAAGAAATTCAGGATGAAGATATAATATCATTATGACGAAAGATAAAATAATTCTTCTTTCATGAAGAAATATGTCTAAGTCATAAGTTTAGCAAACAATTGAGTAATTGCGGAATTATTATTACCGATCGCCGGAGGAGTCCTCGACGATCGCCGGAGGAGGCCCCGACGATCGCCGGAGGAGTCGTCCCCGACGATCGCCGGAGGAGGCCCCGACGATCGCCAGAGGAGTCGTCCCCGACGATCGCCGGTGAGGAGTCCCCGACGATCGCCGAAGGAGTCCCCGACGATTGCCGGTGACGAGTCCCTGACGATCGCCGGAGGGTTACCTAACATGCAACTGATAAAACTTGTCATTTTGTTAATTTTGTGTGATTTAATGCAAGCATCATATGAATAAACTTTGTACATGTGTTTGGTGCAATTTCATGTCTATTTGCTGCTGGTATTTTTCCCATGCCATGGTAAACATGTTTAGGCACTGTAACAAGCTTGCAAACATGCTATGATACTGTTGCTGTTTTATACTTGCTGAAAAACCGCTAAGTCTGAAACTGACTGTTATAAAATTTGTCAATTTTGCATGATGTTTGCCACTAATCCATTGCTCATATGCATATGATTCCTTCTTGTGATTTGGTCTATGTAATGTGTACTTTGATGCCATTCCCTTGGTCGCCATGTAAAGTTGTTGTAGCATGACTCAATCTTGCTCTCAAGTTGTCAGCATAATGTTACTGTTTTGCCATGTTGTAATATTTGCAGAAACTATGGAACACGATAGAGACTTAGAACAAGAAGAGATGTTGGGGGAAATAATCCGCGACGGAGATGATGATATCACCTCACAGTTTCTCAACGACGACTCCGATGGTGAGGGAAGAGAAGATGACGGCTCCGGTGATCGAATGGAGGGAGAAGATGACGGCTCCGGCGGTGTTGGAGCCTTAACTGTTGCAAAGTCCGGCGAGGTATATTAATTAAGCCTCTGCTGACTAGATGCATTAATTGATTTGTATGTACATATATTAACGCTTCTTTCTTCTTTTAGCCCTCCGGATCGAGCAAAACTTCTATAAAGAGACGAGGCCCGAAGAAAAGGTTGGGCGAGAATGAAAGGTTCACGATCGAAGAACTCGCTGCAGATGGCAAACCGACTGCTCCCAAGCGGACCGCAGACCGATTTATAAGTCAGTGCGGAGTTGTTGTTAGGGACAGCATCTCGATCATCATTCAAGAATGGAATAAGCCAAAGGCGGATGGAGTTTCTTATGTCGACGATAGATCCAAAGATGAGCTTTGGAATACGCTCATGAAAAATTTCACCCTACCGCCAGAGGTGAAGCAAAAAGTCAAGGCGTGGGCTTTTAAGAAGATGGCCCAACAATTCAACAACTGGAAGAAAAGATTGCACGAAAAGTATGTCCTGAAAGGGAAGACTCCAACATTCACCGGAGCAGATGAGAAGTTAAAAGATCACTGGCCCGCATTTGTGGAGTACAAGACATCGGAGGTAGGTAAGAAAAGGTCAAATATAAATAAGCAAAATGCTGCAAAGAAGGAATATCACCACGTTACAGGGTCAGGTGGCTACAAGGCTGCCCGGCCTAAGTGGGAGAAAGTTGAGAACGACCTGCTTGATAAAGGGATCCATCCGAAGACATTGGACTGGACCAAACGGGCAACGACTTGGTTCTTCGGGCATGGGGGAACTTTGAACCCAGAAACAGGGAAGTGTGTTTATACGAAAGCTCAACTTGCAACACCCGTCAAAGTCATTCAAGCTGCAATGAAGGACGTGCAGGAGGTGAAGTTCCATCCCGGCAGAGAGAAGGACGAGCTGACACGCGCCCTCAGGAATCCTGAACACCCTGGACGAACACGAGGCACATCAGGCTCCGTTCCGTGGAAGGTTGGGTTTCCCGACAGCAGTGACACTTACAGAAGCCGAGGGAGAAAGAAGAAACAGGATGCAGACTGGCTACAGAAGGTAGAAGAAATAGTAGCATTGCAGCAGAAGCAAATAGAGGCACTTACCAGCCAGCGAGCTACCGGCCCATCATCTCAGCGGCACGAAGATCCTTCATTCGATACTGCCCACGGAGCTACCCCACCATCTCAGCGGAAAAGCAGCGTGGCTTCCACGGAGCTCGTTCGGCCTGATATCACGGCTCCTCGCTATCCCGTGGATGATATCACACAGAGGGAACATTGTGATCTACATGCGAAATGCATGAACATATCCTTGAAGGTGGCGGTCGGCTATGCCTTACCTCGTGTACCTGATGGAACTTACCATTGCTCTCCGATTCCAGATGGGTATGCTGTTGTCGGGGTGGATGAAGTTATCAACGGATTTGAGCAGCTGAAGCTTGAGTACCCTACAGGTGAAGGGGAGACTCATCTGGGAGATGCCAGAAGGACTACCGTTCTATGGAGAAAGGAACACATCGTGCTTCCACATTGGACGCCGCGTCAGCAGACTCCGCCGGAGGAGGCCCCTCAGCAGACTCCTCACAGTCCAGCTCTATCTCCGCTGCCTCAGCCGTCTTCGCCGCGTCAGCACACTCCGCCGCCTCAGCTGTCTCCGCCGTGTCAGCACACTCCGCCGGAGGAGGCCCCTCAGCAGAATCCGCCGCGTCAGCTGACTCCGCCTCCTCCACCGCCTCAGCACCGGCGGAAGAGGGCCACCTGCCAAGTTACCATACGATATGACTAATGAGGAACTCAAGAATGTCATGGATGCCGATGTGAAACGCCAGCTTGCACCGAAACGGCCCGATCCAAAGGAGAAATTAGATCCGGCAATAGCGGAGCACTGTATAGAAAACCTTACGCGACCACCACCGCCTCCGCTGCTATCAGACTATGACCGGTCTATTGTAAAGTCATATGGAGAACATGTGAAGCGGCCGGGAAGTAGCAGTAGTGTAAGTGGGAAAACAATTCCCCAGCTCGGCGAACAGAAAAACCAATCGTGCCCCCCGCTCAAGGTGTTTACCGATATCGATTATGATCCGGGGGTAGCGGCCGATGATGTTGGTTTCACTCTTGGTGATTACTTAGGCGAGGAGGTACAGTTCTCCATGGCTGAGTTAGCATACAGATACCAGCACGGGAAGCCTCTCGTCAAACCTGAGGAGGTCCGGCTACTACCAACACAAATGCGAAAATTGCATGAGTGGTACATGGAAGCCTCAAAGGAAAGGACCAACTATATCATTGCGGGAGTTAAAGATGAGCATTACTTCAATGGAGACGAGGAGATTTACGTTGAATTTGATAAATTATTCAAGTTTTACAATCAAGATGCCGTCGACAAATCTATCGTCAGTTGCTATTGTCTGTAAGTATCATTTCTGTAATTAAGTCTCTAGCTCAGCTCGTTCATTGCATGTATAATTATCCTCACTATATTATGCAGAATGATGATCCTCGAATGCAAAAGAGGACAAATCTATGACATTGGGTTCATTAACCCAAATACTATTCATGAAGTTACGGTACAAATGAACGCCAAGGATACAGAGAAGATCTTGCTAAGGGCGTTAATTGAACAACAAAACAAAAGGGAAATACTATTTCCTTACAACTTCAAGTGAGTGTTATACTGTCTTGTACACATTCTGTTTCGCTTACTCGATGTTAAGTGTAATTGATGAGTTATGCTGCGTGCGCAGCTTCCACTTTATTCTGCTAGTCATTCGGGTTAACTCAGGAAGCATACTTGTCATGGACTCGCTACGTAAAGACCCTAAGATATGGGCGGAGCTGCGTGATATGCTCCAGAGGTAATTTCAATCATTATCGCACTATATCGGCAACTTTCGTTCATTTCCTGATATCAAATAATTAATAACTCCTTTATTTATTTTCTTTGCCGGGCAGGGTTTGGAAACGGTTCACCAAGAAGGCTAGGGGTGAATGGAAAGAGGAGCTGCAATTTCGACAACTCACTGTAAGTAGTACTAGCTAGGTCCGCGCATCTCTTTGATTCTATTTTATTTCAATACCAATATCATGCTTGATTATTATTTTGATTGAACTCTACTCTCGTAAAGTGCTTGAGGCAGGAAAGGGGGACTAATTTATGTGGATACTACGTTTGCGAGTTCATTCGCATGACGACCAGTGAGACTGGCAGAAATTTACAACAACTTAAAGTACGTAAACAATATTCACAATTTTATTTTATTACTATCAATTCTGTTGAGTTTCATTCATATATATTGACCCCCTTCTTTAAATTAGATCCAACGGATGCGGGACGATCTCCTACCAAAGGATCGCGTAAAGGCAATTCAAGAGGAATTGGCGGGATTCTTCGTTAAAGAGGTCATAGCTACAACCGGAGAATACCATCGAAAATTGGTAGTGAATGTTGGTAATTAGATATTAGGAATCGTAAGAGATGTTATTTTGTATATATGCATGAACGTGTACTATATGTAGTAGCGTCGAACATATATACGAAAACTTGTTGTTCGACCAAGCACGGAGAAAGAGGTCACTTCTCTATATTCATGACGATGTTGTGTAACGGTTACTTTATTACTATTAGTAGCTAGCGTCGAATTGATTGGAAACATAAAATAAAAATGAAACCCCTAAACCCTCCAAAACCCCTAAACCCTAAACCCCTCTTTTCAAAAAAAAAAAACAGCGCTTGGCAGGGACTGACGCGTGGCGGCCTTTTAGTCCCGGTTGGTGTTACCAACCGGGACTAAAGGTAGGGATGAAAACGAAGCGGAAACGGACGGAACTGAGTGCTACCACATTTGTTTTCATATATTTTTGCAGAAGCGGAAACGAATACATAAACCCCGAAAATGAATACGGAAACAGATACTGCCGGAAATGGACATGGAGCAGATACAAAGCGGACACAGAAACAGAATTGGGCGTTGACCGAAACTTCAAAACCCCTTGAATCATAGAGAATTACACACAAAAACAATTTTTTAATGAATTGTTAATATGGCTAGAAAATAATATCATTATGTTAGCAACTTAGCGTAGTATTGTGGTAGTACTAGACAATTGTGTATGGGGTCAAGCTGAGTACATGTGTGGTAGTAGAAGTTGGATCTCAAATGATTCATTCTACTCATTGTGTCATTGTGTGTTGTTTGGTGGTTGGGCTACAAAGCAGTCGTAGGTCTACAGTAAAAACGGAAATTCCATATTGACGAAAACGGAAAGTTCCGTTTCCACGCCTGTTCCACCGAAAAACACCGTTCCATTTTTGTTTCCATTTCCGCATAAAAAATTCCATTTCCACTTCCGTTTTGCAAATTTTTGTTTCCGTTTTCATATTTCCTCTCCGTTTCCATTTTTCCTCCGGAAAAGCGGAAAGTTTCCACTCCATTTTCATCCCTAACTAAAGGTCCTCCTGCCTGAGCGCTGCGCAGCGGCCACGTGGAGCCCCTTTAGTCCCGGTTCGTAACACGACCGGGACTAAAAGTGAGGGCCTTTAGTCTTGATTCGTTAGTCCCGGTTGCAGAACCGGGACTAAAGGCCCTTACGAACCGGGACTAATGCCCTGTTTTCTACTAGTGACGTACTACTTTTGACCTACATACATGCATGATTTGAGGACTAAAACAGTTTAATCCACTTGTACTGAGCATCCACACCCATTTTATTTCAAGAACCACAGAAGAATCCACGCCCAATTTTCCACCTCTGGAATCATGAAGAAGGATCTTCACCATTCCATGAACAAAGAAAGAAAAATCCACGCCCAATTTTCCACCTCTGGATCGAACCTAGTTGATTGAAGTACTGCATCAGTGCATCACCGTTGGGGCAAAAAAAAAAAGGTACTGCATCACCGGAATTGGACTAGCTAGCTACTTGGAGAACTTGAGGAGTACTACAACATCTGCAAAATCGCGCATGCTTAGTTGCTTACCGAGCCTGAAAACCGGCTGGCAGTGTGCTTTAGAGCTTGAATGGTATCATCAAACCGCCGGCTGAGACGGCGACGAGAAGAAGGTAGGCGAACGTCAGCAGACGCTTTGCGAAGGCGCGTGAACGCGGCCCATCGGAGCGGGGCGGAATGAAGGCCGTCGCCATCTCGACGGCAGCGGCGGCGAGGATGACGACGAGGATGTAGTAGACGGCCGGCTCGTGGCAACCGAAGATTGGTCCGGCCGGCGGCAGGTGCAACGCGGTGGTCATTCCCACGACCAACGTGGCAGAACCCACTGCCCAGAGCGAGCGCACGAGCTGCGCCCTCGTCGGGGAAGCCCCTGGACAGACGGACTGGGCGATCTCGCTCACCGTGGCCGCTTCCAGGCCGGACTGGGTGAAATGATGTATTTCCATTATGAAAAGTAATAATAATAATCTCACGAGTGGTTTGCTTGGAGTTGAGTTATTTTGTTGCTGCTGTGCTAGCTTACCTTATTAGCTAGCTTTTGTTTGGCTTGACTTATGGGCTTATGGCATTTCTTCAAGTCGTTTTCCCCCTCTAACAAAAAAAACCTCCTTTTTTCCTCGATGAATGGACAGGGCCAGGCACCTCCTCTTTTTGGCTAAAAAACCGTGTCTGCCTGGATTGGTATTTCCATTGGCTAAATCTCAATTTGATAATAAATGCATCTGCTAGAAGATTCGCAAGCTTAAAAAAAAATGAGACGACAAACTAGCTTGGTCCTTAAGAAAGACACGGCACGTGCACGTAGCCGGCCAATTTTTGCAGTGGCGTCATAATTTGTTTTTCTTTAGCGATTGAAAAGAAAACCTTTTTGCAGTGGCGTCATAACTTGTTTTTCTTTAGCGATTGAAAAAAAAACCTTTTTGCAGTGGCGTCATAACTTGTTTGTTCTTAATTGTGATAGCATTGAGCTGTCGATAATCCACACAAAATCGCCAGGACCCGTCCTTCTTGTGCACTAACAACACTGGTGATGCAAAGGGGCAGGTGCTGGGGCGAATGATTCCTCTGCGTAGCATCTCGCGAATCTGTCGCTGGATCTCGTCTTTTTGCTGCGGGGTATAGCGATATGGCCGCGCACTGACAGGCTGGGCCCCTGGTATGAGAGGAATTGTATGGTCCTCCGGTCGCCGCGGCGGCAACTCAGTTGGAGCCTGAAAGCGATCATCAAATTCCTGCATCAAGTTCTGAACTTCAGTTGGCAACTGAGCCTGCTCTTCTCCTTTGATCTGAATCAGCATCAGTTCTTGTTCCTGGTGCACTTGTTGTATCTGTACGCCCTGTTGAATAGCTCCTCTGCGCAACAGTCCCTGTAGCTTCCTCGGCGAAACTTGCTTGCATTTTACTGGTTTATCTCGCACTCCACGCAGAGTGATCCTGCGCCCCTCATGTGTGAATTTCATCCATTTCTTGTGCCAATGCACCCACATGGGGCTGTGCTCTTCCAGCCAATCAGCACCCACAATGAGGTCGTAGGAGCCTAGGGGAAGTACTTTCATATCTTGGACAAAAGTATGCCCCTGTGTCCACCAGGTCGAACTTCGGTGCCACTGTCGAGCTTGTCAGGGTATCGCCACCTGCAATCACATACGAGGCACTGGGCATTGGCTGAGTTGGAATCTGCAATTCTTGGACCAGGGCTGCATCCACGAAGGAACAATTTGCTCCCGAGTCAATTAACACAAGAATGCTGCGCTTGCCAATTAGTCCATGGACGCGCATAGTGCGTCGTCTCACTGCTGATTTGTTGGGGCTGTCGCTTGCCAGTAGCATGACTTCATCGTCCGAGCTAGAATCTGACAAGTGTTGCGGATCAGGCGGATCGTCCAGCTGCAAGACCTTCAGGAGTTCTTCCATGACATGGAGGGGCACTTTGTCTGGGCACTTGTGACCTCTCGCCCATGGCTCTCCGCAGGTAAAGCACAAGTTCTTGGACTTACGGTATGCACGCAACGCTTCAAGTTTTTCAGACCACTTGCGAGTGTCTTCAGACGCTGCTCCTGCCTTGTTTTTGTCTGATGCTGATGCTGTTTTGGTATACGAGCGATGCCCAGACATGCCACTTGTTGGTGTCCTGTCTTGCTCCACCTCGACTTCCTGCAACAAGGCCAGACAACTAGCAGTATCGACATCCTCCGGACGATGTAAAATTACAGCAGCACGAATTTCAGGACGTAAACCTGCTATGTAACGCTCGACAAAAAGCACTTCATGAGTATTGGGGTCTGCTAACCGAATTTGGTTTCTCAGAGTATCAAATTGGGTGGTGTATTCCTCTACTGATCCGGACTGACTAAGCAACAACAACGGTCTCATGTATAATTTATAATTATCCTTGCCCCATTTTGCCGCTACCGCTTCACGCAAATCTCCCCATTGCAGGAAGGGTTTGCGTTTCTGTGCCATTTTTAACCAAAGGGCAGCATTACCCACTACATTCAGAGCCGCAAATTTAACTTTCATGGTCTCTGAAACTCCATAGATATCAAAATATTACTCGCAATTGTCAATCCAGACTTGATAGTCCTCCCCATCAAACTTGGGGAAATCCATCTTTGGCGTACTGCCAAAGGGGCACCGGATAGGGATAGGTGCATGTGCCACACGCCGATCTCCGTGAACAGCCTCTGATTCGAACACCGGACGGGCGTGCGAGAACGTACCATGAGCCAGAGGGCAGGTCCGGGGATGCAGGACCCCCTAGAACTGGCCCCCGAGGTTGATGTTGACCGCCGTGCCCATGGGGCCGATCCGTGCCGACAGTGCGCACCTCAACTGTGGAAGGTGCAGTCGAGGAAGTGGCCAGATCAGGAGGAGGCGTAGGGCGAGGCGTCAGTGATTCGAGTGCGGTGAGGCGCGTGGACGCGTCCTCGGCATGGAGCTGAAGCAGGGACGCCGAGGTGGTGAGGGTGCGCGTTGCCGCCTCCATGGTCTGCATCCAAGCCGTGATGCCCTTGAGTTGCTCGGTGATCTCGTCCAGCTTGGTGTTTGTCGCCGCGTTGTGTTGCTCAATTCCCTCCATCGCCGCCGAGATCTGCGCCTGAACAACCGTAGGCGCTCTTCGCTTGGGCTCCAGATCGACACTCGGAGCTGGCGTTCCTGCCGAAGGATTGGAATTACGGTGACGGAACAAATCCACCACCTACCGCGATCGGACTGACGGATCGAGCCGGAACACGAGGAGGATTGACTGACTACTGATACCAATTGTTATGCCCCTGGATACATGAACTCGATCTAGAGAGGATAGAAGGGGAAGGGGGTCTGGGTACAGAGAGAGGGGAGGAGGAAGAAAGGGGAAAAGTGTTTCTCTTCTGCTAATCGACGACCTCCTCTTCTTCAGTTCCTTCCTTTATCTTCCCTTCATTCGCTTCCTTTTTTTTTTTTTTTGAGAGAGGCTTCATTCGCTTCCTTCGCGGCTGTCTCGGCCCTCCAGGCTCGGTCCAGTCTGCGGCAACGTCTTGAGGCCTTGGGCCTTCTTCCTGGGTTGGGCCGCCATATAACAGTATTTCCATTGGCTAAATCTCAATTTGATAATAAATGCATCTGCTAGAAGATTCGCAAGCTTAAAAAAACGGTTTTGCTAAAACACATCTAGATGTGAGATAAGTATTGCACATCTAAGCCCTATATCATTGATCTTACGTGGAGATTCGTGTGGGTATTTTCTTTTTCTTTTTATACTTGATTTAGTCATTTAGATGTGCAATAACTATGTCACATCTAGATGTGTCCTAGACACACCCAAAAAAAAATGAGACGACAAACTAGCTTGGTCCTTAAGAAAGACACGGCACGTGCACGTAGCCGGCCAATTTTTGCAGTGGCGTCATAATTTGTTTTTCTTTAGCGATTGAAAAGAAGACCTTTTACTCATAAACCCGCTATTATTTTCTCCCGCCGGTTGCATCAACCGATTACGTGGCTCTGGAAACATAGATAATTAACAACTTTATACTGTATTCAATAGCTGCGCATATATACCAAGTGGTCAGCTTGGTAAGCTATCAACAAAAATTGCAACCAATAGCTGCGCATATACACACTGGCGACACAATTTATTTTGGACGGGTAACACGTACAAAATCGCACAAGAGTGAGACTAAACAAAGACCAGAACTTACAAAACCGGCCGACTGTCATCCATATATCTCCATACATATGTCATATGTGTGACATATACATATTATAAAACCGGAAAGTAGCACATTTTTACCACGTACTACTTTTGACGAACATTGAAACTTGATTGGTCGACGACTAACATAGAAAGCTATTGCAGTTGACACACTGGCAGTAAAACCTGCATCTGGCATCTGGGCAAGGAAGTGAAATAAATATGATGATAGGAGCTAGTTGGATAACTTGAGTAGTAGTAGCTAGAAAATAGCCGAGAAAAGAACAAGAATCAAAGAAGCGGGAGCGAGGGGATATGGAGATGCTTATTTGGAGAATGACCGATGAGCAGGAAAATTTGGTCGCGTAAGCGACGACATGCCTAGACCTTACTGAACGGGATGGCGAAGCCGCCGGCTGAAACGGCGACGAGAAGAAGAAGGTAGGCGAACGGCTGCAGACGCTTCGCGAAAGCGTGTGAACGCGGCCTGTCAAAGCGGAGCAGAACGAAGGCCGTCGCCATCTCGACGGTCGCGGCGGCGAGGATCACGACGAGGATGAAGTAGTACACGGCCGGATTGAAGCGACCAAATACCGGTCCGGTTGGAGGCCGGTAGAACGCCGTGGTCATGCCCATTACCATGGTCGCAGAGCCCACTAACGAGAGCGAGCGCGCCAGCTGGGCCCTCGTCGGCGGCGAGGCCCCGGGAAACAGGGACTGGGTGATCTCGCATACAGTGGAGGCTTCCAGGTCCTCGGTCATGGTGTTGCCGGTGCTATCGACCTGCAAGGCGGACGCCATTATCGATCGGCTGAATTGATGTGCTATAGGAATGGAGAGGGAAGCTCCAGCGAGGAACAGGCCTGTGCTGTGCGTCTCGGCGAGCGAGCGCTGGGGTTGGTCGATATTTGTAGGAGAGAAAAAAGAGGGCACACGTGGCTAGCGTCATTGTGGAGTCGCGGAATCGGGGTCGGATTGGAAGGGGGCACACGTTGGTTGCAAGTTTAGAACTTTAGATTACCCAAAGGAAGAATAAGTACTTTAGATTACCCAAGAACGAAGGCCGTCGCCATCTCGACGATCGGAACGAAAGTCACGCATACGTTGAAGGTGATGTCGAGCAACTTTTTGTTTGCATGTCACAGACTTGAGCTCTCAATTTCCAGGATGGCGCCACTGAGCTAATTAAGATCCTAAAGCGAACAACCTTACCAGAGGGATGCCATACCCTTCTTTCTTTTTTGCAAATATGCCAGACCCTTACTTGCACTTTTTTTATTTCCCCACTGAGCTAAGATCCTTTGAGGATGCCAGACCCTTACTTGCACCTTTTTATTTCGCCACTCCACTGAGCTAAGATCTTTTGAGGATGCCAGACCCTTACTTGCACCTAAAGCGAAAACCTTAGCAGGGGATCATTTGACTTGCTGTAAGGTTAATCATGGATGAGGGTGCCGAGGTGGTCAAATATGAGGACGGCGACAAGGAGGCAAATGCTGCCTGCTTCGTGATAGCTGTGAGCACGACACGTGTGCTATAACCTTGTTAACTCGCGCCGTCTTAATAAGGTCTCCCCGCCTCGCCCTCGTTCCGGTGGTGCTTCTTCGTATCGTCGGGAGGCATGTGGAGAATTATCTGTCTCCAGATCTGGTTCTCCGGGTCTGGCTTTTTCATCTGTAGATGTTTCGATGGCGCTGTCCTACAGAGCGGACAACGTGGATGTGCATCTTGGTCCTCCGGCTCTAGTTCCGACCGACAAAGGTTAGCCAGCCTTGGCCTCGTCGGGGAGTGTGTGAGATTTGTATTACCCGACTCCGTCTGGCCAGACCTAGGGTGTTCTACAGGCTCTCTCGGGCGTTTTCTTCTCCAGGGTAGCGATTTGCTACGCAAATTGTGGCCACCGACATCTTTTGGTTTACATCAACGACTTCCCGGCCTCTACTTCTACAAACTCCTCTGTTTAAATAAGTTTTCTCCGCTGAAGCCCAGAGGCAGCAACGAGCTTTGCTCACGGCGCGCCGCCGGTGGATGTAGGAGGAAGAAGACTTCGGCACCCCCAAAGACTTGGATGTATTTTTCAGTTTCTGTGAGAGTGTTTTTGTAAGGGTCTGTGCTACTTAATATATGGCCTTTGGCCTTTTCGCCAAAAAAAAAAAAAAAAAAAAAACCTCGCATGTCCTAAAGCCACGCATACGTTTAAGGTGATGCCCAACCACTTTTTGTTTGCATGTCACAGTCTTGAGCTCTTAATTTCCAGGATGGCGCCACTGAGCTAATTAAGATCCTTCCATTTAGCACCTAAAGCAAACAACCTTACCCAGAATCGGCCTGACCCCTGCTTCTCAGGTGCTTTGTACTGCAGGTGGAATTTCAATATAGTCTGGGGACCTTTCCGCAAAAAAAATAGAGGTAAGGCGATTTGCTGAAACTAAAAAACATCAACTTTGGAGAGATAATGCATGCACTAAAGGAAAAGAACAGAAGAGAAGAAAATGTACGTGTTCAACCCGCTGTAACTCAACTTCCATACAAATCCATTTAAGAATGGAGCAATCAACACCTGATTTTTGTTTCCAACACACACACACACACAGCTGAAAGAAACAGCCACCACCTGCTTGTTTTCTAGGCAGTAGTTGCTACATTTTTTTTTTTTGGAAACGGAGGCAAAAGATTTGCCTCATCGATTAATTAAGCAGAAGAGAATTGCCCAGTTAATTAACGGAAAACCGGGCGAAAACCGATACAGACCAACCACACGTGGACTACTCATAGAGTGACCACCGTACCCAACACCTAACGTCCACCAACCCCCACACCGCTACATCGCGAAGACAGCCCAACGAGAGTAACTCGGCCGTAGACCACGGGCACCACCAAATCCACGAAGACAAGCCAGACCATAAGGACAACCCAAGAGACTGGTAACCAACCATCAAGCAGCTGCGGACGCCTTTCCTGTGGCGTCACTCTTCTTTCCTTTGCTCCTGAGAGCCTCCTCCACAATCGCCTTGCCAGATCCAGGGCTCACCCTCTCCAAACGTTTGAGCAAGCTGTGGAGCTCTATCTCGACGAGAATCTCATTGAACTTGTCACGCACAGAGACCTGCCCAACGGTCACTTGCGAGTGGGAGACTGCAACATCGAAACCTCCACGCTCCACAGAGGCGAGCGGCTGGTTGGGCTCCGAAGGATCAGGCGCCAACGCACCAACCGCCGACACAACAACCACATCACTTGTAGGAGCAGCAGCATCTGAAACTCCGCGCTCCACGCCGAGAGGGAGGCTGGCTGACGCGCGACAAGGCTCCACGGGGGGTGGTAAGGGCACCAGGGCCACCTCCGAAGCCTGGGTAGAGCCCAGCTTTAGCCGCTCCATCGACTTAGGCGAAACAGGTTCCCCACACAACACCTGCAGCTCGGGCATGATCTTCAGCACTGGAGACACAACCTCGGCAGAGGCCTCACCCTCGAAGACTGGCAACACAGGGGGCGTCGAACTGGATCCAGCACGAGGTGAGAAGCTACCAAAAAGCTCCACATCCGCCTCATCCATGAAGCCAACAGCAGGCACAGCCAAAGGAGCCGACGCAAGAGGGAGCTCTGACAAATGGCCCAGCCGGCCAGCAACAACCTCCATCCGCTCCATGAATCCCCCGAGCAGAGTCGTCCACCCTTTCAAAGCAGCCATCATGTCGCGAAGGGGCTGGACCACCTCCTCCAAACGAGACACGGTCAAGGCCTGCATCTCAGAGCGCAACACATCCATCTGAGAAGGAATGAGAGGCTCGAGCAATCCCAAATCAGTTGCAGCACACTTGCTAGGATCCGCTACAGCCTGAGGGGCAACAACCGAGGCCCAAGAGCGTCGTTGCGGATGCGAAGATCCAGGAGTCGAACGGCAGCAGTGGCGAGGAGCTCGGCAGTCCGGCAGGTCCCCCGGACGACACGGGGAAGCCGGAAGCGAGCGGGGACGGAGCTGAGGACCTTCCTCCAATGGCTGGAGCGAGGGACAACCACGCTCACGATGGCCCGGGAGGCCACATGCCAGGCATCTGACAGGACCGTGGCAAGCAGCAACGAAATGCCCCGACGCCAAGCAACGGTAACAGAGGCCGTAGGCTCGCCGCTTGAAGGCGAGGGAGCTGGCAGTCTCCATCCTGTGCGGCGGCGCGGGGGCCAACTCCTGCCGCGGACGACGCCGGCCCCCCACCATCTCCCATCCCAGCTCCGGAGCCGCCTCAGGAGCAGCAGCAATAACGGCAGCAGCAGTCAGAGCGCTCACCACGCTGGCCATCTGCCCACCTATGGCCGGGTCGGCCTTGCGGGAGGCCAGCGCATCCGTGGCCAGCGTGGCGGCGGAGACGACGGGCGAGGTCGGAGGAGCCGACACAGGGAGCCTCGCGGCAGCCGGCAACTTGCCCAGGGAGCCTTGGGGGACGACGGACAGCGGCGGCCGCAGCTTCACGACGAGCTGGGAGATGGCTGGTGGGGAGGTGAGCGACGGGGCTGCAGTGGCCGCCGCCGGCGCGGGGCAGCCGCCCGGACGCGGGTATCGGGATGGCCAAGGAAGCATCCCGACGGGGCCGCATTGGGCGCCGCCGGCGCGGGGCAGCCGCCTGGACGCGGGAATGGAGGCTGCAAAACGGTGGAGATGCGAGGCCACGCGACGCAGATGCCGGATCTGAAGTCGCCGGACGCGGAGCTGGCTGCAGTGGGGAGATCAAGGCGGCGGCCGTCGCGGCGTCGCGGTCGCGAGAGCCATGGTCCTGTCTGTATGGGTCAATTTGCTACATAAGTATATACCTACAGGACTGTAGCTCCTTTTTTTTAGGGACAATTCTATTTATGCACTCGAACTCACTAATCATATTTACCCCTAATTTTCGAGAGTGCTCAAATCTGCCCCTCTTCCGTCAAGCTTCCTTATAAAAATACCCTTCTGTGTCGTTTCCGTCCAGTCAAAGGTCTTTGACCGTTTACGGGACGTTTTCTGGATAATTTTGCCCATGTCTCCGTATGTCACTTACATGTGGGATCCACCTAGAGGAAAATAAAAACAAAACTCTCGCTCCCCCTTCTCTCTATCACTTAAAGCATCTCCAGCCGCCCCCCCAACAGGCCCCCCAGGGCGCCTTTTTTATCGCCGGCGCCGAAAAAACGGCCCAGTCGTGCCCCCAGATCCTCATTTTTCGCCGGTTTGGGCCGAAATTACAACCGGCGAACCCAAGCCGAACCTAGCGCACCGGGGGTCGCCTGGGGGCACCGGCTGAAGCGAAAAGGCGCGTGGGGCCGTGTTGTCGGCGACACCAGCCGATTTTCCCGCCGTTTTCCCCCTTTCCCTCCATTTTCCCATTGCCAACCCCCTTCTCCCCCGCCGCTCACGCCATTCTCCCCGGATCCGCCCGCCATGCCGCCGAAGAAGTATGCGCCCCCTCGCCTAGCCACAGATTCCGTCCAGCAGCCAAAGCAGAGGAAGCCAAGGGCGCCGATGCCAAGGCCCCCGGGCTTGACGAACGCCCAGTGGAAGGCCGACGTTGATCGCCGGGCGGCGGTCACCACCGACCGGCGGAACAGGCTCAACATGAAGAGGGCCAGGGACGCGGCAGCGGAGCTGGAGGAGGCGCCTCGCGCGGGGATGGCGAACCTTCCGCCTCAACAGGCCGGCCAGTGCTCACAAGGCGCGTGGGGGAGCCAGCAGAGCGTCGCGTCGCCGGCCAACTTCTCGCCGGCGACGCGCATGGTGGCTTCAACCCCAACATCACCTTCCCGCATGGCGCGGCGCCGCGCGCGTCCCCCACGTCTTCAACCCCGACCCGCGCACTCCCTCCCCCGCGTTCACCGCCGGCCTCAACACCCAGTACAGCTACTCGCCGCCGACGAACTCAGGCTCGCCTGCGCCAACTCTGCGCCGCGGGGCCCTACCCTTCGCACCCGGCTCGGCACCACAGTTCAGCAGCACCGACGCCGACATGGACGAGATCATCACGAGCGGCTCGGTCGCCGCCGCGTCGTGCCCCGGGTTCCGCACGCAAGACGAAACGCTGGACACCGCCGTTGACATGGATGACGAGTACGACGACGCCGAGGAGGAGGTGGAGGAGGAAGAACCGGCGGAGCCAGCGCCCAACGGGAGAAAGAAGAAGCGGGCGGCCAACGCCAGGCAGGGCGAGCCTCGCGTCAAGTGGACGGCCAAGGAAGACGAGTGCCTCGCCGAAGCATGGAAGACCGTCAGCATCGACCCGATCACCGGCCAGAATCAGAACGCCGACACGTACTGGAGCAGGATCAGGACGGCGTTCGACGAGCCCAAGTTGGTCGACCCCGACTTCGCCAACATCCACATGGATCGCGGCGAGAAGGCCATGGAGAATCATTGGGCGACCATGCAGCAGGCCTGCAACAAGTGGCATGGGATTTAAGAGGAGGTCATGGCTCGCCCGGAAAGCGGCGCCAACGTCGAGCGTCAGGTATGGCCATCGCTCGCCGGCCCAGTTCTTCGCCGTGTACTTCGCCGACACTTGTTCTTCGACTGTGCAGATGGTTCGGATGTTCGACATGTTTCGCCAGGACAACAGCGACCAAGAGTTCAACTTCCTTCATGTGTTCACCAGGATCGAGTCGTGCGAGAAATGGACAGAGTGCCGGCTCGCTCTCTCCAAGGTCAAGGACGGTGTCTACAATCCGGACGCGCCTGCCTTAGCGGCGGCAGAAGGACGCCCTGATGGCAACAAAAGAGCCAAGGTGGCGAGTGTTGGGGAACGTTGCATGGAAAACAAAAAATTTCTACGCACACGCAAGATCTATCCATGGAGATGCATAGCTACGAGAGGGGGAGTGTGTCTACGTACCCTCGTAGACCGTAAGCGGAAGCGTTAGAACAATGCGGTTGATGTCGTCGAACAACTTCACGATCCAACCGACCGAGCACCGAACGTACGGCACCTTCGCGTTCAGCACACGTTCAGCTCGGTGACGTCCTCGACTTCTTGATCCAGCAAGACGGCGAGGTAGTGGATGAGTTCCGGCAGCACGACGGCGTGGTGACAGTGATGGTGATGCTATCTCCGCAGAGCTTCGCCCAAACACTGCGAAAATATGACCGAGGGACGGAACTGTGGAGGGGGGCGCCGCACATGGCTAAGACAATGTTGTGTCTACTTTGAGGCGCCCCCTCTCCTCTATTTATATATGTGTAGGGGCTTGGAGTAGAAGGAATAGTGCCACGTGAACAGTAACCATGAATAGTACACACGCGGACTTGGACTCCAAAGTCCAATCCTATTCCTATTAGGACTCTCCCTTTTTTCCTTCCCTAGCTGCGTGGGCTTTTGAGGACTTGGTGCGCCTGGCCCAATAAGGCCAGGGCGCCTCCCCTTAGCCCATACCAGCCCTTGGGACGTGGTGGACCCACTTGTGGACTTCCGGACTCCTCCGGAATCCTCCGGAACCTTCTGGCAGCTTCCCGTTACAATACCGAAAAAACTGCACCTTTTTCCGGAACCCAAAATATGATTTCCCATATATAAATCTTTACCTCTCGACCATTCCGAGACTCCTCGTGACGTCCGGGATCTCATCCGGGACTCCGAACAACATTCGGTTACCAATTCACATAACTCATATAACACTATGTCGTCAACGAACGTTAAGCGTGCAGACCCTACGGGTTCGGGAATGATGTAGACATGACTGAGACGCCTCTCCTGTCAATAACCAATAGCGGAACCTGGATGCTCATATTGGTTCCTACATATTCCACGAAGATCTTATCGGTTGAACAGCAATGACAACATACGTAATTCCCTTTGTCCGTCGGTATGTTACTTGCCCGAGATTCGATCGTCGGTATCTCCATACCTAGTTCAATCTCGTTACCGACAAGTCTTTTTACTCGTTCCGCAATACATCATCCCGTAACTAACTCCTTAGTCACTTTGCTTGCAAGCTTCTTATGATGTGCATTACCGAGAGGGCCCAGAGATACCTCTCCGAAATACGGAGTGACAAATCCCAGTCTCGATCCATGCCAACTCAACGGACACCTTCGGAGATACCTGTAGAGCATCTTTATGATCACCCAGTTACGTTGTGACGTTTGATAGCACACAAGGTATTCCTCCGGTATCCGGAAGTTGCATGATCTCATGGTCTGAGGACCATGTATTTGACATTCAAGAAAGCAGTAGCAATAAACAGAACGATCATATGTTAAGCTAACGGATGGGTCTTGTCCATCACATCATTCTCCTAATGATGTGATCCCGTTATCAAATGACAACTCATGTCTATGGTTAGGAAACCTTAACCATCTTTGATCAACGAGCTAGTCTAGTAGAGGCTCACTAGGGACACGGTATTTGTTTATGTATTCACACATGTATTTAAGTTTCCGGTCAATACAATTCTAGCATGAATAATAAACCTTTATCATGAACAAGGAAATATAAAATAAAAACAACTTTATTATTGCCTCTAGGGCATACTTCCATCAGCGAGGGACGCGGCACCCGCTGCCGAACGGCTGCAATCGTCGATCGAACAGTGCATCGCCGACGCCAATAGCAACGCTGCCGAGAGGGAGGAGAAATCCGAGGCGAGGTGGTCGGCGTTGTTGACGAAGCAGGACGTCAAGCTCGACCTTCTCAGGACCAACGTCGTCGTGAAGAAGAGGAACACCGACCTGGCGTTCCTGATGGGGGCTGACATATCGACGATGGACGAGCAGGTGAAGGCGTGGTACCTGGCGGAGCGTGGCCTCATCTTGAACCAGATGTCGGGACCGGCGGCGACCACTGACCCTACGCCCACGCCCACGACTATGCCTATGCCGACGCCGAGCACTGAAGTTGTGCCCACAACGCCAACGCCGACGCCGACCTCGGCCAGCCCTATGGCAGAGGAGCCCGCCGTTTGAGTTCCATGTCTATGGTTCCTACCCTTTTGATTGCCGGACTTTGGCTATGCTCGATTGCCGACCTGTGGCATGATGATCGCCGAACTTGTGTCGTTTTTTGGTAGCGGGAAAGTGAATTTCGAATTTTGTTGCCTTTGGGGGCCGAAACCTGGGGGCGCGGCTGGAAACTCGACCCCCCCCCCCCCCCCCAGGCCGAAAAAACCGCCGGCGCAAACGCCCAAAGCCCTTCGCCGCCAAACGGCTGGAGATGCTCTTACATGTGGGACCCAAGACATTTCTTACTCAATGGGAAGCTAGCCATAGTGGATGACCAGGTCAGACAAGTCATCAGGGCCCACATGTCCATGCTTTAATTATTTTGAAACTGGTTTACAGATTATTTAGCAGGGGTGGCTCACTGGTCAGCGTCTATTAGCAGCAGAGGGGATTAGGACTAACTAATCCAGTAGCGGAGCCCACATGGCTGCTTGTACGCCGGTGAGCTCATCGGCGCGGTGGCGCTGCGTGGAAAATCGCGTGAGCGGAGTAGGATGAGATACGCGCACGCGCGAGGCTAGCAGGAGCAAGTTCACGGCTACTGGAGCACACACGGGTTTTCGGAAGAGGAGTTGCGGCGCGGCGGCGTTATGTCGGAGTCGGGCAAGACGGCATTAGGGACGGTGATTGGGGGCTTCCCGGTCCAATTCCTCACTTCAGAGCCCTCCTGGAAGCCTTCCTCATTGATCCCAAGCACCAATTTGAGCCGAGAGAGCCCGTCGTCGGTGCCGGAGAAGATGGGGGTCGCACCCTCGGGTGTCGTCGGCGTGGTCGTCCCAGACGCCGCGTCCTTCCGTGCAGTCAGAACGGAGCACCGCGAGGACATGGTGAACCCCATTGTGTTCTATGCTCGGTGGTAGAGGGGCTCCTCTAGCATTGCTGCCCGGCGCCGCCGCCTGCTGCTGCTATCCCACGGAGGGAGAAAGATTTATTTTTTCTTGTGTCCCACATGTAAGTGATAGAGAGAAGGTGAGAGAGAGTTTTATTTTTATTTTTATTTTCCTTGGGTTCGAGTTAAGGGCAGAAATAAAATTGTCTCTTTTTTTAAAACTTTCGAGATGGAATAAAACAACACAGGGGTGGGATCAACGAAAAGAAACCTGAAGCACCTCCGTCTCTCGAGTTGGAATAATCTCCAACTTGGGGCAAAAGCTGCTTGCGTCGTGCTAGCGATGAGCAGTTGAGCACGACGTGCTAGCGGTGGGATCAATGAAAACAACGCTAAAGCGCGTCCATCTTTCGACTTGGAATAACCTCTTAATGGAGTTGGAATGAACAGTAAATTCCAAAAAAATGAAAACAAAGTCAATTTTTTTGCTTCGTGCTATCTATGAGCAGTTGAGCACGACGTGCTAGCGGTGGGATTTCAATGAAAACAACGCTAAAGCGCCTCCATCTTTCGACTTGGAATAACCTCGATTTTTTTTTAAACACGGTCCCTTAGGGCCCGATTCATTAAAAAAGGTCGAAAAGAGTTGCTCAGTTAATTAATGAAAAACCGGGCGAAAACCGTCACAACACGCCCGCAAAAACAAGGCAGGACGACCTAGCAACCCACACAAGAACGCACACACGCCGTCGAGGAGAAAAGCGTCGTCGAGGTTGCAATCCTGTGCCATCGTCATCACACCTCCGCGAGGGCGACTCCGACTCCACCATCAACGACCACCGATGTAGCCCTCACCGCTCAAGCGCCGAGGCCTGCGCCGGCCGATGCCAAACAGTCCACCGCACACGCCGACGACCAGGCAGCTCCGACTCTGTCGACGAGCATTGTAGGGGAAAAGCACTGGGCCTGCGCCGAGCCGGCACCGGAACCGAACACCCGTCTCGTGTCATCGTCACCACGGAGACACCTCCTCTGCAGCTCTGACTTCAGGAAGACAAGTGAGGCACGACAACCCCTCGAACACGCCGGAAGAGACCGACTACCAAAGCTCAGCAGCAGCCCAACTCCGCCCGAAGCCGCCATCGTTGCCACACAAGAAGTCGCGCAACATCACCATTGCCGGACGGACACCTGCCGACCGCAAAGCCGTGAGCGTCCAGCCCATGGAGCGCGCAAACGGGATCCAATGCTCTTCAAGACGATGCCGACGCCGTCCCCGACCCGACTGGGCCTTAGGCTTTCACCCGAAGAGCTGGAACCGAGGGTGTGCAGGGGGTTGACTCCACGGCGGCGCCTCCAAGGAGGTGACACGACGTCCGCGGACGCCGACGCCGTCGGCCGGCAAGAGCCCGGCAAGGTTTCCCCCGGAGCACCGCCCAACACCACACCCTCACGCACTGCACCTCCGCTGGCCCGCACACCTCCCACGGAGCCATCGCGCCATGACCAAGTAGAAGCCACCGCAATCCTCATCGCCGACCAGAAAAGCCAGCGAGCCAGCTCCACCCGAGCCCGGGCAGATCTGGCGCCCTCCATGCCGAACCACCACGCAGCCACCGCACCACCACGCATCGCATCCACGCCGGAGACCAGGGTCCCCAGCCAGGGCAGCCCCCCCAAGGAGCCCGAACCGGCCCGCCGGCCACATCCGGTGACATCCGACGACAAGCTCCACGAGCTCGCACAGGAGGAAAAGGGGGGCGCCACCCCGCCAAGACCTGCCGGAGGGGAGCCACCACGCGACGCACAGGAGGCCCGGTGGCGCCGACGAGTGCAGAGGCCGTGGGAGGGCCGAGCCTCCCCACCGCGAGGGCGCACTGTTGTGCCCGCGTCGACGGATCTGGAGCCCCAGGACCCACCGACGCCACAACCAGCTCCATGGAGTGAAGGACCTCCGGCGCCCGCAGAGGCCATCGTCGGTCCGCCGCAGGAGAGCTACCTTCGCCAGGAGGGTGCGCCGCCGCCGGGGGGGGGGGGGGGGGGGACCCTGAGCTCCACCTTGGATCTGACGGGAGAGCACAGCGCGGCGCGCGCGGCGCGAGAGAGCAAGCCCCGCCGCCGCCGTCCGCGGCGCGGGCTTAGCCCGGCCGCATCTTCCGGCGGCGGCGAGGGAGGGTGGAGCAGAGGGGGGGGGGGGGCGCCGAGGCGCGGCGGTGTGGTTTCCCCCGTGTCGCCGCTGGAAGCGACGCGGGGCGGGTTGGCCCCGCAAAAAAAAAGAATAACCTCGAATTTGGGTCAGATGTTGGTTGCTTCGTGCTAGCTGTGGGATAAAAAGGGCAGAACGCTGAAGCGTCAATGCCGTGTGCTACGGATACGTAACGACCCTGGCCGTGCGGTGCTAATCTAACTATATTATATAACCTCGTTAAACTGCGCTGATTGCCCAAGGAGTTAAATGCTGCCTGCTTCGTGATAGCTGTGAGCACGACACGTGTGCTATAACCTCGTTAGTTCGCGCCGTCTTCTCTTCTGACACTGACCGCCGAACGCGTAGGCGGTTTGCGACGAGCAGCCGTCCAGATAAGCATATGCGAACAAAAATGTCCCCAGCTGCTCAGCCGGTGAGGAAAAAACAGTTTGATCTTTCTTTATTATAAATTAATACAATAGTACCGGCCGGATGGCTTGGATCAACGAAAAGTTTTTTAACTATCCTCAATTGTATTCGCAATTTTCTATGAATTTATAGATAATAATAATACACAGCCACACTAATTTCGTATCTAAGCACCAGCACTTTAGATCTGACCCGCGTCGCTCCTCCAGGGTGACTCAGGGGAACCTAGCCCGCTGCCGCCGGTCCCCCCACCCCCTCTCGGCACCCTCCTCCGAAGGTGGCGTGGGAGACCGGCGGTGGAGCGCCCCCTGGAGTTGGCACGTGGTGGCTTCGTCGGCTATGGCTCTAGGTGCGCACGGTGGAGGTCCCGCCGGTGTGCGGTGGTGGAGCGCCCGAAGCCGTGGGCGTTCCCCCGGCGGTAGCTGCTGCTCGGTCTGCGGGGGTCCGATCCGCCGGGATCAGCCCTCCCTTGGGGCGGCTGCACCTCGCCGGCGCAGGCAAGTCAGGGCGGCGGCACCGTTCCCCCCTCCCTCGGCTGGGGTTTGGGCGGGGAGGTGCTGAGGTTGACCGCCGCGCATCCGACTCCTAGATCCGTTGGTGGTGGCGCTCGGGTGTACGTCTGTGGTGGCGCTGCGGCGGCGGCAGGGCGCCCTTGGGGGCCGGGGGCTCCTCCCTTGGCTTGTGGAGATGCGGTTGTGGCGATGAGCTGCAGTTTTGGATGGCGCCGTGGCGGCACCGCGTAGGTGTGTGTGCTCCGGTGTTCGTGGAGATTGGTCTCCGGCCTTCGGGGCGGTGTGCTCTCCATCTACTCCGGCCGTGCGTGCGGTAGAGCAGAGGTCTGGGCTTGAGGAAGCTGGGGCGGCGGTCCCGGGTCGGCGGTTCTGGCTGGCGGTGCGCAGATCTGACGTGGCGCGGTTGTTGCGATGTGAGGTCCCGCAATCGCTGCGGCGTGTATGTGGTTTGGTGGTCGGCGACGATGCTCTCTGCTCCGCTTGCTGCGCTCATGCGCTTCGGGCTCCCCTGTGTGGCTTGGCGGTGGAGGAGGTGCGCCGGGCGAATGTCTTGCACTTGCTTGGTCGGTGCCGATAACGGCGGTGCCCTCAAGCATCGCATTCCTTCAGGAAGGCCTCATCGTGGAGCTCCCTCTACCACCGCGAGTGTCATGTGATCTCCGGGTGAAAACCCAAGCTTCATCGTAGCTGGCTGCGGCGACACCTATGTCGTTACCTTCTTGGAGGTGCAGCCTTGGAATCCTTGACCCTTGTGGGGCTGCGGGTTTACGGCAGTTGTGCATGGTTGCCTTGTGGTCGGGGCGGTGGATGCCGGGGCGGCGGCTCTGGACGGTGGTTGTACGCCGAGGTGGCGGCCTCGGATGGCCATGCAGCGGCGGCTCTATGGGGTAGGCCAGCGGCTCTTCATAGTATGGGTGTGACCTAGTGCTGCGAGAGTAGCAAGTTCGTCGGCCCGGCCGACGTGATCTGCGGGGTTGGTCTGGCTAGTATGTCGGGGTGACGGTCCCGGATGTTTGGCGCAACATTTGTGGTCTGCGGTCAATCGTCTCGTGTAGCAAGGGCTACAAGGCGCTCGAGTCCTGTAGTGTCGCGGCTCGCGAGCGAGCGAGCGGGGGATGTCGGAGCGGCGGCTCCAGAGCTGGGGTGTGAGTTTGTTGCGATTGTGGCCTAGGGTCATGTGGTTGATGAGGCTTCATTACTTGTGCGGTTTTTGTCGTGGTTTTCCTCATAAGCAGGGCCACTTTCTTAGGTTTTCGATGCGGTTTCTCTTATAAACTGGACCAATTCTCTTCTTCTTAATGCAATGCCAGAGCTCCTGGCCCCCTAACGAGGTTCCATCAAAAAACAAATACACATCCGAACATTTTTTTTTTGAAACGAGGCAAAAGACTTGCCATTTTCATTGATTAAGAAGGAGTGAGAATTGCCCGGTTAATTGACGGAAAACCGGGCTAAAACCGATACAATCAACCCACATAAAATGGGTACCACCGGCCAACCTGGCCACCGACATGGGATCGCAGAGCTACAAAGAGGAAAAGACATCCGCCGAGCAGTCGCAAGCGTCATCGTCATCACCGGCTACCTCCGAGCGGGCGACTCCGACTTCACCGTAGACCTTCATCGTCGAAGCCGACCCGCAAACAGCTGCACAGAAACCATGACGGCACATGCCAACAGAAGGCCACACGCGCGAACAACCGACAGCTCCGACTCTGACGACGATCATCACAAGGGAAATATGCAGGACTTGCGCCGACCGTGCCCTAAAGAGCACCTCGGACACGCCGGGAAGATCCGACTACCGAAGCCCGAGCCGCGACCAAAGCTCCTCTCGACGCCATCATCGTTGCCAAACAGAAATCAGCGCCCCCGAAAAGGCCGCCTCAGCAAACTACACGGCGAAGATGCCGCAAACCACGCGGCGAAGATGCCGCCATCCACCGGTCTCCCAGTCGTAGCCGGCTCCGAGACGATGCCCCCAAGGAGGAGAAAGACGCGAAGACGCCTCCATCGCCCGATCCAGCGGATCTGAGGTTTCCCTCCGGAGCCAAAGCCGTGGGGGGAAGCAGGAACACCTCCACGATGACGCTTCCAAGAAAGATCGCGGCACCCGCAGGCGCCGCCGTCACCGGCTCCGATGAAGACCGGAGCAAGGATTTCTCCCGGAGTTGCGCCGACCACCAGCCGCCACCGACCATCACCTACCAACCACCACCCCTGCTGAGAGCAACCTCACACCGGCCACGGGATCCCTCGATCCACCGCAACCAGACACGCACCACCTCCCCGGCCGTAGCCGCCGCCACCACCAAATCCGGGGCCGCCGCCCCGGCAACCGAAGACCTCCACCGCGCGGCCGCCGCACGCTGCACAGCCAGAGAGGAATCCCGAGCACGGAGGGGGGGCCGCCACCCCACCCCAACTCGCCGGACGAGCTGCCAGATCCGCCGCCCGTCAGCCGAAACACCAGCCGGCACCACCACGGCACCAAGCCGGAGAACGCAGCAAGGGCCCCTCCACGACGCGCAGCAGGGGGCCGAGCCTCCCTCCACCCCAGCACCAGCGTCCGCGCCGGCCGCAGCTCGCGAGGATCCAGATCGGGCCCGCACGGGCGCCACGACCGCGACCGCCGCACGCAACGGCGCGCCCAACTCCGCGACCAGATCCCGCACCTCGCGCCGGAGACCTCCTCCACCGCGAGCCAGGATGCCGCCCCGGAGCCAAGCGCCGGCCAGCCGCCGCCCACACGCCGAATCCCCCTCCCGCGAGCGAGCAGCAGCCAGAAGAAGCGCCCTGCCGCCGCCGGCTCCGCGCAGGCTTTGCCTGCCGGAGGCCACCGGCGACGGCGAGGGGGAGAAAGGAGGCGGGAGGGGCGGAGGCTGAGGGGGCGGGAAGCCGCCGCCCGTGTCGCCCCGGGGAGGGAGCGGCGCGGGGGCCGGGAGGGGGCTCTGGTAGGGCGCGAATTGGGTGGTTCATCCGAACATATGCACCTTGATTGTAATCGATCGCAGTTTTCTATGAATTTATAGATATTAAAATTTTCCAAAATCTCATGGTGGACGCGTAGGCAGTTTCACCGTGGTCGGTCATGGTGGAGTCGTTTTTGTTTGTGCTATCGACTTGGAAGGCGGACTGGAGCGACTGAACAATTAAGCTGGGGCTATAGGAATGGAGACGAAGCGGTCGAGCGAGGAATGGGAGTAAGTGTTCATGTGACGGTAGATAGAGAAAAGAGCGCAGGCATGGATTAATTGGTGCAAGTGTTCGTCAGTTCGTGTGAGGGTGCTCTGGCCGTTCGATGCTGATCTAATAGCCCAGACGTCACAATCACCTATTTGGGCCCATCCGTGGTTCCACCGTGCGACGAACGAACTCACCTCCGTCACCCCGGGTACCACCACGGTACACACACTTGCTTCGTCTGTAGGAGTTGAAAATGTGTGTGTGTGGCGGGAAGAACCACCTGAGTTTTTGTTACCTGGTCTTGTGGAAGATGTAACATACGTTGATCAATAAAGGTTGCATGAGATGTTAAAAAAAGGTTTTGCTAGGTCTCAAAAAAAAAATTTGACTGAGATTTCCCTAAGTCTCAATCGAATTATTTATTTATTTATTTTTTGAATGTAAGTCTCAATCGATTAAGAAAAGAATCAATTCACATTTCTGAATCGATTGAGACTTAAGAAAAATTTAGTCGATTGAAATATAGACGGACTGAGTTTATGTTGACGCCATTATTGATTGGCTGAAATGGATTGGTAGCTCTACTGGAGCGACTGAACAATTAAGCTGGTGCTACAAGACCTCCCGCGGTGGGAGTATCATATGAAGCATCATGCATGCCAATTAGACAGTTTAGATGATGTGACATACAATTAAATGAAGAAAGAGATGATTGTGCATCATGATATGATACCGTCTCATATTAAATGTTGTGCTACTATGTGTCATGCAAGTCAATAAATGATGTCATCTATGATACAAACTTATGATACTATGCACTATGAAGGTAGTATCATACACTAGTATCGTATGTATGATACTAGTATATGATACTTCCCACTATGAGCAGCCTGATGGAGTATTTTAAAGAGAGAGAGAGAGACTCCATATCCGTGGAGACTTGGCGAATAATGGGCGAACATGCACTTGTTCCATGCAGGGTGGAAACTTCTGTTCTTACACGTACTTTTGTTTTGCATATTCGCTTTCGTGCGCGCGCGCAGCGAAAGCATGAAAAGGGCGGCTCGTCGGAGCGGGGAAGAATCTTCTGTTGGATTGTGACTCACACGCTGCGCCGTGCGATTCGCATATTGTGATCCGCGTCAGTGCGGGGGAAGCTAGGTGAGAAAACGACACCGCGCCACTTCTGTTCTTTTTCCTTTAGTGAATAACGGGCGACTGGCCACTGCCAATTACTCCAGCTCTAAAACCTTACTTGTGCCATGCGAGTTTTGGCGAGCAGCCAAGCATATGCGTGTCCCCAGCTGCTAAGCATGTATTATCTTGAAAAAAGCTGCTAAGCGTGTGAGGAAAAAACAGTTTAATCTTGTCTACAACCACTAGATATATCTTTCTTCATAACGGGGACGTCTACAGAGTGCGCGGGCACTTTTAGGCCTCATTTGGTTGCAAGGGAAGCGATCACAGAGCAGCAAACCCCAATCGGGCGATTTCCAAGGGCATGTAGGATCCCAGCAAAAGCACTTCTAACGGAGCTGGTACGTAGCGATGCCTAATCCACCGTTCACCCGCGGCTCGCCTGGTGCATGGCCTCGGGGTCGGCGTGTGTTGATGGTGCCCTGTTATGGGCATGTTGTAACGGTTTTCGCCCGGATTTCTATTAATTAACCGGGCAACTCTCTTCTATATTTTTTTTAATGAATCGGGCCCTAAGGGACCGTGTTTAAAAAAAAAAGATTAACACGTATGTCCTGCAGTCGCTGATGTATTCGCTACACACAACTCCCGTATCTCCCGCACTACGTCAACTCAGCGCAAGCTTGTGGAGCCCACCTACGTGGCCTCTTCTCTCTCTCTCTCTCTCTCATTTTTCACGTAACAACTGAGTACACAAACTACTACAGTATTTGTCAGTGAGAGAGTACTACTCCCTCCGTTCCAAAATATAGTGCGTCCTCGGTTTCCGCGCTTCAACTTTGATCATAAATTTGACCAACGAGACCGACTGCGGTGGGGGCAAAAATTATACCAGTGAATTCGTATTCGAAAGAAGTTTTCAATTATATAATTTTTGCTCCCGCCGCAGTCGGTCTCGTTGGTTAAATTTATGGTCAAAGTTGAACCTCGGGAAGCGCGGGCGCACTATATTTTGGAACGGAGGGAGTACTTTTTGCCGGTGAGAGAGTACGCATGATGCATGAGTCCCCGGTTATCTCTCCTCTCCCCAAAACAAATCGATCCATGCATTTTATTTTGTGATCACTTTTGAAATAATATTTGGGACCCATCCTTTTTGTGATCACTTTTTTGAGATAATGAAAATGGTTGAAATCTTTTTTCGAAATAATGACATATATCTTACATCATTTATTTGAAATAATAAAAATAGTTGAAATCAGTTTAATGAAATAATGAAACGGTTAAAATCACTATTTTGAAATAATGAAAATATTGAAATCACTTTTTTGAAATTGCGAAATATCTCTGATATCACTTTTTTGAAATAATGAATTCTTTGTGAGATCACTTTTATGAAATAATGAAATCTTTCTGAGATCATTTTTTTTTTGAAATAATTAAAATAGTTGAAATCACTTTTTGAAGTAATGAAATAGTTAAAATCACATTATTGAAATAATGAACATGTTGAAATAACTTTTTTGAAATAATAAAAATGTTGAAATCACTTTTTGTAATAACAAAAACAGTTGAAATCAGTTTTTTGAAATAATGAAATCTTTCTGAAATCAGTTTTTTGAAATAATGAAAATATCTGAAATAACTTTTTTGAAATAATGAAACAATTGAAATCACTTTTTGAAACAATGAAATCTTTCTAAAATAGTTGAAATCATTTTTTGAATGTTTCAATTTCAGTCACATTTCAATCAAGTTCATAAATAATCACTGAAAATGAGTGAAATAATTAAAATATGTGTGAAATGTGTGTGCACTATTTTTCGAAATTATATTATTTCAGTTATATTTCAATCCTTTTTAGAAACACATTTGACCCATATTCCAATTATTTCACTCCATCGGTTTCAGAAAACATTTATCACTTATTCCAGTTATTTGAAATATGATTGAAATAGTAAAATTTAAACTAGATTAAAATGTATCCAAGATTGGTCATATTCTAAAGGTCTTGTCGCTGGGAATTTAAATACATATATATAAAGTTTCAAAAACAAAATTATGGTTTAAAAGATATGAATAATCTAAAATATCCCAAAGAAATAAAAGGGATGGATTTTGATTAGAGAGAGCATGCAACCGTCCTTTCCTCTTGCGCACTCTCTCACTTTGGCTGAACAAAAGCTGACAAAAATAAGGGCCCGGTTCAGGTATTGGCAGTTTGTGTCAGAGGTATTATTTCTATTGCTTATTCCGCAGCCTATACGGGTAAAGGTAGCACCAAGCGTGACACAGGATTCAACGACCGATGCGGCTCCGGTACATATCGTCTTCGTTAGATTTTGCAGATTGATCCCCTCACACCACGGGAGAGGTTTCCCTAATCCATGTTGCCATCTGGTAATGGCAACAGGTAGATGTGGAAAAATTGAATAATTCCAGCCCCCTGAATTTTGAATAAACATTAGAAATCATTTCCCTTAACCGGGCGTGCTACGTGTCCGCCGGTGGATCTTTTTAAAAGATCGGCCGGGACGCAAGCTGTCCGATCTGGCGCATCGAGTGGCCGAGCGGCACCTTCATTACTGCAACACAACTCTTGTTGCAGATTTTTTTTTGTAACAAAGAACTTGTTGCAGAAATGTTTGCAACAGAGGGCATGTTGCAGATTTTTTTTTTTTTTGCAATAAAGGTCATGTTGCAGAAAGTTTTTAAGAATTTTTTTTTTGCAACACATGCCTTGTTGTAGATTTTTTTTGCAACAAATGCCTTGTTGCAGAAACTCACCGCATTGCAGTGCTCAGCATAACGGACAGAAAGCGGCAAGAAGCAACCACGACGGTTGAAAGCAAGGGCCGGCGGCGGACATGCCTCGAGCAGGAGCTCGGTCTGGTTCAGGAAGGGAGGAGGGGTGTTTGCGTATCGTAGTGTCACAATAATGGCACCGTTGTTGTTCACCTTCTCCTACCTTTGGTCAGAGGAGGCGGGGATGACGCTGAGCCGCACGGCTCCTCCCGTTTGGCTCATGAGGAGGCCGGACAGCGGCCGGGGCAGGAGCACAGCGTCGTCGCATGCCCGCGGGAAGTTGCGGAGCTGCTCAATGGAACCTGCCACGACGCCATGGTCTACCCGGTGTGGAGTAAAGGAAGGATGGAGGCGAGATGGGAAGAAGTAGAAGACGACCCTGCGGATGGAGATGAGGATGGAGGATGGAGTCAACGGGATGAAACGTACGGTTGTGGCTTGCTGCTAGGATAAGGAAGTGAAGAACAGTGCATGTGGACCCCGCGGGACACGTGCTAAGCGTAGAAGGTGGCGGATGCAACGAGATGATCAGCCGGCTGAGGGAAATCATTTCCCTTAACACAAGGCCCCTGATCCCCTAAAAAAAAAAGGCCCCTGATTCATGGACTTGGCCTTTTTTTGGGTCAAAAGCAGGATTAACACAAGACCTAGTTTCCTGGAGCCGTGTAATACCTGGTTTAAATCATTTTTTTAGAGAAAAGGCACAACCCGAGCCCGAGAAGGGCTCGAGCATAGCCCGGCTTTGAATTAACAAAGCCATCAACCGGCCAGGATTACAGTGAAAACAGACCATACAACAAGGAAGGAAAAGAATGCAGGGATGCAACCCTGCAACGGCCGATACAAGGAGCTAAAGGAAAGCACAAACGCAACGATCAGAAAAGAAAAAGACTACAGCTTCAAAATCTAAGTTCTTGAGGGGGATCGCGCCACCGGATGGGATCGACTGTAAGGGAACGCGACAGAAAACAAAAAAAATTGGTACAGCGAGCACGCCCAGGATCACTATGGAGACTGCATACAGGGTTTGATCTGATCCATACCGACTCGTAGAGCAGCGGAAGGAGAGTCGGTGTAGATCGTCGGTGCAGATCCCCGCAGCTAGGATTTACAACCTCCCAACCGCGAGGATGTACTCCCACGTCGGACAGCCCTTAGGGAGGCGGTCGGACAGTCCCTCGGACGATGTCACGGACAGCCCTTCGGGAGGCCCCTCGAAACTCGAACGGAAACTCGGACAGCCCTTCGGGAGGACACTCGAATAGCCCCTCGGGCAAAAGATCGAAACTACGACCTCTCTACGGGGTTGCACACATACGGTGTTAGCTATCCGGCAGGGCTTCGCCGTCCAGAACTAGTTCCTGCCGGAACCCATACAGCCTTTCGGCTCTACGAAACTATTTCGTGGGAGGGAGAGAGAGAGAGCCAGACGAGCATGGCATGTGTATGAGAGCAAGGATGATCTTTGGAGAGCACCCCTCCACCTCTATTTATAGGAAAGCCAAGGGGTAAAGTTGGCAGACAAAAATACCAAAAGTACCCCCACTTTATGTCATTACATAAAAGAATAAAGCAAAAAGGGATGGCATGTGGAGCTCCAAGGAGCCCCATCCCCTTTGGCCGGCCACCCCTTGCCCCCCCCCATGAGGGGCTTCCTTGGCCCCCAAGCCCTTCTAGAAGCCTTTTGGAAATATCCCAAAAGGTGGCTTTCTAAAAATATCCATAAAGTGATTTTCACTATTCACGGAGACAATTTTCCGCGACCGTTAAATCCGAAAATATTTCTGTGGGTCTTAGAATAATTCCAGTACCCACTAAAATGATTTTGGATTCGTTCCGAAACAATTTCGGATTAGTGATTTTCATCTGCGAAAAGCAACCAAATCGGTTCCGGCAGCTCCGGAACATTTCCGGTTTTTATCCCGGAAAATTCCCAGAAGTTTCCAGAACACTTCTGGCATCCTCCAAGAATTTCCAGGCGTGTGCCGAAACCAATTTGACTTAATGGTATCCCCTGAAACAACTTTTCAGTTTTACCAGAACTATTCCGGTGTCCTCTCCGGAACGTTTCCGTTGCGTCCGAAACTTTTCCGGTGATTTTCTCTCAGACTCCCTGTCTAGTGTTCAGTAGAGAGATGACCCTTAAGCGTGTGACCCTATAGGTTCTGTGAAGTATAGACATGACCCGGAACACTTTCGGATCAATGATCAACATCGGAGCCGTGGACACCCATATTGACCCCTATACCCACACGAATGAATATTCGAGTGAACCTCCAGTTGCCGTGTGCTATTCCTGTTGCTTCACGATATATTACAAACACCCGAGGTGAGATTTATTGCTTCCCCGTGGATCAACAACTTGTCCACCATGCAAGTTACCTCGTTACCGGTTTTGTTCTCTTTTCTCGTTTCCGTGTTCCGACATCCTAGTGATCAAATCACAATGTGTCTGGCCAAACGATGATGGATACCGTAACACCGAGAGGGCCCGAGAATATCTCTCCATCGTCGGAGGAGAAAATCCCAATCTTGAGCTATCCCGTTTCTTGTCATACCTTTCCGTGAACCCGTAAGCCGCCGTAATAGCCACCCAGTTATGGATGACGTTTAACAAACCCCAAAGTTCACGAAGCAAGTACGAAGGAACTCGATACTCTCATGGTCTAAGGAATTATGCAAACATTAACTATCTCTGTGTTATTAACCATTAACTTGTGACGAATGTATCTCATAGCATAACATCAATTCGGGTCGATTCAACACAAGTGTATTACTAACATTGTGCCCTCAAAATTGCCGGCATAGACATGCCCATGATCAGGAAAACAGGATCATCATGCAATACTTGAGCCAGTCTTAGAGGCATGACTAGGAATACATTTTACCGTTTATTATACCACACGTGCACATGAGTTTCCCTCCGAGCCTCGTGGATATTGCAGACTCGAGAATCATTGCAGTTATAGCATGGAACATAAACATTCATTACAAACTCGGAGATACAAAATAACTGTTATTACTGCCTCTAGGGCATATCTCCTACAGACTCCCACTTGCACTAGAGTCATAATCCCGTTACATGGCTTCCCTAACACCAATGGCAATCCGGTGCTGCTCATGCTTTGCTCGTGGTAGAGGCTTTGTCATCGGGTTTGACACGTTCAGATCCGTGTGAACTTTGTGTACTTTCATTAAACCCGCTTCGACATGATGTCGAATGAGTTTATATTTGCGTTCAATATGTCTTGTCTTATGGTGCGAACTTGGCTCCCTTGCCTGAGCCACGGCGCCACTATTATCACAATAGATCTCCACCGGGTCCAGAGCACTTGGAACCACACCAAGGTCTTCAAGAAGTTGCTTGATCCATACCACCTCCTTGGAGGCTTCTGAAGCTGCAACATATTCCGCCTCCGTCGTAGAATCCGCCACAGTCTTTTGTTTGGAACTTTTCCAATCAACTACGCCACCGTTCAATATGAAAACATAGCCTGATTGAGATTTGATGTCATCTGGGTCAGTCATGAAGCCTGCATTAGTGTAACCACTTACAATGAGCTCTTCATCACCTCCGTACACAAGGAGTAAATCCTTGGTCCTTCTGAGGTACTTAAGAATACCCTTGACTGCGGCCTAGTGTTCCAATCCTGGATCACTTTGGTACCGGTTGCTAACAGTTAGCGCATAGGAAACGTCCGGTCTTGTACATAGCATGGCATACATAACAGAACCAACTGCCGAGGCATATGGAACATCATTCATCTGTACTCACTCATCAAGAGTCCGAGGACACTGATTCTTGCAAAGCACTGTGCCAGGTGACATGGGGAGTAGGCCTTTCTTGGAGTTCTCCATGTTGAACCTTTTCAACACCTTGTCAATGTACGTGCTTTGGCTAAGCGCTATCAGACGTTTTGATCTATCTCTATAGATTCTGATGCCCAATACATATGCCGCTTCGCCTAAGTCTTTCATTGAAAAAAAAATTCTTCAATGAGTCTTTTATTTCGCTAAGAAAATTCACGTCATTTCCTATCAATAATATGTCATCCCCATACAAGATTAGAAATGCTTTTGTGCTCCCACTAAACTTCTTGTAAACACAAGATTCTTCGTCATTCCTGATGAAGCCAAACTGTTTGACCACTTCATCAAAACAAATGTTTCAGCTCCTTGACGCTTGCTTCAGACCATAAATGGCTTTCTGAAGTTTGCATACCTTTCCAGCATCCTTATGAATGACAAAACCTTCTGGCTGTATCATGTATACATCCTCTTTGAGGTTTCCATTTAGGAAAGCCGTTTTGACGTCCATCTGCCATATTTCATAATCGAAATAAGCAGCAATTGCCAGTAATATCCGAACAGACCTAAGCGTAGCTACGGGCGAGAAAGTCTCGTCGTAGTCCACTCCTGGAACTTGCGTGAACCCTTTCGCGACAAGTCTAGCTTTGTGGATAGTAATGTTACCATCCACGTCCATCTTTCTTTTGAAAATCCATTTACAACCAATGGGCTTTACGCCCTCTGGGAGTTCTTCCAAGTTCGAAACTTGGTTTTCGTACATGGATTCCATCTCGGATTTCATGGCCTTGTGCCATTCCCTTGAGCTGGGCCCCGCCATCGCGTCCTTGTAGTGCGCAGGTTCATCGTCTTCAAGAATAAAGATTTCGTTATGAAACCACTCAGGTGGCTGGATAGCCCTACCTGATCTGCGCGGTTCAGTTACAACATTGTCTGAAGTTTTCGCATCACATGCGACAACTTCCGGCTCGGTTGTAGGGATAATTAGCGGAATTACTTCCGGTTCCTTAGCCATATCAATGGTTGCCGAAGATTCACCAATCTCATCAAGTTGTACTGTCCTCCCACTCACTTCTTTTGCGAGAAATTCTTTCTCGAGAAAGTGTCCAACTTTTGCGACAAACACTTTGCCCTCGGACTGGTTGTAGAAGGAATACCCAATGGTGTTATTGAGATAACCTACAAAGTAATATTTGTCTGATCTGGGATCGAGTTTGCTTGGCTGTAAACGCTTTACGTATGCCTCACAACCCCAAATTTTAAGATGCGACACACTAGGAATCTTCCCATGCCACATTTCATGTGGTGTCATCTCAACAGACTTAGACGGTGCTCTGTTTAATGTATAAGCGGCAGTTTCTAGTGCGTGACCCCAAAAAGATATCGGCAGATCTGTAAGAGACATCATCGACCTTACCATGTCTAGCAGGGTTCGGTTACGTCTTTCCGATACTCCGTTTCTCTGTGGAGTTCCGGGAGGCGTAAGTTGTGAAACGATTCCACGATCACTCAGATGTTGGCCAAACTCATGACTAAGATATTCACCCCCGCGATCAGACCGTATAAACTTAATCCTTTTGTTACGATGATTTTCTACCTCATTCTGAAATTCCTTGAACTTTTCAAAGGTTTCCGACTTATGCTTCATCAAGTAGATGTATCCATATCTACTCAAATCATCAGTAAAAGTCACAAAGTAGAAATACCCACCCCGTGCGATTGTGCTCATTGGACCACATACATCACTATGTATTATTTCCAACAATTCACTCGACCGTTCAGGATGACCCGTGAACGGCGTCTTGGTCATTTTCCCCATCAAGCAAGCTTCACATGTGTCAAATGATTCAAAATCAAGGGATGGTAAAACTCCATCTTTATGGAGTCTTTGCATGCGTTTCTTTCCGATGTGGCCAAGCCGACAGTGCCACATGAAAGTGGTGGTGGTATCAGCCTTCTTAAGACGTTTAGCATTCACGTTAAAGACATCATTTCCACATTCAAGATTTAGAATGAAAAGGCCCCCAACAATGGGTGCAAATCCATAAAACATATCCTTACAATAAAGTGAACAACCATTGTTCTCAGACTTGTACGAATACCCATCGTGTACTAAACATGATCCGGAGATAATGTTTCTACACAACAGTTTAACAAAATAACAGTTATTTAGTTCTAAGATAAATCCTGAAGGGAGACGTAGAGGCATAATGACGACGGCTTGAGCGGCGATCCCAGCACCGTTCCCGACGCGCATCACGACTTCATTCTTAGCCAGCTTGCGCACCTTCTGAAGTCCCTGTATCGAGTTGCAAATGTGAGCAACCAATCTGGTATCAAATACCCAAGACTTAGAATTTTCGCTAGCAAGCAAAACGTCAATGACATTAACTTGTATAACAATTATACCTTTTCCGGTTTCCCCGGACTTCTTATCTTCCAGATACTTCTTGCAGTTTCTCTTCCAATGTCCTGTGTACTTGCAGTAGAAGCACTCAGTTTCATTCTTGGCTCCGCCCTTAGAGTTGCTTTGGGAGCCGGCCTTACCGGTGCCCTTGTCCTTCTTTGGCTTGCCTTTCTTTTTGAAACTGACAGTTTTATTCACAAGCAACACTTGCTTGCGAGTTTTCCGCAGTCCTCCTTCCGCAGTTTTCAGCATGGCGAGCACCTCTTCCGGTGTCTTCTCCATCCCACTCATGTTGTAGTTCATGATAAAACCGTCGTAAGACGGGGGGAGTGAAGAAAGCATCATGTCCATCATATGGTCAGGTGGAAGTGGAAATTCCAGGGTTTTAAGCCTTCCAGCATAGCCAATCATTTTGACTACGTGTTCGTCAACTGAACTGCCCTCAGCCATCTTGCATTCCATCAAGGTCTTCATGATATCAAATCGTTCAGACCTTGCGGTTTCCTTGTACAGGGCATCCAATTCCCGGATCATATCACGGGGTTTATGGAATTCAAAACGTTTTTGAAGCCCTGGACTCATGCAAGCTAGGATGAGGCACTGCACTAAGTTGTGATCATCATCCTTAGTGGCCCAGACATTTTGTTCATCTTTCGGGGCATCTGCCACCGGTTTAGCTGGAAGAGAAGTTTCAAGCACATACATTTTCCTAGCGCTCCTGAGGACAATCCTCAGGTTACGGACCCAGTCCGCATAGTTGCTTCCAGTCGCAGCTAACTTCTCTTTCTCTAACATCGGGCCTAAGTTGAACGCGGTGTTACGAGCCATTCGATCTACAACGGTAAACACAAGTTTCACTTTAGACTTTGTTCATAATGATTTTGTGCACTAGTGAATAAACAATTTTATACTAAAATGCGCACCCACTCAAATCAATATCTCTCAAAATTGATTATGAGTGATACAAGACCCAAATTGTAATTCAACGCCAAAGATGTATCCATCTCAAGCGACGAGAATTTCAATTCGGTAGGCCAACTTGCCAATCACATCTCTATGTGACTCTTGTTCATCTTTCGATGGGCGTGTTCCGAGCTCAGGACGATCCTCCGGAACGTCAACACAACCAAGTGATCTCGCTGCGAGGTCTCAACTCACCCGCCTCACACTTCACTAATCATTCGTACCCATGTATCCATGTGGTACCCCAAAAAGATAGGTGCCGTGACGGTGCTACGCTTGGGAGAACACTAACTACTTGATATTTTAAGTGAGAGATCACCCTAATAAAAAGTGACTACCGCGCAATCAAAAGGGTGCATCATAAGGGATAAACATCTCAGGCAATTCATAATAGCATGATATGGTATAGCCCTTTCTGACGGAGAAGTCAAGTATTTCTTCGTCTTCGACATTTGCGTCGGTGTTCACCTTCGCTAAGATTTCCACCACCTTGTCGATGCACCAGATAATATTGCTATGTCTATAGCTAATAAAATAAGTGCATTACTTAAGGTTGACACGCAGGTCATTAAAGTGACAATCATATGGCTCCATCCATCATGCCGAATCATGACACGCAGGTCATGTTAATAAATTTACATCATATAGTCATCTCATACATAATCGAATTAATATGAGCATTGCTATACCACATCACATGCACATCCTGCAAAACCAAGTTAGACGCCTCTAATCGGTTTATCCAAAATTTTATTTTACGTGGCTTCTAAGGTTTTGACTTAAACCACAGCTACCAACGTTTTATCATCAAGTATGATTATTCAAGTCGCTAGATTAACATCGCGGGGTGTATGAAACACGAGATAATAAAATCTCGAGCCCCATACTAAACTTCGTCATACGCATGACCCCCGTGCAGATCATATCTGCATTGCCCTTTCGTCTGTGAAATTTCATCTTTTTTTTGACTATGGCGGAACACAAAGAACTGATAGCACTTCGTTGATCAATCAGGATCGCGGATTGCCAGAACTTTGTCAAATTCTAGAGAAGCAACAAGAACATCGGGTAACAGATTTCATCTGCTACCCGCATAAATAATTTTCAGCAATAGATCTCATCTAATCCAAAATTATATTATGCAATACCCATACATCTCCATGTATTCTAGATCGTAACCTGCATCAACGCATAGAACGGCTCAATATGCCACTATAAGGGAACGCGACAGAAAACAAAAAAATTCGGTACATCGAGCACGCCCAGGATCACTATGGAGACTGCATACAGGGTTTGATCTGATCCGTACCGACTCGTAGCGCAGCGGAAGAAGAGTCGGTGTAGATCGTCGGTGTAGATCCCCGCAGTTAGGATTTACAACCTCCCAACCGCGAGGATGTACTCCCTCGTCGGACAGCCCATCGGGAAGCGGTCGGACAGTCCCTCGGACGATGTCACGGACAGCCCTTCGGGAGGACCCTCGAAACTTGAACGGAAACTCGTACAGCCCTTCGGGAGGACACTCGAACAACCACTCGGGCAAAAGATCGAAACTACGACCTCTGTACGGGGTTGCACACATACGGTGTCAGCTATCCGGCAGGGCTTCGCCGTCCAGAACTAGTTCCTGCCGGAACCCAGACAGCCTTTCGGCTCTACGAAACTATTTCGCGGGAGGGAGAGAGAGAGAGAGAGAGCCAGACGAGCATGGCATGTGTATGAGAGCAAGGATGATCTTTGGAGAGCACCCCTCCACCTCTATTTATAGGAAAGCCAAGGGGTAAAGTTGGCATACAAAAATACCAAAAGTACCCCCACTTTATGTCATTACATAAAAGAATAAAGCAAAAAGGGATGGCATGTGGAGCTCCAAGGAGCCCCATCCCCTTTGGTCGGCCACCCCTTGGGGGCCCCCCCATGAGGGGCTTCCTTGGCCCCCAAGCCCTTCTAGAAGCCTTTTGGAAATATCCCAAAAGGTGGCTTTCCAAAAATATCCATAAAGTGATTTTCACTATTCACGGAGACAATTTTCCGCGACCGTTAAATCCGAAAATATTTCTGTGGGTCTTAGAATAATTCCAGTACCCACTAAAATGATTTTGGATTCATTCCAAAACAATTTCGGATTAGTGCTTTTCATCTGCGAAAAGCAACCAAATCGGTTCCGGCAGCTCCGGAACATTTCCGGTTTTTATCCCGGAAAATTTCCAGAAGTTTCCAGAACACTTCTGGCATCCTCCAAGAATTTCCAGGCGTGTGCCGAAACCAATTTGACTTAATGGTATCCCCTGAAACAACTTTTCAGTTTTACCGGAACTATTCCGGTGTCCTCTCCGGAACGTTTCCGTTGCGTCCGAAACTTTTCCGGTGATTTTCTCTCAGACTCCCTGTCTAGTATTCAGCAGAGAGATGACCCTTAAGCGTGTGACCCTATAGGTTCGGTGAAGTATAGACATGACCCGGAACACTTTCGGATCAATGATCAACATCGGAGCCGTGGACACCCATATTGACCCCTATACCCACACGAATGAATATTCGAGTGAACCTCCAGTTGCCGTGTGCTATTCCTGTTGCTTCACGATATATTACAAACACCCGAGGTGAGATTTATTGCATCCCTGTGGATCAACAACTTGTCCACCATGCAAGTTAGCTCGTTACCGGTTTTGTTCTCTTTTCTCGTTTCCGTGTTCCGGCATCCTAGTGATCAAATCACAATGTGTCTGGCCAGACGATGATGGATACCGTAACACCGAGAGGGCCCGAGAATATCTCTCCATCGTCGGAGGAGCAAATCCCAATCTTGAGCTATCTCGTTTCTTGTCATACTTTTCCGTCAATCCGTAAGCTGCCGTAATAGCCACCCAGTTACGGATGGCGTTTAACAAACCCCAAAGTTCATGAAGCAAGTACGAAGGAACTCGATACTCTCATGGTCTAAAGAATTATGCAAACATTAACTACCTCTGTGTTATTAACCATTAACTTGTGACGAATGTATCTCATAGCATAACATCAATTCGGGTCGATTCAACACAAGTGTTCTACTAACATTGTGCCCTCAAAATTGCCGGCATAGACATGCCCATGATCAGGAAAACAGGATCATCATGCAATACTTGAGCCAGTCTTAGAGGCATGACTAGGAATACATTTTACCGTTTATTATACCACACGTGCACATGAGTTTCCCTCCGAGCCTCGTGGATATTGCAGACTCGAGAATCATTGCAGTTATAGCATGGAACATAAATATTCATTACAAACTCAGAGATACAAAATAACAGTTATTACTGCCTCTAGGGCATATCTCCTACATCGACCTGCAACCGAAGCCAACAAGATTGAAAGTCACCGCCACCAGACTGGGGCCAAGTCTTCATGCACAGGCTTGAGTGATGCCGCGCCGTCGACAAAGAGGAACTGGTCCCCGAGAGCAAGCTTGACATAGATGTCAGGCCGACGGAAGGCAATGGGCGCGACCGCCCCAGCAAGCAACATCGAACACAAGCAGCCGCCTACAATTGAAGCATGTCATTGACGCAAGGCAAGGACCAGAGGCGTTCCAAGAAGACACGGCCCTGATTTGAGCAACACAGCCACCACGACGAACCAGAGCTCGCCACGGCCACCATCTCAGAACCACCGTCACGTCCATGTCGCCGAAGAGGGGACCACTATCCCCTCTTGCCCAGGCCGTGGGCGTCGATCTGCCAGACAGACAGGACCACACGGGGGGAGAGCACGGCGGCCATAGGAGGGAACCGGTCATCCATGGCCAAGAGTCACCACCAGAAGGAGAAGCCGCCGCCACCAGGAGCACCCGAAGCACGAAGCAGCCTGCCCGCCTCCCCACAGACCCAAAACGGCGCCTTCAAGAAGGTAACGGCGCCGCCATGGCGCCGCCGCAGTCCAAACCAAAGTTGTGGGCTTTCACCCGGGTGCAGGGGAAGGGCGGAGGGGGAGGTGAACCTCAACGCCGCCTTCAGGAAGGAGAGCAGTGCCCGAAGCGCCGCCGACGAGGTGGCCGCCGCCGCCGCCGGCCAAGGGGTTACCCCGATCCTGAGCACCCCACACCACATCCAAGCAGCCAACAACCAGATCGGTACGAACCTGACGTAGATGAGGCTGCTGCAAGCAATGGGACATCGTCTTCAGATCTGGCGTAGAGGGACGCGGGGGCCCCGACGCACGACACCCCGGTCCACCGCCGCCTCGCCACCCACGCAGCCGAGGGGAGGCGGCCCCAACTCCAGCGACCGTCGCCCGCCGCCGGGACGGCGCCGCCCACACCACCAAGGCCGCCGCCTGGAACCCTAGGTCCGTTCCCAGGGAGGAAACGCGACCGAAGACCTCGCCGCCACCCTCATCGGCATCCGCACGGGGTTGCCGGCGGCGGCAAGGGGAGAGGCGGAGGAGGGGGGTGGCGGCGACCGGGATCTGGATCGCCCCCGAGTCGCCCCTGGGGTGCGACGCGAGGGACGTGGGGGGGTGGATGCAACTAATCTTGTGGTTTAAATCTTTGTTCTTGTAGAGAACTTAAGTTTGTTATGATACGGGCTGCTGCTATCTTCTGGACATTGTGGAGAACACGAAATAAATCATGTTTTCAAAGGATTAAACCTAGTGATCCTACTAATGTAATTTTCCTTCTTTGCCAATTTCAGAACATGTGGGCAAAACTTCAGAAAGTCGCTCTGCAAAAGCTTCTACCACAGGGGGCTAGTGCGATGGCAAAACCTAAAATCTAAAAAGTGCGTACGCACCGTTTGGTTGAATGGAGCGGCCGGTCTCTCACATGCATTCATGTGTTAATTTTCTGTCTCCTGGTGCATGTGGCTGTTAGCATTAAATACGTTCACACTGGTTACTTCATTTCAGAAAGAACAACCCACGTGCATTTATTTTGGGTTTTTAAATTTTAAAAAAGTCATATCTTTCAAACCGTGCATCGGAATTCAGATCCGTTTTCACTGTTAGAACTCTCACGACAAGATCTCTGAAACTAGATCCTGCATGGGTATGTTTCGATAAAAAAATTGTGATGCCAACTTCGATGATATATTGTGCAACTCTATTACTACATGGTGCAACTTTAATACTGCATGGTGCAACCCTTTTTTTAACCAATTTTAGAGCTGTATGATCCAGCTTTCTATGAGGTTGCAACTCAGCAACCATGACAACCAGCTTTTATATGTGCAAATAGTCTTCTGCCCCGGCCAACTACATAGTAGTTGATGTGCAAACCCCCTTTCCTACTTGTGGATGTTTAGTTTTTTACTGCTGCACACCCAGCCCTACCTACCCTATCAGCGATATGTGCAACTTAGTCTGTTATTCCAGCCAACTGCCTAGTAGTCGATCTGCAACTCCTTCCCTCCCTACTTGTGGATGTGTAGTTTCAGTTGGCGAGGCCAATAGACAAAGTTGCACATAGTCTGCTTGGCAGTTGGCCAGGGCAACAGATGAAGCTGCACATCTCACTGGCAGGGATAGTTGGATGGTAAAAACTGCACATCCACGAGGGTACTGCAAAGTTGCATATAGCCGGCGCTGAAATTGCACAATCTCACTAGCAGGGGTGGTTTTGACGAGGTGCTAGCAAGAAAAACTACACATTGACGGGAGTTACGGAGGAAAGTTGCACATCACTGTTAGGCAGTTGGCCGGGGCAGCATCAAATTTGCACATCAACTGTTACGCAGTTGGCCGAGGCAACAAACAAGGAAAGCTACACATCCACGGGCAGGGGAAAGTTGCACATCAACTACTAGGCAGTTGACCTGAGCAATAGACGAAGTTGCACATCTCACTGTCAGGGGTAGTTTGGGGTGGATGTGCCATCAGTGAAAACTGTCTGTTCACGGGCAGGGAGAAGGTTGCACATCGACTGTCAGTTAGTTGCACATCGACTACTAGACAGTTGCACCTAATAGGGACTAAATTGCACATAAAAAAGTTCATCGAAACTTACCTATGCGGTATCTAGTTTCGAAGCGCACGACATGACAATTCCAACAGTGAAAGTGGATCTTAATTTTGATGTTAGGTCAAAAGTTATGACTTAAAAAAATCAAATTTAATGCATTCGCACCTGTTTGCATCAGTGAAAACTGCACGTCCACGAGTCGGAGGAAAATTGCACATCGACTATGATGTAGTTGCACATTGACTACTAGCCAGTAGCACCTAACGAGGACTAAATTGCACAAAAAAAGTTTTGACGAAACATAGCCATGTGGGATCTAATTTCAAAGAGCACGTCGCGAGGATTCCAACGGTGAAAGCGAATTTTAATTTCGACGTTTACTTCAAAAGTTATGGCTTTTAAAAAAATCAAAATCTGAATTAAATACGTTCCTACTGGTTCGCATGCGTTTTCACCATTTACTAAACACACTGCATGCTTTTTTTTTGTCATTTCCTTACTAATAGGACAAGATTTTTCTTTATTTGTTTGATGGGACAGAAATATACTAAAAAGGGAAAGCGCTACGGAGGGCTAGCGAGCCACCGGCCGCTCGCTAGATCCTCGGACGGCGGTACAGCTGGAACCCTGGAGATCTCTTTGTATGAGACATTTATCGGAAAATAAATTTAGCTCTCCTGTCGGTCCATACGGATGGATTTGCTTCCCCTCGATCATTAATTACCTCTCCCGCCCTCCCTCAAAAAAAAAAAAAAAATCTCCTGCCCACCAGGAATCAGGATAGTACTAGCGACAGTGATTCGGTAGGATATGCACTTGGATTCCTTGCGACTGCGGTCCCGATCTATGCTTGGATGCAGGTTAATTTTTTGGAATGCCGTGATTAGTTCTCAATTAAGCGGAAGATTAATTAATTCTATATGCATGCGCAGCGCAGGCGACTCCGCCTAATACACTACTGAGCTAAACTAGGGGAGGCAGCAGCAGCAGCGAGAGAGAGAGAGCTCGCGCGCGGAGGGATCTGGGAATGGTGGGAATCGTCGCCGCTCCCTCTCGGATCTCTGGGTGTGGGGCGTTGCCTCCTTTTCCCGGCGAGGCCAGCAGCGGAGGCGGAGGACCGCGGGGTGGTGTTGGACAACTGCCAATCGGATCCTGCATCTGCCACATGGTGTTGGACAAGATGCACGGCCGAAGCTCGAGGACAAAAAGGCCACATGGTGCAGCTGCCGCCGCTGCCTCCGCAGCAGCACCGGGCCAACTCCCACGGATCCATCGACGCCGATGAATCTTAGAAAGGCAATTCACGCCACTAAAACCGTCATGAGAAGAAATATATCTATTGCAATTATATTAAGAAAAAAGGCAATAACATGAGCAGATTCTGCAGAGTCATTACTCAATTCACAAAAAAGAGTAATCCAAGCAGAACATGTTTTTACACAAACCTGCTCGATAAAACAGACAAGCAAATCCTCTGACAGCTCACGGTCGCTAGGCTGTGAAGCATGTTTCCATGCAATCCTTGTACATGTTGTCTTTCTCCGATAAATCCTCCTCTCTTCTAAATGTAAGCAGCCATAAATCCTTGTACAATCCATTATCCATGCATGTCTACCAGCTTTCTTGTAAATGTAAGCAGCCATAAATCCTCCTCATCTCAAGTAATTCATGTTTCTCAAGCTGATAAAAAATTAGTAATCTGGGAGATCTGATTCACTGATCCAACTGTTCCTTTCTTTCAATGGTTAACACTAATGTTAAGTATTCACTGATAGATGAGCCTACGTTACCTTAACATCATGCAGTTCATGCCATTAATTCCTGAAATTTGGATCCTAGTTTCAACTTTAGGCAGCCAAGCAGATGGTCAATTCCTCCTACTTGATTATGTATGGTGCATGGGCGAATTGCTGTGTCTCATGGCTAGTTTTGTAATTTTGCTTGCATATATAGATGTGTGCTGACCTTGTTTTTATCTCCCTGATGCCGTGCAGAGTAAGCAGCAGGCAGAAGGTGTGAGCGGGCAGCAGGTCATATATGTGGCGACGCTGTAGGAGTTTCGGCCAACGATGGCATCTTTGTCACTTGCAAGTTGCAACGAGTGTGCCTTCCCAGTCTGCCGCCCTTGCCATGAGTACGGACGCAAGGAAGGAAACCAGTGCCGGTGCAAGACTAGATACAAGAGGCTGGAAGGTTTGTTTCCCCAATGGCATATTGCAATTTGCATGTAGCAGCTGCATGATTTGCCTTATGTGAAATGCCATCAAGTACGAATTCGCTATCTGGAACAAAAGCCAATACACTCTGCAATTTTTCTTTTTTTCAGAACTATGAGAATAATGGAGCATGTGACAACACGTTTAATCATTCTGTTGGTAGCATGATTCCATTCTGCCTCGACTGGAAAGAAAAAACACTTCTGATGGTAGGTAATACACTCTGCAATCTTTCCTTATTCAGAACTATAAGCAGACCTGAATAATGGTGCATGTGACAACTCGTTTAATTGTTCTGTTGTTAGCATGATTTGATTCTGCAAACTGTGCATCATCTGGAAAGAAAAAACACTTTGATGGTAGGTTTCTGACCATTCCAACATTGCAACAATATCAAATAAAAAGGAGGTGTGAGGCAATGTTTTCTGCATGTGTGGAATATGATCCTATCCTCCACATTATGAACATTGCAGGTTATACTCTTAACTTTTTCATCATAACCTTTGCAACCAACTCCACATTCCGCAGATTGTGCCGCTTTCTTCTTCTTCTTCTTCTTCGATGAAACAACCACTGTGTTAGCAGCCTTCTTCTGACCATTCCAATGTCGCAGGCTTTATGTCCACAAAGTAATGTTCTGTTTATGATCTTTCTTCTCTCAGGAACATGAACATCCTGAACATGTAGACGTGTTCGTGGTCGATCCAACCAAAATCGTGACACATACTTTGTGGCGTTTGTTTTTCGTTGGTCTTTAGTTTGCAATATCAAATAAGAAAGGTGGTACGAGATACTATATTTGTCGTGGTATTTACTATTAGGTAACTGTAAGGTTTTCTTCAGGTGTGAAATATGATTCTATCGACGCATTGCAGAACATTGCAGGTAAAGTCCTTAATTTCTATGGCTCATTGGCCAAATCATTTGTGCAGTCGTGGTGGGCTTCCTAGTATTGGATGGCTTGTGTTCCACGAGATTAACAATCTGGGTGGAGGATCATTACCTAAATGGTAAATATCTAAAGCATCATTCATCCTATCGTTTATGAGATCCTTCCTGTTGGCTTCATACAATATTAATGAACGATGATGATCAGTTCATAGTATTGGTCAGTCTAAGAAACTGAAAGTAATGAGATTTTCTCTGCCTCACAGAGCATCTAATACTCGTGGGTTGATCTACCATCTCTGTTTTCTGATCACAAGTATTTCACTCTCATTCTGCAGACAATTGCAGTCAAGGGTGGATTCTCGCAGTTGGTGGCTTTGCATTCAGAACAATTGCAACCAGTAATGTATTCTGAAGCAGCTGCACTGACCACAATTCCGAAAGGTCAGCTGGTCAATATTTCCCTTAAAAATTGAAGCGGCTATCCCCTGTGCCATCGGCTCGATTCTTGGACTCGCATTGCCTTGACTTGTGAACTTGGTATAATCATCCAGGTTTTCCTCTCAATTTGCCGACCAAAACCCACAATAATTCATGACTAAGACTGCTCTGGACGATAGGTGGCACCATCTGCCCCTCCTTTGTTTGCGAAGTATAGATGGAGCAATTGCACTGGGAATTCGATCAGCAGGTTCACCATTAAGCAAATTAAGGTGCTTTACTGCTATATGCAACAGTATTTTATTTTTCTTCCCATGAGATCATCATTGCCTTAATTCAGTTTTTATTTTTCTTCAGTCCATACGGAGGAACGACTGCCTTGCTGTGGCCCGCTTCTTCCTGGGTGGCGAACCAGGCCTCCCTCCCTGACGTGCTGCGCTCCACAGCGTGAGACTGTATTTATTACCACTCAAAATCGTGACTGTGCATATATATTCATCATTTCCTGTACCTTGTCCATTTGTTTGACCTTAATTACTTCATTACTCGGATTCTGCAGAACAATTGCAACCAATGGTGACCGTGAGCTCTTGCGGTTGTCAGTTTTGCATTGAGGGCATAGCTACTTGATCCAAACAAAAGCAACAATGGAAGCACCTGTCTTTATTTTCTAAAGCAGCAACTCCACAAAGGTCAGCTGGGCATTCTTTCAGTCAAAAGTGTACCTGTGTCATGTGTTGTCCTTTAGATTTGCATCACATTGACTTGTGAACTTGGTGTAACTGTCCAGGTTTTCCACTAACTGCACGCCCTAGTCCCTACTGGCAAAGCTAAACTCGAAGGAGTCTTGATTCATGGCTGCTCCGGATGATTGGTAGCACGATCTGTCTATGTTCTCCCATCTGCCATGCTAATCAATGGAGCATGTTTTTTTTTTTTTTTTTTTTAGAAAAGGAGGTCACCCCCCGGCCTCTGCATCAAAATGATGCATACGGCCATATTATTAAAAAGCCAAAAGTGTAACAAAATCTCCAAGTCTCTGAAAAAAAGTGCTCAAAATAAAGAAAGCAGGATAGCCACAACCGGCGGAATAAAAGAAGATAGGAAACTAAACTCCTATCCTATTACATGACCGCCATCCAAACCGGTTGAAGATAGCCCGAGCTACCGTCTCCCACCGGATAGACCCAGTAACCATACGCTCCCTGGCATCCGTCGGAGTGAGTAGCGACCACATACGGATCAGCGAAGTGGCCCGAAAGATAACCTGCAAGAAATGAACATTTGTTGCTCTGTTAAAAACCATATCATTCCTGCATTTCCATATAGCCCATAATAAAGCACATACGCCTACACGGATGTGTCTCGCTGTTTCTATCTCAACTCCATTTAGCCACGTCCCAAACAACGTGTTAATACTAATAGGAGGAGCAATGTTAAAGGCTATATGTATGGACCGCCATAAAACTTTGGCCATCGGACAATCGAGAAAGAGGTGTTTGATAGATTTGTCCTGGTCACAGAAGCTACATCTTCTAGATCCAGTCCAGTTACGTTTGGCCAAGTTGTCCTTGGTGAGAATCACTTGCTTGTGGACAAACCACATGAACACTTTAATCCGTAGGGGCACTTTGACCTTCCAAATATGCAAAGATCGAGGGAGGGAAACCGAATTGATCAAATCCATGTGCGCTGGGAATTCGTCTGGCTCGCCATGAACCAAAACAAGGTGCTTAACTGATACACAATAATATTTTGACTACTTCCCAAGAAATAATCAGTTCCTTTGTTAATTCAGTGCCCTATTATCTTCAGCTCACAAGGTCCACAGTCATCCAAATGTATACTCTGAAGCTTAAATTGGTGGTATCATATTCTGTGTCCAGGACTCCGAGATTGATGCTGGTATGTAGTACCTGTTTTGACATAGTTGACTTCCTATGCTTTGATTTCAGTACTGCTGTTAATTCATGAATAAATTGAATCTTTCTTCTTGTATCTACTTTTCAGCAGTGGCAAATGCGTTGATGTGCACAAAACAAAACCTCAACGCCGGTGATGTACACCGACCCATGATGTCCCACTCTGTCGACGGCGTGCTCGCCATTGTCCGCCTCTTCCTACACACGGAACCGGGCCACCCTCCTGTTCCTCACCGGCGTGCTGCGCTCCACAGGGCTGGCAGGTGCTGGCACTTGCTCGATTGACACTGACCCCATCGTCTGCCTTTGGTTGGTGTGCCCGCCCGCTAGCTACGTCCTCTGCTATTCTCATGTAGTGTCAACTTGTATGTCGATCTCGCCATCTTCGACTCTGGCACAACATGTTCTCACGTCAGCGGCGTACTCTGAGGCCGACACCGAGCTGCTGTGAGTTGGGCTAATCCACCATGAATCGAATGAAGGTAAGCCGATACGCGACAATATTTCTTGTGCTTTCCGATGAAATTGTTGCCTTGATTTGAGTTATTTTTTTCTATCTTCAGTCCCTACAGTTGGAACAACTATCTGATCATATATTCTGAAGTTCAATGTGGTATCTTACACCGTGTCCAGGAATCCGCGGCCGATGCTGGTACGCATGAGTTTTGACGTAAATGACTTTCTAATGCTTTGATTTCATCTAAAAGATCTCAGTACAGCAGATCCTGCTGTACTCTTGTGAATAAATTGAATTTTTCTACTGCCAACTTGCAGCCTAACATGTTCTGCACGTACTGTACCTTACAGCGGAGCAGTAACTGTTTTTATATGTACCGCATACTCTGTCCACCGCATCCTCTGCCTCTTGGTGTGCCTGCCCGCTTTCCAACTGCGTCGCCTGCTGATCCTCTGCTTACTCCATATCCTACGTCGACGATCGACCTCGCCATCTTCGATTCCAGCAGTGTAATTTGAAGCCGGCATCGAATGTCTTTAGTCTCCGTATTCTTGGAATGGAACTCTTAATTGTTGAGAGGGTTGCTGGTCATCCTCCAATGCCGGATGTGCTGTACCAGCACCACCATATGTTTATCTCCAGCGGTAGTAAACAGTATACCTGCAGCTGTTTACTGAATGACTTGACAGACATGAACATAGGTCGTCATCTTCCTTGTAAAAGACGATGCCATGATTCATCATGTAGATGATAAATGTATCGATGTATGTAACACCAAGACAGGAGAGAAGGTTCGGATTGTTTTGGCGACGCGAAGGAACATGTCTTGTTTGAACAAAAAAATGAATATGATTTCTCTCATAGTTTACAGGAGAAGTCTTTGGGGAGCCGTTCTTGAACTAAATATCTTCTCTGTTTATATATTTAGGCAGATTAAGGGAAATGTTATTGGACTACGTATTCTTCTCTGTTTACATATTTAGGCAGATTAAAGCAACTGAATTAATACAAACTGGAGAGTTACTTTCCATCCTATCTCAGGTAGCTCTGCTTCTAGCTTTTGTTTATAGCAAAGCAAACAGGATCGGAGCTTCCTCAGACTTTGGCTCAAAACATGAAGCACCTAGTAATTACTACATCCGCACGGTTTCTAACTTCGGATCGCTCAGACTTTGGCTCAAAACGTGAAGAACCTAGCACAACTCATTCTCTGTGCTACTACTACAACTCATGATCTTCCGATGAATACAGTGAAGTGAAATTAGTTAAGAGATAATTCAGCTAAGCGTACAAGGATAAGACATCACTGGCGGCTTATTGATCCTTAAGCGCAACTAATTAGTATTAATTATCTCAATTAATATAAGTAATATTAATGGGGATGTAGCTCAACACGCCCGGGCGCGTCTGCCACGTCGGACTGACGCAGGGGTTCTACAGGAAAACACTTCGAAACCCGTGGGTCCGAAGATCGTCTCCTCCGTCGGACCGATGGCGCCGCGTGGCGCCGCTCCGGCGGGCCGTGCAGTGCCTAGCCCGGCTATTTAAGCCGACCGCCGGCACCGAAACCCTACCCGTTCATATTTCATTTCCCGCCTCCCGTCCGCCGCCGCCGCCACTTTCCACTCGCCGGCCGCCACCACTAGTAGCCATGCCCCCACGCCACCGGGTAAGGAGCTACCCATATCTAACGCCGCTGCGCCGGCTGCAGCTCCTTGAGCTGATCCGGGAAAGGCGCGAAGCCTGGATCGCCGCGGGGCTACCTCCGGATGCGGTGGATCCGGAGGAAGACTTGGAAGAGGAGCAGAATGAGGTTGAGGAGGAGGAGGAGGAGGAGCCGGAGGAGGATGTGAGGGACGCTGGGGACACGGATCTGCAGGTGTTGCAGCAGGCCATTCTCAATTCCCTCTGCTTGAGTCGGATGCGGAGGCCAGACGCCGTCGTTAGCAGGAGATGGAGGCGGAGCACGCCACGGAAGTCGACGAGATGCTCGCGCATATGGATGAGGAGGAGCCGGAGCCCTCCTACGCGCCCGTCCACCCGGCGCCCGGTACCGACGTCGTGGACATCTCCGACAACGAATCGTAGCTAGCGTGTTGTAGTACGTAGGTTTATTTTTGCATGGTTTGTATGGATCTAGGGGAGGAAAGATGAGAGACTCGGATGCAGAGAAGCAAATTTGAGGCGTGACCGGCGCGTCCGCGGACGTTTTAGGGGTCTGATTTGCCAAGTTCGGCTGTAGATGCTCTAAAGCGCTAGCTAAGTGCTAAAAAGACGAGATATAAACGTTGCTGAAGCCTCGGGAGGTAGATAGAGGCCAAAAGCTGGGCAATATATGACCTGATGAGATGAGATGACAGGCAGCGGCCAAGCCGTCACTACTGGAATTTTCGTATACGCCGGGTGTCAGGGTCTTCGCCGAGAGCCAAAGCATGGGCGCTTGGCAAACTCACAGACGCCGAGAGTACCTGTCGGCAACAGGCGTACCTTGGCAGACACAACATATTGCCGAGAGTAGTACTCAGCAAAAGGGGAAGACTCGGCAAAGGCACTCTTTGCCGAGAGCCAAGCAGCCGTCGCACGGCAAAGTGTTACCACGTGGCTCATCCGGCGGCGAATGACGGCACGGTCACGGTGGCACTGCTTTACCGAGAGCCCTTCTCGGCAAAGCTCTGGCTCTCAGTAAACTTTTAGTACCACCTCGCCTAGAGACAAGCAACATGACCAGTTTAAATATTCGGATAATCCAGACGCAGTAAGCTTCGGTCTTCATTACACTCCTGTTAAGGAGATGAACCATTACTGTGAATCTTCACCCCTTCCGGGCACTGAAGATTCACAGTCACAGGCCATCTTCCTAATGATGGATGCCGGTGCTTTTCATTAATTCAATTATTATTATTTTTGAATTTGCCGTCTGTGTGAGAGCAATGATCTAACCGTTTAAATCCAATCCTCGGGAGCTGGCACGGCGTCATCACATGGCCCCTGTAGGGTGTGGTAAGATTTTAGGCACGTTTCAAATAAGCCTCCCCTGAGGCCACTTGTAAACCGCACCATCTCCGAGCTAGTCTCTGGGTATCGAGAGGGAACGTGTCCGGTTTGTGCAGGAAGTGCGGGTCCTGTTGCTTCGTTGGCCTCGAAACTTCTCGTGCTCACAAAGGAGGCCATCGCATGACACGTGTTAGGCCCCCGCATTTTTCGGACCCGCGTGCAATATTCGAGAAATTTATTGCTCTGCTAGGGTTTCATCGCCGAAAATTGCAGATCTGCAAGGCGGCGCATGAAATCATGCCCAGAAGCAGCATGGAAAATACTTTGTGGTGTCCTTGCGGCATGTGTAGGCCTTGTGCAGAGGAGGGAGGGGCATGCCCTCCCACCGGGGGACGAAAGTACCTCAGTGGCATGCTTGATACAACCGTTTAAATCCTTGGGAAATCATACGATGCCGGAATTCCTCGAGAGCTGGCACGGTGTCATCACATGGCCCCTGTAGGGTGTGGTAAAAATTTGGACGCGTTTCGAATAAGCCTCCCCTGAGGCCGCTTGTAAACCGCACCATCTCCGAGCTAGTCTCTGGGTATTGAGAGGGAACGTGTCCGGTTTGTGCAGGAAGTGTGGGTCCTGTTGCTCCGTTGGCCTCGAAACTTCCCGTGCTCACAAAGGAGGCCATCGCATGACACGTGCCACGCCCCCGCATTTTTCGGACCCGCGTGCAATATTCGAGAAATTTATTGCTCTGCTAGGGTTTCATCGCCGGAAATTGCAGATCTGCAAGGCGACGCATGAAATCATGCCCAGAAACGGCATGGAAAATACTTTGTGATGCAGGTCTAGATGAAATGATGCAAACTAGTAACTTTGGCGAGAGTTGCTCTCGGTATAACAGGCTTTTTCCGAGAGTGGTACTCGGCACAAGATAAACCCTAGATCTAGGTTAGGACTTTTACCGAGAGTGCTCTCGGTAACAGTTAAACCCTAGATCTAGGTTAGGACTTTTACCGAGAGTGCTCTCGGTAAAAGTTGAACCCTAGATCTAAGTTAGCACCTTTACCGAGTGCGGCACCGACAGGCTCTCGGGAAAGGTTCGCGGGACACTTAAGTGGCAAGCCTCCGCTGCTTCTTCTCATTTCGCTCCCTCCTCTTCTCCCCGCTGCCCTCACCCCGCCGGCGCCCCGTCACCGCCCCCACCCCGCCGGCGCCCCCTCACCGGTCCCCACCCCGCCGGCATCCCCCCACCCCGCGGTTGCCCCCATCCCACCGGCTCCCTCATCCCACCGGCGCCCCCTCCCCCCCCCCCCCCCCCCCCAACTTGGTGAGCTTTCTCCTCCCCATTGAATGGATGAATTCCATATGAGTGCTTGGATGAATGCTATATGGATGAATGCTAGATGGATATATGTATGGATGAATGCTAGATGGATATATGTATGCTAGATTGTTGCTATGGATGAATGCTATATGGGTGAATGCTATATGGATGAATGCTATATGGGTGAATGCTATATGAATGCTATATGGATGAATGCTAGATGGATATATGTATGCTAGATTGTTGCTATGGATGAATGCTATATGGGTGCTATATGGATGAATGTATTAATTTTTTGTAATTGTTTTTATTTAGTAGTTTCTATGTAGTTTGTATGTATTAGTTTTTATGTTGAGAGATTGTTGATCATATTTGACAGATAAGAGATATTTTCAGAGGAATGGTACCGACTGTTGACGTAGGGGGTCGCGCTTCCATCGCTCCTCCTCTGTGATCTTTGTATAGCAGGAGGAGCAGAGGAAGAGAGACCATCACCAACAGTCGATAAGAGTTGTTCTTGGAGGAAGAAAATCAACTTTTGACGATGGAGGTCGATCTGGGCCAGTTTGTCCTGTGATATACCTTTGTCACGCACGATGAACTGGGCCAGCTCGACCATCACCGAAAGTCAAAATACCCATGAGAGAGTGTCCACCATATATATACCACCACCAGAGAGAGTGTCCACCATATATACGTGAGAGAGTGTCGATGAGAGTTGTTCTTGGAGGAAGAAAATCGACTTTTGACGATGGCGGTCGATCTGGGCCAGTTCGTCCTGTGATATACCTTTGTCACGCATGATGGACTGGCCCAGCTCGACCATCACCGAAAGTCGAAATACGCTTGAGAGAGTGTCCACCATATTTGACAGATTAGAGATGTTACCGACTGTTGTCGTAGGGGGTCGCTCTTCCTCTGCTCCTCCTCTATGATCTTTGTAAAGCAGGTAGCAGGAGGAGCAGAGGAAGAGCGACCATCACCGACAGTCGATGAGAGTTGTTCTTGGAGGAAAAAAATCGACATTTGACGATGGCGGTCGATCTATGCCAGTTCGTCCTGTGATATACCTTTGTCACGCACGATGGACTGGCCCAGCTCGACCATCACCGAAAGTCGAAATATCCGTGAGAGTGTCCACCATGATTAATTTGCTTCGAAGTAATCTTTGATGTTTGATTCTTATGTTATTTTTCATTGTGTGGTGAAAGGTGTTAGCACCGATCGATTTCGTGGCTATGGCTTCCTCCGACGACACAGCTTTCCATTAGGGTCGACTCCGCGGTCAAGGAGAAGCGCGCCGAGGACCGCTTGGCGGCGCTCATTGAGAAGAACCCGCAGCTGATCCTAATAAAGTATTTTGAGGATCTGGCCAAGAAGAATCCGCCAGCTAAGGAGGGCAAGGCCCCACCACGTAAGGAGAGTGACGACCCGGTGCCCTTGAGTCCACCAACCATCATTCCCGACGATGCTTGGTCCTCCACTGTGGGGGATGCCCCCACGTGCTCTGACTCCACGATCACTGGTTTCACCGACTACACCTCGGAGTAGTCACCTAGATAGTTTGACGTTGATTTAGTGATATAGTTGTGTAGCTGCTAATATGGACTTGGATGGCCATTTGCGATGCTTTTGATTATATGAGTGATGAATGCTTACGTGGATTATGTATGATGTGCTCTTTAACCTTGCATTATTTCTCTGCCTCTTTTTCTCTTTCTTTGTAGATGAAGTGGTATGCGGTGTACAAAGGTAGGTGTCCAGGAGTCTACGATTCATGGTTTGAATGCAATGAACAAGTGCTTCGTTACGAAGGCAGCTCCCACGACTCGTTCAATAGCAGAGAGAAGACAGAGTATCATTACAATCAGTATGTGCTTAACCAGAAGAGAAATACTGAATTAGGCAATGGTGCAAGCCAGAAATGGCTTATCGGGTTCACTGGATTGAAGAACTTGATAATTCTCTTTCAGTTTGTCATAATTGTGGTGTTGCTTTTATCATGTGGTCGCATGTAGACATGCATTGACCACTTTGTTGTTTAGTAAGTAGACACTTGTACTAAAGAGCTACTTTGTGATTTCAAATGAAGCTTGTGTAAACTATTTATGGATGAATAGTTTATGCATAAATAGACACTTGTAAGTCGGGAGGAGACACAAGCTTATTTAGTAAGTACGAGCTACTTTGTGATCTACTTAGTAAGCTACTTTAGTGAGCTAGTTTAGTACGCTCCAACCCATGGTGCGTGCACTCCGTCTTACCGGACATGGCCGTGCTGCTAGCCGGTTACCGGGTTGGGACGGAGCGGGAGGTGGGGATCCGGATTGGGATAATTCCCAGGCCGGCTCCTGCCGGCCGCGACGGCGACGACACCCGAGGGTGTCGTTTTTCTTCCTGGAGACGCCGTTTGGGTCCGCCCTACTTTTTCCCACCTCACGGTCTCTCGGGCAAAAACCTAGGGCGGCGACGACGCTCTTGGCATCGTGTCCTTCTTGAAGGCGTCATCGTGAGAGCTATGTGGCGGTGGGCACCACTTGGGTGCATCGGTGGTTGCAGATGGCGTGCCCCTCTTCCTCCAAGTGGCAGCTGTTTCGGGGGAAACCCTAGATCTGGGTCTCCCGGATCGGATGATGATGGAGACTTTCGTGCCATTCTCCCTCCTGAGGGCATCGTCTTGGAGCACTGGTTCACTGGAGAGGCCAACAGGTGGAGCCGTGTTTCATCGACTGCATTGATGACGGTGGGTCTCGACGGCGCGGAGCTGTGGAGTATTAGAGTTGGATGTAGTTTGATCGACGTGCGCAGGCTGGTGGCGCTGTCTAGTGTCATGGTGACATCGACGGTAGATGGGACTGGGAAGATCTATGCAGTTATTCCTCCTGAAGACGGGATGGCGGAAGATGGCGGCAGCGGATCCTAGAGCGTGCGCAGGCGGTGCACGTTATGGGATGCCTAGACCGGATGGTCTTGAGGCCACTGGATTAGATTGTGTCTGTTATGCGGACAGAGCACATCTGTATACTTGTAGGTGTAGCGACTTTGTTCGCCTACAAGGGGGCTTCGGGTTGATACTTGTATTCATTTTGTCAGACTCTAGTGAATAATTAATAAAGATGGTTGTGTGCATCATGCTAATGCAGAGGCGGGGGTAATCCTCCTTTTCCAAAGAAAAAAAACGTGTACACTTCGAATCCAATTAAAATGTTTCCCTCAGAAAAAAAAGAATCCAATTAAAACGTGTTCATTGTCCTAATTTTATGTGTTTGCCTTTTGAAAATGTTATGTTAATCATTCGTGCATTTTAAATTAAAATAATGTTCACATAATTTGAAAATTGTTCATCCTTTTCTCAAAAAAATCATGTAATTATAAAAAGTGATCACATGCTTAAAAATATTTCGTAATTCGAAAAAAATATGCATTCTCTTTAAAAAAGGCCATGTGATTTTAAAAGTATTTATATAATTTAAAAATAATGTTGATGCATTTAAAAAACAAATATAAAATTTAAAAGTGAGCGGCCGTATGAGGGATGATGTATGGACTAGGTATAGGCCGTAACTCGGGAAGGGCGGCCGTAACGTCCAGCTCGACAAGATTAGTTTTAAAACTATTAGACATTCATTTGACATGGCATGGTTCAATAGAAGGTGTGCGTGGGTTAGGGTTTAAGCCGTGGCCGAGATCATCATCTTGGGATTAGCTACATTCGGACACATTGCGATTTGGTGGACACTGCGACCATGGTTGTGAAGAACAAAAGGAGGATAGGCGAAAACATGGATGAGGCACTACGTCGACCGGTGGAGGGGTCTTGAGTCGTTCTTATTGTGCTAGGAGCAAGCATTTTTTTTCTCCCGTTATAACGTACGGGCATGTTTGCTAGTAACATTAAACGACATAAGCCAAGATCGATCGAATAATCTCACTGATCGGCAATGTGACTCTGTACTACTATTTCTCTGATCTATATGGCCCAAATTAGGGTGAAGCTTGACCTTAATCCCGTGTATGGTAGGAATAAAGCTAAAGGTGCCCAGGCTAGACTACTCATTATCGGCTAGAAATCCCCCCCCGGGGGGGGGGGGGGGGGGGGGGGGGGGACCCACGTGCCGGTTGAAGAATGAGGAACTGTCATAGTTCCCGCTGATTTGATCCGCCGCATGGCATCCTCACTGCTTTTACCTAGCATAGGACATACATGGTCACCATCAGCACATACACCGCCTAACCGTCAGCACATCCTCACTGCCTCACCGTCAGCACATACACCGCCTTGGACCACATTTTCCGCAATGATCCTCTGTGAGTAGCACGTGGGAGCAATGTGACCTATGCTATGGATAGCACCTTACGTGGTCATCCGAGTTGATGACAACATGCTTGTGTTTCGATCACGATTGTTGTTTTTTTTAGGGGGGGGGGGGGGGGGGGGGGGGATTATTTCTCATTACTCAAGGAGGCCTCTCAGCCATAGCCAAGTTTATAACAAAGTCCGCCCCGGCAGTAAACCAAACTGCCATACGAGGGGTACTATGGCCATACGCGGCCAGCTCATGGCTAACACCGTTCTGCCAGCGGCTATAGTGGGTAAACATAATTTCCATGGCGTCTAGAGCAGCTAATCTACTAATTTCCTCCACCAGTGGACGGTGCTGCGATCTGTCTGTCATGGGTGCTCGAAGTATCGCGACAGCCTCCGCACTATCCATCTCGACAATGATAGGCAGTGTTGTCCGGTGCAAGGCCAGGTCCAGGCCTTCTCTACAAGCTGAGAGCTCGGCCTCCAGCGCATTATCACATGTACGAAGCTCCTTGCATGCACTAAATATGATATCACCTCTATCATCCCTTAGGATCATACCTCCACCGGCCGCACCCGTGTGTGCGACGAAGCTCCCATCTGTGTTGAGCTTAGAACATCCCGGGTTGGGGGGGGGGGGGGGGGGACCACCGTGGTCGCTCCTTTACCTCAGGGCTCAACCTCGCACTTGGTACAGTAGAACTCGATCACCACCATCTTCCCTTCTCTAGGTTGCCACCTGGGTGTTGCTGAATACACAGGAGGGAAGTGATATACCTATGTAAGATGCGTCGGGACGCCTCAGCTGGGGGTGGCGGTTTATCATGTGTAATCTCATTCCGTTCCAAATTCTCCACATGGTCATGAGCACAACCAACCTCGCCGTTTCCTCCATGGGCTCCAACAACGTGAGCAGCCACTCTGGCCCTGTGTTGCGGATGGACTCCACCTTGGGAATGTTCCAGTCTAGGGCCATGACACGCCATAGCTCTCTAGCCTGTGGACACCTGCAGAGTGCGTGGAAACCGTCCTCACGATTGTTGTTACTATACAATCTACACTCATACCGACGTATATATGATTTGCATGCATGCTTGAATCATATAAGAACCCAATCTGAATATATACATACATGGTGTGGTGTTGGTGCATGATACAAGTATACAACGAATCTTGAAACTGACTAGCATATAAAGTTAATCACATTCAAAACACGTACAGATATTAAGCAACATAACTAAGCCAAGAATGAATAATTCATAATTTTTATATGCCATGAGACAATATACAAACCATACTATATCTCGTAAGAAAATGTGGTTTTCTATATTGTTGGTATTTCCACAACCTATATGTTCCACTTTATGTTAAATGTTGGCCTTAGACACAGGGATAAAATAAAAAAGATGACACCTCAGACCATTCTTGATCGGCTAGATGTCTGGAGGGAGAACCCATATGCGACTTGAAGCGTGACACTAGTAGAAAACATGGCTTTGGTCCTGGCCAGATCAGAGCATTAGTCCCGGTCGTGTTACGAACCGGGACTAATGGGAGCATCAGTCCCGGTTCGAGAGGCTAGGACGCCGGCCGGGCCTCGGCAGGCATTAGTCCCGGTTCGGCTGGGACCTTTAGTCCCGGTTCCATCCACCAACCGGGACTAAAGGGGTGCCCTTTAGTCCCGGTTGGTGTCTGGAACCGGGACTAAAGGGTAGGCCATTAGTCCCGGTTTTAGACACAAACCGGGACTAAAGTTTTGCCTATATATATCCACACCCCCCCATCTCCTCTGTTTTTTGGCCGTGGTAGGGTGGAGGTGTGGGCTACTCTGTTTTTTGCTTATATATGCACATGAGGTGTTCGATGAAATGCCGGAGCCACACTTAAGCTTTCTCCTCTGTTCTTCCACCAAGCTCGACCTCCAAGCTCAATTTTCCCCAAGATTTGTCTAGGTTTGGCGGTGCACCAACTATCCAAGTGTTCTAAAAATGTTAGCAACTTCATCCTTTCATCTCTCACTGCTAGTTTAGCTCATTTCAAATGCTCTAGAAGTAGTGTGGTTTGTGGGTTTTAGTGGAGGAGTGTATGTGTGAGTTTATTTGATTTAGATACACAATTTGAGCTCAAATTAACTTGTTAGTTTGCACATGTGTAGGGTACCGTCCCGTCCCCGTCCCCATCCTCACCGCCGTCGATCGCCCGCGCCGATCTCGTCGCCGGCACCACCGTGGTGAGCCTCTCGTTCTTATCTTTTTTTTCTAAGAAAAAATTCTTACTTGTATGATTTATATAGCTACTTGTATAATTTTCTTACTTGTATTATTGTTTGTTATTATATAGTGCCATGGTTTTGGTATCCGCCCCCGTCGGCTCTCGTCCGGTCTATGATTCGGATGTGGTATATTATATTTTATAACTATTTGTTTCATTTAGTGTTTATGACAATTATGCCGATCAACTTGACATAGATGTCTTTATCCAGGAGGTATGTGAACCGGAAATTCCAACCGACCCTCTTGTCGAGAGGTTAAATTTAGTTGAAAAAGAAAACAATTATTTGAAAGAAAAATTGAAAAGAGTTGAAGAAGAGAAGATGAAATTGGAGTTGCATGTTGCCGATGTCGTCGATCTACACAAGATCCATTGATAATGATTAGAAAGATTAGAAAATATACCATTGATAATGAGGCTTGGTATCATTATGCTGTTGGATCAATTGTTACCTTAGTTGCGATTTTGATCGCATTTGTTGTTGCATTTAAATGTTTTACATAGTTGTATCTTAGTTTCAATGTATGTTTTAATTAGATGCTCTAGAGAGCTGTATATTGTTCTATGAGAACTATGTATGAACTTTATATATTTATTTTTTCAGCAATAACATTTGATCACTACTGTACTTTGGTTTTAATGTGATGATGAACTTGTATTAATTTGGTCATTTCTCTATTCATGATGTTCTGTAATGGTTTTTGATATACTTAATTATATAATGCACGCAGATGAACCGGCAATGGATGTACGGTGACCGACGCACCTCCGACTACATTACGGGCCTGCATAATTTTCTCGATGTGGCTGAGGAAAACAAGCAGAATGGTTTTATGTATTGTCCATGTACTGTCTGTGAGAATACGAAGGATTACTCTGACTCGAAAACCCTTCACTTCCACCTGCTTAAGAAGGGTTTCATGCCACACTATAATGTTTGGACCAAGCACGGAGAAAGAGGGGTTATGATGGAAGACAACGAAGAAGAAGAGGATGATGACAACTATCCTATGTTCCCTGAATACGGTGGTACTGCAACGGGGGAAGCTGAAGATCAAGAGGCACCAGATGTGCCCGATGATGATCTTCGCCGGGTCATTGTTGATGCACAGAGAGGATGCGAAAGTGAAAGGGAGAAGTTGAAGTTCGATCGCATGTTAGAGGATCGCAAAAAGGGTTGTACCCAAATTGCGAAGATGGCAACACAAAGCTCGGTACCGCACTGGAATTGCTGCAATGGAAGGCAGAGAATGGTGTATCTGACAAGGGATTTGGGAAGCTACTGAAAATAATGAAGAAGAAGCTTCCAAAGGGTAACGAATTGCCTGACAGTACGTACGAAGCAAAGAAGGTTCTCTGCCCTCTAGGATTAGAGGTGCAGAAGATACATGCATGCCTTAATGACTGCATCCTCTACCGTGGTGAGGAGTACGAGAATTTGAATGCATGCCCGGTATGCGGTGCATTGCGGTATAAGATCAGACGAGATGACCCTGGTGATGTTGAGGGCGAGCGCCCCAGGAAGAGGGTTCCTGCCAAGGTGATGCGATATGCTCCTATAATACCACGGTTGAAATGTCTATTCAGAAACAAAGAGCATGCCAGGTTGTTGCGATGGCACAAAGAAGACCGTAAGAAAGACGGGAAGTTGAGAGTACCCGCTGATGGGTCGCAGTGGAGAAAAATCGAGAGAAAGTGATCGGACTTTGCAGGTGACGCAAGGAACTTATGGTTTGGTTTAAGTGCAGATGGCATTAATCCTTTTGGGGACCAGAGCAGCAATCATAGCACCTGGCCTGTGACTCTATGTATCTATAACATTCCTCCTTGGTTGTGCATGAAGCGGAAGTTCATTATGATGCCAGTGCTCATCCAAGGCCCTAAGCAACCCGACAACGACATTGATGTGTACCTAAGGCCATTAGTTGAAGAACTATTACAGCTGTGGGACATAAAAGGTGTACGTGTGTGGGATGAGCACAAACAACAGGAATTTGACCTCCGAGCGTTGCTGTTTGTAACCATCAATGATTGGCCTGCTCTCAGGACAGACAAACAAGGGATACCACGCATGCATGCACTGTTTAGATGAGACCGAAAGTATATATTTGGCAAAATGTAAGAAGAATGTGTACCTGGGACATCGTCGATTTTTTTCCGACCAAGCATGCCTTAAGAAAGAAAGGCAAGCATTTCAAAGGTGAGGCAGATCACCGGAAGAAGCCTGTCCTCCGTACTGGTGATGATATACTTGATATGGTCAAGGATTTACAAGTAATCTTTGAAAAGGGTCCTGGCGGACAATCTGTTCCGAATAACGCTGACGGACACGCACCCATGTGGAAGAAGAAATCTATATTTTGGGACCTACCCTATTGGAAAGACCTAGAGGTCCGCTCTGCAATCGACGTGATGCACGTGACGAAGAATCTTTGCGTGAACCTGCTAGGCTTCTTGGGCGTGTATGGGAAGACCAAAGATACACCGGAGGCACGGAAGGACCAGCAACGTATGAACGAAAAAGACGGCATGCATCCAAAGCAGTATGAAGGTCCTGCCAGCTACGCTCTTACCAAAGCAGAGAAGGAAATCTTTTTTGAATGCCTGCTCAGTATCAAGGTCCCGTCTGGCTTCTCGTCGAATATAAAGGGAATAATAAATATGGCAGAGAAAAAAATTCCAGAACCTAAAGTCTCATGACTGCCACGTGATTATGATGCAACTGCTTCCGGTTGCATTGAGGGGGCTTCTACCAGAAAATGTTCGATTAGCCATTGTGAAGCTATGTGCATTCCTCAATGCAATTTCTCAGATGGTAATCGATCCAGAAATCCTACCAAGGTTACAGAATGATTTGGTCCAATGTCTTGTCAGTTTCGAGTTGGTGTTTCCACCATCCTTCTTCAATATTATGACGCACGTCCTAGTTCACCTTGTCGACGAGATTGCAATTCTGGGTCCTGTATTTCTACACAATATGTTCCCCTTTGAGAGGTTCATGGGAGTCTTAAAGAAATATGTTCGTAACCGTGCTAGGCCAGAAGGAAGCATCTCCACGGGCCATCAAACAGAGGAGGTCATTGAGTTTTGTGTTGACTTTATTCCTGACCTTAAGCTGATTGGTGTTCCTGAATCGCGGCATGAGGGGAGACTGGGTGGAAAAGGCACGCTAGGACCGAACTCAATAATATGTAGGGACGGACATTCTTGGGCGCAAGCACACTACACAGTTCTACAGAATTCTACCTTGGTGGCCCCGTATATCAATGAACACAAGAATATTCTACGCTCCAAACACCCGGAGCAGTCTGACGACTGGATTACACGTGAACACATGGGGACTTTCGGCGGTTGGTTGCAAACACATCTCATGGGTAACACCACTGTTGGAGATGAGTTGTACTTGTTGGTCAGGACACCATCTTTGACTGTACTAACTTTCCAAGGGTACGAGATAAATGGGAATACATTTTACACGATCGCCCAAGATAAAAAGAGCACCAAGCAAAACAGTGGTGTCCGCTTTGATGCAGCAAACACCAATAGGGCAAAGGACACATATTATGGTTACATAGAGGACATATGGGAACTTGACTATGGACGTGATTTTAAGGTCCCTTTGTTTCGGTGCAAATGGGTCAATCTGTCAGGAGGCGGGGTACAGGTAGACCCGCAGTACGGAATGACAACAGTGGATCTCAACAATCTTGGGTACACAGACGAACCATTCGTCCTAGCCAATGATGTGGCGCAGGTTTTCTATGTGAAGGACATGTCTACCAAACCGAGAAAAAGAAAGATAAGGAAGCGAATACATCATACGATGAGCCAAAGCGCCACATAGTTCTTTCAGGGAAAAGAAACATCGTGGGAGTGGAGGACAAGACACACATGTCAGAAGATTATGAAAAGTTTCATGAAATTTCTCCCTTAAGAGTGAAGACTGACCCAAGCATCGTGTTAAATGATGAAGATTATCCATGGTTACGGCGCAATAAGCAAGGGACACACGGGAAGAAATAGTTTTATATCCCAAGATCCCACTCTGGGATGTGACATGCTTCACCGCCATCACTTTCTCTCTAGTGTGAGTTTCCGGACTTATAGCTGGAAAGTGCCACTTCGGACAAACCGGAGGGAATCTTTGTAAGAGCTAGCTAGGGCATTTTGGCATTTGAAACATGATTTTAGAATAATTATTTATTAAGTTATGAAATTTCAATTATTCATATCCTTTTAGTATTTTCATTATACAGAGGAGTTAATCAATGCAATTATGTCCAAACAAAATATGAATGTCTTCTGAGCACCGGTTGGTTGCTCAATATTTTCAAAAACATATTGACAAACCACCACCAGATGTGTCAAAGAATAAAGTTATATAAAATTCTAGTTATGATCAACTGAAACAGAACTATAATATTCTTCAATAGCAAAAAAATCAACTAAAAAGCTTTTATAAAACTCTAGTTATGATCAAAATAATATTAACTTAAAATTATATAAAAATGAGGTACATACCTCCGACTTTACCTCAAGCCCGCTCCTCTCTATAAAATTGACATAACATATGCAAAAAATAACATAAAAAATAAAATTGACATAACATATGCAAAAAATAACATAAAAAATAAAAAAACATAACATATGCAAAAAATTAAAATTGTCATAACAAAAAAATAACATAAAAAATAAAAAGACATAACATATGCAAAAAATTAAAATTGCCATAACATAAAAAATAAAAAAAATACCCGCCTACTAGCAGACACCACGACCTGCATACGACTAGAAACCCAACTATATATGGGCCAGGATGCAAGCCCGCGAGGCTAGTAGGCCCAACAGGGCAGAGGTTAGGCAATTAACTGCCTGCTTTAGAGAGGAGCTTGGGAGAGAGATCGCAGCCGCATATATAAACCGGTGCGATGTCCTCTCGCTTGGCGAGGTGGAACTAAACTTTCACCACCCCACGGCTGTGCCACCCTTTAGTCCCGGTTGGTGGCTAGGACCGGGACTAAAGCCCGCTTTAGTCCCGGTCCTAGCCACCAACCGGGACTAAAGGCCTGGGTTTCCCGCCCTTTGGGCTGGTGAAAACGACCTTTAGTCCCGGTTGGTGGCTTGGACCGGGACTAAAGGGGGGCCTTTAGTCCCGGTTGGAGCCACCAACCGGGACTAAAACTATGTGTATATAAGCAGCACTTAGAAAATTTTCCAAACAGCAGTTTTCGATCTCCCTCTCCCCCGACGCCGAAGACCACCTCGACGCCGCCAGGCTGCCGGACCTCGCCGTCGCCTCTGAGCCCGCTCCTCGTCGCCGGACCTCCCCGCCGTCCTCGTCGGCGTACATCCTCGCCCTCCTCCTCGAGCCCGCTCCTCGTCGCCGCCCCCGACGCCGTCGCCGAGCCCTGCCCCGACGATGTCCCCGAGCCCTGCCCCGACACCGTCGCCGACACCTCCTCACTGTGAGCGCCGCCCCGATCCCCTCCTCCTCCTCCTATTCCCCCCCCCCTGCTGGGCGCCGACGCCGACGCCGCCGACCCCGACGCCGCCGACAGTGAACAGTGTGCACACAACCTATATGATGAAATGACAGAGAGGTCTAGGCATTTTAGGAATTTTGAGGAATTTTTGTGGTGAGGTGTTGATGTATATAAGAGAGTTTGGCAAAGTTTTAGAATTTTTGGAGCTATAAAAATTGAGTTTGTATCAGAGAGTTTGTTTCTGGTCCAAATTTGAATTGAAGGAAATTTGAAATTTTTGAACTGTGGAACCCAAAGTCTTTGGTGAAATGGGTTGTAGGTACCGTCTAGTTGCTACTATAATTTTGGTGGGAGCAGAAGACTTGTAGAAAATATGGTTCCTTTGTAAACCAAAGAAACCATGAACAAAATAAATTCCAACTTTGGAATTTTAGTAAATATTGTAGAAATATTTTTGTAAGGTGGAAAAGAGTTATAGCATTATTCATGATCTCAAAGTCATTGATATTATTCATGTGTAATATTTATGTAAATGTTTTATAGCATTATTCATGATCAAAGTCATTTTTTATAGCATTATTCATGATCAAAGTCATTTCATTTGTGATATTTTTGTTCTGAGCGTATGTAATGAATTTGTGATATTTTCATGTGTAATATAAATTTTTGTCCATTGAGATGAGATGAGATGGATGAGATGAGATGGAGATGGCTGAAATTTTTTTTTGTGTAGGTTTACTAGGTTTTTTAGATACATATACTCAATGTGATAGAGCAGCAAGAGCCTCAAGGATGGAGTGGTAGACGTCAAGAGACGTGGGGACCGGATTATCCTGGTCAAGCTGGTAGTTGGGGACTTAGTTCTCAACGTTATCAGCGCGTATGCCCCGCAAGTAGGCCACAATGAGAACACCAAGAGGGAGTTCTGGGAAGGCCTAGAGGACATGGTTAGGAGTGTACCGATTGGCGAGAGGCTCTTCATAGGAGGAGACCTCAATGGCCACGTGGGCACATCTAACATAGGTTTTGAAGGGGTGCATGGGGTTTTTGGCTATGGCATCAGGAACCAAGAAGGAGAAGATGTCTTAAGCTTTGCGCTAGCCTACAACATGATCATAGCTAACACCCTCTTTAAGAAGAGAGAATCACATCTAGTGATTTACAGTAGTGGGCAACACTCTAGCCAGATTGATTTCATCCTTTCGAGAAGAGAAGACAGGCGTGCATGCCTAGACTGCAAGGTGATACCCGGAGAGAGTGTTGTCCCTCAGCATAAGCTTGTGGTTGCTGACCTCCGCTTTCGGATTCGTGTCCAGCGGGACAAGCGTGCCAAAGTCGCTAGAACGAAGTGGTGGAAGCTCAAGGGGGAGGTAGCTCAGGCGTTCAAGGAGAGGGCCATTAAGGAGGGCCCTTGGGAGGAAGGAGGTGATGTAGACAACATGTGGATGAAGATGGTGACTTGCATTCGTAAGGTGGCCTCAGAGGAGTTTGGAGTGTCCAGGGGAAGTAGAAGAGAAGCTAAAGATACCTGGTGGTGGAACGATGATGTCTAGAAGGCAATTAAGGAGAAGAAAGAGTGTTTCAGACGCCTATATCTGGATAGGAGTGCAGACAACATAGAGAAGTACAAGATGGCAAAGAAGGCCGCAAAGCGAGCTGTGAGTGAAGCAAGGGGCCGGGCATATGAGGACCTCTACCAACGGTTAGACACGAAGGAAGGCGAAAGGGACATCTATAAGATGGCCAAGATCCGAGAGAGGAAGACGAGGGATGTTGACCAAATCAAGTGCATCAAGGACGGAGCAAATCAACTCCTGGTGAAGAACGAGGAGATTAAGCATAGATGGCGGGAGTACTTTGACAAGCTGTTCAATGGGGAGAGTGAGAGCTCCACCATTGATCTGGACGACTCCTTTGCTGATACTAGCAGGCTTTTTGTGCGGCGAATCCAGGAGTCGAAGGTCAAGGAGGCTTTGAAGAGGATGAAAGGAGGCAAGGCGATGGGCCCTGATTGTATCCCCATTGAGGTGTGGAGAGGCCTCGGGGACATAGCGATAGTATGGCTAACCAAACTTTTCAACCTCATTTTTCGGGCAAACAAGATGCCGGAAGAATGGAGACGGAGTATATTAGTACCAATCTTCAAGAACAAGGGGGATGTTCAGAGTTGTACTAATTACTGTGGAATTAAACCGATGAGCCATACAATGAAGCTATGGGAGAGAGTCATTGAGCACCGCTTAAGAAGAATGACAAGCGTGACAAAAAATTAGTTTGGTTTCATGCCTGGGAGGTCGACCATGGAAGCCATTTTCTTGGTACGACAACTTATGGAGAGATATAGGGAGCAAAAGAAGGACCTGCATATGGTGTTCAGTGACTTGGAGAAGGCCTATGATAAGATACCGCGGAATGTTATGTGGTGGGCCTTGGAGAAACACAAAGTCCCAGCAAAGTGCATTAATTACCCTCATCAAGGACATGTACGATAATGTTGTGACAAGTGTTCGAACAAGTGATGGCGACACTGATGACTTCCCGATTAAGATAGGACTGCATCAAGGGTCAGCTTTGAGCCCTTATCTTTTTGCCTTGGTGATGGATGAGGTCACAAGGGATATACAAGGAGATATCCCATGGTGTATGCTCTTTGCGGACGATGTGGTGCTAGTCGATGAGAGTCGGACGGGGGTTAACAGGAAGTTGGAGTTATGGAGGCAAACTTTGGAATCGAAAGGTTTTAGACTTAGTAGGACTAAAACCGAGTACATGAGGTGCGCTTTCGGTACTACTAGGCACGAGGAGGAGGAGGATGTTAGCCTTGATGGGCAGGTGGTGCCGCAGAAGGACACCTTTCGATATTTGGGGTCAATGTTGCAGAAGGATGGGGATATCGATGAAGATGTGAACCATCAAATTAAAGCCGGATGGATGAAGTGGCGCCAAGCTTCTAGCATTCTCTGTGACAAGAGGGTGCCACAAAAGCTAAAAGGTAAGTTCTATAGGACAGCGGTTCGACCCGCAATGTTGTATGGCGCTGAGTGTTGGCCGACTAAAAGGCGACATGTGCAACAGTTAGGTGTGGCGGAGATGCGCATGTTGAGATGGATGTGTGGCCACACAAGGAAGGACCGAATCCGGAATGATGATATACGAGATAGAGTTGGGGTAGCGCCAATTGAAGAGAAGCTTGTCCAACATCGTCTGAGATGGTTTGGACATATTCAGCGCAGGCCTCCAGAAGCCCCAGTACATAGAGGACGGCTAAAGCATGCTGATAATGTCAAAAGAGGCCGGGGTAAACCGAACTTGACATGGGAAGAGTCCGTAAAGAGAGACCTGAAGGATTGGAGCATCACCAAAGAACTAGCCATGGACAGGGGTGCGTGGAAGCTTGCTATCCATGTGCCAGAACCATGAGTTGGTCGCGAGATCTTATGGGTTTCACCTCTAGCCTACCCCAACTTGTTTGGGACTAAAGGCTTTGTTGTTGTTTGTTGTTGTTGTATACTCAATGTGATAGATAGATGTTTTGTGAAGATGAGATGAGATGGAAGAGAATTTTTTTAGGTTTTTGTGAACATAGAAATTTTTGTAACATGTATGTGTTTGATCACCGCGGGCTTATATAGCTGATTGGACTTTGGAGTGCATATTTAGTCGAGTCCAACATGAATATTAGTGAATGATTTCAGATTGTTGGGCACCGCGGAGAGTTGTGAGAGGAGATTTCCCTTTGATTTTGAGGCATATGAAAACCTGATTTGCACGCCGGACAGGCATGAGAGAGGCGGTCCGCAAAGTATCCTCTCCCGAAAGATATAGGACGACTCATCAGATATGATTCTAGATAATGTCCAATACCTCATATCGCGAACATAGTTATATTGGATAATTGATCTTCATATAAATGAAGCATAAAAGTTTAGGAATCACTTACAAATTTTCATGTTGTTCATTGACTTCGACATGAGGGGGGGGAGGGGGGGGTCGTTAAAACATAACCTCGATAATCCATTAATCCATTGCTCATATGCATATGATTCCTTATTGTGATTAGGTCTATGTTTGCCACTAATCCATCTCTCATGGTTGTATTCATCTTGTGTATAAATCTTGTATTCATCTTGTACAAATATCGTCGTAACTTCGACATGAGGGGGGGGGGGGTCGTTAAAACATAACCCCGATAATTTTGATTTTGAGGCATATGAAAACGTGATTTGCACGTCGGACAGGCATGAGAGTATCCTCTCCCGAAAGATAGGACGACTCATCAGATATGATTCTAGATAATGTGCAATGCCTCATATCGCGAACATAGTTATATTGGATAACTGATCTTCATATAAATGAAGCATAAAAGTTTAGCAATCACTTACAAATTTTCATGTTGTTCATTGACTTCGACATGAGGTGGGGGGGGGGGGTCGTTAAAACATAACCCCGATAATTTCGTTATAACTTCGACATGAGGGGGGAGGGGGTCGTTAAAACATAACCCCGATAATCCACTAATCCATTGCTCATATGCATATGATTCCTTGTTGTGATTAGGTCTATGTTTGCCACTAATCCATCTCTCATGTTTTGGAAATGTTGTAATATTTGCAGAAACTATGGAACACGACAGAGACTTAGAACAAGAAAAGGCGTTGGAGGAAATAATCCGCGAGGGAGATGATGATATCATGACCTCACAGTTTCTCAACGACTCCGATGGTGAGGGAAGAGAAGATGACGGCTCCGCCAGTGTTGGAGCCTTAACTGTTGCAAAGTCCGGCGAGGTATATATATTAATTAAGCCTCTGTTGACTACATGCATTAATTGTTTTGTATGTACATATATTAACACTTCTTTCTTCTTTTTGCCCTCCGGATCGAGCCAAACTTCTATAAGGAGACGAGGCCCGAAGAAAAGGTTGGGCGAGAATGAAAGGTTCACGATCGAAGAAGTCGATCCAGATGGCAAACCGACTGTTCCCAAGCGGACCCAAGAACGATTTATACATCAGTGCAGAGTTGTTGTTAGGGACAGCGTCCCGATCAGCATCCAAGAATGGAATAAGAAGAAGGACGATGGAGTTTCTTATGTCGACGATAGATGCAAAGATCAGCTTTGGAACTCGCTCATGATAAATTTCAGCCTACCGCCAGAGGAGGATCCAAATAACGCAGTTATAGAGCGAAAAGTCAAAAAATGGGCTCTTAAGAAGATGGCAGAACAATTCAAGAACTGGAAGAAAAGATTGAACGAACAGTTTGTCGAGAAAGACGAGACTCCAGAATTCACCGGTCAATATGCAAAGATAAAAGATCACTGGCCCGCATTTGTGGCGTACAAGAAATCGGAGAAAGCTAAGAACAGGTCATAGACAAATAAGCTAAATGCTGCAAAGAAGCAGTATCACCATGTTATGGGGTCAGGTGGCTACAAGGTTGCCCGGCCTACGTGGGACAAAGCTGAGAACGACCTGCTTGCTAAAGGGATCCAACCAGCGACATTGAACTGGCCCGAACGGGTAAGGACTTGGTTCTTCGGGCATGGGGAAACTTTGGACCCAGAAACAGGGAAGTGTGTTTACACGAAAGAACAACTTGAAACACCCGTCACAAAGATTCAGGAAGCAATCAAGGACGTGCAGGAAGGGAGGTTCCATCCCGACAGAGAGAAGGACGTGCTGTCACGCGCCCCCGGGAATCCTGAACACCCTGGACGAACATGAGGCACATCAGGCTCCGTTCCGTGGGTGCATGGGTTTCCCGACAGCACTGGTTATAGAAGCCAAGGGAGAAAGAAGAAAGAGGAAACAGTCCGGATGCAGAATGTAGAAAAAACATTAGCGTTGCAGGAGAAGAAACTAGAGGCACTTACCAGTCAGCGAGCTACCGACCCACCATCTTAGCAGCACGAAGATCCTTCATTCGATACTGCCCACGAAGCTACCCCACCATCTCAGCGAAAAAGCAGCGTGGCTTCCACGGAGCTCGTTCGGCCTGATATCACGGCTCCTCGCTACCCCGTGGATTATATCACGGAGAGGGAACATTGTGAGCTAATGGCGAAATGCATCAAACCTAACCTTGAAGGTGGCGGTCGGCTATGTCTTACCTCCTAGACCTGATGGAACTTTCCATTGCAATCCGATTCCAGATGGCTTTGCTATTGTCGGGGTGGATTAAGTTACCAACGGATTCGAGGGGCTAGAGCTTGAGTACCCTACAAGTGAAGGGGAGACTCATCTGGTAGATGCCATAAGGACAACCATTCTATGGAGAAAGGAAAACATCGTGCTTCCACAATGGACGCCGCGTCAGCAAACTCAGCCGGAGGAGGCCCCTCAGCAGACTCCTCACAGTCCAGCTCTATCTCCGCCGCCTCAGTCGTCTCCGCCGCGTCATCACACTCCGCCGCCTCAGTTGTCTCCGCCGCGTCAGCGGACTCCGCCGGAGGAGGCCCCTCAGCAGAATCCTCCGCCGCCTCAGCTGTCTCCGCCACCTCAGCGGACTCCGCCTCCTCCGCCGCGTCAGCTGACTCCGCCTCCTCCGCCGCCTCAGCAACGGCGGAAGAGACCCGCCGCCGCTCCGGTGGCTAGCAGTACAACAACGAAGAAATCCAGAGCAGGTCCAAGCATCAAGAAGGCTCCTCCCAAGTTACCATACGACCTGACTGAGGAGGAAAACAACGAGATCGTGGCTGCCGATGTGAAACGCCAGCTCGCACCGAAACGTCCAGATCCAAAGGAGAAAATAGATCCGGTAAAAGCGAAGCGCTGTCTGGATGCCCTTCAGCGACCACCACCTCCTCCGCTGCTCTCACCCTATGACCGCTGTATTGTAAAGACATTTCATGAAGCGAAAAGGTCGGGAAGTACTAGCAGTGCTGCAAGAAGTGGGAAAACAATTCCCCAGCTCGGCGAACAGGAAAAACAATCATGCCCCCCGCTCAAGGTGTTTCCCGATATCGCTAATGATCCGGGGGTAGCGGCCGCTCATCCTGGTTACACTCTTCGTGATTACTTAGGTGATGAGGTACAGTTCGAAATGGCTGAGGTAGCCTTTAGATACGAGCTCGGCAAGCCTCTCGTCAGACCTGAGAAGCTCCCGCATCTATCAACGATGATGCGAACATTGCATGACTGGTACTTGAAAGCTTGCAAGGAAGGGACCGACAGTATCACTCACTGGAATTGATGGTAGCGGGACCAACACAATTGATGGTAATAAAATAAAAATGTGAAGGAATTGAATGGTAAACACAAAAAGAGAAGGGGAAACACAATATGAAACCCGTAAACCCTCCAAAACCCCTAAACCCCTCCTTTCAAAAAAAAAACCCCAGCGCCTGGCTGGTGCTGACGCGTGGCTGTCTTCTAGTCCCGGTTGGTGTTACCAACCGGGACTAGAGGTCCTCCTGCCTGGGCGCCCACAGCGGCCACGTGGAGCTCCTTTAGTCCCGGTTCGTAACCAACCGGGACTAAAAGTAGGGGCCTTTAGTCCCGATTGTTCAGTCCCGGTTGCAGAACCGGGACTAAAGGCCCTCTGGAACCGGGACTGATGCCCTGTTTTCTACTAGTGTGAGTAGCTAAATAACATCCTGCTGATCTGATACTCCACATGGCATCGTCACCGCTTTCGTCTCGCGTAGGATATACACGGTCACCTTGGTCGTCCAACCAAGTTGAAAGTGCGAGATCGTTGGTATAGATGTAGCTTCTCTGCACCCCGCCGCATCCAGCCGCCGCCGTGTACACCATGGACCACATGTCCCCTAAAAATAAGGCGTTGTCACCGAAGCTCGTTACCTCCTCCCACCTGTGAGCGTACTCTGTAGTTGATTTGTTAGCAAGTTGAAACACTTTAAAATAAGGCGCACAGAAATTCCTCACAACCATCGCCAGCTTGCCATGCAACTCAATGATGTTGTTTTGACACACGACAGGGTTACTAAGCTTTCGGATCGGAAGCCGGTGAGGTTCGCGGGTGTTTACTGGCAGCTGTTGATGTGTACTCTGTCATATGCTCAGCTTGAGGCAATTTTGTACAGGGGAATTCATATAAGGAGATTGAGATTTGGAGGAATTTTTGCTTGCTCTGTTGTGTCCTGATGTTGCTCTGCTTTGTGTGCACCTTCTATACATATAGAAGACAATGAGAGAGATGGAGAGGAATTGCTAGATTTTTGTGTGCACCAGCATGAGCTCCCACAAACCGCTTTCCAATCGCTTTGCTCGGTAGAGGGATGTGCAAGAACAAGTCATCCTCGGGACAATATATGTGCAAGAACTAAGGACGTAGGGTAGGGGGCAAAGCTCCCCCCCCCCCCCCCCCCCCCCCCCACTCACACATAACTTAACTCGGAAAAGTATGTTTTTAGTCCCTCAAGTTTATAAGAAGTAGACATTTAGTCCCTTTTTTTCGTCGACATTTCGTCCCCCATGTTTTAAAACCGGACATGTTTCATCCAAAACCGGAAAAAAGCGGTATTAGCTGACATGTCACTGGTATTCAGCTACCACTCGCCACGTGGCGGTCAAAGTCAATATTTCTCTCTCCCCTACTCTCACGTACAACCCTCGCTGCCACTACTCGTTCACAAAATGGAAAAACGCGTGTCCTTGGCACTTCTGTTCTCCTTCCGTGTCAGGACTCGGGACAGATGCCGGTGCATGTCAGTTTTGACATATTAACTGTAGTGACGAGGACCTTGTGGCCGACTTGGCTCACTCCGAGTGCCCTGGCGCCGTAAGATCCAGCAACTCTTCCAGATGCCAGCATCACTGCGGAGCACATCAGGTACTGGGTTCTAATCATGAAACTCATCGTGCATAAAGTTACTAGTCAGAAATTGTACATTATGTTCAGTGCTGTCACTAGGCATGTATATAAATTTCACTGAGCGATTAAAGGTGAGACAGTAACTCAACAATTGGCGGTATTGTACTCCAATCTCATTGTGTGTGTGTTGCTGTTGAGGAATACCGATAGACAACTGAGTTCCAAAAGCAATATACAGTTAGAACATCATGTCCCATCAGGTAAAAAAAAGACTTCCTTTCTAATCTCGCCTAGAAGATGTAGAACATTATGTAGCAAATTGCCGGTATATGTAACCTTGGAATATGGTAGATTTTTATTTTTTTTTGAAAAGGAGGAATGCCCCCAGCCTCTGCATCAGAAAGATGCATGCGGCCATTTTATCAGTGGAATATGGTAGATATCCACTGAGTTTGTGTATTTCTGCTGCAACCTACGTTGTACAAGTACCTGAAATTTGGAAAACTTTGAATGAAATTGCTTTTCTGTTGCAACATATGTTGTAAAAGTACCAGAAATTTGCAAAGCTTTGAATGAAATTGCTCTATAAACTAGTTTATGTACCTTAATCCAAAATGAACGAGTCATGTATGATTTCAAAAAAGATGGCTCTGCTTCTAGTATGCACCTATTGTGAATCCTTTTACCAAGCAGGACTGGTGGCTCTGTCTAAGTCAACGGCAATGACATTTCTTCTGATGACAATAGCAAAATTCAGTGAGCAACTCATATTCGACTGGCAGGACTACCTCCCAAACAACACCAACTTCTTCCTTGAGTTCCTCAGCAACACACGTGGCACAGCGACATCCAGGTGAAATGCATGGCTCGTAGAGTACACACCACCGACCAACAAGGCGATGATTCTGCTGCCCATGACAAAGACATGGCTACACTAAGGTGCTCAGTGCCGACGACCGGAAAACAGCGCGAGGTACCTCTCCTGGGTTGCAACATGCAGTGATGAAGAGGCGACAGACAAAATGCAGCAACTCGAAATCCTTACCAGCAGGATCCATGAGTAGCAATAACTGGAAAGTGTTTCTCTGAAAACTTGTAGCATCATAATCCCTGAACCAAGGAAGGCATTTCAGAGTAAAATATTGTAAGATCGCACAATTAAGATGATGCAACAACAACGCACATACATGGCACAAAGCGGTGATACATGTAATTCTTTCTTGCTCGTGGATTTATGTAATTATTCCGCAGCAACAAAGAAGTAGCATTTAAATCCGTGGATTTATTTATAATCTCACTTCTTTGTCCATAGTAAACATTCTCTTCTTTTAATAATTCATCTGTTCGTTGTCGTACTTACATCAGGACAAAAGAACAAACATTTCTCTCATTGTTTTATCCGTTGAACATATTTGAGAAGTTGTGTGAACTTTTTTTTGGGGGGATTTGCAAAAATTTAAAAAGTTAGTTGACATACGTGAGCATTTTTTTTGTATGAGTTGGAACATATAACAAAAGGTTTTCATCAAATTTTCCCTATTGGAAAATATATTCCCTAGAGTTAGGAGCTCCCCCAGCTGATTTTGATGTGCTTAAGCTCACCCGACAGATCCTTAGCTGCATACTTGCAGCTGAAAAGGATGAACACAAATATACATATGAAATATCCAACTTAGATCACCTTCAAAAATCCATTGCAGAGAGACTGAGGTCCAAAAGGTTTTTAGTTGTCTTAGATGACATTTGGAAATGCAGTAGTGAAACTGATTGGAATAACCTGTTAGCTCCATTCAAACTGGGGGGAACCAAGGGCAGCATAGTTCTTGTCACAACTCGGATTCCATCTATAGCACATTTAGTGAAGACAACTAATCTAGTAGAACTGAATGGATTGGATCCTGATGACTTCTTCGAATTCTTTGAAGCATGTATATTTGGTCATAGTAAACCCGGGCATTATGAAGATGGCTTAATTGAGGTTGCAAAAGAGATTGCCAAGAAACTAAAGGGTTCACCACTAGCAGCCAATACAGTTGGTCGGTTATTGAAGAAGAACCTTTCTCGGGAATATTGGATGGGAGTTCTGGAAAAAAATGAGTGGCAACATACAAAAAATGATGATGATATTATGCCATCTCTGAGAATTAGCTATGATTGCCTTCCTTTCCTTCTAAAAAAGTGTTTTTCATACTGTGCCCTCTTCCCTGAAGATTATAAGTTTTATAATTTAGAAATTACGAGCTTTTGGACCGCAGTAGGTATCCTAGACTCTTGTTGCCAAAACGATAATAAGAACTTAGAGGAACTAGTGGAAAATGGTTTTCTCATGAAAGGTGTTGATAGGTCTAATGTTCAATTCTATGTGATGCATGATTTATTGCATGAACTATCCCGGAATGTTTCATCACAAGAATGTTTCAATATAAGCAGTTTAAGTTTTAGTGCTGATAACAGCCCACGATCTATTAGGCACTTATCAATCACCATAAAAGATATATACAGTGAAAATTTTGAAGAAGAAATGGGTAAATTGAAGGGCATGATAGACATCGAAAATTTGCGAACTTTGATGATTTTGGGGTTTCATAATGCAAGAATAGCTAATGTTTTAAAAGACATATTTGAAAAATTGAAGGGCCTTCGAGTATTATTTATAGCAATCAACACCCCAAGATCTCTGCCAAACAGCTTTTCAAAACTTATCCACCTCCAATACCTTAAGATTAGTTCACTCTATAGCTCACCAGAAATGATTTTACCTAGTACATTGTCTAGATTTTACCACTTAAAATTCCTAGACCTAGAAGATTGGAATGGTAGTACAAAGTTGCCTAGAGACATTAGCCGTCTTGTGAATTTATGCCATTTCCATTCTTCCAAAGAACTCCACTCCAATATTCTTGAGGTTGGAAAGATGAAGTGTTTACGGGAGCTAAAAGAGTTCCATGTTAAGAAAGAGGGTGTTGGCTTTGAATTGAGAGAGCTGGGGGAATTGGCAGAGCTAGGAGGAGAACTCTGTATATGTAACCTCAAAAATGTGTCATCCAAAGGAGAAGCTAATGCTGCCAAATTGAAGAATAAAAAGAATCTAAAAGGGCTGCAATTAGTTAGGAGTACAAAGAACCAGACCATAGATGATGATGTTCTTGATGGTCTTCAACCACACCCTAATCTTAGGGTGCTTGGCATTATAAATCCTGGTGTTTCCCCTTGTCCTAGATGGTTGTGTGGTGACATTACCACGAGAAGGTTGCAGGGTCTCCATCTAGAGGGTCTTTCTTGGAGTACTCTTCCACCTTTTGAGCAGCTACCTCACCTCACCAGTCTCACTTTGAAAAATATTGCTGGGATGAGTGTGTTTGGGCCAGGCTTCAGTGGTGTTACAGAAAGAACCTTCATGCACCTGAAGACACTTGAGTTCAAGGATATGCCAGGACTCGTGGAGTGGGTCGGGGAACCTAATAGCCATATGTTTTCAAGGCTTGAACATCAAGCTTGTAGCTTGTCCCCTTCTCAACTTGTTTCCCTTCTTGGAGTGCTCTGATCGTTTTACCAACCAGTGTAGTCTTTATATTGATAGCTGCCCTGAGCTGTCTCAGTTTCCCCCCATGCCTCACACCTCCACACTAACATGGCTTGTTATAAGGAATGCTAGCTCAATGATGCGGTACATTGCAAAGGAATTAAATATTGAAGGGTATAATGGTGCTTTGGCCTTCCGCAATATGGATAAAGTAGAGGTTGTGAACATTGTGGGTGTATCACACATTTCGTTGTCAGACCTCCAAAAGCTGAATTCCCTGAGAAGTATACATTTCAAAAGATGCGATGACATGTTTTCTGCAGAACTAGATGACAATATCGTCCTCCATTCAGTTCAGAACCTTGGAATACATGAATTATGTATTACTGGAGAATTGTTCTCAAAGGTGTTGAAGTGTTTTCCAGCCCTTTCCCATCTTACCATCACCAAGTGTAAGAGCCTGGAACTTTTGCCTGTGGAGGATGGAGGACTCTCGAACCTCAGGTTGCTCAAATCATTTACAGGAGACTATTGTGAGAAGTTGTTCTCTCGGTGGCCCAATGGAGAAGTAGGTGGACGAGCTCATGCCATCAAACCTTTCCCTTCTTCCCTCAAGGAACTTGATATTTGCCGGGAGCCAAGCATGCAGTCAATGGGTCTGCTTTCAAACCTCACGTCTCTCACCAGTCTAAGCCTGATGAGTTGTAAAAAATTAACAATGGATGGGTTCAATCCTCTCATCACAGTCAACCTCAAGAAATTGACAGTAGATACTTGGTATCAGGTACAAGGGAGCTTCTCTATAGTAGGGGATCTGTTCTCAGAGATTGCAAGGTGCAAATTAATGCATGCAGGTTCATTCGAGTTGGAAAAATTAAGTGTGCATAGCATCTCTGCAGTGCTTACTGCTCTCATCTGCAGCCACCTTGCTGCTACCCTCCACAAATTGGTGCTCGTTCATGATCAGTGGGCAACAACCTTCACGGACGAGCAAGAGCAAGCACTTCAGCTCCTCACCTCTCTCCAGTATCTAGATTTTCGATTTTGCCTGAATCTGGAGTCCCTCCCTCAATGGTTACGTGGCCTTTCTTCTCTCAAGAGTCTAGTGATATACCGATGTAAGAAAATTCTATGCCTGCCACCCAAGGAGAGCCTCCCCATTTCACTGGAAAAACTAGAAGTAGAGGCTTGTAGTTCCGAGCTAACTGAGCAAGCCGAAAAGTTGAAAGGAACAAGTCCGTGGTTTTCGGTATATGTATACGGTACGTAACCCACACCCAGTCTTAATTTGATAATTGAGATGATGCCTCCCCATATGCGTTGCTTCTGAGACCTGACAGGCTACATGTTTCAATTGCAGTGCCGCGAGCGTTGTGAACCTAGCTGCATTCGGACCACATTCAAGTCAATCTGCGGGTAAGTACCAAAACTTAATTTCTGCTCCTCCGTTCATGTTTCCATTCACACTGCATGTAGCCAGTTGAATTGCTTGTTTTAATTTACACATTCAATCTGTAGCCCATTCACACCCTTCTGCGTTTACACATAGTAATTCGTAGAAACACAACTTATTTTTTGCAGTCCATCCATGGCTCTGCACAGATTCCCATTTTCTCAAATCAGAACTAAATTTCACATACGGTTTTACTAGCTTTTCTTCTCTCTCTCATATTACAGTGCACTTATTTTTTAAACGGCATGTTACAATTTGCATGTAACAGCATCATGATTCCACTTTTGTAGGGAATCATCAAGTGAAAATTTGCTAGCTGAAGTATGAAGGCATTACCTAAATACTACGAGACCCTTCATGTTTACAATATTGATAAACGATGATTATTAGTTCATGGTATTTGTCAGTCTAATCAACTGAAAGTACTATAAAGTCTCTGCCTAGAGCATCTATTCTCGTGGGTTGCTCTAACTTCTCCGTTTTCTGATCTCAGTATTTCACTCATTCTGCAGATAATTGCAACCGATTGTGAACAGTTTCTCTTGCAATTAGCAGCTTTGCATTCAGAACAACTGCAACAATGGTGTATTCTGAAGGAGCTGCACTGACCACAATTCCCAGAGGTCAAGTGGTCATTCTTTCCGTTAGAAACAGCGTGCTCGCTGTGGCCTGCTTCTTCCTGATGAGGGGCGAACCAGGCCGCCCTCCTGTTCCTCGCTGCCATGCTGCGCTCTATGGTCTGTGACACTGCATTTATAACAAACTCAAAGACGTGACTATGCATTTACATCATTCGGTTCCTCCGCCTTGTCCATTTTTCTGACCTTAACTACTTCATTACTCGGATTCGGCAGAACAACTGCAAGCTATGGTGGCTGATGAGGTCTCGTGGTTGGCAATTCTGTATTCATGACATAGCTCTTCCATCCAAATAATTATAGCAGTGGCAGCACCTGTCTTTATTTTCTGAAGCAGCAACTCCACAAAGGTCAGTTGGCTATTCTTTTCGTTGAAAGTGTCAATCCCCTGTTTCATATGCTGACTTTTGGATTTGCATCACATTGACCTGTGAACTCGATGTTATCGTCCAGGTTCTCTGCTAACTGTGCTCGCTGTTGGCGAACTCAAACCTGAAGGAAGTCATGATTTAAGGCGCATCATGACTAATTCATGGCTACTCGGGACGACTGGTAGCACAATATGTTCATCTCCACATTTCCCAAGCAGCTGACTGATGGAGCATGTGCGCTGGGAATTCGTCCAGTTCACCATGAAGCAAAGCAAGGTGCTTTACTGTTATGCAATGATATTTTTCTCTATTTCCCATGAAGTCGCCATTGCCTTTATTAATTCAGTCCCTTATTCTCTTCAATTCATAAGGCAGAGGAAGAGTCATCCAAACATATACTCTGAAGCTTAAATTGGTGGTATCATATTCTGTGTCCACGACTCCGGGATCGTTGCTGGTATGTACTAGTACTCCTATGCTTTGATTTCGATTCAACATACCAAATTCTGCTGTTAACTCATGAATATTTTGAATCTTTCTGCTGCTAGCTAACGGCCTGCCCTGCATCTAATTTTTAGTGGAGCGGCAAACCGCTTGTATTTGTACACAACATATCCCCGATGCCCAGAGGCGGTTTCAGGCCCCAGGCAGCCCGGGCAGCTGCCTGGGGCGTGCAGGTTGTTTGCTTCGTTGACAGTACTCGAAGGTGGCCTGGGTCTTGCACATTGTCTGGGTCCGCTACTGCCGATGCCGACGATGCGCACCAAGCCATGGCGTCCCACTCCCTTCACGACGTGCTTAACGCGGCCCGCCTCTTCGTGCACACAGAACCAGGCCACCCTCCCGTTCCTCACCGGCGTGCTGCGCTCCATGGGGCCAGCGGGTGCTGGCACTTGCTCGATCGATGGCAGTCCCATCGTCTGCCTTTGGTGTGCCCCGCCCGCTAGCTGCGTGCTCTGCTACTCCCTGTAGTCCTAACTCGTACGTCGACCTCATCACCTCCGACACGGAATGTGCCGACGTCACCGGCGTAATTTGGGGCCGACACCAAGCTGATGCGAATTCGGCCAACCGACCATGAAGCAAATGAAGGTACGCCTTACTACTGTGCAGAAGTGTTTCTTGTGTTTTCCCATGAAAGATTGCCTTGATTCAGTTCATATAATTTTTTTCTTCGGTCCATATGTAGGAACAGCTATCCGAACATGCATTCTGAAGCTTAAAGTGGTATCATATACCTGTTAGATGTGTATAGTCCCTTTTCGGTACTTCCCCATTGTATAAGGGGTTTTCTGCACTTTACCACATGTATATGTAATGGCCTTTGGCCCTCAGTGAATGTTAGTTGCTCATTCCTAACATGGTATCAGATGCTTAGGTTCTCTCCCACCCCGCACGCCGCAGCTCCGTGCTCTCCTCCTCCACCGCCGCCGCCGCTGCTAGCTGCGAGCTAGCTGCTCCGGCCGCTCTCCCCTTGCCTCTCCCCTTGCCCGGCTCTGCCCCGTCTGGCTGCCGTCGCCCGCCCCAGGTCCGGCTCCGCCCGGAAACCGCCGCTGCCGGCATTTCCTCGCCCGGACCTGCCCGGACTCCGCCGCGATGGGCTGCTTCTCGACCGGCCCCGCCCGGATCCACCGCCGCCGGCTGCTCCTCGCCCGGCCTCGCCTCGGCCGCGCTGCTGCTGGTGCCGCCTCCGGCCGGCGCTCTCCTTCGTCCCCGCCGCCGCGGCTGCTGCTTCCTGCAGCTGTCGTCCGGCCTGCAACTGCTGCAGGCCGCCGTCCGGTCTGCCCCGCGGCTTCCTGCCCCGTGGGTCGCCCCGCGCTCGGCCGCGCCTGGCCGCCGTCGCCCCGCGCCGTCCCGCGCTCGGCCGCGCCCTGCCTCATCACCGGACGTCCGGTCTTCAGCGGACGACCGGTCATCCTCAATAGAACGCTTTTAGCGGATTTCCGGTCCTCACCGGACGAGGTCATCGGACGACCGGCGGCTTCGGACGTCCGGTCCAGGTTGTGCTACCGGACGTCCGGTACTCTCCGGACGACCGTCAGCTGCAGTACGTTCAGTGTTTCCGTCATGTCTTCCTCGGGCTATGTGGTTGTTCCTCGGTGCTCTGTGATCTTTGATGGCACCAACTATGCTGAGTTTGCGGGTTTCCTGTGGATCCACATGCGCGGTCTTCTCCTGTGGGGCGTTCTCTCTGGCGAGGTCCCCTGTCCGCCCTGCCCTGTTGCTCCCGTGGCTCCTACCCCGCCGGTGCCGCCTGTTCTCGCTGCTGATGCTTCCTAGGCTGATCGGGATGCAGCCATGGCTCTCGATGATGCTGCGGTTGATGCTTATGATCAGCAGGTATCAGCCTATTCAGATGCTCTTTCTCTCTACCGAGATGATCTGTCTGCTTACACTCAGTGGTGCAATGATGATGCTCGAGCTACTACTCTTCTCACTGCGAGTGTCCTCCCTCAGTTTGCTTCGGAGTTCATGAGCCTCGGCACTGTTGCAGCGATGTGGTCTTACCTCTGTCAGCGCTATCAGCCCTCTGGTGATGCGCTCTACTTATCTGTGGTGCGTCAGGAGCACGCTCTTCAGCAGGGTGACTCTTCTGTTGATGAGTTCTACACACAGAGTTTTGCCATCTGGCGTCAGCTTGACTCTCTTCGGACAGTTGTTTGTGGAACTTGCTGTTGCTGCCAGACTATGAGGTCCGACTTGGAGTTTCAGCGTGTCCATGAGTTCTTATCTCGCCTTCGTTCTGAGTTTGAGCCTCGACGTGCTCACTTGCTTGCTCGTGGTCGTGTTCCTATCTCGGAGGTGCTTGCTGAGCTTCGTGTTGAGGAGACCCGCCTTCGTTCTGCTGGGTTGCTTGCGGTTCCCTCTGCGTTGGCTGGTCGAGCTCCTGTGTCGTCTGCTCGTCTCACCGCTCCACCGCTTCTGCCCACACCTTCAGGGGGGGTGGGTCGCCCTCCTTATGCTGAGAAGGGCCGGTCGCGCCGTGACACTTTCTGTTGCTACTGCTCCAGGCAAGGTCACCCAGAGTCTGATTGCCGCAAGAAACAGCGAGACCAGAGGCGCTCTTCTTCCAGTGGGACTCATGCGTCTCCCTCGACTCCGTCACTCACTGACCAGGACATTGTGCGGCTCAAGCGCCTCCTGGCTTCCTCCGGATCTTCATCGACGGGTTTCGCCGCCGCTGTGACCGCCTCCACCCCTCCATCACCGCCGGCATCTACCCAGTCAGGTACATCTTCGTGGGTTCTGGATTCTGGAGCCTCCTTTCATATGTCTTCTGATTCTTCCGCGTTGTCTTCTCTCCGACCTCTTGATTCGCCTGTTAATGTTCTTACCGCCGATGGTACACCTCTTCCTGTTGCTAGTCGTGGTATTCTTTCCACTCCATCTTTTTCTGTTCCGAGTGTCTCGCATGTTCCTCGCCTTACCATGAATCTTTTTTCCGCTGCCCAACTTACTGATTCTGGTTGTCGTGTCATTCTTGATACCGACTCTTGCTCCATTCAGGATCGTCGCACCAAGGCTTTGGTTGGTGCTGGCCCCCGGCGCCGTGAGTCAGAGGGCCTTTGGGAGGTTGACTGGCTTTGTGTTCCTTCCGCTGCCACCACTTCTGCCAGCTCTCATGCTCTTGCTGCCTCTTCGTCTGCGTCCTTCCAGCAGTGGCATCATCGCCTTGGTCACATCTGTGGCTCTCGCTTGTCTTCTTTAGTTCGTCAGGGCCTCTTAGGGTCTGTATCTGGAGATGTTTCCTTACATTGTAATGGTTGCAGACTTGGCAAACAGACCCAGTTACCTTATCCTACCAGTGAGTCTGTATCTCAGCGTCCGTTTGACTTAGTTCATTCTGATGTCTGGGGTCCTGCTCCCTTTGATTCGAAAGGTGGTTATCGCTACTATGTTTTGTTTATTGATGATTTCTCTCGCTACACTTGGCTCTACTTCATGAAATCTCGTAGCGAGGTTCTCTCTATATACAAACGATTTGCTGCCATGGTTCACACCCAGTTTTCCACGCCCATTCGTACTTTTCGTGCTGACTCCGCTGGAGAGTATATCTCCCAGCTGTTGCGTGGTTTTCTCGCGGAATAGGGTACTCTTGACCAGTTCTCATGTCCTGGTGCTCATGCTCAGAATGACGTTGCCGAACGTAAGCATCGTCATCTGCTTGAGACGGCTCGTGCGTTGATGATTGCCGCTTCTCTTCCACCCCACTTTTGGGCTGAGGCTGTTTCTGCATCCACCTATCTCATCAACATTCATCCATCGACTGCTCTGCAGGGTGGTATTCCTATGGAGTGTCTCACTGGTCGATCTCTTGACTACTCAGCTCTTCGTATGTTTGGATGTGTGTGCTATATCCTTCTTGCCCCGCGAGAACGCACCAAACTGACTGCTCAGTCGGTTGAGTGTGTTTTCCTTGGCTACAGTGATGAGCACAAGGGCTATCGCTGTTGGGACCCTATTGGTCGTCACTTGCGCATCTCGCGTGATGTGACCTTTGATGAGTCTCGCTCTTACTACCCACGTCCTTCTTCCTCGAGCTTCTCTGTGGACGATATTTCTTTTCTTCTCCTTCCCGATACACCCTGCTATGTGCCTCATGTTTCACCTCTTCCTCCTGCACCTCTCATTCATTTTAATTCACCACCGACACCATCTTCCCCATCCTCCTCCCCCACCTCTCCACCATCATCTCCAGTCCGTCGCCCTCTCTCACCGTTTCCACTCCACTATACTCGCCGCCCTCGTACTGAGGATGCTTCCCCTGACGCGCCTTCCACCTCTGGTGCACCTCCGTTCACGCCTCCCCCAGTTCATAACCTCCGTGCTCGGCCTCGCCCCCCGCTTGATCGCTATGGAAAGAAAAAAAGGAGACCCATGCCATGATTTTCAAATCTTTTCTATTTAGTAGTCTAAGTTTCTCGATGAGGATAATTAATTCGGTCGTTGTGGTCAGACTCTATTATGGATTTCTGACTACATTCTCCATAGGTCCCTCTTAGATCTTCTTTCTCCAATCTTGGATTAGGGAAGAAGGAGATATTTGCGACTACTGGCGGTTTCATTATGGGGCAGCTCATGATCTTCATATCGATCTATTATCCACCTCTGTATCTATTCTTTCTTAGCTAAACAGGTGGAAGATCTATCCAATTTGGTTATATTATATCATGGACTCGAAAAACGGATCTGAATTTGACTGAAATGCACGATCTTCACAGGTATCACTTTTCACGATACCTAAAAGGTGGAATAGCGATTTTCGAACCATTTCCTATAAGAGAATGGTTTCCATTACTTTGAGAAATGGATTCTTATATCAAACTATAGCTATTGCATTAAAGAAGAAAAGAAACCGTGCTGAGCTCCCAAGCAGTGGGAGGGGAAAGTGACGAAAATTGCTATTCCACCTTTTAGGTATCGTGAAAAGTGTCCTGCTCGGTACGGTCTCTCTGTTATTGCTGAGCCCACTTCCTATCGGACTGCCATGACTCAGCCTGAATGGCAGCTTGCGATGGCCGAAGAGCTTGCTGCCCTTGAGCGCTCTGGCACATGGGATCCGGTTTCCCTCCCTTCCGGTGTTCGTCCCATCACCTGCGAGCGGGTCTACAAGATTAAGACTCGCTCCGATGGTTCTCTTGAGCGCTACAAAGCTCGTCTTGTGGCCCGTGGTTTTCAGCAGGAGCAGGGACGTGATTATGATGAGACATTCGCTCCTGTGGCCCACATGACCAATGTCCGCACTCTCCTTGCTGTGGCTTCTGTTCGTCATTGGTCTATCTCTCAACTTGATGTCCAGAACGCCTTTCTCAATGGCGAGTTGCATGAGGAGGTTTATATGCAGCCACCACCGGGGTACTATGCTCCTGATGGTATGGTCTGCAGACTTCGCCGCTCCCTCTATGGTCTTAAACAGGCCCCTCGCGCCTGGTTTGAGTGCTTCGCCTCTGTGGTGACTGCCGCTGGTTTCTTGCCCAGTGATCATGATCCCGCGTTGTTTGTTCACACGTCTCCTCGTGGTCGGACTCTTCTCCTTCTCTATGTTGATGACATGATCATCACTGGTGACGACTCTGACTACATTGCCTTTGTTAAGCCTCGCCTTCGCGACCAGTTTCTCATGACTGATCTTGGTCCACTTTGCTATTTTCTTGGGATTGAGATCTCCTCGACCTTTGATGGCTTCTACATCTCCCAAGAAAAATATATTCAGGATCTTCTTTCTCGCGCTGCTCTCGGTGATGAGCGCACTATTGTGACTCCTATGGAGCTCAACGTTCAGCTTCGTGCCTCTGATGGTGACCCTCTTCCTAATCCCACTCGCTATCGTCACCTCGTTGGCAGTCTTGTCTATCTTGCTGTTACGCGTCCTGACATCTCCTATCCTGTCCACATCCTGAGTCAGTTTGTTTCAGCCCCCACCTCTGTCCACTATAGTCATCTCCTCCGTGTTCTACGATATCTTCGTGGCACGATCTCTCAGCGCCTTTTCTTTCCCCGCTCCAGCTCTCTTGAGCTCCAGGCCTACTCTGATGCTACCTGGGCTAGTGATCCCTCTGATCGACGCTCGCTGTCTGCTTACTGTGTCTTTCTTGGTGGCTCTCTTATTGCCTGGAAGACAAAGAAACAGACTGATGTTTCTCGCTCGAGTACAGAGGCTGAGTTACGAGCCATGGCTATGTTGACGGCTGAGGTGATCTGGTTACGGTGGTTACTTGAGGATTTTGGTGTGTCTGCTACCACCTCGACTCCCTTACTATCAGACAGTACCGGTGCTATCAGTATTGCGCATGACCTGGTGAAGCATGAGCTCACCAAGCACATCGGTGTGGATGCCCACTTTGTGCGTGCTGCTGTGCAGGATCAGACTCTCACTCTCCACTATGTGCCCTCTGAGTTACAGTTGGCGGACTTCTTCACGAAGGCACAGACTCGAGCGCAGCATGGTTTTCTTCTCTCCAAACTCAGTGTTGTCGATCCACCATGAGTTTGAGGGGGGGGTGTTAGATGTGTATAGTCCCTTTTCGGTACTTCCCCATTGTATAGGGGGTTTTCTGCACTTTACCACATGTATATGTAATGGTCTTTGGCCCTCAGTGAATGTTAGTTGCTCATTCCTAACAATACCATGTCCAGGACTCTGGGACCGATGCTGGTATGTATCTGTTTTGATGCAATTGACTTCCTATGCTTTGATTTCTTCTGAAGATTCAGTATACCAGATCTTGCTGTTACCTCATGAACAAACTGAATCTTTGTACCGCTAACTGACAGCCTAACTGATAGCATGTCGACAGTGCTTACTGTTCCCATTTGCAGCCACCTTGCTACAAGCCTCCACACATTGGAGTTCAGTTCATGATCAATGGGCGACAACCTTCACAGAAGAGCAAGGGCAAGCACTTCAGCTCCTCACCTCCCTCAAACATCTTGAATTTGGACATTGCAATAATCTGCAGTCCCTCCCTCAAGGGTTACTTGGCCTTTCTTCTCTCAAGATGCTAAAGATCTTCAGATGTAAGAAAATGCTAAGCCTGCCGCCCAAGCAAATTGAGATGGCAAGAAAACTGAAAGAAAGTGACCCATGGTTTTCTGTACAAGGATAGAGGTGATGCCTGCCTTTGCTTCTGAGACCTGACGGGCTAACATGTTTCAATTGCAGCGCTGTGGGATCTGTGAATGGTGGGAATCTTCGCCGCTCCCTCTCGGATCCCGGGGTTTCCCTGCTCCCCCTCCCCCCTCTCTCTCTCTTGCCCATCGCCGCCGATGGAGCGGAACGATGGCGTCCAGCGCAGGGATGGTCGCACAATCGCAGTGAGCTGGTCATGATCCGCCCCCGACCCTGGTACACTTCCCCCTCCCCCTCCTCTCTCTCTCTCTCTCTCTCTCTCTCTCTCTCTCTCTCTCTCTCTCTTTGCGCCTTAATTTGTTGTCAGGACCATTTGTTCGAGCTGTTCGTGCGCGCGCGTCGGTAGATCTAGGTCGTCATGTTAGGAGATGCAACAGCTCGGCATTCCCCTAATTCCTAATGAATTTGTGGTGCGCTGGGCTTGTGGATTTCCCAATTTTGTCCGTTCATGGTTGTTACTGATTAAAAAACAATGCGAGTCAGACGAGTTTTACTGTGTTTGCTCAATTGCCATGATTTCCCTCTTAGCTTAGTTCATATGCGGTCTACAGACACAGGATGCAGATTTCACCCTACACAACACTTGAATTATATTGCGTATCTTAGAAAGGCAATTTTCAGGCCACTAAGACCGTCATGAGTAGAAATATCTCAATGGCAATTATCTTTTAGAAAGGCAATGACTCGAGCACATTCTGCACCATTCCGTTCATGGTTGTTGGGTTCAGAAATGATTACCGATTAGAAATACCAGAACAATACAAGTCAGATTAGTTTTTCTGTGCTTGCTCAATTGGCATGATTCCCTTCTTAGCTTAGTTCATATGATTTCCCTCTTTGTCTATAAATCATGATAATGGATTGATGTAGACATCAGTTGTTGAGTTCAGGGAGATGATGAAGAATACGTTGATGACCTGGACAATGAGTTCAACTATAATTGGCAATGACAAAGGAGAATACATCGATTTGTCTTCATCCTCTTGCTATGAACCTCAACATCTTATTCCTCGGCTGAAAAGTGGGCAACAGGTAAATACTCACCATAAAGGCACTTGCTTCTATTCATTCGAGACTTGCGCAGAACTCAGATTGGAGAAGAATATGGTCCACAGGTTCCCTTTCTATTGGAACTATGTTTCTTTTTAATTTTTTTCGAATTGATCGGCTGCTCTTTACCAAAGCTCAACTTGTTTTTGTAGGAATCCCTTGGCTCTCTAGTGCATCAATGCATTGATAATCTTCTTCAGACTTCTGGATAGACTTCTTAAGAAACATGTACGTAACCTGTCCCCAGTCTTAATTCGAGGTGATGCCTCCCCATTTGCATAACTTCTTAGACCTGACGGGCTACATGTTTCGATTGTAGAGTGGTAGATGTATCCTCTCAGCGTTGTGGAGCTAGGTGCATTAGGAATTTAGGATCACGCGTTCAAGTCAATCTGCCGGTAAGTACCAAAAATCAACTTCTGCTCCTTCGTTCATTTTTCCATTCACACTGCATGCAGCCAATAATTTACATACGGAATCTGTGGCCCATTCACATGCTTCTGCGTTTACACGTTATAACTCATAGGAACACAGCTTCTTTTTCTGCAAGCTGGGCTATTGATTTCCTATACAGTTTGGCTAGTTTTCTTCTGTCTCTTACTATATCACACTTATTTCTGCAATGACATATTACAGTTTGGATGTAGCAACTGCACAATTTCCCATTTAGGAAATGTCACCGAGTAGGAATTTCTTAGCTGGAATATTATGGCAATTCATTCTGCAATCCTTCTTTTTTCAGAACTTTCAGCAGACCTGAATAATTGGATCATTTGACAGCAGGTTTAATCGTCTGTTGGTAGCATGATTTCATTATGCAAACTGTGCCTCGTCTGGAGAGAAACAACACTTCTGATGGTAACTTTCTGACAATTCCACTGTTGCAACAATATCAGATAAAAAAGGAGGTAAGAGACTATCTTCGTACAGAGTATTCCAATGTTGCGAACTTTATTTCTATTAAATAATGTTCTGATTATGATCTTCCTTCTCTCAGGAACATCGTGAACGTGTAGGTATGTTTGTGATACACACTATGTGGCGTCTGTTCTTCATCGTCCTTTGTTTGTAATATCAAGTAAAAAAGGAGGTATGCCACACTATCTTTGTCTTGTCACATACTGTTGAATATCTTTGTGCATGTATATTGTGTCGTGGACCCACCTCCTAGTTTTTCTGTAGAGTTGAGGTTGTGGCCCGTTTTGTACATCATATATATGTGCCTAGTGCACCCGATCAATGCATTGTGAGTTGCACGGCCTAAACCTAAGTCTCTACATGGTATCAGAGCCAAGAGGTCTTGAGTTTAAGACCCGGCTGGTGCAATTAAATGAGAAACTTCCTTATTTGACACTACCTTAAAATGCAGTTCCCTATTTGGCCCTGGAGAAAATTTTCTTCCCTATTTGACATATGCTTTAAATTTCTTTCCCGATATGACACTCCAGTGCATTTTGTTCACTAATGGTGTAAAAAACAGATACGAAAAGACCATTTTACCCCTGATGCATAAGGTGACCAAAAATCTGTGCATGACAATATCTGCAGTAATGTTACATATTTGGTCATGTTAAATGACCAATTGAGACCCCATAAATTGGACACCGAACTGATTTCAATCGAAAATTTGACCTCTTATTTTAATTCAAATAAAAATAAAAATTGGACATGCCATTGTCCATACTTGCCATTGTCGATAAGAGATCAATTTTTATTTTTATTTTTATTTGAATCGTTGCGTCGTGGCCATGAGCTAGGGCTGGGACATGGGAATCGTTGCGTGATGGAACAACCGAACTGACCAGGAAGGCAACCGTCCAGGCCGCTGCTTGCTCTTTTTTTTACGTGAATGAAGGAATCGCTCGCTATCTTTTCCGAGAATAAACGACTCGATCGCTAGGATCGGGCGATCGGCCGGCCGCTCCATGCATGCGCGCGCGTCTGCAGGCAGAGACTGCTCGCTCTCTTAGATTGGAGTTTTCCTGCTGTAGTGCTGCGTGTATTCATACGCGTATGTATGCGTCGTCGCGATTGCCGTGCGTATTCAGGTACGTATTTTCATACACCAACGTGCCGGTATTAGAGCCATGTACGAATCGACTTGGCCTTGCATCAAGTCTCTGTCACGCACACACGCTATTAGATAGCTGCATCAAATCTGGATGCATGCATATGCTAGTACGTAGCAGTACCAAGCTTAATGCATGTACATGTCAAAAAAAAAAAGCTTAATGCATGTATGCGCTAGTGCTTGGGCTGCTTTGCCATGCACATATACGTGCCCAGCCATGCAATGCAATTCCACCCACACACACACACATATGTAGGGCTCACAAACTAATATACGGTCAATTAATCAACCGGCTGTTAGCAAGTCGTGATGCATTCTTTTGATCACACCGGCATGAGCATAGCCCGTATATATGCCCTGTGCATCTTTAGCCGGTACGCATGTATATCTTTCCGGTTCGGCTCACACAGGAGCACATGCACCAGGGGTAAAAAGGTCTTTCCATGTCTGTCTTTAACACCGTTAGTGAATAAAATGCACTGGAGTGTCATACTGGGAAAGAAATTTAGAGCATATGTCAAATAGGGAAGAAAATTTTCTTTAGGGCCAAATAGGGAACTGCATTTTTAAGGTAGTGTCAAATAAGGAATTTTCTCCAATTAAATTGCAGCCCACTTTCGGTCCACGTTTAGGCCTGAGGAAGCCACACGTGAGGGGGAGTGTTGACGTATAAATGTATTGCCTAGTCTCTTCCATCAGATCGGTCTGATGGGTGAACTGGTTAGGTGCATAAACTTACAACCAAGAGGTTCAGGGTTCAAAACCCAGTAAACGCAATAAATAATTGCGGCCTGCCCCCGCTTCCGCTGCCCACGTCATAAACTCCAAAGGAGCATAGACGTGAGGGGGAGTGTTGGAGTATAATGTCCGACCCTCTCTCATAGATCGGTCTTTTGGTTGCATTGGCTAGAGCATGCACTTCTACATGGTATCAGTTTCCCCCACGTTCCTACCCTAGCCGCCGCCGCCGCCGCCGCTTGTGTCGCCGCTACCTCCCTCCACCGCTTTCGCCACCCTAACCCTAACCCTCCCTAGCCGCCGCTTCCCTCCCTCCCATCAACCCGCCCCGCTGCCATGGCCTCCTCGGGATCTTCGGTCTCCTCTGGCAGCAACCCGTTTGCCGACCTGGATGTTACCCTCGTTCGCGATCTCAACATCTTCGACCGCGTCCCGGTGATCCTTGATCAGTCCACCGCATCCTACTCTGCCTGGAAGAGGTACTTCTCCTTGGTGTTCCGTGAGTACCTGCTACACGGTCACGTTGATGGCACCGTGGATTCTCGCCTCACGGTGAACGACGAGGAGTGGATGATTCTCGACGCCACCATCATCCGCTGGTTCTACCTCACCATCTCCAAGGACCTCTTCCACACGGTGGTGTGCGACGAGGACGACGCCTAGGCCGTTTGGACCAAGCTCAACGGCCTCTTCACCGACAACAAACTTCAGCGCAAGGTCCTCCTTCACGGCGAGTTTTACGGGTGCCAGCAGCTCGATTCATCCATCGATGATTTTTGCATGCGCCTCAAAAAGCTTGCCGATGAGCTCCGTGATCTTGGCGAGACGGTCGGCGACGAGCTCCTCATCAGCACCCTCACCGCCGGTCTCAACGAAGACTTTGGGAACGCCGCCTCCAACCTTACCCTCATCCCGGAGCTGACCTTTGCTAAAGTGGTGGCGTACCTGAAGCTCGAGGAGCGACGGATGAAGATGGCACGGACACGGGCCACGCACACTGCCCTCACCACCGGCACCCGCGGCGGCTCGGCGCCGCCTGCTCCTCAGCCGCGCCCCGCGCCGGCCCTCCCGCCGCCGCCGGCCTACCCGCAGGCGCCGGCCCCCCTCCCGCCGCAGCAGCCGGGCCCGGCTGCCAACGGGGTTCGCCACGGGGGTCGGCATGGCGGGCGCAAGCAGCAGCAGCCCAACGGCGCACAGGGCGGAGCCGCCCGTCCTCCGCAGCAGTTTCAGCCGGCCCCGTGGTACGCCGGCTAGAACCCGTGGACCGGTGTAGTGCACGCCTACTCCATGCCGGTTCCACGTGCGCCTGCTCTCGGTATCCTCGGCGCGCGGCCTCCCTCGCACCAGGCGTTTTACGCCGCGCCGCAGCCCTATGTGCCGCCCTATGGGCCCCTCTCCTATGGACAGCCGCCGCAGTCAGGAGGGCTGCCGCCGCTGCCCCCGACGGCCCCGCCACAGTCGCCGGTCCCCGCGCTTCCCCCCGCGCCTTGGGACCCAGCCTTGCTGGCGGCTCTGCACTCCGCTCCCACCCCGTCCAACTATACGGGCGGCGGTGACTGGTACATGGACACTAGAGCTACTACTCACATGGCTGCTCATCCCGGTAACCTCCACACCTCCTATCCCGTCAACACTTCTACTCGCATCACCGTCGGTGACGGTTCCTCCCTACCCGTTACCCACATAGGACATGCATCTTTTCCTTCTACGTCTACTCCACTTTCATTATCTAACATCTTAGTTTCCCCTAATCTTATTAAAAATCTTGTTTCCGTTCGTTACTTTACACGTGAAAATCCCGTTACCGTTGAGTTTGACGAGTTTGGTTTCTCTATCAAGGACGCTCGTACCCGGATGGTGCTCCACCGATGTGACAGCCCTGACGAGCTCTACCCGGTCCGCTCCACCGCCTCCACCACCTCCGCCGCTCCTGTCGCCCTCGCCACCGGTGTGGACCTTTGGCATGCTCGCTTGGGTCATCCCAACCCCGCCACCCTTCGTCATATACTTCGGAGTTTTTCATTCACGTGTAATAAGAACGATGATCACTCTTGTCATGCTTGTCGCCTCGGCAAACATGCTCGGCTTCCTTTTAGGGCTTCTTCTCATGTTGCATCGTACCCGTTTGAGTTAATTCATAGTGATGTGTGGACCTCTCCAGTCGCAAGTAACACGGGCTATCTTTACTATCTTGTCATCCTTGATGATTTTTCGCATTATGTGTGGATCTTCCCGTTGCGGCGCTAGTCCGATGCTATATCTACTCTTGCTGCCTTTTACTCCTATGTTTTCACGCAGTTTGGGCGTCCCATTCTTGCGTTACAAACGGATAACGGGAAGGAGTTTGACAACCTGGCTGTTCGCACTCTCCTCACCACACATGGCACGACATTTCGTCTCACTTGCCCCTATACTTCGCAACAGAACGGTCGTGCTGAACGCGTTCTTCGCACCCTTAACGACTGCGTGCGTACGCTTCTCTTCCATGCCAATGTGCCTTCGTGCTTCTGGCCTGACGCCCTTGCCACTGCTTCACTTCTCCTTAACATCCGCCCCTGCCGTACACGCGGACACTTTGCACCTCATCATCTTCTCTTCGGTGCACCTCCATCTTATGATGAGCTTCGCATTTTCAGCTGTCTCTGCTACCCTAGCATCGCCGCTACCGCGCCTCATAAGCTTGCACCTCGATCTGTTGCCTGCATCTTTCTTGGCTACCCACCCAACACCAAAGGATACCGCTGCTACGATCCCGTCTCACACCGGGTGTTCACCTCGCGACATGTTTACTTTGATGAGAAGGTGTTTCCGTTTCAGCAGGTACCCGCCGCCGTCACTTCGTCGCCGGCCACCGGCGGCCCTTCGGCGACACCGTCTAGTGGACGGCCTCGGTCGGTTCTCGGACCGCGCCCAGGCTTTGGCGCTCCGCGCGCCGTGGGTCGACTCGCGGCCTCTGACTCCAGCCGCGCCCCTTCGACGCCCGGTGGTTCGGGCTCCGGGGCGGTCGCCGACTCGGCACCCTTGGAGTCCCCCGAGCCCTCCTCTCCGACTACGCCTGGCGCCACGGCATCATCCGCCCCCTCCTCGGCGTCGGGCGCCCCCTCGGGCGCAGCTGCCTCCTCGGCTTCTGGCGCCGCCTCAGGCGCAGCCGCCCCCTCGGCCTCTGGCGCGGCCGGGGCTTCTTCCACCTCACCGTCCTACACCGCGGCGGTACCGGAGTTGCCGTCTCGCCCTCTCACATGGGCCAGGGCCGGTGTCCATCGTCCAAGCCTGCGGTACTCCAGTGACGAGTATCTTCTCGCTGCATCCACCTCCGAGCCATCACCGATTCCCGCATCCGCCCGGGCAGCCCTCCGTGATCCTCACTGGCTTGCCGCGATGCAGGAAGAGTTCGATGCTCTACAGCGGAACCGCACTTGGACACTGGTTCCCCGGCCTCCTCGCGCCAACGTCATCAGCGGCAAGTGAGTTTTTCGTCATAAGACCCGCTCCAATGGCACTCTTGAAAGCTATAAGGCTTGCTGGGTGGTCCGTGGCTTCCGTAAGCGCGCTGGTGTTGACTTCACCGAGACGTTTGCACCGGTTGTCAAACCGGGCACGATCCGCACCGTTCTCCAGCTGGCGGTCTCTCGTGGCTGGCCTGCTCATCAGATGGATGTCTCCAATGCTTTTCTTCACGGTCACCTTGCGGAGCAGGTCTACTGTGAGCAACCCACTGGTTTCGTCGACGCCACTCATCCTGGCCACGTGTGCTTGCTGTCTCGGTCTCTCTATGGCCTTAAGAAAGCGCCTCGCGCCTGGTACCAGCGTATCGCCGGTTTTCTACAGACACTGGGCTTGTGTGTCACTCGCTCAGACGCCTCGTTGTTCGTCTATCACCATGGTGACACGACTGCTTACTTGTTGCTCTATGTCGACGACATCATCCTGACGGCCTCCTCCGCAGCCCTTCTTCAGCAAATTACTCTCCGGCTGCGTGACGAGTTTGCCATCAAGGATTTGGGTGCTCTACATTACTTCCTTGGCATTGAGGTCGTTCGACGACCCGACGGCTTCTTTCTTCATCAACAGAAGTATGCGCATGAGCTGCTTGAGCACGTCGGTATGCTCAACTGTCATCCTGTCGTTACTCCTGTTGACACAAAGGCCAAGGTTTTTGCTCTGGAAGGGTCCCCAGCGTCGGACGCCCCATTCTACCGGTCTATTGTTGGTGCTCTCCAGTATCTGACGCTCACCCGACCAGACTTGTAGTATGCTGTCCAGCAGGTGTGTCTCCATATGCACGCCCCCCGTTACTCTCATTGGACGCTCGTGAAACGGATTCTCCGCTATATACGTGGCACGATGTCCCTCGGACTCACTCTCACGGCGTCCCCCTCTATGGATATGGTGGCCTATTCAGATGCTGATTAGGCTGGCTGTCCCGACACACGTCGCTCCACTTCCGGCTACTGCGTCTACCTCGGTCCCTCCCTTATCTCGTGGTCGTCGAAACGACAACCCACAGTGTCGCGCTCTAGCGCGGAGGCCGAGTACCGAGCGGTGGCTAACGCAGTCGCCGAGTGCACCTGGCTTCGACAGCTACTTCAGGAGTTGCATCACGACATCTCACAGGCCACGGTTGTTTACTGTGACAACGTCTCCGCGGTGTACCTTTCCGCCAACCCCGTTCATCATCGCCGGACGAAGCACATTGAGCTGGATATTCACTTTGTTCGCGAACAGGTAGCCCTTGGACGCATTCGGGTTCTTCATGTTCCGACCGCACAACAGTTCGCCGATGTGATGACTAAGGGACTGCCTACTTCCACCTTCGAGGAGTTTCGTTCTAGTCTCTGTGTCTCTAGCGATGCTTCGACTGCGCGGGGGGGGGGGGGGGGGGGGGGGGGGCTGTTGAATATCTTTGTGCATGTATATTGTGCAACGAAAAAAATATTTCGACGTTTAAACTTCGCTATAGCGTATTTGAGGGTGTCACGTTACGTTTTAGTCATTTTACACGCTATGACGTTATTCACGCTATAGCGCGCTATAATGACGCTAAACGCAAAAACGTTTTAGCGTTTTTAGCATGGAGCGATCGAAACACAACAGGCGCTCGGCAGATAGCAGTCCAGCCAGCATCAGCCCAATGCAATGCAGCAGCCGACCCATCATCCATCCATCTAGCGCCCTAACTTGCCAAGTTCCTCTTTCCTTCACAATCCCACTTTTCATATTTACTTTTCCCACCCATGTCGTGGCTTGGACGGCGGCGGCGACGGCAGCGTCTCCAACTCTCGCAGCTGCTGCGCCTTCTTTAACTCCCGCAGTTGCTACCGATGCCAGCCATGCCGTCGGCGCCCGCAACTAATCCACCAGGTGTGTGAGGCGCCCAACCTCTCTTCGCTACATCCCCGTAGATTTAGTCCACGGTCCACCACGCAGGGCTGCGAGAAGTGAGGGACGTGGCCGTCGGCACGCCTGCAGCGCGTGCACTGGCCTCCCCGCCATGGCCTCACCCCTAAAGAATGCGTGGACGGTCTCAGAAGTCAGACGCCACACCGGCATCGAAGCCATCAGAGATGGCGGCAATGCGGAATGGGCCCTCCGGCGGCTGGATAGTGGCGAGGAGGTGGCGCCTTGTGACACGGCGAAGGCCGTTGTAGGCTAGGAGGCGGCCAAAAAATGTAGTCATGTAGATAGTTCTCTTTTGTGTACTTGTGTAATGTGTAGTGACGTTCATTGCATATGCTCATGTTATTAACTATGTTCATTGAACAAATGCTCATGTCTCCTTTGGTGATTTGCCCTGTTGGCTAGTTCATCTTCAAACTGCTATGTTATATTATTGTTGTCCTCTTGTAAAGCAATGTTTCACTATCTAGTTCATTTTAAAACTCCTATGGTGTATTGTTGTTGTTGTTCATCTTAACTAGTTATGCATGTATAGCTCCTGGACAATTTTGTTGATGTTGAAATCCTTAATTTCTGTGATATATTTGGCATTTCTTTCGAAACGCTATTTTGAATATAGCACGCTATAGCACGTAATAACTTGTATAGCATTTGGAGAAGGGCCACGCTATTTTAGATAGCACGCTATCTTTGTGCATGTATATTGTGTCATAGGCCCACCTCCGAGTTTTCATGTATAGTTGAGGTTGTGGCCCATCTTGTACATCATATATACGTGCCTAGTGCACCCGATCAATGCATTGTGAGTTGCAGGGCCTAAACCTAAGTCTCTACACATACTATTAGGCGATTGTAATGTTTTATTAAAGTTTGGAATATAATCCTAACTTCCACACTATTGAAGACTGCAGGTTCTGTACTTGACTTCAATGGTCCATTTGCCAATTCATTTCTGCACTCATTGGTCGGAACAAGTATCCAAACATGTATTCTGAAGCTTAAGACATGGTATCCTATCCGTCTCAGAAGTCAGGACAGATGCCGATGCATGTCAGTTTTGACATATTGATTGCATATTCTTTTTACAGATTTCAATCTGTCCAATTCTGCACTAAACTGACGAAGTGCAATTACTTAGATTCTGCGGAACAATTGCAAAAGCTCTATCAGTTGGCAATTTTTCCATCCGAAAAATAACAGCAATGGAGGAATTTCTGAAGCAACAGTTCCAGAAAGGTCAGTTGGCGGTTCTGGACGTCAAAACAGGCCATCCCCTGTTCGCTATGCTGGACTTTTGGGTTTGAATTGCATTGACTTGTGAACTTGGTGTGATCGTCCAGGTTTTCCGCTAAGTGTGCTCCCTGTTGGCGAGGCCAAACCCGAAGGAATTCATGATTCATGGCTGCTCCGAATGATGGGTAGCACAATTTGTCAGTGTTGTCCCATCAGCCAAGCTGATCGATGGAGCATGTGCGCTTGGAATTCGTCTGGTTCGCCGTGAACCAAAACAAGGTCCTTTACTGATGTGCAATGATATTTTCTCTAATTCCCATGAAGGTTAGCATTGCTTTTATTAATTCGGTTCCCTATCTTATTCAGCTCTCAAGGAGGAACAGTCATCCAAACATATACTCTGAAGCTTAAATTGGTGGTATCATATTCTGTGTCCACGACTCCGGGATCGTTGCTGGTATGTACTATCTGTTTTCACATAGTTGACCTCCTACGCTCTGATTTCGGTTCTGTTGTTAACTCATGAATAAATTGAATCTTTCTACTAGGACTAGTTAACAACATAACATGTCTTGTATCCACTTTTCAGCAGTGGCAAACACATTTATGTGGACACAACAAAACCCCAACGCCGGTGACGTGCACCAAGCCATGGTGTCCCACACCCTCAAGGACGTGCTTGCTGTGGCCCACCTTTTCATGCACGCGGAACCAGGCCACCCTTCCGTTCCCACTAGTACATAACAGGGCATTGGTCCAGGCCGGGCCAGCCCATTAGTCCCGGTTCAGTCACGAACCGGGACTAATGGGTGCAACAGTCCCGGTTCGTGAGGCCAGACGGCCGGGCGGGCCACGTGGGGCATTGGTCCCGGTTCGTATGGAACCTTTGGTCCCGGTTTCAGACACGAACCGGGACCAATGCGCCTCGCTCCTGGCCCACAACCATTGGTCCCGGTTCGTGGAAGGAACCGGGACCAAATGTGTAACCGTTCGCCTGGTGCGCGCCCCTTTAGTCCCGGTTGGTGGTTCAAACCGGGACTAAAGGTTCGAACGTCTCGCATCCCACGACGTTTCGCGCTCCGAGAAACAGGAGGATAAAGGAACTGTTCCTCGGCGAGGGCTACAGTAACTTCGCCCATTTCTCATCTTCTCCTCTCTTCTTCCCCCCCCATATCTTCTACCATGAATCCAATCACTCGCTACGGGAAGGTGCTCGCACATGGCAGTACCAATCTCGATGTCGTCTACACAAACGACAGCGCCATGGTGCCGCATTTTCTTTCCCTTTTGCAGAAATGGCTTCAAGTGGCGGATGACAAAAACAAGTTCATAGGGCTTGATCTCGAGTACACGGCCAAGCAAGAAGATGTTGCCGTCATCCAGCTATGTTTCAAGAAACATGTCATGATCTTCCAATGGGCAAGGTGAGTTTTGAGGGTTTTCTTTGATCAATTAATAATTTATAGATTATTATGAAAATTGCATATGATAGAAATATGTTCCATTTTGAATCCTATGGGAAAGATCAATATTTCTTTTAAGTTTGTAGTGAAACAATTTTTCTTGTTGCAAAACGTGGGAGAACATATATGTCATATAGTTAATTTAGGGTTTCTTCATCAATTCATAGGATATGAAAATTGCATATATATAGGATATAGCAATATATATCGAAAATTCGCTCCTGAGCTCGTGCTCAGATGCTCCCGCTGACGAAAAAAATCAAAAACAATACTTAAAAAATTCAAAAAATTCCAATTTTTTTTTGTGTGGTAGATATTTTATCGCGTGAGGTCCGCTCCAATTTTCAGCCTATTTGAACCTCTGAGGAGCTCTCGGCAAAAAAGACAAATCGGGTCTGAAAAATTCGTGAACAGTAAACTTTTTTACAGACCCCGATTTGTCTTTTTTGCCGAGAGCTCCTCAGATGTTCAAATAGGCTGAAATTGGGAGCGGACCTCACGTGATAAAATATCTACCACACAAAAAAAAATTGGAATTTTTTGAATTTTTCTAGTATTTGTTTTGATTTTTTTCGTGAGAGGGGGAGCATCTGAGCTCCGGAGCCGAAACGGCCCTCTCAATATATATGTTCTATTTTGAATCCTATGGCAAAGATCAATTTCTCTTAAGTTGTAATGAAATAATTTTCAATTTTTTTATGATATTACTGTTCACCGGGCTCAAATGAGCCCGGGGAGCAAAAACTCTGCGTCTTCCTCTTTTGTTGCAGCGAAATAATTTTCCTTTATATAGTTGCATATTATAATTCTGCCGAAATATACTTGTTGCAGCAGTATTTAACATTTGTTCCATTTTAATTTGTTGATGTTGCAGTAGTGACAAGCACTGCCCAGCACTCATGGACTTCCTACGCAGCGGCATACATTTTGCTAGCGTTGATGTAAGAAATGACAAGCTGAAGATGAGGCGCAGCTTCGGTATTGAGATACCAGCTGGCTGCCTTATTGATATCCAAGACATATTCAGGCTTCGGTATGAGAGGACTTCGATGGCTTCTATGGCAGTCGCCTTGATCGATGACTATTACGGAGATATGAAGACCAAATTCCCCCGGGCGCAGCACAAAGAGTGGGAGAGGACCCCACTTCAGCCTATCAACATTGAGTATGCAGCAAAAGATGCATACGTTGCATATGAGTTGTACCGCAAGATTCGAACCGTGAACTATAGGCAGCGTCACCTCGCACCACCACCACCATTGGAATATTCTTCTGATTCAGACTAGCTAGTAGTGTTCGCTTGGACAAGTACTTTCTGTAATGGATATCTGAACTATTATATATATATTACATATCTCTGTAGCTATTATATATTTGTAGTGCTTTTCAATTCAGTTTTTTCTTAAATTCCGATTGTGGCTGAGAACAAAATGCAACAAAAAAGTGGGTTGTCATTGTTGGCAAGCACGCACACCATGCCAACTTTCAACCTTTTCAGAGTTCATTTGTAGTGCTTTTCAATTTCAGGGTAATTTAGCTCAAAAAAATCATTAAATGCATGAAAAAATACCAAATACAGTCAGAAAGGGTTGAAAATTGATGATGTGGCTTCGAATGGTGCATTTTGAACACACGAAAAGCCTGGAGTTCAAATAAGTTCAAGAAAATGAAATGCCTTTTGTAAGCGATGAGTTTCCGTCCGAAACCCCGATACTTCGAAAGGGACTGTCCGTTTTGTACACGAAGTGCATCCAGTTTTTGCCGTAACCCACTCAACTTTTTAGCACATGCTATGTGGGTGAAAGGTTGATACCATGCCAACTTTCAACCCTTTCAGAGTTCATTTATAGTGCTTTACAATTTCTGGGTCATTTAGCTCAAAAAAATCATTAAATGCATGAAAAATACCAAATGAAGTCAGAAAGGGTTGAAAATTGATGATGTGGCTTCGAATGGTGCATTTTGAACACACGAAAAGCCTGGAGTTCAAATAAGTTCAAGAAAATGAAATGCCTTTTGTAAGCGATGAGTTTCCGTCCGAAACCCCGATACTTTGAAAGGGACTGTCCGTTTTGTACACGAAGTGCATCCAGTTTTTGCCGTAACCCACTCAACTTTTTAGCACATGCTATGTGGGTGAAAGGTTGATACCATGCCAACTTTCAACCCTTTCAGAGTTCATTTGTAGTGCTTTACAATTTCTGGGTCATTTAGCTCAAAAAAATCATTAAATGCATGAAAAATACCAAATGAAGTCAGAAAGGGTTGAAAATTGATGATGTGGCTTCGAATGGTTCATTTTGAACACACGAAAAGCCTGGAGTTCAAATAATTTTCATAAAGAATTTTTTTTAGAAACTTTAATAGCAAACTAAAATAAACAAATCTGTTTTTGATTGAAACAGACATTTAAAATAACCTAAAACTTACCAAATTGAATATAATGATAAAACACAGTAACATTAAATAGCAGGAAAAAGAATCACTCAAAAATCTATTTTTTTAGTAAAGTTATTCACAAACTAGTTATTCACACCAATTTAAAAGAATTCAAATTTAAACTATTAAAATTTGAAAACTAATGGCACTAACAGAAACTTTATAATTTTTGTGACCTAAAAGCAAAAAGAATCACTGAAAAACTGTATGTAGAAACAAAAGAAAATAAATAAAGCAAAAAAGAAAACAAAAAAAGTAGAATTTTTTTTAAAAAAATGCCACCTACTTCGGCCGGCTACAGTCATAGAAGGCTCAGGGCACGGTTGTGCAAATAGGCCCGTAAGCCTGTTGTTGAGAGGAGCTCGAGAGGTTGTGCACAGCAGCGCTTATAAACAACTCTCGAGCCCTCTCAACTAGCGAGGTGGGACTAAACCTTTGGCCCCGGGCAGCACCACCGTTGGTCCCGGTTGGTGGCACCAACCGGGACCAATGCCTACCTTTGGTCCCGGTTGGTGCCACCCACCGGGACCAAAGGTCCCTGTTTCCCGCCCTTTGGGCTGACGAAAAGAGACCTTTGGTCCCGGTTTGTGGAACCAACCGGGACCAAAGGTCCCTGTTTCCCGCCGTTTGGGCTGACGAAAAGAGACCTTTGGTCCCGGTTTGTGGCACAAACCGGGACCAAAGGTGGGCATTGGTCCCGGTTGGTGCCACCAACCGGGACTAAAGGTTTGCGTATATAAGCCACGCACTTAGCAGTTTCTCCAAATCGTGTTCTTTTCTCCGCCCGACGCCCTGCTCCTCGTTGCCGTCGCCGCCGAGCCCTGCCCCGACGCCGTCAGGCTGCTCGACCTCGCCGTCGTCGCCGTCGCCGAGCTGCCCCCGACGCCGTCGCCGCACCCACTGTGAGCCGCATCGCCGTTCCCCTCCTCTCCCCCCCCCCGCGCCCCGACGCCGTCGCCCGCCGCGCCGTTCCCCTCCTCTCCTCCTCCCCCCCGCGCCCCCGACGCCGTCGCCCGCCGCGCCGTTCCCCTCCTCTTCTCCCCCTCCCCCCCCCCCCCCGCGCCCCGACGCCGTCGCCCGCCGCCCGTCGTCCGCCGTCCGCCGCGCTCTGCGAGCCGTCGCCCGCCGCCCGCCGCCCGCCGTCCGCCCGCGCCCCGTCGCCCGTCGCCCGCCGCCATGTTTTTTTCATGTATATGTGTATATGTATACCTGGCCATCTCCGGCCCGGCCCTGTCGGCCCACCCAGGCCCGGCCCTAAAATCTAGGGCCTAGGCCCGATGGGCTTGCCCATGGGCCGGGCTTGGGCCTTAGTTTTGAGCCCACCAGCAGGGCCTGGACGGGCTTGGGCTTGGCATATTGTCATTTTAAGGAAGAGGCCCGGCCCACGGCCCTAAGCCCTAAGGGCTTTTCAGGGCTTTGGGAGGGCTTGGGCTTGAAAAGTAGGCCCGGTGGTAGGGCCTGGGAGGGCCTGGGCCTCAGTTTTCTGCCGTGGGCTTTTTAGGGCCCGGCCCAAGCCCGGCCCGGCCCGGCCCATGGCCAGATATATGTATATGTACATGTATATGTGTGTATATGTCCATGTATATATGCATGTGTATGTATGGATGGATGAATGGATGGATGTAACTATATGGATGCATGTAACTCTAAATTAAAATTATTAGGAGTCTTAGGAAAAAATTAGTATGTGTATATTAGATTACAGAAAAAAAATTGGTTTTATGAAAAATTAGTGATTTAATGATAAGAAAACGTTCTCATAGGAATTTGTCTCGACGTCGACGATGCCCGGCCCTCATCCTCGTCGTCGAGTGGTCCGCGAGAGCCTGCTTGATAGGCGCCATGTCCGGGACTGGGCTCCGCCGGGCTGGCATTGGGAGGTGCTACCTTCCCGGGCTCGGAGGTTGGTGAGGAATCCAGGTCTCGTCGTCGACCCGGAGCTTCTGTGGTGGCGGTCACGCGGCCCACTTTCGGTGCGGAGGGAGCGGGCCCCCGCGGAGGTGGTACGTCGCCGTGTCAGGGAGGAGGACGAGCACGTCCGTCGCTACATGGCGGCGTTGGACGCCCGGTTCGACAATACCTGGCAGATTCTTTAGGGATCTCACCCGAGTTATGATCCCGTGATGGTTCCTTATCTTTGGGTGTCCACCGCCGGCGACTCAGAGATCGCTAGTGAACCTAGTTCACCGTCCTCCACTTTGGATTCTAGGATATTCGATCTGTATTAGTGATCTTATATGATAATATTCGAGATGTATTAGTTAATATTTGATGATGCATTAACTGGATTGTTCGGGATGATGTATTAGTTAATATCGAGTGCTTGTGTTTTGCCAGTCATTGCGGCAAAACATAGGGAATTTTTTCTATGTCATTGCTCGATATATGGAACGGGTTGACTTCAGGTCTGTTTCGGCTCCTTGTGTGTCTTTCAGTGAGGGAGAGTGTCCACCATATATATATATATGAGAGAGGAAGAATCCCGACTGTTGTCGTGGGGGTCGCTTCTTCTTCTTTTCCTTGAGCTAAATATTTGTAATGCACTAGGGAAAGAAGGAGTAGCGACCATCACCGACGGTCGAAATATGAGAGAGGAAGAATCCCGACTGCTGTCGTGAGGGTCGCTTCTCCTTCGTTCCCGTGTGCTAGACATTTTGGTGTAATGCACTCGGGGACGAATGGAGGAGCCACCATCACCGACGGTCGCAATATCAGAGGGAGTGCCCACCATATACGTGAGATGAGAGTTTAGGAAGCAAAGACTCGACAGACCTAAAGTCAACCCGTTGCATATTTTGAGTAATAGTGATCTGTGTGTTGATCAGTTTCCTGGTAGTTGCCTTCGATCGATTTTAAATGTTTCAACTATGAACATAGGAAATGTCTGACGACGATAGCGAAAGGGAATTCGGTATGTGCGAATACTGCGAAGACGAGCGCGGTCTGTGCGACACGACTCACCTAGTTGATGGTAGGCGCTTCAGCATCGTGTTGGATGAGAACTTCGAAGTGGATACAGTAAGTCACAACGACAAGTCTTTTTTCGTAATTAAGCATGACTTCTGCTTCTTTTGCTTCAACTTATAATTTTAATTTTTTACTATTCTACTAGCGTATCCCCTGCCATGCAAGAACATATGTCTTGGATAAGATTGGTTTCAATACTAAAGAAACTATGGAGGTAAAGAGAGTTCACTTGAGGACCGAGCATGGTTATACTTTTGCCGTAAAATTGTACAATGCAGACACCTACTCCTTTTTTGAATGCAAAAGTTGGCAAGCACTATGCAAGGCTTATGCATTTGAGCCTAATATGCTTATCACCTTTGATATTCGTCCGGAAGATGAAATTGAAGGTAATATCGACATCTGGGTCGATGTGCAGACACCTCCAGTTCTACCATTATGTGAGTTTCTCAACCATATTTATTATGATTCCGATTCTGCCTCCTTGTGAGTTTGTTAAACATATTTATTATGTAATTTATATTGTTTATTTCAAAATAGTTGACAGCTTATTTCCATTGACAGCTTATTTTCATTCTTCAAAAAATGTACGGAAGATGGTAGACAGAACCTACTACACCGATGGCGCAGAATTAACTTGTCAGGAGAAAAATCATCTTATCGCATTTATTAATTATCTTGAGAATTACAATACCTATTATCAAACTCCTACACATTATGGTCAATACGTGCCACTAGTGCACGTGTTGAACTACGGTAACATCCATGGAGATCGCATGGTAAGATTTTTTACTATTACGACATCCGTGCATCTTTTGCATAAATTATTTTTAAAACTAAACTACATTGCTAACTACGAAGTTATTACTATGTTTTTCAACAGAAAATCCCGAATGATTGTGTGCCTCATCTGATGTTTTCGAAAGGTCACCTTGATGTCATGAGCTTACTGCCACCAGGTCATCATATGCATCACTGTTGTCCATACCGGATTTCTAAAACCGATGAAGACATGACAATCAAAGATTGGAAAAAATGTATGGTCGATCGTAGGGAGCTAATTGGAAGCAACATTGTGCGACGTGCAAGAATTGGAGACAGGATAATCTCCATTCTCCATAATGGAGAGTCAGGGCCTATCTTGTTTTATGCTATTTTACCTTAGAGAGGCCGGGTAGTTAGGTCCTAGCTAATACTCATGATCATGTGCTAAGAACAATTAAGTATGGTTGGTTAGATGACTATAGTATTACCAACCGGGACTAAAAGCCGTCCTGCCTGGGCTCGCCGCCGCGGCCACGTGGAGTACCATCTGTCCCGGTTCGCTTACGAATCGGGACTAAAGGTATTGGGCTTTAGTCCCGACCCTTTAGTCCCGGTTCCAGAACCGGGACTAAAGGCCCTTACGAACCGGAACAAATGGGCCCTTTCCTACTAGTGTCCTCACAGGCGTGCTGAGCTCCACGGGGCGGCAGATGCTGGTATTTGCTCGATCGACGCCATCCCCATCGTCTTCCTTTGGTCGGTGTGCCGGCCCGCTAGTTGTGTGCTCTGCTACTCTCCTGTAGTCCCAACTCGTACGTCGACCTCACCTTCTTTGACTGTGGCAGGGCATGTGCCCACGTCACCGGAGTAATCTGAGGCCGAGACCGAGCTGCTGCGAATTCGACCAATCCGCCATGAAGCAAATGAAGGTAAGCATTACTGATACGCGACAGTATTTCTTGTGCTTTCTCATTAAATCTTTGCCTTGATTTCAGTTCTTTTTTTTTTCTATCTTCAGTCCCTATAGCAGGAACAGCTAGACCCTACAGTAGGAACAGCTATCTGATCAGATATTCCGAGTTCAAAGTGGTATCCTCTTCCGTGTCCTGGAATCCATGACCAATGCTGGTACGTATTGTATCTGTTTTAACGGAATTACTTCAAATGCTTTAATTTCGTCCAAAAGATTTCAGTACACAAGATCCTGCTGTTACCTTTGTGGATAAACTGAATTTTGCTACTGCCAACTAGCAGCCTAACCTGTTCTGTACATGATGTACTTTACAGCGAGCGGCAACTGCTTCTATGTGTACGACACCCTCGATGTCCACCGCGTCATGTGCCTCTGGCGTGTTCACCTGCGCACTAGCTCTGTCCTCCGCCTCCTACGTCAACAACCTCACCATCTTCAACTCCGGCACTGCCTGGCCCCACATCGCCGGCGTAATTTGTGGCCAACACCGAGCGGCCCGTCCACCTCTTTTGCGTGGTCATCCTCCACGCCCTGGTGTTTTGTGCAAGCATCAGCTAGCACATGCTAATTTAGCTCCAACGACGTGGCATGATATACCTTCAGTGCAGCCGTTACATAAACGAGACTTTGCAGGAGTAAGAGTTCATTGTGTAGATACTAATAAATACTCACTGCAAGGAATATATATTATGTATGGAACACCGGGACATGAGAAAAAGTTTGGATACATATTTTGAGCCATATTGAAAAATCATTTCGCTCATAGTTCTCATGTGAAGTCCAGCATTTCAAGATGGCAAATCTTACAGATCCGTTCCTGAACTACGACCTATCCTCCTCTGTTTAAATATCAGGCAGATGCCATGAAGTCAATTGAATTTATACAAACAGGAGAGTAGTCACTGTCCATCACAGCTTCTAACTGTTATTGGTGCCAAGCAAACAGGAGCTTCCGTTGGCCGTTGATCCCCCTGCTTCTAAGTTTAGATCAACAAAGTCTTTGGCAGCTAGCTAGCACAGCTCCTTCTTTGTACTACGTACAACTCATGATTTTGATAGAAAGAATTAAGTATAATTAGTTAGTTACCCCAATGGATCATCGATCGACTATGCTAATTCAGCCGACCGTCGAGCTTGCACCATACTAGGATCCTCGATCACAGTTAATTAGTACTCCCTCCGTTTTTATAATTTTAAATATAAGACTGTTTAGAGTTTTCAATGGGGACTGCATACGGACGTATATAGACATATTTTAGAGTGTAGATTCACTTATTTTGCTTCGTATGTAGTCCGTATTGAAATCTCTAAAAAGGCTTAGAGCATCTCGAGCAGACCCCTTAAAATTACAAACTGTAAAACTAGGATAAGGGTTGAAAAAAGGCATTTTAAGGGTCCATTTTAGCTACGGCCGAACAGATACTGTAAAAACAAACTGTAAAACTGGGATAAGAGCTCCTTCCTCCAGCCCAGCCGGCGCCGCCCCTTCCCCCAGCCGGCCGCGCCAGCCACGCCGGTCGCGCATAGCCCCATCGGCCATGCCCCGTCGGCCGCCGGCCGCGCCTCGTCCCTGCCGGCCGCGCCCTGTCGCCCGCCGGCTGCGCCCTGCTCCGTTGCCGGCCGCGCCGGCCGAGCCGTGCCCCATTGCCGGCCACGCAGGGAGGATTCACTGGTGCAGAACCGGGATTTAGCACCGGTTCGTAAGGCCCTTTAGTGCCGGTTCTGCAACCGGCACTAAAGTGTGGGGACTAAAGGCCCCCCCCCCTTTAGTACCGGTTCAACACGAACCGCCACTAAAGGGCCACCACGTGGCACGAGCCCGCGCCGGGGGCAGGGAGACCTTTAGTACCGGTTGGTAACACCAACCGGTACTAAAGGATTTTTTTTTGAAATAAAGCAAAAACAGGCGGCCTACTGGGCCGGCACGGCCTGCATACGACTAGAAACCCAACCTCTAGTTGGGCCAGGATGCAGGCCCGTACGGCCCAGTAGGCCCCACAGGGCAGAAGACTTGCAATAGGCCCACAAAGGCCTGCTTAGAGAGGAGCTCGACACGGTAGCCGCGGCGGGGCTTATAAATCGGTGCGAACTCCTCTCAACTAGCGAGGTGGGACTAAACATTGTGCACTGCGGGTGGCAGCGCACCCCTTTAGTACCGGTTGGTGGCTCCAACCCGTACTAAAGGGGGGGGTCTTTAGTACCGGTTGGAGCCACCAACCCGTACTAAAGGCCACCACCTCTTTAGTACCGGTTCGTGGAACGAACCGGTACTAAAGGTTGGCCACGAACCGGTACTAATGAGCGCCGCCCGGCTAGCCGTTGGAACCGGCACTAATGGTCACATTAGTGCCGGTTCAATTACAAACCGGGACTAATGAGCTTCACATTAGGCCCTTTTTCTACTAGTGATTCCGGCGGCCAGGCTGAGGTCACGGGAGGCCACGGCAAGGTCGAGCTCGTCCAATTCGAACCGGCGGCGATCGATTCCGGCGTCCAGTGGCCTTTCCAGGTGTGCGGTGACGAATTCCGGCGTGTTTCGGGCGGATTCCGGCAAATTCCATGGCGGCGTGTTTGCTCCGACGAGGTTTGACTGGTATACAGGGCACCCTTGGTTCGGCCTTCCAACCTTCAAACATAAGGGTCTCGGGTGTGGATTTTCGGTGCCCTTTAAAAATTTTACGGGTTGGACCATTTTTACGGTTTCTGTTCTGGACACTTTTTTCGACCAAAACCTTAAAACGCAAAAATTATAAGGGTTTGACCACTTTTAAGGGGTCTGCTAGAGATGTTCTTATATTTTAGGTCACGTCCGCATGGCCGGGGCTCGGCGGCGGCGGCCAGGCTGGGCCAACGGGAGAGAGCGGCGAGCAGATGATAGAGTGGCTTCTATGTTCCCAGCAGCGTGGAGTGGATGGAGTCTGCGAGGGGGAGAGAACGCATCGCAGTTCCACCGAATCAGCTCCGCTTTCCAAGCCGGCCACTCCCAGCCCGCCACCTCTGCCTCGCCATGCAATTCCGATGGAGCCACCCCGCAACTCACACCGCATGTCCACCCGAGCCAAAACTGGTTATTGCATGCTAAAACATTTATTCTTAGCCAACTCCACCACTCTCTCCTATCCCTGCCACATATAAATCTGCACTCAAAGATCCAAATTGGCATCAAGCTATGCATGATGAATATTTTGCTTTAATGAAAAACTCTACTTGGTCTTTGGTGCCTAAACCTGCAGGTGTGAACATTCTCACGGGCAAATGGATATTTCGTCACAAGTTTAATGCGGATGGCTCTCGCTCGTTACAAGGCACGATGGGTTGTATGCGGATTTACCCAGCAAGAAGGTGTGGATTATGAAGAGACATTCAGTCCAGTGGTCAAGCCAGCAACCATTCGTGTTGTACTCGGTCTTGCAACATCTCAATCCTGGCCAATACATCAATTGGATGTCAAGAATGCATTCCTCCATGGTGATCTCAAAGAAACAGTGTATTGTACTCAGCCTGCCGGGTTTGTGGACTCCTCTCGTCCGGATCATGTGTGTTTGCTCCAAAAATCTCTATACGGGTTGAAACAAGCTCCACATCAATGGTTCCTTCGGTTCCAACAATTCTTGCTCTCCCTCGGGTTTTGTGCATCTCGGAATGATTCTTCCCTCTTCATCCTGCATCGTCGTAAGTCTATTGCCCATCTCCTCGTGTATGTGGATGATATCATCCTCACCGCCAATTCTACCCATACACTCAACACCATCATTGCATCCCTCAAGTCCGAGTTCTCCATGTCTGATTTGGGTGACCTCCACCACTTTCTAGGCATTAATGTCACACCCAACAACTCGTGCTTGTTCTTATGCCAACAACAATACACTCTTGATATTCTTGATCGCGCCAAAATGCTCAATTGCAAACCCGTATCCACCCCCATTGACACTAGTTCCAAACTGTCATCCAACGACGGCCACCTCCTTTCCAACCCCACTCATTACCGCAGACTAGCAAGAGCATTGCAATACCTTACACTCACCCGGCCGGACATCTCTTATGCACTGCAGCAAGTGTGTTTGTTCATGCATGAGCAGCGGGATAGTCATATGCAACTGATCAAACGCATTCTTCGGTACTTGCAAGGTACATTTCATTATGGGCTTCAATTCAATAAGTCCATTCAATTAGAAGATACTTTTCTAATTGAATGGAGTCAAATGATAATACGGTGAAAAGAATGTGAGGTCAAGATCGATGAACCATATTAGAAAAGTATTATCTTTTTTTGTATGGAGTCAAATGAAGATACTTTTTATACCAAAGTTGTAGCTCTCAATGATATCTACAACTTCAGCAGCATATTTTTATACCAAAGTTGTAGTTTTAATTTTTTTACATTTGAGGTCGCTAAGATGCTCGAGAAACTAATATAAAGCTTCAGCAACATATTAATTATAGCTGTTATGTATATAGACATACGTTATATCTAGATGCATAGCAAAATGGAGGAACTAAATATAAATAATTATACTTGTTCATCAAAAGATAAGAAGATAAACAACGAGCAGTCTTAGGCCAGTCTCGGTGGAGAGTTTCATCACACAGTTACCAAGACAACCACATCAGCTTTGTGTAGGTAACTGTGCCACTGAGCTTCATCTAGATGAAACTCTCTCTATCTCTCTCTTCATAAATAGCCTGCCAAGTCAGCAAATTCGCTGATGTGTCACTGCATTAAATGAGAATGATACTCTTTTGAAACCCCCATTGAGACTGGCCTTAGGACTCCGTTTTGTAGGAGGACATGCGCTTTGTTTGAGAACAGTTGCCTTTTCATCAAGTTTCTCTCTCTCTCTCTCTCTCTCTCTCTCTCTCTCTCTCTCTCTCTCTCTCTCTCTCTCTCTCTCTCTATTTGACCTCTCAGGATCGATTGCTTGTAATTATTACCTCCTTTATTAACAAAAATGGTGCACAACATGTGCCCCTTGGTTCAAAAAGAAAACGATGAGCAGGCACCTTGGAAGGTCATCTGATCTCCAATCACTTGGGATAATGTGCTGGATCAGACCAGTCTCGACGATGTCAGTGGATCCGGATGCTACGGCAAGTCTATTGGGCATGCATGGGGAAGAATCTCACATGATTAGCACGCTGTGAGATCGAGGTCATGCGATATGATTTGTCAGTGTTGACCGTTGATTGATGCTGTACTTCTGTTGCAGCAATAGAAAAAAAGGGTCAGCTCATCGAGCCTGGCGTACTAACATATTCCATCTCACGAATCATGAGCAGATTAGAAACAATTATCTAAGCAGCATATTCAGAATAGAGTTTAAACTCCCCACAAAAAAAAAGAATAGAGTTTAAACCATTAGCTAAGCACTAATTACCGATGAACCAGCTGGCGTACTATATTCCATCTCACGCATCATGAGCAGATTATAATTAAAATGATGAAGCCACCTTAGCTGGCGTACTATATTCCATCTCAAGCATTTATTTTTGCAAAAAAAAAGAAGCGAGATAAAAGCGGAAACAAAAATGGTGAAAACAATAAGGAATATGGCAAGGGATAGCAAGCCTGAGATCAGCAGGTTGTTGCAAGCAATTAGTGAAGGTTTCACATTTCACTTGGAAAGGCTTGAGGTACCAGTGGATGTTGGAGCAATAACTAGGAAAGCCAGCTGCCCACCGGCGGACCTACCGGCCGCCTCCGCCGAATAGGGCTGCAAGAAAAGCTCGAGGCTCGTGAGCCGCTCGAGACCGACTCGTATTTTGGCTCGACTCGAGATCGACTTGAAAAGAAATGAGTTGAGTATGAACACTTTATGTAGCTCGATAGAGAAACGAGCTAATCTTGAGCCAACACTGGCTCGCTCGATTTTAGCTCGATAGCTCGATGTCATATAATTATATTAAACAATCTTGATATATATTAAAAGAAAATATGATAATTTATTATCATATATGTTGTGTACGACTTTTCTCACTTTTAACTAGTAGTAGCAAATATGGAAGCCAAATTAAGCACAGAGAAAATTTAGCCTTAATATGATACGTGGTCAGCCATGTGTCAAATATCCTATTATTCTCACCCAAAATTTGAGAGCCGACGCACCTTCATGTTCTATCTTTCTAGTTCATCCATGATCGCTAGTTATCAAGTGCTAGTCCTCAGTTGAGTGAGAATACGTCAAATTTTGTAGTGGTTCCCTATGTTGTGTTGTGGCCTATCATGTTTGAAAAATTACCTTAGATTATTAATAAAATCATCTTATTTAGCTCGAAACTAGCTCGAGATCGATACAAGCTGAGCACGAGCCATTTTCTATGGCTCGACCTTGAGCTTTGCTCAGTTGAGCTCGCTCGAATTTTAGTATAATCTGAGCTGAGCCTAGTCCAACTCGCTCGAACCCGACTCGTTTGCAGCCCTAGGCGCCGAACAAGCAGGTCTATGGCCGCAAAATTAGAGACGTGTTTGTGCTTGACGGCGACGACGTCAACATATCCCTATATAATTTCAGGGTGCCCTACTACAAGTGGCTCAACGGTTTTGCTGCCGATCCTCAGGCTAGAGCACGCGGATCGCCAGGCATGTTAATGTTCTATAGTATATCTCCTGTGGTTGCATAGATCTGGGAGAAGAGGAACGCGTCGATGGAGAGGTCCTGCCATGAGTGCAGGAAACGCACAATGGGATACTTAATTGGCGTGTCAGCATACTTTGGACTGGTTCTATCTCTTGTGTCCAAAATCACGGTGGGACACGCACGATGCGAGCCGAAGGTTGGAGCAGCAACTACGCGGCGGGCGGGCATTGGCAAGTGGCTACAGAGCGGCGGTCGATGTGCGCATAAACTCTTCACGAGTGCAGCAGGAGGCTGCGTGGGCTCGCGAGACCAGGCTCAGTCAACAATAGCAGTGATATAGTGGTAGAGGCGCACACGGCGTAGCACCGTTGGGGCGGCCATACGTAAACAGCAAAAGGGACGCTTGAAGACGTGGATGCTATATACCAGGATATGGATTTACACATGAACCATTCCACTTTAACATTGATCTGTTTTATTCTGAAGAAAACAATCTCTGAAAATTACATCATTGAACATTGCAAAGGGAAAGCAAAAGAAAAATGTTACACGATCGATTTGATTTATGAAAAGCCACAAAACAGGCATAGACAAGGGGACACCCTTGTTAGCTAGCCATCTTATTGCTGGAACAGCGGAAAAGGTAGGAAATCAAACACTCTGATGATTAAAAGGAACATGCAGGTAGCTGCAGGGTCGAATACTGAATTATTTAGGGATGGTGTAAACACCAATCCTTGCGACGAAAACATTTAGAGTTTCTGCAAAGAAGCCCACCACGGTCGCATTCTCCGGCACGGTATAGCTGAATGGTTGGCTGGGGATAGTTCCGAAAGGACCATACGTATTGGTGTTGGTGACGATCTTAAATTGTGACAGATAGGATCCCAATGTCCCAGCCCCAGTGATCTGCTTCACAAACTCTGATGGCCCAAACTTTATCTGTAAAACAGCACAGAATTAGTGAAGAGGAAAATTAGATATATCATCAAGATTAGGTGGCGTATGTATATATAGCTACTAATTCCATCCCTCCCAAAAAGATATAATTCTAAAATAGTGTTAGGTCAAACTATCTTAATTTATATAAAAAGATATTACCTTATATCATACTACTAAATAAGCAAGTATGCGTACACTCTCTGTTATACGGACTTTTATTTCATATATAGGTCGCAGTGCTTTAAGTCAAACGTTACTATCTTTAATCATCTAATCAATTTCAAAACATCCTTATAGTTTTGCAACATATATATGAATTATATACTATAAAAGTATTTCTCATAGTAAATCTAAAAACATAAATCTTATGTTATGAATCTATATATGGTCAAAGATACAAATGCTTGACTTAGAACAAAACTAATACGACATGTGTAAAACGTAGTGAGTACGATTTTTCATGGAATATAATATATATTTTCATTATACTATATATATACCTATATTTGGAGTCTTACTGTTTGTTAATATTTTAGAGAAAACCAATCAAGTTTAAGTTAGTTTGACTTTAACCAAACATAGAACTGCATCGTCTTTTCTATGATGAAGGCAGGCATGAACCAACATGATTTGCAAAACAACCGCACGCACATGCATGGTAAAGTATGAAATCTACTCACTTCGTTCGTGAACAAGCCCCGATTGACACCCCAAGTATCAGTGGTGTGGATTTGCCCGTCTTCGTCAACGTAGGAAAATTGAAACCCTTCAACTGCACCATGATGGTAGATTGTTACACTTTCTAGACGACGTGATTTGCCTCCCATTTCATGAAGGGAGCCTCCAGACATTCCACCCCATGGTCCTTGCTTTATAGGTGCAGGGATCTTTGTAGGTGCAGTGATCTCTGTAGGTGGACAGACGACGACCTAAATATGAAGGAACATGCATTTTGAGTGTTGGTTTAGGCCAACAAAATGAGAGAGCAAAAGAATAATAAATGAGAGAGCCAAACGAGACATTGGCCAAAAAAGGAGAGTCCTCTACTTCTCCCTAGCTCTCCCCATTTTATATGGGTGGTAGGAGATGGGTTCTCTTTATGCCCCACGGTGGGGTTTATATTTACCACTAGGGGCTACAATTGGACCCCTGGTGCGGTTTGTATCCAGAAAAATGCCACTAAAGGCTACAAATGAAACTCTAAATATTATTTTGCGAGCCCTACTAAGCTCGATTCGAAATAAGGGAAAAGAAATGATAAGTATTTTACCACATATAATAATACAAAGTGATCACCGAGACCACCAGAATATATAATGCAAAGTGGACGACCTGAAATTAATTACACGCTTACCTCCTTCATGCGGCAGAAAAATTCAATAGTAAGCTCTTGTGTTATTGTATTGCCTATAAAACTAGGGTTAATTGGATCTATGCCACTCCAATTTTCACAGGTTGGAGATATGCCATTACAAAAACTAAACTTGGACATATGCCACTCTAACTTTCGTATACCTCTATCTATGCCATTTTGTCAACTTAAAAGAATAACGGTTCAAATAATACATGTATTTCGATGTGTACTCAAGTATTTACCATACTGCCCCTCTTTTCAACTTTCAGCAGCACGTTTGGGTCTTCCAAGCACCAAAAAGTTCAATTTTTTAAAATTTTAACACAAAATTCGAACTTCTCAGAAAAATTATTTTTGTGAAGACAAACAAGACAAATTCAAAAAATACTTATGTTGTAGCAGTTGTTGCATCACCTTTTGTTTTTAGTCAACAGTCAACAAGTTTTTAGTACAAGGGCTGGGGCATGAGGTTCAGGCATCAGGAACACACTCGTACGACGTGGGGCTTGGGGACTCCATGGATCCAGCAGCCGCAGTGGCTCGAGTCAATAGCCGGAGCACCCGCCTCAATTCCAGCCGCTGCGCCCTCCTCCCGCCGCCTTGGGCCTCGCCGCGTCGAGCAACAGAGCAAGCCGCCGTCGCCCGCGTCTCCAGCCCAGCGGCGCGAGCCAGCAGCCGCGGCGCCCGCCTCCCGCTGCCTTGGGCCTCGCCGCGACGAGCAGCCGTCGTCGCCCGCGTCTCCAGCCGCAGCGGCGTGAGACAGCAGCCGCGGCGCGCCTCCCGGCCCCGCCGCGTCGAGCAAGCCGCCGTCACCCGCGCCTCCAGCCGCCGTCGCCCGCGCGCTAGGGTTCGTGTGTGTGAGTCGGATGGATAATGTGTGCGATGTGCTGTGTGCGGTGTATGTATGTGTGTGAGTGGGCTTGATGCCTGTGTCTCACACGTACGTATACGTATGTATGTGTGCACGTATAAGGGATGTATATGGCTTGGTATTGGAGAAAATGGCATGGATAGAGATACGAAAAAGTTGCAGTGGCATATTTCCAACTTGAGTTTTTGTAATGGCATATCTCCAACCTGTGAAAATTGGAGTGGCATAGATCCAATTAACCCATAAAACTATGTACTCTTCTGTTGATGATACCACGTGCCATTGCGAATTCACCGGTCCCACCTACAATGGCCCACTCATTTTCTTCATCACCATCATTAGCTCCCATAACCTGAAGAGTGGACCCTTTGAACCTGCATGCACAATAAATATAATATAATCGATTTTGCTCCTATATAATAATTAGGCCTGTCTCATCAGCAGTGGTTTCATGCCCTAATAAAGACTCCCATGTATTATTATTATTTTTTTATTTTATTTTTTTGCGGGGGACTCCCATGTATTATTGGCCTTACAGGTAAAATAAAAACCGTGGAACAAAGAGATACCTTTCGACCACAAACACCAGGGTGAACCAATTGCTCCATTTGCCGGCAAGTGTGTGCATGCCGTGCCCGTTGGCAACCAGTTTCGCCTCGGAGCCAGGGCCGTCATAGATCCCCCAATTGTTCACACCAGTTTTACCTAGCCCTGTCACGGCATTGGGCTCTATCACGTCTGACTGATTCGCGTTGCAGCCCGCAAAGATTTGGCGCAGATACAGCTTGCCGACGTTCACCTTGGCGTTCTCCACGATTCCACCGAAGCCACAAGTGACCTTGAAATTGGTGGAGACGCCGCCGCCTCTGGGGAAGCTTCTGTGCACCATGGGGACGTCAGAGACGACGATGCCGCTGGTCTCCATGGTGGGTTCGGATGAGACGACGCAGCTGGTCTCCATGGTGGGGCCATCGGTGGGTGTGGCCATTGCTAGCTAGCTAGTGGTGGTGCTACTCGACTCAACTTGTCTACGGAAGCTGATGAAACACAACACAGGTGGGTCTACTCCTATTTATAGCCCGGGCCGGAACTGCAAGCTAGCTCAACACAGGTACGTACGTGTCTATTGCTTAGATAGGTGGCCACTGGCCAACGAGGGAGAGGAGAGCAGCAGCCCCGTGGGTTCACACGTGCGCCTGCGCTGCCGGTGGGCGTCCTGCGCCAGGCAAGGGGCAGCGGTGTGCCAAGCGTTGCGGGCTCTGCTTGCAAGCCGAGTCCCATGGGTTCACAGGACGCTGCTTCGGTGCCGTAACTGCAGGTGCCTTTGGGGTCCGTGACATGCGGCCCCGCATGTCACGGACCCCAAAGGCACCTGCAGTTACGGCACCAAAGCTCAGTCAACCCGTCCTTGCAAATTTCAATGTACTGGGACTGGGCCCCGTACGAGACGCTGAAGGGGCTGCTGCTCTTCTCGCGAGCGGATGGGCGGACGTGATCGGAGAGGCACCGCGCAACCCATGCCCCTCCGACCCTGCTTTCCTCTTTCCTTATTCCTTGCACGTTTTCTTATTAATTAATTCATATAAGACAGCTCCTTGATACCAGGTAACTCAAAATTGTATATAAATTAATTGGTAAGATTTGATGTAAAAGGGCGAGGTGGGACTATTTAATAATTAAATCAATCATCTAAACAAAACATTAACTGGAGCACGGCCCGAGACGTTTTTTCTTTCACTTATCGGGCCTAAGAAGCAGCGTCGATGGGCCGGCACACAGTCTCCCCGTCGCATATATATAGGTTTTATTATTATTATTATTATTATTATTATTATTATTATTAGTAGTAGTAGGTATCTCTACTCCTAAAGGGTCAGTTGGTAGCTTCTTGTCTCGATTTTTTTTCGTCATCTCTCCCACCTCCATTTGGTTTTTTTTCGTCGTCCCTCCCACCAGTTAGAAAACCAGGGCGTACGCAAGTAATCCCTCGCACTCCCAGCAAAAAAAACGGACGAAGGGGCTCCCACGCACGGAACGAAGAAAAAAACGGACGAAAATAGATCGATCGAGGCTCACACGTACATAACGAAAAAAAATCGGAAGAAAAAGACCATCGCCGCTACGTGCATTAGAACTAGGCTCCAGCCGCGCGACGCCATCCCACTAGTGGAAAAAGGCCCTTTTGTCCCGGTTCCAGAGGCCCATTTGTCCCGGTTCTGGAACCGGGACTAAAGGGTCGGGACTAAAGCCCAATACCTTTAGTCCCAGTTCGCTTACGAACCGGGACAGATGGTGGTCCACGTGGCCGCTGCGGCGAGCCCAGGCAGCAGGGCATTTAGTCCCGGTTGGTAATACCAACCGGGACCAATAAGCATCCACGCGTCAGCAGCTCAGGAGCTGGGGTTTTTTTTTATTTTTGAAAGGGGGGGGGGGGGGGGTTGGGGGTTTTGAAGGGTTAATTTGGGGGTTTCATATATTGTGTTAGCTAGCTAATAGCTACCTAGAGAGAAGTGACCTCTCTTATCTCCGTGCTTGGTCGACGCTACGTACTATACGTATAGAGAGAACTCGACACGCTAGGTAGTAAGCAAATGAAGGAATCAGTAAGTACATAAGATCGTCATGAACATATACAGAGAGGAGTGATCGACCTCTCTTTCTCCGGAGAGATTGGTCGAACAACAAGTTATCGTATACATCATATATTCGAATGGTATTCTCCGTCTTCAGATATGACGTGGTCAAGAAAGAATCCCGCAAATTCCTCTTGAATTGCTCGTATGCGATCATGATGCCTAGCAGCTCACTAATTAAAGCTCTTGGTCAATCACGTGATTTACCCGCAAAAAAAAAAAAAATCACGTGATGGCTCGGCAATCAAGTTTAGATCTAATAATAGTTATACTCTTAGAGCATGGTTAATAATATAGCCAAGAGCCGGATATATGGAGTTGGCATGTCGCTTATAGCCAACCTAATAGCCCACCCATATAATAGTTAGCTATACTAGTATGTCATACAATTAATATATGACCCACCTCTTTCTCTCACAAAGTTTGTTGGGTCTCGTGCTACAGCCGGCTGTAAGCTTGTAGCCCGCTTCTCTTCTCTCTCATCTCTTCTCTCCACCTAGGCACAAATCTGATGTGGCATCTCTTATAGCCCGCCTACGTCACTCTATTATACTTGTTCTTAGATCGAAGAAACCTCGAGCGCCTTGGATGCTTCCTCATTAGTGCCCAACGGTAGCATTGACTTTGCTTAGTCGTCGCGGATGGATCAGTCGATCTGGTGTATCCCGATTTGAGCTGTAACTGCACTGCTATTTATTTAATGTAGAGGATCTTTTTCTTGGATGCCTCTCCTCCAGTGCACCTCCAGCCCCACAACGGTAGTATTGACTTTTTGCAACTCTCGAGCTCTTTGATCCCCACGTGAGCCATAACTACTCTGCTCTTAATTTCTTGGATGCATCTTCTCCAGTGCACTGTCCAAGGTCAACTACTCCGTTTCCAATAGTTCAGGAGGCAAACGAATCTGAATCCTGTATTGCACCCTATGTGTCAAGCCGTCGTTCATAGTTTACATCTAACCCACCAAAGTAATCACCGGATCTGAAAAGAGAAACCCTCATGAAGACCTTTCGTTTCGGTGGCAAATACAATCCACAACGAGGTCGTCACGCTGTCGTTCCCCTGCCAGATCTGAAGCTCCACTTCAAGAAACACGACGGAGATGCACCTGGACCGTCGAATGGCAAACCCATGCAATGTCCGCTAGATTAGATGACGCTTAGCTACCATGAGCCAGCGTCCGAGGAGCATGGCTCCCATCCCCGACTGGTGAGGTGGCTTCTGCCCTCCAGGACCTGGCCGCCATAACATGGGGCGCCAAACTCCCGCGCGACAAAGGAGTCCCGGCGGCGGCGCACAAGGGCACCCCAGCCACCGTCAAGGAGGGACCTGACGGAGCAGGGACCATCGCTGACGCGAGGTCCACCCCCGGATGGCCGGATCCAGAGACCTTCCTGCAAGATTGCGTCCACATCATCGGAGGAAGCGGGTAGAGCGACTTTGAACCGCATTACGGGGAGGAAGATCTCAGCGGCGAAAAAGGTCCCGCCGCCGGATTGAGGGGCTGAGGAGGCCTCGACTGCTAGGGTTCGTGGCCCTCGGTGTCGCCCAGGAGCGACATGGGAGGCAGGCTTCTCGCGTGAGTGTAGTTGATGGAATTGCCTCTTCTCACTGAACGAACATCGCCAAAACGAACACCAATGCCATGTATAGGACTAGAACCCTGGTGGACTTGTTCCACCACAAGGAACCTAACCATCTGAGCTAAGCTATGGTCAGTTCACATAAATCATCAAAGTTAGTTGCCTTTTGAATTTATCAAATTTCTACAATAATAATTCACTAATAACAAAAACAAGATGCACATAAATCCAAGTAAGAACCACATATTGTGATTAAAAGCAAGGCACGGCAATCAACAAAAACTTCCTTGGGACAAAATGTCATCCTGCTTACATAATGCACCATGTCATGTAACCAGGCCGATAAAATTACAATCAAAGCAACATGCATCTTTTGATCCTTTCTGATTGAAGCCAGTCGGGATCACATGCTGCCAACCGCTTACCAAACTGAGCAGCACACTGATTAAATTAAAGCTCATCTTCAATGAAGTGTTGGCTCGGCCACCAAGTTTAGATCTGACAACAGTTATTCTACACTTGGATTAAAGAAAGCTCCAGCCCCTTGGATGCTTCCCTATTGAGTTCACAACGGCAGATTTGACTTTGCTTTTCTTGCTCGCGTACACAAGATGATGATTGTGCTGCTGCTACTGTAGTTAGCAGTGACCCACACAATGCAACCAAGTCTGCTAGTAGCAATGATGTTGTTGGGAAGTTGAAATTCGATAGGGTGGCCATGTCCAACAAAATCAAGTCACTGATACAGAGCATACACAGCCTATGTGATCCTGTCTCTGACTTGCTGAACAAAATCCCAAATAATAGCACAACTGGCACCCCCAAAAGGCCTCCCACAGGTTCAGTAGTTTCACAAGATAAATTGTATGGAAGAAGAGTCATCTTTGAGCAAACTGTAAGTGCGCTCACTGATAGCACATATCTTGGTGAAACCCTTTCTGTTCTGCCTTTTGTTGGCCCTGGGGGTATAGGAAAGACAACCTTCACCCAACACTTGTATAATGATAAAAGGATCGAGGGACGCTTCCCGGTTAGGGTCTTGGTATGTGTCTCAACTGATTTTGATGTGCTAAACCTCACACGGCAGATCCTTGGATGCATACCTGCAACTGAAAAAGAAGAACCCAAATGCATAGTTGAAACAGCCAATTTAGACCAGCTTCAGAAATCCATTACTGAGAGACTGAAGTCCAAAAGGTTTTTAATTGTATTGGATGACATTTGGAAATGCAATAGTGAAAGTGATTGGAATAACCTATTAGCTCCATTTAAAAGGGGGGGGGGGGGGGGGGACAAAGGGCAACATGGTTCTTATCACCACTAGATTTCCCTCTGTAGCACATATGGTGAAAACAACTGATCCAGTAGAACTGCATGGTCTGGAGTCTAATGACTTCTTGGAATTCTTTGAAGCATGCATATTTGGTCATAGCAAATCTGGGCATTATGAAGATGACTTAACTGATGTTGTAAGAGATATTGCTAAGAAACTAAAGGGTTCACCACTAGCTGCCAATACAGTTGGTCGGTTATTGAGGAAAAACCTTTCTCGGGAATATTGTATTGGAGTTCTTGAAAATAGTGAGTGGCAAAATACACAAAATGATGATGATATTATGCCTTCTCTGAAAATTAGCTATGATTACCTTCCTTTCCTTGTAAAAAAATGTTTTTCATATTGTGCCCTATTCCCTTAAGATTATAGATTTTATAATTTAAAGATTACTAGCTTTTGGACCGCGATAGGTATCTTAGACTCTAGTTGCCAAAACAATAAGAATTATTTAGAAGAACTAGTGGACAATGGTTTTCTTGTGGAGGGAGCTGACAAATCTAATGATCAATACTATGTGATGCATGATTTATTGCACGAACTATCCCGTAATGTTTCATCACAAGAATGTGTCAATATAAGTAGTTTAAGTTTTAGTGCTGATAACATCCCACAATCTATTCGACACTTATCAATCAACATAGAAGATATATTTGATGAAAGTTTTGAAGAAGAAATGGTTAAACTGAAGGGTAGGATAGATATTGGTAATTTGCGGACTTTGATGATTTTTGGGTTATGTAATGCAACAATAGCTAACGTTTTGAAAGACACATTTGAAGAATTGAAGGGCCTCCGAGTATTATTTATAGCAATCAACACCCCGAGATCTCTGCTAAGCATCTTTTCAAAACTTATCCACCTGCAATACCTCAAACTTAGCTCATACTATGGCTTAGAAATGACTTTACCTACCACATTGTCTAGATTTTACCACTTAAAATTCCTAGACCTGGAAGATTGGCATGGTAGTACAAAGTTGCCTAGAGACATTTGCCGCCTTGTGAATTTATGCCATTTCCATTCTTCCAAAGAACTCCATTCCAATATCCCTGAGGTTGGAAAGATGAAGTGTTTACATGAGCTAAAAGAGTTCCATGTTAAGAAAGAGGGAGTTGGCTTTGAATTGAGAGAGATGGGGAATTGGCAGAGCTAGAAGGAGAACTCTGCATATGTAATCTTGAAATTATGCCATCCAAAGGAGAAGCTAGTACTGCCAAACTGAAGAATAAAAAGAATCTAAAAGGGCTGAAATTAGTTTGGAGTACAGAGCACCAGACCATAAATGATGATGTTCTTGATGGTCTTCAACCACACCCTAATATTAGGGTGCTTGGCATTATAAACCCTGGTGTTGCCCCTTGTCCTAGATGGCTGTGTGGTGACAGTAGCACAAAAAGGTTGGAGGCTCTTCATCTAGAGGGTCTATCTTGGGATACTCTTCCACCTTTTGAGAAACTACCACACCTCACCAGTCTCACTTTGAATAATATTGTTGGGATGCGTGTGTTTGGGCCTGGCTTTAGTGGTGTTACGGATAGAAGTTTCATGCACTTGAAGACAATTGTGTTTGAGGATATGCCCAAACTTGTCGAGTGGGTCGGGGAACCTAATAGCCATCTGTTTTCAAAGCTTGAAAGCATCAAGTTTGTAGGTTGTCCCCTTCTCCGCTCGTTTCCCTTCTTGGAGTGCTCTGATGGTTTTACAAACCTGTGTGGGCTTCATATTGATGACTGCCCTGAGCTGCCTCAGTTTCCACCCATGCCTGACACCTCCACACTTACACATTTGGCTATGACTAATGTTGGGTCATTGTTGTCATACAATGGAAAGGAATTATGTATTAAAGGGTATAACGGTGCTTTGGCGTTCCACAATATGGATAAAGTAGAGGTTATGACAATTAAGAAAGTATCACACATTTCGTTGTCAGACCTCCAAAAACTAACCTCGCTGAGAAGTATACATTTCAAAAGATGTGATGACATGTTTTCTGCGGAACTGGATGATAATGTTAGCCTCCATTCAATTAAGAGTCTTGACATAAAGAACTTATGTATTACTGGAGAATTGTTTTCAAAGGTTTTGAAGTGTTTCCCAGCTCTCTCCCATCTTACCATCACCAAGTGTGAGAGCCTTGAACTTCTGGCTATATGGAGGATGGAGGACTCTCGGGCCTCAAGATGCTCCAATCATTTACAGGATTCGGTTGTAGTAAGCTGTTCTCTTGGTGGCCCATGGGTGAAGTAGGTGGAGGAGCTCATACCATCAAGCCTTTCCCTACTTCCCTCACGGAACTTGAGATTTCCTTTGAGTCAAGCCTGCAGTCAATGGGTTTGCTCTCAAACCTCACGTCTCTCACCTGTCTATGCCTGACAAGTTGTGAAGAATTAACAATGGATGGGTTCAATCCTCTCATCACAGTCAACCTTAAGAAACTGACCGTAGATGCTATGTATTTGAGTCAAGAGAACAAATCTATAGCAGGGGATATGTTGTCAGAGATTGCAAGGAGCAACTTAATGCATGCAGGTTCTTTCCAGTTGGAAGAATTTGAGGTGGATAGCATCTCGGCAGTGCTTACTGTTCCCATCTGCAGCCACCTTGCCGCAAGCCTCCACACATTGGGGTTCAGTTCTGATCAGCGGGCAACAACCTTCACCGAAGAGCAAGAGCAAGCGCTGCAGCTCCTCAACTCCCTAAAAAATCTCGAATTTCGAAATTGCGATAATCTGCAGTCCCTCCCTCAAGGGTTACGTGGCCTTTCTTCTCTCAAGAGACTAGTGATCTTCGATTGTAAAAAAATTCTATGCCTGCCACCAAAGGAGGGCCTCCCCGCTTCACTGGAAATGCTGGAAGTACAACTTTGTAGTCCTGAGGTAACTGAACAAGCCAAGAAATTGAAAGAAAATGACCCGTGGTTTTCGGTAGAAATAATGGGTACGTAACGTAACCCACCACTAGTCTTAATTTGTGATGATGCCTCCCCATATGCCTAGCTGCTTTTGAGACCTGACAGTCTGCCCGTTTCAATTACAGTGCCTACATGGTGAATTCTTTCAGCACCTTACAACTGACTGTTGTCGAGGATCATACATTCAAGTAAGTACATGGAACACCAACCTGCGCTCCTTCATTCATGATGATTTCATTCGTATTGCATGCATCCACTTCAGTATGCACGCAGTTTTCCTTTTTTTTTCTAATCTGAACAAGTATTATTTTTGTACAGAGTTTCAGTTTGCTTCTGAAACCTGATGGGCTAACATGTTTCAATTGCAGCACTGCAGTATACTACATCCCTACTAACCTTAACTAGATCGGTACCGCGCCTTGGCGCGGGGTGCCGGTCCCAACGATGTGGTCAAGCAGATAAAGATCAAGTTAGTAGGAAGCATGGTTTAGCGCACATATTCAATAGGATTACGAATTTTCTGATTTAAAAGAAATAGGAAACATTCACTTGTATCAGAAGCAAGATATCATCGAGTTCAACATGGTCATGAGATTATAAGCGTTCATAGGACCACAAAAGTAAATCACTTACATTAAGTTCAGGACTAAGAGCAGGAACATGAGAGGGCAAGTACAAAGAGCAGGAACATAATAAGAAAGCAAAAGCCAGACACAGTAGTGATAGAGATGGTACAACTACGAAGTCATAGCTATTAGAACAAAGAAGGGACCATAGACAGGAAATACATGTAGACTATAGGTTACTTCGGTGACATAGAAAGGGAACAAAGGTACATAACATGATAGTTGACACACCACTAAAGCGACAACTTCAATAGTAGAAACCCGTCGTTCAAATATTTATACAAACAAAATAACAAAGGCAAAAAGGCTCTGCGACTCTCTACACAATGATCACTGAGTGACCTTCCACTGGCCCAAAGACACAGTTTCAGGGAAACACCAGGAACTTTCGGATGCCATAACTTTTGCCTTAATCAAACTATCCATGTAGCTCTCCTCGTTCTTTCTTGGGATCTGAGCATACATGTGGTTACCCTAGCAATCAAAGTAGTGTAAGGGGTCATGGAAACAAAAACTTCTTAATAAATGACAAAGAGGTAAGTGGAAGCATACAATAGTAGGATCATACGTGGGTTTCCAAAAGGACCAGATCTGTATGTTTATTGGCTGCATTGTTAGTTCCACCCCGGTGGTACCACACCCGTGACAGATACACACGGACGTGCCAGATGGTATTACCCTGACAAAGCCCAGACAAAGGGCTGAACACCATCTAGGGAAACAAAAAGAATCGAATCCCAAATATACATTAGAAAAACAGTCTAGAAGACACAATGTCTATTGATGATAGAGAATGGATAATGCATGATGGAAATCTTATCATGGCAATAACCTCTTTTCCATAAAACACAGACTATGTGCAAAAATCATCATAGAACAGTGGATATGTTTATTATATAATGGACATTCTCCAAACACAGAAGCAAGTATAGTAAAGTAGTTTCCCAAAACGTAAAGAAAGAGAACGGATCACAGTACAGTAATAACAATAAGATTCAGTAAAATCAGAGAAAAGAAAGAAGGAAATTATCCACCCAAGTATATATCATTAAATACAATACAAGCAAAAGCGCGGACTGCTACTAATTAGAACAGGGCCCTGCCAATGAACTTCAAAAGGGACCAGCTGAGGCATAAATCTTAGGGTATGTACATTTCTCATCTTTATCTTAGATAAGTAATTTTAAGTACTTTCTCGACGTGACCCACGACACATCATCATACAACTGTCCATGGTTAAACACAGGATTTTCAGGTATATTCCAACAAAAGTCTGTGCAGTGCTAGCTAGAACTTGCAGGTAGATGCGTCTACATGATATAACAGATATATACTCTTCTCGAGTGGTGGAACTGCACCCCAGGCAGCCTGGGATCTAGCCCGGGACCTAGTCCGAAATCCTATTAAGTATCATCTTAAGAAGTATAAAAAATTGGAAATAAAATAAGGCCATCGTTTAGATTATAAAGGGTCAGCCCTGGGCTTCACTGGTTCTGGGTACACCCCTGTTCTTCTCCAAGCAAAGAAAGTAAAGAAATATGTCCAGGACCTTGGACCTAGGCATTTGACTTGTGATGGTAATAGACAGCGCGCGATATAGCATCGCTAAGAATGTGCAAATGGTGTGAAGAGAACATGAGAAAACTGCCACTGTATATACAGGACGTACATGGGCATGCTGTCCACAAAGTGTAAATTATAATATCTACAAACATAATAACAAATTTAAGTAACCAAGAGAATCCAGCTGATTGGAAGAGCTCACGGTAAATAACATTTTTGGTGTCTCAACTGCAGGTCTTACTTCAATTTCACTAACTGAATGGCCAATAGTAAGTATTTCGCCCATTTACCTATAAGAATATACATAGCTTTCAAAGGTTGTATCCTTACATAATCATTTGTATCTAGCTTCTAAACCCCTTAAACAGAAAGATAGGAAGAATAAGTTTCCAAGAGTACTCCATAAACTGGAGCATGCCAACTTGTCATGTAGCTAAATAGAGGAAATGCTGAAGAATAATGAGGAAGACATAATATCTATATAAAGTGGTCGGCATTTTGAAGTATAAGTATATTCAGAGACATATATAAATCAATCGACCAGAACTTTGACTTCCAGTCTACAACACACAAAATTCAGAACAACTAAATTGCAGTTATACTTGCGCATGGAGACAGAGTGCCGTTAGAATCACATAAAGAGCTCACCTCAGAGACCATCAGTACCTTACACAACGTCATGCCACATCCAACACCATCTTGTAGAAACCAAGATAATAAGGTCCATTTCGGAAGTTACTCAATCCACCACTCCAGTCCATTATATTTATCCTGTGAGTGGCGTACCAAAAGGCTCACAAATATGGTGGCAATCTATATAAAAATATAAGCCATCAGTAGAAGTAGTTGGCAGTAAACTGTAAGCATTATTCTTGGCCAATACGACTAAAAGCGTGTTTTATCAATATAAAACAGAAGCACATTTGCCGTATATATACAAACAATAATCATGAGGTAGTAGTGATGGATTATTCCGAAAGCGGGGACACATAGAAACCAAACCAAGAGCTCCACATTCATAATTAGTCCAAATGAAAATTATAGTACATGCATGATAACAGTGGCAGAAGGGGGAAATCATAAACAAAACTAATTAGTTACTCTCGTAAAACAACATCGCGTGGAAAGCAGAACTGGTGATAGGACATTTGTTCTATGGCAGGATCCCATGACAAATATAATTACTTCAGTTCATATCAAATTAAAACCTGCACATATTTCAAGATCCCATGACAAATATAGTTACTTCAGTTCATATCAAATCCAAACCTCCACATATTTCTACACATATTTGTGTTTAATCTATGTAATATTTTTATGTGATGTTTAATCTTCACTGCAGACTGCTTGGATTTTTGTCAAACACACTGTGGGCATACACATAAAACCGAATCAGCGGTGAGAAATTTTGAGAATTAAATTGAGAGAGAGAGAGATTGATAGAGGAGGAGGAGGCAAGGAGGGGGTGGGGGGGGGGGGGGGGTGGGGGGATATCACCATGGAGACGCACAAGCCCGATGGGGAAAGCACCAACGTGAACTACAATCTGGACGTCCTGCACAGTGAAATGGAGGCGGCTCTCCTCGCCACAACGTCAAGGTTCTTCTGCGATGCAGCCTAGGGGTTGCTCTCGCGCGGTGCTGCAGCCGCCCCGTGCTCCCCCTGCTAAGCACTGTAAAAGGAGTGAGGTCGTTTGGTAGGAAAAGGAGGAAGCTGAGCTGTAAGGCAGAAAGAGGAGGAGTGCTTCCAGGGCAGCATAGCGGCTTGCAGGGTCTCCGCCAAGCATTATGACATGCCCACCAACCAGTCCATCTTCTTTGTAAATATTTGCAAATTCTGCTCGAGACTTGTCTGATTCAAAGTTTGTCACCAGTGCCGTGCCATCATCCAATGCATCCCGGAGAGTAGAGCCAACAATCTGTTTAACTTTGCCCTAGGAGTTTGCAAAAACAGACCTATCAGATAAACGATGCTGTTAATGCCAGAGGCGCCTAAACTTGGTGATTGCAGGTGACAGTATAGCAGTACAGATAAATGTATCACTGAACGTGGTTTCCCTATTTTACAATATTAGTCAGTTTGCAAATGACACCACAGTGAAACGATTAGCATCCACCAAAGAATCTTGGCATCAATTTGCAATCATATAGCAAAGTACGAGTGAATTGCAAAAAACCACCACATTGAAGCGTAGGGTTGCAGAAAAGACTCTTTTAAGAATTTGTTGCAGAAAACACTGATTTCAGGCCTAATCATTTGCAGAAAGCACTGAACTGTGTGTTTGGGCATTTTAAGCACTATTATGACAGGTGGGACCCTGTTTTGGTGACGTGGCGTCACGGCCGCGATCTGACGCCGTCTAACGGCGCGTCTACGGCAAAACCGGCTCGGTAGCCTTGACCAGTTCATCCCCCCCCCCCCACTTTCCCCGCTCTCCTCTGTCTCTCTCTTTGCGTCCTCCATGGCTACTGACGATGGCGGCGGCGACGGAGTGGATGGCGCCGGCGGTGATGCCGGAGGAGGGTTGCTTGGCGGCGGCGATCCAAACAGAGTGGAGGAGGTGTGCGCCAGCTCAAACCCTAGTCAGGCCGCGCATGGGCCAGCGCCGTCGCCGTCGTTGGAGTACCGCGCTGCCGGCGCTTTCGCCCGTGATGTCCAGGCCACTCCGACGGGTAGCCATCAATGGGCTTCAGGATTTGGCGGTGTTGAGTAAGATTTCTCCCTCGTTTCCTGTCGATTCTAGGGTTAGGGTTCTTATATAATTTGGGGTTTTTTCTACCAGAATTCTTATGTGAGATTGGAAAGTATGATTAACCTGTAGTCCAGGTCTGTGAATTAGTATGATTAACTTGTAGTCCAGCCTAACCCTTGATGTCTGTGCATAAATTAAGTCCAGTTTGATTGTAGTACATCATTTAGAATAATTGTGGAGTAATTATGAAGAGATGGTTATTGCTTGTGTCTTGTGCACTGACGCAATATTTGACTTAGCTCATTTGTACCAAGTCAGAATTCAGTTCACAAACTTCAATGTGTGCACTGTATGTCTGCACTGTTAACAATTCAATGGGCAAACTTGAATGTGTGCACTGTTAACAAACTTCAATTAACACTTATGCATATTAGTGTAGTTCAATTAATGTTTAATTCAGTTAACAATTCAGTTAACACTTCTGCATAACAGTTTTTGGAATGTTTATTTAATGCATACTTTCTTTGTTTTGCAGTTTGTGTGATGATATTTGGGAAATTAGACTCCACTTTCATGACAGGGATAATTTGGAAAGGACCATGTGTGTTTCAGACATTACATTTCTTAATCTTATAGCACTCATGGAGACAGCAGGATATGGAGAGAATGATTACATGTATTTTGTGAGGGATGCTGGGTTGGGAATAGCAGGTTTGTAAGAGATTTCTGATGATGACAAGGTTGATGAGATGTTAGACCACATTGCCAACAGAGATGAGACCATAGTAAATTTGACTGTAGTTAAGGGTAGTGAGCCCAGACCTGCAGATTTAAACATAGGTTATGTCTGTTCGCAGCAGGTTCCTATAGGCAGTGTTGGAGAGAGGACTGTATATGAGGTCAGTGATAATGGTGTTGTGTACAAGTCACCATCAAAGAAAGTTGCACAAGTTGATGAGCAGGAGGCACAACCAATCCAGTTTTACTCCACACAATAGAGCACACATCTGTTTAGGGAGAATGTAGGAGATGTTGATATGGATGAAGGCAATGCAGGAGATGTTGATTTGGAGCAAGAGGAGCTGGAAAGAAGTATGGAACTTAAGAGGAGGAATAAAATTGAAAGGTTTAAGAAGCACAAGAAGAGTGTTGAGAGGGTGCAAGCACTTAAAAGAAAACTTCCTGTTCTACTAACTGAAGATGACTCTGACTTGAAGGAAGATGAGGATTTCATGGCTAGGATGGCTGAGATGAGGAGGCAGAGAGAGGACCCACTTTTACACTTTGAAGGTGACACTGATGTTGAAGAACCTTATGAGCTAGAAGAAGAGGAAGTGCAAGAGGAACATGCAGAGCAAGAGCGGCATGGAGAGGATGAGGAACAGGGGCAAAAGAGGAAGAAGTTGAGAGTAAGAAAGGGGCCAACCACAAGATCACATTCTAGTTTGGAGCAACAGTTTGAGGATGTTTGGGTACCATCATCTGATGAGGATACAAGTTCTGGTGATTTGAAGGAGGAGGAAGATGATGGGGCTGTAGCCCTACCATTTGTGCTTGGAAGTAAGAGTAGGGCCAAAAAACCCAAACAAAGGATATGGTATTCTGAGGATAGAGAGAGCCCTGAGCTGCAGTTTGTTAAGAAGCTCTGTTTTGATGATGTGTACCAATTTAGAAGGGCACTTCTCACATTTCACATAGCACAGAACAGAAACTATCAGTTTCATAGGAATTGTAATGACATAATTATAGCTATTTGCATCCAAGAAGACTGCCCTTTCTTCATTGCAGCTTCTGTGCTGTCAAAAGAGAGAACTTTCTGCATTAGGAAAACAAATCTGGTGCACACATGTCCAGCTGTAGCAGAGAGCACCAAGGTGACTACAAAGTGGGTTACACATCAGGTTTTGGAAGCAATAAGAACAGACTTGAACACATCAATTAGTACAATAATGCAAAATCTCAAGAGCAAGTATGGAGTTGAGATCAGCACTCATATGGCCTATAGGGCTAAGAACAGAGCTATTAAGATGGTGCAAGGAGATCAGAGGAGGCAATATACTAGGATCAGGGATTACTTGCAGGCTGTGTTAGACACAAATCCAGGTAGTAGGTGCATTGTCACTACTAAGTTCTTAAAAGAGCATCCAAGCAAGAATCCAAGGTTCCATGGTTTGTTCATCCGTTTGAATGCTTGCAAGGAAGGATTTTTGAATGGATGCAGACCATTCATAGGTTATTACTGAACTTTGTTATCTCTGACATGTGTTCATAGATGTTTTGTTTCTAACTTGTGTTGTCTGCCATTGCAGGTGTGGATGGATGCTTCATCAAGCTGTCTACTGGCCAGCAAATCCTTGCTGCCACAGGAAGGGCTGGGAATAATAACATATACCCATTGCTTTTGCAGTTGTGGACAAAGAAGACACAAAGAGTTGGACTTGGTTTCTCACAGAACTAAAGACAGCAATTGGTGGAGAATCAGGGAGATTTGGTTATTACACCATAATCTCTGATAGACAGAAGGTAATTTCATAGTGATAGCTTAGTTGTTGCTCATATTCATTGCTTAGTTGTTGTTCATATTCATTGCTTAGTTGTTGCTCATATTCATTGCTTAGTTGTTGCTCACATTCATTGCTTAGTTGTTGCTCATTTTCATTGCTTAGTTGAATCTCATACTCATTGCTTAGTTGGATGTAGTTGTGATTTTGGTCATTTTTTTCAAACAGGGCCTTCTAAATGATGTACATCGTGTATTCCCCAATTGCCCACATAGATTCTGCCTTAGACACATCTATCAAAACTTTCAGACTGCTGGTTTTAGGGGGTCATAATTAAAGAAGTACATGGATAAGGCTAGTTACTCTTATACTGAATATGGGCATGTAGCTGCAATGGATGCTCTTAAGCAAGAGTGTAAGGCTGCTTGGGCCTGGCTTAATAAAGTTCCTAGACATGCTTGGGCTAGATATGCCATGGACTTCAATTGCAAAACTGACTTAGTGGTCAACAATATTAGTGAGGTTTTTAACAAGATGATATTAGATGTGAGGGGTAAACCAATAAAGACCATGGTAGATGGAATCAGGACTAAGTTGATGGTTAGGTTCAATGGAAATAGGAGTAACACAGAGGTTGCCAAGTGGAAAATATGCCCAACATATGCTGAGTTGCTTGAAGAAGCAAAGAAACTATCTAGGAACTGTCAAGCATTGATGGCTGGGCCAAATATTTAACAAGTGACAAGCAATGAAAAAACCTATTCAGTTAACTTGCAGCATAGGACATGTGGGTGTAGAAAATGGGATATGACTGCAATGCCATGTAAGCATGCAGTAGCAGCTATTACCAAAGCCAAACTGAGGCCTGAAGACTTTGTGCATGAGTTCTTCAAAAAGTCTATGTATCTGGCAGCATACAGCCCAATCATATTTCCTGTACCTGGACCTGATCTCTGGCCCAGGACCAAAACTAGAGACATAGAACCTCCAGTGTTCAAGGATAAGCCAGGGAAGCAGCAAACCAAAAGGAGAAAGAGCCAGTTTGAGCCACCAGCACCTAAAGATACATCTAGGATGGCCTCAATTACATGCAGCAATTGCAATCTTGTGGTTCACAGATACACAACATGCCAGAAGACCCTAAAGCCAAGCCTAGCAATGAGAAAGAACAAGCATGCGGTTTGTACTTGCTACCATTCTTTTTGTTTTTGGATAGTACAATGTATGAACTAACTACCACTCTTACCTGTAGTCTAACAGGACAGAGGAGACCACAGAAGGAAGCAGGGCACCTACTAGGAGAGCTGCATCAATACCTGCAGGGACCAGGGCAGCTGCCTCCTCTGTTGGAGGCACCAGGGCACCACCAAGGGCATCTTCCTCTACAGCTCCAGCAGCAAGGGCATCTTCCTCTACAGCTCCACCAGCAAGGCCTTCTTCCTCAACAGCTCTAGCAGCAAGGCCATCTTCCTCAATAGCTGCATCTAGGAGAGCTTCAACAGCTCCACCAGCAAGGCCATCTTCCTCAATAGCTGCAGCTAGGAGAGCTTCAACAACAGCACCCTTCTTGCCACCAAGACAGAGAAAGCAACCCAGCAGGCTGAAGGACTATTTCTATGCTTCAGGGAACTAATAGTTGCTATCTGATGGCAAACCTTGTTGATGATGTGAATTGGCTTTTATGTTATGGTACTCTAAGCAAACTTCTTGTGGTGGTCTGGTGTTATTAGCAAGAAACATCTATGGTCATTTTGTCGATTCATCGATGAAATGAGGCTTGGGGTAACCCTATGGTCATTTTTGTCGATTCATCGATGAAATAAGGCTTCGAGTAACCCTTTGGTCATTTTGTCGATTCATCGATGATATGAGGCTTGGGGTAACCCTATGGTCAATTCTGTCGATTCATCGATCAAATGAGGCTTGGGGTAACTCTATGGTCATTTTTTCGATTCATCGATGAAATGAGGCTTGGGGTAACCCTATGGTCATTTTGTCGATTCATCGATGAAATGAGGCTTGGGGTAAGCCTATGGTCATTTTTGTCGATTCATCGATGAAATAAGGCTTGGGGTAACCCTATGGCCATTTTTGTCGATTCATTGATCAAATGAGGCTTGGGGTAACCCTATGGTCATTTTGTCGATTCATCGATCAAATGAGGCTTGGGGTAACCCTATGGTCATTTTGTCGATTCATCGATCAAATGAGGCTTGGGGTAACCCTATGGTCATTTTTGTCGATTCATCGATGAAATAAGGCTTCGGGTAACCCTTTGGTCATTTTGTCGATTCATCGATGAAATGAGGCTTGGGGTAACCCTATGGTCATTTTTGTGGATTCATCGATCAAATGAGGCTTGGGGTAACCCTATGGTCATTTTGTTGATTCATCGATCAAATGAGGCTTCGGGTAACCCTATGGTCATTTTGTCGATTCATCGATCAAATGAGTCATGGTGGCCCTAAATATATCAAATCAAATTATACTAAGCACATACACCATATAACATCAGATTGGACTCACATTCATAAAGGTTCATCAAGGTTGGATACAACACCATGGATCAAAAAACACATACTTAAATTACTGGGTTCAAAAATTCAAACTAAAGTACTAAATAGATGATTATCATCTACATTACAACACTGTTGGATACATACTTAAATTACTGGGTTCACAAATTCATACTAAAGTACTGGATAGACGATTATCATCTACATACTAGATAGATGATTATCATACTAGAAGGCACCCTACTCATCTAAGATGGCCTTCACCCCCTGAAGCTTCAGCTTTATCTTTTCGTCAGACTTTTGAAGCTCAGAAATGTGATACTGCAACTTATGCCTCTCTTCTGTCAGCCTTTCCTTCTCCTTCAAATGATTGAACTTCAAGTTCCTAATCACATTGGCTTGAGCACCTGTCAGGTTCTTGAGAGTATCAAGCTTTTGCAGCAGCTTGTTATTCTCCTCCTCTTTCTTTGACAGCTCTGTCTTCAAGTTGCCCACTACAGTTCCTAGCTCAGCAATCTTCACATCAACATAGTCCTTCTGCTCCTTCCGATTGTTTAACTCCACACCCCTCTGCTGCTGGGCATCCAAGAGAGCATTCACATCAGCACACAAACTGTCATAGTTTTTCCTGTAGTTTGTTCTTCTCTTCTGTCAGGTTGTGAATTGTAAAGGAACTCTCTAGATTGTCATTGCTCCTTGCTGCCTTAATCTCCTCGTACATATCCCATAACTTGGCCAATGCCTTCTCCATTGAGTCTGGCCATTCAAAATCAATCCATCGAACTACTCCACAGTTTATGCCTTCCTGTAAAAAAACAATAAACCAATAAAGATTTAGCTAAGTGAGTAGGATCTACAAACTGCAGTGCCATACTCCACAGTGCCATGCCAACTCAAGTAGGCAGTATTATGAAGACCACTCAAACCAACATGTTTTTTAAAGACATCCACTGTTAAAGAGGTTGAGGGATCTAATATGTCCAGCAAGCAAATGAGACGGCAACCAAATAAACAATGACCACTGTTAAACAAGGTAAACAAAGACCAAGCACTTAACAAACCTTAACAACTTGATAAACAAAGCATTAAGCACTGACCACAATAAACAATGACTACCATCCACTGATGACAACACAGGCCAGAACAAGCTAAACAAAGACCAAGCACTTAACAAAGCTTAACAACTTGATAAACAAAGCATTAACCACTGACCACATCAAACAATGTCGACCAAGCATTAAACAGAGGCAATGAGCACCTTCCATTACACAGGTTCTGAATCATACCTTCTTAGCACATCCAAGAAACCTCCTGCCGGTGTGCATCCCTTCAAATGCAACAAAGCGCTCGGCTGGCTCACCGTGTTCGCACAAAACATTCACATCTGCGTCAATGCCGTTGAATTCGGATCGTGCATCGTAGCAAGAAGCTGCGGGAGCAAACAAAGAAAACCCTAGGTTCAAATCGAGCTCATTGACAAAATCCCCAATTCACTAACCCTAACCCTAGCTCTCGCTCTCACTACTGGAATTAGGGAATTTGCCGTCTGCTAGCAGACGGCAAAGAATGTCTTTGCCGTCCGCTTACATAAAACTGACGGCAAAGAACAGGTTGATAGCAAAGATATAGTTTACCGTCAGCCAGTTCTTTGCCGTCGGCCAGCAGACGGCAAAGGGCCCAAAGGCAGATGGCAAAGAGACCAGCTGGGCCCCACTGGACCCTGGGGATGGTTAGGTCAGACGGACGGGCTGGATGCCGTCCGCTTCATCTTTGCCATCCGCCTGTTTCCTCTTTGCCGTCCGCCAGCTGACGGCAAAGAACGATACCTAACTAACCGCCTGTTCCCTCTTTGCCGTCTGCTAGCCGACTTCTTTTGTCGTCTGCTAGCAGACGGCAAAGAAGTGACCTAACTAAAATACACCGTTCCCCCTGGCCCCACCCCCTCTCTCTCCCCCCTCTCTCTCTCTCCCCCACCTCACCTGCGCGCGCGCCGCCGGCCAGCCCCGCCCCCCAGAGCCAGACCCACCGCCGGCCAGCCCGCCCGCCCCGCCCCCCAGACCCAGGCCGCGGCGGCCGCCCCGCCCCGCCCCATCGCCGGAGCAAGGCCGCGGCCCCTGCGCCGCCCCGCCCCGCGCCGCCCCTCCCAGTGACCTTCCTCCACCGGCCCCCTCCCCGCGGCCATCCTCCACCGGCCGACCTCGCCGGAGCCAAGCAAGGTGAGGTTCATTTTTTTCTATTTTTTTCTGTTTTTTCCTGTTTAGGTTTAGGTTTAGTGCTAGGTGTAGGTCAGTAATAGGTTTAGATAATTAGAAGAGGAAGAAGAAAGATGAAAAAAAAGAATAAGTAGAAGAAGAGGAAAAAAGGAAAAGAAGAGGAAGAAGAAGAAGAGGAAAAAGGAAAAGAAGGAAGAAGGAATAAGAAGAAGAAGAAGAAGAAGAAGAAGAAGAAGAAGAAGAAAAAGAAGAGGAGAAGAAAAGAAGAAGAAGAGGAAAAAGGAAAAGAAGAAGAAGAAGAAGAAGAAGAAGAAGAAGAAAGAAGAAGAAGAAGAAGAAGAAGAAGAAGAAGAAGAAGAAGAAGAAGAAGAAGAAGGAGGAGGAGGAGGAGGAGGAGGAGAAAATTAAAGAAGAAGAAGGAGGAGAAGAAGAAGACGAGAAGAAGGAATAGAGGAGAAAAAAAATAGTAGTTATATGCAGTTGTTCTATCGGAATTGAATATTCGTGTTGATCGTGTGGATTCAAATGTGCAGTGTTTCGTCGCTGCAAGGGTCTGGTGTTCGACGACCTCCACGTGCGCGTTTGACGAGCTCCCCTGCGTTCGTGGGTGAGCACAAATGACATCTCCTCCTCCCCCCTTCATTATTTGCTCTGTTCCGGTCATCGTGCCAATGAAACTTGCTAGCTATAGGTGCCTTCAATCATCAGTATGCGTGACCAGTATGCGTCTCCCGTTCGAAAGGGCGGCATCTATAAATATGCATGTCTTTGCATATTTATAACCGCCATCCTTTCGAATTGTCCAACGTTATCCATGGACAGCCCGAGTATGTGTAGATTGGGTTCGTTTTCCCATGCTCTGCTCCGGATCCGATGCAGAATTTCGTCAATGCCTCCCTGTTGTTCTCCGGGTACACATCCTCTCTGTTTATTGCCGAGACGTGTATCAAGAGAACAGCGGGGAGGTGCTGCTGAAATTCTGCGTCGGATCCGGAGCAGAGCATGGGAAAATGAACACAATCTACACATACTCGGGTGGGATTGCGACCTATGTTTACCTATTAGCGTGTAGGTTGCATGGGCGTAATAAAATTGACAAACTTAATTAACTGATGAATATATATGATGAATTATATATATATTTCTTGTGTGTTTAGTAGCTAGGCAAGATGATTGATCGTGCATGGATGTACACCGGCCACACTAGTCAGGAAGACATGAGCACTGAATGGTTAACAAAAACCAAGGGGTTTGTGAAAGCCGCATTTGCAAATGGCCAGAGAAAAACCTGGTGCCCCTGTCTTAGGTGCGACAACTTTAAAAAGAGGACAGAGGATGAAATGGGTAAACACCTGCAGAAGTGGGGTTTTACGCCTTATTATAATGTGTGGACATTTCATGGTGAGTCTGCCCAACGTACCAGAGCTGAGGTGGTTCGTCGTCGCACCGACGAGCATGGTACCGGGATCGACGATATGGTGCAAGACTTTGATGATGCTCGGGATTCAGACGAGGAGATGGTGGAATCTGCAAAGGCCTTCAATGAAATGTTGGAGTCTTCAAAACGTCCTCTCCACGAGCACACTGAGCTTTGTCACCTGGATGCCATCGCACAAGTAATGGCTCTGAAGGCTCAATTCAACTTGGGCAGAGAATGCTACGACGCGATGATGACACTATTTGGACGCTTTCTACCCAAAGGCCATGTAATGCCTGCAAACCTATACCAGTCGGACAAAATCCTCCGTGCACTTAAGATGCCCTATGAGAAGATAGGTGCCTGTGAGAACGGATGTGCCTTATTTAGGCTTGAGTATGCGGGCTTGAACTATTGTCCCATTTGCAAGTCGTCCAGGTATGTTGTGGTAGACAACGGTATGGGTGAGAAGAGGCAGACCAAAATCCCCGTTAATGTTCTTCGGTATCTGCCAATCATACCAAGACTTCAACGTCTTTTCATGGTCGAAGAGACGGCCAGACAGATGACATGGCACAAATTGGGCAAAAGAACCGAACTAGATGCAGATGGGAATCAGATGATGGTACACACATCGGATGCTTTTGCGTGGAAGAAGTTCGATGAATTACATGGGGATAAAGCGGCAGATCCAAGGCATCCTCGAGTCTGCATCGGCACGGATGGGTTCAATCCGTTTGGTATGACGGCAACCCAATACAGTTGTTGGCCTGTATTTGTTATTCCACTCAATCTCCCCCCCCCCCCCCCGGACAGATTATGCAAAGAAAGAACATTTTCCTGACGTTGATAATTCCAGGGCCTAGCTATCCGAGGAAGAATATGAATGTGTACATGCAGCCGCTTAAGGATGAATTGCAATGCTGGCGACCCTAAAAAAGGTGGATCCAACCATAGCCTATTCAAAGGGAAGCTCGCGCCAGCCGGTGCTTCGAAACCAATAGAGTTGGATGTCGAAGAATGGCGGACCATTTCGTTGTATATCTTCAACAACCTAACAAATGTGCGGCCGTACATCGAGTAAGTTGTCGGTACATTGTTTCGCAACTTCTAATTATTCCTTTGAACTGCTCTTATTCCCGGATATTTGATACAGTCGATACGTCGCCAAATTCTCGGATGGAGCGGTGATCCAAAAGGATTCCGTCGAAGAGTATGAGCTTCTGGCAAAGCATGGAGGCGGCTATCCCGGTTTCATCTCTTGGTTCAAACAAACGGTAATTAGCATTAATAGACCATTTCATTTCTTGGTCTAATTTGCGGCTAATGCAACAATTCTTTCGTATTAAACTTGTAGGCTAATTCAGAGTCTATGGACGCCGAATTGAGACAAGCCGCTAATGGCTTTGACTATAAGGTCCGTTCATTTGAGAAATACGACATCAACGGGTATCGCTTTCGTACCTTTGGCAAAGAGCTATCTATGGCCGACCGAAAATCTACAAATTGTGGTGTCTCTGCTATCGGCGAAGGAGGTACCGAGTATTATGGAAGAATTGAAGCAATTTATGAACTTCTATTCTATGGTGAAAACCCACCGAACGTCGTAGTCTTCAAATGTCATTGGTTCCAGCCGAAGGAGACTAGAAGGACTCATGAACATATAGGGCTAGTAGAAATCAAACAAAGCACCCATTTAGATGTTCCCGATGTCTATATTACGGCTCAACAGGCGATCCAAGTTTTCTATCTACTGTGGGCATGCCAAACTAATGCAAATCTGAAGGGTTGGGATGTCGTTTATGAAGTGCCGCCACGTGTTAGACCACCTCCCCCCAATGAAGAGGATTATGAACCTCACATTAACCCAGACACATATGATGGAGAATTCTTCCAAAAAACACGTCTTCCAAAAAACGTTTCAAGAACCGCTCTACTTCACCCAGAACATGGAAGTAGACAGCGACAGTGAATCCGACAACACCCCTGAGCCGGAACAAGAAGAGTTGGAACAAGAAGAGTTGGAACAAGAAGAGTTGGAACAAGAAGAGGTTACTGCTGCGGATGACCTGTCAATGCTTGACCGATTACGGAACGGCCTTCCACATGTTGATGCCGCCGAACCCGATGAGCACGTCATTCATGACGACACGCGTGATAGTGATGATGATGATGATGATGATGATGATCCCGGAGCATATATAGACGATCCAGACTATTATTAGTTTGTATGCATCCCAACTTAAATTATATACATATTATTATTCATGTTGGAGGAGAAGACGGCTAGGTTGTTGGAGGAGGAGAGGGCACGGAATGATGCGTCTCACCGGGCCATGTACGTGCTCCTCGTGGTAAGTTTCTTATGCATATTAGCCAAATCATGCACGTAATATGTTCGTTTCATTACTAACCTATATGACTGACTCGTCAAAACCAAATGTGCAATCTATGTGCGAGAAGACCGGTCAGACCCCTCCGCCGATGCCGGTCATTACTAGAGCGGGAACGGTGAGTTTCATTTGAATGGTCATTAGTTACAAGTCTTAACATTTGAGTGTCATCATGCTAACGAGACTTTGCAAATGATCTTTGGTGCAGCATAACTCCGAAGCCACATCGCATAACCCGACGAACCCCGATGCTTGACCTCCAGTAAGTTTTCTCTATTATGCCACATACTTAGCTTATTTTCCCCAAAAAAGACATACTTATATAGCTAATTATCCTCCAAAATGACATAATTATCTTATTTAGTCCATTTATGACATAATTAGCTTATTCGTTGCAAAAATGGCATAATAACCTTGGTTACCTCATAAATGTCATATACTTAGCTTATTATCCTCCAAAATGACATAATTACCTAAGTTAGCTCTAAAATGACCTATACTTACCTAATTTAGCTCAAAAATGACATAATTACCTAGGTTAACACAAAAATGACCTATACTTACCTTATTTTCCTAGGTTAGCACAAAAATGGCATACTTACCTAGGTTAGCTCTAAAATGACACAAATAAGGAATAAGATGAAGAAAAACAAGGAAGAGGAGAAAAAGAAGGAATAGAAGAAGAAGAAGAAGAAGAAGAAGACTAGAAGAAGAAGAAGAAGAAGAAAAAGAAGAAGAAGAAGACTAGAAGAAGAAGACTAGAAGAAGAAGAAGAAGAAGACATACTTAGCTAATTATCCAATTATGTCATTTTGGAGGATAATTAGCTAAGTATGTCTTCTTCTTCTTCTTCTTCTTCTTCTTCTTCTAGTCTTCTTCTTCTTCTTCTTCTTCTTAGCTAATTTTCCCCAAAAAAGGACATACTTAGCTAATTATCCTCCAAAATGACATAATTAGCTTATTTAGTCCATTTATGACATAATTAGCTTATTCGTTTAAAAAATGGCATAATAACCTTGGTAACCTCATAAATGTCATATACTTAGCTTATTTTCCTCCAAAATGACACAATAAGCTTAGTTAGGTCAAAAATGGCATAATTACCTAGGTTAGCTCTAAAATGACACAAACAAGCAATAATAAGAAGAAAAACAAGAGGAGAAAAATAAGGAGAAGAAAAACTCTTCTTCTTCTTCTTCTAGTCTTCTTTTTCTTCTTCTTCTTCTTCTTCTTCTTCTTCTAGTCTTCTTCTTCTAACTTTCTTATTTCCCATTTTGCAGATTTGATTCACTTCACGGAAGCTTGCATTGATGGAGTGCTTGTGTTTACTTTTTGTTTTGATTTTGTATCCATGAACAATGTGAAACTTGCTACCTATGGATGCAACTATTGTAATATGGTGAAACTTGAACATTTTGTTTTGGTATATCTGTTGGATGATCATATCCATATGGCAGGGATATAGTTTCTTATGTGTTGGATATCATATACTTGCTGTGAAACTTGCACATACTGTTTGCTCTGTGAAATATATATATATCATATATTTTGCTGTGAAAATGCTTGGGTATAACAAAAAACAGAATAAAAAGGGGCAATACAGCCCCTTTGCCGTCTGCCAACGGACAGCAAAGGTCTTTGCCGTCGGCCAGCGAACGGCAAAGGTGCCACGTGGCAGCAACCTGTGCAACCTGGGAGTACTGTCTGACCCATTTGGTCATTATGCCGTCCGCTGGCAGACGGCAAAGGCCAGTGGTTAAGCAGACCGCAAAGGCCAGTGGCCTAGCAGACGGCAAAGGGGAGAGCACGTTTGCCGTCCGCCGGCAGACGGCAAAGTCTCCCGTTAGCCACCTAACGTGCCTAACGTCTATTCTTTGCCGTCCACTTTCTTTGCCGTCTACTTGGCCAGGAAAGCTGGCGGCAAAGGTCTTTGCCGTCCGCTGTACGAATGCAGACGGTAAAGAAGCTCATTACCGTAGCTTCCAGTGCCGGAAGCATTTGCCGTCTGCGGCAGACGGCAAAGACCTTTGCCGTCCGCTTTCTGGTCCTTTGCCGTCGGCAAATCAGCTGATTCCTGTAGTGTCTCTACGAAACTGACCTTGATGATGCCATCACAGGAGGAGGAGACATTCATGATTAAATCCTCATTGGCCTCGCCGTCATTCCACGACACCATGGCAAGGGGGAGCAGCAGGACGACGGCCGGCGGTGGGGGCGGCGACGGGGGAGAAGAACAGAGTGAGTAGAGGGCTAGCCAGATGGGAGTGAGTGAGGAGAGAGCCGGTTCGAGCCGGTTTTCACCCACACGACGCGACCGATGTCACTGTAGCGCCGTTAGACGGCGTCAGATCGCGGCCGTGATGCCACGTCACCAAAACAGGGTCCCACCTGTCATAATAGTGCTTAAAATGCCCAAACACACAGTTCGGTGCTTTCTGCAAATGATTATGCCTGAAATCAGTGTTTTCTGCAACAAATTCATAAAAGAGTCTTTTCTGCAACCCTACGCTTCAATGTGGTGGTTTTTTGCAATTCACTCAGCAAAGTACAGAGCACCTAGTGACCCACTGATAGATACAAGTACAACAACGAACCAAAGGATTCCATTCCTACTGACTGACCTTGTGAATGTCGATACATGGCCTGAAGCAAACGGCGCACGCGACGGCACGCCCTCCTGCCAAAACGCACGGCCAATCTCATATTCCTGACCAGACACCGCAACATTGCATCTGAAGCAAGCAACAGAGATATTCAAAGGGGGAAAACATACTTGACGCGCCGGACGAATCGAGACCAGCGAGCTCGCCCATCCGGACCGCGGTGCCGTGCTCGGTGGGTGTGGAAGCCTCGCCGATTTTGCCGAGAGATACGTGGGGGCGGGGATGGTGCGTTACGGGAGGGGAGGAAGCGGGGAAGGCGGCACGAGGGGGGAACGCACCTGAGGCGAGCCGCGATCCTCACGCGAGGACGACGGCGACGATGGCGGGGATGCGGATGGCGAGACCCGCAGGATGGGAGAAGGAGACAGCGGCGGCGTGAGGGAGCAGCTAGGGTTAGCAGGTCGAGGCTGAGCCCCCTGTCGCCCCGCAACGCCAGGAACTGCTGCTCGGTGGCGGGCCTTGGCGCCAACTTCTTCTTCCCGGATGTGGTGCCCTTGCGCGGGCTCTTGGTGACCGTGGCCTCCTGGTCGGCCTCGGGCGCGGCCTTGGCAGAGGCTGTGCGCTTGCGCGAGGAGCCCCGCTACGGCTCGACGGCCGAGGACGGCGAGCTGGGTGGCGCCATGGGTTGGGTTCTGGGGGAGGATTCAGATGGGGGGAGGGGGAGTGAGGGTGGAAGGAAGAGGATGGCGCGGTCTCCCTCGCCTCATCCAGCCACGGGCCAACCAGCGACCAGCACGCCCCGGGCCGACACCTGAAAAGACAAAAATGCCCTCGGCGGGCCACCGAATTCACAGGCGATGGCACGAGATCTTTAGCCAGGGACTGGTACTATTCATTGATACAGTGACGCGGGCTCGATCCGACAGCCCAGCTCCTCCCACCGCTCGATCCAACGCCCGAAAATGCATCAAGCAAACCGATCCAACGGCCGAGAGTGCCCGAGCTCTGAGAGAGTCCGGAGTCCAGCTAGGTTCTTGTTTCTGGATTTGAGGAGGTGGAGAGAGAGAGAGAGCTCGCGCGCGGGGGATCTGAGAACGCTGGGGGAATCTTCGCCGCTCCCTCTCGAATCTCGGGGTTTCCCTGCCTCTCTCTCCCTCTCTCTCGACCGTCACCGCCGGTTGGGCGCAAGGGCGGCGGCCAGCAGGGGATGGTTGCGGGGTCTCACAATCGCAATGTGCTGGTCGTGATCCGCGCCGGCCCTGGTAAGCACGTCTCTCTCTCTCTCTCTCTTTGTCTCTTAATTTGTCGTTGGTTCCATTCGAGATGTTCGTGTGTGCGCACCGGTGGATCTAGGTCGCCATGTTAGGAGGTGAAACACCTCGCATTCCCCTGAATCCTTAGGCTTTGTTTGGTAGAAGTGGATTGGGGAGGTTTGGGGAGGGGGGGATTTCAGGGGATTGGGTGAATCCCTTCCTTCCACCTAATCCCCTCAAAACCCCTTGAATCCCCAAAATTCCTCCATCCACAATCCTCTTTGTATAGAAGTGTTGTTTGGTAGACAGGTTTGCATATATTGATATAAAATGGTGCAGATCATCCAAAAATCCAATCTTTACAAACAAAATGGCATCATAGCAGAAAAACTTGCTACAGGTAGAATCCACACACAAAACTAAACATGTTGCTATAGAACTGTAGAAGCCATGTGGTGATCATCAAGCTCGTCCTAGGCGACGTCGCTCTGGCAGCCATCGTGGGAGCACTTTATCATTGCCGACGAGACAATATCATCCACTGCAAGGCAGCGGACAAAGCCTCCGATGTGCTTGCAAGTCAGGCACTATCCGCCGGGGAGCTCGGCAAGGCATGTGCCACAAGCTAAATGTCCGCCATTGCACTGCACAAATTCAAGATCATAGCAAGAGGTTAGTATTAATGCTGCCTTTCTCAGGTGAATAGAAAAAAGAATAGGTCGCGCATTTGCCTGTAAGACAGGAGGCGGCTACTTACCAAATCTTAGTTGAGGATGTAACCTGACTAACAAGGGGAAATCCACCAAAATAATCACCATGACCTTTATAAACAAGAAAACACATACAGCCACAATATGAAGGATCACCCAATAGCAGCAAGAGAATCGTATGAGAACTACAATCTTATGGGTAAACAGTTAGACATCTCCACGGTAAGGTAGTAGTACTGCATCTTCCTAACAACAACTGCTGACAAAATCCCAAAAAGTTTACAGAAACCATGAGGAACTGCTGACAAAAAGATGACCAGAAGACTGAATCTTCATGTCTTGTCCAACAAAAGCAGTACAGGCCAACATGGAGTAGGATACAGAACAAGAAACAAAATGTGTAAGATCTTATCCGTGAACTGATTAAGATTCAGGCAAAGGAAAACTTGGAACAGGCATGTAAGATGACACACAATCATTCGAACTAGAAACAAACATCTGCCTGACCAATCGATTGACCGACGACGACTTGTACAATACAAGGTATAAAGAATGTTTATAAGCACAATTTCATCCAGCCAAACATGTGCAACTGAATGAGCATCTGACCCTAGGTATAAACAGAAACGAATGCAAATAAAAATGAATATACACAAAGCTTGGGATAATATATTTTTTCTAAGTTTGGTAGAATATTGCCAATACAATATCTACAGATTTTGGAGGCTGCTGCTATTGCCTAGGGTCGGCTAACTCTCGATACTTCCGTGTCCACATACTTACCTAACCTATCTATCATCGCATACAATCAATTTGCTTGCTTCAGAATTCCAATTTTAAAAACCGATAAACACCAAAAAAAAAACTGAGCTCATGGTTGCTACTACAGAACTCATCACAAGTCTTTCGAATTTCAGACCAACGGTATCTTTGCATGTTAAATATGCAGCAATCGTCCAGGTTTATCTGAAACTCAGATCATCTTTGAAGAAAAAAGGCATGTTCGCATACAAAAAAGTTCAGTGTGTCGTAGGATGGTGGAGCATCGGAGTCGGATTATTTTCATGCGACAGAACATAAATAGGCCAACCTATGTTCTAGTACTCCAGTTCGCTCAACGAATTACCACATACTAATGTACACAGATGCACCAACGTCTTCGTCGTTCACAACAATAGTATGTCCACACCCCCAAAATTTACCAGGTTTGAATTGCCAACAAACCAGTAGTTCCAAAAGCAACTAGTAAGTACTATAAGATGGAGCATCTAAACTAGCACCTCTGGGAGAACATGATAGATGCTCATTTAGAAAATAATCGTACTCTAAGATAGAGCATCTAAACTAGCACATCTGGGAGAACATGATGGATTCTCATTTATAAAATAATCATACTCTTGAGATCACAATTCAAGGGCATAACCATATATGTCATTCTAACATTTTTAAGAAGTTATATGCAGACTGATAAAAGATACAAATTAACAAAATACTCAAATTAGGAGATGCCACGGTGGAGATGGGGCGTCTAGGAGGGCGGCGACTCAAGCAAGGTTTGAGAATACGGACCATGTGGAGCCATGGGTAGGAGATGGCGTGCTTGGCAAGCTCTTTTTTTTTTTTTTTTTTTTTTTTTTTGCGGGAAGCTTGGCAAGCTCGCCGGGGAGGACGAGGAGAACGGAGGTCTGGACCTCGCAGGAGGCGGCAGCCATGGTGGGTGAAGGTGAGAAACCCTAGGCGAGGGGAATGGAGGGAAAGGGGCGGCGGAGACGTACCTCTGGCGAGAAGGACCGGTTTGTCTGCTGGAGAAGGGACACCGGCGTTGCGGAGGCGGCGGCGGCGTGCGGCCTCCTCCCATACTATTTTTCAGTTCGTCTCCTCTTTTTCCCCTTCATTCCACGAGGCCCCCCTCGCGGCTTCGAAACCACCTAGATCAGGGGGAATTCCGGGGATTGCAGGGGGTTCCCTTCCTCCAAACCCCGGCTACCAAACGATTACTCGGGGATTCGTGAGGTTTCCGAGCCTCGCGAGGATAATCCCCTGAAAACCTCCCCAAACCTCTCTTACCAAACGAGCCCTTAGGCCTTGTTCGGTTACACCTCTTCTCAAGAGGATTGAAGGGGATTTGGGTGGATTTTGACTTGTAGGGGATTATATCCACCTCAATCCCTGCCAAACCCCTTCTCAATCCCTGTGAACCGAACACAGCCTTAGGGATTTGTGGTGGGCTGGGCTCGTAGATTTCCCAAATTTGTCCCTTCATGGTTGTTGTGTTCAGAAATGATTACCAATTAGAAATGCCAAACAATACAAGTCTGATGAGTTTTTCTGTGCTTGCTCAATTGGCATGATTTCCCTCTTAGCTTAGTTCATATGATTTCCCTCTTTGTCTATAAATCATGATAATGGATTGATGTAGACATCACTTGTTGCTGAAAAAGTTCAGGTGGCCCTTGAGTTCAGGGAGATGAGGAAGAAGATGGTGATGACCTGGACAATGAAGACGGTGATGACCTCGAATTGGTCGGGTACTTTTTTTACCAAAGCTCAAGTTGTTTCTGTAGGAATCCCTTGCTCTCTTGTGCATTAATGCATTGATAATCTTCTTCAGACTTCTGGATAGACTTCTTAAGAAACACGTACGTAGCCTGTCCCCGGTCTTAATTTGAGGTGACGCCTCCTCATTTGCGTAGCTTCTGAGGCCTGACGGGCTACTTGTTTCAGTTGCAGTGATGTAGATGTATACTGTCAGTGCTGTGGAGCTAGATACAGATCACGCATTCAAGTCAATCTGCCGGCAAGTACCAAAAATCAACTTCTGCTCCTTCATTCATTTTTCCATTCACACTGCATGCAGCCATTATAACTCATAGGAACACAGCTTGCTTTTTGCAAGCTGGACTATTGATTTCCTATACAGTTTTGCTAGTTTTTTTCTCTCTTACTACATCACACTTATTTCTGCAATGACATATTACAGTTTGGATGTGGCAGCTGCACGATTTCCCTTTTGGGAAATGTTATCAAGTAGGAATTTGCTAACTGGAATATTAAGGCAATTCATTCTGCAACCTTTCTTTTTTCAGAACTTTTAGGCAGACCCGAATAATTGGAGCATTTGACAGCAGGTTTAATCGGTCTGTTGGTATCATGATTTCATTCTGCCTCATCGGGAGAGAAACAACACTTCTGATGGTTGCTTTCTGACAATTCCACTGTTGCAACAAATATCAGATAAAAAAAAGGAGGTAAAAGACAATCTTCGTACAGAACATTCCAATGTTGCAAGCTTTATTTCTATAAAGTAATGTTCTGATTATGATGTTCCTTCTCTCAGGAACATCCTGAATGTGTAGGTATATTCGTGGTACATACTATGCGGCATTTGTTCTTCACCAGTCCTTCATTTGTAATATCAAGTACAAAAGGAGGTACGAGATCCTATCTTTGTCGTGTCACGTACTATTAGGTGATTGTAATGTTTTACTAACGTTTGGAACACTACAGGTTCTGTACTTGACTTCCATGGGTCAATTGCCAATTCATTTCTGCACCCATTGGTCGGAACAAGTATCCAAACATGGTATCCTATTCATTATTCTGAAGCTTAAGACATGGTATCCTATTCCGTGTCAGGACTTGGGACAGATGCCGGTGCATGTCAGTTATTTATTGCATATGCCGGTGCATGTCAATTCTGCACTAAACTGACGAAGTGCAATTATTCAGATTCTGTGGAACAATTGCAAAAGCTATATCAGTTAGAAATTTTTCCTTCAGGACATAGCTCCTCCATCCAAGAAATAACAGCAATGGAGGAATTTCTGAAGCAGCAACTCTAGAAAGGTCAGTTGGCTGTTCTGTCCATCAAAAGTGGCCATCCCCTATTCCATATGCTGGCCTTTTGGGTTTGTATTGCATTGACATGTGAAATTGGTGTGATCGTCCAGGTTTTCCGCTAACTGTGCTTCCTATTGGCGAAGCGAAACACGAAGGAATTCATGATTCATGGGTGTTCCGAATGATGGGTAGCACAATTTGTCTGTGTTGTCCCATCTGCCAAGCTGATCGAAGGAGCATGTGCGCTGGGAATTCGTCTGGTTCGTCGTGAACCAAAACAAGGTCCTTTACTGATGTCCAATAATATTTTCTCTAATCCCAATGAAGTCAGTGTTAGACTGTATAGCCTCTGTATGCATACGTGTATATTGTAACGTTGTATCCCACTCATTATATATATGTGATAGGCCACCCCTAGAGGGTTGTGTCGGTTCCCCCCTAAACCTATTGTCTTACATGGTATCACGCTAGGTTACGTACGCTTCCGCCAAAACCCTAATCACCCGACACCGCCGCCGCCGCCGCCGCCGCCCCACTCCCGATCGCGTCGCCGCCATGTCTTGCGCTGCCGCGTCCGGATCCACCAACACCGGTTTCCTGCCGGCCTCCCTCGCGGCGCTGCTGTCCCGGCCGCTGGACGCCGCCGCCATGCAGTCTCCGCTCGGGACGAGGAGCGTGGGCTCCTTCTTCGCGATCCCGCCGGCGGCCTCGTCGCCCGGGCAGGTGCTCGCGGTGCACACCGCCGCCGCCTCGTCCGCCTCTTCTGCCGCGGTCGCCGTCCCGCCTCTACCGCTGGTGGCGCCCGTGTCCGTCCTGATGGCGGGGCTTGCGGCGTCGGCCCCGGCCGCAGCGCCATCTGCTCTCGCGCCGTTTGTGCCTCTGGCCACATCCACGGTGCCGCCGACTGTCTCTACGGTGTCCTCGCCTCAGGCAGTCTCCTCGATGGAATCGCAGCCGCCGCCGCCGTTTCACTTCGGCCATCTCATCACCATCAAGTTGTCGTCGGACAACTACATCTTCTGGCGTGCGCAGGTTCTTCCGCTTCTTGGGAGTCATTACCTGCTTGGCTACGTCGACGGCTCTCTCCCTTGCCCCCCCCCCCCCCCCCGCGCTGGTGGACAGCGTGCACGGTCCGGTCTATAATCCGGCCCACCGTGTTTGGACGGGGCAAGACCAGGCGAACCTCTCCTCCATCCAAGGGTCTCTCTCTCCGGCTGTCGCTGGGCTTGTCGTCTTCGCCAAGACATCTCATGAGGCATGGACTATACTCGAGCACTCGTTTGCGGCGCAGTCACAGGCTCGTGTCTCCACGCTTCGTCGTCAGCTTGGCGAGTGTGAGAAGCTCGACTCCACGGCCACGGAGTTCTACAAGGTCAAGGGCCTTGCTGACACGTTGGCCTCCATTGGACAGCGGCTCACCGATTCCGAGTTCAACTCCTTCATCGTCAACGGGCTCGACGAGGAGTATGATGCTTTGGTCGAGATCATCAACGAGCGGGGCAACTCGACCCCCATGATGGCACATGAGGTCTACTCCCGCCTCCTCCTCACCGAACAGCGTGTCGAGGCGCGCCGCGCCAAGGCCAGTCACGGCCCCCTCTCCGCGAACGCCGCCACCAAGGGTGGCCGCAACTCGTCTAAGGCGCCGCCCCCTACATCGTATTCGTCACCCTCGGCTCCCCCCGCCCCCCCCCCCCCCATCCGCAACCCTACCAGGGGCTGGTGGTCGGCGTGTGTGTCAGTTGTGTGGCATTGAGGGGCACTGGGCCTCTAAGTGTCACAAACGCTTTCAGCGGAGTTTTCTTGGCCTCGGCAATGACGGCAAGGACACACGCAACTTTGCGCGTCAGGTTGCCATGGCTGATCGTCCGGCGCCGCCGAAGCAACAAGGACACACTCAGTCCTACTCCATCGATCCCCACTGGTACATGGATTCTGGGGCAACGGAGCACCTGACGAGCGAGATGGGGAAGCTTCACACTCGTGAACCCTATCATGGCTCCGACAAGATCCATACCGCCAATGGAGCAGGTATGCACATCTCTCATATTGGTCAAGCATCTCTTCTCACTAGACATGCAAATAGGAGTCTTCAGCTTCGCAATGTTCTTAGAGTTCCATCCGTGACACGTAATCTTCTTTCAGTTCCTAAACTCACACGTGATAATAATGTGCTTTGTGAATTTCATCCTTTTGATCTTTTTATTAAGGATCGGGGCACAAGGGACATTCTTCTTAGCGTGCGGTTGTGCCAGGGCCTCTATCGTCTGGAGCATCCTGGTGTCGCTCGCGTTTTCAGTGGAGTTCGGGTATCTCCGTCACAGTGACATGCTCGTCTTGGTCACCCAGCCACACCTATCGCCCGTCATGTTTTGCGTCGTCATGAGCTTCCTAGCATGTCTAGTAATAAAGATGTAGCAGTGTGTGATGCTTGTCAGCAGAGGAAGAGTCATCAACTTCCTTTTTCGGAGTCTAGTCGTGAGGTGAAACATCCTTTAGAACTTGTGTTTTCAGATGTATGGGGTCCTGCTCAGACTTCTGTCAGTGGTCACAATTATTATATCAGTTTCGTTGATGCTTATAGTCGCTTTACCTGGCTTTATCTTATTAAACGTAAATCTGATGTGTTCGATATTTTTGTTCAGTTTCAAACACATGTTGAACGCCTTCTCAAGCACAAAATTGTTCATGTTCAGTCGGACTGGGGGGGCGAGTATCGCAACCTCAACTCCTTCTTTCAGTCGCTTGGGATCGCTCACCGTTTAGCATGTCCACACACACATCAGCAGAATGGTTCCGTAGAACGTAAGCATCGTCACATTGTTGAAACTGGTCTTACTCTTTTGGCCCATGCATCGGTTCCGTTTCGTTTTTGGAGTGATGCTTTCACCACTGTATGCTTTCTCATCAACCGTACTCCCACTCGTGTTTTGAACATGAAGACTCCCATTGAAGTTCTCCTTAATGAACAACCTGATTACACTTTCTTCAAGGTTTTTGGGTGTGCTTGCTGGCCGCATCTCCGTCCGTATAACAAGCACAAGCTCGAGTTTCGCTCCAAGAAGTGTGTCTTTCTTGGCTATAGCTCTCTTCATAAAGGATACAAATGTCTTCATGTTCCCACTAATCGTGTCTATATATCTCGGGATGTCGTGTTTGATGAGCATGTTTTTCCCTTCGCCAAACTTCCTGTGTCCACCGCTGAACCACCATCCATGCATTCATCCTCTATTGCCCCTGACCAATTTGATGATGTTGCATATTCTCCTATATTGTTGCCTAATCATGGTGCAGGCACTAGACGTGGGGCTCGCTTGGAAATTTTAGAGGCGCCATCGCCTCCTTCGTCGCCATCGCCTTCATCGTCAGCACCACCAATTGTGCACGTCGATCATATGGCACCATTGCATGGCCTCGATTCCCGTGCCCGTGCACGACCGCTCGATGCCCCGGTGCTGCCGCCCGCTTCATCGCCCCTGGCCTCTGGGCTGGCATCGCCGCGCGCTCGGCCCGTGACGCCGGTCACGCCCACCGCAACTGGGCCGGTTTTGCCTGCCCCCGCCTCGCCTATGGCGACTGCGCCGCTGTCACCTGGGCCGGCCTCTCCCGGGCTGTCGTCAGCGCCATGCAGCCCGAGGTCGCCTGGCACCGGGTCTCCCGCGTCATCGCCTGGTCCCCTGCTGACCGGGACGCCTCCGTCGCCTTTGCCCAGTCCTGCTGCTGGCTCCTCTGGCGCCTCTCCGTCGTCGTCCTCAACTTCGACGGCTCCTGCTGCTGCTCTACGTCCACATACACGCAGCCGTAGTGGCATTTTTCAGCCTAAGCAGCGTCACGATGGTACAGTTGCTTGGTTGGCCGCATGCATGACTGCTGCCCTTGCGGATCCCTCCTCTGAGCCACGCACGTATCAAGCTGCTATGCGCATTCCTCATTGGAGAGAGGCCATGGAGCAGGAGTATCAAGCTCTTCTTCGCAATCAGACATGGACTCTTGTTCCTCCACCATCGCGGGTTAACGTCATTGATTCCAAGTGGGTCTTCAAAGTGAAGAAGCATTCTGATGGGTCCGTTGAGCGCTACAAAGCTCGTCTTGTTGCTCGAGGTTTTCGGCAGCGCTATGGTCTTGACTATGAAGACACCTTCAGTCCAGTGGTTAAGCCTACTACCATCAGGCTTCTTCTTTCTCTTGCCGTTACTCGCGGTTGGTTCCTTCGTCAGCTTGATGTCCAAAATGCGTTTCTCCATGGTGTGTTGAAGGAGGAGGTTTATATGCGCCAGCCTCCGGGTTTTTCTGATCCGGATCGTCCTGATCATCTCTGTCGTCTGTCCAAGGCACTCTATGGTCTGAAGCAAGCTCCCCGTGCATGGCATGCCCGTCTTGCAATGGCTCTTCGTGCTCATGGTTTTGCATCGTCGACTGCTGACTCCTCACTATTTCTTCTACAGCAGCCTGAGGTTACTATGTACTTGTTGGTTTATGTGGATGATATTATTCTCGTCAGCTCCTCTCAGTCGGCTGCTACTGCCCTTGTTCACTCTCTTGGTGCTGATTTTGCGGTCAAGGACCTTGGGAAGCTTCACTACTTCCTTGGTGTGGAGGTTACTTCTCGAGCTGATGGTCTTGTTATGACGCAGAAGAAGTACTCTTTGGATTTATTGCAGCGAGCTGGGATGCTAAAGTGCAAACCAACAACTACACCGATGTCTACCACTGACAAGATCACTGCTGTTGATGGTGAGCTCCTGTCTTCTGTTGATTCGACGAAGTATCGGAGTATTGTTGGTGGTCTTCAGTACTTGACGATCACATGGCCGGACATTTCTTTTGCAGTCAACCGAGTTTGCCAGTATCTGCAGTCACCCCGTGACACTCATTGGTCTGCTGTTAAGCGCATCTTGCGCTACATTCGCTTCACGGTGACTCATGGCTTGCATATTCGACCGACCTCCTCTGGCTGTCTTTCGGCATATTCTGATGCGGATTGGGCTGGCAGTCCGGATGACAGGCGATCTACGGGGGGCTATGCTGTGTTCTTTGGCTCTAATCTGATCGCCTGGAGTGCTCGGAAACAGGCTACTGTCTCACGTAGCAGTACTGAAGCTGAGTATAAGGCTGTGGCCAATGCTACTGCGGAGATTATCTGGGTACAGTCTTTGCTTCGGGAATTGGGTATATCCCAATCACAGTCTCCTGTTCTTTGGTGTGATAACATCGGTGCTACATACCTCACTGCAAATCCGGTATTCCATGCCCGAACGAAACACATTGAAGTTGACTATCACTTTGTGCGTGAACGTGTCTCTCAGAAGCAACTACAGATCAGGTTCATCTCTTCCAAGGATCAACTTGCAGACATCTTCACCAAGCCATTGCCTCTACCACAGTTTGAGGCTTGCCGGCGCAATCTTACCCTTCTAGATTCTTTAGGAAGTGGCTAAGATTGAGGGAGGGTGTTAGACTGTATAGCCTCTGTATGCATACGTGTATATTGTAACGTTGTATCCCACTCATTATATATATGTGATAGGCCACCCCTAGAGGGTTGTGCCGGTTCCCCACTAAACCTATTGTCTTACAGTCAGCATTGCTTTTATTGATTTAGTTCCCTATTTCCTTCAGCTCACAAGGAGGAACAGTCATCCAAACATATACTCTGAAGCTTAAATTGGTGGCATCATATTCTGTGTCAAGGACTCCGGGATCGTTGCTGGTATGTAGTACCTGTTTTCACATAGTTGACCTCCTATGCTTTTATTTCGGTTCTGCTGTTCACTCATGAGTAAATTGAATCTTCTACTACTAGTTGTAACATGTCATGTATCTACTTTTCAGCAGAGTGGCCAACGCGTGTATGTGCACACAACAAAACCCCAACGCCGGTGATGCTCACCAAGCCATGGCGCCCCACTCCCTCAAGGACGCACTTGCTGTGGCCCACGTCTTCCTGCACGCAGAACCAGGCCACCCTCCCGTTCCTCACCGGCATGCTGTGATGTACCGGGCCGGCAGATGCTGGCATTTGCTCGATCGACGCCAACTTAATCGTCTTCCTTTGGTTGGTGTGCCGGCCGGCCAGCTGCGTGCTCTGCTACGCTCCTGTAGTCCCCTCTCGTACGTCGACCACACTATCTTTTGACTCCGGCACAGCATGTGCCCACGTCATTGGAGTAATCTGAGTTCGACACCGAGCGGATTCAGCCAATCCACCATGAAGCAAATGAAGGTAAGTCTTACTGATAAGCGACAGTATTTCTTGTGCTTTCCCATGAAATCATTACCTTCATTTCAGTTCTTCTTTTATATCTTCAGTCCCTAGTAGGAGCAAGTATGATCATATAGTCGAAGTTCAAAGTGGTATCCATACCATGTTCGGGAATCCGTGACCGATGTTGGTACGTATTGTATCTGTAACGTAATGATTTCCTGTGCTTTAATTTCGTCCAAAAGATTTCAGTACACCAGATCCTGATACTACGTCGTGAATAAGCTGAATTTTTCTACTGCCAACTAGCAGCCTGACCTGTTCTATACTTTACAGGGGAGCGGCAACTGCTTTCATGTCCACCGCGTCATGTGCCTCTCGTGCATTCGCCCGTGCGCTAGCTCTGTCCTCCGCCTACTCCCTCTCCTACGTCAACAATCTTGCCATCTTCGACTCCGGCACCGCCTGGCCCCACATCGCCGGCGTAATTTGTGGCCAACACCGAGCAGCCGTCCACCTCTTTTGCGTGGTCATCCTCCACGCCCTAGTGTTTTGTGCAAGCAGCAGCTAGGACATGCTAATTTAGCTCCAACGGTGTGACATGGTATACCTTTAGTGCAGCCGTTACATAAACGAGACTTGGCAGGCATGAACATGGATCACCACCTTCCTTGTAAAGAAGGCGCGACGATTCATCGTGTAGACCCTAAATAGAGTATATATTATGTATGTAGCACCGAGACACCAGAAAAGGTTTAGATCATGTTGACAACACCAAGACATCAAGGAATGTGTCTCGTTTGAACAGCTTGGCTAATCTTACAGATGAATGTACACAAACAGGAAAGTACTTCCTCCGTTCCTAAATATAAGTATTTTTAGAGATTTCAATATGGACTACATACGGATGAATATAGACGTATTTTAGAGTGTAGATTTACTCATTTTGCTCCGTATGTAGTCTATATTGGAATCTCTAAAGAGACTTATATTTAGGAACAGAGGGAGTAGTCACTATCCATCACAGCTTCTAACTGTTGTTGGTGGCAAGCAAACAGGAGAGTAGATGACCAAGTCTTTGGCAGCTATTTGCTTGATTTTACATTTTGGGTCATTATTGGGCCACATTTGTTAAAACTAAAAAAAGAACCCCCTAAAAATGTGATGGAATGTAACAACGTTGGGCCATCACCGGCACGGACTTAATTGCGACTAATTATCAATCCCACCCAAAACCCCTAAAAAATCACTCCGATCCAAAAAAAAGACTAATCATCACTCTCTATTTTCCTCATAAAAATCATGTCAAATTCAAATATTAATTATTGAGATCGATTTTATAAACATGGAAGGTGATGGAACTCAATGCCACAGATCTCTAAAAAGTAGCAACACGTCTACAATATATCCAAGTGAGTCATCAGACAGTCATATCTAACTCTTGCCCACTTTGCAACTCAAAAACAGTTGGTCTTGTGTTTTTAGGCTTCACAGCTTGGTGGCAGGGTGCCATAGGAATGGCAGTGTTTCCAGTGGCAAAGCAGAGCTAAGAGAAACAGTTCGATGATCCAAATTATTATACGATACCAGGAAGATCGACAACACATCGACTCGTCCTGTGTTTTCAACTAGACTAAACACATAGAACGCTTGGGGAACCTGTTGAGGGAGGACGGCGGCAGCAATGCGGCGGCGACGGCGGGAGGAGGAAGAGGCAGAGGGAGTGAGTGAGGGAGAGTGAGAAAGTGGACGGGCGCGGGAGAGATAAGGTTGACTTAGCAGCAGCGCGGGTATAGGCCCGGCGCTACTGCTAAGTGCCGTAGCAGTAGCACGGTGCCGGGGTACCGGGCTGCTGCTAAGCGGGGCCCACTAGGTGGCACAGTGCAACAATAGTTGCAGCGTCGGGTCTGTAACATGCGCTACTGCTATCGGTTTAGCAGTAGCGCTGGTTCAATGGGCCGCGCTGCTACTATAGGTAGACTGGTGGGTATTGTGGGGGACCACTTAGCAGCAGCGTGCTTTGGCCTTCCCGCGCTACTGCTACAGGCCTACCTGTACCGCGCTTTTCCTGCCCGCGCTACTGTAAATTAGCAGTAGCGCGTGCCTCTTACCCGCGCTGCTGTTAAGCCTCTACCTATAAGGTTTTCCCTTAGTCGTGTTGCAAGGAGCCGCCAGGCCTGGGAGCGGGACCAATTCTGCCGAGGCATCATCCGTGGCCACGGGTTGACGGCGACGACATCCGCGACAGTGGACGAGGACGGCAAGCAAGGGAGGAGAGACGCACCTCAATTAATATAAGAATTATTAATGGGGACGTAGCTCAGATCGTAGAGCGCTTAGAATACATTTAAGAGGCAAGGGGTCGATACCTCGTATCTTCAAATTTTTAATAGTTTTGTTCAGCTGGTCGCTTTTTTTTCTTGTAGAAATTGATTGAAAAAAGGGGAATGTTATTGGCTTTCCTTTTCTTCCGGCGTTGCATGCTGGAAAGATTGGGCTGCTACTCGAAATCCTTAGGTTGGAAGCTAGGAATTTCTCATCCCACGCTGGAAGGAAGTTTTTCTCCTTTTTTTTAGATCTCCCATGGAGGAAGTTGAATGTCTGATATTTATCACTATCCATAAAATAGTTATTTATTACTTTCTTTTAAAATAAATATTTATTGATTCCCTTAAAAAATTTAGGTTTGACCAGCAGGAAATCGATATTATTGTACATATTTTAAAATATGTTCCGCCCAGGTGTATCTTTTGAAAGGTTCCGTCCTTCGTTTCCTATTTTTCAGACATCACAAAACACATGTGACTCCATTTTTGGTGGATGTAATTTTCATTAGCACATAGTATAATAGTAATGTGTGTGTGTGTGTGATTATAGATACAAATGATTATTATAAGGTACAAATATTCCAATACTTATTGAAAAAAAGTTGTTCGCATGGGGCGGCGGGGCGCTAGCCCCCTAATCTAGTAGTTAAAGTTAGGTATTCTTTGACAATTCTATATTTAGTAGTGTTATGTTCCACAAAGCCATTATTTGAGATGGGCCCTAGGATCTCGCACTTCTCACCGAGGCCTACAGTTGGCCATGGCTTCATTCGTAGCTAATGGACATTTTACTCCCAGTCTGTGAGCATCGAAAGCAGGAGAAGGTATGAGCAGATGGTTGTCCCTTCACCCTCACGTAGATCGCATGTGATCGTTCATATCTCGATTGCCACCATGTACAAGCCAACATGCCCTTGTACTGCTTAGCACTAGTGGTGCCAGGAAAATCTTTCCAAACAGGGGGGCTTTCCTCATGTCAATTTCTGGCTTTCAGCTTGATGCCGATTTCTGGAAGCTTGATGACACTTTGAGATGTATAAGTTTAACGGTCTACTAATCACGGACGTAATGCCTATATATGAATTATGCATGAAGAATCGCAATCATAACTATGCAATTTCCTATCAATTGCCCAACGGTAATTTGTCCACCCACCATATTATGCTCGTGAGAGAGATGCCTCTAGTGAACGCTATGGCTCCCGGGTCCACTTTTCCTATTAAATACCAAAAAAAATTACTTGTTGTTATCATTTACTTTTTATTTTATTTTATTATTTACCTATCACTACCAGATTCAATCCGGGCAATCGGAGGAAAAAGGGGATTGACAACGCTCTTGCCTTCGTTGGGTGCAAGCGTTTGTTGTGTGTATAGATGTTGTTGCTGTTATCTGTGTAGTGTCTCCTATTAGTTTGATAACCTTGGTTCTTAACTGTGGGAAATACTATCTGCTACTATACTGCTTCAACCTTTTCTCTTCGAGGAAAACCCAACATCTACGCCAAGTAGCAGAAGGATTTCTGGCGCCGTTGCGGAGGAGGCTTCACCAAATAACCTACGTGCCTTTGCACATATTTATCTATTTTCTTGTTTTTATTTTCCTTGCCTTTTGCTTCATCAGTTTACTTTATAAAAAAATACCAAAAAAATATTTGTGTTACTATCTTTGCTAAAAGTTGCTATCATATCAACTGCTGAAAACACCAAGTTGTGTGACTTTTCAACAACTACTAATAATGATTTATAGTACACCTATTGCTCCTCAAGCCACTAGTGTGGAGTGATATGATATAAAAGCTGCTTTGTTAAATCTTATTATCAAAGATCAATTTACTGGAAATCCTAATGAAGATGCTGCTTTGACAATTCTATGAATATTTATTTAGAAATATAAAACTTGATAATGAAGGGACTGGACATGAGTCAACTTTAATTAGAAGGCGTCCAAATAATTTGGAGGGTGATGATCATAATATTAATCATGACAAAAGTGGATTTGAAGGACATTGATGTGCCCACTGCTTTGGATTACAACGATGTTGATTTTGATAGTTGCTCTGTAATTTAATGTATATCCTTGCTTCGGTCCATGATTAATTCAGCTAACTCTTATGAAGAAAACAAAGCTTTTACTAAACATATTGTAGAAGCTCTTATCAAAGCTCATGAAGAAAAACTTGAACTAGAACTATATACACCAAGAAAATTACATGATGAATGAGAACCTACAATTAGAATTAAGATCAAAGATTATGAGTGCAATGTTTTGTGTGATCTAGGAGCTAGCGTGTCAACCATGCCAAAAGCTTTATATGATGTCCTAGGTTTCACCAATATGAGTGAATGTTCTTTAAATTTGCACTTAGCTGATTCTACAATTAAAATGCCTGTGGGTAGAGTGAATGATGTGCTTATTCGTACTAATAGAGATTATGTGCCGATGGACTTTATTGTGCTTGATATTCAATACAATCCGTCTTGTCCCATTATACTTGGTAGACCGTTTTTTAGAACTACAGGTGCTATAATTTACATGAAGGAAGGTAATATAAGGTTCTAGTATCCTTTAAAGAAAGGCATGGAACATTTCCCTAGAAATAATATTAAACCTCCTTATGAATATATAATGAGAGCCACCTATGAAATTGCTTTGAAAGATGATAAAACGTGAAACTATGCATTATGCCTAGTTATGGGCATTAAACAATAGCGCTTGTTGGGAGGCAACCCAATACTCCCTCCGTCACAGTTTAGAGGGCATGCACGTGTATCTAGGTCGTCAATTTGACTAACTTAATAAGAGGCATATATTACAAAAAATATATCATTAGAAACTTTAGACGTTTTATTTTTCAATGATATAATTTTTATGTTAAACAATATATTTTATATAAGTTAAATTGACGACCTAGGTACACGTGCACGCCTTCTAAACTGTGACGGAGGGAGTAGTTATCCTTTATTCATTTTCTGTTTCGTGAGTCAACATGATTATTTCTACCGTAGTAATTATGTTTATATCTTTTCTTTTGATTTTTGTGCGAAGCAAATCTTACAGAGCCATTCTTGAACTACATATCCTCCTTCTCTGTTTAAATACTAGGCAGACGCCATGAAGGCAACTGAACAGCTTGTCTAATTTTACAGATGAATGTACACAAAGAGGAGAGTAGTCACTGTCCATCACAGCTTCTAACTGTTGTTGGTGGCAATCAAACAGGAGAGTAGATCACCAAGTCTTTGGCAGCTTGCTAGCACAGCTCTACTTCTTTGTAGAGTACTACGTACAGCTCATGAGCATGATGAAACGAATTAAGTATACTTAATTAGTTACCCCTATAGATCATCGATCGACTATGTGTAACACCCCCTTGTAATGCAACAGTAATCCCCTGATGTTAATGCCATGTCATCATGTTTAATTAAGCATAAGCATCATTTGCATTAGGGCTTAGTTCGAATTCAAATTCAAATTCAATTCAATTGCCAAGTGGAAAATAAAAGTTGTGCAAACCAGTAACAAAAATGTTCATTAATTAGCACATAAATCATAACTAATTATTTTGAGGAAAACAACATCACCGAAATTCCACAAATACCCCTAGCAGGTTAAAACAGTACCAAAACAGTGGTATTAAATGCATTTTTAGTTAATTAAAAATATTTTGAAAGCATATTTGCACCAAATCAATTTCTGGTGTTGCCTAATATTGCACTGAATAATTTGGGCCATGTCTCATATTTTGCAAAATACAAATTTGAGCTAAACTAAAAAGGGAAAACAGAGATAGAAAAAGAAAAACAGAAAAAGAAATAAAACAAAAGAAAAGAGCCCAGGCGGCTGGGCCTCGAGTGCACAGTGCGGCCCAGCCCACCTCCCTCGGTCGCCCCCTTTCTACTGCTCCCCCGCTCGAGCGCGCACGCGCACCCGACCGCGCTCGACGCCGGTGAGCCGTCTCCCCCGCACCACCTCGTCGCCCGTGCCGCTACAGGGCCTCCTGGGGCGATAAGGACGGCCACCGCGGCACCCCTGGCCGCCCAGATCTTCCCCCCCCCCCCTCGCGCAGCTCTCTCTCCCCGCCTCACCCGCAAGCTCGCCGCCGTCCTCGCTCGCCACCGCGGCCACCGTCACCCCCGAGCCCCGAGGAGCCGCCCGTCAACTCCGCCGTGAAGCCCTCTTCCTCCTCGACCACGACCCCGAGCACCAGGCCCCCTGCAACGCCCTCTCGCCGTCGTCTTCCTCCTCGGGCACCCGAGCACGTCGCCGTCGATTCCGTCGCCGGCAGCCCCTCCCCGAGCCCGCTTTGAACGGCTACGACTCGCGGTGAGCTCCAGCTACCTCCCCCTCTCCTCCTCGCGACGAACCGTAGCCCCTAGCCCCTAATTCCGCTGTCGCCCGTGCGCGCCGCCGCGGATGCTCGTCGCCGACGAGCCTCCGGTGACCATTTGGTCACGCGCGCCCGTCCATCGTCGTCGCCTTCGCGCGTAGATGCCGCCTAGCCGCTTAGCTCGCCCGATAGCGCCTCGAATCGCCGTTTGCCACCGCCGCCCGAAGACCTCGCCGCCGATGAGCTCCTGGCGCTCAGCTCCGGCCGTCCCCGCCCGCGATACCACCGCCTAACGACGCGCCGTCGTCGCCCCGTTCCAACGCGCCCATCCGCGCTTCGAACGGTGGCCTGTACGCGATTTCCGGCCACCTCCCGTGGCCGCGCCGCCGCGAAACGCGTCGCCGGCGAGATTCCGGCGACGTCTCCGGTCACCGCCGACGTGGCCTGCCCTGGCCCACCTGCCAGTGACACTGGCTGGTGGGGCCGTGGGCCCGTTGACCAGTCAGCGCTGCTGACTGGGTCAGCTGGGCCACTGATAGTGGGGCCCCATCCCACTGTGTCAATGACACATGGGTCCCACACGTCAGTTAATTAATTAGTGATTTAATTAAATAAAATAAATTAATTAGGTTAATTACCCGCTGACATATGGGCCCCACCAAGTTAGTTAATTAGTTAAATTAGTCAATTAGCCCCTGAGTCACTGACATGTGGGTCCCACATGTCAGGTTTGACTCTGGTCAGCCTCTGTTGACTGCTGACGTCAGCATTGCATCATGCTGACGTCAGCATTCACTATTCTGGATAATTTCGAAATTAAATAATTAAATAAATTCAGAAAATGATTAAAACTTTATAAAATCATATCTTTTAAACCGTAACTCGGATTGAAATAATTTATATATGTAAAATGATCAGAAAAATATGAAGATTCCAAATATGCTATCAAAACACCTTTCCAACAATCCTAGCTAGCTGAACATGCAACTTTTTGACTGATTTTAATAAATGAATAGTGTCCAACTTTAATTAAATAAATCCAATTTAATTTTTTATTAATTCCCAAGAGTTAACTAAATCGATTAGTTAGTCGATAAACACCGATGCATAACATTTAGACATGTCATGCATATTGTTTGTCATTGCCGTGATATTTATTGTTTCCTCCCCCCCTTTCTCTCTCGGTAGACCTTGTGCCCGCCGACGATTCTGCTGGATACGACTACGTCACCGACGACCAGGTCCCCTTCGCAGAGCAACCAGGCAAGCAAAACCCCCTTGACCATCATATATCGCCCAGTCTCTTCTCTCTTATTCTTGCATTAGAAATGCCCTGCTACCACTGTTCCGATAGTACCTATTCCAATGCATGGCCTGATTTTGCAGTTTGACATTGACACCCCACCTGCTGTCCCACAAACCTAGCTGTGCTACTTCTTCATCGGTGGCCCATCACCTTTGTCCGTATGCCAAGCTTGATACCGGGCCGTGATCTCTCTGGGTGAGGATCACGGAAATAATTAAACTGCTATATCATTTACTTTTACGGGGCTGAAGGGCTGGTGGTACCATCCAGTAGAGATGGACCTGAGTCCCAACAGTGCCCAATGTTAAAGTCGGGCTGGCCCCAAGGGTGCCCGCGAGGATTATTATTAAAGTCGGGTCGGCTCCAAGAGTACCCGCGCGTTATGAAATACCGGTACCCTGTTCGTGTTGATCTCCCGAGGGCGGACATCACCAGGAACAAGGGTGTGCGGCCGGAGGATATCACGCGTATTGGGTAGTGATAACCGAGCTTGTAACGGATCTGGGTGTTTGATCTGAGTGGGTCGTCGTGCCCTTTTTACGCACTACCACCACGTGGGATAATGGTTTATGGGGCCCTCTACATCGTATGTATCAGCCGAAAGCTTTGACAGACGTCCAGTTCAGCAGTGCGGCACGGGAGGATTGGCGCCATCCATGACAGAGGTGGTGCTTGGATCTAAACGTGTGCGCAACGACCCGGAGTGCAAAGGGGGATGGGCCCAAGAACCCTGAGTGCTTAGGATGTAGACCGGCGGGGACCTCTCTGCTTAGCTGTAGGTCGGGCTGCGATGTGTCGATCAGCCGAGGCCGGACATCACCAGGAACAAGGGTGTGCGGCCAGAGTTAATCGAGCGTGTTGGGTAACAGTAGTGCACCCCTGCAGGGAAGATATCTATTCGAATAGCCGTGTCCACGGTAACAGGACGCTTGGAGTTGTGCCCGGATCTATGACAACTATAAACTGTTGATGATGAATATTAAACCGATACTATTGCTATCGATCAGCCGAGGCCGGACATCACCAGGAACAAGGGTGTGCGGCCGGAGTTAATCGATGCAATGCTTAAACTATTGCTCTCTGGATCGCTTTCTCGCGGGATAGTCGAGAAAGGATCTTGGGGAGTTGCTAATATACAACCATTATTAATTGTTATTGTATCTCTACTCTCTTCTGATGCTGCAAGAACTGCTTCAAGATGCTAGTCTTCGATAGGCTAGGCTTCTCCCCCTTTGTTCCAGCATTCTGCAGTACAGTCCACAGATACAGCCCCATTCCTTTGATACAGTGCATTTAGCATAGTTCTGATGTCAGTCTTGCGAGTACTTTGGATGAGTACTCACGGTTGCTTTGCTATTCTTTTCCCCCATACCAAATCGATGTTACACCAGATGCCGATGGGGCCCAGGAGCCAGACGCCACCGCAGGAGACTATTGCCAGGAGATCCCCGGAGGCCACTTCTTCTTCGTTGAGCCAGTCGACCAGGAGTAGTTTAGGAGGCTCCCAGGCAGGAGGCCTTGCCTCTTTCGATCAGAGCTATTGTTTGTTTTCGCCTTCTTAAGGCATCTTGTTTAACCTTGTGTCTGTACTCAGATACTTTTGCTTCCGCTGATGCTTGTATGACATCAAGCTTGTGTATTCGAGCCTTCGAGGCCCCTGGCTTGTAATATAAAGCTTGTATTATTTTATTTGTGTCTAGAGTTGTGTTGTGATATTTTCAAGTGAGTCCCTAGGCTTGATCGTGTGCATTTGCGTGTATGATTAGTGCACGATTAAGTCGGGGGCGTCACAAGTTGGTATCAGAGCCGACTGCCTGTAGGAAGCCCCTTTTTCCAACTCCTTGGTCGAAGTTGAGTCTAGACGATGGAAAACTATTTAACTAACATGGCTGTGTGGGTTACGGGCCCACGTCGCCAACTGGGTGGTATTAGGATCTTTTATTCCTCTTCTATACTCTGGGACTCTGAATTTCTCTTCCTTTCGGGTTAAATGATTTTACTAGTGCCGACACTAGGTTCTCGTATTCACATCCATCCGGAGTTCTGAATTATCCCCCCTTGCTTCAAGATAAGGGCCAGGTTCTGCTGCACAACACCAAGGCCCGCAGGATCCTTTCATCGAGGAAACCCTGTGTTGTTCCTTGCAGATTCCTCTCCCCAAAAGTTTTCTCCGACGTTGATATAGCCTTTGCTATGTCTCGTTGTGTAATTCCTCACCGCGTGCCTACGCGCCGCCTAGCATGTCTTTTCCTTAATTTTACGCCGTCACGCTATCCGCGGATGTCCAATTCTGTGCATGGATCGGTATGTCTTTAATGACTACTAATTTTTCCTAATGCACTTCTTGTTCTTGCTCATGTTACATCTGCAATAACCCCATGTACATGCAGTTGTTCTTGCTAAACTGCCCCTGTTGTTTTGGCAGAATGGCTGACGATCCTCCCCCTCCACCCTATATTGCCGCAATGATGCAACAGTTTGAGCTGAATCGTCAGTTTATGACTGGGGTAATGGCCCAATTTCCAACTCAAAATGCTCAGCAACAGTCTGCCCCAATAACACTGCAAGAATTTGTGCGCCTCAACTCGTCTGTGTTCCGCAACTCCACCAATCCTATGGATGCTGATGATTGGCTTCGTGATATTCTGTTTGAGATGGAGTCAGCTAGTGTTGCCCCTGATAGTTACGTCACCTTTGCGGCATTTCATTTGAAGGGTCCAGCTGCTCAATGGTGGGAAAGCCACAGGCGCATGCTGCCTGCTGGTTCTGTAACCACTTGGCAGGAATTTCAGTCAGTCTTCCGTGCACGATACATTCCTCAAGGTTTGATGGATCAGAAGAAGCAGGAGTTCCGCAAACTCAAACAGGGCAAGATGACAGTGGATGAATATCAGCGGAAATTCCTCGAATTATCTCGCTATGCTGAGGACGACGTCTTCACTGACGCTCGTAAGCAGGAGAAATTCCGTGAAGGACTGCATCCTGATATAAAGGTCGCACTTGCTATTTATGATGCTGCAGACTTTGCAACGCTTGTCAGCAAGTCTTTCCAAGTTGAAACTGCTTTGAATGAATACCAGGAGTCGCTCAAGCGTACTCGTGATATTGGCTCGTCTTCGGGTCATCCTACTCAGAAACGTCGAGTCTGGCTCCCGCACAGTATTTTCCACCGTCCTGCTCCAACACCGAGGCCGTCTTATGTTGCACCTCGTCCGCCTCCGCCGCCTAGACAACTGAATATTCCAAGTGGACAGCCCAATACTATGGCTCCTCCCCCTAATGATGGGTTATGTCACAGGTGTGGACAGTCAGGACACTTTGCGAACAACTGTCGCCAGGATCAGCCTCAGAACACATCACGTCCTTCTGTTGATCGGAAGCAGGGCCGTCGAAAACGTCCTTCTAAGAACACTGATGCCAAACCACCTGCAAGTCAACTTATTCGTGTCAACCATGTCAAGATGGAAGAAGCTCGACAGGACACCAAAATTGTGATGGGTGCCCTTCTAGTGAATTCGATCCCAGCTTCTGTTCTCTTTGACTCTGGAGCATCGCACTCCTTCATGTCCGAAAGTTTCGCGCGGAGCCATGATATGTCTTTCGAGGAGATGTCCGCCCCTATGATAATCCAGTCACCCGGAGCAAAGTGGCAAACTAACATGGTAAGCCACGATAACCATGTTGAGATTGGAGGATTGGTGTTCCCTGTTTCTCTCATTGCTCTCAAGACTTCTAACATTGACATCATTCTGGGCATGGACTGGTTGAAACCTCATAAAGCTTTGATTGACTGTGCCACTGAAACAGTCCGGCTCACACATCCTTCCGGCCAGATAGTCAGATACTCAGTTCGGACAGTTCAAAATGCCGAAAGCCAGATATATGCTCTGAATGCATTGAATGCCTCACCTCTGGAAGGAATTGAGAACATCCCAGTCGTTCGTGATTTTCTGGATGTCTTTCCAGAAGAACTTCCGGGAATACCCCCTGTTAGGGCTGTCGAGTTTGTCATCGACTTGAAGCCAGGCACTACTCCTATTGCCAAGCGGCCGTACAAGATGCCACCACATGAACTCCTAGAACTTAAGGAAGAAATCGACAAGTCACTTAAGAAGGGTTTCATACGCCCCAGTTCTTCTGCTTGGGGAGCACCTTCGCTCTTTGTTAAGAAGAAGGATGGTACGAACCGTCTGGTCCAAGATTACCGACCTATCAACCAGGCAACCATTCAGAACAAATATCCGCTGCCCCGGATCAACGATCTTTATGATCAGCTGGCTGGATCCTCTGTGTTCTCTAAACTTGATTTGAGATTGGGTTATCATCAGATCCGAGTTCGCAAAGAGGATATTCCGAAGACAGCCTTCGTTACTCGATATGGATCATATGAGTACACCGTCATGTCTTTCGGCTTAACCAATTCTCCAGCCACATTCTCTCGACTGATGAACTACATCTTCATGGATTACCTTGACAAATTCGTCGTGGTTTATTTGGATGATATCCTTATATATTCCAAGAATGAAGAAGAACACGCCGAACATCTTCGGCTTGTACTGGAGAAGCTACGTGAACATCAACTGTATGCCAAGTATTCTAAGTGTGAGTTCTGGTTATCTGAGGTGACTTACCTTGGTCACGTGATCTCCAAAGATGGGATTGCCGTTAACCCAGAACGAGTTCAGGCTATTCTTGACTGGACTCCCCCAAAGAATGTAAAGCAAGTCAGAAGTTTTCTCGGTCTTGCCAGCTATTGCCGCCGTTTCGTCGAGAACTTCTCCAAGATTGCAAAGCCACTGACTAATCTGCTTCACAAAGGTGTTAAGTTTGAGTGGACAGATAAATGTCAAGAAAGTTTCCAGACGCTCAAGGACAAGTTGACGTCTGCCCCAGTGCTAGCTCCCCCTGATTCTCGCAAGGACTTCGTGATATACTGTGACGCATCCCGTCAAGGATTAGGCTGTGTCCTAATGCAAGAGCGCAGAGTGGTTGCTTATGCCTCTCGTCAATTGCGTCCCCATGAAGAGAACTACCCAGTTCATGACCTTGAACTTGCTGCAGTAATTCATGCATTGAAAGAGTGGAGACAATACCTTGTTGGTAATCGTTGCGAGATCTACACCGACCACCAAAGTTTGAAGTACCTGTTTACTCAGCCAGATCTGAACCTCCGTCAACAGAGATGGATGGAGCGCATAGCAGATTACAATGTGGGTATTTCTTATACCCCAGGCAAGGCTAATGTAATGGCTGATGCTTTGAGCCGCAAGTCTTACTGCAACCACCTTCAGGTTCATAAGGTTCACCCCCTGCTTCAAGAAGAATTCCGCAAGCTGAACCTCCATATTGTTCCTCAGGGTTATCTCGTTCCCCCTCCAGCGGAATTCCAAAAGATGAACCTTCGTGTTGTTAACCAGGGTTCTTTGAGTAACTTGGTGGTTGAACCAGACCTCGAAACCAACATCAAGACAAGACAGAATTACTGTTCTGAAGTTGACAGGATCAAGAAATACCTCTCACAGGGAAAACATTCATTCTATCATGTGGGAGATGATGCTGCCTTGTACTTCAAGGGTCGTCTAGTTGTCCCCAGATCGGATAATATTGACTCTCGTTCGGATGTTATGAAGGAAGCGCATGATACGCCGCTTTCGATTCACCCCGGCAGCACCAAGATGTACCAAGACATCCGTCAACGGTATTGGTGGCCTGACATGAAGCGTGACATTGCTCAATATGTTGCTGAATGTGACGTTTGCCGTCGCATCAAGGCTGAACATCAAAGGCCTGCTGGACTCCTGCAGCCACTTGAAATTCCTGAATGGAAATGGGATAAGGTCGAGATGGACTTTATTACTGGATTTCCCAGATCACAGAAGGGTCATGATGCTATCTTTGTCGTCATCGACCGCTTCTCCAAGGTTGCTCATTTCTTGCCAGTTAAGGAATCAATCACTGCTAGTCAGTTAGCAGATTTATATGTTTCCAGGATCGTGTCACTACACGGTGTTCCGCTGGAGATCAGTTCTGATCGTGGAAGCCTGTTCACTTCCAGATTTTGGAGTAGTTTCCAAGAAGCTATGGGAACTCACCTGTCCTTTAGCACCGCATTTCACCCTCAGTCTCAGGGTCAAGTCGAACGAGTAAATCAAGTGCTTGAAGATATGCTTCGAGCTTGTGTCATTTCTTTCGGTAAGAAATGGGAGGAATCTCTTCCATATGCCGAATTCTCATATAACAATGGCTATCAAGCTAGTTTGAAGATGGCACCGTTTGAAGTTCTATACGGACGTAAGTGTCGAACCCCTCTGAATTGGTCAGAAACTGGGGAACGTTCACTTGTTGGGCCGGACATAATTCAGGAAGCTGAGGAGAAGGTCCGCATTGTCCGTGAGCATTTGAAAGCTGCTCAGTCTCGTCAGAAGAGTAATTATGATCGCAAGCATCAACCAATGGTCTATCAACCCGGCGAGCAAGCTTACCTTCGCGTCACTCCGATGAAAGGCACCCACCGTTTTGGGATCAAGGGCAAGTTAGCTCCTCGCTATATTGGCCCGTTCCGCATTCTCGCACGTCGAGGTGAAGTGGCATATCAACTGGAATTGCCGCCGAATCTCTCCCAAGTGCACGACGTCTTTCATGTGTCGCAACTCCGACGCTGTTTCAAGGATCCTATTCGAGCTGTGGATCATGAAGTGCTTGAATTGCAAGAGGATCTATCTTATCAAGAGTATCCGATCCGCATTCTGGACCAAGCTGAACGTCGAACCCGTCAGAAGTCGATCAAGTTCCTTAAAGTTCAATGGTCGAATCATTCTGGAGATGAGGCTACTTGGGAACGTGAGGATCGTCTTCGTGAAGAATACCCCTCTCTCTTTCAGCACTCCTCTTAATTCTCGGGACGAGAATTCTTGTTAGATGAGGAGAATTGTAACACCCCCTTGTAATGCAACAGTAATCCCCTGATGTTAATGCCATGTCATCATGTTTAATTAAGCATAAGCATCATTTGCATTAGGGCTTAGTTCGAATTCAAATTCAAATTCAATTCAATTGCCAAGTGGAAAATAAAAGTTGTGCAAACCAGTAACAAAAATGTTCATTAATTAGCACATAAATCATAACTAATTATTTTGAGGAAAACAACATCACCGAAATTCCACAAATACCCCTAGCAGGTTAAAACAGTACCAAAACAGTGGTATTAAATGCATTTTTAGTTAATTAAAAATATTTTGAAAGCATATTTGCACCAAATCAATTTCTGGTGTTGCCTAATATTGCACTGAATAATTTGGGCCATGTCTCATATTTTGCAAAATACAAATTTGAGCTAAACTAAAAAGGGAAAACAGAGATAGAAAAAGAAAAACAGAAAAAGAAATAAAACAAAAGAAAAGAGCCCAGGCGGCTGGGCCTCGAGTGCACAGTGCGGCCCAGCCCACCTCCCTCGGTCGCCCCCTTTCTACTGCTCCCCCGCTCGAGCGCGCACGCGCACCCGACCGCGCTCGACGCCGGTGAGCCGTCTCCCCCGCACCACCTCGTCGCCCGTGCCGCTACAGGGCCTCCTGGGGCGATAAGGACGGCCACCGCGGCACCCCTGGCCGCCCAGATCTTTCCCCCCCCCTCGCGCAGCTCTCTCTCCCCGCCTCACCCGCAAGCTCGCCGCCGTCCTCGCTCGCCACCGCGGCCACCGTCACCCCCGAGCCCCGAGGAGCCGCCCGTCAACTCCGCCGTGAAGCCCTCTTCCTCCTCGACCACGACCCCGAGCACCAGGCCCCCTGCAACGCCCTCTCGCCGTCGTCTTCCTCCTCGGGCACCCGAGCACGTCGCCGTCGATTCCGTCGCCGGCAGCCCCTCCCCGAGCCCGCTTTGAACGGCTACGACTCGCGGTGAGCTCCAGCTACCTCCCCCTCTCCTCCTCGCGACGAACCGTAGCCCCTAGCCCCTAATTCCGCTGTCGCCCGTGCGCGCCGCCGCGGATGCTCGTCGCCGACGAGCCTCCGGTGACCATTTGGTCACGCGCGCCCGTCCATCGTCGTCGCCTTCGCGCGTAGATGCCGCCTAGCCGCTTAGCTCGCCCGATAGCGCCTCGAATCGCCGTTTGCCACCGCCGCCCGAAGACCTCGCCGCCGATGAGCTCCTGGCGCTCAGCTCCGGCCGTCCCCGCCCGCGATACCACCGCCTAACGACGCGCCGTCGTCGCCCCGTTCCAACGCGCCCATCCGCGCTTCGAACGGTGGCCTGTACGCGATTTCCGGCCACCTCCCGTGGCCGCGCCGCCGCGAAACGCGTCGCCGGCGAGATTCCGGCGACGTCTCCGGTCACCGCCGACGTGGCCTGCCCTGGCCCACCTGCCAGTGACACTGGCTGGTGGGGCCGTGGGCCCGTTGACCAGTCAGCGCTGCTGACTGGGTCAGCTGGGCCACTGATAGTGGGGCCCCATCCCACTGTGTCAATGACACATGGGTCCCACACGTCAGTTAATTAATTAGTGATTTAATTAAATAAAATAAATTAATTAGGTTAATTACCCGCTGACATATGGGCCCCACCAAGTTAGTTAATTAGTTAAATTAGTCAATTAGCCCCTGAGTCACTGACATGTGGGTCCCACATGTCAGGTTTGACTCTGGTCAGCCTCTGTTGACTGCTGACGTCAGCATTGCATCATGCTGACGTCAGCATTCACTATTCTGGATAATTTCGAAATTAAATAATTAAATAAATTCAGAAAATGATTAAAACTTTATAAAATCATATCTTTTAAACCGTAACTCGGATTGAAATAATTTATATATGTAAAATGATCAGAAAAATATGAAGATTCCAAATATGCTATCAAAACACCTTTCCAACAATCCTAGCTAGCTGAACATGCAACTTTTTGACTGATTTTAATAAATGAATAGTGTCCAACTTTAATTAAATAAATCCAATTTAATTTTTTATTAATTCCCAAGAGTTAACTAAATCGATTAGTTAGTCGATAAACACCGATGCATAACATTTAGACATGTCATGCATATTGTTTGTCATTGCCGTGATATTTATTGTTTCCTCCCCCCCTTTCTCTCTCGGTAGACCTTGTGCCCGCCGACGATTCTGCTGGATACGACTACGTCACCGACGACCAGGTCCCCTTCGCAGAGCAACCAGGCAAGCAAAACCCCCTTGACCATCATATATCGCCCAGTCTCTTCTCTCTTATTCTTGCATTAGAAATGCCCTGCTACCACTGTTCCGATAGTACCTATTCCAATGCATGGCCTGATTTTGCAGTTTGACATTGACACCCCACCTGCTGTCCCACAAACCTAGCTGTGCTACTTCTTCATCGGTGGCCCATCACCTTTGTCCGTATGCCAAGCTTGATACCGGGCCGTGATCTCTCTGGGTGAGGATCACGGAAATAATTAAACTGCTATATCATTTACTTTTACGGGGCTGAAGGGCTGGTGGTACCATCCAGTAGAGATGGACCTGAGTCCCAACAGTGCCCAATGTTAAAGTCGGGCTGGCCCCAAGGGTGCCCGCGAGGATTATTATTAAAGTCGGGTCGGCTCCAAGAGTACCCGCGCGTTATGAAATACCGGTACCCTGTTCGTGTTGATCTCCCGAGGGCGGACATCACCAGGAACAAGGGTGTGCGGCCGGAGGATATCACGCGTATTGGGTAGTGATAACCGAGCTTGTAACGGATCTGGGTGTTTGATCTGAGTGGGTCGTCGTGCCCTTTTTACGCACTACCACCACGTGGGATAATGGTTTATGGGGCCCTCTACATCGTATGTATCAGCCGAAAGCTTTGACAGACGTCCAGTTCAGCAGTGCGGCACGGGAGGATTGGCGCCATCCATGACAGAGGTGGTGCTTGGATCTAAACGTGTGCGCAACGACCCGGAGTGCAAAGGGGGATGGGCCCAAGAACCCTGAGTGCTTAGGATGTAGACCGGCGGGGACCTCTCTGCTTAGCTGTAGGTCGGGCTGCGATGTGTCGATCAGCCGAGGCCGGACATCACCAGGAACAAGGGTGTGCGGCCAGAGTTAATCGAGCGTGTTGGGTAACAGTAGTGCACCCCTGCAGGGAAGATATCTATTCGAATAGCCGTGTCCACGGTAACAGGACGCTTGGAGTTGTGCCCGGATCTATGACAACTATAAACTGTTGATGATGAATATTAAACCGATACTATTGCTATCGATCAGCCGAGGCCGGACATCACCAGGAACAAGGGTGTGCGGCCGGAGTTAATCGATGCAATGCTTAAACTATTGCTCTCTGGATCGCTTTCTCGCGGGATAGTCGAGAAAGGATCTTGGGGAGTTGCTAATATACAACCATTATTAATTGTTATTGTATCTCTACTCTCTTCTGATGCTGCAAGAACTGCTTCAAGATGCTAGTCTTCGATAGGCTAGGCTTCTCCCCCTTTGTTCCAGCATTCTGCAGTACAGTCCACAGATACAGCCCCATTCCTTTGATACAGTGCATTTAGCATAGTTCTGATGTCAGTCTTGCGAGTACTTTGGATGAGTACTCACGGTTGCTTTGCTATTCTTTTCCCCCATACCAAATCGATGTTACACCAGATGCCGATGGGGCCCAGGAGCCAGACGCCACCGCAGGAGACTATTGCCAGGAGATCCCCGGAGGCCACTTCTTCTTCGTTGAGCCAGTCGACCAGGAGTAGTTTAGGAGGCTCCCAGGCAGGAGGCCTTGCCTCTTTCGATCAGAGCTATTGTTTGTTTTCGCCTTCTTAAGGCATCTTGTTTAACCTTGTGTCTGTACTCAGATACTTTTGCTTCCGCTGATGCTTGTATGACATCAAGCTTGTGTATTCGAGCCTTCGAGGCCCCTGGCTTGTAATATAAAGCTTGTATTATTTTATTTGTGTCTAGAGTTGTGTTGTGATATTTTCAAGTGAGTCCCTAGGCTTGATCGTGTGCATTTGCGTGTATGATTAGTGCACGATTAAGTCGGGGGCGTCACACTATGGCACTATGCTAACTCAGCCGAGCGTCGCGCTTGCACCATACTAGGATGGAACGGGACATTGATTCTCAAGCACAGTTAATTAGTAGTAGTAGTACGCGTGACTGGCACGTACGTCTCTTGGCTCGTGCGTCTCGCGCGAGGCCGATCAGGATTTGACGCCTCCCGTCAGCGCCGCTGCAGATCGGCTTCGTCTTCTGTGGCCTTAGGGACATGGAGGCGCGGTGGATCTCGGCTCTTGCCGGCGGGAGGGCTCCTGCTTCGTTTTGGTAGGTTTTTCTGTGTGCGCTTAGAGTTTGTGTTCTGCTCAGGAAGACGAGACGGCGGCGGCTTCTTGAAGTTCGAATAAGGTTCTCCCCGCCTGGATCCTGTTCTGGTGGCGCGTCTAACGTCATCGGAGGGCATGTGGAGATGTGTCTCCGGCGGATCTCGCGGGATTCGGTCGGCGTTTGTCTTCGGTGGATCCACTTGGATCTGGTCTTCGTTAGTCTGTGTTCATGTGTCTTCAGACTGGATCCTTCTGTTCTATGCTTATCTTCATCGGCGGCGATTGTTGTTCTGGTGCGCTGGTCCTTTTGGACCTTAGCACGACGACTTCCCGACTATCTACTACAACAAGGTTTGCGCGGCTCCAGTGAGGGAGGGGCGACGATGGTGGCGCGCTTTCGGCTCGCTCCAGTGCTTGTAGTCGTCGCTAGGTGGTCTATGGACCTGGATATAATTTTTACTTCTAGTGTTCTTTGTACAGCTTTAGAAGATGATGAATAGATTGGAAGTTTATCCAAAAAAACAAATTAGTAGTAGTAGTATTATTACCCGCAAACAAATAGTAGTAATATTAATTAATTAGCACTATTAATGTTTATGAAAATATAAGGGGATGTAGATCAAATTGTAGAACGCTTAATCGGCATTTGAGAGGCAGGGGGATCGTTACCTCCCATCTCCAATTCTGTATTTTGTTTGGCGATCGTTTTTTTTTCCGTTGCTGCAGAAAATGAGACGTGCAAGAAGTAAAGAAAACTGAGGTGTGACGCTACATGGGCTGTTCCTTGGGTCATTATTGGGCCACATTTCTTGAAACTTAAAAAAGAACACCCTGAAAAACGTGATTGAATGTAACAACATTGGGCCATCACCGGCACGGAATTAATCGCGACTAATTATCACTCCCACCCTCCCCTCAATTTTTTTTTATCACTCCCATCAAAAAAAAAATATCACTCACTATTTTTCTCATAAAAATCGTGTCTAATTCAAATACTCCGTACGTTCCTTTATATAAGGTGCATTTGTTTTTTGATAAAATTTCACAATGTAAGGTTCATTTCTTATAATTCCTCATAATTCCATTTTTAGCCCTCCAGAAAAAAGGAAAGTATTAATTATTGAGATCGATTTTATAAACATCGATGGTGATGGAAGTTGGAACTCAATGCCGTGGATCTTCAAAAAGTAGCAACACATGTACAATATATCCAAGTGAGTCGTTGGTTGTCAAAAAAAATTCCAAGTGAGTCATCAGTCGGTCGTATCTGACTCTTGCCCACTTTGCAACTCCAGAACAGTTGGTCTTGTGTGTTTAGGCTTCACAGCTTGGTGGCAGGGTGCCATAGGAATGGCAGTGTTTCCAGTGGCAAAGCAGAGCTAAGAGCAACAGTTCGATAACCCAAATTATTATACGATACCAGGAAGATCGACAACACATCGACTCGTCCTGTGTTTTCAACTAGACTAAACACATAGAACGCTAGGGGAACATGTGGAGTGATTATCTTTAGTGTGGATCAGCAGTTGACGCCACACTGTCCCAAGGCGTCGGCCTTCCGGGCATCAAGGGGTCGGTCTTCATGCACACGAGGGAGAAGATTGATGCTATGAGGATGAACCCTATGATGACGATGGTCGGCACGCGATTCTTCTTAACGGTGAGGCCCTTGAGGAAAGCGTACAGATGAGGGTCACCCAGATCGAGAAACTTGAACACCATGTAGTGCACGTAATATGTTAGCTCGTGAATAAACTGAAATTTTGTACCGCCAACTAGAAACGTAACCTGTTTGGCATGTACTCTACCTTACAGCGGAGCGGCAACTGTTTTTATGTGTACCGCATAGTCGATGTCCACCACGTCCTCTTCCCTACTCCATATCCTACGTTGACGATCGACCTCGCCATCTTCGACTCCGGCAGCATAATTTGGTGCCGGCACCGAGTGTCTTTTAGTCTGCGTGTTCTTGGAATGGATCTCTTAATTGTTGAGAGGGTTGCTGGTCATCCTCCACGGCCCGATGTGCTGTACCAGCACCACCGTATGATTAGCTCCTCTGCCTATTCCATCTCCTACGTCCACGATCGACCTCGCCATCTTTCGACCCCGGTAGCGTAATTTGGTGCCGGCACCAAGAGCGTCTTTTGGGTGGTCATCCTCCGCAGCCGGATGTGCTGTACCAGCACCACCGTATGATTAGCTCCAAGCCTCCAACGGCAATAAACGGTATACCTGCATCTGTTTACTGAATGACCAGACATGAACATGGGTCATCATCTTCCTTGTAAAAGACGACGCGATGATTCATCGTGTAGACAATAAATGTATCGATGTATGTAACACCAAGACACGAGGGAAGGTTTAGATTGTTTTGGCGATGCCAAGAAACATGTCTTGTTTGAACAATAAATGAATATCATTTCTCTCATGGTTTGCAGGAGAAGTCAACTGTTCTCCGTTCACATATTTAAGCAGATAAAGCAACTGCAACTTATATTGAACTTCATATTCTTCTCTGTTTGCGTATTTAGGCAGATTCAAGCAACTGAATTTATAAACACAAGAGAATTCTACGTCAACTCATTCTCTGTACTACTACAAACTCATGATCTTTTATGAATACAGATAGGTGAAATTAGTTAATTGATAATCGATCAACTATGGTAATACAGCTACGAAGCATTGCACTTGCACGGTACAAGGATAGGACATCACAATTAATTAGTATTAATTTCCTGAATTATTTTCAAAAATATTAATGGGGATGTAGCTCAAATGGTAGAGCGCTTAGAATGCATTTAAGAGGCAGGGGGGTCGATACCTCCCATCTCCAATTTTTTTATCGTTTTTGTTCGGCTGGTCGCTTTTTTTTTCCTTGTAGAAATTGATCGGAAAAAAGGGCACGTTATTGGCTTTTTTTTTCTGGCGTTGTATGTTGGAAAGATTGGGCTGCTACTCCCATCTCCAAATTTTTAAGGAAAAAATTTGGATTTAGCCGGCTGATTATAGCGCTGGCGTCCGCCGCGTGCTACGCCGTCCGATCAGCCAAGTGCTGCGCCGTTTGATCAGCCGAGGGTTATACTTGTATCGTGGTGTGTGTGGTCCGTTATGCCTATGGGCACAACTTTTTTTTTTATTGAGGGAGGCACAACTAGTTGATTGTTTCCTTTTTTTTTTTTTTTTGAACACGGTGATTGTTTTCCCTCGTTTTCTTACTGCCAACGCGCCGCATGCTAAGCTCATGCACTAGGTTGTATTATTTCTTGAAAAAGCACTAGATAGTAGCTAGTTAGCTTACAAGACCACTACAAGGATCTGCTAGTACTTCAAAAAAATGTTGCCATGTTGTTGCAATCCGGCGCCGCTACAACCCGGTCGCGCGTTGCAAGGGTGTCACTGCAAATTGGTCATACTTCCTCCGTTTCTTTTTAGTCTGCATATAAAATTTGGTCAAAGTCAAACTTTATCAACTTGGACTAAGTTTATAGAAAAAAATATCAAGATTCACAATATGAAATCAATATTATTAGATGCATCATGAAATTAATTTTCATACCATATAGCTTTAGGATTGTAGATGTTGATATTTTTTACTACAAAGTTAGTCAAACTTTATAAAGTTTGACTTTGACCAAATTTTATATGCAGACTAAAAAGAAACGGAGGGATTACATCACTACAAGGACCGGGCCCGCTGCTACAAGCTGCCACGTACGGACCTACAAGGACACGCGATACTGCAAGGTCTGGCCACCGTCCGCAAGGGCATGGATGCAAATAACCATCCAGTGTTGCAAGCCGTCACCCTAGTGATGCTCCGCCGACTACTGGTGCCCTTTCTCTCCCCAAGCTTATTGCCGAACCTTTCCATCCTTCTTCTTCCTCCCCAAGCTTTGCAATGTCATCCCTGTAGCGGCTTCGCAACATCTTCCATATTGCAAAGGGGCTTTGCAACGTCATCCTTGTTTCAAAGGGGCTTCACGATATGGATCATGTTGCAACCGACAAACATATTTTTTTCGAGCGCAACATGAGTCATGTTGCAACCGGCGAGCATGCTCATGTTGCAAATGGGGTAAGATAATTGCAACTGTCAAAAATATTTGGACGGAGCGCCAAACGGCTATTGTTGCAACCCCGAGCGTAGCATGAGTCACATTGGAACGACTAGGGCACCGCCGCATCAAATCGGATGGCTATCGCACGCAGCATCCAACGATTGTGGAGGCAGCCAATCCGATCCAATCCTCACCCGGCCGATGCATAGCGCGCACAAAAAAAATGTTTTGCGATGAATGTTGTATACACATGAAAAAATGTTGCAAACCTTTTCCTGGTCAATGTTCTAGCACTTTGAAGCACCAGAATGTAACACTGGCGTAGTAGAATAGTTCATAGCATTTATGTTGCATTGACAATGTCAGGGAGGAAATGAAGAATTATACCAAATGTCGGGATTGGATGAGGGATGATGTACATGCCCACATACGAAAGCAACATGCCATATTTTTCGAAAAACATTTCAAAACGACCGACTGATTTTAAGCGCGCGGTCGCGCTCTACGTCGTCTGATCTTCAATGACACATGATCCCGAATTCCTTTGGGTGCAATGCAACATTCACACGGGTGTCTGCCTTTTCTGCACTTCTGTGGTCCTTGTGCTGAACGTTCACACTAGCTTGTGCAGGATTTAACTTTTCATGGCTTCAGGTTATAGTACATTGCTGACATACAATAGCTTTCTAGCTAGAAGATACTCACTATCCTTGCAAGAAAATTGGTACTACCGTTATTGTTGCGTCGTATTTGCCTAATTTCATAGCTACATTTTGTGCGCCATTATTGCGATAACACTGTCGTGTTGCTAGTCGGTGTTGTAAAGGGGCGCCGTGCTACAGGGGTCCGTTTCGTGATGCAAGATGAGCCACAAAGCGTGCTAAGAGGGGCGTTGGCGTGTTGCAGTGCCGCCGAAGCGCCTCCCTGCAGTGGGAGCATTGTCGGTGCTGTGAGTCGATGTTGCAGGTGTGTCACTTTGCTGCGGGGAGCGTCGTTGGTGCTATGATTCGATGTTGCAAGGCGTGTCGCCATGCTGCGAGGGGATCACTGGTGTTGTGAGTCGATGTTTGAAGGCGTGTCATTGTGTTGTGAAAGCGCCGCCCGTACGTTTTGTGGGAGCGTCGATGTTGCGGGGCACATCACCGTGCTACGGGAGTGCGGGAGAGCGCCACCGTGTTGCGAGGCATGCTACAAGCAAGCATTGCGAGCCATGTCAGGGGGCATCGCCGGCGCCAGGGGCAGGTGCTACGGTAGTATCACCGGTGTTGCGGGCCATGCCTCCAGCGACGACCGTGATGCTACATGCCGGATGCTCGACACTACAAATCTAGGCGCCAATGTTCTTTTTGTTGTGAAGCTAGACTGTCATGCTATAAAACCACGGGAAGCAAGGCTGGCCTATGTTGCAAATTATGTTGCGATGCTTCCAGTCCCCTTGTCATTGTTTTTTTTTTTCCAACGACAAAATCCTAACCGTTGTGTTGCAAAACTATGCGACGCTGCAGGTCCTGTTGGTGCTGCTACAAGCCGAGCGCTCGACATGGCAAGTCAAAAGCGCGACATTGCAAGTTGACCGGCATTTTTTCCAGGCCAACCAATGTTGCTGGAAGCCGGACACATAATGTTGCAAGGTCGAACACTATTGTTGCAAGTTGCTCGCCCCTCGCCACCTGTTATTTTACCGGTGCAAAGCCGGTCAACCAATTTTCAACATTTTTTTCTATATTATTGCTACCGTGGTGTCACCGTTCAAGTAAATGTTATTATAAATTTATTAAAAAATGCAAGTCTTCCATATTTTCTTAAAAAGTTGTATTGCAATGGCTGATATATTTTATTGTAAAAATACAACCGAGTCTTTTTTCATATTAAGCAATACGATGGGGGCACGTCCGTATTCTGCCCTGCCTGAAAGAATGCTGAAAAATATGAGGCGGAGGAGTAGTACGAAGGCTAGAGCGGTGCACTGATTCTACAGAAAAATGAATTGTATGGGAGCGGCAAAGGTACGGGAGGAAAGCGACCGGAGCAGCATGTAAACGTGCATAGCCAGCTCTGGAGGGGCCACGTGCAAACAGTTTCCAGGCAGGAACCCTAGCCGCCGCAAGGAGAGGCCAACCTTCCGGCGCTGTCCTCCGGCGGCTCCCCTCTGCCGACGACCTTGGTCGTCGGTGGTGAGTGGGGCCGCCGGATCCACGCGTGTGGATCGTTTTTAGGCCCTCGTAGCCTATGTTTTAGGTTGTTCATTGTCTTGCTTCGACGGCGGCAATGGTGGCGCTGACACACGAGGCGATCGGTCCTATGGTTGGGGATGGATTTGAAAACCAGTCTGTTCAAGTAAGGATGGCGTGGTGGCGGCGGCATCCTCGTGGTGGACCGATGTCCTCGGGCTCCGCCGATGTGACGACGTTTGCTCCAGCGCCGACGCGGAGCTTGGGAGGTAGTCCAGGAGCGGATGCAGATTGTGGTTTGCATCGACGACATCTGGAAGATGGTGGATCGTTTGGGGTTCGTGGTTCGTGGATGGCAGGTATGGTTTTTTCCTCCGACGTCTTAGTCGTGCGGGGGTGCCAAATCTAGAGTTCGATGGCCGGACATGCCCTGGTCTGATTCGTTCAACGGTAATGATTTCGTCTTTGGTGAGCCACCTTGGAGGACCGCAAAGCTGCATATCAGCGATGGAGCCGCGTTGAGCTTGGGTGAGGAGGTGATCCGTCATTTTTTCCTTTGGTGGTTGCTGTGGAGGGGCCAGAGGCAGGTGACAGGCGTTGGTGTCAAGTTCAGAGGATTCTTCGGTCTTGATTGTATTTTTCTTTCTTGGTTGATGCTTCTTTGTGCTAAGGCTAGCGTGCTGCTTTCTTTTTTAGTTTTGTTAGGTCAGTGTGTACGTGACTTGTACTATGATCCTTATGATATAAATGAGACATGTATTACCATGAAAAAAAAGGGCCACGTAAATCAAACTCCCCACTGTAACGAAAAGTTAGCTGTCAGACGTCAGATCTTGTGAGATCGGACGGTAGCGGACCCGGCTGATCCGCTCGGAAAATCAGCCGGATGACGCCTAGTGCTTCCCAATTTTTAATTGTTTCTGTTCAGCTGGTCGCTTTTTTTTTCCTTGTAGAAATTGATGGTAAAAAGGGCACGTTATTGGCTTTTTTTTCCTGGCGTTGTATGTTGGAAAGATTGGGATGCTACTCGGGATCCTTGGGCTGGAGGCTGGAAATTTCTCAGCCCACGTTGGGAGGAAGTTTTTTTTTCCTTTTTTGGGATCTCCCAGAGGAAGTTGAATTCTGATATTTATTATCACTATCTATAAAAATAGTTTTTTTTTGAAAGCATCAAGATTTTATTTCTCAGATAATCGAAAGGTCATTTACAAGGGAATAAGAAATAAAATCAGGGAACGTAGAGTCCCAAAATTTAGAAGTTCTTTCACTAAAGGATTTTTATAATGATTTAGCAAAGAAATCCTTGGAAAATGCTTTCTTTCAGCCGGTTGAAAACGCCCACGCATCAGCCGCCTGTACTGCCAACCACAAAAAAAAAAAAAAAAAAAAAACCACGTGTCCACGTTTGGTGGCCCACCGCTACGTCCGCGCGCGATCGCCACGAACCCAGATGTGCTGCTCGCTCCATGTCGTTCTCCCAGTGCTACGTATGCTGCATGCCACTGGCTCGTTTTTTTTTTTTTTTGAGGCGTCTTTATTTAACACAACAAAGCTGCCATGTACAGATGTACTAGCTAGTAGAAGGTCCTGTACTTAACAAGATACTATCGTTGTTTCCTTTTTCAAGTAAAAAAGCATACAATAAACATTTTTTAGGGTAATTTATCTCAAGGCGCCGCTGCAAGCCATGATGCAACGCTACAAGACCGATGCCGAGGTGATGTTGCAAGGCCGACGTCATCTCTGCTGCAAGAAAAAGCTGTGGCGCTACAAAGACAGTCCAGCGTTGCTGCAAGCCAGGACGCAACACCGCGACGCCGGTGCCATTGATGCTTCAAAGACTGGTCTGCCTCAAGTCGGGGCACGGCGTTGCAAGGCCGGCACCGTCGTTTTTGCAAGTTAGACACGACGTTACATGGCGGACGCCGAGATGTTGCAAAGGCTTGCTGGAGAAGCAAAGGTCCAAGGTCGGCGTTGCTGCCAATATTTTTTATGTTATATTTTTGTAATATTTTTTCGCCAAAAGTTTGTTGGAGGTGTACGTATCATAGTCGCAACATTTTTTTAAGTTGTATTTGCAATATCAGTCGGTGTCATTGCTGCAAGTGAGACGCGTGCCGCTAGACCGACCATCGATGTCGCGGTCATCGAAGCATGTCGTCGCGGCATCACCGCGAACGTCTGAAGCATGTTGCAAAGGCTAGACGCCACATTGAGGGGCGCGACGTTGCAAGGCTGGCATGGTCGCTGCACACCGTCGGTGCTGCAAATCAAGCGCAATGTTGCATCACGGACGTCAAGTTGTTGCAATGGCTTTCACCAGACCAGCAACTACCGCAACCCCGGACGCATGCACCAGACCAGCACTACCATAACCGAGTTGTTGCAATGGTTTTGATACATAACTCAACAAGAAAAGCATGTATAGCTTGCTAGTTAATTGATCCCTAGTGTCCGCTTATTATTATATATATACGCTCAAAACATTTTGTAAATATGTTTTTGATATACGACACAAAATACTTTGCATACAGACGGTAAAAATGTTGCATACTATCCCTTAGTCATGTTTGTGTACACACGAAGAAAAATATTGTATATACTTCCTAGTCAGCGACCCTAGTATGTTGCAACAAAACAGACCTTGTGTTCAAAAAAAAAAAAACAGACCTTAAAAACACTTTTTACTAGGGCCTCCTCCTGCCCAGATGAGAGCATCTCCAGCAGCATTTGCATATTGCATTTGTAAAAACTGGCTATAGCAAGAGGAGAGAGAAGGTTTAGCAATCCAAGCCAAGTTTTGCTTTCGCAGCCTTTGTATAAAGGATTGCTATATTTGCACAAAACACTCAATGACATGTGGGGACAACTTGTCATACACACTACACACTAGTACACGTACATTTACACATATACTACCACATCACACACACATACACGTACATATATTACACACAACATACACGCATGCACGTATATGTACACATCACATACGGAAAAAATATACGGAAAAAATCTGTGCAAAAAATATACACATCACACACGCGCAGTCGCGCACACACGGAAAAAAAAAGTGTGCAAAAAAAATGTACACAGCACATACACGTGCACGTACACAGCACACATATGCATCACACACAACATAGGGCCCACTAGTCATTGGGACAAAAACTTGTAGGGGACCACTTTTATGAGGATTGCTAAATTATAGCAAGTGATCTCTTCACTTTGCAAATATGCAAAGTGAGGGAGCAAATATACAAAGCTTGCTAAAATTTTCTGGTAGGGGACCACTTATACAAAGGCTGTTGGAGGTGGATTTTTTGTCAGGGTTTGTAAAATAGCAATTGTGAGCACATATACAAAGGCTGTTGAAGATGCTCTGACGTATGTGCGTATATGGGACAGCCACGACCCACGATCCCACCCGCGCGCGAGAGAGAGATAGAGAGAACGTGGCATCTCTACGTCAAAGGAACGGTCTGGTCGCTAGTGGTGGGTTCCATTCACGTGAGGACTCGTTTTTGCAAGGAGATTCGCTGGATCCAAGGGTTGAATGCATCCAACGGCCAGCGAACCGAATGATCCCAGCGAGGGATCAGCCGACTGATTTGTAGCACGGCCCTTATTACTTTGTTCTAAAATAGATATTTATTGATTCCCTTAATTCTTATAGGTTTGACCAGCACAAAATCAATTTTATTATATCTATTTTAAAATGTGTTCCATCCAGGTGTATCTTTTGAAAGGTTCCGTCCTTCATTTTCGATTTTCGGACATCACAAAACACATGTGACTCCATTTCGGTGGATGTAATTTTCATTAGCACATAGGATAATAGTAATATGTGTGTGTAATTATAGATACAAATGATTATTATAAGATACAAGTATTCCAATAATTATTTAACAAATACAGTTCAAGGGGGGGGGGGGGGCGCTAGCCCCCTAATCCTAATTTAACTAGTAGTTAAATTTAGGTATTCTTTGACAATTAACACCTACGTGTTTTTGGTTGCCTTTGTTTCCCTAACACGTATGCCACAATGCCTAATAAACTAGCACATCGTTCTGCTCGCTGCATTTTCCTAGGTTACCCCCCTTGAGCATAAGGGCTACCGATGTCTTGATCTCGCCACTCACAAAGTGATCATTTCTCACCATGTTAATTTTGATGAAACCTCCTTTCCCTACACTGAAACACACCTGACCCACCAAACCAACCTGCCGTAGAAAATCTCCCACCTGCCGCCCCCTACATCCCTATCTACCTCGAACGCCCACCCGCACCTACCTCGGACCTGCCCACCCGATCGCCTTCGGGATCGTCGCCCACCCGCGGATCTGATTCCCACACAATGGCCGCCATGCACCCCGGCCCCACTCCACCCACCTGCGATCCTGGCGGCACCCGCACTCCACGCCAACCACCTCCTCGCCACCCAACAACCATCCCGACACGACCCTTTCCCCCTCGGCCCACGTGCGGACGTCGCTAACTGCACCCATCCCACCCATGCAACAGCCTACCTCGACCACTTCATGTGCGCCACCTCAGCCACCTCTGCCACCCACTCGGTTCCGGTTGAGCCACCCGAGAATGCACACCAAATGCGCACCAGAGACAAATCTGATTATTTCATGCGCAAAAAGGACACTGCACTCACTCTTTCCACCCCAATTTCACCCATTCTCTCCTCATATAGAGTGGCTATCAAGGACCCGCACTGGTACAACGCTATGCTTGATGAATTTAACGCATTGTGGCAGAATGACACTTGGTCTTTGGTTCCTCGTCCTGCAGGTGTCAATGTGGTCACGGGCAAGTGGATCTTTCGGCATAAATTCAACAATGATGGCTCCTTGGCTAGCTACAAGGATCGGTGGGTTGTTCGTGGCTTCACCCAACATGAGGGTGTTGATTATGGTGAGACCTTCAGTCCGGTCGTCAAACCGGCTACCATTCGCGTGGTGCTCAGTCTCGCTACCTCTCTCTCTCTTGGCCCATCCATCAATTTGATGTCAAGAACGCATTTCTTCATGGCACCCTTGATGAGACTGTTTACTGTGCTCAACCATCCGGTTTTCTTGATTCTTCTTGTTCGGATTTTGTTTGTCGCTTAAACAAGTCTCTTTATGGCCTCAAACAAGCACCTCGCACATGGTTTCTTTGTTTCAAAATTTTTATCGTGACATTGGGTTTTGTTGCCTCCAAATGTGATTCTTCCTTGTTCATTCTTCACCATGGCTCTTCCATGGCTTACTTATTACTTTATGTTGACGACATCATCCTCACCGCCAACACATCCACCCTTCTTGCATCCATCATTTCTTCCCTCAAAGCCGAATTTGCCATGAGTGATCTTTGTGACATTCATCATTTCTTGGGCATCAATGTCACACGCTCACATGATCAACTTTTCTCGTCACAACAACAGTACACCCTCGAGATTCTTGATCGTGCTCGTATGCTAAATTGCAACTCCATCTCCACTCCCGTGGACACTCATGCCAAACTGTCTTCTCAGTCCGGCCCACCCGTGCATGACCCCTTCTTGTATCGTAGCCTTGCTGGTGCACTACAATAACTCACACTTAGCCGCCCCGATATTGCCTATGACGTGCAACAAGTATGTCTCTTTATGCATGATCCTCGTGAGGGCCATTTTCAGTTGATCAAACGCATTTTACGCTACCTCAAGGGCGCTTCTCACTATGGCCTTCGGTTCTTCAAGTCCACCAATCATGATCTTGTTCCTTATTCCGATGCAGATTGGGGAGGTTGCCCGGACACTCGCAAGTCCATCTCCGGTTTTTGTGTGTTTCTTGGGTCCAACCTCATTTCTTGGTCCTCCAAGCGACAACAAACCGTCTCTCGCTCCAGTGCCGAGGTGGAATACCGGGCTGTTGCGAATTGTGTTGCTGAGCCATGTTGGCTACGCCAATTACTTCACGAGTTACATCGGCCGCCCTCACGTGCTTCTGTTGTTTATTGCAACAATATTAGCGCCATGTATTTGTCCAGTAACCCGGTGCAACACCAACGCACCAAGCATGTGGAGATTGATTTACATTTTGTTCGAGATCGTGTGGCCCTTCGTGAAGCTCGCGTTCTTCATGTGCCCAGCAACTCTCAGTTTGCAGATATCTTCACCAAAGGACTACCCTCCACAGTGTTTCTTGATTTAGATCCAGCTTGAACGTCCTGCCCGACGTTCCATCTGAGGGGTGGTGTTGAGTTGTACATGTACTATGTGTTCTGTACATGTGTGTTGTATATCACCCAGTCCATCTCCTGGAATATAGGATCTATAGCGCGTGCGTGGGTACAGGGAGTCTGTTACTCCATATATGTAAACCTCTGTACAACAGAATCAATGCGAGATCTATTCCCTAACTAAAAAATCACTTCGTCGCCGTAGCCAACGATTACTTTTAAAATGCACCCCGTTGCGTAACTCACGTTTAATCCGTGATTCTTTCAGTGTATGGTTATAGTGGTTATGCGTGGATATCCAGGTACGTATGTATACATAGCCGGCCGGCGCGCGAGTATTCGAGTATGTACGCACATGAGTATTCATAAACGTACATACACACTGGCCACATCGCGACACAGTCCTCCGGCCCCCGCGTCACCCAGCTCTGGCGACACAGGGGGAACCCTAGCCGCCGCCAGCAAGGCCCCTCCGCCGCTCTCCACCGCATCGTCGCTGCCGGACGGCCGGCCGGCGAAGCCGCCGAACCCCAGGAGGGTGGCGCCGGGGCAGATCTGGCTCCTCACGCCCCCAATCTCCCCCCTCCACCCCACCGCCTCGCGCCTCCCCCTCGCGGCGGCTGCCACCTGCTGGCCCGACGACGTCGGCTCCGGTCCCCCGATGGCCTGCCTAGCGCGGCTCCGACCAACGTCGCTCCCCCCCCCCCACCCTTGGCCGCCGCGGACCCCCCCCCCCCTCGCGCGCCTCCTCTCCTTCGCCTGCGTCCCCGCGTCCCCAAGATCCCGCCTGGTGTCCCTCGGGAGTCCTTCACCAGGTGCTCCCCGGACTTGACGGCCGGCAGCGGATCCGGCGGTCCTGCCTTGCCATGGGCGCCACCTTGCAGCCTCACCCCCCCCCCCCCCCCCCCGATGGCGTGACCTAGTCCTGCTGGTGCTGTTGCGGGGCGTGGGACCTGCGGCTGGAGGCGGGGGCGCTCGCGGCCTGCCTTCCGTGCAGGCGGCCCCCCTCGTCTTCGGCGGCCCTCCCTCCCCCCGAGCCACGGTGACAGCTCTTGCGTGGAGGCAGCGATGCTTCTGTGGTGTTGCAGACACGGGGCTCCTCGCGGTGGATCATTGCTGGTGTTGTTCCGGCCACGGCGGCCTCGGGCCCGCGTCTCTCCAGTGTCCCTCGCTGCCGGCGTCCTCTACCGGGCAGCTTCGGCCTCGGCGACCGTGTAGCTGCGTCCCGTCCAGCTCACCCGGCTCGTCAACGTCATGACGGCTAAGACCACGGCAGCTCGGATCTGCGTCCATCCTGTCCTAGTTTGCCGGTGTTGGTGGACACCGCCGCCCCGCGTGGTTTTCCAACGTTGCCTGCCCTACCCTGTACGCCTCAAAGCCTCCACCTTTTGCAAGATCCAGTGCTCGTGGGTTCGAAGGCGGTGCCACCCTCCGACGGCGAGTGCAGCCCCGACAACCCCATCCTGACATGGTGGTTCTGACCAACTTTGGCTTCCTCGTCTTCGATTCCGGACTCGACGGCTATGGGTTTCCTCAGCTTCAGGCCAGGGAGAGATCCCTGCTTGGCTTGCCGGTGCCGGCAGCGGCAGCGCCCATGGGCGTCGTTTTCTTCTTGGAGGCGCTGCCAAGGCCTTCAGCTGCGCCCCTCTTCGAGCTTAGGGGAAACCCCAGGACCGTCTCCCCTGGACCGGATAGCGACGGCGTCCCGACATCGTCTTCCTTCTTGAAGGCGCTATCTTGCGAGCTCGCGGTGTCCCCGATTCTGGCTTGGCCGATGTTGGAATTCTTGTGTTGGTTTGGCATTGCCGCTTGGTTCGGGTTTGGTAGGTCTAGTTGTGATGTATCCTCCGTTCGGGCCGAGCATCCCCTTCTCTCTGCTCTGGACACTATGTTCACGTCTGCCTGCGTCCATGTCATGTGTTGTACCCCAAATTTGTACTCATTCTACTCTTTCTACCAATGGAAAGATAGGCAAGCTTTGTGTATTCGCGAAAAAGAAATACGTAGGCAACCGTGCATGCTAATCTGCACAATGGATGCACTAGTGTGTACGTGTATAATATTTCCATCCTGCTTCTTTTAGCTTGCGGCTATGCGTGAGTATCTGGGTACGTTTCTTTTTGCAGGGATGAGTATCTGGTTACGTATGCATACTGTGCCGGCTGGCGCGCGAGTATCCGAGTACGTACACACATATTGGTGCGGGTATTCAGTTGTGTATATATGTGCTGCAGGGCCGTCTCCAGGAATTCGGGGCCCCGGTGCGAAATGCAAAATGAGGCCCAAAATATAGAAAAAAATGTATAATTAGACATATTTTCACTTAATTATATAGCTTTGAATATGTGTTAGTTCATACAATATTTGAAAATATAATATACAGTAATGCTAAAGAGTAAATGTAGTACTAAAACAATAAAATTTATTTGCAAATCTTAGTGAAACAATAATCTGAAGACCTGTTTTGCTGAAAAGCATCATCCATCTAGTATTTCTTGAAACAAAATTTTGAAATCCATTGAATTTACTAGCAAAAGAAAAAAAAAATCCATTGAGTCATTCTTGAAATGAAATATGCTAGTAGTGTAGCAGGCGAGCACATAAGGAAGAATTTTGGAATTAGAAATTAGATTACAGCTAGTGTGTTTATAATATAAAGTTTGATTAAAGTTAAGTACATGCCTAATTATGTAGGCTATCGCACGGTTTGTCCCAAAAAAAACAGCAGGCGATCACACGTTGTAATCCTAGATAGTAGGCCCCGTAATTAACTAGCTTGCCTTGTTTTTTATTTGGATCTTTCATTAATTAGGCCCAAAGGGAAGTGAGCAAATCTGGCTGACTATGGGCCTGTTGGCTGGGTACTGGGGCCACACGGTAACGTTGCTCCGCTTCACGGCACATCAGGCTGGATTTAAGGATTGAGCGAGCCCTCCAAAAAACCAGGAGCTAACGAATTAACCGGACTCTTTCGTATTTTTTCCTTCGATCGGGGCCCTCCGATTTTGGGGCCCTGTGCGATCGCACAGCTTGCACAGCCTTCTGGACGGGCCTGATGTGCTGATCGGGATGTATGGGTATTTGAATAAGTAGGGGTGAAACCGGATCGGATTCGGACGGATAATCCTTATACCATATCCTATTCCATATTTATTTTCGGATTCGGAAGCGGAACGGATGCGGATTCGAATACCGGATTATGCGGATTCGAATAGCGGATTATGCGGATTCGGACACGGTACGGTAACGGAACGGCGTCGGATCGGAAACGGTCATTTACCATATTCATATACGAGGAAGATATAAATGCTTCAAACTAAAAGTAAACATAAACAATGAGCAAATTTTAATACTTATACACGTTAAGAACACATAAAGCACTAGATGGTATTAAAATAAGCCAAATAAATTACTAATAAACATATGTCTCGTCTCATAAGTAAAGATAACATTCATGTATTGCTATTTAATACTTACAAATTTACCCATAAATCGGATTCGGAAATTAAAAGGTCGGATTATCCGGCAAGAAAAAACGGATTATCCTAATGCATTGTATATTAGCAATACCATATCCTATACCGTATCCTATCAATCGGACTCGGATTCGGATCGGATTGTTGTCGGATGTGAAAAATCTCTTACCGTATCCTATAAAAACGGATTCGGAAACGGTTTCGGACGGAAATTATCCTTACCACTTTCACCCTGATGAATACGTAGTACACACTCGTACCTACCGGCCACACCCAGTCTTTACATGCATTCATGCATTCAGTTAGGAATACATGGGCAACCGCGTAATGCTAGTCTGGACGATGCATGCACTGGTCTGTGCGCGTATAAATTTCCATTCTACATGTTTACCTGTATACTTAAATATATCATCCGCGTTAAACAAAATGAATAAATATATTATCCGGATTAGGCACGTAGGAGTGGAAGGAACAATAAAAAAGATATTAAATCGAATAACCACCGTCGAGCTAATCTTGACTAGGTTGGTACAATATACGTACATGCATGTGCTAGTAGCCTACACTAGTACAATGTAGGGTAACATAGCAGAAAACAAAAATTTCCGACCTACGCATCAGCCCAGGACCACTATGGAGACTGCATACAAGGTTTGATATTTTCGTTACCGACTCGTAGCGCAGCGGAAGTAGAGTCGATGACGATCGGCGGTGCACATCCCCGCAGCTAGGATTTACAACCTCCCAACCGCGAGAATGTATATCCTCATCCGCCCCTCGGACAGCCCTCCGTGAGACGGTCGGACAGTCCCCCGGACGGTGTCGCGGACAGCCCATCGGGAGGACCATCGAAACTCGGACAGTCACTTGGACAACCCTTCGGGAGGACCTTCGAAACTCAGACGGTCACTCGGACAGCCCTTCGGGAGGACCTCTCAAACTAAGACCGAAACTACGATCTCTCTACAGAGTTGCACACATACGGTGTCATCTATCCGGCAGGGATTCGCCGTCCAGAACTAGTTTCCACCGGAACCCAGACAGCCTTTCGGCTCTACGAAACTATTTCGCTGGGAGGGAGAGAGAAAGCCAGATCATGCATGGCACTTGTATGTGAGAAAGCACTACTAGGGAAAACCCTAGCATTAGTGCGGGTATTTAGTGTATCAGTAGCGCGGCTACCCGTGCTACTGATACGGCGCTACAGCTAAAGTGTAGCAGTAGCGTGTGTTCACCAGCGCTACTGCTATACCTGCTTAGCAGCAGCGGTTTTTGTAGGAAGCGCTGCTGGTAGTTACTAGCAGCGCATCTCTCTACCCGCGCTACTACTATTATTACGTATTTCTTTTTTGTTTTATGCCGTATATTCATACGCCATTATACAAGTTTTCATACAGTATCATCATAATACATCATTGTCATATAACAACTACTCATCATCATCATTTTCGTCCATGAGACATCATATAACAACTTGGTCACTAGTTATAATAACAACTCCTAGGACCTACTCCTAATCACTACTCCTCCTCAGCATCACCATCAACTCTAACACATTATAGCACATAATAAATACTTCTCATCATCATCATAGTCATATATAATCAGCACTAACTAATTGTTCTTAATACCTAGGACCTACTCCTGCTGCTCTCTCTCAGGTAAAATAGCATAAAACATGTGTAGCACTCCTTCTTCATCATATTGGAGAATGCATATGAACCTGTCTAATAATTGTGGGCTGCGCTTCTGATTGCTGCCCCCTAGTACTTCTCTGCGATCCTTCACAATTTTGCTTCAGTCTTTGACTATTAAGACTTGCTCGCTTCGAGAAATGATGAATGCACTCATGTGCAATACAGGATTTCTTGGCCGTAAGCTAACCATTGTCATGCGACCTTTAGACTCGATCCAACGAGGCACAACACTCATCGGGAGTCCCTGTTGAAGAACATCGTAGTAACATACTTAGCAATGAAGTTTAGCTTAATAAATAATGTATGCAAAAGATGCACTGAGGACAAATAGTAAAAATATTACCATCTTTCCTAGATAGATGTGACCGTAGTTCAATACGCACACTAGTGGCCGCACGTTTTGAGTACTAATATCTCGAAGTCCAGGAAAATAACCTGTCTTGACAATATCAAGATCCTCCAGCCATGAAACATAATGACCTATCTCCTCGCAGTTTAGTTCAGCCCCGGGACAGTAGTAGGTGCTGTCTACCAAGCGCTGGACATGTTTGCTTGAATGGAAATAAGCTGTCAATAGAAATTAGTTGTCAATTATTTTTAAATAAACAATATAAATTACTTAATAAATATGGTTGAGAAACTCACATAATGGTAGAACTGGAGGCGTCTGCACATCGACCCAGATGTCGATATTACCTTCAATTTCATCTTCCGGATGAATATCAAAGGTGATAAGCATATTAGGCTCAAATGCATAAGCCTTGCATAGTGCTCTCCAACTTTTGCATTCAAAATAGGAGTAGGTGTGTGCATTGTACAATTTTACGGCAAAAGTATAACCATGCTCGGTCCTCAAGTGAACTCTCTTTACCTCCATACTTTTTTTAGATTGAAACCAATCTTATCTAAGACATAAATTCTTGCATGGCAGGGGATACGCTAGTAGAATAGTAAAAAAATAAAATTATAAGTTGAAGCAAAAGAAGCAGAAGTCATGCTTAATTACGAAAAAAGACTTGTCGTTGTGACTTACTGTATCCACTTCGAAGGTCTCATCCAGCATGATGCTGAAGCGCCTACCATCAACTAGGTGAGGCTTGTCGCACAGGCCGCGCTCGTCTTCACAGCATTCGCACATAACAATTTCCTTTCGTCGTCAGACATTTCCTATGTTCATAGTTGAAACATTTAAAATCGATCGAAGGCAACTACCAGGAAACTGATCAACACACAGATCACTATTACTCAATATGCAACGGGTTGACTTTAGGTCTGTCGAGTCTTTCCTTCCTAAACTCTCATCTCACGTATATGGTGGGCACTCCCTCTGATATTGCGACCGTCGGTGATGGTGGCTCCTCCATTCGTTCCCGAGTGCATTACACCAAAATGTCTAGCACACGGGAACGAAGGAGAAGCGACCCCCACGACAACAGTCGGGATTCTTCCTCTCTCATATTTCGACCGTCGGTGATGGTCGCTACTCCTCCTTTTCCTAGTGCATTACAAATATCTAGCACAAGGAAAAGAAGGAGAAGCGACCCCCACGACAACAGTCAGGATTCTTCCTCTCTCATATATATATATGGTGGACACTCTCCCTCACTGAAAGACACACAAGGAGCCGAAACAGACCTAAAGTCAACCCGTTCCATATATCGAGCAATGACACAGAAAAAATGCCCTATGTTTTGCCGGAATATCATTGAATTCCCATTCTGGCAAATCACAAGCACTCGATATGTCCTACATTGTAGCACAAGTCATGCTAAAATTCATGAAAAAAATTCGGCATGACCTTTGCTAAAAACAGGACATATCGAGCGCCTGAAATTTGCCGGAACGGAAACGAATCAACATTCCGGCAAAACATAGGCCACTCGGAGGTACATTGCAAACAAGAACACCAAGACATCGTCTATATTCAGAATGCATCATCATCGACATCAATGACATGGAGACTAGCACTAGCATTTTCATCATCGACATTTACAACACATTATCATCTATATTCAAAATGTTGCATATCAACAAGAAAATATCAACTAGCCTACTAAATCAAAATGTAGCAGGGAGGAGGGGTTGTGGATGGAGGAGGGAGGAGGGAGAAGGAGGGGCGACTGAAGGAGGGAGGAGGAAGGAGGACGGAGGAGGAAGGCGGAGCGAGGAGGGGCCGGCCGGCGGCGAATGGAGGAGTGAAGGGAGGACGGAGGAGGTGGGGCGGGGAGGAGGGAGGAGGGGGAGGATTACCGAGTCCAGGGAGAGGGGGAGGTGACGGCGGCAGAGGGAGGAGGGGTAGGCGACGGCAGCGGCGAGTGGCGGGGGGCAGAGAGGGAGCGACAGTGTGAGGGGGGAGTGAGGGGCCGGGAGTGAGGAAGAGAGAGGGAGCGCACGGGGTGGATAAAGTGGGCATAGCAGCAGCGCGGGTTGGTGCCAAGCGCTACAGCTAAGTAGAATAGCAGCAGCGCTGGTTGAGGAAGGGCGCTACTACTATACCTAGCCTGTCGGGAATGGTGTGGCAATTATAGTAGTAGCGCATTTTATACGTGCCACGCTACTGATATGTGTTTATTAGTAGCGTTGTTTTTGTACACGCGCTACTGCTATATAGTAGTAGCGCCCTCTTTTAACCAGTGCTACTGATAATCCTTTGTGTATAAGGTTTCCCTAGTAGTGAAGAGTGAGTGTGGAGAGTGCATCTCCACCTCTATTTATAGGAAAACCCAAGGGGTAGGGTGACACTTGAAATACCCAAAATGCCCTTCACAAGGGCACAAAGGTAAAAGCAAGTGGGCAGCCCATATCCTTCCATGTCATCCCTAAAGATATTTGTGAGTAAAGCTCCAAAAGGTGGCTTTTCATAAAGTAATTCAAAAAGCACTTTCACTATTCACGACTACATATTTCAGCGTCCGTTCGAACTGAAAATATTTATGTGGGCTTAGAACATTTCCAGTACCCACTAAAATAATTTTCAACGCATTCCGAAACAATTCCGGTTTAGTGATTTTCATCTGCGAAAAGCATCTGAAGCGGTTCCGGCAGCTCCGGAACATTTCCGGTTTTCATCCCGGAAAATTCCAGAAAGTTTCCAGAACGATTCTGGCACCCTCCAAGAATTATCAGGCATGTGCCGAAACCAATTTGACTTTATGGTGTACTCTGAAACAACTTTTCGGTTTAGTGATTTTCATCTGTGAAAAGCAACTAAAGCGGTTCCGGCAGTCCGGAACATTTCCGGTTTTTGTCTCTGAAAAATCTCAGAAGTTACCGGACCAATTCTGGTACCTTCCAATAATTTCCAGGCATGTGCCGAAACCAATTTGACTTAATGGTACACTCTGAAATAACTTTTCGGTTTTACCGAAACTCTTCCGGTGTTCTCTCTCTGGAACTCTTCCGTTGTCTCCGAAACTTTTTCGGTGAATTTTCTCTCAGACTCCCTGTCTAGTATTCAACAGATAGATGACCCTTAAGCGTGTGACCCTATAGGTTCGGTGAAGCATAGACATGACCCGGAACCCCTTCCGATCAATGATCAAAATCGGAGCCATGGACACCCATATTGACCCCTATACCCACACGAATGAATATTCGAGTGAACCTCCAGTTGCCGTGTGCTATTCCTGTTGCTTCGCGATATGTTCCAAATATCCGAGGTGAGACATGTTGGCATCCCCGTGGATCAACAACTTGTCCACTATGCCAGTTACCTCGTTACCGGTATTGTTCTCTTTTCTCGTTCCCGTGTTTCGGCATCCCTGTGATCAAATCACCCTGAGTCTGGCCAGACGAGGATGGATACCGTAACACCGAGAGGGCCCAGAGATATCTCTCCATCGTCGGAGGAGCAAATCCAATCTTGAGCTATCAAGTTACTTGACATACTTTCCCATGAACCCGTAAGCCGCCGTAATAGTCATCCAGTTACGGATGACGTTTAACAAACCCCAAAGTTCATGAATCAAGCATGAAGAAACTCGATACTCTCATGGTCTGAGGAATCATGCAAACATTAACCATCTCTGTGTTATTAACCATTAACTTGTGACGAATGTATCTCATAGCATAACATCAATTCGGGTCGATTCAACACAAGTGTTCTACCAACAATTGTGCCCTCAAAATTACCGGCATAGTCATGCCCATGATCAGGAAAACAGGATCATCATGCAATACTTGAGCCAGTCATAGAGGCTTGACTAGGAATACTTTTTACCGTTTATTATCCCACATGTGCATTTGAGTCTTCCTCCGAGCCTCGTGGTTATTGCAGATTCGAGAATCATAGCAGTTATAGCATGGAAAATAAACCTAATTATGAATCAGGGAGATAATCAATAACATTTATTATTGCCTCTAGGGCATATCTCCTACAGTACCGGCATCGTCTTCCTTCTTGAAGGCGCTATCTTGCGAGCTCGCGATGTCCCCGATTCTGGCTTGGCCGATGTTGGAATTCTTGTGTTGGTTTGGCATTGCCGCTTGGTTCGGGTTTGGTAGGTCTAGTTGTGATGTATCCTCCGTTCGGGCCGAGCATCCCCTTCTCTCTGCTCTGGACACTATGTTCACGTCTGCCTGCGTCCATGTCATGTGTTGTACCCCAAATTTGTACTCATTCTACTCTTTCTACCAATGGAAAGATAGGCAAGCTTTGTGTATTCGCGAAAAAGAAATACGTAGGCAACCGTGCATGCTAATCTGCACAATGGATGCACTAGTGTGTACGTGTATAATATTTCCATCCTGCTTCTTTTAGCTTGCGGCTATGCGTGAGTATCTGGGTACGTTTCTTTTTGCAGGGATGAGTATCTGGTTACGTATGCATACTGTGCCGGCTGGCGCGCGAGTATCCGAGTACGTACACACATATTGGTGCGGGTATTCAGTTGTGTATATATGTGCTGATCGGGATGTATGGGTATTTGAATACGTAGTACACACTCGTACCTACCGGCCACACCCAGTCTTTACATGCATTCATGCATTCAGTTAGGAATACATGGGCAACCGCGTAATGCTAGTCTGGACGATGCATGCACTGGTCTGTGCGCGTATAAATTTCCATTCTACATGTTTACCTGTATACTTAAATATATCATCCGCGTTAAACTAAATGAATAAATATATTATCCGGATTAGGCACGTAGGAGTGGAAGGAACAATAAAAAAGATATTAGATCGAATAACCACCGTCGAGCTAATCTTGACTAGGTTGGTACAATGTACGTACATGCATGTGCTAGTAGCCTACACTAGTAGAAAACAGGGCTTTCGTTCTAGCCGGATCGAAGCAATAGTCTCGGTCACGTTACGAACCGGGACTAATGTGAGCATTAGTCCCGGTTCCATCGGCTAGGACGCCGGACGGGGCTCGGCAGGCATCAGTCCCGGTTCGAATGAGACTTTTAGTCCCGGTTGGAGACACCAACCTGGACTAAAGTGGTTGCGGCAGGCGCGATACCCTTTAGTCCCGGTTGGTGTCTCCAACCGGGACTAAAGGTCTGTCTTCGTCCCGGTTTTAGATCCCAACCGGGACTAAAAATTTGCCTATATATATCCTCACCCCTGCCCGTCCTTTCCTCTGTTTTTTCCTCATAAAAGGTGGGAGGTGTGTGCTAGTTTATTTTTCCTTCCTATGCACAAGAGGTGCTCGATGAAATGCCTGAGAGCATGATGCCATTTGAGTTCACACAAAACAAACATGATATGAGGTGCCCGAGCCACACTTAAGATTTCTCCTCTTTCTTTCCTCCTCGATCGAGGTTAGCAACTTTATCCTTTCATCACTAGTAGAATGTCGACCAGTAGTCCCGGTCGGGAAGGGCCTTTAGTACCGGTTCCCCAGCCGGTACTAAAGGGTCGGGACTAAAGGTCCAGATCTTTAGTACCGGTTGGACCACGGACTGGTACTAAAGGCCCACCACGTGGCTGCCTGCGTGGGCTGGTGGTGGAGGACCTTTAGTACCGGTTGGTGATACCAACCGGTACTAAGTGTTCTGTTTTTTTTTGTTTTCGCTTTTAATTAGGTTTTAGTTTTCCTCTCTATTTATTGTGTTTTCCATTCATTTCAAATTTATTTTACGGTGCTACATGCTGTAAACATTAATTACACAAGTTGATGCATATATATATATATATGTAATATAATATACAATATCTCATACACAGTATATATACAAATGGAATTACACATCCATATATATTCTGGACTTATAACTTAAGGCCCAAAACCCGGCCGGGACTAGCTAGCTAGTGCTCCAGATGAAATCTCAGTTTTCTACTACTGATTTGCTGGAATTATTGAGGCGGCGGTAAGAAATAGTGCTCTCCGTTTACATCAATGACATGTTGAAGAAGAAATGCCACAAATTCCTCTTGAAGTGCTACAAAGCGTTGCTCGGGTGAGAGCTTCGACATCATCTGCCAAACCTGGAGTTGTCTTTCACGTGCTCCTCTGCGACGTATACGGCCTTCGGTCTAGATGCGAATGTTCTCGCAGAGGAAGTATCCACATAAATTTGTCCCCTGATCTTGCTTCGCGCACTTTGCAAAAGAATAGAATTCAATAAGATACTTAATAATCAAGCATGATAATGGTATTGAAACTAGAATTAAAGAGATGAGCGGACCTAGTAGTACTACTTAATTACCTGCATCTTTCTCCACTTTAGCTTCGGTTTCCATTGACGACCGTGATGGTTTTTTTCTATCATCTTTTTCCAAACACTACGCGGCAAAGAAAAAGAACGAAAGAGTTATTATAATTACTTTTGATATCAGGAAATAATGAAAAAAAGCGAGGTCGATAAAGATTGAAATTACCGTTCTATCATAAAATACAAGTCCACGTATGATTGTTCTCGTGTATCTAGTGAGTCGTACACTTGAACAAGTCCATCCGCGAGGATAATATTTAGGAGGATATAGTGGTCTCTGCGCAGAAGTTTATATAATTAAGCAGGCATGCATATAACTCATCAACTACACTTGACAGCGAGCTAGTAAGCAAAAATAGAATTTGTAGTATACAAGAGAGTAAACACTCACCCCATGTTGTAAGGAAATATTATAGTAGATTTGGTATTCATTAGTGCCTCTAGAAAATTTTCCAAGAGATCTTCTGTGTCCTTGGCATAATGTTTTACCACATGACCATTAACGGTATTTGGGTCGATGAACCCAATGTCATCGATTCCCTCTTGTTTCAATTCCCACATCTTCAATCTGCATAATAGCGTAGAAAAGAACATATATAGTGAGGATAAGCCAATGAACGATATCTTAGCTAGAGACTTAAATTATTAAAGATATAAATCACTTACAGACAATAGCAACTGATGAGACTTTTGTCGATAGAGTCCATGCGGTATAACTGGAAAAGTTCTGAGAATTCAAGACATATGTCACATGCATTGACGTAATGCTCTTTCCTTACTTTGACCATGACCGCCGTATCCTCTCGCTCTACTTCACGCAGGTACCAATCATGCAACCGTCGCATCGCAGTTGGTAGTTCCTTGTACTCCTCGGGTGTGACAAGTGGTTTTCCTTTGGCATATTGCATTGCGTACTCAGTTGCACTGCACCGGCGGAATTCCTCGGTGCCAAGGATTTGGCCAAGAGTGAGACCTGCAGCCTCTACTTCTTCGAGGTCGATTGGGTTGCCTTGCATGTCGACTGGTTGGATCGATTGCTTGCTTGGATTGGTACTCACCTTGAGCGGAGAGATCGATTGCTTGGATTGTTCTCCGAGCTGGGGAACTGTTTTCCCGGTAGTAGTACCACCTGTCGTTGATGCCGTACTTCCCGACTTCTTCCTTGGGCTGGGCCGACTTCTCTGCTCACTTGCCTTCTGAATCTGTCGCTCATAGTGTGTCGGCATACGCTCGACATATGCCGGGGGTCAATCAATAAAGTGTTCCATAAAGTGATCTTGGACTTCCTTGGGTATTACCTCCTTTGGCATCACGGTCTTCTTTGCAAAAAAGGCTTTCACTTGGCGGTCGCATTCAATTTCGTTTTCCTCTGGTGTCATGTCGTAAGGCAGCTTCCTTTTGGCCGGAGGCTCGGGTTTCTTCTTTGCTTTCCTCCGAAGAGGACTGCTGGTGGCCTTCCTCTTTTGGGAGCCCTGCTGGCGGGACCGTTGCTAGGGTGGAGTCGGCTCACGCAGTGGAGATCGATATCGATGATATGGACTCGCGTCGTGCTCCGTCCCGAGGTTGGGAGGACTGCTGGCGAAGTGGGGAGGACTGCTGGCGAGGTGGGACGCCTCTTGAGGTGGGGAGGACTGCTGGCGAGGTGGGGAGGACTGCTGGCGCTGCGATGCCTCTGGCTGGGATCCCTCGCGCTGGACATCGATACTCGACGGAGCCGGTGGCCTTAGCGCCGTTTGTGGAAAGACGATGCAGTCCTTACTCCATAGAATGAGACCACGGCCGGCTTCTGCCAGTGTGGACTCCCCCTCACCTCCAGGGATGTCAAGCAATAGGTCATCATATGCTGGCTCTATTGCGTCCACCGCGACACGAGCATACCCAGCTGGAACCGGATTGCAATGCCAGAGAACACCATGTGTATTTGGTAAAGCATAGCCCGTCGCGACCCGCACGGGTATGTTCTTCATTTTCTGGATTAGCTCACAAGATGTCTTCTCGGTGATATCATCCACGGGGGTGTGACCCAGCGGTGCCCCCGTGGAACCCATGCTGCTTTTCGGCAGTGTAGATGGGACGGGTTCCCCTGCCTCCTGCTGCGGAGTTTCCCTTTGCTGGGTCAGTAACTGTATCTACCTCTGCTGCTGCTCGTACTTCTGTTCCAACTTTGAAAGTCGGTCTGCTTCCACCTTCTTTTTTCTCGAACGGCTTTTATAACTGTCCTTCCATCCCGCAAACCCCTCATACCACAGAACAACGCCCACGCCTCGTGTTCGTCCTCCGTGTTCGGCATTCCCGAGGGCGAGTGTAAGCTCGTCGTTCTCTCTATCGGGGTGAAACCGTCCTTCTTGGGCAGCTTTTATTGCTTCAATCAACTCATGTGATGCATGCTTCAGACTGGCCAGTGCAATAATCTTCCCTGTTGCTGGGTCCAACTTTCCCCCATGCGCAAAAAACCAATTCCTGCACCTCTTGGGCCACTTGAAGGTTACTGGAGTGATCCCTTCAGCAAACATCTTATTCTCTAATGCATCCCACTTAGGAATGGCTGAGTTGTATCCACCTGTCCCTAGTTTATGGTGATACTTTTTTTTCTTCGCATTTATCTGATTCTTTGCCGACTTCTCCATAGCAGCTTCCGATGTCTTGTACTCGATAAATGCGTCATAGTGATTCCTTATCTTCTCGTATATTCCTATGAATTTGGGCGCCTTCTGGCCTCTAGCGTTGTACTCGGTCCATAATCTTTTCTTCCAAGTCTGGAACGCGTCGGCCATCTTATGGAGAGCAAACTCCTTGACTTTCTTCCTTTGGCGCTCCGAGAGAGAATCTGGTAGGATGAAATGCTCCATGAGATCTCGCCAAAGGGCATCTTTAATTCTTGTATCGACATAATTCACTCCTGGTTTTGGGTTGTTTGGTTGAATCCATTCTTGCATTGTGATCGGGACTCCATCCCTAACAACCACTCCGCATTGACGCACAAATGTCCTGGCATTGGCATCAGGGTGAGTCGGTGCGCCATTAGGTTTGAAAGCATCAAGATTGAGCTTTACGTTGCCGTCCAATATTTTGGCACCGCCTCGTACCTTTCTACTAGATTGGCTCGATCCGGAGGGCTGATAATTAAAAGAAAAAATATTTGTTAATATATATATATATATATATATATATATCAATTAATACACATGTAATGATCACCAGAGGCTAATATGTGTATATACCTCGCCGGACATTGTTAGTTGTTCCGGATTTTGGAACATAAGTTGTTCTTCCTCGGCCTCACATCCATCACCGTAATCGTTCAGATATTGTGAGCCGTCATCATCATGTGATTCACCCTGAAGGTCCGCTGGGTTTTCGGAGCAGCGTATCATGGCGAAGATGTCCTCTTCATGAGCTCTACCGGTATTGTCCATAGCTTAATAACTAATCCATAATAATATAGATAAAACAAATTAGTATTCAAATTAGCATGCATTCAAGAAGCAAAATAACTGATAGTTAATTAATAATGCATCATCGAATACATATATAGTAGTTCTTAGAAAAGATCTCATCTCATAATCTCGGATAATTGTTAATACATCGGCTAATCCATCGATCTAGCTAATACATCATAATAATACATATATAGTAGCTAATATATCGATCTAGCTAGAACCCTAGCGCCCGGCGGATATCGGGGCGGGCGGTGGACACCCAAAGAGAAGGAACCATCACAGGAACATAGCTCTAGTGAGATCCCTGAAGAATCTGCCAGGTATTGTCGGACCTGGCCTCCAAAGCTGCCATGTAGCGACGGACGTGCTCGTTCTCCTTGCTGACATGGTACTGTACCATCTCCGCGGGGGACTCAAGCCTCTGAATCGTCCGTGGCCCATGCGGCCGCCACCACAGAACCTCCGGGTCGACGACGGGCTGGCTCCTCACCAAGCTGTGCCGCCCGGAAGGCAGCACCTCCCAGTACCAGCCCGACAGAGCCCAGTCCCTGACAGGGCCCCTCGGCTCAAGCAAGTGACCTCCTCCGGCGACTCGACGACGAGGATGCGGGATCGGCATCGTCGACGTCGAGAAGAAACACTTAATTATGAAAACAAATTAAATAAAACTTCGCAAAATTAACACTTAGCATTTAACAAATTAAATAACACTTAACAAATTAAATACACTTAGCATCTAACAAAATTAACAAAATTAACACATACCCTAATAACCTAAGAACCTAACTAACTAAACTAACCTAACCTAACTAACTAAACTAACTAAACTAACCTGATAACCTAACTAACTAACTAACTAACTAACTAAATAGGGGTGCTGTGTCGTGGTCGGGGTCGGGGTGTCGGGGGTCTCGTGTCGGGGTGTCGTTTTCTTCTTCTTCCCCTCTTCTTCTTTTTTTCCTCTTTTTCCTTTTCTTCTTCTTCCTCTTCTTCCTTTTCTTCCTTTTCTTCTTCTTCTTCTTCTTCTTCTCCTCCTCCTCCTCTCCTCTTTTTTTTTCTTCTTCTTCTTCTTCTTTTTTTCTTCTCCTCCTCCTCTTCTTCTTCTCCTCCTCTCCTCATTTTTCCTTCTTCTTCTTCTTTTTCTTTTTTCTTCTCCTCCTCCTCTTCTTCTTTTTCTTATTCTTATTCTTCTTCTTCTTCTTATTTTTTCTTCTTTTCCTTTTTTCTTTTTCCTTTTTTTCCTTCTTCTTTTCTTCTTTTTTTTCTTCTAGGTTTTTTTACATTAACATTTTATTTTTCCTTCACGTCACTAGGCCGCGCCGGAGTTGCTCCGGCGAGCTGCGCCGGAGTTGACTTGATCGGGTGGGCGCGCGGAGGGGCAAGGGGGAGGGGAGAGGCTCACCGAGGGAGCTCGCCGGAGGGGGGAGGACGCGTCGGGGCGGCGCGCGGCGTCGAGGCGGCGGGCTCGGGGCGGCGCGCGGCGTCGGGGCGGCGGGGTCGGGGTGGCGGGCTCGGGGCGGCGAGCGGCGTCGGGGCGGCGGGCTCGTGCGCGACGGGCGGCGAGGATGGCGACGGGCGGCGGCGACGGCAGATTTCGGCAGCCTGACGGCGTTGTTTTGTCCTTGTCCCGGTGCGTGGGTCGGCCCGGGACGAAGGGATAGTATTTATACCTAGGCACCCTTTAGTACCGGTGCGTGGCTCGCACCGGTACTAAAGAACCTTTAGTACCGGCGCGAGCCACGCACCGGTACTAAAGGTCCTCCCCAAAAAATGCGCGGGGCGGTGGACCTTTAGTACCGGTGCGTGGCTCGCGCCGGTACTAAAGGTTTTTTAATTCAATATTCATTATTATTTTCAGGAAAACCCCTAAACTTTAAAAAATCATAGAAAAAAATCTATAACTCCAATGGAAATAAATAATATATGAAAAAATATCAGAAAAATTTAAAGAATCTGTTTATGGCATTTCCATGCATGTTTGAACAACTTCAACTGCTGTATAAGACAATTTGACTAAATGGCATTTGAAATGTCATATCTCGAGTTTGAAAAGCAGTATAAATGAACTCTGAAAAGGTTGTAACTTGGCATGACATCATAATTTCACCCACATAGCAACTTCTAAAGAGTTGAGAGGGTTACGGCAAAAACTGGATGCAGTTCGTGTACAAATTGGACAATCTCTTTCGAAGTATGAGGGTTTCGGACGAAAACTCATCTATTACAAAGGGATTTCATTTTTAATAACTTATTGGAACTCCATATTTTTTGTGTGTTCAATATGCACCATTCAAAGGCACATCATCAATTTTCAACCCTTTCTGACTTCATTTGATATTTTTCGTGCATTTAATGATTTATTTTGAGCTAAATGACCCTGAATTTGAAAAGCACTACAAATGGACTCTGAAAAGGTTGAAATTTGGCATGGTATCATCATTTCACCCACATAGCATGTTATAAAAAGTTGAGAGGGTTACGGCAAAAACTGGATGCACTTCGTGTACAAATTGGACAATCTCTTTCGAAGTATGAGGGTTTCGGACGAAAACTCATCTATTACAAAGGGATTTCATTTTTAATAACTTATTTGAACTCCATACTTTTTGTGTGTTCAATATGCACCATTCAAAGGCACATCATCAATTTTCAACCCTTTCTGACTTCATTTGATATTTTTCATGCATTTAATGATTTATTTTGAGCTAAATGACCCTGAATTTGAAAAGCACTACAAATGGACTCTGAAAAGGCTGTAACTTGGCATGGCATCATAATTTCACCCACATAGCATGTTATAAAAAGTTGAGAGGGTTACGGCAAAAACTGGATGCAGTTCGTGTACAAATTGGACAATCTCTTTCGAAGTATGAGGGTTTCGAATGAAAACTCATCTATTACAAAAGGATTTCATTTTTAATAACTTATTTGAACTCCATACTTTTTGTGTGTTCAATATGCACCATTCAAAGGCACATCATCAATTTTCAACCCTTTCTGACTTCATTTGGTATTTTTCATGCATTTAATGATTTATTTTGAGCTAAATGACCCTGAATTTGAAAAGCACTACAAATGGACTCTGAAAAGGCTGTAACTTGGCATGACATCATAATTTCACCCAGATAGCAACTTCTAAAGAGTTGAGAGGGTTACGGCAAAAACTGGATGCACTTCGTGTACAAATTGGACAATCTCTTTCGAAGTATGAGGGTTTCGGACGAAAACCCATGTGTTACAAAGGGATTTCATTTTTTTGAACTTATTTGAACTCCAGACTTTTTGTGTGTTCAAAATGCACCATTGAAAGCCACATCATCAATTTTCAACCCTTTCTGAATTCATTTGGTATTTTTCATGCACTTACTGATTTGTTTGAGCTAAATGACCCTGAAATTGAAAAGCACTACAAATGGACTCTGAAAAGGTTGAAAGTTGGCATGGTATCATCATTTCACCCACATAGCAAGTGCTAAAAAGTTGAGAGGGTTACGACAAAAATTGGATGCACTTCGTGTATAAAACGGACAATTGAGCATCATCCTTTCCCCTGCACACAGCCCGACGGTGGCTCGTGAGTGCCCGCATATGAAATGCACCGTCGGACTGTATGCAGGGAATCCGAATGATTTGTATTCGGTCGATGAACTAAAGGATTTCTAGATAGATCAACAAAACACACGGTTTCCCTTACATACAGCCCGACGGTGGCTCGTGAGTGCCCGCATATGAAATGCACCGTCGGACCGTATGCAGGGAATCCGAATGATTTGTATTCGGTCGATGAACTAAAGGATTTCTAGATAGATCAACAAAACACACGGTTTCCCCTGCATACAGCCCGACGGTGGCTCGTGAGTGCCCGCATATGAAATGCACAGTCGGACCGTATGCAGGGAATCCGAATGATTTGTATTCGGTCGATGAACTAAAGGATTTCTAGATAGATCAACAAAACACACGATTTCCCCTGCATACAGCCCGACGGTGGCTCGTGAGTGCCCGCATATGAAATGCACCGTCGGACCGTATGCAGGGAATCCGAATGATTTGAATCCGAATGAGTACACACACTAAGTGTCGAACATGTCCGAGAGGTGGGTTATATATAGGGTCGTGTGCCTCTTTAGTCCCGGTTGCTAGCACGAACCGGGACTAGTTATAGTGCTGATCCAACAGCTCACAAGCGCTTGAAAGAAACACACGATCCATGTGCTTCTTCCTGATTGGTACGACCTCGGTCCTGGGAGTGGCTAAAATTTAGTCCCACCTCGCCAAGCGAGAGGGACTCGCAGCGGTTTATAAGCCCTGAGTGCAGAGATGATGAAGCGAGAGGCGCAATGCTCACCTGCACGTTAGCTTCAGGCCTTGAGGAAATGGTGTAGACTGCACGGAGCTATCTGCAGTTTCTCAAGGCCTGAAGCTAAGCAACGTGTAGGTGAGCATTGCGCCTCTCCATTTTTAATAACTTATTTTAACTCCGGACATCATAATTTGGCATGACATCATAATTTCACCCACCCACATCCCTGAATTGGTTACTGTTACACTTCGTGTAAAACTAGTTACTGTTACAAACTATTACACTTCGTGTACAAACTGGTGGATGCACTTCATGTACAAACTGTTACAAAGATACCATGCTAGAAAATGCATGCATGTCCTTCACATAGAAAGTGATGACGGTGAAGCCGGTCACATCCCAGAGTGGGATCTCGCGGTGTAAGACTTTTTCTGCGTGTTTGTCCCTTGCTTATGATTGCGCCGTAACCATGGAGAATCTTCATCATTTAACAGGATGCTTGGGTCAGTCTTCACTCTGAAGGGAGGGATTTCATGAAACTTTTCATAATCTTCTGACATGTCTGTCTTGTCCTCCACTCCCACAATGTTTCTTTTCCCTGAAAGAACTATGTGGCGCTTTGGCTCATCGTATGATGTATTCGCTTGCTTATCTTTTTTTCTCCTCGGTTTGCTAGACATGTCCTTCACATAGAAAACCTGAGCCACATCATTGGCTAGTACGAATGAGTCATCTGTGTATCCAAGATTGTTGAGATCCACTGTTGTCATTCCGTACTGTGGGTCTGCTAGCTGTACCCCGCCTCCAGTATATTTGACCCATTTGCACCGAAACAAAGGGACCTTAAGATCAGGTCCATAGTCAAGTTCCCATATCTCCTCTATGTAACCATAATATGTGTCTTGAAAGTTGGTTGCATCATAGCGGACACCACTGTTTTGGTTGGTGCTCTTTTTATCTTGGGCGATCGTGTAAAATGTATTCCCATTTATCTCGTACCCTTTGAAAGTCGTTACACTCGAACTTGGTGTCTTGGCCAACCTGTACAGTTCATTTGGAACATCATTGTCATTGATGAGCTTTGTTTGCAACCAACTGGCAAAAGTCTCCATGTGTTTACGTTCAATCCAGGGGTCAGACTGCTCCGGGTTCTTGGACCGTACAATATCCTTGTGTTCCTCCATATATGGAGTCACCAAGGTGGAATTTTGTAGAACCGTGTAGTGTGCTTGAGTGAAAGAATGCCCGTCCATATTTATTGCTTCTTTCTTTCCTAATGTGCCTTTTCCACCTGTCTCCCCTCATGCCGCGATTCAGGAAGACCAATCGGCTTAATGTCAGGAACAAAGTCAACACAAAACTCAATAACCTCCTCTGTTCCATATCCCTTGGCGATGCTTCCTTCTGGCCTAGCACGGTTATGAACATATTTCTTTAAGACTCCCATGAACCTCTCTAAGGGGAACATATTGTGTAGAAATACAGGACCCAGAATGTTAATCTCTTCGACTAGGTGGACTAGAACGTGCGTCATAATATTGAAGAAGGATGGAGGGAACACCAACTCGAAACTGACAAGACATTGGACCAGGTCATTCTGTAACCTTGGTAGGATTTCTGGATCGATTACCTTCTGAGAAATTGCATTGAGGAATGCGCATAACTTCACAATGGCTAATCTAACATTTTCCGGTAGAAGCCCCCTAAGTGCAACCGGAAGTAATTGCGTCATAATCACGTGGCAGTCATGAGACTTTAGATTTTGAAATTTTTTCTTTGCCATATTTATTATTCCCTTTATATTCGACGAGAAGCCAGACGGGACCTTGATACTGAGCAGGCATTCAAAAAAGATTTCCTTCTCTTCTTTCGTAAGAGCGTAGCTGGCAGGACCTTGATACTGCTTTGGAGGCATGCCGTCTTTTTCGTTAATTCTTTGCTTGTCCTCCCGTGCCTCCGGTGTATCTTTTGTCTTTCCATACACGCCCAAGAAGCCTAGCAGGTTCACACAAAGATTCTTCGTCACGTGCATCACGTCGATTGCATTGCGGACCTCTAGGGCTTTCCAATATTCAAGTTCCCAAAATATAGATTTCTTCTTCCACATGGGTGCGTGTCCATTGGCGTCATTCGGAACAGATTGTCCGCCAGGACCCTTTCCAAAGATTACCTGTAAATCCTTGACCATATCAAATATATATTCACCAGTACGGAGGCCAGGCTTCTTCTGGTTATCTGGCTCACCTTTGAAATGGTTGCCTGCCTTTCTTAAGATATGCTTGATCGGTAGAAATCGACGATGTCCCAGGTACACATTCTTCTTACATTTATCCAAATATATACTTTCAGTATCATCTAAACAGTGCGTGCATGCATTGTATCGCTTGTTTGTATGTCCTGAAAGGTTACTAAGAGCAGGCCAATCATTGATGGTTACAAACAGCAACGCTCGTAGGTCGATTTCCTTGTGTGTGTGCGCATCCCACACACGTACACCTGGTTTTTTCCACAACTGTAGAAGTTCATCAACTAGTGGCCTTAGGTATACATCAATGTCGTTGCCGGGTTGCTTAGGGCCTTGGATGAGCACTGGCATCATAATGAACTTCCACTTCATGCACAACCAAGGAGGAAGGTTGTAGATACATAGAGTCACGGGCCAGGTGCTGTGACTGGAGCTCTGCTCCCCAAAAGGATTCATGCCATCTGTACTAAGACCAAACCATAAGTTCGTTGCGTCAGCTGCAAAGTCCTCGAACTCCCTCTCAATTTTTCTCCACTGTGACCCATTAGCGGGTGCTCTCAACATCCCGTCTTTCTTACGTTCTTCTTTGTGCCATCGCAACAACTTGGCATGCTCTTTGTTTTGGAACAAACGTTTCAATTGTGGTATTATAGGAGCATACCACATCACCTTGGCAGGAACCCTCTTCCTGTGGCGTTCGCCCTCCACATCACCAGGGTCATCGCGGGGGATCTTATAGCGCAGTGCACCGCATACCGGGCATGCATCCAAATTCTCGTACTCCTCACCGCGATAGAGGATGCAGTCATTAGGGCATGCATGTATCTTCTGCACCTCTAATCCTAGAGGGCAGACAACCTTCTTTGCTTCGTACGTACTTTCAGGCAATTTGTTATCCTTTGGAAGCATCTTCTTTATCATTATCAGCAATTCTTGAAATCCCTTGTCAGTTACACCATTCTTCGCCTTCCATTGCAGCAATTCCAGCGTGGTACCCAGCTTTTTCTGGTCATCTTCACAATTTGGATACAATAATTTCATGTGATCCTCTAACATGCGTTTCAACTTCAACCTCTCCTTGTCACTTTCGCAGTTTCTCTTTGCATCAGCAATGACCCGACCCAAATCATCAGCGGGCTCATCTGATGCCTCTTCTTCAGCTTCCCCCATTGATGCCTCTTCTTCAGCTTCCCCCATTGTTGTATCGGCGAAAGGATAGTTGTCATCATCCTCTTCTTCTTCATTGTCTTCCATTATAACCCCTCTTTCTCCGTGCTTGGTCCAAACATTATAGTGTGGCATGAAACCCTTCTCAAGCAGGTGGACGTGAAGGGTTTTTGAGTTAGAGTAATTCCTATCATTCTTACAGTCAAGACATGGACAACACATGAAACCATTCTGCTTGTTTGCCTCAGCCACACGAAGAAAATCATGCATGCCATTAAGAAACCCTGGACTTAGTCGGTCATCGTACATCCATTGCCGGCTCATGTTCACTACACAACATCGAAGTGACCAAATTAATACAACTTCATCATCACATTACAACCAAAAGTAGAGCTAGCAGTGACCAAATGTTACTGCAAATAATAGATACTTGTTCATACATACATCTCATAAAACAACATACAACTATCTAAAACATGTAAATGCAACAACAAATGCGATCATAATCGCAACTAAAGTAACAATTGAGCCAACGGCATAATGATACCAAGCCTCTTTATCAATGGCATATTTTATAATCTTTCTAAGCTTCAAGCGCATTCCAGCCATCTTGTTCTTGTGATCATCGACGATATCGGCAACATGCAACTCCAATCCCATCTTCTCATCTTCAGTTCTTTTCAAATTTTCTTTTAAATGATCAATTTCTTTTTCAGCTTGTGTTAATTTCTCGAGCAGAATTGCATAGTCGGTTGGAATTTCTGGTTCAACTACTTCCTATAGATAAAAATATCTACGTCAATTTGGTGGCATAATTAATTGCCATAGACATTAGATGATGTGTGAAATAGTTATAAAAGATAACGACATACCACATCTGAATCATAGACTGGACGAGGGCCGACGTGGGCTGATACCATAACCATGACACTATAGAATAACTAACAATAATATAAGTAAGTAAATCGTACACGCAGCTATCTAAATCATACAAGTAATTTTTTTAACAAAAAGGTTTTAAGAAGAACAAGAGGCTCACCAAGGTGGCCGGTGCCGCGACGAGATGGTGCGGACGATCGACGGTGGTTAGGACGGGGATGGGAAGGCACCAAATAAACCACACCTACACATATGCAACCTAACAAGTTAATTTGAGCTCAAATTGCATATAAATCAAATAAACTCCCACATAATGACCACTCCTCCAAAACCTAGCTAAAACCCACAAATCACATATCTTTGAGCATACCACAAGCTAATCTAGCAATGAGAGATGAAGGAGCAAAGTTGCTAACCTTTATGAACACTTGGATAGATGGGGTGCCTTTAAATCTTGACAAATCCTTGGCAAAATGGAGGATGAGCTTCGAGCAAGAAGAAGAACAGGGGAGAAAACAGAGAAATGAGAGCCCCTTCGATGTCGGCTGCGGACGAAGCGTATATGTAGGAAGTCTTTAGTACCGGCTGGTGACACCAACCGGTACTAAAGGTTGCACTTTAGTACCGGTTGGTGTCACCAGCCAGTACTAAAGGTGCAAGCGGGGCCCAAGTCTGACCAACAGCCTGCCACGCCCCCTTTAGTACCGGCTCGTGACACGAACCGGTACTAAAGATCGCTCACGAGCCGGTACTAAAGGTCGCCCTGCTCCTAGCCGTTGGAGCCGGCACGAACCGGGACTAATACCATCTTTAGTACCGGCTCGTGACCAGACCGGGACTAATGCTCGGGACGAAAGGTCTGTTTTCTACTAGTGCATCGATCATTGATATAATGGATGTGTCGATGTACAGTAACCGGAACTAATCGGGACTAAAGGTTTTCTACATATATGTCATCGTGCCCGAGCCACACAATCCATTCTTCTCCTCTGTTCTTCCTCCAACCTCGGCCTTCAAGCTCCATTTTCCCCAAGATTTATATAGATTTGATGGTGCACCAACTATCCAAGTGTTATAAAAGGTTTGCAATTTCATCCTTTCATCTCTCATTGCTAGTTTGGCTCATTTCATGCTCTAGAAGTAGATTGATTTATGGGTTTTAGTGGAGGAGTGTATGTGGGAGTTTATTTGATTTAGGTGCAATTTAAGCTCGAATTAACTTCTTAGTTTGCACATGTGTAGGTGTGGTTTAGGGTGCCGTCCCGTCCCCGTCCCCGTCGTCACCGCCATCGATCCCCCGCGCCGATCTCGTCACCGGCACCACCGTGGTGAGCCTCTTGTTCTCATCTTTAAAAAAAATCTTACTTGTATGATTTAGATAGTTACTTGTATAATTTTTTTACTTGTATTATTGTTTGTTATTATATAGTGCCATGGTTTTGATATCCGCCCCCGTCGGCTCTCGTCCGGTCTATGATTCAGATGTTGTATATTATCTTTTATAACTATTCCTTTTATTTAGTGTTTATGACAATTATGCCAACCAACTTGATATAGATATTTATATGTAGGAGGTATGTGAACCGAAAATTCCAACCAACCCTCTTGTCGAGAGGTTAAATTTAGTTGAAAAAGAAAACAATTATTTGAAAGAAAATTTTAAAAGAATTGAAGAAGAGAAGATGAAATTGGAGTTGCATGTTGCCGATGTCGTCGATCTACACAAGATCCAGATGGATGCAATGCGCTTGAAGATTAGAAAGATTAGAAAATATGCCATTAATAAAGAGGCTTGTTATCATTATGCTGTTGGATCAATTATTACCTTAGTTACGATTTTGATCGCATTTGTTGTTGCATTTAAATGTTTTACATAGTTGTATGTTAGTTTCACTGTTTGTTTTAGATGCTCTAGATAGTTGTATGTTGTTTTATGAGAACTATGTATGAACTTTATGTATTTATTTTTGCAGTAATAACATTTCATCGCTACTGTACTTTGGTTTTAATGTGATGAACTTGTATTAATTTGGTCATTTCTCTATTCATGATGTTCTGTAATGGTTTTTGATATACTTAATTATATAATGCAGATGAACCGGCAATGGATGTACGGTGACCGACGCACTGTCGAGTACATTACGGGCATGCATAGTTTTATCAGTGTGGCGCAGGCAAACAGTCTGAATGGTTTTATGTGTTGTCCATGTGTTGACTGTGAGAATAAGAAGGATTACTCTTCCTCGAAAATCCTTGACACCCACCTGCTTTGGTACGGTTTTATGCCCAGCTATAATTGTTGGACCAAGCACGGAGAAAGAGGTGTTATGATGGAAGACAATGAAGAAGAAGAGGATGATGACAACTATCCTATGTTCCCTGAATACGGTGATACTGCAACGGAGGAAGCTGAAGATCAAGAGGCACCAGATGTACCCGCTGATGATCTTCACCGGGTCATTGTTGATGCACAGAGAGAATGCGAAAGTGAAAAGGAGAAGTTGAAGTTGGAGCGCATGTTAGAGGATCACAAAAAATTATTGTATCCAAATTGCGAAGATGGAAACACAAAGCTCGGTACCACACTGGAATTGCTGCAATGAAAGGCAGAGAATGGTTTATCTGACAAGGGATTTAAGAAGTTACTGAAAATAATGAAGAAGAAGCTTCCAAAGGATAACGAATTGCCCGCCAGTACGTACGAAGCAAAGAAGGTTCTCTGCCCTCTAGGATTAGAGGTGCAGAAGATACATGCATGCCCTAATGGCTGCATCCTCTATCGCGGTGAGGAGTACGAGAATTTGAATGCATGCCCGGTATGCGGTGCATTGCGCTATAAGATCAGCCGCGATGACCCTGGTGATGTTGAGGGCGAGCGCCCCAGGAAGAGGGTTCCTGCCAAGGTGATGTGGTATGTTCCTATAATACCACGGTTGAAACGTCTGTTCAAAATCAAAGAGCATGCCAAGTTGTTGCGATGGCACAAAGAAGACCATAAGAAAGACGAGATGTTGAGAGTACCAGCTGATGGGTCGCAGTGGAGAAAAATCAAGAGAGAGTTCCCGGACTTTACAGATGACGCAAGGAACTTATGGTTTGCTCTAAGTACAGATGGCATGAATCCTTTTGGGGAGCAGAGCTACAGTCATGGCACCTAGCCTGTGACTCTATGTATCTACAACCTTCCTCCTTGGTTGTGCATGAAGCAGAAGTTCATTATGATGCCAGTGCTCATTCAAGGCCCTAAGCAACCCGGCAACGATATTGATGTGTACCTAAGGCCATTAGTTGAAGAACTTTTATAGTTATGGGATAAAAAATGTGTACGTGTGTGGGATGAGCACAAACAGGAGGAATTTGACCTACGAGCGTTGTTGTTTGTAATCATCAATGATTGGCCTGCTCTTAGTAACCTTTCAGGACAAACAAACAAGGGATACAATGCATGCACGCACTGTTTAGATGAGACTGAAAGTATATATTTGGATAAATGTAAGAAGAATGTGTACCCGGGACATCGTCGATTTCTTTCGATCAGGCATCTCTTAAGAAAGAAAGGCAAGCATTTCAAATGTGAGGCAGATTACCGGAAGCAGCCTGGCTACCGTACTGGTGATGATATATTTGATATGGTCAAGGATTTAAAAGTAATCTTTGGAAAGGGTCCTGGCGGACAATCTATTTCGAATGACGCTAACGGACACGCATCCATGTGGAAGAAGAAATCTATATTTTGGGACTTACCCTATTGGGAAGTCCTAGAGGTCCGCTCTGCAATCGACGTGATGCACGTGACGACGAATCTTTGCGTGAACCTGCTAGGCTTCCTGGGCGTGTATGGGAAGACAAAAGATACACTGGAGGCACGGCAGTACTAGCAACATATGAACGAAAAAGACGGCATGCATCCAAAGCAGTATCAAGGTCCTGCCAGCTACGCTCTTACCAAAGCAGAGAAGGAAATCTTTTTTGAATGCCTGAGCAGTATCAAGGTCCCGTCTGGCTTCTCGTTGAATATAAAGAGAATAATAAATATGGCAGAGAAAAAATTCCAAAACCTAAAGTCTCATGACTGCCACGTGATTATGAAGCAATTGCTTCCGGTTGCATTGAGGGAGCTTCTACCGAAAAATATTCGATTAGCCATTGTGAAGCTATGTGCATTCCTCAATGCAATTTCTCAGAAGGTAATCGATCCAGAAATCCTACCAAGGTTACAGAATGATTTGGTCCAATGTCTTATCAGTTTTGAGTTGGTGTTCCCACCATCCTTCTTCAATATTATGATGCACATCCTAGTTCACCTAGTCGAAGAGATTACCATTCTGGGTCCTGTATTTCTACACAATATGTTCCCCTTTGAGAGGTTCATGGGAGTCTTAAAAAAATATGTTCATAACCGTGCTAGACCAGAAAGAAGCATCTCCAAGGGCTATGGAACATAGGAGGTTATTAAGTTTTGTGTTGACTTTATTCCTGACCTTAAGCCGATTGGTGTTCCTCAATCGCGGCATGAGGGAAGACTGAGTGAAAAAGGCACGCTAGGAAAGAAAGCAGTAATATGTAGGGACGGGCATTCTTTCACTCAAGCACACTACACAGTTCTACAAAATTCCACCTTGGTGACTCCGTGTATCAAGGAACACATGGATATTGTACGCTCCCAACACCCGGGGCAGTCTGACGACTGGATTACACGTGCACACATGGCGACTTTCGGCGATTGATTGCAAACACATCTCACGAATAACACCACTGTTGGAGATCAGCTGTACTTGTTGGCCAGGACACCATGTTCGACTGTATTGACTTTCCAAGGGTACGAGATAAATGGGAATACATTTTACAAGATCGCCTAAGATAAAAAGAGCACCAACCAAAACAGTGGTGTCCGCTTTAATGCAACAAACACCAATAGAGAAAATGACACATATTATGGTTACATAGAGGAGATATGGGAATTTGACTATGGACCTTCTTTTAAGGTCCCTTTGTTTTGATGCAAATGGGTCAATCTGACAGGAGGCGGGGTAAAGGTAGACCCGCAGTACGGAATGACAACAGTGGATCTCAACAATCTTGGGTACACAGACGAACCATTTGTCCTAGCCAATGATGTGGCTCAGGTTTTCTATGTGAAGGATATGTCTACCAAATCGAGAAAAAGAAAAGATAAGGAAGTGAATACATCATACGATGAGCCAAAGCGCCACATAGTTCTTTCAGGAAAAAGAAACATCGTGGGAGTGGAGGAAAACACAGACATGTCAGAAGATTATAATAAGTTTGATGAAATTCCTCCCTTCACAGTGAAGACTGACCCAAGCATCCTGTTAAATGATAAAGATTCTCCATGGTTACGGCGCAATCATAAGCAAGGGACATACGAGAAGAAAAAATCTTATACCCCAAGATCCCACTCTGGGATGTGACCGGCTTCACCATCATCACTTTCTCTCTAGTGAGTTTCCGGACTTATAGTTGGAAAGTCCCACTTCGGACAAACCGGAGGGAATCTTTGTAAGCGTTAGGGTATACATGTGTTTTGAGGAGTTAATCAATGCAATTATGTCCGAACAAAATATTAATGTGTAGGTTATGTTAAGAAAAAGAATTTGACATCTTATTTGCTCCATTTGGCTTAACAGAACTGGAGATACGAATTTTTAAAGTTTAAAATAATGTCTTCAATTACAGTATTTAATCAATAAGTGCCCAATTTGAATCAACTCATTTGGTTTAGTTTTTAAATTTTTATGCATTTTACAAGAATTAATTTCAATCTATAAAATTGAATCTGTCAAATAATTTCTTCAAATGAAAATTAAAACTCCTCATGTTGACTAACAGAAACATAATATAATTTGGCAAAAGAATAACAAGAAAATAGAAACTAAAATTAAAATCTCTTTTTGACTAAAACACCTATTTAAAATATCTTAAAAATTCCTAAATTAAACATACTGATAAAACACACTAATATTAAACAGCAGGAAAAATAATCACTCAAAAATCTATTTTTAAACTAAAGTTATTCACAAACTAGTGATTCACACAAATTTCAAAGAATTCAAATTTAAACTATTCAAATTTGAAAACTAATGGCACTAACAGAAATTTTATAATTTTTGTGACCTAAAGCAAAAATATTCACTCAAAAACTCTAAATATTCTAAAAGTTATTCAAAATCTAAAAACAGAAACTGTTATGTTTAGAAAAACAAAACAAAAAAGAAAAAAGCACCTTTAGTGCCGGTTGGTATCAACGGGGACTAAAGGTTCATTCCTGCGCGGAATTTGGACCGCCGAAAAGATGGACCTTTAGTCCCGGTTGGTGATACCAACCGGGACTAAAGATGGACCTTTAGTCCCGGTTGGAGCCACCAACCGGGACTAAATACCCTTTCGTCCCGGTTGGTGCCTCCAACCGGGACTAAAGGCTGCTACTACATAACCGCCCTTCTCTCTCCCCCAATCTATTCCTCCATTTTCTCACGACGTCTTCAGGCTGCCCGACTGCGCCCTTGACGTCCACGCTCACCTCCACGCGCCGCCCGAGCCCGCGCCGGCGCTCCTCCACACGCCGCCCGACTTAGTCGCCTCCCTCAACCAGCCGACGCCGTCAGGCTGCCCGACCGCGGCCTCGACGTCCACGCTCTCCTCCACGCGCCGCCCGAGCTCACGCCGGCGCTCCTCCACGCGCCGCCCGACCTAGTCGCCCCCCTCAACCAGCCGCCGCCACCACCACCTCTCGATCTCGCCGCCCGTCGCCGCCTTCACCACACCGCCGGCAGCAAGCAGGTTGGATACTGCAGATCATGTTAATCTAATGAATACTGATTAACTACAGATCAAAACTTGTTTATCCCTGTTTGCGCAATATGGAAGTACACATGTTTATTGGTCAGTGACCTTCTGGGCATATGTAAATTTGCTGCGTTCTGAATTTTTAGCCCTTATATGTTCTTGTAGGTTATGCTTTATTCAGGCATATAACTTACTTGTACTTCCATTACTCCACATTTTTCTTTTTCGATACTTTTTAGAATCTGTGTGTGTCTCTAAATCTCCAAAGTTGCAGAGGAGTGCTACATTATTTCATTTGTCCATTTTAGAGCATGTCAAATGGAGCAGCTTATTTAGTGGTAAAATCTTCCCTCCAAAGTCAGCTACTGGTCAAGCTCTTTCGAAAGTCGGTGCATATTTTCACTTGGGTAATTTGCTTCACCTAAGCTTTAGTACCACTTTCTACCATGTATTGTGATTCACCTTTGATGTTATTGTGCATGGCCACTTGAGCTCATATCTTCTATAGCCGCCTGCAAACTATCATTTTTGGTCAGCTGATATCACTCTATCCATGCTATCAATTTTTCTTGCTCGCTAAATGGTAGTCTGACCTTGAACTGTTTGTGTCATCAGAGAAGGGATTTTTCCTTCTTTTTTCTACTTTTCTCTTGTGTTTGTAAAATATATTATTTTTAGTTCCAGATAGACATGCGAGCTCTTATGTATATATTGTACCTCTGTATATCTTTCCAAATTCCATCTTTTGGCATTACCATATTTTTAAAAGAACGGTTGTTTTGTGAGTCGTTTGTTTACTTATGTTGTGTTTTCACTGACCATGAGTGGATTATTGTATAACACTTTGTTGGACAAAAGAATCTTGCGGTTTGTGGCTAGGTTGGGCACCAAGTATAAGCTGATAACATGGCCAAGCATTTTCATTTTGAAGGTCCAACGAGAAAGGATTTCTTCCCGCGGCATAACAAAGAAACCAATGGGTGGATGCAAGACCCGAATGCCTTTTTGACTAAATCCAAAAATATTGTATTCATGAGAAATCCAAAGATATTATATTGACCAAGAGCGGCATGAGCACACATTTTTGACTAAAAGGCATGCTTAGAAGGTTTAGCATGCCTTCTTTACTGGTAAACAAAACATAAGATATATCAATTAATGGCGAAAACCAAAACTAGAGGGCCATACCCACTCTCGACAGCATGCTGAATGCCACAACAAATGTCAACCACACTAACACACACTAGCTAGGGGACTCACTCCACCGAACAAGCCGCTCTTCCTTCATTTCCGTAATGAAGTCATGAGGCACTCTCCTGTGGCGATGAAGAGACAAGCTTTCCACATGCCTGCAATAGTTGCAACCCAGATGACACGAGGTCCATGTCGTTGAAGTTGCAAATCTCTCGGGGCCGCCTATCTCCAATATGGCTTGCGCACTCAGCCGGTGCCGCTTTTGGGGTCGTTGCCTGACATGCTACTCCTGAGACGTGCGTTGCACGTGCATACTTACAAGTAACATTAAGCAGACGTATGGCAATGTGAATTTGTTTTAATAATGTGAATTTGTTTTAACATGTCTACTATGGAACACGGCAGAGACGTGGAAATGTGAATTTGTTTTAATAACTTGCAAGTCTTTGCAGAAACTATGAAACACGGCAGAGACGAAGAACAAGAAGACATGTTAGGGGACATAATCCGCGACGGGGATGATATCACCTCAGAGTTTCTGAACAACTCCGGTGAGGGAATGGAGGGAGAAGATGACGGCTCCGGTGAGGGAATGGAGGGAGAAGATGACGGCTCCGGTGTTGGAACCTTAATTATTACAAAGTCCGGCGAGGTATATTAATTAAGCCTCTGCTGACTAGATGCATTAATTGATTTGTATATACATATATTAACGGTTCTTTCTTCTTTTAGCCCTCTGGATCGAGCCAATCTTCTATAAAGAAACAAGGCCCAAAAAACGTTGGACGATAATGAAAGGTTTAAGATCGAAGAAGTCGCTGAAGATGTCAAACCGACTGGTCCCGTGCAGAACGTAAAAGCATTTATAAATCAGTGCAGAGTTATTGTTAGGGACAGCAACCCGATCACCATTCAAGAATGGAATAAGCCAAAGGCGGATGGAGTTAGTTATGTCGACGATAGATCCAAAGAAATGTTTTGGAATACGCTCATGACAAATTTGACCCTACCGCCAGACGTGGACTCTTAAGAAGATGGCCGCACAATTCTGCAACTGGAAGAAAAGATTGCATCAAGACTATATCCTGAAAAACAAGACTCCAACATTCACCGGAGCATATGAGAAGATAAAAGATCACTAGGACGAATTTGTGGAGTACAAGACATCGGATGAAGCTAAGAAAAGGTCAGAAATAAATAAGAATAATGCTGCAAAGAAGGAATATCACCATGTTATGGGGTCAGGTGGCTACAAGGCTGCCAGGCCTAAGTGGGAGAAAGCTGAGAACGACCTGATTGCTAAAGGGATCGATCCAGAGACATTGGAGTGGGCCGAACGGGCAAAGACTTGGTTCTACGGACATGGGGGAAAGTTGAACCCAAAAACAGGGAAGTGTATTTTTACAAAAGATCAACTTGCAACACCCCTCGAAGCCCTTAAAGCTGCAATGAAGGACGTGCAGGACGGGAAGTTCATTCCCGACAGAGAGAACGACGAGCTGACACGCGCCCTTGGGAATGCTGAACACAGTGGACGAACACGAGGCACATCAGGCTCCGTTCCGTGGAAGATTTGGTTTCCCGACTGCAGTAACACTTATAGTAGCCGAGCGAGAAAAAAGAAACAGCATACAGACCGGCTGCATCAGATAGAAGCAAGAATAGCGTGTTATGAGAAGAAACTAGACGCACTTACCAGCCAGTAAGCTACCGGCCCATCTCAGCGGCACGAAGATTCTGCATTCGATACTACCGGCCCACCATCTCAGCGGAAAAGCAGCGTGGCTTCCACGGAGCTCGTTCAGCCCATAGATGATATCACGGCTCCTCGCTACCCCGTGGATGATATCACGCAGAGGGAAAATTATGAGCTACATGTGAAATGCATGAACATATCCGTGAAGGTGGCGGTCGGCTTTGCCTTACCTCCTCTACCTAATGGAACTTACCATTGCTCTCCGATTCCAGATGGCTATGCTGTTGTCGGGGTGGATGAAGTTATCAAGGAATTTGAGCAACTGAAGCTTGACTTCCCTACAGGTGAAGTGGAGACTGAACCGGGAGATGCCAGAAAAAGTATCATTCTATGGAAAAAGGAACACATCGTGATTCCAAATTGGACGCCAAGGCCATCGACTCCTCAGAGTAGCAATCCAGCTCTATCTCCGCCACCTCAGCCGTCTCCGCCGCGTCAGCCGCCTCCGCCGCCTCAGTCGTCTCTGCCACGTCAGCAGACTCTGCTGCCTCCGCCGCCTCAGCCGTCTCCGCCGCCTCAGCCATCTCCGTTGCGTCAGCAGACTCCGCCGCCTCCGCCGCCTCAGGCCCGGGTGGAGAAGCGGAAGATATCCGCCGCTCCGGCGGCTAGTACTACAACTACAAAGAAATCCTCAGCAGGTAGAAGGCACAACGTCAAGGAGGCTCCTTCCAAGTTACCATACGAACTGACTGATGAGGAAACCAAGATGGTCATGGCTGCCGATGTGTAACGCCAGCTTGCACCGAAACGGAAGGTTCCAAAGGAGAAAATAGATCCGACAAAAGAGAAGAACTTACTGAAAAACCTTACGCGACCATCGCCTTCGCTGTCATCAAACTATGACCGCTCTATTATGAAGTCACATAAAGAACATGTGCAGCGGTCGGGAAGTAGTAGTGCAAGGGGAAAAACAATTCCCCAGCTCGGAGAACAGAAAAACCAATCGTGCCCCCCGCTCAAAGTGTTTTCCAAGGTAGCGGCCCATGATCCGGAGGTAGCGGCCCATGATCTTGGTTTGACTCTTACTGAATTCTTAGGCCAGCTAGAGATCCCCATGGCTGATTTAGCATACAAATACCAGCACGGGAAGCCTCTCGTCAGACCTGAGGAGGTTCCGCTTCTACCAACATAAATGCGAAGATTGTATGAGTGGTACATGCAAGCCTCAAAGGAAGGGAGCAACTGGCTCATGGTGGGAATTAGAGATGAGCATTACTTCCGTGGAAACAACGAGTTAATGATTGAATTTGATGAATTATTTCAGTTATACAATCAAGACGCCATCGACAAATCTATCGTCAGTTGCTATTGTCTGTAAGTATTATTTCTGTAATTAAGTCTCTAGCTCAGCTCATTCATTGCATGTATAATTATCCTCACTATATTATACAGAATTAAGATTCTCGAATGCAAAAGAGGACAAATATATGACATTGGGTTCATTGACCCAATTTACATACATGAATATACGGTACAAAACAACGCCAAGGAAACAGAGGATAACTTGCTAAGGGCGTTAATGAAACAAGAAAACAAAAGGGAAATACTATTTCCTTACAACTTCAAGTGAGTATTACTGTCTTGTACACATTATGTTTCGCTTACTCGATGTTAAGTTTAATTGATGAGTTATGCGTATGCGTATGCATGCAGCTTCCACTTTATTCTGCTAGTCATTCAGGTTGACGCAGGAGTAGTACTTGTCATGGACTCGAAACGTAAAGACCCTAAGATATGGGCGGACCTGAGTGGAATGCTCTAGAGGTAACTTCAATCATTATCGCACTATATCATCAACTTTCGTTCATTTCCTGATATCAAATAATTAATAACTCCTTTATTCATTTTCTTTGCCGGGCAGGGTTTGGAAATGTTTCACCAAAAAGGCTAGGGGTGAATGGAAAGAGGAGCTGCAATTTCAACAACTCAATGTAAGTAGTACTAGCTAGGTCCGCGCATCTCTTTGATTCTAGTTTCAATACCATTATCATGCTTGATTATTATTTTGATTGAACTCTATTCTTGTAAAGTGCTTGAGGCAGGGAGACGGGAATAATTTATATGGGTACTACGTTTGCGAGTTCATTCGCCAGACGACGTGTGAGAAGGGCGGAATTTTAGAACAACTACGAGTACGTGAACAATATTCGCAATTTTATTTTATTACCATCAATTGTGTTGAGTTTCATTCATATATATTGACCCCCTTCTTTAAATTAGATCGAACGGATGCGGGACGAATTCCTACCAAAGGATCACGTACGAGCAATTCAAGAGGAATACTTCAAGAGGTCATATCTAAAACATGAGAATACTATCGGGAATTGGAAGGGAATTGGTAATTAGATATTAGGGATCATAAGAGATATTATATTGTATATATGCATGAACGTGTACTATATGTAGTAGCTAGCGTCGAATATATATATGAAAACTTGTTGTTCGATCAAGCACGGAGAAATATGTCACTTCTTTATATTCATGACGATGTTGTCTAATGGTTCCTTCATTGTGTAATGGTTCCTTCATTGCTATATGTAGTAGCGTCGAGTTGAATGAAAAACATAAAATGAAAATGAAAACCCTAAATGAAAAAGAATTGAATGGTAAACACAAAAAGAAAAAGGAAACACAAAATGAAACATGGCCCCTCAAAACCCTAAACCCCAGCGCCTGGCAGCGCCTGACGCGTGGCGGTCTTTTAGTCCCGGTTGGTGTTACCAAGTCCTCCTGCCTGAGCGCTCCACAGCGGCCACGTGGAGCCCCTTTAGTCCTGGTTCGTAACACAACCGGGACTAAAAAGGGGGGCCTTTAGTTCTGATTCCTTAGTCCCGGTTGCCCAACCGGGACTAAAGGCCCTTACGAACCGGGACTAACACTAGTAGAAAACAGGGCTTTCGTTCTAACCGGATCGGAGCAATAATCCCGGTCGCGTTACGAACCGGGACTAATGTGAGCATTAGTCCCGGTTCGAGTGGCTAGGACGCCGAACGGGGCTCGGCAGGCATCAGTCCCGGTTCGAATGGGACCTTTAGTCCCGGTTTGAGACACCAACCGGGACTAAAGGGGTTGCGGCAGGCGCGATACCCCGTCACACCTCCACCTACTCCGTCTCCTATGTCAACAACCTCGCCATCATCGACTCTGGCACCACTTGGCCCACATTGCCGGTGTAGTTTGTGGACAACACCGAGCGGCCCGTCCATCTCTTTTGCGTGGTCATCCCCCATGAACGCAAATGATCGAATTTATACAAACAGGAGAGTAGTCACTCTCCATCACAGCTACTAACTGTTGTTGGTTCTCGGAAGACATCAGGGGCACATATGCATCGTGCAGGGCGGCCAGGCCCGTTCAGAAGGCTGTGCAAGCTGTGCGATCGCACAGGGCCCCAAAATCGGAGGGGCCCCGATCGAAGGAAAAAATACGAAAGAGTCCGGTTAATTCGTTAGCTCCTGGTTTTTTGGATGGCTCGCTCAATCCTTAAATCCAGCCTGATGTGCCGTGAAGCGGAGCAACGTTACCGTGTGGCCCCAGTACCCAGCCAACAGGCCCATAGTCAGCCAGATTTGCTCACTTCCCTTTGGGCCTAATTAATGAAAGATCCAAATAAAAAACAAGGCAAGCTAGTTAATTACGGGGCCTACTATCTAGGATTACAACGTGTGATCGCCTGCTGTTTTTTTTGGGACAAACCGTGCGATAGCCTACATAATTAGGCATGTACTTAACTTTAATCAAACTTTATATTATAAACACACTAGCTGTAATCTAATTTCTAATTCCAAAATTCTTCCTTATGTGCTCGCCTGCTACACTACTAGCATATTTCATTTCAAGAATGACTCAATGGATTTTTTTTTCTTTTGCTAGTAAATTCAATGGATTTCAAAATTTTGTTTCAAGAAATACTAGATGGATGATGCTTTTCAGCAAAACAGGTCTTCAGATTATTGTTTCACTAAGATTTGCAAATAAATTTTATTGTTTTAGTACTACATTTACTCTTTAGCATTACTTTATATTATATTTTCAAATATTGTATGAACTAACACATATTCAAAGCTATATAATTAAGTGAAAATATGTCTAATTATACATTTTTTTCTATATTTTGGGCCTCATTTTGCATTTCGCACCGGGGCCCCGAATTCCTGGAGACGGCCCTGAGGGCGGCCCTCGTCTCCGGAGGTGCCCACCTCCCTCGATCTGTGGTGGTGGCTCCGACATGTGGATCGTTGAGGCAATGGTGGTCTTGGCACAACTCCGGCCACGCGGGTCTCTGGACTGTTAGGGCTGCAACGATGAGCTGGATGGTGGAGGCGATTTATATCCGATTGGCCGGATCGTGGCGCTTGTAGATTATTATGCAGCGACTTCCTATGGATCCACGACAATGTGGGTCATCAAAAAGACTTCGGGAGGTTTTATCTCTTGATCCGGTGGATGACTTTTGTGGTGGGTTACAAATTATGGACGATGAGTTGACGCAGAGCGATGTTTGTGGAGTAGCGGCGGTCCAATTGTAGCTGCTGGGATAGCGGAAAAGCGGTGGAGACAACACATGTCAGATTTGGATGGAGGTGTTGCGTGCATCCGGTCTCGAGCTTCGGGGCGAAAGCCTAGGACAGACCCGAGTGGTTATTCCTGGCAATGGCGATGTTTTTTACGTCGTTACCTTATCGGAGGCATTGCTTGGATATGTTCGGACTGATTCTTCTGGGTGAAAACTTTGATACTGGCCTTATGGTTGGATCTGGTGACGGCGTCACTTGAGTGTCACTTCCTTCCTGAAGGTGTTGGTGTGTGTTCAGTGCGATGTATCCTCTTGATGCTCCATTTGAGCCAATAAAATCCACCCTTTGTCAAAAAAACTAAACGTTGTTGGTGGCAAGCAAACATGAGCTTCCATTGACCGCTGATCCCCCCTGCTTCTAACTTTAGATCACCAGTCCTTGTCTGAAAACTTGTACTCCCTCCGTTCCTAAATATAAGTTTTTTTAGACATTCTAATAGGGGACTACATACGAAGCAAAATGAGTGCACTCTAAATTATGTCTATATACATCAATTCAATAGTGGAATCTCTAAAAAGATTTATATTTAGGAACGGAGGGAGTAGCAGCTAGCTAGCACAACTCATTCTCTGTACTACGTGCAGCTCATGATCTTGATGAGCACGATTAAGTAGAATTAATAGTTACCCCTAGAGTTCATCGGTCGATTATGCTATGTCAGCTGAGCGTTGCGCTTGAATGTACTAGGATAGAACGAGGCATTGATCCTCAATCACAGTTAATAGTATTGATTACTTAGCACAATTAATGCAGAGAAAAATAAAGGGGATGTAGCTCAAATGGGTTTCTCATTTGCCTTCCTAAATGGATGGAAAATCAGTATGACATCCTTCATCCTATTCATATATCACTACTGGAATCAGCTTCTTTGCCGTCTGCCATAGCAGACGGCGAAGGCATGCTTGGCTGACGGCAAAGGCTTTGCCGTCAGCCAGCAGACGGCAAACACTCCGGACGAACGGCTGCCGGTAAAGCCTTCTTTGCCGTCTGCTGGCAGACGGCAAAGAACCTTACTTCTTTGCCGTCTGCCGACGGACGGCAAAGAGCTGCAGCTGACGTCAGCCTTCAGCTGGGCCCAGGCAGGCTCTTTGCCGTCCGCTGGCAGACGGCAAAGAAACTTACTTCTTTGCCGTCTGCCAGCGGACGGCAAAGAGCTGACAGCTGACGTCAGCTGTCAGCTGGCCCAGGCAGGCTCTTTGCCGTCCGCTGGCAGACGGCAAAGAACCTTACTTCTTTGCCGTCTGCTAGCAGACGGCAAAGAGGCCACATAGGCCAGCCCAGGTTGCACAGGCTGCTGCCACGTGGCCTCTTTGCCGTCTGCTAACAGATGGCAAACCTCTTTGCCGTCTGCTAGCGGACGGCAAAGAGCCTGCACTGCCACTGTTTTTATTGTTTTCTGTTATTTCCTAGCATTTTCAACAAACAAATATGATATATATTTTTAGCAGTACACCAATGCATAGCAGTACACCAATACACCAATACATAACAGTCCATAATTGCATAGGGTATTAAAACATCCAATACATACATAGTTTCACCATGTTCATCTATATATACATACATAGTTTCACCATATATAGTTGTTCATCAATACAAATCAAAACAAAAAACTAAACAGTAGCAAGCTGCCCTTCCATGAAGTGAAGCAAACCTGCAAAAATTGGAGTAAGAAATTAGAAGAAGAAGAAGAAGACTAGAAGAAGAATAAGAAGAAGAAGAAGAAATCAGAATGGAGCATATTAAGTCATTTTGGAGCTTACTAGGTCATTTTGGAGCATATTAAGTCATTTTGGAGCTAACTAGGTCATTTAGGAGCATATTAAGTAATTTTGGAGCTAAATAGGTCATTTTGGAGCATATTAAGTCATTTTGGAGCTAAATATGCTCCAAAATGACTTAATATGCTCCAAAATGACCTAGTAAGCTCCAAAATGTCTAAATATGCTCCAAAATGACTTAATATGCTCCTAAATGACTTAATAGGTCATTTTGGAGCTAAATAGGTCATTTGAGAGCTAATTTAGGTTATTATGTCATTTTTTAGCTAGCTAAGCATATAAATCCATTTTTGGAGGAATATATGCTAAATATAGGTCATTTTAGAGCTATCCTAGGTTAAATAGGTCATTTTGGAGCTAATTAAGGTTGTTATGTCATTTTTTAGCTAGCTAAGCATATTGAGTCATTTTGGAGGAATAAATTCTAAGTATATAGGTCACTTTAGAGCTATCCTAGGTTAAATAGGTCATTTTTGAGCTAATTAAGGTTGTTATGTCATTTTTGAGCTACCTAACCATATAAATTCATTTTTGGAGGAAAAAATGCTAAGTACAGGTCATTTTAGAGCTTTCCTAGGTTAAATGGGTCGTTTGAGAGCTAATTAAGGTTGCTATGTTCTTTTTGAGCTAGCTAAGCATATAAATCCATTTTTGGAGAAATAAATGCTAAGTATACGTCATTTTAGAGCTATCCTAGGTTAAATAGGTCATTTTGGAGCTAATTAAGTATACGTCATTTTAGAGCTATCCTAAGTATAAGCATATTGAGTCATTTTGTTAAGCTAACACTTGGGAAAACTTACCGTCATCACTTAGGTGTAGGTGAAGGACCGGTCGCGCCAGTGGCAGACGGAGAAGCATCGGTCGATGCTTGTCGGGAGTTATGCTGCACCAAAGATCATTTGCAATGTATCGTTAGCATGATGCAACTCAAATCTGAAGACTAGTAACTAATGACCATTCAAATGAAACTCACTGTGCCCGCCGGAGCAACGACTGGCATCGGCGGAGGGGTCGTGCCATTCTTTTCGCACATGCTCTGCACATTTGGTTTTCTCGAGTCAGTCATATTAGTTAGTAATGAAAGGAACATTACGTGCATGATTTGGCTAATATGCAGAAGAAACTTACCACGAAGAGCTCGTATAGGGCCCGTTGACCCGCGTCGTTCCGGGACCTCTCCTCCTCCAATAGCTTAGCCGTCCTATCCTCCGCCTCCCTCTCTCTCGCCGCCGCCTGCCGTCTCTCTTCCTATAGAAGCGCCTGGGTCCTCGCTTCTGCTTCCTCAAGAGCAGCCTGGGTCTTCGCTCTCTCTGCCTCAATAGCAGCCTGCAACACCACTCGTTAGCATTGTAATCATCGACGGCCGCACACACAATGTAATGGAGGAAAGGTATCTGAGTCCGTATAACTAACCTGGAATTCGAGCTCCATTGGCCGTGCACGACGCCTTATCTCAGGATCGGAGCTGGTCTGCCACTTCTTGATCTACGGGAGAGTGCTAGTACAACGTATCAGTCCATCCCCAATGGCTAACGAGCCATGGGACCTCCCGCCACCAGATATCATCACCAGCTCTGGATCAAGAGGCTGGCTCGGGTTAAACTCCGGCCCTTTCCTCGCCTTCCCCTCGTCTCTGTACATCACAAGCTTGTTGTGGGAGGCGGTGTTGGTGAATTTCTCTGGATCATCGAGGTCAGACTCAGAGAATGCCTTGGCCTTCTTGTACGAGGCAGTATTGGACATGGCATAGAGGTCGAACAGCTCTGGCACTGGAGCCTTGTTGTGCCGCGCCTAAAAGAGAGGAACAGAGTATTAGTTAAGGGCTCAAGCTAGCATGAAGAATGAATTTGCATGAATCATGAACCAAACCACATACCCAGAGTTCCCCGAACCCACGTAGGTTGACGCTGCCTAGATGGTGTGGGACACCTTTCATTTGGGCACGCTTCTCCTTTGCACCGTCGTGGACATTGCGCCATTGGGGACTGCACCACTCATCCACCAACGCCTCCCAACAGTCCATCCTATCCGCACACCATCTCGGGGGCACCTAAGTTAAGCAAGAGAAATTTGAGCGCTACGCATACGAATCAAATCAAGGAACTAAGTACAAGGCCTTAAGAATAGGTAATTACCTTCATGTACTTCTCCTTACTCAGAAACTTGAGGCGGCACTTCCCTTTTGCCCTCCGAATACCAGTCGAGGCGTAGTAGTCTCGAATAGCCTGCGTCCGAGCCTCGTGACGAAAGTTTTGAAATAGGCGCCTGCACTCGTTGTCGATAACCCGAGCCGCGTGTTCCTCCTGTCCCTCAGCACACCTGTAGAAGGTCTGCAATCAAACAAGAAAACACGGATTAGTACAATCACTAGGGTTGCCAATCAAAGAAGAAAACACAACGTAGATGGCAAAGGAGAAATTACCCAAAACGTCTGGATCACAATGTCGGCGACCGTGTGGCACTCGACATCGCCGATCCTATGCCCCGGCGGGGCCGGGGCAGCCAAGTAGTGCTCCCAGGTCAGTCCTAGCTCTCGAACCCGGCCCTCACCGGGCAACGTGACCCACCCCGGGAAGCTCTGGCGACAAATCACACCAAGGACACTGTTGGGCTTGCGGCAACCAGGCCCGTGTGTCCAAGACCTGCAGTATGACAAGGCCAACGCATTAGATATTCGCAGAAACGTGAAGACAAAAGGTTAAAAAAGAGTAAATGCACTTACTTCTCCCCCTGCGGCGCAATCAACCACCTCTGGTCGGGGGTCGCCGGGAGCTTTGTACCACCACGCTGGTATACTTTGCGCCCCTCAACCCACTCACCCTCGCTATAGCTATCAGAACTATAGCCACCCTCAGGAGGGCCACTCGACGAGCCCGCACCTAGGTTCGGCTGCGACTCAACGTGATCCTCAGTCTCGTGGGACGAAGGCTCGGCGGCCCCACGCTCGTCGGCCGTAGGCGCGTCTGTCGTAGCCTTCCAGCACAGACCAGCCAACGAATAGCGCATACGCCGGCAAGTCATGCATCGAGTACATGTACCACACACGCATTAGGAAGTTTTTTTTTGTAGCGGCGTCGTATGTCTTGATCCCATTATCCCAAGCTTCTTGCAGTTCATCCTTAAGCGGCTGCATGTACACATTCATATTCTTCCCCGGATAGTTGGGCCCCGGAATTATCAACGTCAGGAAAATGTTCTTTCTTTGCATAATCTGTCCGGGGGGAGATTGAGTGGAATGACAAATACAGGCCAACAACTGTATTGGGCTGCCATCATACCAAACACATTGAACCCATCTGTGGTTATGGCGATTCGAGGATGCCTTGGATCTGCCGCTTTAGCATGATGTATTGCATCGAAGCGCTTCCACGCAAAAGCGTCCGATGTGTGTACCAACATCGGCTCCCCATCTACATCTAGTTCGGTTCTTTTGCCCAATTTGTGCCATGTCATCTGTCTGGCCGTCTCTTCGACCATGAAAAGTCGTTGAAGTCTTGGTATGATTGGCATATGCCGAAGAACATTAACTGGGATTTTTGTCTGACTCTTCTCACCCATACCGTTGTCTACCTCAACATACCCGGAAGACTGGCAAACGGGACAATATTTCAAGTCCGCATACTCAAGCCTAAATAAGGCACATCCTTTCTCACAGGCATCTATCTTCTCATAGGGCATCTTAAGTACACGGAGGATTTTGTCCGACTGGTACAGGTTTGCAGGCATTACATGGCCTTTGGGTAGAAAGCGTCCAAATAGTGTCATCATCGCGTCGTAGCATTCTCTGCCCAAGTTGAATTGAGCCTTCAGAGCCATTACTTGTGCGATGGCATCCAGCTGACAAAGCTCAGTGTGCTCGTGGAGAGGACGTTTTGAAGACTCCAACATATCATTGAAGGCCTTTGCAGATTCCTCCATCTCATCGTCCGAATCCCGAGCATCATCAAAGTCTTGCACCATGTCTTCCATCCCGGTACCATGCTCGTCGGTGTGACGACGGCCCTCCTCAGCTCTGGCACGTTGGGCAGACTCACCATGCAATGTCCATACCGTATAATTAGGCGTAAAACCCAACTTCTGTAGGTGTTTGATCATTTCAAACTCTGACTTCTTTTTTAAGTTGTCGCAATTGGCACAGGGGCACCAGGTTGTTTCCTGTCCATTTGCAAATGCGGCTCTCACAAACCCCTTGGTTTTTCTTAGCCATTCAGGTGTCATGTCTTTCTGACTAGTGTGACCGGTGTACATCCATGCACGATCACTCATCTTGCCTAGCTACTGGACACACAAGAAATATATACATAATTCAGTAAACCATATTCATCAGTTAATAGAGTTTGTCAGTTTTATTACGTCCATGCAACCTAGACTAATAGGTAAAGATAGGTCCTAATCCCACCCGAGTATGTGTAGATTGGGTTCGTTTTCCCATGCTCTGCTCCGGATCCGACGCAAAATTTCGGCAGCACCTCCCCGATGTTCTCCTGATACACGTCTCGGCAATAAGCAGAGAGGTTGTGTACCCGGAGAACAACAGGGAGGCACTGACGAAATTCTGCATCCGATCCGGAGCAGAGCATATGGGAAAACGAACCCAATCTACACATACTCGGGCTGTCCATGGATAACGTTGGACAATTCGAAAGAATCACGGTTATAAATATGCAAATGCATGCATATTTATAGATGTAACCCTTTCGAACGGGAGACGCATAGTGGTCACGCATACTGATGATTGACACCTATAGCTAGCAAGTTTCATCGGCACGAATACCAAAACAGAGCAAATGAAGGGGGGAGGAGGAGATGTCATTTGTGCTCACCCACGAACGCAGGGGCGGAGCTCGTCGAACGCACGGGGAGGTCGTCGAACACCAGACCCTCGCAGCCCCGAAAGAACTGCACATTTAAATCCACCCGATCAACACAAATATATATGATGTTTTTCTTAACAAAATCAAAAAATATACTTCCTAACTCATAATTCACAAATATATGACCCCGTCGGCCTCTGGAAGGCCGAAGAGCACCTTTTCGGTCAACAGGAGGCCGAAGAGGTGTCGGGGGTCAGGGGTGTCGTGTCTGGGTGGCGTGGTGTCGGGGTGTCGTGGTGTCGGGGTGTCGTGTCGGGGGAGGTCGTGTCTGGGTGTCGTGGTGTCGGGGTGTCAGGGGTGTTGGGTCGGGGTCGGGGTGTCGGGGTGTCAGGGGTGTCGGGGTGTCGGGGTCGGGGTCGGGGTGTCGGGGTGTCGGGGTGTCGGGGGGTGTCGTGTTTGGTTGTCGTGGTGTCGGGGTGTCGGGGTCGGGGTCGGGGTGTCGGGGTGTCGGGGTGTCGGGGGGTGTCGTGTCTGGTTGTCGTGGTGTCGGGGTCGGGGTCGGGGTATCGGGGTCAGGGTTGGGGTCGGGGTGTCGGGGTGCCGTGTCGGGGTCGGGGTGTCGGGGTGCCGTGTCGGGGTCGGGGTGTCGGGGTCGGGGTGCCGTGTCGGTGTCGGGGTGTCGGGTCGGGGGAGGTCGTGCCTGGGTGTCGTGGTGTCGGGGTGTCAGGGGTGTCGGGGTGTCGGGGTCGGGGTCGGGGTGTCGGGGTCAGGGTCGGGGTGTCGGGGTGTCGGGGGGTGTCGTGTCTGGTTGTCGTGGTGTCGGGGTGTCGGGGTCGGGGTCGGGGTGTCGGGGTGTCGGGGGGTGTCGTGTCTGGTTGTCGTGGTGTCGGGGTCGGGGTCGGGGTATCGGGGTCAGGGTCGGGGTCGGGGTGTCGGGGTGCCGTGTCGGGGTCGGGGTGTCGGGGTGCCGTGTCGGGGTCGGGGTGTCGGGGTCGGGGTGCCGTGTCGGTGTCGGGGTGTCGGGTCGGGGTCGGGGTCGGGGTCGGGGTGCCGTGTCGGGGTTGGGGTGTCAGGTCGGGGTCGGGTTTTCGGATTGTCGGGTCGGGGTCGGGGTCGGGTTTTCGGGTTGTCGGGTCGGGGTCGGGGTGCCGTGTCGGGGTCGGGGTTTTTCCTCTTTTTTTTTTCTTCTTCCTCTTCTTCCTTTTCTTCCTTTTTTTCCTTCTTCTTCTTCTTCTTCCTTCTTTCCCTTTTCCTCTTCTTCTTCTCCTCCTCTCCTCTTTTTTCTTCTTCTTCCTCTTCTTCTTTTTTCTTCTCCTCCTCCTCCTCCTCCTCCTCCTCCTCTTCTTCTTCTTCTTCTTCTTCTTCTTCTTCTTCTTCTTCTTCTTCTTTTCTTCTCCTCCTCCTCCTCCTCCTCCTCTTCTTCTTCTTCTTCTTCTTCTTCCTCTTCTTCTAATTATTCTTATTTATTTTCAGAACTAAACCTAAACCTAAAACTAAAACTAAAACTAAAACTAAATCTAAACTAAACATAAACCTAAAACTAAAAAAAGGAAAAAACAGAAAACAGAAAAACAGAAAAAAAAAAAGGGCAAAGGGAGCTCACCCGAGGGGAGGGGGCTCGCCGGGGGGGAGCTCGCCGGAGGGGAGGGGGCTCGCCGGGGGGGGGGGGGGGGGCTCGCGGGGGGCAGGGGGGGCTCGCCGGGGGGGAGGGGGCTGCGGTGGGGCAGCGGAGGTGCGGGGCGGCGGCGGCGCGGGGCAGCGTGGGGGCAGCGGGGAGGGGGCGGCGGTGGGGAGGAGGGGGGCGGCGGCGGGGAGGAGGGGGCGGCGGGGGAGGAGGGGGGCGGCAGGGGTCGTCGGCGGGGAGGGGGCAGCGGCGGGGAGGGGGCGGCGGTGGGGAGGAGGGGAGGGGGCGGCGGCGGGGAGGAGGGGGCGGCGGGGGAGGAGGGGAGGGGGCGGCGGCGGGGAGGAGGGGGGCGGCAGGGGTCGTCGGCGGGGAGGGGGCAGCGGCGGCGGCGGTTGGCGCGCGAGAGAGGGAGAGAGAGGTGAGAGAGAGAGAGAGAGAGGCGCGGGGCAGGGGAAGGGGGTTGAAAATCAAAACCCCCTCTTTGCCGTCTGCTGGCAGACGGCAAAGAGTTTGCCGTCTGCCAGCAGACGGCAAAGAGGTGGGCCGTGTGCCCTCGCCAGTACAGTAACCCGTGGGGCCACCCCACCTCTTTGCCGTCTACTAGCGGACGGCAAAGAAACTTTGCCGTCCGCTGGCAGACGGCAAAGATCTGGCTGATGGCAAACAGTGTCTTTGCCATCAGCCAGATCTTTGCCGTCTGCTTTCCCAAAGCAGACGGCAAACAACGTCTTTGTCGTCTGCCAGCAGACGGCAAAGAGCTGGCAGATGGCAAAGTCCCTGATTCCAGTAGTGTATGAATTAGCTCCCTCCCTCTCCCTCCCGTGGCGCCCCCGCGGGCGACCCGGGAGGAACCCCAGCCCGCCGCCGCAGGCCTCCCCCACCTCGCTCCCCCTTCTCCGCCGCCGCCGGAGGGCGTCGCCGGGCAAAGCCTGCGCGGTGCCGGCGGCGGCGGGGCCTGCTCTCTCTCCCTCTCGATTCGGACGGGGCGGCGCGGGACGCCAGATCTACCGGAGGCTCGCGCGACGGCTGGGTGCGTGCCCGGCGTAGGCTGCGAGCTCGGGGTGGCTTGGGCGCGACGAGTGGTGCCGGCGGTGGTCCAGGCGGTTGCTGCGGCTCGGGGGTGGGGGGGCAGGCGGTGGCTCGTGGGGGCTTCCTCCCGTCTGGATCTGGGCCTGGGCAGGGGCGGCGGCTCGGCTTGCCATGGCCGTGGCTGGAGGTTGGTGGGGGGAGCCGCTCCGTGGAGAAGGTGGATGGTGGTGTCTCTGGTGGCGAGGGACGGCGGACGGTGGTTTGTCTCTCCCGTCGGTGAGGCTCGAGGCGCCCAGTGTAGTGGGGCTGTCCTTCGGGCGCTGCGGTGGGCGACGCGGTGCTGCTGTCTGGCAAGTGACTGGCGGCCGGCGCGGCGCGCTGCCGTGTCTGCCTCCTCGGCTGGCGCGGCTTCGGTCCGTCTGCTATGTGGCTGCTCTGCCCCGCGGTCGGTTTGGATCTGGAGTGCGGCGCGGCTGCTGCTGGCTCTGGTGCTCGCCATCCGGAGATTACGGTGGTGGAGTGCGTCCAGACCATGAGTCGCCAGATATGCGTCCCTGCTGGTTTGGTCCTGCCCAACCAGCATCTCGGTGTTTGGGTGGCTCATGCTCGATGACATGGTGGCAGCTCGTCTCGGGGGCTCGGCTGTGTGTGGAAGACAGCTTGTGGCTGGTGGCGGTGATTCTGTCACGCGGCTGATGGTGGGGCCGGCTGGTTTGGTCGGTGGAGTAGTGGAGGACGATGCCAGGCGAAAGTCTGTATCTGACTATGGTCGGAGCCGGCAGCGGCTGCGTCTGCGGGCGTCGTTGCCTTCTTGAAGGCGCTGCTGTGGTGATGTGCTCCTCTCCCTTACCATCTCCTGCTCCGAGGGAAACCTTAGATCTGTGCTCTCTCAGATCGGATGATGGCGGCGCATTGTGTCGTTCCCCTCTTGTGGGCATAATTTTTTGGAGCAGGGGCTAGCCGGAGGGACCAGCGGTGGTAGTGGTGGAGGTGGTGCGACTAGCTTGGAGTCGACGGTGGTTGTTCAGTGGTGTTCATTGGGGCTCGGCGGCGGTGCCTTTGGCGTCGTAGGGCGGCCATCTGTTTTCCCCCTCCTGAGCTCGACCATCCCTTGGTGTGGTTACGATTCTTCCTTCCGAAGCCGGGTTAGCGGGGTGTGCTCCTCTCCGGACCACTTCGTTCCCGTACGACACCTCTCTCCTTGCGGGTGTTGTTGGGTGGCGACCAGATGGCCAACGTTCAAGGCTCTCCTTGCTTGGTCAGATGAAGATGGAAGTTGAGGCCCCCTTTGTGCTGGTTGTGCTGGTTGTGTTATTCTTCATGTCTTTTCTCTTCGGCTGCCCTTTGGGTGACCTCCGTGCTTGCTCAAGACGCTACCATGGTTGCCGTTGTGCTGCGGCGAGCTTCGGGCTCTTGGTGTGGTCTTGGTTCACCTTTGCTCAATGACGAAGCAATGATACCTCCCCAACCTGCTAATCGTTTCGACCGCCCGTGGCGGATCTCCCAGTCAAGGTTCGTGTTTAGTTTGGCACTCGTTGGTTTTGGTTGATCCTCTGTTGTGCCGTGGGGCTCGATACGCACGCCGGTGTGGTGCGTTAGGTTGTTTGCAGAGTCTTGGTATTGTGATCCTATGACAACACCCCACATCTACTTGTGTCTCTCGTAGTGTTGGTCTTTCTGCCTGCTAGCTAGGTCATGCCATCTCCTGGGTGGCATTTTTTTTCTCATCTTCTGTAACCTTGTTACATGTACGGTTTTCGGCCCGGTTTCCCTCATAAACGGGGTCAGCTTGTTTAGGTTTTCGATCCGGTTTCCCTTATAAACTGGATCAGCCAAAGCTCAAGGGGTGACTCTTGGCTTTGGCAGCTTTTGAGCAATATATTCAGGTGGGGATCCTCTCCCCTCCGGTGATCGTTCAAAAAAAATCATATTCATATATGAATATTTATAATATTTTTTCTATTTATATATTAATCATTTTTTGCTAACTACTTATGATAAATAACCAGATTATAATGTTTCTTTATAATGATAATGATTTTATTTATGCCACAATTGTAATGTTTATAGTTAGAAATGTCATATAGACTGTTCTAAATTTTTATCGTGTTTGTAACAAAAGATACATAACATTTTGTTTTAGATAAATACACCCAAAAGGAACATTTATGTTCAATTTCAAAAATTGTGAGGAAATAAGGAAAACACTAATATAATAAAAATGGCTTTGGGTTTGATTCATGTATTTTTTTTGTTGTTGAATAACACTAATAAAAATGCCAGGATGGTGGCTTTTGGTTTGATTCATGTTTTTATTTTGTAAGGCTTTGTTGAATGATATGATAAAAATGACTGTGTGCATCGCTCGATGCAGATGCCGGGGTTATCCTCCTTTTAAAAAAAAGTAGAAATGCATCAAAGTACCAACAAATTGTTTTGGATCAACTGCAAAAATTCTTCCCATTAACCCAAGGCCTGTCCAATAGCCCAAGGCCCAGCCGGCCCCCGATTCCCTTCCCCAATTCTCAGCTCGGCGAGTAGGCAGGAAGCAGAGCTGCCGCAGCTACAGTCCACAGAGCGGCGGGGCGGCTCACCGGCGGTGTTGGTGGCGGGGCCCCAGGGGGGACGTGTACTGGAGCGGGTGGAGATCCGGGCGAGGGCGGCCTCAACCGCAGCCGCCGCCCCGATAAATGGCTGAGCGGGCGGAGGCCGGGAGGGGATCGAGGAGCGGCGCGGTTCGCCGGCGGCGGTAATCCTTGCCTTCTTCCTCCTTGTTGTGATTGTATGTTAATCGGCTAGCAGGAGAGGAGAGGCAATCAGTGCTGGCTAGCTGTTGCAGCCCCTTGCGCCTTGGATGCCTCTGCCTCTTGTCTCCTCGACCGCAAAGCCATCATCGGCCACTGCAAGCACTCAGTGGGGTGTGTGGGGCGGTGGGGGTGGGGGTCGAGTCAAGTCTTCCTGCTTTGAAGACGGATCCTCTGCTTTGCTTTGCCCCACCACCATGTGAACCTTCCTGTGATGAACAATGCCATGGCGTGCTCGCTTTGCAGGCAGACGGACCCGGCGTCAATGGCATCACACCAACACATACAGTACCAAAAATTACTCCAGTAAACAGGACAAATCTAGCATATGCAGAGACTACTAGCATTGTTGACACCTTCTTCTTAATCATTAACTACGTGCTTCAACTCATCTTTACCCTGTCTTTGTTAAGCAAAATACGTCATACTTCAGTGGCCTGCATCTAGTCTAGTCTTGATTATAAAAAAATAAATAAAAAATGCTCCACAGTAATAATGGGATCAAGTCAAGTCTTCCCACCGCACATTCAGTGGGCCTTGGATGCATCAATCCTCGAGCGCACAGCCATGAACAGCCACTGCAAGCAAACAATGGGATCAAGTCAAGTCTTCCCCTCCCTTTGCTTTGCTTTGCTCGCTTGTCCATATGAGCCTGCCTGCCGTGCTAGATTTACTGTTCCGAACGATGCTCAAGTCTGCCTCCTCAATCCTCCAACAGCCAAAGCAAACAATGCTCAACTGTTTGTGTTTGTGTTTGTGTTTGCTTTGCTTTTCCCACCACCATGTGAACCTGTCAGAGTCATCAACAATGATATGCTAGCTTTGCTGTCCCAAACAACGGTCAAGTCTTCCCTCTGTCCTTTGCTTTGCTTGTCCCACCCATGTGAACCTGTCATCATCAGCAATGCCATGCCATGCCATCATAGCTTAGCTTTTCAAACATATCACACCCAAAACACAATCAGGAAGAAATAAAAACTCGAGTATAACATGGTAAAGCTAGCATGGCACAGCATTGTTGACACCTTATTGTTGATTACTATTTGTTTCATCTCACCTTTTCTCCCAGTCTTTGGCATGTAAAAATACTTCATGCTTCACTGGTCTGCATCTAGTCTTGATAAAATATGCCCCTCACTAACTGTAATCATCTACGTACATGTTTGTTGCGTTTTACTCCTACATTTCCAAGTTTTGCTCTTAGAGAACGAAAATCAGACCTAGCTCCATTGGATGCCTCCTCCATCCTCCGAGTGCACAACTAAAAATGGGACCCCAATCTTATCCCACCGACAGCTTCACATGTGTGTGAACGGTGAACGTAGTTAGACTCGAGGAACACTGTGGCCTTGGTGCTGTTCTCTGCACTGCTCTCACTCAACAATAATTGGACAGAGGAGGAGGAGATGGAGTAAACTTGTATAATTGTATCGCACTCTTAAAGAAAAGCTGAAACTTTTATGCACACTGGATGCTGCCATCGAGTAGAACCAGCCTGGGCCTGGAGCAGCTATAAAACGAGCCATTAGGGTCTCTTCCAAAAATGCGCTCGCATTGCTACCTTTCTTCCCAAAACTCACGCTACACTCCCACCACAAACACCAACTAGCTAGCCTGTCTGGTTGGCGCTCGGGACCACCCCGACCGTCGGAGGGGATGGAGACGGCTATCGGCGCGGCGGGCTGGCTCGTCGGCAAGGTGTTGGAGAAGCTGTCCAATGACTTGGTGGCTGCGTATGTGGCTAGCTCCGAGCTCGGCCTCAACTCCGAGCAGATCAATACCAAGCTCAAGTACATGCAAGGCCTGCTGGACGCGGCCCAGTACAGGGATGTGAGCAGCAACCGTGGCCTGCAGAGCTTGCTTGAGGACCTGAGCAAGAAGGCTGATGAGGCCGAAGACGCGCTGGACGAGCTCCACTACTTCATGATCCAAGACCAGTTGGACGGCACCCAAGAGGCTGCCCCTGAGCTGGGGGATGGCCTCCGCGCTCATGCTCTCCATAGTGGCCATGCTGCTCGCCACACCTTTGGTAACTGGCTTCCATGCTTTTCTTGCTCACGTACACAAGATGATGAGTGTGATACTGCTATTGCTATTACCAGTAACACACACAATGCAACCAAGTCTGATAGAGGTAATGATGGTGACTATGCTCTGAAGTTGAAATTCGATAGAGTCGCCATGTCCAAAAAAATCAAATCAGTGATAGAGAGCATACACAACTTGTGTGATCCTGTCTCCGAGTTGCTGAATAAAATCCCAAATAATAACACAACTATCACCCCCCAAAGGCCCCGCACGGGTTCAACAGTTGCACAAGATAAACTGTATGGGAGGGGTGCCATTTTTGAGAAAACTATAAATGCTCTGACCAGTGGCACATATGATGATGAAACTCTTTCTGTTCTGCCTTTTGTTGGCCCTGGGGGTATGGGAAAGACAACTTTCACCCAACACTTGTATAATGATAAAAGGATCGAGGGACGCTTCACAGTTAGGGTCTGGGTATGTGTCTCAACTGATTTTGATGTGCTCAACCTCACCCGACAGATCCTTAGATGCGTACCTGCTATTGAAAAAGAACAACACAAATGTACTGTTGAGACAGCCAATTTAGACCAGCTTCAAAAATCCATTGCAGAGCGACTGAAGTCCAAAAGGTTTTTAATTGTCTTGGATGATATATGGAAATTCAGTAGTGAATCTGATTGGAAGAACCTATTAGCTCCATTCACTAAGGGGGAAACCAAGGGTAGCATGGTTCTCATCACAACTCGGTTTCCATCTATAGCTCAAATGGTGAAAACAACTGATCCAGTAGAACTGCATGGTTTGGGGCCTAATGACTTCTTCAAATTCTTTGAAACATGTATATTTGGTCATAGCAAACCTGGGCATTATGAAGATGACTTAATTGATGTTGCAAGAGATATTGCAAAGAAACTAAAGGGTTCACCACTAGCAGCCAACACAGTTGGTCGGTTATTGAAGAAAAACCATTCTCGGGAATATTGGCTGGGAGTTCTTGAAAAGAATGAGTGGAAAAATGCAAAAGATTATGATGATATTATGCCTTCTTTGAAAATTAGTTATGATTACCTTCCCTTCCTTCTAAAAAAATGTTTTTCATACTTTTCTCTCTTCCCTGAAGATTATAAGTTTTATAATTTAGAAATTACTAGCTTTTGGATAGCGATTGGTATCTTAGACTCTAGTTGCCAAGACAATAATAATTACTTAGAAGAACTAGTGGACAATGGTTTTCTCATAAAGGTAGTCGATAAGTCCGATGATCAATACTATGTGATGCATGATTTATTGCATGAACTATCCCGGAGTGTTTCATCACAAGAATGTGTCAATATAAGTAGTTTAAGTTTTAGTTCTGATGATATCCCACGATCTGTTAAACACCTATCGATCACCACAAGGAATATATATGATGAAAGTTTTGGGGAGGAAATAGGCAAACTGAAGCGCATGATAGAAGTTGCAAGTTTGCGTTCTTTGATGATTTTCGGATTACATGGTGCAACAATAGCTAATATTTTAAAAGATACATTTGAAGAAATAAAGGGTCTCCGGGTTCTAATTATAGCAATGAACACTCCAGAATCTCTGCCAAACTGTTTTTCAAACCTTTTCCACCTCCAATTCCTTAAAATTAGATCACCTGGTCACTTAAAAGAAATGACTTTACCTAGCACATTGTCTAGATTTTACCACTTGAAATTCCTAGACCTCAATGGCTGGAGTGGTAGTGAAAAGTTGCCTAAAGACATTAGCCGCCTTGTGAATTTACGACATTTTCTTTCTTCCAAAGAACTCCATTCCAATATTCCTGAGGTTGGAAAGATGAAGTGTTTACATGAGCTAAAAGAGTTCAATGTTAAGAAAGAGGGTGTTGGATTTGAACTGAAAGAGCTGGGGGAGTTGAGAGAGCTCGAGGGTAAACTCACTATATCTAATCTTGAAACTGTGGCATCCAAAGGAGAAGCTAGTGAAGCCAAACTGAGGAACAAAGGAAATCTGAAAGAGTTGAGATTGGTATGGGGTAAGCACCAGACTGTAGATGATGATGTTCTTGATGGTCTTCAACCACACGCTAATCTTAGGGTGCTTGGTATTATAAATCCTGGTGTTGTTCCTTGTCCTAGATGGTTGTGTGATGATATAAGCACAAAAAGGTTGGAGTCTCTTCATCTGGAGGGTCTTTCTTGGTGTCCTCTTCCAGCTTTTGAGCAGCTACCCCACCTCAGTAGTCTCACTTTGAAAAATATTGCTGGGATGAGTGTGTTCGGGCCTGGCTTTAGTGGTGTTACAGAAAGAAGCTTCATGCACCTGAAGAAACTTGAGTTTGAGAATATGCCAGAGCTTCAGAAGTGGGTCGGGGAACCTATTAGTCGTCTATTTTCAAGGCTTGAAAGCATCAAGTTTGGAGGGTGTCCCATTCTCAGTTTGTTTCCCTTCTTGGAGTGCTCTGACCAATTTACCAACCTGTGTAGTCTTCATATTGATAACTGCCCCGAGTTGTGTCAGTTCCCACCCATGCCTCACACCTCCACACTAACAGATATTCGTGTGAGAAATGGTGGGTCAAAGCTATTATATGATGGTAAGAAATTGAGCATTGAAGGGTATGCCGGTGCTTTGGCCTTCCACAATATGGATAAAGTAGAGGTTATGAAAATTACAGATGTGTCACACATTTCGTTTTCAGACCTCCAAAAACTAAACTCGTTGAGAAGTATACATTTAGAGAAATGCGACGACATGTTTTCTGCAGAAGTGGATGACAGTGTCGTCCTCCATTCAGTTCAGAATCTTGAGATAGAGGAATTATGTATTACTGGAGAACTGTTCTCAGAGGTGTTGAGGTGTTTCCCGGCCCTTTCCCAGCTTACCATCCAAAAGTGTGAGAGCCTTGAGCTTCTGCCTGTGGAGTATGGAGGACTCTCGGGCTTTAAGACGCTTCGGTCATTTACAGGATGGAGTTGTGGGAAGTTGTTCTCTCGGTGGCCCAAGGGAGAAGTAGGTGGAGGAGCTCATTCCATCAAGCCTTTCCCTACTTCCCTCAGGGAACTTGATATTTTCTCAGAGCCAAGCATGCAGTCAATGGGTCTTCTCTCGAACCTCACGTCTCTCACCAGTCTAAGCCTGATGGGTTGTGAAGAATTAACAATGGATGGGTTCAATCCTCTCATCACAGTCAACCTCAAAAAATTTACCGTAAATGCTATGTATTTGGGACAAGAGAACATGTCTATAGCAGGGGATCTGCTGTCAGAGATTGCAAGGAGCAAATTAATCCATGGAGGTTCATTCCAGTTGGAAGAATTTGCGGTGGATAGCATCTCGGCAGTGCTTACTGCTCCCATCTGCAGCCACCTTGCCGCAACCCTCCACACATTGCAGTTCAGTTATGATCAGCGGGTGACAACCTTCACGGAAGAGCAAGAGCAAGCGCTGCAGTTCCTCACCTCCCTCAAACGTCTCGTTTTTCGAGATTGCGAGAATATGCAGTCTCTTCCTCAAGTGTTACGTGGCCTTTCTTCCCTCAAGAGACTAGAGATCTTCGGTTGTGATAAAATCCAATGCCTGCCGCCCAAGGAGGGCCTCCCCGCTTCACTGGAAACGCTACTAGTATATGGTTGTGGTCCTGAGCTAATTGAGCAAGCCAGAAAACTGAAAGAAAGTGACCCATGGTTTTCTGTAGAAGGATCAGGTACGTAACCCCACCCCAGTCTTAATTTGATGATTTGAGGTGATGCCTCCCCGTATGCCTGCCTTTGCTTCTAAGACCTGACGGGCTAACATGTTTCAATTGCAGGGCTACGGAACTAAACTAGGAAGGAGCAGCGAGAGAGAGAGGGTGCTCGCGCATGGGGATCTGCGAGAGAGAGATGGTGCTCCCTCTCGGATCTTGGTGTTTCCCTGCTTCCCCTCCCCTCTCACTCGACCGTCGCCGCCGGTGGGGCACGAGGGCGGCGGTGGAGCAGAACTATGGTGGCCAGCGGGGGATGGTTGCGGGGTCGCACAATCGCAGTGAGCTGCTCGTGATCCGCCCCCGACCCTGGTACACTTCTCTCTCTCTCTCTCTCGGCACCTTAATTTGTTGCCGGTGCCATTCGTTGCGAGCTATTCGTGCACGCGCATGAGTGGATCTAGTTCGTCATGTTAGGAGGTGGAACAGCTCGGCATTCCCCTGAATCCTTATGAATTTTTGGGTGGCTGGGCTCCTAGATTTCCCAAATTTGTCCCTTCATGGTTGTTGCGTGCAGAAATGATTACCGATTAGAAATGCCAAACAATAAAAATCTGACGAGTTTGTCTGTGTGCCCAATTGGCAAGATTCCCCTCTTAGCTTAGTTCATATGTTGTCTACGGAGACAGGATGCAGATTTCATCCTACACAACACTTGAATTATATCCTCAATCTTAGAAAGGCAATTTTCAGGCCACTAAAACCGTCATGAGAAGAAATATATCTATTGCAAATACCTCTTCAAAAATGGCAATAACTTGGCACATTCTGCACACACATTACCCAGTTTACAAAAAAGGTAATCCAATCCAAGCAGAACATGTTTTTTACACAAACGTGCTCGACAAAATAGACAAACAAATCCTCTGACAGCTCATAAGGATTGCATGTACATGTTCTCTTTTCGCAGATGGGGCTGATATCTTGTAGATGTAACCAGCCATAAATCCTCCTCATCTCAAGCAATTCTTGTTTCTCAAGCTGAAGAATTAGCAATCTGGGAGATGTTATTCACTGACCCCAACTGTTCCTTTCTTTCAATGGTAACACTCATGTTAAGTATTCACTGGTTGATGAGCCTACGTTACCTGAACATCGTGTAGTTCATGACATTAATTCCTGACTTTAGGATCCTAGTTTCAACTTTAAGCAGCCACGCACATGGTCAATTCTTGCTGTTCGATTATGTATGGTGTTGACCTTGTTTTTATCTCACTGATGCGGTGCAGGTAAACAGCATGCAAAAGGTGTGAACGAGCAGCAGGTTTACGAAATATTTGGCGACGCTGTAGGCATACGGCGGATGGCGGCACCTTTGTCTCCTGCAACGAGTGTGCCTTCCCGGTCTGCCGCCCTTTCTATGAGTACGAATGCAAGGAAGGGAACCAGTACATGTGCCAGACTAGATACAAGAGGCTGAAAGGTTTGTTTCCGCAATGGCATATTGCAAATTGCATGTAGCAGCTGCATGATTTCCCTTTTGTGAAATGCCATCGAGTAGGAATTTGCTAGCTGAATATCAAGGTAATACACTCTGCAATCTTTCCTTTTTCAGAACTATAGGCAGACCTGAATAATGGAGCATGTGACAACAGGTTTAATCGTTCTGTTGTTAACATGATTTGATTTTGCAAACTGTGCATCACCTGGAAAGGAACAACACTTCTGATGGCAGGTTTCTGACCATTCCAACATTGCAACAGTATCAAATAAAAAAAGAGGTATTGGCTGTACTTCACTACCATGGGCCATTGACCAAACTCATTTTGCTCACTCATTGGCTGGCTACCTAAGCCTACCCCAACTTGTTTGGGACTAAAGGCTTTGTTGTTGTTGTTGTTGTTGTTGATTGGCTGGCTACCTAGAAACTGAATAGTTAGCCCGTGTTTTATCAGATCAACAGTTTTAGGAGAGTATTATTAACTAAATAAATGGTAAATACCAGCAAAGCATCATTTAATCCTCTGTTATGTGTACCTATCTAAGAGTGAATTCTACCAGTTGGCAGCTTTGCATTCAGGATAGAGCTCCTCCATCCAGATAATAACAGGAACGAATCCATCCAGATAATAACAGGAACGGAATCATCCGTCTTGATATTTTGAAAGACCTGCTGTCTCCTGCATTTGACCACAAATTCCAAAGGTTAGTTGGTCATTCTCTATCAAGACGGGCAATCCGATGTGCCATATGCTGGGGTACTGGCTTCACACTAACAAGTGAACTTGGTTATCATTCAGGCCTTCGTCTTAATTTCTGCTCTGGACGATAGGCGCACAATCTGTGTGCTCACTTTGTCCGCCAAGATAATTGGTGGAGTAATTGTGCTGGGAGAAGTAGGCGAGTTCACCATGAAGAAAACAAAGGTGCTCTACTGTAGGCAACGATACTTTCTGTTCTTCCAATGAAAACATTGCCTTGATTCTTTTTTCTTTCTTCAGTTCGTACAGAAGAACAAGTATCCAAACATGTATAATGAACTTTGAGACATGGTATCCTATACTGGTATGTATCCGTTTTGACATATTAATTTCATATGTTCTGATGGATTTTGATATATTTCAATATACCCAATTCTGAAGTCAACTCGCGAAGTGAAATTGTTTAACATGGTTATGTAGTTGTTCTTACTATCTTGAAACTACCTTTGCATTTTAAGTAAGCATACAAACTATCGGTGTTGTATGTAGTTGTATGTAGCAACAGTTTGGTTCTAAAGATGCACTGCAGAAGCAAAAGTAGTCCCTAGTTTATTTGGCAAATCGGTGTTTGCAGTCTGCTTTTGGTTCAGCATATCTCTCTATTGCCAATTGCTAACCTGTCCTCTACCTACACAATACAGTGGAATGGCAACCTCTGGTAACAAGTTGACGGTCACCTGTTGCCCGCCACACCCACCCACCCAAAGCCGTCACACTCCCTCCACAAGATGCCCGGCGTGACCTGCTGTCTCCTCCGTAGTGAGGAGTCTGGAGCTGACGTGGTGAGTTGTCCGAAATGGTAAATACCAGTAAAGTACCATTTCATCATCTACTATGATTATCTGAAAATGAACTGTGGCAGTTTGCAGCTTTGGGTTGAGGACAGAGCTCCTCCATCCAGATAACAACAGCAACAGAAATGTCTGTCTTGATATTTTGACGAAGCTGCTTCCTGCATTTGACCACAAATTCCAATGGTTAGTGAGTCGGCCATTCTTTCCAGGGATAAGTATATTTTTCGTCCTCGAACTTTCGCGAGAGTTTAGAAATCGTCCCTGAACTCCAAAACCACCAAAACTCTGTCCCTGAACTATCAAAACCGGATAGTTTCCGCCCCTAGTGCCGCTTCGGGTGGTTTCCGTCCGACGTAAACAGTACGTCGATGAACAGTATTTATTGTTCACTGGCGTACATATTTATTGTTTTTTCTTTGTCACGAGCTCCTGTAATGTCCAAACAGCACGAAAATTTGCACGCACCTTGCGCACCCGAGTATCTTCGATCCCACAAAATTTCAGATTTTGTTTGCTATTTTTTTTCGAATTTACTGTTCATCAATGTGCTGTTCATGCCGGACAGAAACCGCCCGAAGCGGCACGAGGGACGAAAACTATCCGGTTTTGATAGTTCAGGGACTGAGTTTTGATGGTTTTGGAGTTGACGGACGATTTCTAAACTCTCGTGAGAGTTCGAGGACGAAAAATATACTTATCCCTTCTTTCCTCCAAATGATCCAATGTACCATATGCTGGATTTTGGAATTTCCATTACAATGACTTGTGACTTATGAACTTAGTTTAATCATTGAGGTCGTCCTTGTCAATATGTCGACCTAAACATGGAAGAATTCATCATTCAAGGTGTATCATGACCAAGGTTTTGGGTACCGGGCGGTAAATTCGGATACCGCCCGGTATCCGCGTTTCTCGCTACCCCACGATAAAGCTGCGTACCGAGCAAAAAAATTCGAAATTTTTGAAAATTTTGAATTTGAACGGTGACATTATGGTTAAGTACGATAGAAACTCAAGAAAAACACATAAGTAACGGTGATCTGTTGGTAAGTGTCATCCTGCGCAGCCCGTAGGTCGCTAGTTCGAGTCCCATTGCTCCCGAATGTATTTTTTTTTTTTTTGCTTAAACTCTTCAATAAAAATGTAAAAGCACAATAGGAGAATCGAACCCAGGACCTCACACAGGTTGTGGAGGCAGGGGGAGAAGCAGCCACTGCGCCAACACCCAATTTCTGTACAACTTGAGCTCAGTACTAATATATTCCTAGCTCAAAAAATTTGAATTCAAATTGCGTTTAAAAAATTCGAGCGGTATTTCCATGGAATTTTACGGTAACCGCGGTATCCGCGTTTCTCGCCCACCCTCGGTATTTTTTTGGGATTCGGTAACCAAAACGTTGATCATGACTGCTCTGGATGATAGGCAGGTGGTACCATCTTCATCGATTCTTCTTGCGTGGGGTTCATCCCCTTGGGGATTCTTCAAAGAAGAAAGTACTGCAATTTGCCAAGAAGATCAACAGATCAATTGCATCCTGAATTTGCCTAGTTCACCATGAAGCAAATTAGGTGCTTTACTGAGGCGCAACAATTGAATTTTTCTCTTCTTCCTATAGAATCAGCATCACATTGATTCAGTTTCTATTTTGATTCAGTTTCCTGGTGCCTGCATAAAAACCAACTCTCCAAACATAAATTCGGATGCTAAAATGGCGTTCTATTCTGTAGCCAGGACTCCAGGATCGATGCCGGTATGTATGAGTTTTGATTCTCTGTGATTTTTTATTGCGTTACAAAGAGTTAGTTTACGAAATTATGCAGTTAAACATTATCCTATTGCTAGCTAACAAAGCCTGACCTCTCAACTTCATAGCAGAGTGGCAACTGGCCGGCTCTTCCGTCCCTTGCCACCGTGGCCACGGCGCCGGGGAGTGTTTGTGCATGCCTGCAGCCTACACCGAGAGACTCATCCACGTCCTCCGTGCGTCCCGCACCAGCAGGCAGCAGCTCATCCACGACGACATGATATTTCACAGCTCGAGCATCTTGGCGTGTGCATATTCTGAGACATCAATGGGTATGACTTCTTGCACCTCACACTAATCTCTAACTACCGCAACACAAGGAATAAGTAGCTACAGTTTGTTCGATAAGCATGTACTGCAGAAGCGCGAAAGTATTCTCTAGTTTATTTGATTATTTTGAGGCGGGCGATCAATGCTGGCAGTACAAGCATTAATTGCGCTTTCCTCGGCCCCATCCCGGTTATCCTCCGCCTATGTCAGCCTCGCCATATCAGGCCCTGCCACAGGGCGTGTCCACGTCACCAGCGTGGTCGGGCTGGAGCCGAGCGGCATCAGCCGTTGTGTGTCGTTGCACACATGGGCGGATTCAGGCCCCAGGCAGCAGGGGCGGCGGCCTGGGACGGGAAGCCCATCAGCTCCGTATACTGTAGCACTCTTGCTACAGTAAATGCTACAGTCGGCGAAGCCTGCCTGGGCCTTGGCCCAGTTTGCCTGGGGCCTAGCCCATTCCTAGGTCCGCCACTGGTTGCACGCCATCAGCTCATTCACCTCTTGTGCATTGTCCTGTGTCAGCAGCTCATCTTCGACGATCTGCTATTCCACTACGCCGACCAAGGACCTGGAGGCCGGCCTGGCTTGCTCCAAGCATCTGTCCAGGGCTTGCACTGTGAAGTGTTCGACGATATGCAAGCCTGGCGTTGCTTGATCCAGTGCCTCCTACCGGCTGCCGGCATCACTGTCAGGCACATCAGGTGTGTCCTCAATTGTGACGGCACTTGTTTCACTGATTGTACTTAAATAAATCATAAAAAGCAAAGACTTAATGAAGCACTGTTGTGTTTGTGTTGAGGAATACTGTCATGTTTACAGAGTTCACCGAGCGAAAAAATAAATTAGAATAGCATCTAGAATCTTACCCCAAAAGTTTAGATGCCAGGATAAGATAGCTGGAAGCACGAACGGCTTCTGTTTAGTTTGTTTATTTCTGCTGCAATTGTGATGTTAAAATACTCGCAGTTTGCAAATTAAGATTGTTGATTCACTAGTTACTAGGCACCACAAATCACACTGAAATTATCTATACTGAACTTGCAAAGAAGCTGAGTAAAGTAAAATGTAATCGGAACCAGTGAAACTAGTCTCTGTCCCTTAATCCAACCCGTACGAGACTTCTGATTTTAAAAAGGCCAGTATACGCCCCTAATGTGAATAATGTTTACGTTGCAGGACTGTGGCTCTGTCTTGACAAATACTGTAGCGATGACTTCCTTCAGATGACAACGGCAGACTAAAGTGATCAGGCCATCTTCGACTGGCAGGATTGCCTCATTGACGACACCAACTTCTGCCTAGATTTCGGAGGGCAGCACCTGACACCGCCCTGCCTATCACACTGCTTCAGAGTGGCGTGGCAGCTGCTGCTGCATTCCAGCACTCCATGTACGCCGCTAGCGACCTTCGACCCGTGACCCATCCACAATGGCAGACCTGCCGTTGTGCGCCAGCAGATCCGAGAGTGATTTTAGCTTCAACACCAATGATATGAACCTGATACATGTACATCACGTGCTCACAAGCCACAAGAGAAGGTGGTTGATATGGATGTGTATTATCTTTTGGCACTGTCCGTCAGCCTCTCCACAAGATAAGGATGAAAACATCAATGAATTATCTTGTAAACTGTCTTGTACCGACACTCGTTTTGAGCCCTCAGACGATGGATATATAAATATATCGTTTTATCGGATTTAATAATTCCCGGCAGATCACGGCGACTTGTCGATATTTGTACAAGCAGGTCTGCCATTTTAAACTGTTGTTGATGATGGAGTTCTAAACATGCAGTCAGCCCTTAATTTCATGAACACCAAGTGCAGACCACAGCATAAAATGATTCAATTGTAAATAAATGTCTTAAACTCTTCAGAGTGAATGAAGGCAGGTAAGAGCGATGTGTTACTATAAGACTTTATAACTAAGATGAAGCATACGAACAAGAAGATGGAGCTTTTTGTTTTGTTTTGCGGAAGACAGTACAAAGACACAAATCACATATGCACATACACTCAACCCTATGAACGAAGCATACACACCCTACCTCTATGAGCATCTTCAAAAGACGGAGCTGATATATTTTGGGAGATGGAGATGCAGTAGTGCATATTGTATTAGGATCATACATATTATAGAGATAAACTACAATATTGAAAAAAGGTGTCACGCTTGTCTACTATTGATGGTCTTGAAATTCGGAGGGAAAACCCACATGCCACTTGTATCAGCACCAGCAGCTACATACGAACCTGCTAATTTGATCATGTGTCTGGCATGATGACTGCTTTTATCTTGCACAGGACATACACAATCACCGTGACTGTCCAATCCCGTCAAGTATGTCATATCATCAACAGAGATACAACTTCTTTGCACTCCGTCGTACCCAGACGCCTGCACGTACACCGCCTTGGATGACTTTGCCCCTAAAAACAAGGCGTAATCACCCAAGCTCATTAACTCCTCCCATTGATGAGTGTACTCTGTTGTCGATCTACAGGCAAGTTCAAACACCTTGAAGATAGGCTCGCAGTTGATGCGTCGTGAGTCGCTCCTCGCCACCATCGCCAGCTTGCCGTGCAGTTCAATGATGTAGCATGGATACATCGGAGGACCGTTGTACTTTCGGATCTGGAGTTGCTGGAGTTCACCAATGAACGCTAGCCCGCCGTCTTTGTTCACACCTATTTGGAACTTGACAAGTTGCTCGAAGAAGAAAGTGATGCCGTAGAGGTGTCCATTGTGAAATACAATGTCCACAAGGCATAATAATCCATCCAATTGTTTGACCGTCCACATGCCGTTCGGACAACCAATCTGACCGATGGCGACACCATGTTGAGGCATGATGGCGGCGAGGATGCAACTACTTGAGGTGGGGGATTCCGAGAACACAACTTTGAGAATATTGTATACAGGGTATGAGTTCCTTGCAGGGAAGGATACCTCCGTGCCGGAGAAGATGTTCACGATGACAAGCTTCGATTTGTGTCCTATCACTAGTAGAAAACGGCCCATTTGTCCCGGTTCCAGAGGCCCATTAGCCCCGGTTCTGGAACCGGGACTAAAGCCCAAAACCTTTAGTCCCGGTTTGCTTACGAACCGGGACCAAAGGGGATCCACGTGGCCGCTGCGGGAGCCCAGGCAGGAGGACCTTTAGTCCCGGTTGGTAACACCAACCGGGACCAAAAGGCAGCCACGCGTCAGCAGCTCGCAGGTGCTGGGGTTTTTTTTTGGAAGGGGGGGTTTTGGGGTTTTGGAGGGTTAATTTAGGGGTTTCGTATTGTGTTAGCGAGCTAATAGAGAGAAGTGACCTCTCTTTTTCCGTGCTTGGTCGACGCTAGCTACTACACATATAGAGAGAACTCGACGCTAGCTAGTAAGCAAATAAAGGAAACCATTAATTACACAAGATCGTAATGAACATATATAGAGAGAAGTGACATCTCTTTCTTCGTGCTTGGTCGAACAACAAGTTTTCGTATATCTATCCGACGCTGTTACATATGTACAATATATAACATCCCTTACAACCATTTCAATTTCACATGGTATTCTCCGTGTTCAGGTACGACGTGGTTAAGAAAGAATCCCGCCAATTCCTCTTGAATTGCTCGTATGCGATCATGTGGTAGGAGTTCATCCCGCATCTGCCAGATCTAATTTAAAGAAGGGGGTTAATACATATATATGAATGAAACTCAACACAATTGATGGTAATATATAAAATAAAATTGTGAATATTGTTTACGTACTTCAAATTGTTTCTCAGAGAAGCCCCGTTCAGAGGTATAGTGGCGAATGAACTCGCATACGTAGTATCCACATAAATGAGTGTTGGGTGCCTGCAACAAGCACTTTACGAGAATAGAGTTCAATCAAACTGATAAGCAAGCATGATAATGGTATTGATGAAACTAGAATCAATGAGAGATGCGCGGAACTAGCTAGTACTACTTACTTTGGGGTGTGTAAATCGCAGCTCCTTCTTCAGACCCGGAACCATAGCGGTGAACGTTTTCCAAACCCTAGCAGGCAAAGAACCATAGCGGTCCCGGTATTGATTGAACTTACTTCTGGAGCATTGCAGTCATGTCCGCATAATACTTGGGATCTTTACGGAGCGAGTCTAAGACAGTTACTAATGCCCCGTCAAGGTTAATGGATGGCAGAATATAGTGGAAGCTGCGCACGCATAACTCATCAATTACATTACTTAACCACGAGTAAGCGAAACCGAATATGCAGAAGACAGTAACACTCACTTGAAGTTGTAAGGAAAGAGTATTTCCCTTTTGTTTTGATGTCTAAGGAACGTTTCTAGCAAGTTGTTCTCGGTATCTTCAGCCTCCTTTCGTACCGACCATTCATTTACGGTATTTGGGCTAATGAACCCAATGTCATAGATTTGTTCTTTTTTGCATTCGACCATCTTCAATCTGCATAATATAGTGAGGATAATTATATATACATGCAATGAACGAGCTGAGCTAGAGACTTAATTATAGAAGTAATACTTACAGACAGTAGCAAGTCATGAGTTGTTTGTCAAGGGCCTCTTGATTGTATAATTGAAATAACTCCACAAATTCAACAGGCAGCAGGTCGACTCCAGGGAAGTCATGCTCTTTTTTAATTCCGACAAACAAACTGTCTTTCCCAAACTTCCTGCAGGTTTCCATTTACCAGTCATGCAATTTTTGCATCATCGTTGTTACATGAGGATGATCAGGTTTGACGAGAGGCTTCCCGTGCTCGTATCTAAAGACGTCTACTACCTCAGCCGTTTCAAACTGTACATCATCGGGCAGGTAATCATCAAGAGTGGTACCGGGCAGTACCACTGGATGATTAGCGATATCGCTAGACACCTTGAGCGGGGGGCACAATTGCTTCTCCTGTTCGCCGAGCTGGGGAATTGTTTTCCCACTTCTTCGTTTTTTCGCTCTTGCAGCACTGGAAGTACTTCCCGACTGCTGCGCTTCAGCATGTGTCTTAGTAATTATGCGGTCATAGTTGGATAGCTGAGTCCGTGCTGGTCGCTTCAGGGCATGCGGAGTGCGCTTCGCTTTCACCGGATCTACCGTTTCCTTCGGAGGTGGATCTTTCCGTGCAAAATGGGCCTTCACTTCGGCTGCACTGATTTCAGCGATTTCCTCTTCGGTCCTATCATATGGTAACTTCGGAAGAGGCTTGAGGCTTGGACCAAATTTGTAATTCTTCCCACCTATTGTACTGCTAGCCGCCGGCGCGGCGGCGGCGACACTCTTCCGCCGTTGCTGACGCGCCGGAGGAGGCGGAGTGCCCTGACGCGCCGGAGGAGGCGGAGTGCCCTGACGCGCCGGAGGAGAAGGAGGAGGCGGAGTGCCCTGACGCGCCGGAGGAGGAGGAGGCGGAGGCATCCAGTTTGGAAGCTTGATGTACTCCTTCTGCCATAGACATGTACTCCTCAGAGCATGAACCAGCTGATTCTCCCCTTCACCTGTAGAGTGGTCAAGCTCGAGCTCCTCAAATCCCTCAATTACTTCATCCACCGTCACAACAGCATAGCCATGTGGAATCGGAAGGCAGTGAAAAGTTCCGTTGGGTTGAGGAGGTGCAACAGAGCCGACAGCCGCCTTGAAAATGAGGTTCCGGCATTTCGTCATAAGCTCGCAATGTTGAGCCTCCGTGATAGTATCCACGGGGTAGCTAGGAGCCGTGAAGTGAGGCTGAACGGGCTCCGTGGAAGCCACGCTGCTTCTCCGCTGAAATGGTGGGGTAGCTTCTGGGGTAGCTTCGTGCCGCTGAGATGGTTGGCCGGCAGCTCGCTGGCTCTCAAGTTCCTCTAGCTTTTGTAGTCTTGCATTGATCTTCTGCATGTCGCTCAGCTCCGCTTTCCTCTTTCTCTCCCGGCTTCTGTAACCGCCTGTGTCGGGAAACCCAACCTTCCACGGAACGGAGCCTGGTGTGCCTCGTGTTCGTCCAGGGTGCTCAGCATTCCCTAGGGCCTCAGTCAGCTCGTCCTTCTCTCTGTCGGGAATGAACGTCCCTTCCTGTGCTGCGGTGATATACTTCTGAAGCTTCGTGACGGGTATTGCAAGTTGCTCGTCCGTCCAACGGCACTTCCCTGTTTTAGGGTCCAAAGTTCCCCCAACCCCGAAGAACCAAGTCCTTGAACGGTATGGCCAGTTCAATGTCTGTGGTACGACCCCTTTAGCAATCAGGTCATTCTCAGCTTTGTCCCACAACGGCCGGGCTTTGAGGTAGCCACCTGACCCCGTGTGATGGTGATACTGCTTCTTTGCAGCATTGTTCTTGTTTGTCTCTGACATTTTCTTACTCTTGTCCGATGTCTTGTAGGCCACAAATGCGGGCCAGTGATCTCTTATCTTCTCAAATCGGCCGATGAATTCTGGAGTCTTTCCTTTGTCGACAAACTTTGATTTCAACTCATTCTTCCACCTCCTGAATAGATCTGCCATCTTCTTAAGAGAACACGCCTTGACCAGTGGCTCTATAACTGGCTTATTCGGATCCTCCTCCGACGGTAGGGTGAAATTTGCCTTCAGCGCGGTCCAAAGATCATCTTTCTGTCTATCGGTGACATAATCACCTTCAGGGGCGTCGTCCTTAGGCTTATTCCATTGCTTGATGCTGATCAGGATGTTGTCCCTAACAATAGCTCCGCACTGAGCAGAAAATGCGTCCTTGGTCCACTTGGGTTCAATCGGTAGGCCATCGTCCGCGAGTGCTGTGATCGTGAACCTTTCATCCTTGCGCAACCTCTTCTTCGGGCCTCGTCTTGTTACCGAAGTTTGGCTCGATCCGGAGGGCTATAAAAGAAGAAAGAAGAGTTAATATATGTACATACCAAAACAATTAATGCATCATTTAGCTAGTCAGCACAGGCTTAATTAATATATATACCTCGCCGGACTTTGCAACAGCTCCCTCCTCCGTTCGGTCACCGGAGCCGTCATCATGGTCTCCTTCTTCCTCCGGCATTCGGTCACCGGAGCCATCATGATCATGTCCTTCCTCCTCCATTGTTCGATCACCGGAGCCGTCATCCTCTCCTTCCCGACCATCGGTGTCGTTGAGAAACAACAATACATCACGTCCGGCGAGGATTATCTCCCCCAACAACTGTTCTTGTTCCAAGTCTCTTTGATCCATAGTTTCTACAAATATTACAACATGGCAATTAACATACAAACATGAATGTCCGACGTCCGGACCGCCCCTCTCATGAATGTCAAACAAGGGATTATCTTAACCTTTAAGGGATTTAACAAAATGGCGCCATTCTGGATGTGCAGAAAATGGTCCATATTTTTCCTGATCTCATCTACCCTTCTATATGTCACGTTGTCTAGTGTCAAAGGATTCAAGAAAAGCAAGGCTTCATCATTAGCCGGAAGTAACAGGCGCATAATGGTACGAAGCTCTCCAAAATTGTTTTGGAACGGAGTCCCGGATAGGATAATTAATTAGCTTTTTGGTACGAAGTTCGGCAAGAGCCTTCCGAATATCGCTATTTGGAAGGCCTTTGCTGAAATTCGTACCAAAAAGCGAATTATTCTATCCGGAACTCCGTTCCAAAACAACTTTGAAGAGCTTCGTAGCATCATACGCCTGTTACTTTCGGCTAATGATGAAGCCATGGATTTCTTCAATACTTTGACAGACAACGTGACATATAGAAGAATATATATATAGATGAGATCAGAAAAAAATTGGATCAACTTGTGAACATCCATAATGGGGGCATTCTTGATAAATCTATGTTACCGGAGTTTTCTATATGAACAAAAAAAATCCACATGACATGTCCGACGTCCCCCCTCATGTCGAAGTTATCGGGGAGGGGGTAGATCGACAACGACGCTCTTTCTTCTAGGGTTTGGGTGGCCTCGATAGTTGGTCGGGCGAGCGGACCGCCTCTCTCTCATGCATGTCCGACGTCCCCCCTCATGTCGAAGTTATCGGGGAGGGGGTAGATCGACAACGACGCTCTTTCTTCTATGAACAAAAAATTGACCAAGTTTTCATACAATCAAAGAACTCTATATATATATCATCATGATCTATCATCACAATCAAAGAGAACTCTATATATCATCATCATCATCATATCATCTACAGAAAAATTCTAAAGAAAAAATAATCTATATATCACCATATGAAAATAATCTATATATATATCACCATAATGAAAATAATCTATATATCAACATAATGAACTATATATATATCATATCATCATCATCAAATAACTATATATATATATCATATCATCATTTCATCAAAGAACTCATATCATCAACAACATCATCATCTCATATCATCAACAACATCATCAACAACATCATCAACAACAACATCATCTCATATCATCAACAACATCATCATCTCATATCATCAACAAAATCATGAAAAAAACAGGGGAGGAGGACAGGGAGGAAAGGGGGCCGGCCGGACCGAACGGGGAGGAGTGTGGGACGGCGCGCACCGTCGGGGCAGGGCAGGGGCGCGGGGCGGCGCGTCGACGGCGAGCTCGGGGCAGGGCAGGGGCCCAGGTGGCGTGGACCGTCGGGGAAGGGCAGGGGCGCGGGGCGGCGCGTCGACGGCGAGCTCGGGGCAGGGCAGGGCGAGGGCGTCGATGGCATGGGGCAGCGCATCGGGGCAGGGCAGGGCGAGGGCGTCGACGGCGAGCTCGGGACAGGGCAGGGGCCCGGGCGGCGTGGACCGTCGGGGAAGGGCAGGGGCGCGGGGCGGCGCGTCGACGGCGAGCTCGGGGCAGGGCAGGGCGAGGGCGTCGACGGCACGGGGCAGCGCGTCGGGGCAGGGCAGGGCGAGGGCGTCGACGGCACAGGGCAGCGCGTCGGGGCAGGGTAGGGCGAGGGCGTCGACGGCGAGCTCGGGCAGCCTGGCGGCGTCGATGTGCTCGGTGTCGTCGGGGGCAACTGGTAGATGAAAACTGAAAAATTTCCAAGTGTTTGCTTATATACACAAAGCATTGGTCCCGGTTGGTGGCACCAACCGGGACCAATGCCCACCTCTCGTCCCGGTTGGTGCCACCAACCGGGACTAAAGGTCTATTTTCAGCAGCCCAAAGGGCAGGAAGCAGAGACCTTTAGTCCCGGTTGGTGCCACCAACCGCGACGAAAGGTGGGCATTGGTCCCGGTTGGTGCCACCAACCGGGACGAAAGATGGGAATTGGTCCCGGTTGGTGCCACCAATCGGGACGAAAGGGTTGCGGCTGGCACGGCGTCGGGCAGGTGGATGTTTAGTCCCACCTCGCTAGCTGAGAGGCCTCGAGAGTGGTTTATAAGCGCGGCTGCGCCAACCCTCTCGAGCTCCTCTCTTTAGCAGGCCTACGGGCCTAAACGCACTCACTGCCTGTGGGCCTTCTGGGCCTTCTGCGGTCATGCATCCTGGCCCAACTAGCGTGATGGGTTTCTAGTTGTATGCAGGCCGTGTTGGCCCAGTAGGCGCATTTTTTTTAATTTTTTTCCAGTATTTTTGTTTTGTTTTTTGCTTTATTTATTTTCTTTTTAGTTCATTCTTTTTACTATTAAAGTTTCAAAAATATTAGAGGTTTATAAAAGCTTTTTAGTTCATTCCTTTTGCTATTAGAGTTTTATAAAAGCTTTTTAGTTGATTCTTTTTGCTATTGAAGAATATTATAGTTTTGTTTTAGTTGATCATAACAGAATATTTTAATTGATTATTTTTAGTTCATTCTTTTTGCTATTAGAGTTTCATAAAAGTTTTCTAGTTCATTCTTTTTGCTATTAGTTCATTCTTTAAGCTAAATGACCCTGAGATTGAAAAGCACTACAAATGAACTCTGAAAAGGTTGAAAGTTGGCATGGTATCATCATTTCACCCACATAGCATGTGCTCAAAAGTTGAGAGGGTTACCGCAAAAACTGGACGCACTTCGTGTACAAAACGGACAATCTCTTTCGAAGTATCAGGGTTTCGGACGAAAACTCATCTGTTACAAAGGGATTTCATTTTTTTGAACTTATTTGAACTCCAGACTTTTTGTGTGTTCAAAATGAACCATTCAAAGTCACATCATCAATTTTCAACCTTTTCTGACTTCATTTGGTATTTTTCATGCATTTACTAATTTGTTTTAAGCTAAATGACCCTGAAATTGAAAAGCACTACAAATGAACGCTGAAAAGGTTGAAAGTTGGCATGGTATCATCATTTCACCCACATAGCATGTGCTAAAAAGTTGAGAGGGTTACGGCAAAAACTGGATGCACTTCGTGTACAAAACGGACAATCTAGATCAAAAGGCATTTCATTTCTTCACATGTAACTGCAGTGATATTCTAGATCAAAGGCATCATCATATTAGTTGTGGAGAGAAAGTCTTCACTTTTTCTTCGCTTGTGTCCTTTGCTTATTGCGCCGTAACCATGGATAATCTTCATCGTTTAACAGGGTGCTTGGGTCAGCCTTGACTTTGAAGGGAGGAATTTCATGAAACTTTTCATAACCTTCAGACATGTCTGTCTTGCCCTCCAATCCCACGATGTCTCTTTTTCCTGAAAGAACTATGTGGCGCTTTGGCTCATCGTATGATGTATTCGCTTCCTGATCTTTTCTTTTTCTCGGTTTGGTAGACATGTCCTTCACATAGAAAACCCGCGCCACATCATTGGCTAGGACGAATGGTTCGTCTGTGTACCCAAGATTGTTCAGATCCACTGTTGTCATTCCGTACTGTGGGTCTTCCTGTACCCCGCCTCCTGACAGATTGACCCATTTGCACTGAAACAAAGGGACCTTGAAATCATGTCCATAGTCAAGTTCCCATATGTCCACTATGTAACCATAATATGTGTCCTTTCCCCTCTTGGTTGCTGCATCAAAGCGGACACCGCTGTTTTGGTTGGTGCTCTTTTGATCTTGGGCGATCGTGTAAAATGTATTCTCATTTATCTCGTACCCTTTGTAAGTCAATACAGTCGAAGATGGTCCCCTGGCCAACGAGTACAGCTCATCAGAAACAGTGTTGTCACCCATGAGACGTTTTTGCAACCAACTGCCGAAAGTCCTGATGTGTTCATATGTAATCCAGTCGTCACACTGCTCCGGGTGTTTGGAGCGCAGAATATTCTTGTGTTCATCGACATACGGGGTCACCAAGGTAGAATTCTGTAGAACTGTGTAGTGTGCTTGAGACCAAGAATGCCCGTCCCTACATATTATTGAGTCCACTCCTAGCGTGCCTTTTCCAGTCAGTCTCCCCTGATACCGCGATTGAGGGAGACCAATCTTCTTAAGGTCAGGATTGAAGTCAACACAAAACCCAATGACATCCTCTGTTTGATGGCCCATGGAGATGCTTCCTTCTGGCCTAGCGCGGTTACGAACATATTTCTTTAAGACTCCCATGAACCTCTCAAAGGGGAACATATTGTGTAGAAATACAGGGCCCAGAATGACAATCTCGTCAACTAGATGAACTAGGACGGGCGTCATGATATTGAAGAACGATGGTGGGAACACCAGCTCGAAACTAACAAGACATTGCACCAAATCACTCCTTAACCTTGGCAGGATTTCTGGATCGATCACCTTCTGAGAGATTGCATTGAGGAATGCACATACACTACTAGGAAAAGGGGTGCTAGTGGCGCACCTGTTTTCGCTACTAATGGCGCACTACAGGTGCGCCACTAGCACCACGCCATTAGAATTTTTTACTAATGGCGCACCACTGGTGCGCCATTAGTATCTGGTATACTAATGGCGCACCATGCAGTGCGCCATTAGTATAGCCCACGGTGCGCCATTAGTATGCCTCCCAGGGGCCATATTTACCCATGTGCTTTGGCATACTAATGGCGCACTGGTGGATGATGCGCCATTAGTGTGCTCTGGCTTACTAATGGCGCACTATGTGGTGGTGCGCCACTAGTATGAATATTAGGGATTATTTTTTTTTCGTTTTTGATATTTTCACAGGTTACAAAATATATTATTTGACAGAATATAGCTAGCACCACACAGCAACAGCAGATTCATCGAATACAATAGAAGATTAGTCTCCGAATACAATTCATCATATTAGGTAGTCTCCGAATTCAAAAGACCGAACAAAGTTAGAACATTTACAAGTCTCGAGCTAGACCGCGAGTAGCGAGTTTGTCCACATTACAAGTCGATATCGATCATCTAAACTACCATCACATAGAAGAGAGCTGCGGTCATCACGATGAGCATCATCGCGATGAAACTGGTCTTCATCCGGTTCCTCCTCCGCTCCCTCCTCTCTCCCGCTAGATAGTGCGCGTATCTAGCTTCCGCCTCCGCCCTAGTGGTGTACCCTTTGTAACTGTTACCGCTGAAACGGTAAACCTGTTTCCGACACTCCTCCCAGTCGTCGTAGACTCCGGGAACCTTACCCTTGTACACGACATACGACGGCATCTCTATGCACTAGACAAACAAAACGTTAGTAGCAATTCACAGACAATACATAAGCAATATATAAGTATGCAACAAAAGGATCGGAAGAGAAAAGCAACACATTAATAGCACGATTCGTGGTCCTACTAATAAATAGCATCGATTACATATAAGTTGAACGACTGTCCAAACTAGAGAGCTAATCGATATTTCAGAACTACATACCATCACTACTTTCGACTCGACTCAGGGACCGGAGCGTGGATGAAGCCGCCGTCTATCGTGATGGTCATGAAATCGCGGTCGTTGTCAGCCTGCATTTGTAGCGTTGTTTCTATGTCACTGTTGGACGGTTGATATCTAAGGTAGAACTGCCCCGAGGTACGAAGGACATCTTGATGGATGATTTCCGCAAACTCCGACTGGATGCGAAAGAATTCTTGTCTGATGTCCGTGTCCTGGATTGCCGACAAGCTTGCGGCCCAATCTTTGAGATTATTTGGTAGCAGAAGGTGATCATGGTCCCGCACGATCGCCCGCATGTGATGGAGGGCGTAGTAGGCATCCTTCTGACCGCCAGGCGGCTGCTTGACGCAGGGGAACGTCGTAGTGTGGGCGAACACGTGCTTGCCGTACCTACGAATTGGCCTGTTGAAGGTGCCTCCAGATCTGGCGTAGCCGGGGAGAACATCATCAAGAACTTTCTTGATATTTGTGTAGTCTTTCTTCGACTGACGGTCCGAATCAAAATACGTGGCCATGGAATATTTCGGGCTTAAGAGGATGAGTGTGCAATGTGTGTCACTGCACAAAACACGGAATGTTAGAAAAAAAAAGAACGATCGAAATCTAAGAAATCATATGTTACGGGGCGATGAGGGGATGACTTACTCGGTAAAGTAAGTCACGAGGAAGTTATCCTTATCTGGGTTCGCCAGAATGACGCCTTCGAGGTATGAACTCGCGACTTGCCGGTCCCCAGCGCTGCCCAAGATCTTGGCACGCATGTAGAAGGGGTCGACTATCACGATGTCCGGGGTCTTGTCTCTAATGATCCGCATCTCCATACTCAGCGAAAATAGCCGAACGAAGGTGTAGTGCAGCGGATGAAGGTTAAACATAGCGAAGATGTCATCAAACCGCAGGACGATCATACCCCCGATGGCGCTATCCACAAAGCCCTTGCCCTCTGGCACCTTGGCCACGAAAACCGGGTATGCCACATCATTCTCTCGGAGACGCCGCTTCTCCAAAGAAAGAACACTGTCATGCAGACTCCGCATAGCACCGGTTGCAGCATTGAGCAGATTAGTCGGTAGCATCGGCCTACCCGCCACATGCACCCTCCTCGAGATATCCTTAGGTGAAGGTGGCCCGTCCTGAGCACGGATCGTACTCGGTGCCGGCTGGCTCGCACCCTTAATCTTTCTTTTCCGTCCCTTCTTCTTCTGCTGTAATGGGATCGAGTTCTGCTGAGAGACCGCCTTCTTGAGTGTGTTGGGGCTGATAATATTTCGCACCTCGGCTATCTGAGGCTCGGTGAAGGCGGCAGCTGGAGGCGTCTCCTGAGAACTGAACGCCAGACGACGCCTGTTGCAATTGGGTTTCTCCGCGGTACCAGCTAGATCGCGATCGTCTTTTGCAGGGTTGGGTTCTTGAGAAGGAGGCCCCAAGAATTCATCATCGTACCCATGTTCGTTGAAGTACTTATCGACTTTGGTAAATGTACCGTCGTCGTCGTCCGGATCCTGTGCCATATGCATGCCCGGATCCTGTGCCATATGCATGTCCGGCATGTCCGGTAGCGTTGCGGCGGTCTTGCCATGGCTTGGCGCCGGCACGACTGGCGGTGTTGTCTTTGGGGTGGTGTCCCCCGCCCCCAAACGAATCTGGCTCTTCGGCCAAAGAAGGGGCCAGGTTAGGCAGGCGCTGAGGGTCATCACATCATCTTCGTCGGCCCCGGCGGGTCGAATCGGAGGTAACAACTCGTCGCAGCCTGGCAGCACCCGAACCAGTTGAACCCTATACACGGTGGGTGGCATTGGATTACCGTGGAACACGGGGTTGCCCGGTTGAACGATTTTGCCCTTGGCGACATCGACCAGCTCGTTGTTCACGAAGTGCAGGAGAGTGCACGGAACGTCGGCGGCGCCCTGCGAAAACATGTAGGGCATTAGGGATGCCCAGTCAAAGGCAAGGAGATGAAGTCCTCGGCCGAGAGGCTTAATTAGTTACCGTGATGATGGCGTCGAGCTCGGCTAATGTCGAGGCACCGCCAACGGCGGGCGTGCAATTGACGGAGGGGCCGCTTGCTGCCGAGGTGCCGGCCGGCGTACACCCGGGTGCATTAAGCTCCAATGCCCGTGCCGGCGTCGGAGACACCAATACCGGCTCCGCCGGAGACACCAATGGCGCCGCCTGCGTGCTGTGCGAGTTGCTGGCCGTGAAGCTGGGAATCGGGGGCGGCCCCTGTTGGCCGCTCGCAATCCACGTCGTCAGCCCATGAATCAAGGTAGGCATAATGCCGGTGAGCGTCGATCCCAGTTGTTGTTGCACTTGCTCTTGGACAATCTCCGGAATCCGCGCCACTTGTGCCTTGAGTTCTTGAACCTCGCGCGACTGGCTTTCCGAGCTGGTCTTTCTCTCCTTTCGCCCACCAGCGTTATAGTATGACGACCATTTTGTGGACAAGCCTTTGCCGGCCACACGACCAGCTGACGACGGCTTACTGAGCTTATCCTTGTTTTTCATTACGTTCAACGCCCTATTTAGAGTGCTGTCCCAAGGGATGCTCTGAGACGACCCCGCGCTACTGCTTTCAGTCTCCTGCGCCAGAACAAGCTCAAGCGCCCTGGTCTTCGGATCCGTGGTAAGCTCCTTTGTTACCGGGTCCTCCTTGTACCGGGCCCTGACATAGTTCCTGGTCTGCTTGTCACGGTATTTCTCGAAGCAGGGCGGTAGGCCTTGCTCGGCACGCTCCGCGTCCTCCTTGTCCCATATAGGCTCCGCCACTCTGTAACCGCCGGGACCGAGTTTGTGTTCCCCTAAGTTCAACTCCCGCATTTCTTTCCCCCACTGACTTGATTCGGAGGTTGCGCTGCTCTCGCACTTGATCTTGAACTCCTTGTAGTCATCTTCGCTGATCGAAGGATTTTTCGCCTTGATCTTCTCATAACTATCACCTTTCTCAATCATTCTTTTCACCGCGCTTCTCCAAGTAGACAGGGCCGTGCTCATCCTCGTGAGGGCGGCACTGTTCACTTTATTCCCTGAGAGGCGTGTGTTTTCAAATTCAGCGGGGAACTTGTATCGTTCGTGCAGCTTCGTGAAGAGGAGGTTGCGCAAATTCCCTCGGTCCTTATGCCTTAGGTTCTCGGTGTTGATCGAGACGGTGCTCCGGAGAATGCACCCGAGCTGAACCGAGTACCCCTTGACTATTTGTTTGGGCTCCGTTGGATGCCCGTCGGAGTCCACTTGAGTAAATTCCTCCTTGACGGTGCGGAGCATGTTCGGGCGCCGGTCCTTCCGTTGCCTCTTCGGTTGGCTGCCATCTGTGCGTGCGCTGCCATCATCAGTGGTGGCATCCTCGGCGGCACCATCAGTGGTGTCATCCCCGACGCCACTAGGGGTTGTGTAGTCAGGATCGGTGTCTTCCGCGGCGTCCTCATAGCGGTGAGGTTGTTCCTCCATCTCCTGGGACAGCTCCCAGAATTGCTTGCCGCCCGAACCACCGACCTCATCGTTGTGGGCCATGTTTCGCTCTAAATAGGAAAAAAGTTTGGTCAAAAAGTTGGTTATTGTCAAGGAACAAGATCATGGTCTCATCATTTAGGGTTTGTCGACACCGAGGCATCCTAAAAGCTAAGCTTTTATCATTTAGGGTTTGTCGACGCCGAGGCACCCTAAAAGCCTAAGCTTTCATCATTTAGGTTCTTATCGACACCGAGGCACCCTAAAAGCTACTTAATTAAGTACTAAGATACCCTGGCCCATGCATTAGTAGCAAGTACCCCATATGTCCGATTTTTAGCAAAGTCATGCTAAAATTCACGGAAAATTTCAACATGACCTTTGCTGAAAATAGGACATATGGAGTACCCGAATTTGCCAGAACGGAAGTTAATCGACATTCCGGCAAACTCAAGGGCCTCTCGGGGTACCTGCAAAATCATTATCCCCTCGTAATGAAGTCGCCAATGGGTCATTTCAGAAGATCACAAGTAGCATCATCACAAGTACAACATCATCACAAGTACAGCAGCAGCAGCAGTGAATACAGGCATAACAGCAGCAGCAGCAGCAGGTTTATTCTTCTTCTTCATAAACATTAATTGGTGTGGGTGAACTATGCAACCCAGTAGAAGTTACTCGAGGAGCACATACGCTCAGTGCAGTTTCAAATGTATTGGCAGATAACTTTAGACTACATTCTAAACCGGTTGCCGCCAGTAAAAGTTTTAGTGAGCTATAAGGCTGAGATAAATCAGCATCTTTGTAACTACAATTATATTTTACCCCAACCACTGAGAAACTGCAGAACGAAATCCAACAGCTTACAGATCTTCTAAACTGAACTCAGCGATGGACAGAGCACCCAGAAGGGATTGCAGACAGGGCAACTGAAGCATTGTAAGAACGTACACACAACGAATAACAACATTACAAATTTGCTGCTGTAAAGAACAACGCTACAAATTTGCAACCAAAGTGTGATGTTTCTTTTCAGGCATAATACAATTACGTTGCAAGATTTCCAGAGTGCTGCTAACCCAAAAACATACTATGTATTCACGACCGGGTAGCAGAGACCGAAGCCATCCAAATATCGACTCTACAGGACAGTAAGTCGCCCACAAAGAATGCTCAGTAACACTGATCTCTTATCCATTGGACAAGAAACGAAGAGACGGTAAACTGTCTCAACAACTCATCCTTGATGTCCACATATTTGTACAAATCACCAGAAACAAAAAGAAGAAAATGATTTGGCAATTGGCACTAGAGAGACCTGACTGACCAAATATTGATGTGTCGGAAATTCTGAATCCTTTTCAGAGAACAGCTCACACGTGTCTCCATGAGCTGTTCTCATGAACAACTATTAACACTTAACACTTACACACTTAAGTTAAAAGAAAAGACACCACCTAGAAACAGAAGCATTGCTACTTCTCCATGATCTTCAACTTGCATGATCTATGATTTTTTCTCTTGCAAACCCCCAACCCTAGCTACTTAATTCTCCAACCCCCTTTCCTTGTCCAAAATTCTCCAACCCCCAACCCTAGAACACATCAGAAGGAAATCAAGAGGGGGAAGAGGGGGAAGCGGCTCGGGTGCTCACCGGGGAGGTCGAGGGCGACTCGGGGTAGCCGGAGCTAGTCGAGGCGGCGCGAATTCGGCGTCGAGTGGTGGCGATGGTGGCCGAGGCGGAGGAAATCGGCGGGCGTCGAAGGGATGGCTCGAGGGCGTCCGAGCTCGTCCGGGTCCTCGTAGTCGAAGAGGAAGACGGCGGCGGTCCTCCTGGGCAGGCCGCGCGGTGTTGGACGGCGAGCACGAGGTTGACGCAGGCGGGGCCGCGGGGGGAGGGGGCGCTTGGGCGGGAGGACGTCGAGGGCGCGGGCGCGGGCAGAGGGGGGACGGCGAGGGAGAAGGCGCTCGGCTAGGGGAGGGGGCGTTGGGGGCGGTGGTGGTCGGGTGCGGCGGGGGCAGCGAGCACGGCCGGGGACGGCGAGCACGGGGGCGGTGGTGGTCGGGCGCGGGTGAGACGAGGCAGGGGAGGGATTAGACGCTGGCTGAGACGAGGCACCGAGGCAGGGGGACTATTGCTATAGGGGGAAGATTTCTAGTGGCGCACCCCCTGGCGGTGCGCCATTAGAATGCTTTCTAATGGCGCATCTGTGGGAGTGCGCCATTACTACCCGTAGTAATACGTTAAAAGGTCCGCGTCTGTGTTATGGACAGAACTACTGTCATGGCCTGGTGGTTGGACCCTTGATGCATATCTCAGCCAGCCAGGGTTCGAATCCTGGCGGCCCCATTTTTTTCAATCTTTTAAAAAAAATGTTTTTGATGTATATATGTCTATTGGTTGCACTAGTCCGGTCTTTAAATATTTTTTACCTTTTTCTGTGTTTTTTCTTTACTGTTTTTGTCAATCTTTTAAAAAAAATGTTTTTGATGAATATGAATATGAAACAGTAATAAATATTCAATATTCAATATCGAGATGGAGGGGGATCGAGATCGAGTGTCCTCATGAATATTCAATATTTTTTCATGAATTCAAAAAGTGCCCATGAAATTTAAAAATATTCATGATAGTTCAAAAAGTGCCCATGAAATACAATCGAGAAATGAAGGCTACAATTTAAATACAATCGATCTTAGCTAGCTATCTGTTCACAATCTTCTTGCCCTTCTTTTTCGCAAATGGAGTTCTTCTGTGGAACGGACGTCCTTTAGGTAGGGTGGTCCTGCTTCTTCTTGTGGTGTATGCTGCTACTTCATCGTCGTCGTCATGTTCCATCTTCGGGTCGCCGTACTTGTCGAAGTCTTGCTCATTGGCGACTCCATCCATTCCGATGATCTTCCTTTTGCCTCTCCTCACGACAACACGACTGGGCTTTGACGGGTCGGTAATGAAGAAGCATTGGTCCACTTGGGAAGCCAGTACCCATGGCTCATTTTTCGCGGTGACGTTTGCGCCCGCGGTCTTGGATTTGGCTTCGGGTATAACCATGGGGGTGAAATACCGGTCTTCTTTTAGGACGCTCTTGGCCCATCTGACACGGAACATCGGGACCTTCTCTCCAGCGTAGCTCAGCTCCCAGATCTCCTCGATCCTTCCGTAGTATCTGTCCTTGTCGTTACCGGTGTAGGATTCCATCGTTACCCCGGAGTTCTGATAACCATCGCTCTTCATGTCCTTGTCCTCGGTGTAGAATGTGTAGCCGTTGATATCATACGCCTCATAGGTCATCAGGTTGTGCTCGGCGCCCTGTGACAAGGCGAATATGAGTTGTTCTTCCACGGAAGAATCCTCATGTAAAGGGTACGACAGAAGCTTCTCCTTGAACCAACGCGTGAAACATGAGTTGTGCTCTTTGATTATATCTCCGTCCGTCCTCTGTTGGCCTCGGTCATTGTACGTCTTCTCAATAAAGGTTTTGTGCTCTACCACCCAAGGATCGACCACGTCTATGTGTTGTAGCGCGACTAGGTTTGCTCTTTCAAAGTCGGCGAGTCGACCCTCGAAGTCGACATGCATTTCGTGGCGACCCTCGCGGTGACCCCATCCAGTGAGCCTGCCGAGGTGCCTGTTGACGGGCAGACCAACGGGGTTCTCGATGCCTAGATAATTCGTGCAGTAGGAGATGCACTCTTCGGTCAGAAAGCCCCTGGCTATGCTTCCCTCTGGACGTGACATGTTGCGAACGTATCCTTTGATGACACCATTCATCCTTTCGAACGGCATCATGCTGTGCAGGAACGTCGGCCCGAGTTGGATGATATCCTCCACGATATGGACCAGCAGATGCACCATAACGTCGAAGAATGCGGGCGGGAAGTACATCTCAAGCTCGCATAGTATCACCACGATCTCTTCCTGTAGCCTTCTGAGTTGCCTCACGCCAACCGACTTTCGAGAGATGACGTCGAAAAAGTTGCATAGGCCAAATAGTGTTTCACGGACGTGCGCGTCCATGATCCCACGGATTGCAACTGGAAGTATCTGCGTCATCAGCACGTGACAGTCGTGAGACTTCATCCCGCTGAACTTCTGCTTCGCTGAGTCTAGGTATCTGCTTATCTTCCCCGCATAACCGTAAGGAAGTTTTACTCCTACGAGGCAGGTGAAAAACTGCTCGATCTCCTCCTGACTTAGAGTGAAGCACGCGGGAGGGAAGTCATTTCCGATCTTCTTGGCCTTTTTGCCTTTGCGACGACTTTCCGTGTCCATCGCCTCATCATCATCATCATCATCATCATCATCATCATTAGCGTGAAGCTCCTCCCTGATGCCCATTGATTTCAAGTCTGCCCTTGCTTTCGGCCCATCTTTGGTCCTCTCTGGCATGTTGAGCAGGGTACCAAGCAGACTCTCGCACACGTTCTTCGTGATATGCATGACATCAAGGCTGTGAGGCACACGGAGGATCTTCCAGTACGGCAAGTCCCAGAAAACAGACCTCGTTTTCCATACCTTCAGCAGCGACTCTGGCGCCTTTCGCTTCTTTCCCGACGGTGGCACCTTTCCCGGCTCTGGCGCCTTTCCCGGCGGTGGGCACTCTTTCCAATTTTTCAACAGCTCGTCTATTTCCTCGCCGCTCCTCGTACGCGGGCGTCTTCGGGGTTCGGTTTCACCATCGAACAGATCCTTGCGTTTTCTCCATGAGTCATCGTCGCGAAGCCACCTTCGATGTCCCATGAACACGGTTTTCGAAGACCCGGGATCTCTATCTAGCTGGCGATACGTTGTGTCATCCATGCACCTGACGCATCCAGAAAAATCCGTGGACCACCTGCCCCGCGACATATCCGTAACCGAGATAGTCGTGCACCGTCGTGAGCAGTACGGCTCTCATAGGGAAATATTCTTTCTCTGCGGCGTCCCACGTATTGGCTGGCGTTTTCCACAGCGTGTCTAGCTCCTCTTTCAGCAACCCCAGATACAGATTGATGTCGTTCCCTGGTTGTTTCGGCCCTTCAATTAGCATACTCATGTGAATGTACTTCCTCTTCATGCACAACCAGGGGGGAAGGTTGTACATCCACACAAACACAGGCCAGGTGCTATGTGTGCTTCTCTGGCTGCCAAACGGATTGACTCCATCGGTGCTCGCGCCCAGCACGATGTTCCTTGGATCGTCCCCAAATTCTGGGTGTTCGAAGTTCAACGCTTGCCACTGGCTCGCATCCTTAGGGTGACTCAGCATCTTGTCTTTTTTATTTATCTCCGGATCATTTCCGTCATCTTCTCGCTTCTTCTCCTCCCTATCCGCGTGCCAACGCAGGAGCTTTGCTGCCTTAGGGTCCGCGAAATACCGCTGCAGACGAGGAGTGATCGCAAAGTACCACACCACTTTTCGAGGAGCTTTCTTCCTCTTCTTGTATCGAGTGACGCCGCACACTGGACATATGGTAGACTTCGCGTGCCCATCCCGATAAATGATGCAATTGTTCATGCACACATGGTATTTCACGTGCGGTAAATCCAGAGGACACACGATTTTCTTCGCCTCCTCGAAACTGGTCGGGCACTTGTTCCCCTTGGGAAGACGTTCGTGCCAGAATGACATGTTCTCGTCGAAGCATGCGTCGGTCATTTTGTGTTTTACCTTCATCTCCAGAGCCATGAGCGTTACTTTCAGGCGGGTATCCTCGGGCCTGCATCCTTCATACAATGGAGTAACCGCGTCTATCTCCAGTTGATCCAGCTTGGCTTTCTCTCGGGCGGCAGCTCTTGCGTTATCCGTCTGCTTGAGAAGCAGCTCTTGAATATGAGGGTCCTGCACCCAGCCTCCATCGTCGTCTGCTCCGGCATCTTCATCTTCATGATCATGCCCTTCGTCTTGATCTTCCTCATCATCATGTCCGGCATCTTCTACATGATGACTGTGTACAGCATCACCGTCGTGATCATGTCCTGGAGATTCTTCGTCTTCTCGACCGCCCTCGCCGCGGTGGTTGTCTTGCTGCCCTTCCTCATTTCTTGCCCGGCCCCCATGGACGACTTCATAGTCATCTTCATCACCTTGCCACCGATAGCCATCCATGAAACCACGCAAGAGCAGGTGGTCCCGCACCTGCCCGGAATCCGGGTCCGCAATAAGGCTCTTCAGCTTGCATCTTCGACACGGACATCTTATCTCCGTCTCGTTCTTTTGAAGCATCTCGGCCTTCGCGGAGCTCAAAAACCTATTCACGATGCCTTCGGTCATCGTGCGGACCATGGTCGCCTGCGGGGTAGAGCAAAACGATATTTTAGAACCAAGAAAAAATTTGGCATGACTTTCCCTAAAAATAGGACCAAAAAGAATGCATAGTGCCAAAATTCTCGCCGAAACGGAAATGAATCAACATTCCGGCAAAATATTGGCAACTATCGCATTTCAAATACCGGTACCTGCAAACACAAACATATATGCAACACCACAAACATATGCAACACCACAAACATACATAGATCTAGCAAGGCCATAAAAAGTGCATGTGCACGTTGTTGGAGCGAGGGAGAGAAAAAAAGTAGATCTACAACATAAAGATAGCTTTCCCCTTACTTACCTATCAAAAAAAGGTAATTTAACCACCTAATTTTGATGAATCTATGGTGCAAATGAGGTGAGGAGGAGGAGGCAGCCGACACAATCTTGGAGGAGGAGGTGGAGAGAATGAAGTGGGGAAAGTGAGTGTGTAGGTGTGGCTGTCACAATCTGGTCCCAGGTTACTAATGGCGCACCACCCATATATGCGCCATTAGTAACCCTGGTTACTAATGGCGCACTAGCTTGAGGTGCGCCATTAGTAGTTTTGCAAAAAAAAAAAAAAAAAAAAAATTAGTAGTGGCGCACTGTGTTGGAGGTGCGCCATTACTAGTTAAACTAGTAATGGCGCACTCTTCCCTGGTGCGCCATTAGTATTTTTGGAAAAATGAAAAAAAAAACATTTGTTACTAATGGCGCACCATGGGTCTGGTGCGCCATTAGTGTCTACCACACTAATGGCGCACCAACTCATGGTGCGCCATTACTATATAGTAGTGGCGCACCACATGTCTGGTGCGCCATTAGTAGCCATATCATCTATAGCCCTTTTCCTAGTAGTGATAGCTTCACAATGGCTAATCGAACGTTTTCCGGTAGAAGCCCCCTCAATGCAACTGGAAGCAGTTGCGTCATAATCACGTGGCAGTCATGAAACTTTAGGTTCTGGAACTTTTTCTCTGCCATATTTATTATTCCCTTTATATTCGACGAGAAGCCAGACGGGACCTTCATACTGAGCAGGCATTCAAAGAAGATTTCCTTCTCTTCTTTGGTAAGAGCGTAGCTGGCAGGACCTTCATACTGCTTTGGATGCATGCCGTCTTTTTCATGCACACGTTGTTGTTCCTCCCGTGCCTCCGGTGTATCTTTTGTCTTCCCATACACTCCCAAGAAGCCTAGCAGGTTCACGCAAAGATTCTTCGTCACGTGCATCACGTCGATTGCAGAGCGGACCTCTAGGTCTTTCCAATAGGGTAGGTCCCAAAATATAGATTTCTTCTTCCACATGGGTGCGCGTCCCGCATCGTCAGTCGGAACAGATAGTCCGCCAGGACCCTTTCCAAAGATTACTTGTAAATCATTGACCATATCAAGTATGTGATCACCAGTACGGAGGGCGGGCTTCTTCCGGTGATCTGCCTCACCTTTGAAATGCTTTCCTTTCTTTCGACATTGATGGTTGGTCGGAAGAAATCGACGATGCCCCAGGTACACATTCTTCCTGCATTTGTCCAAATATATACTGTCGGTGTCATCTAAACAGTGTGTGCATGCGTGGTATCCCTTGTTTGTCTGTCCTGAAAGGTTACTGAGAGCAGGCCAATCGTTGATGGTTACAAACATCAACGCATGTAGGTCAAATTCCTCCTGTTCGTTCTCATCCCACACACGTACACCTCTTCCATTCCATAGCTGTAAAATTTCATCAACTAATGGCCTTAGGTACACAACAATGTCATTGCCGGGTTGCTTAGGGCCTTGGATGAGCACTGGCATCATAATGAACTTACGCTTCATGCACAACCAAGGAGGAAGGTTATACATACATAGAGTCATAGGCCATGTGCTATGCTTGCTGCTCTGCTCCCCAAAAGGATTAACGCCATCTGCACTTAAACCAAACCATACGTTCCTTGGATCACCTGTAAAGTCGCTCCACTTTCTCTCGATCTTTCTCCACTGCGACCCGTCAGCGGGTGCTCTCAACTTCCCTTCTTTCTTACGGTGTTTTATGTGCCATTGCATCAACTCGGCATGCTTTTTGTTTCTGAACAGACGTTTGAACCGTGGTATTATAGGAGCATACCACATCACCTTGGCAGGAACCCTCTTCCCGGTGCGCTGGCCCTCAACATCACCAGGGTCATCTCTTCTGATCTTATACCGCAATGCACCGCATACCGGGCATGCATTCAAATCCTCGTACGCACCGCGGTAGAGGATGCAGTCATTAGGGCATGCATGTATCTTCTGCACCTCCAATCCTAGAGGGCATAGAACCTTCTTTGCTTCGTACGTACTGCCGGGCAATTCGTTATCCTTTGGAAGCTTCTTCTTCATTATTTTCAGTAGCGAACTAAATCCCTTGTCAGATACACCATTGTCTGCCTTCCATTGCAGCAATTCCAGTGTGGTACCGAGCTTGCTGTTGTCATCTTCGCAATTTGGGTACAACCCTTTTTTGTGATCCTCTAACATGCGATCGAACTTCAACTTCTCCCTTTCACTTTCGCATTCTCTCTGTGCATCAACAATGACCCGGCGAAGATCATCATCGGGCACATCGTCTGGTTCCTCTTGATCTTCAGTTCCCCCATTGCAGCATCACCATATTCAGGGGGCGGGTAGTTGTCATCATCCTCTTCTTCTTCGTTGTCTTCCATCATAACCCCTCTTTCTCCGTGCTTGGTCCAAACATTATAGTGTGGCATAAAACCCTTCTCAAGCAGGTGGAAGTGAAGGGTTTTAGAGTTGGAGAAAGCCTTCGTATTCTCACAGACAGTACATGGACAATGCATAAAACCATTCTGCTTGTTTGCCTCAGCCGCTTCGAGAAAATTATGCAGGCCCTTAATATACTCGGAGGTGCGTCGGTCACCGTACATCCATTGCCGGTTCATCTGCGTGCGTTATATAATAAAGTGTAATAAAAACCATTACAGCATATCATGAATAGAGAAGTGACCAAATTAATAGAAATTCATCATCACATTAAAGCCAAAGTATAGTAGTGACCAAAATAAATACATAACGTTCATACATAGTTCTCATTATTGAACAACATATAGCTCTCTAGAGCATCTAATTAAAACATACATTTAAACTATAAAATTTAAATGCAACAACAAATGCGATCATAACCGCAACTAAGGTACCAATTGATCCAACGGCATAATGATACCAAGCCTCAGTATGAATGGCATATTTTCTAATCTTTCTAATCTTCAAGCGCATTGCATCCATCTTGATCTTGTGATCGTCGACGACATCGGCAACATGCAACTCCAACTTCATCTTCTCCTCTTCAACTCTTTGTAATTTTTTTTCAAGTAATTGTTTTCTTTTTCAACCAAATTTAACTTCTCGACAAGAATTTCTATGTCGGTTGGAATTTCCGGTTCACATACCTCCTAGATTAAAAAATCTATGTCACGTTGGTCGGCATAATTGTCATAAACACTAAATAAAACAAATAGTTATAAAAGATAATATATACCACATTCGAATCATAGACAGGACGAGGGCCGACGGAGGCGGATACCAAAACCATCGCACTATATAATAACAAACAATAATAAAAGTAAGAAAATTACACAAGTATCTATCTAAATCATACAAGTAAGAACTTTTTTCTTTTAGAAAGAAGATAAGAAGAAGAGGCTAACCACGGTGGTGCCGGCGCCGAGATCGGCGCGGGCGATCGACGGCGGTGAGGACGGGGACGGGACAGGACGGACCGCCAAACCTAGACAAATCTTGAGGAAAATGGAGCTTGGACAAGGAGCTTCGAGAGGAGAATGCTTAAGTGTGGCTCGGGCATTTCATCGAACACCTCATGTGCATAGGACGTGAGCTAGAGCACCATAAAGCTCTCCCACGGTCGGCCAAAAAAACATGTACTGCTCTGCTCGCGGGCAGGGGGTATATATAGGCCAACCATTGATGCCGGTTTGTGGCTGGAACCGGGACTAAAGGACACCATTTGGTCCCGGTTCCAGCCACAAACCAGGACCAATGGTTGTGGGCCAGGAGCGAGGCCCATTTCGTGTCTGGAACCGGGACCAAAGGCGTCAGACGAACCGGGACCAATGGCCCACGAGGCCCGGCCGACGCCCTGGCCTCACGAACCGAGACCGATGCCCCCATGGGTCCCGGTTCGTGAGTGAACCGGGATTAATGGGATTTCAGGCCTGGACCAAAGCCCTGTTTTCTACTAGTGTATTGCCGCGACCCATCCCCCGTCGTGGGCTCCCACGAGCCACTTGCCGGTGAGCACTTGCCTCCGGATCCGGATGCGCAATATCCCACCTTCCTCAGGGCAGTATGCGCGCCTCGTCTTGCCACCGTCCGATGAGAAGATGAGCCAGGGGAGGACGGGCGGTGCCGCCTGACGCGACATGATGGCGGCTGCTCGCCATGATCTGCACACCGCGGCAAAGCGGACGCGGTGGAGCAGGCTGGCGACCTTGCCGTAGATCGCGGGGAGGAGATCGCCGGGGAGATCGGACCACCGGACTGGCATCGTCATCCATGACGTGCTAGGTTTGGGGCGATAGGTGCGCCGCCGCCGCAGGCCCATGGATCGATCCGCGCTTAGTTAAGATCGTTCGGTGACATGTTTTTTTTTTTTTTTTTTTTGACGATCTGCTCGCTGGTGGGTCGATGGACGAGCTGTTCCAATCGTGTTTTGCAACTTAACTACCGTCTACCTTACGTATTATCTACAGGTACTGCATTTAAGATTTGGCTGGAGTCAGACACGTAACCGACTTTTTTTTAATGCTTTAGCCCGGCCGTGTGCTGACTTATATTTTTGAAAAGAAACGTTTTATTGTTTAAAAGGTTTTAAGCATTATATTCGGCTTCTGCATAACCAAGATGCACAGCCAAACAAAGTCCTCTTATACACATAAAAAATATAAAGGCAAAATACAAAAAACATGTAGCATTCGTATAACGCCTAAGGTGGAGGTGGGCCAATATTAAGATTATGCTGGCATTCATGTTGGGTAAAAGTATCCTTCGGCGTAGCCTCCAATCGTGTACACACCTCCATAAATAGGTCTCGATTCTTCACCCGTTATAGAGAGGATCATAAACGAAGAGTCCAAGTACTTTTGTAGACAACCTGCATCAGAGAAGTACTTTTATCATTAAAAACCTTGTCATTTTTACATAACCAAAGCGACCAAATAACGTCAAGCGTTCCCACCCTAAGAAGAGTTCTAAACCTGTAATCAATCCCATGTAACCAGTGCCAAATACATTAGCAACACTAGAAGGAGTATACAAGCCAGAAGCTATCTGAATGACTGGCCATATAAAAAGAGCCAATTTGTATTCGAAGAATAAATGTTTTATTGTCTCATCATGATGACAAAAGACGCGTTGTGGACTTCCATGCCAATTCCTCTTAATAAGGTTGTCTTTAGTAAGAATGACTCCGCGACGAAGATACCATACAATTTTTTTTTTCTTAAGAGGTATATTCATCTTCCAGATCTTTTTATTATTATCAACTGGCATATCAGACTGGATTAACGCTCTATACATAGACTCCACTAAGAATTGTCCATTCTCATGTAGGTTCCATCGAAATACATCAGACTGATGTGACAATTACATCGTGGACAACCGTTGGAGCAGGATGTGCCACGACCTGGAATCTGGGTCCAATTAAATATCTTCTGAACATCACATTTGGGTGTGGTGACCTATATAAGAAAGATTCTCACGTCCACCTTCAGCATTCTTTTGTGTGTTTTTTTAATTGAGCAAGATCAAGCAGTTAAATTTCGTAGTAGGCAAACGACACGGGTGATTCTATTTGATTTGGCAGAGAGTAGTTATGGTTGTTGCTCGTGCGTGTTGATACCTAGGGAATGATGTTAGTACCGGTGTCGAGTTGCAGGCGATGACCGTTTCATCAGGCTTCGGGCGCCTCGCCCACAGTCTAATGCACTCACCTCGTTCTTCCCTCCCACGCCCTGCAGACCTTCCCTTGGTCTCCATCCCCATCTCCACACACCCACACGGCTCGCGCAGGAATCTCTAGAAGCCTGAGAAGAAGATTGTTCAAGCACCATTGCCACCCGAGAAGAAGCATGTGACAGCAGCGAGCATCTGCGTTTGAAGCACCAGGTGGCGATCATCCTTTGCAGCAGCTAAATCAGCCTCGGTTGGTTGCAGCACCACCAGTGGCCATTGCAACACCACCCCATGGCTTTGCTTCTAGCTGTTGTTTATAGCAAAGCAAAGAGGAGCTTATGTTGGTCATTGAGTACTCTACTGCTAGTAAGATCAACACTCGCGTTAGAAACCATTGATCCCCGTGCTTATAACTTTAGCTTCTCCTCTTCGCAGTGGCTTGATCACGATTGAGGGCTCCATCGACTCCCTAGTGTTACTTATTGTTCATCTCGTGTCTGCTTTGAGTGGTTGGTGTGGTGTGGCCGATTGTCAGCACCTTGTATCTTGCCTTGGGTGCGTGTGTTGGGTGACATGTCGTTTGTATCAAGTTGTATGTTGGTTGTTGCTTTATATATAAAAAAAGGGTGAAAGACTTTTCCAATATAACTTCAGATGACCAGGGTTTGAAAAAACCTATAGATCACGAGTCCTCGGCTAAAAATCTGAAGTATTTTTCAATATAACTTCAGATGACCAGGGTTTGAAAAACCGTATAGATCACGAGTCCTTGGGTGAAAACCTGAAGTAGCTAGCTAGTACTGCACATGCAACGCAATGATCTTATGATGAATGCGATAGTTAAGTACTCTCTCCTTTTTTATTTACTCCGCATATTAGCTTTGACCTAAGTCAAACATTATAAAGTTTGACCAAGTCTATCCAAAAAATCTAAATTTTCACAATACAAAATATATATGATATGAATATATATTGAATGGCGATTCCAATGATTTTGATTTGGTATTGTGGATGTTAATAAATTTTTGTATAAACTTGGTCAAAGTTTAAATAGTTTGAGTCGAGACTAAGCTAATATGCGAAGTAAATAAAAACGACGGAGTATAACTAGTACATACGTGCATGAACACATTTTACAAGGGCATGTAATAAGGTCTCATCGCTGTGTCCACACATCATGCATGTCGCATCTTCAGAAACGTGTCGCAGAAGTTCTGTGCTTGTTGGTAAGAAACCCTTCACCACCAGCCACCAGAAGACTCTGATCTTGGGGAACATGATGCAGTTTCCAAAGTGCCCGCCAACTCTCTTTTTCTCCAGAAGAGCTTCCTGAAGTAGCTTGAGAACTGCATTTGAAGTCTTTCATCTCTCTATAAGCTGACCTGACAGTGAAGTATCCCGACCTCTCCCATGTCCATGCCTAGTAGTCTTCTCCTGGTGTTCTTGGTCTTGGGAGGTTGAGAATTGCTTCCGCGTCTGGTGCTATGAACATGTTTGGAACCAGATCAACATTCCATTGACCCGTATCTTCATCTAGCAGATCAATAATTAGTTGCACCCCGGTCATTTGGTAGTCTACACAATGCTTTCATTGTACCAGTGCCCGCGATCCATTGATCATGCCATATTTCGGTGGATCTTCCATCACCCACTCGTCGAACCAAACCTTGCTTTAAAGATTCTCTGCCATGAATTATAGCACGCCACATTTTAGACGAAATCGCCGGGCACCCAGCCCGGAGAAAGTCACCCTGTGGGTAGTATCTCCCTTCTGGGTTAACTAACGGCCTCCTAGCTTGTTTTCCAAGCATTGCGTCATTAAAGATATGTAGGTCTTGAAAGCCTAGCCCACCTTTCGACTTTGGAACAACCATCTTAGACCAAGATTGCCAATGCATACCCCTCTTGTCAAGTGACCCAGCCCACCAATACTTGGACATGACTGTTATGACTTTGCGGCATAAACCTTTTCTGAGCTTAAAACAGCTCATAGAGTAGGCCGGTAGAGCTTGGACCACTGCTTTGAGGTTTACCTCCCTTTCTTCACAGGACGCATTCCTGTGACTCCAACCCTGGACTCTTGATCTTGCAGACTCAACAATACGTTCAAAATTATGTTTGGTAATCCTCCTTGCTGCCGTCCACACACCAAGATGCTTCTCTGCTAGGTTAGACCCATAGGTCACACCCGTGGTTGAGATTGGCTGATTGATGGCCTCTTATTTTGGTTGTGCAGCCGCGGTTTCTCACGACTCACTGGCCCCGCCTCCGCGACATCAATGATAGCGGCAAGCTGAGGCTCCATGGCTACCCGTGGCGTTCATCCGCCACCGTGGTGGTGCACTCCGAGGACATGGTATGGCTTGCCCTCAGGCGACCGGCAACGAAGGCGGCGACGGTCAATGCTTGCTAAGATGTAACGTTTTTTGCATGCGAAACTAGCTTGCAAAAATGTCTTATATTATGGGACAGAGGGAGCAGTAGAATAACAACAAGTTTTGATCGCGGCCTTTCTTCTTGTGTGCTCGACGTGGATTCGTATAACTAGAGGTAGCATGTAACTAATCTTACACGCAAGATAATATTGTGCTTTGCGAGTACCTAATCCTACACATATGTTGGCAGTGTGCTAGCTTAGTTGTAGCTTCCATTTGAGCGAACGGTTCACAACCAATGTCAGCAAATGGTTTCAACCAAGATTGTCCCTCGGTTGAGTTCAGTCTGGATAGAAATATCGAATTGGTTTGGTTTCAGTTGAACTGATAGAATTGTCAAATTGGTTTAGTTGAGGTAGGGTTCCCAAGTTTATTCGTGCAGGTATGGTTTAGGTATGGTGCAGTTTTCAAACCATTCTCAGGTTTGATTTCATAACAATATTTGCCTGCTAACGACGCGGTTGGATAGCCATGTGCAATCATGTGTGCATGTCTTGCAGTTGTGGATCCATGCAGCTGGAATCTTCAACACCAAGTGCAGATAGATAGGAAAATGTTTGGGAACGGCACGTCGGCGGAATGCTCAGGCCGATCGCGCGCGAGCCAAGCGATCCAGGTCCATCATATGTCTCTGCTCACCTCCTGCCATACTTTATCTTCTTCCTCCTCCCGATCTCCTTCCCTCTCTCTCCGTCGCACCCACGCACGCTGGCAGCCCTCCTCGTCTTCCTCCTTCAGATTCCGCTGCCAGCAAGCCCCAATCCCGTGCAGGTCCCTACCTCCAACCTCAGCGCCCATGCCCGCCCATGTCCACTTCTTCTACCGCCCCCGATTGCAGGTTCATTTCGCCTCGGTGAGACGGAATTGGAAGTCGCCATGGATATACCGTCTGTTAGCTGTTGCTCATAGTTCCCTGTGCTGGAACTATCCAGCGGAGATGCTACAACCATGGCGGAGCGACCTCTCCACCCACCGCTGCAACCACCTTCTCCCCCACCCCCCACCCCCCCCCCCCCCTCCCCCCCCACAAAGAACCTGAAAGCATTTTTCTCCTCCACCGATGCTGCAATCGATGATGCAAAAAGCTACAACCGTTTGATTCGAAAGCTTCAACCCACTTTATATCAAGCTTCAACTAGATACTGCGCACAGAGAAAAGCTACAATCGTTCATATGAAAGCTTCAACCGTAGTTTGAAAAAGCTTCAAGGACCACCCTATGCACCGAAAAATGCTACAACCGTTCATGTGAAAGCTTCAAACCGTATTTGAAAATGCTTCAACCGGCAAAATAGAGAAGTTTCATCCGACCACTTCGAAATAAAAAAAGCTACAGCCGTCGAATTGAAAGTTTCAACCGTTGAATTGAAAAGCTTCAATCATTGAATTGAAAAGCTTCAATCCACTTTATAGAAAGCTTCAACCTGCTGTATAGAAAGCTTCAACCCGTGAGTACACATCGAAAATGTTACAATCGTTGACATGAAAATCTTCAGCCCTATTTTTGAAATGCTTCAATTGGAGACCGGCAACAAAAACTTGGAGCTCAGCACCTCACCATTGATGCAACCGACTACTGTGATGGCACGGCGGACCTGCAGCGGTGCGAAATCCAGGGGGGCGGCGGTGAACTACTGGCGAGCTACAAGCTGGACGGGGCGGCGCTCCTTCGCCGGCAGGAGGTGCATGTGGCGGAGCCGTCGAGAGTCACAGCGAACCGGGTGGGGGGGGGGGGGGGGGGGGGGGGAGCTGCGACCGGGGGCGGGCCATGCTGGGGAATAAGCGACGGTGACGCTGGTGAGAAGCGTCTGACAGCGACGGACGCACACGAGCAGAAGCCTTGCTTTTTTCTTTTATCCTGTAATGTTATTTCTTCGTCGCTTGAAGAAAACGTTTGGCCAAATCTGATGGCTATGCACAGGCTGATCGGGTGGCAAGGACGCGGCCGGGTGAAAATTTGGGCCGATGCGCCGGCACCTAGCACTGGCCAGATAAATAATCCTTCATATCGGAGTTGTAAAAATTTGAAGCATGTCTAAAACTAGAAGGTGAAAAAATCTAGCTAATAATAACTTGACGACCAGCATTCGGTTTTTGCCACCCTATTTTGCAAATCTGCCAAATAAAGGGAAATGATTTAGAATAAAAATAATGATAGAAGGCTATTTTAGGAGAATCTTCACCCAATCCTATTTCGGAAATCTTCTCAAACTATGGAAAGGTTTATGCAAATCCTGCCCGGACAATTATTGCTTGATCTTTTTGCAAAGGAATGGGATCCGAAGATCTCTCTCTTTGGATGTCTATATATACAGGATTGTGCATCTGTTGACGAACAAATCATCTTGCAGATTTTCTTACAACACGTACTTCCCGTCAATCTCGATCCTGTTAGTAAGCACAAACAAAGCTTGTAGGCGCTTAATAGCCGCTGTTGCATCACCTTATCTACATGGACAAGTACATGACTGCGACAGTCCTGCTTTCTCTACTCATTCTCGTATCCCTTGCTACTGTTACACAGTGTAAGTGTTCGATACACAACTCTACTTCCGATAATTTGTCTTTACAATATGTGCATGAACAGGTTAATTATGCGCGCCAAGTAATTTAATTTCCAATTTCTCCCGTGAGTAGGTATTTTGTTAGTGCATGACAACGACATTTTTTTCTGTTCTTCCGCCATCTGGTGCTCTTTGTTAATCAATGCGAGATCATACTAATGTCAATCTTTTGTATGTACATTCTTTCATAGGTCAAATCATCGACAGCATTGATGACGATAAGGTCAATTTGCCAACCGGGTTATGTCCCTATAAAAAATTCTATGATGGCTATTGTTGCCTTGTGACGAATTTGTGCTATGACACACAACACTTTTGCCTTGAAAAATGCAAAAATTGAACCCTTTCTTTAGCTACCCTCCCTCCACCCCCATCAAATTGAGCTTTTGTTCCAAGAAATAATATGTAGTGTGGAAGTCATGTCTTGAAATATAAAGTTGTATCTCCGTTGTCGTTTGGTTGGCCAATCGTACGTCGGTAAATTGGAAGCTGCGATTTATTTTTCTTTGACACATTGGCCACTGAGAAGCGAGTTGCTGGTTTTTTGTATGGTTTATTGAATTTATGCTTCAGCCAGCTGCTCAAAAAGTCCAAACTGATAAAGGAAAACGGACAATATATTTCAACACTCGCCCTCACGTATAGGATATTTTTCCTTTGACGTGGGATTAATGTAGGCTGCAGAATTTTTATGCTGCGTTGGAAAGGTCTTGGACTCAACATCTCCTGGCTTGGATATCATACTGAAATCATGATTCAGCCAGTTGCTCTAAAAAGTTGAACTGTTAGAGAGAGCCAAGCAATATACTTCTACATTAACTTGTAGAGGCAATGTCCGATATTTGACCCATTGGCAATTTTGGCGTGCCATGTGCACGTTAGACAAGCCGCGCTGTCATCGGCCTGGTCCTCACTCCTCACTGCCCATTGTGTATTTTTTATGGAAATTACCACATGTCCATTAAACAAACAAATTACAATGAGTTCATACGTGGTCACTCCAAAATACAAACAGAGGGCTAGGTGTCTTGGAGATTTGCATAAGAGAGCCCAGATATATTTTAAGACATTAAAACTGTGCAACCTTTCAACCCTCTCAGGACATTAATGCCCGCGGCCATCCGATCGTCAATCTTGAGCATTTTCGGCCGTCGGATTTATTGTAAATCGCTCATATTCTTGCTTCGTTCGCTATTAATGATGGCTAATTGTCATGGGCCGCTACTCTGGTTGCTTTTTTGGGCGTCACATATTAAATTGGGCCTAATGGGCCTGCACTGCCTATCGTACGTGAAGCCGTCATTCCGTTCGCAAGAACACACGCCTCTCACCCTTCGCCTAGCAGCTCTTCCCGTTGCCGACCGAGCTAGGCCGCGAACGATTCGGGAGCGATGGTCATGGCGATCAGGGTGGCTAGGCGAATCCTACTGCGAAGTAGGGTTCCCGGCACCACCGCCCACCACGACCTCGAGCAATGGTGCCCCTCCTTCTTTCTCGACCTCTAACCGATTACTTTGTGTAATTCTAATATCTAATTCAACAACTCAAACAAATGGCTCCAATGGGTAGCATCTGTTGAGTTTCAGATGGATGCTAAGACAGCAATAGAGCACCTACAATATTCTGAAGTCCCTCGGGTGGAAACATTTAGGCACGTACCATTTTCTCTTTTCCTAGACCCCCTCCACCGTCCCTTGTACAGATTAGCTAATTAAGTGCCTCAAAGCAAACCAATTGCTATAGATGCTGGCGTTAGCATATTATCAAGTACAATATACAAGAGTCTCTGAGCATCTTGAATTTTGTTGCAATATATGTCAGCATCCAAAAAAAAAATCACATTATGTAGATTATCTTTCTCTAAATCATGTGGTCCTTTTTCAGTTATGAGTAGCAGTGTACTAAATGAAGATTATAGATTAGGTATGATTTTTGTTTTTGCTCTCTAACTCATGAGTACATGTAGTATTAGTAGACTAAGTGTCCAATATTTACCATGTGATGGCATGGCAACCGTGCGGCTAACACGACTGAACCTTATAAGCTGGCCTCACGAACACAAAGGTCTGTTCATTTGATTTTCCCATTCTTCATAAATACTCATGTTGCTTATTAAAGTTAAGAAATTTTTGCTATAGATACATGTGAATATCTATTTCTTTAGAATGTCTCCCTTAGTATATACTGTATTTCCTAGAGATAAAAAAAATCATAATATCTCTAGCTGGGGTTTAAATTTAGGACATTGTTTTTGGTTGTCGAACAGGGTTTCATTCTAGTGTTAGCGAGTTCAAACTCGGGATAGCTTCGTGTCATGAAAAAAGCAGCACAAGAAGCTAATGTGCCAATCAGGCTAGCTTCGTGTCATTCTAGTGTTCGCTGGGCGTCGATCTCCGCGTGATTGTCGGGTGGGGACCATGGTGGGGCGGTGTGGCATCTACCATCTACGACGACGAGTCTCGACGGCATGGTGCAGCGGGGTCTCGACGACGGACGTGGGATGATGAACGCGCGCAGGGCGGTGGCACTGTCTGGTGTCATGGTGGCGTTGATGGCAGGCCTCGCAAGGTCATTACATTGATTTCTCCTGAAGATGGGTATGCGGAAGATGGCGGCGGCGAAGACTTCTGGAGCGTGTATGCTGGTACGCGCTAAGGGTCTGCCGGGCCGGTTGTGCCACTTGCTCAGAGTGCGCCAGACTTGTGTGTGACCCAGTCCCGACATTGTGACTGGACTGGGGCATCCGGCTTTAGATGTTAGGCTTTGGTGAGATGTCTGTTTGGTTTTTGGCTTGGACATTCGGCATCCCTTCATCAAGGGGATAAGAGTAGCGACAGGTATTGCCAAACTGGTGGTATCAGGCTTACTGATGTACTACTTTGTACGGTCTTTGTGAATAATTAATAAAATGATTGCATGCATCGCCCAGATGCAGAGGCCGGAGGTATACCTTCCTTTTCCAAAAAAAATCAGGCTAGACTGCTATTGCTGGAACTTTTTTTAACAATATTGCATAAAGCTTCGTTGTTGCCAATTGAAAGGATCTTATGTTGTTAAAGAGGATTTAAGTTTCGTCTTTTTTGTATTTAGGTTCTCATGTGAAAAAATTCATTGACTCTTCGCTGAAATTTATTTCAGTACTAATCACAACCAAGTAATGATATCTAGCTTGAGCGGCTGAATAAGGACTTACTAGATGCATTCTAGGTGTACTCACATTTTACACATCTTCACATTTATTTCATTTACCACTTCTGTTCACATACTCTGTATTTCATCTTACACATGATGTTACTCGTTATATCAGTTCTGGTGTCTTTACCGGAATTTTATTCTTTTGTGACCAGGTTCATAAGGCTTGCCTATTTCTACTTTGTTTCCAAGCATGGCAGCCCTTTGACAGATGCATGTGAAGATGTCATTTCTGCACCATGTATACAGTCTACTGTTTTACTTATTTTTTTGAAACGGAGGAAGAGGCTTTGCCTCATCTCATTAATTGAGAAAAAGAATAACATTGTCTTAAGGGTTATAGGACCACAAAGGTCCGAACAAAGGGATCACTCTCGCGGAATGATATTACCCAAAAACTGAACCACCGCAATTATCCACGTCTTCGCATCATCCTTAATCGATACCGTCACCCTCGAGGGTAGTGTAGCCTTGTTGCGGACCCAAGCGTTCCTTTCGTTCCAACTCTCCCAACATATGAGCATCTACAAGGAGTTAACCGCCTTCGTGGAGTAACCCGGTTGTTCCTCGCTTGAAATCCACCATTGGTTCACTGTCTCCAAGTCGGCCCAAGAGATAATCTTAGGTTGCCATCCCAACGAACCGAATATAAAGTTCCAAACTCGAATAATGAAGCGGCATTTGAACATGATATGGGTTCCCGCTTTCAAAGCTGGCAAATGCCATAGTTTGGCCAACCCTTGCGTTGAAGCCTGTCAGCCATCCAAATTATGTTTTGTAGTATGAGCCAGGAGAAGAATTTAACCTTAGGAGGCTTCCAAATCTTCCAAACCATCCATGGCAACGCTGACATGGTCAAACCCGTGGACCACATCATGTATGTAGTGGCGGCCAAGTAACAACCATCCGCCGTGAACTACCAAGGATGCTATCGATAGAGCCCGGAATGAGGTTGATTTCGTGGGTTTTTGACCAAAGGTGGCAAAATTGTTGGATTAGGATAACCGAAACACCGCCTTGTATGCCAATATGTCTGACCCTAGCATTATTGGCCATCGCCTTAGCGACGTAACTATTGGCATGCTTGGAAAGGGCGAAGATGCCCGGAGATTATTGCTTATTATATGTCTTGGCAGTACTGAATAGTCTTATTTACTATCTAATGTGTTATACCAAGTCAATTTGTATGTGTGAATCTTGCTTTTGGTGAGTATATATGAGATTTCCTCATATTACTGACTAATGTATGGTTATATCTATGCATTTATTATGTTTCATGTGGTCATACATTTACGAAATGCCTATAATTTCATCTTACAAGTAGATGGGCGCAGCAACGCGTTGTCAATGATCTAGTTAGATTTATAACTTGACTCTGGGAGATCCATGTGCCCAACCTGATCATTGTGTATCGCCGGCCACCACCGTAGCACCGCCGGAGAAAGACACAAGCAGCCCCCATACCTAAATCTGGAAGAGCTTCATTGCACACTATACTTCTTGGTGAGCCGAGTAAACTGGCTGTCAGAGATTACGGAATCGTCTTTTGTGGCAAGTTGGCCGACGATAAACTCCTAGTCCGCCAGACCCTGACATCGTAATCTTCCCCAACATGGTCATAGAAGAAGAGTGTCGCCGCAAACCATCATCCGCACACCATACTCCGGGACACCCACATACTCCGCACAAGCTAACGACGTCGCCCCAGGGGACGCCCAACTCCAGTCACCACAACCTAACATCGATGGAAGTTCGATGAGACACAGGGGCTACCTACTTTTCTGGCGATGTCGATTGAGGCACCACCATAGTAGGGAAAAAGGAGAGCCATCTCTTTCCGACGCAGTGTTAATCCCACCATTGATGTAACGCTTCCGAAAAAAACAAAACCTACCCTATCTAGTCGCTGAAGCGAAGCCGTTGGGGTCCCCGGCCCCTCATGCCGTCGGAGCGACGGCCAGAGGGGGCGAGGACCCATAGCCGTGCCAGTGGAGAGAGGAGGCAAAGATCGCCTTTAGAATTGCCTGTGGTGCCAGACAGCTCCAAGGAAGCGGTTTCTTGTTGGGCCCACTCCGAAATCCCTTGTCGATTTTGTGTTTGTCCTCCCCGTCAGGTTGATACAGAGGCATCCTCATTAGCGATAGTCAGGCTCCGCCCCAACGAGAAACCAGTAGTGATGATAGATGGTGTTCCTAGTCATCAGTCTTCAACCCCAACTAAATCATCCTCATCGTCGTCATCTTTTTTTTGCGAGAAAACATCCGATCTATTCATCTTCAAACATGGTAGTACAACGAACACTAGAAATAATAAAAATTGCATCCAGATTCATCGTCGTCATCTACTATAGTACATGTATCGTCCGATTTTGTGTTAGGGATGCCACCTGCATTAGTGCATCCGCAAAGAAACCCAAGAGGAAGACCAGACTCAACCCTCGAGTCACAGACGACCAGTGGCCGGATCGACACCATGGAAGAACAAATCATCAAGCTTGTCAATCAGGGAGTTGGGGCCTTAAGGAATAATCATAGTTTTAAATAGTCGGGCCATCGCCTCGCTATAGCTTTTGAGTAGGGTGCCACTAAATGGTATGCATATACTATAATCCGCTACTAGCCGGCTATAACTAAAGCTTGCTATAGCCCGCTATGTCTAATTTAGAGGACCGATGTTATTTGGCATAGCCCCCTATTTAAAATGACCGGCGGCCCGAAATTGATGCCAAGGTGCACAAGATCGTCATCACCATCGTTGATCTGCGCAAGGACATCGGCCACATCGCCAAAGGAGCTGTGATGGCATCCACGTCGCAGCAGCCAGGCGACTCTCGCACCACATAGCCACTTAGTCTCTTTTGCGGGTTCATCCACCACGCCTTGATGTGTTGTCCCAGCAGCACCATGTGTTTAGGACCCTGATAAGTGCCGACATCAGGTACGAGCACATAGCAACTCCGAACATTTTCGATGGCATGTTTAGTTACTCAGGGATGACAACTTTCGTGCTCCAGTTTATTTTTGGTAAAACTTGTCGTATGTCATTGGAATTTGCCATCCTTACATGATTGAAATTGCAATCGAAAACATCCATGCTGGAGTGGCACGCACCTGACGTATGACACTTATCATTTGGGTATGTTTAACTCCAGTGGTGTCAAAGTGTATACTTGCAGGATGCAACTGTTAACTGAATGACTTGACGGACATGAACATGGATCATTACTTTCCTTCTAAAAGAAGACGGGATGATTCATCCTATAGTAGATGATAGATGTATTGATGTATATGTAACAACAATACACTAGAGAAGGTTTAGATTTTTACTGGCGGCATCAAGAAATATGTCCCGTTTCAAAAGCTTGGTGTGCCTATTTTGCGCCATAAAAGAATAATAATTTTGCTCATAGTTTACCGGGGAAGTCAGTCCTTTCTCTCGAAACAGGCTTTCGCCCCGCTTTATAGATAAAGCACCGACCAAGATACACGGCCAAACGATACAAAGCAGTGAGGGAGCCCTCTTACAAAGCAGATCCTGAGATAACTAGACAATGCAAACGCACGCGACTACATTGCCGATACAAAGCACAGAAGGCCTACATACAACACTACAACATGCCCTAGGATACCTAAGTTCCACGACAAGGCCCTCAAGAGGGGGAACGGCGCAAAGCGTCGCCATTGTCGAGTCCGACGAGGACAAGAATTTTCATTCGGAACCATGGCACAGGGAGAAGAACCACCCCGACGTCCTCAAGAGGAGAACGACACCCACAGGTGTCGCCGCCAAGGGCACCAAAGTGCGGAGTTTTCACTCGGCAACTCGCCCGTATCACCACCAAGCACCTAGGAAAATCGCGGCGATAATAGACCTCCATATCTGGATCTGGGCGTCGCCAACCACGCAGGAGAACGAGCCCGAGTGTACCTACGGAGCCGTTATTAAATACATATCCTTCTCTGTTTACATATTTAAATAAATTGAGGCGACTGATCTATTACTACTTACAAAAGAGCCAACATTTTCTTTATTAAAGCCACCCTGTTAAGTGTACCCAAGTGTACCAGGCTAATTAGTACCACAGGATTATCCCGCTTAATGAAATCTAATGACCTAGATTTATTCAATTGCAGATAACGTTTGCACCTAGCATTTAGCGTTGGCAGACGATACTCTGCTGTGCGGATGGAATTTCACCCCACGCGCAGGCTGAACAGAAAAAGAAAACTGTCCCGCACGATTTCAGGGTCACGATCGTCCGCTTTCCGCGCGACGTCCAGCCCCGCCGCCCCCCACGCGACGCCCCATCCCCGCCGCCTCCATCCAATTGCCTCGGGCTCCTCGCGATGAGACGAAGAGCGTACCGTCGACGGGTCCATGGCCTCCTCGCTAGGTTTTCAGAAATTGGAAGCGGGGCAGGGAGAGAGGTCAGGAATCAGGATAGCGTGCATACGACGGCGGGATGGCGGCCGGGGACTCAGGGAGGGGCGGCGAAAGATAGACGGGAGGGGACGCGCAACGACCCGGAAGACATCCGCCCTCACGCGCTCATCATTCTGCTCTACTTGAGGGCTGCAGACTAGCGTCTCCGCGACGGCGAGAGCTGCGACAGGGACGTGACGTTCCCTCTGCTCCGGTCAACACACCTCACCCCCCGTTGCTCGCCATCATAGGTTATCCCCCTCATACTGCGCGGTGCCGACGATGGCGTGCACGATGTCCGTGGAGACGTTGACGCCGTTGTTGCTGGTGGCGGTGGCGTACTGACGTTGATGGGGCAGGCACTAGTAGAAAACGGGCCTTTTAGTCCCGGTTCGTAAGGCCCTTTAGTCCCGGTTCTGCAACCGGCACTAAAGGGTGGGGACTAAAGCCCCCCCCCCCCCTCCTTTAGTCCCGGTTCAACACGGACCGGGACTAAAGGCCCTCCACGTGGCTGCTCTCGAGCGCTGGGGCTGGAGGACCTTTAGTCCCGGTTAGTCCCGGTTGGTAACACCAACCTGGACTAAAGGAATTTTTTCGAATTTTTTTTTATTATTTTTTTTTAAAAAAAAATTAATTTTTTTTTGATTTGTTTTTAAGTTTTTTTTTTACTTTCAAATCTTTGAATTATTTGACAATTTAATCTCTAATCACCTTCCTCACTGCTCCAGCGTGGAACACTCATTCCAAATCGTCTAACTTCCCGGCCGGTCACCCAACCTCTCACTGCTCCAGCCCCAGCACGCTTAACTTTCAGGTTCTATCGCCCGTAGTTTCCAAGTCTGCACTTATTGTTTTCCTGACAATAGTAAGCTATCAATCCTATTAACCCTTAGATCTTGATATCACATGATTTAATTTTTTGAATTCCAAACAATTATTAAAATAAACAAAATAAGTAATAATAATATTGAATTTCAATGAAAATAAAATAAGTAATAATATTATTTTATTCGTTTTTTGCCATTTATTCATTTAATATGGCATAATTAATATCTTTAAATCTGTAAATCGAAATTCAACAAATAATATATCCATTATTATCAGAAAAATGTGAGGAATCCAAATATGACATCATTTATTTTTTTAAAAAAATTTAAAATTCAAAAAAACTTAAATTTGATGATAACTTTTTTTCCTTTCGGAATTTGACGATTCTAAAAATTGCAAAACTGCCATAGGCAGTTGAAATCAAAACCGACTTCTCGTGCTGAACATTTTGATATATTATACGGTTTTTTTCGACATCGTATGCAAAAGTTATAGCCGTTTTACTTTTTCATAACACTTTTTTGCAAAACATGTCGAAATTTATGTTTTTTAATTTTCCTAACTAGTAGATGTAGTAACATAACTACATCTCGAAGGATTTTAATTTTTAAAGTTTTTATCATTTTGTTTTGTTTTTTTCAAAACTGAAATGGCGATACTGGGGGGTAGAGTTTGAAAATTTCAGAACCCCTTTAGTCCGGGTTGGTGTCCATCCAATCCTACCGTCGACTACATCTGCTAGCACTGTCCCAGCCAGAGTCACAACTAAGGTTAACCAAGCCAGAGTCAACCCTTTCTAACTTCATTTGCTATTTTGCATGCATTTAATGATTTTTTTGAGCTAAATGACCCTGAAATTGAAAAGCACCACAAATGAACGGTGAAAAGGTTGAAACTTGGCATGGTATCATCATTTCACCCACATAGCATGTGCTAAAAAGTTGAGAGGGTTACAGCAAAAACTGGATGCACTTCGTGTACAAACTGGACCATCTCCTTCGAAGTATCAAGGTTTCGGACGAAAACTCATCTGTTACAAAGGCATTTTATTTTATTTAAACTTCTTTCAACTCCAGACTTTTTGTGCATTCAATATGCACCATACTACAACATGTTAAAATCTACAGAAAGAACTAACTAAAAATAATAGAAAACAACAATTAAATGACTAAAACAACTATATAAGCAAAACAGTACTGTTTTAATTAAAATCCTAATTTAAATTATTCTAAAAATAACCAAATATATCTTATTGTGACAATAATCTAACATGTGACTATGAGCAAAAAGAATTAAATTAAAAACTATTTTTAAACTCAAGTTATTCACAATCTAGGGTTTGAAGCAAATTTGAACAAATTCATATTTAAACCATTCAAATTTGAAAACTAATGGCACAAACAGAAACTAGACAAAATTTTGAATCTAATGCAAAAAGAATCACTCAAAAACATCAAATATCCTAAAAGATATAAACAATTTAAAACAGAAACTTTTAGAACCCCTTTAGTCCGGGTTGGTGTCTCCAACCGGGACTAAAGGTCTAACCTTTAGTCCCGGTTGGAGACACCAATCGGGACTAAATGTGACGCAACCTTTAGTCCCGGTTGGTATCTCCAACCGGGACTAAAGGTCCTGTTTGAACCGGGACTAAAGGTGGCTGTGCCCGTGCGGCCGCCCTAGCCATTGGAACCGGGACTAATGGTCACATTAGTACCGGCTCCAAACGCGGCCAGCACTAAATCTTCGAACGAAAGGTCCTTTTTCTACTAGTGAGGGCCCGTTGGTGCCAGAGGCCTAGGTGCGGACAGGGTTGCTGGCAGTCTCTAAGAACTCCATGGAGAAGAAGGAGGGCACGATGTGGCCCTGCACTAGCGTGGCCTGGTCCTGCTGCGAGAGCGAGTTGAGGGTGCCCGGCGTGAGGCTGTTGAAGGCGTCGTCGGTGTGTCGAATCGTTGGCATTGGCGTTGAGCTGAGTTTCCTGTTGTGTTGACGCCATCAGCCTGATGAACTTGGTGTGCTGTGCGGCCTTCTCCAGCACCGCCGTCACGTTTGGCGTCGTCGCCACCTTGGGCGTCGCCGGCGCCTCGGAGGCCAGGGCCGAGGACTCAGCGCAGCCGGAAACGCTGCCGCCAGCACCACGACCAGCAGGATATATAATGACTCACCTAGTGACCTGGAGGACGCCGTTGTTGGAGTGGTGCTAAATCGAGGTGTTGGCTGGGTTGCTTAGTGAGAGTGTGGTTGAGTGTTGAAAGCAGGGGGGGAGGTGATGCCATATTCTCCCTCAACTCTCCGTAGATTAATAGGATTCCTAAGTTCTTTCTTGTTGTTGTTGATTGTAGTGTTAAATATGGCTCCTGATTGGATACAGACTTGCCTAAACGATTGGTGGTGCTGCAGTTTATCTACATTTATTTTGGACATTGATTCTTGATTTACCCTATTACCATTTGGAAACTTAACAACCTCTCTCTCATGTTGTTTCTGAAGGTCTTTTGTATGCCATGTCGACAAGGGTGTTTGATAAAAAATCCTAGCAGGCTCCATGTGAGCTGAATCAAGGAAATCTATATGTAGTGGAGCATAAACTGTTTTATTTCAAACCGTTTTATTTCTTCTACAAGGCAGTTGGTAGAATATGTTGCCTTGAAAGCGGAGGTTTGTGAATCTTATGTCAGGTGTGCCTCTTTCATTTTAAAGTTTCTATTATGCTTGAGTCCTAATATTTCATTTCTCTGAGATTTTGAGTCCTAATATTGTTATGTTTTTTGAGCTCTTGAACATTTGCCTCCACAAAAATGATCTATAATAATTTCCTTCATTAACAGTTCTTTGTAGTTTTGTTCTCTTCCATTGTTGTGAATTCTTATCAAACACCTTAACTTTGCTGATAGTTCCTGTTGTGAAGAGGGACACCGTATTCTTCCTATGTCTTCCTTGGTAATAGACTGTTTTTGCATTTAACTTGAGAAATCTATCAACGTTCAAACTTCTGAAATTTTACCTGGGCAACCATAGTTCTTAATTTCGGTTGGTTTGAGCACTGCCTATGTGCTCTGGACATATAAATGGAAGTCCGCTATTGAAAAGTCTCCCTGCTCATTTGGTTGTAAATTAAGTTGATGCGAGCCTTATTGTGGGTGATTCTCAGTATGATTTGAGCAAGGCCTATGCATTTTAAATAGCAAAGCTTCTCGACACTGGTAATTATTTTTCACTACAAAATAATTTTAAATTCTAGCTGCATTCAGAGATATTAGAAGGTTCTTGATGTGGTTTTCGACCTGAACACGTGGTGGTGATTCTTGATGACACGATTATGAGAGTGATTTTCTTTGGTGGGCATGTCTGGCACACATTTACGGTTCTATTTTGATCAGTACTTATACCGTATAAACGAATTTTGTATAAAAGAATCTGACTGATGTTACTCTTTGTTCTATTATAATAAAGATGTGGAAAAAGTATTTTAGAAAACACAAATGCATGGCAATGATCTATGATTATGATAATATAATTCTACTTTTATGACATTTTATGTGATTACGACGGAGCTACTTTATGTACCACTTTAAACAACACTTTTGTGAACACAATTTCTTTCATATGATTACGACGGAGTATAAGTGATCTTGCTGGATGCACTATTTTTTTTGTAAATTCAGGGATAATTCATCATACAACTTCAGAATATAGAAAAAATGATGTGTTTACATATTTTAATTGAGACGTGTGTGCACGTGCAAGCTTACTAGTTTGTACAGACGGCAGAGTTATTTAGTTCTGCCTCTAGCTGTTTTTGAATACATATTCTGTTAGAGTTGTGTCGGATATTATGTACAAGCTAGGTTATAATTAAATTTGCAGTTGTATTGTGTTTAGACAGGGTATGGAGTCGTGCCCTAATAGGACGCCTGTAGCCTTGCCTTCTTATATAATGAGGGAGTAGACACACGATGTAACTTATGCCAATATAATAGCACATGCACGCAGGGGGAGCCGGCGGCGTGTGCCGGTGGCCGGGGTGCGGCATTGTGAGGGTGTCATGGGGAGGAGCGCCCGTAGTCAGGCCCTGGGGATGTAGGCATATCAATGAACCTCGTTAACAAATCTCAGTGTCGTGCTCGTGTGATTGCTTGGTCCCGGGATGATCGACTGCAAGCCTCGGAGTTATTCTAACAAGTGGTCTCAGAGCTAGGTTATTCAGAGGTTGCTAGATTATTGATCTAGAGGATGGATTGTCGTCAGTTCATGTGAATATGGTATGCGAAGAAATCAGTATCGAATTCGACTGAGAATTCTTTCATGGAAGCTGACGGTGTCCTGGACTAGGGGGTACTCATCGCGTCGTCTCCCGACCAGTGGGTTGGGCCGAGGACCCCCAGGGCCGTTCATTAATGGGCCAGTTCGCACAGCCCATGATGCATACAAGGAAGATTCCACAAGACTTGGTGGTCAAGACAAGGACTCCTCTCCACCGACGTAGCCGACTAGGACTCTTGTTATCCTAGGCCTCTGGTGTGTTATATAAGCCGAGGCCAGGCTAGTCATTAGGGACAATCAGATCATCATAGATCATATCATCATACGAGCATAGCTCTTAGGGTTTAGACCACTACATACGATCTCGTGGTAGATCAACTCTGTACTCGATATACCATCATCAATACAAACAAAGCAGGACGTAGGTTTTACCTCCATAGGAGGGCCCGAACCTGGGTAAACACCGTCTCCCTTGTCTCCTGTTACCCATCGATCCAAGACCAACAGCTCGGGACCCACTACCCGAGATCCGCCGGTTTTGACACCGACATTGGTGCTTTCATTGAGAGTTCTACTGTGGGATCGCTAGAAGGATCGATGGCTCGTCTGCATATTGCAGTTTTTTCTGGACAGCGAATTTGTGTTCGTCGTCCCCGTTTCCTCGAGCGTCGTTTTGACGATTGCTTCGGTGGAATTGTGCGGAATTGTATCTACAACAACCCTACAAAATTTCGTCGCGTTCCGATGGAGGAATCTCCAACAATCTCCAATATACTGGAGCCCTATCGAATCTGGACAGGAATCTGGATGAGTTTAGGACGAGGTGTCCAGTATCTGGCTCGGATATCCGTTGGAAAATCCCACCGTTCATCGGCTGCGGAATTCCTATACCGATTACCCCTCAAAATTTCAGCTCGATCCGACCGCCCAAACTCCGGAAAACGTCCGATGAGTACAACGAATTTTGGATCTATTTTCTGCGCGAAAACTAATCCGATCCGAGTTCATCTTTTTCATGAACGGGTTGTGAGGCGTCCTTTTTGAAGGAAATTTTCTCATCACCTCGGTCAACCGACCAAGAGTTCGGCATCGCGAGGGCCGAATAATCATCAAGAGAACCTCGTCATCCGCGGGTTGTACGGGTCGGGCGCTCCGTTGCTTCATCAAGCCAGCATTGACCTCCTCACAAATTCCGACTTGCGTCGGCATCGCCGCGCCGTTACTTTTTCAAGCTGACGTCCACCACGCCGACCTGCTTTTACACATCGGCTGTCATGGGGCTCTAGCATCATCTTACCAATCTGCTCCGTCACCTCGGCTATACCGGGGGCTTCGTCATCTCCTCATCAACCCGCTCCGGGGACGTCGGCGTCACCAGCCGACCAGCTTTGACACCTCAGCTGGCATGAGAATTCGGCGTCACCGGCCGACCAGCTTCAACACCTCGGCCGGCATGAGAATTCGGCATCACCAGCTGACCAGCTTCAACACTTCGGCTGGCATGAGAATTCGGCATCACCAGCCGACCTGCTCCGTCGCCTCGGCTGGCGTGAGACTTCGGCGTCACCAGTCAACCTGCTTCGACACCTCGGCTGGCATGAGACTTCGGCGTCACCAGCCGACCTGCTCCGTCACCTCGGCTAGACCGGGGGCTTTGGCATCTCTTCATCAACCTGCTCCAGGGACTTCGGCGTCACCAGCCGACCAGCTTTGCCATGTTAGCTGGACCAGGGACTTCGCCTCTCCACATCGACCGTGCAGCGTTGCCACTTCGTCAAGCCGAACTCTTCGCTCAGGCACCTCGGCGTCCAGGCCATATTCCTTTACTTATTTGCTTCACTTAAATTAACTAAGTAGAAGATTTTTTTTAAATATATTATTACCTTTATTTGTTATTACTCTTGGTTTGCGCTATATTGTGTGCACAAGTAATCGACTTCGGCTGTGTCATGTGGTCACCTTGGCGTGCCTACATCGTCGTCCCGCCTCCATCAACAAAATTGTGTCATCGACATGGTCGACAGACCTGGGGGCTTCACTGTCACGCTGCCGAACTACTCTTCTCGGCTGGACCGGGGGCTTCGCCTCGCCGTAGCAACCGTGTTGCGTTGCCACTTCTCGACCCGAGCTCTTCGCTCGATTACCTCGGGCTTGGGGGCTGGGACCTCTGCCAGGCCGAGGACTACGTCTTCGTCACGCCCCAACCCCGAACCGCACCGAGCACATTAACCAGCTAAGTCGTTTTCGTGCTCAGCTCTCTTTGAAATTTTATTTTTTGTTCGGTGCAACCAAACATTATATTTTTTGTTAAACAAAAAAACTTTGTTTGTTAAAAATTTATTTACCCGATTTACCAGGGGCTCTTAAATTTGTATGAGCCGTGTTATAATAACTGTGTTTTCTTCTTAGTCGTTGCAAAGTCTTTTTCTACTACTCATTTTTCCGACACTAGCGTGTGGTCAATAGCCGGATAGCCTGGTTTCTTTCTAAAGCCGCTCGAGTTTAGTTCGCTAAACAGGCCTCAGAGAAACACTCCGCCGTCGGGATATGGAGGTTGAAGCCAAAGGGTGACCCGCTTGGAGTCTGGAGATCGGATGTATCAGGTTAAAACACGACCGAAGCACAAATTAAATTTTAGACCAATTTTGGATTGGCACAATTTTCTTTTATCTAAACATAAAGTTTTTTGCATAAGTTTTTTGGTATTTCCGAGCATAACTCTTGCAGTACAATGCCAAATGCATTTCACGCATCGGCAGTATTAAAGGGGGTCTGCGGTTAATACCGAACCCACCAAACACCGAGGTACTCCATGCAGTCCTCGGAAAATGTCCTCAGTATTTCGCATTTATATGCTTTGATTTCGAGTTGTGTCTTCGGTCTATAGCTGGATTGCCCGGCTCCTGTGCTTACCCCTTACGTTTCCGCTTTGTTCGGCTAAGGGGTAAAGGGAGAACCACTGCGATTGTCATTTCCAGTTTAACTGGTTAAGTGCCTCAGTTGGAGAAAGCCGAAAGCTGACTGTCACAACAAGCGTAAATCAGTCAGCGAACCGCAGGTGGTGTTCAACCAAATATAGCCGATCGAGGTTATCCGAGTAAAACGAAGGGCCTTTCTTTCTTGAAAATGCCAAGTTGTGGGTGGTTCGACCTCGAATAATCCGAGGAGTCGACGTATACCGGGGGCTATTAAGTTGCCCCCAAACATATGCTCCTATGACTAAGTGAAAGTTATAAAGCCTAAATATCTGATTGCCTCGTTTCCACTAACACAACCGCCTCCGGGCACCGAGACGTCGGCTAAGGGTTGTCTTGTTTGTACGGAAACACCCTACGTAGCATCTACACAGGGGTGGAAGCCGACGATAGGCCACTTTCAGATTATAAACAGTCGTAACGGAGTCAAAATAAACTATACCGAGGGTTCCTTGTGGCACCTCGGCATAGATACATCGGGATTCCTAGAGAGTCCAACATATCATCAGCGTTTGTATTTAATATACGAAAGCTGCACTACAACAAAACAGGTCAGTAGGCACGTTTTTTCTATGACGCTTTTATATTCGTCCCTATACTAGGAAGCATCTAGCATGTAGACACGCTTCTTGGGACGATGCATAGAACGTCACAAATCTTAATTTTTTGGGTATATCACATTTCTAATTTTTACATGTGTAAATAGATAGAGACGATTCTTGAGACGTTTTAGGATACATACAGGAGTTTAACAATAAAATAATAAAACCAAATAAAAAGGAGGTAGAAAATGAAAAATACGTGGCCCATCTCTGCCCACGAACGCAACAGAATCTCAGTGCGCGCCCTTCTTCACCCTATCCCGCCGCCACGACCTTCGCTGCCCATCTATGGCGCCGATGGGCTAGCTCCTCCTGCCCCCCTACGCCGCCTGGTTCACCCTGCCAATCTCCACCGCGGCAGACTGCCATTGCTGCCCGCTAGGCCGCCGCCGTGCTACCACCTCTTGCATCCCTGCGCCACCTTGGCGCCCCCCCGCCCCGGCCGCAAATCTGCACCGCAGCGGGACTTCCATCTACTTCCCCACACCGCCACCTTGCCCCACTCCGTTGCAGCCGGATCGTATGAGTTGAAGGCCTCTCGTACCCTATTGGATCTGGGCAAGGAGAAGGCGTCAGGGGCGCCACTGTCGGCAACGCTGTACATGCGTCTGGTTCAGTAATTTCAGCAACGTCGCCGCTAGCTTCTCCGCCAACACATATCCCTGTCAGTGGTAATCAATAGATTCCCTTGTTTAATTTCAGCAACCACCATAAAAGTTTGAAAATGAAGACAGCCTATGGTCGATGTTCATGTCTACATCTGACACTAATCGTATTATGCAACAGTCACTGGTTACTATTTTTGCTGATGTGTTAAGGTGTTAAATTAGTCTTAACTTTCAATCTGGTATTGCAGATGATCACTTATGTTCACTGTTTCTTGTTCAATGATGTTGTATCATATTTGTTTGAACTGAACCAAATAGAACACACGAAAGCACTGAACTTTTCTATCTCCTCTTAACTGAAGCGCTTATTTCCTCTAGATGGAAACATGAATGTTTCAAGCACGGAAACACAAGTTCAACCAAGTACCGTTTTTCTAAATCAGCAGAGCTAGCTTCTATTACTCAGAGTGAGGATAGCAATCAAACGCCACCCTCTAGTATGTACATGTAGCTTTGCGCACAGAAGTGCCCAAACATTTCCCTCTCTAAAAATGAAAGACAGAGTAAAAGAAAGTAATCTTTGAGTAAGCTCTTATATTTCCTTTAGAATTACCATATCTATTGTGCCATCTGGTGTACCACAAATTCACCATTACTTGACAATCGGATTCAAAGGCCACCTCCCTCCAGCCTTGTTCAGTTGTAGTACGGATGCCATTCTGGAAGGCGAACGTTTCTGGCATCAGAGGATTAACAACATACTCACACCTCTCAGTAGCTGCCAGCACAAATTCCCCTATAGTGCGTCTAGCAATGATCACGGTTGTGGTTTGGGTAGAATCAATCAGAAAAGGCACATCAAAATTTATTTTGACAATTCTCAGCCCCGACTATTGCCAAAGTTCAGACTTAGTAGCTTTAACTTGTGAATATTTAGTAGACAACGAACATGTCACCTGGACCACTTTATGCACCAAAGATCAGAGCAGACGGTGGCAGCGCTTGTCGCAATGTCTCAGGAATGGGGTCCCCATGTGCCCTTAGGCCGCAGGCCACGCACGCCTTGCAGCCGCCGATGTCGCGTGCTCTGCAGCCCTGTAAGTGCAGAGGGAGAACCGAGGCACGAGAGAGGGAGAAGAGACGGTGTGGCCTCACCTATTTCGCCCCCCGGATGTGTTAGGGTGTTAAATTAGTCTTGTGTTGAATATAGTATTGTAGATCATCACATAGGTTCACTGTTTTTTGTTCAATGATGTCGTATCAGATTTTTTACTGAGTCCAACTTGCAAGAAGTCCGTACTTTTGTTCGAAAGAAAAAGTAGTTCTAGATAATTGAAGGCCCTGCATTTATAATATCAATCATGTCTCCTGTTTTATATTTTTGTTTGTTAATGTGGTGTGTGTTTCCTCTCGATGTAGCCGGAGTTGGGATTAGGGGGAGAAAGATGGCAGCATATGTGCAATTGTATTGAACTGAGTGGCGCCTTTGCATACTAGTTAAAACCTACCAATGCCGCATTTCCTTTGAAGTTTTTTAATGCAAGGTTAATGAAATATGTTAGGATCCAATAATTCAATTGCAATATCTATTTATTCCATGCTTTTCTTGCAAAAAGATTTAAACCAGCTTTCATCTCTTAAATAACACATCTAAAATTATACGCTGACATATTTTTTTTGTTTCATTACTTTGGCATATCAAAGGGTGATGGATCGAGGTTGGATGAGTCAACCAAGAGCTAGTGTTGCTTACAAAGATGGTGTCGGGCAATTTCTGTCTTTTGCATTTCATGATGTTCCGGCTGGTGATAGAATTCTTTGTCCTTGTGTAAATTGCCGAAATAAAGCTATGCAAAGTTATGATGGAGTGAAGACTCACTTGAGATGTGATGGTATTCTTCAAGGTTACACCAAGTGGGTTTGCCATGGAGAGGATTACAGTGAACCATCATTTGCATTTGCTCATGTCTCGGATAACAATGCCAATCTTTGTATTCCTGGCATCCCAAGGAATGTTGTTGGAGAAGGCAGCCATGGAAGGTTGGATGACATGCCAGGACTCTTAAGTGTTGTCTTTGCTATGGCTAACAGTTGTGAATCTTTATCAAGCACATCTGATGGTGAATTAGATGGTCTTGAATTAGAGAGTATGGAACCTAATTCAGTTGAGGATGAGAATGTAGATGCTCAAACAAGGAAGAAACCCGATACATATGCAAGCTTCTTGCAGGATGCAAACACAGAGTTATACCCTGGATGTAATGCATTTTCTAAGTTGTCATTTCTCATCACCTTATATCACATGAAATGCTTACATGGATGGTCACAAGAATCATTTACAACTCTACTTGGTGTTTTGTCTGATGCGCTTCCAGAGGCACAACTACCAAAGAAGTACTATGAGGTACAAAAAATCATCCGTGGCTTAGGGCTTGACTACGAGAAAATTCATGCATGCCCCAATGACTGCATGCTTTTCCGTGGTGAACAAGCTGATCAAGAGTCTTGCCATGTGTGTGGCAGCTCGCGTTGGGTTACAGATGACAAGAAAGACTCCCAAGCTGAATTTGTATCTAAGCAAAAGAAGAAACCTGCCAAGGTGTTGCGCTACTTTCCTTTGATACCGAGGATTCAAAGGCTCTTTGCAACAACAAAAACATCTGATGACATGCGTTGGCACGATGAGGGTCGTACCAAAGATGGAAAGATACGGCATCCAGCTGATGCCGAGTGTTGGAAAGATCTTGATGCTAGATACCCCAAATTTGCTGCTGATCCTCGTAATCCACGCCTTGGCATTGCGAGTGATGGATTTAACCCTTTCCGGAATATGAGTTCAAAACATAGTACTTGGCCAGTGATGCTTATCCCGTACAACCTACCGCCTTGGATTTGCATGAAAGAAACATCGCTAATTTTATCAATGATCATTCCTAGACCAGCTTCCCCTGGTAATAACATTGATATATATTTGCAGCCACTGATTGATGAGCTCTTACAATTATGGGATGGTGTAGACACATTTGACGCTTCCTCGCAGGAGATATTTCCTCTCAGGGCTGCACTATTATGGACTTTAAATGATTTTCCAGCATTAGCTTACCTATACGGTTGGAGCACAAGTGGTAAATATGGGTGTCCATCATGTGGTCCTTCTACAAGATCATTACGCCTAAATAAGAGTAAGAAACTTTGTTATATGGGTCACCGTCGCTGGTTACCTCAGGGTCACGTATTTCGAAACCGAAGGAGGCAGGAATTTGATGGCACTAAAGAGACAGAACTGGCACCGACAACTATGAGTGGTAGCTCAGCTTTGAAAATGTTGCAAGGCAGAGTGTTAGTGTTAGGCAAAAAGGTCAATGTAGCCAAGAAAGCAAAGGGCAGAAAGAAGGTCCAAAACAGTGAAAAGGAAAATGAAAAGAACCAAGAACATAAGCGTAAAAGGAAGGCGGGCAACAAGAAGTCAAATAAGAACCAAGGTAAGCCCGAGAAGAAGCCCGAGGATTGGTTCAAAAAAAATCAATATTTTTCAACTTGCCATATTGGGAACTTAACAAGTTAAGGCATAATCTTGATGTAATGCACATAGAAAATAATGTGTTTGATAATTTAATTGGAACGTTGTTGGATATTGATTCTAAAACAAAGGATGGCCTTAATGCACGCCTTGACTTGGCAGAAATTGATGAAAATGGAATTCGACACAATCTTCATCCTGTTGAAGATGATAATGGAAAAACAGTATTACCTGATGCACCATTTACTATGTCTAGAAAACAGCAGGAAATACTTTGTTCAGTGATGCACAATATTAGGACCTCCGATGGTTATGCATCAAATTTTTCTAGGCATGTCAACATGAAAGATTGTACAATCTCAGGTCTCAAAAGTCATGACTGTCATGTTATTCTAGAAGACATTCTTCCTCTAGCACTTCGATCCTGTTACCCACACAAAGAGGTCATGACAATAGTTATCGGGCTGTCTAATTTCTTCAAGAAGCTATGCTCGAAAGTGGTAGATGTCTCTGAGCTTGACAATCTTCAAGAGAGTATTATGATGACACTTTGCAATATGGAGAGAATTTTTCTTCCATCATTCTTTACTATCATGGTGCATTTAATGGTGCACTTGGTTGAAGAAGTTAAACTTGGTGGTCCAGTGCACTATCGGTGGATGTACCCTCTAGAGAGGTATGGAACTTAACTTTGATTTTTTTTATCTTCAATAGTGTTGAGAAGTAACATCCTGCTTAATTAAATTTAGATCATTTGTCCGGCTGAAAGCACTTGTCCGCAATAGAGCATTTCCTGAAGGTTCAATTGCTGAAGGGTATCTTGCTCAAGAATGCTTGACATTTTGTTCAAGATTTCTAGAAGGAACTACACGTTTTGCAAGACCATCAAGAAACCCTGCTCCTTCAGACAAGATAAAAGATTTGTACATGTTCGATAGTGCTGGTGAACCAATTGGAAAGGCTATCCCAATTGGGCAGTTTAATAGCCGGCTTCTTATTCAAGCGCATCGATATGTCTTGCGACATTGTGATGAACTTGCAGATTTCCGCACGTATGTATCACTTCTATGTTTAATTAATATGGTTAGAGTTTGCTGAGAAGTTGTAATACATATAATCTAATTGTTACAGAGAATTTGTGGCCGAAGAGAATAACAAACGATGTGACTCAGCTAATTTGACAGAAGCTGATACCACTAAGTTAATTAATGGACACTTTGCTGACTGGTTGGAACAAAAGGTACATTTTACCATATTCATGTACTCTGAATTATATAGGCACCAGAATTTAACTAATTGTACATACAGGTTTTACAAAGCGATGGACCAAATATTACAGAAAAGGTAAGAGCTTTGGCTGCAAAACCAAACAGATATGGGGTGCGCTACAGTGGCTATGTCATCAACGGCTTCAGGTTCCACACGATAAGTCATGAGTCAGGGCATGTCACACAAAATAGTGGCGTACTGAACATTGCAGAAAATGGGGTTAGATATTATGGCAGATTGACTGACATCTTTGAATTGTCATACAATGATTACAAGGTGGTGTTCTTTAATTGTGATTGGTATGATGTTTACCATAAAGTTGGCATTCAAACGGATGAGTTTGGGTTCACTCTTGTGAACAAGTCTCGAAAAATACACACAGGAGATGAGCTACAAGATGATCCTTTTGTATTTTCTTCCCAAGTACAGCAGGTTTTCTATGTTCAAGATCCAAAAGCTGAACTATGGAGTGTAGTAGTGGAAGTCAAGCCTCGTGATATTTTTGACATGGGTGTTGAAGAATCATCGGATGAAACAGATTAGAGCATTGTGCTTTTGGTTCGGGCTGAAATATGGTGGAAGCTCTTTGCTGGTGTGGTTTTTAGCATGCATCTACAGTTTTAGTTATAGTTTTAGTAGTAGTTTACGAGTACACAGTAAGAATGCTTTATTACACTATGGTTGCTGTCTTTTTTGTACTAATTCAGGGCACAGCCCAAGTTTACTTGGTTGTGAATTGCAAGTTGATTCAGCACATTTTTTGTTCTGGAAAGTGAACCTTTGGTCAATTGTGCACTCCCACATGTTGCAGTTCTCCGATATTGATATATTACATGGTTGGGAAATTTTCAATCATTTTTTCCGAATAGATTGAATATAAAATTGAAAATCCAATTCAGCTCCTATTAGGCCAAATATTAGAACCAAAAAAAGTGTCCAGAAAATTATGAAACTTTAACACAAGGAGATCCATATTATCACTTCAATAGTTTTTGCCAAACCAATTA